>OX421859.1:0-4800000 GCA_949127965.1 Pandemis corylana | reverse complement strand
ATTTAATGCCTATATTTTCTAATTTTGTTTCACTCATACTAAAAATTGAAGACGTTAACACATTAACTGCTAAATAACATATTCTCGGGTGTTTTCACAACACAAGGGTCACGGCCAGCGTGCAAGAAGCACATTACACAATCGTTACACTTCGCACCATTGTTGGCAAGTAACGAACACCACCTGAATGCTGATCGTTTTTTATACAGGTATGTACCGTTGAACCATTTCAATTATGAGCCACTGTGGACCATTTAACGAAACGTGTCATAACCATCCTTAGAGGACATTGATGTTATTATGATGACGTTTCAAATGGTTCAGTTGCACCAAAGTAGTGCCATATTTGGTGGGAAATTGTGCAACATGTATAGCCTATTATGGACCTCTTGTTGGCATAACACTTAGTTTTATTTTTGGGTGGGTGTGCTATTTATTTTTATAATATACATACACACACACATACACATACACAAATCACGTCTTTATCCCTTACGGGGTAGACAGAGCCTAAGGCAACAGGTACCTACAGGCCACATTTAGCAAGATTGTGGGCACATAGGTGGAAAATGGAATCAAAATAGTGATGGGTTGCTAGCCTCATCGCCTAGACATGATTCTTATTATTTTCGCCCATTCCCTCGATGGGATTTTACCATCTGCGCGGGTAGAGACGCAACTGGTACATTCTATGTTTTTCCTTTGCTCCCAGACCAGCATGGAAGACCGCTTTCACACATTATATTTTTATAATATAATGTGTGAAAGCGGCCATTAATGACAGTTTATTTCAGACTTAAAAACCACGTCTTTATTAAATTTTCTCAAGATGTCGATGTTCCATTTTGTCTCGAAATGCAATCTCAACTTGCCGTGTGCATTGAGAATCATTCATAAAATGATGCACGGTTTACGACAAACCCCATTTTATGGGTTAAGTCGCGGTAAGATGGTTGTTCCACCTCAAGATGGTTACGTCAAAAGTTTTATAAAACGTCTTAGAGAAATATGATAAGGTGTACAAATAAATCATACCCAATATGACACATATTAGGCGTAAACGTCCATTCTTGAATTAACTGTAACCATGAATGTTCATCTACTTGAAACTTAGAAATATTTTTGTATTATTGTACCTTATTATGTTCGTAATTATTTACCTCAATAGCAATTTGAAAGGCGCGATCAAATTCCTGGTAAGTTAAAATTTAGGGTTTGTTTTACCACTCTCTCTCCGTGTTAAGTTCCAGATACCTTAAGTTTCAACATGGTTTCAACAGTACCGTCTCATGTTATTTTAAAGATTACGCTTAAGTTATCTATTAGCAAAAAACGGAGAGCTGTAATCTACAAACAGGATAAAAAAAAATCATTATTTTCTTTCTTTTCAGAATAAAGGGATCAATTTATTTTGAGCACGTACTTCGTGTGCATGAGTATAATTATCAAATTTATTAACTACGGTCTGGTTGCCAACGAAAATACCTAATATCAAGATGCGTGC
This sequence comes from Pandemis corylana, assembly GCA_949127965.1. Taxonomy (NCBI): domain Eukaryota; kingdom Metazoa; phylum Arthropoda; class Insecta; order Lepidoptera; family Tortricidae; genus Pandemis; species Pandemis corylana. The sequence goes on along the minus strand of OX421859.1, from coordinate 4,798,496 downwards.
GCGTTACGTGATGTAGTTACTACAGAAGATAATTTCACTCGTCCATTCTTGAATTACTTTCTCTCTCGTTACAAGCAAATTAAAAAAACCTATGCTAATTCAACCAGTTTTCGGCGATTCATCATGACAAGTTAGAAAATTAATTATACTAATAATGTGTAATTTATGCTTTTATTACGATCTCTAAACACTTTCGGACAATTTCTAGAGGTAATAATAAGTTTAAATTATGATAAGTATTTTGATAATGGCGGGAAAAATTCTCAATGTATTATTATTGTCTATGAAGCTGAATTTAATCTATATCGACAGCATGGAAATTAAGATTTACGTGTCGTTTCCGTTTTCGTATAATATTCTGAATTAATCTGTTAAGGATGGGTAAGGAGTGGATTGTAAGAGAAAACTATGAATTAAGATTGTGAATGCTACATGCATAAAAGCTGAACAATGACTGAAGCAACGTCAAAAGGAAACAATAAAAACCATAAAAAATACTCAGTATCAAAATATGAAAGAGTTCGTAACAAGCACAAATAATGTCTGTTCTATGCCTGGCTGTGCAAAATTGCTCAGACATTTTTAACTGCCGTACACCATGCATTGTTTTAGCTCTGTTTTGGCTCGGTGGAAAAGCATTAATTTTCAACACCAATTTTGAAACTGAGTAGAAACACTTTACATAATATATACATTATTAAGAATGAATTAATCTGAATTTAGTTATAAAAGCCAGTTTTCCTATTAAACGATTGAACATCGTCTCATTACAAAATTATGTATTAGGAAGAATAGTTTGAGTTACTTTTCATAGCGTTGAGGTTAAACACGGAGACCTGACAAGCGATACCGCTAGCTTATTGCATGCTACGCTGAACAAGACACGTAATTTGCTTATATTAATATTTGAAGAAGCATCGTGTACCTTAATAAGAATAAGCTTTTTATATAGACACGTACAGTGCTTATATTCTGCTTTATATCATATAAAAAACGAAGATTGCCGAGGGACATTAAGAAACTAGAAGCACTATACTCGTACCTAGTAGAAAGTATTTTATATGTTCATATATTTTACGTATATGCATGCAGTTCTTATTATAGTAAAGCATAGAACCGTGAACCCTGCAAGGGCATTGCAATCTACAAATATAACTAGCTACACGTAGCCAGTGTTTAGAGTAAATGAGAATTATTCCAAAAACATTACATTTTGAGGAAACAATGTAGGTACTTAATTGTTGTACTTTTTCTTTTCCTCTCGGCTGCAGGGGAATGATTCTTCGGAAAATTTCAAAACTTTAACAAGAGTTCTGTCTACCACCCTGTTTCCGGAGGTTTCCTAACACCGTACCCCTAAAAGGGTTGTTAATTTTTAATGGTGGGAGAACCGTACGGGTCTTTAACAGGTTTCATTAGGGAAGCGCAAGATAAAAAGGTTTTTTAAGCAAAAAGTTGATAATTATCCAATGGAACTCCAAAGTTACGTAACATCGTTTGTTCTGAACATTAGTTCTAACTTTAATTGATACTTGTCTTGGGGACGAACATTTCGATAATTTGATGCTTAATTTTATTCACATACCTAAATTAACTTTAAAACATTACCAACGTGTTCTTATCTCACATATTGTTAACTAAAATAACATCCTCATATTTTTGCATTTCTATACGCTTTTGAACCTCACCAAAGCTTCAAAGAAGTAGACAACTTTCCAGCATACTACTCATTACTTACAAACATTTAAGATCTTTTCATCTTGGCGTGATGGCGAAGTCTGTAATCAAACACCAAACTAAGCATAATAAGTAAGTTTGGTAACAGCATAACAATAAAACTAGCTAATAATAATAAAACTTGCAAAGTATAACATTTAATTACAGTAAACCATACATCGCCGGGAGCATTTTCGACTTGTTGCTCCAGCTAAACAAACATAAACCGACCAGCGTAAACTAAAAGTTTCAAAGTGCAAACTAATTAATGCGTTTTCATATTTCAAACATTGGTAATCTGGTGGGGTCATATTACAGAACGTTATTATTGAACTATCTTGCGCCCGCGGCTTTGCTGTCGTCGTACATCATCATCATCTCCAGTATATATACGTCCCACTGCTGGGCACAGGCCTCCTCTCAGGGAGCGGCACCTGCGGGGGAGGGCGGGAATTCCCAATCCTGCATTGCACAGGTGTCGCAGGGAGGTAGCCCCATCCCGGGGTGGGCCCGTAGGGCATCGCGGTTCACGAAAGTTCTCCCGTGGTGTCCTACAATAGTGCCAAATTAGGGAATCCGTGTGTTTTTTACTGGGTATGCCTGACGCCTCGGGAGAGCCCCAGATACCCTCGGTAACCCCGTACCGGGCCGGATGCATAAGGCGCATTTTCCACACCACAAAAAAAAAAAAGGCCTCTCAGGGGCTTGGGCTATAGTTCCCACGTGGGCCCAGTGCGGATTGGGAACTTCACACACACCATTAAATTACTTCGCAAATGTGTGCAGGATTCCTGTCGATGATTTCCTTCAGCGAAAAGTTCCGGTCGTACAACTCACTATTAGATTTAGACCTTTCTTAATCTTGTCTGCTAGCGTTACACTGCCCATACGAGGGAGTTTAAGGAAAAAAACTGTTTGAGGAAAAATCCACCAATAGAACTCTACGCTGAGCGAGGCTAAAAACGTGAAGGAACCCTAGTGTTTTTTCTCATACGCCGCTCCACTCTGCTTCGCACATCTCCGATGAATGTATATCTTCTATGTGGCTCACACCATCTCCTTAGATATTGTATATGGGTACTCTTATTGTATTTTGTATGTATGCATGTGTGTAATGATGTTTAGTAGATTATTTTATGATTTGGTTATTGTATTTAGATATTTACGCTCTATTGTTGGTTTCACTATCTGGAATTTTAAACTCACACTGTCGGTACCTCATTTAATGCTCCTCTCATACACTCGAAGGTTAACTGGTAGAGATCCCTTATAGGGATAAGTTCGCCTTTGAGCATATATTAATGTTATTTTCATTTTTTGTGAATAATATTTTTATTAACTAAAATATACAAACTATTAAGAACTAAATAACAATAAAGAACACTAAAACTAGGAAAGTTGATTTAAAGTAAAGTAAGTTAAAAATGATTAAAAATTAACCTAAAAAAATACCCCATCCCCCCTTGTTTCGTGCCTTGTTCAAAGGTTCCCATTATGCTGGCCGCGTTGCCTCTTTGAACTGCAATGGCAACCCTTTGAACCAGCCACGAACTTTTGTGAATTGTATCTGTTTCTTTATATTTGTACAATAAAGCATTTACTTACTTGCTTACTTTTTACCAACTGTTCCATTACATCAATGTCGGTTATATCTACTGTGCCATTGAATGGTTATTATGAACTATTGCTTTAGCACTGCCAACAAACGCATGAGAAATTAACACACGTGAAAGTGACAGCAATTCGTGCTGACTGAACAATACTGTTATATTTCTTTTCCTTTGCTTAGTCTTAGGGCTTGTACTCGTAACTGTATGAAAAAACTCAAGAAGAAACGCGTGGTGAATATTTATTGCTTTGAAAGATCGTTAATTAGGATTATGTAGTATATTTTATCTGTGTATAGTTTCGTGAGTCACAGACGGTTCTGGCTGAAAATCAGTGCTGCAGGTGTCTAACACCTCAGCGTAATGCTGAGCCAGCGACTGTTTCACTTTTGCGAAGACACACACAACGCTGATGATCATTTGTCATGTTTGTGTTTTCTTTTCTTGTTTCTTTTCTATAAAATTGTGTATATTCTCTTATATTTGTGTGTCATGCAAAAAGGAATAAATGTCTTCTTTCTTTCTTTCTAATGTACTAGCTGTCGACGGCACATTTTTCCACAGAAGTCCAGAAGTTTTGGTTTGAAGACAAACCACAAAATAAACTACTTATATAGCTTCTTTTTTCTTAGGAACATACCTGATGTGACTTGGCATACATTAAAGCATGCCAAGCGTGTCATGCAAATGACTTAATCGATGGCCCTAGTGGTCTAAAGTTACCTCGATTGTATTATGGGAAAGCAACGACCTCAATATACCGACGCGAACGAAGTCTATTTCCTCACATTATCTCAATTCCACGTCTCATATAAAGTGAAAAAAACTGTTGCGGCTGGCTGCCCGCGTGAAATGCGTGCGAGCGAAGATCCGTAATTACATATCGTGTGCGTAAACGTGTGGACATGAATCCAGCTTAGCCACTATAACTGCTTCTAGATCACTTGGCCAGTGATTTTGAACCATGAACAAAAAAAAATTGTGATCAACTGAAGCAAAAACGAAAAGCCAAAATATTTATTAGCTTTCCGCGCGTCTCGTCATTTTCCTTTGAACACTGCGTAAGAGGAAGTTTGTTATTTAATCCCCCTCAAAGGGAGCCAATTGTATTCTACAACTAAGGCTTTGCTCAGAATGTATAACTATGACCACTGCAATTTAGCTATACTTATAAAATTGTTTGTCCTGAGTAGTCTATCTGCACAATGTACCTATCCTACACAGTTAAACAATAAATGTTCTGATTCTGATTCTGATTCTGAATGTACATAAACAAAACTATACTGGTCCTAGAAAATTGGTACTATAGATTATTGTTGCGTTAACGCATGCTAAGAATGAATTTATACAAATTTCCACGGATTAAATAACTATTTATTATCCACGGGGGTAAAGTCAGGAGCATAAGCAGGAATATATCTGAATACATTGTGTGTGTACTAACCAACTAAAATAAAAAGTTTATAATTGAAGTGAGTGACCATTTTTGCTCGATCTTCACATTGACAAAATAAATGTTCGGTGGTAACTCAACCCATCATTTTCTAAATGAAACGCGCATTTGGTCAGTTTTTTGATGAAAATTAGTTCATTAAATTCAATTCATACCTATCACTGAACACGACTCACGCGCTTTCGCTCAAAGTCAAACATATCGGGCTACGCTTTCAGAAATGTGAGGACAAATATACTTTCATAACTTATATTACGGTACTGATATTAGATACGATTTTGGAGAAAACTAATTCAGATTCACGGGTTGCTACGAAACCATACAATCCCAGTGTAATATTTTTTTCAAGTTTTAAAAACGTGAATATTGGGTCAATCGGTTGAATTTACATTTTTACAAGCAACAACTACAGTTTATAGGCAAAAATATAAGCGCTCAAGTTTTGCAAGGATGACTAATACAAAACTTATAAGGATTTGCCATGACCGCACCTCAAACTTGTTATTTTTAATAACCTCACCACATAGTTTAAAGGACTGAAGAATCTACATAATAGTCAGGTGGATTATTCAACCACAGATGTAGTGTTTAAATATAATATGTTAATTCATTGATTACATCAAATCTAACGTGCCCATAAGAATATTAAGAAGGCTGTTAAATATTTATCTTTGTGATCAACCAATTTTTAAGCGGTCAAGAGACCGTATAAAACTTTTATATTCACTGTTTGTATAAGATCAGTTGTAACTTAAATGTCTAAAACCATCTGTATTCTTTTACAAAAAAGGCTAAGAATCTCGTCAATTTTGATATTTTGTACTAATTAAACGTAAAAATCATTGAGAGCCTGTAGAAGAAGGCACCTTAAAAATACATGTTGGCCAACACTTAAGATAGCTATGACTAGTTTCTCAAATAAATTCTGCAATATTTCCTTACACTTTCCTCCTTATCGGGCGCAAGCTGTATAATATTTCAAGACGCTCTCTAAGCAGAAGTTATCACATTACGCTTTTACTTACATTTATGTGAAATCCGACGTGACATTGTCTTAAGGTATTACCCATTTACGTGGCAAGTATACACTTTTCAAAGATTGTACGTTAGCAGCAGCTATTTATTTAAGCCTTTACGTTTGGAAGTGATTTTTTGGATACTCAAGCTTTCATTGAATTCCATGCAACGAAGAATTTTGTGCAACGCAGATTCATTTAAATTGATGAAAATTGTATTTGATACGTTTAAAATTTACGGTTATCAGAATAGCGTTGCGAATGTTAACGAATTGATGATTTCCACAGTTGTAAAGATAGTATGCAATATTTAAAATTGATGGCCTATGCAATTAGTAAACGAACCCCCGGCCTGAAAAGTGAGATAATGAAGGAATATGTATGGACTCTCAATAAAATGCCATACCTGCGGTATGGTTGGTGTTGGTGACTTTTGCTTAAGAGCTTCACACCTATCAAATCGCCTGACTACTTGGCTCTTTCGAATAAACGCTCTACATCGTAGTCATCGACCATCGGGACGATCCTCTTACTAGACTACATTCATACGTCATAAAGTGATCGAAGACACTCAAGTTCAACTCTTAGTCGTTGAAAATCAGTTTTTCTATTGTTTTGTGCCACTAAACTGGATATAGTAGAAATTTACATCGTTCTTCTATAAACGCTTGTAACGAAAAACGTAAAGACAGTTTTTCCGTAACTTAACAAATCTGAAATAAAATTTGTGTAAACGGCACTTAACGTCATTGCACCATTCAGTGACTAAAGCCATTACAAGTCACCCCTAGTTGTGTTTTGAATCATTTCGGCGATTAAGGCGTCGTCGACCCGCTCGCCAGTTCAATTTTGCGCAAGGTTTTTAATTTGCTCTTAGGCAGTTCACCCAAAATCCATTTTCATCGGACGCCGATGTTGTTTCCCTTATGAAATGGGAAAAAATATTGCGAACACTTCAATTTCCTGAGTTCAGCGACTGGGCACGGATTGGTTTATTTCTCGGCGACATTTATACCTACTAGTGAGCGTAAAAATATAAGCCGTAAAAATATTGATTAGGTGTCGTACGACAAGTCTTCTGATCTCTGTCATACTGTAATATGTTATTAGCAGAACCTTTCATCTATTTCTCAGGTTGCTTTTCCATTATAACAGTGTCGAAAAATCTGGCTATATAATGTGTGATCTCAGACCAAATACAAAATTAAGACGAATTGAGTAAAATTTTAACTACACCTCGCCGTGTGTTTACACTTGTAATACAACCAAGACGTAGTTTACACTTTCCAAGAACTTTGTCTGAGTTTAATTTGATTTAAGTATGTGGTGATCTGGGCTTACAAAAATCATGACAATAGAAACTTCCGGGCTTACAAAAAATGCGATACCACGAAGATTGGTAACTACGTACGTACATTAAATTCAGCATGGTTCTTTGTCAAAAAAGTTAACGTGTCGTGTTAGTATTTATTTATAACAGACTCCGCAACTCAACATAGGTCGTTTTTGTAACGCCAATAAAGCACTCTCTGGAACCTTGATCTACTAGTTAACCTGAAAGTCTTACACAAAGCGCACACGCACACATCGGTATCGAAATAAAGGCAAACGTTCGACCAGTTACATATTGTTGCTTTAATTATGAACAATACCAAATTAATTTAATTAAACACTGTAACACGCTCGTATGGCAGAAACAACGTTAACAAATAACGCCTCATAAACTCGTGTAGCCGTATTTCTAATAACATAGTTACCTATTTGTGCCCATAAAAGCGAAATTAATGCAATAATAATATTTAGCATAATTTCCCCCTTAATTGGGCCGCTGCGAATCACAGGCATTTATTTAAATAGACCGCGCCCGCCGTTTTCGACGGACTTGTAAATTTTCAACAAATATATTCCTCCTTTTGAAGACCCTTTTAGCAAAAGCTTGAAGACGTTCATTCATATTGAAAAGTGCCTGTTTAAAATTCATAACGTAGGCCTGGTACTCACCTTTGACGCTTCTCTCGCACCTGCCCGGCTCCAATTAGTGTGTTTCTTCCTTGATCACTCACCAACTTCCACTTTTCTGCTCAAACACAAAACACCTCGTCGATGTTACAAACTTCAAATCTTCACGATTGGCAACATTTCACAAATCACATTTTATAAGAAGCTTTATAAGGAGCTCGTAAAAGGCTGTATTGACAAAAGTTCCCTTACACGCCGCTGCGTTCAGTAATGGGTCACATTAAAAGTTTCAAGCGGGTTTCAACTTTCGGGGTGTTGAAGTTTTTGGGGGCGCGAACGGGGGAAGTTTTAGTGTTTATAAATGTCGATTTTTTGTTAAGGAATTTGCTTGCGCTCGCGCAGTGACGCGTGCTAGCGGCGCGGCGGAGGAGGGCACAGACCTCGCGCGGAGCCGGGTTCTGCCGGCGACTGCGACGCGAGTACCGTTGCGCCGAGAGTGGGAGCGAGCCAACCAGCCCGCTCGGCTTCAAGTTCACTTTGTTTTGTATCCCACATCGAGATGAGATTGATAATGTCTCAGTACATCAACACTGGAAACCTGCGATTCTTATCAACAATTGAGCCGTCAATAAAGTTTCTAGTTAGAGTTTTCAATTTCGCTCTACAATGCTTGCACTTTTTGTGGGCCAACTTAATTAATTTCTTAACGGCTGTACAGGAAGCAATCAACTATTTACAACCACGCCTTGGCGTTAATAGACGTAGCATTCCGTTATCCTTAAATATGTGCTCAAAAAAAGTGTGACACCGAATGAATGGTGGTAAAAAACTAAACTGGTTGACCTAAAGACCATTGAGTCACGGCGTACTGAGAGTGAGCCAGTGAGTGGTAGCATTTCAGAGCTATTTCGTTACTTAATACCACAGTCGTGACTGCCTGCGTACTCGGTGCTGGCACAGATATGAGATATGGCATTTAGTTTCGACGCAAACAACCAATTTAAACAAAATATCTAATTCCACTTCAAATACTCACTAGTAGCAATATCACGGAAAACATTTCTCATTCTGTCGAGAAATTAATGAATCGTTTGTAATTATTAGTTAAGTACCTTCAACAGAAACATTTCCTCTGGTTTAGTTTAATCTTATGAGCGGTTATCCGTTACCTAAGTCACGTTTTGCTTTTCCAAATCGAGATTATTGCGATTTGCGATTATTGCGTTGATTTCCTACTTTTCGATAGTATTGTTCAGAATAGACGCAATTTTGAACTTTTTTTTGCCCCATTCATGTAGGTATTGTCCGTATTTAAATACTTATATCAGGAAATGCCAGAGGGTGCGTCCTCATTTAACGGCCTTCACCTAATTCTGGCTTCCTTCCAAATTAAGGTAACTTGAATGTTTTGTAGATTCCCCGCTGAGTTATCCTTACGAGTTAATTAATTATGGCCAGTTCATTAAACAACAAGATGCCGGTTCTGGTGTGGTAATAATTGTCAAATGGAATATAAGATTTTATAACACAAGCATGTTTTGTTGGGTATGTAACTTTAAATCCAAATCAGCAGCATCTTTAAGTTAACCAAATTTCACCTGGTCAACTACTCCGCAAGCAGCTTTTTAATATTATAAATATAACACAAACAAAACATCAATGGAAATGAAATGAATGGTGACATTAAAGTTAAGATAAATGGCAAAGTAAAAAATGAAGAGTAAAATAACAAGTTTTGTGAGCAAAGTTCTCACGATGATCTTATTAATGAGGCTTAAGTAGACGGCGGCTTCACGTGAACCGGCCCGATTAATTAATAAAATGATTAGTGATCGCAACTAGATTGCACAAGCGTCGTCGCCCGCGTAGAAATTGAAATCACTAGATGTCTGACTGTCTGTATTGTCTAGACGCTAGTCCATGAGAAAAGATAAAATCGGTTCCATTGAAACGTGCAACTGATCTAGCTAGAATAAACTATCTCTTAGAATTCCTGTTAACTAGTGTTAATGCACCCACAGCTTCTCCTACAGTTTCTAGTCAGATCAAAAGTAAAACTAGAAAGACAGTTCCAAAGCAACATAGACAGCGACTCGAGTATGCCTACTTATGTTTTTTATACAGATACGATCAGGCTTCAAATGAATCTGAAATAATCAGATCAAAATAGAATTTGAAAAACATATCGTTTAAAAGATTACGGAGCACGGAGCTCTGAGGGTAACGTTTAGAAAACGAATCGAGAAATTTATTTTTTTTTATCTGTGAAAAATAAACATCATAGAACATATACCAACGACATCATTCTTCGAGGTTCTTAATTCCGTTTCCCCGTTTGGCCAAACGCGCCAAGAGCGCGAAGCTAATAAATAAATTAAAAAAAAAGACATCATTACTCTCGGTGGCACTACCAATGCCGAGGCACATCGGCAAACATCGCGAACTCCGACTACTCCAAAATAATGCTAAACGGAAAGAGATTAGAACTGTTCCAAGTACGTAAGCACCTACACAGCATTATTAACACATGATACGCACAATAAGCCATACGGCCCCATATATAACTCAAGAGCCCCACATTTGACATATACATAAGCCTAAGAGGCTCAGATAGCAATAAATTGTTTCATAACAAGCTCACATGTCTGTGCAAAGTTGGAAATTACTTAACAACCAAAGCAGAACTTGTCAAGAACCCTCAGAAATTGCCTTCACGTACAATTATCTGTGGTTTCTCTTATATATTTTTCGGTCCGCAGATTTATGAGTTCCCCGAGAGCCCGATAAAGTTTGTGTCGTTGGAAACAATTAATTAAATAGGAAGCAAGTTTTAGAAGTTGTATTATTTCTGGAAAACGCTTGGAGCTGTACTACGAGATACGCGTGTGGTTAAGAAGTCGAGATCATACTGTATGCTGTTTGTTGGTTTTAAGTACTAAAATACTTAGTTATTAGTCCTAAAGCTAAGGGTTAATTTGGAACTATAGAATGCTGGGAACCTTTCCACCTAAAAAGTGTTTAAGTAATGACACAAATACTGACGGACCAATTTATTAGAATATTATGTTTTACCCTTTCCACCTGTACGAGTACGCCCACAATTATGCTAAACGCAGAGATGTACAAAATGGTTATAAAAAAGCATTTAAATACAAAATGCAAAATACTTTTCAGATTTACTATTTCAAATGCAAAATACCAAATAGTTTTGCATTTTGTATTTCAAATGCTAAATGCAAAATAGGTATTTTCAAAATACTTTTTCAAAATAAAATACCTTTTGATCAAATATCATACATTTTTATTTATTTTAGGTATTTATCATGAGAAATAGAGACACAATGGCGAGCCGAACAAAAACGTGTAATAACATGGCACCTTATGCATGACATTTTGGTCAAATTTATCAGTACGCGTATCAATAAATTCTGTTACGTTAATAATTAATAATAATAATACTCCTTTCAACATTAAACTACCGTGAGACTTAATCATCATTACACATAAACGGATAACTCACGTGTAAAAAGTCGAGTGATGTTCGACATGTTTCGGACTATTTCGTAGTCCTTCTTGGAGCGCTGGCCCGGCGGCAGCGAAACGAACACTGCGCGCCAGCGCTCTGCTCGCGCGGCTGTTCGACGCAACTGACAGCGGCGCACAACTACCCTCGTTTTCATCGTCATTTTTAACGATTTCTTGTGTTTGTTTCGCTGCCGCCGGGGCGAGCGCTCCAAGAAGAAGGACTACGAAATAGTCCGAAACATGTCGAGCATCACTCGACTTTTTATACGTGAGTTATCCGTTTATGTGTAATGAATAATAATACTCACTTAAAATAATGTAAAGCAAGTAGACTAATGAAAAGAGAGCCATGGCTCCATTTTGTGAATTGTGTGGCCATTTATTTCGGTTGATTGTGCATCTAGTGCGGCAATACAAGCGTCATTCGTTTATTTCATTTTGTTTGACTGGTAATGTTGGCTAAACTTAATCAAAAAGTATTTTGCATTTTGAAATGAATATGAAAATGCAAAATACATCTCGAAAGGTATTTCAAATAAAATACAAAATGGTTTTTATTAAAAGGCATTTAAATGCAAAATACAAAATACGTATTTTGCATTTTGTATTTACATTTTAAATAGAAGTATTTCAAATAAATCGCATCTCTGGCTAAACGTGGCCTTTAGGTCTTGTTACCATAGGCTCTGTTTACCCCGTAAGCGATATAGATGTGATTTGGGTATGTGTATGTTTAAAAAAAAAACATTTTAATTGCGTATTTTTTTTACCGACAACACGTTTTGTTGATTGTAAATATACTTGCATTGTCCTCCATCCTATATTACGTGTACCTACCTACCAAATTTTAAGGTAAACCAAACTGGTCGAAATAAGTGAAGTGGGTCAAATTCGAATTGCAAGATGTGACCCAAATAAACAACAACAAAAAACAGGGCAAGTTAATAAAAAGCTTGTGAAAAACACGTTCTGTTAAGCGTTTCTTCAAAATTACTTCATAAAGATTCAAGTTTGAAAATGCAGCAATAAATTTTGAGTTAAGCACATGTTTTAGACTATATTAATATATTATCCCCTTATCAGAAACTTGTAAGTAGGCACGAGTCATGCACAAGTTGCTTGAATTGTTCGGAATTCAGTTAGTTCTGAAGTGAAGACGAATCTCACCAAGTTGTGCACATTGTGCGTACTTCAAGCGTGAAATAGCGTATTCAGCACTTTCGTACTATTAGGTAAATTTGAAAATTCTGTAACTTGTCTACTTAATAATTTTGTATGTATAGGAGCCTTCGTATTTCTATCTGTGAAGCACATCTAAATCTCTTCGTTATTTTTACATCCGTTACCTACTGTTGCCCGCGATTTCGTCTGCGCAGAATGTGTTTGTCTCTACCCTGCAGAAACTAAGCGCGGACAGATATACATTAACAAACGGGCAGTGGGGGTTACTTTGGAGGCAGAAAAGAAAATTATGAAAAATACAAAGAAGATCTTTTATTTGACAACTTTTTCTTTTAATTTCCTATTTGTTCTGGTCACAGAAATAATTGTGTACCTACCTATACCAAAATTACGAACTCGATTTTATCTCACTTGACCTGGGCCCCTATTTTTGAAAGCACGTCACTCGAAAGTGGTATAAATCTGCGTATATCTTCAAAACTACAGCTCTAATCAAATTTTTGACTAGTTCACAAGATTAACGAGAGCCGTAATTATCTTCTAAGCTACTTGTATTTTAAATTCAGCACAATTTTTCACCACTTTCGAGTAGTATTTTCAACACGTGTTTTCGAAAATCGGGCCCCTGTTTATTGCGGTAGTTTTCCTAGTCGAAAAAAAGGTTTTTATAAAAGCAAATCAATGGATTTTCTATTCTATTGGTCATTTATTATGTTCACGGTTGCTATTAAGAAAAAAAATGTGGTTATACATAGTATGATGTTCAAGGGTCTACAAAATAGTGAAATCCCCTCGTTTTCGGACCAAATACAGTGAAATTACGTTCATGATGGCTCAGTCTTCTTATTTTATGTGTTTTTAGAGCAAGCCACATAAAGTTGCGGTGAAGCGTTCGCAGGAAATTGTTGACGAATTTCCATACGGTAAGAGTGAAGCGCGAATGCGTCGTACATACACACACGCATGATGTAAGGCTGTGCTCTGAGAGCCTACTCCGAAATTCTATTTTCAAAGATCGTATGATACGATGTGTGTAAGCTGACACAGCAAAACTTCTCGAACGCGTTCCAGTAAACGTCTCATTTACTATAAAAATTGGTAGCGCCTCTAGTGGCACGAAACTGCAACAAACAGTTTCCAATGTTCCCTTAGTGTTTGACATTGTAATGCAAAGCGATCGAGAAATATTTTTTACTAAAAACTTACACTAAACAAATGTAGGTACCTACCTGGGGGTTACCACAATCGCTTAATGCATACCAAGATCTATTCAGCGTAAGGGTCACAGTTACGCAGCCATATAGCTCTGTCCCTTACGCTGAATAGAACTTTGCCCCCCTGCTTGCCCGTCTGCCTCCTTCTGTCTGAAAAAAAGAAACCTCGGCAAATTGAAGGTATATTCACAAAAACATTGGCTAAGCTACAACAAGGTGCCTATACAAATAAATTGGAGTTGCAATGTAGCTGTATGCTTATTTCTTACTCTCACAAGGCCACAACCTTAACAGAGCGGGCCCCGAGTTGCGAAGTTTGAGTTACCAACTGCTTCAACTGTTCGCCCGCACTGACGGATTCATTGGAGCGTGTCCCTGGTGTCTTTCATGTCCCGGTAGTGCTATTTATATGCCTTTATATGGCCAAGTTACAGAACAGTTAAGCCTTTGACGTTCTACAAGTGCGGCATGATGTCCGCGTATCGCGATCATCATAAATCATGTGAGTGACCACGGCGCGTGACAGTGTTCCGACTTGTGTTCGTTTGCGCGGAAAAGAACACGGCATCAAGTCCAGTGGTGGACGCTACGCCTTGTCCGCAGTTTGTCAAGGGCTGTGATAAAATCTTTACATGTTTTTTTAGTGTTTTGTTTATTGATGCTCTCTATAATGTGACAATAAAAAATACCTTTCATATGTGTATATACGCATTAATATCTCCCATTTTCCACCTGTATGGTATGAATGCTGTTTTAATGAAAGGAAGAGAAGTACTACAGGTTTATACACTATAATAAATTATTAGGGATATAACCACGTATGAATTGTCACACAAAAAATGATTTTCTGCAATTAATTTCACTAACCGAATTCGAAATTGAGCCTATTATAATTTCATGCTATCGGAACTGTTGAAAACGTTTCCCAAATGTACCTATACGTAGGTACACAAATTAATGAGTTAATTACAAACAAAAATGGAAGCAAGCGCCTCGTATGCTGCTGCATAAAATATCTCACATCTAGCACTTAAAGCCACGCTTTCGCGATTTTAATCTCCCCCTCTCACGCTACGTTACGCCACGCGTGTGAAGGAGATAGTATATCATTTGAGATGCAAATTCCTCTACTACTTTAACTACTTAATAGTCCACGGTGGCTAGAGACAAATCGTGAGAAAATGGCCGGGCTTGCGGTCACCCATGCGAAAAGCGCCACAGCGCTTATTAAGTCTGCTTTAACCTTACATCCACATAAGAAATGCACAGGAGCAGTTCCCTAGGTTTTTCGAAGCGCATTCATTATTAGTATTAACATTAAATAAGTAGAATGCACTTTGTAAACATAACGTAGGTAATGAAGTAGATCCTTCAGTTGAATAACCGCAGCTTTTTAACAAAAAAAGTGACTTAAAAATGTCTTCTCAGTGGCTTGATATCCTTGATCTTCAGTTGAAGATCTGCTTAAGTCTTTTTGACGACTTTTTTGGGAAAAAAACTGTTTTGGCTGCCCGTTGTGTTTTAGAACTCGTAGTTGGTAACTCGAAGTGCTAGAGTTCGGGATTCGTAGTTGGCAATAAAGAGTTACTGCCCACTATCACATGTCCCATAGTTGTCTTTGATGACAATTACGGGAAGACGTAGGTCCGTGGCACCAAAAACTCCTACAGGAACATACCTACATATTTAATGATTGAATCCACTTAACCTAATCCCTACTGCTATCTCGGCATCATCATCATCAAAACATATTATAAAACAAAGTCACTTTTTCTGTCCCTATGTCCCGATGTATGCTTATATCTTCAAAACTACACAACGGATTTTGATGCGGTTTTTTTTAATAGATAGAGTGATTCAAGAGGAAGGTTTATATGTATAGTACATGCACAATATACCGTGCGAAGCCGGGGCGGGTCGCTAGTACTAAATATGAGACAACAAATAAGTAGGTAAACGAGAATGATATTTCATCTTCAAAAAAAATAACGAATACCATGGAAACAATTCTGTCTGACCTGGCCTTGCTTAATTTGAAATTCGTCCGTAACAAAAATTCCCAACAGTTGTTTCCCTAAACGGTCTGCAACGCACGAGACATTGAAATTAATTACGAAGACCTAATGGTGCGTCCCTCAGCCATTAAAACCGATTGTGGGGGAGGGTCAAAAATTAACAAAAGGTTTACAGGGGCTCAGTGGCGCCACGTGCGCCCTTTGCTGCGACAGCCTTGCTTTATAGCCAAGAACTTTGAATATTTCAATGGTCCTTAAACAATTTCGTAATTAGATGACTCAAAGCGTGATTAAATCAGAGCGCTGGCTGGTTTGATAACCGAAACGAATGCTGGCGGTACCTACCGAAAGACGTCTAGGCACGCACTCTGAAAGCACTCTGAAACACTATAAGCACTCTGAAATTCGATTTTTGAAGGTCGTGCGTGCTGTTTCGCATAGCTGGTGATATTGTGTTCATTGAACAAGTAACAAATTATTTTACTTTAAGATTAGTTTTAGTTTAGTTTTTAATTCGTTTTTAATTTAATAGTTTAATTTGTATCAATTTCCATTTATGTAATTTTTATTGAATGAATAAAGTAACAAAGTAAAATCTCCGTTGGTCAGTTAGATTTATTTCTCATTATTTTACTTTATTTTATACGATAAGGAAGGCAAAAGAGCGAGTGGGTGGGTAAAGTGAGCACTAGGGGAGACCGAGGCGAGTTGAGACAGAGGTGAGTTGATACAAAGCTTTTTTCTCTGCACCTATGACAGTTAGTGAGGTCACAACTTCACACAAACTGTGGAGTGTAGAAAGAACAACGAATTAGCGAAGTTACGAGCCCGATAAACTGTCACAGTTCAGAGAAATCGGCTTTGTATCAACTCACCTCTGTTTCAACTCGCCTCGGTCTCCCCTACCACTCACGGACACCCGCAACGCTAGAGGATTGCAGATCGTTGCCAGCCTAGAGGGCGAAGATAGAACAAATCACATTAACATTATTGTGGTGCCTTCCTTAATGATCAACACAGAAGCAAAGAATCGATTAGAAATATATTAAAACCATAATATAATTGAATTCCTTTAAACTTCTTAATAATTTTAAATGACTTTAAACCGTTAAGAAGGTACTCAACGAACCACAAAGTGCGACGTTCATTTGCTAAGTCAAATTAACTTACCCAAAGGTTTCTGTGTTCTGTGGAGCTCCCTGGGCTGGCCCTATACTTACTCTGAAATCCGAAATCCGATGGTCGTGTCTTGCCGCTCACACTGAATTTGTCATCATTTTGATAGTGCAAGACGCGGACATGATACTAACTTCTAATTCCGGTTTTTCGATTAACCACCTGTGGGTGGCCCGATTTTTAAAAGCTCACACTCTAAAGTATAATTTGAAAATGGTGAAAATTTGTACTGAGATTTTAAAAATACATCATCATCATCATCATCATCAGCCTATGTTAGTCCACTGCTGGACATAGGCCTCCCCTAATGAGCGCCATAGCGCCCTGTCTTTAGCTTGACGCATCCAGCATCTGCCTGCAGTCTTTCGCAGATCGTCGTCCCACCTGGCCGGAGGGCGTCCTACACTACGTTTGCCAAGTCGCGGTCTCCACTCAAGAACACGTTTACCCCAGCGGTTGTCGGTTCTTCGCGAGATATGGCCGGCCCACTGCCACTTCAGCTTGCTAATTCTTTGAGCTATGTCGGTAACTTTGGTTCTCTGTCGGATGTATTCGTTACGAATCTTGTCCTTCAGAGAGACTCCGAGCATAGCTCTTTCCATAGCTCGCTGAGCGACTTTGAACTGGTGGACCAACCCTACCGTGAGTGTCCACGTCTCAGCTCCGTAGGTCATGACGGGTAGGACGCACTGATTGAAAACTTTAGTTTTCAAACACTGCGGTAAGGATGAAGAGAAGACTCGACGTAGTTTTCCAAACGCTGCCCAGCCCAGCTGGATCCTCCTTTTGGCCTCCTTCTCAAAATTATTTTTACCTAACTGCAGGATTTGCCCAAGGTAAGTGTACTCGGAAACAATTTCGAGAGGGTGGCCATATACGACGACCGGTACCGGATCAATGAGGCCATTGATCATGACTTTGGTTTTATCCAAGTTCATGCCGAGACCGATACGTCGCGAGGCTGAAGCTAGGCCGTCCAGCATCCGGTTTAAAAATACGAGTAAAGTAATTTATAATATTATAATTAATCTTGTCAACTTAATTCGACTTAGGTATGTACTTAACTTAATTTGTATTGTAATTTTGTAACAATTCATAAAAATGTTTAGGTAGGTACCACTTTTGAAATGGTATTTCCGAGTGATGTGTTTTCGAAAATCGGGCCAACAAGAAGAAAATGTAGATAGGTAGCTACGACCACAAAATAAATATTTAGATATTGCGACAACTAGATTTAGTAAAAAGCTTTTCCGCATGGTTAATAACACGCGCGACAGAAGTTTACATAGAAAGCGGTCGAAGCGGTATTTCAAGGTTTCAATTATTGACTAACAATAAATGAGACAAGTTTTCTTCATTAGTTTCTAACGCCAGTGTTAGATAGGTATAATGTTACTTACGTATTTGTTTTTATGCCGACATCCTGCAGAGAGTAGCTTTAATCGGCTCTTCTAGTAAAGGTAGAACCGCATTCGCAACGGATGATCACTTATTATGCTGTACTCTGTTAAAGAAATGGAGGACAAACGGGACAATATTTACTTTGTTGCAATCACGTTAGGTTGATATTGAAGTCACTGCAATCAGCAAGGT
Source organism: Pandemis corylana (assembly GCA_949127965.1). Lineage (NCBI taxonomy): Eukaryota > Metazoa > Arthropoda > Insecta > Lepidoptera > Tortricidae > Pandemis > Pandemis corylana. The sequence goes on along the minus strand of OX421859.1, from coordinate 4,780,040 downwards.
TTTGAGATTTGGCAGATGATTTAGAAGTAATCATGCCAATCGATCTCCAACTTCACAGTGAACTCAAGTTGGTGATCAATTTGCATAAAATATGAATTGATAGTGATGATGATGATGATGATGATAAGATTGGATTACAGACGGGTAGAAACGCAGACACTACGACAGAGTTGTAACTACAGTCTCAGTCTGTTTCAGTTCAGTAAGGAAGGTATGGGCTGACACATTCATTTTGACATATCTAGAGGCGAGGCTTCATTGTCTGCATATTCAAATTATTCAACGATTATCGATTATATTTTAGTAATAATAACAATCGGTTCCATAGAAATATCGACTAGGTACTTAAGTATTAATTCATACATAGTTACCTCTCGTTTCTATGGCTGTAAAACGTAACCTCGTCTCGCATAAATGACATTTATTGAAAATTTGTACATGAAAATTATGTAAATGCAAAAAAATTGCCGTGGTTCTTTTTAGAACGTTATTAATTTACAGTACCAAGTATGGATTTATTTCTATGTAACTCAATTTTGTATTTATTTTGTTGTCAAAACTTTCTAAGCGTTTACAGTTACATTCTATGGATCTATCAGCCCATGCCATACCTTATTGAAACAGACCGTAAATAAACAAAAGCTTGCAACATAAACATGTGAATAATTGTAGTTTACTCATTTCTGAACGATCGATTAACGTCAAACTGACATTGACATACCTAGTCATGTTCCCTTGTCAAAAGAAAAGAAAAAGAATCAATTTTGTTGTATTTTTGCACTGTTCAATGTTTTAATACGGATTGTGGAAATAAATCTGATTTTATTTAAGTTTCAGTGCAAATTATACTCATGAAGCATAAGTTTGCTAGCGTCTAACTTTGTAAAATTAAACCAGTTTAAATTTTCTCTGTACCTAAATGAATTTAACTAATTAATAAGGATAGTTAATTCTGTTATCAAGAAGTTATCATATTTTTGTGTGTTTAATTACCACAATCCACAATGTCGGCCTTGCTAACTGCGGACTGGTTCCAATTGGATTCCTATTACAGGTCAGTTCACTAACAACATTTACTTTACCTAAATAATACTTACCTTGTAGCAATGGGCGTTTTAACAATAATTTTATTTTAACTAACAAGTCTAGAACGGCTTCGTTCCTACTTTTGCAAATAATTTTTCTGAATATCATAGAACTACTTGTAATGTTCTCAAGATATACATAAAAAGTATTATGTTGACAATCAAAGCGATTAAAAATATTATTGTTTGTGTAAATATTTTTTTAGGAAATTCGACATATACAATATGAACTGGGCCATGGATGAAGGTCTAGACAACATGATAGTCACGGGTGCCCCATATGGGGGCCCCATTGCTGTTGTACGGGACAGGAAACAGTTTGTGCGCATAGCAACAACAGCTAAACCTGTCATCACCATATACAACTGTGCTGGAAATGTTATATCCAAGATTTTGGTAAGACAACCTAATTAGTATTGTAGATAAAACATGCATAAGTAATTGGCTAAGTAAAGTTTTTTGAAGAGGTGCAAATTATATTTTTTTCCACAGTCGATGTCTTAACAATTGAGGAACTGCAGCTCTTTTATTTTTATTTCCTATTATTAATTAGATATATTTTTAAGTGGTTTTTTTTTTTAATCTAAAATATTAACGAGGCTTGAGTGCACCAATGGTGACTATGTCAGCCTCATGGGAAACCACAGGTACCTAATTCAAACTCTGCCTTGCCCAGAGTCAATTAAGTGGTTGATATGACATTAGTGAGATTTAATGGCTGATAAGCTTTGTGTCTAGAACTAGCTTAGAATTTTAAAAAACTACGAAGATTATTAAGATGGCTGTCGAATAAAAATATAATTTGCACCTCTTCAAAAAACTTTACTTAGCCAATTATACAGAAAATATATTTATTTTAAATAGTTACGTGACTATGACAGGCTTAACTGAGAATATGCCTGCAGGTAACAGTGTGGTTTAGATCTCCATTGAAACAAAAACATAACTTTTCTTAGAAACTATTTTATCATATCAAAATATTTTAACATCAATAATGTGTGGTAGCTTAAAATCAGATTTGTTATTTTTATCCTCATTTTGTGTCCTTTTTTTATCACAACTTTGACATTGTGTTAGCGTTAAGGAATCTGTAATAAACATAAGAAGAGAAGCAGACTATTGAATTTTTTTTAATTTTTCATCATTCCAGTGGAACAGTGGGGTCCTCGTCCACATAGGCTGGTCAGATGGAGAGCAGCTATTGTGTGTGCAGGAGAGTGGGGATGTCCTCATATATGACATGTTCGGAGCGTACCAGAAGACCTTCAATATGGGCCAGGAAGTTAGGGACACTAAGGTAAGGGAACTGCATAAAAATGTTGATACCATTTTACCTATAAGGTTCCATAATTAAATTTATGACGTTTTTTGTGACAGGTGATCAAGGCTCAGCTGTTCCCCAACCCGTTCGGCGTGGGGCTGGCGGTGATGACGTCCACCAACCGCATGTTCCTGATCAGCAACATCACAGAGCCCAAGATCCGTCCCGTGCCCGACCTACCCCGTGAGTCATAGGATTTTGAAATAGGCTTGAAATTTCGGGCGCCTAAAGTGACGGAACCAGTTATGGCCAAGGACCCAGTAATGCGCAATAACTCTTATTTCAAAGACACAAAGTAATATTAGTTTGAACCCATTTGTAAAGAAAACGGTGTCCCAGACCTTTTCATCGCATGAAGAATTGCAGCTGTCATTGCAGCCGGACCACACTCAATATTATTTTCAAAATTTTTTCTTCTAACTTTTCCAAATTAAAACAGAATGTTTACTGTGACAATGGTATATGGTGGGTCAGGAATCAGTTTATTCGATAGTACTCAAGCTGGTGGTGATGTTGATCTATACTTCTAATTGCAGGAGCCAACGAACCCATAACATGCTGGTGTGTTCTGAGCACAGGCCTACGGTCATCAGCTGTCATAGGCTTCCTTGTGTGCCGGGACAAGGAGATATACAAGTGCCAACTCGGAGAGTCAAGGCCTATACCCATGGTATTAATATTTGCTAAAACTAGATACTGATCATCCACGTAGATAGGTAGGATGACTTGGATGTATCCTGATCGCTACCACCGCCTTGCTAATTCTGCCGCCAAGCAGTTGTGCTTGTACTGCTGTGTACCGGCGTGAAAATACTGGCATATGAGTATGTTAGCATTTTAGGCTGGCAACGTATATGCAACGTTAGTGTTTCCATCAGGTAACCCACTTGCTTGTTTGCCTTCGTTCTTGTAGAACATTATTTTGAAACGGTCCTCTTGAGGTTTTACGTAAATTAAGAACTGTACAGAAAATAGCGTAAATGTCACGTAGCATTTTTTTTGTTGCAATATTGAAAAGAAATTTCGTCTGTTATAGTTGAATCATCGAAAGCGTGGAATTGCATATGTAGTAGTATTGTTTGTTTACATGTATTCTATATTTGAATTTTCTATTCTCTTGTACTATCAGCATACAAAGAGGTTGTTATATATATATCGAAGAACTAAAAACAAAAATAATGTCAGTGTGAAATTGTCAATATTATTTACGTTGTGCGTATATTTTTACATCTGATTTGATTGTATTCTCAATTAATTATTGTGTCCGCCCGTACGACTACGAATAGTTTCTATATTTTAAAAAATATGGCTGTAAGTAATTTTGGTCCTATTGAGAGTCAAAGTAAGCAAATAATTTTCAACTGTTATAAATATTTTGAACATGATAGCGAATAAAAGAAAAAAACAGGACTACTACTTATTCCACTTCTTGGGTATGTCATTTTATTAAGAGAAAATTATTCTCCTTTTGTTGCAAACGGTACAACCACTACAAATGCAATTCCATCTTCTCGATAATTCAACTATACTTCTGTAGCTAGCGGACAAAAATCACTACATTTAGCACAAACAACTCAGGCGATCATGTTAAAATTTTGTACTAATGAAGATAGTTTAAGACCCGAAGAAGGACATAGAATAGTTTTTATCCCGGAATAATTTACAGTTCCCGCGGTCGCGCAACAAACGAATTCTCCGCATACGAAGTCGCAGGAGAACTATTAAACTCTATGTTTATTTGCGGTTACCTTTGTCCCCAGCGTCCAGAGATAAGGAATCCGTACACGCAGATCCTGTCCATAGTGCCGTCACAGAACGGGCGGCACGCGGCGCTTTTCACAGACTCCGGCTTCCTGTGGATAGGCTCCTCGGACTTCAGGAACAAGTACTGCGAGACCGACACCGGGTATATCAAGCAGCCAAAGGAGTTGGTGTGGTTAGTGCGTTTTATTGGATCGGGCGTTGCTTTGCAGTGGTTGAATATGTTTGAACTAGCTTAAAGTTACTTTTACCAACAAAAACTGGAATTTGACGTAGTTTTTTTAGGGTTCCGTACCTCAAAAGGAAAAAACGGAACCCTTATAGGATCACTTTGTTGTCCGTCTGTCCGTCCGTCCGTCCGTCTGTCAAGACCCTTTTTCTCAGTAACGCGTGGAGGTATGAAGCTGAAATTTATATCAATTACTCAGGTCTACTGTCCCTTGAAGCTGTGAAAAAATCAAACTTCTAAGCCAACGCAATCAAAAGATACAGCCGTTTATGCCGCATATTTCCGCAAATTTTCAACTCTCAAGGGAATCAAAACCTACAAGGTAGTTCCCGTGAACGCAGAATCTTGAAATTTGGTATGAAGGTAGGTCTTATAGCACAGATTAAAGAATAATTGCGAAAACCGTAAATGTGTATGTATGTCTGTATATAGCAGTGACCAATATAAAGTAACCCCACACTGCGTACATTTTGCTTTGGAACAGGGCTCTGCTTACACTGGTTTTAGATATTTATAGATAATGATACGGAACCCTCGGTGCGCGAGTCCGACTCGCACTTGACCGGTTTTTTTTTTTTTAATTGTCCTTTTAAACGTTACGTTAATGTTACTGTACCAAGGAATGTTTAAAATTATTATGGTTACTAAGTATTTTACAAGGACATAGACTGTCAGTCCCAAAGGAAGTTCTGGACTAAGTAGTTTTATCTCTGTGTTGAAATATAAGTCAGAAAGAAAAATTTTATACTGACCGCTTAAATGAGTCTCCAGGACGACAAAGAGGGCCAAGAGAGGTGTGGGCGGGTAGTGCGCCTGCCGCCCGCACCTCTCGGCCCCCACGGTCTATAAGTATATTATTAAATTATTTTAGGTGTGGCTCCCAAGCCGTTGTGGCCCACTGGGACGACATGCTCTGCGTGTTCGGTTCGAAGGGACAGGTGGAGAAGTTCTTCTACGACGGTCCCTTCCACATCATCCCTGAGATGGACTGCGTGCGAGTCATCTCCGAGATGACGCACGAGCTCATAGAGAGAGTGCCGGTCGTCATTGAGAAGATATTCCGGATCGACAGCACTGCGCCCGGATCGTATCTGGTTGAGGCTTCAAAACAGTTCCAGGTTAGAGTTGTGTTTAGGGTTCTGTGGATGCGCCTCCTGAGACTCCGTGGAATACAACACGGGATACGCACACCGACGTATAATAAATAAAGATATCAAAAGGGAATGGAATATCACTACATAGTATAAAATTAAGTCGCTTTTTCTGTCCTCATGTCCCGATGTATGCTTATATCTTCAAAACTATACAACGGGTTTTGATGCGGTTTTTTTTAATAGATAGAGTGATTCAAGAGGAAGGTTTATATGTATAATACATGCATAATATACCGTGCGAAGCCGGGGCGGGTCGCAGGGGCGTGCAGTGGATTTTGACAGAGGGTAGGCATATTGCCAACAAAATCCGTATTGGTACGAAGCGTGTCGGGCACATTTACGTATGCTTACAAGCACTGCTTTTATGCCTGTAAGGGATGAACGCGTCTGGCGGGTCGCTAGTTTACAATAAATGAACATAAGAAAACTATAAAGATATTAAGTTGAAGCGCGTGGTATGAGGATCGACTGCAGCTGTTCTTGAGACCGTCTGTCGCTGGATCGAAGGCGAATGAGGGTCCTCGGCATTTCAAACGGCCGCGCAGTTCCACGCGCCGGTCGGCAGATGTTTCGACACTATACTGCCAGCACACTTAACCGACTGCGTCCAGGGGGGTAATAAAGAAAAAACGGAACACTTATAAGATCACCTTGTTGTCCGTCCTTCGTCTGTCCGTCATCCATGAAATGGATGGCAGATTTTTTTTATAAACGTTTGTGTATCTGCTGTTCTAACGTGGCCTACGAAATGTCGCCTGCCTAAGAGCCCTGTCTCATCGGGTTGCTATGACGACGTCGCCAGCTACGTATCCTATACATTGCTGTCGCCAAACCGTCAAATGAGTGAAGACGATACATTTCTTTACGAATAGTTGGGTTGCGGTACCCGGGGATGTCGCCATAGCGTCCCAGTGAGGCGGCTCTAAATCACTATATAGTCAACAAATATTTCAACAGAAACGCAGTCACAGAGCTGATGAGTACATCCGATTAGTCAAACCAGACTTGGCCAAAGCGGTACAGGACTGCATCGACGCCGCAGCGTTCGAGTTCGACCCCGAAGTGCAGAAGATGCTGATACGGGCGGCGCAGTTCGGCAAAGGGTTCATCATTGACCAACAGCTGACTGATCATTACGTGAAGACCTGTCGGTGGCTGAGGGTTTTGAACGCTATAAGGGACCCGAAAGTCGCCATACCACTTACGTTCTGGCAGTATCCTTTTATATTTAGTCAAACTATAAGAAACTAGCGGTTGCCTGCGACTCCATTTGCGCAGAATTCGCTTATCGCTATCCCACGGGAACTATGCAATTTTCCAGTTTAAAAACTATCCTATGTCCTTCTCCGGGACTGAAACTATCTCTGTACTTAATTTCATTAAAATCGGTTCAGTGGTTTAGGCATGAAAGCGTAACAGACAGACAGAGTTACTTTCGCATTTATTATATTTGTAGGGAAGTAGGGATTGTAGAGAATGGAAAATTTAATCAGTAGGTACCTATGTCTATTTTTTACTACATCATAAAGAGAGTATTTTATGCAGAATTTCAGCTGTCTAGGTCCAAAGGTTTGGGGTGGACGTTATTGATAAGTCATTAAGGCAGTAGATTTTTTATGTAGACATGGTCGGGGATAATCTCTTAATCATACTGTGAACACAATAAAAAACCAACCTCAACATTTAATTTTTAAAAATATTTTTTTTTTTCTGGCTTTAGTTGCACATGTACCCTACATAAGTATTAGATTGAAAATGCTTTCAAGATTTATGACTGTGAATATCGTCAAAAAGTTCGGACACTATTATAATTTCTTGCCCTCTTATTTGTAAACGCTCTGTAGGCTTCTGCTAACTTAGCAATCGTTTGTCCTTATCTGTCACTTTGACATTTACCATTCACATATAGGGACAAAAATTGCTAAGGTAGCAGAAACCTATAGAGCGTTTATGAATAAGGGGGTTAGTATTTAAACGAGTTTTACCGTCAAACGTCTAGTCGTAAAAGTATAATCCACCTAATTTAACCTTCCAAATAATATTACGGTCTGTTTGTTCATTAAAACGGACCAACTCAATTTGTTTTATTATTGTGCGTTAACGTAAAAAATATTTTCGGCATCCTGGCATTGTATCAAAACATTACGGAAGATCACGTGTAAACAACACGAATGTTTTCACAGCCTATTTACAACTACAGTGAGTAATCTTTACTGAACTTTAAGATTTAATTTAATATAGGACAATGGTGCTACGCAGATATTTTCGTGCGAAACGAGTCTTAAATAAATAATGTGTCTATTTTTATCTGCGTTAGGTAAAAGGCACATTCTATTCATTGGTTATTTCTCTCGTATCGTATCTAATGATTAAGTTGTTAGGGACGTGTTAATTCTTCTTCTTCTTTTTCTAATATGGGTCCATCGATCGATGCGATGATTTCGCCAATGTCAAAGTAATAAATACAGTATTCAAAAATCTTGTGACAAAAATGTCGGCAACGTTGTACGGTCAAAAGCCCCTCCCCGTGTCGGGCTCTTAGCCAACGGATAATGATATCCCTCAGAATCTGCCAGGAAATCATTAACCGATGCCCCGGGTGCACCTTCCATGCTGGTCTGGGAGCAAAGAAAAAACATAGAATGTACCAATTGCTTCTCTACCCGCGCAGATGGTAAAAGCCCATCGAGGGAATAGGCGAAAATCATAGGAATCATGTTATGGGCGATGAGGCTTGCAACCCATCACTATTTTGATTCTATTTTCCACCTAAACGCCCACAATCTGCTAAATGTGGCCTGTAGGTACCTGATATCTTAGGCTCTGTCTACCCCGTAAGGGATAAAGACGTGATTAGTGTATGTGTATGTGTATGCAGGGTGCACCGGACCAAGCACTGATCCAAAGACGAACCGCAGCTCTTGACCACACGCGGAGGTAACCCTACTCGCACCCTGGACGTATTAATTATACGCTTGCTGTACAATAAAAGTCAGTTAAACTACCCTACTTACTACGTACATTTTTTTATATTGTTCTCAGAGCTTATAGACATTTTAGAGTAGAAATTTAAAGCAGCGTAAAAACTAACTCCATGCTTCCTTTTGTGATATGATGATATCTAAACAAGAAAAGACAGACCTGGCTGTAAGGTGACCTTTGGATCGATACCACTATCAGAGAGGTTATACTTTCTCTCAAAATTACACTACTGTTTAGTTCAAACAAATACTGGCTGTTTTTTGTACATTTTATTTCAGGCTTTATATTGCTGACTGAACATCAATCAAATCACAAGTAGCAGGGCAAATTTGTCTTGCAAATCACATAAATATCACTACATAGTATAAAGCAAAGTCCCTTTTCGCTGTCTGTCTGTCTATCCCTATGTATGCTTATATCTTTAAAACTATGCAACGGCTTCGATGCGGTTTTTTTAAATAGATAGTGATTCAAGAGGAAGACGAAGTCGCGGGCAGAAGCTAGTTGCAAATGAAAGTGACACTTCAAATACCTTGGAGGAGCTTCTATATTCGTCTTTATGTATTTTTAAGAATCACTTATTATGATTGACCTTAACCCAGTGCCTTAGGGTTCAAAATCTAGGGGAGCGCATCTTGCTAGACCGCCTGATCTGGCGACGCTTGCATTGCCTGGCGCGACACATCGCAGGGTACCTGCAACTGAAGGACGGGCAAACCCGGGTGCTGTCACACTGGGCTTGCTACAAAGTAATTTAACTTTCCTTTGTTAAATTGTATTTCAGCAAAATGAATGTGGTTAGCCGCTTGTAGCGGGTTCCCATAGTCTAAATGAAGAAAAAAAGTTACCACTGAAGTTGCTAACATAAAAGATCGTATACATATAAGAAAATTATGGCGGTTACGTCTTTTCGTGTAAAAAGAGCAGTTTTTTGACAACATATCGGGAACTAAAAGAGCTGCATTGTTCAAACCAAGTTTCGTTGAAGTGTGTTTATTACGCACTATTTATTTGTTTGAATTTTTTATATCTTTACGACAAATCTTTAATTGATTCCGTTTTTGCTCTTTGCTATTTTGACAACGATAGTTTTCACGCCTCTAAACTCGTTAGCTCACTTTCTTCATGTCTAAGCTAATATATCGTGGTAAACATGGTAATACTGTATTTCACTTTGTTTTTTTAGGTCACACAACCCCACTTGGACAATGAGAGCGCGGCGCGTGAAATAGGCGAGAAATTACGAAACGTTCCCGGCATCTCATATACCACCATAGCCAAGAAAGCCTCCGACAAGGGCAGAAAGGCTCTCGCGATTAAAGTAAGTTAACATCGAAGATATTGTTGTTATTTTATTTTTACTCACGACGGACGGAACGGAACGGAGACGATTTTTGGATTATGTCTGTTTCCATTTTTCTCGATGATTGCTAAACCGATTGCGATGCGGTTTTTTGCATTGTATTGGTATTGTATCAGCGCTTTTTCTTAGATAAAGTTGATAATACAAGTACCGTTAGCAAAAAAATCTTGTAGCTACAAGATTTTTTTGCTCTACAGTAGTAGCTCTACAAAAATGAAATTAATAACAAAAAAATATTTTAACATCTATTTCATTTTTATTCAACACCAAAATACTTAACTAGGCTGTGCACCAAATGTATAAAATAGGTTTAAGATTACAAGTGTGTTCTGACCAAGTAACTTCTTATTCAGATTTTGGAATACGAGACTCACAGCAAACTGCAAGTACCCTTGCTTCTGGAGTTGGGCGAGGGCTCCACAGCGCTGCTCAAGGCGACGGCCAGCGGCGACACGGACCTCGTCTACATCGTACTGTTACACCTCAAGGAGAAGATGGGGAAACACGAATTTGAGGTAACAAAACGACGGTCTTTTTCCACTGTATAGAAACCTCCAAACCAAATTGTTAATTTAGAAATATCTTCTTTTATTTACATCATGGCGCTTGATTTGTGGACTTTAGCAAATGGGCTACGACTGTTTCAAGCTCAGTGCATCTTGAGAAACTGCATAGAGACGAGACATACTGACAGAACTTGAGAACTTCGCCCTCTCTGCCCCCCATTTTAATGTTTAATCATTGCGTGACGTAGGTGGTGAATAAAACTCATTTGTTTTTTGTGGGAAAATAATCAATATTATAAACAGTCATAATTCTAATCAAAACAACCTTGTAGAACCCTGTGACCGCAAAAAGTCTAAGAAACACTGCCCTAGGATTTGACTACCCCGCAAGGGTCACAGACGTGTTTTACGTATGTATGTTTGTATTTACTTGTCAGCTAACAATCCGGGGCTTCCCACTCGCTCACGCGCTGTACATCAAGTACTGCGCGAGCCACAACCGCGAAGCCCTGCGCAAGGTGTACGTGCAGGAGGACGACTTCTCGGGACAGGCCGCCACGCACATCCGGGACGCCATCGAGCAGGCCAGCCCCGGGAGCGCAGAGGCCTCGCTTATATCCGCCCGGGAGTGTTACAAGAAAGGGAAGAATGATCTAGGTAAGCTGTGGCTTGGTGCCCGGCCATAAAGGTCTAGGGAAAGAGACAATTGGCGTTACGTAAGTTAGAGCGAGACAACGCTCTACTAAGCCGAAATTAGCCGAGAAGACCGATGTGCAATATTTATGGTCGGGTACTATAAAAAGTTTATTATTATTGGCTACCTGTCTCGATAGATGTTCTGTCAAAAGTTGTTTTAAATTTTTGCCAGTATTTTTTTCTAAAAAAAAACGTCCAAGTCGGTCCAACCATTCTCGGGTTTTACGCTTAGCAACAGATTTATTTAGAGATAAACGCGTAATTATGTTCCAGAAATAATTCAACGAACAGTGTAGTGACTTTAAATATTTCCACTGTTGTAAGATGTTATAAATTTTGACTTAAATGTTGGCGAATTAACATCTTTTAAATATTTTATTGAATCAGGCGTTACTTTACGGAGGTCCATTTCAATGAACAAAAAATTTACCTTGCTACTCCGCTACTCACGTGCAAGTACGTGCTTCACGTGCTGTGTGAAATATATAGGTTTTTCATGCAAACCCTCCCTCCACTGCTGCCAATAAAACACATATAAATCTCACAAACTTAATTATCCCTTACACCACACAAACACTGGCGCGTTTCGATCCCTCTACGGGATCATTATCAAAGTTTAATGAACACAGTTAAGTTTAATGAGAACAGTTGTGTTTATTAAACTTTGATAATGACCCCGTAGAGGGATCGAAACGCGTCAGTGTTTGTGTGGTGTAAGGGATAATTAAGTTTGTGGGATTTATATGTGTTTTATAGGCAGCAGTGGAAGGAGGGTTTGCATGAAAAACATATATATTTCACACAGGCTTGGTTATCTTGCACGTAAGTAGCGGAGTATCAAAGTAAATTTTTTGTTCATTGAATTAACATCTTTTCGTCGTCATGATTGGATCAAGGAGAGCTGAAGATCGAGCTTAATGTCGTGCAATGAGTTGAGGCAACTGGTAGTTATAATACACAGGAAAGTGCAAAGTTCACGCCGAATGCAGACAAAGTTCCGAGCATCAGCTTGTTTAAAATATTTTGAGTTTGGTTGCCTAACGGTGATCCACGCGCGACTGTGCTGTAAACTGGTACATACAGATGACTTGACTCCAAGCATTCTTTTGCAGGTGTGTCGATCTGCGAGGACGCCCGCAAGCTCTGCAAGCAGCAATCGAGTTTGCAAGAGACGTACGGGGAGAGTTTCGTTGGCTTGTCCCTACACGACACTGTGAAGAAACTACTGAATCAGGGGGAGATCAAGCTGGCGGACAAACTGCGCTCCGAATACAGAATGCCAGATAGAAGGTAACTCAATGTTAAAATTAAAAGGCGTCTGAATGTATTATAGCGGTGAAAGTGTCCAAATATATTGGTTTATTTACGAGCGTGGACCGTGCAAACAAATTCGATGTTCATTATTTTTTCTCCGAGCATCTGGCCGTATCATTTGTGGTCGCGTTCATAATATTCATATAATTAAAACCATACTTTGAAGATAATATTTGAAGATTCCTCTAGGTTGGCAACACATCCGCAATGACTGTAAACTGTGATCACTTACCAAAAGTTTACTTGCTCGTTTGACTTTGCTTGGTGTGTATTTTTTTTTTAATTATCCTATTCCGGTGTCCCACTGCTGGGCAAAGGCCACTCCTCTTGACCTCCACAACTCCCGTTCTGACGCAATATCAGGGCATACCTCCATGTACGCGTCCAAATCGTCCCGCCATCTCCTAGATTTGTCTCGTCATCGTTGGCCATTCTCTGGCACCTACCAGGTAGCAGAGTAGGCCCACCTCTGTGGGTGCATGCGGTAGACATGTCCAGCCCAGTCCCATTTAAGCTTAGCAGTCTTTTCCCCGACGTCAGCTATAAACACGTAAAAATATATCTATACATAATGTAATATCGTCACAACCAAGCTTATTCTAACCCCACAGATACTGGTGGCTCCGCATACTGACACTGGCAGAGAAGAACGACTGGGCGGAGCTAGACCGGTTCTCCAAATCCAAGAAGTCCCCGGTAGGGTACGAGCCGTTCGTGGACGCCTGCCTCAAGAGGAACAACAGCGATGAAGCGCTCAAGTACTTACCGAGGTGTCGCGACGATATCAAAGTCAAATACTACGTCAAGGCTGGGTAAGAATAATACTTAAACTTTATCCGAATACTTTACTAGGGGCCCTAATCCACTGGGACGCCATAACGACATCGCTAGGTGCGTGTCATAATTTGAGGTTTCCAAGTCGTCGCCAAATGTTAGCTCTCAATATAAAATGTTTAGATTCGGTAGTTAGCGATTTCGCCATGGCGTTTCAGTGGGTTAGACCCTTATGATGTCATAAATGCGAAACTATCTTTCTCTCTCTGTTTGATCGTTGTCTTTGAGCAAAACTGCTGTACTGATGAAATCGGCTACCTTTTAATCCGGAAAATCGCAGTTCCCGCGAGATGGTGACAAACAAATTCTTGACTAACGCAGTAACAGGCGACAAGTTTGACTATATTGTGCCGGAAATAATCCATTATTTTTTTTTGCAGTTTCTATGAAGAAGCAGCTCAGGTAGCGTTCGAGCAGCGAGACCAAAGCGCGCTTTTCTTTGTACAGAGCAAATGTCCACTGAGAGAGAGCTCCAAACATGAAAGAATCGCATCTCTTCTTGAACAGTTATCTACTAGAAAATAGTCCATTTTAGATCGTAGTTCAAAGGAAATTGATAAATATATATATAAATAAATTGATAATATAATAAAACGATCCATGCAGCGTAGTTAATTTGTAATTTAAAGAAGTTGAATGTGATGCAAAACTACGTATGTTACTTCACTACATAGTATAAAACAAAGTCGCTTCTCTGTCCCTATGTCCCTATGTATGCTTATATCTTCAAAACTACACAACGGATTTTGATGCGGTTTTTTTTAATAGATAGTGATTCAAGAGGAAAGTTTTTATGTATAATTCTACGCAGACGAAATCGCGGGCAGAAGCTAGTATATTATAATTGACTGATACTGTATGTTGAAAATGTTTTCTCGGCATGATTTTATAAACTCTTTATAAACTCAATTCAGAGAAGATATGAATTATAATAATCTTTAATTTATTGTAAGCATTATTCAAGCCAAATGTATTTTACGAAGACGTTGGGCTCGCTATCTCTGCTTTTCGATTATCTAAGGTTGAATGGTCGGTTTAGAGTGTTGGCGTCTGAACTTTCTAAATATTTTATACGAAATCATTATTTAAATAAAACACTATTATTGCTGTAGATTGGTTTTACTTTGATGTGTTACATCAATACATGACATGAATGCACGACATTGAACGAATTCTCCATTTAGCTCACAAATACAACCGTTGCATCAATATTTAAATAGTTTGAGTTTGGTATGAAATTTGGTAGAAAAATGTGAAAAAATTATAGAAACTGGAACTTCGTAATCTGTGTTTTAATTGGCGTTCACAAACTATTCAAACATCCATGTTAAATATAAAAATGTGGTCGATACAAAATTATAGCACGGAATCAATGGCCGGAAAAACATGGAAATATTGCGGCAGAAAATTGCACTCGTACTGTGAAGGGCGACGATGTTACTGCAATGTATGTAGTCGCCATCAGATAAAGAATCAGATAACGAATTTATTGAAATTTAATGCTGCTCCAAAATATTTGAGGATCTCGCCCGCTATGATATATTTGATGGCGACTGTACAGTGTTTCTTTTTTCTTTAATGTCTCTTGTTTTTAATATGACAGTCGTCTAAACTGAGGCTAAATGAAATTTACCGAGAGACATGAAACTAGAAGCACTGTAAATGGCATATACGCCAATTCGGATTTTAAATATTTTTTTACTACGTAATAAAACATCTCGTACACGCTTGAGTGAATGGTAGGGAACAACGTCGCGTGATGTTTTTCCGAGGAGTTCATCTGTTTTTCCGTTCATTGTATAAACTATATACATCTCTCGATTATGCTTCACAGTATACTGATAAGCAGACATTGTCTTAACATTTATTAAGTTTCATCGTGAATACAAAGATAATTAAACATTGCAAGGAAGGAAAACCGTACATCGAAAACGCAAATCAAATGTGATGTTAAATAACTGGAAACATGCGACAAATATTAATTCACAATCAAACTTAAGTTACAATCGCACAAAATATGGTAAAGTCAGCGTCATATAGTGTGAAACATCCAGAGTGACCATAAAGTTCGGCACGCCACACTGTATCTATGATGTACCGAACTATTTTGCCAACTTGGACGCTTCTTAACTATATGATGCTGACTGGATAATACCAATAAAATAGCAAATTAATTTCGCAACAATTACAACTATAATAATTATTTGTCATGTTTTAAGTAGAACATCAATTTAAATATTTTAAGCATGTTTGGCAATTTCGTAAGACCAATAATATTAAAATACAAATAATTACTTAAATATATTTTTAATATTCCGACATGCATTGGGGTATAACTAGATAATGTATATCTAATTAACTTGGATGACCGTGTTACCATTATCGGCTTGCAATACGCATACCTAGTTTTATCTAAGATATATACATATTATTCTCACAACCGTTTATGGATAATGATTACTTTCTTACAAGGTACAGAAAGATATTTCAGGAATAAGTTAATTGTTTACAAATAAAGTTAAAGTAATGAAAATATAGTTAATAGGTTATTATTTAAGAATCTTATATATTTTATGTTTCTTTCCAAATATCAATTTTAATCCCTACCAATGATCCACATCACGCCTTTGCAACAATTTTAAAATTGGTCGTTATAATTGACGAGAAATCTCTATAAAGACAGATCTCATTTAAAAATATACAAATAAAATTTTAAGAATATAATCATGTTTATTTAACATGAAACTCAAATAAAACTAAACTTTGAGAATATTTTTACTGAATTCCAGCATCCCAGTAACAAATAACAGTACTATCTACTCCCGTGCATTAAACGCATTGCATACCTATCCAGGATTATTTTTCCAAATAAATTAATGATAATTTTAAATAAAAAAACATGAGCTTGACAATGTCTTTCTAATGCGATATGAAATAAATTAATTTTACCTAGACATTCCAACTATCAGTCTTAAATGAAACAATGGCTACCAATGTTCAACATGAAAATATTACTACATAAAAATAACATGAGCACTTTCACACGAATGCCAACTTGAAATAACACTGAAAGGATAAACGAAAGAAGAATTACCTAAAAGTTTCGTTTTACATTTAAAAAACAAAGTCCTGCTACATAAATATTAAAACCATTATTATTGTATGCCCAATAAGTAGTAACATAGGGTCTTTATGACAACAATAGCTTTGCTTGTATGATCATGAAAAGTAGTGGTAAATAGAAATATTTTCTGCTGTTAGCGATAGTTCAAAAATAGGAGAAGTTCTTAAATTAGACTCAAATGTAAATAGAAACATCAATACCACGTACCTACCAACTATAGTTTATCTGAACACAGATATTAAACACATTAAATTACACAGTTATTTTACTTACATTGAATACAGGCTGGAAAAACAAGACACTGGGTTCTATAATAAAAATGAAACTATACATCATGGAATATCAAGTTTCATAGTTAATCGGGGACAAAACTTTATTCATAAGAAATACTTCAGTTATTACTAAAGTGCATTTATTATCAGTCGAATTAAAAGGCTTACATGAATAAATATCAAGGCAGGATCCTTTTAAAGTGACTTTAAGAAGCCTTTATTAAAGTTATAGTTACTTTGGCTTGCTGAGATAAGCATTTAATGCAAAATGGTTTACTTTACTTTCTTTAGCCTGGGTCTATACCCACTCCGCGTCTTCCTTTGGTATCGCGACTTTTACATTCAAATATCACACTATTACCCGTTAAGCACCGTAATTCAAAATTACACCATTATTTTTCCTCTTAACTGCCTAACCTATCTCACAGTAAATCTCCGAATCCCTTGTGTTAGCACCTCAACCTCTGATAACTATTGAGAGTTAAATCAATGTAAGCGTTCGTCATTGAGACCGTTGCCCTTTGCTAAAAGCGGTTCAATGGAGGAAATACTCTTCTGCCCAAGCTTGGCCTTGTATAGTTTATTTTCTAAATATTTTTATAGGTAGTATTTACCAATTTTCGTTTGTTTTCGTGTCGTAGCCATAATTAGTAACATCGTAGTTTTGATAATTTCATAATGAAATGATCCCAATGACAAACGATAATGAGGTTCATGATGAGGGTTACATACAAAATGAGTTACATTTCTGTTCCATTACGTGTTACATTACTAATTGATTAGGGTTTTTATATAAGTACTTATATTGAAAATAGGGTTTCGGATAACAAAATGAGGTCTATACTGGAAGTTAAATTTAAAATTATTATTTAAGACATTATAATTGTGACAAGACAGGAAAGTCCTATCTATCTATTTTACTTTACTTGTATGTCGTTTTAAAGGATAAATCGAAAACAAAACGAACGACACGTTCAGTAATGTTTTATCACAAAAATCAACAAATAACAAACCAAAATAATGCCAGCCTTACTTACTACATTTTTAAATACGTGTACGCTTATAAGCATTTTTTTTTACTTTTTCTACATATCACATTTACGAGTATCTCCTTTAACCTAAATATAAGATGTTACTTAAAACAAATGCCGTTTTTTGTATTTTTTCGCTTTATAAATGAATCTTACTAGACGTCTTAATATCGAAACTTCATAAGAATACATTTTCAACGGGAGAATTTTGCAGCAATATGGTGGCGAAGCGAAAGCAAATTTGCGTGAATTTATAATTTAAATACACTAACGGAGAAGAGAAAATGGCACACCGCGTCACTTTAAACTGGAGCAAACTCAACGGAGTCACCCATTTGAGCATTCACAAGGCGTATAAATGTAATTTTCTTTGATTGCAAAGTTTGTGTTCTGCCTCTGTTTCGTGGTATAGATCAAAAAGTCAGAAATCCCTGCTCAGTTCCCATAAATGCTCAAATCTGTGCCTCCTTTTACAGTCAAAGCATTATGTAACACCCATATAGCTAACCCAGAGAGCCACTCTCCGGACACGACACAAATTAACATATAACTACCATTTACTCCTGTTAAGCTCTAATGATTTCAATACAATCATTTAAGTACCTAACCTAAGTCATTAGGGACATCAACAATCGTCGGACCTTATTAATAATACTAGTCAACATAAAATAATCTCAAACACAAAAAAAACAATCAAATAAATTAAAAAATCACAATCACAGCCTCCCGCGTCAGCTGTCTTTCGTCCAATTCGAAATAATAATCAGTTTCTAATCACAATGAGAAAAAAAACAATAACATATAGGTACTATGTACTAACTTAGGGCGCGCGTTAAAATCTTTGTGCAATAAATAAAACAGTTAAATGAAGCATGCGGTTAGCTCCTAACACAATAATCATGTATAAAACGTGTAACACCTTTAAATAAGGAAATAAAATATAAAAGAGTAACAAATTTTTATAATGAGGGCTATTAAATGAATATTTTTTTGTATTTTTTCTTCAATAGGAACTGCACGTTCATACGTAACTATACTTAAATTTAATGACTTTAAATTCGTTTTGTGCCGCTGCGGAGCTCGCGTTCAGAAGTCTTAGACTTCGGTGCCGAACGACGGGGTGAGCGGGGTGAGCGAGGTGAGCGGGGTCAGCGGGGTGAGGGGTCGAGCCTGAACCGTGACCTTGGGGGAGCGCTCGAACTTCGCCTTGTCCACGGGGCTGGAGCCGGGGGTGGAGCCCGGCGTCAGCAGCCCATGGCGGAGCATCTGACCGTGGGCGCTCACTATATTCAGACTGGTCAGGTTATGCTTGGGGATAGTGAACGTCGGTAGGTCTTTGGTTTTGATGCTGTCGTAGATGCGGACTAACTTGTTGCCGTCTATGCCGTCGATGATGTTGATGGGTCGCGCGGGCGAGGCGGTGACCACGAGCCCCGGCATGCGCGGCGCGCGCGCCTCGTGGCTCGTGGACGGCTGGCTGGCGGCGATGTGCTGCGTTATGGAGTGGCTCTTAAGCCCTTGAGCAGTTTTGTAGCTTTTGCCGCATTGGCATTTGTAAGCCTTTTTTACCCTGGAAATAGACAAGCCAGTGTCATTTGGACTCTTTTCGTGAACGGGAAGTTCTAGCTACTAGATAGCGTTTCAACGGCACTATTAGGTACTGTAGCGTACTATTGAAGAAATGAGTGTAAGGATTTAATAAAACGATACAATATGTTCGCGGTGCTTAAGATTCTTACTTGAGGTTGAAACGCTAGTAGTAAATACTACCACTCTATCTTGATTACTTAGTAGACTAGCGTCATCAATCGATTGCTGCTAGCCAAAAACAAATAAAAAATACTAAATACTTAAGCACTTTTGTGGATGGACAAATCAATAAATCAACCTATATAGACTACTGGGTAAATTTACGGAAAATCTTAACATCTAAATACACGACAATAATTACTTCTGAAAATCTGTAGGTACTTCGCAAGTATTAAAGCAGGGGAACTCGGTCTACTTTAATGTTATGAAATGAAATTAAGATATAATTATGTTTGGGGACGAACTAAGTAAATAATACATAATACTGAGGGACCAATAAATCTGCATCAAATTCCATGGCATTAAACTGTAAAACTTGATACAGTATTTAGCATTGACAGGAAATCTCTTTATTAGTTCCCCAAATATATTGTCAGGATACCCATTTCTTCCAGAAATACTCTTGAGCAGTCAGTCGTTTCTTGGGTCCAGGGATAAGCTTTTTGTTATAATGATCAGTCGCCGATATAACAGTGTATTTTCTATCAAAGAAATCAAAGTTATTTATAATGTGTCCAGGACAATATAAGACCTAAACTAACTCTTTTTCTTTGACATTTGTGTTGATGGCATAATCATCATCATATTCAAGAGTATCAGATACTCATCATATCAAATCACATACAAAAAATACCCATAAAGCTGACCACAGAAAGTGGATAAAATTTAACATGCAAGATTTGAAACTGGCATTTTATTTGTGCATAAATTGCTTTGTTGTAATAATAAGCCAAATATCAATGTTATTTCTTATTGGGTAATATTCAATCTACGAATAATAATAAGTCAAGAAGCGTAATTCCCTAACAGTTGCCACTTCGATTGTCATTCCACTTACGCACACAAACTAACAGCAATGCAAACGTGACATCTGTCACTCAGACTGACAATACTTGCACGCGATTAGTCCGCGCGTCGTGATTGTGTCCGCCTACTTGCGGTAAGGGAAGGGTGCGTGGATCGCATACATCCAGAGTCGTGAAGTATGGTGTCCTAAAATATTTATCTACATACATATGAAAGGTGAGTCCTCTATTTTTCATATCTGAATGGCTTCTACACCACTTCACACAACACGATGGCATATTTTTCTAATGTATTAGCGCAAAAATACAATGATAACATCACGATAACGGCTCGAGCGTCCCGGCCGAACTAATTCGCCGCGCGGTACATATTTTAAGCCACGCCCCCTGCGGTTCACTTCGCGTGGAATGATTTTTCGGACTTAGTTACGCTTCTTGACTTATTATTATTCGTAGTATTCAATAGTCTTATCAAGTGGGTCCCGTTACTCACTTGCCATCCTTCTTATGCCCATTCTTGGAATGGTACTTGATGCCGTTGACGTTTTTGTAGCGCTTCTTGCACCCAGGCACGGGGCAAGCAAATGGCTTATCCTGGACTGCCGGGCCCACAGCTGCCGCCGCGTTCGCGCCTAAACGACTGGAACATTATAAAGTACACTAGAGAAAAACCTTATTAAAGCTTATTTTAAATGTTTTATATAATCTTTATCTATAAAAACTCCACTGTGACTGACCGCCTGAATGCCTGACTGATGGACTGACTAACTGACAAACTGACATCATTAGATTAGTTCTAATAGACTTGAAATTTGGCAGACATTAATCATATACCTTCAATTATCATAGAGGACTAACTAACTCATTAAGGATTTTTTCAAAATCTTCGCAAGTTAGGGAAGTAAGTACCTATTAATATTTTTTTTTCATTTTTCATTCTTCAGTGCAGAAATGCTAGATGCCAAAATAATTTTGAGTCAGTACAGTAGGTATACTTTAGAGATTATATTATCCACTTACCAAGACCAACTTAGTTAACCTTTTTATTCATATTATTAGTATACTTAAATCTCTTACTTGACACCATAGCGCAATATGTACTCCGAGCTGTATTCCTCAACGGTGGTCCATGAGTCATTGCTGTCCTCCGATGGGCTCATCATCTCATCTTCATCCATATCACTGCCTGTAACAGCAATGTCACATGTGTAAGTATGAATAGGTTTATTGATGTCTTACAAGTTAATGGTAAACCAAAACTGGAGAAGATTTTTTTTTGTTTAATAGCCTAATAATGGTACTAGCTAATTTCAGTCAGAAAATAATTGTTGCAACATAAACTGACTGTACTACTTACTGACATTCATCTTTTATTTAAAATCCCAACTAATTTATCTAGATGAAAATGAAACTGATCTAGATAAATTCAAAATAACAAATTAATTAGTTACCTACTTCAAATAAAAGATTATTTAGTTATCTTCCCGGTTTTTCGTAAATAGATAATTTTTGCCCAACTCTGCTGAGTATTTAGACCGTAGTTAATTCGGTGCGTATTTATGGCGGCGATGATCATTCACTCAAAAGTATATTTCTTTCTTGGTTTTTATAATGAACACTACCAATACAATTGCTACTTTTTCAGCTAAAATAAATTACAAACCAGTAGGGGTGCTGCTGCGCACAGACGGAGTTTTAGGAGCTGAGAGGAGACGCCGGCGGACCTCAGCAGCCGGGGGCATACTTTGAATCTCCCTCCTCGAGGCCTCGGTAATAAACTTTAAAACATAACTTAACGGGATACATGACGGTTGGGAAGCCTCTTTTTGTTCTACGACAGCAGGATCATAATCTGGAAAAATTGAAATAACATTCCGCGCTGATACTTTCGATCTGCTGTTTCTCAAAGTTGGGCTACATTGTGTTTCTATTTTTCTCTGCTGTACATTATGAGCTAACCCCGAATTCATTCAGAAGTCTTAATATATTTTAAATAATATAATTAAATTTCATAATGAAATACTTTCCGAAAACATAAACTGAGTTAAAAGTTGCCGCGGTGCAGTTCCAGCGGTAATGCTTCACAGGGCTGACAACACCAAAAACATAGCAAATACGCAAAGATGGGAGGTTCACAAATGAATTGCCTCAATTTAAACAATACAGCGTGAAGATAGAATGATCATTTTATATTTACCGATATGGACGTCTTCGATGTGTTCAATTAAGTCCGCTAATTGTGGAAATGTTATTCCACAGCCATTAAATTTACAGATGTTTATCATGAAGACGGCCATTGTCGTACAGATGGTAATGTACTAGTCAACTGAGAGACTCGAATCAATTAATAGTTTTGTTATCATTAACATTTCTTCTAAAAAGTTCAATTTGTTTACAAATGTGCAGCTATAATACAATTATTCTATAGATTTTTCTGGTGGTCAGTAATTTATATACTTCAAATCTCAAGTTTTTTAAGAAAAAAGTATTGTCATTCTCACCAGTTGATCAATAGCTGGCTAGACGTCACGTACTGCGCTGACCTCAAACGTTTCGGCCAATAGGAGTGCGCAAACCATACTCTGTTTCGTTTTACCACTCAGAAATTGAACATTCCAAAGGCCGGTCTCCTCCTTCGCGGTGTTCTTTGGTAAGTGCGGTGACTTTGGTGAATAAAACTAATCGTGGAAAAGTGTTAAAATAATAAGCCATCCTCAGTCAATTAGTGATAAAACCGTTCCGCACAGGTATATAGTGGGTGTCAGTGTTAATATTTTATTGTGAATTCGTAAGTTGTCAGATAAATATTCGTTCCGAGTCGGCTCAGGGAATCGGCCATTTTCCTTCATCAGAAAATTATTTCTGCTGTATTTACTTCAAAATCTGCAGCTAAAGCTACGGGCTCAGTGATACCACAATATATATATTTGCGTACGAGTGTTGATTGGACGTCTTCAGCCTCTGTTACGTAGTCCCGCAAATTACGTAACGCTTAGCGGTTCGTCGGTCAAACTGTCAAGTCTCCCAAGTATCCTTCAGATCTGCGCCAGTAACCCTCTGCGCCCTACCGGATACTCATCTCGTGCTTCGGTTTCTTTCAGTTGTCGCTCGCCGCACCTAAATCAACCCAAAATGCTGTCTGCCGCAAGATTGATCGCCCCTGCTGCCAGGTCTGCTGTGAGTATCCCTTCTGCTACATCCTCAATATCCAGTGATAATTAAGAAATCCTATTACTAATCCTATACATAATCGGTCAGCCGGGACTTTATAGTATTATATCGTGCAAAGGGTTCACAATCAGTGTAGTTGTAGTTGAATTTGACCTTGTATGTTTATGATTACTTACCGGTTTTCAGAAATCCTAGTCAAGTTTTACTATATCTACAATCCTCAATGCGAAAATTTCTGAAATCAATATCCATTGAACTTCAAAATGGGTGTTGTATGATTACATAATCTCAGTTTATCTGGAAGATAACTGTTCTAATAAGAAAGTGAATGAACTAAAGAACTTTTTCAAAAGTACTGCATGATTTGATTTTTATAATTAAGCTGTTATATTAAAAGTTTAGCACTGAAATATCTTATTGATCTGTCTCAGGAAGTCTTTGATTTCAGTCTCTTGATTACACAATTTTCTTGTATAAACTGTTCAATGAATATTCTTTAAACTACTGCATGAAATTTTTTTAATTAAAGAAAAGTAATTAGAAACATGAACATTTCAGATCTTCAGCAACACAGCACTGGTCCGACCACTAGCAGCTGTGCCCTCTCAGACACAGATTGTGCCGGTGGCCCCTGCCCAGCTCTCGGCAGTACGCTCCTTCCAGACCACAGCGGTCTCCAAAGATATTGACTCCGCTGCCAAATTCATTGGTGCTGGCGCCGCGACAGTTGGAGTTGCGGGCTCCGGTATGTAATTAACCAATATTAAACACTGTGAATGTCCTACTCCACTGGTTTTGTGATAGTCCTTGCTTGAGTTAATTTAATTTAATTTGAGTGTTTAACCAATTTTACTAACTTTTTTCACCCTTTTGTCCTTTTTTGCAATTTAACATTGGTAACTTTTTAACTCTTTAAACCTGACAACCAGGAAACTCTTAGTGATTGCATAACACTGCAGTATATTGATTTTTCTTGTCTTTGAACAAGAGTTGCTAAAGGGTTATAAAGTTCATTTTAATTTTATTCACTAACCACTTCTTCCTGCTTTGTCTAATATTGTTTTATAACCCGATTAATGTGTCACCTACAGGTATTGGTATTGGTGTGGTGTTTGGATGCTTGATCATTGGTTATGCACGAAATCCATCCTTGAAGCAGCAGATTTTCTCATATGCTATCCTGGGATTTGCACTTTCAGAAGCAATGGGCCTGTTTTGTTTGATGATTGCCTTCTTGATGTTGTTCGCATTTTAGTTTTGTTTTTTTTTTGTTTTTTTTTGTCAAGATTTATGTACAGTGTATATTACCAAGTGTGGACTACTTTTTTAATCACCATATTTTTATACAACCAATTTTTCAAGTTTTGAATACAATTTTATGGTTTGAGGAGATCGAGTTACAGGTGAGACAGCTTCCTATGTGTATGTAGTTAGAACTGAAATGTTATGATAACGTCCCTTTTGCTGCAAGTCCCTGGCGTTCGAGTAATGCGTTTTGTATGATTGCAGGCGCGGGTATCGGCACGGTGTTCGGCTCCCTGATCATCGGCTACGCCAGGAACCCGTCTCTCAAACAGCAGCTGTTCTCTTACGCCATCCTGGGTTTCGCCCTGTCTGAGGCTATGGGTCTGTTCTGTCTTATGATGGCCTTCCTGTTGCTGTTCGCTTTCTAAGCCATTTACTTTTAAGAACACTACAACTGCCACCAAACGTAACGAGGTTTCAGTGTTTACTATCTGATTGGACGGCCATGGGATCAAATGTGTGGAAACCTCAACCTCATAGTGATGCAAGGACTGAAAATAATGTGTTAATTTGTCAGTGCGCGTCATCAGGAATGCAATTATTTAATTATGTAGTATAAAGAAAATCTGCAAATAAAATGTTGTAGGTAAACATATATATGGATGCTACAATTATTTCTATTCTATTCCTGATTTTGGTAGACTGTTACTCTGAATCATATTATCATAATCTCGCGGATTAAACAAATGTTTAAAAGCCGATGTTCAATTTATCAAGCCAGTGAATGCGTGTATTGCGTGTAAGATTGTCATCGACTTAAAATATGAGTTATCCTGTTTGAAAATGTCAGCAATATATATATTGTACATTTTAGGGCGATTAAATGATACAAAACAATTCCATTGCCCACTTATTACTTTGTTCCCTAAAAACTGATTCAGAGTTTCTTCTTTCCTTCTTTCATCCAAACTGACATAAATTTGATAATGTTTATTATTCCGTTGAACAGTATATTTTTATTTCTGGCAATCTATGGGATTTTTTTATAGTTTCTATTACCTACCTATAGTTTTGGCTTTGGCCGGCTATCTTCTATTAATAATTAATTGTCGTCGACAATATCCTGTCGCTCGTGGTCCTACTACAGTTTGTCCTAATAAGGGCGGAGCTCCTTTTTCTGGGTATTTTGCCCTTCAGGCAACTGAAGATAAGTAACTAACCTAACTTACCTATTTTTGTATAATTTTTTTTTAATGATTTAAATAATGTCAGTATTTTCCGAGTAGGACCACGGGCAATATAAATAAATATAATAAATAAATATCTTGGGACAAATTACACCAATTGACCCAGCCCCAAACTAAGCAAAGCTTGTACTATGGGTACCAGGCAACGGATAAACATACTTATATAATGTAGATAAATACATACAACATCCATGACTCGGGCACAAGCATTCGTATTCATCATACAACTGTCTGCCCCTACCGGGATTCGAACCCAGGACCTCTAGCTTCATAGTCAGGGTCACTAACCACTAGGCTATCCGGTCGTCTGAAGGACGGTCTGAGGAACGAGGAGTCTCCCTAGATTCCATCCAACACATGGTGCTCACTAATCTTAACACTCATTCACTGCCAGTTTCTATTCGCGCATGCCTCGCAAGTACTGAAAACGCACATGTGGGTTCGAGTAACTGCTAAACGACGGTGGCACTGGACGAAAGTCACGGAAGCATGTGCGTTGCCGGCAGTGGATGTGTTAACTGTTAAGAGTTTCCCACTGAGGAGTTGGCCGAAGTATAAGCCGCGTTCATTAAGCCAGGCGTACACCAGGGGGACAAATGTCCCACGACATGTCAAGCGAAGTTGGCTGATTCCGCCTAATATAACTGGCGACATCGCGCGACCAGTGCGGCGCTAGCGCCACGCGTCGAGCGAATTCGGGCGACGTCGCGCCACTTCACCCGACGTCGCTGGCGGCACGTGTCACAGGACATTTGTCTTCAACTGTATACCGTGGCTCTAACAACACCTAGTAAATACTGTTGTTATACCACTAGCAAATATTAAAACTATATAATAATTCGTAAACGATCATTTTATCCTTAAATTACAGTGGTGTCGTTAACAAAAACAAAGAACGTTAAGCCAACCTCACCGTAAAATAGTCGTTACATAACTATGCTTCAAACGGGACAGCTACCGTTTGGCACTGCTCCAATGAATTGTAACATCAAGTCCAGCAAATTAGTACAGGCTTATTAAGAAGGAAAGAAAAAAGAAGTTATAGTCTCGCGGTTCCACTGTTATAAAAATCCTCACTAGAGATGATAAAATTAGGTTAGGTATCTTCAAAATGCCCGATGGGCAAACGGAATTGAAATAAGAACCCTTCGACCTTATGGTGGAGTGTAAATAGACTTTTTTATAACAGTGGGGCCACCAGAACTAAATCAAAAAAGCCTGCATTCTAGTCTCGTCTTATTCAAATAATACCATCATCTTCAGCCTATATACGACAACGACATACGTCCCACTGCTAGGCACAGGCCTCTATCATAATGTCCTCGCTCTCAAATTATTGACATTAATGTAAGCGGAACGGCACGAAACGGATTTCGGAGTATAAGGCCAAGATTCGAACCCAGGGCCCTCAGCTTGAGAGGCCGTAGTTCAAATCGGTCGTGGTCTACCAGCCTAGTTCACCTGGTTGGCCTCTTTTTCTTGCCGATGGTCCACCTCAGTACACCTAGGTGAACCACGGGCAAATGACTATGGGCCATTTTAATACAAAAATAGGTTAGTTAGGTATCTTCATCTACACAGAAAATGGAGCTCCGTCGAAAACAACATGGACAAACTGTAGGTAGGCCACCGGCAAGAAAAAGTGCCCATGGTTCACCTAAGTGTACTGGAGGTGGACCAACGGCAAGAAAAAGTGCCCGTGGTCCACCCAGATGAACTAGGCAGGTGGACCACGACGTCGACTGGTTCAAACCACTATGCTACGACGGCTGTTTTACAAATTAGTCAGTTGCTTTTCTCACATGGACCAACTATAGCTGATATATAGTGATAGCTTCGAAGAATGTCCCTAAATTAATTTCAACTCTCATGTCCTTATACTATTATATTAGTAACCCGAATTTCGCAAAACGGCATAGAGTCGAATGTAAATAATAAAACTGAATTTTATTAACAAATTTATTGCAAATACAGAAATGGTTTGTGATAATGAAATCCATCTAAGGGAGTACCCCCGTCAATTGACGAGAACTGGTGAAGAGTCTGCCACGGAGGTAAACTCTTAAATTTTGATTACAAGTCAACTAAAAATTAGTTACAAGTGTGGCATTTATAATGCGATATAAATTTTACACAATTTTAATTGAGACTTCAAAATGAATACAATCCAAAATAGTAGAGTGGATCCACTTTGGTAAGTCATGAACACACAAAAAACATCGTTCTCAAAGAAATGTAACAACTACACAAACAAACCACCGAATACTTATACTTACATTTATTTATGGAAGGTTGTTGGTGTTCTTACAATATCACTCTAATTTCTTGTACATTTTCGGGATTGAGACCTATTTGATATTACCTACACAAAGATAAGTTAATCTCTTTAACCACACTAAAATCGCAAAGTGAAACCGCATAAGCTATTTCCTAACAATTCGCAAAACATTATATAAAATATTGATACTATAGTCCTGTTAACATATCGACACCTAGCATTTCTAAGTCGAAACAAATATTGTGCTAACTTACAAATTTAAAAAGTTATTTGTATGTACAGTCAAGTGTAATAATATGTATCTAGTCAAGGTTTCAAAAATAAGTACCATACGCTCTTACACCGGCGTAATAAGGTCGTGGGACATATTTTTGAGAAGTTCGTATCGATACTTATTTTTGCACTTGACCGTACATACATAAAATATGTTGCATTAGCAGTCTTGTTAACACGTTCGCCACCGGCTCAGTTTCAATATCGTATTAAGCTTACTATCTGCCGGCATATTATCAATCATGACCGTAGAAAACGCAAACGTGTGTCGTCTGGCACTATTTCAAAGCAAAGTGATAATATCTTGTTTACTTTGGCTTACGCCGTTAGTTACGCTTTCTACGTCATGATAAGACGCGTAACTAACAAAATAAACCCATGAAAAAATACAGAAGAATTTTTTGGCCGCACGTGTCACCGGCACCGAATGTGTTAAGATTCAAAAAACGCAAATAGCTTGTTTTAAAAATCAGGGAGAAAAAGTCTATTAAGGTTAAGATTTATAAAGTTATCTCTGAAACAAGCCGTTTGTATTTTTTAAACTGACACTAGTCATCTTATCCCCCTATCATACAAATTAAGCAGTATAATAAAATTTGGCAGAGGAGTTTAGGGATGTCTGGGTATGCCGCATCTCCCTACCATGATGACTTTTCACACCGTACACTGTGTCCCAGGCAGTATTAGATATACCGACGTGTTAAAGAAATCATAAATATGCGAGCACCACCCTATTATCGAAAGGTAAGCCAACACCAGCTTTGAAAGCTCAGAACTACTCCAGTAATTTTATTTGACAGTTAAATGGTCACCAACACGAATATTATGATACACAGAATAATACTGAACAAGTCTATGCTATATGGCCCGCAACTGCACTTTAACGTAACATTTTTATTTTTTACACAAATTTGTTGATGAGCGTCATTTTTGGGTAATTTGGTGGGTCTGAACGTGACTTTGGCATCATTTATGTTTTATTTAACAGTATACATACGGCCCAGGTCCAACGGTGAAAACCTTTCAACCGCTGATGATGACGATGATAATTTAAAAGAAGTCGTAGAAAAAGTATTGTATGCAACATGCAGCCGTTGTATACATAAGTCAAAAAAAGGTCGGCGTCTTTTCTGAGCGCAGTGAACATGGTAAGTAAACCACACCATTCGCCTTTTTTGACCCCTCTTAACCTTTTGACCGCCAATGTCGGCTGTGGCCGACAGAGGTTATAAGTGTAAAAATGACTTTCATGCAAAGGCATAAGAATGAAAATAGCTTTACTATGTAGCTAAGCCGATACTTCAAAAAATAATGCATGTTGTAAAGACAATATTGTACTAGAGGAACCGGCTCCGCTCTGTGCTACATCAATTTAACATTAACAGTGATATTGCAATGATTACAATAAGGCAGTTATTTGAATCGAATATTTACAGTGGAACTTGGAAATAACTTATTAGTTTGATTTTCAGCTAAAGGTAGCCGATTGTTGCGAATGTTCTTTACTAGAGTAGTATAAAAGATAAGCAATAAGCGAGAAATTGAGAAACTTCACTAGGAATTTCGATTCATAATACCATGGGCCATTTGGTACGTATTGTACATACGTACATAAGACAAGATCTTAAGATGAACCAAAAGTATTTACCTTACAACTCCGGTACTCACATGCAAGATAACCAAGCCTGTGTGAATTATATGTTTTTCATGCAACTCTCCCTCCACTACTGCCACAT
Source organism: Pandemis corylana (assembly GCA_949127965.1). Classification (NCBI taxonomy): domain Eukaryota; kingdom Metazoa; phylum Arthropoda; class Insecta; order Lepidoptera; family Tortricidae; genus Pandemis; species Pandemis corylana. The sequence continues at coordinate 4,749,803 of OX421859.1, read as the reverse complement.
AAACACATATAAATCCCACAAACTTAATTATCCCTTACACCACACAAACACTGACGCGTTTCGATTCATTATCAAAGTTTAATGAGCACAACTGTTACACATGCAAACCAACGTCGTGCTCGTAAGATCTTAAGAGTAAAATTCTACTTAGATTTGCGAATGGTTGTTACTTAGGTTGAAATACAACTATTAATATTAATATTGATAAATACCTATAATGTCGACGCGAACAGCGTTAAGGTTTTATTTGCATAACCCGTACCTTGTGGTATTATTGATCGAAAACTTAAATCTACTGTTCAACCCATTCATTGGTACAGATGTAAGAAAAAATAAGCGGTGACGTTTGAGCCGGACGGTTTCAAGAACATAACGCAATTTCACGATAACTAACTCGGTCATTTTGATACCATCAATTCCACTGTAACGATCGTTTCAATCTTTGAACACAGGTTTCGATATTAGGAGATATTTTTTATTATTTCACTACATAAAAAGTTACACACGATTCAATACAAACTATTTTATAGCTCAAACACTATCACAAACCAATAAACGACTTGTTGACAAGATGCGACTTCGAATGTTAACTCTTTAACCGTCCGAAAATTCATTTACATCGGACGCCAAACAAATCAATCTATCGACCAACATCAAGCCTTGCATCGACGTGCAAAAATCAGTCACATGATTAGTACAAAACTATTGTATACAATAACTTCCGTCACTATGTAAAAAATAAAAATAAATGATTCACTCAACTCAACGTAACACAATCCCTTTCCGTGTGTAACTTTTTAAACACATTATTCTTATTCATAACAAGTATAATACTTACTACATTATAATAATTTACAATTCCAATACGGCATTTTGCAGCCATAGCTCTAAATTAACTACAAACCCTACATTTCCTTGAGAATGGATGCAGTCGGCAATATGCACAATAAATTTCTCTTAATGACATGATCAGTACAAAAAATACACGCTTACATAATTTTGGGATTCAAGATACGTTCACAACAGCAACACTATCATCTTTGACTGAAAAGCAATTGAAACATCATTTGTAAACGTTTTTACAATAATTTGACTTAATCTAGAGCGAAAACAAAATAAGGCATTTTCCTACACATCTCTATCAACGTAACGCTCGCGCTGACCTGTTGTCGCTCTTGACGGAGTCCGCGGGGCTTCGAGAAGTTATGCATGTATATAATATAATATCGTATTTCAACTTTACTGAGATCACCGCTTTTACATGGTCCGTCAATTAAGAAAATTAAAAAGCCCCCGGGGACTCGAATCAAAAGGTCAACATACACCCGTTATTTTTGGCTCAATCTAGTACTGAGTGAAGTCCTTAACTTCGAGTTAACAACTTCAATAAACATCACTATAACTGATACCTCGCTATACCCTCTTTTACATATTAATTTAGATATTCCTCTTTATATTATAATAATTAATATAAATAACATTATCGCATTTAAATCGCCTCCGTCTCAAACTGGGCGCCCTTCGTAATTGTAATAGGTCCATATGTTTCATGTTGCGTTAACTTTAGTACTTGGTGCTTCTTAAGGACGAGTAAACTGTAGAACTTCTGTGCCACCTGGAAAAACAACGGTCATCATCACTACATAGTATAAAACAAAGTCGCTTTCTCTGTCCCCATGTCCCTATGTCCCTTTGTATGCTTATATCTTCAAAACTACACAACGGATTTTGATGCGGTTTTTTTAAATAGATAGAGTGATTCAAGAGGAAGGTTTTTATGTATGATTCTACGCAGACGAAGTCGCGGGCAGAAGCTAGTTTTTAATAAGCTGTAGACATACCAGGTCGAAAATAAATCTTTGTCTTATGCATGATGCCCTGAGTGTGACAGCCCTGTATGTGTGCGAGTCAGCCGTCAGTTTCGCCTTTACTCACACAGTATTTTAGTTCTTTATTGTTATGGCTTGTTACCTGTTTCCTGTTGTTGTGTCGTGGCGCGAGTTCGTTGAACGCGAGCTCGATGCCGGTGGCGAGCTTGGGCCGCATGGCCGCGAACAGCTGCGCAGCGCGTCGGTTCAGCACTCGCTCCTCGAACTGCTCGTCGGTCTCGCCCACCTCACGCTCGCCTTCTTCCGGCTGTAACACGATTCAAATTAAGACATCTTGCTGCTTCATATAAGCCATACATTTATAGCAGCCCTACGACAGTCGTATCCACATGTCAACTCCCTTCTTGATGATGTGATGTGCTGAGCCTCAATGGTGGCTATCCTTAGTATCCTTTGAATATGATTTTGGTTTATTTAGAGCCCTGACTCACAGGGACGCCATGGCGAGATCGCCGGCTACCGTAGCCAAACAATTCATTAGAAATGCGACGCTTTGACGATGTCTTATTTTATTTGTATAGGATACGTAGCTGGTGACGCCGCGCCATGGCGGCCCAGTGAGGCAGGGTTCTAAGTTAAATATAAATCTAACTCTTACATTCTCAACACTGGGCGGTAAGTCGTAGTCGTGCTGCGGACTGTGGTGGCCATTGTTGTCTTCGTAGCCCAGATTGGTCATCTGCATACCGGTCTGCAAAACAAAAGTATTACGTTAAAAATCTAATTATATTATATAACAAGGAGAAGAAGAAGCTAGACAGCGGAGGGACAGAGAGAGAGAGAGATGCAGAGCTTTAGTGTCATAGAGAAAACAACCTAATAGAGAGGAAACGTCATACAATTCATATGAAATAAAATTACGCCAAGCCGAAATTGGCGATTACTGCACTCTGATTAGCCAGCCGAAGGTCAAAAGGTTAATACTGTTGAGCAAATAGCTATTATGATCGAATTTATATAGGCGTCATGCCGTATCACGTCACATGTCATATCGGGTCTCTCTTTCTAATCGCTGCCTAATTAGTAGTTTAAAACTTGTATATTTTCCGTATTTCTTGAACGATATTACTTTTACTTTCACTTTTTGTCATCTCTTTTACGATATATTTTCATATTTTATTAAGAAATGTGTCAATTTATTTGAATACATATTCCGTATCGGTTAGTTAGTGTATGTTCAGAGCAGACTAGGATACGGACCTGGTAGTGCGGGGGCTCGGTGAGCGCGTGCAGCGGCAGCGGGTCCATGGGCACGTGCAGGTGGTGCGGCGGCGGCGGCGGCGCGCGCGCCAGCAGCGGGGGGCCCTCGCCGCCCAGCGCCGGCATCATCGGCAGCTCCAGCCCGTGCGCCAGCAGCCCGTGCTGCAGCCCTGCCCCAACAACACAACCCGTTACGCTGCCGCCGGGAGGAACCTTATTGGGCTCATACCGAACGTCTGACCCGTTCGATTTGTCGTAAACTTTGTTTCAGAATAACTGCAAGGCTTCATGGGACTGGATTGATCCACCCGCTGCCGAGTCAGTGTCGAAACCGTAACACTGTCGTGGAAGACGTTACAACAACCGGCACATGTGACAACTCTTAATTTCCAACATGAAACTACCGTGAGACTTAATCATCATTACGCATAAACGGATAACTCACGTATAAATAATAATATAGTGTTCGTGTCGCTGCCGCCGGGGCGAGCGCTCTTGGAAAAAGGACTACGAAATAGTCCGAAACATGTCGAGCATCACTCGACTTTTTATACGTGAGTTATCCGTTTATGTGTAATGAACTCTTAATTTCTTGATGTGTTAACATGTTATGCTAACATCATGCTGCAATATCGTCGGCCGTGTATATCCTCCAGCCTCCCGATGTCCTAAATAAAGGACAACTTTACTGTCAAACAAAATTTTGAATTATACATGAATGACACTCGATTTGAAATACAATAACCAAAATTTGACTATGGGCCGCAGTAGGATAATCCTAATGTTATTGAACTCAGCACCGCAGGGTCACTAACCGCAGCTTTGCAAGACCTGCAGTTGACGACCTGAATCTATAACCCGCTATCTAAGAGAAACAACTAATCTAGTACTAACCAGAAGGCGTCATCCCACCGTGCTGTAGCCCCGCAGGCGTCATGCCGCCGTGCTGCAGCCCCGCAGGGGTCATCCCCCCGTGCTGGAGCCCCACCGGGGTCATGCCGCCGTGTTGGAGCCCCACTGGGGTCATGCCTCCATGCTGGAGTCCTACGGGCGTCATCCCGCCGTGTTGGAGGCCTGCCGGCGTCATGCCGCCGTGTTGGAGGCCGCCCGGAGTCATCCCTCCGTGCTGGAGACCGGCTGGCGTCATGCCGCCGTGATCTAAACCTCCTGGAAACAAAAATGCTGATCAGTAGTACTAAATGCTGAGTGATATAATCTTCGAGACAAGATTTGAGGTCAGCGAGTTAGGTGAATGGATGTATATACCAATGGCAACAATGCCAAACTAGTCTCTATTGAATTGGGTATGGATGATTGTTTTAAAAGTGCTTGGTGATTTTTCTATTGATAGGAATAAATATCCTTAGATACAGAAAAAAGTTACAGATTTTTCCGTCGTACTATATATTTTATATATATTTTTTTTAATTTGTTATGTTATGAACGTACTGCTTATCATCCTATGCTATAATAATGCTATGATATAAAAAAAACCTAACCTAATCGTCTATAATGATGACATTTTAACCTTTCGGTAACCCCATGTGGTGGTATAGGTAAAAATTTATAGTAGTGTAAAGGACTAATATGGAAATGGTCATTTCTCTAATATGGAATGTCAAATTGTCTACACGAACTCATACAACAATACAACAGGTCATCTACTTAAGCTTTTCACCTTTAACAGCGTAAAACCTCTTAAACCAGTTTGTAAAAAGTAGGAATAATTTACAATTCAGTGTGCAATCACACTTCAAATCAAATGGCAGTGGCTGCAAACGATCCGACATACCTGGCGTCATCCCGCCGTGATGCAGGCCGGCCGGCGTCAGGCCGCCGTGGCCCAGCCCGCCCGGCGTCATGCCGCCGTCCAGCCCCAGGCCAGGCGTCATACCTGCAACATGCACAAATGGATTACTGTCACTAGCATGTATTTTGCTAACGACACATTAGAAAAGAGTATGATAAGGTTTAATGAGGCCAAAATCCCATATTTTACACAAAGTCCTCTGCAGGCTGCACGCCTACTATGAAGTTATTTTCATGCCGTTTTGCTCACACTAATCTACTATCTGAATAGAGGTACTGCACAGGCTTCGAATTTCGAGTTAGACAGTGGACAGCAATGCGGACCAGCTCTGCACAAGGTCTCAAGGTAGGGTGACCTAGAGGGCCTTCGGTTAGTTTTGATAGGTTCACAGCTCCCGGCGGATTACCTCTGCGCTTGGGACATGGCATCCCCTAAACTTTCCCCATTGTAACTCACCGCCGTGGTGCAGATGCGCGGGGGTCATGGCGCCGGCGCCGAAGTCGTCCCCGTGCTGCAGCCCCGCTGGGGTCAAGCCGCCGTGCTGCAGCCCTCCTGGATATATTCAATTATGTTACACAATGTCAGAACAACCTAACAGTTATAAAACACAGAACAAAAAATTATATAAAGTTTGTTTTTATGAAATGCTCATCGAGGGCGTATATATGTGCGTGTACCTGGCGTGAGGCCGCCGAGCGGCAGGGTCCCGGGCGTGAGGCCGCCCTGCAGCAGCGCGCCGGGCGTCAGCGGGCCCAGGGCGCCGGGCGTCAGCGGCGGGCCTAGCGCGCTCAGCATGCCTGCCATACACAGATTTATTAACACCCCATACATTATATACCACCCACGGCTGCCTACTACAGACCGACGCCTGTCTGCAGTACAGTATACGAGGCACGATAGCAGACGTTGATGACACCATTAAAAAACAATGAGGCTTTTCTTACAAACAAAATGCCGCTAGTTGGCAATAGTGTTGAGGAAGATGATACTGACATAACAAAGAGTTGTCTATAGTATTGTAAGCAAAGTCCTATTTTTGAATGCTTTTGAAACATAAATAAGCATACAGACTATGCCTAACTAGGTATATAAGATTGCCCGTTAACAATTAATTTGATTTAATACTACATACATACTATTTTTACAATAATTATGGAATCTAATTTGTGGAAAAATAATAAGTATGTTTAAAATTAACACCATAAAAGATTCAATACATTAAAATAACAATACGGCGGAAATAACAATATCTTGTTAGTACACCATATACATTTAAGAAAGCAGGTATAAAAATTTTACATGCTTTAATTTACAATTGCAATAGGGTAGTAAACACCATTAACCAATAATTCTAAGACACAAATCTAAAAAACACTAAGTACTTTCAGAAAACCCAACTGGCAAAATTTTTTTTTCGACTCTCCACGTCTTAATAATCGAGGAACTGCAGCTCTTTAATTTTTATTTCCTACTAGCTGTTGCCCGCGGCTTCGCTCCCGTTTTTTTTTCTTCTAAATTTCAATATTTTTAGGTTCCAGTAGGCTTCCACGAATATTTCAAGACTAAAATTAGACAAATCGGTTCAGCCGTTCTCGACTTTTAGCGAGACTAACGAACTGCAATTCATTTTTATTTATATTAGATAGATTATTAATTAGAAATATTTTTAAGTGGTCCATTTGACATTTGTCAGATTTAATGATAAGCTTTGTGCCTAGAACTAGGTTATAATTAAAAAAAAACTGAACTGCAGAGTCCCTCGATTATTAAAACGCCGAAAGTCAAAAAATAATAATTTGCACCTCTTAAAAAACTTAACTTAGCCAATTGATCTTTAATTAATTAAAAAAAAAATTTATTTACCATGACATTAATAATATAGTCAATCGGTTGACAAGTGACGTCACAGCTTGCTATTGCCAACAAAATCTATGGAGTGGTCGCGTTTTGACAGCTCGTACAAAGTACATGCGCCCGTTGATAAAATGGTGTCAAATACCCTATTTAATGATCATAGATACAATGTGAGATGATTGTTAGTCTCACCGGGTGTCTGCGGCGCCTCGTCGATCTCGGAGCGCGGCGTCTGCGGGTAGGCCTCCCTCTCCGGCTCTGCCAGAGCCCATGACGGTTATGTTAGTTAGTTATCGTGCGATTAACAGTATGTATGCAAAAATATTAAATGATTATGATCTTGAAAGTGTGTAAAGTACGATAAATGAGCGTTCTTTAGCAGTCGGAAAGTATGTTTAACTTTCGTCACTGCTTTATTAAGTAAGAATGAATGAACCAGTAACCAATGTAATGAATAGTTGCTAGTACTCATGACTTCCGTAACACCGTACCGTAAATGCACCTATAAAGGACGAGCAAAAACGAGGAAAATAAATCATATCCAACCCATTCAGGGTTTCCTATGTTACTCTTTTTTGTTTTAATATTTTGTTATTACAGCGTGGTAATGTAGTACACGTTGTAATTTCATGCGTCTATCTATAACAGTTTAAAATACAGGCTATCACCACTGTGACATAGGGATGGACAGACAGAGGAGTTTTAGTGTGTCATAATCACACTTAATTCATTTTTAACAGCCGAGTACTACGTAAATGTCAATGTTTTTACAAGTTAAAGAGAGATTAAGCATCCTTTATCCTTTATTACATCAGAAGTTTAATGATATGAAAAAATGAAATCTGGTAAGTGACCATACCAGAGGAAGCATGTTCAAAGCGAAATAGTTGTGAATTCAAGCAGTACTCACCGACTGAAGGTTCATACTCCTGCGGCATGGGGGTAGGGGGCTCGATGTCCGCGACAGGAGTGGGCGCTGGCGTCTCAGGAGGCTGCATAGTCTACCAAAAAACACAAGGTGTCTTAAACATGTTGTTAAGGTAAACCACCCTGTTGACGCCGTACACAATGAAAATCGACCATTTGTCAACAATAATGAATTAATCCTGAAAAACATTTTCAATTATGAGGGTGTCCTAACAGTGTCCGAATTCATTTTAAAACAGTACAGATATAAGTACATATTGGATTATCATTATCATTTGTATCCAGTCTGAGATGTTTTTGAGGCTCTGCCCTGCTGCTGTTGGCTGCAGGATCGAGTAGTACGCGCAGTACGATCGGCAGGTCGTAGATTAAGAATAATAATTGAGATTTCGTAATGTTGAATAGTACGAATTTGTACCTCCTCGTGGCGGCGCTTGCGCGGGCCGCGGCGAGCCACGCCGGGCTCGGGGTGCTCCGGAGACTTCGCGTCGCCATCTTCGTTCTCGTTGCGCAGCGTCATGTTACGTTGGTATTTCTGAAATAAGAACACATTTAACCATAAGGACAAATTGACAACATTACAAAAAAAACACCCTAAATCAAAAACGATTTCGAGAGAAACGCTTATAGAACACAAAAAAATATTTTAGTTTTTTATTTTTACCACTTAACTAACGTTAAAATGAGTCAACATTATTTTTGGCTAACATTAATCGGTCGGGCAGCTGGTAACATAAACAAAGTTTTAACAATAATCAAGTCCTGTTACCTACTCGCCTAGAGCGTCACATCCTTAGACTGCACTGCAGTCAAAAAACCAACACCTTACATTGAAATAAGTTATAAACAAATTGGTCCACTTAACGTTTACATTTACATACTCAGCTACCCCATTATTATTAATCAGAATGACGAAGGATACGTAATATAAGACTATCTTACCTTGAACAGAACTCTAGACGGTATCGGCCTGGCGGGCAGCGTGAACAGTTTCTCCACACCCCCGGTCTCCTTCCAGTGCATGAGCCTCCTCGTGGGAGGCGCCAAGTCCAGCGTGGTCACGATATCCGAAGTGTTGCTGAGCTGGTTCTTCATCTCCTCACCAGATATGTTCTTTACTTCATCGACGATCAGCTTGCGTTTGCGCTTAGTTTTTGTTATGCCTGCAGGTTTGAGGTTGAGTTGAATTTGGTGATACTTTAAGCGTATTCTCATAGCGGGGGATATCCTTAGTGCTTTTACTATTATGATATTTGAATCTAAGACTAAACTAATCCTAGTAACATCATAAATTCTCAGTTTGTGAGTATTCATAAAATATACGTGTTTGTCTGCATGCCACACACATTGATTATAAGGAACTTATTAATGACACCAATTGCACGGTCGGGGCATCTCAGCAAACTAGACAATATCAACTGTCAGTACTGTGCTTTGGCGAAAAAAGTGGTTGTTAATAATATATACCAAAACCTATTAATTGCCTAAAATTGATTCAGTCATCCACTCCACCCGGTTACCGTTCGCAGCCAGCCATTACCTAAACAAGACTGTAAGAGCATGTATGTACCTTTGAGTACTGTGGCGTCGACGGGCGCGAGCGCAAAGGACTCCTCGTCGTTCTGCAGCAGCGTGGTGTTGTCGGCCGCCGGCGCCGCCGCCAGAGGCTGCTCCGCCAGACCCGGGGGCTCGTCCACCTCCTGACAACCAATTAAACGTTTAAGACTTGTTATTCCACTCTCCGATGAATTCCTACTTCCTGGTATCATATCGATATTAATGATGTTTTTGTTAACAATACCAGGTCGACGGAATTCATAAAAGTACTCATGACACATCTGTCAGTGATTGCAAAGAATAATGTACAATTTCCCTCCAATTAACTTTCTTTTGAGTACTTTACTATTTTTTTTAAACTCGACAAGACATTAAATGCATTACTAATGGTTTAACATTAAAATACTATTTACCATTTCGTCTTATACCTTTCCCCGCCAAGCAAGTCTGGTGTCACTCGGACCTGTCAACTTTATCGTGTCAAAATGAAGGTACATTTTACACCGCATGTACAGTCAGCTTCATAATAGTTTGAAGTATCCAAGCCGGCCTTAGTTCGGTACAACATAAGGGACGTTTCATATTATACGACGCTTACTGTACTGACTCCATATCAAGTCAATAGCGGCGTTAAGGTCAAACAATGTAGGAGGAGACAGTCGACAGAGCAGTCAACATAGGATCGTGGATTTCAAAAACCAGCGGATTCGCTGCGATATACATCAATGTTTCGTGACATGGATCGCGATGTGCGTGGATCACGCGTTAATATTGCGCACCATGGGCCTGACGGAGGGCGGGCGCGGCGCGGCGGGCGGCGGCGGCGGCATGAGGTCAGCCGCGTCGTCCAGCGCGCGCGGCTCGTCCAGCGAGTGCGGCGGGGACCCGCCCCAGCTGCAAACAAAACCAACATTACATACATACACATACACAAATCACGTCTATATCCCTTACCGTATTAACCCTGCACAGTTATATGATCCTATTTTATTTAAATCAAATATCAGATGAGATAAATTTATAAAAAAAAGTGAAAAAGTAAATATTTATGAGCCGTGCACAGATATCGCTACATCACCATTGCACGCTACAAACGTCAATTGTCCGTCATCATGCGCCACAGCCTGTACGCAGTGGTGGTGACCCGTACTGATCCATTGTGGATCGTTGTTTACGATGGCTTACAGTGGACCATTCTGGTTCATTGTGCGCAGATGCGTTAAGGCTAGGTACCTGTGTTGCGGCGAGTTCCCGGCGTCGTAATGATCGCCCATATCGTCGTCGGAGTCTGGCGCGTCGTCGGCCGCCGCCGCGCCCGCGTCGCCGCCGCTCACGCCCGCCGCATCTATCTCGGCCTACAACAATCACCATTAATGTACTGAAAAATACAATCAATTATGCCAGTATAATATTAAAATAGGGAATATGGTTGTCTAATGGGTATGGGTGGAAAACCGAACGAGAACACTAATACGCAAGTGGCTCGTGTTCAGGACGTTTCATAAACTCACACTCGTATTTTAATGCCCATCATTATGATACCGTCACATAAACAAATGTGTATGATTATCATGATGTACCTGTAGCGACTGCGGTTGCGCAGAGGTGCCGGCGAGTCCCGCGGCCGCGCCGCCCGCCGCGCTGCCGGCCGTCACGTCGCCGAACAAGTCTCCCTCGAATAATCCACCCGCATCTAGAGATTAAGGATATACAGTTTATGATGTTAGATACCTGTTTGTTTTAGGCTAAAATACATACTTAATACATGTTTCGATAAAACAACTATCTGCGGTAGGTTAACTGTATAAAATGAATGTCGGATAGGACATAGTGGATTGGAAGAGAAGACTTCCTGCCTATATACATGGTCCAATGAAGTTTGTCGCGCGAACACCTTGGTTTTATACTTTTTTATATTTTTCTAATTGATTTTGTTTTACATTATTGTCATTGTCAGTTAAGTAAAAGACCAGTAAAAGAAAGAGCTGTGCAGTTGGTGTTTTTATCAATTCTATTACTTCCCTTGCCCATAAATCCATAACAAATCCATTAAAATCATACAGTCCTCTCATGATACTTTTCAAAGTCATTGCACAATTATGGTGAATTTTTACAGCTCAAGGACTTAACCACTGCCAACTTTTACTGCTCACTGACACTTCCGTTCCCGATCACTATCATTTCTATCAACTATCATCCTTAAATCCTTCACGCTACACAGTCTTTAGTTCATTTTGCCACCTTGTGGCCCTTGCCAGGCATAAGGTTGCCGACCGCTCTGCTACACTATAGAAACCGCCAGCGGGTTCGGACTGAGGGCCAAATACATCCGACAAAATCACTGATGTATGGAATAAACTCTCGCTCTCAATTTCTAGACTTCTGGAAGAAATTCTGCCTGAAGTTGACCTCACGGTATCCACTAAGATCACCTGGCCCGATCACCCAGGTGATTGATGACTTATGTCTTATGAGATCACTCAGGTGATCCTATTGGACGCTATATCCTGCACAATCCTCTTGGTGTTTTTAGTGGATAGAATTACGTTGGCCACAAAGACCATGATGTTTCTACTCACGTCCAAAGTCAGCGACGTCTCCGATGGTGCCGCCGAAGCCGTCATCCATGGCGTTGTGCGGCGCGGCCTCCAGGCGGCGCTCGTGCGGGGGCGCCGCCAGCGCGGGCCCGGCCGCCGCCGCCGCCTCCTTGCCGCCCAGCTCCAGGGACGAGCCGTCCGCGAACAGGAGGTTACTCTGCAATACACATGCCCAGTTAGCTGAGATATTTGCCAAAGTCTGTGAGGATATATTATGTATGGATGTTTGTTACACTTTAACGTCAGAACGGGTGTTCAGATCTGAATGAAATTTGGCACAGGGATAAAGTATAGTCTGCAATAGCTAGTTTTTATCATCTTGAGTGTCTATGGGCAACGGTGATTACTTTCCATCAGGTGACCCACTGGCTTGTTTGCCCCTAACATATAAAAAAAAATCACAACAGACCTTCATTATTCTCTTGACCCACATTCCTCTTATTAGGGTAATTTTAGTAAAAAATATTTTTTTTGTAATTTTTTTCTTATTAAATGCTGCAAGTGATAAATCTATTTATTTTCTTACCTGTTCCAATCCTCCCTCGTTGCCAATAGCCTCTCGCATGATATCAGGATTGTCAGTATCAAATCCCATATCCCCAAACCCATCATCATGAGTGACTAAATTCAGGGATCCATAATCCTCACGCATGGTGATCTCCTCCGCTCGGGATTGGTTAAGAGAGAACTGAGCCTCAATGTCTACCTCACTGGAATTAAAAAGTACTTTGTTACTTACATATTTTATTTAACTTGGAATTTAAATTTGTGTCTTTGTCTGCTTCCTAAGAAAAGTTGATTTAGAAAATTCGGACCAAATTATTGAAAACATCTTTGGACCCATTGATAACTTTGTCACAAGTATCTATTAATTTATAAATTAATCATTCCTACAATCATCACCAAAACATAATTATAAAATACATAGACATTAATAACTCTCAGTGCACTGCTACATAAGAATTCAAAAAACATAATGCTCCTTCTGACGCAGCCAGGTAACAAACTTCAATCTGTATTGTTATAAGATTCTGACTGATCCCCAGAAAAACCACTTTTACCTTCACAGTAAATTGAAAACAGACTGGAACATAAACAGTAAAAGTCTCACTTCAACTCGGGCATGGCTGTGTCAAAGTCATGGAAGACCTCAGGCAGGGTGATGGCATTCATGGCGGCCTCTCTGTGCTCCTCAGGCAAGTCCACCATGCCTGGCCGGAAGGCCATCTGAAAAAGTTTTTCAACAATGACTAACAAATTCAATTCTTGAATACAGCAATGTAAATGTTTTTGTTCATTAATATGTATGGTTGCCAAATAAGCGGTCTATCATTTTTCATTCAACTTTCTGTCAAAGGAATAGTAATTATAATGCTAAAGACAACAACTTCTTATCTACATTATGATGTGCAAAGGATTTTCAACCTTAGGATGGCAGACCCCATATTTGTCTGATGGTACCTCCGTAACATCTGATTCAGTCAACTAACAATATTCTTGATAAATCAATGAGTGGCATCTGTCAGTATTAGCTGCATCCAAAACCAATTAGGAATCACATTAACTCTACTAGGTATGTCTTAATTTAAGTGCTAGCCCCTGGAGTGTAGAGTTCCTTTAGAGACAAGTGTCTTTTTTAAATTATTCAATCAAATGTTTTGTTATTTTTAATGTTCAGATCAGTCTGGCTGTTGATAGCCACTATCAATTGATTAATAAAGAGGTAAAAGTCACAAATGTATACCTCAAATACTATTTTTACAAGTCGCAGGCAACTTAAACATGGCAATATTCTTCTTATCTTAGTGTAAAGAGTGTGAATATAGAAGACATGACCATTTATCTTTAGTAAGAGTTGGGCCACAGGGCATAGCAACTATCTTCTGCTCTACTAAAATGAGTAAATATCAGCTAGCTTACTACAAGGATGATCACACAATCATCGTGGAGTAGCAAGGTAAATAACTCATGGACATTTTATATTGATTTTGGTAGAATCTATGACATGGTGATTGAAACACTTGGTGGCATTACCCATAAACTCAGACCAACAAAGATACACAAGAGATTTTCCATGCACTTAATCAATTGTCTCGATTTCTAATTTGTTGTAAAAGATAATTTTATAAAATCTTTTCCATAATAAAAAGCAATGGTTTCATAGAATAAAAGGTGACCTGAAAACCCTTGGCCTTGTTTTCTCAGGTTTCTTAGCGCAGGTGTAATTTTATATGGTATAGTTTCCATGTATGAGAATATGTAACAACATCCATTGACATTATAAGCAACTATTAGCCAAATGCACTAAAAACAATAAGAAAATCAACTGACCTTGATCTTGACAAACGCCTCATTACAATCCTGCAGCAAATACTTGGCCTTTCTGGAGTAAATGCGGACTACGCCAAGCAGCAGATGGCCGGAAGTCCGCAAAGCCATCTTCACTTTTGGCTTCAAAATACCATCCACAGATTTCTCAATGTTTGTCTCAAATACATGGGCTTTCGTTAGCTTCTTATCCCAATGGGCCGCCAGCCAAATTTTGGCCAGCGGGCCCTTTTTGGCCAGCACAAAATGTGCGTAAAACATATTGAATGTCTACTATATTCGATCAGCAGTTACATCAACGCTGGCCTAGAAATAAAGTACACAATGTTAAAGGGTCCAGCGAATCTTTGTAAACACGTCTGCCGGAGTCATTTTTGTAACAAAAAACAAGAATAAACTAAACAATGCTCGTTAGTGTCGTTGCTTAACGACTCGTATAGTTTGGCGCCTAATCTACATAGTGGTATATTTCGATGAACACGCTTACGTTTTCAGATAAAAATACATTTTATCGACAGTGTGATATCCATTTTATAGTTATTGCTATAATAAAGTTGGTTTTACCTGATTTTAGTATCAAAACTCATTAATTTCACCTTTCACACACAACGTAAACATGACAACAATTACGCTTCAAGATGGCGGACATCGGTGTTTCCAAGTAATGCCAGCAAAAACACCGTTAAAATAGAAAGTGGCGCCATGTGTAGCTTTTCACTCAGTAAAATAATTATTAATTAGGTAGAACTTTATCTGAATTTCAGTCATCCCGTAGCCATCGTTAATGAAATTATGAATAGAAAATGCAGGATTATATTTTCTTACTTTTATTTTACAGGTATGAACACAATTGTAAATTTAGGTATATCGTTTTTTTATATGACAGGGGGAAAACGAGCATGCAAATCACTCGATGGAAAGCAAACACCGCCGCCCAGAGATAATCAAAACATAGGAGCGTTAAGAGTGCGTCAGGTACCGTCTCTTTGACAAATGATTAGGCTCGTTTTTTTGATTGAAGATCCCTAAGTCCGAAAAAATTAGTGCCGCTAGCTGATACCAGAGTTTAACTGTAACAAGTTCCGCGAGAAACGAACGGTCGTGGGCTGCTAACTGTTGAGATGGTGAGGGTGCAATGAAAGATCTGTAGTAATAAATTACTATATTTATCTTTGCATAACACAAAAATCGTAAAATTAAAATTATCCATTAATTTAGAGGACCAACATTACCTCTGAAACTGGCAATACTAAAGATTGATGCGTTCATAATTTGCACAAAGTACACTTTTCCTGTACAAGAAAAGATGACAGTGGGAATGCAGTCAACGATCGTTTTTAACTATATCTGAAACAAACTAATTTGTTTCTTCACGTTGGTACTTCCGTAAAGTGGCTAATGTTGCCAGTAAAAGAGCATTACCTACATTCAAAGGGTATTTATTTTACAAGTAACAAGTTTTACTTAAATTGCAATACTTGTTTACTATGTAATATATTTATTGGATGTTCGAGTCAAATCTTCAGAGAAAAATATTACTCAATTTCAGTTGTTGGATTGACTAGAAATTCGGAATGGGAATGTAATTTGGACGATCGTACCATTATCGAGTTGTAAAATTGTAGTAGTTCGACCAGGACCATCTCCGCAGGAGAGAACTCCTCAATAATCAATCACACAGGTACGAAGCTTTGCATGTAATAGTAAAATAGTCAAGATTTTCTCTACATTGCTGTGGACGTTCCGGGAGCTAAGATTTATAAGAATAGCAACACCAATAAATCGACGCCATATTTGGAGTGCTGTCATTGTCATCCAGTTCAGTAGAATTCTTTTCCGGTTTACCTGTGGAGTACGCGAGACGTATGTTAAATTAAATCTTTATTTATCATTGTGGAATACTAATCCTAACAGTAATCAGCCCCCATAAAAGTTATAATGTGTTGTCTACTACATGTTTCGTAGTGTATTGTTTGATTTTAATGAAGTTTTTGATTCCAGCGTGGACAATGTTTTATGTGATGGAGGGTCATGGATCGCTCTATTTGTGGCCAGACCGATGATGTGACTTCTGATCAATAATTGATTTTGTTGCTAGGTCTGCCACAGGCTTCCCAAGATGGGCGCGTACAGATATATTCAGGAATTGTACCGCAAAAAACTCAGCGATGTTATGCGTTTTCTGTTGCGCATAAGGGTATGGCAATACCGGCAGTTGACGCGCATGCATCGCGCCCCCAGGCCCACTAGGCCTGACAAGGCGAGAAGGCTGGGATACCGCGCCAAGCAAGGTAATTATATCGCTGTGATGTCTTCACTTGTTATTTATAATTTGTTGTGTGACAATGTGCTAACAATGTGATGTTCTTCTAGGTTACGTGATCTTCAGAATCCGTGTGCGCCGCGGAGGCCGCAAACGCCCGGTGCCCAAGGGTGCCACCTACGGCAAGCCCAAGAGCCACGGAGTCAACCAACTCAAGCCCACACGCAACCTGCAATCCATTGCTGAGGTCAGTACCTGCTATATAATTCTAGCGTTCTATTGACTGGGCTGGATGAGATGCGGTTTGGTGTTGAGAAATTATAACCTCAAAAGTGTTGCATGCTGATTAAACTGTCAGTCCAAATCAATATCAATATTGGGACCGTGCGCGACGACAGCGCCACGTGATAGGCGGCCATTATGGACAATATTGTCACCGCTGTCAAACAAGAAGTAAGTAAATATTGTGAAAAATATTAATAAAATCTTGTGTTATTTTACTATATTACACAATTTTGGACAATGGTAGTCAGTAACATTGCCAATAATATTAAAATTGTTGTTTTCAGTGAAATTTTAGAGGTTAGGTAACTTACTTTTTTTATCTTACGGCAAATATTCACTTATTTCTTTGGTCTCGTTTCCACCATGGTCTTGGAAATTGGTAAAATTTACAGTCGCTATTCTTCTTGGTGTTATTACAATTCACAACAACACATCTTACCAGGACCATATATTTTTATCTCAAAAACGATTAGAAAATGTTTACTGCAATATGGATTTGACAGCTCAAGTCAGCGACAAAAATGACAATTTTAGCCGTAGCGAGCGCTGTGATCGTTTAGGCTACCCCCTCCACCCGCTTTGCACTCTGCCAATAATAACTTACTCAACATCTCTAGTAATGTCACTTGCACATTCTACTGTGTATATGTTGTTTTTCTGACATTATATTTTTACTTCAGGAGCGTGTTGGTCGCCGTTGCGGAGGTCTCCGCGTCCTCAACTCTTACTGGGTTGCTCAGGATTCGTCCTACAAATACTTTGAGGTCATCCTGGTGGATCCTTCCCACAAGGTAAGCTTTTGGCGTTATTGAATGCACTTAATGCAAGTCTTTAAATCTTTAACTACCTATGGTTTATTCCAAGGATTATTTCTAAATGATGAACAACTGTCATGCACCAATCTGAAAGGTTTTGCTGAAAAATCACCTACCATTTTATCTGATCTCTCTGTCAAAACTCCACAACACCACCTAATTGTTCCCATGATTAACTGGAGTTTCTTTATTGCAGGCTATCCGCAGAGACCCCAAGATCAACTGGATAGTGAACGCTGTCCACAAGCATCGCGAGATGCGCGGTCTGACTTCGGCCGGCCGCAGCTCCCGTGGCTTGGGCAAGGGTCACTGCTACTCGCAGACCAAGGGAGGATCCCGCCGCGCCTGCTGGATCAGACGCAACACTCTGCAGTTGCACCGCAAGCGATAAACATAGCCCTAACTATGTCAATGACTTTCTATTTGTTTATATACTTTGCACATGGAAAGCCAGTGGCCTAATAAACTTATTGACCCAAAAATTTTGTACTTCTTGAAATAGCCGACATATATTCAGTATTGGACACCATGTAAGTATATTGCATTGCTTTGTCTTGTTTTCATTGTAGAATTCTGAGGAAAGGTGAAAAGTGGACCTCTTGGCACTGGCAACTAGTCAGATATTTGAACAGTTTCTTCTGCCATTGATCACTGTAATCTTCTCTTTTACTCAGCATTAAAGTCACAGATTAATCTTATTTTCTTATTTCAGAAAGCCCATGTTAATGACCTGTCTATTCAGAGCAAAGGTAATTATCTTAATTTTCTGTCATTATAATAAGTTGATTGTGTTATAATGATGATATAATGCTTAATGATATGCGCAACCGTGATTACCACGCATTTAAAACTTCCTTGGATGGCTGAACAAAACTAACTCTTATATCCCCATTTTGAAGGTATTTACATCATTTTAACTGTCTACTTTTTCCTTTTCCAGGTATCATACTTTCGCGCCTGATTTCGACTTATTTACAGGTAATTATTTTAATCTACATAAACTACGCGTTTTTGTTTTGTATAAGGATAATAATGTCTGGAATTATTGAATAGATTGGACAGTTCTTTCACTTCAGAAAGTTGCCATCCCATACCAACATTGGCTAATTAAATCCCAGTTAGTTTTTTATATTTCCAAAGTCAAATTTGCTTGCTTGTTATTCCTCATGTTGACAAGAACTTTGAATTTGGGCATAAAAAAATCTTGTCTAGGTGAGGTTATTGTTATTTTAAATTTTCAATAAACCTCAATCCGGCGAGATACATTTGAGTATCTAATAATTCCTTTTGATCCAGTGGTGTTTTGATAAAGTCTAACCAAATGCTTTTTTTTAACAGGTAAATGGAAGCTTCATAGAAGTTTGGAAACTCGCACAGCGGGTACTCCCCAATCCAGTTTATTATGAGAATGAAATAAAAAACATACACATATCTGGCGTTTTTTTATTAGGACCGGATGACAACAAAATAAAATACACAGCAGTACAAAATTTTTCCTAGGTTCAATAAAAAAATTACCTATCGCATGTATGCGAAGGCTACATTTTTTTTGTTTGGAGATCCAAAGGGATTAAATGGTGTGAATTTTAAACTGCACATAACTAATACACGAGTGGCATGGGAAGTGGCTGCACCGAGACAATTTCACTTGCCAAGGCTCAAAATTGCAAGAGACTTGACTATAACTTTCAGATGTGGTGAAATCTGTCCATACCTCTGGTCCACCACCTATCGTCACCCTAGTTTTCGCCTCCCAGGGCGGAGCTCCTTTTTTTGGGTATTTTGCCATTCGGGCAACTTTAAATACCTGACTAACCTAACCTACCTGTTTGTATTAAAATATTTATTTAATGATTCGAAATAATAGCGACATTTTTCCGGGCGGGACAACTATGTAATAGTACAGTACAAACCTAGGGCGCTGAATTCGTGATTGTCCCAGATCACAGGTGCTTGTGGCCTGAACCGCAGGTGAGGGCCGTAAATATGCGATCTGGGGCTTTACGAATTATCGCCAGTGGTTTGTATAAAGTTTTACGTCTTGCCTTGGCCAGGAAGTGAGATTTTCTGCCCGTGTAAAATCCTAATTACGGCCAAGGGTGACGAAAAATTTTGTTGAAAACGACTTACTAAATCTACTATACGCTGTCACAATGTCAAGATTGTGCCATAATACTATCTTAGTAAAATTCTTTTTAAAATAATGTGTATAGAGAATTCGTTTAATTCTAACTATGAAACAGCGCCACCTAGCCACCGTTGGCCTGAACTAGCTCTTACGTCCCTGATACAAAACGCAGCGCGCTCGCACCTCTATAGATCGTACAGACGATCAATAGTTACGGCTTCTGACACTAGATGTCGCTGTTATCAATTACCCTTCCGAAGCTTAAAATACTTCGATTTTAGCCAGGAATAATTGAATCTTCCAGGATAAGAGAGCAGGATGGGATTCCCTAACTTCTAAGAATATTCACACGGCTCGGCGTAATGATTCGTAATCAGATAACCACATCACTGTTAGTCAGCTAATTACCCTCAAAATTCAGCTCCTCCAAGAGTATGTGGAAAGTTCTAGAAGGACAAAATCCCCTCGCCAAATTCACAACATTTCAATTTTAAATAATTACTAAAGTACCGACAACCATTTCGAGCTTTGTGTTTAAGTATTCCATTCCATATTTTTTTGATTTTTTTTATTACTTATTTAACGTAATATTCACAAAAATCTTCAAAAAATCCGAAGTAAGGCATCGTCGTAGTATACCTTTGCCTTCCTAATTATTTATGAATAAAAATGTCAATGTCAAAAAGGTGTCAATGTCAAATATCAGTGTTGTTTGCCGATCGATGTTGTTTGTTCGTTTTGTTTTGAAAAAGCATTGTTA
This sequence comes from Pandemis corylana, assembly GCA_949127965.1. Lineage (NCBI taxonomy): Eukaryota > Metazoa > Arthropoda > Insecta > Lepidoptera > Tortricidae > Pandemis > Pandemis corylana. The sequence goes on along the minus strand of OX421859.1, from coordinate 4,729,390 downwards.
TATTTATTAAATTGATTTGATGAAAGTTTCGGACGGCTATGCCATGGCAGACAGCCGAAACCTTCCCAAGGTGGATTATAATGATGTTGTTGCAATACATGCGTGAAAACGACTCGTTTAACGTTGCTGAAATCCGGGGACTAAGGTTTTGTTGTCATCAAGGGATGCTTACGTTGAAACTTCTGTAGGCTATGTGGAAGTGAAACGAGAGAATGCTGTGTGTTTTATCAAGGGCAGAGTAACTCCTGAGCACCGAGTTCGTACTAAAATGTACTCTGTTGTCGCAAGCATTAACGAGGCAGAAGAAACTATATTGGATGTGAAGACTGTGCTGCAAGTCAGGGTGGATGCAAACATTCAATTTGTTTTGTTATGTGGCTTATTTTATTGTCAATTATTTCCAATTCAGTCCAGAAAATGCGAATAATTAAAATCCAATAAAAACCAATATCAAATCACCAAACGTCAATCAAAAATTCAAAATGACAACCCGTTGTGACAACCAGTAGACAATGTAGACATCAATCTTATCTTATTTTTTTATGACCCAGGCAAAGGTAATGTGTAGATTCAACCTTACAAGCGTTTTTGAAATTTTCGAGATTTCAATATTATTTTTGACTAACTTAGAATATAAATTTCGCGAAAAGAAAAAATATGGGTCTCCTAGTTTTCAAAGTACTATTTATTGAGCATAAGAAAACACAAGGTAAAAAATTTGAAATGTTGTGAATTGCCAGTCCGCCCATTCGCGACCGCATGTTCAAAACATATACGTCTATCGTCTGTGCGACAGATTAGACACAATGTCATGTCGTTTGGTAAACTTAGATAACTATTATTATAACATGACCACTTAATACGCCTTCTTTCTTTGCCTTTACCAGCTCAAAGCACTTCTCTTTGAGTATCTAGAGACATTGGCATAACTATAATATAAGGCACATTGCAAATTTTTCAAGTGCGTCAACATCCCTTCTGTAGGGACAACAGGCTCTGCTCGGTGGCCCGTGGCATTTTGTCCGTTCTGCCAACCTATTTTTACGCAAGTAGGTACCTAAAGATTGAATAAAAAAATCAATCCAGTGATTCAATATTTTATTTGAATAATCATGAATGATCTTAAAAAGTAAATAACAATAAAAATTTAGCACAGAAAACCGATGGCGGACCAACCAGCTGGATCAGCGGCGCTCAGCATAATACCTCATGCCTACAGGCATTTACAAGATCGAATTCCCATCAATTTGGTATGTACACGGTGCAAATACACGCTTACAAATATATATGAGAAATGAGCGCGCGTTGAAATACATAATTATGAAATTTAAATCAATCTTATATCTAAATTAATACAAAACATCTCGTATATAATCTAGTAGGTACGTGTATATTTACATTAGTTCGCGCAGATGACGTGAATCTGTTTGCGAGATGAACCATCTATGCGCGCGGATAAATATGCTGTACGAAACGTACCAGTATTGTTTACCCTATAAAACAAAACGCTAATATAGAGCATAAAACGGGGACCAGTTATATGATTAGTAGGTACGGAATTTTCAGCATTTGGACGGTAGAACTAAGTGGCTTAACATGGACATCATCTTCGAAAATTTTAAATAAATAAATGTCCAATTTGTGCAGTAAGACTCTTCTATATTTCCCCTCGTCTCGAGATATACTGTAGGTAGGTACATAAAGTTCAAGGGTCTTCGAGATCCATTTTGACTATTCTTTAACATAACTAAGTTGAAGGCCTATATCCTGATAGTATCCGCTACTGCAGACTAAGCTCTAACATAAAGACCCAATTGCGATTAATAAATATGATAGATACATAATTTAGTCAAAATCGCATTTTAATCTCTCGTATGTCGAAACTCGCCGTTTTAACTGTTTGCACGCAACCCACCCGATAATACTCTATCCTTATTAATAGAGCAATATAGCTAAGCAATGACTGAATCGCGAGTAAACTGAACTGCGAGATTGAGACCACTTATGATGCACACGACAACTTTGACGAAAATTGTACAAAGTAAAGAAATCAGTTTACTTCAGAGTGGATGAGAGGTACTTTTATAGGGACCGATGAAGAGTTCAATATTAGAAATACCGAAGATCACTATAAACACGTAGATTCATAGAAAAGAAATGGATCGAAAGGAGATTGGTACTCGAAAGCAAACAATGCTGGTTGCTGCAGCTAAGTGACTCAAACTAACGAATTCTTTGGACAGTTTTCAGTTTGTCTCGGCCTGACAATATTTCGGTCAGGACTAGCTATTTTCTAATACATTGCGTGTGTTGTTGATTAACTACTGTGGTGAGTCTTGACCGCGCAATGGACAGAAATCACATGCTAATGTCGAATTGTGATAATAATAAACGAGTCCGAGCAAGTCATTATCTACTTCCATTTGTAAGTAACGAGTATTCGACATACGAAAAACACATCAGAATCAGACCGCAGAGTGAATCCATCGAAGCCAAGCTTCAAACAAAACGGCATGTTTTCGTGACTGCAGACCCACTGACCGCGCCGGTATAAACCGGTTTCACCGGGAACTCTTCAGTTATACACTCACGCAAACACGGCCGCGCCCGCGAGTACTTCAAGATTGCGGAATCTCCCTCTGAATCTACTCTGTGATCGGACTCCGGTCCCGCCACATGACGCCTACACCTAATAGGTTCAAAGGGTACGTTTTGATATAGTTCCTGCGGCTAGTTGTTAGGCACGGGCTGCGCTGGCCGCCTTTCGAAGTGGAATGTGTCTGAGAGGTAGAGGCCGAAGATGGCGACGCTGTAGAACACCGTCAGACCGAACAGGGCCACGCTCGCGCTTGCCGTGAACATGTTGGAGTATTCGCACCTGTAAACACAAGTAAAATCGGTTTTCATGGCAAAATTTAGATTGGAAATCCGCTTTGTTGAGAACGACGTAGAAATTGACAAAAATACGTTTTCGAAGATATATACGAGCATAGTCAGAGGACTGTCGATCTCTTTCTCTCTAGAGAAATGAATTATTTTAAGTGTTCATCATCATCATCATCTCCAGCATTAATACGTCCCACTGCTGGGCACAGACCTCTCAGAATGAGGGGAATTAAGTGTTAGAAGTACAATATCTAAGCTTTAGTGACACTCCGGCCGTCAATCATTAATCACTAAAGATGGTAGATGATTTAAACATGTCAAAGTAGTTAACAGACAGAAAGTGGTGCGCAAAAGGTTAAACTACATATTGTACACTTTTAATCCGGTTTACAGATTTCATTCGACAACATTGTCCCCTGAATGTATTAAGCGTAAATAAGCAACAGAAATATTCAAACAAACAAGCAATGAACAGACGTAGTCAGTGGTAGATGTTGGAAGGACTTTTCACTAAGATTTACACGCCTGAAAAAAATGAAATTTTATAGCAAAACGCTGTTGCGTTGTTACTGCGTTACCACGTAGCAGGATAACATATGCAAGATGATAAGAACTTCACTACCATAATTATTAATATTGAGAAATTTACTTAAGGCTAATGAAATATCCTTGCCAGGACTATGATAACATAAGTAACACAGAAACAATCTCTAACATTAAACATGATTCAATTCAGCTCAGCGAAAGTAATTATATTTCACTAGCCTTTTTTAATTGTTAATCCAGGTAAAATTGACTTCCATATAGGATGTCATTGTCTCGGCTAAAACAAAAAAACAAACATTTTATGTTCCATCAATGGAACGCTTGAATGTGATGCAATATTAGGAACAAATACAAATTGCAAATCATCACCACAATTATAAGCTGCATTAAATAAACCACTAGTAGTCCACAATTAATATCATGTTCCGATTTTTTTTACTGTAGTATTATATGTATTGGCCATTGGCACAGAAGGGCCATCTCGCAAACTCATCTTTAGGGGCATATGTCAAATAGTGAATGAAAAAAGCTTATTATTTTATATAAAACTAGCTTCTGCCCGCGACTTCGTCTGCGTAGATAAAAACCTTCCTCTTTGAATCACTAGGTATCTATTGAGAAAAACCGCATCAAAATCCGTTGTGTAGTTTTGAAGCTATAAGCATACATAGGGACATAGGGACAGAGAAAGCGACTTTGTTTTATACTATGTAGTGATGAAGTAAATACATTAATATATAGAAATATAGTATTTTAGAGGCATTTGTTACAAACAGTAATAGGAAAAATGGATGCTATTATAAAACTGGTTTTGAGTGTAAAACACAAAATAAGTTTCCAGCCCCAAACTATGCTGAAAGGAAATTAATGTTAGCAAAACATGTAAGGAATGTAGAAGAACTAAGAAGTAAAGGCAATAGTTATTTAATACAAGTCAACGTAATTCGCCAAACATCGGTGACCTTAAGCACTACATGTAAAACAAGTTTAATAATGACCCATTTTCGAAGCAACATTCACAAGTTTCACTAAGGCCCTATCGTTCCACATTTCCGCCAAAGCATGCGCTGTGATCGTTTTCTTTACACCCAACCCCCACCATACACGTCGCACGTTCCCAATTGTGAATATCCCACACACTTTTGTACTCATGTCAAATTTGCCTACTGTTTGACACTTCAGTTACCTTAGTGTCGTGGTCAATTATCGTAGCGAACGAGACGACAGTCTTCAGAACTTGCTTATTTTTTATCATCCCTCTACATTCGAGTCTACACTTTTTAGCGCTAACGCTAGCGTGTCGAGGCACCCTGTCCGTTAGCAGTATCAGTTTATCTACTGTATACTAGATGGCGCTTATCGCTACAGTGTGCCCATGAAAGTAATAAGTACTATATATAGTACAACGGGAAGAAAAGCGGAGCTAAATCTAAGGAGACTGCGGCTCTTTCTAGAAGGACGACCATAACCTTTTGTATAACCTAAATTCTTGTTGATTGTCTTATAACCTAAATTGAAGTGAAAAAGAACGATATGCTTTGGTGATCAGATTTAAATTCTTTTTTTACATAAAATATCGAGTAAATGTTCTAGAATTTCTATATCTCTTAATTTCTTTGAGTATACCCGCGATGTCAGTAGCCTTCGTTTCAAAACGTACGTACGAAGACTTATAGGTTTACAGGGGTCACTAACCTGCAGAACCAGACGACAGTGAGCGCGACAGAGACGAGCGTCATCAGGATGTTCTCGAGATCCCAGGCCCTCTCGGCCGGCGCGCCCGCCGACACGAGCTCGTGCGTCGCCGCCGCCGGCTCCTCGCCGCTCACGCGCTGCTGTACAAGAACAAACAAGACTCGAATTATAGCGGTTCCATACATTTGTTAAGCAATACCGTTGCAGATCTGACAACAAAGAGTAGAAAATGGATGACAAAGAAGTTATTTTTTTTTCATTCAAAATTTTGACTATGCCCAAGCACATCGTTTCGCTTTAGAATCAGTTTCGTCCATGTTATCAGAGATGGCATTGCATACAAATTTTTTTTTCGGCAATTTTCTATGTTATTTTGCTTTTCGGGGACAAATTAGCGATCGTAATAATCGCCATGGGTCACCATTAGCTACGGCTAGATATCGTTAAGGAAAACCAATGCTCAGTACTTAGTGGACACATTCGTCTTTTCGCGCGCCTTCATACAGTACAGTGGCGTGCAGTTGAGAGGTCGCTAGCGCGTACAAATTGTGTTTCGTCATCTTCCCACTCTCTGCACAGCTAAAGAGATGAGATATCTCTCGCACGACACAGCTCTAGCGCTCTCGTGCTAGCAAGCAAGGTAGGCAACGCGACATAATTTGTACGGACTAATTATCCTGCTAAACGTGGCCTTTAGGTCTTGTTACCTTAGGTTCTGTCTTCTGTAAGGGATAAAGACGTGATTTATGCATGTATGTATGTGTGTACTTATCCTGGCGACCCCGCTAGAGCCCGTCGTGTACTGACCTGTGCGGGCTGGGCGCGCTTGGGATGCACGAGGCAGTGCACGACGGCGCGGTCGTGCAGGCCGCACGCGCGCAGCGTGGCGCCCTCGTCGCCGAGCACGCGCCCGTTGAAGATCAGCCGCACGCGCGACTCCGCCGTCAGCTCCACAGAGAAATGCCGCCTACGGAACGATACACAAGTTTAACAATACCCGACGAGTAGCATGAGAAAACAGAGTAGCTACTCCCAAATTGGAACTCTTAGACTATCCCCCATATTCATAAATGCTCTATAGGCGTCTGCTAACTTAGCAATCGTTTTTCCTTATCAGTGATAGGTTTGCTAAGTTAGCAGAAGCCTACAGAGCGTTTATGAATAAGGGGGTATTAGTGTAAGGCCAGAGTGGACGCTCGAAGCGGAGCGTTCGGCGGGGCGTGCAGCGTGGCGGGCAGCGGCAAAGGGTTCTGTGCGGCGTGCACTTATTCTGGCCATATATCATCCTTCCATCACTGACCGTGTGTGGGAGTGTATTGGCAAGAGTCTGGCAGCTGTCATGCCAATCCACTCCCACACACGGTTTGATGGTGTATGGCCAGCATTAGGACACCAGCATGAGTTTCATTTGTTTAACATGCACGCCGCACGCCCAACTGGAGCGTCCACTCGGGTGTTACCCTTAATGTCAGTGGCGTAACTACGAGGTGGCAGGACTGTCAAAATGGCACCGGCCCCTAGCTATACGGAGCCTCGAACTGGCTCGGTCTAGAGCACAGAAGGGACGATGATGCACTTCTTTATAGTAGGGAAAGACCTGATGAATTTTCCGCGGGCCCCAGACGTTATATGTAGTTAGTGTAGACGTTATACGTCATTTATTAGTGTGACCGTAGCGGCACGAAACTAATTTTGTATTTCGAAATTTGGAGTTTGGAGTATAAGGCCAGGCACTCATCAATTAGTTTGCATAGAGTTGAGCTAGAGGGCTTGTTAGTCGTGTACCTCGAAATCAATAATTTCTTGTAGCTTTTCACCTGTTCCCGTAGCAAACCAGCCAGAGCAGCCTCATGGAAGGTTTGCAGTAGTTTATTATTATTTTCTCAGCTTCTTTGGGTAAAACCAGGCCAGTAATTGGTAGGATACTAACGCTACCGGTTCCATATTTCTTTTGTTTTACCTCAACAACACAAAAGTAAATGAATAATGCCATTCGTCATAGTTAATAGGGCACAAAAACATTCCACAGCTCTGCAAAACCACAAACGCTGTACCAATGCATTAACTATTTCGGAATTCCCGCGATAAACAAATGCAACTCACCATTTAAAATCTTTTAGGAGCTCGTCGAGGCTTCCTTCCACTTCTTTGAGGGTGTCATTTAGGTATTTCAGTTTGATGAGGATCTTCCTTGTCGTGTCGTGGCCTTCTGCGGCGGAGGCGCTCGCATCTCCGCTCTCCTCTGTATTTACACTGGTCACTACAACTTTATTGTCACCGTCTTTGGCACTTTTGTCTTCAGTTCCAGATGCTGCATTGGATTCTAGGAAAAAAATCTCGTATTGACTTTATATGTATTGAGGTCTAATTAACGATGCAATTTGAGACAAGTAATGAACTGTTTTCAATTTAGATTTAATTTTAAAGAGCTACGCTACGCTTTTCAAGAAATGTCCATGAGATTTTGCAAAGACTTTCGTTTTTTGTCGTAACTATCTATAGCAACCCGGCTATTTCGTAAAGTTAAATAAGTGAAGGAAACTGTGAACTCAGGGAACAGTTGGCGGCATCAGTTTTTCCGTACCGGTACAATTTATGGATCTTCAAAAATCGAGTCTGCTCTTTTCTTAAAGAGCCGACAACGCACCCGTAACCCCCCCCCCCCCCCCCCTCCCCCCAAGTTATGGGTATCCATGGGCGGCCGTGGTTGCTTTCCATCAGGTGACACGCATGCTCGTTTGCCCCCTGTCACAAAAAAATACACATATCAAGATACCCTTAGCTATGGTAATCTTTATACGGAGCCAAAATGTATTTGGTGATTCAGTACCTAACGTATGTAATTGATTATGTGATGACTAGCCCGGAATTATCACGGCAAAAGAACGCAATTTAACTAGTGCTAGACACATTTTTTTATCGATAGGTATCGATAGTTGCGTATTAAAAAACAAAAACGACCCACCGTATAAAAAAATTATAACAGTGCTCTAATGCGGTACTATAGGGCGGAATTTTTATGGCAAAAATTAAACGTCAATATAGTTGGTACGTAAAATTTTATCGACTTCCAGATATCGATAAATTTATACTCCTATATTACTATGCTGAACAATACTTATCGTAATATCGACAATGTTTAAGCACGGAATTCAATTCAATAAATCGATAGCGGGTGATTAAGAGGCGATTTTTCAATCGTCAGATAGGACCTATTCGACCAACAACTCTATGGGTACCCGGCAGTTAAGTGCTTATCTGAGGATTGAAAAATCGGCCCTAAACTGATTAAGTGTAGTATTAATAAACAATGGGATGATAATGAGATATAGGTGGCGCACTAACCCGTGGGGCGGGAGAAGACGTCGCAACCGCTGGTGACGTCAGCCTCCATGGCGCTGACGATGCTGTCCATCTCCTGCATCTGCGCGGCGCCCGGCCGCTCGTCCGCCTCCGCCTCGCTCGGCGACTCCGGCAGCAGCGACGAGTGCGGCGCTGACACAAACCATAACATACTTAACATATCCGGCCTATACACCCTTGTAAGGCCCAGTTTATCTCAAAACGTACAAAGTAAAACATGTTGTCACTCAGACCCAGATAGTTTGGACCATAGCCAAGCATTAACAACCAGTGTACATTACGAATTACACAAACATTGTCATAGCATTTTCATTATTTAAAGACTCAATGTACATTAAAAAGAACAGCGCCTCTTGCCTTCAAACAGAAAAATATTTGTCTAGACCACAGAGCATCTAGAAAAAAATATAAAAATCCTGGTAAAAATCTTAACAAAAAAAAAACTAAATCTTGGGTGCCAGGTACATATAAAGATATTCTAATATGTAATGTACAGTGGGCGTTTAGGCCTTAATCTATTATTTGGCTTCGGGCCTTACGAGGATAAGCTTCACTGCCAGCCACAGGCCTTTCATATTAGACCCCCAAACCTGCGACTCATTAAAGCAAGCATATCCAATCAATAGCTAACTAATTAACTAAAGAAATCGATTTACCAAAATAAAACCAACATAATTATCTCGTCATAAAACGTGAAACTGTGACGCACTTTGCTAGTTTTTTTAAGTGGATGAATCAGGGGTTAAAGTCCTACCGGTTAAGATATGATGTATCTGGACGGATGGATGTTTACAATTTGCAAATCACAGCTCTGGGTGAAATATGACACAAATATTATAGTCAGGAATACATTAGACTTTTCATCGCCACAAAAAATGTGACATGACATGATTAGAGCTCTAGACGTTATACCTTTCAAGAAAAACCTGACGAAACTATAAACTATTAATACAAAAATGTTATTATATTACAGTACACAGGAATTTTTAAATGACCTTGATTTATTAGTGACCAATTGACAGGCTTTTACATTATTTAATTTTTTAATTGTTTTTTATTTTTTGCGTGACATTGATATTTGTATGCTGGACTGGCAAAACATAGTGATACTCGTACCTACTATTATTATTATTCTTTGTTTCCACCTGTATTCTTTATCATTATTACACATAAACGGATAACTCACGTATAAAAAGTCGAGTGATGCTCGACATGTTTCGGACTATTTCGTAGTCCTCCAGGAAGAAGGACTACGAAATAGTCCGAAACATGTCGAGCATCACTCGACTTTTTATACGTGAGTTATCCGTTTATGTGTAATAATGATTAAGTCTCACGGTAGTTTCATGTTGAAAGTGTATTCTTTATACCTATGTTTCACAAATAAACGATTCTGATTCTGATTACTTCACTATTATACTGCATAGGTACTTTTATTCCTATTAAATACTATTACTATCAACTACAGTCAAACGTCTTCCCACGATTACAACAACGGAAGTACAAGTAGCACAACTTTGATCAAACTAGACTCAGAGCAAAGTTAACTCTGAGCATCATTAATTTCACATATTTTTCAATATTTTTTCCCGAGATAATGACGAAACAAAAAACGCAGAATATCCAACCAGGTCGGTGCCGATCCGCTGATCCGCTCACACTAGTAATCATTAATAGGACATTGAGATGGACGGTATGACCGTAAGTCCCCAGGTATGATATGTAAATAGGTACATACAGTCGATCCTCCTGTAGAAATGCAAGCGGTTGTTGTCCATCATTGCCATGTCCGCGTCCACGATACTGTCCATTTCCTGCAGAGGAATCACTCTGGAGCTCTCGCGGGGAGTTTCTTCTGTAGTACCTGGCAACATCCAACAAATGAACATATGTATGTTATGCAGAGTATGTACTCTGGTAAGAAACTGTACTGTACTGTACAATGGTACTGATATAAAAAATTTACCGTTTGACTCTGAGGTTGATGCTTGCGTGGAAACACTGGCTACTGTGCTTGTGACAACCGTCGCGGGTCCTAGACAACAACATACTCGTATAAATATTTGTACAAAAAATGTAGTAGCAAAAATTGTTCAATACTACTTAATATGGAGTAATTTTTCGATATCTGACCTTATTTTTGGTCTACAAGAGTTCAATGCTAAATTCCAGCTAGACTAAATCCAACCAAGGATATTGAAAAGCGATTCATTAATAGGGAATATGCATTAAAAAAAGTACATTTTTTAATTAAATATATAAATAGAGTAAAAAAGATGACAAAAAGTGAAATTAAAAGTAAAATCGGTCAAGAAATACGGAAAATATAAAATTTTTGAACTACTACTTATAAGTAGTCAACGATTAGAAAGAGAGATCCGATATGACATGTGACGTCTCCATATTAAAATTCCGTTTTTCTAGAAAGAGATAGAGACAAATCTTTGACAGCTAATATCTTGGTTATTTTTATAGTTATTTGAAAAAAAATGACATACTGTTTATTACATAAATGAGCTTCTATAGAAAGCCATGAAAAATAACATGAATATTCCCTATTTCATCAAGCAGATCACAAAATTGTATAATTCCATAAAATACGCGTTGCATTGGTCACTCAGTGATATGGTTTTACAATAATATCATTAATTATCTTTAAATTAATACATTTTACAAGACAAGATTTTGTTAAGCAAGTAGTTTTCGCTTACACGCGTGCTTCTTCAGAAACCTTCAAGATACTTATGGCAAAATATTTTCTTAGCAAATTTTGTCATGTTTATACAGTTGTAAAAACTTCAGAATGTTAAACAGTGTCCTCAGTATAGTATAGTAGTAGCTGGCAAATGAATCAGTTCAAATCCATAAATTGACAAAGATAGTTCAGTTGAATATTAAATATGAATAAAAACCTTTCATGTTATAGGACGGATTCACGATGTTGACGGCTGTGGTTCTTATCACTATGTTGTGCACAGTTAATTTTGATAAATTCACGTGTCTCTATAGATGCTACTATCTTTATTTGGCTACAATATCATCGAATACATACTTATAATCAACGGAATGGAAATATTATATAAACAGTTATGGAAAAAAATCGCGACACCACTGCAGTGATTGCTGTTCTGCACGACCTGCACGACCAGCATGAGAGCGCGCGAAAGCTGTGTCGTGCGCTCTCGTGCTAGCCATCGAGCGCCCCCTCAAACTGTATCACCAGTGGCGTGCAATGGTCAATGGGGGGTCGCTAGGGTAGACAGCGGCAGGCTGCGCGCCCTAGTGCATCATAAACAAGATAGATAAGGAGGTACTCACTGGGCCGTATGCTGACAGTGACGGGGTGGTGCGCGCGGGAGCGCATGACCAGCACGGTGCGGTAGCGGTCGGGGCGCGCGTTGGTGGAGCACCACGCCAGCGCGCCCACTGCGGCCACCAGCAGCGCTGCCACAAACTGGATCACCTCATCTCCCACACCTTCTATCAATGTCATCTTCAATAATCTGCAAATTGATAAAAACAAAATAAAATAAAAAATGTTTCTCAGTGATAAAAAACTAAAAGTTTAACAGCTAACTCACAATTTTCAGTTCAAACAAACAGATTAATTTCAATCTATCAATAGGGGTACACCATGCTGCCTGCTATTACATACATACATACATACATACATATCATATATCACGTCTTCATTCCTTATGGGGTAGACAGAACCTAAGGTAACAAAACCTTAAGGCCACATTTAGCATGATTAAGGGTGTATAGTTGGAAAGGGAAATAAAAATAGTGATGGGTTGCTAGCCGCATTGCCTATAACATGATACCTAAGACTCGCCCATTCCCTCGAAGGGCTTTTACCATCTGCGCGGGAAGAGAAGCAACTGGTAAATTCTATGTTTTTTCTTTACTCCCAGATCAGTATGGAAGAAATGCATGACTGCTATTGCTATGCGCATTGAAATATTTTCTATTCCTTGTAACTGTTGATATTAGATTAGAGGACTAGAAGCTAGTTTCTAAAGCTCAACACTCGAAAGTGGTTGAAATGTTGCTGAAAGGCCATTGACAACAAGGCAAACCTAGAAAGAGATGGCAGGACAATCTGCATGCACAATATTAAGTGCGCATCAGTCTAGAGCAGGGGTCGGCAACCTGCGGCTCGCGAGCCACATGCGGCTCTTTGGATGTGAGGCTGCGGCTCTTTCTTTAGTTCCATTCGCAAATATTATTTATTTTATAAAATGTGATTATTTGTTGTGAAAAACACTACTTATATATGAATAAATAGATATTATTCTTATGAATAAATAGATAACTTTTTTTATCAACAAACTTTATGAAAGTATTGAGGCTATTTAGTTGGCGAGAAAAAAAATTGTGGCTCTTTAAAAACTTGAAATTTTGTAAATAGTAATTTTTGGCTCTTCCAACTCAAAAGGTTGCCGACCCCTGGTCTAGAGACATGACATAAATGAAGACCATAGTGTAATTTTTGGGAATTGCCATAGTATACGGTAAAATTGCAGAATTTAAACTGCTAGATCTAATAGTTAACTTATACTTCAAGGATGTGTGTGAACCACAATCCAAATTGGGCCTGTGTGGTAACTACAGCCCAAGCCCTCTCAGTCTAGGAGTAGGACTGCGCCTAGAAGTAGGATGTTCGCTAGAGATGATGATGATGAAATATACAAAAATGCAACTTGCTACTTTAAAGTAAATAGCCCAAAAACCGTAAGGCTACAAGTTAAACTGTATATTGCAGAATTATTGCTTTACATAGCCTTTTATTTTCATCATTGACTATTCAATCAAAAGAGCAACTAATGACCAGGAAAAAGAGTATCAGTTAGTCCAGCACTACCTAATTATATTTTAGTTTCAACATTAATTTTGCCGCATTCATATCCTACAAAGTATTTTCGTGGTGGTTCGTGAAATGAATTCGCATTATTATTCGCAGTTTTTATTTCAGTAGGTATTAAAATATTTGATGCATTAGTAGTTGAACACTCACTGAATAAACTCAAATCAAGGGCACCAGACAGGTCTAGCTAAGTACATTAGGTCTATCTATACCTAGAAAAAACGATTCTAAACCGCAGATTTCCTCAAGGTCATTTCCAAGCAGTTTTCATTAAGTATTATCCAAAGTCCTCTTCATTATTTGTTAAACCTCAAAGCTATGAATATTGAACATATGTTCCAGAATACATCTATTTTGGATGATAACATCAATAACATGCGACATCTTGATACAGCTGAGAGAAACTGATTACCTCTATTTGCAGATTCAGCCAAAACGCCTATTGACACTGAAATATAACTACGAGAAATGCAATGCCCGAGCACCAAGCACGATAACTTTTACCATATTATTTATGAACTTCTAGACGCGCGATAAGGTTAAACAATTGGAATTAAAATACGACGGAAATAATATAAATTATAAATAACAATATACCCCAGTGTCAGATTGTAGGGAAGTGACAGACCAGATCAACTGACAGGACAGACAGGCCTAACATTCATTTTTTTCACTTTTTGGCCTGGCTTCTGGATCTTTAAGCCAAGTCTTTATTTTTACATAGCAGGCAACACCGTTTTTGTTAATGTCACTGTCATTGTCACTTCACTTTCAATATCAAAGACCTTGTGTAGGGGTGCGAGTCGGGTTACCTCCGCGTGTGATCAAGAGCTGCGGTTCGTTCTTGGATCCGTCCGAGGGGAAGTGCAGTGCTTGTTCCGGTGCACCCTGGGCACCGGTTAATGATTTCCTGGCGGTCTCCGAGGGATATCTTTATCCGTTGGCTAAGAGCCCGACAGGGGGGGAGGGGGGTCTTTGACCATTACCGTACAACGTTGCCGACATTTTTGTCACTAGATTTTTGAATTATATTTTTACCACACTGACATTGGCCCAAGCCTTACGGCCGCCATTAAGGAGAGAAGAAGAAGAAGTTCTTTAAAAGTATTTTTAATATATTTATAAATGGGTTTAAAACAATTCGCATTTTTTTTAATTCATTGAGGCGGCGGGAGGGGTCGTTAGTTGGCATGACATCTCAGCATGACATACATCAAATCAATTAAAGTTGCCAGAGGTGAAATTACTTTTTATCGTTATGGCTGCGTTCTGTTGAGCACTGTCAATTAGGGGTGACGTCTGTCCGTCTGTGTCAAAGCTGTATCTTTTGAACTGGGGTGCGAGTCGGGTTAACTCCACCATGTGGTCAAGAGCTGCGGTTCGTTTTTGGATCCGTCCGGGGGGAAGAACAGTGCTTGGTCGGTGCACCCTGGGCATCGGCTAGTGATTTGACCGATCCGACCATTGACCGTTGGCTAAGAGCCCGACAGGGGGAGGGGGTCTTTGACCATTACCGTACAACGTTGCCGACATTTTGTCACAAGATTTTTTAAATTATATTTTTGTTACTTTGACATTGGCGAAGTTGTCGTCACTATAACGACTTGATACGCCACAAATAAGAAAAAGAAGAAGAATCTTTTGAACTGTAACTAGTGAATCGTTCTTTGGCGAGTTCGACAGTAATTTGTTTTTTTTACCTACTCCTTTTCCACTATGGAAGACTGAGTATTAACTTTATTCGCGCTGAAAATCTACGTCTGTATTACAACTAGATACTTATCTACCTAAATAAATCTGCCTAGGGCTTGGTTGTATTATAATTAATGTTTATATTAAATGACATGTGTGCGAGTTAGGGAATTGAGGCTTGAAAAGTGAAATTACTAAGTAAATGTGCACTTAATTGCTTAGGAATTTTATCTTTTACTGAGGCAGATGGGCAATAAATTGTATTAAGTAAATAGCGATTGTTGTATTCTTGATAAATTTTAATTATGTTATCAGTTTTAATACTACCTACTTTCAAGTATTCACCCTTTCAGATAAGTAGGTAGATCTGGTAGATTGTATGATCTTATCTTTAGTCAGAAAATATTATCTGCGTTTTAGTACCTTGTCGCTTTTATATTATTGCGAACACACCCCAATAAATGATAATTAGACTAGAATTAAAACGACATAGTACCACCATGATAGGTACTGATGTACAAACATGTATGTATATGTACTGACCTTTTTTTTTTTTGCGGCGGAAAAATGCGTTACGCATACGACCGCGCCGTGGGGACGGCGCGGAAGTTATGTGGGGCTCTCCTCCCCCCCCCCCCCCGAGCGGGGGGAAGCGGAGGAGGCCTACCTACTAAAAAACCGCCGGTATTCCCTCTCTGCCACTGGAGAGGCGCCGTGGGAGCATAATGGTGTCACCACGCACGCCTCGCCGGCCGCCCCAGCCTGAACGCCGGGGCTCCCGCGCCAAAGAGAGGGGGCCGGGAATACTTGGCCCCCCCCTAGACTCGTGGGCCTCTACGCGCTAGCAGGGGACCCCCATCCCCCGCCAGCAGGCACCACTAGGGGAGGGCAGCAGCAAATTGCCGCCGCCTCCTCCCCGTTCGTCTGCGCCGGAGCGGAGGCGCGAGGGGGTCATTCTCGCGCTCCCGCTCCCTCTCCTCCTTCTGCGACATTACTTCTTCGCAGAAGGAGGCGACGGCCTCCCAGGACCCCTCACTCCCGACCATGGCGTACACTACGCCGGGGAGTGAGAGGTCGCCGCCGATAGTCGCCACCAGAGTGCGGCGCATGTATATGTACTGACCTGGAGCAACATGCTGTGATTGACACATAAATATTAATTATGTAGGTACTTAGGTTAGGCTGATTTTATAGTAATCGGACATCAACAACACTAATAACGAAATGATAACTCATAATAAAATCTAAAACTAAATAAATAATTGAAATAAAAGAAAAGAATTACATTAAGGTAGGTACTAAGAGCCTATATAAATTTCTAGAGATTTGTTTTTTTGTTTATTTTGAGGCGCATTTAGGTATGTGATTTTTAACAGTAATTTTAATTGTGTAGTGTAGTACTTCCATTGATTAATATTGTACCCCCCCCCCCCTCCGCCCCCTACATCAGCGCCGTCTGAATTCGATCGCTCTCACTTCATATTAGCCAAAGTTGCATCATTATTATAAACTTGAACGAATGCATCCCACCCTGTAACCTGGTTAAAATACGTAAACAAAATTAAATCATCTATATAATTCTCGTCAATTAAGACAATTTTGCATACAAATATTTTGCACACAGCATTGTTTAAGTTAGTAATGAAATGACGCAATGAAAAAACAGAGGAAACGAAATAGGAACACCAACATCTCTAATGTAAGAAAGAGATGTGTATAGTGTTCGTTCGGTGGCAGAAGTGACGTCATCATTCCTGAAAAAAAATAAGTTCCTTAATAGGTGTATGAAATTAAAAAAGACTCTATCTTAAGGCGCTACAATTTATTTTACATCACAGGTTTTGTAAAACTTAATGAAAAGTAACGCAAACATGTGTCAGTTGACTGGGCTCGACTTATTTTATTCTCGTTTTACGCATACTGCTAAATGCTTTTAATTTTAGAAACGAGCATTCTAATAAATAAAACAAACCCATCTATTCGCTTGGTTACTAATTAAGCTTAATTTATATTTCAATCTTATATTTTTGGACTGAAAACAGAAACAGATTTTTATTAATTTGATTTCACTGAAAACGAATTGTTATACGTCGAACGGAACGTAATTGTTGCATCAGCCAAATAGCATCCGTACAAGACTTCTCCGCTCTATCTGTCGCTGACCGATTAGCAGGATATTTCGACCACCTTAGCTAAAGCCTGTTTTGCCTTTTCTCTTTGCGTCATTTCTCATTCAAGTTTTGAGCAAAGTACACGCGTTTTCAGATACTGAGTATCAATTCGCGAATAAGTTGAAAGCGGGAAGCAGCACTAATCAATTACCTTTTGTTATTATAACTAATAGTGTTGCAACGACCGGAATAAATTTCATGAATTGGATGAAAAACGTTTTCGGAAGCGATTAATTCAAAGCAACATTTAATTTTCGATTACTGGTTCTAATTAATCGTGATTCTGGTTGTCGAGCTACTTTATTTTCTTTAAAATTTGGTCTTTAACAGAAGTTATAAGACCACCGCCAGTGTGTTTTTGTTGCTGATAATAAAACAGATAGAACAGTAAAGAAGGAAATTGAGGAAGTGATTATCATGAGCTACGCCTACTGCAAACAACCCAAGATTTTGGTAAACACGTTGCAATACGAGCCCATTCCCAAGCTGTCACATAAGCAGGCCACTGTGCTTAGAAATAATTGTTCTATGCGAATCGAAAAGACAAAGAAGTTTAAGAGAACTGTTTCAACAAGACATATCAAGATGTAAGTACTATTCATTTATTTAAAAACAATACTCGTTTGGCGCCCTTTTGACCTTTTATACCCTCCCATGGCATCTAAACCTAACAACCCAACCACTTAAATCAACCCTCTTGACGCAGTCGGGTAAAAACAATTTGCGGTGTGTGCGAACGAGACGTGCACCGAAGTTCAGCAAACTTAAAGATATTAGCTGTCAAACTTCTTATTTGTGGCTTATCGAGTCGTTATAGCGGCGTCAACTTCGCCAGTGTCAAAGTAACAAAAATAGGTACCAATAATTCAAAAAACTTGTGACAAAATGTCGGCAACTTTGTACGGTAACACGGTCAAAGACCCCTCTCCCTACTGTCGGGCTCTCAGCCAACGTCAATGATATCCCTCAGAAACTGCCAGTAAATCATTAGCCGATGCCCAGGGTGCACCAGACCAAGCACTGGTTTTCCTTTCGGACGTATCCAAAAACGAACTACAGCTCTTGGCCACACGTGGAGGTAACCCGACTCGCACCCCTGTCAAACTTGCCGAACGAAGTTTAAAAACCTTATTCGTGTTGCCAGCTACACGATTCTCGGAAACCCCTACTTTTAGAGAATTTTGGGGTTAACCAGAACGTTACTATACGGTGCCCATTTTAAACTTAATCTCAGATTTCATTCTAAATATAATTAGTAATAGCTATAGCTATCCTAAAATTACATAAGCGACATGGTAGTTATTTTAGTATAGTGACACGCGGTGCATTCGCCTTCAGTGCATAGCTAGGCACCCCGTTCTCTTCCGTCGCCATGTGCGTACATGCGTATAAAATAGTCCTAATTTTACCATTCTCCTTTACCATGTGCTTCTCCGGTCCAAGGAGTAAGAAAGAGTAGAATACGAGTCTCATTTTGTATTTATTAACTACTATATTTGTACAAATTTAACCCACTGTGAAAAATGCCAATATGTTACAACTCGTAAAATTGAACGAAAACTAAAAATAGAAAGTGACCGGTCAGCCGGTCATGCATGTGTCGGTTTTTTCAATAAACTTGATTATTAATCGAATAAATCTACTAATACTTAAAACATTTTCAATTAAAATCATATGAATTGGACAAGGAATTATAACTCAGAGACGCTATCTTCCTATATTCCGTATATGCGATAAACAACAATGGATGTCTACCACCGCAGAAGTTATTTCACAATATTTTTATTCAGTTATTTTTATTATCTATGTTGTATGTAATATAGGTATCCAACAATTACATAACTTTTAGATTACGTAATTAACTGTGACATAAGATGTATTCTATACCTATTATAACTAAGATAAGTATATTAGTGATGAATGGAAAAATACATCTATCTACATAAATTCGCATTTAAGACTTACTTCGATACTGGCCTGAAGAAACGTTTGTCATAGACAATGGCCTAATCAAATCACAAGCAGATCGAATCGAAGACCTAGAAATAAATGTTAATAAGCAAAATAGCGAAAAATTGCGAAGAGTTGACCCCAAGAAAAAAAATATATGGCGAGGCAAAAGGGATATGCATTTAAATGTTCGCATTGCATGCTACATTATAGCATTTCAACCCAATTCTATTTGATTAATGACTGAATTATGAAGTGGTCTTTGAATTAAGAAATGTACTGCACCAAAAGCAGTCTCGTTAGTCAGGCAGGATACGCCATCGATAGCTATATATGGTATAGATACAAAGTCCGCATTCCTTTACAAGGTGAAAGTCTGACAAAAGTCGTGGTTGCGAAGATAGCGATTTGGGTAAATTACCTACAAATGCCAAGAAACTTAAAGCTATTCCACTGCCCCACTTTCGTTTTTGCTGTTAATTGAAAAGCGCTTATCGAAAAACATTACTTTCGTTAGCTCAATGTGATAATTTGAGTCAATTCGTTGTTTTATATCAATTTCGTACCAACATTGCTGTTGCGAACGATTTTACTCTTATTGATTTTTAAACAACATTGAACTCTGATATTACATCAAGTGTAAGGTTGAAGTACCTAATTGTATCGTCATTGTGATACGTCACTGCGATGATAGAGCGAGCAGGTGTTGGTGGCGCCGCCGCAACGCAGGTACCGTGGGGCTCCGAATGGGTGGTTAGGCTAGGCGGCAGCGCATTATCAACACCCTACTCCAACCAAGGTTATATTTTGGTATCTGAAGTGTGTTTCAGGCGCTTCAGTTAATATTGAATTAAAGAGCTCTAACTATAGAGTAACGACATTTTTTATGATCTTATTATTGTATACAGTCGTTGGTCATTCTCACTTGTCGATTCGATATCCAATATACCTTACACTCAATCATTGACGACACGTGAAAAGTATTTCAGTACCCATTAGAACTTCAATATTCGTCACTTTTTTTAAATTGTCTGCGAATCAACATGAAACTATCTCCTGAGGAGCTTAAAAATTTGACTTTCTCCTATTAGAAAACCACGAAGTACTAACTAAAATATATCACGGTAGTTTATTTTGGCCCTGATCGACGATTTCCAAAATAATCCAAAAATCTTTTGTTTAATTAAATATTACATAAAAACGGATTTAAAGGTCAAAGTGAGTAAACTTAAATACTAAACAATCGGTGCACTAAGGTTATTCAACCTTTTGGTACTACGTCATGCTGTTTAGTTCGAGCACAGTATGATTCATTTTAGATACAAAAAATATATGATTGCTTTAAAGTTCTTCATCTTCTTTTAATGATTTCCCGGCAGTAAATGTCATAATTACCTATCATCTTCTTCCATGCTGGTCTGGGAGTAAAGAAAAAACATATAATTTACCAGTTGCTTCTCTTCCCGCGCAGATGGTAAAAGCCCACCGAGGGATTGTAGATCAGGGTCGATAATTTTTGAGACCAAAAAAAATTTTTGTAGGATGAAACCCATTAGAAAAAGTAGGCTAATGGGTTTCGTCCTACTATATTTTATTTTCACTTTTTATCATTTTCAAAATTATCGACCCTGGTCTATTGGGGAAGAATAATGTTATAGGCGATGCGGCTAGCAACCCATGACTATTTTAATTTCCCTTTCCAGCTATACGCCCTTAATCATGCTAAACGTGACCTTAAGGTTTTGTTACCTTAGGCTGGGATTGGCTTAGGCTTAGGCTTGGATGAAGTGGAAATGGTACCTCCTAAACTTTTAAGACCTGCTAGGAAGGAAGGAAAAAGGTTCTGAAAATTGAGACTAACTTAAGCACAGCTACCTAATTTCTTTTTTGAATTAAGATTGGAGTGGATATTTTAATTTTATGGCTGTAAATTCGTAAACAAACTTATGCGACGGTAAAATGTAGTTAAATTAAGAGCATGTCCTGTTCCTACAGTATTTTTAGATTAATAGTTATAGTGTATTATGGCTCTAGCGAGAATCACAGATACCTATGTGACATGATCATAATCCGATCCTAATTCATATCTGGTAGGTATATCCTCAAATTTTTGCGATTTTGTAACTTATACAAATAAATAAATCACTATGCTAATGGCCGTAATTTACTGCTTGAAATAGCTTAAAATTACCAATTAGAACAGGAGAGTAACCGAAATATGTAACTGATTCCATCCACTGCAGTAATGTCAAAATGATTTCTTATTGGGTATCATTTATTGCCAAAATGAGACTTCCCCAGTTAAGATAATTATGGTTGCAGCTCCCACCATCAATCGTTCAATCTGTATGCTTGACTTTCGCCTGAAGTAAAGTAATTGTAAAAACCCAGGTCGGTGTTTTTGTGAAATGAAAAACAAGTGCCGACTTGTACGACTTAGCACACACATACATACATCGCACTACACACTGCGCCATCAGTCTAATGCTAGTACTCTACGGTCTCGTGACTCTTGAAAGTTAGTCAAGCCCATTGGTTCTTCGAGTTGACGTCATTTTGAACAGCCAATAGCGACGCAGCAGAGATATTTATAGAATGAAATTGTTGAATGGTGGGGATTGAGGAAAACCGTAGCTTCAGTCCAGCCGCCAAATTATTATTGCACAACAATTCACAACACTTTCTGAGTTGCTCCGGAGCGCACGTCTGTGCTCTCCTAAATTGATTTTACGCCGTTTTCGAGCGCCAACTAATACTCTTTATTGCCTTTGCAAGCTAGCTCTAGCATAAACAAGTCAAAGCTTTACTATTTATTTTAATTTCCAAGTGAGAAGTTCTACAAATTCTCATCAACTGGAGGCGTTACATTATTTGTTCGTAACAAGGTACGTTTTATGTATTGTGTACTAAAACTTTTCTATGAAGTAGTTATCTTAACTTAGTCCGACAATTCCATTTTAATATTTTATATTTAGTGAACTCAAGTTAATTTAGATCACAACAGGAAAGTTCCTGGATAATGTGAAGTGTGTGTTGAATTGAAAGTATGTAGAGCATAATATAGACGGGGAACGGGTCGATCGCGAGCCTGCAAGTCCTAACCTGTCGAGTTGCGACGCAGCGTGCGTCATATTTCTCGTACATAGAGCAATTTGGCACTACGTCGTATGCGGCAATTCTAGAAATTTCTTATTGGACGTACATAATGTGTTTTTGTCGCTGTTTGAACAACGTAATTACTCGATAAGTTAATTGGAAGGAACTTGTCAAATGAATGTTTTCGTTCAAGCAATTAAAAGGTATTTTATGGATTTATTGTTGGAATTGAGAACGTGACGCTCAATAACAAGTTATATGTTATTCTTATTTAATTAAATCAGTCCTTACCTCGTCCATAGGCTAGGTTTGATAGAGTAATAAGGTCATAGGTTGTAATTCATTCTACGTCCATTTAATCCAATGGGATATTGAGCGAACATGTTATTATTAAAATAACAACGTAGGTATTTGAAGAATTAAAAGAATTTTTTAGCTCTTGAAATCTTATATTTTTAAGGTTTATGGTTTACGAAATTACTTTGGAACTGAAATTCTATGTCTTATCTGCATACGTTTATTATTCACAGTACTTTAACCAGTTTTTATGATCTCTAGAAAAACTGTCGTATGCTTATCTAGCTACTTTACATTTTGTGACAATTTATTTCTTGTCATAATTTATTTTGTTTATATATTTTATTTGATTGTGATTGTCATGAATAAACTTTTTTTCTTTCTTCCTTTCTTTACTTATATCTCTGATAATGTAGATATTGCGCACTTAGTAACTAAATACCTGTCAGTGTATGGAAAGTCTTAAAAGTGCAGATTTGTAAAAAAATCGTAAGTAAGTTTGTCTACTGGTGTATGTACGATGTGGTTATAGATGGGTGCTTGCTGGCTCGCTCCAAGTCACTCTTGCCACGTGTCCCGAATGCCTGTGCTCGTTTCTACTTCTCTGTTCCTCCCAGAACGCATGTTTCGCCTTAACTCAACCAAAGCAATTTGCTGAGGATTGAGGCTAGACGCGGGTTACACCTGGCTGGTTTACTCTTCGGAGTGCTAAACTTCCAACAGCCAAAGTATTTGTTCGAGAAGCTTATCATTTCCCAGCGCGCGGCCAGGACCGTCACGAGGCTAATGTTTCCTAAACACTGTACAGCTGCCACTAATTGTTGGAAAACATACAACTAAATAACTACACACAATATTCACACATTACACTTCTCACTTTGTGCCCCTTGGGCTATTTCTACACTGGCTTATTCCTCCAGCTCATTGTATGTAATGTAAATATGTGTTTGGTGTTGTCGCAGCGGTTCTTATTAGGTTAGGTAAATTTCAAAACCAAAGCCAAAATGTTAATCACGGGGAAATTATAAAGTGGTGGCAACACCGACGAAATCGCGGTAAATACCTACATCGTTTTTCATTTCAGTTTAGTTGAAAAATTCGTTTTATGATTGTGGCTTCTTGAAGTTGTAACCTCGCAACACCTACACTGTGGAGAGCGGGAAATCCCCCCGTACTGTACTGTTACTCATTACGCAATCGCCATTCCAATTCATTTTCCTTGTATTCTACTCAATTTAGGTATCCCACAAAATAATCATTTGAGTAGACATAGAGGTAAAAGAAATTCATTAAACACTGTACAAGAGTTACCTACCACCTGGTCCAGTTTTTTTTTTTTCTAAATAAAGGATGGTTTCGTGTTCTGAAATGTCTATTAGTCAAGATTGGCAAACTTTAGTTTGCAATAAAGATAGTATGGTAGGTATGTTGGACCCAGTCCAAGTACTCGGCCGAAGCAAACAAAAAAAAAAACTGATGCGACATAGTAGAAATAGAAAACTATTTCGCGTTGTCTGCTTAGTTACCTCCATAATGCTCACTACTCTTCGAAGTACTTAATTATTGTTAGACAAAACCTTTAAATGTTAGTACTGTAGGTAAATGCAAAGTAATCGTGAGCATAGTTTAAATTTGCTCTTAATGATAATGTCTAAGTCATGGCGATTGAAACCTTATCTATACTACATATAACATGGATTTTAATGTCATGTAATAAAAACACATGCGAAGAAAGTAAATATACATATGAATCTTATCAAGCGTAGAAATCTAGAAAAACAAATGGCCACTCACAGCGATAAGTTGCTTTTCAAAACAAAATGGCGTCGCTATATTTTGTCTGTTTGACGCATCTACTAATCCATCATTTTCAAAAGGACACCCAAACTACGATTCATAGCAATTAATTACATAGGTATATATACACGGCGTACCCCAATATTAAGGTAGGTAATGTACATAATAGGGGGGGGCCAAGTATTCCCGGCCCCCCTCTCTTGGCGCGGGAGCCCCGGCGTACAGGCTGGGGCGGCCGGCGGGGCGTGCGTGGTGACACCATAGTTCTCCCACGGCGCCCCTCCAATGGCAGAGAGGGAATACCGGCGGTTTTTTAGTGGGTAGGCCTCCTCCGCTTCCCCCCACTCGGGGGGGGGGCCGGGGAGGAGAGTCCCACATAACTTCCGCGCCGTCCCCACGGCGCGGTCGTATGCGTAACGCATTTTTCCGCCGCAAAAAAAAAAAAAAAAAAAAAGGTAATGTACATAATAAATACGTCACTATATACCTACTCAAAATTGGTATTAGGTGACTCATCAGAATACAGAGCATTTCACGTTGACGGGTATCGATTTATTATCAATCAAATTATCAACAGGATACAATATTCGCAAAACTATAGATATATCTAAAGATAGTTATCATAGAGATAGAGCTGATAGAGCTTAGTAACATTAGATAAGCAATGTTCCAACCATAAGTGTGTTAATATTTCTAGAAGCTAATTTGCAAATGTCTATTGTTACAGGCCTACTGTTGTGACAGTTACTTGGTTGGGAGCCTAAAGGGTTACAATTTCAGCAGGAGCTCAAGAAGAGTTCGAAAAAGTAAGTAATTGCGTTCGCCCCCCACCCCCTAACTGTTTCTGTTTCAGGACTCGCATGCGACAGCGCAAAGTTGACAGCAGAAAATTAAAAGCAATCAAATAATTGCCAATGTTAAAATAAAATAAAATTTTGGAGAATTGCCAGCAAATTCACTTTCGTTCGATACAACAAACAAATCCTTTTGAGATTAACTTATCGTCACAATGATTTCGTAAAGTCATAAACTTTAGTAAAGTAGGCAGAGTACTTAAACTACTTTGTTTTCGGATCTTCCTTACCGATCAGTCAGTCAATTTCGAATCATTTTAAAGTCAGGTTTAAATTTTGAAAAGGAAAACGTACCTACTAACCGTTTTTTTTTATCTTCATTGATTTTAGCAATGTGCGTCGTTAATGTTTCCAAATTCTGTTCGTCAGATGTTCAGCCGTCATTAATACTTGTGCATGTTTCACTCATTACATGTTTCCATCCTGCTCACGCTTTAGTAGTGTCCCATGAAGTTCCAAGAATATCTTCAAAACATCATTATTTTAGGCAGTTGGGCAAAAACAAACATCCAAAAACATATGGCGTTGTTACGTAATTCCAACGTTAAACGCGTTCAAGACTTGTTTTGTTATTAAATTAGATTTCTCGGAACATGTTAATCAAATCAATGGAATTAAACTTCGAATTAAGCGGGTGCGTACATACTCAGCCGCGGATAAATAAATAAAACGTTCCAAAAACTATGTTTAATAAGTTGTGCGCTGTCAATTACTTAGTGGTAATTGCCTGCCTATAAAGATGACATTTAAAAAACCATCAAAATTCTCATCTTTATTATTTACTTAATTAAGTAGTGTTAAGATGTTATAGAGTACTTGCTCTAGTTGTAAGCTAACACAGCTACGTTTAGTTTATTGGATAATATTAACTGAAATAGAATATTTAGATCTAATTAGGATAATAGTTGTAGTGCCCGTTAGCTAAGTTTAGTTTAGTTCCTTACAGTAGCAGGGTAGTCAGACCCGGCCCGGCGCCGGGTCTCGCTTACTAGCAGTTTCCGGACACAATCAGATCACACTCAATTTTACTTACAGGAAATCTCATATGGGTTCATTGTCGCGAAAAGTTACTCCAAAAAATATTTGTTAAAATAAAAGATATAAATTCTTTCAATCTGTTCATTTATTATTTCTGCTATCATATTTTATGCCTTTATTATATATACATATTATATATACCTATGCACGATCGCTCCAATCTCCCTCCTCCATTATGAAATACTTATCTGTTCTGTTCTGTGTGTTATCTTCCTCACTCGGGCTAGTGTGCCGACATCAAGGTCCGTGGCTATGACGCAGTTGCCAGCCGCGCGGCGGATCTGCCAGTCACGATGATTTCGCACTTTTTTGCTCGTGCTAAATGTTATGAGTGACACAAGACTCTCGTTTCGAGACCTTGCTCATCTTATCACGTCAGTCATAATTAATACCTACAAATACAACTTGGCTACCGATTTTTTCGATCTGTATGAGTATCGAACGATCTTTAACTTTTCTGTCGTTTAGTTAAAGGAATATCGGTAGGAAAGTTTTATTCGCCAGTCATTATATCTTTCCTCGTCATATCTCTGTCATATCTATGTAACATACGGACCGGACACCCGCTCGCTGTCCTCTGCCCGCAGTCCGCACCACATCCTCACCTCGCTTAATACCGATGTGCACATTATGTTACGTCGTTCATTTCTGTTTGTAGTTCTATTCAAAATGGTTGGTCAAAAGATCACCTGTGCGAGTGGCACCGAAAATATCGGAAAATACTTCACATCAAACACCAAAAGACATGGTTTTTTCGCAAACGAGTCACAAGACTCAAAGTATTTTGAAAGTGGTAGAGATAGATCGTTTAAAGCAAGAAAAGCCTCGGGTGGACGACTTAACCGGAGTGATTACCGACGGAAGAGCCGCCATGCTGCAGCCCACGTGCAGCTTTACAGAGGTAAGGGGACGCCCACGTGAGTACATAAATATATAATCCGTTTATTAACATTAATTACATTAAGTTAATTATTAGCTCCGCTCACATCTCCAGAGTTTTTGCTAACATCTTTCTATCGAATTTTCAGGATTATCTGAAACCGGAGCCAGTGTTCGAGAGCACTATGTATCACGACACAGACTGCGAGTTCTTCCAAGATCTGGTTGGGTGGTGCTCCGATCCCGCCAAGGAAGAACTAGTACAAACCATTGGTGAGTCCCGTTCGCTCTCATCCATAAATTAATTGATTTTTGACTTAAAGACGTGGGTCTAACGATTTGTTTTCGTCCACAGATTCACCAAAACTCACTGAATACAGGGCATATAACACTGACACTCTACACAACCCATTCTCGCCCCAAGGGTGGGATGGCCTCGACGCCAACTCCCCTGCCGCCCAGGCCAGCTTCTACACCACCACGCCCAAAGACCCGCTCTCGCCGGTCGAGCTCGAGGGCGCGGTGGGTTTCGATACAAAGTTCACGTACAACCTAGGTTTAGAGAAAGAGAAGTCGCTGCAGATGCATGAGCAGTTCCTGGACATCAGCAGCCTGCCGGTGGTGATAGGGGGGTTGACGTCCGCCGACGCGGGCCCGTGGGTCGCGCCCGGCTTCGGCTGGGCCGACACGGAATACACTAAACCCATCACTAACGCACACAACACGCTGCCCTTCATAGACCACGAGGATTCCCTGGACATGAAGTACATGCGGTCGGTGACGCCGCGGGAGGTGGAGAGCGGCGCGCTCGTGTCCGAGTTCGTGGTGGAGCCGCGCCGCCGGCCGCCCGCGCTGGACGTCGCCGCGCGCCCCGCGCTCGCCGCCGCCCTCATTCCCAGCACGCCCGAGGTGCTGTCTTACGTCGAGCAGTTGGAGCAGGAGAAATACCCTCTCCTCACAACACTAGTGAGTATTCTATATCAACATCATACTCATATAAACAAATTGAACGTTTGTTCAGCTCGGCCACTTTCTTAATTTAAATAGTAGCACGTTGTTTCCCCATGAGGCTAATACCAAATTTTCGATGATCTTATCCAGCCCTAGATGGAATAGCACTGAACTGTTAGTAACATACTTACGTTTTTTTTCTTTTACAGAAAACAAAACGAGCTCCAACACAAACAGAGACATTCTTGTCTCCACTAGCGACAGCAGAGGTTACGACACCTGAATACTCTCCTATCACCCCGAAGAGCGAGGCGCACGAGTCTGAGGACGAGGCGCCGCGCTCTCGGCGCCGGCGCCGCAGCGAGGACTCCGACGAGACCTACACGCCGGAGCCCGAGCGCTCCTCCCCACGCAAATACAAGAGGAGAAAACCCAACATCCCCATCAAGGATATGATAATGGCGCTGGAAGGCTCGCAGCAACTGCCCAAAGCTCGAAGAGGGCGTCCGCCCAAGCGAAGAGACAGTACCGTCTCCTCCGTGTGCAGCGTCGACGAGAACTCCTCGACGGTGTCCACCCAGGAGGTCATATACAGGAAGCAAAGAGACAAGAACAACGAGGCGTCCAAACGATCCCGAATGCACAGGAAACTCAAGGAGCTCCAGATGGAACAGATGGCCGACGAACTCGAGGAGAGAAATAAGAAACTGAAGGTCAAAGCGGACATTCTGGAAGATATGACGAAGAGGCTGAAAGACGCCTTGATGCAATCGATCTTACAGAAATAACCGACGCTCTCTGCAGCTCCTGGAGTTCACTGTTGTAAGTGTTCTGCACTCTAAACTGCATCCATGGCCCCGAGTGACGCCTCATGGCCGTACAGCTAAGTTTTTAACGTATAACGTAAATTAATTAGTGGTTTGTACCTCGTGTGATGGATGTTGGTGCCACGCATGGAATGTGTGACGCCTCGTTGTTCTCAATTTACTGGATTGACAAAAAAAATCTTAAATGGAATAAAAAAACTTGACTTGACATAGACTTAAGATTTAATTGTAAAATGTCTAAACTTATTGTACGTTGGCACAGATGTGTCTAGTTAATGCATAATTTGTAACTTGGTAGAGTTTAAAATTGAATTAGTTTGAAAATCTTGATGTTATAAAGTAAGCTTCGACAGCACTGTATGTTTCACGTCGAAATGAATACTAATTATATTAATTATAATGACATTATATTCGATTGCTTTGTTCTATAAAATATTGCATGGTATAGAGACGGTTTTTAATATTTTTTTTGCATTATGTTATAATTGGAATTAAATCTTTGATTGTGAATTGAGAGTCATGTTTTTATATTTTAACACACCCATAATAACCGAGCTCCCTCTTAAGTCAAAGTGAATTCAAGTGGCCAAAAACCTTGACATTCTTTAATCAGTTTCTATCTTCATAGCAAAATCAAGTTGTGTATTTGAGTGTTTGGACCTACGCACACTAGGGGTGGCCAACTGGTCGATCGCGGCTATTGATTAGTCGCTTGTGGTAAAAACGAAATAAATGCAGAAATACCTTTATGAAAAGTATTGATTGTAATGTTTTGCACAGCACAGCGTGTGACAATACTACTACTACGTAGCTACTGTGTTACCAGAATTTGTATCTAATGAAGTTGGCCATCCCTGACCTACGCAATCTTATTCGGTGAACATACCAAACAAATATATTCAGTAATACTGATGATGTAGAAACTCAGCTCCAGAAATAATCGAAATGGTTAGTTAGATGAATAAATTATTCTGTCGAGAAAAATAGTGGCAATAGGTACAAAAATATTCAGTGTCCAACAATAAAGAGAACAGAGAAGGGGCGAATGAGGAATCAAAATTCATACACATTCGCTTTATTAGTTTCAATCGATTTCAATTAATTTTCGTTTAATTATTCATATTTTGTGTGAATAAAATTATTAGTTCGATATGAAATCGAGGTAATGTAATTTGAACGGAATAGTATCTGGCTCGTTTTTCAATATTGATAACACAGACCACCTAGCATTAGACATGTAATACAAGGCGGCATTTTCTGGATCCTATGAGCGTAATTTGCGCCTATAACTTCGAACACAAACGCGCGCTCATTCAGACCATTCAGTAGCGACCAGGAAACAGACCCGTAAGCAGCGAGTTACTGTGACCTAAAAACGACAATACTAAAAATACAAAAAATGCCAGTTTGCGCTGTAAGATGGTGTGGAAGCGACAGTCGCAAAAATAATTACAAGAAGGATAATATCACGTTTCATCGGTTAGTACAAAGTTACGATAATACGTTAATAACAAAAATCACGGAGTTCTATTAACACTGGTCGCTAATAAGTACCAAGTCTATGTATGTCCTTGTTTAGCACGCTTTGCGTCGCGTTACATCTCTTTCTTGCATTCAACGGCACTTGTAAGTAGAGATGCGACCAAACCGTATCGATATAACTCACACGTTTCGGAAGCTTTTTAAAGGCCAGATATGGCAGATTTTTAGAATATTCGAAAGGTGGAGCATGCACACTGGCGCCGTAACGCGTTAAGTTACGCAGCGGTTTCCGGTTACCTTCCGATAAGAAGTTATCACTTCAAAATCTAACCGGCCAGTAACTTATCGATATACAATATCGACATACCCTCATCTCTTTTTTCTTTCTCCGTGACGTCACCCCTGCCGCCCGCTTACCTCGCGTTCCGCCAATGCCGGCAGAAATGTTTGCTTAGAAATTCGTAAAGATTGCAAGTCTCTGGGGGTAGGTAGTCTATGATTGATAATAACAGCGTCTCTAGGATTGTGGCAACATTTTGTGACTTCAAACTTATAATTAGGCTAATTTCAGACCAGTTATCTTATTATAATATTATATTAGGCTATATTCGTGACCCATTGCTGGGCAAAGGCGTCCCCTCTCGACCTCCACATCTCCCTATCCAGAGCTATTTCCGGCCACTCGGTCAGTTCCACGTCCAAGTCATCTCGCCATCTCCGCCTTGGCCTGCCTTGTCGTCGGTAGCCGTTGGTACCCACCATGAATTACGAAAATAAAGGGTACAGGGGGTTCGTGATTTGTGTGTATATGTGTGTAGAAAAAAAAACCCAAAGTGGCTGTAAAAAGAGTAATTTATTTAATTCACAATTAGAACAAAGTATACGAAATAAACTTGAGAAATTATTACAAATTAAACGCCCTCACGTCGTTGGACATGTTTCACCAATAAAAATATAATTGTGACGATGGCAGGCCCTACCTGGGGCAGCGGAGCGGGAGCGGCTCCCGGACGACTGGCGACCACGGCACTATGTCGGATGCATATTTGCATATAACGCAGCACAGTAGTAGCTTTTGATTCATCAAACCGTATCAGTGTAAAGATAAATAATACAATTAACATTTTAATAATCTAAATCGACTACATATTTAACATAAAGGAATATTCTAAAATAATGAAATAAAGATTCCCTTTGTGGCAATCGAGGTGTATCGCGTCGATGTCTCAAAAAAGCTTTGATATTTCAACAAAGAGTAAATGAAATTACAAAACAATATTCACTAAAAACAATCGGAGAGCAGCACCTGTATCAAATCGTAAAAATAAAACCAGCCGCGACATATTTCATACGGAACATTATCAGCGTTGCTCTCGGCCAGCGTAGCGACCGTACGTACAACACTACTACGTACCAAACCCATAGAAAAATTTACATCAAATCAGTACATGGTCACAGATCGAGCCCCAGCCCCTAGCGCCGTCCGAGCAGAAGCGACTTTACAGCCCATGTAATATGCATTAGTACCCACAACCGGAATGGAGACAAGCTGACTATAGCAAAATTAGATGAGTCACAGCCTTTCGGGAGGCGGTAGAGGCTGGGGCGGCCTCGGAGCGGCGAGCGCATGCAGCAACCTCTGACGTATCACAACGCACTACGACTCGAGTTCAATTATTACATAGCACAACTGAGTGTCTCAGGAGAGTCTCGTTACACTTGATTAATTTTTTACACTTAACAAACGCGTCCGCGGCGTTACTCGGACACGTCCGCGTCTTCTAAGAAGCTGAATTTGTTTGAAGCTACGAAGTTCTGCAACAAGAAAAAAATACAATTACCTAAGTGAACTGTAAATGAAATCTAAACACGAGCCTTCTCAGACATTGAAAGTGTAATTTCAGTACCTATTCAATGTATTTATGACTAATAATCCCAAGCACTTGCACCTCGTAAATTTTGATCACACAAACAAGACTACAACAACAAATAGATAATATTTAAAAGGGTATTTTAATATTTAGCTGGAAATACTCACCGGTTTTTCTTGTTCGAGCAGCTTGGGCATGGGTCGGTCGTCCCTCGGGTCTGCGTCACGCGGGCGCGCGTTGCCGTTGCGTTCGGGCGAGCCGGGCCGGCCCTCGGGCGACGCGCCGCGCGAGCTCTTGTAGTCGCGGGTGTCTCTCGAGGGCCGCTCTCTGTCGTCTTTGTAGTCACGGCGGTCGCGAGAGTCGCGCCTGTCGCGTGAGTCGCGCCTGTCGCGTGAGTCGCGTCTGTCGCGTGAGTCGCGCGAGTCCCGCGAGCCGCGCCTGCCGCGGTCGTCTACTCGGTCGTCTGAGGGCGGGTCGCGCCTGTCGCGATCGTCTCTGGGATCGCGGCGGTCCCTCGAGTCGCGCCGTGGTCTGTCTCGTGAGTTGTCGCGCCTGTCACGATCCTCTTTTGAAAAGTCTCGTCGGTCTCTGTCGTCGCGTCTGTCCCTGTCGTCTTTGGAGTAGTCGCGCCGGTCTCTGTTGCCTGAGTAGTCTCGTCGGTCCTGGTCGTCCTTGTAGTCGCGCCGGTCTCTGTCGTCCTTGGAATAGTCGCGTCGGTCTTTGTTGAAAGTACGCGGATCTCTGCCGCGGTCATCTAGGGAAATATAATAAGGTTAATAACAACTAATATTGTAGGGAAACTAAAAAAACCATGGGACAGTTTTAAATACGCGTATACTGACCACGTCGTGCACCACCGCGACGATCCCCTGAATGATCAGCCTGAAGAAAAAAATATCTTGATAAATAACTATTGCCAAATTATACCTCAACAGAAACGTTAGTACAATATCGCTACTTACCCTGCGGCCCCAGCGTTCTTTATCTTCGGTGCCTTTCCGTGCTTCTTCCTCTTGTTTACGCAGTCGCTCTTCGATCTCACGTTCCCTGTGAAGCACAACAGACGCTAGATCATATAATCAATTCAATTTACTCCTCTATATTCCGCTTAAATGATGAACATCTGCATTTTAATGTTGGTGTAAAGCGATCGATCCGTGCATCGAGTCGCGGAACGATGTCTAGGTAACCGTTACGATATAGCACACAGAAGTAATTAACAACAATAAAAATATGATATCTTCATAGTTGCTTCTTGTGCAAAAAATATTATTAAAAGATGCATAGCGATAATTCCGCTGAAATACTTTTGTAAATCAGTAAAATATCTCAGACGTCATTATTATCACTACAATTACTGTTCCACTGAGAGAAGTCTAATAATGACCTGCGACGTCTCTGTTCATACGACCGTTAGTGCTATTGATAATATTATTTCAATCCAATAACAATTCAAGCGACAAGGGACAGAGATAAGCTCTAAACACGTGTAGACTCTCACACAAGAGTGAATATTAAACGAGCGCGTCATTTTGTAGGTACATAATTGGCATATATTTTCATTCGTTTTATACCGTTCTAGGTGGGAGTGTACTGACTTGGCGGCGGTGTCGACGGGCTTGGCGGCGCCGAACACCTTCTCGGCGGAGACGGGCTTGGCGGCGGGCTTGTCGGGCTTGTCGGGCTTGTCGGCGGGCGGCGCGCCGTCGGCCGGCTTGCTGGGCGCGGGCTCGTCGCGCGGCACGGTGCGCGGCAGCAGGTTGAGCTTTGGACGCTCGCGGGGCTTTTCTGATAACAGACATTGCTGTTAGTATGTATCTGACCCAGTTCCGTCGAGTCTATCAGGTGCTAGTGCCTACGAACGATAGTTGCTATAACCTGAAACCCCGGAAACTCGCCATCGAATACTTCGAGAGCGCA
The DNA here is from genome assembly GCA_949127965.1 of Pandemis corylana. Lineage (NCBI taxonomy): Eukaryota > Metazoa > Arthropoda > Insecta > Lepidoptera > Tortricidae > Pandemis > Pandemis corylana. The sequence continues at coordinate 4,695,208 of OX421859.1, read as the reverse complement.
GCTTCCGACTGCATTGTCGATCGTGGTTATTCAAATTAAGGGGTCTTTCGCAATCTTCAGACAAAGAACACTAACAGACAAAACACTAGACGCAAAAGAGTACTTGGAGCCCAAAGAGTGATGTTACTACAAAAATGCTATTTAATGTAGCGTAAACCATATAATACAGACATTAACAAATCGAGCTATACTTGTTTTTTTTTAACCCATTGCCCCATTCAATCTACAAATATAATCAAATCATGTTGATAAATACGTCAACTTAGGTATTCAATATGGATTTATTTTGGCGAATAATTTTATTTTAAGAAGGAAATAAATACTACTCACCATCTCTGGGAGGCGGATCTCGGTCGCGGTCTCTGTCGCCGAAGCCTCGTCCTCCAAAACCTCTGCCTTCTCGGTTGCTACAAACAATAATGATCATTAAATTTATGCATGTCATGATGATGTTAGATACCGACACACATCATAAAAGACATCGCACATTTTCTGTTCTTGTGTCAATTCATATACACATATTTATAAGAATTTAAATGTTTTACAAAGCGTAAATCAACCCAATAAGATCAAGTTTAATGTGATTTACTTTCAAGATTTATTGCTTGGCATATTAATTGATTATGTTAAGTCACATACAATTTTTTTAACTCAGTAGTTTGTAATGTTGGTGTAAAGCGACCAATTCGTGCATAATTAGGCACGAATCGGTGTCTAGGTAACCATTTTAGTCTAGCACTTAAGTTATTCGACAACAATCAAAATATTTCAATTTTGGTTGTTGCTTCCTGTGCAAAACTACAGCCAATAAGCGTTGTCGAAAAAATTAGATAAAAAACATAGGACTACAATATTTCGTAGGAAAGATGCGGTTTATACCACATACGCTGCCTCTATCTCAGACTTACTAAGTTTTTGCCATGTGCTAAAGTCGCGACGGCCATTGGAAGCCTTAAGGATACGTGTTGACCCCAGTACAGATAGATATGCGTCTTGCGCGAATTAATTTGTTGGTTTGTACAAGAGTTAAAACAAAGGACTACAGAAACAGTAGAGCAGTACTGCAGTAGAGGTAGGAGTAGTATGAGGAGTATAATCGGAGCTTAGAGTAAGAGCTACATACCCGAAGCCACCGCCATCTCGCTCGGCGGTGCGGAAGCCATCGCGGCCGCCGTACCCGCCGCGCTCACGCTCTCCCTCGCGCCCGCCTTCGCGACCGAAACCACGATCTCGCCCACTGGAATACAACATAGTGTTGGGATAATGCTGGACCACCAGACAGCCTGGTGGTTAGAAAACCAGGGACTCTTGCGGAACTTGAAATAAGAGTAAATTAGAAGAAAATTACAGCTCTAATTGAGCTACTTAGTCAACTAGTCGCTCATTTTATTTGAGTTATAATTTTGTAGTAATATACAGATTTATACCACTTTAGAATGAAACACTTTCAAAAATCGAGCCCTTGACTACGAAGTGTGAGGTCCTGCGTTTGATGTCTGATCAGGGTAGATATATGCAACAAAAATACGAAGTTATGTTTAGTTACCGATCATCCCCGTAGCGGTCGCGGCCGAAAGAGTCCCGTCCGCCGTACGGCGTGCGCGCGGGCGCCGGCTCGGCTGCTGGCCGGTCGCCGTCGCGCCACGCGCCCGGACGCATGTCCGCTGTCGCTACAAAAAGTAACATTCGCTGTTATTTAAAATATTGCCTGAATTAAGTGTTGGGAAGTATTTTTGGTCAAAATAGATAATGAAATTGAAGGTCCATCACTGTACGCATTTTATAAGAGTGAGGTAGCGATAATCTCGAATCGTAATTAATGTTTTACGGTCCATTGTAGTCGCATTTTAGTTTAAATTTAATGATTACTGCATGAATTACAAGAGAATTTAAATAGTTCACTCAGATTCAAGCATTTGTGTTTGACGGAGCAAGCCAAAGACTAGTCTGAATTGAGTTACGGCGTATGCCGCGTCACAGATTGAACTAGAACAGCTGGTCGCAGGTGGCTTCCAAAGACGCGGGGGCGCAGTCTCGTCCGGAGAGTCCTCAACGAAGCCCCCGGATCTGCGTTTCTGGTGGCCCTGCCATCGCTCTCGGCGACGCCCCCGGCTAGAGGATAAAATGGCGACCGCTCGCCGGCAACCTTTACTCAGACCTTCCCGAGACGAATAGAGTAACTCAAATTAACAATTACGTGTAAAAACTTGTGATTTTTGGATAAAATGAACAGCCAAATACTGCGAGTATTATCCATTCAATATTGAAGAGGGTATAGGCTTTCGATTTAACTGAGGATATAAAGTAAAAATTTGTTAATTTATATACTCTGCGTGTGCGTCCCAAGTGTGACATTAAAGCTTACTCCAAACACAATTTGCTCATCATCACTGTGACTCGATTTGTACCATGTCATCCCTCATCTAAACATCCTAGTGATTGACAGGGAGCTGTCAACGCGAAACGCTAGCGATGATTTGGGTTGTGTCGCAAAATTTGTGTTATTTTTTTTTAGTTCTACACCCCTTTCGCGTCACTCTAGGCTACCCAAGAGGGCTCGGTCGCTTTGGTTCGGAACCCGTCCAAAGCAGGAGTCAAGTGGATGTTGGTACTCACATTCCTCTCGGTCGCGGTCGCGCTCGGGCCCGCGCTCGCGCGTGATCTCCCCGCGGTCGCGCGTCATCTCCCTTGGCCGCGACGACGGCTCGGGCGCCGCGCGCGGCCCCGACCGCCAGTCGCCCATCGTGCGCTCCGGGTCGTACTCCCTGCTAAGTAATTATTCACGCATTCAATTAGGGCAATTAATAGGAGATACGAAAGGTAATCGTATGTTCGACTCGAGAGGCCATACAATATGAGTATAATCAGTAGGAGAACTGTTTTAATTCAGAAAAAAATTAAAGAACTCGCACATTAAATTACTTTTTATATAACACTAGCATCTGCCCGCGACTTCGTCTGCGTAGAATTATACATAAAAACCTGCCTCTTGAATCACTATCTATTAAAAAAACCGCATCAAAATCCGTTGTGTAGTTTTGAAGATATAAGCATACAAAGGGACATAAGGACATAGGGACAGAGAAAGCGACTTTATTTTATACTATGTAGTGATGATAAATTGAAATGAAGGTTATATTTTTTTATATTATCAATGTAAGAGTAAAGTGAATTTGGAAATAAATTTCGTAGAGAATTCTCGCTTTGCTTGATTCTATTGTGATTACGGACAGCAAGATTTGCCGGCAGTATTATCGTAGTTATGAATTATTCATTATCAAAGGTGTAGGCATAATAATATCACGCGAAGTATCGAAATGTAGGTCGCATTCTTTGTCCTCAATTCTCGCATTGAGAACGTGATTTTATGGCTAATTGCCATCAATATTACAGCATCTGAAATTGTATTATTTTGTATTTCCCATCTTAAACGCGCAAAACAATTGCTATTTCGTGGGAAGATCTCTGTTTGAGCGCGTTTTTTGTGAGAAAGTGTAGGGGAGCAATCTGTTTGGGGAAGGGTCTCTTTAGAATTTAAATACATAGTTATTGTAATGGGTTCGGCATTACCTGTCCCGATCGGAGCGGCCCCCTCGGCCCATGCGCCGGTCATTGTTCTCGGTGGAGACCTCTATTCTGATCCTTCGCCCGCCGACGCTCTAACAAAAGAACAACAGCTTGTTGTAAATAATAGCTATGGGTCCATATGACTTATGGAAGGAGGCTAAAATATTTTTTTGCCATTTCTGATAATTTTGCAAAGCAAAGAACCTACTTACTTGTTAAAACAGAAATGACCGCATGGCTCTATTTCGTAAAATATTTTACAATAATTACAAAATCTTTTACTGGACTAGTACCAAAATAGTACCCAAATTAAAACTTGATGCAAAAATAAAGTATTATAATCCCCAGGATCAGAATATATTGCAACTAGTCAGAATTTTCGCAACTGGTTATAATTCAACTGAATTCCTCAGTCATATAAATTGTTAAAATTGCAAGTAAGATAAGTCTTGCATCTCCATCACTTAATTGGTTTTCAGACCTGAAATAACAAGTCAAAATATACTTACAAGATCAGGCAAATTCATAGCATCGATGAGACTTTCTCTGTCCTCAAAGTCTACATAACCATATCCTTTCAGGCGATCTCCCTCCCGCGGTAATCTCAAGTTGATAATCTGCCAACAACATGATTATTTACAAAATTAAACACATAAACAAACATACAGCTTTAGAAATAATTTGGTTTTCAAGAGAGTTGACAATTCAAAGAGTTGACATTTTCAGTTATCTCTTTTGTAAAAGTTATTTTTAATAAAAGCTTTTTTTGCGTACTGTAATATTTGTTGACTGTACTTGCATTGTCAATCATCCTACATAGGTGTACCAAATTTCAAAGCAATCCGACCAACCACTAGAAGCGGGTCAAGTTTGACTTTCAAGATTGGATTGAAACAAAACAAACAGGGCAGGTTGAAGCTTTTACATTGATAAAAGCTTCAACTTGCCCTGCTTGTTTCCATTCAAAGGGTGTAAACCTTTGAATCACTATAGGAAATGAATTTTAAAGAATTTAGATATAATTTTATCACCAACAATTTTATGCAAAGGAAATTATATAAAACGAATTGAGATAAAGCGACTATGACCAATCATTTAATACCAAATATTGGGAAAACAAATATGTCACCTTAAGTCCTTCAAACAGTTCTGAGATGGCGCTCTCGTCGACATCGTAGGGCAAGTTGGAGATGTGCGCGACGTAGGGCGGGCGGCGCGGGATGGACTCGTCGTCCACGGCCAGCCCGCCGCGCGCCGCGCGCGATGCTGATGGGAGCACCACCGGCGCGCGATTGCGCGAACCGTACCCATAGCTTTCCGTGGCTGACACATTATAACACATTAAACAACTACACTTTGGTGGACTGTTTCAGGACTTCTCAAACGGGGGTGGCGTAATAAGTACGTTTGCATTTCCGAAACAAAAAAAAGCTAATTACATATGTGTATCTCATTTTTGTTGACACTTTAAGGGGGTATGAAAGTATTATTTTTGGTTCAGGGAGGCTGGCTAAATAAAGATCGGGAAACTCTGGTTTTAATCAACATTACAGCCCAAAGCTAAATAAATGACCCATATTACATATTACAACATAACTTTCGAGGTAACTGCTACCCCAGGGTAGACACATTCAATGGCATAAAATAACATCTGGGGCCCATGGCAGATTCATTAGATGGGTGTCCTCCCTCACAATAAAGAAGTGCATGATTGTCTCTTCTGTGCTCTAGGCCAGGCTAGTTCACAGCAATGTGGCATTTTGCCAGTCTTGCCTCCCTATAGTTACGCCACTGGACAAGTCAAAATGTAATTATGAATAGGTGTACTATTCCGTTGATACCTAGTCATCATTTCATAATCACTTCAATACCTTTTAAATTGTTGCAAAACCATTTAAAGAGCAATTTTAACTAATTATATTAATTAAGCTATCAGTAGTTCTTGGAAACAAAATCGTATCTATTAAGTAATTAAATAAACCAGATTCAGTTTTACCATGAAGCATTAAAAATATAAAATAATAATAATGAATCAATAAGCTGCTGTGTGCAACCATAAAAAAAGAGACATCCAAGTATTGAGCTTGTATAAAAAAAATTGAATTAAGTAGAAACAAATGGCATTATTCATATTGCAAACAATAAAAATACTGATCTATGACTATGATTAAAAGTGACAGCATTAAGTTAAAAGAGCCTGCAAACTTAAAATGTTATTCACTATCAATGTATCAACAATTTATTTATGCAAAGCTAACAAGTTTTTTTATTTTTTATATATATTTCTGCTTCAAGGCAAAGCTAACCAGTAACAACATCATTTCAGATGTTGAAAGTGCATTAAAATCTTTCAGCAACAATATAAAACTAATTATAGTTGTAATAACACAGCACATAAATGTACAATTGTTATGCCTTATACATTATACCAATATGCCTAATCAGTAATCACCCTAGCTAACTAATGCATTGATAAGAAAACAAACTTAAAACAAAGTGATGTAACATTATCACATTCCAAGCATTATTAATAATATGATTGTAGTTTTACTTCTAAATTAAAAGACCCTCAGTTATAGTTGGGAGCAGGCCAATGAAAGACTAGTCTGAATTGAGTTGTGGCCAAGGCCATCTCGTAGATTGTGCTAAAATTGCTGGTCACGGGGGTTTCCAACAGGCTGCAAGTCTGTGCCTCCACTCAGCCCCCAGGCCGAGCTTCCCTAGCTAATCATGAGCCTGTGATTTCTGGTTCCCCCACCTTCTCTGTGAGAGAAGCATCCGGCTAGAATGTGTTAGAAAAACACAAGAGACCCTTCCTCAGACCTTCCCGGGGCAGAGAGAGTGACAAGCACTCGATTGTGTGCCCCAAGTACGAGATTAACATTGGCCTACCGTTTCCCTTTATGTCATCACTGGGTCACATACTGTCTTCTCATAAAGCAACTTATGTAGTGATTTCTAATATACTCACGCTCGTCATCGACGGAATCCGCCCAGTTGTTTGTAGTCGGTATCGTGGTCGGCTCCGCAAGGATATCTGTGATATTTACGGGTATCCATTTCGCCTTCTTTGATTTTTTGTTGCCTGCAACGGATTACGTAAAACTTTAATTTCTGTGGAAGTGAAGGACATAAAAATTAAAGCTTGTGGATAGCATTGTTTCGATGACGCATTGCGAGCGAACGACCTACTACGAACAAATCTGAAAAGCGGTTATCCATGGGGAGAACAGGCACGTATCCAAAGGACAATCTCTACTTGCTGGACAGATGTTTCACTGCACTGATTCAACTATAAACTTACGAGGCAAATTTTGCTAGACAATTGCGATACGTGATGTTAAAATATTTTTGCAGATTATTCTGCACAAAAAGTTAAGAATGTGGCCACGCGGTAAATCCAAACGTCCGCAGAGGCGAAATGATGACACGTTAGCATTATTAAACGCCGCTAAATAAGCACTAAGGCATGAAAATGAACTAAACACACAAAGTAGAGAGAATAAATGGGCTAAAATACCAAAATTAACACGAATATAAAGTCAAAAACTAGCTTTTTTCACGTGACAAAATTTGATCGACTAACCTGTAGCGGCCATATTACACAGGCTGTCCAGGGTTGCCAGTGACTGGACTCTTTAACTGTCCAGCACTGACTGATACCATCTAAAAGGCGCGTTCAGAATAAATAGGCATCGTTGTAATGATTTTTTAAATTATGTATAATTAAAATAATAAAATGTAAATATAATTATGTTAATGACACGTTGATGGAATTATTATCACTGATTGCTAATTGCTAAACTGTAGGTAGGTAATATATAAAACAAAAACTCTGTTCGTCGTTTTTAAACACAGAAGTATGTTGAGCCAAGGCCGGCCTCACACTTTCAGCTTAATCAGCCTATTTTATACGTATTACATACAGCTACAGGTACGGAGTCTTATTCATCCCTTAACGTAGTGTTATAATCTCTGATTTGTCGAAATTCAGGCTACGGAAAAGGTTTTAAAAATTTAAATTAAAAAAGATAATTGAATAACTTGCCTTATTGCATTAAAACAAAGTACGAAAATATGTCAAAAAATGTATACTTATGAAAATACAGTTTTCTAGTTTCAGGGGTCTACGTCTAAGCACGAAATTCCATGTTCGTATCTTTAAATTTTTCGCTTTCGGAGGACCAAGCCCAAGCTTTGTTCTGTGTCTTCGCACGATTCACTTTCCAGTGTCAGAACAGTGCCATCTGTTATTAAGTAGCTATAACAGAAAGACCTTATTTAGAAATTTGCCAAGAGATGGCGCCTTGTAGAGAACTGTGCTCCGGTAAGTCAACTACCTACTCTGCACATTACCAAACATTGTATTATTTAGGCATTAGGACTATTCTAGGTTTCATTTCAGTTGGTTTTTTCTTTCTGAAAACTGATTTTAGTATTTTGCGAAATTCCCATGGGATAAAAAAAAAGGTAACTGACTTGCTATAGTATTTTATGCAACAGTTGTATTAGAGGGGTCAAAAAAGGCGAGTGGCGTGGGTTACGATGTGAGCGTAGCGAACATTGTCAAAAATACGCCACGAGCTTTTGTTGACTTACTTACCTAATAAATGAAAGTAATACGTTCTCCGAAAATGAAAAAGTCCGATGTTCTAGTCTCCACGCCATGCAATTCTCGTAGGCTTTATCACTGCCGAGATTTTCTGGGCAACAAATTTTCCATCACTTCCTGGGCCGCCGCGGATATTTCTTGCGGTGTTGATTTAATTACGTTCTCATCCATGCTTTTTTATGATACCTACGTTACAAAACTTTGTTAAAACGATTGCAATCAAACGACAAACTAAACAGGATACAAGCGGGAAACATAAAAATGACAAACGACAAAATTGGAAGTTTGTTTATCGTTAACTTTGTTTTTAATTAACGTTTCAAACCGCGCGAGCCAGAAAAAAAAAACTTACTGAACCAGTGAGTTACACCTTTGGCCTCATCTGCACCTTCCACCAAGTGAGAGAGAGGTCAATCACTGGTCAGTTCGTAATAATAAAAAAAATAAAACCGGTCAAGTGCGAGTCGGACTCGCGCACCGAGGGTTCCGTATCATTATCTATAAATATCTAAAACCAGTGTAAGCAGAGCCCTGTTCCAAAGCAAAATGTACGCAGTGTGGGGTTACTTTATATTGGTCACTGCTATATACAGACATAAATACACATTTACGGTTTTCGCAATTATTCTTTAATTTGTGCTATAAGACCTACCTTCATACCAAATTTCAAGATTCTGCGTTCACGGGAACTACCTTGTAGGTTTTGATTCCCTTGAGAGTTGAAAATTTGCGGAAATTTGCGGCATAAACGGCTGTATCTTTTGATTGCGTTGGCTTAGAATTTTGATTTTTTCACAGTTCCAAGGGGCAGTAGACCTGAGTATTTGATACAAATTTCAGCTTGATACCTTCACGCGTTCCTGAGAAAAAGGGTCTTGACAGACGGACGGACGGACGGACAGACGGACAACAAAGTGATCCTATAAGGGTTCCGTTTTTTCCTTTTGAGGTACGGAACCCTAAAAAGCCAAAACGTTTACCAACTTGCCAGTGACGTTACAAAAAAATCTTGTTTGTTATGTTGGCAACTGTGCATTTAGTTCAGAAAGTTTCAGTTCCATAAAAAACCATATTAATGAAATAATTTGTTAAGTTGGTAGTCATACATTTCATCGTAAATTTAATGTTGATCGTGTAAGTTTTATCGGCTGTCTATGGCTGGCAGATGGAGCACTTTTAGAGACATAAGCCAACAAGTGCTTTTAGAGGGAATAGACAATATAGACGTATCCAAAGCCTTTTTATGAGTGTTCTTATAGTTGTGCTCGTGATTGCATAAATCACATATAATATAGTACAGGAGTAGAAAAATATAGTTTCCTGGTATTTGGCAGACATACTCCTCGATGATCAAAGAGGTGCACTACAAAGGGATTTTCCAATTTTCCCACGGGATAAAACGACGGTATAGAAAATATAGACTTGGTTTTTAGTAGATATGTTCTTTGAAGATCATGTAGACATGTAGAACATGAGAATATATGTCCCGTATATATGGGACTGTCACCGTATTTAAATATCACGTCCCGTATTGTTTACTTGTCCTGTTTATCAATATATTTCAATATACACGTACCACAGGCTCGAAGCCGACGGCAGGCGATAGACGCGCGCGGTTGCGAGGAGAGGTGAGGGAGGGGCGGTGCGGACCGCTCGCTCGCCCGCTCTGTGACTATCAATTCAATAAGTCCGTTTTTTTAATGGTGTGAAAAATGCGCCTTATGCATCCGCCCGGTACGGGTTTACCGAGGGTATGTGGGGCTCTCCCGCGACGGCAGGCATACCCACTAAAAACCACACGGATTCCCTATTCAGTCGTATGTGAGGCGTTACGGGAGCACTCGGTGTCACCGCGACGCCCTACGACCACCCCGGAATGGAGTTCCCTCTTCGCGGCACCTGTGCAATACAGGTTTGAGAAATCCCGCCCTCCCCCGCTGGTGCCGCTTGGATTTTTTATAGAGGTTGTCTCCTCGTGACCCCGTCTTGAAAAAGACAGCGGCCCACGTTCCAACCCCACGGGCCGGGTTACGTGTTGACCGACTGTGGCCGAAGCCACGCCGCTCCGCAATTTCGTCCCTTACGGGGCGCACCGCTCTGACGGCAGGCTTATGCTCGCTGACCCTCACGTCAGCTCTCACACCCTCATGTACTACTCTGAAAGCAGAGCGGTACCGAAGGCATGATCGCGTCCGTCATCAAAAGCACCCGCGGGTGCGACCCTCTGGATTTTTTATAGAGGTTTACTCCTCGCGGCCCCCTGTCTTGAAAAAGACAAGCGGCCCACGTTCCGGCCCCACGGGCCGGGTTACGTGTTGACCGGCAGTGACCGAAGTCACGCCGCTCCGCGATCGCAACCCGTAGGTCGCACCGCTCCGACGGTGGACTTTCGCCCCCGTCCAATAAGGCTTGCCCTCACCTTTCCCTGTAGGTACTCGGCTCAGGTTCACCTCCGTCAAAAAGACGCCCAGAGGCGCCGCCCTCATTGCAGGTCCATTTCTGGACCCACTGGCTCAGATCCCCCGCAACGAATTGCGGGTTCACCTTACCACCCCTCCCCCCCCCAGTCGGATATTAGCCAACACTTAACTAACTTACAGAATAAATTAATTAACCGTTGTTGCCCAGGGTGCACCGGCCTAAGCGTTACCCTTCCCCCCCCCCCCCCCGTGAGGCCAAGAGCCTCTGTTAGAAGGGAACTGTAACGCTAGAGCTCTCGAGGAGGTTTCCGACATCGCACCCCAATTCAATAAGTCCTGTATCAGTTCTCAACAGTAATGGCAACCCTACCTATAAGAAAAGAAAGACAGCCATAACATTCATTCTCATTTATTTCAGAACATAGTCAGCGTGGTAAGCAGAAAGCCTCCTGCTGCGGTTGCTGGGCTTTGAGCGCTAGGGGGTTACCACAATCGCTTAATGCGTGCCAAGTTCTATTCAGCTTAAGAGATAGAGCTATATGGCAGCATGACTGTGTCCCTTACGCTGAATAGAACTTGGCACGCACTGAGCGATTGTGGTAACCCCCCCTGCTGTCGTCTGTTAGCATCTGGGAGCAACACGGAACGGGGATACTCCGAAATTTGACTTTCAAATTAATGACTAAGCGTGAGCGAACGGCACGAAACGCACTTCGAAAATCAAATTTCGGAGAATAAGGTCAGAGGGGCTACTCCGAAATTCGATTTTCGAAGTTCGTTTCGTTCCATTCCGCTCACACTAATAGTCATTAATTTGAGAGTGAAAGGGACGGTATGACACGAAGTTCGAAAATCGAATTTCGGAGTATAAGGCCAGGGCTTTGGAAGACGATTGGAGACGGATTGTTAGAATTTTTTATATCGGATCTCAATGATGTAGAGCAGTAATCTTCTAGTTGTGGTGGTCCTTGATTTGAGTTTGGGTGTTTTGAACGTTAAACGTTAGGTAGGGTCTTAGGATAGAATTCCCTTTCCTTCAGAGAAGAGAGTGAGATATTATGAGTCTGGCTTCTGAGACTGGCGGAAATTTTATTTTTGTTACATTGCTCTAGTTTTTTAAAAAAAAGATTGGGTTGTCTGGTAGTGATCGCTTTTCAGCAGTAAGACCTGGAATCAGTTGGCGGCACCAGTTTTTCCGGACAAATACAACTTAGGGAACCTGAAAAAACGATGTCACCCTGCCCAACTGTGCCCGACTCAAAGTTACAATCGACAGGGGTGGCAGATTAAAAAATAAAGAATCAAAATAAATTTAGCCAAACCGGCTTATGAAACTAGGCTTGTCTGCAATTCCAGGGAACAAAATATAAGGAGATAAAAGAAAGAGTTAGTTTCTTAGGACTGGTTTTATTTCCTAAAATAACACGGTTTATTGGTGAAACAATTAGGTCACAACTTCAGGTCTTAATTTAAACAATAGACATTCTTAATGGTTAAAATTACAACCAAAGCTCAGCGATTGAACTGGGCGTGCCAGGAGTTCTGTTATGTGACTTGTGCCTCACCAAGGCTACTCTAAATATTAGTCCCTAAGGGTTTGTTGTGTCAACATTAAAGGTATATTTAAATCTACTTGCTAACGTTGATACCAAAATGTATCAACGCGACCTAAATCCTACTTCCCTAATAAATTAAATGGCTAAAGTTTGACCGACCTTCACTCCGAAGCATTTACCGCAGAGTTCTTCCAGGGAGATGGTGCTGGAGCGCCAGGAGCGACTGCCAAGGGTCACGAGCTGCACATCAGGTGGAATACTCCGGAATGCAGATCAAACAGGCCACGGTTGTCCGTGGAACCTTCCGGTTGTTGAAATGACGGGAAGAACAAATCCAAAGCCGGAGAAGTAATGGCCTCAGAAGCTTCAGCAACATAAGGTAGTTGGGACAGTGATTATAACTCAAGCGAAGTGTACACAGGCAGATAAATGAAGTTAGCGGAAAAGTAACTTGGTAAAGCCTGTACTTGGAAGCTTAAATAAAAAATGGAGAAGTTGGAAGCTTCAGTAGTTTTCTAAATTACCCAAAACAAGAGGAGAGAAACGAAGGAGCAAAATTAAATAACCAAATGAATGAAGTAAAGTAAAAACTAAACCCAACGTCTGTAAAGAAATAAATTGGTATCATTAGTGTCTCGTCTCACAAGGCTGAATACAAGGAGGAGCGGAATAAATTTGTTCTCTTACCAGCAAAGCCGCGGCTACCGCAGGACTTCAGCCAACGCACCCACCCCAACCAAAGGATGCTTCAGTGGACGGAACGGGCAATAAATCAAGGAGTCGGGACACTGTCAAGGCGCTAGGCGCAGCTCGAGGAATAGCGACATATATTAAGGCTAAAAGATTTAACCAGAACACTTACTTCGACGCCTACGCGACCCACTGAAACTCAGCTGCTCCTTCCATCTGTTGAGCCACCAAAGTCGGCTCCAAAAGCCACCACTACACTCTTCGCGTCTTCGAGTCGGAATCCCCATTTTTATGGAACCAGAGTTGCTCGAGAGTACCTCGGGCTACAATGACCAGCGGAATTGAAGCCAAAGAGAATATAATCAATACGTTTTAAGCCCTGGGCCGTGATACCAGTATCAGAAGATACAACTAACCACCATTGTTATGTTATTAAAGAATAACCTTTGTTTTTAGTTCAGGAACAAATGTCAAACCGTCCGATTATTAAATCTCTAATTTTTCCAAAATGGTTTATATTTTTATCTATAATTTCAGTAATTATTATTCCTGAAATCCAACTATTTATCTCCCACCAAACAGGCGTTATACTCTCAATGGTAACCCTAATACAATACGAACTCAGAACAATAACTAAAGTTCGTCCAATCATTTATTTTCTCGATGACAGGTCCCGTAGAATGTAACTGCGCTTTTTACGCAAAAATTAACTTTTAAATGCGAGGTATAAAAAATATGACAACTGCCTAATTTTGTTCCTTGATCTCATATAATATTCATCTAAGACAAATTGAATCCATATATGCAGTGATATTTTTTTAAAGTGCGATAAACAATAAACGTTTTCATAAAGTTACATTCTATGGGATTACAATTACAATGATTAATCCCATAGAATGTAACTTTATGAAAATGTTTATTGTTTATAGCACTTTAAAAAAATATCACTGCATATATGGACTCAATTTGTCTTAGATGAATATTATATGAGATCAAGGAACAAAATTAGGCAGTTGTCATATTTTTTATGCCTCGCATTTAAAAGTTAATTTTTGCGTAAAAAGCGCAGTTACATTCTACGGGACCTGTCATCGAGAAAATAAATGATTGGACGAACTATAAAGCATAGAACCCGGACTAAAATAAAAACTAATTATTATAGTGCGTTGCTTCTTATTCCAGTGTACTGAAACGATAAGTTAAAAAGAGAACAAACTTGTCAGTTTCTTCTTATTTTTCTGTTTCGTACCTGTCCAAACGTCAAACTTGGTTCCTTTACGTCACTTGGTTCCGATATATGATGCCGATTTCAAGAGTCAGATTTCTTAGCCCAATGACTTGTGTTGAGTGTCAACTTAACTTGTCTGTATGTGCTTATTGTACTTCGGATGCGTGAATGACTGACAACTGTTGGAGAATTTTTTGTTTATTATTGTTAAAAATTGATTAAATAACGAATATTGGTAAAGCCAATTACTTAGTGAAACTAGAAAATGTCTTGTGAAGTGCCAGGATGTAAATCTAATGCGTCCAGAAAACAAAATGATAATGCGTTTATAAGTTATCATCGTTAAGTGATTTTAATCAGCTTCAGGGTCGCATTAAAATATATTGACAGTGTGTTCTATAAAATAACACCATTATTGAATCCTGTTTGTCAAAGATATCCCTATTTACATATTATTTTAAAGAAAATATGAAAACAGTATAGGTTATCTTAGTGATGTGCCTGTGATATCGACTAAACTATCAATCGATATTAAATGTAAATATAGAGATATGATTAAATATGTTTAATTCTTTCAGTTTTCCGACTCCATTATTGTTCCATATTGTTCCCTTTCTTTGGCCATAACTTTACTATTTCACTTTTTTTTGACTTGGCAAGTTTTTACTAATCTATAGGTATGCATAAATGTTCCTTTTATAGGGTTCCGTATCCAAAAGGTAAAAACGGGACTCTATTACTAAGACTTCGCTGTCCGTCTATCAACAGGTTGTTCATGAGCCGTGATAGCTCGACAGTTGAAAGTTTCACAGATGATGTATTTCTGTTGCCGCTATAGCAAAAAATACTATGAATAAAACACATATGAATATAACAATAAAATGAATATTTAAGGGGGGCTCCCATACCACAAACGTTTTTTTTTGCGATATTTGTTCGATATCAATAGCGGCAACAGGTAGACGCTTGAAATATTCAGTTTCATATTCACTTTAAAAATAGATAATTAAATCAAAATAAAATTAATATTTATCGGGTCCCATACAACAAACGTGATTTTTTGCCGTTGTTTTGTTACTAACCAATTCAAATACGAACGGACAAAAATGTGTTTTTGTTGTACGGTGAAACGGAATTCTCGGTGCGCGAGTCCGACTCGCACTTGGCCGATTTTCATAATAGATTTTTTTTCATTATAATGATATCCGTTTAATATGTATTAATATCCACGACCGTCCCGATACCCATAAAAAATATCGAACGAAGACTAATCAATGACGGTTTGTTCCCTACACTAGCGAAATATATACATGTATAATTTAAAACGCTTTGTATAGGTTACCCTGGTACGGAACAGACAGACGACTGTCTCGTGAATAGCATCTTTGTCTCTTTTTAACTTATTGTTTTAGTGCACTGGAATAAGAAGCAACGCACTATAATAATTAGTTTTTATTTTAGTCCGGGTTCTATGCTTTAGTTATTGTTCTGAGAATACGAAGGTCCAGAAACCAGGCCATAAAATTACAAAAAAAAATCTGTCAAGCTGTCACTATTTTTGACGTTTATTTACTTTTCGACTGTCATTTCACCATTTGACAGGAGCTGTTCGAGGCTTCAGCAAAAACTCTGGGTTTGTAATATTAACAAACGAACCGTAAAAACACAACGTTACAACGAATCTACTCTTTTCGAATAGGGCCGGCAACGCAACGCAAATAAAAAAAATGAAATATTTACAGGGTTTGATCTTGTATATTGTATCAAAGCAAATAAATTTTTGAGTTTAAGTTTGAGTTTGAACGCGCCCGTAATCTCCCTATGTAATTGGTGTCGAAAGGCGGTGGTGATAGCTCACCATCAGGCGAGCTGCATGCTCGTTTCCCCCCATTACATAAAAAACCGGGCAAGTGCGAGTCGGATTTGCGCATCAAGGGTGCATATGTACATATTTGCCAAGTTATTATAAAATCCAGTGTTAGTAGAGCCCCGCTCTTAAGCGAAATGTAGGCAGTGCGTGGTCATTTTATATTGGTTATTTACATGGAAAGACAAACATTAAAAAATCAGATTTTAAGACTTATTTCATTAGTTGTGCTACATGAGCCATCTTCACACCAAATTTCATATTTCTGGGACAACTGGAAGTACCCCATAGGTTTTTCGAACTCAGCAATTTGTATGAAACACCTTTTCTAATGACTACTTTTGATTTATTTGATTATAGGTTTCATTTTATCATAGCTCTAAGAGAACGCAGAGCTCAGTATTTGATATCAATTTCAATTTTATATCTCTACGCGTTCCTGAGAAAAAGGGTCTTGACGGACAGACAGACAGACAACGAAGTTTTCCTTTAGAGGTACCTTTTCTTTTTTATTGTTTTTGTGAACTGATTTTAATTGTTCAATAAATAATTATTGTATTGTTTACGCCAAAAACACAGCACAGCGAGGACTGGCATTGTTCATTTTTTTTATTATGTTCCAAATCGAAAACCATTTCGAGGAAAACCATCAATTATCCGATTTATCTTGTCCGATTTCAAAAATACTTTATGATTGCAGATATTTTTGTAAAAGTACTTTAAACCTTTGTTTGACCGAACGACCGGGTTTTTAGACAGAATCCAGCATCGAATGTTTGCCACAAAAGTGAAAAAAAAAGTTTGGCTACGGCAACTGTCACGTGTCACTGTCAAATCTAACAAAACCATAGACAAAGCCATTTTTTTTTATAGCCAGCCGAACGAAGGCGATTGGGATTCTGTCTAAATTCACGAATTATGAAACAGCGAAAAAATATTTATTATTAATTAACAAAGCTACGTAAAAGCATAATATTCAAATTAGTTGCTTGAAATAGTCCATTTTATCAAATAAAGGTGTTAAAAGCACAGCTTAAAAAAAATGAACAATGCCAATAATTGCACCACAAACATAGTTTCCTGGTGCTAAAGCTCTTTCTGAGCAAACCCCCATCGTGAACCCTGGGCGCCGGTTCACGGGGATTTTGGTTGTAAATGACCAAATATGCGTTATGTTTCACGGGTGTTACAAGTATTTAAGTAGGTAGTCGAATTTGGAAAAAGTCTATTAGCATCTTATACTTACACGCTACTACCTACTGTCGTTATGGTTGGTAATCAATACCGTTTGCACTGTTGTGTTCTTGCAAGGAAAGTGGTGGCAGGGAAGTTGCTGACACAGGAGGCTCCTGGGTTGGCAATTAACTCATGCTACTATTTTGTATGGTGTGGGCTTGCGGAGGTTCAACTGTTAGAACGTAGTCTGCGTGCATGGGAACGCAGCGCCCTCAGGCGGCTTTCCTGCGAACTATATTTGACAGTCAGCCTCGTAACGTACCAATGTAACATGATTTGTAATTGGTCTAAAATATTAAATCTATTTCCAAACCAAATGCTCGTCTCAATAATCTTCTACGACTATAACATGGTGTCAGAAGTCGTGGTGTCAGAAGTCAACAAGAAATAAATAAATAAGAAGTCAGAAGAAAAAGAAACATTTAAAGAAGCCAAGTCAACGGTTCCAGGTCAGTCAGTCCATCCATAGTAAAATTCAAATTATCTCAACGAAGTCGAAAATTAAAAATGCAGAATAATAATGGCTCAAGGCGAAGGATAACAATAAATAGTCAACTAGAAACACTTTCGTTGCAAGGAAACTTAGCCATTAATTGGAAGAAATGGTACCAAAGTTTTAAATTATACATGACCGCAAGTGAACTGTCAGAAGAAAGCGAAAAAAGAAAAGTAGCCGTATTTTTGCATATGATCGGACAGGATTCGCTAGATATATTTAATTCATTCGGAGTGGACGAAGATACTATTAAATTGAGCGACCTAGTCAAGAAATTCGAACAATATTTTGTACCGAGAACGAACGTTACATACGAATCATTTAAATTTTTTACGAGAAAACAAACTCAAAATGAGTCGATAGAAGATTTCATGACAGATTTGGTTAATTTAAGCAAAACATGTGAATTTGGCATACTTAAAGAGAGATTAATAACGGATATTTTTATATGCAACTTAAATGAAAACTACCAACATGTTCGAGAAAAATTACTAATGGAAACCGACTTAACAATGACAAAGGCACTACATTTAGCTAAAACGCTAATTACAACACAGTCACAGGCAGCTGAACTTAATAAAGAAAAACAGGTCTTATATGTATAATTATCAAGAAAACAAGTCAAGAGTAAGAGGAGCAAGTCAGAACAGAAGTCAGTCAAGAAGGCAATATCTACAGAATCACAATTACAAAGGTCAATCATCAAACAATATAAGTAATCATCAGTCAAGGTCAAGAGATGGTCATCAGTCAAAGTCAAGAGATAGTCATCAGTCAAGGTCAAGAGATAGTCATCAGTCAAGGTCAAGAGATCGTCAGTCACAGTCATATAATTATCATCAGTCAGCAAGTCAGTCAAGAAGTGGATGTCGAAAATGTGGCCAGATCCATCATCATAAGTGTCCAGCGACTAATGCGAAGTGCAGAAAATGTTTCAAGATAGGTCATTATGAAGCATTTTGTAAAAATAAGATGACAAATTTTGTGGAGGTAACAAATAATAATGAAAATGAAGGTGAGAATTTTTTTATAGGAAATCTCAACTCATTTAATAGTTCTCATTGGACTATTGTTTTAAATGTCAATGATGTTAATTTTGAATGTATTTTAGATACAGGCAGTGATGCTAATGTTATGTCTTGTGATGTCTATAAATCATTAAAATTGTCAAATAAAATGTCACATTGTAATGCAAAAGTTACATCATATTCAGGAAATTCTGTCAATATAGTGGGTCAACAATATATTAATTGTCAATATAGTCACAATGGTCATAATGTAATAAAAAATATTTTGTTTATTATTGCTGATGTCAAATCGCCTACCGTCTTAGGAAAACATACTTGTTCTGAACTTGGTCTTGTTAAGAGAATATTTAATTTTGAAAATGACTAATGTACTAATAATAATGTAATAATGTATAATAATGTATGATAATGTAATGTAATGATTATGATAATGACTTGACTTTGCTGTATTTAATTTAATGTTTTTTATGTCTGACAAAGCTACTGCAATTTTATATAATTTGAATGTGTTTATTTGACTAATAATTGATTATGAATAATGGTTGTTTTTATAATGGGTCTTATTTGTTATGGAATGTCTCAATGTTTTAATTTATAATAATTGTTTAATGTCTAGCTTTGTTTTTGTAAAAAAAGGAAGATGTTAGAACGTAGTCTGCGTGCATGGAAACGCAGCGCCCTCAGGCGGCTTTCCTGCGAACTATATTTGACAGTCAGCCTCGTAACGTACCAATAACATGATTTGTAATTTGTCTTAAATATTAAATCTGCTTCCAAACCAAATGCTCGTCTCAATAATCTTCTACGACTATAACATCAACCACAGGTCGCTGCTTGCTGGCCATCTTTGTTGCATAAAAATCTCAGTCTTTCGACAGAATTTTTATCCTACCACGATTCAAAAATTTCTTTAGGTATTGGATTTTATAATCAGGTTTTGGACTATGACATCAGACCAGGGCCCCGATTTTTGAAAGCACATGTATGAAAATACCACTCGAAAGTGGTGAAAAATTGTGTTGAATTTTAAATACGAGTAGCTTGGAAGATACTTACGGCTCTCATTAATCTTGTGAACTAGTCAAAACTTTGATTAGAGCTGCAGTTTTGAAGATATAAGTTGATTTATACCACTTTCGAGAGGTACTTTCGAGTGATGTGCTTTCAAAAATCGGGCCCCTGAAGCCATACTTACATAATCATGAGCTCCTAGAACGACATCCAGGTATCGGGTTCCATCGGCCGATTCATGAATAAAGCCCATACGAGTGAGTGAGACAGCAAAACAGATCCGAAGGTCTTTTTAAATATTATACTAATAGTCGGAATAGGCACACTTTTGAGGGTAGTTACGTTATCACAGAAGGGATTCACATGATAGATAGGGCACGTCAGTGGGCAGCGGAGCCGCAGCCGCAGCCGCAGCCCGAGGCAGTCGCCGCGAGCGCTCGCTAGATACAATGGCACAGCTAGCAAGCATTCGCGTCGCGCGCCTCTGACGCACGGACGTTCGTTTCGCTGTCTCGTGTCCATTCGTCGCATCGAACAATATTTTTAAAAGCTGTTTTTTTTGTTTTATTAAACTTAGCGCAGACTTAAGATTTAAAAGTTAAATTCGA
Organism: Pandemis corylana; assembly: GCA_949127965.1. Classification (NCBI taxonomy): domain Eukaryota; kingdom Metazoa; phylum Arthropoda; class Insecta; order Lepidoptera; family Tortricidae; genus Pandemis; species Pandemis corylana. The sequence continues at coordinate 4,674,889 of OX421859.1, read as the reverse complement.
TGATGTAAAATTTCGGTGACAAAGGTGAAGTGCGTGCTGTGTTGTGATTGAGATGTGTTGATTTGTGTTCTGTTGTAATGGGGTACGCTTCTGCGGGCACGGGGCGGGCGGCGCATGAGGCGCTGCTGGCGCGTCAGGATGCGGAGCTCCGGCTCATGGAGACCATGAAAAGGAGTCTCCAGGCCAAGATGAAGAGCGACCGCGAGTACGCTCTGGCGCTGTCCGCAGCCGCGGCGCAAGGCCAGAAAATGGACAAGTGCGAGGAACTTAACGGTACGATTTTAGAGCATTTTAAAGTTGCTCTCAAGTTTCTGGACTTTCTGGCCAAATTGAAATTATGTTATTCATGTTTCCCCGTGGTAGAAGTGCTCTTGTAAGAAAACATGAAATTCAACTGAAAGGCTTCGTTGTATTTAAGTCTTTCAGAATTGAAATCTTTGGGTACCTACCTACTTGATGCCTGTATGATTAAGTTCCGGTAAATGTTAAAAACAACTTATGTTACTTACTTAAATGTAATGAATCTGTCTGCGACATAGGTATAATGTTGGGGATGTGTTAGATCACGAAGCCGTTAGGTTCGAATTCTTAATACTTACGTATCTTCAGTTTCATGACACGTTCCAAAGTTTTATTGCTTCGTTTATTTTACATGCCAGATTCATAATCGATAAGATATCAGAAAGCAATTATACTCTTGTAAGAAATCCTATGTACCCTTCGGAGAGCGAAATATTCGAGCTACCCACGTTCGCGTAAACTGTTTATTATTTAATTAACATCACAAAAATTTAATCTTTCTAAGTATTGACCGATCAAAGTTATATTAAACTATGCTACTAGATTGGACACCATAGCCTTAGCTCACTCACTCATGATTGCTTTCTAGATTTTGTATCCCAATCTCCATCATATTAAATGTAAACATACAAATAGCTGCGCTTTTTTCTAGCTCTCACTGAGAATGTGCTGAGACTAAGTCAGTTGTCGACACGTACCGCTAGAATGCGCTGTTAATTTGCCCATAATATTAAATTTGTGGCGTTTACGCGAACACGTTCGAATCATATATCGTGTCACTAATTTTAAGGTTTTAGTCACAGAGTACTTTTATGTTTTAGTCCATTCAAAGAAAACATTACGTTGACCAATTATAATCATACAAGTAAGAACTCTTTTTAAGTTTTTCTCAAACACAAGGCCTTCAATTTTAAATGCAGTTATAAGTACCGAGGAAAGCAGTGGAGTTATATTTATTTTTACCGAGGTAGAATTTAAAAAAAAATGAAAAATAAATCTTATATACTAATACTGTATGGTTCAAAATTTCCTGTCCAAATAATGTTTTTCTCAGCGCGAAAACACGACATGGCTGCAAAAATACTATTTGTGGTTGTTGCATGCTGTGCTGCTACATATAAAGTTTCGTTCGGCCATTCTGTCTACCCCGTAAGGGATAAAGACATGATTTATCTATGTATTAGCTAAGCTGCGTTCCTTTAAGATTTTAATATTTTGTAGCAGCAAAAGCGTTTGAGATGGAACATGAATCAGTAACTACTTAGGTACTAATAACCCATGGCTTGCATACTTAATTGCGCGCCAAACTTTGCCCTAACAAGAATTAAATCAAACGGGAGGAATAAAATTAAACAACATTATAAATTGTACTAAAAGACAAACTTAACTTTGCCTACTAGAAACACAATCATCTTTAATTACGTCGATGGACTTACCCCCCCTACCTACCTCTAGTCGAATCTCAAACCGCAAATACAATGTGTTTTCACAAAAAATATTATTAATATTAAGTACCTATGACTTACAATTTATCGATTTTCAGTTTGTTTTTTACATTTGAAACCTGAGGTTTAGCCAAATTTATTAAAAATACTCGGGAGTGTGACAAAAAGACAGATGGACAATGAAGTGATCTTATAAGATTCGGATTCCGGAGATTCAGATTATTCCGATTGTTCAGCTCATCCCCTATTACCTCTCATTTCGTTTTATACTCGTAGGTTTTTTACCTTACAATGGTAGACGATTTGTTCGTCGAGTTTCACAAAAGCATTTTTTCATAGTACCGAATTTTCTTTTCGCCCTTTTTCACGATTGTAATTTTTCGAAGTCTGTTATTTTAATAAAGCTTATTTTCACATTCGCGTTCTTTTCTGTGTCACATTTTTCTCCAGTCGCGTTTTTTCCCAATCCCAACCGACACAGAAACAGTGTCAACTATTCCTGCGTGGTTTTGGCCCTTCGGGCCGATGCAAACCTAACATAACCTAAACCTACCTAAGAGCCATTAAGCCTAGATGTGTGGTTTAGTAGTGCGATATATAAACCTCGATGGGAAACAGGAGCTCTGTGATACCAGGGTTCCATCGACACTGTTTCTGTGTCGATTGGGATTAGGAAAAAACGCAACTGGAGCTTCAGACTTGAAAAAATTGCATTCGTGAAAAAACGCGAAAAGAAAATTTGCTACAAAGAGAAAATGATTTTGGGAAAATAATCTAACAAGCCTGGTAGACAGACATGTTTTAAAAAAGTCTTTATTCGACAAGACACTAACAGATCCATATTTTAATCAATTGTCTTTTTGAGGAATCGATTTAAATCGATTTCACGTAGTTAAAAAGTTTTCTTAACCCTAGGGTCGGTGATAGCGTCGGCCTGGCGCACCATGACCGAAGAATGGGAGAACACGAGCCGCCAGATCAAGGCCAACGCGGAAGCCCTGGAGTCGCGAGCCCTGGACCGCCTCGTGACCCTCATGACCGAGCGCCGGAAGGCCCGCAAGGTCTATCAGGAAGACCATACCAAGATATCTTCGCAGTTTACGCAGGTACGTCAATATATTCTTATATACTATCAGGTTGATTGTTTCCAGCCTAGGCATTGGCAATATTGATATTCGCCTTTCTAATTAGTTAGATCTTAAGTCTGTCGGTTTGTTCCCCTGGTCCGAAATTCCTGGTTCTGTAGGTATCTTAAAAAGGATTGATATTGTGAACCTTTGTTAACCTTGTAATCGGTGACTAGTAACTACTGACCACACAATCTTTGTTGACTAGCCCAAACACCCTCCTTAAGATTGAAAATAATGTACACTTTAGTGTAACGTGCGACGGTGACGAGTATGTCGTAAGCCGATAAAGTTATCACCGTGTCGGATCCCGTCTAGGCTGTCGATAAGTAACTGACTCACCCACTTACGACTTGCGGTAAAACCACTCTTAAAATTTTTGTCAACTCTTTCAACCAACTTATGACTCAGGCGTCCACTGATTTTGTGTATGTTGACATGTTACTAAAATTTGCTTGTACTTTTTATCATTTTGGTCCACATCAAAGCATATTTTGTTTAAATGTGGAGAAGAGAACTAAAGCCACGCTACGGCTACGGCTTTTCGCTGATCGTACAGCTCGTCAATTCGGAGTCTCGCACATGAACGATTCAGTTCTCACCCGTTTTCCTACATTTAAATGAACGTGCTAAGTGTTCGACCGTTAGCAAGCGGGCCGGTCCCCGCTCCTCCTTCAATTCCTATCGGGCATCTACTATAAGCCGTAGCTGCACCCGCCTTGCTCTACCTCTTAGTCTACATAATTAGGTCCGAACGGTCTTAACTAAACTGTGTCGAGGCCAATTTCAACAGCTGTTACAGTTTTCCAACAGTATTTTTATGTGGGCTAATCGATCGCATTCGATCCAGAAAATGATTTATGACGGCGAACGACGCGTACTAAATTATCTCATATTTAATCGACAGTTTCTGATCAGATCATTGGCGAAGTAAATGCACCAGTTATTGCTAATAATGATAATGACAGCGATTGTCTTAACGATATATTTACAAATGACCCTTTGTTGCGCTCGATCACGCTTACCTCTAGCTGTAGGTACGCACACGTTTGTGATATTAATATAAGCTATGAAATCATTAAGAACAATCGTATTACTAAACAGTCGAAAAATCGCATAATGCCTCGTCTGCTCTCGTGTTGCTCATACGTCATCCGCAGATGATAGCTGAGCAGGGGTCAATACGATATTCATCATAGCAAAATTCCAAGATTATAATTCCCAGGTCAGTCTGTTCCCCGCTAATCGGGCTTATTGCCAATTTTTTCGTGGAGATGTAAATAAAACAAGCAATATTGGCGGCGTTTATCGCCGCGCCGACCGGCCGCACAACGCTTTTATAACTGGATCTTGAAATCGCGACGCTGCCCTAGTATCCCAAATGCTCATTTGTAATATTATACAACAGATGTCGGCTCGAAAATATTTACATTGTTTTCGACTCGAACCTCCAATTCAAACGCTTATTATTGTGGTCCTGTTTTAGAAAGTCTTGTCTTGTGTACCGGCGCAGTTGGCACCGGGCTGTGAGGCATTTGTATGCTAGGGAATGCACTTCGGTTAATGAATGACTGACATTAGACTCCGCAGTAACGACCTCCTGGAATGCGTGGGCCTATCCCCATAGAATGACAATGGGAACCGTCGGGTCATTGTCTAGTTCAAGATGAAAATTTAGCGTGACAAACCACCGCGTTAAAACCTCCGCGCTATTAGTATATCACAGAACAAAGGATTAATATATAGTTCCATTTTTCGTCGATTCTCAGCATTATGCGGTCGTTTATAAGCTTGAAGTCAGTCGTATTTTGCTGTTGAATGCGTGAAGCTAATTACGCAGCAAATTTACGGTACTATCAAAAAAAGGAAAGCATTCGCTGAGATTGATCGATAAACAAAGCTCTGGTAGACATTATCGCATCTCCGCCAGTCTGAGGTCCATGCCGTCGGTGCTCTCACTCTATTATAACGCTGAGGCCACGGAGTAGACAAGGATGTAAGACACGGTGTTGAGATTTGTAAGTGAGTCGTGTAAAGTGACGCTGGGGCCCGGGATTGGCTGCGCGGCACCTGTCACCGTTCATTGGCCCTGCCTGCGCCCGCGCCGCCGGCGCGTGCACGGCGTGCACCACACCGATTTCTTACAAGTTTTTATTGCATTGCCATTATTTCCACTTGGTTTTTATTGCCAAAATTATTCTAGAGCTCCGATTGTTTAAGTTTCCAGCTAGCACTAATGTATTCACCACATCGTTAACAGTGGTGGTTTTGGTTTTCCCCGTCTTCTCAAAACTCTCGACGCTTTATGAATCAATTTCGGGTTAAGTAGTCTGTATTGCGCTTGGCTTTAAGTGAAATTAATGAGTCACTGTCAGAATGCAAATATAAATATTGCTGATAACACTAAGTACTATGTCTATTTAATTGCCTTTAGGCGTTGGATTCCGATTTCCGAGTGGCTCAGTGCGCCGGACGTGACCTAGTTTGCTTGTGTCGCGGATTCGAAGAGATCGAGTATCCCATCCGCGTTGCTCCGTACCGTAGACGTATGTGGCAATAGCAACTAGGCCGAGGCACTGACTGTATCCGCTTATAATGAGAATGAGTCCTTCTATGTTTGAAAATTAATCCGTGACTGTGTTCTCTAGATTTGTTGGAGATGTGATAAGTCAAAGCTAATTAAAAGTCAAAAGCAGGTAGTTTAATTTGTTGTGAGTTGTCTTACTTCAAAAACGTTAGCTATTCCTTAAATAGCCGTAGACAATGCGATTAACTTCTCATAATAATTGAATTTTAAATTATCGTAAGTCTTTAATACGTTATTGCTACTAATTTGGATCCTATTTCTGTTCCTTTAAGTAAGTATTTTATCATTGTCGTCAGGGAAGTTATCTTGGAATTTCGCAAGACGAAGACAAAGCTTTAACGCTCTTGATTTAGCGCCAAAAGCATTTCTAGCGCAAATATTTTTCAAAACTAAAATGATTTCAGTTTTGGTGGCTCTTTCTTACTGACGAATAAATGTAATACCTACATACATACCTACCAATTATTAGGATGTACTTTCAAGAATTGCCTTCTATTTCTATGATTGTTATTTTGGACATCACAATTTTTTAATGCTCTCAATAGATTTTTGAAAGCTACGGTCAGAAAAACAAAATCGTTTTATAGCACCTACAAATCTCAGCTTTCTTGCTTGTTAAAAATTCTTTAGACTTTCCAGACCGACGTGACGAGACGGTTTTTGATTTGACATGCGCTATTTGCTGCGCAAAAAACGACGCAGACGCAGCGTCTATTTTGGCCTCTTTTCTATCAGAATCCGAGTGTGCTTTCTCTTTCTCACAATTTTGTGTCCTGGATTTTTAACACCCTACATACATGTACGAGGCACACAAAAACATCTAAGCACTATACGACTAAGCTTTCAAATGTAGGGTGGAGTTCGTCAGTCCTGAACAAGTTTTAAAGGGAAAAGAGAAAGATGGTTTTAAGGCGGAAGGTTGAAACCTCGCGTGCAGACTGCACACACCAGCGACCGGTTTGCTTTGCAGATCAGATGCATCTCATTGTTATTGCGCAAGAATCGAATCGTCTCATTAGTGGGCCGGCCGCGGCGGGGAAAGTGAAATCAGTCGATGAGTGAAAGTCCCTCGCCGTTATCTAATTTGATGGTTCAGCAACAGGTTGGAGAGGCTCTGACGTCACTGCACGACCAGCGAGCCACCTGTTTAAGACACGGATTAGCTTAAATGGTCAATGACTTCCCGGGACACAAATGACTGCCAGATCAGGAGACATCTTTAAGAACACTTCTGCTGGCCCGAAGGCCATTTTCTTTGTTTTCACTATTGCCAGCTTTATCTGCTTCTACACACTGTGAGACTGATTTGTTTTCGTGTCCAAGCTTCATGGTAATTTCAATGCGGGATATATCTGTTACCCTTCCATTTAAAATAAGCTGGCGTACCTACCTATATGTATTTTTTTTGATACTGTGCGAATACTCTAAATTGAAACTACGCATACGCATAGGTATTCTGTCGCATTGGGTTAGGAAGTGCACAGGCTAAAGATAGATTACTTTGCAAATGACCATCGCACTGTGGCATTGGCTGTAGTTGGCATGCCTATTATTAAATGTTGATGGGCCATTTTGAGAATTTTTGAGGCCTTGAATAAGTCAACTATACGATATTATATGCGATATAAAGGATGCCGTAATGTCAACATTATAAGGTTAACTCACTGATAATTTAGAATGTGGTAATTTAGTTGTGTATGCGTAATTTATTTAACATGAATAACCAACAAAGAGGCTTATCTAGGCAATACATTCCAAGAAGCGGTAGAGTCGTTGCAACGTGTATCAGTCATTCCTTTTACCGGCGACTTCGTACTTTACGCTGCAAATATCAAGGTTGTATTATGTCAGCTAAGATAAGCAGAAGTGCAACACAATGGTTAAGTATTTACGATTGAAATGATTACAAATATATTTTTCTATGCCCGTCTTTATGATGTAGTATTAATTTTCTTCTTTATGATTAGGATTAATTTACTGCAACCACATGCGTCTGATAAATAAAAGATATGCCCTAAAAGATATCAAACTACAACTAAACAAATAAGAACTCTACAATAAGTTAGTGTATTTCTTAGAAGTGCATCACGCACACACAACATGACATTTGCAATTTTTATTACACCAGAACAAATAAATAAATCAAGTACACACTTAAACTATTAAGTATTCTCTAACAGTTTTATTATTAACACATAAATCACGTTAAACTTCAAATTCACATTTGCTTAGGCATTTCTTGAGCACATGATCGTTTCGTAAAATTCGCTTCAGCATTCCGAAGAAGGTAGTCTTTGGTTTCGCCGAAACTTCTAGATTTTGTTTCTTTACTGGAACTGGGGCCATATATTTAGTACTTTGCAAGTCTTCGGTAAGCACTGTGACTGTCCCGTAGTTTTCTTTAACCGTCACAGTGCAGTTCTGGCCCAACATCACTATTGCTCCCTCGTTCTTGACGGCATCCACAACATTGTTGTTGCCAATTATTTTCAGCAGTGTTTTGTTTTCACGCAATTTGATAGTCAAATTGTTTCCTTTCACAGAATATTTCTTCATGGTTCTTTTCAGTTCCAACTTTATAGAGCAAATGAGCGGTGAGTTACTGCGCTGCGCATTTTGTTCTTGAATAACGGCGCGATGTGGGAAATATCCAAGTCAGTTCTTCCCCTCGTTGATGAGGTCAAGAGTAAGACGAGTTCATACAAATAGGTCAGTAAACATCTTGATAAGATGATATTACATATTATGTCACATAAAGTGTAATGTGTGTGCTTCTATTTTCTTAATGTCTCTCAACAGATTTCGTTTTCCATATTACTGAGGTCTGAACTAAAGGAACACGAAATTTGCTGAGAGACATTAAGAAACTATAAGCACTGTACATTTTTAAAATTTCGCTCGTCTCATTCGTAATGTAACGAAAATGTTCAAACCTTATTCTAGTTTAACAACGATTTGAGATCCGTCCGTTCCGTAACTTACAAGAAAATTGTACGTGCCATTTCATTATTACAATACAATACAAATACTCGTTATTGAACACCAGAAATCAGTACAAAACAATACAGAAACAAAGAACAAGGTAGACAATAGGCGATCTTATCGCTTAATAGCGATCTCTATCAGAGAACCAATAAAAGAAAGAAATACCTAAGTCGGAACAGTTGAAGTAGGTGGCGGACACAAGTAGGCAGGAGTAACGTAGGGATAATAAAAACAACAATATGTATTAACATAAATATAATACATAGCTAAATAAATAAAATAAAATAGTACATCCATAAACACATACCTACGCATATAACATTATTGCATAATACTTAGGATACTTATCTTCTTTATATATAAAAATGAATCCCTATTTCCTTGGTCACGGCATCACGCGTGAACGGCTGGATCGATCTCGCTGATTCTCTTTTTATTGTGTTTGTTATTGTCAGGAGAAGGTTCTCATCTAACAATATTTTGAAAAAAAAACTGGTACGGGGGCGAAGCCGCGAGTAACAGCTAGTACAAAATATATATTAGAATGTAGTAACGCAAAACAAAAAAAATATTATATATATTTAAGAAGACCATATAACAGAAAATGAGAAAAGGATTTGATCAGGAGAAAAGGGACTAAAGACTTTATGTAGGTATTTTTATAAGTATTAATTCATATCATATTTGATTTCTGTCCACTTTCCCACGGCCGTGTCGGGCGTATTGTTGCCCCCGCGCACCCTACTGGTCTCGTTTCACAACTACCTGCATCGGGTAGAAATTAATCTTCAACTTACGCTCGGTCGTGTTTGTTCTACGCGGGACAATATCATTAATCTTCGGTTTTTTCTTTATTATTAGGTTTTCCGATGTAGACATTAGAAGCCGTAAAAATTACAAGATTTACGATCACTTTACTAATAAACGTTTCATTTTGTATGTTGTTCAACAGTTGCAAAGTCTATTAAATATTTGAATACCAGATACATTAATTAATTTATTTTAACATGAGTTGGGTACATATAAACTAATATTGTTCTCTTCCCTCAAAATTTCAACCCTTTATAGCTAATCCTGATTAGGTACATATCAATGGAAATAAGTATACGGCCATATAATCTATATTTTATATAATCATCTATTCAAATAGTTCCTTTTTAATTGTAAAAGGCTAAATGATCTTTTTTGAAAATAACATTCACGCTATACAAGCTTATGCTAGCGTATACAACGAGAATTAGGAATTATTACGTTCGGTATTTTTTTTTAGCTTGAAATATATGTCGACAATTAATTTATAGCGACCTGCGTGGCTGCAAGTGTAAAAAAAAGTAGTCAGCAGCCATTGGTGCGCAGAAGAAATGCGCAATGCGGCCAATGCGCGCAAATCGCGCAATAGAAAAACGAGAGGGAAAAGAAAGACAAACGTAACAAATATTAAATGCGACCGTACGACGTCAGTGAAATTTGTCATCATACCTTCTTTTACTTTCCTCATATTCGAAATGAAAAGTAGATTGTTCAACTCGGGTGAAATTGCAACCCTTGTTTATCAATCTACTATCGATGCACACACCATCCAACATTGATTGACCGGTGCCAAACTAAAACCACTTATTGTCGAAGCGATCGAGTCGCCTTTCAAACTTCTGAGAAATAAAACCGTGAAGCAATTTGCAAACTTTATCGATCGCCTGTTAATGTACTCTGTTTTGGCTGGGCGGCGATATGCAGTAAATTGGTTATTCAGAGCTTTGTAGAGCCGCTTGCCGCTGTTTATTTTGAACAGGCAACCGAGCGACATCGGCCGCTCGTTAGAGGCTCCTCTGGACCTGTTATTTGCGTCCATCCGACCGCCTCCAACTATCCTTATGTATACCTTAACACGAATTCGCCGCTTTATCTTGCGTGAAATTACCCTTTGTAATACAGCTGATTTTGAAGAACTTTTGGTACACACTTAGAGGTAGAGTTTCATCGTTTTTACACAATTTTAACGCATGGGTTATAAGTAACTAAGTATCTCAGTTTATATATTTACTGTAGTTGAGCGACAGCTACGTAATTTGGGTAATTTTGTCGATATTTGATTACTTATATCATTCTCATTCTCATTGTACTTTTAAGCGATAAGTCCACCTAAGTGTTGGTCTGCCTTGTTTATTTTTATTATTTTCACAAATTTACTGTACCTACTGATTTTTGGTGAAGAATATTGTATAGTATATCTAAAAGTCATTGTAAAGTCAGCTCAGTTTCCGGTGTTGTTTTTTTTATTATTAAGTTCATATCAGATCTTGACCATAGGTAATCAAATATCAAAGCACCAACAAGCTGCAAGCGGCAGTGGGTGCCAATAACAACTATTTTTAATAACTATAACCGATGCTTTGACTGTCAGAACCACACCATTAATACCAATATGCCGGGTGTCGGCCATTCATTTAATCGGTCTGCAGTGGCGTCAAATTAATTCGAGATGCACCAGAAATAGCGCCCACTCGTGCGCATTTGTCGCTAGTCTTCCTCTACGTTTCGTTTACTGCTGTGAAGTGTTTTGTTTTGTTGTTGTACTTAGTTTCCGTAACTAGCTACTGCTTTCAATGTGTAACTATTTAACGTTTTTCGGCGGCCCGATCAGGCGCGATCTTCAGCAAATTTAAATTTTGTCTAATCCACGGTTGATTACATCAGCATCAGCCATTAATATCCGTACTAATATTATAAATGCGAAAGTACCTCTGTCTGTTACCTTTTCACGCTTACCTAAACGCTGAACCGATTTAGTTGGAATTCGGTATAGAATAGAGATAGTTTTAGTCCCGGGGAAGGACATGTGATAAGTTTTTATCCCGAAAAATAGCATAGTTACCGTGGGATAGCGATAAGTGAATTCTACGCAAAACAACTAGTATGTATACCAGTGGCGTGGCGTCAAGTATATCAGAAGGCAAGCCGAAGGGAATTCAAATAGCCTTTTCCTCTAATTTTACATAGTAAAGTGCCCAACTGCCTTAAAATAGGCAAGCCGGTGGGACTCGAGTTCTATGGACGCCACACCACTGATGCATACATATACACTGATGTATTTATAGGATTATTTAGTGACGACAAGATGCTTCCAGGGCGGTTTATTTGCTGCCACATTTTATCTCCGTACGAGTTTCTTGTCTCAAAGTCATTGTCTTTATTTTAAACTATAATGATGCCAAATCTGAGTCGTTATTAATTCGCTGAGGTACGTCATCGACTATTAAGTCGCTTACAGGACCGGTTTCAATGAATACGTGTATTCAATAAGTGGGTACAGTTTATTATGTCTATGTGTATGATATACCAACTTATTATTTGTACTAAATTGGATCATCATATCATGTGTAGGAGATTCATAGGTACTTAAGTAATGTTAACGTTCGTCTGATTCTATTTTCTTTGCATCCCCTAAAAGCAATATAGGTATATCCGGCTTTTGACTCTGACTGTCTATATGTAAAGTGAAATGTATGAAAGTGTAACTACCTGAATAAACCAAAATAAGAATGAGGCATTGCTTTAGATTTTTTGTTTCGATTTGACTAGTACGGTCAGTTTTCTAACATAAATTTCCACTTTTTCACACAATTTCACACATTTTATACATTTTTGATACTTAGGTAAGTTTGGAAACCGACAAGCATAAACCGTTAAAATAGTACTGTTTCCTGATATTTTTTGCTGACTCTGATCCCATAGTTGAATTGGTACAAATAAAGCATTACAGTATTAAAATTCTTGAATGTTTTTTGTTCTATCGCTTTTTGGTGCGCGAGCGCAGAGTCGCCTGGCTGTCGGCCGAGCGGGGTTTCTTGGAATTAGATGTCGCACCGCATTGCTCTAAATAGTTCGTTGCACTGTCTACACTCTCCACTTAGGGCGAGCTCCACAATTTTTACTAGTTCCTCAAATCTTAAGCGTCCGATATGGGGTGCTGTCTGTATTTATTACTGCAAAACAGACAGATACGGCATCACATAAATCTGACACTTAACAAATTAGGAATTTCTCCACAATCTCCACATACGAATTTAATTACGTCATCGTTTCGATTTTTTTTCACTAAAATTTATTTATCAACACTGTTTGCTTCATTTCCTCCTTAGTCTCAAATCGGCTCTATATTAATGTTTAGGTACAATGTAGGTATTCTATGTTGCTTAGTAAACTGCTATTTGGGACGCTATTAAACATAGTGATGATAATTTTATCTACTGAGTAAGTATCTAGTATAGTGCTAAAGATTTCTTTACTATGGGTTTATCTAATCGAAAATACAAGCGCATTTTAATTCAAAGCAAAATCAGCAAGTGATTGGAGCACGGAATGCTTTAAATTATATCCTCCAGTGGTCTACAAAGCGGCGAGAAGATTATAGGCGCTGAAACGGAAACCATAACGGGTATAGATTAGGAACTACTAAATAACTACAGGCTACAAGCTTTTGTCGGGTCATCTAGTTACATTTTAAAATAAAAACACTTCGTCCTGCTATCCCTTGGTATGCGCTAACTAGCCAGTTTCATGATTAACAAATACTCAAAGACCACGACTGCCTTCACTTCGGTCTTGCAATAACCTTAGTAAACAAATTGTGCAACGAGACTCCTGTCGCGACAGCTACACGACTCTACACCCGAGTTCGGTCTATCTAACCAATCAAGTTTGATTCAACTTCATATTATTATGATTATGACTCATGTATCTCAATATGAAGATCCAACGGAAAAAACGATGAGAATCCATTTTACCACATTAAGAGATACTTTTTTTGCATTTTGCATCAGCGTTTGTTTACTTAATAGCTTTGTGCAGTGACCCGAAGTGGATCAAGATTCACTATAGGCCAACGGCCAAGACTTCCGACACCAGATTACACCATGCCACCATAATTTTCGAATACAACTTTTTGGGAAATCGGTGACGAATAGTTGCGATGTTAGCCTATTTCATGAATAGAAGGCAACTTGGTACTTCACACCCACTTTAAAAGAAAATTCAAGGTATGACCAAAACATAAAATCTAACCATTGATATTCCCTGAACTGTATTTGTTCCATACGAGACTCGGCTTGAAACAACTATACGGCCTCTTTATTAGTAGGTAGGTACCACTCTTTTAGATTGTGACTACAAGACTCTTGAACTTGTAGGTACCTACCTATTTATAAATAGGAGAATCACTTTCTAAATAGGTAGTGTTGGTATACGCGCAGTGAATAGTGACTTAGTTGTAAGATATACCCAATGATAGCTTATCCTTAGTCTGTAGTCTCCAGGTAAGATAGTTTCACTAAATGTTCCATGCTGTACTCTTCTATTCTATGTTTCAAAATGTTTTATTTTTCAAACGTAATAAATCCCTGAATCGATCGATATAACATACATTAGTTAGACCATTGCAACGATCTAGGAATTTCCTTTGTAACATCTAGATGCAAATATATCTAATATATCTACGACATAAAGTACATGTTAAAACTCTTTATTGTAGGTAGATGGATATTGGAATAAGTAGGTGAACAGCTTTAATAGCGAGTGTAATATCATCATAATAAAATAGGAACGTAAAATAATGCGTCTTTTATCGTAACACAGATTAGTATCTACAAAGCAGATGATATAATGCAGCTACAAAAGTGAATTCGTGCTATGATATTAATTAAATTGCCTAAATGTGACCTGCTACCAGTTGCCGCACTGTGGGAACTAGCATGCAGGTATGTCATGTTAGAGGAATAATTTGTGTTGCGCATTGTAGTGCGTTTTATTAATGTCACTTACATAATAATCGTAATCATTATCATCAGCACAATCTTTATATGTAAAGCTATCGTAGTCTGGTACTACTACTTTCAAATAAAATTTTTACTTTTTAGCAGCAAACACACCAGAAGTTCGCTGTGCTAATTTTAATACATTGACGCAAATATTTTTTCTAGACTAGTTATTCATATAAACCCAGTACAGCGAAACGTGAATTTACAAGCCATGGAGCTCCTCGTCAATTGGTAGGTCAATTGGGGTCAATAAACAATTTCCTCTCAGATTGCTACTGTCTAATTGCTTACTTGAGATCTGGCTGGCAAATGCTGGCAATAGGTATGATTAATTATTACGTCCTAGTTAGCACCTCCTTTGGGATTGCTGAAGCTGCTGAATTTAAAGATGATAATAATGATAACAATCTAACTGAAGAAATGTAATAATTTTTCAGGGTTAAATGCGTTGATCAAGCAGATCTGTAAACTAAAAATAGTATCAAATGTAAGATCCTATTGGAAAACAAATAAAGCTGTTTTGTTGATGAAGACAGAAAATAATCAACACCATTGACATGATTGTTGACAATGATGCACCAGAAAACATTTTATTGCCTGTGAAATTGACGATCGCTGTGTATTTTTTCACAGAATTCGGTTTGAGCCTGTTTGCTTTAAATCTAAACCAGTACCTACGCTAGATCTTTAAACCAAAGAAACGGAAAAACTGGGCGTTGTTTGGTTTAGATTAAAAATTCAAGGCTAAAGTAGGAATATTTTCATCGCTTTAAATTTTAGGAATATTGTTGATTGTGATTGTAGGAAATTGCCTTTCTAACTGATTTCCTTGCTTTAAATTCTCGGCCTTGACGTGAGGTTTCAATGACATGCCGTCATCCGGCAGCCCGTGGACAGTCGCCGAGGTGGGCGATCATGTGGAATCGAAATTAATTATAATGTAGATTAGCTTTGACGAATTCATTATCTCCTACTATTTGGCACTCCTACATTGTTTTTACCAGCGACGAGGTTGTTGCGTCTTATCGCATCTCATAATAATGAGATAACCATGATTTCGTTTTACTAAGGCAAAATTAACAATTAAAGTTGATCATTACGACCATGTTTGACACACGTCTATTCGGTTAATGGTTTTCTACGCCCCTCAATTACGTATTTATACTTTATGATATTTCACACGCCGCCGTCTCAAAAACCGCCCACCGTAAAATGGTACACATCATTCTGCTCAGGTATCGTACCAACTCTAACGAACTCGACGTTAAAAAAACTAAAATTGACAGCGTGCGCTCTACGTAATATATTAATGAAAAGATGGGATAGAAAATGTATTAAAAAAAGATATTAGGATTTGAATTTTAAAAGGCGGCGCGTTCAAGCGACTGCGCCAGGTTTATTTTGTTTGAGTGTTCGTAAAAGAAAACAAAAGTGGGGGAGTTCTTTTACTCCTATTTGCCTCTGACCTCGGTTCTTATTGACAATGGCTGCCAGAATGAAATATGGCGCGCCGCTAACGAAAAAGAGATTAGGTGGACGATATTATTCCTCGTCTATTGTGGGCATCGCCAGCGGCGGCACTGTTTGCCGTTTCAAACGCTTTTTACATGAAATTTTTTGGTAACCTGTTAGGCTGTGACGAAGGTTTGGTTTTTATAATTGTCATACTGTTTATCATATTAGATAATGTCTATTTATATAAGTTGATAGGTATTTAAACGTGGTTTTTAAATGATTAATTTGTAGAGACGAAGTTGAGGTGGATTTAGATTAAGTGATTGGTAGAGCACAAGCAGTATGATAAGAGTCAGTTCGTAGGTAGTGGTAGTGGAGAGGGGAGGTGCGGCGCGGGGAGGACTGGAGGGCTGGTAATGAAGCGGCGCGTGTGGCAGAGGGCAGACACAATAGCCGCCGCCGAGCCTTCCCAGAACCGGTCTGAGGGCAGCGCTCCGCCGAATTTCGCGTCGACCACCCATCGCCCGCCGCGTCCCGGGCGATACTTATCGCACCTGTATTTATGACTAGAAACGCCATTGCTGATATCCTCCTCGGGCGTAGGAATTGCACTGCGGCCTGGCACTGGGACCACCCGTTGTACTGTAGCGGGCCGCGGGATTTGAATTATAGTGCGGTTGTTTCGTCGTAGGTTTTAATCTTGATAAAGTAAATAACCCCTTTTAAATTAACTGGCGCTGTTCCTAATATTTCTCGCTTATTTGTCACCTAATTCCTGTTACAATAGTGAGATCGGCTAAAGGCTTTGTGTGAGCGATAAAGAAGGGTGCACCGCTAGTCGGTGCAACGCTCCCGCCCACTTAACGTTCGACTCCTGCCTAGTGGTGGCCCCATATCGATGTCACGACTTCCGCTCCAACTCTGTCATTAATCTTAACATCAAGATTTAGTCGAATCTTTTTGGTGTTTCATCTGTTTTTGTCCAGATATATAAGAAAAACAAAAGAAAGTTGAAAATTATAGGGATTTTGTTTGGTCTGTGATAGCTATTGGGCCGATAAATTAATTAAAAGTGAGTGACATCAAAGTCGTTCAGGTTGTCTGTTGAACGCGCCATTGCGCATCGCTTATAGAGATGACGATGACGCATCAACAGAGATATGTATTGGCAAACCTTTTTGTGTGTTTCGTCAATGTTGCCATCATAATATAATTTTAGAATTGGTTTTTTACATTAACTTGGCTTTTTACATAATGTATCATATAACACACCAGTACGAAATAAAATAAATATTCACTTGCTAGGTGTTTCAAAATGTGCAACGTTTCGTCTGGTAGGCAACGTGGTACCGATTCGTTAGCAAAATATTTTTAAGTAAATTTCAGTCCACGTTTTGCGGCTCGGCTTTTTTAGGGCAATCGAATTGTGTTCTGAATACTATAGTTTTTTCTTGAAATAACAGAACTAGTGAAACGTGAAATGGTTGTAGCGTCTTCCGACTGTCTATCTCAGGTTCGGGCAAAAAATTGCTACGACATAACCAGTCAAAAGCTATCGATATCGCGTGCATCTCTGGTTCATTGAGTAAACCTGTGGCGGCGCGGGCGCAGCCTGCGGGCGATCACGACTTGCGCCTGTGTGCGTCTGTGTGTAGCCACTTACTTGTGTAGCTCGTAAATTTACGACTGGGCGCCGCTCTCAAACGTGTTTCGTTCACTACAACAGGGTTTCTATTCGACGTCTAACAAGTGATATCGCAACGCCGTGCAAGTCAGATTTGTATCTTATTCTCAACGCGTAATAGTGAGGTGAGATATAACCTTGTCTGTGCGCCGCTGTGACATCACTTGGAGGGCCTCGAATAGAGATATTGTTGTTATGAGACCCTGTTGTTATTTGTCTCCACTTTTAAGATTTTGTCCTTTATTGTTTCGTTTGTTAGATGATGGTTTTTGTTGATTGTGGGTTATTTTGTGGACATTTACATTAATTTAGTCACGGTGCTCGGTGGCTTGTAACTAATAGTGTGTAAGGTCCGTACATGCGTTGGCTTAGGATACACGCGTGATTTAGATGCAACTAGAGTCGACTTAGGAAAGCGTTGATCTACTGATCATGTATCAGTACACAATTAATGTTCAAATTCGTATTATTCAACGAAATTGAAGAATACCCCAGAGTGTCGTAAGAAAGGGTCGAAAAGTAGTTTATGATAAATTTAAATTATAAAATTTTCTAACATAACTTGTCCTCTCAAAAACAATTATTACACAAAATTTTCAAGCAGATTATTTAAGTACTTACCCACTCTACACTAACTTCGGGTACCTATGTTATAAATGCCTAAGTATGTGTTGTCGTCCAAAAAATAGTTCAACAATTTGAATGTTTTAGTTGAGCGGATTTTTCGTCATTGTTTTGTCATCATTTTGCTGTGAATATTTTTTTCGTTACAACAATTTTGGCTTTGGTTATGAGCCGTACGCGTAAGTACATACATATTAGATCTTGAAGAAATACGTTTCTTTATTTTCGCTTTATCAAATTGCCAAATCTTTACTTACATTTCTAAACGACATTGAAAATTAGAACACATAGAAAAATCCGAAATCTAAAGCTATGACCGGGAAATCTTTACTTGCGAAATCTCTACCATGTGGTTGAACCAAGTACCTATATACGACTATCCGATATCCGAAGGTTCATAGTTTTTTTATTTGTACAAATTAAAACATTACAGACTATTATCACTTACAAGTCAATGTGACATTGGCTTATTGGTTTTTTCTGATGTAAGAACTGTCATAATAGTAGAACATTATGATACGATACGAGTGTGCTATGGTGGGCACACAGGACCGCGGTGGCATTATCCGTACAAGCCGAATGCATAAATGGTCAATGCACATTGCAGACGCATTTCATTCGATGTTTTTCAACATACTTCCAGCAAAAAAAATGTTATTCTTTAAAAAAATATATATAAACAACTCGTTACTAATGAATGATAGGTATAAAAAAGTAGAAAACACTTGAGCGATAATGTTTTGGCAGCTAATATTTTATGCAATGTATACATACATACCGTCACGCCTCTTTCTCACATATAATATAAATATGTAATGTATGTACGTGGAAAACATGTCCAGCTAATGTGCTAAACCGTCGTCGGACGAGTCCAACACCGCACGAGGGAAAGCCCACCTCACTCTGAATACTGATCGATTAAAAGTAAAAGTTCCAGCTTTAGTATAATTCGAGTTTTATATAATTTACATAACATTATGTATTTCATATGAGTGAACGTATTGCGTGGCGAATTTAAACTGTGTTACATAAAAATATATTTTTACGAAGGTCCGCTAGACTAACACGTTTGCTGCAGCAATCGGGGCGTTGAATGTTTAATTTTAAACAATGAAACGGTAGTAACAAAATAAAGCACTGACTGAGGTTGACTGGAAGAGATTCCTTAAAGGGATAAGTTCGCCTGTGTGCATGTATCTGTGTTTGTCAATTGTATGTTTATTTTGAACAATCAAGAGTTTACTTATTTACTTGCTTAAAACATTTAAAAGAGATAAATCTTTGATTTTGATTTTGAATCATTATGTTGCCGACAATTCGTTTTACATTTTTGAAAGTGGGAAGAATACAGACATGCATCACCAATAATGTAATTTTTAAGTTCATTTGATCATATATATATTTCACAAATCTAAAGTACTTTTCTGATTTGCGGTGTTCAATAAAGAGTATTTGTATTGTTGTATTGTACTTTAACTCGTCTGCTTCCATACTAGTCGTAACACTAATAACTGGGGATCGGATATACGGATACATATTTACCTAAAGTTCTCTATACTCCAATGACAAATCCGATTCGACATAAAATAATGATAGTCGCCCTGTTACAACTCAATAATTGGTTGCGTTTCCGTACATACTGTCAGTGAATTTACTTTGTTGCTACACGACCCTGATGCAATGTCACCCTGTATATACTTACAAATACTTGAATGGGGAGTTAAATTGTAACTAATCGAAACTATGCAATCCCGGAACTCCGTTGTTTATAAAATTATGTTATGATAAAATTTTACGAAGCCTCTTCCTTCTTAGCATAGATTAACTTTAGGTAAATATGCATCACTCATCATCAATCATATCACAGGGCTTCTAAAGCTGGTTTTTGAAACTTATCTAAAAATCGAATTGCAAAAAATCATTTGTTTTTATTTTTAACATGCCGTAACCGGTATGAGATAATCCGCAACGATATCGCCTTTAACAACGCTCCCGCGTTATTATAATTAAAAACACTTTACACAATTATATTTTTACGGTATATGGTGCTGTTTAATTCATCGACAAGAGCGACAACAACACAACTGTGCGTCGACGTCAATTCACACATCAAAAAGTTTAATTAGTTGTTCAAACAGTGCCACTAGTAGTTGGGCTAAGGTCGCACCAGTGGCACACTTAGCTGAGCTAGCAGTAGCAGCTAGCGCTTTGCTAGACAGACAATATGCCCGTGATTAAAAAACCTTGGCCCGATTTTTGAAAATGCCACTCGAAGTTGGTGAAAAATTGTGCTGAATTTGAAACACTAGTAATTACAAGTAAATTACAGCTCGAATTAATCTAGACAAATGGTTGAAAAAAATATTTGCGCTATATTTGTTTTATATCAATACACGGATTTACTCGAAAGTGGTAAAAAAGTATTTTCAAAAATTTTAGGCCACACTGCATGTTGCTGTGTGCTGGCCAACTTTTCGAGTTGGTAACGAAATAATGGCTTAATCTGGCCACAAAATTTGTCGCCTCCGGTGTAATCTTAGCCTTATGCGAACGCGTAAGACAATGGACAAGGAAATGAACATCGTATTCTGCAGCATCACCCGCAACCAATAGACTTGTCAATTAATTAGATTCATGAAGTAACTTCTGCACAGTTTCAAAGGTTTCAATACCTAGATTGGTGAATAATAAAATGTAGTTAAAAGAAATAGAGACTACTCCAAGTTAAAGCATAGATATTACACCGCCATCGGAATTATATGCATGTACCAAATTTCAAGTCAATCTGTCTGTTCCATTAGCAGCGGGTGAAAATTAAAGGAGACAGAAGAAACGTGCTTTCTTGGAGATTTCTCGATATTTTTAAAGATAAGGATTGAGGTTAAGGCAGTTGTAGGGTGATTGATTAATATCACGGAAAATTAGGAAAATTTCGTGTACGAGTCTGATTCAGCACGCGGCTAGTTATACTTTTGTATTATTACGTTTTCTCGCAATGGCGCAGTATTCAGCGTCCTAAACCTTTTCCTCGGCTAAGGTTTACTTAACGAGTTTGACTGAGTGAGTGCATTGTTTGTGTTTCTTCGGTTGTAAAATTTTCTCGAACAAAAGGTGCTGTTTAGCTACACGTTCTGTGCTGCTAGTAAGGTAAACAACCTAACCCAGTTTAAGCGATACCGTCGACAATGATGCTATTATTTCACAGCTTTCCAGCGCTGGCGCAACTCCGTCATAGGTACACATAACACTTTGATATAATTCAACCAATTAAGCCAGAACTCTGGACAACACGCACGTTAAGACCTTAAGGCTCTTCTTAAACTGGTTTGACGATAACAACAAACGCATATGGTTTACTTAGCTGTGCAAATAGTCGGTATGGTAGCGCACCACGCGCCCGATACCAAGAACTTTCCCGTTTATTTAATTTATTAATATTTATCTTCATATGGTTTATTAAGAGCCTCGCGTGATAACGTGGCGGTGATAACGTTTGCTGTAGCTTTAGTGTTTCCTCGACTTGTTCAAACAAAGCGTTATCATTATTCCGGCTGGGAGTTTTTGAAACTTGTTTTTCTTTAAGTTTAAGGTAAAACTAAAATCTAAGTAAAACTGATTTCCTTGTAATTATTATACTTATTAAACGGGCAAATATTTTGTTTCAAGCGTCTAATACTCCGTGTAATCAAAGTTTTCCTTGAGTAAAATTTTATATTTCAATTATTTAGAGTTATTTTTCCTTCAGGGCCTGATAATTCTTTCCGCCTTCTATGCCTACAGCCAATGCTTGGGCACTAAGGACAAATTAGTAGGTAATGCAGTGTATTAATACAAGGCAACTAACCTTAGTTATCGAAGTTCTTTGCCAGTTAAGTAAAAGATAAGTTCCATTATGTTACCGCGGGAGGCACTGCGCCTGCGTGACGCCGCGCGACGGCCCGCGCGTACGCACGCGTCGGTATGTTGTGTCAACGCCCTTATATTTGTTTCCTTTGTCACCTTTCCTCACTGCGAACTCCCGTTACATGTACTTCGTATAAATATTATTGTGCACACTTTGTATGACAAATTTGAGTAGTACAAAAAGCGCGATACTGACTGAGAAACATATTCAATGTCTCAATGACGGAGTAAGTATTGTCTACTGTTACAACCTACATGAAGCGCTGGACGTAGAACAATACCGGCTGGCGCGAAACCTTCAAATTTTAAATGACCTGTCATATTTTCTTTACTTTTCCAATTTTCCTTGTCAATGTACCAATTCTGCGTGAAGAACATGAATTATATTTATTTATGGGTTGATTAGGTGTTTCTCTAAAGCATCATCAATATCAGTCATCTAGTCAACATTTGGTGACCCCGCCTTTTATTGAACAACAAGCGACGCGTGTGGATCCTTGGAAACAAGCGGAATTCCCGAGTCAGAACAACACGAGAGCATCCTGCATGGGCACAGAGATTACAAGGAAACCCTATAGTGTAGTGTTTGAGTAACGTAAATTACCAACTCACGACGAATTTCATGGTTGCCTCAATCCTGCTCAGCATAAGGTTGTATTTTTCGATAATTGTGCTAAGACTGCTTTAATTGTAGTTTTATTCAGTATTCATTGTGTTTTGATTATTACGTCCATACAAAATAGTCACCAAAGCCAATTAAACGTTTTTTTTTTTTTTTTTGTGCTTTGCTTTAGTAAATATAATTCATGTTCTTCACGCAGAATTGGTACATTGACAAGGAAAATTGGAAAAGTAAAGAAAATATGACAGGTCATTTAAAATTTGAAGGTTTCGCGCCAGCCGGTATTGTTCTACGTCCAGCGCTTCATGTAGGTTGTAACATTCTGCCCCCCTTGAAAGCCTAGCTTTCAAGACTATGGGAGCAATCCTTCTAGTGCTGAAAGTCTTGAGACGGCTCGTTTAATGATGCCGTTCTTCGTTCTTATGTCGACGACTCTGCCGACGCCATCATCGCCATAATACACCTTGACAATGCGTCCTAGTAGCCATTTCGTCGGCGGCAGTTGGTCATCCTTAACTAGAACCATGTCGTTTATTTTTACGAATCCTTTATTGGTTTTCCACTTCACACGTTGCTGGAGAGTGGCGAGGTAGTCCTTAGTCCATCGAGTCCAGAAGTTTTGTTTGAGCCGTTGCACGAGCTGATATCTGTTGACCGTCATTGACTTGACTTCGGGTGATGGCAGGAACGTCAATGGTCGCCCGACAAGGAAGTGCCCAGGCGTGAGTGGAGCTAGTTCCGATGGATCCTCAGACAACGGTGTCAGAGGACGCGAATTCATGATTGCCTCAATTTGCGCAAAAAGGGAACTTAACTCCTCAAATGTCAGACTAGTGTTGGCAGCAATGCGTTTTAGATGATATTTTGCTGATTTTACAGCTGCCTCCCAGAGTCCACCGAAGTTTGGAGCGTAAACAGGTGAAAAGTGAAACGTCAGTTCCTCATTAGATGCGAATTCTCCTATTTGCCGTTTACACGTTTGTAGCATTCTGTTCAACTCATTTTTAGCGCCTACAAAGTTCTTCCCATTGTCACAATAGATATTGAGAGGTTTACCACGTCTAGCAATAAATCTACGCAAACACATGATAAAAGCATTTGAACTTAGGTCACTGACTAATTCGAGATGGACAGCCTTTGTAGAGAAGCACACAAACACACAAAGGTAGCATTTAGATATTTTGGCCCCACGACCCTTCTTGTTTGCAATAAGGAATGGACCTGCGAAATCAGTCCCACAGTTTGTGAAGGGTAGAGCAGGAGTCACACGAAGTGGCGGTAAGTTGCCCATAATTGGTTGTATTGGGTTCAGCTTATATCGCTGACACCTCATACATTTATTTACAACCTTGGCTGCTAAGTTCCTTCCACCAATTGGCCAAAAACGCTCTCGTACAGAACTTAACAACAATTGAGCACCCGCGTGCAATAACCTAATATGCTCCCTTTCAAATAATAGCTTGGTGAATAAATGCTTGCTGTCAATAAGAATTGGATGTCGTTGTTCGTAAGGACAGTGTAGAGCATTAT
This sequence comes from Pandemis corylana, assembly GCA_949127965.1. Lineage (NCBI taxonomy): Eukaryota > Metazoa > Arthropoda > Insecta > Lepidoptera > Tortricidae > Pandemis > Pandemis corylana. Next base: position 4,650,814 of record OX421859.1, on the reverse strand, counting down.
CGATTCGACCACCAACACGCAATATGTCATTTTCATCAAGAAATGGATTTAATCCTAACAATCTCGATTTTCGGTTGAGCTCCTTAGTTGCCTTAAGAGAATGAATATCTTTATCAAAAGATTCTCTTTGAGCTATAGTCGCTAATTCAGTCAAACTTGCTTGCAATTCGGAGACACTAAGATCACCGGTTAATCTTGTCTTATTTTTATTGCAGTTATTTAAGAAACGTAGTACGAATGCGAATACCCTTTGTAAAGTTTGCAATTTAGAATACTTATTGAACGGGATATCACTGGATTCACATTGAACAGTCATGAACGATTTAATTTCTGGTAATGGGGCGTCAATATGTTTGGCTGAAGGCCACTCAGTCTCTGGTCTTTTAAGGAAGCAGGGTCCCTCCCACCACAAAGCACTGGTGAGTAATTGTTGAGGCGCGACCCCCCTTGAAGCCAGATCTGCTGGGTTCAAATCTGTTGGCACGTGACGCCATGCATTTGGATCCGATAATTCACGAATCTGGTCTATTCGATTACATACGAAGGTTTTTAGTGTTTTCGGTTGTGTATGAAGCCAGCCTAAGACAATTGTGCTGTCAGACCAAAATGTGGATCTGATAACCGTCACTCGTAAAGCCTTTGTAACTTTGGCATGTAATCGAGCTCCTAATAAAGCTCCTAGCAATTCTAAGCGAGGAATTGTCATTTCAGGTTTTATTGGAGCCACTCTTGCTTTAGCGCACAGAAGGCGAACACATATATCGCCTTGTTTGTCAATTGATTTCATGTACAGGCACGCTCCATAAGCATCCTTGGAAGCGTCCGTAAATGTGTGTATTTCAATCGTTTCAGGTGTATGACAGAGAGCATGTCGTGGAACATTTAAATTCGCAAAATGACTTGATTCCCTAACAAACTCACGCCATGAAATCTCAAGATCTTCGGGTACTAAGTCGTCCCAATCTAGTTTGCTTAACCATAACCGTTGTAGAACTATTTTGTGGAAAATCGTGCAAGCAGACAGAAGACCGAGCGGGTCAAATATTTTGCATGAGCTAGACAAAATATTGCGCTTTGTCACCCTTTGAACATCTTCAAATTCTGAAGAAAACTGTAGTGTATCATGTGTAGGTGACCATTTTAATCCTAGCACTGTTGACTGCTTGCTGAAGTCTTGTGGGTTGCTTTGGACTGTATCAATGTTGTCGAATATATCGATAGCATTTGTACGAAACTTCCGTAATGGAAGACCCGCACGAGACAGTTCGCCAATAACACCTTTAATAGTCGAAGCTAACTCAGATTTTGAATCAGACCCGGTATTCAGGTCATCAACATAAAAATCATGTCTTATAATATTAGCAACTGCTTCATCACTGCATTCATTAGCAACTTGCACTAGACATCTTGTACTTAGATAGGGGGCAGAGGACGTACCGTAAGTCACTGTATTTAACTTAAGGATTTTGAGTGGCTGACTCTCCTCGTCCCTCCACAAAATCAATTGAAGGTGACGCTGAGATTCGTCCACCATAATTTGGCGGTACATCTTTTCTATGTCCCCCGTCACAACATAAGTATTTTGCCTAAACCTTAGCAATATTGACAGCAAATCGTCTTGGACTACAGGCCCTACCATTTGTATATCATTTAATGATTTATTTGTTGACGTTTTGCAAGACGCGTCGAAAACAACTCGCAAGCGCGTCGTCTCGCTATTTTCTCGAATTACACAATGGTGCGGGATAAAATACCCAAAGGCTGGACGCTCCGTCTCGGTCAGGTGCCCTAAGCTCTCGTACTCTTTAAGAAAGGCAGCATAGTCATCTTTCATGTCAGCTTTGTTGAGTTTCTTTTCAAGACTAAAGAAACGCCTCCTTGCAATATAATATGAGTCGCCTAAGGCCTCCTCCGGGGCCTCACGGAGTGGAAGCTTAACACAGAATCGTCCATCATCAAGCCGCACTGTATTTTCTTTAAAGTGAGTCTCACAATACTCCTCCTCCTTTGACAGCTTTGACTCAGGAGGCGAGTTGGGAATGTCTTCTAGCTCCCAAAATTTGGTAAGACTATCTTTGATCTCTTGAGAGAAATTGCATCGAGTAGAAGAGCTTGAGCCCTGACCTGTCGGACCAGACACAAGCCAACCTAGCTCCGATTCTTTAAGACATGGTCTATTTTTGCCTAGTTTGATTTTCTTGCATCCCACAATATCCCAGAACACATCTAATCCCAATAGTAAATGAATTTCAGATGGAACATAGAAGCTAGGGTCTGCTAATTCAATTGACTCGGGAAGATTAAGACGCGATGTGTCAATTTTTAGACTAGGCGTAGGCCGTGTTATCTGTGGCATGACTAGACATGAAAGATCCATTTCGAATTTGCCGGATCTAGATTGCACAAGAACACTACAGCGTTTTGAAGTACTACCAATTACGCAATTATTTAACCCGGTAATGTTGTTTGGATCTGTTTCTTCGTAAGTAAGGTTCAATCTTCGTTGCATTGTTGTAGATATATACGAAGACTGACTACCTAGATCCAATAGAGCCTTCGTAGTATGTGTTTCCTTGGTTACAGGATTCACCAACTTCACTTCGGCTGTACATAAAAGGACGTAACCAGGGTTGGATGTCGGCATTGCAGTAGTCATGGTGCTAACATTTATGTTTTCAGACGACTCTGTAGCACTGCTGTCACTTATGTCAACGTGTAGTAATGTATTGTGTTTTTTATGACAAGTTTTACATGGGCCTAAGCGGCAACGATAGTATTGATGGCCAGGGCGCAGACAATTCTTGCATAAATTATGTTTTGACACTTCATTTTGCCTGCGATCCACTGACATTTCCTTAAAATTTTCGCACTCATAATTAAAATGATTTTCTTTGCAAAATGCACAAGTTATTTTTGTATTTTTGGCGTCATTATTAGCACTGGGTGTGTTTTTAGTATCACTTGAACCAAGCAGTGTTTTTATGTTTTTATTTTCTTTAGATTGGTAAGTAGGCTTATCATGTTTTTGTGTGGAAGCACTGTACTGTATAGTTTCTAAGACATCCGCACGATTACGAAGATACGTTAAGAAATCATTAAGCTTGGGTGAAACCTTAAGTGTATTTTTGTGTTCTTCCCACATCCTACTAGTGGCGCCATCTAGTTTTGACACCATCATGTATCACTAATGTATCCCAACTGTCTGTGGGTTCTTTAAGAGTGTGCAAAGCACGCAAATTTTTTGAATAAAAGTCGATCATATACCTAAGGGCCTTATGAGATTCCCTAGTAATAGGCTCAAAGTTGAACAATGACTTAACGTGGTTGTTGATCAGAATTCTTTCGTTGTTGTAGCGCTCGCATAGTAAGTCCCATGCGATTGAGTAATTGGCGCTAGTAAACTCAATGGATTTTATGACAATCGCTGCTCCACCCTCCAAAGACGCACGCAAATAATGAAATTTGTTTATTGTGGGGATGGACTCGTTTTTGTTTATCAGTGAATCAAATGTATCACGATATTCCATCCATTTCGAATAATTGCCGTCAAAGGTAGGTAATTTTATTGCAGGGAGCCGAATTTGACAGTTAACAGCCGTCTGTGAACTGCCATTTGAATGCATTGAACCTCCGGCCCCAGAAGCAGCGGTGGCATATTTAGTATCATTTGCTGGTTGGTGCAACTCTAGTATCAATTGTGACAATGAAATTAACTTAATGATAGAATCCTCAACTTGCTCACGTTCTAGAAGCTGATCAGCCAAGTTGACATCATCTAAATTTTCGATTTCTGTTTGAACCTCATCAAATTGAGATAATAACTCTTGAAAACGACTTAGTTTCAACTGAAGTTCACCGACTAAAACCTTAGTAAAGTTCTCAGTTGAAATCGTCTGTATTGTATCAATATACTTTCCATACAAAGTAACTTTCGCCTTTATAGTACCGCGTTTACGGACTAAAGGTTTTAATTCTTCGGACATTTTGACTAAAATAATGCAGGTACATACATCCGCATACTAGATTTCAGGCATAAATGAGCTGAACAGACTATACTGAAAATAAATTGAAATTCAAACCGTGCAGGCCACCGTTTCCAAGCAAGTGGCAAATAGGAGAGCTGCATGCAGCGCTGATGTCCTCGCGACGACGCGCAAAATTAATGTAGAACGTCAGCTTACACTCCTCTCTCCGGCAGAATCTCGACGGCAGTATAAGTATAGATTATTTCCTGAAATTTTAACGAAACTATAATATGCTTCAAATAGTGAGCAATCTGGATTGAATTAACAATCTGGATTGCTATGTATACCTTGTCAAATTTTTATCCTAAGAAATTTCGTAACAAAAAAAATAATGCGATATTTTACGCAACTTTGTTGACTATTTTGTATGGACGTAATAATCAAAACACAATGAATACTGAATAAAACTACAATTAAAGCAGTCTTAGCACAATTATCGAAAAATACAACCTTATGCTGAGCAGGATTGAGGCAACCATGAAATTCGTCGTGAGTTGGTAATTTACGTTACTCAAACACTACACTATAGGGTTTCCTTGTAATCTCTGTGCCCATGCAGGATGCTCTCGTGTTGTTCTGACTCGGGAATTCCGCTTGTTTCCAAGGATCCACACGCGTCGCTTGTTGTTCAATAAAAGGCGGGGTCACCAAATGTTGACTAGATGACTGATATTGATGATGCTTGCTTCAGTACTGTAATCGGTCACAGACTTGAGGTAGGTAGATTCTTATGTTTTTAAGTAGGTAATTCATTTAAATCACTACATAGTATAAAATAAAGTCGCTTTCTCTGTCCCTATATCCCTATGTCCCTATGTATGCTTATATCTTCAAAACTACACAACGGATTTTGATGCGGTTTTTTTTAATAGATAGAGTGATTCAAGAGGAAGGTATTTATGTATAATTCTACGCAGACGAAGTCGCGGGCAGAAGCTAGTATTTACATAAAATATCATATGTTGCTACACCAAAGAAACAAAATTATAACAATATCATTTTTTAATGTAATACATTGAAAAAAAAAGAAACAGTACGAAGTGCAATGGCATTAAAGAAGAGTATGGTAAAATATTTTCTTAAGTACATACACAAATCTTTGTCGGTCTCTCGCTTAATGCTCCTCTCATTTACTCAAAGGTTAACTGGTAGAGATCCCTTATAGGGATAAGTTCGCCTTTCTGCATATATTTAAGGTCTTTTTTGTGATTTGTCTCTGCTTCTTTATATTTGTACAATAAAGCATTTACTTACTTACTTACAAATCACGTCTTTATCCCTTACGGGGTAGACAGAGCCTAAGGTAACCTTAAGGCCACGTTTAGCATGATTAAGGGCGTATAGCTGGAAAGGGAAATTAAAACTAGTGATGGGTCGCTATGAATTCACTATGAATTTAACATGTTGGCCTTTTCGGAAGAGATAGGGATCATATTTTGGATTTTAATTATGTAATTAGGTTCTTTACACGAGAACTTAAACGACTCCCTTTAATATTTTACTATGAGCGAAATTAACCATTTTTCTTAAGGCAAGTAACTATTTACGATCCCCTAAATAATGCAACGATTTACCTCTATATTGTATGTGTAAGGATACATTACGAGAACGTTTCAGTTATAAAAGAAGAAACTTTACTTTAGTACAGAAAGTATTTCGATTTTGAATAATTTAATAACCATAATGCAATTAATACAAATTAAACTATTAAATTAAAATCGAATTAATAACTAAACTAAAACTAATCTTAAAATAAAATAATTAAAAAAGGAGGGGCCTTGGAGGGGACATTGGCAGAGGCAAGTGACCGGCGGATGATGTCGTTCAGCGCGGCGTGCCTCGAGAAGCGGCCAGCGCTCTTTAGGCAAGACAATCCGTGGTGTCCTAAGGGGTCTACATCCTTGCCACAGGGGCATCTATGAGGTGTGCAGCAACGAAGACCAAGGCGGAGGCAGGTGCATATACGAAATGTTTCGGGGTCTAAAAAGGTTCCGGTGTTGGGAGAAGGGTAGGCTTCTAACCAGTAGCCGGCTTCTTTAGTTCCCGCTGCTAAAAGCCTCGCTCGATCAGACCCCGAACTATTACTTATGAGGTTGTCAAAAACGAATTTGCAAGTTATGTCGTCCCAGCTCCTTTGTGAATTTGGGTTATCGGGAAATTTTGAGCTTGGGTTGGCAATTGTCCAAGCATTTTTGGCTTCATCCAAGCCAGCAGTCAAGTAGTTAGAGGACAAGTCCTTAAGGATTTTACCTACTACACTAGCTGAGCTATGAACCGAAGACAAAAATGCTGGAACAGACACACTCGTAAATTTGCGGATCCCAAGCCCACCATAGCGGATGGGTAGGGATGATTGAGACCAGTTATCTTCGCTGAGTTGAATGTTACGGATCGATTCTAAATTTTGTTTGATAAAGTCGTCGTCTTGTTATAAAATGTTATTAAATAATGAATTTTGAGTTATGGTATGAGTTATGACTGATGAGATGACGAGTTTGTAAAAAAATATCTAATGAAATCATACATGCCTGCTAATATACATTTTAAAGAATTTATGTCATACGTCAGGGAAATTCCGTTCAGCCGCAACAGGAAATTTTTGTTTTTAACACGCTTTTTTATTCTTTTGTGACATGTCACGTCATTTGCCTGTTGTATAATTTGAAGGCAAATATTTATTAATTTAACGCATTAGTATCGGTGTCCAAAGGGGAAATGCTCTGAATGATCTGCGCCCGCGGGGCCGTCGGGGGCGCCTCCTTTTTTGATTGTTTTATTTTAAGTTTAGTTCGTTTTTTTTAAATTAGGTTATAGTTTTTTTTTGTTTAATAAATTAGTTGATCATGGTGATAACTGCAATACCCATGCATAGTAAAACTGCCACCTGCTAGGAAAAAAGTGGAGTTAGTCATCGTACAATAACGTCAAACCGGTTTTTTAAATAAATACGTACCTAATTTGAATTAACTAACCACAATGTCGTTAGAATATTTTATGGTCAAAATCAATTAGGGATTGTTTATTGTTTTGACTCCTCGGCCTGCCAGAATGGCGCATCGATAAAAAAAATGGTAGATTGAATTGATTAAAATTTGCGATTATTTTCGAGCGGACCCTTGCAATAATTGAGATTATCCTGGCAAAGGCAATTTAAATGCTGTCTGAGAAATATCGAACACGGATTGAGGATAGTTATAGGTACTTAACAATATGATTTGTATGTAGGTACTTAAACTATACATTTATATGGACCATTTCATTTGCATACTGAATATTGCATTGAATATTGAGTATTCTTCTGCATAGCTGACTCAATTTCTGAATAATATATTTTAGTTTTTCGTTTTTACACACGTTTTAAGTTACAGTGTGCCGTGCCAGCCGGCCATCTTTATATCTCCGAACGTCTACAATCATTGCTTACCGTCAGGTTTCCTCTGACACAATCATGCCTGTCTCAGAGGAATAATCGTGTCAAAGGAAACCTATTAAGCATGAAAAAAAATTATAAATAACAAATAAAAACAAAGTTTAAGAAGTAAACTTGATTTTATTCAAGAATAGCCATCCGTACGATTTCGTACGCTGACAGCTTTTTATCTCTACATACTGGAAATTAAAACTCCAGCCTGGACATACTGATGATGCTGTCAAGTGTAGCTACAGCTTTTAACGACTTTTGCACAAATGCATATAATTTGCACACAAGCCAGCGCCTGGGGTAAGGGCACGGCGCGTGAGACCCGCCCGCGGCAGCGCGCTGCGCGAACGGCTCATGAGGAAAACCGTACATTCTTAAGAACTGAATGAAGTCTAATTAAAGGTTTGATCAGAAGATAGATCGTGGACACGCTACATTTATCGTAACAAAACTCAGCGTTCAGTTGGAAACATAAAACACAAATTCACTAATTTGTGGAATTTTGTCAAGCTGCCAATTGGGGTAGGTATGGTATAGCTGTCGCATTGAAGTCATGCTTATTTTGTGATGCCTAATGTGCGATGACCCTAATAATCCGTCCGTTTAGTGTAAAAAGTACGCTACGTAATAATATTATGTATATTACAGTTATGTACCTACACATTAATAGTAGTTTCTTCTTCCACCCGAACCTATGTCGCTCCATACATACTTCCGATCTTTTATGGATGACTTCTGTTTTCCTCGTCGACGTTTTCCATTCCTCTTTACACCATTCAAACATTATCATAAAATGCACCTATGGTGTATGTAATTTGTAGTAGTAAGGCATTTGTCATTGCGCATATTCCGGCGAGCGCGTGTGGCGCGGGCGCAGCTGCGGAGAAAGCCTGCGTCTGACCAGCGGCCACACCTCGCCTTTTCCTGTTCAGCAAAGATTTATCGCTTTTATTGCTAATCGACCGACTCACTTGTCGGACTTGTTCTTCATACATTAGCTTGTTTCACTAGCGTAACTGGAAACTTGGCGTTTAGCCAAAATCCTTCTTTTTGGTTCTTCAAATGCTATAACGGATGTCAAATTATATGTAGACTTTATGGAATCACAGTCCTTTCTAATTTAGCACCGCATAAATACCAACTTGAGGAGTTCAATGCTGCATTATAGGATCGGCTCCATACCAGTACGCTTCTTATTTCAGTTATCCTTAAATGTGCGCGTCAGCTTCGAAGGTTTTTATCGTCATGAACCGTGCATGGAATTCAAACTGCGTTCGCATCACTCCTGGGCATATCCCGTGCACTATGTGCGAAAGAGACATGATGTATTCCACGCGCGAGAAAGCTCTCGGTCCCGATGACTCATGTCCGAACACCAATTAAAATGTTACCTGCAAGACATGTTTTGATCGCGCATCAGCATTCTTAACGATAACGTCATAGTACATTTATCCTTTTGCTATCTACCTGCTAGCCATTATCCTTCGAAAGGCACATGATTTGATCAACAAGAGCCGGTTAACACTTGAACGAGTTTTTTTTAATGCGGATGCATTGACCAGACGCCGCGTGATTGCGGTCTGGTTTGCATGCAATAAATTTTAATACCTGTTTCAAGTGTTACTCATTGATTTCAAGAACCGTATGTATGTACATTTATCTTTTTTTCAAATGAGGAATTAGTTGTGTTAAGCACGTTAAGGCCAAATGTGGAGAGAATCACAAAGCGACCCAACAGCCTTCTGATTTTCCAAGAAAAACGCTTTCTCTACTTGCCGGCAGCGGCAGCAGCTAGTTCCAAGTGTTTTAATGTGTTGTTGACACAGTTAAAACGCACTTACTTAGTAAGATGTAAATGTATAACACTCTTTTGGCACTTAACGACGACTCCACTATCTCGTTTTACCGTTTAGACAGTTCCGAGATGACAGGGCCATAAAGCGACTTGTTCAACCACATCTTTTCCGTGAACAATTGCTCGAAATGCCAGCGTTTGTTTACCAAATAAATAATCGACGATCAACAACTTGTTACGCACAAATACTCATTTATTCTGAACTAGTCAATCCCAAATCTGTCGATGACAGAACTGAGTCCAACGATCGGCTAGAAGCGGCCGCGGCGTGTGGCATGCGGGATGTGGGTCACCGTTTCGGTGACAATAGACTGTTTTTAAATACAAACGAATGTTGCCTCTCAGTGCAGTAACGGTAAAAACCATGATATTACTTTTTTCTTTAAAGCACCTAAGTATATTGAGTTTTGGAAAGTTGATAACTGTATTCGTTGGCGTGATTATTGCCACCATTAATGAGTGGATCCACTTACTCTATCAATGTACATAATTTTGGGATGAAATTAAAAGGTTTTGTAATTCGCTTTGTTGAAACCGACTTAATTTTATTTAAGTAAGTGTTTTTAGTATTTTTCTATACAATACAAACTAACATAATCTTGGTACTTTAGAAAGTTTTTGCACCGAACATACTACGAAAGCAAAAAAGAAATAAATTGAAAGATGTCGTCGTCATTGGGACAATTTTCGCTTTCCGCTTTTGTCATCGGCGCTGTTGAATTGTCTGAATGCGATTTTGTGATACGCCTGTTGGTCGTGCCAAATGACAGGCTTCTAGACCTCACATAAAGCTATTAGGTATGGATTGCAATGTTTTTTTTTCTCTTTTTATCATGAACCATTCACAAGAACCATTCTAAGTAGTAATGTCAAGAAGAAGAAGAAGACTACGACAAGGAGACTGAATTTTAAAATGTTAAGGACTGGCGTCTGTGTCGACATTACACTGAATAGTTCAGAAAATGCAATGATATAAAAGCGTCGGTGCAATTTAATCGTATGAGGATGAGGACAAGAGGAAGCGAGGCGGCCTGTGCCTCCAATATCACCAAGTAAGAGGGAGAGTGATTCGAGTCAATGAACTAAGTAAGTTAGCGGTTTACCGCAGGGTCCGACTCTGGGACCCTTTGTTTATGCTTTCTTTGTACCTAACAATCCTGCCTATAAAAGATGTTTTACTGGCGAGCGGTTAAATTGAATTCTGAAACCGGTATGCAAATTAAACTTCTTACAAAGGATTTGTTGCATCACTCGACTCGGTATAACTCGTGTGAATTTTGTGTTGCAGCTTTTAGGGTTTGATGATTTGTTATGGTACCTAATTTCCCTTATTATATTCCCATACTTAAAAGGCTTACAAAATATATTACACTGACAGCCATCCCATCCGCAACTTCACCAGGTACATAGTATAAAAAAAATTGCTTTCCGTTGTCTGTCTGTCTGTCCCTATGTATGTGTGTAGATATTTAAAGCTAGGCAACGGATTTTGATGCGGTTTCTTTTAATAGATAGAGTGATTCAAGATGAAGGTTCATATGTATAATTCTACGCAGACGAAGTCGCGGGCAGAAGCTAGTTAAAAATAAATTACAATCTGTTAAGGCTTGCGAATCGTTCGGATCGCTCATGTCACGCAACGCAACACACGGGACCACCGCCATTTTCTGACTAGTAACGGACGAAAGCATGACAAGGCAATTTTTACTAAGTAAATCACGAGAGAAATTTTTGAAAAATAATTTTGACATAACTATAACAAGAACAAAACTCACGAACCTATTTAATTAGTTGGCACTGGTACAGTTATCGAAGCAAAGAATATTGCAAATATATACATAACTGCGTAGCCTAAGTGTACTCGTCCTGTTTACCAATAGATCAAACTAACCGATTTTATCTTGCTCGAGTAGCTCGTGCGACAGCTCTTTAAACTCTTTATTATATCTCAATGTCGGCGAACTCAAACCAGCGTTCAGTCTTAACAGTTGTTCGGTCTCAAAAGATCTCAATCTGGAACGGTTTACCATTACACTTAGTTATCTTGTATATGGTATCACAGCAATCGTAATTAACATCTGCAGAGTGAGTCGACGTGACATTTGTCGATAATTTGCGAGATATCGCCTGCTCATACGCCGTCCATTGTTCTCGCTAACGGGACCGCCATGTGGCTATGGCTGCTGCCAATCATTAGCGTGATTAGCGACTGAGCTTGTTAACTTCTTTCTTTGTTGTGAATCGTGAGATATTTGAAATTTATTTTATAGTCCCTTTTATTCGAGAAAACTTTTTGTAACATACTTTAATGCAAAATAGGCTTTCGTCTGATCACAAACACGCCTGAAGCATCAACATTCACAAAAGGGCAAAATAGGCCTTTATCTGGTCTTTTAATATCGAAGAAAAAAGCGCTTCTGAGTCGTCCCTAAAACCTTTTTACACCGACTTAATTAACGTTCAGTAACAGTTCATTTGCAGTCGATTCCCATCATGCCGCGATGTTAATAATGTTCTTTGAATATGGTCCCCTAAAATTTTTAGTGCAGACTTACGGCTCGTAATAAAATATAAATGGTCACATTTTAAATTCTCGGAGAAGTTAATATGTTAGCGCGAGCATCATGTTGTTAGTGCGCTGCATTACGGCTCGCAGATCTTATCTCGCGCCGTGTGGCCGGTCCTTAACGCGAAGAACTCCTTTTGGCGCAGCTGACAATAATATTTTTACGTTTAACTACATTTTGATGCGAGTCGACTCACAAATGGAGAGAGGCATCGACTTTTGCCATTACTTTTCCTACATCACCGGACAGAAATTTTCGTTATACGCTTTGTTTCATATTTTGAATATGAGCTTAACGTGCTGCCATTCGTTTTACATTTTACGAATATTTGGCTAATTTGAAGGTTCAAAGATTTCAAACAAAATTACTGCAGCATCGTTGTCTAATCGATTATTAATGATTATGTAGCTCAATTAATTGGTCCTGACACGGATACGATTCTATAATCGGTTCTAACGTATGCGGAGTAAAATTTGGACAAAGTTCACAAACATTTTGTCATGATAAATATTGTGATACTATTTTTGCTAAATTTATCGTTTTAAACTGCGGCGGGTCTCTTGGCAGATCTAATTATGCTCAGGGGTTGTCATCTATCACAAACATTGCAGGGATTTCTCCTTATGTTGCTGGTTTACATATAGCAACTAAGTATTTTCAGAATATTTCTATCGATTTTCGACATCTAAATTATCGGTCAATTATAAATCATACAGCGCACGCGTCCCACAGAGGCCGACGTCGGGGGTTTGTAATTCGAATCGTTTCCGGCGTTGCGCTTGCGCCGCCTAATCGAAGCCATGAAGGTTTCGAAAGTTTTACGATAGTTGTTGACTTTTCATTTATCCTATTACATTTCCATTCTAGATCTAGGTCTAATGTTCAAAGAAGCAAGTACATTTTTGAACTAAGTATACTTTTTTAAACCTCGGTTCCACAATCGCTTGTGCAAAGCAGCTACGTCTCGCCCTTCCCTTGCCTTTCTTGGCGTTACCACAAAATCGGTAGTTTCTCTATCGATAGTTTTAATGGAAAAATCCCGTACTACCGATACTATCGATCTCTCATTTATCGCTAAGCAGCAATGCTATCGATAGTATCGATAGTGTTGCTATTCAATAATGCATAAACTATCAATAATATCGATAGTATTCTACAGAAAACTACTTATATTATTAATAGTATCTATAGGTACTATCGATACAATCGATAGTTTTGTGCAATCGATAGTGACTTATATTTCGATTCTATCGGTTCCAAGGTAAAGGTAGAATAGAATAGAATTTAGCAGAATAGAATTTTGTACTCGAATGGCATCCAATTTATTTGTACCGCATTTTGGATTTCCGCAAGTTTCCAAGTTTCCACCTACTTGCCAGTATAGATGTAACCTATACGGATTGAAATGAACGCAACAATCGATGGTATCATTGTTTTATGTTTTATGTTTATTTAATCATTCAATATAAAATTACATCACTTAAAATTAAATGTCAAGGAATTTATATTGAAATGGTCAGCTTAAAATAAAAAATAAAAAATGACAACAATAAAAAATTAAATACAATTCAATTTAAATACAAATTAAAAATATGTCACAAAATGGAAATTATCATTAAAAGTAACAAAAAATAATAATAAAAAATATGGATAAATTAGCTAAGTCTAAGTGTCAAATTTAAAAATTCATCTACAGAGTAAAATGGGTTTTCCAACAAAAGGACTTTAAGGCGACGACCAAACGTTTCGTACCTATTATTAGTATTTCGTACCTAGTATTAGTTTATGTACCTAATACATATTGAAAAACAATTATATAGATATCATCGATACTATCCATATTGCTCAAACTATCGATAGGCTATCGAAACACTGTCGATAGTGGGCTATCGAGCGGCAACATTAGCCCTTCTCTGCTGCGATATAATACACATTAAATCAGAATTTTTGTCACATACCTATTAGTTCAATAGTATCCTCACACGTTTCGTAATATTAGTCAATGACGAAAATTTCACCTAAATTGAAGTCAAGTGGCCGCAATAAATAGAAATAGTATCTAAGATTTTACAATTCCAGCATATGCAATTGCCTCACACACGTGCTAAAAGCCCGTACCGTACCAGTAAAATAATCATACACATAGGTACGACGAATGCAATGTGAAATATGAAATAAGTGACCATGCTGGTTACAGAGATACGTGTTTCCAAATCTAGGACAATCTTATTTAGAAATGTGCAGTGTAAAATTTCAAAGTAGAGTATTTTAGTTATGGGCTAGCGGCTGAGAACGAGAATGCGACTGACGTGTTATCAGCACTTCATTTAATAAGCGGCTTCGTGAGAAACTTTCATAACGGCGGTGCCTTCTGGTCTTCAATCAATCACGTTGCTTCATCGATCAGCATTCTTCATGCGACTATATCATTAATTTCATTGTTTATTATTGCCGTGTTTGTTTCTATTATATTATAGATCTTGTTTGGTAAACGAATCCATTCTCGATTGGATTCCATTTCTCAGGAAAATAATGTTTTTGTTTGAGACTTTTGTTTTGGTTTGCGCTAACATTCCGGAAGAGAACAATACTGCAGTCCGTGAGCTCTTAAAACATTCGGGTGCTGTCTCGCTCGCTCTTATTGTGCTTGATACTTGAATTGGCCAAGTGAGGGAGACGGCAAAGCAAACCCGAATGGCATTCTAAGAGCTCACGGACCGTAGTATTGTTCTCTTCCGGAATTTTAGCGCCCAAACCAAAACAAAAGTCTCAAACCAAAACATTATTTTCCCGAGAAATGGAATCCAATAGAGAATGAATGCACGGACTATAAATGAGTTGCAGCGTTTATGAATGATGACTTACCTATCAAGTTAAATTTAATACAGCATTTTTTGAGAATTTTAGAAGCTGTAGAAGAAAGTATAGCTCTACGGTGAGCATGGTAAAAGATACACGGTACCAGTAGTATCAAGCTAAGCAAAAATAACCTGCGTTTTTTACATTTTTATTTCATAAGATAAAGTCAAATTAAGGAAACTTATTATATTATTTAGTTAAAGCATGAATAGCACGCTTAATTTACACAAGGATTTGTATTAAGCGTAGCTAAGAAGCGCAGCTTAGAACATCTAATGGTGGCAAAGTAGCCTAACTATGACTTAATGTTGTTAGGTATATGAAAACTATGGAAAGTGCACAACTTAATAGTCTTAAGGTTATACTTTGGATTAAAAGACGTCAGGTTCAATGGAAGTGTTATTGTTTACAGCTGTCGGAGGAAGTGCAGCGGAAGCAGAGCGAGTACCAGAAGTGTTTGGAGTCTTACAAGCAGATGCGTGCCAAGTTCGAGGAGAACTACCTTAAATGTAAGTGTAAGTTTTATACACACTACTAATATGTTATATGAGACTCAGTTTAAGGCTAGAAATTAAGAGATCCGAACTTTTACATACTGCAAATTGTGGTGCACAGTCGGCGTCAGAAGCAGCCGAACAATTAAGTTACTTTGTCGCAGTAACTAACTATGTCGTTAAGTTTGAAGTGTATCACGGTACCTATTGAAAATGACAAGGTATTTACAGTCGACGTAAAAGATATCTTTACACTTTAGTGCCTTGTCGTTGCAACTTCATGTTTGAACTTTCATATGAAGTTGTCAAAGTGCTTGGAGTGACAAGGCACAAAAGTGTAAATATATCTTTGACGTCGACTGTACTAAAGTATTCAACTACTTCTGAGGTCGACCGTACAAATTTGTACGAAAAACTAATGTGTCTGGCATCGAGATTTTGGGTTGTGGAGGCGTGCGTGATCTTACGCAGTCTTGTCAATAAGGAAAACTACGCAGGTGACATCACCAATTTGTTAAAGAACAAACGTACTTTTGTTTAAATTTATTGTACTGTGCGGCGGCTTCAGCAATAATCAAGAGTTTGTAGAAAATGTTCAATAGGCAAACGCTTCATTGTTTGTAAACTAGATCAACGTTCGATTGTTTTAAGTAGTAAACAAAATTGTAACCTAAAATTTCTCTTTTCATTTCGTCAATAAAGCCACATTAACGGCTGATAAAATATTTTTCATTAAATTTTTAGTTCCAAATTTTGTCCCGCCCTTGACGCGGTTCTGTTTGAACATTAATCAATGTATGGAAATACGAGTATTTGTCAACTGAGATTCAAAAATGCTGAAAAACATTAACAGAGCTATTAAGCCAAACTTCCATGCTGGTCTGGGAGCAAAGAAAAAACATAGAATGTTCCAGTTGCTTCTTCTCTCTCAGCCCATCGAGGGAATGGGTGAAAATCATAGGAATCATGTTATAGGCGATGTGGCTAGCAACCCATCACTGTTTTGATTCCGTTTTCCACGCTCACAATCTTGCTAAGCATGGCCTATAGGTCTTGTTAGCATAGGCTCTGTCTACCCCTTAAGAGATAAAGACGTGACTTGTGTATGTGTATTAAGCCAAACTAACCAAACCACCTGCTGAGATATTCCGGAACAAAATTATAAGAGACCATAGTCTGAATCTCGGAAAAGGCTCCAAAGATTTTCATTAAATTTGGTATGCAGGGGGTTTCGGGGGCGATAAATCGATCTAGCTAGGTTTGATTTTTAGAAAACGTACCAAAAAAAATACCGGTCATCCGGGTAGGTACTTTACAAAAAGATGAATGAGCTGTAATTTTCTTCTACAGTGCTCCATAGGTATTCATTTTCACCCCAATTTTTCAACATTTTCGAATGGTACCTACTTTCTAGCGATGTCTTCAAAAATCGAGTCCCAGGTTTCTGCAAAAGTACAGTTACGTGAAGATAGTCGGTTATTCTTTAATTTATCGCCTCCTGGCGCCGGCAACGTGTTATTGCGAATATTATTACGAGTTACAGCTTCCACCGTAATCATTTACGAATATAAACCAGACGCTTGTGTTGTTTTGCCGGTGCGTCGGTGGGACCTAGTCAGGAACAGTAAAATAGATGAACTTTAAAAGCGATATTAAATTTTGAATGTTCTGTGTCTCAAAAGGAACTCTAGGATTCATTTGTTGGCTACCTGCCTGTCAAGACCCTTTCAGATCAGGTAGTTATGAAACTTATAGGGCTTAAAAATGAGGTTTCTAAGTTATCTTTTAAAGATCTTTTAAAAATGTATTTTTATTATAAAAACCGTGGGAATTATAACCATTAGGGTAGGCTGTCCGGTGTCCTCTTGTTTTGTAGACAGAATTTTCACATAATTTCATTTTATACATTTTTTTTCAGAGAATGTACAACTATTAGAATATTAAATCAAATATTTTCATTTCAAATCTATAACCCTATTTTAACCTTTATTTATTTTAGAAACATATTTGAAAGAAAATTTATTCACTGAATTTTATTTCGTAGATTCATTTTTCAAAAGATGACAAATGGTAGATTAATTATTCACATAAGCTTCTTTCTAAGTTGTAGGTATTATTTATTTGAGAAAATACATGACTATTGTGAATATAAAATAATACTTAGAAAAAGTAGGTTTGGTTAAATTACTGCGAATTGATCATTCTATGAAATGAGTATGAGAAACAATTGCTGTGGAACAAAATTCTATAAAAATATCTTCTACAGTATAGTGTACAACCAGGCTGCATAGTCAGCGTCAAATAGTTCGTGACACCCAAAGTGGCCAAAAAGTTAGCAACACGACCTTATTACAACTGTAACAATGACGTGTTGCGAACTATTTGGCTACTTTGGGAGTCACTAACTATTTGACGCTGACTGTACTTCCCGTTGACATGCAATTATGAAATTTTGCAAGAAGTAGGGACCTAACTAAGGCCACAAAAGACAAGCGTTTAATTAAAGGGAAATCTTTAAAACCACTCTCCTAACCCACTCCTTAGGGCAAGGTTATTCCATTCGTATCTATTTACTCGTATTACTCGTGTTATGTAAACACGGCAGGACTCAAAAACTTTACACGGTTATGTAAATAAGTACAGTGCTTTTTATGAAGCCTGTTCCGTTTAAATCAGGTAAAAGTAGACGGATTTCACACTAAATTACATCAATGCTCATGTAGGTGCTTGTGCCTGAGATTGCAAAGTATGAAATAGAGCCAATTTGATCGGAAAACGTACCTAAGTTAAAAACCAAAGCATGACTTGAACGACACGCTAAGACAAATTCAAAAACTACGCTTAGTAGTTTGAAATTCCAAAGGAAGTTGACAAATACTACACAAAGTTGATGTTTGCCCATAAACGAAGAATTTCACTGCGGCGTAGAAAATCTCTGAAGTGGGACAGTTTATTGCGATGACGTACTCGTGTGTGCTTGCTATGAAACAACGACTAATTATGAAGATTAACGCATGCAAGTTGCACTGTGGATGCAATCAGGGCGCACCTTTACACCGTTACGGCTGTTTCATGTATGTCAAAGAAAACTTACCTTGATTGACCCTGTTTATGTTACCTAGCTAGGTATACACTTTTTGAGAAACTAATATTAAATTTTAACTTAATTCTCTAATTAATATTGTTGATGTGCGCAACAAAGATCGCGATTAATAGAAATACCATAGCAACTCATTTAAATAAACAGAATCGCGTTAAAATGAACACTTATTAAATTATTCAAACTCCTGTCTCCACGATCTAAGTACAATCACCGACTCTAGAGGCGCCTGAGTTGACACAGTGACAAAGCCGTTTGAATGATGGGCCTTGATCAAATGAATGGTCTTTCTACACCTGACGGCAACTTTATTAGACAGTAAACAATGGAAATATTAGGTTAATGTGACTACCAGCTGTCGTCTCATCATTTGCTGGTTTTCTACGCCATTGTATAGTCCCTTGCAACTGAGTTATCGAGAGCAGCGCTGTCTGTCACATTTCAGGCTTTCGGCATTTTAGTGAGATTATTATTATGTATTTTTTTACAACATACTTAGATAAAAATAACCTAACCTGTCTTAAAACTGCACTACCTATTTGCGAACTCTAATTCGGTTTTTATAAGAATTGGCCCAACAAGGTTCAACGAACTTATTTTTTTTTTTTTACATGGAATCCTATCTATTTTGGAAACTGATTTCATTACTCCATATGAAACAAAATTAGAGTATTAGTCTTCATGTATGTACAGTGAACCAACAAAACCTAGTTACCCCATATACTTAATGATCTTTGCATAAAAACATAAAACATATTAATAAACGCCATCGTATATGTTTCAGGTCCAACGAGCCGAGGTGGTCGCAAACTGGATGAAACGCGGGATAAGTACGGCAAAGCGTGCAGGCGGCTGCACCGCGCGCACAACGAATACGTGCTGCTGCTGGCCGAGGCGACCGAGTGCGAGCGCGCGCTGCGGACTGCAGCGCTGCCTACACTGCTAGACCAGCAGCGGCGCCAGGGCGAGGCCACCGCAACCTCATGGTGAGTCCGCGTGTAGCTGCTGCGTCTGCACCGGACGCACTGCCGCACTGCTCATCTGCTGAGAACTGTAGCGGTGGCAGAGGGAGGCTAGCAGTGCTACCTCGTGGTGAGTACGCATTTAGCTGTCCGTGCTTGAGCCGGCAGGACCGCAGCGCTGCAAGACCAGCAGCGCAGGCAGGGCGAGGCCACCGCCACCTCAAGGTGAGTCCGCGTGTGACTGCCCGCGCTTGACCGCCGCTGTTCATCTGCTTAAAACAGCAGCGGCGGCTGAGATAGACCACCAGGGTTACCTCGTAAGGATATCGGCTGTAACTGCTCGTGCTTGTGCCGAATACAGTGAGTGCCGCGCTGTCCAGCTGCCCCAACTAGCGGCTTTGGCAGGGCGAGACCAGTCTGACCATCAATTTCAATTCAGACATCAATTTAAGGCGTCCCGGGCATTTTCTGTTAGGTGCTGACAGAACATTAAGAGACGAGATAGCAATAGTAACCTATAAGAACTGTCGAGAAGGTTCAAAAAACCTTGATGATGATGAATCATCAAATGCTATAATTTGTCTTGTTTCTAATTTTAATTTTCAAAATGTTGTCAACAGGAAAGGAATCCTTTTAGAAGTTGTGCAGCGGTCAGACTTCAATACGGATAAATTTAAGGAAATCCAGAGCAAAGCGGAAACGACTGTGCAAAACCTCAGGCCGCAGGACGAATATAAAGAATTCATAGAAAAGTACAAGTTAGTATTTACTTGTATTAATGTTGACCTAAATCCTTAACTATAGCAATAAATAAATCAATTAAGCATAAGCATCTAATTTAATTTGAAATTTATGTAATTAGTTAGTGATTTTAGTAATCTCAGATTTCTTTCAGATCACCTCCCTCGACTCCAGTATCCTTCATTTTCGACGAAAGCCTAGTTGAAGACACGAGCGGCAAGCTGCAGCCAAACCAGTTGACCGTAGATAACTTAACGGTGGAGTGGCTGAAAGAGAAACTAACTGAACTGGAGTCCACCTTGCAGGACAACAGGGAGAAACAAGTGGCCCTCCAAGGACCAGAGATCATAGGCAACGGAGTCTGCAAGAACAATAACACTGGGATGACGAATGGCGTCAATGGAATTGATAGGTATGTTGTGGTTGATGGCAAATGTGTTTGACGGAGTATTGTTCTACGACGGTGGACTAATTGCTGTAGCGATTATCTAACTAAACGGAAGGTGAAGTAATTAATGGCAACTTATTCCCATTTTTTGGAAAAAGCGATGATATAAGGCCGGACTAGGCATAATTGAACTAGATCCCACATTTAATAGGTTGCGTATTGCGTGTTGAAGGAAGGGATACGTAGATTTCTCAAATGCCGCGAGCTGATAAATACTTACCTACGTCAAATTGGATCTACTGCGTTTCTTATTTATAGTATCAGTAGCGCGGTGCTCTCCCACGGATTATTATTTCTGTTAATAGACATACTGAACTTATTAAACGGAAAACCTGTTAACAATTAGGTGCACTACCTTTGCATTATTTCATTCATGAATACCAGACAATGAATCACGTGTGAGGAGATTTTATTATTAACGTCATAATGCTACATGTGCTCATTAAATGTTGTATGACTACCCAGAATAATTGCTACTAGGTTTATTGAAGAAACCCATTCGTTTTAAACAAGGAAATGCGGGAATGAATTTTGAATTATTTGATTATTTTTATTATTATTATTATTTTTTTTTTTTTTTTATTGTCCTGTTACTAAGTTAGTTAATACATCTATATCCTACATAGGTATCTTCACAATAATAAACTGTAACTTGTCAGTGGAATATGTTGAAGAAAAACAGTTCCTCTTTATCTGTGCGTATGTTTGCGCTAATCTTAGAAACAGCTTAACTGTTGTGGTTTGTTTGAGGTCACATTTATTGTTTATTCATTTCAATTAGTTCTCAAATAAAAAAAGATAGTTACTTTAATTTAAATTATTCAGTGGCAAATCGTTGTTCAATTGACTTGACCTATATAGTGCAATGTTAATAAGTGACGATTGAGTATGTAATTTAACCTTTATTATCATCATCTGGTTCTTTTTTTTCTGATCGTCCACTTAGCAACACAAAAGTTTTGTCACATAAATAATCAATCAAAATTATAAAGATACTTAGATACCTGCCTTTTTTACATACATACTAATAGAAAAATGGTAGTTACAGTTTGTAACATGCTATGATACAAGGGGGCGTGTCGACGTAACTTTCATTGTCAGAATCATGATAGTAACTCTAGTTTCTTTTCCAGGCATTCTCCCCCTCCAATCCCAGTGACGACGTCCGAGCCAATAAAACTACTGGAGCTCCGCATGGCGGAGCGTAAGTGCGCCAAACAGGCCGAGATGATCCGATCCGCTTTAGCAGAGTTAGGCTGCGAGGAGGCGCCCAGCGGCTGCCCAGACCTCTCCGCGGAAACCGTCGGCGTCGACAGCCTCGACGGCAGCTCACCAGACCACCAGGTTTGTAATTTAACAATTTTAATTGGAATTTCAGGATATAAGTGGACTTGCCACGGGCAGACGTGGAGCATGTATAAGTACATACATGGCATAAGTACTATTTTAGTGTGATTATTGGGTAAATGGAGTGGTGGAGTCGTTAAGTAGACGTAATTTTTTGAAAGTTATTTTCAGATTGTAATGATGGTTTTAGAGATTCACGGAGAAAGATACTCAAATTTCGCGTAAATTCGTGTCGACACAAAAATTGATGAAGAGCGCGGTTGAATTCAGGAGCGTACCTCGATCGGGTCGAAAGCGTCCGCGGAGGCGCTGCGCCTGCGCCTGCACTCGATAATCCCGCCGCGGCCCTTCTTCCGCATGTTCTCGCGGCCCTTCCGCCGCAAGTCCGTGCCCTCCAGCCCCGCGCTGCCGCCCAAGACCTACCGCAGCAGCAGCGAGGGCCCCGCCGACTCGGTAACCCGTCCCAATCGCCGCAAGAAACGGCTCAAAGTCCTCAAAAGACGCTTGCATAAACGCATGGATGTGTATGTGCAATGTCGTGTGAACAAAAGCATTTTTAAGAAGAGAAGGAAACGAAACGATCCCCGTAATTGTTCTAACAGTGTGGTGAGTGCATCTAACACTGAAGATAACGAGCACCAGTGGCATCCGCTAGTAGCGGACGCGTTGGCGTCGCGGATTCCTTCTATTCATTGGTTATTTATTGTACAAAAACAAAACACGCGAGCTCGCACGCTGGTCAATGAGTCCAAGGTTAACGCGACATCGGCTGCGCGGGCTGCTAGCGGACAGAACCACTAGGTAAAGCATGGGCTTTCGCAGGATGCATGAGGCTTATTTTTACACCCGCCAAAATGTTTACGGCAGTGTATAAACACGCGCGAGTTAGTCAGCGGCGTGCTATCTATAGACTCGTGCATCGCGAACTCCGCACGAACTTCGCTCGGGAGTAAGCTTTCAAATGAAATTAAAATAGCCCCGCCTCGCTCCAAAACTCAGTTTCAAAATCAAGGTAAAGCCGCTTGCGACGTTTCGGACGTTTCCCTGTTGACGCGATGTCTGTACACGTTTCAGTCGGCAGTTTTACGTCAGGCTCATCCTGTTTGTCTTGGGGTTTGCTGGGTGATTATGTGAATATAATAATAAAGTGATAATAAAGATTGTGTCGCGATGTTGGATCCGTTTTCGTTGTACATCACGCACTCGGAGCTGCCGCCGCCGGTGGTCGTGCCGCGTCGCAAGAAGCGCCTCAAACAGCTGCAGGAACTACAGCTGCAAGAAGAGTTGCAGCTGCTTGAACAAGACTTCGTATGTCCGATTGCTTCACCGTATCACCGTGTGTAATGTTGTTGGAATGCTGTGTGTGCATGCTATCCGATGAATTTACTGAATTCGACTTCTGTTTTCACCTACACCTAACTTTTTTATTTGTCGTTGTTTTAAGGCGAACTAATTCATTTGTTTCTAGATGTTGCAATTTTAATAACTGAGTAGTTTGAATATAAAAATCAAATACTTGACCTCGTTTACGTATTATTAGATAAGACGTGAGCGTCACATCAACCTACGTAAACATACATGGGAAAACGAAGGACGCCTGGAATTCAATGGAATACTGTAGAAATTCCGAATGGGTACAAAAAAAAGCGTATCACCTTGAATGTACCTACTTAAATTTATACAAACTGACCCTATGCGTACATAGATGCGGAGTTCTAAAACTAGAAAGGTTACTCGAAGGTATGTCTTATATTTGGTGATATTATGAGAAGTAAGTTACAACTGTCATAGTAAACAGAATGTAGCCGCGAACCAAAACTTATTATTTTTTTGATCATATTTACACAAACATGTCCGATACTATAGCGTAATAATAACAACTAGTGAGATAGCTCGATCGCTTACATGAGGCACCTACACGGTACGGTGTAGACCCTTCTACGCCAACTCTCAGGCCGTGATGCGTCCATGAGATGGGACACCACGACGGTTGTATAAGTTCTCGTATCTACAAACTGAACTTAAAGAAAGTTCTGATTGCGACTTCTGCAAATCCTGGCCACTTGACTGTGTGTGACCCCCAAAATTACTCGGGCTTGCGCCGCGGCCGCGCCTGGTTCTCGTATCATACAAGTTCCACGTCTCAACAAATACTGACCCAGTTGTCATGTTCAGGTGAGCGTGGGCGAGACGGAGCGCACGCTGGTGGAGCAGGAGTGGTTCCACGGCGTGCTGCCGCGCGAGGAGGTGGTGCGGCTGCTGCGCGCCGACGGGGACTACCTCGTGCGGGAGACCACGCGCAACCATGCGCGGCAGCTCGTGCTGTCTGTCTGCTGGGGGCAGCATAAGCACTTCATCGTGCAGACCACGCCGGAGGTAAACATAAAACACTATATCCTAGGGCCAGAGATTTGCTTCCGGCACAATTTTTTCCTGAATAGTTACTAGCTCTCGTTTTCTTCACTGTTTTTCGACACGAGCACAGAACCGGCAAAAAGAGAGCAGTAGTGGACATGAAAAGTAGCCTGACGTGCGTCAGAGTCAAATAAATACAGCATAGCTAATTGAGACTCTTCAGGGGGTCCAAAAAATTACATTGTCCCTTATCGGAGTGGGTAAGTATATCATATCTTGGCACGGCATGCAAATTTGGGAATTTTGTTATAGCTTTTAGTTCGCTGTGATTGACTTTTCTAATCGTGAACTAAACCCTATGAAAGCCCCGTTACATAAATGAGTAAACCTGTGCCAGAGTAGGTACCTTATGCTCTCTCTGGATCACGTTATCGCCTTCTTTAGTATTCTTGATTCTTAGTCTGTAAGTAGTTCCCCGGTTTCCAGGGCCACTACCGGTTCGAAGGCGCTGCTTTCCCGTCTGTAGCAGAGCTGATCGCGTGGCAGCGGACCAGCGGCGTGCCCGTGACGGCCCGCTCCGGCGCGCTGCTGCGCCGCGCCGTGCCGCGGGAGACCTGGGAGCTCAACAACGACGACGTGCAGCTGCTCGATAAGATTGGAAGGGTCAGTATATTGCCTACAACCCACAGACACGTAGACTACTCCAGAACTACTGTGTGGTGTAGAGAATTGTATGGCTTATAAGTTATAAAATACATTTTGTATTTGCAGTTCACTTTGTATGTTTTAACCAAATAGCCATTTCAGCTAATTTCGTGACTACAAGACAAGAAAAATTTGAATTCAAAGTTTGTTTATTTATTCTTAAAAACTTACTCAGCATAAATGTTTCAACCAAAGCACTTAAGTAAGGCAAAACAAAAAGTACAAAAACAAACAACAGTTAAAAAATATGTAACACTAGCCTTCCGTCCGCAGCTTCGTCCGCGATAAATTAATTTTCCCGTAGGAATAGGTATTTTCCCGCGGTAAAGAGTAGCCTATGTCACTCAGTGAGAATGTAGTTTTCTAACGGCAAAAGAATTTTTAAAATCGGTCCAGTAGTTTCGGAGCCTATTCAATGCAAACAAACAAACAAACAATCAAATTTTTCCTCTTTATAATATTAGTATAGAAGTAGGTATAGATAAATAAAAGAAAAAGAAAAACTCGTCCCCTATAACTGTTTAGGAATTTTCAATAGTTAGTTATTTAGTTAAAATGAACTCAAGCCTTTCTAGCCACGTTCAAGTTAGTTTCAGTTTCATCTGATAATGTTTACTATGAGAACAACTATTTTGTATCGTTCGTGTCCAAACTTCTCATCGACATCCAAAAAATTGAAGCGGAACCCGACATCCGAAAATATCTGTAATCTTTCCCTATCAAAAGTATCCATTCATCATCAGCCATCAACATTATAATATTTATCATCCATATTCTCGCAGGGTAACTTCGGCGACGTGTACAAAGCGCGCCTCAAGACGACGGGCCAGGAGGTGGCGGTGAAGACGTGCCGGATGGCGCTCCCCGAGGAGCAGAAGCGCACGTTCCTGCAGGAAGGCCGCATCCTCAAGCAGTACCAGCACCCCAACATCGTGCGGCTCATCGGCATCGCCGTGCAGAAGCAACCCATCATGATCGTCATGGAACTCGTCTCAGGTAACATCAGAACCCCTTCTAACTTTATTTTATTACAGGACGGAACTGTAAGCAACTTGATAGCCGTAACAAATTAATAATTGAATTTTTTAAAATGTTCTTCGGTTTTTTTTGAGCGTCAGTTCGATTTGCTCCAAACCTGTCGCTTGCGTTGGGTCTTGATAATTTCCACGTGGTGGCAGGCGTCACAAGTAGTCAATTTTTTATGCGGGCCGTGGCCTGATTGTATGTGATTAAATTATTTAAACACGTTCCGGATAGCCTCTTTCAGTTAGTTATAGATACGTCAATAATGAAACGAGATTCAGGACACGCGAAAAATTATACTAACCCATTTTAGAAAATAAGTGTTCCCGCGCCCAGCTGCCGCGCGGTCTAGGACTCATTTAAGCGGTCGGCCTGTAGTTACCAAATACATTTCTTGATATTTTTAGATGGAGATACCTATTCTTCTTTTTAACAAAAGGTTGCGGGACTGACGCGAAGGTACCTAATGCTTTGATTAAACGATAGGCATCCGGACACCGAGCCGTTAAATCACAGTAAACAAACAACGAAACTACAAACGAGCGGCGTGTTATTTTGGCGTTAGTTTCATTTTTAACGGAAAAACGTTTGAAGTTCGCAGAGAGCAGACTAAATTTATTCAGATATAATATCGCGGCAAATAAGCAAGTAAATCGAGAAAAAAATCGGGTAAATAAATAGACATCTTTTGGACATATGTACAGACGGTTCGCTTTTTTAGCTCGCGTGACATTTCCATATCACGCATTATTAGTTCTTTGAACAAAGAACACTCGTGGAAAGCAGCTACTAGCTAGATGCAGTCGTACCTCCCAACTAGCATGGTCTTGTCATATTCATCGCAGTATGAAAATATTTTTGTATAAAATTCCGTATTCTACCTAGCTCTCTAGGGTGGCAATGCAACCGCAATCCTCTAGTGTCGCAGGTTTCCATGGATGGTGGTGCTCGCTTACCACCAGATGACCCACTTGCTCGTTTACCTTCCTTGTCGTACCTATAAAAAAATACCTTTCCAGGCGGCTCGCTCCTCACGTTTCTCCGCACACGAGCGCCGACGCTCAGCTCGCGCTCGCTGCTGGCCATGTGCCGCGACGCGGCCGGCGGCATGCGCTATCTCGAATCCAAGAACTGCATACACCGCGACCTGGCTGCGAGGAACTGCCTCGTGGGCGACGACAACATCGTCAAGATATCCGACTTCGGAATGTCGCGCGAGGAGGAGGAGTACATCGTGTCGGGGGGCATGAAGCAGATACCGATCAAGTGGACGGCGCCAGAAGCGCTCAACTACGGTGAGTTTTACATACTTTAGCCCAGAAAGACGAGTTCATGTTTAATGTATCATGTGATTTTTCCACTAAATGTATAATTAGATAGCTAGTTAAAAATAATGTTAAATTGATGATCGTAAGGTACGCTTTTGATCTTGTACAAAGTAGGTAGGTACTTAGCTAAAAATATATTTTTAGTTTTAGACAGTTATACACGAACACAGAATCGAATTATTAACTACTCTCTCCAATTGTCTTCTATATTTGGCACTTGGCGCTTCTGCATAATAATTATTTGGCACTACCTGATTATGCACATTATACTTGCTACGAGTATGTTCAGGAGAGAGCAACACATTTCGCACATTTATTTATTGATATTTTTTGGCTTGGCGTCTATATCTTGAAATGCGACTCAATTAGGTACCTACTCGTATATTAAGAAGTAACAGCCTCACCTTAATAAACATACTGCGGTAAGGTTTTTATTCCATGCAAAGCTGTAATGTGATTTGAATATGGTTCCAGGCAAGTACACGTCCCTCTGCGACGTGTGGAGCTACGGCGTGCTGATGTGGGAGATATTCTCCAAGGGCGAGACGCCCTACGCCGGCATGACGAACTCACGCGCCCGCGAAAAAATCGACTCCGGTACGTTCGTCCACTTTTCACCCATTGCTACTAAGTATGCATAGATACGCTCTTTAGTTTTATTTAGAACCCACTTAGGTTGAATAACTGTCATCTTCACAGCACATTCACAGCCAATACAAATAATTAAAAAGTTTGATCGATTAATAAATGGCTAATTGTAGAGATGTTTAAAAGCGACATTTCACTGGTAAGTAGGGACCGTAATTTAGTAAAATCTATGAAAACACAAAAAAACGTGTGCACATCTACAGCAGGAGGACCAAAAATGCAAACGATGACATTTTTATTGTCCTTATTGATCTACTTTTCATGTCTGTGTCTTTGTTTATACCTTGTGTCTTACAAAAACGAATAAATTTCTTTTCTTTCTTTATTTTTAGTTCTGAGTTTGAGCCCCATCGTTATCCTCATCGCCAGTTAGAATTTGCTTTCTAACTTGAATTTCTTTCCGGTCAGGTTACCGGATGCCGGCGCCGGAGGGCTGTTCCGAAGACGTGTACGCGCTGATGCTGCGGTGCTGGGAGTACGAGCCTGAGAAGCGGCCGCACTTCCACCAGCTCTACTCCACAATCGACAGCATTTACAACAGATAATCCCAGGCAGACAGTCTTAAAAACAAGTTTTAGAGTTGGGGTTGGGGATGTTGTCGCGCCTGTATAAATCATATTAACCGCTAATAATTACGCCGGTTTAAAGTCGCGAACGTTCTTCCATAGTTGGGACAACTTCCAAAATGTTATGCCGTTGATAGGTTGGAGTTATAACCTAGCGGATATACTTTTGGTAAGGTGTTTGACTGTTTTGGGAATTTGTTTTAATCGAGTAGGTACAAATAAAATACCATACCCAAAACAAATGTTTTAAGAACCTGGAACTTCAGTCGCGCACTTGACTTGAAATAGGCGTCAGCCATCAATATTATTGAGTATTGTCGAGTTGGTGACTTGTTCCAGTGCATCCCTTATAGTCTTACGTTATTGTACTGTGTCTAACATTGCACACCAACACAGTGAATTTCATGCACCTGGGCCATGTAAAACAATGGGTTCGATCATGAATCACGGCCCCCACCACATCATCCACAATCATGACTACAATCACTGAATTAATATTAGTAGCAACACTAATGAGCTAATAATATAAAAAATCTGCCGGCAATAATAATTAAGGTAGCTACAGACATGTTGGTCGTAAGTTTGCAGCGCTATATGTAGCTTGCAGCGATGATACCATGACGAAGTATAAATATGTTAAAATATGTGTTAATGTGACGTTATAGCTCTGCTGTTGACATAATTAAAAGATAATATTTGATACACAATTAGGACTATCAGAATTGTTTGTTGCGTGTGGTAATCACTATTTTAAATTGAAATAAGACCATTGATTTACTTGCTGCAAGGCAGGCCGCAAGGCAGAACAGTGATAAGGCCAAATTAGTTTGACCAATGTAGTGTACCGTTTATCGAAATACGTTAACTGTGACATGTAATTTACGTTTAAAGGTATTTTTTTTACATAAATTAAGATGTAACGATAGAAGATGTGTTTGTGTACAGGTTACTTGTTGTTTAGTATTGTTGGAATGCCTCACAGTGTGAGTGATGATCTCTTTCGAATGGTACTTTCTAGCAAGTAGGAAATGGACAGTTAGTCAGTAACATGTAACCTCTAATTTTTTCTTGACTGAAGTCTTTCATCCAAATGTAGTTAAACGTTAAGGCAGTCTTCCGTATATAATAAGTGTTAAATAAGTATTCTGACTTGTATTTTATTTTATATTTCGAAATGAACTATGAATTCATGTATTGAGATGTGTAATTTTTATTATTTTTTATATGTATAATAGTTTTATGAGTACAATACTTCAACGTGCTTCCACAAGGTGCCTTCAGAAGTTTTGAGAGTATGATATTTTAACTTGATATGTGATTAGAAGGAATAAACGATAGTATAATGTGATAACTTGTTTGTGCTTCCGTGAAATACTATTATGTTCTATATCAGATTAGTGTTTTGCCTCTAGGCGTTTTATTCATGATTACATACAATTTTTTTGGATTTTTATTCTTATGGAACACAAAGTGAGATGAATATTATTTTAAGTTCTAGAGTTTATTGCGTTTAATATTTTAATGGTGAAAATTTGACTGTAAATATTTTTTTCATAATTAAAGTGCCAGATAATATTGGAGATTGTGTTGCTTTATTATTCTTCTACCGAGGGAATATCTAGATTCATAAACACGAAATCATTTTGTGGAAAATTATATTAAAATTACAAATACAGTTTAATAAGTTCGTCACTCACGGCAGAGGGCGTCAGAATACCTAGATCAGTGAACAGTAGCGTGATGTAAGCGGGCGGCGTGTAGTCTACTAACGGATGCTGTTTGCTGAGATCTTTGCCGGACTTGAGGACGCTCGAGAGATACTTGAACTCCTTAGGCAGGTCTTGTTGGTTGAGGGGATATATTCTTGAGAATTTGAAGCTCTCTGTCAGGACGTAGACGGGTTTCTTTAACTCTAGAGCTGCCATAGCCAATCCGTATGTGCCGATCTGTTGGGAAAAATGAACAGTTTTCATTTATTTTTTCAAAATCATACATAAAGTAGAAAAAAAAGAATAATTAATGCTGGGGCTAGTTCCTCATTATTCCGAGGTAACTGTTTCACACTAAACGTGGTCTTTAGGTCTTGCTACCTTAGGCTCTGTCTACCCCGTAAGGGATAAAGACGTGATTTATGTATGTAACTGTTTCACCATATACAGTAAGCGTCAGATATATCGTAGTACACACTCCTAAACTCTTTGACATAGTCTTGAAATGAAATGAAATGTTTATTTATTCACAATGAACATAGATTACATAAGGTCTTCTTCTTTTTCTTCTTCTTATTTGTGGCGTATCAAGTCGTTATAGCGACGACCACTTTGGCAATGTCAAAGTAACAAAAACATAATTCAAAAATCTTGTGACAAAATGTCGGCAACGTTGTACGGTAACACGGTCAAAGACCCCCCCCCCCCCCCTGTCGGGCTCTTAGCCAACGGTCAATGATATCCCTTAGAAACTGCCAGGAAATCATAAGCTGATGCCCAGGGTGCATCGGACCAAGCACTGCTCTTCCCCCCGGACGGATCCAAAAACGAACCGCAGCTCTTGACCACACGTGGAGGTAACCCGACTCGCACCCCTACATACGGTCTTATAGTAGTATTGCTGCCCATAACCTGTTCTTCATCATCATGTTGTTCATGTGTTCTTGTTTCGATATATTCGGACACTTCCGCCGCTACATTACGTCAAATGCTGATTGTACGCTAACCGGAGCAATCAGCATGAACGGCGAAACTCCGATAAATTAACGACACAGTTATTTAAAGCCGGGTACTCATCAGCGAGCTGTAACCGTAACTGTTGCACGTTACATTAACCAAAAACTCTAGTGTGGTCATGGCGTTCCGCTCGCGGCAGGCTCGCGGGCCACGCCAAACTAGTGATTTCGAATACTGTAACTTGCAAAAATAATAGTTACAGTTCACATATATGTCCCGTCTTAAAACTACGTTGCGATGTCTTGTCGCTAAGTGCCATCTATTTGAAACTATATGTCATTGCGACATGGATTCAGGAAGAGGAGAAAACGGCTAGTCAATGAGTCCCTCATAGAAATTTGATCCAAAGGGTGCACACCAGATAATTAAGGAGTGGTAACAGACACTTGAGCGCTCAGTTTAGCACCAGCGAGGGAGGGCGAGGATTTCCAAGCTTGCATTGCAAGGTGTCGCTATGTCCCATCTCGGAGCGGTCAATGGGCGTCGCGGTCGTCTCTTTATGCACCCGTGGCGACCTATATCTGCCTACAGGGAACGAATGTGTTGCCGCAAACGGGAATACATTTTCCACGCGTAAAAAAACTTTTTATAGGACAAGTGAGGCACACGAATGAGGAGTGAGGTGAGGTGGGCGGGGGTGAATTTTGATACTTGAAACTTGAATTAGTGAAGGAGCGGCATTAGAAGTGGTACCTTGTTGATGATGCCCCCGCTCTCGGTGACGCCCTCCGCGCCGAGCATGACGATGTCGACCTGCTCCATGATGTAGCCGCCCGCCGCGTCCAAGATCAGCATGGCGTCCACGCCCGCCGCCGTCAGCTGCTTGTGCATCAGCTCGCTACAATTACAGTTACAATTTCAGTAGACAAATGTTTCTACTGATAATACTGTTCAAATTACAAAAATAGTGAGAAAAGTGCCTGCTAAAACACAACAAGCGTGACAGCAGCCTTCGTTGGTAGGATTTTGTTTTTAACAGTTCAGTAATAAAACTTAAAATTATATATAGGCAATAAGAATACAGGAATAACTTTCTGTGAAACTCAATTATGCACATGTCATTTTCCGCTTCAGTTTATTCCAAATTCGCAAATTACGCGTAAAAACCATTCGGCTTAGATTGGATATGCGTGATATAATTCTGGGAAATATAATTGCGAGTTTCTGCAACAATATAGTACAGTATAAATCTATACTGACTAAGCGATACAATTATTTAAAAAAATGTTTAAGCAAGGGGAACCGTCTCAAATACCTAGTCTAAAATATCCACTAGCACTTGAATTAGTCAGGCTGTCATACAAGCATCAATGTGCAAGCGCACATACCTCATCGTGTTTATGTATTATGGCATTTCCCTCAGTGTTAGTCTTTTATAATGTATCTAAACGGGATGCAATACTAACCCGCTGTTTTCTGGGCCTGACATTGTGACATAAACTTTGAACCTCTTGTTGGCTTTAGCGGCTTCTAACATTGCCTGCAGCACCACTCGTGATCTTGAATGGGTAAGTATTTTCTGAAAACAAAAAGGACTAATAACTTATTGAAGGATTAAGAATAGTTATTACACATAAACGGATAACTCACGTATAAAAAGTCGAGTGATGCTCGACATGTTTCGGACTATTTCAATTAAGAATAAGAACAAAATTAAGAATAGTAATGATACAGCAATTATGTAAAGTGGGCGAATTTGTACAAATATATTCCAGCATGTTTTGCATGCCAGAATAAAAATAACCTGCATTCTAATAATAACAATTAAAGATAAAAATAAAATACACAACATAGCTTTCAATATTGGCCCGGAACTGGGACTAAGGATTCGAAAGGTTGAATCATGATGAAGCTAAAAGTATTCATCATTGTTGCGGAATTTGATCACACCCGAATTTAAAAAGGTAGCAGGTACTTACACATCCGTCACTAATAAAAGGCAGTGCTTGCTTGGCGACCTTCCCTCGTGCTTCCAACAGCGTGTCTAGGAATATATGGCCACGCTGCAGCATTATTTGTTCACATTCTTCAAACGACTACAAATAATAATTTAATTACATTACATTTTTGTTGACAGAAACGGTTGCATTTTTTTCATAAAGTGGAGTTGCAATGTTACAAAACTCTAATTATGTAGCCTAATAGTTGTATCAGTTCTCTTCTTGTTAGATTATTATTAACGTAGTGGCGCCAATGACCGACAAGAACCAGTTACCGACACTTTTTTTTTTGATCAAAGAAAATAAGAGTTGTAAACAGATTTCTTAATGTGGCAATACTGTGCCGTAGAGATGACACTGCATACTTTCATTCGGCGACATATGAAAGAAATCGGCCATTTCGTTTTAAAATGGCCGGAGGATATCTGAGCACGGCGAGTGTTTTCGTGAATACGGCGGAATTTCTTACAGAAATCGTTAAGGAGGTGAGTACAATGTTTCGTTTATTATCGTGATGTATTGAAACTCACTTGAATTTGGTGTTTTCCGCTGGTTATTATAGCAATCGGAGGATCGGTTTTTATCACAGCGAAAGTTCAGAGATTATTCTTTTAGTATTTATTGCCGTTGTCGATGACTGGATCTGAAAAAGTGACTTTTTCCAATTATCGACAAGTGTCGGTAGCAATTTTTTTTTTAAAGTGTCTCTTTACAAACGAATAAGGTTCTGTTTTCTTTGCCGAGTTGGTGGGCATTTGAAACAGATCGATAAACGTCTAGATACCAGTAATCGACGCGGTGTCGATTATTGGGACCAAATTGTGTCGATAATTGGTTCTTACAGATGCCTTCAAGAAAAATTTACATTTCTGACCAAACAGGAAAAGCTTTCAAGGCTGTGAGGAGCTATGAAGGTTGCAGCTGCTGCTAAACGTATCGCAGTACCTGGGATTACTCTTCACGACAAAATCACAGGAAAAACTCCAATTGGATGCGCTATTATGGGGCCAACTACTATCTTGACAAAATCAGAACAATACATTTTGGAAACATGGATATAAACGTTATCTAAAAATCAGAATTCCGTTGACCATCGAGGAAATAACCAATTAAAGTGGTAATAAGGGTTATCAAATTATGGCAATACATCTGACTTTTGACGTATACCATACTAACACATTTTTTTATTTTTTTTCCTTTATCTTCTACGTGGAACCAAGTCATCTAAGTAATTTACTTTTTGGTTTTTATAAAAAATAATCGACTGTCATTCATTATGCCACATAACGACTAAACATTAACCATAATTTATTGCTTTATTAACTCAAGTGACCTATTTAACATTCAGCTGGCCAACCTGAGAGCAGCAATCGCCAATTTTGGCTTAGCTTAAGTTCATTTCATATTAATTGTTTCATCTATGCCCCACTGACTAAAAATTCTTTACTGCACAGTGTGTAAAAATAATTATTGATTAAAACACAGCAAATGCTTTTCCAAACAACAGGCCCATCAAGAAGAGATTTCAGTCGTTCTTGAAAAGGCATTCAAGTTATCTAATATAAATACGACTGATTATTAACTAAAACGTAGGTATATTATTGTGAAATATTATTTTCAGATAAGTAATTTGGTTAGCAACCAAATGAACAAAAATTTTAATGAAAGCGTATCTTGATGGTCTTAATATAATATGTAGACTTTGTTCTGTTCTCAAGAAATTGTAACATCACAAAGTACTGCAGTTCCTAATTGTTATACATTCTGTTTTGTTTTTGATTGAATTTAATTCCACTCAAGGTATATATAGACTATATATTAGGTTATTATGACACTACAGGGTAGTTATTTAATTATGAATACGACTAATTGGTAACTAATATTAAATATTTTTTCAGGAAAGTGATACGGTTACCTACCGAAATAATGATTATGAATAAAAAATAATAATTACTTACATCGTATTTTGATGCTCTTCATATTATTATGATCACATATTAAGAGCATCAAGATATGCTATATTATAAAAAAAGATTTGATTTACTTTTTCCGTTTTGTTATTGTTCGAATTTACACGTACCTAAATATACCCACGTAGATTGCGGAAATTATATCACTAAAAACTACTAATGCTATTATAAAAACACGGCTAATTGATAACTAAATACTAGGTATTTATGTGATTTTAACGCTGATTCCAAACATTTGGCTTGATAACTAACTGAAATAATAATAATGAATAAAATATTAATAATTGGTGACAGTTTATTTTGATACTCGTAATTTAGTTTGTTCTGTGTTGTATCAATTTAAAAAAATAGGAATGGGTGAACATAGATGACAATAAATAAATACTTATTGAACTGTTCATTTTAATTCATTACGGATTTATCTAACCAACATTCCAATCCTATCTACACTCACTTTGCCAATCATGGTGATTATGCAAGTGTGCATTGTGAATTATAGTCGATAACTGGGTGACGATAACTGGTAGTTGTCGATAACTGGGTGTCGGCGTTTGGAGTTTCAAGTGTCGATTACTGGAGATTTTGGAGTAAAAACGGTTTTTCAGGTTTTTTTTCTACTACATATTTATTTAAAAGTAAGAATATACCTCATTCATATCTCAAGGATATATTTCATCATATTGAAATGTCAATTTCCTTCTAAAAATATCATAAGTATTAAAATTTTTATAACAAAACACACCATCTCCTTAAAGTGTCGATGACTGGTGCCATTACGTTACAGTCAAATTAAAGGTTTCAAGCAATACAAACATAATGTTGCCCAATATCCTATTAATTCCCTCTCATAGGTGAAAAGTGAAGAAAGTGTTCTAACCTAGTTTGTCTCAAATAATAGTACAATATTACTAATTACAATAAAAAAAATATTCTTATATTTGGCAGAGATCCATGTAACCAGAGTTAAGTAGATCTCATTAAGACTGAATGGAAAAAAAAAGATTTACACAACACACACTTGCTTATGATGACACCAAACCAAAAGTATAGTGTAGTTAGTTTTGTCCCTTTTGCACATTGATACTGAACTAAGCTAACCGTCAACTAACCTTGACATCAAGCTTGGCAAAGGTGATGAACCTCATAAAGAGCTGGCAGCCGGAGGAGATGGCGGTGACGGGCTGGTCGCAGTGGCGCATCGCGTCCACCGCCAGCTGCAGGTTCAGGTCCAACTCCCGCACTGTCGCCACTAACATCAACATGATAATGCGTGCCATCAATATTGGGTTCAGCTAACTCCATCAGAACACAATACACACTGTAGATGAGTTTGCACAAATAAGGTTGGTATTCACATTTTATAAATAACATTAGTATTCTGAATAATTTGGTGTATTGAAGCTAGAAAAAGCCAATATTTATACCTAGAGCAATTCGACCTGATACTTGTGACCTATTTATTACAAGTTATAGACAACAAATAATTTGTGATCATGTATGCAGAAATACAGGTAGCTTACCAAAGGTATTTGAGGTCTATATCACGTAAAATATATGTTTAATGTAATAAATTGTGAATCATTTAAAACTGGTCACAGAAACTTATAATTAAAAGCAATGAGCTATAGATATGTATCCAGGTGTTATTGGCTGCGTAGTGGAGTTGAATGTCGTTAAGTACATGTATAAATATAATAAAATCGCCTGGTTTCGTTGCTTTAAATCATAATTCATTGATAGTAATGGTCAACTGAAATCTAACCTTTATAGTTTTCTATAACTGTTAATAAGGTTCTGATAGCAGCAACTCCCGCTGATACATCTTCTTCTTCTCTCAAAATCTTTAAAAATATTTCTTGAACTTCTGGAATTAACAAAAAATAATCGAGCTAGAAATGGTTCAGAAGAACATGAAAAATATTAAGGAAGAGTAGGGCTTACCTTCCTTTTTCATGATTAATTTAGAGAACTTGGAACTCAAGATAAATAGAACCTGCAAAGTTATTCAATTTTCTTTCTTTTTCGTGGTTTTTAGTTTCTTAACCTAGCTAACTTGCTAGGTATTTCATCACGTAGGAAACGTCATTCGCGTCAACCAATACAATATCAACGTCAAACTCAAATGTCAAATTAATGTCAGTTTTTAACGTTCAGAAAAGTTAGTGATTTTTCACCCGAAGTTGTTACTACATTTAAACACATCGTGAAAAAGAATTGACTATCCTATACTGGCTAGTACTCTTTTAATCTATACTAATATTATAAAGAGGAAAAATTTGATTGTTTGTTTGTTTGTTTGCATTGAATAGGCTCCGAAACTACTGGACCGATTTCAAAAATTCTTTTGCCGTTAGAAAGCTACATTATCACTGTGACATAGCATAGGCTACTCTTTAACGCGGGAAAATACCTTTTCCTACGGGAAAATTAATTTACCGCGGGCGAAGCTGCGGATGGAAGGCTAGTAATATTATAAAGCGGAAAGATTTGATTGTTTGTTTGCATTGAATAGGCTCCGGAACTGGACCGATTTGAAAAATTCTTTCACCATTATAGACTGACCGCCTAAATGAGTTCTGTCCTCACCTGCGCGGCACAGGGGCGCGGGATAGGACGACCGCGGGGACTTTTCTCGGTGCGGGCGGGTATTGCGCCTGCCGCCCGCACCTCTCTCGGCCCCCGCGGTCGTCCCACTCCGCGCGGCGCAGACGAGGTCTCATTTAAGCGGTCGGTCTATGAAATCCTACATTATCCCTGATAATTCTATACATTAGTAAGCTTTTACGCACATAAAATACAAAAAACCATGGGTGCCCGCTTTTTTTGGAACAGGGTGCAGCTTTACTACGCTCCTGCATTAATTATTATAGCCTAATGTTTTGAATACGTTTAATAGATATTTTTTTACTAAGGGGTCATACGCAACCATTCGGAAACTGTGAAAGACAGGCTTAACTTCATCGTAGTAAGAAATCTGGAATACGTCTACATTATTAAGTATACTTATACTTACATCGACACCTTGTTCAATTGACGTGGATAACCCGCCTTGTAGGTAATAGTTTGGCTTTAAATCATACGAAATTGTAATTCTATTAAGTAACTATAACACTTATCACTTCCCATAGCCAAAACCGCCAAAACAATGGCGGATATGACACAGCAACGGCATTGCAAGTTTCCAGATGTCTTTAATTCGTTAATCTTAAACTAGTTTTTGCTTGTATTACGTAATTAACCTAAAGGTACAAAAACATTGAATGAGGTAATGATTGTTAGGTATAATATGATGAATCAGTTACGGATGTAAAACATAGTGTGGGAAACATGCCATTTAGTTAACCACTTGGCACTCTAGCGGTTAGGAGCTGGGGGGTTACCACAATCGCTTAATGTGTGCTAAGTTATATTCAACGTAAGAGACAGAGCTGTATGGCTGCATAGCTATGTCACAGTATATATATAAGCTAAATCAGTAAGGAAACTACGAACAAATCGGTTGAAACGAAACACGCACACAGGCGCGCGCTTTACACGGCCCCTAAGCGGACCTCGTCCACTCCGCTCAGGCTCAGGTCCGCTTAGGGGCCGTGTAAAGCGCGCGCCTGTGTGCGTGTTTCGTTTCAACCGATTTGTTCGTAGTTTCCTTACTGCTTTAGCTTATATATATACTGTGGCTATGTCTCTTACGCTGAATAGAACTTGGCACGCATTAACCGATTGTGGTGACCCCCCTGGCAATAGTAGGTACCTAGTTAATACCGCTGGCGGCGACAGAAAATTTGTCCAAAGATCTGTCACGATATACTTGCACTATAATCATAGATTTCCTCTCAGCCAGACACATTTCAACTAAGTCCACATACAAAGTCAGTTTAATATAATAACAATAACAAAGGTTCACAGAGATGATTTATGTTTGTTATTCTTAACAGATTTATGTCTGGTTTGTTATCAGACCCCGCGCAGCTGTTGTGGGAACCACACCAGCTTCAAAATAGCGAAAACATATTTTCCACCACTTTAAATCATAATAGGATGGATGTTTAACGTTGACTGTCCTATTCCCATAGTTCAGTAGGCCCCTGAATATTTTGAGCATACTCCGAACCCTATTATTTAAAATTAAAAGAGTGCATTACTTAACTATGACCAAGTATTAAAGTGCTCAACATTTTCGTAGGCCGAGTGCCTTGTATCAATTCACTAAATACCATTTTGATTGAGTAGATAACAATTTTGGAAATGATCGTATCACTTATTGCACTACTTAGATACCTTACCACTAGCATTCAATATATTTGGGTCTATACTTACTTTGTTTTTGTTTTTGAACAATATCTCAATTTTGCAGATAATGACGAATGACCATACCAAATGAAACGCTATGTCCTTTAATTTAGCTATGCGAGACATGTAAATCAATCTAGTGGAAAAGAAAACTGTGTAAGCGGTAGTTACGTAAATATATGTTTAAGAACACCCGATCGTTAGAAAATGTTTACGTCAAGAAGGAACCTCGAGGAATTGACTCACAAGTACAAGTGAAGGATTGAATAATCATATCAGCTCTATGAGTCTGTTGCTCAGTAAATCCCAACCCAGCCTCAGTCTCATTAATCGTCATTGTTTTTCGCAATAAGCGTTAACTGCGAAGTGGAGGAAATGAGTTGGTGGAGGGAAAGTCACGGCCACCGCGGCGGCTACAGCGGTCTAGAGTTCTACAGTCGGCTGTCGGATGGCTAAGACGCGCCTCGCAACACTACCGAGCTATCCTAGACTAGCGGATAACTACCACGGGTTATATCTGCTTAAGGTGATTTGCTGTGTCAGCCGTTATGGGGAACTCGGCATCTGTCAAGTTAAACGACAAGGATAAGAGGAAATGGCGGTGAGTTGCTTTGATTTTAATTGTGTATGTAAACAAATAAATTTAAGGGTTATTTTGTTGTTTTGAATTACACTGCGACTGATAGGAATGGATTTAGAATCGGATTTGATTAGTAATTACTTAAGTAGCAAATTCAAACTGTCTTCCAACAAATTATACTAATGTACCTATTTATTGACATTCCATATGAAAGGGAGGTAAAATATTTACGATGTGATTTCTGACACTTCCGTGATATTTAATTACTGTTACACTCAAAAATGTTAATTATATTGTTACGATAAATTATTGACGACGATTTTCATATAAAATTGAGCAAACTTAACGAATTTTGAATGTTGATTATTCTTAGCATAACTTCTTTTAACGTATAGAACATCTTATAAATGATGTTAGATTGATTTGAGTCAGTATCAAGTGTTTCATTTACCTCGACGTTGCGGCCGCGTTGAAAAACACACAGCAAAAAAACCTGCAAAAAATACTGAGCTGTGGTCATGAATAGACTCAAAACCGCTTTGAAAACTACTAAAACTAAAATACTTCTTAAATGAAATAAATGAAATAAATGATCTTTATTCAGTAAGTAGGCCGTACAGGCACTTTTACACGTCATGAGTCTACTGGCATTTCGCAAAAGGAGACACTGTTGAGAAGAAACGCCGAAAGAAACTCAACAGCCAGTCAGGCTTAAGATTAAGACAAATTATACAAATCACAATTTTACATTCGATACAATGTCAACATTAATTAATTAGGTAAGTTATTTTAATGACTAAGTTATTTTAATTACTAAGTTATTTGGTTTCAGGTTTAGCCCATGCATGTTTGTCTGTTAAATAGTCCTCTGTCCTATAATATGCCTTTGACATTAGAGACTTTTTTAAGTAATTTTTAAGCACTGGAAAGGGCAATTTTAAAGCTTCATCAGGTAACTTATTATAAAATCGTATACATTGACCTAAAAATGATTTTCGTACGCGAAACTTTCCAATGGCAATTTTATTTTTATGTCTAGTATTAAAATTATGGATATCAGAATTCTTAGTAAATAAGTTTGGATTCTTAACAACATACATAATATTCTCTTAGATATATTGGGAAGCTACGGTCAAAATGTTAATTTCTTTGAAAAGTTCTCTTAAGGAGTCACGGGAACTCAAGTTATATATGGAACGAATAGCTCTTTTTTGTAGCACAAATATGGTCAGTATGTCAGCTGCATTGCCCCAAACCAGAATACCGTATGACATCAGACTGTGAAAATAACTATGATAAACTAAGCGAGCTGTATCAACATTAGTCAATTGTCTAATTTTTCTAACAGCATAAGCCGCTGAACTTAATTTACTTGCAAGTACTGCTAAATGGGGACTCCATTGCAGACTTTTGTCCAATGTTATGCCTAGGAATAGTACCCTATCCACCATCTCTAAACATTCACCATTAAGTATCAAAGTAGAATTCACTGATCTAACATTAGGCAAAGCAAATTTAACACATTTAGTTTTTTTAGCATTCAATAATAGATTATTAGTAGTAAACCAGTTAAGTACTTTACCTAGTGCGTCATTAATTTCATTATAATCGGTTGCTTTTCGATCAACCTTAAAAATCAGTGATGTATCGTCAGCAAACAATACCATACCACAAAGTTTATCCACTATAGACGGCAAGTCATTTATGTAAACTAAAAATAAAAAAGGACCCAAGATAGAGCCCTGGGGCACTCCCAACTCAACCATAGCTCCAGCAGACTGGGTTCCATTCACTACAACTGTCTGTGTTCT
Organism: Pandemis corylana; assembly: GCA_949127965.1. Taxonomy (NCBI): domain Eukaryota; kingdom Metazoa; phylum Arthropoda; class Insecta; order Lepidoptera; family Tortricidae; genus Pandemis; species Pandemis corylana. Next base: position 4,609,053 of record OX421859.1, on the reverse strand, counting down.
ATTGCTGAGGTACGAAGATATAAGACTTAAGGCATTCGTAGACAGACCATAATGGTTCAATTTCAAAAGAAGCGTCCCGTGATCCACGCAATCAAACGCCTTAGAAAGGTCACAAAATATCCCGATTGCATCACAAGAATCCTCCCAAATATCATAAATATGTTTAATAAGCTAACGATCACTTTAAACTGTCGTATTATTTGAGTTAACTTCACACTGTTATTACTCCGAAGATGAAGCTTAGTTTTTAAAGATGAAAACTGAATTCGAAAGCCTAGTTCCGGGGCTTCATTTTGGTGGTACTTTTATACTTTAACCACTGTAAATACAATTTAACAAAAATATTTATCTCAGAGCCGATCTCAGCGGATGAGCGCGAGGGTAGTCGTTCTTAATTAAGTTCTTCTGTAATCCAAGAGTCTAAACTCTGTTCTAAAACAGAAATGTAATGTTTACATAATTAACACCTTCTACCAAACAACACATGTGTAATAGACCTGTTTAGGTAAGTATAACTTATTTATCACTTATCATTATCAGGTTAGCTGGAAGAAATCCCTTCTTAGGGACAAGTTCGCCTTTGTACTATTGTCTGTGTACTTCTGTATTTTTTTGATTTTTATGTGCAATAAAGAGTTTACATACATACATACATTATCAGTCTAAACCGTATAACGACCTATACATTTTATATTTCCTGTGACTCAATGAACAGTATAGACTCACGTATACATAAGTAACATAGTTTACAGCGGAAACACATAAAACATCACATTGACTGTTTCCGTATGTGGGTAATATATACCTTACATATTAAATCTTTTGATTCTATCTACTTCCATTTTCAAGGAGATCGATTTATTTGATAAGCCTTCTAACTTTAAGTAAGGAAAATCACTTAACCCCTTATTCATTAACTCTTATTAAGCGGGTGTTAACTTAACCTTAATTTTGTCTTTATCTGCCACTTAGAATTTTGTTTTTGCCAGACACAGAGAAAATATGTTTTATTTTGGAACTCTTTACAAATAAAACGATTAGGCTTCAATTTTGGTGCACTTTATATATTTTTCAGGAATGCGCGTAATAGAGATACCCCCTTATAGAACAATTAAGTGTACATATAAATACTACTTACTGAGTATAACTGAGTATACGTACTCATACTCTCTTATAGGTCGATAGGTCAGCCTGACCGACAGTCTGTTCAACGACCTGATACCTTACGTCCTGGGAAGTTCGTCATCTGGCTTACGTCGAAGGCCGGATTTCGAGTCACAAGAGTTCAGACGGGGAGCCATAATTAAAATAAAACCTTCTGACGATCTGAAAATGCTAATGGTAAATCGTTACATCCGCTTTGATAACATGTAGTCTATTTTTACTGATTATTTAAATATAGTTGCAAAATTCACGTAAGTAGGCATGTATTTAGGAAAATAACGGCGTGTTTGGACCCGAAAAGTCTCTCTCTGGAGTACAAAGAAGTGCAGTGTATTTACTTTTTTTTATCATTTTATGTAGTCTAAAAGAGGATTAGGTCCCTTCCATGCTGATCTGGGAGCAAAGAAAAAACATAGAATGTACCAGTTGTTGCTTCTCTTCCCGCACAGATGGTAAAAGCTCATCGAGGGAAAGCAATGTAATCTTAGCAACCCATCACTATTTTGATTCCCTTTTCCACCGATACGCCCATAATTAGACTAAACGTGGCCTTTAGGTCTTGTTACTTTAGGGTCTGTCTACCCCGTAAGGGATAAAGACGTGAATAAATAAAAGTAGGAGGTGAATGCATGTTGGTTAAAAAAAAAATTCTAAAGTAACGCTTGAAGTATCAAATATCTACCTACCTACTAGTACTTATTGTCATACGCGCTAATCGTTTCCTATATTAACAATACGATTAAAAGCTATGCTTAAGTACTTTGCAGAGATTCATAACCTAAGAACTGGAAAATAATCAACTTGCATGATAATATTTATAATATTGCTTCCGGCAATTATTTTTAACGCTAATAAAGCAATATTTTGTAGACAACTTCGATAAGTTTATTACTTTGTACAAATTATACAGATATTTAAACATATTCTTGACTAGCTTCTGCCCGCAACTTAGTCTGTGTAAAATTTTACACATAAAATCTTCCTCTTGAATCACTTTATCTATTAAAAACAAATGCATCAAAATCCGTTGCGTAGTTTTAAAGATCTAAGCGTACATAGGGACATACAGACAGATAGCGGCAAGTGATTTTGTTTTATACTATGTAGGTAGTGATTATCTCTATACCACAGGTGTCAAGACTTCTAAAGTAACAACCTAGCCGGGTGATCGCAGTTTTCTAAACAACGCACGAAGCACTCATTATAAATAATAACAGCTTTACCTAAAATTACCGCGCGTCCAATAGCATTAAAGCAAAGTATAAAAAGTGGTCGCGAATGAAAACGAAACCGCGTAACCGTAGGTGGTTAGATAAACTAGAAACAGCTGTTCGTATTACGGTGAACTGCGCGACCGGTACAGTAAACATAAGTCATAATAATACTTACATACGAGTACGTTTGTTTGCCGCTAAACATGCCTGAAATATGCGTGCGGCAAAAAGAGGTCTTCTATCGCCAATTTGTGCACACACTAGCTTGCACATGAGCATGTGTGGGCTCGTAATACCAGTTAAGTTTGATTGATTAATTCTGATGTTTGATTTTACTTTCGATTCTTTGTCTACTGGCTTTACGGATAAATGTGCACAATGTGCCGATAATATTAAGTGATATTTTTTTTATTTAATTACGGTTAATCCCTTCTAACTAAATAATAAAAAATAAACCTGTTTTTATTCGTTAAGATGCTTAATCGAATAATTATTAGAAGATTCAGTTTTTTTCTATGTTGGGTTATTCTATAAGACACTGTAGATGAAGTTACCTAGAAGAAACTAAATATTATACTGCGACACCATTGCAAACTTAAATACAAATAAAATACACATAAATTTTATAAACGAATTAGCGTTTAATCCGTTGAAATCAGAAACGTAATTCTAGCAGACAGTTTGTACTTATGTGTATGCAAGTGCAAATACGTTACTCAGGCACCATAAGCACGACTCTACACATAGCAACTCAAGACTCTTTAACTTCCTGACAGTTTCTATTTAATGGTCTTATAAGTACCTACCTACAAATAGATACCTATATAAAATATAGCACTTCTAATTATGGCCGTTGACAGTGATTACTCGTAGAGATCGTAATCCTACAGCTATCTACCCCATTAAGAATAACAGTTTTATATTATTATTATATATAGATTGTTATTGTTGTGGTTATTATCAATTCATTGTTTGTGTATGGTTTGTTCTAAGCATGATGATGTTAAGTGATTCTTTAAAATAATAGTTATTATTATATGGCTGTTTTATTTTCACGCCACTTTCACGATAACGCCGATATTTTATGTATCTAGTTATTTTATTAATCCGATTATTTTATCGAGCCAATATTTTATTAATCATTTGGTTTTTATATTATTTAATTACACCGTCCAGTGGATTTCACTGAAATAATATATATACTGTGGTGGAATCGTTTGCACAATATAAATACATGCGCATGCGATTACAAAGTGTTCTCTTTTACTAAAATAAGATAGTTAATATGTCCAACAGAAACAGATGCGAAAAATATTCCATTTATGGAATATTTAACTAAAACTAAACAAACAACAAACAACAAACTAACAAACAAACTAAGTAAACTTTAGTTTACTAACTGATTTGTTAATGTGATGCAATGTTTTTTTAAACATAATTGCTAATGTTAAATTTGGTCTATTAACTTGTTGACATTTTTTTTTATATGTAGCTAATTAATAGCTTAAGTCGTAAATAATGACTCAGGGTGTCACTAAAGTCCATAATTATCATTTTTCACTTGCCTTTTTCTAAATATGTTGGTGCCTGGTATACGTAGTAATTTATTAAATTGCAATACATCCACGTTTAACCAGCGAACACAGGCCATAAAATATTGTCTAACGCAGTGTCTAGGTAACTTGCCAATCCAGCACAATTTTTAATTACCCCCTAATAAAAAATAGCATCTTTCTGTATAAAGAGTATTTCCAACTTTTTAACAATTTATTCGATTTAAAATCCTTGATCAAAATACATTTACCTTGCTTCTCCGCTAACAACTAATGTCATAACTTAGTCTTATGGACCTTTGCAAAATGACGCCTAATTCAATAAATTAATATTCAAAATCCTTGTTCTATTTATTGTTCTTTGCAATTTACAACATATTCGGATATTTTGCATGTATTTATGATTTCTTTGAGCCGGATGACGATGAATGCTATCTGCACATCAACAGCAGCCATTCGAAATAATTAACGAAGTGTTCATGGTAGGCACTTATTGCATTGGATGGTCGTTAAAAGTGGTCACGGACGTTGCAACCAATGTAAGTACCAAAGGCTTAACACGTAAGTCCGTAAGTACCTCGTAGCTCCAAGGACAAGGTCACTTGCTACGATACCTGTTGGTTTCTATGGTTTTTAATTGGGTTTAACTTCATATTTAAATTTCAACTGTTCCCATGTTTATTTTGACAGTCAAAACACAAGCATATTTTCTGTTTTGATGTTAGTTTTACCAACTAACGCTTTTCCTATGTCTATGTCATCTTTAGTTAATCTTCCACAAACTTAAAGCGCAATTTTGTTCAGGTTACACTCAATTTCACAATCCATTGAGCACTTATCTAACAACAGGGCTTCTATAGATCTAGCTAGACTGTTGTGTTATATGTGCCTACTTATGCCTGTGTGAGTATAAGAGGGAGTGTGGTACTCTACTGGTGTTTAAAGCTTTCCTCGCTTGGCTGGACGTGTTAGGTATGGGTTATGAGCCTCAGCCTCGACTCAAATCTAAGATCAGCTTAAGATCCGCTTAAAGCAGTGCTTCCAGGAACCACAGGTAATGCACACGTGCCGATGGCCGAGAGATAGGATTACCTAGAAGCAACATACATGGTATTTTAAAGCTATCTATGCTACTTTGTTAGTGGTTGTGTCGCTCATCTGCATTCCGTAGTTTAGGAGCTTTTTTATATGTATGTAGGTATAGGATAATCAACACTGGACAAGCACAAATTAAGAGACTTCGTTCAGGATCTGGAGGACTATGGAGCCATAAAAAGAGACCGTGTTTATTTGCGCGTATGCTGATTAGTAACTTAATGGAACACTTAGTCGTATTTTGTTTTACGGTGCACACGCCCTTCAAAGCGCTCCGCTCCCATTTTCCTACGCTTGAGTATAAATTACTATGGTGCTATAAATGTCTTTACGATCGCTTCAAACATAAACCAGACATGCAAGCAAGTATTGCGAAGAAGGGGGTGCGGATAGCTTCCTCCTGTGCTCGAACGTTACAGTTTCATTCTAGAAGAGGGCCTCAAGGGGTGGAGGGAGAGTAGAGTAGTAGTTTTGTGCTGGTGCACCCTAGACAACAATGGCTAACTAATTTATTCGTAAATTAGTACGCTGTTGTCTAAACTCTGTCTGGGAGTGATATGATAAGGTTAAGTTGAGGCTAGAGATCACTGAACACTCCTGACTTAAATCCACACTATTAGCATATTTTTTCATAATATTAACTAGCCTTCCGTCCGCAGCTTCGCCCGCGATAAATTAATTTTCCCGTAGGAATAGGTATTTTCCCGCGGTAAAAAGTAGCCTATGTCACTCAGTGATAATGTAGTTTTCTAACGGCAAAAGAAGTTTTAAAATCGGTTCAGTAGTTTCGGAGCCTATTCAATGCAAACAATCAAATTTTTCCTCTTTATAATATTAGTATAGAAGTATAGATGGCGCAATTTCACTCTTAGTTTGGGCACTCAGCACTTGGCACAAAAAAAAATATCTCGAACAAATCCCTAAAAAGAAACAGCTTTCACAAACCTGTGTAATAGGTTTTTTCCTGTGAGATCTATCCAACTATACTCCACACCTCGTGATAGACGAGAAAAAAAATTACCTTATGTGGTACTCATACGTATCTAAGGTAGTTAAGGTAGGTTACTTTTCAGAATTTGGTTCCACTAGTTTGTCGACATACCAAATTACAACTATTTTAGTGTGCTAAATGAGAGTCTCGGAGTAAAATTGCAGACAGACAGTCAGCCAGACGGACGGATAAGGGTTCCGTTGATGCCATTTTGCTAAAAAGGTATTAATAAACAGTTGAAGAGAGTACAGTCGAGGGCATAAATATCCATACAGCCATCATTTCAAATATATGTATCACCGACCTTATTGTTTGTGGCATAAAGGTGTACAGATGTTTTCGACGTTTTGGTAACGCACATAATATTTATGCCTTTGACTGTATTGCACTTGGTTGTATTGCATTGCTTGCTCGACTGTGCATTGTTCACCAGATAATTAATTACACGACATGCCGTCATACCGTTAGATGATAATGCTCTATTATATTTTTTATAGTTTAAACAAACATACGTATTGTAGTAATAGTAGAACGCACTGGCAAAGTATTAAAGAGAGGCAGGAGTAGGATCAACCATGCAATTATACCACTAGGTGTCTACAAATGAAAGTCTCAGTCTATCATAATGTTTAATGTCACAGCTTCTAGCACATTGCATATTAGTTACGCGAGCTGCATTGTCACTCTCCACTCTTAGATCATTTGGCAAGTGCGTATCAAATTACACTTTCTCTCAATGCGATTAGACTTAACGACCATTCGACTAAACTCTATATATTGTAGACATCGTCACGGTCGCCGGTATATCACCACGTTAGTCTTAAACTCATATGACATTATAATAAAGTTGGATTTTCATTGTCTCGGGCCGTTAGTCTAAAGATTGCGGTACGCGGTACGCCACACGGTTGCCAAACACTGCCACGATGTCTGGAGTTGGTTTTGTCTGACTTGCGAAACTGATAAAATTATAGACTCGTGTTGTGAGGTTGAATTGCGTTTGTCTCTTTGTATACACAAAACATGTAATACGACGGGCAAGCGACGTGGATAAATTAGAGGCTCTATAATTACGGGATGACAAGAAAAATCCACATTAAGTATACGAACCTACGCACACTATAGATGTTGTTGACGTATCTAATTCTGATCAATGGGAGCCATTATTCCGAAAAATTTAATTGAATTGAACTCAAGCAACCCATTGACATTCTTAGATTATTGACCGACCTACGTGTGAAACTATCACGAGACTCGAGACGGTATAGCACTTGTAGCTTATTTTACCCGAACCCGAGAGTTTGCTGACGGTTCATACGACTTTTTTTTCGCGATACAAGGTTTCAGTTTATGTTTACGACATTAGAGAGCCGACGGTGATTGTTAGCATTGTAGTGCCACCATGTAGAGTTGGTTTGCCGCAGAATTGTAGAAGTAGAATGACAATAGGTACTTGACGCGATATACGATGTGACAATCAGTCATTTTGCCAATGCGCCAACAGAACGTTGTAATAAATGGAATAAAACTGAAGGGATCTCCGGTCATTTTATACCTACTCTAGATATCATTGCTTACAATTATATTACTTCTTAAATATATTTTTGTGACAATGTTTCGCATCGGTGGTTATCCACACAACTATGAGAACTGTTTTGCCGGCGTACTTTCTAGCGGCAAATGTTATATCTTGATTATAAATCGATGCTCCAGTTCACAATTTATTATACATTTTATTTGTCAACGAAATAGCAACATTATGATCTGTGCTCTAATCGTTCTCATCATATCAGCTTTTTGCCGTTATTAGTACAATTGTGAACTAGGTGATCGAAATGATCGATGGCATCAATAAATAAAGTCATGTTTCATGTTCCGCACATGCAAGTGCCGATGCGGTGCAAGCGATCACGCGTGCTCCCACGCACGTGGGGCGCGCCCTTCGCCTGATCTTGACCACGCCTGCGCCATGCGACCTGCGCGAAGCTAACCTTATCTTGCGCACTTTGTAGCTAGTTACTCGGAACAGCTTTTTTTCCGGGATTCTAGAACGTAAAAGGTCGGTTTTAAGTTCGAGTAACAGTGGCTTTATCGCGGCGGTCGACTTTACGAAAACATTGAGGTACCTAATTGACCTTTTAAAATGTCACGAGCATGCGTAGTAAGGATTAGTAAAAAAATATATATTTAAATATCTTACGTAAAAAATATTTTAACGCCTACGCCGCCCTATTTCTATAGGTGCCTAAGTATCCTACTAATCACTACTAATATTATAAATGCGAATGTAAGTTTGTTTGTTGATCATCATGAAATTTTGTACACATGTTCTTGGAGGTATTAGAAGTAACATAGGATACTTTTTACTAAAAATATATTTTTTTTATGCCGTCACTCTGACGTTATCTGCGCGGACGAAGTCGCGGGCAAAAGCTAGTAAACTATAAAATTATCTACTTATTACATGTAGGGACCAACACCTGTAAAATATACACCGATGGAAATTGTAGATTATATAAAAAACTAATTAATTGAATCAGGCGTTAGGTACACAGCGGATGTCCATATTCATCATTTCACGCCCCACTGCTGGAACAGGCCCTCTTTCAGGATTCGAGCGCTTGGGCTATAGTTTCCACGCGGGCCCATTTCAAATTGGGAACTTCACACACACTATTAATTTTTCAAATGTAGTGTCGTACTATTTTGAAAAACTCAGAGGTGCGAGTTTAGCCTCGAACCCAGTACCCTCTGCTTGAAAAGCCATAGGTCACGGTCAAACCAATGATCTAACTACCACAGCTTTTTTTTTAGGTCCATGTTCCATATTAATAAACAAAAAAAAATTTACTTTGCTACATCGCTACCACACGCGCAAAAGAAAAGGCTCTGTCAACACCGTGGTGATGATGCATTTACGTAGGTATAAGAAGCTTTAATTCAACTTACGATGTTTGGGTCAAATCTTGCAAGTCATTTTTGACCCACTTATAGCGATCGAATTGACTTGAAATTTGGTATATATTGTGTAGGGTTTTATAACAATGCAAGTGCAAACAATAAAAAGTACAGTTGGCAAAAAGGTGGCAAGTAAAATGATGATGACGAATCGTACTCCTCGCGACAGGATGGATATGCGTTTTAGTACTATGATTGAGATAAAGGAATGTGACTTATAATCAATGATATCCTTTTTAATGCTCGGTTTTTGAAAGCACACACGTGGAAATACCTTTTGAAAGTGGTTAATTTTTTTTTAAATTTGAAATTAAAGATGCAAAAACCGAAAATTTAACTTGAGCTGTAGTTATGTAGCAATACATCAATTCCCTTTCGATTGATGTGCTTTCAAAAATGGGTGCCCTGGACATTTTCAGAGCGGACTTTGCCGAAGAAACATGTAGGTACGATATTCATGAAGTAGGTACTCATTTATCGCAATTAAAGCAGTTCTAATCACATGGCGTACGTGACGGCTATTTCCGTGCTAAATCACCATAACCACCTCATGAGATAACGATGTCTTTTGTTATGAAAACATTGTTTTTTTACTCGATATCGATGACGACTGTGCCAAAAACATTAAACTGAATAAATACAAACTATTCGCTTGCTGACGGCACAGTCTGGGTTTGGCTTGTAGAAAGAAAGTTTGTCTGTGTGTCTATGGTTTCAGCATAGTTTGAGATGAAATAAATAGGCTAAGTGCTTAGATTAGTATAGAATACCTCGAATACCTTCTCATAGGTAGGTACTCGTCATATGAAAGCAACTGGTTAAGAAGAGATGTAGCTTCGCATTTCAAAATTCCAACAATGATATTGCTTTTAGTATTGATTTCGTTATTAAATTTGTAGGTATGTCATATGTTTATATTTCGTTATGTAACCCATAGAGCCGAGTGCCTAGTCTTGGCGATTGATAACGGGGTCTTATTTATCGGGATCACCACATCCCATCCTTCAGTCGTCATTGAGAGTTCGCCAGAGCTCCACCTTGGCTCTGTATAAAAAATGTCTTATCTTCATTAACACAACGTTTCGCAATTAATATAAGTTTAAATTTAAATGCAAAATTCAGACATATTTACTTTTTAGTAAACCTCTTCACTGTGATACCGTTTTGATCTCTATTTTTTGAACATGGAATTTTTGTCGCGTAAAGTCAAGTCGAATGGGCAGTTTGACACCCGTCAGGTGAATGGCGCGGGCGCTTTGCAGAGTAAACGGTGAGTTTCTCACTTTTGTTAGTTCCTTTATCACCTTTTTCAGCGTTATTTCCACGAGGACTTTTGCCTTGAGTATACCCTTGACACTTAGCACTTTGTTAAGTCAGTTCAGCCTGGTTCTAGCTTAACTCGGCGCACAAATTACAGTTATCAAGTTGTCAAAGGTAAAAATTAAGTGAAATGCCCAAACAGGTATTTACTATACACTTGTGAAAAGTCGTATGTTTTGTCGTATGATAGATAAATCAATATCACCACCACAGTGGCTGCCTAATAGTGTACGGCAATAATGATGAAGTAAAAGCATGAACCGAAGCATATTGTGATACTGATAACTAAGTTCAGTTCGGCAAATCTTTATGCGACCGCATGGATTTACAAGTATTATTTCGTAGTATTTACGATCTCTGTCAAGTTGTCCTTCTAATTATTAGTAGCTCTAGCTACTCGTACAAAAAACATAATCATAAGGTTTTGTTGTGGGCGTTTTTTAAATGTTTAATGGTTGTTTATAAATATTTTTAAAATTTTTTTTTGTAGCCTGTCCCGAAGTTGCCGAGGTGTTTCTTGCCCACCTGCGACGAACACAGTAAAGAACTAATAATACTCTAAGTTGAACATGTGCACTTTATGTAGTTAAAGACTTAGGTTTTTTGCTATTATAATGTTATTTATTGCAACAAAATTAGTAAGTAGGAGTTAGTGGAATCTTTTGTTTGTACAGTCAGCAGCAAGGATTCTGAAGCGTATTTGCTTAAGCAACCGGCTTTATCACCCACCATACTTGTATCCCTCCTCCGATTGCGTCACTCATATTATTTCTTTTGCAACCTCGGGCTGTCAACTAGCTGTTGCCCGCGACTAAATCTGCAAAGAACGCTTTAGTTACTTTCCAGGGGAATAAACGCAATTTTCAAGGATAAAAAGTAAGATATCTGCTATTCCAGACTATAATCTATCCTTGTGTTAAACTTCTCTATCCTTTCTGGTATGATTAACAAACATCCAATCATCCAAAGTTTCGCATTTACGTAGTAAAATGCTTATGCTGGTTTCACAGATTTATTGCTAAAACTATACCACCACACGAAAGTGTAAACGGAAGTGATCAGCTGTTGGACAATAGTATTCCCATCTGCTGCTGACTGTACTCACCCTAGTTATGGTTGTTGCAGCTAATGTCCAACCCCTTGTGCGCATGCGTGCATGCGGAAGGCGAAGCCGACTGTCCGGCGCTCCCGCCGCGGTACGCGTAGCCGCTCGTAGCCCGTAGCTCGTTGCTCGTAGCCCGTAGCAATAGTTTTTTTGGTGGAAGTAGAATATTTTGAAGAAGAATTAGTGACTGGGGCGGGGCTTAGAAAGTACGATGACTAGGAAGTTTTTTTTTGTAAATCAAAGAATATTCTAGTCGGAGATGTAAAGCGTAATAGTTAACTTACTTTATTCGAATTGTTCCCCCTTTATCAATTAATTCACAAATTAATCAAGACCAATAACTAGTAAGTAAATGCTTTATTGTACAAATATAAAGAAAGAGGCACAAAACACATAAACATTAAATATATGCACCAAAGACGAACTTATCCCTATAAGGGATCTCTACCAGTTAACCTTTGAGTAGAATGAGAGGAGCATTAAACGATTTAACTTGCTTCGCTACTCTTTGAGAAGGTGGCGCCAGGCAGCAGCGCTCGCGCTACTGTATTCAGACTTGGAGAGTAAGACAACTGGTGAAATTACTGGCACGTGAGGTATTGTCATCCTAGCCCACTAGGCAGGCATCGCATCTTCAACCCATTTGTGTCGTGGGGGCCCATGGGTGGGGGTGCTCACTTGCCATGAGGTGACCCGCTTGCTTCTTTGCCACTCTATCTCACGGAAAAGTACTTGCCTCTAGTCGATGAGCAGACAGTGGTACAGTCAAGGGCAAAGATATATATGCAAGTAAAGTGAAAGAAAATAAGTAATCATATAAAGTTAAAAAGATATATACTCATTCAAATGATAATAAATATGCAAACTACACTGGCAACATAAATATGTACCTAGCAAGTCCAAAAACTTGTATACAATCAAAACTCCATTATTAGTATCCTGCAAATAATGCAAAATATTATAGTCATACTTATGTCAATAAATATAGATTCAGTAATTGCTACGAAAATATGTATACAAAATGTAATCTGCGAATATCAACTTTACGGCCTAGTCACACGAAACAAATTTGTAAAGTATGTTTTGACAATTCACGAAAACAGTACAGACTTGTCATTGCATATGTTTGTCGCATGTTTTGACCTGTCACCACGACGTTATCAATCGGCATGTTTAACAGATTTTACAGATTCAGATTTCGTTGATTTTGATTGAAGATGCCAACGCTATAGTCCGGTCAAATTAGACCAAAAAATAAGAGTAAAGTTACCTAAATTCCCACCAAGCTGAAAATCGGTAAGATTGTTTGAAATATCATTAAAAACAAAATTTGAAACTTCCCCATCTTTAAAAAGTATACCCAAAGTATCGAAATATGTATACATAAACTCAAGAAGGCTTCTGTTATGGTTTTTTTTTTATATAAGAGGGTGAAAACGAGCATACGGGTCACCTGATGGAAAGCAATCACCGTCGCCCAAGGACCTGGGGAATCACAAGTGCGTTGCCGGTCCTTTGAGGAACAGGAAGGCTCGTTTTTTAAAGATCCCTAAATTGTATCGCTCAGGGAATATTGCAGCAGGAAGTTGGTTCCAGTTGGTTACCGTACGAGGAAAGAAATTGCGTTTAAAACGCACGGTACTTGACTGCCAACCATCAAGATGTTGAGGATGGAAGGACAGACGGTTCCGCGAAGTACGGTAGTGGAATTTAGCCGCAGGCAGCAATCCGAAGAGTTCGTCAGAGCACTCCCCATGATAAATACGGCACAGGGCTGCTACATCCCTCCGCACAGCCAGAGAGTCGAGCCGACCTGAAAGTGCCTGGTTATCGACAAATCGAGCAGCTCTGCGTTGGATGCGGTCAAATGGAAGGTTTTGGTACTTGGGTGCCCCAGCCCAGAGATGAGAACAGTACTCCATATGCGGCCTAACCTGCGCCTTATAGAGTTGAAGGCGATGGGCTGGCGAGAAGTACTGTCCCGCTCTATTGAGCACCCCCAATTTTTTAGAAGCTAATTTGGCTTTGCCTTCCAAATGACCACGGAACTGAACATCACTCGAAATGTCGACACGGGGTCCTGATAGACAACTTAGCATCAAGGGGGGTACCTTCGAAACAAGGCGAAACAACCTCAAGGTACCTACCAGTTACGAGTAGATGACGATTTACATACTTATATATATATAAATACATACTTAAATATATAGAACATCCATGACCCAAGCACAACTATTCGAGTTGATCACACAAACATTGCCCTGGCCGGGTTTCGAACCCGGGACCTTCGACTCAGAAGGCGGTTGCTTCACCACTGAGCCATCCGTGTCGTCAATATCAAATCATACAGTAATTGGCGATCTACGCTATTTTCTAATTTTTTTTATTTAATAAAAGGCAAAGTATACTTAAAATAACTGTATAATAAAGAAAACAACTCCTTAAACTTAAGACAAAGTGCATAGAGAGTAATATTTTCTATAGTACGTTATTATTAACATGTTTAATATTTCTTACCGTGATGCCTAATTCGTCAGCAGAGCTATATCAGGCACGGATATACCTTCCTCGCATAAGGCAACAATCCTATATTTTAAATGATCGCTTATACGATACATTTTCTCCTTCAAAATTAATGAAAAGCCGCCAGAAAAACCATAAGAAACGGTAAGTCAAATGGAATTAAAAAATCCAAAAGTGACACATGACACATGCACATGCACATGCACAAATCACGTCTTTATCCCTTACGGGGTAGACAGAGTTTATGGTAACAGGTACCTACAACCTACAGGCCACATTTAGCAAGATTGTGGGCACATGTCATGATCACTACATAGTATAAAACAAAGTCGCTTTCTCTGTCCCTATGTCCCTATGTCCCTAAGTATGCTTATATCTTCAAAACTACACAACGGATTTTGATGCGGTTTTTTTTTATAGATAGAGTTATTCAAGAGGAAGGTTTTTATGTATAATTCTACGCAGACAAAGTCGCGGGCAGAAGCTAGTTTAAAATAAATAGAGTAATTATCAGTTAAAGAGTTTGGAATAGCAGTTGTTGTACCTACTACTTGAAGCTTAAAGTGGTTGGCTGATTACATTAAGATTACAGAGTTCGATGTTACGCAAATACGTTCATAAGATCCTGACAATAGAGTTGTGTTAATAGAATTTTGGATTGTTTACATATTTGTGGTTGTCATATTATATACATAATTAATGGTTAAATAGTGTATACATATTTTTGACCTTTACGGTGTTTCTAAGTTTATGGCCTAATACATGAGGACATATTATTGCAAATGTTGTATACATAGTTATCTCTCAAATCATGTATACTAATTTATGTACTTTTATGTGTTGCCAAATTTATGACCATTTAGATGACCATGCTTTTTGATACTCTGTGGTGTATACATATCTTTGCCCTTGACTGTACGCATATTGATCTTTTCTAATATTGTGCAATAAACTCTACGTAAATTTAAAACCGCTATCGCACGTTCAGGGGGTCTATTATGGGTGACAATGATAACCATTTTCATATCGTATTGTTTTGGTTCAGTAGGTCACTGATCCCGTTAATTATACGAATGATTAGGATATCACCGTGTGGTTTTGCTGATATCAATTCCCATGACGGTTCATTCTTTATTTAGGGATTCTGAAAACACTGAAATAGGTATTCCACTAGTTCTACTGAATTTTAATGTTGATGGAAATATCGATTGTTATACTCACTAATAACTATGAGGTCGTAGCCTTTTTACTCTAACTATATATATATAAAGTTCACGATAAGGCTATAGCGTCTTGAGGTAACTTTTCGTTATTACGGATAAATTTTCAGAAAGATAATAATATTCTGTTTGGTGAGTTGGCTGTCGGATTGTAAACCACGCTTTGCCGAAATGTGCAGTTTTTCAAATTATTTATTTTAATTTACGCAGAAGATGGACTTTCATCTCACTAATCTCAAGAACAAGCTTTTAAACAAACTAACTAGCTACTGCCCGCGACTTCGTCTGCGTAGAACGCATCAAAATCCGTGGTTTTAAAGATCTAATACATACATAGGGACAGACAGCGCAAATCGACTTTGTTTTAAATGATGATAGTGATAAATATTTTCACTCAAATAATTTTATTATTTAAGGCAAAGATTAACAATTCTGCTTCCGTACGTCTCTCCGGTCGGCACAAAGGCTGGTCATAATAATAATGTAATAAAGAGCCTTTGAGACTTCGTGTTTATTACTAAGTAGAATGTGTGCCCTGTCTGACCGGCATCCGCTATGAACTTAACTCTTTACGAGTACTAGTTTGTTTTTACGGGTAGATCCGAGATTGATCCAATCGATTGGTCATATTAAGTCCGAATGGCTTGACTACATCCCAAACTAAGCAAAGCTTATAACATATATGTACTAGTTAGACCGGATAAACATGCTTATCATTTTTACATACTTTGTACTTTCATTATAACAAACATTCATATTTTTCGTACAAATATCTGCCCTGACCGGGGATCGGACCCGGGACCTCAAGTTTCGTAGGCAGGATCTCTAACCACTAGGCTATCCGGTCGTCATTTAATACGAACAAACTTATTTTGGCGGCCTATACATACGTTCAAATCATCGATAGCACAAAAACATTGATTTACTTATTAGCAGGTATTAGTGTGTGAGGTATAATTGGAGATCTTTAGAATGTATCACGATGTCCCTCAGCCACATTTTGGTTAAGTGTTTTAATTTTTAAAAATTGCGTGGCGATCCTTTGAACTTTTCAAGGCCTGATTTTTAAGAAGTCTGGTTTCAGTTTTTGAAGTTCTAGTTGATGAATATGTTTTATTAAATGCCCAACTTGTTTAAAATGTACTTATCTCAAGTTTTAAAGTACATTATTTTACTTTAGAATTTTAAATAATTTTTTTTTAACTAGTTTATCTCTTTTAAATAAAAACGAATGATAAATACGAACAGTGTTGAACCGAGTCAACATTAGGTACAGTTTTAGCTGCAATAAACATCAAACATACATGTGCAACTAATACAATACATACAACGAAGTAATACTAACCAGATCGTGACATGTCAATAAACTATTTTAGAGCCACTAACTAGCGTAAAATTATTTAATTAATTCGTCTAAACTTTGATTCAACCGCGACCGTGTTCTAATTGAATCAATTACCACTACGCAATCAGTTCCCACAACCACCTACGCCATCTGTTATCGGCCGGTGGTAACCGCTCACCACCAACTTATCGCTGAAAATTTTCCCATTTTCCCAGGAGCGAGTGTGCCATGAGTCCGCCCCCGAACAAAACTGGCGCGATCTGCGCGGACCGTCAGTCTCCGACCGGCATCGGTTTGAAGTGCACGCACGATATGGATCGTGACAGACTTGGTTTTTGGGGCTGCGGGGACGGACAGTCCACCAGCCGGCTCTCCGGCCTCGACCGGCTCAAACATCCCGGCCTTAACAAGGTAGGTACAACACTAACACTGCCTTTGTATTTACGTTTCTGTTTCACAGATATTGGTTGCACTCAGGTTAGGTCATGGTTGCGGAAGTGTGCATCTGTGGTGCGACTTAGTGACACTACGCTACAGCTGACCGGTGCATTGTCATGCAAATGTTTGTTTGTTACGCTGATCCAAAGTCCACGTGGTGTACGCACGATCTAAACTTTGTTGTAACTTTGCACTTCGTGTTTACTGTTTACATTGTACTTTAAAACTTTTGAAAACAAATAATATCGATAGAGTGGAAAGATTGATAAAATTAGGAAAAACACCGTGGAGTTCAAATAAATGAGACAGATTGAGATTCCCTGAAAAACAAATGCTAAGTCGTCGCACAATTTAAAAGTAAAAATAGGCACTCTCACTGTTTCCTTTTCTTGATATCACGATTGAGCAAACGTAATGTTTTGCGCTGCAATATTTATAACTATTACGTGTTCTTATCCGCTTATCAAGTTTTAAATCGATGCATACAGAAATCACAAACCGAGCTCCAACGCAGTAGATACATGCACATAGGTAATAGTGCTCAAATATTGATCAAGTCCACATGAGTCTATTCTGTAGAGTCATTATGAGTCATTCTTGTATAGTTGGACATTGGCTGATATCGTTACTATTAGAATGATAAGCTAGCATCTAAAAAGCCTCAGTCTGTAATTACCTAAATTCGGTAACGACGCCGGACGATAAAGTACTATACAACGATGAGCCTGATCAGCATACAGGTCAATACCTATACAGACTACACAAACGTCTATAGGCATAGCAGTTGTAGTACAAGTTCTTTGTACGTCCCCCAGACTCGAGGGTTACCGGGGAGGGCGGCAGGCAGGGGTGTGTTTGTATGAAACACAGCACAAAAGCCCCGTACGCGTCGGACTTCAAATTTCCAATAACAATTTGAATGTTTCCTGCTTCAATCTTACATCCCCATGTAGGATTGCTCGCAGTTTATATTCTATGTTGTTAGGTTTGAAGTTGCTTTTAGGTACAACATGATTGAGGGAACGGAGTTTGGTAGAGTAATCAATTTCTCATTCGTATAATTTGTTCGAAATCTAAAGAGCTCGCGCGTCTTGTCTATTGTTGTGAAGACGCTACCCGCGCACATAAAATTTTGGCTGAAATCTATTTTATACGCGTATGTCATGCTCCGTTACACAAGAAATAAATCAATATCGAAATATAGTTGAAGTAGCTGAGTGAGTAGGTAAAATTTTTTTCGCCCGAAGTTTTCAGAAATGGAGTAAATTAACTTCGAAATCCTCATCAAAAATCACAATCCTACATGGCCGGGACTATTAAATAAACTTTATGAATTATTAACCCATTATGCATACTACTTACCGCGTTACTGCGTACATTGCTGCGTCTTTTAATCCACTTATCTTAATTCTCAATATTTCAACAGACTGAGGGTAACGGACAAAGACTAACGTTAAAGTAAAATATTATGATTTCCTCACTAGCTACATTGAATAACCCACGTTCACCCCCGTTATATACCTATTATGTACAGGTTTCCTTCCTCTTGCATCAACAGTAACTGTCCTTTAAAGTCTTTGGTGGTATTTCCAGACGAGTTTCCCATTTTTATTAATGCATCACAAATACTTTAATAAAGTATTCAAAAAGCTATCAAAATGAAACTACTTTTTCTCGAGGTACTAAATACGTTCAACATGAAACTACCGTGAGACTCACTCATAATTACACATAAACGGATAACTCACGTATAAAAACTCTACTTCTCGACTATCTCGACTTTTTGTGTAATTATGAGGTACTAAATAATTTAAATAACATAAAAGAATGATAGAAATTAAACTAAATAAATAAGAAGATTCTTATCAAATGGTTGACTTTGAGTAGAACAATCCACGGGAACCGTGACTCATGTTGGCAAAAGACTTTTCTTGTGAGTATTTTATCGATACTGAATTTTCTTTGATGTCAGGCAAGGTTTCAGCTTCAGCCGGTTGGCCAACTAATCGATATACATATGCTATAATATATATGCCGTAGACGCCGTAATACGGCAATAGGCACGTCTCCAGTTATTGAAGAGATCGCCAATAGTTAACGTACATACTAAGTATTATATTAAATTGGAACTGTTTCTTTTTGATAGTCAGAGAAAGTAGTTTGCAAATCGCCGTTCCGTTTGAAAAATATATATTCTTTTTAAACATACAAGAAATTAATCAACTCTTTACTTTATTAAGTTAATTTGAGATCTTATTTTCTTTTTAATTGGCCATAAATATGACCAGTTTAAACAATTATACTAGAACCCGTTTAACCAGGCTATTCCAGAAGCACTATCCGCATAATTACGTCAGTGGAAAACCTGCCTACGCTAATTGAGCAGCATTGACTAAAAATAAACATCATATTTAATTTCTGCATTTAGTGTTGGTAGGTGTCAAAATCACTTGATTTGTCCCGAGTTTCCTCAAATAGGCTCAATATTTAGTTTAGTGGATGACTAGCGCATGCATTGTATTGTCATTTTAAAGTTACCAAAGGAAAACTATACATGTAAATTGATGAGTAACCACAAACAGAACAGTCGGGTCTTAAATATTACGAGTCACGGCGAGCGTCGCTGTTTATTATTAGGATATTTCAACATGTTATGTAGTAAATTGGAAGTTGCTTGAATTCACGAACTCTTGGCCATAGACCGCCCACTAACGACTCGTGATCGTCATTAACTAAATTATTCCACATATAATGCTCGTCCATAGCTGACTATACGTATCGATAGATGTAGCATACTTACATCGGAACTGATAGGTGCTCTAGTTAATTGAGCATAAACTAAAGCTCTTGACAATAGAGAGGGGCAATGTTTTTCTCGATCAAAAACAATCGTTAGCCTATACTCGGTCGCGCAAATGATTGCTGATACACCCGGCCCCTGCAGGAGGTCCGGTTTCGATGTTCCTGAATCTATCTATTATGTAGTATTAGTTCTGATAAAAAAGATGACCTTTATTATTCCACTCGCTAGGTGTGAGAAAGAGATGAGTCATTGGGGACCGATATTTTAGTTGGAATGCGGGCAATGGCATGGTCCGGTTAAATCCGGGCAGTAATAGAAAATTCATCTAAGCGCTGAAGTACCCCTTGAATTGGGAATAGCTGGGAATATATGTCATTTACTTTGTTTGTGGAACAGGATATAAACCTAAGCAATGTTTTTCCTCATAATTACGTTTGAGACTCGCTCGGGATGAGTCCCCTATCCAAACGGGAATGTTTATTTTACTTTGTGAGTTTTGCAACCTTTCTCATGTTACCAGTAATCTATAAAATCGTTTACCGAGACGTTCAGGAGGAAAGCCAGTACGGACGCCGAAGTTTCCGGAGGAAGATATTTGTTATTGGACTTGCTAATGGCTCAAAACGATAAATGATAACGAGGTATAAAAAGCGGACTGTGTAGAAAACTCCGTCCAGAATTAATAGCCCGTCCGTTTGTTTTTCAATCTGGAAATCTGTTGATTGATATTCATACACTGAGACAAAAATTAGGTACATTTTTCAAATACGTGTTCAAAATTACATGCAGATAAAACAATCGGGGCTCAATTTCGTTCTATTCACCGTTTATCTCGTCAGATCGACCCTGATCGATAGATTAAATATGACTGTGGGTCAATGAAAGACAGGTAACTTAGCTAATGATCGGTTTAGAGCGCAGTGAGTAATGAGTGTGTGACATGGATGTGGTTCATGGACGTTAGTATCTATAAAGTTATCAGGTTGTAGATAAATAATATGTATTAAGTAAAACAACCTGAGGCGTGTCGCTATGTAGGTAATTGTTTTGACTTTGCTAATGTTTTATCCAATACCTTTAAACGACCAATTCTTGTACATATAATCCGAATCTCGGAAATGGCTCGAACGATTCTCATGAAATTTGGTATACGAGGGGTTTCGGGGGCGATAAATCGATCTAGCTAGGTTTCATTTTATTTTTAGAAAACGTAACAAAAAAAATACCGAGCAAAGTTCGGCCATCCGGGTACTTACTTATAAAGAGGCTAAAGTTACCCTGAAGGCGGGATCAGAAAAAGTCGATACTTTGTAGAAGAAACGTTTTCTATGACGTGCTCTGTAGATAATTGAAATTGTTTGGAAGTTTTTTTATACGCATAATTTCGGGGCTTTAGTGATTTTTACACCTTAGAGCATTGCCTCAGAACATAGTTTATTGAATCAGGAGTTACTTTGCAGAGGTCCACGACAGTAAACAAAAAACTCTAGGTACATTGCTACTCCGCTACCAAAGAACGAGTTTCGTAGCTAAGTCCAAGGCAAGGGTTTTTGTTCAGAATATGTTCGCTATGGCGTAACGAACGCATCCCGCGAATGTGCTGAAAGGCCGTAACATTATGTTAGATATTATTGAATGCTGCATTGAGATCTTCTTCGCTACTGTATCACATATTTAGTATAGCTTTAGAAAACCATCGAGTGAGGTTCTCAGGAAACGCAGTAGAAATATACCCTACGAGCTACATTAGTTCGCGTGACAAATTTTACGGACAGATAAGCTATATGTAGGTAAATGTAATACGTTTGTGTCCATGTCGAATATAATAGTAATAATATAAATAGTTAATAAACCTAACTTAAGATAAAAATGCATTTAGTAGTTTAAGTGGTGGTATCTATATATTATAATCCTTCTTGGGGCCACTCGCAACAAAATAAGTTTTTTATTAAAACAGTTTTTTGCAGACTGTATTGTTGACTTCACTGTACTATTATCACTCTATTAGTTTATTCCTCTATGGCCAAGACTCCAGACGCAGTCAAGCTTAAATGAAAGACGGGACAGGAATGCTAATATAACGCGCATCACCCATTGTCTCGCTCCCGACCAAGCAATAAAAATATTCACTTTTACTTTGACTTCAGCAAAGGTCGGACCGAAATAGTTCTTTGAAAGAAAACTGCCACACCCGAGGCCAATCCTTTGCCTGTCGCATTACCAATTCCTTTCAATCTTCTCTGAATGGTTTATCATAGAATGTCTCGAACACTACGTAAACGAATTCCCTAGAGGAGCGTGACATTTTGGCGAATTGTTGGCCGTTTCCTTGAAACGTTGTTCATTGTTTTAACTTTGTTTTGTGTGGTACGAAATAGGTATATCTATTAAAATAATCCGTGACAAAATATTAACAATCACTAGTCACAGTAAAGACTTAAGGCTTTCTTACGTTGATATATACCTAAATTTTTTTTTTCACAAGTGTGTACCTTTTTGGAAAACTGTTCAGTGTTTCCCATGTGGTAGTCGACATAGATTGCAGAGGGTACATGGGCTGTTTGTTAATTTCACGAGGGATTGCGCCCCGATTAAGTGCGCTTAATCAATGCACAGGATTATCCTTGGTCTGATAAATGATAGTGCGATGCTACTATGCCGTAGTGCTGTGATCACACACAGTCATGTTTTAAATGCCTAACTGGTTCAGTGAACGTTATTGTTCCAAACGGATTGATTAAAGTGCTCTTGGAACTTATAATTTTGTCCGTTTAGTTAGGATTTTTTGTAATATAAATAAATAAAAGTTATGGATCTCCCGTGAGATGGTAGGTGTGCAATGATAATTAAACGATAAGAAGAATATTACTGTCATTCAATGTTTTACTCGCAGTACAATAAAGGAAGAATAAAACTCCTAATGCTGTATAATAGGTACAAGGAAAAAGCCCCGGATCCGATTTCTTCAGAGACAAAGATTTGTAGGTATGAAGAGTGCTCTTTCTCAGGCCTGAATAATTAAACAACTAAATCATTATTTCTCTTTGTTTTATGAGATGGAAAAGACGAATATTTATTACTTGTTTTTGTGAGTAAATCTTAGTACGTTCGTAGTAAGATTTACCTATAAAACTGAAGCACTGGTGGTCTTTGCGTCTTCTACGTATTACGGCCATGGAAATCAGCCTTACTGAACAAACCCGCCAAAACTGATTAGGTGTATACGGCACCCGTACCCGAGTTTGTATTTACTTATATGGGATTATCGTCACCATACCAACCAGATAACACCGTTCGCGGCATAAAGCAAGCCGCTGCATAATATTAGTTTACCCTCGGCAGTGTCCTAAAGTCCGCGTAGAAACTTGAACTCAATATTTAAGTTGAAAACTAGGTGAAATCTCACTAATTTTATAAAAAGTCTGTGTTGTGTCTATGCGTTTGCTTGTCATGTCGCTGTCACTTTGAATATAGGGAATTAATAAATTATGTCTCAATCTTAATGATTCAAATTCAATAAAATGTACAATAGCGCACTCGAAACTTAGTCAGAAGTTAATTATACAGGATGTAAAAAAATGCAATAACCTTAGATGACGTATAATTGTGTGCAAATGTCAATGCGTGCTGCCTTGCGTGTACCTTGATCTTAATGTGTCGTGTGTGTCTGTGTCGAGATGTAGAGTTTACAGGGTACCCTTGTGTTTCTGCTTTGAAAGGCTTAGGCAGCTGTAGGTATGTGTTAGGTATAGGTATACAGCATATGTAAGTTATTGCGAGCTTTGCTCTGTTAAGCTAAGTTAGTAAAACCCATTTGGTTT
The DNA here is from genome assembly GCA_949127965.1 of Pandemis corylana. NCBI lineage: Eukaryota > Metazoa > Arthropoda > Insecta > Lepidoptera > Tortricidae > Pandemis > Pandemis corylana. The sequence continues at coordinate 4,585,503 of OX421859.1, read as the reverse complement.
GAAGGTACGGCAATATAAGTAAAGTTTTATTGTGATTAATTAAAATTTCGTTGTAGCTAACTGGTTAACAATATAGCGTGCAAAATGTTCCCTTTGGTTTCTAGGTAATAATTAAACAATTTTGCAAACTCCGCATTAAAATGTTCGCTTGGATGTTGTACTCCGAAATTCGCGGGCTCGTAATTAAGTGTTTTGCGTTCTTTAGGTTTTAATTACACTTTTTGTTGCTTCAGGAGCCGTTCTCCTAATTTGAATTGTTTATTTGAGATTTTAATTGGTTTCATTGTAATTAGTAATTTAAACGTTATTTTATATCCTCATATAGTTTTGCAAGAAAAATCATGTTTTGTCCTTGTTTGCAATGCTATCATTGTCCTAACATACTTATTATCTTCATTTTACTTATTGAGTAGATACACAAAACCCGCACAATGACTGTTAAATTTATGCAAGCAATTTCATCATGTACAAAATTAGAACTTTGAAATAGTTTTCAAAGTAAAAATAAGACTTGTTTTTAAAATAATTTATAACAATCGGCGGCCCGTACTCGATTTGCTGATCGCTGTTAACAAAAAAAGGAAATGCTTATATTTATATGTGCAAATAAATTTGTTAATGTATTGATTTAGAAAATATTTTGAATTAAAAATCAAATTCACACTCGCAAGAGTTGTGCAATTGAAATAACTTAAAAATTAATTAGGTAACAACGAGCAGTGGAATGCTGAATAGCGAGTGCCTGCCTGCTAGCGTGCTCATTTCTCTTAAGAAACGTAGAACAGTTCTTTAATTTGTTTAAATTTTCGTCATTCATCGTAATCTTAAAGCGATTTACCAAACTTTACCTATTCTTATCACTCTTATGAATTACATACGAATTGGTAGTAATTTGTCGCTTGCGCTCGTTGAACATGAGCTCTTTATACCTATGATGAATTTTTAAAATTGATTCAGTAAATAGTTCCAGATAGTTTCTGTACTTAAAAACGAACATAGTTTAGCTCTTTATTTATTCATCACAATGTTCAATTGTTGGTGCTGCGGCATCTTTTTTATTTATATATGTACCTATTTATTATAGATAAATACAAATATGGGTGGATCAACTTTTTCTTGCCACTCGTTGCTATGGTTACGTCCTCGCTCACACTTTAAAACATAAGTTTACAGGTTTAAAATGTGCCAAACATGTATTTTTGCGGTGCATTAAGTGCCTCTTCCGTAATTGGTCATCTATTAAGCATGTTAGTATAAAGAGACACAAAATTTCTTCTAACAAACTGTACTACTTTTTCCCTTTGCTGATGGGACAGAATAACAGCAAGAAATAAATAAAATAAATCTAAACTAAAACTAAAATCAATCTAAAAAAGAGCTCCCCGCAGCGTGGAACCAAAGATGCTGGCAGCATTTCCCCGCTTTTATTATTAATTACAGACACAAATGACGTCTATATCCCTTACGGGGTAACAAGACCTTAAGGTCACGTCACGTTTAGCATGATTGTGAGCGTATAGGCGGAAAGGAGAATCAAAATAGTGATGGGTTGCTAGCCGCACCGTCTATGACATGATTCCTAAGATTTTCGCCTATTTCCTCGATGGGCTTTTACCATCTGCGCGGGCAGAGAAGCACTAGATTACTTACATAATATAAAAAAAATAGAATAAAATAAATAAATTAGAGAAGATTAATTATATAACATTTTTATTACATTTACCTATATACGCTTCACCTTTTACCAACAATACCAACATGGTCCATTGTAATGTAGTTAAGTAGAGCAAGCCGCACCCTCTTTGTTTTATACTGGTAGCTACACTCCACAGTCGATCGTGTACCTACCTAAACATTTGTTTTGCCACTCACATTTTCATTCTTTTTACTTGAATGCCTCACATAACACTGTTCATTCAACTGACGTCATCCCTGTTACGATTTTCCTCTAATGATCGTAATAGAATTATACAATTTATTTCCCCAGGATAACTTACAGTTTATCCTCCACCTGCCTCGCTTTTGTTGTTTTGTCCTTTTTGTCTATCGCTAAAACATGGTCACATAAAAACTGTGATCTTGACATTTGCCCCTAAAAACTGATTACTAGTTTGATTACCTACCTGCTTAGATGTTTTTTTCCTTTCAGACAGGTCAATGTTACGAATTGATCAAGCTGAACTGATGTTAACAATAATGTTTAAATTATCTGCTATTTAATCGTTATGATTTGTCTTCTAACAATCGTTAATGTAAATTGATGTTAAGCGTAGGCTGTATTTCAGCGTCGTTCAGAGATTTTGTGAAGGTAATTAATGCGAGAGCGAGCCTTTTGAACTTCTGGAAGCTGACATCTTTTCTCACCCAGTAATTCCGTGATTGCTTTTATTTGAGACGTCAAGATTTAAAGAAACTTTTTGGGAGTTCCTTCTAATTCGGATTTGCTTATATCTTTTTAAATTCATTTTGTTCTTTTTTAAATCGATGATACGCAATGAGACAATACCTACTTCTAAAGTATTATTGATTAAGGCAATCATGGTTGATAACTATCCAAGATATGTATATGATACATGTACATAGAAAGAAGCCTCAATTCCTAACCGTGCTCACACTTGTAGGTAAGCCTTATCGATCGATCACCTGCGATGGTGCATTTACAATAAATTTCTAATAATACTCTGCCAGGAATATGTGTTGTGCTCCATTCTCCAAACTGTTCGGTGGTGGTCGTAACGTTTCGTAAAATTGATTCCATAAACTTGACAAATTGGCCGTCGTTAAATTTGCTACCGTGATTTGAGAGCAATCAAGGGGTACAAGCGTTTGTGATTTGGGGAGTTAAATTTGATGTGTCAATAAACGCGGGAGAGCAGGATGGAGCGCGACTGGTGGCAGCTCACGCCGCGGCGGGATCTCTACTCCGTACCCGAGTGTTTGGCCGCTACGGACTCCAGGGTTCGTGCTAACATTAATTCTTTTTTAAATTAATAGTACCTTGTATTTACATGTATATCGTTTTAATGCAGTTTTGGAAGTCTACGGTTGACCAGCTATTATTGTGGCTCTTGCCCAAATATTCCGTTGACTAGCCAATTGAATAAGTGCATTAGTTTTAGTTTATAATTTGAATGAATAACAATATTCAAGCTATATTATAAGCTACAAAGCTTCATGCAGAGCACAACACAGTTTGTTATGATTTCGTAACATCTTTTATTTGGTATGAAGCAATAAAAGTAGTCGATGAATTAACGCTCCAAAACAACATCTCGACATGTTTTTCAATTAATTACGCACCCATTTACGTCCAAATTCAATTTATTTAGTGTTAAAAACTTGTTAGAACCGTGACGTGAGAACACGAATTAGCGGCGGCCGGTACGGCTGTATTTGGGTTGCGAAGCGACGTCACTGCCGCGCCTCCAGCGCTTGCGCAATCACACTTTACGTTTTATTCGAGACGGTTTTATGTAGCGATATAATATTTATGATAATTTAAATTGGACGAAATACTCTATTAAGAATGCGAATGAATTACCGGTACAGCTCTGGTACGTCCGGTTACCTCTAGAATTCCTTTATCACCCTAAGCTTTAATGTCGTTGGTACGTTCGATGTCAAAGACTATTTTAATTATTAAATTTTAAACCCAAGAAGTACTTTCTTGGTCGACTTTACTTTGTTTTTGCGCTGCCTGGTGATTTTGCTACCGAGCTAAGCTACTGTCCATACAAGTCACTGTTGCCAGCTGTAATTGCTCCCTTGCCCGTAGTTATTTCTGCTTTATAGTCGGCAGTATAGGTCGGTATATTTTAGCTAACATTGCCGCTTAAATAGAAGCGACGCATTTGTGCAAATATGTACTTAAAAATTAGGCCACATCACTTATCAACTGTAGGTAAATGATCTGCCATCAGCATTGTTTATGAAGGTAGTAGATAGACGACCTGATACGCCTAGTAAATATCTTCCGCGTTGCACAAAGTAGTTTTAAAGTGTTATTACACTTATTAATGGACCGGTCAAAGTCTCGCCGTGAAACGCGAACTGGCGATACTGAGAGTTAACGTGATTTTATTAGCACTGTAGCCCAAACAAAGTTGACCTCACATTATTAGGAGTAGAGAGCGGATTTGAAGTAGCGGTCTCAATACCTATATCGATATAACTAGTGCAATTTGTTAATTTTGGAAGCGAATTATTTCCATTTTTCATTTCTTTGCGTCGTAAAAAAATACTGTGTATTGTACCGAAGAAATATTAAAGAAGAAGAACTTATAAAAATAAACTATTTCAAAAATTAACACACGATGTTTTTATTTATTATCATCCTAATTTTTCCCAATATTTACAAAAGCTTCCAAAAAGATTTTTATTTTTTGTTCCGGTAACTTACATTTTTTTTGTGTGTATAAAAAATAATATATTATATCAGTCATATCCATATAAATATTGGAATCGCTACTTCAAATCCGCTCCCTAAATAAGAATATAGTCAATTATAGCCTCTATGCGGTGTAGTTAGGCGTTAGTTAAACAGCAAAAGCACACGTTGTATGGATCGCAGCTAAAGTGAAGGTCGGCGGTAGCGGTCACCTTCACCGCGTACAGCTGACTGTTATCACTGCGAGTAGGTAATTCCGGGGTCAATCGTACACGTGAAGTTATTTTCTCTTGCAGCCGTCACTTTTAGGTCGTTTATCTTTTGATCGAGATTGCCCAATGCAAAATGCCCAAACATCGGGCCTCAAAGTAAGTGATTTAAAGAAATTAACGGGTTGTTATGAAGTCTGTACCTAACGTCCCCAGTGCCATCATGCTGTATTACAAATCTGATCGACTGAAGTTATGATCGTGAATCATGATACTTATTACGACGCGACAATGTTGCAATTTCGTATACCTACATGCACCGGTTTGGAACTGCATCGAGTTGGTTTGGTATTTACAATAAGGAAGTCGCCGTTTACTCTACTCTGGTCTCGTGCGTCAAACATTCTCTGGAGACTTCCTACATCTTTGTGTATAGACATGCTCGCAAAGATTAAACAAAATATTAGCACCTCTAATGTGCAGCCTTGCGCGAATAATCGAATGTCATTAGGAAGCGAGCAGTCACGTTGCGTCGGGTCACGATACATTTAATGCGCACAGCTGAAAGTGGCATTGAAACTGAAAGGAAATCACGCGGAAATAACAAAAAACTTTACTTTCGATAACGGGTTACATAACATTACATAAGTCACTTCGGTGGCATTGTCGTTCATCGTGACAAAGTTGAGTGAACTTGGTTGTATTTGCATATACATACATATATTATTTAGTACGTTAATAAACGCCCCTTATGACGAACAAATCAACCTAAAAACCAATTGGTAAAGCTATAGTTAAATATCTAGTTAAAATACGTAGGCTATATAAAGCAAAGCAAGCCATCGAGATAGAAAGTATAAGTGGTAAGGGAACCATTTCGGGTATATATTATTCGGTCGCGACTTTAAAGTAACATTATTTTGTAGGAATAAAAAAGCGGTAGGTATTATAATATATAGATATCTAACACTTAAGTAATCTTACTTATCGGGATTTTAATAGTGAGTGCTTAAACATTTTACAGCTAAACTTGACCTTTAGTTTTCTTCCTCAGGGCTTGGCCTTCACGATCGAGGAGCGGCAGGTCCTGGGCATCCACGGACTGCTGCCAGCAAGAGTGAAGAGCCAGGAGGAGCAGGTGCAGCTGTGCAAGCTGTCCATCGAACGCTACGAGGAGCCTCTTAATAAATACATCTACCTTATGGGGCTCTTGGTAAGAATTACCAAGTGCTTGTGCTGGGTCCGTCGAGGCACGCTACCGTCATCTCCCTCCCTAATATAGCTGCTAAGCAGCTTACAATGTGTGTTTCGGTTCGGAGAGTAATACAATCGGATAAATTACGGACTCAATAGGCGTTTCATCCGTAACCTTTGGGTTGGCAACGCATCGGCAATCTTTCTGATGTTGTTCAGCCAGCAACGATTACTTACCAATATTATTTGACTCTCCTGCTCGTTTTCCTTCCTTACTTACTACTTTTACTACTTTTAAAAAGGGCTTTGAAAGCCGTTACTGCCACGGTTTAGCAGAATAGTGTCTCAAAGGCGATAAGCGGATTTCGACGAGCCTTTGTCGGTTCATAAGGATATATCTAAACCATATTTTTATATTTCACCACGTATTTACGCATAAGAAACCTTTTTCAATTCTTTAGAAACTTTAAACTAATTTACCCTGTTGTTAGGGCACAGAAATTAAACACCAAAACTAAAAAAAAACTATCTATATTATAATATGTTCTTAGAATTAAATCTTTACTTTGACTGTATATGGCACTTATTTTATTCACCAAAGAACTTTACCATTTTGAAAGAGGAATATTTATATTAAGTACGTCAACTATTCATTAGTTAATATTTCACCATCTTTCCATCTAGGACCGCAACGAGCACCTCTTCTACCGCTTCCTCGGTGAAAACGTGGCGGAGATGATGCCCATTGTGTACACGCCGACGGTGGGGCTGGCGTGCCAGAAGTACGGGCTCATCTACCGGCGCCCCCGCGGCCTTTTCATCACCATTCATGACAAGGGCCACGTCTACGAAATACTAAAGAACTGGTGGGTTTTGTTATTGAACCTCTGCTCTCTCTTGTCGATCGCTGATCATGACTTTCTGCTTTGACCAGCCATCTGTTCTGGTTCATATTTGTCTTTATCACTTGATACAACAATTAAGAGAGATGAACGTTTTATTGGAATACGTACTGTATAAATATGTACTGATTAAATTTTCTTAGTCTGACCAAGAAAATGTTAAAGTACTTTTGTTGTGAATGAAATACTAACCTTAAGTATTCCCCTAAGCATTCGTCGTTTGGAACCGAGAAAGAAAAGGACGTTGACAGTTGTTGCTAACTTAACTTCATTATGTTTCTAGGCCAGAGACGGACGTGCGCGCTATTGTGGTGACGGACGGCGAGCGTATCCTAGGTCTGGGTGATCTGGGCGCCTGCGGCATGGGCATCCCGGTGGGAAAACTGGCGCTGTACACCGCGCTCGCTGGCATCAAGCCGCACCAATGCCTGCCAATAACCTTAGGTCAGTCCAAGAGTTGTCACCCATAATTATTCAGTTGGCGATCAATAATACTTAACTCACGTCTAGTGTCATTAAATGGTTAGTAGTGACGCTCCAGTAGTAGTGACCCTGTCAACGCTAGTGGACCCTGATTTTACATTTGCTAAGTGCAGCAAGCGCTAGACCATTAAAAATCCTGATTTATTTAAGATTAAATGACTGGAGTAGGCGCCCGTTATCTTAATGTTAAAATATGTGTAAAATACGCATACAAAGAACCGAATCGGAATCTGATCTATGTGCCGCCCGAGATGGAACGAGGGTCTCATAATATGGAAAATCCTTAAAGTAAATACACTTTGTATTAGGGACAACCCGACCCGACCCGAACGACGTTGGCAGGTGGCACGCCCCGCGCCCTCTTAATTATTTAATGAGGATACCTACTAAGATATCAATAAAAAAATCAAGTGTTGAGATCGTTGAAATAGACTATGTATTAGATTGTTCTCTTAAACTTTAGGTAGGTACATGTCGGCTGTCACCTATCCGGTAATTGTTTTGAACGTCTCATATTTATTGCATCAATCAGATAGGTACTTACATTCGTTACTATGCATAAGTAGGTAAAGAAGTGTTTTGTGTTTGTTTAGCGTCAACCGGGCACTTTTAATTTAGCCAAGTCATCACTTTATTAGCTGTATCAATATTTGCGATCACGTGTTTGGAATGGTTTTGGTTTTCGTTGTTATCTTATCGTAAGATTATGATTAGATTATGCAAATGTTCATTCTATTTGCTCTAGAAAATATGGTCACGCGATGTTAATGGCCAAAATAGAATTTTCAATATTTACTTGCGGACCTACCGATAACAGTGTATCAAACAAGTACTGTAATTTTAACAATTCTCAAACTTTCAGAAATGATACATAATTGGTATAAATATTTTCCCAGGTGTATTTTAGCTTACTACCAATAATAATGTACCTAAGTCTCATCACACGTATGGTTAACCAAGTAATGAGTTAATGTCGCGTTGGCAACCACCTGTTTTTTACCAGCCATCAGACCAGTTGATTGGTTCTGTTAACTTCTGTTGGGTACATTCCTATAATAAAGACATGTAATTGTTTTCAGATGTGGGCACAAACACGCAAACGCTACTGGACGACCCGCTCTACATTGGGCTGCGTCAGAAGCGCGTGCGCGGCGCCGAGTACGACGAGTTCATCCAGGAGTTCATGGACGCTGTCGTGCGCCGCTTCGGGCAGAACTGTCTCATACAGTTTGAAGATTTCGGCAACGCTAACGCGTTCAGGCTGCTCGAGAAGTACCGTGGCAAGTGAGTGATGTCATGTCTATTTGAATTTATATGCATTGAGATTTGCGGTCCTTGAGATCCCAGCACCTGCTCTTTCTGTCTGCAATGTCGCGTTCCGGTTCTTATTACCTTCACAGTGTAGCGTTGTTCCTAAATTATATTAGGTATGCTTTTACAATTGCCATTAAATCAAAGATCATTAGCTCAGAAGATGCTTAACATCGCTCAATTAAATATTTTTTCAAATTAGTTAGGTAACTAGGTACTTAATCATTTTAAGATGCATTTTCCCATTTTTTCATTCTAAGGGGTAAATAAAGCCACATAGCTTTAGAGACCACGCGGAAGCTTATAATCTGGTGGCACTAAAGGTTCTAAATGTGAAAGATAAAATTTTCCATGTTAAGCAAGACTAACCTTTTCCCGCAGGTACTGCACATTCAACGACGACATCCAGGGCACCGCGGCCGTGGCCGTGGCGGGGCTGCTGGCCAGCCTGCGGCTCACCGGCAAGAGACTGTCCGCCAACACCATCGTCTTCCAGGGCGCTGGAGAGGTACGACTAACACCCGCCAAGCCTTTATGCTGCAGCTGTCGTGACAGACTTCGTTCACTTTTGCAATTGTTTAATATACCTATACAATTTTTTTACTTATCATAATGTTTAGATTGTATTGAAAAGATGGTCATGAGCAGATCCTGCAAAACTGTTAGTCATCTTTTTTTAAATATTATTGTGTTTTGTGCAGGCGGCGCTTGGCATCGCGGAACTGTGTGTGATGGCGATGAAGGCGGAGGGCTCCAGCGAGGCCGACGCGCGCGCTCGCGTTTGGATGGTGGACTCCAAGGTATTGCTTTTACTTTGCCCCGTCCCACAGATGAACAAAAGGACAAAGGGGCAATGGCTTCTTCTCTGTTACGCGAATTCCATTGCCTCAGTTCAAATGAAATGTAGTCAAGCCACCCGACCCTGGCCAAGTTTAGGAACCCATGCATTGTGTAATAAATTTGTCCCATATTTGAGACAGCCTTAGGCGAAAAAAACACGACAACTATGCCACAATTCGCCAAGCCAAAGTTTCACTTGCTTACAATATTCATAGGTAGGTACCTACGTTATTTTACCACCATTTCTTTCATCTACCTATCTTGTTGACAATGTAAATTTTCGTGTCGCGTAGCATACGTTGACTGCCATGTTACTGTGATCGCGCAGGGCCTGATCGTGAAGAACCGTCCGGAGGGCGGGCTGAACGAGCACAAGGAGAGGTTCGCGCAGGACCGCGCGCCCGTGCGCTCGCTCGCTGAGGTCGTCGAGATTGCCAAGCCCTCCGTGCTTATTGGTGAGACCTTACATTACATTCAATGTTCTTAAAAGAAAAAAACTTTAAATCATTGGCAATAATATTGGATTGAGCTGCATCTCTAGGCATACTCTAGGCACACGACTACAGCACTCATTCGCCATCAGAAAATCACTGTGCACGTTAGGTATACCTAATATGTATTTATGAATTCTATGTGCAATACTGAATCTGCTCTACAGATAACGACTGTTGCTTTTACAAAACCACGGAAACACAAATCAGCCATTTCAGAGGCGTGCCGGAAGTGTGTAAAATACAGATTAAAATGATTACTAATTAATTGGTCGTGTTACTGTACGCAGGCGCGGCGGCAATCGGCGGCGCGTTCACGTCCGAGATCCTGCGGCGCATGGGCGAGCTGAACGACAAGCCCGTCATCTTCGCGCTTTCCAATCCCACCAGCAAGGCCGAGTGCACGGCCGAGGCTGCCTACTCTAACACTGACGTAAGTTCTATGCCCTTTGAATGCTTAGACACGATATGAGACTGCAATGGGGGCTATCGCGTGTGAATTTGCCACTAGAGGCGCTAGTGTCGCGTGAGGTCCAATAACATTCAGTTTTCACTGGTTTTAGCGGGATTCGTGACATAAATTATAATTTCTTTCATTTACCTATTGAGAAGTGATCTCCTTCGTGAAATTATCGCAAGTATGGATTAAAAATCATAGGAATCTTGTTATAGGCGATGAGGCTAGCAACCCATCACTATTTTGATTCCATTTTCCACCTATACGCCCGCAATTTTGCTAAATGTGGCCTGTAGGTCTTGTTACCTTAGGCTCTGTCTACCCCGTAAGGGATAAAGACGTGATTTGTGTATGTATGTATGTATGGATTATTTGGCGATGAATGTGAACACTTTGGAAGTGGAATTAAGAAAAAGAGGCGCAAAACTAAACGGCTTCAAAGAGCAGCTAATTCAGAGGTTTATTTATTTAATAAAATTATTGAGATTCAAGATTTAAAACTTTGTATCGGCGCCGATCTTATAAAGTCGCCTTTGATAGCTATCTCTCTGGACCTTACTCAACAGTGGCGCCAACTGGTGAGCAAAGAAACGATAGTCCCCATTACAAGTAATAGGAGATGCCTACTCCTTTACTCTTTTATATTTTTGATTTTGATTACGTTCTTATAAGTTGTGTCAGAAGCCCAGTAAACAATAGTGGATTCAAGTTGGCGTTTTCTCGTTCAAATCATCTTAATCATCCCTTCGTCTTAAAAATCATCTCTTACTCATTATCATACAGTCCTTAGATCATAGCTTCAATGAGTAGGTACCTACTAGTGCTGGCAAACTTCTTGAACGTAGTGACGTAGCGGATTTAGGGAAATTAACACAAATTTAACTTTTTCTCACTTAGTTTTTTCTCGCGATACTTTTCTACACCGAGAAACTAGCGGTAAATTTGAAAAGCGTGAGCCCGGATTTGAATCTTAGATCCTTTGCTTGAGAGAACATAAGTGAAACTAATAGGCTACCTCCATTTGTGTCCTAACATACGATTACTCCATGTTTTTCCCAGGACCGTGCGATCTTCGCGTCGGGCTCCCCGTTCCCGGAGTACCGCACGAAGGACGGGCGCGTGCTGCGGCCAGGGCAGGGCAACAACTCGTATATCTTCCCCGGACTCGCGCTCGGCATCATTTGCGCGGGCATCGTGGACATCACTGACGACTTCATGTTGCTGTCCGCTGAGGTTTGTACAATCGTCCGATGAGTACACTTAACCTAAACTGAGTAACCAGGTATCTAAAAAACAGCAGAAATAAATACCTATTTCCCCAGTTGCAAAGGAGTTAAAAAAATTGTAGAACAGCATCGCAGTCTCTAATCTCAATAATTTTGTAAACCTATAGGCGATGTTGAAGGAGGAAATAGCATCTATATTTGCTCATGATGTAGACGCTGCTTAATTCGAAATTAATATCTAGGACTGTTTATACCGTAAGTAAGGCAACACTGTTTCCACTGTTGTGTTCCGGCAGCGTAGACAGCACTAAGGGTCGTATTCTTATGAACCATAGGGCCCTTGAGCACACTTTATAATCTGGGACCCTATTCGAGAGTAAAAGAAAAAAAGAAATTTCGAATAGTACTTAAGACTTTCGAGGCGCCTGCAGGCCGTGGGCCCTGAAGACGGTCCCCGTGTGCTCATATAGTAGACGGAACTGAGAGCACCGCTTGGCATATTACTAACCAGCATTCCAGTGACAGTAGTGTGTTCTTGCAGACGTTAGCGGGGATGGTATCGGACGCAGACCTAGCGCACGGTGGACTGTATCCGCCGCTCGCGCAGATCCAGGACTGCTCTGTCAAGATCGCAAAGAAGATCGTCGAGCTCGCCTACAAGACAGGTCAGTACTGCATCCACCACACACACGCTGAATGCGTCGCCGTTGAGTTGTTAATCTTGAACAGTGAACATGTAGTTAGAACACTTTCTGTCCGTGCGTTAGATACTCGTAGGTTAACCTAGGTTAGCACTGGAGTGACTCGTGTTCGATTTTTTACTTTTTTGGTTAAGTTGTTGTGGACCGTAACTAACCAATTAAGTACCTATTCCTTGTTACTAAAACAACTTGAAGATTATTACATACATTATGTACATAAATCACGTCTTTATCCCAAGATTATTACGTGACCACTGAAATAATAACAATGTGACCACAACTCTATAGTATAGGAACATACCTAGTTAGTTAGTACCTACTAGCTAGTTTTTTGAATATCTAGTCCGCTTCGACATGTTTGATGTCGTTTGTAGCTGTCTACTTTATTGCCTAATGACTACATTCTAGCAATACCCGCTCCACCTTGTTCCACCTTCGCCGCGCTCGCTCGCGCGAGGGTCAACGTCACGGTTTATTTTCGCCGCGTCAAGACGAATGTGTTTTGGGGACACATCTGTCTTAGCGATAATTCGTGCCAAAAATGTCATCAATAATAAATGGGCTAACTATACTTACCTGAGATTTGGAATATCTTCTTTTTCGTAGAGATGAAAAACTAAAATTAGGTCAGTTATTCATGGCATGATTCGTCGATTTCTGCTATTTTGTTTGAAGACGCTGAAGAGTTTCCAGTTTTCGTAAGATTATAATAAGTTCTTGCCACTGTTCATCTTATTCTTTCAACAAAGGGTGTTTGGTTACGTTACAATAGCTACTTACCTACATTAACGGCGGTGTGGACAGGCATGGTTCCGAATATCAGGCCACATAACAGTCAAGTAGTTAATGCTTTTTAATTGATATTTTTTCAGGTAAAGCGTCAGTGCAGCCGCAGCCGCTCGACACGGAAGCCTTTATCCGCGCACAGATGTACGACGTACGGTACGACAGCGCCCTGCCGCCTGTGTACTCGTGGCCCAGGGATGGGCCTCGCGTCGACGCCATCTAACCGCTCCTAACGCCAGTGTCCCACATCTGACCCCCTGTCTCGACGCATACAATCGTAATCGCTTGATGCAGGCGAGATCCTACATTGCACTCGCTTCTGTGATTTCTCTTGTACAATCAGCAGCAGGAGTCAGGAGCAGTTGTAGAGCTTAAAATGATCAACACCCGACTCCATCGCCAAAGTTCGCATATGTATACATACATGCTTTGGTTGTACATAAAACACTTGAAATTACTTAACAGGTTAAAAGTCATAACATAACAGACGTACAAAAGCCGAATTTATCCTGTAATCGTGTTTAGTTTTTTTAGCTTTTCGACCATTTAGCTAACTGTACGCGTCGTGTTAAGGGGGCCTGCGATATGCTGTGCCAGGGTCCACAATCTCCTTAGTGGCTGCAGCACTTCCAATGATGTTCATATGGGAGTAGTTTCCGAGTCTGTAGGTCACACGTACATATTTAAGAGACCGGTTCACTTCCAATACTATTTTTATTATGACACATCAAGTTGGTACCGCTAGTACTAAGCTTAACGCGGCTTATACTATTCGTTCTTTAGATCCTTACTTAAATATCTCTGGTGCTAGTTTTGAAGTTCAACGAACTAGTTTTTCGCGTCGTATTACTTAGTTGGTTTTTAAAATTTGTAAATATACTGTTTTTGTAACTATTGGTGATTAGCGGATGGAGTCTGCTCTTAAATTCTATAAAAGTGAACAGAAAATTTCATAATTGGAAAACCTGTATGGGAATTTTTAACTGAGTTGAGAAATTGGAAGTGCGAGTAGGTTTTGGCCAATTACCCGCAAAGGTGGTGTAATTTTGTTATAGGTACCAACTGCCTTTTGTGCAATATGTTACAGGTCTAGCGCATAACTGAGTCCGTTTCTGAGCGGAGTTTGTTTCAAATCCCGAGTGCATTTTACTTGAACCGACCTGTTCGATTAACATATTATATTATTGACGACAGCAAGGCTGACGTCCGAATGAAGTAATGCGACGTTTGACACATTGCTTCAGTCGCCCCTCCTGTGCCGCTGTCATACCTTGGGAACGGACTCAGTTATGCGCTAGGCCTGTGGTAGGAGGTATTTCTCATCATTCCAAAACATGGCAAATGTTTCAATGATTCCGCGTTAAAAATATATAAAACAGTGTGGCAATATTGTACCAAGACACTTTGAAATTAATCAGTGATACTTAATTAATTTATTATATTGTACTTAAAATAGTTAATGTTTTTATGATAAATTATCTTTTTTTCCCAATTCAAGTTAAATTGTTCATAGCCTATTTTCTTGGTGAATATTTCGTTACCATAAACTGGATCGTAGTTTAATTAGGTAGTAATTATATTTTTATATGAATTAGATTTTATAACTGTCTTGGCTCGAGATCCTTTTCTTAAAAATATTGTTTATACGCCAAGATAACCTAACCTACATAATGCAGTGACTGTATGTTGATGTGTTGTAAGGCAGTAAATGAGGTATTTATAAATAAAAGAAATTTATGAAATTGAACTCTTTTTCATTTAAGTATAATAAACATTCCCAAATTTTATTCCTTATTTTTATATGTGTATTATTTCTTAGTTTACCCGGCGGACATCGTTCTCAGAGTACTTTTTCTCTTCATGAACTCCTAAGCCTTAAACGAGTGGTTCAAAAAGTTTATCCAAATTCGTTCACCCCATTTTGAGTTTTGCCACTAGCAACGCATTTAGATGTTAATTTTGTATAGGTTACATTTAAGGCCATTTAACTTGATATCAATGTGTTACTCGTAATAAGGCGTATTGCGCGGTGCGCCAGTTGCCACTTTTAACCCAGAGAAGATTTGGGCATAACATAAGCTTCGTGAGGTTAACACTAGTTTCGTTGGCAGCGACAAGGTCAATATATCTAGTCACTTCGCACGATTTACACTAACTTTCGGGACCTGGCTACTTCCTTTTACAATCCCTCTATTCTTTAGTCTATAGAATGGGCGGTTATTATAAAACTTACGAACCTCCTTATTATGGCGTAATCTTAAACAACCGCAGGTTAATAAAAGAAGAAACACCGACGGAAGACGTCAATCAGTTAAATTTAACAATGAAAGTAGCTTTAAATAAAATTTCAAAATAAATTTAATGTAAAAATGTCTTTAGACACAGCTGAACTAGAACGTTTAATAACCCCAATTGACAAGATGGTTGTGCAGTATCTCCAGCAAAACAAAAGTGGCGTAACAATCATGGACATTGTTCACCGAATTCAATCTGATGTAGGAGAGGATCACGCCAACCTGGAGCAGGCAGTCTCCGGCGTCTTGGCAAATGCTATCGAGCTGGGTTTCATTGAAAAGAAAAAGCCCGGCGAAGCTTGCCCATGTAAGGTATGATACAATCCTTCCGGACCATCGAGTTGGATTCCCCAAAACTTGAATTCCCATTAAGTTGGATTTTATGCGAAAGAGTGGACTATTTCCGCACAGTTTGGGCCTTCAGCCCTGACACCCTTGCACGAAACAAAGATTAAGCGGGAGAAACTTCAATTTTGTAAAAGGCTTGTAAAAGAAGTGTTAGTACTGATGATAATTATACTTGGAGGCAAAAATGTGGTCCTCGTATATTATGTATGCAATACGGGCAATTTTGTAAGGAGACTGAACCAAATTTTGTGCCACTGAGTATATTATAGCTTTTTATTGCTCCGATATGTCTGTTGCCCTAGCACTCTATCATTTATCGTGGACTCGAAGCACACACTTGTAGTCTACTGGTTAGACATGGATATTGCTTTTCGCCCGCGACAAGTGTATGCTTAGTCTATGAATGCATATAAAAATAAAATTCCTCATTATCTCAAACTACCTTTAGGAAGGAAGTATTGCACATTTATTCCGTCAACTTCAACATACTAGGGCATCAGCTTTAAGACTGGTCGCGGGGATTGAAGCGATTGTACAAATGGCACAGGGCAAGCGCCGGCGTGCTTGTGGCCGGCGAGCCCGCAGCCGCAGCCGTAGCCGCAGCCGGGCGAGCCGCGGGCGGCGCCGGCGGCGGCGCTGCATCCGGCGGCGGCGCCTGCGCCCGCGCTGCATCTGACCGGTGCCGCCTGTGGCCCAGCCCCGCACCTGCTCGACGACATCCGTGTCCAAATGTTGCATTTTGTGAACTGGAATGTATGACGAGGCGTTTTCGGCTGGACCGCAGGCTTTATTTGCAGATGTGATGTTTTAAATTATGTACGTATTGTTTGACACTAAAAATGTGTTTTTTTTTTATGCCATCTATGTCGTTGTTCATGTGGAGTCAATAAAAGAACTGCTTAAATTTCAGACCGACAGTCTTTATTTCGAATAATTATTTATAAATACAAATGAGAAGTACCGATTCACAACAAATTACCTAGATTATAATGTTCGACAAAATAATGATCACTTATCACTTCATTATAACAATGTATGTACAAGTTTGTTTGTTTGTTTGGTTGTCCGGGCCGCCTTAGCGCGCGCGCGGGGCGCCCTCACCGGCTCAGCGAGTGCGAGCGCTCGCGGGAGCCCGCGCCCGCCGCGGAGCACCGGGACCGGTCATTGCCTGCCAACACCACAACCAACACTCATTACCGCTTACAATACACCTGCGAGGCACGTGCGTTATTTAGCACGACGCAAACCCCAAAGAGCAATATTTGTTCTCGACTGTAGTCGCATGCCTGAACTTGGATGAAATTGGGTAATTCTGCGTTGCTCTCGATTCTCATTAGTTAAAAAAACCAGTTAATACAAGCTAATTACATGAACGCTTACGTTACAACAGCAGTCCACAATTAAAGTAAAATAAATCAGACATCGCGTAATGACCTTCTTGAATTAATACAGCTTTTGTGTAAATATGCACCCAGGCAGTGAGGCCCTTGATTACACTTTTATCATTTTATTCGGATCACTCTCTATAGATCCAATCGAGAGATCCACGGTAGATCTAATGAGTCATTTTTTTCTCATTAGATCCAATTTCGGGAGGATGTATCTAGTGATACCTTTTTTTTACCACTAGATTCATTTAGAATAATAAATCGATCTAGTAAGAAAAATAAATCTCTCAAGATCCATTTTTGGAGTGATGTATCCACTAGGAATATTTTTTCTTATTAGATCTAATTACAATAAAAGATAATAATATGGATCCACTGATAAGGAGCAATTTCAAATAGTGTAATAAATACCCCTCCAGACACACCATACCCCCTGGCACTACCCGCGGTGGTAGGGTGGGACTGAACCATACTACCATGGTAGTGCTGGGATTTGAGGAATTGATAAAAAATCGACGGAGCCGCGGGGCTCCTCTTCCTAGGCGGATCTCCACTTGTGATAGTAAAATTAGGTTAGGTATCTTCAAATGCCCGAAGGGCAAACCGAACAGAAATAGGAACTCCGCGAACGCGGGGTTCCGTCTACCTTATTGTGGAGTGTAATTCTACGTTTTATACCAGTGGGACCACGACGGGTAATAGCCGTTTCAAATCACTAGGTTCTCAGTAGATCCATAAAAAAAATATGTTTGGCAAGACCGATCTAATGGGATGATAAAGTCCCCATAGATCTACTCAAATTCACGATAGATCTAATGAGATAAATAATTATCTCTGCATCCATTTCTAAAAGCCAATATAAAAAACAGATCTAATGAGAAAAACATACTCACTAGATCTACCGTGGATCTATCGATTGGATCTAGAGAGTGATACGATTAGAAACTTATTTACGTATTATAACATTTATAAACTAAAAAATATAGAAATAAGAGCAAGGATGACAATGGATTGACGAAAACTGTAAATAAATGGATGTTGGAACTTAAACATATATCAGTTGGTAAGTAGTAACTTGATACTTAAAAGAAAGAAAACGAAACCCAGATTTGCTATTAATAAACGAAAGCGAGTAAAATAACAGCACACTGACAACACAATATAAGAAACAGTGTAATATCATGTCGCACTATGTTTTTACATAAAAACAAATAAGCTTCAGAAGCTACTAAGATCAGTAAAGAGGCCTGACCTAAGGAATGATGGCCTTGTAAACTGGTGTCCTATAACAAAAAACGTCACTCGTCATATCACAATCTCTATACACAGTATGTAACAGACAGTCTAATGGGTGTAATCGATGTGATCATTGCACGTGTCATCTGAATATTGCGCACAAGATCACAATCACAAATTAAATTATGTTCACAATTTTGTTGTACTTCAATTTTGGGATCGAATCATACAGAAGGCATCTGCATTTGTCAACAAAAGCAGAACCACAATAAACGGGCAGACCGAGCCACTTATTAAGTAGGTTTCACTTAATCAAATCACGTTAACAAGTATAGATATATTAAGTAGGTTTCACCTGCCACTGGAATTTTGATTCGTATCCGAGTAATGTATTATCAAACGCATATTCGTTGGCGGTGCAACGGGTGACTGGTATAGGTATAACTGGTGCTCAAACTATTGAAATAATGTCCAAGTTATGACGCAAGCTGCAGCAGGACTAACCTAGTTTCTGGTGCGCGGGCAGTTTGCTAAAGAAGGGGTGTTTGAGCGCCTCCCGCAGCGTTATCCTCTGCGAGGGCTCGTACTCCAACATGCGCGTGATGAGATCAAACAACTGTCGATGCTCTTCACTGTTACTCTGTTGATATCGCTGTGAAAAGGTTAATTTGATTCTTTAGACATGATAGTTTATGAATTTTATAATATAAATTTTTATAGTGTAATTTTTTTTATAAATTATCCTGAAGAATTTATTCGCTATGCCAGATGTGTCACACCATCATACAAAACTAGGTTAAATTATGATACGATACTTATTTAATTTACAGTTTACTTTTAGAAACTTGTGTACAAACGTAGTCAAGGTTAACCTAAAAGAAATCGTAAATACGTAGTGCGTGTCGGTGCAATATTTACTTGGGGCACAAATTTGAAGTAGAGCGTGAAGGGCGTTGTATTATGTACTTACTAATAATGGCTTGCAGTTTTCTCTAACATATCGTCCCGCGGATGACTTTTCATCCCAGTCTAATTTGCCGTGATAGAAGTATTTCGTCCTCGTTTTGCGCGCCATTCTGGAATGAGAAAAATACTGTCAAATACGTGAAGATAAATCAATTGTGTGTACATTTTTCAGACCAAGTTCTATTATATTGATGACCGAACTATGGGCTTCATGCACAATTGTGAACACGAGGATAGCAGCGTTAATAGCGGTATGAGACTAACAATAGTAAAACATTACTATTGTTAGTCTCATACCTGTTACAGTCAATCATTTAAGTGGCTGTTGCTAAGACAACCAAATCCTGCAAGTTTCACTGTTATTTTATTGTATTGTTAGAAGTCGTCGCGCAGTGGATTTGTTTTGGAAATCTTGACTGGATTTAACACGGCGCGTGCGATATTGTTCCTATCGTGCAATAATTCAGTCTCGAACATGTGTTTTTGGCATTTTAGCTATAGAGGAAGTGTTGTAGAAGCGTTACCGCTTCCCACTGCTAAGTGTGGCTGCATGTAAGCACTTGTTTATTAGATGTGTACCTGTAGGGGATGGGTCCGAGGATGCGCTCCATCATGGCGAGGTGCTCGCGGTTGTCGTGCGTCTGGAACAGCGTGATGCCGAGGTGCAGTTCAAACATGATGCAGCCGATCGACCACACGTCGCACGGTTGCGACCATCCCAGTTCTGAAACACAATTTCGAATTACCACTATTATATTTGTTTACATTCATTTCACTTTGAACGTAAGAATTTAATCCTTCTGTGATTAAATAGATAACTGTTCAGGTTTGAGATCACACACAAGTCATGTCATATCATAAGTCATCTTTGTTCGTATTGATAGTAATATCGACTATGGACCGACCGCTTAAATGAGTCTTCGCCCGCGCGGTGCAGGGGCGCGGTCGAGGACTCAATTAAGCGATCGGTCTATAGCGATTTATGAAACATTTAATTGAAGCGATTAGCGTATAAGACATTTTGAAGTGTCTTGTATTGGTTATCGTTTTTTTTAATCTTCGTCGGATGTATGTGTTATTTTCGTTTTGATTAATGTAACCATAAATTCATCCAATTACAAAAATTACATTTGAAATTTGCCATGAGCTTTTCGGTGAAGGAAAACATCGTGAGGAAACCTTGCACACATCTGCGAAGAAATTCAATGGCGTGTGTTAAGTTCCCAATCCGCACTGGGCGCGCGTGGGAACTATAGCCCAAACCCTCCAATACACGGAGGAGGCCTATGCTATGAGGCACGCCGAATTACGCGGCAATTTAATAATAAAAAGAAACAACAACAACAACAAAAATGAAATTGTAGCGAATTCGGAATAAAAAGGCTATATAAATATAAAAAAAAATCATCCTAGATATTACCTGCGAGTGCAGTGTAGCCATCGGATTATCAATTTAAGCTCGAAGTAAACAGAAAAACTGATAAATGCAGCGAGTGACGCGTGAAGTTATCAACAATAATTACGATAAGCTAGTATTAAATGCAATACCTACACAAATCGTAAACTGGAAGATCGGATGTACGCAACATCACGCCATTTCATGCGTCAACAACATCATAAAAGTACTACTGATAGACTAAATTAGCGCAAATATCATTTGGGTCAGCGATTTTTAACAAACAGTCAATAGCCTCTTATTTGCGGTCATTGGAAAAACCCCTTATTTTTCCTCATTAGTCGAGCGAGATACAGTAACATCACGATAATAATACCCTATTAGTCATGACTGTGACATCATTAGTTATTCATCTCCAGCCTATATACGTCCCACTGCTAGGCACAGGTCTCCTCTCAGAACGAGAGAGCTTGGGCTAAAGTTCCCACGCGGGTCCGGTGCGGATTGGGAACTTCACACACACCATTGAATTGCTTCGCAGTTATGTGCAGGATTCCTCACGATGTTTTCCTTCACCGAAAAGCTCGTGGTAAATTTCAAATGAGATCGCACATAAATCATAAATTCCGAAAAACTCAAGAGGTGCGAGCCCGGAATTCGAACCCACGACCCTCTGCTTGAGAGGCCATAGGTCAAACTACATGGTTACCACGGTTTTCATTAGTTATTGACAATAGTAAATAAATACACTCCGATTGAAGATTTAGACAGGCAGAGTTCAAAGTCAAATCAGCTATTCAGCTGTTAAGAATGAACGTTTTGCCTGACAGCCAGCAGCGTTAATTTCGGCATCTACATGACAGCTATGGACGCGAGTCGAATAAGCTTGTGGCTAGAGCAGAGGGCTTTAACGGAAGGAAGAGTAGTGTGTCAAAAGCCAGTTTTCTTTCTAATTTTTTTTAATTCGGCATGCATAGCTAATATTGTCAATCTCCAATACCTAGTATGACTTCAGGCGCGCGGTAGTGCCTGGTGGAGACGATGGTGCTGTGGTGCTCGTGGTCGAAGGTGGCGCTGCCGAAGTCGATCAGCCGCACGTCACTGCGCTTCACTCGCCGCACCTCGTGCTTCTGCGCAACATGCCAATACCACGTTGTTGTTATATCTATTGAGACGAGATAACACAGACGACAGAAAAATAACGGTAGAGCTGGAGGTTGAACTTGTATCTTTGTCATACGGTAACGCGTGCTAACCATCACACCAACGATTGACATACACGCCGCATTTCTGTACGTTCTAGACTCGGTTCGGTTATTTTCCAAACTTAACGAAGTCCAAGCGTGAATATTTCTGAACGAAATTACGTTAAACGGTAAAACAATACAGGGGCTGTTTAAAATGTTAAAGTCCATGTAAAGTGAAAACTACTAGACCGATTTCGATATGTTTAACAAAGTTTCGACAGAAGAAATGCAATTTGGTTTTTGCAGAATAATGTTTCCTTAAATCATTTCTATATCATAGTTAATTACAAACTTGTATGTTGTACTTGCAACTACGTAACCGAGATAAAAAGTAGTGTTTATTAGGGTATTTTCTATAGGTGAAAGAATTCTAAGAATCGGTGCAATAGTTCCAGAGATTTTAACACACACAAACAAAAAACGTTTATCTCTTTATTATATTAGTATCAAAGTATAGTATCAAAAAAGCTGGGTTAGTGGTGATATTTAGTGATTGTATTTCTGGTATGAGATTATTATGCTAATATACTAAAGTAGCTCTGTAAGTAGGCGAGTTAGTCGTACGTGTCGTGTTTACTCGTTACACGTAACGAGCTGATCTATTATCGAAACGAGCTAGCAGTTTCTGCAGTACATTAACCCCACCCCATTCTTTTTTTGTAGTCGCATGACAGAAAATATGTTTAAAAATATCCATCGCCAACTCTCTTTTTTTTGTTTAAGTTTATTGACCCAAATTCTTAATTTCCATTGGATGTTTTAATTCGACACTAAAACATTTTCTCCTCGTGTATTGG
Organism: Pandemis corylana; assembly: GCA_949127965.1. Lineage (NCBI taxonomy): Eukaryota > Metazoa > Arthropoda > Insecta > Lepidoptera > Tortricidae > Pandemis > Pandemis corylana. The sequence goes on along the minus strand of OX421859.1, from coordinate 4,562,844 downwards.
ACTTCCGACATTTTATAGCATTTTCCTGTTTTTCGATTGTTCCAAAATAACCTAATTAAATGGCTGCAATTGTTGAGGGACTGGGCTGATTTTTAAACTGTTAGCCAATCAATGTTGATTCTGCTTTACAAAAGAAAAAACAGTTTTTATGTCAAAGGCTCGTCATGTTGAGGTGGTGTGATCCAATGGCCCATTTCACGAAGTTACAATTCCACGAGTCTCACAGTATGGCTTAACATCGGTCAAATTAACGCGGGGTAAACCTAGACGTGTGTGTAGTCTTATATTGTATTGTCTGTTCTTAGAAAACTAAAAACTTGTACGGACCTTTTATTATGTAATTATATTTCCAAGGAATGCGGAAAGACACCGCAATAACTTAGTCTGTCTCACGATAGTGAGACATGTTAAAATGTTGTTATCAAACGCGACTAACATCGAGACTCGTGAAACCATAACGCTCAGCTTCGTTAAGTGGGATGCCGTCTCAGAGGCAGGTGCGGGGTGATACCTTCTTGGCGGCGGGCAGCGGGCTGAGCACCTCGTAGTCGGAATCCAGGAACAGAATGTTCTCTGGCTTGAGGTCGGTGTGAGTCAGCTTGTGGTCGTGCAGGAACTGCACGCTGTGCGCCAGCTGGTACGCGATGTGCCGCACTTGCTCCAGCGGGTACGGCTGATAGTTGTTGTCCTTCTGTAATCACGAATTGATATCTCAGAGCGCGGTTTAGCGACTTTTTGGCAGAGTGAGGACAGGTGGTACTATTCGGCGTAAAGCCGTTTGATCTCGTGCGCTCGCATGCCGAGTGCATTCCGGTCCGTACCGAACCGTGTGCCATTGTCAAACAAAATGTATAGCAGAACAACCAATCTGCATGTTGTACGCTTACTGAGCGCAGTTTATGTTCGAAGCTTGCCGGCCCGAGAAATGGCGATTTAACACAGCTAAATGCATGCACGAATAATTTACAGTGGAAAGTCGCCGCAATAATAACGAAAGTGAAAAAGCATTCCTTCTTTATAGTACAAAACGTGCAAGTTCACTGCAGTATGGAATAAAGCGCGATGACTACAATAAAATCCAGTATCTATTGTTACCAACTTTGTAAGTTTTATTTATAAAAACACCACCTATTCATTTCCAAGAACAATTTTCACTATAAATATTTTTCATAAGACAACTTGGAATAAACAATCCTAACAATCAATGGTATACAAAACCGATCATAATATTATTTCACGTTGTATGCGTTCATTGCATTCGCATAACTTCGCGTAATCAGTTGGGTGCAATCTAAGGTTAAGCAGCGTCTTGCCACCACTCGACTCGGTCTCGCGACGATACGGGAGAGAGGACATCGTATTGAAGCTACTTTCTAATAGAACTTTTTAAACTACAGATTAGAAAACGCATTAACTGCGCGACAGGCTATTTCTAAGAGAAAATTAGGCAATAAATTGACACGCTACGGTTCCTTAGTATGCGAGATTAAAAGTTTTGCAAAAATGTAACGTATGTAGAGCGTGACGATGCTCGCACTTTTCTCTTTACGACGTGCACTTACATTTTTTTTAGTGATAGATGTAATTATAGTAAAAATGTTACTCACCAAGAAGTCAAATACACTTTGTCCGAGCATTTCAAACGCTATGCACATATGGCCGTGATATTCAAACCAGTCCAGCATTTTTACACATAAGCTGAAAGAGAAAAAAAAAGTCAAATTAGCATTAGCACTTCTTACTCAGATGCATGAGTTATTATTAGCGCGGGAATCCATCCATATTGAATGTTATAAACGCCGTAGTTTAATGGGCTGTCGGCATTTTTGAAACGTCTTTGCGGATTTTGATAAAATTAGACCAGCTGGATTCCTGATAATGAATAAGACTTATTTTGATCCCTTTGTGTATTCCTTGGGTTATTTCAATCACTAATGTTCTGCACTTAAAACCGAAGTTTGCAGTAAAGTTAACAAACGATACTTCAAATTCCAAGGCTACCAGACAAAATACAATTCAAGACAAAAAGCAATTCTAGAATGATTATCAAAAGCTTGCTATTTAGAAAGAAATGACGCGGGGAGCAGACGGTATTTTTGTGTTTTCAGTTGACATCAACTTCTTCGTTGGCCACCTGCCAACCAGAAGCCATAATCTCGTGTATAAACGTGCAAGGTCAAATATTGCTACATTCGCCGACATCTCCTTGATATCAACTGGTAAGCAATTTACGTACGGCTGTGAAAAGTAGACATACTTACTTTTTACAGTCTGGGTCAACTTCCGCTAACTTTTCTAATACGTTAATCTCTAATTTTGCAGCCTCTCTATACTTCTCCACGTTCTTGATTATCTTCAGAGCCATTCTGTGTTCCCTGAAATCATATAAAGCTTGCATTGTGTTATATGATTACGCGATAAACATAGATAGGTACAGAAATTTACTGAAATTTGTTGGCAGTGATAATAATGCTCTAACGAACAAATAAATAAGAATATCGGATAAAACGAGACCTATGCTCTGCCAAACAATGTGTCACAGCATCCGGCGTTCAAAGTACTTCTCATCCTCCCTCAGAATACTTCATGATTAAGTGTGTCTCGTAAATGTGTAAACGAATACAAGTTAAGTTTTAGCGGTCATCAATGCCATCATATAATTTATACTCACATTTCCAAATCCTTCACCTCGACGACCTTCCCGAAAGTGCCTTCACCGAGCGTGTCGATGATTTTGTCTGAAACGAAACCAAGTCGTCCTAATTAATCAACTAATCCCGTTACAAAGTCATGATGGAGAATCACATTGGATTTATTTATCATTACCAGTATTTATTTCTCCATGGACAGCTTTAAATGTGAATAAAAACTGGTAAGATAATTTATCATATCTGTTATTATAAACCAATGTCTGCAGCCCCAACATGACTTCAGATCAGATTACACTTGTTATGATGCCACTGTTGTAATAAAAAAGTTGTAAAAATCAAAATAAAAATACTAATTAAACTTGATTCTTCTTTTTCAACTGGAAACACTGAACTGGAAAAGCTTGATCGAAGTTCAAGTGAGAAAAGGTCAATTTTACGATATTAATCCTTCTTTTGTGAAAAGTGGTGTCTGTTTGAATATCTTGTCAAGACTCAATATGTGTGTGTACATTAAATGCGCCACAGTAGTTTGTCACTAGGATGATTCGAATTAGTCGTTTTGAAGCTGTTTGAATGTTGTGTGAGTTAATATTAAAGTTTGTTAAGTTATGTTGTGGACACGAACATCTCGCTCCCATGACATATCCGGGCCAGTAGACGAGGTGTCCGTCCTTGTCGTCCTTGACGGAGGAGCGGGCGCGGGAACTCTGCAGGGAGCGCCGCCGCCGGAGTCGCCGGGCCGCCACGAGCCGCCACGAGCCGCACGCGCCGCGCCGACATCGCACCACGCGCCACACGCACCACGCCACAAGCACGAAGAGCGCCACGCGATCGCCACGACCCGAGTAGTGTTGTACCCAACAATCAAACAATGGAACGGTTGCCCGTCAGACAAGCGACAATTGGTATTGTGTGTCGTACATGCTGTTAGATGGCGGACGGGTGGGCGCTGCGGAGCCGTGGGAGCGGCGGGCGCGGAAGCCCGCGGCCGGGCCGCCGCGCCGCCGCTCGCACGGGGGATCGACCGGGATCACCGGGACCGGGACCGGGACGGGACGGAACGGGAACCGGCATCCTTCATAATACTTTCGTCTCACTCTCAAAAACCACGCGCACAGGTCACAGGATAAGTGTCCACCCGTATCCTGACATTAAAACACTAAATATTCAATTTTAGAAAACTAACATCAGTAGTCGTATCGATATAACATCTTTTCCGTTTTGTTTTGGCCAACAACTTAAAGCAGAAAAAGGGCATGTTAGACTTTAACAAACGCGCAAAAAAGCACAATACATGCACTATCATTGCACTCATTTCTAAATTAATTGCGAAGCGATATCAGGGGTGCGTTCAGTTTGATCACCCGACGACGCCCGACGACGCACTGGCCCGTTCAGTAAGTCAGTGCGATCATCGGACGATCACACCAAGTCGTTCAGTAACATCGTCGGGCGTCGTCGGGCGATCGCACCGGTCACCCCGTAAAATAGATGGGTAAAAAACGCACAGACGTCACTTTGACAGTTGATATGAGGCAAAATTTATAATTCGAACGCTGGGGATATAAACTTATTATTACGAATACGAAATCATACTTCAATTGACACTTTTGACAGAAGAACGCCCCAAGTCGTTCAGTGAGTGTGTTTATGATCGGACGATTTTCACCCGACGATAATCACACTGACACTTTAGTTACTGAACGTAGCCCTGGGCACTGTTAGTACGTTCAGCGTGAATGACGTCTTAAGGTTTTTGTTTACCATTTGAGGGTATGCAGACATATATTTTTAATTTTTCACTAGAAATACCGTACGTATCTGTAGCTAAAAATAAACGTGCATTCTATTGGAAAACGGTTTAATTTGACTTTCGCTAAATTAATCTGCTTAAATAAAATGTAAAGTAATATTCGTCTACTTTATTACTCAGTAAAACGAAAATATTTATAAGGAGGCTTTTTAAGTGAAAAGCACGGACCAGGTGTATATTAGCGGCACAGCACGGCACGTCACACGGCACGCAGCACACCAGGGTAGTTATACAGTGCTTACGGGCGGCGTGGCCGCGCGCCTCGTGTGGTGGCGCGGGCGCTGCGGCCGGCGGCGGCTGCGCAGCTCGGGCGGCAGCGCAACCACGTCGCCCACGGCCAGCGGCTCCGGCTTGCCGCTGCGGGCTTCCGTGCCCGCGCCCTCTACACCGTGCTCCACCATGCGTCCGTACATCTCGTCCAGGTGGGCATATTTCATTATAAGACTCTGAATTTCCTTTCGTCGCGTCTCCCTTTCGCTTAGCACACGATCGCCGACAGGAGTTCTGTCATCGTCTTCGTCACTAGAGGGAAAGTAGATCTGTTTTTGTCTACCCACTTCGTCTGCAGGAGAGGAACGCGGTGTCCTTGTCAGTTTTTTGTTCGAATTGATATCGTAATGGCTGTTGTGTTGTGGAGGGGATATTAAATCACGAGCTCCGGGATGTATGTTGATGTCTACTGGTCGAAGTGACAACTTATTCCGATCATTATTTTCACTCCTTTCAGCCCTCAGAGACCTCCTCCTGTGTCTTCGATAAATGCTATCTCTGTCCTTCCCATATTTAGGAGGATTTCTTAGAGGATCATCAAATCCGTTTTTGTCGAACATATCCCTGTCTTGATGTTTTTTACCAGCTGAAGGTAATCTACGGTCAGCTGTGCTTCTGTAAGGAGTCTTATCCCTCGTTTTTTCTCGAAGAATATTGTTATTCATTTTAAAAGAATTCTCCCCAAAAACAGCTGTTGTCAAACTTCTCATTAGGCCTCTAGGCGGTTCGGGCTCCAATGTCTTATCACGGTCTAGTATGTCTTTTCTTGCTCTTTCTTTTTTCTGATTCGCAAGTCTGTCAAGTACTGATGAATATTTATCTTCTAAGCGGCTGCGAGTGCTACCTAGAAAAATCGTGCTTTCAATATTATTGTTAGGCTCTTTTAGGGGATATCGTTTAGAAAACGGTGACGACTTATTGTTATTTTTCAAATTAGCTCTCCGGAATGAGTCACTGCGTCCGAGAGCATTAATACCGGAGGTAGAATGCAGCGGGGATAGGTCGATTCGGGATTTGGAAGCGCCCAGGTAACTCGAGTACGTACGGTCGTCGTTCAACTTCCTCGCAGAGTTCGCGGAGGTCGAGAGAGAAGTGTATGGCGAAATATGCCCATTGTTATCGTATCTTTGGACGTTGGACATGGCTATATTTTTATTCGTATTGTCATATCTTGATCTCGCTACAGCTAGCTTGGAATCAGCGACAGGGTCTGATTTCTCGGAGGGTCCTCGACGTGTCAGTCGGTTTATGAAGCTGGAGTAGCCGTCTGATAAAAGCTGGGTGACGCTTGTGGTCGAAGCTCGCGTGTATCGGTGTCGCCGAGGACTAGTCGTGCCATTGCCGTTAGTACTTATGTTGGCCATGTTTGTTTAGTCTGGCTAAAATTATTTGCTTTTGAACCACCACTTTTTTCACAGGAATACGTACAACACTCACGAAACGTCATAATTTCACATTTAGAAATATTAAATAAACACAGATTTATATTTCAAGGGGTGAATGTTTCACCACCGGACATTACACTGGTTCTATCTCGAGATTGGGAGCGAACCTAAGCGCGAACGAAATTCAGAAAGATCACTAGCGCAGGCGAGTGCGGCCGCCAGTGCCAAGTAATGGTCGTGGACTAAAAATATCAGCAACCCGTGGGAGCGCCCTCCCGCACTCTCCGGCTGGCCGCCGTGCGCGCATTTCGTCGCAATGCTCTCGCTATACCTATATTAGACGGTAAATGCTCACATTAAGAGCAGTTTCAATTGAAACTCGTTACTTATTCGTCTTAATTCCTTCCAAACAGATGCTGCTTCCTAAACAGTTAAAAGCTTAAGCTTCAATTGTTATATTCCAATTAAAACTCATTTATCGTTTTGATAAATATTACCCGGTTACAACAGTAACGATGTCTAAATAAATCATGTTATTATAAGTATTCTGATCTTGAACTCTCTTATTATCTATATAATCAATGTTTAAAGTATTTAAAACAAACTATGTAGATAAAACATTATCAGTGTTAGTCATCAACGCGCAAGAATACCTTGGCAAGCCATTCTGCCTACGCTTTTCGCGTTTAATTTCAAGTGAAAATAGACGACTCCCTTCGAACGTCAAGGGCGGCTTTTATTATTCCAGCCAGAGTATGGTGGTGAGAGGGGTGCATCGCGATTGTTTGTCTGATAATGAGCAGGGTACCTGTCTCTGACCGGTGAGCTCGAGAGCCAAGACAGTTCTGTCAATAAGCTGCAGGTAATTAGGTTAGTGGGACGCGCGAGAACCGAACAATGCCGGCGTCGCTCGCGACTGGTCGACGCGCACGCTGCGGACACAAGATCATCATCTCCAGGCGCATGTTTTCTCCACTCGTATTACTTATCGTGCAGGTCAAATGTCCCCTGGACGGAAACGATAGTGTAAAGTATATACAAAGTACACTGTAATGCTGCTACTGGGAACAAAAGATGTAGAATGCATTACAAATTAAAGTGGCAGGCGGACGGATGCGGGCACAATAATGCACGTCCGATAGCTGGATAACGACGAGACACGAGTGCTGTCTGTGCCAGCTGTCACACTTATCATATTGCAATGTAAACAAAGTTCTTACGAAAGAATTAGTGTTCAAGATGAATTGCTCTTTAAATCCAGTCAAACATCGTATTTGCACTTAGCTGATTGTGAAATTGATTCAAAGAGTAAATAAAGTTAACTAAGGAAAATGTCGCGTGGAGGATGTTGTGCATGTGAATAAGGGGTATATTTGTGTTCGCTGCAACGATTTCGGTTAAACGGAAACGCTGTTCAAATATTTCGCGTTCTTCGCATATTATCGTTCTCCGGCGTCATTTGAAAGTGGCTTGCTTGTGTTTCTACTTTCACTTGCCAGTTTTGCAAATTTGCAGCACTAGTTATTTTTCAGAAAAATAGTAAAAGTAACGTTCAGATTTACTAGAATTTTAATTGCGCGTGCCTGTGACATACAAGCCACATCAATGTGTTTAATAAGCAGTTGCAGTTTTGTCCAATAGAATGCACGTATATCACGACATCAGCTTACACTTATTTAATGCACCTTAACAATTCCTTTTAATTTAATTAATCTCTTATAAAATACGTACCGGTGAAATTATTACGTAATTGTAGTCATCGGTAGCAAGAGGATAATTAAAACTTATTAACTTGTATTTTATGGTTTTGATGATGTCAAAAGTCTTCATTTTGTGAATTGTCAGACACAAAGTGATCAATATCAACACTGTAGCAAGTGATTGGTTAGTACTAGTGAATTCTATAAAATATGGATTTGACGTTCCAAACATTACTACTATTCGTTGCACACGTCCAAACGACTACATGGTGCTTCCGTCAGTCAAGCTGGCTGCAAAGTCACTATTTAATATTTGTGCTTAGATGGGGTGCAGGTACCAATGCAATGCTGTTTCGGGATTGGGTGATGAAACCCCATACCTTCTTAGGGACACGTATTGTTAATATTACAACAAAGCGGATCGGCAAGTAAAGCATAAAAGCATCGCAACAGAACTTCAAGCTAAGAGAGAACCGTTTCTAAACAGTTGTTTTTTTTTTCTTATCTAAAATAATTAGCTGTAAATATGTTTTGACGATTTGACTACTCAAAAAAAGTCGATCGTGAACCTCGGATAGCAAATGAATGGACCAGGGTGAGTTAAATATGTGTATATACAGTCAAAATCTTTTATAGCGTCACTAGGTAGAATGACGTACCGGATACAAGTCTGAATTTATATGTTTTATTTTAAACGTTATCGCGATTAAGGATTTTTTGGTAAAACGAACCGGATGGTCCCTTTGAAATCGGTATAATTGGTTTTGACTGTATGAAAACTATCACAGGTGAAACTGACCTTGCCCCCCAATCCACCACACGCACCGTCCACATCAAAAAGTATTTCAGCTACCGCAGAGAGCACTTTCACAATATCATGCCACTTGCATCCATTGTCTTTAAGAAACCGCTTGTAAAGCTCATAGAACGAAGTGAGCCTCAGCGGGAGAGGCAATCTTATATGAGAATGTTTTATTATTAATTCTGTCATTGTATTTGCACGTCACTTCACACAAGGGATTAGACACGGAACAGCGGTCACTTGAGGGCGGCGGGTGTTCAGCCGGCCGGTCGCCTCGCAACTGTATCGAGGAGGCGTACGATACACCACCCAGTGCGCAACGTATCTTCTTCGTACAACAATATGATGTTTTTTATTTTAAAAGTGATAACGTTCCGACTGAAGACAGGATGTTTAGACTCCTCGCAACAATTCGCGTCGTTGAGCGTCTTCGTGTACACTGAAGCAAGAGGCGCGTAGGATCGAGGAGTACAAACAATTGGAGCGAGGAATTCGTAATGGAAGCTTTCGGTTGAAACAGGATTTATCCGCGCTCAGGCGGTCAGTTAATTGTTAGCTACTCCTTGGACACGTCATAATTGCTCTGTAAACAAGGTTTTAAATCCAAGCTCCCCTTGAAATTCTGAATTTGAGCCTGGATGTAAGAGGAAAAACAAAAGATTGCAGCCATTACCAAATTGTCAGTATTAAATTCATTGCTTGCTAGTTATTCCCGCAGCTTCGCTGTCGAGAAAAAAATATATAGTTTTCTATCCCGTGCGAATTTAGAAACATGTCTTCTTGGTGCACCTCTATGACATTCAAAGTATGTTTGTTAAAGTTCAAGTCTCCATCTATAAAGGTTTAGACTGTGCCTTGTAAGTCAGCCAGCCGGTTAGGGTCGTTAACTTGCATAGAAGATAATTTAACCACGGACATTCAAAACTGTACAGTTTTCTATTATAATCTTTTCCTTCAAATATATAGAAAAGTTTATTATACACAGCAAGCGGCTCAGCGCAGCGCGGCACAGTATGCGATACCGGCAAGGTCGGCCGGAAGGAACTGGGCATTACCAAATAGATAGGTGTGTAACGAAACAGCGGGCGTACCGCATTTATCAGACCCTATCTCGCCGCTTGTGACCGTGCCACTCGCCAGCACTAATGATACGAGATTACGTGATACACCACTATATCCTCTACACTACACCGACGAACTTGAACTTTGCTGTGTTAAGAAATCATTAAGTAAAAACTCATTATGTGAGAGATAACGTGGCTAAGGATAAACAATACAAATAAAATCATAGCTGTCTATAGTCACGTATTTAACCCACGTTACGTGTAAACCTGACTGGTCAGTTAAGGGTTATTAGATTGTTATTTCATCAAACGATGAACATAGTAGCATTGTCGCACATATTCTGATTAATTTGCAAAACTGACTCAAACTGGTCGTGGCGGGTTTCAATTTATAATTTCGTAGTACAATTCAAAACAATTGAAGCGTACGCGCCTCTTGATCATTCTCTATTAGGCAAATCGTTTGCACGGTCCACGACAAATTTATGCCTGTGTGTATTTATTACAATCCTGGTCTACCAACGATTTCATTACAAATCCAGCAAATGAAACATAATAATGGTCATGATGTATTCAACTCATTGTGCTGGATCTAGTTTAGGTAAGTCTGGAGTATCAGTTTACTTACAGGCATCGACAACCCGGAACTATTGTCATGTCGTTGACGTAGTTTAACTAAAAACTTACTTAAAACAGAATTATCTATTAGATTCTTCTGATTATCTGTTTCTGTCTGGCTTGGGATATAATGAAAGAATTGAATTGTCATATTTCGCTCCGGTACCTAGTTGCACTATGACAGTACTTAGGTATACTTGCCGAAAAGAAATGAGATAAATTTAATTCACTTACTTATGATGGACAAATATTTCATTTTTTTTACTTACTTACTGCATAAAATGTCATCTACCTATCTCTAGGTAAGAATGTGTTCTTGTTATGCGCTTTGTAATTACTGTGGTGAAATAAAGTTTCTTATTCTCTTATTCTAGTTCAGTTCATTGTACCTAAACATTATTAAAATTATAAATAACGTACGAATTAACAAACGAATTAAGTCACTGTTGGTGAGGATATTATAATGGAATGACGAATGAAGCTTTGTCTCTGATTGAGTGGGCGGTGCGCGGGCCGGGTGTAATCATAACAGAGCGGGCATGTGGACGGTTTCGCCTAGGTGAAGGTGATCGCGGCAATACTATTCCTGTGCGCATGCGTGCTCTGTGTTTTCGATACGCAAATACCAACACGTGGCGCCATCTAGCGAGCGCCATTGGAATTGCGTACTTAGTGTGCCAGCTGCTAAAACTATTTTCGTTGTCATGTAATTTGTTTACAGCCGATAGCTTCATAAAAATTTCATTGCATATGAATTTATGAAATGAGCTAACCGTAAAGCTGAAAATATGCGAAATCGACCTATATCAAAAATGCGATTTTCTGTATGAATGAATATGAATTACTTCATCATGTAAAATTACATAATACGTTCATGAACGCCCTTCAAATCCTTATTAGTTTCAGCAAAAAAAAAAAAAAAGAAATTAAATGTTAGACATCAATCCTTGACCCGATAATATACAAAAATAGATACGCATGCTCCCAATATTCATGTATGCTAGCAGCAAGGCAATACGTAGTTACTTTTATAACAGCATTCATACCGCGTTGATTCAAAAATAACTAACATAAAATTATTTGCAAGAACTATGTAATACTTGAGTACGAGACCAAAATAATTGTGAATCTGACCTCTACTTCTTTGGGCTGATTTTCAGGCTTGAGCTGGGAAGCATGTGGCACATGAGGTGGTATAGCAGGCGGCACAAAAGAGCAGGACGGTTTAGGCTCCACAGCTGCCGTCTTGGTTTCACAAAAAGGTGGTTTAGGTTGTGCTTTCGAAACCTCTTCCACCTCGGTTAGTGGTTCCTCTGCGTTTTGCACGCGTATATGAGGTGTAGTATAAGGCACTGTACTGGACTCGTCGAAAAAAGTTGAGGTTTTACTAGTTAACCAGGAGGGGGGCACCGCGGGTGGACGTGGCGGTAGTACGGGTGCTATTTGAGGTACTTTTATATTCTCATTTAAGTTGGCAATATTGGAATCCAAAATTTGACTAGGTTTTTCTGGTTCTTCTTTTCTGCGTGTCGGTGCACTCACTTCATGCTTATCAAAAACAGTATCCACGTGATCTCCAATAGGTACAGTAGATATAGAATTTAATTTAGAGTCTATTCTATCAGGTAAAGTATTCGACTCATTAGTTGACGATTCATTTTTATGATCTGGAATGAATAACTGATTAGGAATATTAACTGGCGTTTTATTCAGAACTAAGATTTCTTTTACACTGGTACTAATATCACTAGACACTGTTTCGTCAGGTTTTGATGGATTAGGAATAAGTGGTGAAATTTCATCTCTACTTTGAGAAAAATCAGTACTTTCACATGACAAATCATCAAGACTGTGAGCAGGATCGAGGGCAGATGCTTCATGATAGTCTGTGGAACACGGAGATGTATCGTCGTCACTGGTGGCATCGCCATCGCAGGGCAGCTGTGAACTTTGGCTAGTAGGTACGAATGCCAAACTAGACGTAACATCATTTGAAATATCAGCGATTAATGATTCTTCACTACGTACCGACGATTGTCTATTATTGTTAATAGAGTCAATATCATTAAGTTTGTCATCACTAATAATTACATTACCGGAAACGTCTAAAGGAACATTGGATGGTTCAATTTGTAAACTCGTAGCTGTATCTTCAGATTTGTCAGTAGTAACGTCGCCTGTAGGTGTACTTACAGCTTCAGAATTAAGACTTTCCGTATATGTCTCAACCTTAGCTTGTTCTACCACAGGCAGACTCATATATTGTGGTATTGCATATTCTAAATCAGTCAATGGCATATAATGAATATCGTTATGTTCTCCAACTAAGTCTTCATTGTAGTGAGGGGTAAAATATTCAAAAGCAGCATTGTCAGAACCATACTGCATAACAGACCAAGGATCGTTAGATGGGATTATTGGTATCCCCTCATAATACATGTCCCTGTCAACAAATTGTTCAGGTTTGTAATCCCATGCGGGTACAAACGAGTCTTCAAAGGCCAAGTAATTTTCTGGCAACATGACCATCGCCTGGTTTAATTGTTCGGGGTCTAAAGCGTAGGATCCATTATAAAAAGGATTGTTGAGTACAAGCGGCGGAGGCTGGTGAGGCTCATATTCAACAAACACTTCGGGTTCAACGAATAGTCCGTATTTCGATAAGTCGGGCTCTGATCGACATTGTCGTGGAACTATATCTATTTCATTTTCCAATTCGTTGTATATGTAAGAAGCGTCGAAACTGTTAGTCCTTCGCAAGTAATTATTAAAAAGAGGTAAAATCGCCGGAGTATAGGAATCCTTCGGAAATACAGGATTTTCCACCTGAGCTCCAATCGCATTAATGTGAGTTGGCACACCCACGTTGTTTATTTCGTTCAAAGTATTTTCATTGTTAGTAAGACTAAGGGCACTGTCGGGTGCAGCATCCGGTGTGCTGCTTTCGTAAGTATCGTCACTCGGCATAAGAAGCACGCACGGAAGGGCAGGTGGGGGCCCGCAGAAAAGCAAATTGTTAGGTGGCGGACGCGGCGGTTGGTCAGCCATGGCTCGCGCGAGCCGCGCGCGGCCGGGCGCGGCGGGCGAGTATTTCGGGGCGTCGGGAATAAGCGCGCCAGGCGGCCGGCAGAGCTTCGCGACTGACTGAAGGCGTACCAACTGACGAAGGCGAACGCAAATAGAACGGGCGCAAGCGCGAGGAGGTCGCCGTCTCTCGCGCACATCTTCACGGGCGAAGGCGCACGCGCGTTTACAATCCAAACCCGTCCCGCACATTATCCCAAACAGGCGTGCTGACGTTACGCGCTTTATTCTGGTTCCGCAGTTTGCATACGGCAAGTACACGAGCAAAGACTGCCGCTAACAACTATACAGACAGGTTTTTGGGTGGACACTTGTGGTGATGGCGAGCGTTGGGTATAGAAAACACACCTTTCATTCTTCCACTAAAATTAAGGGTTAAGGAACGGTTACTGACCTGTTCCGGTGGTGAACGTGGTGATGATTCTTCGCGATGATGTCTTCGCCGCCTGTGCGAAGTCGGCGAACGCCGATGATGTGAACGTTTGGAGCGTTCATTTCGCCGCCTCCACGAGTGCTCCGAGCTGCGAAATCATCGATCAATAGGCTGTAGAGGGTTAGTGAACAGGTAAAGATAACAAATCGTATCCAAATTATGTTCAGGTGAGGTTAGTGCGTGCTTAGAGCTCGAGCTTATCTTACTAACGTTGAAGATCGTCCTCTGGCAACAGATAGCGGATCTATGAGTAGGGTCAGGTGGTCCGGAGGCGGCAGGCAGCAGACGCGTAAGACTGTACATATAGCAGCCCAACGTCTTCGCGCCGTAGCTTTGCCTTTTATACTAGTTTTAGTCCCACCGATGATGGTAAATCAAACATTTAAGTGCAACCTATTTAATAAAATGTCCTGTTTCATTTTTATCACTATGATAATATTACCATTTAACCTCTAGTTCTAGTATTAACGTAACCGCGATATGACAATGTACACTTATCTACCAAAAACTAACTAGCACTCAGAAATTAAACTAGCATATCCGCTGAATAGCCGAGCACAAAATAAACATGAAGCGTCCAAGGTTACCGGGATGACGTCTAACGGTAGACTGTTTCTTTCAATGTTAGCGATCGTTGAGATACAATCGAAAGAAAAGATAATCAACAATTCAACATTATGAGGGCGCGAGGCGAGGCATGTCAAGATATGTTATGTCACCACTTGATAGGGACCCGCCGCGTGCTGCGGCCAGCAGCGTACTGCCGGCTCCGGCGAATCAACAGCCGCACGCGCACAGAATTGCTTGGATACAGCGACATACAATCAATCCGTTTGTAAATAAATGCCGCGTTGCTAGCTTGGTAACTGAACAATCAAAGCATTTAAACCTTTAATATATATACATGTTCTTTGAAAAACTTAAGCATTATCTATAGATCGAGTATTTAGATGTTGATTTGAACATTAAATTAAAATTGAGTGAACATTGAGTGTGAAGAGTTCGGTATTATGTGGCTGAAAAACTTTGACCTCTCTTAATCTTACCAACAACTATGCGTGTATATTGCGGGGTCTATAAACCTAGTTAAACTTGCACTATGTTCATCTATGATGGGACAAATCATATTAAATTTAAAGATATGTATTGAAGTTAGTCGATAAAAGAAAGTTTTGTCTTTGTGCTATGAAGAACTAACGCGAACTGCAACGGCAAGAACGCGAATAACTGGCACCCGCACTTCTAATAGAATTAACTTTACGTAATTGGTTTATCAGCCTACGGTTATATTGAGGGTTAAATATAAACACGTGACAAGATACAAGACAAGACGAGATTAAGCCAATTTAAAGAATTGAAAAGAACGCGTACATGAAATATGTATGTGCATTTAGGCGACATCTCGTGGTAGGTAGTTGTATTATAAATACTGAGACCTGACACGGGCTTTATCAAATCACGTTAAAACAAAACATATAATATTATCATGTAATTCATGGCTGAAATTTATTTTTGTCCTCAAATAAAAATGTAAACTGCTTTGCATAATTTTATTACGAGAAATGTGTAATAAATAGCCAAGTTTGGAAAGCTCCGCATTAATTAAGCTGCGAATAGATCGATAAACAGATTGCCGTGTTTGGTGTATGGCGATAGATTAAGTTATCTACACTACACTTAACAAACGATCCAATTCCGAATGCGGCGCGAGTCGTCAACTAGCGCTGAACCGACACCGCGTGCGCGGGCGGCTCCTAATAAATGGCAGCATTTAAATGTCACATTGTGTTTAGCACCAGCCGCACACACGTTGAACTTGAACTAACACGTTTCAATGGTAGACACTCATGTGATCGACATTGCACGTGCATAACGCAGTTAATGTTCCGTTCATATTGCATTAGTAGAAATAGGTAACTTGAATCAGAGCCTGCAAAAACATAAGATTAAAATAGAGTTTGACGAATAAATAATAGCATACAGATGTAGTAAAGTTTATAATATTAGCAACAGAAGATGAATCATGATTCATGATTCCATAGGCTACGATTTGTTGAATACACGTTCACGAACTTCCGTTGCAGATTGTCATGACGGCGCGGCGTGGCGTCGCGTCGGCGCGAGCAGAAGTCACCCACGGGAAGGCGTTGTTCAACAAAGCCAAGCGCGTCAGTGTCAAACGATACGTCGCGAATAACAAACACAACGTTCACTTTCAACGGCAAACGCGACGTCATCATTGTCAGTTAGAATCTTCAAACTAAGAAAATCAGCCGTAACATATATCACTAAAACCCGGTTTGAAATGACAATTTAAAACGTAAACGTTAAATTTAGTTAAGGTATTTAGTTTTAAAGATCTCAAAGCCTGATCTCGTTATAAATTTTATTGACGGTTGGCTTAATTTCGCTCGTTAAGTTCTTGTTTTCTTTTTAATTGGAGGAATGGAAAGCGCCGGCTAAGTTCCTTCCGTTTCGTTTCGTAGAAACTGCCGGTTAGGGAGTCTTAATTATGGCATCGGGGAAACCTAAGGTGGTAGTAAAGGTGAAAGTTAAATACGTAACCACTTTTACACGAGTTAATATGTGAATGTGTAACTTTGAGCATGTAATTAACGAGTACCTCTTTACATTTTAGGGATAAATAAAACAGGACTAAACTAAACTAAAGCGCGGACATACTTAGGAGGATTTAAGTCACAGACAAATCAGCAAGTTATAATTATAAAAGGTAACCTAAATTCTGTAGCATCAAAAACAACAAGCTGATGAGGAAGTTAATAATATTACTAAAATATTACATAATTCTACATGTATTTCCAGGAAATTACCGCGGCTCAGTAAAAACCCTATGGATACGGAAAATGTTACATTATTTACAAAATTGACAGGGCAACAACAAAGAAATCATAGTACTTTTACATATATTGTGTAACTTTAGAGTAAAAAAACATGAAGAGATTTTAATTGTAACAGCAATGGCAATCAAAGGTTAGCATCAGTTAAAGATAAGAAACTTAGGTCGCGAAACCGAGGCGAGAGTGAAACGCCGTGGCACAATGACCATAATCGATCTCAGGTCGAGAACGCAGCGGACTCGGTTACGAAATCACAAAACCCAATGTGACACGACCACGTCCGGTCAAGGCTTCACGCCAATTCTGAGCCAGCCAATTAATATCTTGATAGTTTGGGTCATCTTTCTAATAAATTAATTGAATTTGAAGTTTTGGTTCAATCTCTCGTGATTGTAGTGTGGTTTCATTCCAAGCATAGTCGTGAGGATTTTGACAACTTTACTAGATTAGAAAGATTTACCTACTTTAAAAATATTTCTATGGGCTTTATATTTTGTACGTTTTTGGGTTCTAGCAGGTTGGCAGCCACTCGCCAGGTAGACAAGGCCGTGCCGGATGAGCAGACTGTGAACCGTGTCACTAAAGGCGAGTAAAAACCGACGCCCGCGCAGTTTCCTCGGGTCAATGACAAGACAACCGTGACTCTTTCTAACGCTAAACAAATTAGACTACTCAACCATTTTATTATGATTTCACCAACAGTTTAGGTAGGTCCAGTGTTTTTTACTGAACTAGTCGTACCATTTGTATTATATGCATGTACATATGTATAACTCTTTATTGTAGGTACATAAAACACATGAAAAAGATGAATACAGGACAACACAAATGCACAAAGGCGCACTTATCCCTAAAAGAGATTTCTTCCAGTTAACCTTTCCAGTTTATAAAATGAAGTCTTTCGCTGTTACTGTCTGTATGTTTGGAAAAACTACTAGACGGATTTTCACGCGGTACCTATACACTAATAGAGTGATGTGATTTATGAGGAAGGTTATGGTAGGTAATATAATTTTGAAGGTTTTTGAAGGTTGAGATGACGATAAATTGTGGCAGCGCCGTGCTGTATCTACATTGCAGCCAGGTCGCTAGTTACATTTATTTCAAAGATCAGAATAGGCCGTGTTTCTAAAGTTTAAGGAAGCAAATAATATAATGGAATACGGAACCCTAAGATCAACTAAAAAGACAAAATACTTGTCTTCAAAACTTAACTACTGTACGATATGTGATTGTTTACATTACTTAGAGATAAAAACTGAATCCATTCAACCCCATTCTAGCAAGTAGTCAGTTTATATAGTCCGCATACCTCCTTTTCAACAGTTCAACACGTAATAGTTGCATAAACACATGCAAGAAAAGCTAGTGTTTGAGTATGAGGCGCACGTATTTGTGGTACCGAGTAGGACCAGTTCACAGTGAAAGTTGATCAGAGAGCTACCACCATTTGACATTTGTCTGACGTACTTACGCGGCGCGCAAACAACACTAATCGTTTCTTTTCAAACATTAATTTGAAGGGCCACTAGCGTGTTTTAGGAGTTAAAAAGAGAATCGAGGAAGAAATCGTTACACCTGGGTTGGGGTTGACAACTGACAGACATTTGACACTACTCAACACTGGGTTACCAGTTATCAAAGTTATCCAGCTTTATTAAATAAATAACCTGCACAGTGCGGCCATGACTAACCTATAACTTCAAGAATTGTTACTCGGCTAGACTAGATGTTATCACTATCATTATTAAACACTAAACATTCTTTGCAAAGAATACGATTATAGTGACCTCTACTCGCAAAGAGTATATCATCATCACTATCATCATCACTACACTACATAGTATAAAATAAAGTCGCTTTTTCTGTCCCCGTGTCCCGATGTATGCTTATATGTATCTTCAAAACCACTCAACGAGTTTTGATGCGATTTTTTTTAATAGAGTGATTCAAGAGGAAGGTTTATATATATAATACATGCATAATATACCGTGCGAAGCCGGGGCGGGTCGCTAGTATATCTATATATTAATAAAAATGAATCGTCGAAATGTATGTACGCGCATAGCTTCCAAACGACTGCACCGAATTGGATAATTCTTTTTTTTAGTTGTGTTTGCTACTGTTTGGACAAGGTTTGTATAAAAACAAATTTTGAAAAAAAAAAGTTGCAGCGGGGGCGAAGCCCCGGGCAACAGCTATATATATATATATATATATATATATATATATATATATATAAATGAATCTCCAAAATGTATGTACGCGCATAACTTCTGAAAAACTGGATCAAACTGTATAATTATTTTTTTGATGTGTTCGCTATTGCCAGGACAAGGTTCGTATGATATATTTTTTTGAAAAAAGAAGTTGGACGGGGGCGAAGCCGCGGGCAACAGGTAGAATATAACATTAATTTGAAAATTTGCACGAACAAAGATGCACGGCCATAAAAATTGTAGGTGACATTAGAATTATAAGCACCTGAAAATGTCTCAGATTTCGTAGGAAAGCCACAAAACCTTAACCGCTACGTCTCAAACGCGCTTTCTCCCTGTACTTCCCGGCGTCATAACGATCTGTACCGTATTGTAGAACTCTTGCATGGTATTTGAGAGTTTTAAAACAATAGACAATTGAAATAACGATGTTGACAAATCCTTTGCGAATAACTAACCAGAACGAGACCTTGAAACGTTTACTGCAAACACTATCGAAACGAATCTCAAGCTGCGACAGCGCCCACGACTAAGTTTGCAGACATTACTTTAAACATTCATACGTTAAAAATAAAAACAACCGTCGATAACATTCGCTCGGTAACAAATAATGTTGAACTTCATTTATTTGGTTATTCTTATGTAATGAATTACTACCCTGTTTTATTTACTACTAGCTTCTGCCCGCGACTTCGTCTGCGTAGAATCATACATAAAAACCTTCCTCTTGAATCACTCTATCTATTAAAAAAAACCGCATCAAAATCCGTTGTGTAGTTTTGAAGATATAATCATACAAAGGGACATAGGGACATGGGGACAGAGAAAGCGACTTTGTTTTATACTATGTAGTGATGATAGAGATTTGGGCCGTGTGCCGCGCGCTTGCACTTCTAACATTAGTTTATTTTAATGCTTATGTATTACCCTAAATTTCTCATGTAAGTGAATTGTAAAATTCTTTATGATAATAAAATGATCTTTAAACCTAAACAATTAAATTTTACTTTTGCTAGGAGTCTACTATGCATATTTTGCATATTTATTATAGTAGCGAAATGGCGGTAAAGAGTGAAGAGATTAAGCAACCCGTGCAGCAGCAGGATGGAATAAAGCGCAAAGATGGTGAGTCACGGCAAATTGTGCAACCATTTTGCACAACCAGCCGCCTAACTACTTGGCGTGGCGACTGTCACTCTGAATGATAAAATTGCATTAAGAGCAACAACTATTATTCATTAAAACCAATTTAATGCTTTTAGACCACGCTAGCCGATATGAACAATAATTATTGACGAGTGAAAAATCGATAACCAATATATTAAGAATATCTCGTCAATCTATGTTAAATTTGAAACAATGTACTGTTTTGAGAAGGAGACAAGTTAAAGCTGTTATTAGGATCAAAGTCGTATGCCTCTACATGACCGCATCTAATGATTTTAGTGGTTAAACAGTAACAAATTCCTAGCCTTTTCATTTACTTGGTACCCAACGCTTGAGAACGGTACAGCATTTATGGCAGGTTAATGGTTGGCGAAACGTGTATGCAAGAACCGGCTCGCGGCGCAGTCCAGCCCAGTAGCATGTCGATGCACTCGGGCTCGGCACTGCGAACCTAGCTGATTTTTCCTATTTATATTCGCTGAAGATAAACGTGTCTAGAGTCAGTACCTACTAAAACGCATCCAGAGCACACACTAAGGTTTTTAGCTAGGATAGGATATTAGGGAAGTGGGTGTTAGTAAAATATAAGAAAGTGCATTGCTTGTTGGCAGCAGTGTTACATACGATACGCTCCACTCGTGTTCGCGCATTCTCTTCTGGAAGGCGGTGGATTTGGGCGTCCAGAAGTCGACACCGAGGTAGAGTGCGGGCAGCTCGGCCGCTTTGACTTCGAGCCGCTCGGCGAGCCTTTGCTCGACGACGGACTTAGGACCGCTGATCAACAGCCGCTGCTGCTCCTTGGCAGAACGTCGCTCGATACCTCCGTATCCGTTTAGTTTTTCCCCGTTGCAAGACGTTACGCTTCTCGGACTATCTGTGCTGAGCAACTTGCTCTTAACGGTGTCCGCCTTACCGTAACTTTTAAATTGCACTGATTCTGTTCCGTTCGCAGTTCGCGAATACTTCAAAGAATCATATGTGTCGTTTAGGCTACTGTATTCGACATTATTAAGGTTATAGTCTCTATCTGGACGTTTGAGAGGCACATCGTAGCCGTTTCGTTTGATGTAACGCTCTTCATGGTTTTGTTTGAGGAAGTTGTTTTCGAAACTATTTTTACATTTAGGAACATTATTTACGTCGTCGGTGTAGCCTAAATCTTTTCTGTGTAAACCTTTTTCACAGCCCTTTTTTAGAGTTTCTTGTATGTCTATACCGTTCCCGTTGAGCCGGCCGTAACTCAAGCTCGCAGGTTGACCGCCATCTACTCGATTGTCGAATGATTCCGTGCGTTCTACATCTTTGCTTTCGAATTCATGTTTGACGAGTGCAACACGTGAAACTTCGTCGCCGTTGACGCCGTTTTTGTAGTGCGACTTGCTGGTAAAATCTGCGGTCATGATACCTACCCTGCTTTGTTCGTTGGGAACGGTCCATGTGTCGTGCTTCTTCTTTTCGCTGCTCTTGGACGACCACGCCTTGGCGAGCGCCGCTTTCAGTGCCTCGCGTCTTTCATGAACGCTGACCCTCGGGTACTCGTGTATGGGGACGATAGCTGGCGCGTAGAGACTTGATCGCGGCGTCGCTCGCGTTATGCGGAAACTTCTGAACTCCCTGTTGAACTCCGAATTCAGAGAATAAGCCGGTATTCTCGAAGTCACCATTTTGAGATCAAAATTTCCACTACAAGTAAAATGTAACTATGTCACAATCAATGTTTGAACACAGAACACACTGAACACATAACTGCTCTACCTGTAAAAATAAGTGTTTTGTTTCGGTAAAGTGTTGATCTAATTTAGCATTATGTACCGAGAATTGTTTTTGCGAGGAGATGCGAGTGAAGGTGCAACGTTTGGAGGTGCATGGATGTGTCGGCGGGCTGTGGGCCGCGACCTTCGCGGCAGGCGGCGGGCGGCGGCGGCGACGGCGGCGGGACAACGCACTGGTCAACGAACCGCCCCGACCGCCGCGCCGTGCACGCCGCGCGCTCCACTGCTCGTCTCGCTTGCATAACTTACTCGCGAACCGCTGCCCTACCTTATCTCTTATGCAGTTACGCTGCCGGTCAAAACATGAACGCCTCCCATATAACTTTAACATTTATGGAGTAAGGACAAAAATTACAACTGATTGGTAATGCTTTGAAAGAGTAATATTCACTACTTCTTATTAAGTTGTACTGATAAGACGTCACTTGTATGTTAGCCCGTTTTGTGGAGCAATCATGCCGTATAAGTGCATCGAGCGTCGCCTTGGTAGCGTCCCTAATATGGCTACTAGCAGTGCTGCCATATGGCCCGCGGCCGACACATCCTCGCCTGTCTATACTCCAGCTGCACCGACACAAACACGTCGCTGTCTATCTACTACCTATTCTAGGCTAATGTGATTTGATATTACGTCGTGTGATACACATAATTATTTACAAAACATTATGCTATAACGATAATATTTATAAACAATTCTTATGACACTTGCATTAGATCCCGGCTATTTAAATTGCTTTATCAATAGTAAAGCATCTAATAACGCACTTGTGGAAAATGTATTATACTAGACTTGTCAATTAAATCAAGACAAGACTGAACAAAATACATTAATTTTGTATGAATGTTATATCATGTGAGATATGTTAGCGTATGTTTGTAAACGGTTGTAATTTATTGTTTTGATATCATCAACACAGTAAATATTGGAACACTACACTCGGTATGATAAATTAGATCAACACATATCCGCTCCGCTATTGCTCGTCAATTTGCACTTGGCGAAATTCAGAGAGCAATCGGGGCAGACTACTTCGCCACCGAAGCGTCTACACCGGCAGCACAACGGCGGCGGCAACAGGGTGTGCTGTGCACCACTGAGTGCCACCGAGCACAATCATCTCCGATAATAATGGCATCCGAAGCGGTTCGGTAGATAGCGCGGCGTTCGTCGAGTATTGCAGGAGATTAAGAGACCGGAAGCGAGTGCGTGTGATCACATGCATACCTTCTCGTTGCGCGCGCGAGAACTGTGCGTGCGGTGTGCGTGCACCGCTGCTACTAAACTGACTGAAGGGAGGCAACGCGCGGCCCGGTGCGAGGACCCCACCGCTGCGGCCGCCTCTCTCCTGCGGTCCACCACAAGTGACTCTAACTCGATAGCGCTACGGGTGGAATCGCAGGAGCACTGGCCTTCGGTACAGCTACGCCGACATACGACCAACGAGCCAGTTCGACTGCCCTGCATAGGACCGAGCGCTCTACACGAGCTTTCAACCATCAACCATACTGTACGTGCAATATTAGAGATTTAATGCAGGTTGTTTTAAGATCTATAGCTCTGAGGCTATGAGGAAGACAAAAAAAAACTACAATTTGATTTCATAATCAAGAGACGATACCAGTTTGGAAACGAGGACAGATTATTAAATTGGTACGAGAATATAAACCACTCAAAGTATAAGTAGTACTTACTGAATGTCTTTTAGATAAATGTCTTTATTCTGTTAAAGAATATTTTGATAGTAATTCTATTAAAAATCGAACTTAAATGTAGTAAATCATAATTGTAACGGCTTAGCCGTGAGATCTCATTAAATATTAAGTTTAGTAAGCTAACAAAAACCCAGTATATTAATAAATAGTTTATTATAATACTAAATTGCAGGACTACTATACAACTACATTATATAGGCAATAAAATACAATGAGGCGGACCACAGTAAGGTTGTATGAACTATAACTTGTGAACTGTATTCTTGCAATAAAATTATATCATTTCATTAAAAAAAACTACAAAAAAAACACACAAGTTGGTTTTGTAGTGAACATTAGTAAGAGCTAGGGGCTTGCCAGTGGCGTAACTATAGGGTGGCAGGAGTGGCAAAATGCCACGGACCCCTAGCTCTATGGGGTCCCGAACTGGCTTGGTTTAGAGCACAGGCGGGACGCTGATGCACTTCTTTATATTGAGGAAGGAGCCCCATCTGACAAATTTGCCATGGGCCCCAGACGTTATAGTTACGCCACTGGAGCTCGCGGTAAATTGTTGAATTGCTATCTGAATAAATCGGATGTAAAAATTTAATCATTGCAAAAAAAAATCTTACCGAGACAGGTATAAACGCAAAACCTCACCTTGAACATTTTGAATTTTGATGCATTTTTTTAAATAAAATGGCGATTACCTGAAACCAAAATAAAAAAACATTAACATTTGCAACCTGATAATAAAAAAACCTAAAATAAGTTGCATTCAATGAATAAGTATCATAAGAACATAAAACCGTACAGACAGAGGTACAGAAGGTCGTGTCGATTTCGAAACAGCACTGCACGTTACCCGAAGATTATTATGTATGCATTTGGGCCACAGACAAAAATAAAACAACACTATTCACATACCTACGTAAAAAAAATCCGTTAATTGAACACAACGCACATGCTGTTTCAATACTCTGACACAGATTTAATTTACCAATTTACATATTACGCATTCATAATGAGAGACAGCAGTCATAGCTTCACCATAACTTGGATATTTTTTTAACCAATGTACTAAGTTTATATACAAATACCAAACTAAATCTATAAATTAATCATTAATATTTAATTTCTTAATTATAGCTACTAACTTTATGTATATGACAAGATTTTTAGGAATAAAATTGGCATAGTTCCATTATACCTATCGAATATGGGAGAAAGTGGAAAAGATTAAATATTGGAAACAAATTGAATTAATAGCCTGGCGAGGCTGCAGACATAAATCATTTCTGCCTACGAACTGCCGAGAAACAAAAGCTTTCGATACATCTCGATCCGAGTACGTCAATAGCCGCAGTTTGATATTTAGTTAGTGAATCGATTTAATACTATTGGACTGTAAAGGCTAACACGCAGAAACTTCTTAAAGCTTTCAAGATCCTATTTCTGGGTATTTTTGGCCCTTCGCCCTTGGCCTGCTGAACATCTAACATAACCTAAACCTACCTCCCATTTATGATATTTATTTTGGTCTGTAGTGCCACGTAGTAGTGCCATGGGTAATACTCTGCAAGAACCGTGAATTGTTGCAGACCGTCAAAAATCTAAAAGTTGCGTATCTAGGCCACGTACTTCGTTACAAACGATACGAGCTTCTCCAACTCATCATGATGGGCAAGATTGAGGTCAAACGGCGCGCTGGAAGGAGGAAAAAGTCCTGGCTTAGGAACTTCCGCGAGTGGGCGAGCATTGCCAGCGTAGAAGAGCTGTTTCGCCTGGGACAGGACAGGGATAGGTTCGCTAAGCTAACGGCCAACCTCCAGTAATGGAGAGGCACCATGAGAAGAAGAAAAATACTACTAAATAAATATAGTTAGCAATAGGTGTTCCTTTAAATTATAATTTTACACAGGACAACTAAATATTACAGTTCCATAATTTATTGTAAAATAAAAACATATGGAATTTACTCAGATGTGGATGTGCATTAGCTTACCCTACATTAAACGCATTAATGTGATGTCATTTCCCCGCTGTGTATACACGCAAACAATTATAAGACACGGTTCGTTTCATATTTATTATTGACTGAAATAAACATGGTCGAGAGTGGAGCATTATCGCTTATTCAGGGGTAAAGTGTGTCACTGCCAACGATTATGCGCCTGTGTGATTATTTCCCTTTAAGCTCAAAGCTAACGCAGCACTTGATTGACCTATATCACCACCCACAAGTTTAAATAGGCAAACATGAGCAATCATTGGAAATATTTATAAGAAAAAATTCTCAGTGCCTGTTTTGTTATATATTTAGTTAACGCTTGTTACTAATCCTCCTATACATTATTCTCAAACCCCGAAACCGTAATCTGTTATAATATGAACACATTAATCATGGGTACTGACATGAAGGTACTCGTGGAAACAGTTCTCGACC
The DNA here is from genome assembly GCA_949127965.1 of Pandemis corylana. Lineage (NCBI taxonomy): Eukaryota > Metazoa > Arthropoda > Insecta > Lepidoptera > Tortricidae > Pandemis > Pandemis corylana. Next base: position 4,536,867 of record OX421859.1, on the reverse strand, counting down.
TGTAATTGTAGGAGACCGCGTCAGACTATTCAATTGGCGGCAAATAGAAGCAAAAAATAATGGCACCGGAGGCGGCGAGCAGCCGTCAAACGGCGAGGTCCAATGACCTAAATGGTTCATTAGTAGGCCGCCTTGCTAGACTAACTAATGAAAGAAAAATCGGTCATTGCTGCACGCTACCGATTTACATGTTTGATAAACTCCAAAATAAATATAAAAATCTCATTTATTTTATTCAATCATAGACCTATACTCCAGGATCGAGACAAACTACATACTTAAACGTATTTATGGGTATTCTGACGTTATGAAAGGTTAATTTATTACTCGACTCTTCCTAGATGCCTATAATAATAATAATAATAATAATCATTTATTTCAGATAACAAAAGATCCATAAAGAGTACATTAATTGATAAGAAAATAATAATAAAATAAAATAAAATAATCAATAATACAGGCAATAATCACAATATTAGTTGAAAATTAACTTACATACTACAATTAAATTAATACCTTCTCTCCGACACAGCTACTGGCACATGTCTACATAAATCAAAGATCATAAAACTTCCGCAATACCATATAATCAATAATAGGTGTGATGATAGTGACGAACAAGTACGAATCCATCACGAATTATATCTGACCATATTCTTCAGAGACCAAATAATCTGAAAAACCACTCTATATTTATAGCTAATCAAATTGCTTGAACATACTTAAGTTACTAAAAGGATAAGCCGGCGGATCACTTAAAACACGATCTAATTCTATGTTCAACAAATTAATCCTGCGCCGTATATGGTGCCCTGTCAGAAACCTGATATACATAGTAGGTACAATCTAAACAATTTATCAAAATAGCATCCATAAATGGACTTCCTGAATCTCTGGGATTCCTCACTAACACTTTATAGAATGCACAAGCGAGAAAACTGCTGCACCCGATATTTACTATAATTGCTCCAATTAGTGCCAAATATGAAGATTTGAGAGTAAACAAAAAATATCGACCGCGATTGATGTTAATGTCGCTTCTCGGTAATTAGACAACCAGGCGATGTTTAGTATTTCAAAGAGTAACGCAATAATAACTGAGTTAGGAGTAACGGTGTTCATTATTCATTGGGGTCAAAATCGGTCACACACGTACATACCTATATGAATAACTGAACATTACTCGATATTGATTCGTCATCTTCTAATGCCCGAGTGAGCAATATACGTCGTCCCAGGCAATCACTTGTCCCCAATCAATCATTAAAACCTCATGAAATTCAAATTTGTCTACTAATTCAAAGTAACATAAGAATAATTTATGTAAACACATTATTTCTTTCTTAACGAGAAGGCGAATGGGGTACAAGTTAGAAATATCTTTCAAACGGATGCAGTCAGTCGATATCAAATTAAACGAGACATTTCATTATTTTATCGGCCGACCTCCTTTCCGAATCCTTTTCCCACACAAAGATGGGCCCGTGAAGCTTCTCAGAAGCACAACAAAGATCCTGTACGTGTCTGTGACTCATCTTGTAGAACCTTCACGCCAGACAAAAAACAAAAACAACGTTAGCATTTGAGCCTTTATAGCATGACTTGTTAAAAGTCGACGACGACATTCATGATTAAATTCTTTAAAGGTTTGTAACAAAAAATAATGACCGCAACACAGTTTGATAGTAGTTTATTAATGTAGGAGTAAAGTAAAAGTTCTTATATATCGCCGTTCGCCGGGAGTTCTAATCGCTCTCTATGACCGGGCATCGACTTCCCACTATTCGGCGAAATCGAGATGTCTGTAATTGGGGCAGAAAGCTGTCAGTACCGCGTCGTACAGTTGGATTCGACGAACAAGCGCGTAGGAGGCGCCGCATTACCGCCTCGCCACTCGCCATCCTTCATACACGACATTACTTGTTCCCATAATCAATGTTTTGGGGCCATGCCACACTTATGACGTGAGGTTAGAAATTGCAATTGTATTATTGCTTTGTGGAAGCGACCGACATGTGGGTGTACGTACACGTCTTAAAGTTTAGGATCTAATTAATGCATTTAGCTTGAATCGTAAAACATCGAGAGTATAATTGCTGTGTGGACTGAATTTTTAGTTCAGAGTTCTATAACCAACTAAGAACATATTTATTTATTTATTTATATTATTAAACTAGCTGCTACCCGCGGCTTCGCCCCATTCTCTTTTTTTCCACATTTCAATGTTTTCTCACCGTTTACTGCCCTCGACTTGCACAAATGTTTCAAAACTAAAATTATTCAAATCGGTACAGCCATTCCTGTGTTTTATCGAGACAAACGAACAGCAATTCATTTTTATACATATAGATAAGTGGCTTTCTAATGTTTTCGAACGCAAAGTTATTTCAACCTTATGAATCAACTACATAATATTTAAATTTTAAAACATAAGACACGGAAACTTTACGATCTCACATATACCTACAAAAGGATAACTCTCGTAAATAGCATAGTAAAACATTCCCAGCAAATGTTCATTTATTTTTAATTAAAACTGCGATCATTAGCGTCTGAGCTGGTTGACTCATGCAGAAAAAGGTATACACTTTGTTTTCGAATCACGGAAGCGTTTTACGAGAAAAAGGTTAAGCGTTGACGTTACTTATAATCTGACACGTCATTCCTTGAATACTTATCATAAATCGTCATTTAGTCATTGCTTGCAAAGGAAACTTTCGCTTATTAATATTTCTTTTGATAAAAGGGAAATCATGCCACGTCAGCTGACAAATGACTGCAAATAATACAGCGGCGCGGGAGCATCGTAATCAAGGCCACGGCGCGACTTTGTGTTTGAAAACAAAAGTGATCACAGTTTACGCGAGACGTGGAATATCTCATTGCGTAAGCAGTGAGCTTTGCTTTGCTGAGGACCGAATAAAGCTCCACTCTTGGAGAAGATGCAACTCGCAACATACAGCTACAATGCAATGTTGCAGGGCTTACTCACTGCAATAGATGCAGCTGCTTCCACAACTGCAAATTGAGGCAAATTCTACTGAACCATTGTAACATGTAAATATTAATGTAAATAGCTAGAACTTAAAGTTACACACGTGGTATCAGATATCGGTAACGACATCAATTGGGTTTTTATATCACGTTCGTTTATTATAGATCATGCGATAATAATGAAGTACGCGTTGAACTTGCCATGGGCTTGTTTTAATAAAGACCAGGTGCCAGTTAAATACTTCCGTGAAAACATTACGATCAGAGAAATCGTTTATAGGGTTTTAGTGCGACGCCTCCATCGATACTCGAATAAAACGTGGGCGGTCGATGCATTGCCGTAACGCCTTAACCGGACACCTTACTTACTTGTCTTTCCTTTAAGATAGTCGCGATTGGTCCTGCAAGGCCTCATGTTATTACATTCGTTCTTGAGAAGAATGTGGTACACCTCTTTCGGACGACGGCTATGTTCGTCCTTGACAAAAATGATTCAAACTGAATTAACTTCCGCAAACGTGACCGGTCCAGGCCTCACTAGTAAACATCACGAGTGCATCGACAACGCGCACATTTCGATTTTTATTTGATTCGTAAATGGAAATAAACGAATCAATTTGCATAATCGACTATTGGCTGTCACGGTATGTCTTTATTTAGTAATTCTAGCGGATAAACCACAAGCCAGGCTACAAGTGTAACTGCATGGAGTTGAATAAATTTTCAATAAAATGTCATATTAAGATGCTAATACGGTTACAGCGTTGAGTTTTATAACTTACATATCTAAACATTTACTTCAATTTAATCGCGGGGCACTGCCTCCTATGGCAGAGCGTGATGGTCAATGTCATTGCTACTAAACATATCAACACCGCCTCATCAACAAAGGGCTCTTTAATATGATTCAAAGACATGTCTAAGTTTGGCCTCACAACTTCCTGCCTTCGTATGAGTAAGAGTATTATACACTACAGAACACGTGCAAATGTCTTATATATCAACATATCCAGTCACTTAAATAGGAGTTATTTGTTAATCTATACATATAAAATTCAAAGTCCTGACTGACTGACTGACTGACTGACTGACTTAACTATATATCAACGCACAGCCCAAACCACTGGACTTAGAGACTTGAAATTTTGCACATAGATACCTTATACAATGTAGGCATCCACTAAGGAAGGATTTTTGTAAATTCCCACGGGATAAGGAAAAAACGGGAATCATATATTCGACTCCGAGTGACGCTATCTCAGTAACTATAATAACTAGACTCTTCAAATTTGATACAAAAGTAGGTGATTACAAAACGAAGAAACTAATTTCAGGATTTTTGGAAATTCTTACGGGATAAGGAAAAAAACGGGATTTATATATTCAATTTAACGAAATCCTGTGAACTATAATTACTAGACTCTTCAAATTTGGCATAGAAGTAGGTGATTACAATAGTAAAATAATGTTTTAATGATTTTTGTAAATTCCCACGGGATAAGGAAAAAAACGGGATTTATATATTCAGTTCTACGGGATCGATTTTTCGTTTTACTGGTCGTATAAAACTGAAATTTGCTAAGAACCTTCCTTGATGAGTGTATGGGAGCACTAAGAAAGGATTTCCAAAAATTCCCACGGGAACGGGAAAAACAGGACTTTTCATTTTACTGGTTGCAGAAAGCTGATATTCGGCATGTAGGTTGCTTCGGGAGTGTAGAGGAGCATTAAGAGAGTACTCCCAAAATTCCCACGGGAACGGGAAAAATATTTGTTTACAAAGAAATACTGTGGTAGGCATAATATGGCTAAAAACTTGAAATTTGGCACACATATACCTTGAGTATCCTAGAGGTGCACTAAGAAGGTACCTATTCTTCGAAATTCCCACGGGATAGGGAAAAAACGGGATTTTTTATTTTATTGGTCGTAGAAAGCTGAAATTTGGTAAGAGCCTTCCTTGATGAGTGTATGGGAGCACTAAGAAAGGATTTCCAGAAATTCCCACGAGAACAGGAAAAACGGGATTTTTCGTTTTACTGGTCGTAAAAAAATGAAATTTAGCATTTAGCTTCCTTAGGGAGTGTAAGGGAACATTAACAAAGGATTTCCTAAAATTTTTACGGGAACGGGAAAAACCGGGATTTTACGTTTTACCTACTTGACACAAAAAGTTGAAATTTGTCACGTAGGTTTATTCGGGAGTGTAATAATAATAATATAAAAAATAAAATATTATTCGGGAGTGTAGGGGAACACTAAAACGGGAAAAAACGGGATTTTACGTTTCCAGACGAAACAGCGGAAGGAAGAGACTTAACATTTATAACGTGTGTTTCTTTAAAGGCTTTAAGTGTACTCCGAAAGCACTCCCCAAAATTTTAACGGGAACGGGAAAAAACTTATTTTTTCGTTTTACATCTTAGTGCGTACGAAGTCGCGGGCAAAAGCTATTTGGGGTTGGTATATTTTAGGACAGCCCTTTAGGTTAGGTTAGGTTTGTTTTATAAAAATCCTGCAATATTTACAGTTTCAGAAAAATTAAGGCAGCGGGGCAATGCGGGGGCTTGCTTGCATGCTTGCTTGAGTCCTTGCTTTGCATGCATGCTTGCTTGCACGCTTGCTTGCATGCATGCTTGCTTGCACGCTTGCTTGCATGCTTGCTTGCCTGCTTACATGCCTGCTTGCATGCCTGCTTGCATATTTACATGCTTACTGGTTTGGGTGCTCGCTTGCTTGATTGCTAGCTTCTTTGAAATGCTCATGGTTCACGCGTGCGAAGCCGCGGGCAAAAGCTAGTGGTCTTATAAAGATAAGCATGTCCAAGAGCCACGAGAACTACTAGTATAAAAGAGGTGTGAAAAAGAAAATTGCGTTTAGTAACAACCAGAAGCGGGTGGTAAATATTTAATCATGGCGTGGTTTGGTTACACAATTTGCTCACGTGAAAATACCTGTCTAGAAGACAAAATACGAGAAAGTATTTAGTTTTGTAGTTAAACTATGGGTGTTTTATTTTGATGTACCTACCTATAACGAGTATTGGTAAGCCAATCATTGAAACTGTTACACAAATGTTCATGAAACCTGAATAACAAAAGCATTTACCTGCGGTGACTCAGCACTGGAGCTAACAGTATTGGCTTAGGTCCGCGATTGCCCCAATTCCCTACATCTGCAAATTACTCTATATTCAATACAACGCACGAATCATAATGACAGGGTATTATTTTACTCAATTATGCTCATAATATAACAATATGTTTACATTTTGTTTAGTGAAAAATCAGCGCTTCTAATTTACGTATACGTCACGTACTTATGTAGGTACACGACCTATATTTTGTATTAACAGAACCCACAGCCCACACTTGGTCCAAACAATACCGAGAGTAGGTACCTACATTATAAATCAGTACCGCAAAACTCTTAACGGGTACCATTTATCTAACATGCGCATAATTTATTTGGCACATTCGATTAGCTCCTATATGAATACAATGAGATTTCTTATCAAGTTTTCTACAACCGCTAACTCCATTCCTAAACTAGCAAGTATGACTAATGTGATTGAAAATCGGAGGATGAAATTACATACGTTTTTTGTCGAGACGAACTAGTATCTATCAGATACTTATTTTGCCTATCAATTGCTTATTTTGTCACAGTAAAAAGACGCTTTAGATGGACTTAGGTAATTGCCAATTTTATCGCCCACAAGATTCCCGCCTTGAATTCATGATCAGATGTCAAGAGCGAAGAGTTTTTCTATTCGTGTAAAAAAGTCAAAAGTTCTCTATTATTCGTGGCCGCAGGAGACGTGATAGCATCAGAAATTATTACGACCTGTGAAAAGGAGAGTTTAGGTAGGCCGGTAATTAATGTGTATGGATAACCAGACGTACGTAAACAAGCGCAAATAAAATAGCTTTCACTAGCCGCCTACCGCCGCGGGTGCAGTTGAATCCCACCGGTACAGGTTTGGTCGTGCCGTAGAAAAAAACATACCGTCATAATTTTGTTTTGGTACGCACGACGCTTCCACTTTTGATGGTAACTAAATCATTAATACTCCTTCACGCCATCGTTAGCCAAGGTAACGCTTAGCAACCGTCGTCACGTTTGCACTTAAAACAAATTTTGGTGATAAGTTTCCTTTTTGTTGACAGTACCTAGTTAATTATTGCGTTGTCATCGGTCCGTACACGTACCAAATTTTAAGTCAATCGGACCATTGGAAGTGGGTCAAAATCGACTTCCAAGATTTGACTACCTACTCTAGTTTGTTAATTACTTACAATGGAAGCTACCATCTTGTATATCTTACAGAGACGATATAAGATCAATACAGAGCGCATACTGTAATATTTAGTCAATTTTATCTGTAAGGTGGTTTAATGTGTAAGAAAAATGCTTCTTTCACTTAAACCACTTGCATCGAGTCTCTGAGAGGTAGATATGTAGATATCGTAGCCACTGAACCCTAATACATACTTGAGCTGCTTTGAATTCAAGCTAATTATCTTAATAAGGTTTACATTGTGCTTAAGATTTATTTTGATTGGCATTGTGATCGTGAAAGTGAAAAGATGATACGGTGTATAATTTCGACAGAGAAAGGCACAGGTACATGTTTAATTTTATTCTACGAAAATTGTTTTAAAGCATCGTTATCTATTTTATCATTATTCATGTATTACCTGTTGAATTTTAATTTGTATTACGGCTGCGCCAGCGCCGCTAATTAAACTGTGAAACGCTTTATCCGTTACAGTTAAAATGACAAGAAATAAGAAACGAGTAGCCATGTTTCATTTCGTATGCAATTGCAGGTTTAAACAGAACTGATGTAAGGTTTTCATTTGTTCCCACCTAATCAATCTCAGGGATATTCTTTTTTCTTTTCCCGAATGGGAGATCTGCTGAATTCGGTTTTCGATATCGTTTCTTGGGTCTTAGTCCCTACATGTTTTTTTAGTTCCAATAAGAAAAACAAGACCGAAACAAAATAATAGTTAGTAAGGGGTTTGGCGTGAGTGGTTGTATTGAAATCGGAGCAAGCGAAAGATTCTTAAATTCTGAGTGTAGCGAGGGTTTCAAGCCATGAAACGAAAAACAACAATGCTGAGTTTAACACATTTTTTATCTTAGTATTGCGTGAAAAAAATAGTAGATTAAAGAAAACAAGTTGAATCGTAATAACAAATAACCAATATCAAACTATTATTATATTTGTAAGTTTGCCTTTAAACCTTAGATGCATGTGGTATCAAAAAAGATACTATCGGAATGACAAGTAGATATCAGATTGACGTCAATATGAGACTATGTCACACTTTTGTCTAGTTTCAAATTTACTTTGGTTTCAATTCTCCTTGAGCCATTTTAAGTCAAATCTATATTATCCTATGCATCTAATTAAGGGTTAATGGATATATATCGATACTTCATAGATGGAGATCAAACATCTGTAAAACTACATTACATTATTTAATTTTTTGCTTTCAAATACTAGCTGTAAATACAGAAGTTAAGCAAAGCTAACTAATAGTGTCGGTCGGAACGATATGGTTTGTGCAGCTAAGTAATTACCGTTTTTACACGCGCTGCCACTACTTTCTACCAGTTGCGTTTGCGTTCCACGATGAACAATCACATTACTTTACCTATTGTGTAGATTAGTAAGAGTAAACATTGTGTTTCAGCCCACATAATAAAGAAAGAACAACTACTCTTGTACAGAACCACTGACATAATGCTAATGCTATCGGTATACTTACATGTAATTATAACTAGTGAAATTGTTAAAATTTAGATTCTATTCTAGACAATTGGCCAAAATTTTGGTGGTAATTTTACGTTCAAAATAATCTGTTTGGTGTTTCTATAAAAAACAAGTAAGATGTAAAATTTTTGGTTACGATTTTAATATTAGTGGCCAGTAATATATAATCAGGTATAATTTATTTTTTCACTTTATATTTAAGTATATCTGGTGATCAGTTAAATATAAGCCTTTTAATATTGGCACGGGCGCTGAATCGAGCGCGGTCGGTTAAGCACTCATCGGGTGTTAATCGATCCGGTGACAAAGGTCGCTCATGTGAGGTGACCATGCATTGGAAAGTGACTATTAAAAGAAGCCTTTTTATCTTTAAAACAATTAAGTAAGCTCGAAAACACTCGCTTTCGTCTCCCAAAATGGGTATAGCAATAACGATGAGTAATGAATAGAGAGCTGCTTTAATTCGCGCCGCCGCTGCCTGCGCCCACGCAGTCTCAGTGCGCGCATCCACTCGGAACAATGCTTACTGGTTTACTTTCTCGATTGACTCATACTGATTCATTGCATACGTCTAGTGACTCGAATTAGATTAATGATACCAGTCTAAATTATTTTCCGTTGACACAAATTCATAATGTCAATACCAAAACTTTCGTTGACACCGTTTCCGAGCAACAATGACTCTGTACGTATGAATTTCATTGTCAGTTTCAAGAAAAGCAACGCTGGTTTATCCATACCCACGACACCGCGGAGACCAAATATCACTTAACGTTTCTCGAGTTGTAAATACACAAAGCAGCGCGATTTTTAAATGAGTAACCGTATAAAATAAAACGAACGCATTGTGTGCAAAGAAAATTATTGTCAAGCCGCAATTCAGCCTTCACTTTGGCCCTGAACGGGGAGAGCTATGCCCTCACAAAACCTTTAATTTAACAATAGGCTCCTTCACAAAGAAATGAATTATTATTAACCGAACCGGACTATACCTACAGCACCTCAGGCAGTAGATAATAAAAACAAGAATAAACATATCCGAGGGCACTCAATAAAGCGAGAATTTGGACAGGGCGGAAAACAAAAATTTACGGCTTCCGTGATGAGGTCTTCGTCCGATATCTTGCGGGCGACCTTCAATTGCACGTCCAGTTTGTCAGAGTTCATGACATGTTGAAGTTAAGTTATTTTGTCGTTTTAATAACACGTGAATAAGTTGCGGGCTTGTAGGGGCAACAAACGCAAGTTATTTAAATGTGTAGTGTGCTCGTGCCCACTTTTTCCTTCAGGTATGCATAAAATGCAGCGTTGTGCGCAAGCGGCTGAATGCGCTAATGAACGCGTGTCGCGGCGCAGGCTGACCCACGACCCACGCGGGTTCGTCGCCCGCTCCGCCGCGCCCGCGCCCCGGCCCTGGCCCTTGCGCCTCCAGGACGATACCAGACGGCTTTATCATGTTTAATCAGCTCCGACAGTTGCCCCTTGTTTACACTTCCCAGAATTTCTTGTCTTGTTCTTAACCATATTTAATGTGAAATGGCAAAGAAATGAGAAATCGGCCTCATATGTACAGGTTGCATTGAATAAAACCATGCATGCATGTCACAAGGATTAATAAAGGCTTCCAGATTTCGACGTTGGCATTCGATGTAATAATTTGGCACGTAAAAACACAGAAAACCCCGCTAGTATTGGTTAATAGCATTATAAAATTTGTCGTTTTAAAATAACTTAGGTACGCCAAATGTACACACTCACGTAGCGAATGCTTCTTTATCAACCTTGATAATCGCCAGCCGCCTTTACAACGTCCTACAGTGCTTATATTTTTTCTAGTTATTGCTTGTTTCCACATCAAAATAAGGTCAAAAGATTATAGCACCGCATCACCGGCACCACAAGGCGAGCAAAAAAGTTACAATCTTCGTGTTCACACTTCGGCAAGGAAGGACACATCATTGACGTTGGTGCCTGACTTTATGGCTTCACTAATGAAAATAAATATGAGGTACAAATGATGTACCTTCTTCAATTAATTTTGTGATGTTGCGAGCGACAGGGAAAATCTAAGTATCTACATAACCTAAGACCAACACTTTCAAGACTATGCGACGGACATTTCGCATTTTTATATTTTAATGGCGTTCGGCTGCACTGTCAAACTGCGATATAGTTCGCTTCAGACTCGCAGTGTAGTTGCTTATTTGTACGAATTGGGTATATTATACAAATGTCCATTGAGGTATAGCTTGGCTACAAATGAAAATGGCAGGACATCTGAGTTACTTTCCTAAAAGTAATTAAAATTTAAAGACTTAATGTAACTTATCTGTTTGCATCGGTGTTATTGAAACAATCAGACGTACTACGTACAATACTTAATTGTGTTCATTGAAACTCTTCAGTGACCAGCTTTCATGTCTGTAGCACAGTTTTTAATGTTGTTTCACGTTATATTAACATTGAAGCTGGCGGTGCATGGTCAAGTCAAATCAACCGTTAAATTGAGCATGTCTTCAATGAAATAACATTTCTCGTTGGAGTCTAACGAAAATAATTTTCAGGCTCCGGCCAGAGCTAACGTTTCTTTTGCTGCTTCAAACAGGTATCAAATTGTGCGCAGGAACAAGAACAGGATTTTCCCTAGTAATTGTTGCAGCTCACACGAGATCGGACCGCACCTGTTTTTAATTGCAACGGCGCAGTTAAGACCATCAGCTGCAGAGCTTGCAGAGTGAAACCGAATAAAAACACAATTCCTTCAAGTTTGCGCTACTTAAAAAAAGAAACTGTACTATCGTACACAGTTTACAATCATCACAATAACTACTCAGAACCAATTCTGCACCATTCGTCTAGTCAATATCCGTTTATCTATTTCGAAGTTCGTCAATATAATCTAATACAGATTCGGTTTTGGCGCTTCGTCGGCCGCTACCGCGGCACGCTCGCTCGGCTCGTGCACTGTTTGGTCGTTGCGTCGTCGTACCTAACAATGGCCAATGGCTGGTGGACAAACGGTAAAACTGATGGACGGGGAAACAGACGAACCGATAATCAACTCATTAGACAAACAGAGAACCAGAAGAAACGGACCTAAACCCTCGAACTGGTAACGATTTCGATTACGGCTTTTATTCATAGTTTTTAATAAAGAGATGTTATTTTGTAATATTTTAATATTGTTGTTTATAGTGGGCATGGTGCAATATTTTCATAGTGCCTGTAAAATCCGGAATAAGGTGCGCTCGCGCAGGGGAGAGGCTAGGCACAATTCGCGACGTGGGCGCAAGTGGCCGCGGCCCTCGGGAGTCAACGTACGGGGACCGGTTCACTAATCGATCCCGTACCGGCCTGCGCTCCTGTCCGCACCTAAACGCGGCTAACGGCTTCTCCTCAACCAACCGCGACTACACATTTTCAACGAGTTCCAGCAAAAAACTAGTATAACTTGCGCAGTGTTTTTATCGAGTAAACCTATCGCCGCATAACAAGTCCAGACTTTCTATTAAACCAACTTGCGTGCCTTACAACTAAAGAGTCATCATTTCCGAACTAAATAGACTCGAGATAAAGACAATATTAATCTTGATGAGAATAGATATCATTGCATTTCTTTCGTGATACCGATTGCGCAATTTATCTCAGGCAACAAACAACTAGGCACGTATTGGTTAGTGTCTGTTTGTTGTGCAAGATCTGTCCGACGGAGACAATCTGAATCATTATGTCACCGTTTAGTGGGTGAGCGGACCGATTGTTCCCGACAGCGCAATTTCTTTAAACCAGAAGAATTGGGCGTTAAATGCAATGCAGCCAAATAGACACAAGAGCCGATATCTGTAGACACGATAATAGAGCTATTGTTCATATGAATCAGTTACTGATGGAATAACAGCACGCCGACGTCGACTACATTAATTTGTTTCTGGTTAAAAATAATTTTACTGCAAAATTATTGAAGTAAAAGTAGGTCTAATGTTACGGAGTAGAATGATTTATACGCAACCCAAGTAGGACCGCTAGCAGTGATTTATCGGATTCAACTATCAATAAATACACGGCGCGCTAGGGTTAATGTTGTTTTATGACGATGTATGTTTATGATCAAGATCTTCCAAATTGAGAAAAAAACTAATTTGATCCCAAAAAATAACCAACGACGCGAAAAGACTAGAATTATATTATCTTGAAACATTTCCGTGGAAAGAATGAAGTAAGTATTGACGACACAAATAAATAAACTTCATTGACGTGCATTTGGCAACAAATAAATATCTAATATTAGTCTCTCAATGTTCCAAGAGACTAGTTTTATTTTGTGTTGTGTATATTTTAGTTCGGAATTGCAGTAGAACTGAAACTTCAATCGCTCACTAAACTGACGCTGGGCCGGCGCAGGTGGTGGGTGCCCCCTAAATAACGCTTTATGTAAAGACGCCACGCCAAATTACACTCAAAAACCACGCATTAAATTGATAAGTATACCTTGAGTGATCGCTTAACCTGGCGAAGCACGACTTCTAACATCTAAGTTTATCTAAGTTTATTGGTATATAGGTTGAGTTTGAATTGATAAAAAAATATTTCGTTCGTTATTACATACATACATACATACCGTCACGCCTCTTTCCCACAGGGGTAGGCAGAGACTACTTTGTTCCACTTGCTACGATCCTGACATACTTCTTTCGCTTCATCCACATTCATTAATGTCTTCATACATGCTCGTCGGTTTCGGGTACTCCTGACCTGACCTTTTTCCAAAACGTCTCCTATTTGGTCTCGAAACGTCCGTCTAGGCCTTCCCCTCCTAACGTTACCATTCACACTCCCCATATAGATCTGTTTAGTTAGTCTACTTTCATCCATCCGCTCTACGTGACCAAACCAACTAAGCATACTTTTTTCTATCCTAGTCACTATATCCTCTTTCACACCAGCACGTTCCCATATCATACCTAAAAATCGTTCGTATCGTTCGTTATTTCTTTCCGTTATTGTTCAACGCGCTCGCAATCATAATCGAATTCACTTCATTCTACCGCCATCTTATAAGTTTGACATAGAAATGGAGATAACATGTCAACCATGCACACGCAAGATGACAGTACAATACTGTCAGACTAATTTTAGCGCAATCAGCACGGCTAGCACGACAAGGCGCGACTTGCGCGAGAGCGACATAGAAGCGCGACATAATGCTATGTCGCGAACCGGTAGCACGACGTGTAGCGAGATAGCTTGTCGCGTCGCGATTATTTGTCATGGCTGTCAAATGACAGCCAAGTGCGAGATACTCTCAAAAAGCGTAGCACGACGGTGTTTATTGCGACAAATTCGTCGCGATTAAATGTCAATATGCGAGATATATGTCTTCGCGGCTTTAGATGCGCGACTTGAGCGCGACTCCATAAAATATGTTTATGTTTTAAAATTATCAACGCGTATTAATAGCATTTATACGTAAAATAACACTAATAATGTTCTCAAGTAACAATACATTGTTTCAAATGGCTTACTTCTAAATATTAGGCCTAGAAAATGGACCCACCGAGCCCATCGAGGGAATGGGTGAAAATCGTAGGAATCATGTTATATGTAGGCGATGCGGCTAGCAACCCATCGCTATTTTGACTACCGTTTCTACCTATACGCCCACATTCATGCTAAACGTGGGCTTTAAGTTTTGTTGCCTTAGGCTCTGTCTACTCCATAAGGGATAAAGACGTGATTTACGATAGAAAATGAAACTGAACATTTTTACACAAGTTTAGGCGACTACTAAACACTCCCGATACACTCCATTTTTTCTAACACCACCAACGGAATTAATAAAGCGGCTTCCAACTAAATAAGATCATCATCCTGTTTCTAGCGTTTGTGTCGGCATTTTAAGTCCGCTTGGCAGCCTAAACCCAGGAGTTGGCGTAGGCACTAGTTTTACTAAAATGAGATGAAAGTTAAAAATAGCTCAAGTAATATTTTTTAGTTTGAATGTTTATTCAACTATGTACTTACACAATAAAATGCAGAACATAATCATAATCACTCGGCACGGTATTCAGCTTTTGAGCACCGAGTGGACCGACTTACAGTACCCGGCCATAAAGATTGCGCTTCGGTCTTTGGAAGGAGACAATTTTGGCGTCACGTGAATTAGAGCAAGGCAAAGCTCTACGAAACCATAATCAGCCGAGAAGACCGATGTGCAATCTTTATGGCTGAGTACTGTATTGCGCAGCGGCAGACAAAATATTTACAGACACATGACGGGGCACCCGTGAGACCCGCCGACATTATGCCTTTGGCCGGGAATCAGTGGCGTAGCTACCAAGGGACTAGGCGGGGCAGTGCCCTGGGGCCCTCAAGCTCAGAGGGCCCTCGAATCCTTACCAGAAAATCTCGATCGATCTATTATTATTAAAACGTAACCAGTTTAGATAGTAGTGGGGCCCCATTTTTTTATTTGCACCAGGGCCCTTGGTTACCTAGCTACGCCACGGCCGGGAATCGAACCCAGCTGGGAGGGTTGGGAGTAAGCTCAGGCTGATAGGCTTCAAGAGATGATGTAAATAACGGTTTATATTTATAATACTGAAAGGATTTATTAACATGCAACAACATACACGGTTGCCTGAAGGGCGTCTTACAATCTATCTGCACTTGGTATGCTACAACGCCTCAGTTACGCTTACGATGTAGGTACTCTACAAGTTTTCTAGTTCTCTGAAGGGGCGGTTCAGCGTAAGGGCCGCGGAAGGGTGGTTCGCGTGGTGACCATCACGGGCGGTCAGTAGGATACCCTAGGGTCCTACCGGGGCTTCTTTCTTTCTGCTCTCGGGCTTCTGCTGTGGTACGGGGGCGGAGGGCTCGCGTGCTCGTCTCCCGCAGCGCTAGCGTCGACGGGCAGGTGGGCATCGTCCGTCGTTGACTTCTGCCATAGTGACTACGGAGCGTTGCTGGCTTGCGCGCCTTAGTGCTAGCAGTCCGATTTCGGGCTTTCCGTTTAAACGCTGAACGCCGGACGTCACCGCAATCGTGGATGTTAATGGATCGTTACAGGGGCTCATCAGGGCCTTTGGCAGATCTTCAATCATTTTCAATTTATCACAGTGATATGGGGCGATACGCGAGCCGAGCGCTATGTACATATATGTACATATGCATATACATATATGTATGTATATGTGCTGCGGGTAACGCGCAGCAGCGCCTATGTCTGTGCCACGTCGTTGCTCGTCGCAGCGCAGACATGTAGTTTACAAATAATTTAATCGCTTCTTACTCTGAAATTTTATAAGTTTCGTAAGTTTTCATCATAATAACACAAGTACTTGAGTACATCAAAATCATTACTCACTGCTTTTGAAGCAAACTGAAGCATAGTAAGTAAGTAATTAATGAGACCAAATGATAATAAAATCTTAAGTAAGTCATGAATATCGTTAAAAAGAGAAATTTAATTTAAATAACTTACGTTTTCCCTCAAGGCGCCTGCCATGTCATTTGATTTGTTTTGACATTTTTGACAAAATCTTTCAGATCATAGACAAGCTTGTCTTTTATCGAGCAAAAACTTCACTCAAAGAACGAACGAAATGGTGTCGCACTATTACCGATTCGGTGTTGTCACGAAAGAATAAAACACTTGGCCAAATCTTTTATACACATGGCATCACCGGTATATCGCCCGCGACTTTACCAACTCGCGGCGACAAGTTTTGTCGCGGTGTCACATCGTGCTACGCAAAGCGAGATAATTGACAGCCGCGGGAGAGATTTGTCGAGTCGCGAGTCGCGTCGCGTGTGTACCTCGTGCTAGACGTGCAGGACAAATAGGATGGGGTGTATGGTGGTCACTGCCTAACTGATGCACAGATGCATTCAACTTTAATCCATTTGATATAATTAGCGCCCAACGCTATAGTTTAGAGTAGAAGGCAGAAGCGTAAATAATCAAAGCATAGAACGCGTGCCTAATGGGGCCCTGAAGAGACCCTCGCAAACAGAGGACAAGGCCGAGACGCTGAGCTATTGTTGAAATAGCAGGATGTGTGGCCGCGGCCTCGCGCCGTAATCCGATGCGTTAGCGCAGGGAAGCAGTAGGAAATCATTTCAGTAATGATCATTACCTTGTGCCAGCGTCAAACTATAAAATGGTGACATTATTCAGTAGTGCCTTAAACGAATTTAGCGAATAAGAAAATTATGTTTATTCGTTTACTGCATGGAAAAGCGAGATCCACCGCAGTGTTGCACATTTTTAGTTATGCATTTGCTTAAGCAGCCGCAATTAACGTATATTTTATAGAAAGTAGATGGTATGGAATTCGAAGTTTTGAAATAAGTAAAGAATACTTATTTGATATCGTTCAGTCCCATTGAAAGGCAAATTCAGCTATAATATTGTCTAATTGAGCGCTTGCCCCTTACAACCGTACAACAAAGCAGCGGGCCGGGCTGGGTACAGCAAGCAGCATAAATCCTCGATCGGATTGTATCGGGCCGCGATACGGGGCATAAATCGCGGCGGCCGGTGTTCCGCCTCGCGACATGGAAAGCGTTTCTTGGCCAAGATCTACGCAGATCACGCCAGATAAATCGCACGCCGCGTGCCTTACCTCGCCGGGAACGCAGTGAAATCAAAAATACTACGTCGCACTTACTGCAATGCCAGCCGGCCTATACCAAACGAAACCTTAATTACGGAGAATGCCTCTTTTGTTCTCACTCAGTTTCTATACAATGTTTTATAATTTATTCAAGCTGCAGTGAAACTTTAATTAACATAATCTCGCTAGACAGATGTTTTGCTGCAAATATGAGCGTATTCTTTGAATGAGTTGCTAGGTAGGCTATGTTATATGAAGTATGTCTGTATACGGTACATTGTGTCGGTTCGCAAAAAGCTCGGTGTGGGCCGCAAGCTGCACCTACTGCACTTCTAGTTTTACTGTGTCAAGAACAACGCCTGCCGCCCCCGCCCTCGCCCCGCGTCTGCCCCCTGTCTCGCCGCGTCGTCGCCTGAACATGAAACTCTTGCGACAATAGAAGTTTGGACGTGCGCAACCGCGCAACGAGAAGAGATCATTTTTTACTGAATTCCAATGAAATTTTCCTTTTACCACAGCTAGGTATAATTAGGAAAAAATACGTAACAAAACGAAAATAGTTATTGGCACGGCACTGTCATTCAAACGAATTCACAATACGAAATACTGGAATTTCAAGCGATCGAATGCGATGACGTGATTCAAGCGAGTGAAAACTTATGCACTGCCAGTTCATATTGCAGATTAACATTAAGATTACCATTTTCAGTAGTCGACCTTGCAATACGACTTGACTCGCGAATGTTGCGAAAGAGCACAATTTATAACATAATGAATTCAGTTTGTTTTCAAAAGTACCTGTGTGATATTTATGTGACTCCTTTCAACGCTTAATCGTTATGTATTCGCGATTCACATTATAATACATTGTCCATGCCGTCCAGCTCGGTACTAACGAATGCTTACTGCCATAAATTACAGTTTGGCATTAGCGGAGTCTTATCCTTGAGCCGAGACATGCGATTAAAGAAATCATTCTTACGACACGTCACGTCCGTAAGCGATTTTCCAGCAACCTACAATTGCTGTCGTCGGCCCTTTGCGCAAAATATCAAGTTATAGTCCTGCAAGCTGGATTTATCATGTAAATGAGTTGGCCCTCGGCAGCGCGAGCGCTAGTTCAATGGCCTTTTGGACAAATGCATTAGTTGCTGCAATAACTGTATTACGTCACTGCTAACCGAGTAACTATTAACGTAACGTTAACTCTAACAGATGCCCGTCTTAATGTGACAATTTGTCTAATCAGGCTGTTACAGTTTGCCTGCTGTTTCAACATTACAGCCACAAGTCCGAATAACTTTAAACAAACATATCAGGTATTTTCACGTGTTCTCGCTGGTGAACACAATGAAAGAAAAGAAAACACAAGAGGCGAGAGCTCCAAGAATAAGGTGCAATGAAAAACCGCGAGGCACGCAGGGACAAAACAGGATTCCGAGCGCGTTGCTCGCAGCGACACCGGTTGGGGTTGACTATGGCTTCAACTTTAAACGAGTCCAAAGGTAATGTAATGTGCAATACAAATCTTATAATATCACCCACCCAGCTTCTAATATATTAAAACTTTGGCTACATGTTTCGCAAGATAAGTTACCTTTCCTAGCACTAACGACATTAAAGAGACTAGATAATCCTACTAGCCCTGAAATGGCCAGGTCACGATCATTAGCTTTGATTCACATAAATGGCAAAGCCGACTAGGGAAAAAAGACAAAAAAGCCAAGTTCATTCTCACGAAGAGACGCGTCGAAGGCCGAGACGTTAATCAAGACACGTGTGACAGCAGAGCCATACGTACGTTGTGCTGCCAATTTGTACAACAGCCGACATGAGAACCACCTACTTAATCATACAATAAATTGATTGGCACCTTTTGACGAGCGCCAACAAAAAGCCGCCGCCAATACAGAGCTGCGCATTCAATAACAATTTCGTATGGTAACTCAGTAAAATTACTTATTTATCGCAACCATGAACTGCCACGACATATTTTATGAAGTCTCTTGCGTCATTTCGAGTTTTTTCAACAGAGGCATAAAGTACCTTTACAACGTAACTCTTCTGCGTAATTAATTTTCGGAGGACAAACTTTCGGTCTGGCTATTGGATTATTTTCGATGTTTATGCTCTTTAACTATCTCATTTGCAATTTTTTAAACGAGGTATCCAGAATCGATGTCAAAACAAAAACATAGCCGCATTTTGGGCGGTGCCGGTCTCATTCGATCTAGAGTAATAATTAACCTCGCTATTTCGTTGCACATTAAAAAATGATGTAGGTTGTCTTTGAGTACGTAAGAAAATGAAACGATTCTTGCATTTTAAAAACAAGTTATGTTATTCGCCTTTGTGTTCACCTTTGTTCGTCTTTTTCACGTGTTTTATGTAGGCACAATTATGAGTTATACATTGAAAATGTCTACTGTCTATTTAGTATCTAGTAAATATAGTGATGAAGTTCAGGGGTTCATTCAGTAGCGCCTGGGAGAGGTCGATTGATTCACCTGGCACGACTTGCCGGCAACAAGACTTGTGCCCAGACTAGCACAGCCCAGCCATACTGACCGTTACATTCACTCTATTCTCTTGGTTTGAACTAGAATCTAGACGCTATTGCCGCATATGTTTATCACCAAACTATGAATTGACTATACGCCGCAGCTGTCGGCATTTTGCAGTTTTCGATTTTTTGTAGGTACAAATACAAACACATATGCAACGCGTGAAAAGCCATATTTTACTATTCGTACACAATATAACGAATGCTTGAACAATATTTAATAACAATTTAGCTTTTATGTCAAACAAAGTCGTTAAACATTGATAATTACAATACATGACTAACGCAGCATAATCACAGTATGATCGCTTCATAGATCTAGATTTTTCAAGATGCATTCTTTTTTCACGACAGGCCAGTTCAGTTAGTGCATTTAAATTTTCATCGTTAACTACATTTAACCACAGATGTTTCTTATTTCAACACAAAAAGGAAGAAGTTAATGTTTTATTTTATTATTCAAGCTGAGAAACAAAGAAAAAATCAAAACAGATCTGTTCAAGCAAGGCTAAGTTCCCATTCGTACAACTATCGTCCTGTAACCTGCCAACTTCATATGTTTTACAATATAATATTAAATAACATTAATCAAATCACTCTATTTCAGTACATACATTTATGTCTTGTATGTATACGAATAAATATTTAATGCGTAATTTCATCGCCTCAGAAATAGATTTTTTAAGACGAAGTAGTCGTTCAAAGACAATGTCTGATAAGTATTAAAATTGGCACGTATCGCGAACTTCATATATAATTTGAGAAAATTGAACATAAGCATACACAGCGACATCTGTTGACAAGGGGCATAATTATTAAGCACCAACAGCGCTGAACGAGTTTGCGGGAAACAAACTCCACTGCCAACGAACATCGAATAACCTGTAGTTTCCCACAGATGGCGCCACTCAGCGCAGGCGTTGCGCGTTAATAAACACTAAATAGTAAATTAAATACAATATTCAACGCTTCACGACGTAGTAAAAATTACTATAGCAAATATAGATTTACTTATTATGCATAGGTCAGTCGGTTCGTAAATTACTACGACGAATTACAGTCGTTATGGTAAATAATAGCAGAAAATTACGTTTTGATTTCACTTTCTCCTGACAATGTCTACTCAATTTCTAGATCCTATAGAAGGAATTAAAGTTTACTTAACAAGTTTGTCATACTCATAAGCATTTCATCCCTAAGACCAAGTAAGGTGATATTGGCACTATATATATATGACATCTTTTAAATGAAAATAGTCTTTGATGTTTTCAGCTATTCAAGGGACATCAAACCTTGGATGGAAAAATTGGTAAAGGAATTTCTTGGTGGACTATACATACAATAATACTAATTGTTACAAAAATATCAATCCAAACCCATGAGACACTTTTTATCTTTTCCGAGGATAGTGAACCCTAGGTACTAACATTTATCGATAAATGAGAAAGATAACTAACCTGTCTCTATCCCTGCTTCTTTTTCTGTGGGATCCCTCCCTGTCCCCGTCGTCCAAGCGCCTCCGCTTCGCCTCGTACGACCGCGAGCGCGACCGCGAGTGCGAAGCATAGTGCTTCCTACGAGTGCGTGGCATCTGTAATCATCAGACCATACTGTACAAATTGTAACATAAACATACTAGCTCTGTACCATTAAAATGGCATTATTATGTGGTCTTGCAATTGTGTCAATAGTTGTGAAAACAATAGTGCTTTACAACCATTTATTATATTTTTAAATAATACACAATATAGTTAAGAATGTGATTCAGGGGTAATTTAGTGTAAAAAATATGGATACATGTGAATCCTAACTAGAAAAAAAAGTTACATTTTATACTTCTGCTTCTTGAAGTACTAGAGAGAAGCATAGTAATAAGTTATTCTGATTAGTGAAATTATTTAATATTTATGAATGAATGATATTAATTAAGTTCTGGCATAAATCTGAAAATTCGTTGGTTATCTGTTATGCTTTGAAATTTTAATAGAAAAGTTAAAATGTTAAAAAAGAAACTATAGAAATAGCCATATTATCACTTACTAAGCTAATGCTTAGCAATATCATTTCTCAGGACTATTGTTTGTAACTCAGTAAACAATTAAAATCGGTTAAGCATTCTTGTAAGTAATTCTAGTCTTGCAAGCAGCAAGCCCAAGCTCTGCTTAATTTGAATTCAAAGCCCATTTTATGCAATAATCTTAGCGGTGGTGATGCAGACAAAGCACAGGCATAGGTAGGCCTTTCAATCTCAATATGTCAGTGTCAGTAAGCCGAACTCAATCAGGTGGACCAATTTCAGTCTTTCAAGTGAATATGCCACAATGTAAAAAATGCTCAGATTGGTTTATACATACTGTTACTAGGACTTGATTAATATCCTCGTAAGTCCTCACATACTTCCTGAAGTACATTGTAATTAATAGCAAGAATAAATGCCGAATGTACTATGTGAAGTACAAATTGTTAAATGAAAAAAATAACTTTGAATATGATGAAATGAAATCTAAAATCAAATAACTGGGAGTCGGCGGCTGGGTCTTAATCTTAAGCTCTACGCGATTTATAAAAGTCAGAACTTACGAGGAAAAAATAGTAATGTCAAAATTGTTGTCTTTACAAAAATGTTGTTGTTATAAAAAAATGCAGTTATAAAAAAAGTCTGCTTATCAAGTTCTCGTTGATATTTTTCTTTTTACTACCAGAAATTTTACATGGATTTCTCAGTTTATCTTAAACGAGAAATGTCAAGCAAACTTATTAATAGTAAACAGTAACAATTGAAAGAAATGTGTAATAAAAAATTTAGATTGCAGGCTGTGTTAAATCATATTTAATGGCAAACAGCAGAACTTTTGTAATGCAATCATGAAGATGTCATTAGTCGAAATAAAGCTTTGATCACAAAACCAATCATGCTTAATAAATGAGCCTGTCAAAAATAATCAAATTAATGTTTACCCTGTTAGCATGTGAGAATGGACTGTAATTGTATTTTTGACAGGGTCACTTTTTACTTACAATAAGGAAAGTACAGACAGCGGTACCTTCACTTACCATAAAAAGGATACCAAAACTCGTATCCAAGGAGATAAAGCTGAAAAACATAAACCATTTAAACCAGCTGAAATGTGCTCAGAGGCACTTCATTTGCAGACTTGCAGGAGTCATGCTATGTTTCTTAAAAAAAGGACTGTAAACAAATATCATATATATTGAAGTAGGTAGTGTATAATTAGGCATGCACACCAATCTACGGGAGAATGTGTTTAAAAAAACAAAGTAAAGCGTCTCGGTACTTCCGAGTTACCTACTAGTCAAACTATATGCAGAATATTAAATTGTCTGCTTAAAAAATGCATTTAAGAATTATGTATTTTTTGGTAATCAATTAAGATATTATCAGTATCACTGTCGTAATTCCTTCATCAAAACATTAAGCAGTAAAAGGTATTAACTAAAAACAACTACCAGACACACATATGCCGTGATTGTAAAGTTGTAGCCATGTTTTGAACCTATAATGGTACTTGGTGATATCACTCATCAAACAATAAACTACTTAACAAATAATTTCATGAAACGAAAATATACCAGTTCCTATCCAAATTTAACATATCTATCAATAATCCAAAATAAATTTTAAATTGAGGGAAATGCCTCATTGAATGTGTAGGAGATTTGCCAGTGTTAAGGGAACTACTGTCTACTTGCATATTTCTACAACTTTCACAGCACTAAGTCTAGAACGTCCAAAATCATCAGATAAACGTCAATAGTTATTTACATGCTACGCTAACGCCATGTTGGTTTCCAAGGCCTATCCGAGCCATAGGGTACGCTAGTCTAGAAAGTAAAACGTTATTCTAACTTACCCTCAACTCGCGTAAGTATCTTAGTTTACACCAAAGCTGATGAGTGAAAGCTGTTACGCAGTTCCAAGTTCGTGATGCAGAACCTTGTAGTATGCTTCCCCGCAAAAAAGGCCCGAACATCGATCCGAATCCAAGCACTTTGTTGGTTGGTTGAACTGCACTGCAATGGCGTAGTCAGACATCGTCAATGTAGTATAGTCAAGCTAAGTACTTACAAATTCAAACAATCATAATAGTTGTCGAAAAAAATAAAATAGAGTTGATCTATAAAAAATAAATCAAACTACATCTCTAATATTAGATTGTAAAATACAGAATAAAGGTTTGCAGTAAATTCGTCAAGCGATTGAATTAAGACATAACAAACAGGAAATATAGAAAAAATGTTGCCACCATGAGTTTGACTCTACGTTCTCCAACTGCAGCTATTAAGTGACCATTATTGAGATAAATTTTTATCTCATATTTTTGAGTAAGAATTTCTTTTGATTTTTAGTTATTAAAATCTAATTATTTTGCTACAGTGCAAAACATTTTTGGACTGGCTACATTTTTCATTGACATTTATGAATCTAAGCATAGTACGTCCATGATCTAAGCACGTCATGTCCTACAAAATGTACAGATGTCGCTACTGTGGTTAAGACTTGAGATCATCTTTAGATTTTGTGAGCAAACTTGAAAAGGCTTTTTTTTATTACAAATTTCACTCCCTCACATTGAAAAATGTGTCAATATAATATACCTTCACTTAGAAGGTGTAAAACGAGTTTCAAGCTCTAGGGAGTAAAAAGTAGGTAGTTAAAAAATATAATTTACTTAGTTAAATAGTGGGACAATATTATGGGCCAATAAAAAAAAGGTACCTCGAAGTGATATGCTAAACTAATAAGTAGCCAAGAACCTGCTCTATAATTTATTGTGCCCTAAAATGTCATTAAAATGGCTAACGGTTTTAAAAAAACAAGTTGTACCTAATAAAAATAACGAAACTATAATGAACTGTATTAATGTAGATTCAGGCGTACTACTTACTTTGCGGAGATCCTTGTTAAAATAAATTGGTTTTCCCCATTTTTTGGGATACTTCACCACAAAATTAAGTACTTATCTTAATCCATTTCAATGTAAAGCGTTTCACATTTATTCTGAATAATGATTAATGATCATTTGATTTGACGATAGCGCCACTTTACCGCCAATGTTTCTAATTTTCTCGTGTGATTGTGTTTAACTTTATTCTGTGACTAAAGTGATTTAGATTTTAAAAAACAATATGGGCAAGTAAATAAGTTTAAAAACCCTAAAACAATTCTCCATTTATAATTGTATTTCTATTAATTTATTATTGAATGTAAACTATCGAATGTGATAATTTTGTTGTGAAATAAACGGATCACTCACATATAAAAGTTATTCAATAATAATATCTACCTAACTTAGTCGTAACAGGTCGAGCATTAGGTACTTGAGTTTTATATAAGAGTAATCCATTTATTTCATTACAAAATTATCACTTTCGAACTCTTAACGGAAATATTTTTGATCCTAACACCGATTTTGATTTTGTTTTCAATTAATTGAAACAAAGGCTAAGCTTTATCGACTAGAAGATCTATAAAATCAACTTGAACTATAACACAGACAAACGGACAAAAATTCTATGAACCACCAATATTTATTAGGTACGCCAACAAGCTGTTTTGAAATATATTATTTTTGAAATAGTAACATTTTTTAACCGACTACGACTATTTTAAGTAGTAGTTACGTATGGAATGAGAGTGCAAACCGACTGTAAATAAATTGCGATATGGGATAATGCGATAATGCGACCAATGCTAAGGTACAGCAAAGTAAACCATCGAGTAACAAATAAATAATTGAAATATGTATTTTGACATGGAAAACAAAGATCTAAGTACCTACTCGAATCGAGAATTTCCATTCCATTTCATAGGTCGATAAAAAAATGCAAGAAGAAGGTGAATACCGAAGGGTTATTATGGCGGTCATGTCATGACAGCCCATAGGCTCTAATTCAAAATTACAAATTGAAAAATATCTACCTTTCATTCATTGCCACAGGGTGGGTATGTAATTATCAACGGCACATTTCAGTTGCTTGCACATTTTACACTGAAGCGCCATGAAATTTACGGAAAGAGGTATTTTATAATGTTTTCCGTAGATTAATTGGGCGTTGCCACTTCCTGATAAGATAATTTAGATAATTTTACGCTAGGATAAGATAAAGCAAGTAGACTGCTGTATTGAAGTAAGTATGCAAAATAAAAAAAATATGAGCAAGACTCTCTGTCTAAGTCTTATTTCTTTCACAACAAGAAGGCAAACGAGCAAGCGGGTAACCAGGTGATAGTGAGCACCACCGCACATGGATACCTGCAACACTAAAGATTACAAATGCATTGCCAGCCTACCTCATGTGTCATTAAGTTCGCCGGCTGTCTACTCTCCACGCCGAACACGAGCAGCGCCAGCACTGCTCCTTAGCAGCAAATTAGCGAGTGAGATGGTGGTAGCGGGTAGCGATCCGGACGAACTTTGGAAATGGTCCATTTTATGACTACGGAACCCTAAAGGAAAAAAACAGCCAAGTGCGAGTTGGACTCGCGGACTGAGAGCTCCGTACAAATTTGGCAAGTGAATATAAAATCCAGTGTTGGCAGCCCAGCTCCTATGTAAAATGTTGACAGTGTGAGGTCAATTTATATTCGTTACAAACAATCATAAACAAAACGGATAAACGGACTTCCAGGCGGGGGGAGCGTTTTCACCCATTTGTTGTCAACATACCATTGGCCCGTACGAGGCGGTTTGCTTCATCCTTCCTAATGCGAACTGCTAGGGAATGGAATTCGCTCCCATCGTCTGTATTTCCGGACAGATACAACCTTGGGCTCTTCAAGGCTAGAGTGAATAGGCTATTACTGAACTAGTGAGTTACGATACCTTTGGCCTCATCTGCACCTTCCACCAAGTGAGATAGAGGTCAATCACTGGTCAGTTCGTAATAAAAAATAAAAAAAGGTTTTTAAACTTATTTAGTTAGTTGTGCTCATATAAGAGCTAAGTCATATCAAATTTCTAGTACAACCGGAAGTACGCCCCATTTTTGATGAGCACGGCCATTCGTATGGTGTTGGCACACTTGGCACACAGAAGTTCTTGAATGCAATGTAGGTATGTAATGTACCTACTGAGCACAACCTTTGTACGCACGTCAAGTGTTTAGAAATCAGGTACCTACGTCAAGTATACAAGGTCTTTCAGAATATTCCGAAACATTTCAGCAGGTGGTTGTAATTTGACAAAACACCCCAACAAATTTTTCGTTTTTTTTTATTCAAAACTTGGTCCCGCCTTGACGCGATTCACTTTGAAGATCGATCAATGTATGGAAACATTTGTCAACAATAATTCAAAAATCCTAAAAATCATTTACAGGTATGACACGGGGATGTTTCTAGACATCTTAGCCCAACCGACCTCAGACGTCGCGTTGATGCTGTTCAGGTTGGCTGATGTGACCAACAATATGAGCTAGTGTAATATATTGTTCCACTTGTTTAATTCGCTGTTGCCCTATGGGCTAATGTGACAAAATTTACGAAGCCCGTTTTAAAATAAATAATAAAAAAAAATTACAGGGCTATTTGGTGAAACTAACCCAACCATCTGAAGAAATATTCCGGAACAATGTTAAGAGACCACGTATTAGTACATTACCGCCGAGGTCTGGAAAGTTGGGATTGGGAATTGCCTGATGAGGTGGTTTGCAAGCCGAGCAACGCGAGGCCTGTGGAGAGACGAGTCAGGCAATTCATGTTCACGTCGAGGAATGTATAGTGCTTTTCTCAAACAATATGAGGAAATAAAAAATAAAACTATGAAAACAAATAGATTCAATCACGTACAGAACACAATTTTACCGCCTTCTAAAAACTTTTTCAAATCATAGACATAATAAATAGAAAATTTTAAAAAAATTACACACGCACTGCGATGAAAACCGAGCGGTTGACCTGGCTGTATGGAATTATACTATCGTCCTCTCAATTTTACATGTAATTGTTTGAAGTTTTAAAAAGTTAACGAAGCGGGAATATTGTTGCGGGCGATTAGTACATTTAATTTACTCCTACTTAGGGAAGTTTTGTTTTTTTAATTTCGAAAAGCAAAAATGAGGCATTTCCCGTGTTCTATTTTCTAACGGAAAGAGAAAATTTCCGAGAATGTTTGAGAAAAATTTTATACGTGTTTGATCCTTGGACATTTTTGAGCAGTATATTTGCCCTAACATTCACTGACTTAGCAAATTTGATAAATGAG
Source organism: Pandemis corylana (assembly GCA_949127965.1). NCBI lineage: Eukaryota > Metazoa > Arthropoda > Insecta > Lepidoptera > Tortricidae > Pandemis > Pandemis corylana. Next base: position 4,508,685 of record OX421859.1, on the reverse strand, counting down.
AGTCCACCGATCCGTCTACCGAGGCGGGGCCGTCCGTCTGTCAACATGCCAGTCCCAAGACCTATTACGGCAAAAGGCCGACCCGCGAATTTCGTATACTCAATCGAACTTGACCTTTGCAGGGTTTTGGGGATATAAGGCAGACGGGAAACCTTGTTGTAAATAATTAACTCATTCGCGTTCCTATAATGTATTTATCCTATTCGATATGTCAGTCACCTCTGTTTCGTTAGGAACAATAATATAAAGCAGAAATACAGCAGGTTTTTTTTTCGACGTCGACTAAGGATTTCCAATATTTCTGAATTAGAATTTTACTATTGGGAATTCCAAAACTAATTTCCAAAGGATCTTTGGAATTTTCCAAAGGCTTACCAAAAGTTTAACAGTTTTCTGGCATTCTCCAGGCCTTTGCTAGTTTCGCGACACATGAATTACTTTAGTGTACCTACCGAAAGTACTAAAATAACCATATGTGATTTCTAAAAAGACCCACGAGTCGCGGTTCATACACATGCAGCCTCCAAGCCACCGCGGCGAGCCCGCCGGTGCATATACAACTTTGTTAGTAATACGATGATCTCTAAAGCGACAGGGCAAAAAACTAAATTACCACAAATGTATGAAAGTAATGTTTTCTTAGTTTCAATAATAAAATTGCAATCAGATAAATTATTTCTCCTTTGTTTTGTACACGTAGCGCAAGTATAAGTCGCAGATTTAAAATTACACAGATCGAACCCGCCGCGCTGCAACGTGATCCAGTTGTACTTTTCACCGGAGACATTAACTAATAACGTGGCGTCGCATTAAGTTAGGGGGTACATAAATCTTTCATAGAAAGTAAAACATGGGTTTATTTATTTATTTATTTATTTATTTATTGCATTATAATCATGTCGTACATTTAGGTCTTACAAATACAAATACTTATCAATTTCAGACATGAACCCTGGCAGGGCACAGCAATTTTCTATGTCTAACTTAAATAACTACCTATGATATAAGAGATAACATTACATAATTATATTATTATTATTATTATTATTTTAAATACAACGTCAAAAGGAACAAAATAAATAATAAATACATTTTCAATTTTATAGTGACATGTCATTTAAGAATTCATCTATTGAGTAATAACATTTTTCAATTAATAATTGTCTTAACTTCTGTTTAAATATGTCATCTTTCACTTCCTCTTTTATATGGTCTGGTATTTGGTTCGCTATTCTTATACATCGGTAATAAGGTCCATTTTTGTACATCGCTAATTTTGACACAGGTAATTCTAACTTATTCTCATGTTGTCGTCTTTGCGATTTGACCACCCTTTTCGTAAATAGGTGTGAATTTTTCCTGACAAATAGTGCTACTTCTATAATGTACATTGAAGGTAGCGTGAGAATTTTGAGACTTGTAAAATGTGGGCGGCAGCTATTTGGAACTGTTGTATTTGTTAGGATGCGGATACATTTCTTTTGCATTACAAAAAGCTGGTGAGCGTCCGTACTTGCCCCCCAAAGTATCACACCATACTGAAGCCACGCGTGTGCAAAAGCAAAGTAAGCCGACAAAGCGGTTTCTAAGTTAGTATTTATTTTAAGAACACTTAAAGCATATATAAAACTTGATAGTTTTGACTTAATGTTTTGCACGTGTGATTTCCAGTTTAAAGCAGAGTCTATTTTTATTCCAAGCAGTTTAAATTCACTTACTTCCTCAATATAATCTGTATTTATTTTTAATGACATTTCTAATGGCCTTTTTTGTATAGGTTTGAACTGGATTATTTTAGTTTTTTTAAGGTTAATTTCTAAATTATGGTCTGCGAGCCAGTTTGTGATACCTTTGGATACTTGTTCTAAGCGTGCATCGCATTCCGCGCTACTACTACAACTTAAAAGTACAGATACGTCATCCGCAAACATCACACAAGTTGCGTCTGTTATTTTCGGTAAATCGTTGATGTATGCAAGAAACAGGATACACCCCGTTACACTTCCCTGTGGGATCGAACACGTAGTACATCGCATTTCCGAGGTAATCTCTTCAATTTGACCAGTGGTTTTGTTAAGCCAATCAATTTGCACATACTGCTTACGGTTTTTGAGGTATGATTTAAACCATTTGTGGGCGTGGCCGCGGACACCCATGCCATACAATTTATCAAGGAGGATATTATGGGACACCCTGTCATAGGCTTTGGACATATCCAGGAGTAGCCCTACGCCATATTTTCTAGAATTAAGCTGGTTAAGGATTTCCTGGATATAGTGATAGACCGCAAGTGTCGTAGAATGTCCCTTTCTAAAACCAAATTGATTTTTATCTAGAATGTTATATTTTTCAAAAAATGCATAAAGTCTGTTTGTCATAGCTTTCTCAAACAGCTTTGAAACGGCAGGAAGGAGTGCGATGGGCCTATGTTGGCTGGGATCTGTAGCATTTCCTCCCGGTTTTAATACAGGTTTAATTTTTGATATTTTAAGTTCCTCAGGAAACGTACCTTCCCTAAATGACTGGTTAATAAGAGTCTTTATTGGCATCGCGAGTTCATTCCTACATGTTTTTATCAATATTGGAGGGATTTCATCTATGCCAAAACTTGTTTTATTTTTTGTTTGGCGCATTAATTTAAATATTTCGGTATCGGTCACCTCGCTAAGTACTATGGAGTTAACTGGGGGTGTAATCACGGGCCGACCGGCCGCCTGCGACGGCGCGCGAGCGCCCGGCAGCGGTGACTCACCCACCGATGCAAAGTACTCACTGAGGGTATTTGCTACCTGTTTAGGCGTATCTATCGTAAGATCTCCAATTTTTAAGCACTGATTGTTATGTTTAGGGGCTTTGTGTCGGCTTGTAGTGTTTTTTATAATGTTCCACATTGTTTTAACCTTATTATTTGATTTTTGCATCAGTTTTATAAAATTTAATTTTTTTGAGTAATTTACGCATTTCTTTAATATTTTTTCGTAGATTTTATAATAGGATATGAATTGTTTGTTTTTAGTATGATTTCTTGCGATTTTAAGGAATCTTTTGTTCCTACATGCCGTTTTTAATCCGTTTGTTAACCATGATTTTTTATTAATTTTTTGCGTTATTTTTACTCGTTTTATTGGAATATGTATATTTAGCAAGTTTTTTAATTTATTGTGGAAGTTGTTAAAGTTCGTGTTCATATCATTACTTGGTAGTATATAGTCATTCCACTTTATATTTTTTAAATCTTTCCTAAAATTCTCCATGTTATTTTGACTGAAAATACGTTTATAGCTATAATGCCCTTTATTTTTCATTTGTATTTTTTGTGTCTGGCATCTAAGATTAAGCAAGATACTTTTATGATCAGATATTCCATGATCCTTTACAATTACTGAACAATCGGTAGTATTTAAATTTGTAAATATAAGGTCAATACACGTAGAAGATCCATTTTGTACCCTTGTTGGTTCATTGACTGTTTGTCGTAAGTTATACATTCGCATCTCATTTAGAAGAGTTTGAGTTGATGATGAATTTATTTTTATGTTTATATTAAAGTCCCCTCCTATTATAACGCGCATTTTGCGTTGTTTAGGTTTAATTTTTTCCAAAATTTTTTTCAAAGTGTCGTAAAATATATGTATATTCCTGTCAGTTCTGTATACATTAATAATACAAAGGTTATAGAATGGTATCTCTATTGCACAACATTCCACTATTGGTTCGACAGATAATTTAGCGATGTCTTGCCTTTCGATGTAATCTATTCCATCTTGTATTAGAATAGCCACGCCGCCACCTGACAGTTCACTACGATAATAAGCCGCCGCAAATTCATATCCCGCAATTTGGATTAGATTTTTTTGTAGAACTGATATCCAAGTCTCTGTTAAACAAAGTACCTGATAATCTTTGTTACTTAGGAATGATTCAAGTATATAGGTCTTATTTTTTAAGCTTTGCATATTTTGTAATAATATGCTAAAATATTTTTTATTATTTGGCTTATTACGAGTATGTACCGAGTTGAGATCTGTTTGGTTTATTGAGTTACTGTGATGTGATAAAGTCAGGATACCATTTTTAGTTTCGAAAGCGAGTATTTTGTGTCGTCTGAGCACCTTTTTTTATGTTACTGGAAAAATAGTTTGTAATATATTTTTGAGTGTAGTTCTTAGGCGTTTTGATTTTTTCTTCATTTGCACTATTTTGGGCTAGTTTTTCGAAGTAATATGGTATTGTGCCCTTTTTGTGACTGGTGTTTTTATTTGTTATTTTAGGTTTATTTACTTTTGGTTTTGTGTTGTCTCGTTTGAAGCTAAGATATTTGCCGCGATAAAACTTGTAATCCACGATAAAATTTATTTTTGAGCATAATTTATGTTTAAACTTTGGGTCAAGATAGTCCAAGTCGTTCAGAGGCAAAAATGTACAATTTACAAAGTTAGTACAGTACGTATTTAATGTATAATTTAATGTCTTCTCATTCAGATATGGGTTGCTTAGAACACCAGTTACAATAATATGTGGCTTATAATGTAATTTTAAGAAGTAGCTAAGTTCTGCCACTAGCCTTGTCGGATTACAGTCAGATTCGCCTATATTAATAATTATCACATCATCCGTAGTTGTATCCAGCGCATCCGTTGATTTTAAAATGTCTTCGGCGAGAGCATTTGGCTTTAGTACCGATGAAATTTCAAACTTCTCATACGTCATCAGGTGACCCACTTGCTTGTTTGCCTTCCTATTCATATAAAAAAAAAAAAAAAAAAAAAAAAAAAAAAACGTAGTTTTTTCTCTTGAGCGCATCAATTCTGCAGCCAATCCCCTGCACATGCTTCCTCCAAGGATATAGATATTTTTATGTGAACTCAGGTCTTGTTGTTCGCCTTCAGGACATGCGGTTTCATCTTTTGTGTTGTAGTGCTCTATTTCAACTGTTTGGGTGCTCTGATTTTTTACCCTCTTTCTAAGTCCTTTCTTTCCATTATAGGTTTCTTCTTCAAGCAGAGGAAGGAAATTTGATTGATCTTTAGTTGATGTAGGTGTAGATTTGCAAATTTGTTTTAATTGATCTATTTGAAGAGTAAGATGGGAAATATGCTTCTTAAGGTCTTCGTTTTCTAGCAACAGCTTCGTACCATAATTATCGGAGACAATCAGTTTTTCTTGTAACACTTTAATTTTTTCCCTCATTTCCTCCAATTCGTCTTTAAAGTTCTTCGTTAAATCTGGGCAGCTTCGGTTTAGAGTCTCATTGTGAATAATAAAACTATGTAGATCCTCTTCATCCGATAACGAGTGAAATGAGTTTCGCACAGGCATGGTTAACGATGAGTGAAAGTGCGATTATAGCCAGAAAGGGAGCTGGCGAACTCCTGGCGGGAATCAGCTGATCGGGATTGCGCATTGCGCAAATCTAGGGGTGCGGGCACGAGGGGCGTGGGGCGCGCGGGCGGGGCGGGGGCGGCAGGCGGCGTGCGGCGGCGCCCGGCCAGTCGCCCGCTCTCGCGGCCTGCTGCACCAGCCTCTCGGCCCGGGCGGACGTCCTGCTCCGCGCAGCGGCCGCGCCGCTCCGCCACCGCGACGTAGAGCCCGCGCTCGCGATGCCGCTGTGATCCCACCGCGCGCCGCGACGCACCACGGCCATGCGGCCACAGACCGCGACACTCTGCTCCGAATATCACTGTACCGCTCTCAGATGCCGCGAGCGCGCCGCTAGCACGTTATGAGGGACGTTCCGAGCGAGATACCTGATACATGTACAAATATGTTCGATATGTCAATTCAAGAAGTGAACGGGAAGGGTCCTAAGAAGAGGAAAAAGTCGTTGGAGCGTATCTGTGATAATGAAGAGGAAAAGCGGGAGCGCGCGGAGCTGAACGTGGGGGAGGATGCCGGCGAAGGCAAGCGCGGCGCCACGCCGGGCAGCGAGAGCGGCGGCCCCGGCGCGGCCGGCGCGGGCGTGCAGCTGCTGCACTGGCGCGACATGCCGCAGCACCTGCAGTTCAACCCCTACGTGCTCACCGGCTACCGCCCGCTGCAGGGCTGGGCCGGATGCATCGGCAGCCTCTTCTACTTTCACAATGAAACCATTAACATACTCACGCACGGTATGTAGCTATCGTCATTTTGTCTACATTTCCACTCTATCTATCTAGCTGTAACTTAAGGAATAGTCTCTCAATACCTACTCATGGTCATGTCAAATATGACCTTTCTGTTTGAGCTTTTTGTTAGGGTAAACCGAATGGATTCGATTAACATACATACAACATAGAGCTCACTTGAAAATATTATGTCTCAGCAATTATTAAATTATGACTTAAAGTTGTACTAATTCTAGCATAAAAGCACACCAATATGTTGTTGATTCAATTGATTACACAGTTTCAGTGATTTCGTCATTGAGTTATGTGAGCACTCGTTGCCAAAGTTATATAATACTTCCTCGGGCCGCCTCTGCCAAATACTCATGAATCTTATATTTTCCGTTGATAAATCTGAAACCAATAAATCAAACTACAAGCTATTTTATCGCTTTCTATTATAAAGACCGAGTCACTTAAATACTATATTTAGTTGGAATTTTATTTCACGGTTGTAAACGTTGCATTTGTTTTTAAGTACCCACTTAGTCAATTACGCCAAAAATATTTTGAGTACTGAGTATACAGTATGGCGTGTCAGTTTCCAATATTTTGAGACATTTAACAATCATTTTAAGAAGTGCCCAAATAGTCAGCGTCTTTGTCCGGAGCTATACGAGTCCTTAGAGGCAAAGAGCCGACAACAAAAAACCGTCGAAAAGTAACTTTGCTCTACTACTGCTGTAATTTACATGAAATTGTATGAAAGCCGGGAAGAAAAGCAAGTAAGTAGAACACCGGGGCACTGGATGAAGCGTGATATAAATAATGGAAATAGGTGAGCTTAGGGGCGCATACATCCGCTCTCGTAGGACACGCTACGGCGCCCGTGGCTCGTAGCGGGTCTACGGTTCGTAGCGACGGAGACGGCTATTAATTTTACATGGAATTTATTATCAGAATATTGCTCTTTGCCGATCCAATGTCTAAAAAATGTTGGCAGAGGAATACATATACAAATGTTTTGACCTCTTCATGCATTTAGATTGGAAAAGGAAAAAGTTGAGATGAAATTGTTTCAATTAAATTTTCTTCCCACACAAGATTTCAAATTGGGATGAAATCTTATGTGAGTATTATTGCTCTGTGTGCCTTTACTTTTTAGGGTTCAGCAAAAGCGTGCCAACGAGACTACTTTATGTGTTCATTTCCTTTTTTCTTGCAATGAAGAGTTATACATACATACTATTATTAAAGCTCCACTATCTGTCACACAGTTACAGGGTCATAACGTGGTGTCTTTTAAGCCTTAGTAATAACAACGGCCAATAAAAATGAAAAGTAAAAAACGAAAGGACTAATAAAACATTTTTCTTGCAACAGAATCGACCGATTACAAATTTGAAAAAAAATACGATATTTAAACCTATTTTGGAACAATTCACACATAATCAACAATAAGACATACCTACTTAAGCCATCGAAATCGCTGCACAGCTGACAGAGATAACGACAGACTCGAGATCGGACGTCCTCTTTTTTAAAAATAAATTAGTAATCAGTTCCTGGATTTAAACAAACAGAGTTAATCGATTCCATCACAGTAAAGGCCGGTGCTCACCGGCGGAGCGGCGCTGCATGGCACGTCTTATTTTACCCTTCATGGTTTGAATGAGACTTAGCTTTAAATAAGTCATTCCTCAGAACATTCTGATGGGAGGCCTGTATCGAGCAGAGGGAAGTCCCCCCACAACATTACGTTATGGCGATGATAATGCTCGCGAATTGACTTGCTATTTTGCTACCGCACGTGGACGACAGCCAGAACTGTGTGATACATTTGAGTCTACGTGAAAAAAAACTCTTCCACATCCACAAAAATCAACATACTCACAGTGCCAACTATTACAAACATTTCAAAATCAATACAAGCTCATGCTAAGAACGATTACGAGGACAATCATCGCATAATATAAGGAGTGACGTCTTCATCATCATCATGAGCCATTCCTCTAATCCTCTTAGACGGCTTGGGGCCTTGGGCTAACAAATGACATAGTCAAAGCAAAGTAACATCTATCTTATTCAAACTATTTAGCAATAAAAAAGATTCAAACATTTCCGCTTTCATAAACAAGTTGGCGTGGTCTGCCGCGCCGTGTCTGTGATGAGCCTTTACATAGCGTGTGGCGGCAATAGTCACGATATGTAAATAAATAGCTCTGGTGTATCGAATCGATAAAAATATAGCCGCTTCTGTGAGAGGGTTGCAAGGCGACAAGAGTACTCAAATGTCAGGATTTTCGGGAACCATCGGGGTTACAGTACTGGAAATTATTGCAATTTTTCGATGACAGTTAATTTCTTGATAAATCTATTCTATACTATATATATAAAATGACTGACTGACGGATCAACGCACAGCCTAAACCGCTGATCGTAGAGACCTAAAACTTTAAGGGTGTGTTCTTTGTGTGATGTAGGCATTCGATAAGAAACGATTTTCCGAAACTCTACCCCTACAGGGGTGAAAAAAGGGGTAGTCGTATGGGACGTCGTAATTCTTTGGATCAATCTACTTCAATTTTTGCATATAAACATTGTTTAACAGAATTTATGGAAGACGTGTGTTGTATTTTAGTTTACTTCATTCCCTAACGGGGATAAAAGGGGCAGAAAGTTGTTTTGGGGAGATTTGCTTCGATGTTGATATCAATAATCCTTAGTACTGTGATTAAAATTAAATTTTATTTTGACACTTTTTTGAAAACTATCAAATATGGAACGGAGATAGCTGGTACCCTAGATTAAAACATAGGCTACTTACTTCTTAACGCGAAAAATTACATAGCTCCCTCGGGATCGAAGTCGTGGGCAGAAGCTAGTATAAATAGTTTTGTGGAACCTTTAAGTTGTTTTTCTATGTAGACCAGTCTTTTACATATAACTACACACTATTAACGTTATAAATTATAAAGATAGGTAGTGCTTGAATTTGGATGTATCAGATCATGGCATTTATCTATCCGTTTAAAAAAATTCTTTAATAAGTGACATATAGTCTACTTCTTATCCCAACAAAGGGCAATGCTCCCGCAGGAGACAGTCTAACTTGCAGGCTACAGTTTTCCATACGATCTTTACACACTCGTAAGTTACATCACCCCTCCCCTTGAGAGCAAAATAAAAACAAGTACATAATTTATAAAGAAGTATTTTTCGGGACTTTTCGGATTTTTAATATGGTAACACCCAACCAGCAAAACTAAGTCGTATGAAAGTGGAGAGCACGTTCCTATTTTCACCTAAAGCTGAGAAAATGGTCTTTAAACAGTCGAGTAATAGATCTGTAAACGTTTACTCGACGCGATTTGGGCACAAATTACTCAGCTTAAAGTGCTATAATTGTTGTAAAATAGTCGAGTTAAGAGCCGAATGATGCTATAAGAGTCGAGACAAAGCGACACACAGCACCATTAATGCTATAATAGCAATAATTTCACCATCAGTCAACTAATATGTCGGTTGAAAGCAACGAAATTGCTTTTACTCGACTTAATAGTGCTGTGATAGCTACTTTTTTGCATTCACTCAGCTGTTTAGTCGATTGATCGCAACGAGGCGAGTTTTATAGCACTAAGTGTTTGAAGTGTTCATTTGCAGCTTTTTAATATGAATGTGGGATAATAATTGTGTCAGAAAACAAGAAAACAATTGAAGGTTATTTTTTTCTACTTAACAACTATAGAATGGTAGCCATGTTCTTTCAAATAATATGTTTTCGGTGTTAGCTATTATTCGTATGATATACTAAATTTCAATGCGAAATTTTATTTTTCGATTAACTTCCTTATATTTCTAGTTATTATTTTAATAGGCCTCCTTATTTTTGCGGTATAAGGAAATAATTTTAAATTTAAAATATCAAAAAGGAATAGTTCCGCCATTACATAACTAAGTTTGCCATCTTACGACCTTTACTCGACTTTTAGTTGAAAAATAGATAATATATTACATTTACATTACTATGCAGACGCCATTATAGTACATATAGACAATATTGGGGTTCCTTATTGCATATGATAAATCCTCTCTCTTTTTTAGCAAAGTAATGACTCCATTTTATATGTGCTCCTCTAAATGTAAACTCATGATATTGTGATTTAGTGCTGTAAAAGATTTCAAAGATCATTTATGCTACTTTTTGCTGCATGATGGCTTTAAAAGTGCATTTGATTTGCTGTAGGTGCTATAACGATCACTTTTAGAACTTTCTCTCGGCAGGTGCAGATTGATAACTTTTTTATAATAATTAGTGCTTTAAGAGTAACTGAGATGCTATTTGGTCATATGAGCAGCTTTTTTACCATTATAATGCATCCACGAGAACAATGTCGAATGACGGTGCTATAAAGACTTCTTCAGCAGCTAACCAGTAAATTAGAAGCTTTTATACAGCTAATTTAGAACTTACAGTGGTAAAAAAGTGAGATTTGACATCTTTATACAATAATTGAGTAAACGCGCTGTAATCATGTCGAGTAAACGTTTAGTCGACATAGTTTTACGTCCAAAATGCGAAAATGCTAAAGAGTTGAGTAAAGTTCTTTTATACAATGATTTGGCATCTTTAACTCCTTTTTACGACTATTTCTCGATCATTAGCTGTAAAAAGCTTTGCTTATACGACTGTTTTGCTGGTTGGGCACTGTCCTGGATTGACCCTGGGCAGCCTCGAAATGGGTCAGATGTGCCATTCTTCGCTCATGATTTATTGTCCCTTAATTCCCGCTACATGAATAAACATTTGCATTCCATTAACCGCTTTAATGTTCCTATTATCTTTATAGCCTTTTAAAGATGGGCACTTGTTTTCATTATTTGCTTTTTAAAATAAGAGATCCGTGTGACAGATCCGACGGAACCGGATTCGGTAGGAACTATACTATGATAAGAAATAGTTACTTTACTGCTAACAAACAGTAAGTAACAGAAGCTACTGTTAACAATCCGTACTCCAAAGTAATACGGTGTAAAGTGTGTAAGTACCTCTATCTCTCTGTCTATCTGTTTCCACAATAATAAATAATAAGGAATAATCTACTTTTTATCCGGAAAAGTTGCAGATTTCTCGTGGGATAGCAACAACCTAATTCCGAGCAGACGATCTCTTGGGTAACAGTTAATATTAGGTAGGTACTGCAGATAATTGAATAAGAGAATGGCAAAAATAAAAGCAAATGTTTTTTTGCCAACTCAGACTGATTCCAAATTAGAGAAATCAGAAAAATATATATAAATAAAATTTAACTCAATTTACTCTTCAAGAGCAAACTAATTTGCATTTTCTATTCCAAATGTTACGCACTATACCACCCGTGTTTCGCAATAATCTTAGTACCTTTCTATGCCCACGGGAATAACAATAATCCATATTTAACAAGTAAATTTAAATGAAAAAAAACTACGTCTCCTACCTACATACAACCTCACGTGTGATAAACACTAGATGCATCACGTCAACAAAGGGCGCACATAATTTGCGTAACAATCCAATCACGTAAAGTAGCGGCTCGCTGCACCAGCCTAGTGGCCGAGGCGAAGCGAGGTATGTAATCAGCGTCGGCGACTGCTATTTTGTCCGATAACCGCCTATTACACGCCCCTATCAACTGGATAATGTATCTAATACACTCACACATGTTGATTTTGTGCAGGAAACGGTGTTTTTCTACTCCTCTTCTTTAGTCCGCGAATAAAAACTGCGGAAATATTCAAAACTTAAAAAAACTGTATAGCGAGAGTTGCAAACATTTCATGTCATGAAATGCCGATTAATTAAATAACTTACTAATAATTTTAAAATAGTATACAGTAGTAAATCTCGTACATAATTTACCTAATCGCTGCCGAGGTGAAACTCGGAAGGCGGTGTTTGATGGTGTTGATTGAGTGGTCGCACGTTGCGCTGCTTTATTTATTTATGTTGTGAAGGTACGAGGGTCGTAACTTATAATCTTGAGAGTATCAAGCCATGGTTATTATTTAATAGATATCCATGGTGTACTATTCTCTATCTACAACGCAGAGTTATTCCAGTGCTTATGACATGTTTTTGCTTTTGCGTGCCTAGTAGCGTAGATGTGCCCACTCGTCGTTTTTACATAACTGTCAAAAAAGTAGCTAACTTCCCGATTCTAAGAACGCGTCTATGAGTTCGTAATTTTTGTGAACCTCGCAAAGTACTTGCAATTGGCACATGAGCTTGGAGCCACTTTTTACGCAGTAACACACAAAAGTACATCGCAATCATAACACCGATCGATCCTTAATAACCAGGCATGAAAGAAAATTCTCTCCGAAGAAATCCTACAAACCAACGACACTAAAAGCTTGTCGAGCTTAAAAAGGTCCTGCGAGGATTTTCAATAACAATAGAATGCAATAAGAGCCGAAAGCTTAGCAAACAATTTCTGTTGTCTCGGGCCCTGCGAACAAATGTGTGCGGGACGGTGACCGATAGGCCAGGAGCTGGGCCGGCTTCTGTATCCCAACTCCTATGTCGTCACATCAATAATAAGCGTGTTGAGTGTAAATAGTACAGTTGGCACACCGGTGTATGTACAGCGATGTGACTGTACCAACTTGAATGTTAAGCCACTTGCCCATTAGCATTATTTAGCGGTATGTATTTAGTTAAGCAGAATTTAATTATTGTAAATGTATTTTATTTTGAAAAAAAAACAACTACGGCAAAAAGCGACGCTGAAACAGTACGAAACAAGTTGACAATAACTTCACATGTTTTGATACTATAGTACACAATAATCACAGTGTAAAGACACATATTCAAGCTTGAAAAGCCGTAGTCACACGTTACATAGATACCTACTATAACATAACTCAATGTAACGAACGTGTGACTTTTATCTCTATTTAAATAAGAAAGTAAGGGTTAGGTATACGTCGAATTACATTAGACTTAGATTATTAATTTTGTACAGTTTATCCTTCGTGAAATCCACCTAATTCAATTCTAGCACGTCTGGGGATTCATAAATAATTATTTGTTTGAGAAAATAGATAGAGTAAATTATGAGCAGTGAAAAGTTTTGGAACGGTAAAATGGCGTAATTTGTGGACTCCGAGTTTAATTCCGCTTGTGGGAAATTTATTTATTTAGGGCTGAGTATTACAAAAAACGGCTGATGTGAACAAGCTTATAATGTGTACCTATGCTACCGGGGTCACATGGGATTGGAATTCGAATAGAAAATGTTATCGTATTTTGTTGTTTAGGGAATTTGATCATTTGTTAAGTCTTGTCTAAATAAATAATGATGTAACTTGTAAATAAAAGTAGATAAATAAAGGGTCACGTGATTGCTGATGATGAAGCTACCGTTTTAGAGTCACTAACCTAAATATTGCAGGGTAGAATAATTTAGGTAGAATAGGGCAGACCCCAGCAGATTTTTCTTCCTAAATTAGCTTTTTTTACCACTGATATTAAAAGCGTTATAATAACCTTTGTTTTGATGTTATTAATTGTATTACTATTGGCAGTCATTTTATGGTAATCATAGAGTACTAGTCGATGAACCTGTTCAATAATTATAACATTTTAGATATGTTTCTTCATGTTTCATGAAAATTGATTAGGATTTTTACAATTTTTCCTCATGAAAAAATTTAAAGGCGTCGCTTTCTTCTTTTTCTTTTGTAGTGCACGCGGGCTCACACCCACGGAAAAATATAAATTAGTTTAGGTACCTATTCCTATGATATTCAAGTTTAAGTTTGTCAAATTGCAAGTTTTTAATAACAGTGGTTTAGATTTTGCTAATCAGTCATATTAAAGTCTTATAAATATTAAGAGGACAGTTAAAACACTAGGAAATTTGCACATATCGATTATTCAGCGCCGATCTAATGCGCCCGAGTTATCAAGAACACCTCCTGTTAATTGCACTAGCAATTTCCCGCGACTGGCAGCCCGCCAGACGATCAACAATTTCGCTTTTAGGTTAAGGCTGTATTTACAATCCACGCCGACATAATGGAACGTTCTTGCCTCCATTTCTCTAACACGAATTTCCTTGTCAATTTTCTTGATTGATTGAACGTGGCTCCTCTATTTACAAATACTTTCGGCGCGTGTCAGTCAGCGGACATGCACGAAGTAATTGTTTATTTATACAACAGTACTTACCTACTTAACTTTAATTTATTAGTATTCGGGATTTCAATTGGTAAAAATGTCTTACGTATGCGCATTTAGTTACTTTGTTACTATTTTACATTCGTATTATGGTGACGAGAAAACTGATTATTGTGTCTAAATGGGTCAATTTCCCAAGCAGTAAATTTTGATGGCAAGACTGAAAACGCAGGTGCAGAAGGCTTTGATAATGTAGAACTATTTTTTTTAGGAAACAGCCCCCTATTGTCTACCTCGGGCAACAGCTAAAATTAAAATATTATGTTATTTAATCATTTAAAAATATATATTTAGACCGTATTTCTCATCGAGGTGGGTTGTCCCGGAGCCGGTTTTAGTTACAAAATGCTGGATAAGTCGAACACTATGCGTGACAACAAAAAAAAATTACCTTTGTTTTATTACCATATAAACAGGTAACAAAAAAAGCACATCACCTGATTTTTACCTCATTTGTAAACCTCTGAATATGTGCATATACATTTGTCCGGAGAGACGGTCTCATTCCGCGGGCAAATTTTGGGAACGATTTATTTGCCGAGTTTGACCCTTAAGCCCCTCCGTCTCCCGCGCACCCCGAGCGATAGTCGAACTGCGGCGCTCGGCGAGAGTAGACGTGTGTAACGACGAACGTTTCCGAGCAAAACATGAGTATTTCTCATCGCCATGGTGTGGGGACAAAAAAAGTTTCATTCCGGAGTTAGTCATAACTTTTATATTTTGTACCGCTTTTCTTTTAAATTTATATATGTCACGTCTAATGTAGTCTTGATTTCAAGAGTTTAATTAGTTTAAGAACACGAGGCTAACTTTTTTTTTAATATTTATTTTTATGTCGAGTTTCTCATTCCACCATATTTATTCCGGTGTTTCCGGTGTAGTAAAACCGGAATGACATCAAATGTAGCTTCACTTTATTATTATGAAATGGTTCCGTAGCATAATTTCTAAAATCAAATACTGAACTTATTTTATTGTACCACAGCTCATGTTCTTAGATAAAATTTACGCTTGTAGGCCATCAGGGGGCGCTACAAAAAGGGTTTAAAAATTTGGTTTCCGTACCCAAAGGGCAAAAACAGGACCCTATTACTAAGACCACTGTTCGTCTGTCTGTCTGTCACCAGGGTGAATCTTATGAACCGTGAATACCGTTATAGCTAGACAGTTGATTTTCACATACGATGTAGGATTCTTTCGCAGCTACACAATAAATACTAAAGACAGAATTATTTTTATCTTTGTCTGTCTATGTAAGGTATTGTCATTCTTACCTGTCCTATTTGGTAAACAAAATTCTAACCTCAAAAAGTCTCATTTTCATAATTTTTTAACTATTTCAACGTAAATAAAGGAACTGGAGATAAAATATCAGCAAAATTATGTACAAAATATTACCTCAGGTTTATTAATTACATAATAAATCCTGTACGATACTTGAAAGCGTAGTGTATTGCTATCAAGTATTGAAAACATGACACATATTGTTGTGTGTATAAATTTATAATGCTGCATCTAATTATTATTTGATAACTGGAAGGTTTATCATCATTTGATAAACAACATTTTTCAAACAATCACTTCTTAACAAACAACGATTTACAAACTATTCATTTCACAAACCTGTCATCCTAAAAATGATCAATTTACAAATAATTCAAATCGTTCAAAGGTTAACTGGAAGAGATCCCTTTTAGGGATAAGTTCGCCTTTGTGCATGTGTGTTGTCCTGTATTCATCTTTTTCTTTTTCTTGCATGATTCCTCGGTAATAATGTCATATATCTATTCTACAACATAATTATGATGTTTTTTCAAGTAACCAATGTTTTATGCAATTTCTAATTTGTGAATCGTTGATTTGCCTAACGTTGTTTGCAAAATGAATACCTATTCATGAAATGTCGTTTACCAAGAGATGAAATACCTACTTAAAACATATTCATCAACCGGCACCAAATTTTCGCTCTTAGGACTATTAAAATGCCACTTACTTAAAAGGTCTGTCTGTATTTTTTCTAAATAAAAGACGTGATTATGGAACCCTGTTTATTACTTTAATTCCGGTGGTCTATATTTCATTCCAGTGGGCTGATATTGTCATCCCAGTGTATATTTATCATTCCGTTGTAAGGTATCATTCATTCCGGTGTACATTTATAATTCCGTTGTGTGTTTAGAAATTCGACCTCTAATAACTCAAAAACTATTTAAGATTTCAGGTTCCCTTTTACATATGTCTTGCAAAATAATCTAAGGTATCGTTTGACATTTAAAAATCTAAAATAAAAACACATATAAGGGATCACACCGAAATGATACAAAAAATGAGTACTGTTGAAATTGACCCAAATTCATTGCTATTTACTGGATTACAATTTGAAATGTACGTTTTGACTCACTTCTGATCAAATTGACTTAGGAATTTGAATTTGAATGCAAGCAAATAATAGTAAACAAAAAGTAACATCAGCAAAAATCTTGTATTGAAAATTAAATAACCTACCTACTGTACTTCCCTGCGGCCAAGCGAGCCTCAGTTGCTCGTATGTCTCGTTCGTTTTCTTTAATCACAGTCCCAAAATCCATCTCTATGTTCATGGAATCTCAGCCTCTCGCGAGGACTACGAGTATGTATGTATGTATGCAAACTCTTTATTGTGCAAAATAAACAAGACAAAATACAATTGAAAAACACAGATACATGCACAAAGGCGGACTTATCCCTTTAAGGGATCTCTTCCAGTCAACCTTTGAGTGGACGAAAGGAGTATCATATTAACGAGTGTTATTATTACGAGTTGCATAGTGAACTAAAAATAGTGGATCTATATTATTAATTTCCTTCGAGAGCCTGCAGTATCGGCTACTCGCAGCGATCAACTCCAGGTGCAGCCGGCAGAGCCGCGTATAATTAACTCAGCTCGGAAAAAGCTAAGCGACGGCACCGATTTCAAATACAGTCGATTGGATAATCTCTTTAACAAGCTTTAATATGAATTAACTACGTAATTAATATAATGTTACTTTGATTATTTTAAATGTTATAATGGTAAGCTATTTTTCTGTAGTTCACTTCTTTCCCTGTAGTTGGACTTAAACTATAATAGAGATCCTTCTATAAAGCACCGAGAGCAAAAAGCTTAAGTTCGTTAGAATGTATCTATAGACAAACAAATGACAATCCATGCATTATTAATTACTTGACTAAATAATAAAAACTAAGGGGAGACTACTTTTAAAACTGATGTGTATTAATACTGTTCTTGTAGCTCGTAACGCGTAGCCCGTAGAGCGTTCGTAGCACTTGCAACCCATTAAAGCTTTTTGCTACGAACATAAACTAGGGTTCTCCACGTGACCTCGGTCTCTGAAATCTTAAACAAGCCTTGCCATTCCGTTAAATAAATATCTTATCTTACTGTTCACATAATGATTTTACTGAAACTTTTCACACACTTTTGAACAAATCCTAATACTAGTCTATGGACGCTTAAGCTTGCAACAGCAGTAGTAGATACCAATCGTACCTTGTGGACCTTGCCTTTTTTGTTCCTATTGTACCTACCCTGGAAAAATGTCAACACGCTTGTTCCACGACATTATTCGTCATTGAACACTGTTTCCCAGTGGATATTATAATCTTCAAAAAGATCAAAAGATTGTTTCATATTCCAGAGATTAATTCACACAAACAGAAGACAATGTTGAAACCAACATAAGTAAGTATAGATAAGTCAAAGCCGCTGCCATGGTTGCTAGATAATTTTTCAATTATTCAAAAATACTTTGGCTGTGTTATAAATTTCAATTAAAGTACTCGTAATACAGCGGTTATATTGTACAGGTAAGTTGATTGACGTGAAGAAAACATAGGAACGCGTTTGTTAATTCCCAGCTATTATGATGGCATGAGGTGCAGAATGTAGCTTTGAATAATAGAATTACAATTTTGATTTATGCATTAAATTACGTAGTTATTCAATGAATCTGGCGTGACTTTTCATCCTTGTTAAAATGAATATAACTTTACGTAGAAATCCATCACTTAATTTTATTACCCAGTGTGCATGTATAACGCTCATTGTGTACAGATTTAAATCGGAGTTATTTGTTGGAACTTTTCCACTGACTGGCAACCCTATCTGCGGGCAACGTTGTCTCAATCCGGGGTCGCTGCCTCCGGGCCAGCAGACCGCCATCAATAATGAATACCCACTTTGACAATTAAAAAAAAGTCTCACCACTAATCCCTCTTAAAATCATAAACCACATTTCCCTAAAATTTCTAAGAGAGATCTGAATCAGAAGCAACGCCCAATACGGTAGGAGAAATTCTGTTTGATCTGTTAGCGTATAGGCTTAACTCAACCGGGGGGTCGTCGCGCTACAGACTCACCTTCGAGTTGAGATGCAACTTTTAAGATCTGTTATGATATTATACAGCGTTTTATCTTAATATAAAGGCTTTTGATCATCTTTGTGTAATATATTATTTTTGAAGACAAAAATATCCGCCCACGCTGAAAATACATGAATCTCTAATGGAAATCTTAAAAGTTTCTCCGTTCTTCTACTATGCATAAAACATGATTGCTTAAAATAGTAGCAGATTGTTATGCAGAAGAATGTTAAAAGCAAGAAAACTTTGTCATATCTTTTTTCGTGTTGATATTTCTTTACTTTCTTTAAAAGCAGCAATTTTGTACGTGTTTTTGGAAACATTTACACTAAAAATCGTCAGTATGTATAGGTATACAAATTTAGTTATTGTTAGTAGTTAGTTATGACTATGTGTCTTATGTTGGATTGTATTGTTTCGGTCAAATCTTGCAAGTCGAGTTCGACACACTTTCGAGACACTTCTAGTAGTCGTTTTGACTTATAATTTTAGTACACAGTATGCCATGGAAAACAACTAAATAAAAAGTCTACAAAAAGTACAATCAGAAAAAAGCTTTTTATTAAAAAAACGCATTTCCGTGATTTTAAACAAAAGGACTCACACTCACAATCACTCATTAATAGTCCACCCACTTGTCAATAGCCAATCCAACAACCTATAATGGTTATGACTCTTTCAAACCTAAACGCTCTATTGTAGAACTTTTATCTTCACCGTATGTCTTTATGACTGTAACAATAGAGTAAATAGTGTTTAAGTGAAAATAGAAGTTTTGTTTGACGAGCAAATGGGTGGTCAATAGGTCAACTTGCGGCCGAGACATGCAATATGCAGGCGGCTAGTTGCGGACATGCAACCATCATCTATTCTTGGCGTCTACGTTATTCACGCGGTGGCTACAGGGGAAATTCTGGCTCGTTAAGTATGTCAACAGTCAAGTGACCAAACCAAAATGTTTACGTTGGTTTTAGAATACGTGTCCATTACATAAAGCCTCAAGCACGTAATGAGATACCTGCTGAGTAATAATAATCTACTGCAAATGTGGATATAATACGGCGCTGTGGGCTGCTTACTTTTTATTGCAAATAGGAAAGCGTAATAGGAAGATATTATATGTAACACGAGCGACTTTCCTGTTGTTAATGTGAACACATCCCTAAATAGTATATCTATATTACAATTACAGCACATAATAAGGACACCCTGACAAGATGTAATCTTTCTCGAGGAGTACTTACCTATTGGATGTGAGTCAAAACATAAAATGTCCAGAGCGCTTTTGAAGTTAACTCCAAACAGGGATTTAACGGTTACTGCATCATTAATCATTAATATCGGCCTATTCGTTAAATTGTATCCTCGTTTATTGCTGATGCTGAACAAAAGCGCGCGAATTAATAATTTAAATCGTGTCATGCGCTTAGATATACGGATTTGGGATTTGCCACATACCTACGATACGTAAATTTCCGATGCGGAACTACCACACACTATACCCGAAGTGTGTAAGTGTTTTATAGTCGACCAAGTAAGCTTGCTGTACAATTTTTATAACATTAGAGTTCAGTAAAATATATAATTTAATACTTAAATTTTTTTGTGAAATGTGTCACCTTGCTACTCCCCAAGCGGAGAGGAATAGGTAACAAAACATAATACATACATACCGCCACGCCTCTTCCCCTTAGGGATAGGCAGAGACTATTTTGTTTCACTTGCTGTATACTATCCGCTGACATACCTATATCGCTTCATACATGCTCATCGCTTTCGGGTAGCAACGTAAATGAAGTTTGTTATTTAATGTTTATCGCCACTCTTGTTTGAAATTAGTTACACTAGCCTTTTTATTAGAACAATGGACTTAATGCGACACTAATATATCGATTGCAGCACTTATTACAAAAGACACGTCACTCGCTTTATTTGCTATCAGACATTTAATACTGTTCAAGGCTTTGATCGATATTACTAAGTGCATAATAATAGCTTAGCATAATAGACTACAAGCCCATGGACAAAAAAAACATGTGAAATGAACCAGCGTGAAACACACTTACGAGTAGAAGGCTGTTCTGAGCGGTACAGATTTTTTTCCATACATTGAAAAAAAAAATGCACAAACTTCCGGCACCACCACTTTAAAGCGGCACTAGGTCTTTCGACATTTATTTTTAATCATCTATAAGCTATAAAAACGCCGTTGATTAATAATTAGTCGTAATTCCTCACTTGTACCTGAGAAATTCCATAAATGTACCGCTCAGAAAAGACGGCATAGCGCTCAGAGTTATTTTATGATATATGTAGTAACAGCCTTCTAAACGTGTTTCACGCTGGTTCATTTCACATGTTTTTTTTAACTGACTTCATTTCCATTGGCTTGTAGTCTATAATGATAGTGACGATATCGTGTGTAAATATGCGACGCAGACATTGTGTTTACAAAATTTCTAAACTACCATATAAAAACTTTACAGGAGTAGTTCAATCAAACTAACTATGCTGAAATATTACGGAACAATTTCTAAGACACTTTGTAAGTATTTGTTCTTGTCGTGATTTATTAAGCCTACATATTTCGGTTTGTTCAAAAGGCTCACGGAATGTATGATGTATCTAACAAACACGGGACAGTAAATATACGGCATGAGCAAGCAGGCCGCAGTCTACAGATCGACCGACGTTGTTCATCACGGTGCCGCAGGAAATTGGACGACTTTGACGAAACTTCCATACGCGTGGCCTTTTATTATGCTAAGAAGTTCAATGTATACTCAACTAAGTAAGTACCTACGTTAACAGTTTTATGGCCAAACACTTCTTAAAGTCGGTTAGACAACTGTTTTCAGCGCAAATGCGAAACAAGTTTTATCGACGTAACTTTGCCTTAAAGTATTTATTTACTTAAGTACTACTCGTTTACCTAAAATTTCTCTTGTTTTTTAGGACTGGATTAATCTCCCTGTATTTACCACAAAAAATGTGCTGTTTACATATATATTTACGATTCCAACAAAAATATCAGAACCTCTTTAATGCAAAATTCAAGCTTTGCCGTAGACCTTTTAACGTATACTGTGTAGCCTTATCGCTGTTATTCAATACAGGTCTAACTTACTGTCTCGTTATTTAGGTAAGTATAAAATAATCAAATGAAACTGTCAATCCAAGATTATAATTGTTAAAACGGAATATCTCGCAGCACTAACTTTTAGCACACCAACGTGTAGGTACCTATAGCTCAAAAGAATATAACTTACTAAACAGCATTATCGCATTTACATTTCTAAAGGTAGATCCTCCAAGCCCGGTACCAGCCGGCACAGTGGAAACACCCACAAAGGGGTAAAAACTAAAGGGAAATGTAAATTCCCCTTAAAGCCCGAGTTAAATATGTATACCGCATTGTAAGCATTCTGTCCGTTGATAGCATCGCAGTGACGGTGCAGGTAACGTACTAATGATATTTTTTTAGTCCATCGTTGTCGGGTTCATGGCTACCTCGCCTACCTCACACTGAACATATTTACATAAGATTAACATCGTATTTGCGACGGTCACATTCGACACCTCTCGAACGAAATCCGATCCCGTAATAGGATATCGAAAATAAGGTTGGGCTCCTGTCAAGAGGATAGCTATATTTAGTATCTACGACCTATTAAAAATAGGATGGTGATTTGATTAACTGAAGAACTTGACTATTCTTCACGCAACTAAAAACTTTGGATGTCGTGCTTATGCACTGTATTCCGGGTGAAAGAGAAAAAAGAGGGTATTCACGGAAGTGCTTATGTAAATATCGATGCCGGCTGTGAACTCACACATACGCTCAGGGTGCGGTCAACTACATTCGCTTCTCTCACACTGGATGGAGTTTAAAAAAGACAAGTGTTACTCGCTACGGCTTTGTGAAGACACAATGACAAATGAAAGTCGAACATGGCGTCTCGGTTTGTGTGGACCCGATGCCGGTGTTTAAGGCTTAATGTAGGCGCAGCTCGTTAGCTGAATAATTGAAAGGGCTGAGCAATGAAAAATGTATCAACGGCTAATTACGCCACGCAACCCGCAGATCCGCTGTCGCGATGGAAATGATGAAATTGATGAAATACGATTTTTTATGATAGTGAAACAGCTTGATTTATTTTTTAACGAGCTGCCTTAGCTATATTTTGTTAAGTGAAATGTCTAATCGACAATTATAGACAGCAAATACCACAACCTAGAGTGGCCTTTGAAGAACAAATCCAGATAGAATAAACTTAAGTACTAATTAATTTTTCGCGCTTCTCTTTTAACTCATAATTTAATAAGTTCTACCAACTGAGATATTAAACTAGTTACTAAACTGTATCTTATTAACAACTACGCGTCGCCTCGTTTAATTAAAATCTAGCGTCTCGCTCTCTCGCTAAAGATCCCTCTAGTCGGGTACAAGAACGCAGTTTGCTTTGTGTTAATCAACGTTATTATTGCCCCAAACATGCGCTAACAAATTACTGGCATCAAACACGAACGTTACCTGTTGTCCCAACAATATTAGTAATGAGGACGCAATATCTCACCCCCGGGAAAACTACGATAATAATTCTATTACAGATAAAGTGCGGTAATTCCGAAGAACTAGGCCCCTATTTTTCTTGCGTATGAGCTTGTGTTTGCAATATTACACGTTGTACAGACATTATGTATGATGATTGTATTCATAAAAACAAAAGAATAACTCACAAATTTTTGTGCTGTAGTTAACATAATAATATCAATATTATACTTATTACGTGCTAAACAGGAAATAGACGATTTGTGATAGGCGGATAGACAGAAAAACAACGGACAGGGACGAATATAAAAGAATTCCATTTTCACATTTTTTTCTACGGAACATTGTAACACCCAATGTCTGCAAGTATAGTATACTACTACGAACATTTACCAACATTGGTTCGGCCATGAAAGCTCTCCAGAAACCTTCTTTAACTCTGGCTTAGCTCTCAGTCCTCCCTGGGTGGCGTGGCGTGTCGACCAACTAATCACCACTGCCCCCATTTTTGATACTGCCTAATGCACGCTAATGATCCCGATCCCCAACCCATTATAAAGTACTTTAGAATTTTTTACAATTACAAAGTCGCCATCCATAATGTTATCAGATAGTGTTGACTGAGAACAAAACAAATAGCTAGTACATTTATAACAGTACACAATTAGTTCATGAGTTCGTAACATACACAGTTTGTCAAAACAGTAATAGTAAAATTTAAAACTATCATCATCATCATCTTCCGCCTCTTGGGCACAGGCTACCTCTCAGAGTAAGAGGCCATAAAAACTATAGTCTTAATAAAATTTGCTATGTTCTGGTAATTATAGCTCTACAGTTTTGATTCCTTTTCCGCTCAAAAGATAAGTATTTTCAGAAACTTCCATCAGCTTTGGGAAATATTTAAAGAAAAAATCTTAACGAATTTCTAAGTGATTTGCTAAGTCGGGCATCTTTTATTTATAGAAGGAATTTTTGAAACGTCTTAATAATATTCCATCGAGAATTTTTCTAAGAAAATCTTTAATCTGGAACTTGTAAACTCTTGCAGATTAACGCTTAGATAAAAATTCGTGTACTTTTAAAGTAAACGTTTCAAATAATCTTGTTTTATGGACTTACATGTACGCAATACATTTTCCTGGGGTGAAAGTTAAACATCAAGTTACAAAACGTATTAAACAACAAACATATTTAAAATTAAGACCTTTTGTACACACAAAGCAATCAATAAATGAATATGAATATGAATATGAAACGTGTTTAGTCACGTCATTACAATCCACTCTCCAACGGTGTATAATTTACAAATGAAATGCCACATCGACCATTAAAAAATGTGCTTTGAACATTTACATAGAACTGCTGGTTAACAGTGACTCAACCTCCATTCGATTTTCCCTACAAAAACTTCTGTAGGTACCTACAAAAATCCTGCAAATTGAAATTGTATTATAATTTTGCACGATCTAATTTCCATCAGCAAGGGCTTGGACAGGTGTTTTTAATTGCAATCGTTTTGGAGGTAGGGACATTGCGAACGAACGGTATAACGGGGGCGCAAAGTTGAGTTCCGCCATAGGGGCAGAGGGGCTACTACGAAATTCGAAGTTCTTATCGTATTCGTGCTGCCCCTCTCTCCTATTAATGACTATTTGTGTGTGCGGTGGAACGATACGAAATTCGAATTTCTAAACCGCGGGTGAGTACATTTGTAGATTTATTTTAGCTTTACTTCAATTAATTTATCTTGTACCTAATACATTTTTATTTTTTGTAAAAGTAAAGTTAGCAAAAAGCTTGCATTTAAAATGAAATTTTTAGGTTAGGTTATTTAGATACAAGCCGCCTTTTCACGCACCGACCAACACTGCCTCGAACCAAGCCCCGCCAGCCAACTTCTAAAACGCACGCCTCGGATGCATATCAATGAGCCTTTGCCACTAATTTATTCGAACAATCGAGACGAGTGAACTCCGGGCCACTTCACTCCAATACGCGGTCAAGACAAAAGGTCGGAAGGAAAACTCGATGATAAGGGTACGAGGAAAACTCCGCATTCTACGGGGAATAATATAAAAGAGGGAGCAGGTAAATTATAAACGGCCCGGAACCTTGAACTGTCCTGCCGGTCCTCGAGGACTTTCGATTTCGCTTGCACGCGAGTGTTGCCGTGCCGAATCGCACCCTTAGGCGAATTATAGGTCAATGAACTACAGTCGAGTACTTTCATGGTTTTTAACATAAATTAATATCATTTGTTCGGGTATGTACATTTATTTTTAGACATGAAAGGTTTCAATAACATATTACAATACAATTATGTTATCGTCCGTTTTTGTCTATAAATAAACGGCACTCCTCATTTGTTTTGGTCTCATCCAGTTGAGTGTTAATCTAAATACAATACATGTAGGAAAACCTCAGCATTTACCGTGTGTTCTCTTCTCAGGAAAAATTGAACAATATAATACAATTGCTTAGCATGCTTACCACCTTTTAATATCCTCATTTTAACTGACTTCATACACAATTGATTGAATAGGCGTTAGGTACTTTGCGGTCCGTATTAATAAGCGAAACAGAGTTACCCTGCTACTCCGCAACCACAAGTGCAACTAACATCGTTGATGTGACGCTGTGGTGCCCAGTGTTGACGTTGTAGGTACTCAATAGTAACTTAGAGACGAACTCGTAAAAATTTTAAACGTGGTAGTATCTTTTGTCATTATGTAGGTATATAGTATAATTTGTGAGTAAGCGGAAGAGGACGGGTTTTGCATGTAAATATCATGGCATAATATAGTGTCTCATAGACTTAACTGCCTTGCTCGTGTGGTTGCGGAGTAGCAAAGCACCTAACTGGCTTTTTATTAAATTAGGCATGTTACAATTGACAATAGTTGCTAATAAATTTACAAGAGTGTTTTCGTAATTTTTTGTTCCCTAAATAGCAGTACTATGTTGTGGGAGACATCAAACGTACCCCGTATTACGCGTAGCACGACGGGAATACGAAGCACGTAGCCCAAAGCCGTGTCAGTCGTCTCTGCACATGTCTCAACGTCTCATACAAGGGCACGTACAGTCACGGGCGTGACGATTTGCTTCGACAATATTTAGGATTAATATTATTGCCATGCTGCAAGGCTACAAAGGAGGGAATATTTTTCAAGTTAAAGTAATATTTCGTCTGCGAAGTATTTCTTTATTGCTATTGTGCAGGAACAATGAAAAAACTATCATGTCCTTCGGAATTTCTAAACGACACTAAAAATTAGAACACATAGAAAAATCGGAAAAGTAAAGCTATGGCCGGTAATCGAACCCGGACCCTCATCATTCTGTGATGCATGTTATACCGCTACACCACCCATAGCAGGTGTACCAACTGTCACATGACCTTGTTTTTTGAGTAAGAATGAGTTAAATTATTTTTTATCTATATTACTTCTCATCTAAAATGATAAACTTTGCAATGATTTATCATTGCTCTTAACATCATAATTATTATCCAGTTTAAAATATACCGCTTGAACGGCAATAGAGGTCTCTTGAACTAAATTCGATGCCTGAGATGGGATCATAGCTCTTACTAGCTTTTACCCAACGGCTGGCACTCCAGGTTCTTTCTTTTATTAATAAATCGTTATAACGCTGAAAAGCTACCACTTGGGCAGATCCATAATCGGTGAATCAAAAGCTTAACGTCTCCGTTGCCTTGGCCACGCTGAGAAAATCCCAGGTAAAAGCGCCAAGTGGGCTTATCTAGGACAACCTAGTGTTAGACGCTCGGCTTGGCGACCTAGATGGAGCTAAAACGATGTCGTCTAGCAAATTTACGTAATTGTGTAAATCTGTGAAGAATTAAAACAAGAGGCGTAAATCCTATATAATTGGAGTTTTTTATGATACCTTTAAACAAAATAAAGCCAGTGAAGTGTGTTTCGAACCAAGCACAGGGAAAGGTTCCGGCTGCTTAAATTATTAAATTGGTTATCACAACGAATTATCGCTAATCCGCTTATACAAAAGAGCGTAGGTACGTAGAGGCAAATCATGACGGGTTAGTCATTTTGTTTAGGACAGTGCTTCGGTTATATTTATTTTTAATTATCTGAAACTACGAGACACCAATATAGATTTAAGCATATGACTTACATTTCAATAGCTTTTACAATTTAAGCTCCTAATTCAAAACGTTATTCAAAAATTTGCTCGTAAAAATCGGAATCCCTTGAGAAAACCTAAGTATCCATTGAATGTAATGATCACGCGGGATCGGACACTTAATCTTTTTTCTCCATGTCTTGTGTGTGTGGTATGGAGTGGACATATTTATTTATTTTACATATTCATCTGAGTCTAACTATAGAAATATGTAGCGATTTACAAAAGACACAGCTGGTGGGTTACCATGCACAATTGCTTCATCATCATCATCATCTCAGCCATTACAAGTCCACTGCTGGACATAGGCCTCTCCTTTAGATCTCCAATAAGACCGGTTGGAAGCGGCTTGCATCCAGCGCGATCCTCCGATCTTAATGAGGTCATCGGTCCACCTTGTGGGTGGACGTCCCACGCTGCGCTTGCCGGTACGTGGTCTCCACTCGAGGACCTTTCGACCCCATCGGTCATCCGTCCTCCGTGCTAGTGCCCTGCCCACTGCCATTTCAACTTGCACAATTGCTTAATGCGTGCCAAGTTCCATTCAGCGTCAGGAACACGGTTATGCAGCTGTATAGCTCTGTCCCTTACGCTGAATCGAACTTGGCGCGCATTAAGCTATTGTGATAACCTCCCTGAAATTTAACCTATAAAAAAGCGTAAAGATCATGGTTCAAAACTCCAAACAAAAAGATAACATGTGACACCGTTTTAACTATACCTATGCTGCAATGCCAGTGAGTTAAATAGTTGTTTCTGTTTGTGTCCAGGCGTATCCCTCGTGTACATATTGGCGGTGCTGCCGGGTCTACTGCCGTGGGGCGGCGGCGGCGGTGCCTGGTTCCTGTCGCTGTGCCACCTGCTGGGCGCGCTGGCGCCCTGGTGCGGCTCCTTCCTCTACCACCTGTTCATGAACCACGCGCGCGGCGAGGTCCTCTACCACCGCCTGCTGCAGCTCGACATGCTCGGGATATGGGTCAGCCAGAGTATAGGTAATTTATGCTTTGCAAAATTCTAAATAGGGCTTATAACTGTAGCGCTTAGCTGAGTAAGCTGTAAGGGTTGATATACTCGTACCTATACAGAGAGTCAAGCTTGGTCTAAGCTTAGTCGGACTCGTGGGTAACTATTATAATTGCATAAGTCAACTATTTAAGGTTGTAATGAAACTTCGTAGCAGCGTTCGGTTCGCAATTGAGCCCTGATTATTCACGGTGACCAAATTAAATCAGCCATGAAATTGAATCAGTAGCAAGTTGTTCCAAATCCAAGTATTGATTCAGAGGTTGCAAACAAAGGCGGCAGTTCGCAGCCGTTAGATTATCGAGTTAGGCGAACCGGAGACTGTATTTTTTTCGCACTAAGCATTGCCAAAATATTTGACGAAATTTATATTGATAATTTTATTCAAAAGGGCGTTTGATAGACTATACCTACCCGTTGAGTATGAAACACAGAAAACAATTTAAAAAACATAAAGGAGTATTTCTAATGCGTCGGTATTTTACGACTCTATGTTTCGTACTCTTCTTAGAAAACTGTAATTGAACTACACTGTTGCGCATCACACTTCCAAAGTTGTTCATTAATAACACACGTTAATTAAGTGTGTCGCAGCGTTTGATGTCTCACTCGAAGTTTTAATAATTAAGAGTGATTAATCACGGAACCTGGAGGGCGAGGGCGCTCCGAGGGCGGAGGGAACGATGCCATGTACATACATATTGTACATCGGCCTCAACCCTCCGCCCTGCAAAAGTTAAACACATTCAAAACAAGAGCCCTATACCAACGATTTGCCTCTCGATTGAATTCTTACTTATTTATACTTACATAGGCATAACTCTATCAAGTATCCTAATTTAAATTTTGTGATTTGATTTGAATTAGATCCCCTCAATCATCAAAGCAAAAAGCAAAAAGCAATTTCTTTAGTACCTATTTAGCGGTATAAATAGCACACAACATAAATCAGTCAAGTGCCTCTTTAATATAAAGACTGTTAATTGCTACAAATGTTCAAACGAAACTCAATAATCAAGTCGGCAATGGCGTGATTTCATTTTTCTCCAACGACATAAAAATCTAGGATGATCGTCTCATAAACCCGCCTCACATCCTGTCGCAATCTATACGGAACGGATCGCAATACCGTTCACACGGGGCGAGCGCACCGTTCCCGGCTACCCGGGGTTTTATGATGTTTGATGCGGCAAAACTAACAGAAAATCCGCAATACGGACCCATAAATTAGGCCTCATAAAACGCTACCCGACTCTGTCATCGGAAAGACCGTGGTTAGAGATAAAGCTTTACACTGCAACGGCATTTCTAGTTGCACTGCAACAGCGGCTTACATGTATACAGTGGCTTGTATCCCGCATCAGATTCGTATAGTAGGTATACATCGCAACTTTTCGTAATATAATATTCCTTTTAGTAACACGAGAATTCCCTTAGACATTCTTTGTCGCCTCCGTGTTTGCTGCTAGCGTTCGTTTTATTACTTTTCTCTCCATGTATGTGACATTTTTACACTGAATCCCTTAATAAACAAATCCCTTAATAAATGTACATGTTCTAACATATGTAATTCTATGTACAGTAGACCAAGAAAGTACTTTATCACCCTGAAGGCCCATTTAGACCACATGCAAGAACTGTATGCCTTATAGTTACATTGCTAAGTTTGACAGATCGGTTGAATTCGCTTTACCCCGGCAACCCGCAATGTAATGAAACTTGCATGCAATTGTTGCATGTGTCTAAATGGGCCTTTAGGTTCAATGTCTTTTGTACGGCTTAAAACATCAAAGCCTATTTTCACTCACAGGCTCTGTTGTTTTTTGACTATACGCGCCTTTAACTTCAGGAGTGCATTGTATACAAAAGGCGTCTTAAAATTGTTACGGAATACGTCAGCTGGTGGTTGGTTGGGTTAGTTTCATTCATCACTCCTGTAAAGGTTTTTCACCGTTACTTGTGATTCAAATTAAAGTTACCACTTTGACGCCTTGCACTTTGGACATGAACAGTTAAAAAAAAATGAAACACATTTCCAGGGTTATTCAGTCACACCGCCTCATCCACCTACTGAAGTATTCTGGATTTAAGTCAGTGTATATAAAGGTTGTGTAGAATTTCTGGTTTCATGGATCTCTCAGAGCTCCCAGGGGCCTTTATTATCTTCCAAGCACTGCCAATCTCTTCGCAGTATCTCGGCGCGCAAACATAACGCGTGATTTTGAGAGAAGACAGACAAGATGATTTGCCGAGCACGTAAAACTCTGGGAACCATCACGAAGTCGGCAGTCGGCCCACAAAAATACGGACAACATTCTACATGTATTATCTCCACTGCCTTTTCGAGCATTAAAGGAAAATAGGAGATCGACATTAAGTTAGCAAGTTTTCAAATATAAACATGTGCGTGCGATGTCTTACCTTGTACTCGATATAAATGCCTCTTAAATTAACAGACATTCATAAATAAATATAGGTACAAGAATGAATTGTTTAAAGATAGACTATTGATTATATAATATACCGAATAATGGAGTATCATTGAGTGAATGACTTGCCTCAGTAACGCACCGCAACTGCACTAACTGCACCGCCCCAGGTCAAGTGCAATGCCGCAGCGGTCATTACTCGACGCCGTAGACGAATGCTGCTATTGTACAGAGCGAGCTTTCGTATCCGCTTTTAAATTATTTTAGCATTTTTTGAATCATAGGTTCTCAATGTTGTCCCTACCACCCTAAGGGCGTTATCATTAAAACATATAATGTTATAAAATAGATCACAGTTTGAATACCAAAAATGTGACAAATCTAATCGAAATTCCATTGAGATGCAATTTTGCAATCAATTCAGGTACTATATAGACGTCCGCGGTAGCGTGTCCAGCCAAGTTCAAAGAAAAGCATTCGTGTGCCTAAATTTATTCATCAACTATTTCGAGCTACTTTTGACCCCTTCACAATTCGACACCTCAAAATTTGACAAATTTATTTAAGGCAGTCTATTTCTTTTGGTACCTATAACTACTACTGATAGCCAATATTAAGCTTTGAACCTGTTAGTTAAAGAGGTAGGTTTCTCAATTGTTTTATTTTTGCTACCTAAGTGGGCGGTCAGCCATAAAAGCTTCAGGACTTACATTCTGAATACTTACCATATTTTTGCGTAATATTATACATATATACCTTTTTATCTGCACGTACCTGTAACTGAAAATTAGATCACGTTGGCATTCAGTGCGTGGGTTTATGAAAAAGTTCTGTAATTCAACCAATGTTTGTGCCCAAAATAGAATGTCCTGAGTAAAATACACCTAATTTCATCTAAAAATAAATAAGAGACTCAAACAACTTAATCTAAATATGACCTACATAACATTATGTTTTCTTTGAAGCGTCAACATTCATTCTGCAAATCATACTCCAAGACGCAACGCAAACGTCGACTCAGTGTCACTTTTATTAATATAAAGGCTTACATTTTCACAGCGGAAAGCGAGAGTTTTCCGACCTCGCTCAATTTGCTATTGTCCAGAAACAAAAGCTGCACGGCCACAAATGTCAGTAGGCCATACTGACGTTGTTTCTTTAACAAACTCGTATCACAGTTTTATGTTTTCATAAATATCGGAGTATAGCATGTATTTATTTATAAACTAATGTTGATAACACTCCACACAAGCACTGTTGCTTAGCAGCAACATTACTCATTAAGATGGTGTCGATCCGGACGGATCTTGTACACCATCTGCGAAATATGTGGCGTACCTACCACCCTAAGGTTGAAAATCCTTTGCACGTCACAATATAATAATGTCGATAAGACGTGGCTGTCAACTTGAAAGTTCGACTTTAGCGACGTTTTGTACAAGGACCTACCGCCCGCCAGCATAGTGTAAGACTGGGGGGCGACTCGAAATTCCATTTTAGAAGTTCTTATTATAACATCCCTCTCACTCTCAAATTAATGACTGCAAGTGTGAGCGGAAACGCACGGAAATAAGTTCGAAAATCGAATTTCAGAGTATAAGGCCTGATTTTTAGAAGACGAAACAGGGTACGAAGGTGGTCGTGGGAGTTAACGGATCTAGGTCACTGAGCCGCGAGTACGTACGCCACTTAACTTTCAAGCCTTTGACTCGACTCTAGTACCCAATTAAACGCTTTGATTATGTCACTGACTCGTGCCGCGATTCCATTGGAGTTAGTTTCCGGGAGCTCACGTTTTGCACCTTTGATCTGGAAATAACCAATGGGATTAAGCTAAGCGCAGAGTCGAGCTTTCCTAGGTGGCTAACACAAGAGTTGGATATTGGTTCGTTCGTCAAACGTATACAAAAGCCGTTTTTATTTAAATTTCGCTTGACTAGTAACACAAATGTTTCGGAGGGTTCGGTAAAAAGTGACAGTTACTTTTCATATTTAATTTTGTTATAAATATATGAAAATTGTGTGATTTTATGAATTGACCAAATCTTACCTGGATTCTTTAGTTGATGTCAAATCATGTACTTGTTTTTTTTTATTGTCCTATGAATTTTTTTCAAGTAGTACCTACTTACTCACTATTCCTATTTTGCGTGAGACTTCCTAAATATTGAAGAATAAAATAGTTCTTCTTAAATCTGCTTCGATGAAACGAAGAATTTATAAGGTATTTGTATTATCAAATTTTCTACGCCTTGCCTACTTCAAAACACGCAATTAAACGAAGCGAATTTTCACCTCCTCCAACCCGAGCTACAAAGGATAACAATCAATTGTACAGAACACAGTGCAGATTAAATCCCTTAGTAAGTAAACTAATTTAAATACCAAAGAAAACCAAATGTTCCATTCATAATGCTGAGTTAATTCCTTTGGACATTACCCGCGAGTTGCCGCCGTTCCTCTTGAATTATTTTCAAAGGTAATTAGGAATAAAATTGCGGCAGCGGCAGTTATTTTCAAATGGAGTGAGTCCTATTTTTTGTGACGCTCGGAATTGAGGCTAATTATAACTTACGCCTAAAAAGTGCCTCTTGTGTTTGTTTTATATTTTGGCTTGTCAAGCGGGGATCGGATAGAGCGCGGCAGCGGTCAAAGGGGCACGGGCACCCCTTTTTGCTCGACGTCCCACCCTTTTATACCGACCACTTTGATTGAATTCGCAGCAGAATATGAGGGAGGTTTTAAGTTTCTGTGCCCAATTTTTTCTGAGATTAGAAAATTGACTGACTAAATGATATATTTGTTAATTTTACGAGTAAAATAAAGACAGCTGTTAAATGTAATTAGAGATACACAGTTTGACTTATTTCTTTAACCATCTTCTCTTTCAAGTAGCTAGCTTCGCACTACATTCTTAAGTAAAACAAAAATGCTCTATTTAAAATGACCCAGCTTAGGGTTTGTTAGCAGGTTTGCCAGCATCACGGCTTGTTTTGGTATGTTATATGTATATTTTTTTGGAAAGATAAGTATAATGTTAGGTACATTCGTCCAAACCAGCTGACAAATTACGTTAGTAACAATAGATCGACCAGTTAGTTATTCAAGAAGTAAAAAAACGTGACAGATGGGCTAACCTAACCGAACAACGTTTTCCCATTAAAAAGAACATAAAACCTTCAACGGACGTAAAGTGAATAATAATGAGATAAACGGCTTGCGAAATTATATTAAGAAGGCAAAATGTATACAACAATGGGATTTAGGCTAAGCTCCAGCCCAGCGGTCACAACCAGCGTCGGCGAGCTGAGGAATTACCTCGGCCGCGGTTATTTATATATTGTATTTCATTTAATTAAAAGGAATTGACTAATCAACATATTATTAAATGTTTTCCTTTCCTGGTCACCGTTAATCATCGTTGATCATTATCATAGTCATCATTAAGAGAAAAAACCTTAACACACCTTAGATATGCCTAATTACAGTGAAGCTGTTTTCGTGTAGGTAGTTATAATGCGGTACGCGTCCTGCTGGCTAAAGAGCTGGTAAATAAAAACTTTGTCGAACGATTCATCATTTTACAAATATGACTATAGTCGCTTGTCAATAAGTATATCAAAAACATATACGTTTACGTTGTATTTTAGAATATTTTTCGTATCGGCCTCTCTAATTTCGTAACCATGACATTTAAATAATACCAGAAGCTGTGTTTTAATTTTTTGTTCCTGTTACAGGGCCCGCCCGGTATAGAGCCAAAAGAGACTATGTTTTCAACGAAACTAAGATGATTATGGAAATACGTCGTAGAAGCAAGACTTTTAGTACATATTTTATGACAATATTTTTAGTAATTTACTGGATTTGAACGCGGAAATTCAATTTGTTAAGAAAATATTACCTAGACTTCCTGAAATGTTAAGATTTTTCGTGTTTCTTCCAAGTTATTCGCAAAGAAACGCCCAATTTAATAAATTGTTCCTTGCTTAGTTAACTTCACTTACCTATTCAGAGTTAAAAGCAAACTTGGATTAAAAACTTGGCACCAAGTGCTACGTGTTTTTGCATGAGTTGGGTACTTATGCGTAATTTCCAACTGCCTGCACTCTGCGGCCTGGAAAGTAGAAACAACGTTACTTATCCGGATTGCTGAGTAAGCTTAGAGCAAATGAGAAACACGATTAAGGTCACTACAAACGTACTAGAATGCAAATGGATCCAGCCGTTTGATTCGTTTGATATCTGAGCTAAAATCCCATTTTATTACCAGCGTGTCCTTCCGTTACTCTGCGCATCCATCAAACGGAATGCCTTTCCGCTCGTAAACCGCAAAAACCATCCTCTAAAAATCTATCAAATAAAATAGCACTGAACAAAAACCCTTTAAATCCGTCAATTTACTATAAAATCTTTAGATTATTTCTGAACTGTCGTTTATATTTCCGAGCACTGATGAAAATTATTACCCTTCTGAAGTTACTCAGATCCATCCACGTGTAATATTTTCAAAAAGTATTACAGGTATTTATGACAATGCTTGCTTATAATATCATTTGCCTTTGGGTCACGTAGAGACCTAAAATAGTTACGCGTTGCTGAAGTTGGCCTTTGATGACTGCCTTATGACGGGTTTATGTACGATACCGCAATAAAGTTATACAGCCTCGTTTTAAGGCTTTAAGCGTACTTTTACTCGTCATAATAAAATGAGCAAAAATGTTGTCAACGTTTAGTATAAGCGGGGAATTAGAATAGTTGCTTTCTTTCCCGCTGAGCTCATGAACAGGCACTACATAACTGACTAGTGAGTAGAGGACGTTTTCAAGATTTAAATTACTAGTAAATTCATAATCGCACTGTTACTGAATAAAAAATGTAAAATGTTCGTTAGTCCAGGTGTTTTTCGGCTCATAACATGATTCTAGAAGCTTAATATTTTGTGAGAATTTCGAAGATACATTTTCCCAAGCAGCTTCCAACTGGGATACTATTGTTGGAACAATATTTAAGGGGACGTATTCCCTAGACAAAGCCTCGCGCACGGGAGTCTTACGTCACGTTAGGACTAAGTACTGCCAAGAATAACATCGTGTAAAGAATTAGGAAACTAGAAGCTTTGAGTAAACTTTGGGACAGTTGGACGTGGTAGCCAAACTCTAAAGTTGAGGGGTTAAAACACGAGCTCGCACCCGTGAGTTACGAATTTAGAAGTGGGAATTTCTTTAAAAATATCGTCATGTTTTGAGTTTAGATAAAACACTGGAAGCGTGTAGCAATCATGGTAGTCGCGTGTATAGGTACCTTCAATTTTGTGTATCTTGCGAGAGTGTAAACTGTCGGATAGGGAAGGTACTCATAATCGCGCAAGATTATAATAACGGTGGTCACAATCGGTGATTAAAGAGAAAACGGAAAACTTCTCGAAGAATTCCAAGTTAGCTGCGATTTTAAAACTGTTTCTCACAGTTGAGGCCTCTTGAATTCAATAAAGAGATAAAGAAGTGTCCGGAGAGGGCTCAGGGAGATCATTCGCCTTTACGAAGCCATCGAGAGCCCTCGAAGGCAGTGGCCGGCTCCAGCGAAGTGGCCAATCCCGTATTACAACTATTATCTATTTAACTGATTAATTTAAGCGGTGCGATTTGGGCTTAGTACCTTGGGACACGGGAAATCGTTGGCGTTGGCAGTTCGCAGTATTTCTTATTTTATATATTTATACACTAAATTACGACTGTGAAAATTACCTAACAATCGTTTGAATCGTTACCTACTTACTAATAACAATGATGATGGTTAAAGGCAGTTGAGTATTATAAAACATTATCTTAATCTCTAGCATAATTCTCACACGTGGGCCAAGTTGTCCTCTCAGAATGACATTTGCTTGTTGGCTGGTCGCTGATGACCATCTATCAATGCTCACTGCCTCATGGGCTGCTAAGATAACCATCGACCGTGGCTAGGCCAACCTAGGAAACCCTAATCTAGGTGGGAGTTAAATTATTACTATCAGGAAGGTCAGTAACTTTTTATACCTTTTCAAAGTCTCATTGGACCCTGAACAGAGTTCAAGGCTGACATGGCACGCTAGCCACGCTAGCTTGAAAGCTACAAAGAGCCAATGCGACACGCTTGCCGAAGCATATTCTGCGTACAATTTGACAGTAAAAGAAGGGCGGATTTCTCGATAACGACAAGGAATGATGGCGTCACTCCCTAAACATTACAAAGGTTCATGATGACTACCCTAATCTTGTGACTATCATTTAAAAAATCAATTACCCAAATCTAGCAATTTTTGTCATTAATATGCACAATAATTATTTTAATAAATAATTTTCATTTTAAAGCAATTATTAACTTTACATGTGGTTTTACGTAAATTGTGTCTTTCCTGGTTTTAGAAACCTTAGTTTCTAATCGGATTTGTCATGACTAGAGAAGTACTGATTGGATTAATACTATTAAGTACGGATATTAACCACTCGGAATAAACTCTTTAATATTCCATTACTTAGACTTTTGAAGCCCCTGCGCATCGACTTGAGTGTCGTTATCAGCGAATCCGTCGTGATAACAATCGAGGGCATCCTTTTCAATTTTCTCACGCGTGGGAATTTGCCATTTTGATTAATAGTGTAGGACCGCGCGTCATGCTCGGTGACAAATCGTCGGTCGTGAATGGCAAGTACGTGATTATATTAGTTTTAGGTCGCGAAAACCGTCTGGCTCTTACAACTCGAACTGGCGACAGAAGGGCAACATTGAAATGGAATGGATCACAATTCAGATTCATGATATTTGAAACTAAGTATTAAACATCTATATAGATTCAAGCGTTACTGTGTAGAAGCCCAAGTTAAACTAAATAGACAGGACAACCTAAGCCTATTTTTCTTGGAAAAGTAAAGTTTTTAATTATATTTAATAATTATGGAGAGTCTGAAAAGAGAAGAAAAATCTCTTGTTTCCATTTCAAACTTAAGTCTTGTCTTATCACTTAGCTTAGAAGATATTTGTAATACATTGCTATGCTCAGACCTCAACATGTAACTAAGACAGCTAAAGAAACGGCTGAAGGAAACATCTCTCACACTGAACCAGCTCTACATGAAAAGCTTATTTAGGTCTTTCCCAACTAAAGTAAGGAGTACTTATATATATATATAGATGTAAAATAAATCCTTGGTGTCGTCCGGGTGGCATATTTATTGCGACGCCAGATTGCAAAATGGATTCGCGGTGTGATCAAACGGTGACCGTTCACCTGAGCCGGTGTAAACCTTTATGTCTACGCTATACGGGAATCAAGATGCAACAGCTAATTGGGTCGATTCGGAGAATCCCGACACTATTACGAGCAAGGACCTGATTTTTGAAATTCGAGAATGGTGGAAGAGGAAGATTGTGCCTTACTGAATGTGAAATAGATATGAGTAGAGTTGAAAAAAACTATAACTTTTGAAAAAGTAACAAACTGTGTATTGCTACCAAACTATGTATGTACAGCTCAAATTAAGTTTTCAACTACTTTTAGTTGACAAGATTAGTAAAAACTATAAATTTCTTCTGCTCAAAGAAAGCCGGCGTAACAGAAAATGCAAAATATAAAATGAAGTACAGTATATAGTACAGTCGAGGGCATAAATATCGATACAGCCATCATGTCAAATATATATATTCATCGACCTTATTATTAGATGTTTTGACGTCTAGGTAACGTACATATATTTATGCCCTTAGCTGTACATACAATAAGGTACATAAATTCTGTTTTGTATTTTTTACTGATGAAAGCGTAGTTTTTTTTTTCAGTATCAGGTATGTACAAAAAATATACCGTTAGTTAATCAAATCGCTGCAAAAATCCCGCTGGCCGAACAAAGTTAATAATTAAAGACGCTCTAATTAGGAATAGGTATTATGCCTCTCAGAGCGTGGTATGAATTTATTATCAGGTGCTACGTCACAGACTATTTTGCAATTCAGCGCCATTAGTGCCCGTAAGGCGGGGTTATCAAACTTATCCACCGCCGGTCGTCGAGTCATCATATTACGCCCATCAAATGTCAAAGTCAGTACAAATAATCCGACAAGAGTCAATACTCGTACTAGGAGACGCGAGAGAAATGTTATTTCACTATTTTGCTCGTCACATACAGTCGAGGGCATAAATATCCATACAGCCATCATGTGAAATATATGTATCATCGACCTTTTTGTTTGTGGCATAAAGGTGTATGGAAATTTTTGATATCTTGGTAACGTACTTATTTAATGCCCTTGACAGTAAAGTAGAGGGAAGGGCCGTGCAGTAGTTTCAATGAATACTGGCACCATGAGAATTTTCTTTTCACCGCTAAGTAGGTCAAAGGTAAGCCTATTTTATGTAAATAAAAAAGTAGGTCTCTTTGACACCGCAATGCTTAGAAAGGGAATTGCAAAGTTTCTTGGCTACCTCTGCTTGCTTTGTAGCTAAAAATAAATTATATTTTATCTAAGGACCGAGTTGTAGCCGACGTCCAGCAGAAAAAAATTAGGTCGATTGGTCTCTTAAGATTAGATATCTAACAGTATCAGAAACATTATATAGGTGATGAAAATAAAGAGTAATAAGTAGATTTACGTTTTCTTTTACTAAACAAACACAATTATACTTATGGAACGTGGAAAGAACTTTATATTCGCGTAATTAGGTACCTCAATGATTCTTTTAACTTTAAAGGATGGTAAATGTATAAAAATCTGACCAACATGTAAGTGACAAGAAAAGCACACGCTGCTCGCCTTGTGCAACAGAAATATAAAACACGAATACAGACAATTGCTCTAAAATATATTCAAATGGTTCTTGAAAGTGTAGAGTCTGTTAGAGACAAAAGACAGCTCCATATCTCTCGCTCACCTACATTTCATTCAATGCGCAAGTTCTTTGTGCCGCATGCCTTGGGTGTTCAAGACGACGTGAACAAACAGCACGTAATGTAGCGTCAGGGAAGGCAGATGACGGAAATTGCATTTCCAATTTATAGAGTTACTCGTTTATTAGATTAGATTGCAACTGGTACGGAAGCTCGGGGTGACGTTGCAGAAGGGATATCCAATCAATTTTTTATTTTATTTTTGCTGTGGATTTAAATTGTAGCTGCAAAAGTTAAAGACTTCAGCGTCAGTTACAGCGTTTGTTACTATTTTAACTTAAAGGAAATTAGTTGTTCTTTCTTGTTTATGAAAAGGCGCACACGTAGCTTTTTGTTTACACTAGCTAGGGTACGTATTAAAATACATAAAGTTTAAAATATATAATGGGTTAAAATACATAATGGTTTACAATATATAATGCGATTTTCTCAGAAAGTTACAAATTAACAGGATTGTTATAAAAGAAACCTAACCTAACCTAAACCAATCTATAGATTACGATATCAAAAAAGTTCATTTAGCTAATAATTTTACAGAAAATTGCGTTATATATTTTGAACCATTATGTATTTTAACCCATTATACATTTTAAACTTTATGTATTCTGATCCACTCACCACTAGCGTTTATTTGGTATATTTCCAGTTAGATGCACACATCTAACATAATACACATATTAGTACACATATAGTGTAATACACATATTACAGTGAAGTCCACGCATATCTACCAGACAAATAAACATAAAATTATAAAATGATATTATAAAATGATATAGCCGTCTGTCCTTCCATCCTCAACATCTTGATGGTTGGCAGTCAAGTACCGTGCGTTTTAAACGCAATTCTTTTCCTCGTACGACAAAGATCTGGAACCAACTTCCTGCTGCAACATTCCCTGAGCGGTATTCCTGTTCCTGAAAGGGCCGGCAACGCACCTGTGATTCCCCAAGTCTTGCAGGTGTCCCTGGGCGATGGTGATTACTTTCCATCAGGGTCACCTGATGGAAAGTAAGCAGACGGGTCACCGTCTGCTCGTTTGCCCCCTCTTATATATAAAAAAAAATAGCATCAAATAAACGCATCGTGTCTTTGTCAAAATATTGTGTAATTATGGAGATCGCAAAACATCTTGGCTTCAGTCTAATGGCAATTAAGCCTTCTGCAAACGGCATAATAGCCGAGTACGTATCATATCACAGGTTTACACCACGAGGTCCCGAGAATATCCGCCTTCGAGTCCGTGCGCCACCGCAATCAATTACGGTCCGGCCACGACTATGCACG
This sequence comes from Pandemis corylana, assembly GCA_949127965.1. Classification (NCBI taxonomy): domain Eukaryota; kingdom Metazoa; phylum Arthropoda; class Insecta; order Lepidoptera; family Tortricidae; genus Pandemis; species Pandemis corylana. The sequence goes on along the minus strand of OX421859.1, from coordinate 4,467,595 downwards.
ACCGGTGGCGCGGCGACCGAATACTCTGTTCATTGCACGGTCAAAACACTCACCACACAACGGGAGATTAAGAAGACACGTAATGTATTAGAAAATTCGATCGCGCATAGCCGTGGTCGAGTCTTTACTCTTCTCCTTCCCGCTATCCGTAACTTATTATGTCTCTCGACGTTTATTGGATCAATGTAGACGACTTATCCCACCGAAATGGCCCAGGTGTCAGCTATATTGGTTTCCTAATGAATTTATACAGGCTGATTATTTCGGTTTCTGTTAGTTAAGGCCTGTCCCACGACGACAATCAATTGCACGACTTTGTTGGCGTACTACATTGGTTTGGTACGCCTATTTACAGGAAGCCACAATCGATAAATCAAAATAAATCCGGCCACCGACTAAAACACGTAAGCTGTATTTTTTTAATAATGAGGTGGGTAATAACTTAGTAGGGTCAACTGATGGTAAGTAAACACCGTTGCCCTTACACAACCGTAACACAGGGATTACCGATGCGTTGCCAACTAATAACGCTAATAAAATGCCTCTTGCCTCCGTTATTTCCCCAGCTATCTTGTTTTAAGCACTCGATTACTGTAGTACAAGTTCTGCTGCTTAGCAACAGGATTAGCGAGTAAGGTGATGGTAACGAACCAGAACCTTGTTTTTAATCCAATCCGCCTTGTCCTTTTTTTTATATTCACAGTTTTACAAATATTACCGATATTTATAACTATTATCTACCCCGCATTTTAAAAGGCAACCTCAACGATAAAGCAAATTGCCCCAACACCACTTGGCGAGAAGGCCGGCGTAATTATCCTCTACAGGCTGAACAAACATCATACACGAATACGCGATTATGCGAGGATTCAAGTGAGGTTCCGTCGCTCATGCGAGCGCCGGGCGGCAGGGTCGTTAGCAGACCACTAGGTAGCTGTGCAGTGCGTCGACTCAATGTGATATGTATATAGGTATTGTATGTATATTGGTTAATTTGTGGCGCTCCAGAAATTAAGCGAGCAAATCGATTATTCTTCAATATTTTTTTCTTAATCTTGCACGTGCTTCCTGGTAAGTAGGTACTAATTAATCCGAAATTCAAAAAATCATTGAAAATAATTTCAGATTTCTCAAGTCATTTTTAATTTTGAATGATCATTCAAGATCTAAGTAAGTAGGGGAGACCGAGGAGAGTTGAGACAGAGGTGAGTTGATACAAATCCGATTTCTCTGAACGGTGCCAGTTTATCGGGCTGGTAACTTCGCTAATTCGTTGCTCTTTCTACACTCCACAGTTTGTGTGAAGTCGTGACCTCGCTAACTGTCCTAGGTGCAGAGAAAAAGGCTTTGTATCAACTCACCTCTGTCTCAACTCGCCTCGGTCTCCCCTATGACTGTATAACTGTAACGATATGTAGGTATGCGCGTGTTAAATTATGTATTAAAAAAAACTTGACTGCAGACAAGTTAAACTTTTTGATACCTAATTTAGTTTTTAGCTTGTATGTATTGGCTGAACTAATAGGAAGACCTTTGTAGCACTATCTTTCCAGCTACATAACCTTCCTAGAGCTAGTATCCCAGTATTAAGCTTGATTAAACCATTCATTAGATGTTCCAGGCGTAGACCTATCTAAAGTATAATATTATAAAGTCACTTGTCATCTCCCCATCTGTCCCTTTTGTTCTTGACTGGTTCGAAAGAGACGTATAACATAAGTTTGGCCAAGTCGATCTGCTGTTTTGCGTTAGGTGTGGAAGGGATCACAGAGGACCGGGTGTAGACTACGGCCGGCACCCGCTACGGTGTAGTAGCCTATCTATTCAATGTGCCTTATATTTATATAAGCGTCGTAAATTGTAACATCGAGCGAACGACGTGAACGTTCAATTTCAAAGACAGGTAGGTATATTTCACTCGACGAAGTGCTCAAATACCTATATCTGAATATTAATATTAAAGTAATTTTTCGGCTTGTTTTTTAATATTTACATTTTCTTTGCTGTATTTAGGACAACAATATATTTTACCATCACTTACATTATTATACTTAATCACATATATATTAAATATGCAAGCTAAAGCGGTAGGTAATTGTTCCATAATAAAAAGCTATATTTAAGAGCATTATACTATACGTATCTTTTTAGCATAACAGGAAAGGATAATCTTTGCCGGATCTTAATAGGATCAAGATCATTAACCCCGATTTGGCCATTTTACACCGAGACGGTTTGAATTTAGGGTGGCAGTCGGACTAAGTTAAATGAACATCACAATAAGAACTCAACGTTGCTGTAGGAAATTTTGATAGGAAACAAGTTATAAATTTTTATCAGAGGAACTTATTTATAATGTCAGAATACTAAAAGGCGTGTAACGCGATACGCGAAGCAGAATAATAGGCCGGCCGCCTGCGGCTGCGAAATAACGCATTTCCTAATGGAAATCTCGAACCTCCCCGGAATACCTACTGCGCGGAATGCTAAAGCTCTTTAGATTAGATCTCACTGAAAATTGTCGTTTTTAGCACAAATGATAACTATAGAATAAATGAAAAATTGCATTTTTATAGTCTTTTATTATAATAATCACCAAAATATTGCTTAGGAAGAACTAAGAAATAAATCATATCTTGTGAGGTGCGGCTCGATATATCGAGTCAATTATATCAAATTTGATCAGTTAAAAAACTTCATCGTGCCCTCGATTATGTAGCTTTTAACCCACTTTAAAGAAAAGCAGCAGGTTCTCAGATCATCAAAATCCTTTATTTTAATTAAAGGTGACTATATCGCTCTTTTTTGTTTGAAATCTTATATTTTCAAGTTAGTTTCATTATGATGTCCAACATTTAAAACAAAACGTTGCTCTACAATAACAATACGCTATCTTCGCTAACTTTCATTTTTATTCGAATTCCTGAAAGGAAGCAACATGTGACGTTCAAAGGTAATATGATTCCCGCCGTTCCCAATAAACGCAATAATACGATTGTCCCGTCGGCGTCACTCGGAGCATACTCAGAACAAAACTGGGAACAAACCGGGAACTTTCGTAATCACGCATGGCGTTTGATTCCAGACTGGTGCGGTTTAATTTCCTCTACTATGAGCAGCTAGACAAACCCTTTGTCCTGCTTTAATGAGTCGTGAACGAAAGGGACGGCTTGTAGAAGACGTACAAGGTAAAGGAAGGCTTAATTCACATGATTGCGAATCGCGTCGCCCTTTTGGATTAATGTGGGTCAAAACAAACTGAGCAGAACTGCCTAAATTCTAACGTCAAAGCTAGCTCAACTCATGGCTTCTTTATTTGAAAATCGTTACTGCACAAAAGATTTTTAATGCGCTTTTTTTAACTAACGAAGAGTAAGTAATATTAGTAATTCGCTCTACCATCGGCATAAAAGGTGACAGTCAATGGGTGGATGCCATGCCAATAATAGGAATAGGTTTACCCGAAAAATATAAAAATTTTATCATTAAGCATTTACTTAGTAAAAATGCTTTGTCGTTGCGGTACAGCGTGTCGAAATTGGCACAATTTTCCAGTACCTTCCAAATACTTTACTACGTTATACCATTTATACCCCTTTGCGTCGTTGAAGCGGGTGTGCGCGACCGATAACAGGCTCGCGCGCGCACTAGGAGTGCTCACTCGGGTCGCACGAGCCGCCGACGCAGCTCAATTAACTGAAATATTGGCTAATATTATTATGTGGCCACCGGGTCCTAATTTTTAAACCACATCACTCGAAAGTACCATTCAAAGTGGACAACATCTGTCAATTGCTACAAAACTACGGCTCAAATTATTTTTTCAACTTCAATGGTCAAAATGAATTAGAGCTGTAGTAATTTTCTTTATTCTACTCGTATTTCAAATCACACAACTTTTCACCACTTTTGATTGATTTTATATTTCGCCACGCACGGGGAAAAAAACGTTTAAATTAATATGACGCAAATACCCAAATCCTCAGCCACCAGTACACAAACCGTGCATTTCCACAGCTACTTTTTTAGATAATAATATCATTGACTTCCCGTGAAAAATAATAGCACCCGATCCCTCTTCCGTATTAAATTATGCTGACAGTTGATATTCTGTTTGAGAAACGGGTTTTATTCTTTTATCCAAAATTTTGGAGGCAAGCGAATATTAGCGCCCTCCTACACTACTTCAAGTTTCAAGTTTCAAACAGACACTCCCACCTACCCTACCTCACCTCCTCCCTCGCCAACCAAACCTCATTTTTTGACACTTGAAACTTGAAGTGGAGTAGGAGTGCGGTTATACTGAAAAACAGAGTAATAAACATACTTATATCTCTCTCTAATCTTCTTTATCCCTTACAGTGCTAAGGCCCTTTCGTATGTGGAAAGGGGAATCAAAATAGTGATGGATTCTAGCCGCATCGCCTATACCATGACATGATTTATACAATTTTCGCCCATTCCCTCGATTGGATTCTTACCATCTGCGCGGGAAGAGAAGCTACTGGTACATTTTATGCTTTGCTCCCAGAGCAACATTACGTTTTAATATGCGAGCAACGTTTTAACATGTAAGCTAGAATAATATGTGGTCGTGTACCTACTTTTATTGATGGTTGCAGGTGCGATCCCGATGGTGACGGCGACGGTGCACTGCGCGCCGGCGCTGCTTCGCTACTCCGTGCTCGCCGTCTACTCGCTCGGCAGCATGCTGGGCCTCTATAAGGTACTCAACACGCATGCATGTGTTTTAACTTGTGTGTTTTAACTTAATGTGTTTTAACTATCGTCCGTAAACAGACTTGACAGACACTACAGGTTTTTTTAATTAAAAGTACACACTGCGAAGTACAAACGATACGTTTCTTATGTTGTAGCATATACAACGCCCGGCCCCAGGCAAACTGGCGGGCTAATCAAAGCTTGCACGTGTCAGCTAGAACATTTGCTAGCACGTATGAACTAGTTACTTTGAGCACGTGGGACCGGACGACTTTAAGCGAATGTTGCCAAATTTGTTGAATTCAGTCATAATTACACGTGAAGAGTCATTTGCGTGTACTGCGTACAGATTGACATGATAATCAGCCTCCCGTCGATACTTAGTACTGTAGGAATAGGTTCTGCTAGTTTCATACTGGCAGGTTTCGGTTGCTGGCTGCATTGAGTCTTAGTTCAAGTTCCGTATATCGAACACTCGTTCGATATTATAAAATATTTTTTTTGGAACTTGGGACGGGTCTCAGATCTGCTTGGACCGGTAACAAAAACGATGAAACTAAAATATGCTTTGTAATAAATTATTGAAGCTGAAATAAAGTCAAAAGTATCTTTACAATGATTGCATTTTAACTCTTAATAGTTTGGGCCTTACGCTATATCAGTTTGAATAGGAACACTTTTAACCCGATTTCCTGTACCTACAGATCTAAGTGCCTCATTAAGGCAGCTCTACAGTACCTACTAATAATAAATTTTGCTATTTCACATCGCTTTTTTCAATCCTAACTAATGTTATAAATGCGAATAGGAGTTTGTTCGTTTGTTAATACGCTTTCACGCATAAAATCCTCAACCGATCATGATGACATTTGGTATGGAGATGGATATATTTCCTGCGGGTGAGCGATAAACGAATTCTCCGCAGACGAAGTCGCGGGCAACAGCTAGTCATCTATGTTCAGTTTAAAAAGAACAAAGCACAAATTTTGACACTGAAAACCACTAAATTTGTATGAACAAAAAATTACCTTGCTACTCCGCTACTCACGTGCAAGATAACCAAGCCTGTGTGTTGTGATGCAAAAGTTGCATGTGTAACAGTTGTGTTCATTAAACTTTGATAATGATCCCGTAGAGGGATCGAAACGCGTCAGTGTTTGTGTGGTGTAAGGGATAATTAAGTTTGTGGGATTTATGTGTTTTATTGGCAGCAGTGGAGGGAGGGTTGCATGAAAAACATATATATTTCACACAGGCTTGGTTATCTTGCACGTGAGTAGCGGAGTAGCAAGGTAATTTTTTGTTCATTGAAATGGACCTCCGCAAAGTAAGGCCTGATTCAATAAAACACTAAATTTATCTCAAAAGCTCAAAGAACAGAAATCTCTAGGTACTCAGTAACGCATACATGTAGTGCCAAAAATCTGCCACCTATACTCACTTTTCGTTAATTCTAAGTATATGCTGGCAGCCAACATCTAATGCTCAAGCAATCGCTTGCCAGTTGGCAGACCAGGCCAGATCGATGGGATATGGGGCTTCCAAAGTCGTAAAACTCCACAGGAGGGTGTGTTTAACTTCATTCGATGTATCGCTCTTTCTACGCTGACCTATGTTGTACTGGTGTACCTACGTCTCAATATATGTATACATGCATTATACTTCGTATTTTAAATATAATAGAACGTGTGGGTGTTTGGTTAGATTAAATATAGAGTATCGCTAACTGTTGAACTTTTATGACTTCCTTAACAGCCGTTAACATGTCACTACGACTTTATTTAGAAAGTAGCTTCTGCCCGCGACTTCGTCTGCGTAGAGTTATACATATAAACCTTCCTCTTGAATCACTCTATCTATTAAAAAAAACCGTATCAAAATCCGTTGCGTAGTTCTAAAGGTATACGCATACATAGGGACAGACAAACAGACAGCGGAAAGCGACTTTGTTTTATACTATGTAGTGATATTGGTTCTAAAATCCTGGGTGAAATGATTCGATAGAAAAAACAAAGCGTAGACTATTTAAAACTCAGAAAGGCAAATCCCACTGCGTCATATTCAGAGGGATTTAACCTTTCAAACCACACCGCCTTAGCTTCGGATAGATGCATCGGCGTATCTCCGCAGGCCTATACATCCGGCGGTTAATATTGGTTACCGCTCAATGCGGCTTATCCCGCAGTATGCATTGCGAGAATGCAAGGCACCTGTTCTAAATGCTCTGCGGTCCACTTAACCATACTACCGTATACAGATAATGTAGATATACTCAACTGAAAGCACATTGTAATGGCAACCTATGCATTTCAGTTAGTTTTAAAATTGCATTTCATGCAGTTTATGGCATGGCCAGGGCCTTCACAAGAAAGCCAGCCTTACATTTCTTATAGTTTTTTTCGAATAAATCGATTCGAGTAATCCGGCCATCTCCTTTTCGGTCTGCCTACTTTTCTTATAGTTTAGTCACTTTAATACATCTGTGAAAATATCACCCGAAAGGTGTATGGTATGTTAATTGCTACAAAACAAATAACTTACGAATTCAACAGATTTACATTTACCAATGCCAGTGATATTTTCACATCGGCACCTGTTCAGACAAAAACCACTTAATAACCTGCAACCTATCCTCACTCGGCCGATTCAAGTAGGTATCAAACCCATAAGAGTGAGTGAGACGCCAAGACTAACCCGAATGGCATTGTAAGAGCTCACGGACTGTAACTAAAGCAACTGTTATGTATGACGTAGATATATAGATAGGTATATATGTATCGTGTCTGTGTTGCGCAGGCGATGCGCGCGTGGTCGCCGTGGGAGCGGCGGCTGTGCTTCGCGGCGCCGTTCTGCATGCGCGTGCTGCTGGCCGGCGCGCGCGCCGCGCGACTCGGCGGCGGCGACCCGCACGCCATACTGCACGTCTTCCTGCAGGCAAGTGCACACACACACACGTATTCACAACGTAGAATAATGTTTACGAATGATGGTTTACCAACTATACAATCATCATCTCCAGCCTATATACGTCCCATTGTTGGGCACAGACCTCCTCTCAGAATAAGGCATAGTTCCCACGCAGGCCCAATACGGGTTGGGAACTGCACACGCACCATTGAATTGCTTCGCAGATGTGTGCGTTTCCTCACGATGTTTTCCTTCGCCGAAAAGCTCATGGTAAATTTCAAATAAGATATCGCACAGAAATTCCGAAGAACTGAGAGGTGCGAGCCCGGGATTCGAACCCCACGACCCTCTGACATAGGTAGGGAGAGAGTTAAACAATTATCAGTTAAAAATTGTATTTTTTTATTGAAACCTTCTTTGCTGACTGTAGTTTTAGTTGAATGTTGAATTGTCGTCCTGTTTGGACAATCGTAGCAAACTTCAAGTCGATCCGACTCGATTACTGGTAGAAGATAGTTAAAACGAGACAAGCTGAGCAGTTTTACCCTTTTGTCTATGTTTCTGGCAGAATGTAGGTATACACATAGGTACACTCGAAATTTTGAAGAGTAATCGGAAGATCCTACGCCTATCAACTCGTATGAATGCAGTACAACAAGCTTTTGCTGGTGTGATGCTCTAAGTTACATCTCATCTACCTCGCCAGATCATCTAGAAGGATTATTCGTTTACGCCTATAGATATTTCTAGTTATAATCATATATATAACTGGAGTGCCAACCTAACATAAAGTCTACAAGTTAGTTGTGTTTAAGGGACCAGGTAGCCGACCTCGGGTAAGGCTCGTCGGTCCCAAAATTTATGCATAAACAATGAATCGTAAAATGTAAAATGTTTTAGCCGTGTTTTACCTACGTAATTTTTTATATACAATTCAATGTTTAGGTTAGGGTTGTAAATAATAATGATAATAATATAATTTGTTTCGAACATGAGTTCATATTGTGTTAGTAACAAGTATCTTATTAGCTATGTTAGTAACATGAAATAAAAGCAGAAAGTAAAATGTAAAACTCTAAAAGATAGTAAAATGAAAAGGCGGAGTATAAATAAGTAGTTAATTGTATTAAAGATTCTAAAGTTGACAGACGGCTGGTTTTACTCTCTAATTATTTTTTTAAAGAAAGTGTCAAGCCGTCGGAACTCGAAGATTAATTAAAGTTAAAAACCTAAGTACATCTGGCAATAAAGTAGAGAAGACTTCAATGAGTTGTGTTCGCGGTAAATCTCAAGAACGTATCGGGGTTAGTTTCGGCTGTAGTTAACTGTAGTAAGTCAGTGAGGCAATAACCGGATGAAATGTGGCCTGCAAGCACTCGCTACCTAGTTGGCAGCCCGCCAATGGGGCTATTCTGACAATAAAACTAACCTAAACGAACTTGCCGCTGACCTTCGCGAAACGTTCTCTTGTTTTCGTTTTTCCTTCCTACCTTCTATGAATTTTCGGAAAGAACTTACACCGCCGTAAACAAAGCCATTAGGAAACAATGTTCGTTTCCGTTCCAACGCGCACCAGCTATTAGGTAATGCGAGTTGATTTGTTTTATTACATTTAGTACCAAAACCGAGTAGTAAAATTTTGTAATAATTTCACATTAAACTGAAACCTTGTTCCCGAACAGAGCGGCTGCATTTTATGACTCAATGGCAATTCTAAAACGTTTTGTGACTTGAATAATAAAGTAAATAGCTGAAATTCGTTACGTTTGCAACTATTTTCCTTGGGCTATAGTAACTAAGAATAGTTACTCTTGTCGCAACTAGTGAGCTATAAAACGAGCCACTCGGTTGGTCCCATTTATTGTGGCGACTCAGCCGGTAATTGAGCCGCAGATTGGTTTGTACATTACCGTAGGAAGCCTATTAGTAATTAATCTGAAGCGGTTCGGTGATCTGCCGCGCGTCGATGAGTTTCATGTCTCGGGGCATTAGCGACGCTTAGCGATATACTGTCCTCTATTACAAGTTTCGGTCTAATCAGTGAAAGTTCTTTGATGTCGGAATTTATTTCACTTATGTCAGGAAATACCAATATCGCTTCAATAATCTCCCAAAATCATCTTTGATTCGTCTGAATTACACTCTTTGTCAGGTAGGCTATTCATTTTGTACCATAAAATTTTTGTTCCAATCCAATCATACACAAAAGAAACCGCTCTCAACACAAAACTTCCCCCACTGTTCCTTGCAACAATTTGTTTTCACACTAAAAGCCATTAATTTTTGAGATTATTTTGCAAAGTTGGAAGCAACAGTCATCTACAATAACGGATCAATCCGCGTCAGAACCAAACGATTCCATTTACCCGGTCAACAATGTTGAACCGCGTCGTCGGCGCTCGACCCTCTCAAATCGGAATGATATAGTGGCGTAACGAGGGTAGTAGTTCTATACAATAAGTTCAGACAGCTTTATCTTAATAGTTTGAAATGGGATGGTTCGCCGTCAGCCAAACGCTGACCGTGGTTTTGGATATAGAGTTGTCCCCTGTTCTCAAGGCTGCACGCTTATGACGTCATCTGAATAGAATACTTGCATCTGAGCAACTTTATTATTAACTAAACTGCTAGCTTTATCCCACGACTTCATAAACGATTTCGTGATCTAATGTCATTAGAGCTGTATTACCTTCGGGCATGTAACTGGAGAGGAAGGGACTTAAAATTATCTTAATCAGAACCAATAAACGCTTCTATTTAGAGTAGATTTCACATAGATTTCACCTTACTTTGTTACCTGCCACGTTATATCTGTAAGTGTACGTACCACCACATTAATTCAAGATATAATCTTATTAGAAACTCCTAAAGGAACTATAAATTAGGGCTGTTTCATATCGCATGACATGGGAGGTAATTTATTGCGTAAGAATGCAACAAGACAGTCGAGCCCAGGGCTATTGTTAATTTTACATTACATTTACATGCATGAACAAAATCAAGACGATATCTACTCGTCAAGTCGCATGACATGATATATACACCCTGGCACCATGCTAAGAGCATAGAGATACTCGTAAAGGCTTCAGTACTACCTAGTAGCCTGATAATCTAGCCCCAATTGCCCCAAGAGGCCTCAAATTACAAACCCCGTCTTTGTCCGATATTTAAAATATACCTACTTACGAATATTAGCTAATTATACATATATTTCTACAACCTTATAACAGGATAACTATAAGCAGATTAAGAGTGTCTGCTTAGAAATGAGCGGTCGCAGGGCTTCGGTAAACTAACTTCGCAAGGGCAAGCCGAGGTGGAACTTTGCGATCACGGCCTCGCTTGTGTGAAAACTTTTGCCATTCTAAGTTGGATATGATGTACAATATGACCCCTGAGACTTAGTATAGAGGTGTAGGTAAGGATGGTTAATTGTTTATTATATGTATAGATAATACAGGGTTGAAACAAGGTTCTTGCAGAAACATTTAAGTATGCTAAATATAGTGGCGAAATAAATCGTTGTAAACTGAACACCGTCGACGAGACCTAAAATATTATTCTGTGGCACCAAGATACGAAAATGTTTCTCTCCCAGAAAAAACCTTAGGGATTATCCTATTTGTGTGATTTTCGCCGAGTTTCCAGTTGCATGAATTTCCGCCTAGTAAAAATGTTTTCTACGGATTTGTACGGGTGAATGACCATCTTAAGGGAATGGTCAGCAAACTGAGCTGTTAATAATTATGTTGATCCTCCAATCCTCTTTGTTGCCCGGTTATCCTGCTTTACCTTAGTACCGGAATGTGAATCAGATCGTACTTGGTCGTACACATCTTAATGAGAGTACAATAGTTTTATTAGTGTTCTTAAAGACTATAAATTTAAGTATGAAGCTATAGCTGAGTAGCAACCAAGCAAGTTACTTTATACACAGTTAATGGCTCGAAAGCGAAAATATCTCTCATTGTTGGCGGCTGCATTTACTGGCACGCGTTAAATAAGGTCAACGCCAGATCTGCAATGCAGCTGACCTCTCGAGTCTCGACCCATGAGTATTGCATGTTTTATTTTTATCCCGCGTTCGTTTGGAATGTAGATAAAATGGATCTAGGTATTTCAAATATTCCCAATACAAGCCAGACGATAAGTAAGTCCATAGGTAAAGAAGTACGCAGGTAGTTAAAAGGACTAGATATTACAAGAACTGGGACATCTTCTATTTAGGATTTCGTACTCAAAGGGTGCCAATGGGATCCCATTACGAAACCTCTGTTGTCTGTCCATCCGTCTGATCAGTACGTCCATTGTCACATGGCTGTCTGTGTCTTTTGAACTGTACTAGGTACTAAACTTATTTTTTCTCAGAGTAAAGTTTGCATCAAAATCAATTCCGCCGTTTTCACGTGATGCGCTCGCAAATATACAGACAAACAGATAAATAGACAAAAATTCTAAAAACTGTTGGAACGTGTTCTGTTATCGATTCTAAGTATCCACAGTCATTTTTTTTTATTTCTTTCATGTACAGACTTTCAACCCTCTTCAGCTTTATTATTATGTACTAGCTTCTGGCCGCGACTTCGTCCGCGTATAATTAGCAATTGACATGTTTATCGCTATCCCGCGGGAACTATGCAATTTTCCGGGATAAAAAGCAGCCTACAACCTGGCCGGTGATTTTCTTAACAGATTTCAGCTTTATTATATGTATAGAAGAAGATAAAGCTAAAAACGAAAGAGGATCCTTATGCAAGAAACGTGTTCCTTTGACACTCGGTGATGCTTAGCCAAACTTCACTTAACAATTTCGATTGTTATGGCCAGATAATCATAAGGTAGGGACGAGTACACATCATTAACCACACCCTTGTGCGTGCAGTGTGTCAACAGTCGCTGGGTGGGCTGCATAAATTATTAGGTTACAAAACCCAACAATACTTAACATAAATATGTAAGAGTAGTAGAATTTAAATATAGCTCCATAATAAATAAAATCTGTTGAAATAAGTATTTGTATACCTACATATATAGTGTAAATACATAATATACATCTCCGTAAGACCGAGATGGGACTATGCCCTAATAAATTGTATGGTTTAGGTAGCTAAGGCGTTATAGCAATTAAATTATAAATGCAGTGTAGTGTGAATAATTTTGGCTTTTCTTGTTGTAAGTACAAATAAATAAGTAGAAGTATAAAAAGCACCGTATTGAGGATGACCTTATTTGGAAACGTCGTCGGTCCCAGTCAGCACTTACCCATAGCCTCGATATCATCATTTATTTCGCAATAGCTTGAATATGAATCACCCTTTTACATTAATCGTTGGTCCTAAGGGCACTGAATAATGAGTGGAGCGATTGCCATGTAGTCATACATACATATACAAATCACGTCTTTATCCCTAACGGGGTAGACAGAGCCTAAAGAACAGGTACCTACAGGCCACATTTAGCAAGATTGTGGGCGTATTGGTGGAAAATGGAATCAAAATAGTGATGGGTTGCTAGCCTCATCGCCTATAACATGATTCCTATGATTTTCGCCCGTTCCCTCGATGGGCTTTTACCATCTGCGCGGGTAGAGAAGCAATTGGTACATTCTATGTTTTTTCTTTGCTCCCAGACCAGCATGGAAGAATGTAGTCATTCCAGTTAAATTGCCCGTACCTGTATTTATCCCTTGAATTTACTCGGACTAAGACTAGACAAATACTATACAATACACTTTGTTAAGGGCCGATTTCTCAATGCTTATGCACTTATCTGACAGATACCCATTGACTTATTCATTGAGTTAGGCCTAATTCGATGAATAAGTCTATGGGTATCTGTTTAGTCATCATATCGCATAGTTTGACCGTAATTATCTCGGTGTATTGCAGGACGCGGTGTCACTGGGTGGCGGTGTGATCGGCGCCATGCACATCCCGGAGAAATGGTTCCCGGGCACGGTCGACCGCTGCCTCAACTCACACAACATCATGCACGTGCTGGTCGTGCTCGCCGTCTACTCTATGCATCAGGTAACTGTTCAAACTAAAGATTAAACCAGCAAGCTTATAAGTGTAACTGTAGCATGCACGCCTAATAAAGGATAAAACAAAAGCAGGGCGGCATGGTTGCAACGCAGGGCATAGTTGTAGGACTGTAGGTGGAGGTTGGCACGCCAACTCTGATATGATTCTAAACTTTCCAGGTGGCCTCAGTAGGGTAAGGCAACGAAGCGTTTTACCGCCGTATCTCTTGAGTTTCCAAAATCGACAAATACACTACAATTAGCTAGGTTCCTAGATGTATATGGTCATCGGCGTAGCAAGATAAGCAATTGGTTTTTAGTTCATCGAAATACCTATTACAAATATCCGGTTCGAAGGACCATAAAGATGTACGAGCCTTGATATGCTCAATGCACCTTTCGATGATGATGTATAGCTGTTCGCTAAAATGATGTACGCGCGTAATTGATTGAAGTTTATTAACAACGTGTGAGTCGTTACATTGATTGCTTAAGACTAACTTAACAAATAATAATGGTCCGCGTAACAAAGGTGCCGCGGCGGCGGTGTACGATTACAAAGATCGTACAGTTGATATTGTTAAATATAAGGTAAAAGATATGCCAATTAAATAAAACACATTTTTCAGTCGACCGTTACACGTCTTTTTCTTTAATGATTAAATTGTACTCGTTAAATTTATTATTGTTTTGTTTCTTGCACTTTTTCCTCTATTTTCCTTGTCTTAACGCTCAAAATGTTAAATGGTTTCGATCATTTGAGTATATTAGTTGGGTGTAGTGACTTGTGGTTTCTTTAATTGCAAGAATAACCTACTATGTAGTAAACCGGTATTCCCTCCTTAAAAGCAAAGTGCGTCAAAGCTCTCGGTAAATTCCCTCCCGGGCCTTCAACATCACGATTGTAGATGCTTTGAACACGATGGTCACGAATGAAATGAATGAAAAAGATGTTAATCGTATAAAATTATTGCACTGGTTTTCCCTACAGTCATTTTGTTGTTCATCCACAGAATGTAAATCGTTTAATAATATTTTCCAGTAAGCACGATTACTTTGCCCTGACGGATGCCGACCGAATTAAAATGTGCTATAAAGTTTTTCTGAATCATTTTTATGCGTCATTTTATTTGTACGTTATTGTAGTGATATATAGAACAGAGCGAACAGGTCATCGCAAATCACAAAACAACTCCAATTACCTACCTACGGAAATAGAGAAAGATGTATTGGAATCTCATTATTTTTGAGAGCTATAAAATTTTGTGAATGTTTACATAATTGTACCGGACCACTTTATTTATGTAAATACCTACATACAATAACATTGGTCTGTTAAAGAAAATACATAGCTACATATGGAAAGTTAATGCTTGGTTCAATGAACCAGAATTAAGTAAAATGTTAATGGGAATATGTAACCCTCATCATTTTTATGTCAATTCCTATTTTTCTATTAATATTATAAAAGCGAGAGTAACTAACTCTATTTGTCTATCTTTTACGCTTTCACGCCTAAACCACTGAACCGATTTAGTTAGAAATTGGTATAGAGATAGTTTCATCTCCGGGGAGGGACATATTAGTTATGATTGTTTTCATTAAGTGCCCTCGGGATAGCGATAAGCTAATTTTACGCAGACGGAGTGGCGGGCAACAGCTAGTTTCATGTAATGAAACAATACCTACTGTACTGTGTAAGTACTTTGTTAGTACATCGTTGTTTTTTTGTGAGATAGATGCATTCGGTGTATACGTGTACTCGAAGCTTTGAGATTAAGCTCTGTTATTCTAAGATTAGACTCATTATGACATATATTGATTTATGCGCGCGAATGTGGACGAGCTTTTACATGAAGAAATATGTCGCGCAGACACGTAGCTGTTTCGCAGGTATGGACGCCGAACGGTATGATAATGGCTGGCTTCACTGATCTGCGCCTGATTTAATCAAGATTGTGATGCTGCAGCTCTTGTTATTTTAGGCCCGTAAGGGATAAAAACAAAACGTGATTAATGATGTATGTATGCATGATGTTGCAGGTGACGACGCGCGACCTGGCGTGGATGTCACGCGTGGACTGCCGCGCGCCGCTGCGCCTGCTCTGACGGCCCCCGCGCAGCACCCCCCGCACGCTCCCAAACCCCCCGTCTACATTCCACAGACTCGCGTCACTTTCACGAATCACCTCTTAAAACTGTTGAATAAAAGGTTGCCTCTAACTGCTATACTGATACTGACTACATTGCCAACCACGAGAACGTGTAAGCCATTAGTTGTATCTGTTATCTATTATTTAGTGATAGCGCATCTCATTATCTAATGCAACATGCGATCTTGTGAAAGCACAAGAAAAGACTTCACGCTCTCGTGGCATGCCAAAGTTAAGACTAAGCTACACCAGCAGCTGCTTAAGTAACAAACCTCAGTATTGTGGACATTCGTTTCATAGGGTAAATTGTGGTGTTGGCCTGGAGGCACGCTATGTCTCGAGTAATTACTTGCCTAAGGTGTAAATGAAACAAATAAATGTAAAAAGTCGTCAGCGCTTGTGATATTGTGTCAAGAATAAAAATCAAAATCTTATTTAGCAGGACAAATATTTTGATTAATAATTATAAGACAGCTTTAGGCGTTGTCCTTCCTTGTACTCGAGATATGGTCCAAGTGGGCAACCTTTACGCCCGTACGGGGTTATATATACTTCGTAATCATTTCATGGAATTTCATGAATATTATTCCGAGGTCAGTAAACAGGAATGTTTCGCAGCCAATTAATATTATGTATGTGTTGCTGATAAGTGCATATATTGAATTATTATCAAAACAAAATACCTCCTCAGAGTCACTCTAAAGTTATTCCATAGCAACCGCAAAATTGTTTAATTATTTTTTTAAACTGAAACTGTTCTTTGTCTTTTCACAAAATTTTGTTTTTACTTGAGGTACCTATGCATAGTAGGTACGCATGTTTCGGTCAAATCTTGCAAGTCAAATTTGATCCACTTCTTGTGGCCGGATTAACTTGAAATTTGATATACCTAGGTACATTATGTAAGTTGGATGATAATGTTTGTTCAGTTATCAACTTATCAAAAAGTGCTGTCAGCAAAAAAGGCGTGTCTTGATTATTTTTTTAACACAGGACTTTACGCTAACTTTTCTCTGGAAAATTTTTTTTGCTTCCACAAAATACGTACTCTTGAAACATATCTACAGAAAATGTACAAACGTTCGTATGGAAAATCGTTTTGTGTGTATTTGCTAAATAAGTTTACAATAAAAAATACTAGTGCAAATTATCGCCACAAGCGATTGCCTTAGCTGGGTTGAGTAGCATTTAGCATCTTCCTCGACACTAGGATATGAGATACGGTATTTGCCATACGCTACTCGAAACTCCCTCCTTTTGTAACGCCATCAGAATTTAAATTTAAATATGATGTAAAAGTGTTGCAACGGTTGTAAAATAAGTGTTTAATAGTACACGAGAAGCAATCTGTGACGTATAGGTAAATAATGTAGTAGACAATATCACGGCCTACGAAATCGATATAGAATATAGATTGCCTCGTTACTAGATATTGTTTTGTGAAGAGTACCTTCCCGTACGTACCGTGCCGAGTTTTAAAGCCACCTTTTACAATAACTAGATCTTAAAAGTAGATAGCGTTTCGTCATTAATAGCTAATTAGTGGTAAGTTTCCGAAAATAAACAAGGATAATGTAGCTACTGTTACTTACAGAGTGGGCGCTATGTCTAAGTGTTGAGGGGACGGTGCCCGCCGAACCTTAACCGAAACCTTTGATCTAGGAGTAGGGCCACTGACAGAGATGTACAAAATGGTTTTAAAAAAGCATTTAAATACAAAATGCTAAATACTTTTCAGATTTACTATTTCAAATGCAAAATACCAAATAGTTTTGCGTTTTGTATTTCAAATGCTAAATGCAAAATAGGTATTTTCAAAATACTTTTTCAAAATAAAATACCTTTTGATCAAATATCAGACATTTTTATTTATTTTAGGTATTTATCATGAGAAATAGAGACACAATGGCGAGCCGAACAAAAACGTCTAATAACATGGCACCTTATGCATGACATTTTGGTCAAATTTATCAGTACGCGTGTCAATTAATTCTGTTACGTTAATAATTAATAATAATAATACTCCTTTCAACATGAAACTACCGTGAAACTTAATCATCATTACACATAAACGGATAACTCACGTATAAAAAGTCGAGTGATGCTCTACATGTTTCGGACTATTTCGTAGTCCTTCTTCTTGGAGCGCTCGCCCCAGCGGCAGCGAAACGAACACTGCGCGCCAGCGCTCTGCTCGCGCGGCTGTTCGACGCAACTGACGGCGGCGCACAACTACCCTCGTTTTCATCGTCATTTTTAACGTTTTTTTGTGTTCGTTTCGCTGCCGCCGGGGCGAGCGCTCCGAGAAGAAGGACTACGAAATAGTCCGAAACATGTCGAGCATCACTCGACTTTTTATACGTGAATTATCCGTTTATGTATAATTAATAATAATACTCACTTAAAATAATGTAAAGCAAGCAGACTAATGAAAAGAGAGCCAAGGCTCCATTTTGTGAATTGTGTGGCCATTTATTTCGGTTGATTGTGCATCTAGTGCGGCAATACAGGCGTCGTTCGTTTATTTCATTTTGTTTGAGTGGTAACGTTGGCTGAACTTGATCAAAAAGTATTTTGCATTTTGAAATGAATATGAAAATGCAAAATACATCTCGAAAGGTATTTCAAATAAAATACAAAATGGTTTTTACTAAAAGGCATTTAAATGCAAAATACAAAATAGGTATTTTGCATTTTGTATTTGCATTTTAAATAGAAGTATTTCAAATAAATCGCATCTCTGGCCACTGAGCATTATTATCTTAAACCGGCAAGGTCCTTCCCTTTGTTACGATCGCGTATAATAGTTATCAACTGTCTCTTTGAAACTAAGCTTGTGTGAAAAGCATGGATGTTTGTTCTTGCATTCATTCTCTATCGAACTAGAGCGCATCTTTAGGGGTGATTTTGCGAAATGTCCGAATGTTTCGTATGAAACTTAAATTAAAATGTGATAAATTGATAATGCTTTCTGAACTCTCGTTTTCGATTATCTGACGATTTTAGTGCCATAGGGAAGATGTAATGTCAAAACGAAGCTTACGATCTAGGCAACTAACAATGCGATCGAGAATTATGTCTCCGATCAATGGAAATGGCTTCTTATCTTACAAATATTTAACCCAGCTTACAAAAGATTACTAAGTCAAATCAAAGAATACAAAGTCAGTCTTGAAGTAATATGTTGAACTAGTTCTATTGTTATGTAAAACAAAAAAGTTGCAAAGCTACAGAGAGTAGATACCTACAGTCTGGAAGAGACACTCAATAGATCTATGTCAATGATAAGTACATGAACAGAAGCAGGTGATACTTATTGACTTTGAATCACATTAGAAGACGAATCAAAATAGCACCGCAATCACGGTGTTACAAAAAGTAACTTTGTATTTTTTAGCATAATTTGAAAATATTGCAGAAAACGATATGTAGGTATTTATTAAAATTGCTAAGCCAAGCAATCGATACCTATGTACCTAATGTGTTTATAGTTAATTGCATTTAAAAATATAGATTGTTAAATGAATTCGGAAATGGGCGTGTGCAGTCGCGTAGACTGCTTATGATAATTACTATTTAAGGGTTCTTACAATAAATTGATACTTGCATTTCATTCACTCGATCTGTCATTTCTAAAAGATAGCTTTAGAGTACCCCTTTGCAGTGTGAGAGGCACCGGTGATCTTACTATTCCTTCACTTTGATAGAAATTTGTTTTGTTTTAATAGTTAAATCCTACTCATATTATAAATGCGAAAGTTTTTGACGGTGTGAGTGACAATATGAGTGAGTGTGTATGTTTGTTCCTTCTTGACGTTGAAACGATTGGACGGATTAGGATAAAATATGGAATGGAGATAGCTGGTACCCTAGATTAAAACAATGGCTACTTTTTATCCCGGAAAATTGCATAGTTCCCGTAGAATAGCGATAAACATGTCAAAGGCCATAGTTGCCTAGAGTCACAACGTAAATAATTATTACAGGATATATACTATCAAAATATCAGGTCTTCAGTCTAATTCTAAACGGACAAAGTTGCGGGCAAAAGCTAGTTATTAAATAAATGAATGATTAAGCTTAAGGGCTGTGCAAACTGTGACAAGAGCGACAGCCTCGACGCTAGCGCAAGTGATGCCCACGCGCCACGCCAGCGCGCGATCATAATTACAGCATGTTCGGAGAGAAATGCGCGCGGATTTCTCCCATGTACAGGTGTGGGACCCAACCTGCCCACCAAAACTACTTCTTTCAGTGACCAATAAACGGTACAATTATATTTTTATAATCTCGGTGTCGTCTGCTTCGCAGCTTAACTGTAAGGAAGCATCGCGGTTGATCTCGAAACTAACCTTTGCTAGTTTGATAGTTTCTATTCAATGAACTAGTCATAGCATACAGTAGGACGAGTAGATAGGTAGATTACAAGCAATAAATAAGTAATAGACGACAATTATTGTTGAGAAGTTTGACAAAAGTAAGTCGCGAAACATAAAAATAATAAAGGATTTTTACACAGCAATTGTTGAAATTTTTTATCGTGTCTTGATTTTGATAGTCGAACTTAACTTTTGTCAAAGTTCAGTTGTTTTGATTATTGATTTAATGTGAAGGAAGTAGTGTTACAAAAATCGAAAAGTGTACTTGAAGTTTTTTACTAGATCTTATAATTATAACCGATTACTACCATTGTTTGTATTGACCTGCCATACTTATATTTTTGAAAAACAATTTTCCATCTACGTATTTACAAAGGCAAAGAACTTATTTTTTGTAAAAGGACCTACACTTATTTTTAACGACATCACGGAGTAAACAAATGTACATTTAGGAGAGCGGTTGTTTATGTTGTTGATATTAAAATACTCATTATTGTGAATTTTTACATTGTCTTGCCTAAGTATCAATTATTTACACGATTATTAATATATCATTAACTTAATCCACATTTTTATAAGTAGGTAAATCTTGTAGAAACCAATTAAATTGTTTTAGATTGAAATTAACTGTAGCGTACTTAATTACATAAAGCAAAGCAACTGCAGCGGCCCGACGGCCCGACGGCGCAGCGGGCCGCCGTCCGCGCCGCACCTCGAGTGACATGGTTTCCTTAGATGTTGGTAAACTATATTTTGAATAGGTTATGCGAAATAGAAACTGTAGAGTGATATTCAAGAGCAATATAACAGTATTTAGTGACTAAATATACCTATCATTTATTAAATTTGTTTGTATCACCATGGACGTTTGTAACGTTGTAATACGAATTGCGCGTGACTCAGATGCGAGACTAGTTTTAATGATCTACGATCAAATTCTGTAAATTCAAGCTGTAGACATTGACGAGAAGGTAACTGTTAATTAAATTTTATTTGAACTCCTTGTTGTCTTTTATTTAATTTACCTTATCTTTTAATAGATAAATTGTTTGAAGCCTCAAGCATAATAGTTTTAAACATTTTGAACAGATTGACAATAGGTATAATTTACCGTTGATTCAGCTAATAGAGTTTTAATTAAAATAAACTAACTGTACAGAAACAGTCACATGCAATTAATTGCTAATTCTAAATAACGCTTTAATGGGTCCTCAAGTTAATACAAGCAATAAATAAGATGTTAGCAATAGCAGCAAGTTTATACTCCGACGGTGAAGATGCGAGTGTTAGCGTGCGTGGTGCTGCTCGCGGCGTGCAGCGCCGGCGTCCCCACACCTGGGACTGAGGGTAAGTAAACATAAATATAAATATCACGGGACAATTTACACCAATTATTTAGCCCCAAGCTAAGTAAAGCTTGCACTATGGGTATTGGATAAACATACTTAAATACTTAAGCAAATACAGACTCTGGTACAAACACTCAT
Source organism: Pandemis corylana (assembly GCA_949127965.1). NCBI lineage: Eukaryota > Metazoa > Arthropoda > Insecta > Lepidoptera > Tortricidae > Pandemis > Pandemis corylana. The sequence goes on along the minus strand of OX421859.1, from coordinate 4,445,925 downwards.
ATTCATGCCCCCACGGGAATTCGAACCCGGTCCTCTAGCTTCATAGTCAGAGTCAGGGTCACTAACCACTATGCTATCCGGTCGTCAAACTAACCATTTTATCCCGCTCTCGTAATCTCAATAGAACATTATTTACAAAATGCCCAGCCTGTGCCCAGAATTGTGGCGTATATAGGGTGGAGATGATGAAGTGCAAAAACGCTCGAATGATCAAGTCATAAAGTTCAAGTGATTTTCAAAGGTATACTGAATTTGTCACTCATCAAAATATGGATGTAGCCAAATTATTCGTATTTGCCAATCATAGAAATAACTACCAAACCACTGAACAGTCAGTTGATATTAGTATCAATCAATGTGCATTAGCATATTGTGCTACACATAATGAAAAAAATATATACCTAAAGCTGAATAAATATAGTCAAATCAAAGAATCACATTTCATGATAAATTTGCGCGTTTCGTTACACGCTCATTGAGTTCAGACTAATCCAAAATAAAATACCTACCGTAAATATAACAGAGTCCTGTTGTCTTTACAACTACAAACAGCCCTTTGACTCTAGTCACTCATCCATTTAATTTCTTCAATTCCAGTTCCGTTTTATTTCATTCCCATATATGGATATTTCAGCTGGAGCCGGAGGGGCGTCGGAGGCTGCGCCGGCGCCGGTGCACCAGCGGTTTCCGCACGCCGTGCTGTTCGGCGGTACGTGCGGCGGGACCGTTATCAGCGACCGGTGGATCCTCACCGCCGCGCACTGGTAGATAACCCAACCTTTAAGTAACTCAAACCACGAGCATTTACGGGTACAAGAAATAAATACCGTCAAGGGCATAAATACGTACGCATAAGTACGGTACGTTAACAAGTCGTCGAAAACACCTACACCTTTTTTGCCACAAACAATAAGGTCTGTGTTTTTTTTTTGTGATTTGGCATGATGGCTGTGTCGATATTTATGCCCTCGACTGTACATCACTCTCTGTTTACATAGCTTCAGTTCAACCGTGAAAACAAATCTTACATACATACATACATACATAAATCACGTCTTTCTCCCTTAAAACAAATCTTGTGTGTGATATAAGTATTACAGAGAAGTTCTGAATCACTTCCTGATCAACGCCCATCTCAAACACTTAAAATCGTAAAATTTTGCATAGAGGGTCGCTTTATTATTTAGCCAAAGAATAAAGACGAGCTCATCGCTTTTTTGTATCTGACTTGTTTCACTTAGGTTACCTTTTAGGATTCTGATGTCAGTCTTTTATGGAGAGTTTGAAAATATCGCCTTTCTCATCAGCAAAGCAAAGTTGCATTGCAAACGTATTGCGATTGCGAAAGTATGAAGTAAATAAAATAAGTCTCTGCGTCTACAGCGTTGAGTTATTTGCGTTAGAAAAAAACCATAGGTAGTACCATCACTAATCGCATAGCAAAAACAGACGAAACAAATGAAAAAGACCTAAAAGTGTAGCAATTGGATCAATTACGTCTGCTGTGCCTATTATAGGCTGAATTGAGTAATAGTATTATTTCGCAGTCATTCTGTAATCGAGACGGTAGTTTTTTGTAATATTTGTAGTTTAATTAGGTGAATTGTCAAATATTATCTTTTCGACTGGCCATTTCGGCTGCAACGCCGTGGATGAGACAGGCACTAGACCGAGCAAGGAGACGTCAAAATGAACATCTCTTTACCCAGCAATGAATGGATTTAAGCTGTTGCTTAAGTAATCGCTGACGGTTCATAACGTGTTCGACAGCACGATCTTCTCTGCAGCAGACTACGCGGTGGCCGGTACGAGCCGCAGCGACGACAACAGCGGCGAATTCCGGCGGGTCGCTCGGCTCGTCATCCACCCGAGGTTCACCGTCGGACCATACTGGCTCGATGCTAAGAGCTTCAACATCACACAGGTAAAGTCTTCCATAGAATAAAGGCTTTTGTGGGGACATGAGTCATATATATTTCACTGTCCAAAAGTTGACACTAACAACTGGACGGATAGACGCCGTTGACTCAGTAATAGTCCCTTCATTGTTCTCAACGTTTTGGATTCTAAAAACCACCACCATTGCGTTTTAATATTATCTGGCCCGTAATTATGGGATTAAAACCCCACTTGTTCATAGAAAGTTACTTACTAACCTATTAAATAACAAAATGTAGGTATAAATAAATAAATAAATATCTTCGGACAAATTACACCAATTGACCCAGCCCCAAACTAAGCAAAGCTTGTACTATGGGTACCAGGCAACGGATAAACATACTTATATAATGTAAATAAATACATACAACATCCATGACTCGGGCACAAACATTCGTATTCATCATACAACTGTCTGCCCCTACCGGGATTCGAGCCCAGGACCTCTAGCTTCATAGTCAGGGTCACTAACCACTAGGCTATCCGGTCGTCGTATGATTTGTCCGTGTTGCAAAGACCAATAAAGTTACCTAATGTTCAGTAGACAATTAGACATAGCTTATCGTGTGATTATGGCTGATGGGATAATGTTTTGCATTAATTTATTTTCTGTAACCTTGGAATCCACTTACAGGTGGGCGCTCGCTGGGACTTCCTACTTGCTGAACTGGAGGAGCCCTTGCCGTTGGACGGCGTGTCCATAGCCGCTGTACCATTAGACGACGACCCCTACATCCAGGAGTATATGCCCGTAGGCTATGCGGGGTACGGCGCAGAAATCCACGGTGTAAGTATTTAAAAACAGTCAGCTGCAGAGGAAGATTATCCACTGTAACGTACACAACACAAACAATCTAGGTGGGTTACCTTTCTCGGTAGCTCAAGGTAAATACCTACATAAGTAAATAAGTAGGTATGATATTTTCAGTCATTAGTCAAGTTTCCCATCAGAGTGGACAGGTGAAATAGAAGAAGCAGTATTCTCGGACACTTGACATATATAATCTAACCTTGCGCGCTCTAACTCATGTTCAGTTTACCAAAAGTTTATTCAATTAGCAGTAATTTAAGTAAAGTTCTGCATCGTGATGTTTATGCACTTCGCTTTATACTCAGTTCCAATATGAGAAAGTATGGGAGGAGAAAACTAATGTGACAGCAGGTAATCGACATGTGTGGCCTTCACTCACATTGGTTACCTCAGCCCTCACAATCAGGTGGAATAGTCTTGTCAACATGTACCTTTTTAGGTTAAATTTTTGTATAGTCTCCGAAAATTACGATCAAGGTGTCATTCGATTCGGAATATTGTGTAGAAAGTTTAAGAAAAAGATCCAAAAGGGGCCGATAAAAATTGCAAAAGTTATAAACAATAAAAAAAAAATAGGGCTTTGGTTTTTTTTGAATATCTCAAAAACTATCAAAGATATTCAAAACTTGAAAGAAGATCTGAAAATAAGAGGACATTTCCTAAAAAAAAGTCCTACCTTCCGGAACTGTATCTTTAATATTTATAATTTTTACGGAGCCCTGAAAATAGCGCTAAAAGGCTTCCGCTCGTGATTTGTCACCCGGACACGGTAACAATAAAAATCATTTTAACACATTAAATATGAATATTAAAGAACAAAAAAAATTGAGTACTATTGGGATATATAAATAAACAATAATCCGTCGGCGAAAAAATTTTATCCCCATTTTTCCATTACTTATGCATTAGTTAATGAAAAACTTTTTCTGAATAGAATGTTAACAGAAAAAACCTGATTATTATTAAACTACAACCCTAGATTTTTTTTCACTTCGTGGATTTATTCTTAAAAGGCATAACAATAGATCCTCGTTGGAAAAATTCAAAAATGTTAATTTTCCACTTTTTTATTAACAATCGAAAACATAAAAAAATTAAAAACTGCATAAAAGTAATTAAAAAATATTTTTTTTTCAATTATTTTAAATTTTATGATTTCCAACGGTTAAAATCTACATGAAAATATATTTTTTTAATTTTTTACCGCGATTGTTTAAATAATTGTTATAAACAAATGCATTGTTTATAAGATAATCAACCATTTTTTTTTCCTTATCTACTTATGTAGCAGAGGTGATGCGGTGGATGGGCGCGCGGGAAAATGATAGACGGAGTTACACGACGAGAACGTTTATTGATGCGACACTAACTTTACTGATAGGTGACAATGTTGTGCTTAACGTCTATGAAAACTAAGCTAATATAAGGAGAGCTAGCAGTAGTCGACCACGGGTGTATCCAGGGGAGGATGACACCTGTCAATCAAATTACCGAGAGCGTTATTTTCCCTATGCAAGTGAGGCAGGTCCGAACACAATCCAATTCAGGATGTATGTCGTGCACTGAGTCACTCTCCTACCTAACTTTTCTCAAATTACAAAATATTTCAACAGTTCTTATTGATCTAAGTTAACACCTCGTTACCTAGTTTGAATATACTGTCAGCGCCATCTGTTGGCGCTTGCCAGTACTAACTTTTCTTATGTTTTATCTTGAAGGTCGATACAAATAAAAGGGTGTAGATTATAGCGGAAAATTATAAAAATAGGCTGCAGTGATGCTAAAGAACGTAAAAGATCAACATAATAGCTTTTACGTTACCTAAGTAGAACAATATTGTGATATTTGTTTGCGTTTAAGCAAGAAACTAACGCCATCTGTGGCGCCTGTCGGTACTAACTTTTATGATATTCTAACTTGAGTCAATACCGATAAAAAGAGTAGATTACAGCGGAAAGTTATAATAATAGACTACAGTAATACTAAAGAACGTAAAACACTCACATACTGGCCTTTACGTTACCTAAAGAGAACAATATCGTGTTATTTGTTTACGTCTAAGCAAGAAACTACCGCCATCTGTTTTCTCCGTGGTGGAACTAAATTACTGACTACATCATTGACAATAATATCTTAAGTTAGGCTTTAAAGCAGTAATGATAGCTTGCGTAAGCTTTCATAAATAAGCTATGCATCAAATATTATTGTCATAGCCATCGGGCAATACTTTACAGATGTTTATTACGTACAATTTCGCAGTGCACTAACGCCCTCTAGGACGCCAGGCGAACATAATCGATCAATCCTTACAAATGTGCTTCTTAACTAATTCTAAATGCTACAATCTCCCCCTCTGGAACCGAAAACGTCCCGGTAAGGTTACAGAACAGAAGATACGGGTTGTTACCAACAGCAGTAACAGACTAATGACTAAACAAAACAAAGGTGAAGTAAGCATATCCATCTGCTTAAATAAAAGAAAAATAAAATAATGTATAGTATCAGAAGAGTGCAGTTATTCCTCGCGAGGTGCTTCTTTCTTCTTGGGTCGCCCGCGTCGTCGTGGAATGGTTTCACTTGAATGTGGCTTCTTTTGTAGCCTTGGTCGTCCTCTCTTGCGTAGAGGATTAATTGGCTCTGGCAACCGAGTGTCATTGCTACGGAAGGGGGCTAAGGCTGAGGTATGGTATCTTCCTATTATTTCCTCTGGATTGCCTGGGTTGGCGAGAGCATAGGTGGCGGTGCCTTGCTTCTCCTTAACGAGGTATGGTCCGTCACGGCGTGGTGCTAGCTTAGCCGAGACTCCTTTTGCAGTTCTGCTGATGGCGTGAACATCGGCAAGCACCAGATCATTAGGTTTATACCCGGGGTCTTCCCTTCGCTTCCCGTCGGCATACTGCTTTCTTTGTTCCTCCTTATTTTCCCGAACCTCTTGGGCTCTCTTCAATGTCGTAGCGAGGAGCAAGAGCTTAGGTGTGATTTCGGGCACAAAGTTCTCGGACAAAATCACTTCCCGCAGGTCATTCTCATTGTCATCTGGCGTTTTGAGTTCGCGGCCGAATGTAAGGTAAGCCGGAGAATAGCCTGTCACCAAGCTTATGGCGGTATTCATTGCAAACCGGATGCTAGGCAGTTTTACGTCCCAAATCCGATGATCATCCTCCACGAGAATTGCGAGCTGCGTTTTCAGGTCGCGGTTTTTTCGCTCCACAGGATTCGCAGCTGCGTGATAGACAGGAGTGAACTGGTGCTTAATACCCAGGCAAAACGTTACTTGTTGCATTACCGCACCCACGAACTGTGAGCCATTGTCGCTGATCAATCTTCGTGGCATCCCGTAGCGTAGAAACACCTCGTTGACGAGGCAGGTCGCACAATTTTCTGCGCTAGCTATGCCCAATGCAAAAAGTTCAATCCATCCAGTGGATACATCTTCCACTACAAATACCCAGGTGTTCCCGCTTTCAGTGGGAGGCAGTGGTCCAAATAGGTCAAACGCCACAACCTCGAATCTCTGCCTGAGAGGCGTAGTCTGGAGCAATCCGGCCGGTTTTAGGTTGGACGGCTTATATCTCTGACACGGTAGACAGTCCTTAACATAAGCTTCTATAAAAGTTCGCATCCCTTTCCAGTAATATCTTTGCGCCACTCTCTGGTAAGTCTTATCTATGCCGTAATGACCGGCAAGAGGGTTGTCGTGATACACTTTAAGGACATTGACCCATTCATGTTCAGGCACTACTAACTGGGCATCATCCGCGTCCTCAGTTGGATTGTAACGGTAAAGCAAACCGTTGTTTAATAGGTAGCCCTTGTTGCTCCAATACGATCCATTGTCAGTCTCGCCATTCTCAAGCTGTTGGACAATACGACTGATATGGGCATCTTTTTGTTGTTCGCGGCGTATTTCCACAGGACTCCGCGTAGGGGCATCGACAACTGCCATGCTATCAACTTTACATTCATCAGTACCAACTTCTGGTCGTGATAGTGCGTCCGCCACAACATTGGTTCTCCCCGGGGTGTATTTTACAGTGATGTCGAATGCCTGAATCTGGAGGGCCCATCTCGCAAGCCGTCCGGTCGGTGACTTAAGTGATAGCAACCATCGGAGGGCCTGATGATCAGTGAGTATGGTTACTTTAATACCTTCTATGTATCCTCGAAACTTAGTAACTGCCCATACCACTGCGAGGGCTTCCCTCTCGGTTGTGGAGTAGTTCTTTTCCGCCGAGTTTAGCAGTCTACTCGCGTACTCGACTGGATGTTCCTCTTCACCCTCCCCCTGGACCAGAACTGCCCCAAGAGCATACCCACTGGCATCGGTTTTGAGTATATAGGGTTTGGTCTCATCGGCTTGTCGGAGGACAGGAGCCGTTGTCAGGCAGTGTTTCAGAGTGGCAAAAGCGGTCTTCTGATCATCCTTCCACACCCACGTTGTGTTCTTTTTAGTAAGGCGTGTGAGTGGTTCGCTGATCTTCGCAAAGTTGGGTATGAAGCGTCTATACCAGGAGCAGGTTTGTAAGAATGACAACAGTGATGTCCTTGTTTTAGGGTCGGGGAGCTGGGTTATGGCTGCTACCTTGTCTGGATCCACCTCTAGACCGTGGGGGGTAATATAATGACCCAAATATTTCACGGTGGCACAGCCAAACCGACACTTCTCAAGATTCACTGTCAGGTTACAACTTTTCAGATATTTCAAAACCCTATCCAGATCTTGGATGTGACCGTCGAATGTATCAGAGAAGATAATCAGGTCGTCGAGGTAAGCCAACATCTTGATATGTCCCAGATTTACGCGTACCCGGTCAATGAGACGCTGAAACGTCGCAGGAGCATTTCGCAAGCCGAATGGCATTCTTCTGAACCGGTATATACCGAATGGAGTAATGAATGCAGTTTTGTCCTGGTCCTTCTCTCTGACCTTGACTTGCCAATAACCCGAACGTAAATCAAGCGTCGTCATAAAAGGAGTTGGTTTGGCAGCATGAAGGAGATCGTCCATTCGGGGTATGGGGTATGTGTCAGGCGTGGTAAGTGCGTTAAGCCTGCGGTAGTCTATGCACACCCGAATACTCCCATCCTTCTTGGGTACCATCACCACCGGTGCGGACCAGGGAGATGAGCAGGGCTCGATCACCCCTTCCGCCAGCATTTTACCTATTTCTTCCTTTAACGCTTTTCTTCGTGGTGGGGATAGACGGTACGGAGGAACTGATATCGGGCCATGATTACCAGTTTCGATGCCATGTTCGGCTAGGACGGTTGGTTCGGGACTAAAACGGAACACTTCTCTGTTTTCTTCCAGCATTTTCATTAGAACGTCCCTTTGGCTAGCCTCCAACAGGTCGGAGTTTATCAAATTGACTTCCAAGGAACTCAAGTCTACCTCCTCCAGGTCAGGAAACAGTGCTTGAGAGTGCGGTGATAGCTCCACCTCTGCTCTCTGAATACTCTGTTCAGCGTCCCTGAACATAAATTCGAAGCCAGACGAGTGATCAAATAAACCCACTTTTGCACGCTTCAATGGGACCGTAGCTTCATCACTCACAAACGGCATCAGTCTTTGACCCGCAGCCGGTCTTGTAGGTGACATATCTAGCTCGTCAAAAGGCACGGCTCGTTGTATGGGACAGCTTGCTCTTGGAAATATGACTTGTTTAGGCTTGCTGCTCGCGGTAATTTCTGTATCTGCTAACTCGGCTTCCACTTGTGCCATAGAAACAGCCTCTATGCCTTCTTCTTGGAGGTCGTACACCACCTGGGGTTGGTCACCAAAATGCCAGGTTCGCTGCGGCAGATTCAGGACCATGTTAGCATCCTGAACAAAGCCGACACCTAAGAGGGTCCTATTCTCTCGAGACTGAGGTAACACGATAAAAGTAGTGGGTATGACCCGCCCACAAAGTTTCACTGGGACCCTAACCGTCAAAATCTCTTGCCTCTTCGTTACCCCATCTGCCAACGTCAGTTGTACATTTTTGTTCTGGAAGTGGTACCCTAGATTGGTCAAACATTGGTACAATCCATAGGATGCCACGCTAGACTTTGCGCATGTATCTATGTATGCTGTGCCCATGATGTTACTTATTCCGATTCCCACTATTGGCCGGGGTCTGGCATCCGTTGAAATGTTCAACGCGCAGAAGCTAAGGGCGTTGATGCTGGGTTTATGGCTACCGGAACACGTCGCACACCGACTCCGTACTACGCCCGGGGCGCCGCAGCCATAGCAGCTGAAAGCTGGTTGCGAAGGAGAAGGGGCCTGTGTGGTAGCGGTCAATGAACGTCGTTCGGTTTTCACGGGCTGTTGTGGAGTTTTCGCCGTTAACTGGGCTCTTTCCCGGCGTTTGCAGACATCAATCGTGTGTCCGAAAAGTCGGCAGTAGAGGCACCTTATCTTCTCCGTCTCCTTGGGTTCCTTGTTAGGTTCTTCACAAAAGAGCTGTTCGGCATTCAATGCGGCGGAAAGGAGCGCATCGATCGAGGATACTGATTCCCGTGATACCTTTCCCTTAATTCGTGGATGCAGCTGTCCATATATCATGTCCAGCTGGTGAGACTCAGCGATGGCCGGCGGAGGTAATTGTGCCAACAGATCGCGTTTTGTTGCCACGAATGTCTCTGTTAACGTGTTTCGCTGTTGCTGCACTTTCATGATTTCTTGAAATAAGATGTGCGCTGGCCGCTTTGGTGCAAAAGCTCGGCGTAATCGCTCCTCAAAATCCTTATAGCTGGTAACTGTGCCTTTTATGCCGTTCCACCATGTTGCCGCTTCACCTTTCAGAATCAACGGCAGGCTGTGCAGAGCGTCCGCCTCCGTTATTTTCTCCACAGACTTGAACACGGATGCGGATGTTAGGAATGCTTCCACCTGCGCACGATCCCGTGTCCCGTTGTACGAGAAGGCAGCCGATGCGAAGGTTGCTCTACGATCCTCTCGTCCACTCGATGCGTTTGCGTTTACTGTCTGGAGCAGTAGCTGGAACTGTGCATCTGTCATGTTAACTGACATTGTTTCTGTCTTCGCTTGCGTCGCTTTCGATCTTGTAACCACCGGTTCCCTCTTCACCGCGGGGTCCAAAGCCCGAACGTTGTGCGCCAGTGTAGCAGAGGTGATGCGGTGGATGGGCGCGCGGGAAAATGATAGACGGAGTTACACGACGAGAACGTTTATTGATGCGACACTAACTTTACTGATAGGTGACAATGTTGTGCTTAACGTCTATGAAAACTAAGCTAATATAAGGAGAGCTAGCAGTAGTCGACCACGGGTGTATCCAGGGGAGGATGACACCTGTCAATCAAATTACCGAGAGCGTTATTTTCCCTATGCAAGTGAGGCAGGTCCGAACACAATCCAATTCAGGATGTATGTCGTGCACTGAGTCACTCTCCTACCTAACTTTTCTCAAATTACAAAATATTTCAACAGTTCTTATTGATCTAAGTTAACACCTCGTTACCTAGTTTGAATATACTGTCAGCGCCATCTGTTGGCGCTTGCCAGTACTAACTTTTCTTATGTTTTATCTTGAAGGTCGATACAAATAAAAGGGTGTAGATTATAGCGGAAAATTATAAAAATAGGCTGCAGTGATGCTAAAGAACGTAAAAGATCAACATAATAGCTTTTACGTTACCTAAGTAGAACAATATTGTGATATTTGTTTGCGTTTAAGCAAGAAACTAACGCCATCTGTGGCGCCTGTCGGTACTAACTTTTATGATATTCTAACTTGAGTCAATACCGATAAAAAGAGTAGATTACAGCGGAAAGTTATAATAATAGACTACAGTAATACTAAAGAACGTAAAACACTCACATACTGGCCTTTACGTTACCTAAAGAGAACAATATCGTGTTATTTGTTTACGTCTAAGCAAGAAACTACCGCCATCTGTTTTCTCCGTGGTGGAACTAAATTACTGACTACATCATTGACAATAATATCTTAAGTTAGGCTTTAAAGCAGTAATGATAGCTTGCGTAAGCTTTCATAAATAAGCTATGCATCAAATATTATTGTCATAGCCATCGGGCAATACTTTACAGATGTTTATTACGTACAATTTCGCAGTGCACTAACGCCCTCTAGGACGCCAGGCGAACATAATCGATCAATCCTTACAAATGTGCTTCTTAACTAATTCTAAATGCTACACTTATCGATATAAATCATGATTTAAAAAAAAAATATCATTCCTTAAAAAAAAATATTTCTTGCTATAAAATGCAACAATCGTTTTTTACCACAATTTTTTTTCCATAATCTTTAAGAACAATATAATTTATGATTTTTAGAGAAAAAATGGTTCCTGAATATTTATATTTTGTGGTAAAAAACGATTGTTGCATTTTATAGCAAGAAATATTTTTTTTTAAGGAATGATATTTTTTTTTTAAATCATGATTTATATCGATAAGTAGATAAGGAAAAAAAAATGGTTGATTATCTTATAAACAATGCATTTGTTTATAACAATTATTTAAACAATCGCGGTAAAAAATTAAAAAAATATATTTTCATGTAGCTTTTAACTGTTAGAAATCATAAAATTTAAAATATTTGAAAAAAAATATTTTTTAATTACTTTTATGCAGTTTTTAATTTTTTTATGTTTTCGATTGTTAATAAAAAAGTGGAAAATTAACATTTTTGAATTTTTCCAACGAGGATCTATTGTTATGCCTTTTAAGAATAAATCCACGAAGTGAAAAAAAATCTAGGGTTGTAGTTTAATAATAATCAGGTTTTTTCTGTTAACATTCTATTCAGAAAAAGTTTTTCATTAACTAATGCATAAGTAATGGAAAAATGGGGATAAAATTTTTTCGCCGACGGATTATTGTTTATTTATATATCCCAATAGTACTCAATTTTTTTTGTTCTTTAATATTCATATTTAATGTGTTAAAATGATTTTTATTGTTACCGTGTCCGGGTGACAAATCACGAGCGGAAGCCTTTTAGCGCTATTTTCAGGGCTCCGTAAAAATTATAAATATTAAAGATACAGTTCCGGAAGGTAGGACTTTTTTTTAGGAAATGTCCTCTTATTTTCAGATCTTCTTTCAAGTTTTGAATATCTTTGATAGTTTTTGAGATATTCAAAAAAAACCAAAGCCCTATTTTATTTTATTTTAATTGCTTATAACTTTTGCAATTTTTATCGGCCCCTTTTGGATCTTTTTCTTAAACTTTCTACACAATATTCCGAATCGAATGACAACTTGATCGTAATTTTCGGAGACTATACAAAAATTTAACCTAAAAAGGTACATGTTAACCAGACTAGAAGGTACATACATAATTACAATTTAACTCTGCATGTACTGTAATCTTGAATTCCTATTCTTAGGACATTATGCGACAAGAGATGCACGGCATGGCGCTGGAGACGTTATCGGACGAGGATTGTTCGCAGTTGGAGCAGTTCCACCCTGAAGACATGTTCTGCGCGAAAGGCCGCCCGCCGCGGTTCGACTCCGCTTGCAACGTAAGTTCACTGATTAGAAAAAGATGCATTGAGATTTGAGTCTTAAAGTAGTTTCGGCCGGTTGTCTTAGCTGTGCTGTTTTCCTAGTGTAATCCTAGGCAGATCGTATTGCAGATCTATTTATCATGTTTTTTGTTTGTTTGCTATATTTTATATTTAGTACCTGTGCATAGTTAGGCAAGCACTAAATGCTTGACCTTTTTTTTTTATGCACTACCTCCAACGTGATTGGAGCCTATGTCTACTATCTTCGTTCATTCCAGTTCCATCATTTTCTACTGCTCGTACTTTCATGCGACATACTTTTTCTTTCTTACTTTCTTCTTCTTTCTTGCTTGGGTTATTCTATTCACCCTTCAAACTATTCTATCTATTCTACCTTATCATCTGAATATTTAATTGGCATTGTTCATTTTTTTTAGTATGCTCCAATTCGAAAACCATTTCGAGGAAAACCATCAATTATCCGATTTATCTTGTCCGATTTCAAAAATACTTTATGGTTGCAGATATTTTTGGAAAAGTACTTTGAACCTTTGTTTGACCGAACGACCGGGTTTTTAGACAGAATCCAGCATCGAATGTTTGCCACAAAATTGAAAAAAAAAGTTTGGCTACGGCAACTGTCACTGTCAAATCTACAAAACCATAGACAAAGCCGTTTTTTTTATAGCCAGCCGAACGAAGGCGATTGGGATTCTGTCTAAATTCACGAATTATCAAACAGCGAAAAATATTTATTATTAATTAACAAAGCTACGTAAAAGCATAATATTCAAATTAGTTGCTTGAAATAGTCCATTTTATCAAATAAAGGTGTTAAAAGCACAGTTTAAAAAAAATGAACAATGCCAATTATCCATGTTATTTCTTTTCTTTCATTCCGGCCTCTTTATCACTCCATTCCATCTTGTAATCTGTCCACTTTGTCATACATTATCTCACTTTCTTAACTTAATGCTATTGGGAGAGCGGGTTATGTATGGGATACGTTTACTGTTTTTATTTGCATCGAAACACCATCGAATTCACAATTTCACTTATTCTATCTTTCTTTATTATCTACGTCTATTACTTTTTTTTTTTTTTTTTTTTTTTTTTTTTTTTCTCATTTTCTGCAATGTGGCAATCTGTAAGTAATCACAATGAGCCACCCCTTTGTCCATTACTTGTGCTCGTCATCGACCGAGGAACACTCCATCGAGCATCCCATCAAGAGCTGTCACTGAACCTGCTTGCTAAGGCAGGGACACTGTGTCTTTTAATTCTGGAGTGTTGTACACTTCCTGAGCCCTGCAGTTTCATTGCCAATTGATTTACATGGTTCAGCAACCTGGCCTGATATGATTTGCTGTGTTTGACAATTTCTTGCTTCACTGTACTGATGTTCAAGTCCATGTGTATTAATTTGTTACTTATATAGAATGGTATGTCTAGCATTGCTCTCAGTGATTTATTTTGAAACCTTTGGAGTATTTCAATGTTACTATTACATGCTGTTCCCCATAGCTGTATTCCATAAGTCCAAATTGGCTTCAGTATGGCCTTGTATAAGGTTAGTTTGCTTTCCAGTGACAATCTAGACTTGCCGCCTATCAGCCAGTACATTTCTCTAAGCCTTGTGTCGAGTTGTTTGCGTTTGGTCCAAATGTGTTTCTGCCAGGTAAGTCGCCGATCTAGGTGCATTCCCAAGTATTTGGCAGATTCTGACTGAGGTATTTCTTTGTCGTAGAGTTTGATCACTGGACAGGTCTTTCTTTTGAGTGTGAAAGTTACATGCACTGACTTATCTTGATTAGCTTTGATGCGCCATTTGTCAAGCCATTCTTCAACCATCAACAGGTGTGCTTGTATTTTAGTAGATGCAATCTCTGGTGTTTCGTGAACTGACATTATAGCAGTGTCATCTGCATATGTTGCTGTGATATTTGCTTCAAATGTAGGTAGATCTGCCGTATAAATTAAGTACAGAACCGGTCCCAGGATGCTCCCCTGTGGTACCCCTGATTGCGCCTGAAAAAGTTGTGATGTCTCGTCACTGCATTTAACTTCGAAACATCGCATAGACAGATAAGATTTCATTATCAGGTAGAATGAATGTGGGAGTGTAGTTTTGATTTTCAATAGTAGACCTGCATGCCATACTTTGTCAAATGCCTGTGCGATGTCTAGGAATACCGCTGAGCAGTATTTTTTGTTTTCGAGTGCTCCACTAATCGCATCAGTAAGGCGATGTACTTGCTCTATTGTTCCATGTTGCTCGCGGAAACCAAATTGATGAGTTGGTATTATGTCAGGCAGTAGCGGGCGCATTCGATTTAATATAATTTTCTCCATCAGCTTACCTGTCACTGTCAAGAGACTTATAGGCCTATATGAGCTCACTTCATTTGGCTGCTTCCCTGGCTTGAGTAGCATAATTACTTGAGCGATTTTCCATTGCGCAGGGTAGTATGATAGTCTCAGACAAGCATTCAGGATGATTGTAAGGAGGAGAATCCCCTTCTTTGGTAGATGTTTCATTAAGGTATTATCAATTGAATCATATCCCGGTGATTTTCCTTCTTGCAGTTTCTTTATCTCCGCTAGTACTTCTCGGGGAGTCGTTGGTTTTAGGGGAAGACACATTTGTAGTGGGGAGTTAAGGCTTCTTCTTACTTCTTCATCCTGATCAGGGTACTTACTAGGATGTGGTTTGAATATTGTTTCCAAGTGTTCAGCGAATGCTCTTGCCTTTTCTCTGTCTGATCGGGCCCAGTTACCAGCTGCTGTTCGTATAGGTGGCATGTGTTTCTTAGGTCTCTTTAATTTCCTAGTGGCTTTCCATAGTGAGTAGTTTGTATTCTCAGTTGGGGTGAGGCTGGCTAGATGTATTTGTAGTTCTTCATTTGTAGTGTCATCAATCAGTTTTTTTAGCTCTCTTGTTGCCTTGTTGAATTTTATTTTGTCACTTGGGTATCTAGTGTTTTGCCAAATTTTTCGTAGTCGTCGTTTTTCGTTTATCTTATCCTTGATGAATTTTGGATATTTGTGTGGAGCTTCGGTTTTACCTGGGATAAGTGGCGAGGACATATTGGCTGCTTTATGGATGAGTTTGTTAAGCATTTCTATTGCCTCTTCTATGTCTTCAGTCGTCTTGAGAGGGATCAGGAGGTTTGTGTCATGTGTGATTATGTTTCTGTACCGGTCCCAATCAGTTTTGCGGTTGTACAATCTTGGAGGGTATTGGAGTATAAGTGGTTTGCAATTGACATTTAGTATGACTGGTGAGTGATCTGAGGATAAGTCTGCAGACTCCTCAATGTTGTAATGTGGAATGTTTTTGACAATGTAGAAATCTAGCAAATCAGGTATCTTTTTATTGTCAGTGGGCCAGTAGGTAGGAATACCATGCGAGACACTATGGAGGTTAAGGTCATTGACAACCGCATATAGTTGCCTTCCTCGTGGCAGAGTTAGTCTTGAACCCCAGTGGACGTGTTTAGCATTCCAGTCCCCACCGCAAATGAACCTGTTGCCCATTGTATTAAAGTAGTGCCTAAAGTCTTCCTTCGTAATCACATGCCTAGGCGGGCAATATATTGCTGACAGGGTAGTTTCTGTTGAGTTTTCTTGGATTTTTATTGACGTAGCCTGTATTTTGTCCGTACAATACTCATCGATAGGATAATGTTTAATATTTTCTTTAACAATTATTGCCGTTCCTCCATGCGAATTCCCTGATGGGTGATTTGTTGTGTATGTATTGTAGTTTCTGATTTTAAAGTAAGATCTAGATGTGAATCTTGTTTCTGATATCAGAGCAACATCTATTCTCTCTGTATTTAGGAAGGCTTCAAGTTCTTGTCTACGTTCTATGAGCCCGTTAGCATTCCATGTCACTACTCTTAGGTTTAAGGGCATTTTGGTATCAAATGTGCGATAAGTTGGATCATACGGTCCATCATGTTGTCTAGCATTTGGCTGATTAGTTTTTGAAATCTTTCGAACATTGAGTCAAGTAACCCTACTAGCTGGCTATCATTGATGTCTGGGCTATTTCTTGCGGTGTTAGAGGCTGCTTTAGCGTATGTGTAATTCTGTTTTTTGAAATTTTGTTTATTATCCAAGTTTTCTTGATGTTGTTGCTGTTGTGTGTGTGCTGTTTCTTCTTTATCTTTTGTATTTTTCTCATTTTTTTGAGATTGTTTAATCTTTACTGTTTCAGGCCTTTTTTTGGAGCGAAGTTCTTTGTACTGTTGATATTTTTTGCATCCCTTGTAGCTTGCAGGGTGTTTCTCTTGACAGTTAGCACAAGTTGCGTCTGTGTCTGGTGTCTTAGGGCATGTGTTTGTTGCATGTTCTTCGCCACATTTGACACATCTTAACTTAATGCTATTGGGAGAGCGGGTTATGTATGGGATACGTTTACTGTTTTTATTTGCATCGAAACACCATCGAATTCACAATTTCACTTATTCTATCTTTCTTTATTATCTACGTCTATTACTAAACTACTATTCATTGATGTATGATAACACATCCATATACTTATTATATGTTGCTATCATACTCTTATACTACCTTATTTCTATTGTTTACCTTACTTACAATTTTACGACAAAAACCTAAGAAAATGTCCCTTTCTTTACTTGCTATTACCCCTGGTAGGTTCTCTGCTCTCAACTTTACATCCATTAGATGCTCGACATCGTACCTCTCTCTCGCGAAAATGGGGCAGTTCAGGATTAGGTGCTCTACAGTTTCAGATTGCTTGACCTTTAGACGTTCTTCCCGTTTTCTTCCCGTTAGTTTCAGAATGCTTGACCTTTAGACGTTCTTCCCGACGTTCACCACTGTTCGTACTTGGTGTTCTAGGGTGACAGCGGCAGTGGGCTGGTGACGGACGACGGCGGTCCGCGGCGTCTGGTGGGCGTGGCCTCGTGGGTGGAGGACGACGCGCGCGAGTGCCGCCCCGGCGCGCGCGTCGTGTTCTCGCGCGTCGCCGCCGCGCGCGCCTGGATCAAAGGGATCACTGGCATCTAATCTAATTAATCTGCTTAAGGACCTATTTCATCGCTTTCATTTTGTAAGAATAAACAGAGATGCTGTCATAGATATCAGATACCTACCTGAAGACCTTATAGTATTATTTTTTGTATGGAATAGTCTTCACAAACGTATCTCGAAGACGATCAAGTGTTTGTAAAACTTTCAGAACTACATATACCTCAAAAACAATCCCAAAATCCAAATACTTAGCGTGGCGCTTAAGTTACTTGCTTATATTATCTACTCATAAATTATATGAGAAATCTGAAGTTAAAGGGTCAGCATAAAGTATGACATTTCGCAAGAAGTTAGACTTCATGGGGCATTTCTTCAACAATCAATGCATTATGTACCTACCCAAAGGGTACACGAATTGATATGTCATTACTTAGTTTTTTTAACTACAAATGTGTTGGTTTTAACTGGAAGTCGACTTTTACGTATGTATTGTATAAAATATTTACCATAATTATTAATGAATGAATAATATTATGAGAACCATTGAGGATGTTTAATTTTACCTCTATAAATAGGGTAGGTAAGTACCTTCCCTATGGATTTCGATTACCTAATACCTATCGTCTAAATGTTCAAGTAATCGTAACCTGTAGGCTTATTACCTAACTCGCTCGCAATCGCCATCGTGTTCATTTTGACAGTTCATGTATGGGCTGACAATTGGCATCGGAATCGGCTAGCTGTCACATTCATACAAGAACTGTCAAAATGAACACGATGGCGATTGCGAGCGAGTTAGGTAATAAGCCTACTGTACCTCTCACGAGGGCTGCGATCCGCAATATGAAAATCAAATGAAAAAGCTAGGAATCACAATCGAAAATGACGAGTGCATCACGAGCATTTAAAGTTAACCTGTCGTTTACCTACTCTGGGAATAAGACCCTGGTTTAACGTGTGTAAAAGTAGGTAAGCAGGCATCTTATTCTTTATCTCATGGTCAATGACGCGTCGCGTTCGGTTGCATAAATACGGCGGTGGCGGCGGCGCGCCGGGACTCCGCCGCCATGATCAGAGTTGTGTGCTTGTGCTTGCTGGCGCTCGCCGCCGCCGCGCGCGCGCGCCCCGACGGACCCGCGCAGGTCCATGCTTGGAACCTTAACATTAGTGAGTCTGAGCCCATTATCATACGACGGAAACAACCGTGTTTTTGTTTACGACTGTAATGCAAATGATAGTCAACCGCCGACGCGATGTTCCATTGCTTTTAAATAAACTTTTATTAATAAATCAACTATTTATACGTCTTATGTGACTGATAAATATCAACGAGCAATGCTTTTATCACTATTTCGGGTGGCGGTCTATCTTCAGTGATAATGAAATGATAGTACCTAAATTAAAAAAATTAACAGTGCTCATGTGTGACAGGACTACCCTCTAATTTAAAATGTTAAGAAAATGATTCAATAATTCGGTCAATTCCTTCAGCTTGCTTAACCTCTACTTAGGATAATTCTACTTACCGGACATACCGACTTAATTGTAGTTAGGTAATGACTATTTTACGTATTTGAAAACTACAATAAAATTCTTCAAAACTCATTTAAATGAATTATGTATGAGAGACAAAAGGTCCTATTTTAAACTTATCTACACCACTAAATCTATTTTTATAAATAATCGGTGAAACCGACATTGTCACAGTTCGTGTACCTGTGTGTAAAAAGGATACTCGTATACGATGTAAAATACACGCCTACAAATAATGTAAAGTTTTTTGGTCATGGTCAATGAAAATAATAATTGTTTAATCAGTATTACACACAGCCACCGCCTCTGGTGCCTGTGTCAAATCTGTGAGGTATTTTGAAGCGGAAATCCCTGAGTAGCGGCCGTGGGGGAAATACGCTACTTTTGTGCGTCGCCGATAAGAATAATTAGTGAATTCGCTTGCGAGTTGCCACTACTACACGCCATTAACGGGCCATTATAAAGGCAAATTGCATGTCGTTGAATGTTCACAAGCAGAAGTCGATATCGCGGTTACTGGAGAAAATACATTTCAAATCGTAGAAATACAGGTGATATGGCTTTCCTTATCTAGGGCGTTCCCTCTCGGGGGTGGTTTTTGAAAACTTATCTGTGGAAATAACACTCAAAAGTAGTAAAAACTCAAATTAGAGTAGTAAAGTAGTAGAAAATTAATCTGAATCACAATGACTGAGTCAAGCATCAAACTTATTCGAGCGGTACCTAGTTATGAAGCAAAACACTCTCGAGTAGTATTTCCACAATGTGATTTTATTTATAGCCTAACAAATTTCTATTTGACCCTGATATGGTGTCGCTACAAACAGCTTACATATCCAATAATTTGCATACGTCGTGTATGCCTACTCACATGTATAGCACTATAAAATGTACCGGTCACGTCAACGATGCCAATTTCAAAACGTGTATGGGAATGCTGTGAAATCTTGTAGTAGGGTTAACTTAACATGTCTTTTTTTTTTTAATATACACATTTACATTGTTATTTCATAATTAATTTGTAAAGTGAAAAGATTTCGATTTTTAAAGTGTATATTTAAATAAAAAGACATGTCAAAATCATTTACATTTAGTTAATTACCTTTCTAGTATATAGCTGTTCCCCGCTGTTTCACCCCCGTTCAATTTTTTTTTAATTTTCTGTTTTTTACCATAAAACATTCCGTGGAACTTTAAGAATACCTATATGAAAAAAGAATTAGCCGAATTGGTCCAGCCGTTCTCGAGTTAATTGCGCTTAGCAACATTCATTTTTATTTAAATAGGTAGTTAGTTATCTTTTTTTGCCTGTTTGTGGTATGTATGTTGTATTTTGTAGTATTTGGCATTTATAAGGCATTTATGAACGATTTATAAACGCGAAATCTTTTCTTCTTGTTTACATCGGTGACATTCGATGACTTACAACGTCTGTTATCAAAGAGTACTCTTAAAATAAATTAGTACCACTGAAAATCCGCAACATAACGAAGGGCAAATAGAAAGTTGTTAGGCTTTAGATGTTAAGTAAGTCGAAAAGGAGTAGACACAAACTCTTACGAATTAGAAAATCTGTTTCTGTAATTTTCAGATTTTTTTGCTTTATTCAACCGCGGATTACAAGATGACGTTTGTTTACCGACGGGTAAGAAAAATCAAAACGGGTGTTTTTGTTGTTCGCGTCTTGCCGTCAAAGTTGCTTTAAATAAAACTACCGCAGCTTGTAAAATTGTGTGCCACGCTGGGGTGATATCCTGGGCTAGCTATTTCAATAGTGTCTGTCTGTGCTAAAAGTACCTACCTTCGTATGTTTCGAATTTTCTGTTGCTAATTTTCGGCTTAATTACTTAATGAAAAATATTCATAACTAATGAACTTGTACTACTTATCTTTATATTATTAAGGGCCTAAAAAAATCATATAGAAATGTATTGGCTGTGCGTCACTTGGCCACGCTTTGGCGACGTCTGCTTTGTACCTATAGGATACATAGCTGGCGACGTCGCCGTGGCGTCCCGTCAGGAGGGCTTTAAAAAAATTGTATGAAACTGAAAACTGAAATTTTTTAGGTATTAAAAAGAAACTAAACATAACATCCTTAACATTTTTGAACTGTACGGACGGCAACTGCAACAATGTCACATGTAAAAATATCCTAAACGATAAAATATTGTATACCTACCTATGTAATAGGGATTTTTTGTTGCCGTATACAAAAGATCTATTCGCACTGTTACGATTTGAATGCTATAATTTTCAGCTGAGCCAACCGTCGCGGCGAGCGAGGCGGCGGCGACCGAAGCGGCGACGTCGGAGGCTGCGCCGGCGCCGGTGCACCAGCGGTTCCCGCACGCCGTGCTGTTCGGCGGCACGTGCGGCGGCACCATCCTCAGCGACCGGTGGATCCTCACTGCCGCGCACTGGTAAGCTGCCTTGTGTCAGCACAACAAGTCTAATCCGTAATCTAGATCCGTACGAGTCCATGTAAACCTTACATGCTATGGACTCGTACAGATACATTGTAAGGTGTCGTCTTTTTATCCCGCCCTCACATGTGCGTGTTTGGTATGTCGTTCTTTCACTGGGGTATATAACAATAAACAGTTTTTTTTTTAACTAACGTTTTTTGAATACCAAAATATTGGGTAATCAAAATTTTAAAGTAAAAAACGATCTTTAACTAAAACGTTTCACTGCGCTCGCTCTTCACGAGTACCGATTTAGAGACGGCTGGCATGAATGAGTGGGCGGTCACTAAATACTTGAAATAAGACCCTAGGTAAAAACCAGAGGCGCACAACCTTTTGAGAAACATAGGAAGAATCATTTTTTTTAATGTCAATTTTTCTTTATTTTTTTTAGTGTCTATAGCTATGTTTATATACCCCAGAGAATTACCGTACAGAGTATTTGTTACACCCTCTATAAGTTACGCAAACAATTAAATGCAGCATTTACCTCAGCGCCAAATAAAAAGGTACTTATAATTACTCCAGGAATGTTGTGAAATCATCGATGACTGCATCAAGTGATGCAGTGTCATAGTTAAAAACACACTCATGGGTAAATAAAACAGAAACAAGCAGCGGTGTTTGAACACGCACAAAAAATAGCGTTTTTGCTTCCTTGTTGATCCGGTTAGCACACTTCGTAAAACAAGAATAACAATAAGATATTAATGCAACTAACTGCACATAGATTGAAGTTTTGAAGCTCTCTGTAGCATGGAAGGTATTGTAAATTTATATCATAAATACGCAAGACTTACTTAAACGATGTCGGTAGGTAGGTAGATACGTCTTGCATTCAATGCGCAGATAAAACTGTGTTTTCCTTGTTTTACAATTACTAATATTATGTTGACAACTTTGTTACCTTGTCGGTTTATCAGCTTCGGCAGTTTCCTACAGCATCTCATTAATTATATTTAAGCTACAAAGTAGGTACCTCGGTACGGAAGCTTTAGGTGCACGAGTCGACTCGGACTTGGCCCATTTTTTTATTTGCAACTTCGTTCTAGTAGACAATGTCAGTTTTAAGCCACTTGAGACGCGTGCGATAATGAGAGACGTGGTCATATATTCGCAAACCGAAAATGAACCGGATACCTACAGAAATTTTGAATACGCTCCAGTTTATTCAACTGCTCCTCTGTGAGATCAAGAAACCCTCAGAATCACTTAAAAAGTAGCAGAGAGATGGATGAGATAACATTCCGCGGGCCGAGATTGCGCATGGTATCAGTGGTGGTAGTTACGAGTAGATGCCAGAATCTTATAAGAGAACGAAACAGGCCCTTAGTTTGAAAACTTTGACCACAATTATCAAGTTCTAGGTGGCATTCGTTTCCGTGACCCCATGATAACGCGGCATTGACGTGTTGACTGGGTTTGATATCTTTACGGGTCAGTATGAAGTAATTTTAAGTAAGTAAATATTTGAGTACAAATAATTGTCATCATCATCATCATCACAAATAATTATAACAAAATTTTACACGCAAGATCTAAATTAAAAATAAACATCTACTATCCTGTTTTACGTATATTTTCACGCAAACTCCTATTTAGAAAAACGAGATAAAAAAAAAACCAAATTGATTTATCTGTAAAACCATTGCGAATTTGAGTACCGCGGGTTTTTTTCTTCGATACTTATAGGTACTTTAGTAATCCTCATTCGTAAGTATGTATGACGCCAACCTAATTGGGCTCTAGGTGAACTAGTTTTATTTCCGTCTCTACATCCGGTCCCGCTCAGGATTTCCGTCGCCTAAATGAATAATAGTGCATCCAACCGCAACTCGAAATCGAAAACTACAATAAGCTTGTATTGTTGACAAACCAATAATACTATAAACCCATTCATCTCAGACTGTATAGGTACAGATTCATCTTCAAACCAAATGGTCCATGTAATACTTGCTGTTGTAAGAATGAGGTTGATGAACAAATAGCAGCTGTCACTTAGACAGGAGTTTGGGCGCGACGGCACTCGAGCTTAATGGCGCTGATTAAAGGTTGTACTTAGAGACTAAATAAACGAAATACTTAATAAAGAAGACTTATTATTACTACACTTGCTGACCCGACCGACGTCGTTCTGTCGAACTATTTCTCGTTTACCCAGCAATTAAAAAAAACCTTAATTCCTCGAGCTTCAATTAATATTTTATAAAAACTCAATTGGCCCAGCCGTTCTCGATTTTTTAGCATTTTCGCCACTGTAAAACTACTCTCAACTACGGTCCAAATCTGACTCAAATATTTTGGTTTAGGTGTGACTTTTATTGGAACCAGGAAGTTCAATGGTTAAATATGTTCATTAACCAAAAGAAAAACTTGGAGAAAACAAAAAAGAATATTGGTATGGATACTTAGTCGACTTGAAATTGTCGACCATTGTTTTAGTACCTACTCAACTATAGTTAGGTAGTTTTACGGCACTCGTTATTAACCGACTTCAGAAAAGGGGAAATTCACAGTTTGTCGGAATTCCTTATCTAAAATATAAAAAAATTAACTCCTGTGTTCTAATAGGTAGGTACTTTACGATGCATTTGGTGCGGAAATTATTCTCACTTCTTATTACTTTTGTGTAAGTACCTATCTGCCATACTAACATGAAACAGTTTTAAATTATGTATGCAAAAATGCAACCACAACAGGATGTGTTAAGGAATTCCTAAGTGTAATTGAACAATACATCACATTAGATTACATGATACTTGATCAATGCAAGCATCTTACCTACTTCTGCATACCAAATTGCTAATTAGGTATAGAATATAATACAAAAACTATAGCATAACAGGTTAGGTAACTGATTCTGCAAGGCAATCGAAACGAATCCACTTATGCGTGGAAAATTTTAATCATGATGCTCGCCTCAGTTCAATGATAATGAACACAACGACTGACAAGAAATGACCGACGCGAGTGTAATTTGTTCCGTTCCCACATTTTTTGTCGTTGGTTTCTTACAATGCACTGAAAATGGTATTTTTTAGGCAACATCATTCGTAGCGTTCCCTAAGTACGTTATTCATAAGCGCTGCACTGGTTTGGCTTAAGTAAGTACCTACCTATGTTAACTTGGTTTAGTTTTTTTTTGGATTCCGTACCTTAAAAAGAAAAAAAAGCCCTCGTGGAACACTACCATCACAACGTTGCCCGGATTTCTATGAAAAACAAAGTTTTTTTTGTGATAGAACGAACATAAATATTAAAACGGTATCATTTTAATTTTAAATTTGTACAGATACAGAACCCTCAGTGCGCGAGTTTGATTTGTACTTGACCAGCATTTGAAATATGGTATCTACCTATTTTGCCAATATCAAGTTTTAAAACATGTCGGCCATGGTAACGATAAAAACATTCCAAGGGTAACCTGCACGGCTCCGACTTAGAAAAATACTATCGTTAACCTGGATTAGGGTTGGCAGTTCCATACATTTTGACACTATTTAATCCTGGGTTACTTAAAGTCGAATTTGGATGCAATGCCTAACAAAAGCATTAAGAGAGGTACCTAATGGCGGGAGAATCTGAATGGTGACCTTCTTAACGTATCATTCCCTTTATCTGTCACTATGTTATTTCCCCTCACCAGACAGACGAAACTTACAAACGTACTTGCATGTAAATTAATATGAATAAGAGGATAACACTACTTCACTAAGGTTTATATTAGGTACTTTAACTTATGGTTTTGCGAACGTCCTGAACCTGGTATAACTACCTAGGTACTCATGCCAAGCCAGTAGGTACCTACTACATATATTTATTATCTTTATGAAAACCGTGGCCTACTAACGTTAATATTTACCTACTAACTGGCCCATTTACGCCAGCAAATAAATGCATTGTTATCAGTTAAGTACCCATTGGTAGGTAGAAACCTAAATACTTTCTTGAGCAATACATGGTTAGGTATCGAATATAATAATCTTATGTGCACCTTACTAGCTTTATAGCTAGCTAGCTATCAGTTTTCTCTAAAATTCGCCCCATATTTAGATAAAAATCAATTTTTTAGATTGTCATTAGGGTTCGTCATGCTGTCTCACTCACTCTTATGGGTATACTTGAATCGGCCGATGGTAGTTACGCGAACCCAAAGGGCATTCTAAGAGCTCACGGACTGTACCTAATCTGAACAACAAAATATGGCAATTTTGTTAAAAATGTACTTTTGTGTCGGCAGCACCTTGTTCACGGGCGGGCGCTCCATCCTGGCGGGCACGAGCAACTCGGACTCCGATGACGGCCTCTCGGTGCGCATCAAGAAGCTGCACGTCCATCCGCGGTTCTCTGTCGGGCCCTACTGGCTCAACGCGAAGAGATTCAACTTTAAGCAGGTTACTATACAACTTATCTCTTAACAGTGAAAGCCCTGTCATACTAACAATACAAGTTCCGTATTATTGCGCCATTAGTTAGTAGATATACGTTTCTTTCATTTTTAACAACTTCGATTTTCACTCGTGAGTAACCTACACGCAAAGTAATAGGTACCTACACGCACTCGCAGTGTAATAAAATCTCACAAGTTAGTTTTATACCCTGCCTATAATCGTTGTAATATCTATCGTACATAATGTAACTTCACTATTCTATTTTCAACATGAAACTACCGTGAGACTTAATCATTATTACACATAAACGGATAACTCACGTATAAAAAGTCGAGTGATGCTCGACATGTTTCGGACTATTTCGTAGTCCTTCTTCCTGGAGCGCTCGCCCCGGCGGCAGCGAAACGAACACTGCGCGCCAGCGCTCTGTTCGCGCGGCTGCTCGACGCAACTGACAGCGGCGCACAACTACCCTCGTTTTCATCGTCATTTTTATTACTGTCAAATGTAGGGCAGCACACAACACTGATCACGTCACTCCGTAAAGGTTCGCTCACACTCACCGTTTGGTCAATATTTAAAACAGTTTTCCAACTCGGGGGCACCGACCATCCACTATCCCGGTTGAAATTGGGATACCGACTTATTTCAATGGCTTCACGTACTTTCCGCGGAATGAAAAACTTTTCTCTCGCCAGTACTGACACCTTATCAAACCTGATATAATGCGTCGAATCAGATTCCATCGAATGTTCAGCGACAGCAGACCCCTTGTCATCCTGTTTCTTCATACTGCGTATGTGCTCCGCCAATCTCGTGGATATATTACGCCCGGTCTCTCCGATATAGTTTTTCCCGCAGGAACAAGGAATCATGTACACCCCGGGAACATTAAGGGGCTCTTTATCCTTTGGTGAACGCACCAGCTGCCTGAGCTGCATATGGGGACGGAAAATCGACTTGATGCTATACCTCCGGCGTAACAAGTTACTGATCTTATCCGTAACCCCCTTTATGAACGGCAAGTATACCGGCACCCTCTCTACTACGGCCGGCCGCTGACGGACTGATGCATTCACCACACGATTGCACTGCCTCCAGTTATAGCCATTGCTTTCCAGAACACACTTTACGTGACTTAGCTCACGATTCACATATTGCGGATCACAAATGGTCAAGGCTCGATCTATCAATGTCCTAGGCACAGAGAATAAATGACACGGATGGTGGTGTGAATCAGCCCTAAGGTATCGATCAGTATGAGTCGGCTTACGGTACACCGTAGTCATGAGTCTCCCACAAGGTTGCCGCATGACCAACACATCCAAAAAAGGCAACTTTCCTTCATTTTCTCTCTCCACTACTTTGAAATAATCGGCACAGATAGGTATCGATACCTACCCACAGTACAACTTGCTATGGACGTTTGTGTGATGCTTGTGTTTAACTCCAGGTCTGCATAATAATGAACGCAATGCGCAGGTAATCTATGATTAAGTAGCGCGGGAAAAACCAGTGACGCAGTTAGAGCCCAGCATGACGTGGATTTGTGGACTGTAGCGTTGTGGCCAATTTTAATTTATGAACAGCTTTTCGGTATAAAAACGTGAACCAGTCCCTTGATACTATAGATAGATAATGATATCTAAATGAGGATAGATTTCTTTTCGAAACCCAAATGATTTATGGCTGTCAAACATAGATCAACACATATTGCCATCAACCACCCAAATCACCGTTTCTTCCTAAAAGCTAGGCCTTCGTTACTTAGGGCTTGACTTAATGGGATTGTGAAATATGTAATGCGTAGCATACGCCATCTAGTCCAGCGCGGTGTTTGTCTGACTGCTGTGTATACTGACGTTGTGTATATTTGGTTTAAAAGCGTAACGAATGTTTTCTTGTGCCCAACAGATAGGCGCCCGCTGGGACTTTATGCTGGCAGAGCTGGAGTCGCCGCTGCCGCTGGACGGCGTCAACATGGCGGCGGTGGCGTTGGACGGCGAGACGCTGCCGGCTGACTCTCCCGTCGGCTACGCCGGCTACGGCGCTGATCACCACGGGGTGAGTGCACCGTAGGTCACCGCCAGCTAGCCCTGGCTAGCTACGGTAGCCCCACCGCGCTGAACGGCGTCACGGTGGCTACCATCTTGTATTCCCGTAGAAATAATTACCCAATAGTCCTAGACTTACTCCTATTGTTCTAGTCAGTGGCGTAACTATAGGGTGGCAGGTTTGGCAAAATGTCACGGGCGCCTAACTCTAATGGGGCCCCGAACTGGCTGACCGTGTAGCACCTACGTTGATGCACTTCTTTATACTGAGAAAGGACTCCCATTTGATAATACATATGCCACGGGCCCCAGACGTTCTGGTTACACCAGGTTCTAGTTAAGTACTTTGTACTTGATCTTATACTCTCAGCTTCATTTAACGTGTCGTCATATTCCAGGGCGTGATGCGTCCCAACATGCACGCCTTTGCTCTGCGAACGCTGGCGGAGGAACGATGCGCCGAGCTGGAACAATACGATTCGCAGGACATGCTGTGCGCCGAGGGTCGCACCGAGACGAAGGACTCCGCTTGCAATGTGAGCTTAAGATTTACATCTTTCATTTAATATGTCGCTATAAACAACAAACACGGTGGGAGGAACAGCCGAGCCGATTTCAGCTGACACAATGATCACCTGATTATGTTAACTCCACGGTTTCCACTGGAGCCTTTTCACGAGAGGTTACAAAAAAAATTGCCAAAATTTCTTCAAATCAATCTCCAATTCTTCTCTCAGCAATAGGACATGATTTAACGTACACAAGTACCTACCTATGCACAGTCGAGGGCATAAATATCGATACAGCCATCATGTCCAATATAAGTATGTAGGTATAGCCGACCTTATTGTTTGTAGCATAAAGTTTGTAGATGTTTTTGACGTCTTGGTAACGTACATATATTTTCACCTCACTTGCTCGAAAAGGCCGTCTTTCTCGTTCAAAATCTGCGTGGAAATTGTGGAAATAACTATTATGCCCTTGACTGTGCATAGTCTGCATGTACATAAGTATTATCAAAAAATTTCGTGACCATTTTGATCCCATTCGTACCTACCTACAGTTAATCAAGAAACAATCAAGCTATAGTTATTTGTTATGCAAGGCTGCAAAGTGTTTGTTTGGCGCGAGTGCCTGAATTGAAACCCGAGCAAGCGAAGGATTCTATGATTGAACCACGAGCGAAGCGAGTGGTTCAAAAGAAGAATCCTGAGCGTCGCGAGGGTTTCAAGGCACGAGATACTAAACAACTTTGCTGCCGAGCGAAACACACAATTTTTCACCTCACTACGGCGAGAAAAATGGTGGATGAAAGAATCAGTCTAATAGTAAATAAGCTTGTTTATTATTTTTCTTCTAAATAAGAAAGGTAAAAGGATCTAAGCCCATACAGCCTAGTCTAATAATCTAATAAGTAAAACTATTTTTTCTGATTGTTCTATCATATTAATTTCTTGTGTATTATACTGTTTTATCATAAACCAAACAACAATTTTGTTCAACTTTTTGGTTTCCCGACGAGAAATCTCTAAAAACTTTTATTTTTTTCTAATCATAGATATATTTTTAAAAAGAAAGTTAAAACATCGCACTAACTAGACTGAATTAATAAAATGGGGCGCGTTCTGAATTTGCATCATAATATCTGTTTTTTCCAGCTTGGTTGCTATTTTTGTGGGTAACCACAAATTAAATTAATTAATAAAAACCAATATCGTTTTTTCTTTTAGCAACGAAAGTTAGCAAATCTTGAAAATAACTTACGAAGTAATGGATTTAAAAATAAATTAATAATGGATACCGAATCGCGTTTCTGAACGTGACATTATGTTTTTTTTATCGGATGAAAAAGTTAGGGGTCTGATAACAAGTTCGACATTTGAAGTTCGCATTATTCCGTCCTTCTCATTCACCTAATTAAGTACTATTCGTATAAGCGAGACGACAACATACGAAGTTCAAAGTTCTAATTTCTGAGTATATGAGTAGGTGGGCAATGGTGGTCATCGTCACGTTCGAATTTCAAAAACCTTTTCCACGCAAGCGTGGAAAAAGCAATTTTCCACGCAGATTTTGAAGGAGAAAGACAGCCTTTTCGAGCAAGTGAGGTGAAAAATATATTTTTTGTTCTAGGGTGACAGCGGCAGCGGGCTGGTGACGGACGACGGCGGTCGGCGGCGTCTGGTGGGCGTGGCCTCGTGGGTGGAGGACGACGCGCGCGAGTGCCGCCCCGGCGCGCGCGTCGTGTTCTCGCGCGTCGCCGCCGCGCGCGCCTGGATCAAGCAACTCACAGGCGTCTAAACATCCCCTGAGGAACACTGGGTCTAAAGCATTCGACGATCTTGTGACTACATCGCGAAAAAACCAATACTTTATGTCCAGGAGTTCTCGAAGATCGAATCAGCTTCGTTTTTTGACCTAACCTGTGTGTAAAAATTTGTGTGAATTTGACTTGGTACTTTACATAGGTATTTTACATCCGCTGCTAGCCTGCTACTAACGTAGTTATCTAGTCTTGTACATCCTACATACTTATTGATTGTTGATGTATATCTATAATATACTAAAGCGGTCGTTAAACCATAACACATGCAAAGGGATTCCACGGAACTCAAAAGAGGAACCAGTTTCGTGTTTCTAATCTTAAATAAAAACCTAAATAGCTTAATTTTAATAGGATGTGTACATGAACTTAAGTTCTCGGGGTCATTGATCCGAACATAGCAGCCTCGCGTGACCCGCATTCTATATAGGCCTATCAAATGCATTATTTTCGCTGTGACCAAGATATAGGTAAGCGATAACATTTGACCATGACAAAACCGACTGGTTAGCAAGTAAAATATATAAAATCGAGCCATATGAACAAATTTTAGAAATCTAAAGGAACATAATAATGATCTTATGAGTTAGAAACTTGACGACCTTTGAGAGATGCCAAAGATTAAATTTTAGTTTTATAAATTCGGATTGCGCAGAGCACGTAGCTAGGTTATGCTGATGGGCAATTGCCAGGTACAGGCAGTGTGGAATCACTATCCTAATCAATTAAGCTGGCGAGTAGTGACTGGGGTGTACATGCATAATTATTTGTCACCATCATACATACCACCAAATTCGCCTTCATGTTACCAAGGTGACCCAAGTTGGGTCAGAGATACAATCTTTCGAGTACTTAGCGTGTCAGTCAACTTTTAGATTAATCAGTTTTCTAGCTACACGTTCTGCGAACTTTCTCAATTAGTTAATGTAGACATACAACTGCAGTTTAAACCTACCTACCAACCAAAATAAACTTCGTCGGAATCCGGACTATCACGTTAAACCAATTGCCCATTCCCAGACGGATAAACAAAAAATCATTAGTTAAATTACCTAGTGAATAAAAAATATGGCGTACCTACGTCATTTGCGAAATCGCCTTGCCAATACAGTAAGGGCGAAAGCCATTTTTTTTTTAAGTCGTACTTAAGTAACAAATACTTCACAAGTCATTTGGTATCGAACTGAAAAGAGGTCAAAATTGTTTAATTTCTTTCTTATGTTATTGTAAGTAGTAAACTTAAACTAAGTGACAAATCTCTTGTAAAGAGGGGGTAATCTTTCGAGAGCACTCCTAGTAAAAATTGTTACTAGTTTCGAGTGAGCCATATTTTTTGTATAGCTCTACCGAAGCCACTGCAACGCGCAAAAACTAAGGTGCGGTGCAGCGGTTTCGGTCAAAACATAGTACTGATTGTACAATTATCAAAGGTTGTGAACTTATCTTGTAGGTGTATTCTAGCTCTACGTAATTTGTTACAATAAAAATTTATTATTAAGCCCGCATCTTTCTTAAAAATTTAATGTGATTCCTTATACCGAAATTCATCGCAAATAATGGTTGATATAACGGTTTTGCTAATAATAGTGTTTGTTAGGAGGAAAATTTTGAAAATAAGAATAGCAAATCATGTTCCTGAAAATTTAATGACTTTAATAGAAGAATAACTAAATTAAAACAGCAAGTTAGAAGAAAAATCATTCATTATTATTAACATCATCTTTTTATCTGATTATGTTCAAGCAAAAAGACCAAATTAATCAATGACCTAACAAAATATACAACAAAAGTCATTAAATAATTAAGTCCAACCAATTAGTAAGTCTACTGAGGACGAACGACCGAAACAATAGATACGTAAGTATTATTGATCCAACATCACCGCTAAATGAACAAGTTACATAATAAAACATACAATTTTGAATAATATTGTGATTAAAAAGAAAAAAAAGCTAAATAATTCTTTCCTACTTATATAATGTGTAATAATATAAAGTGTCGACTACTTATAATATGTATAACTATCCATATGCTTACTTAAAATTTTCACACAAAGAGCGGTGCGGGGGAGGGCCGGCGTCGCGCGACGCCCGACCGGGTCGTGCGACGGCGTCGCGGACCGCGTCTGCGACCGCGTCGTACGACCGCGACGGGCGACCGCGCCGGGCGCCTGCGCGCCGGCCGCGGCGCACGCTCGCCTTATCCGATACACACCACAATCTCGCTAAACACTAGTCACTTATGCCGAATGTTAGACAAATAAGAAAGCGACAACTTCCCAAACCAATTAAAGTACTAACAATTTGAAGATGATGTTAATCCGGCGTGAGCTGGCGCGAGCGCACCAGCGGTACAATATACACGGAGCGGCTCCCGACGCTCGCTCGGCAGCTAACAATGTTACCTCGTAAGTGTTAAGCACGTTATGCTCTCCGTTGGAATCATAACAATGTAGCTTTTTTTGGAGTTTAATTTTTTTTACAATATATAGGATTTGTTTCTATAATTAATTATATCTAATATTTACAATGGAGGTGAATGGACAATATTCAAAACTCTACTCGTTATCTCGAAATTAATCCTGAAATTCCTACCCGAAATGAAATCTATCTACAACTTTTAATAAAAATTTAAAAGTAAACTCTCGACACGAATAAGTCTAAATTTTGATGGATCGAGTCTGCGCGTCCGATTTACCAAAAACATTTACAATAATTTCTGTCTCGTAGAGCGTCAAAAATCAAAGTACAGTCGAACTCCGTCGAAGAGTCAGTAATATAATCTAAACGCGAGCCGAGGCGTCGCTTCGCTTTCCGCAAGTCAATCTACTACGTAAATGAGAGACCCAAACTCGATCTAATGTTTATTTAGAGTAAACGATAAGGGTTATATGTCGGTGTGGGGTCTCGGGTCGCTCATATCTTGTGTATCTTCTGCGAGACGACGACGGGGTTGTTGCGGCGGATCTCCTGCGCGCCCAGCTCCCGGTAGTCGAACGAGCACTCGTGCTTGTCGCTGTACCGGTGCACCGCGCAGAACAGCCCGCCGCAGCGGCACTCGAACCCTGCAACAGCGCGACAGCCACCTCAGTCTCACTCCACGCTCCACGCAACTAAATTATTGTCCGAGGCATTCATTTCACTCCTCATATTTGAAAACGAATTTAAACTTAGCTGAGCCGAAATATTTTTGTGGTGCTTCTTACATGTTCAATGTTCATGTGGAAATATGAAATTAATAAGTTTTACTTTTTTTCAGCTAACCTAGCCTAGCCCAGCTTCATTTACTTAACGGACAACATTACTCAGAACCCGACCCCAGTCCATTTTGTATTTAAATGTAACCCATCTGCCGTCTTCCTCAAATACGAACAAAAAAACATCGACATCGTTTCAGTTCCTTTACGACACTGACATACACACGTACAGAAAAATTATATAGCTTACCACTGATTTACATAAAATTAATTAACTGCTCAAAAAATGTTAATTGTAATCAATTGTAAATGTCTTTGTTTCGTAAAATACAATTATTTATAAGTATCACGACTATTCACGACCCAAGACCACGACTTCGCAATCAAACTAGAGGCTATATCCATATAAAGCACGTGTCCGCCATTGGATCAACTTTTACAAGATATGAAGCAATTGTTAACCTCGCTTTTACGAGTACCGACTATGTTAGTTTTGTCGTAAATGCGTATAATACGAAGATTGGCTCATCTTTCTTACGATACAAATTCTGGGAAAGCGCAGGTACACGTAGAGTGCAATGGGACACTAGACAAGAGGGTGTGTGTGGCGCTAGTAACATAGTAAGAGAATAGATCAGTGCTAATATCTTCGCAATTATACGTGTTGATATGATATCAACTCTACATTCTTCCGTTTATCGCATAACAAAAGAAGTCCGCACAGAACAATGACGGCATTCGTCGTTCGGGCGTGTCGCATCCATGATACAACGCCATCTCAGCGCGTCATCGTCACGCGCGGTACAAATGTCTCGCTTATCGCGGCTAGCCGTCGATCGCTGAGACCACGCACGGCTCCTAGCACACGCGCTAACTGCCTACTATAACGATAAACGATAGCAGATACTGCTTTACTACTAAATTGAACTTCTAACCACGACTCATCCAGGTTGCTATTTTCCCCAGAAAGACAACTATGCGACATTCTTACAAAGTAATCAGTATTGTCTATATATTATGTAGTAATTAAAAGCAATCATTTAAAATACCTAAATGTACGTTTGAATTACGCAGTTCGATAGCGGCGAAAAGTTAAACTGTTTAAATGAATAGTTGAAGCGAAGAACTGTGCTCATTTCAGGCATGAAATTAAACTGTCTAAAGGGAGAATTAACAACACTGACTCAACTTACAAGTATAGGCGAAAAAATAAAACATTTTCTTCGAGTTCTGGAAATTTTGACGGCTGAATTTTGGACAACGTTTCAAACAAAACAAAGTGTGTTATTATTTACCTGTAAGTCCAACCTTCTTGCGGCAGACGGCGCATCTGTTCTTCTTCTTCTTGTCCTTGCTGGGGTCCTTGTCGTCGGCGTCCGTGTCGGACGTCGTGCTCGCGCCGCTCGTTCCGGCGCCGCTCTCCTCTTCCAACTTCTGCAAACAACAACACCACGCTGTAAACACTACACATCACACATCTCCTACCCTGCCTCCTACCTTCAACACATACATTGCCTTCATTACGTACTTGAAATTTAAACAAAATATCAAAGGATGCGGTCACTTTGAAAGTCATTGGCGCCTAAAGCGCTATTTCAATAGTATAGTGATGTAGTAAATACAGATAATCCTTGTAAGCCATACTATGTTATGAAAGTGGAATTACACTGTTGCTTTATTATTAAGGAGCACTTGCATGCACGAACAATGAGCTAACACCATCGTGTACGAACAAAACAGCGTCATGAGGAAGCATTACGATTTCGCTTCTATATAATGGCACTATACCATCAACACTTAAATTACAAATCAAGTTAACATTACTTAGTAAATTCGAAGAGTTCAAGAGTCGTCGTGAACTGGCAAGTAGAAACGAGAACTGCGCTAAAACCGAAATTTAAATTAATTTCAACGAACCCTCTTGAGGTTTTTTTTGCTACTCTCTGCTTCTGAATGGCGCACGGTATTGTCAAGTTTTAAACTTGTAGAGATGGCGTCGCTTTTAGAGGCAGTGGCGGCTTCCTCGAAGACTTCATTCCGGCTCTCCTGTATGTCGACCATCTTCCTGTACTTCTTGTCGTCAGTGGGCATGCGCTCGGGCGGCGGCGGCGCGCGCTCGACGCGGCCCGCGGGGACGGCTCTCGCGCCATCGAGGCGAGGGAGCGGAGCACTATCGTTTATTTCAATAGACTGTTGCTTGGTCTCGAAGCTTTTCGAACGAGAGACCGTGTTGCTCTGTTCCGAACTCTGACTGCCGTTACTAGATTTACTATTGCGTCGTAATGCTTTCTTCAGTAACCGTTTACCCTTCGACTCTTTTTTATTGGGGTCATTTTCCATTATTGGGTTTTTCGATTTGTTTCAGGTTGGACATTTTGGACTGAAAAACTTGCGTAACGATAACGTGTTATAATAGAAAATAGCCCCTCATCTCAAGTCACTGGACTTGAGAACTGAGCTATTTAAACTGTTACATTTTATTGATATACTGACTAAAATAAGTATATTATTTAATTTGTTTAAATATAAAATTATTTAGAAATAAACGTTCAAAATATTTTTAGGTTTTCTCGACTCGCGTCTGTCTTGTAAACTTGTCAGTTTGACATTACGATTTAAATTTAAAATCAGCTTTTCTTGAAGGCCATGTACCATTTCATCTAAATAAAAAGTTTAAATATACATTATTATAAATCTTAATAAAATTTATTTTATTTTATGCGTGACCAAAATAAGGTACATATTCATATAGCGTCATATTCATATAGTATGAAACAACCGAGGTGATCAAAAAGTTTGACACAGCATACTATTTCTATGGTTTACCGAACTATTTGGCCGATTTGGATGCTTTAAAATCTTTAAACTATTTAATATGACGTTGACTACATATATCACGCCTTCCAAAATTGAAGTACCTACTTACCTGACACCAAAGAAGTAAGCAAACAGTGTTGGGAAAAAATACATAAGCATTTATTATGTATTGTTGTCACAACTAGCGAGAGACTAATAAGCTGCGTAACTTTCATACCTCAGCTACGTGAGCTGGGGCAGCTTATTAGTCTACTGTTACTTATATTATTAGGATCACAAAATGCCAGAAGCGTCAATTTCGTTGTAAAGACACGACTCACAAGAAAATTGTTAAAAATGAATGTGTAGAATGCGATACGAGATATCCGGCCACTTGACTCATTGACTACATTTAGCGACGAGACGCCAAAAATTATTTCAGCTCCTATTATTGTAACAAATGTGCTTTACCATTAATCATTATTCATGCACGTTTCTTGCTCGTTTGTCGAATTAAATATCCAATAACGCATCAATTAATTGTTTTATGCTTGCTTTTGTTTTTTACACGACTGCCATGCTAACTAAAGGTTGGTCAAGTGTGAGTCGGCCTCGAGCACTAAACCTAGACTTCCGAGCAAAGCGGCTCTGGCGTCACTGACACAGCGACAGTGCCGCCGCGTTAATCAATTTCTTAATTCGTTCAATTGACGCCAGAGCCGCTTTGCTCGGAAGTCTAACTAAAACTCCCAGAATTTTAACGGAGCTAACGCATTGGAGCATTTCGTTATGATCCAATTGGAGTTTCTGGTGTGACTTGGTTAAAGAATACAGCTGGTCATTGTCGCCACCACGCTCAAGTTACAAATCGCTCGTGTTGGATAGACAATGGGGCTACATAGAGCAATGGGTGATAGTAAACAAGAGGTGTTTGGCCTCACATCTGTATGCGCCTGCGGCTGCGCGGCGAGACTGGGCACTGTGGGCGCGGCGGCGGCGAGCGGCGTGGCGGGCGCGGGCGCGGGCGCGGTGGGCACGTACGGTGCCGCCACCGGCGATGGCGTCGTCGCAGGCGGCTGCTGTTTCTTCTTTAGAGCCTCCTGGAACGTTACAACGATCACTTAACACGACACCATCGAGGGAAATCTATCTACTATCGGCTTTATTTAAGTTTAAAATATCCTCTTTATGACAATTTGTTGTATTTAGATAGTAGTTAAGTTAATGTTGTTATAACTTCTCGATGTATAGGAATTAACAATAAATACAAATAAGTTTGAGGCCAAATCAATAATGCAATCATAATTTGAAATTACCTACACTAATTATTTAGTTCGAAAATCAAATTAAATCATTAAACGCATGAATTCTATCTTTGAAAAAAAAAACTTTGATTTTGTCTAGTCTAGCCTAGCTTTGTCCCATTTCATTCGGGGTTAGCTCTCCGTATTTTTCTACGCCATTCCCTACACTTTGTGTCATTTGAGTAGTGCCAATAGTCCTCATAATTCTTCTGTAATGGACAAGTCCAGGGGCGTCAACGTCCTTTTTTTTCCGTAGTAATGGTGTATAAAACTAATGACCAAACCAACGCAATCTATTTTTATATTTTTTATATATTGTTTCGTGCATTAGCGGTAAATTCTACGGATGCACTCAGGAATTCTCCGCCCCGGCCGCTGGGCTGCATACCTTTGCAGTTTACCACTATCTCTAATCTAAACTAAAACAGAAAACATTTTTGTTTTTATTTGTAACGATTAAACTCAAGAATTACTTTCACCATTAGAATGCTACATTATCCCTGATTAACATGGGTTAGTTAATTACAACAGCAGCAGGTAAATAAAGGTGAAAATAAAGGTTTAGCGATCTTAATGATTTTTGTAAAAAAAAAAAAAACAATTTAATAGAACTGGCTATTCTGTAATTCTCTTTCTCCTCCAAGTTCTTCGGTCATTTATTTTTTGCAGAACCCACACTAACCAGCCGTTCATGCAAAGCCGTGCATGCATGGCATGTTGCGTCAAAGATATAATGACACGTAAAGGTCGGCTGTAACCTTGGCAATATTGTGCAAATGATTCTGTTTTTATTCTTTGTGGAAATGATGGAGTAAGAGCTGGTAATATTTTCATGACGTTTTACATTATGAGGCTTATCTAAGTGTGATCAATTGCGACTTTGGAATCAGATTGTCTTTTA
Source organism: Pandemis corylana (assembly GCA_949127965.1). Classification (NCBI taxonomy): domain Eukaryota; kingdom Metazoa; phylum Arthropoda; class Insecta; order Lepidoptera; family Tortricidae; genus Pandemis; species Pandemis corylana. The sequence continues at coordinate 4,407,717 of OX421859.1, read as the reverse complement.
CAACCTGTTTTTCGCTTTTGAGTGAGAGAATTAAACCATATTGCAAATGATAAACATTAAGGATCTGGCTCTTTGAATGAATTAACACCTCTATGAACACAAAATAAACAAAGCAAACGCTGGGACAAAATTTACAGATGCGCTATTTATTGCTATTTTAACTTCTACTGCAACTAAGCGAAAAATTCAAAGTTCTTTTGTGAACGATGGATAGCTAAGAGTCTACGCTTGTGTTTACAGTCTACAAATCAATAAAAATAAAACTTAATGGTTAAATCTTCAGACCACACCGGAGATTGAACACAAAATCGCTCCTGCTGCCCCTTACACAGATACCTACGTTATCATTATCACAAAGTAATGTGTATGCACTACATACGACATTAATTCAAATAACATTATTTGCTATGTGTAGGCCACCTACAGTATCCATTGTCAATTATTTTTCGAGACGAAAGAAGAAGGTGCATAAGGGGCCATCCATAAAATAAATTACGTGAGGGGTTTAGAGGGGAGGGGTCATACCGTATCTCACGTATCTCGGCAACTATGACGTATTTTTTTCTCCACAAGAAACTAACACTTCGAGAGAAATGTGTTATAAACTTATGTACGCATATAAAATTTGGTAAGAATCGGTAAAGCCGTTTCGGAGGAGTACGGGAACGAACATTGTGACACGAGAATTTTATATATAAGATATATAAGATATGGCTAAAGATAACATTTATCGCGGTTATGCGACTTAACAAGGTCGTTTTTTTATGAATCTAAGGCAATTAATTTCAAATTAATGTATGAACTACACTTAAATACCCATTTTTTTAAATCTCACGTGAGATTTAGAAGGTCAAGCTAAATCTCATGAAATGTCACCAAGGTTTTCGAAAAATCGTCAAATTCTCCCCACGAAATTAATGGACGCCCCCTAATATCAATCGTAACTTTTGAAAATGAATAGGTATTTTTTTTTTATATGAATAGGAAGGCAAACGAGCAGGTGGGTCACCTGATTTAATAACCTATCAATGAAATGGTGAAAGAAAACTATTCACTCAGCTCGTATTCGAGACAGATCTACATATTATTATGTACTAAACTTTCTCGGCTAACATTTTCTAAAGCTATTTGCAGATCCTATTTTAAAGCAGGATTATTTACTCATAAAGCTTAGGTTAAAAATAAACCTGTTTTCTTGAATAACACAATATGTTTTACGCAGTTGTAGGCAAGTAAATATTTTGGTTTTAAAGAAAAACCATAAGTATTCATAATTTAAGAATTGTGCGCACAAGAAGAAGGTTAAATTGAAGTGGGAGGAATTATTTCTATACTCGGGAGCAAAGCAACCGGGTCACTTTTCATACAACTTTCTACGGGAAGTGACCCGGTTTTTCTTATATCTTTTTAGTCTGCAGGACATTTTTACTACTGTGCTTACGGAATCAGACATAACTTCGTTGAGGTCCATTTTAACCTCCATCGCAAAAAGAGGGGTGTTATAAGTTTGATGTCGATGTCTGTGTGTATGTGGCATTGTAGCGCTCAAACGGATGAACCGATTTCAATGCGTTTTTTACATTCGAAAACCAGTTTCCTTGCGGTTGTTCTTAGCCATGTTTGGTAGAAATCAATCCAGTCGTTTGAATAGTATCAACTCTTTTTCAAAACGATGAAAGGCAGTTTTTTATGTATTACTCGATTAATGCGTGGGGGTTTTTTTTATAATTTAATGTTATTATGAACTAAACCCAAGGACCTAACAATTTCACGAACAAAAAGCAAGTAGTTGCGTTGGTAATTCGTTCTATTATAATGCAAACACGTTAATTTAGGTAACACATTGTAAATATTTCTCAGACACAGCCCGACGTGCGTTGGTCGATGTTGATCACAAGTAACTATGTAGTATGTAAATGTAACAAAGCAACAATACGTCAGTATAAACAAAAATAATGTTTAATTTCAACCAAGGAAACGTAAGTGATCGTCACGAACCGGAATAACGACTATTTGCCAAACTCATTCATTTTCTGATTTACATGATGATGATAATGACCTACCTCCAAACAAGTAAAAAATTAAATTAAACACATTAGTTTTTCCATGCGACCACTGTAAAGTTCAAACCTATTCTGTGAATTTGGAGAAACACAAATAATTTTTAATCTATCTTTATCTCTTCAAATTGAGATATATGTATGGATTGTATGGAAACTAAGTGATTATGCATAATTTTATCCTGTGTATGCATTGGTCAATTTCCTTATCTTGACTTGAATGGCACATTGTAATTAGAATAGTTTTATCAGTCAGTCCCAGTGTCGTTTTAGTTAAGGATAACTTCAAAGCTTTTTCAAAAATCATACTCATTTCCTAATTTCATGGTAATGATCTAGTGGGCACAATTTATAGACAAGAGAAACAGGCAAGAGGCAGGCAAAGGCAAAGTCATGGGGCAGGCATGGAGAGGGAGTCAAATGAACAAGTGGCATCGTAGCTCTCAAGCGGATGGAGCGATTTTGATGTTTTTTTTTTCATTCAAAAGCCAGTTTCCTTGCGCCTTCTTATCCATGTTTGGTTTTTTTTTTTATATATTAGAACCGACAAACGGGCATGCGGTGCACCTGATGGTAAGTGATCACCGCCGCCCATGGACAACTACAGCACCAATGGGACTGCTAGCGCGTTGCCGGCCTTGCAAGAAATGGTACACTCGCCTCTTAAAGGTACCCATGTTATAGCCAGTTAGAAAAAGCCAGCCCATTCCAAATTTTGCACGTACGGGGCAAGAATGACCGCTTAAATCGCACGGTGTTGGAGCACCAACTGTCGAGGTGATGTTGGTGGAAACTACTTTTGCGTCGAGTAGTACGGTGATGGAACTTGGTAAAGATCGGTCCGTCAGTTTAAAGAGTATCGGCTCTTTTTCAAAATTATGCAAAGAATTTTTGGCATAAAACTGTTTTTTTTATTTACGTAGGATTACTCGATTAATGGTTTTTAACAATTTTAATTTAATTATTGACTGTGTCTTTTTATTGTATTGCCTAAGAAGTGTGTATGATTTCATTGCCTAAAAAGTTGGTCAAAGCTTGCAGATGTTACTTATTTACTATCAATGTCAGCATGATTCCTCCACGCGTACTTGAGAAAAGGGGTCTTGACAGACAGACGGACAGACAGCAAAGTGGTCTTATAAGGGTTCCGTTTTTGATGGCTGAGGTATGGGAAGATACTTCAAGATGTCCCATTTCTTATTATAACAATACATGTTGACTTAATGGTGACATGATAACAATTGACTCACAAGACGGCTTTGCTGCATCTCGTTAACAAGCGGAATTGGCAAAACTATTTTTACACACATTTTACACGTCAATAGGTGGAAAAGTTACTATACAGCAAGCATGTCTGGGTCACACCGCTTGTGTACAATTTACGTCGCATTTCTTTCATACACCTCAAATAAACAAGTTTTCAATCGGCGCCGCAGCGACATTGCGCTAACGCCACGCCTTTGAAAGAGAGAGAGATAGAGAGAGAACTATATTTATTCACACAGTAGCTATTGCCCGCAACTTCTGCGAATTCCTTTATAGCTATCCTGCGGGAACAAAGCAATTTACATAAAAAATTGCTTTTGCGTTATTTCCAACTGTAATCAGATCTGTTCAGCCATTTTGGCGTAATTAAATAACAAACATCCTTCCATCCTAAACGTCTCATTTATAATAGTATTTAGAATTAAGATAGTAAGATTGCTTTACCTCATACCTCTGAATTGCTGTCTAACGTATTGGTCAAGTACAAAAATAAATATAGATTCAATGCTCTAAATAATTATGTACCAAGATCTTATTCCGTTGACATAAAGGTGGTATAGGACACTTGCCTGTACCTACCTACATACTTATTATACGAATCGAGTTAAGTGTTGAAAGTGATTTACAGCCTTAAATTAGGTTTTCCAAGTATTATGTTCATTCAGAGTGAGGAACCCATACAGGGAATATATGTACAATGTAGCATGACATATTAAGCATTCAGGGAAAACCAATCACCTAAGCAGGAAACAATACTTTGCGAAAAATAGGTTAGCAAAACAGTACCAATACATAGTAAATAGGTGACAATCACGACACGATGACGCCCACCGTGGGTGTTGATATTATTAAACCGCTATGAGAAAGGAATCTGTCATTCCATATATATTTTGACTAAGTTTATTAGAATGGCAGATTTTTCAATCCCTTTCTCATCCTGGTTTAGTAATACTATATGGTTATAGGTTAATTTTGATAAATCCATGTTTTTGTAGATGGACTATATATATATATATCTAAAAGCATAAAATTGAAGTAAACTAGGTATATACGACAATAAAGCAAATATAATTAAATTGTTGAAAAATAAACATATGCGTACAATAAAGACATAAAACAATAACGTAACCCCAGCTACAAAACTCTTAACTGAAAACTGGTTTTCAGATCGCCCCTCTCACTACTCAACATGTATTTTGACTGAAATATTCTTTCTTCTCTGACTCACTGCTAATGTTGGAATGGTAATCGTGTAATTTTATTAATAATTCTTACTTGCGTAATAATTCATTGACACGTTATTAAATTACTGTAATATATACGATTTTGTTTTATATACGATGTTGTAATATATTCGATTAAAATTATTGTAACTCATTACAAGTAATTGGAAATTCAAGTACCTACTGATAAACTTATACAGTAACTGCTTTAGCATTTCTTTTAGTTTCCATATCAGAAAAAATATAGAACAAGTTTAACTGTCGATTTACTGTAACTTTAAATAGTCTTGGATGTTTAGCTGTCCAGGTGACATTGAACCGTCCTTAGGGTGGCAATGGTAAGGGAATTTCTTGGGCAAATATTCATTAAAATTTTAATTCTATGGAACTTGCTAACTATGTAAACAAACATCACTGGTAAATTCAATTCCTATTGGAAGTCCAATCATAGTATTTGTTAACCAACAAATCCCTAAAATATTGTTGCTTGCAAATGTGTCCCTCAGCTGTATCATTTTTATCAGACGTTGGAATTGTCGTAAGAAACGGTAAAACACTTACTTGGTTGAATATAAATATAATATATAAATATATTTTTTTAATCGAATTTGTACGGTCCAATACCGCACAGCAACTCCACTCTAACTCGCGTCCTACTTTTGACATGCGTCATAGCGTTGACTACAGCAATATTGCGCTATTATAAATAAGTCTTAACGATTACTCAGTTACTCAAAAAACAAACGTTAAAGATACATGGCCTCACTATACTAGTTGTAATCTTTATACAATTAAAGTCATAGCTTCAACCTATCAGCCCTACTGAAACTCGGCAGCGGCCCCTACAGAATTACTCTTCAATACCTTCAAGTAAATTATTTTCGAATCCCTAATTAGATTCGTAAGGGCGTTATTACCACACTAATCGATCGATGTCGATCGACGGTATCGAACAACACCCTAAGTTGTGAATTATTATTTTGTAGTAATTACTTTTTGTCCATTATCGTTCACTCCCGTAATAATTCATAACACATCTTGCTGGAGGCAGTCTGGCAAAAAAATACTTAATACTTAGATTTTTTGCTCATACTACCACTCCAATGTTTACGTTTTTTAACTCCATGCCATGTCATAGTTTTATTAATCAGAAGTATGAAAAAAGAAAATGTGTGTATGAAAATCTATAAAATCGATTTACTACGACCATTTCCACTTACAACTCACAAGTCAATGCGGACAGTCGACTTTCGTGATTTCATTTAAATTGCAAATCATTTACTGCGCCAAATTTACATAATGCTTACTTTTGATATTTACTTACCTGAAAAGAAGTACGAGTGTATTGTAACAAGTGCATAACATAATTAAAGATGATGTTTACCTTAAAACATACTGAGCAGAGTCCATCTGTGGAAGGGTTTCCATAAAACCCACAACCCGAACGGCATAACGCCTCCATGGGATTTGATTCACGCTCCATTGTTCCACAATTAATTTCACCACAATATAATACAACAACAAGTTTATCACTTCACTGGCAGTCGACAGTACAAAACGATTGCACTAAAGTATATTATTGCACTTGTTTTAGTCAGAGAGTTCCACAGTGATCACAGTGTATGTGCAATTTGTAAACGTTTCAATTTAGACGCAGGGATATTTGTGGCCTGATGTAGCCGCGGTAGGTGGCTTCCCTTGCCAACGAGTTGATGTCCTTCTTGCTATGTCAGGATCGCAGAGGGCCCTGCAAAAAATAACAAACAAACATGTCACGTCAGCTGCTAGAAAATTCAACAGCTGGGATTGTAATGTAAGATACATATTAATATTTTATTAATATATAATTAGTGATTGAAATGTGAAGTCTAGCATTACAGGTAAAAACCTAGATCACCACCGTATTCAGGGCTATACCAGGCACTAGTATGATTTCTGTAAACAGGGCTTCAATTAACATAAGCATTCTATAAAACCAAATTGACAGCAAAAGCTAATTGAAATTCAGTTGATACCTATATTTATTTCATGTGTACAGATAGTCAATCAAAATTCTCGTAAAGGAGTGTATACGTCGATACATTTAGAACGTAAACGTATATTAACTACACAAACATTTTCACTTTTTCATCGGTGCCGTGCATGACTGTGACTGCAGTGTGTACGCCGTTGGCTTGCCTTTGCCTTTGCCAAATCGCGATTGAAGATAAGCGAGACGTCGCGATGTACATTTTCTATTCGAGACTGTGTTTTTTATACGTATTTCATCACGAAACCCCATACCTTAAACACGCACAAGCTTCTAGTTCTAACGGTAGAAAGTGGTATAGAGGTGCAGAAACGTTTGAGGCAAAACATAATATGCATAACGACAGGTTTGCGTAACAAGAGAGAGCTATGGCAAAAGTGGAACGCGCCCGCGAAACGGGGCACCCGTGCCGTTGCGAGCCCCGCTTCAAGGTCGCGATCAAATGCATCGCGACACCGCGCCGCGCCCGCCGCTGACGCTGATCACCTTTGTATTGTCACATCAATCAACATATTTTTTAATCAGGATAGAACATCAAGAATGATTCAAAGAATCAATCTTAATCTACAAAATGAAATGCATAAAAAACCTAAAAAAAACAACTTACGAGCACGGAAGAATGCAAATGCTATTAACGAGATAGTATTCCAATATAGTTAATTTATACGACGTAGACCACATCGTTATTCTACTTATGGTTATGGATTGAATACAGGCACTATTACAAGTTTAACACACACATAAGAGGAACAAGAGATCAAATATCTTGCAGATATGAGATACGAACGCAATAAAGCTGTGGCTGACGGTACGTTGATTAGTCGCCCCATATAAAGACGAACAATGAAAACGATTCGACAGAGTAAATTGACGATTATTGAGGCTGATCACGTGTCAAAAATCATATAGAACAACAGCCTTCTTGTAAAAAAAAGTATAAAGCCACAAGAATCGTGAACCAATTAATGCAAAATAATGAATGTCGAGTGGAGAGCGTGGAGCGGGCGAGGTCGTTAGCACCGGGTGCGCCGGGGGAGCGAGTCATCGACCGCACCGCCGGCGCAAGGGGTGCAGTGGTCCCGCCGTGCACCAACGCTCTAATTGCCACGTGCATTCGGTCCACACTGCGCCCGCCTCCCAAACTGCGGCGCTAGCGCAGCGTGGCCGCTGCCCGGCCATCATGACACGTAAGTACCACGCTCAGTGGTCGCTACGATTTTTATATTCCAGTCGAACGCGTTCTACGTTATCGATGTTTGTACTTTTCGCATACACTTTGACAAAGTGCAAATGTGATAAAGTGATACACACTGAAAAATTTTCACAATTTCCTTTAAAAAATTGGATATCTATAGCGTAATGATCTTCCGTTACTGGAAATGATCGATAAACAAGCTATATTTTTACAGCTTCTAATTGAATTAGTAATTTTAAAAGAGCACCTTGCTGCTCTTGTAGAATCATGCTTCTACAGTAGAAAAACCTGCTACTAAATATCTACAAATGAAGTCGTTAAAGAACCTAAAGGAAACTGAGCGTAAATCCGAAGATATTGGTAAATAAAAATGCATGTAACTTTTGGTACGAAATAACTGTGCCAAGGTGACGACTCGACTAGTCGGAAACGTGATGTTCAATTATAGCATTACAGTACGGGCCGCGATGCAATGCCTAGCCACTAGCCGCAGTTGCCAAATTAACTGTACTAGCTTTAACCATACCTTCACAGTATGGTAAAAAATAATTGAATCTCGGTTTCTCTGATCTAGTGAAAATTGTGATCGAGTAAAAAATATCTACAACGTGGAATTGAAAAAACGTTAGAAGCTAATTAAAGGTTGGTTATTTCCATTGGACATTTTAACTTGTTAGATAATGGCATAGCGAGATAAGCGTGTGGGTTTATATTAGTAGTCGTCGGGTACAGTCGGCGGAGGCGCGGGGCGGAGCGGTCGCGTCGTGTATGCGCCGTGGCCCGCTGACCCAGTTGCGGAGTGCTCGCGCTCGCTACGCAACTCGAGCGCGACCCGCTCCGCTTCTGCACAGACACCGGCCCGACACCCCGACACCTGACATGTGTCACGCCGACCTATGACGCGACGCTGCACCCTTCTGTGACGCACATGTGCCACAAATACCTCACGGGATTAACCCAACCCGCTTTTCAAAGATGGTTAAGTCTGATTTACTTAAACCAACACCTCCGCCTCCCTCTTTCTAAACATTAAAAATAAAAATCTTGGCACTAAAAATAATTCCTGATGGGGCACAATGAGGTCTCTCCCACGAGCCATTAAATGTTTACGTGCACCCATGAACAACTAAATATCATGTGTGTAATCAACACTCAACAGTGACAACTTGCACAAAACCCAATCGTGTTGATGAAAATAACCAATTACATACCACAGATTTGACCACGTGACTACATATTTTAACAAACACACATGTTGTAAAGGCCAAGAAATATCTTAAAAAACGCAGGACGAGTACCAAGTAGGTATAAGCAAAGCATGATATTTTTAAACGATATTGAAAACCAGCACACACGAAAAAATCCGAAAGTAAAATTATGGCCGGGAACCGAAACCAAATCCTCATCTGTACCAGCTGTCATGTCATTTACGAAGTGAAAATTGTACTTATTATCATTTGTTCATTTGACCAAAGCTTTACTTTTCCATCCATTCCACCCAGTTTTCAGTATCATTTAGAAATATCATTTCTAACGAGTCAAAACCGTTAAAATAAAATACAAAAATCGGCAAGTAAAAATTCTCAAATTTATACAAAAGCATCAACCCTGAACAGAACCTTATAAAGCAAATCGTGTGGCGTATTGAGAATTTTAGCGAAGTCGTTAACAAAAAACATTCAACAGTAAGATTAATTCTCAACAGCATCAAGGCCCCGCGCTCACGAGGTCGATCCCACACGCATACAGCCAAACAATTTGATTTGATACCGCACTCAGGTAGCCGATACAACACTTCATATTGAAATGGACTAGCTAGGTTAGATGATCATCCAATAATTATGTTTTAACGTCAACAAACGGTTGAATCTAAAAGTAGTTCATCCAATATAATAATAATATTATTACCATTTCATTTAATTTGACCCCACTTGCTCGTTTACCACTTTATTTCATTAAAAAATAGGTGGGTACTAGTTATAAGCCGTCTACGGTTTTTGCCGACACCCAACTAGTCGGTTCCAAAAATCCCTAATAGTATGACGACTAGTCGGCATTGCCAATTATTCCAGGCGCTAGTCACACTTCGCTGTCGCAGCAATTCGGATAAAATCGTCCACCTTTAGCTAATTGACATCCCTTTGCATACTTGTGGGTAAAATGCAACTCATTATTTGATTTCACAACCTAGTAGTGTAGTGCTCATATCACTTTTTTAAAATATTTTTTTTACCTTGCTTACAATCATTTCTACCTGTGAACATTGTTACCTATGTTATATTTATGCGCTCTTTTGGTTTAAAAATAACAACTGACTAGTAATTTTTTGCCGAATAGTCGCAGACTAGAGAGTCATTGAGAGAGCGCTTTAAAGAGATAGAAATTCTCACAGTGGCTTCGCAGTACATACACGATGTAATTATGTACACACACAAGAATTTCAATTCCTTTAAGAAATTGTCGGACATCCATGATATCAACACTCGTAATAAACACAAGCTACTCATTCCTAAATTTCGTCTACGGAAAGTAAGTAAATCTTTCCTGGGAAACTGTGTCAGGTTCTACAATAAAGTGCCTGTAGATGCGTGGAAATTGTCATATGTGTTATTCAAGAAATACATAAAGAACACGCTGTTAAAGAAAGCATATTACACAGTCGATGAGTACATGTGTGATGAGAACATGACATGGCCATCTTTGGAAAAATTACCGTAAGGATCCAGTGTTTTTGTGAGTGATCCTATAGTGTGTGTGTGTGTGTGTGTGTGGGTGTGTGTGTATGTGTGTATGCGTGTAGTGTCTCTAGATACAACGGTCTCTGGCCCTGTTGCTACCGTCTGCTGTTTAGGTTAGCTGATCTTGATTAATTAAGATTTTTATTAAGATTCAAAATTGTACCTATAGCTATTATTAATTATGAATATTAAGATAGGTATTATCAATATAAATATTGTACCTACTGTAATTGTTTATTTAAATATTTATTCTATTTTTCATTATTATTATTGTTTACAATGACGTAAATATTGCTATGTCGTATGTGCATTAAGCTAGGTATTGGGTAGGTATATTGTTAAGCTTATGGATTTCCGGTTTCATTTTTTTTTTCTTTTACTGTTTAGTTGCAGGCTAACGACGTCGAAGTTCCTAAAACGTTCCCATAGTGTGCTTGTGGGGACGGAAGCGAGACATGCCCTCGGTACCGCTCTGCTTTCAGAGCAGGACATGAGTGCGTGGAAGCCAACATTGGGGGCGGCAGACGCAAGCTTGCCTTCGGAATCCAAAAGCTTATTGGTTACTTACTTGACATGAAATGTATATTTCATAATTTTGTTTTATATATATATTTTTTTTTTTCTTGCGACATTGGAGACATCTCCAATTAATTTATTTGACGGTAGAGGCGTTTTACACCTCCACTGAACTTATTGTTATTATTTTCTTTTCTTTGTTTTTTATTTTTTGACCAGTAGAGACTTTATACATCTCTACTATTTATAGATTAATATAGTTTAAGACTCGGGGACCTTATACATCCCTTTTATAAATGTATTTAATTTAAGTAGAACTTAAGTATTCTGTATTTTATTTGTATTTTATTTCGAAAAAATGACTTTCTGCCAAGTTTCTTGCGGCGCATTCTTCTTGGCAATGATGGTCTTTCCGAATGTGCTGGTAGTTTCAAAAAGACATGTAAAAGAGCCCCTGGCGGCCAATTTGCAAAAATAAATTTTCATTTTCATTTTCATTTTCATTTTCACTACAAAACCCCCGAATAGTCGGTTTTCCTGACTAATCGCCAAATAGCCGGCCCATCTCTAGTACGTAGGTACTGTGTAAAACTGTTGGACTAAGAAACGAATAACAAACTTGCACATGTACGTTTGTACCCTCTACCTCCCGCGAGCGGAATGTAGGTCGGTCCATACTATAACCATCCTTTATAGACAGACGTAACTAGTAATCAGCAATTGAGAACTGAAAGACTACCCTACCTACTTCGTTTCGTATGCATCAACATTTCTTAATGGAATGGACCCACGTGTTTATCCAATTTAAAAGTTGGATTGAGACAAAATACTGGTCAGACCAGTTGGTCAACGGTAACAGTAACGGTATCCTAAAAGTAAAGGCACAAAAATCGTGCAGTGCACCGAAATCCTTCCAGATCACGAATAGTGGAGCAATTCTCAACTGTAAGTTGTACCTAAGTGTAACCATCTTCAAAACAAAGTTCATTTACGAAGATAAGACATGAGATAGTTTTAAAAGTAAGACATTGCCAGAGATTAAGTACTTACTACCTATAAGATATATTCGAGAATTAAGTTTCCTTTTTCCAAGAATTAGTAAAACTCAAAATGTTGAGTGCGTAATCAGGAACAACAACACGGCATTAAGCTTCTCTCCACGGCGGATATGAGGCGCAGACCAAAAATAGACGAGCCAGGGTCTCGCATCCGACCAAATGAACCTTCCGCATGGTTTCGCAACAAGGAAACTAGTAACATATTTTGCTCCTCAATGACAACAGGTTTATGCCAAAGTGACAATGCATGCCCAGGACAGGAAGGGAAGGACAATGACATTAGCATTTGAAAGAAGAACTACGTCACGAACGAGCACAATGACGCGGCGACAATCGAGCACGCATGGCAAGATGGCCGCCGCGGCGTCAGCTGATTGAGTTTGGACACGGTGCGCACACGCATCGCGGCACCGTGCATCGTTTATCCGTATAGCTCTCTCTTTCAACCGCACCGCTACGCTAGCACACAATGGGTGAGTTTATCACTATCATTGTTTGGAACACAATCAAATAAGCGCCGCCATACCCACATTAAGTGCATGGGAATTCATCGATATCGCTGCTAATGCATAGGTATTTACAATTTTATTATTTAATATCCACACAAAATTTTTACAGCAATAATTCGCGACTATGAATGCAAAATGCAAATATGATTCAATTTCTAATATGGACATTGGTGTTGGCCGTTCTTAAGCGTATTACACCAAAATTAGATTGTTTTCAAGATTTGAAAAAGAAATGAAGAAAAGTAAATGCTTACGCTTCTAGAACATAAAACGTGATTTTAGGGAATGTATGAAATCAACTGATTTGATTAATGAACGTGACAGACTATATAAATAAATTGCAAGATAATCTCTACAAGGCACAATGCTCATCAAACCGTGACAGAATTTATTTCACTGAAACGGATGTTTTGTAATAGTTGTTATAAATTGCCAAAGTAATTGCACTTTAACTAACTAATTAATTATCGCCATCCTGGGCATGTTACCTAATATCATGATAGACTACTTCACTACATTACATTAGTCTCCCTAATGTACATATAAATCAACACAAATTTCAAATAGTGGAAATTTGACGATTATTTCATAATAATTATTGCCGGCCCGTTGGACCGGGATCTTTCTCATTACATTTATTTTATTGTACAATTCGTGTTATTTCACGCAGCTTCATTTAGTCTCGGTAAAGCAGTGTTTTTCAAACTGTGGGTTGCGATCCCCTGGGCGGTCGCGAGAGAAGTCGCGAAAACTACCTCATTGAAAAAAAAACAACGTTGCTATGCTAATTATGAAAATGCCTAAATGTGTCGTATTAATTGAATATTTGTAACAAATAAAATACCTACATGAAAAAAACAAGGAGGATCATGAAAAAGTTTAAAAAACATTGCGGTAAAGCATTTGAAATTACTGTACACTCCTAGGGCCAAACGCAAACTAGTCAAATAAAAAAACTACTTTTGAAAAAACCACGACCAGAGCACATGCACCATAACGGAGAGACATCATTTAAAATTGCACGTAAAGTTCTAAACACGTGAGGCCGTCGACCTTCTGCACCAAGGTCGGGGCGGCGGCCTTCAAACAGCCTCGTCTGGCTGCCCCGACTCCTCTCGGCTCCGACATATCTCGCGGCCGACGCACTACACACACGCCACAATTACTTAACCGCAAACATTAACATTACCTTCGAGAAGGAACACGAGCCCATGGCCTCGCAGAAACTACGCTCGAAAGCGCCCACAAGCACAAACAACATCACAGCCCGTTTCAAACTGAGCGGAGCTAACTAACACGCACTTTTATCAGACTTGATAAGGTGCATTAGCCGCAATTTACTCGAAACTGTTTACTTGGACTACAATTTACTTGCAAAACAATAAGCGCGCACAATAAAGTTGACTCGCAACACAAACAACGTGAATCGGCCTCGCGTCGGCGAGCTCCGTGTCGCACGCTCCGAGTGGCAGCCGAGAACTGAGGACGGAGCCCCGAGCGCGGTCGCCGCCCGCCGCCGCCGCCGCCGCCACCAACTATTCGCGTCATTCCACAGTCCACACGCGCACGCACTCACAAATACAAACAAGCGCCTGCCCGCTGCCTGATAAACACATGCTCCACACAAATGGCTATCTCGCCATCACAACACGCATCAGACCATTATCACAGTTACAAATAGACCATAGAGACCTCATATTATTATTTTTACTAAGCGTATCTATCTACATACCTACTAGGAATTGAAACTTTTGAGAAATGCGCCATAGGGAATGAGTCACACAATCTTGTCCGCAGTACGAATTCTCTATCTTTGATTAGTCACCGCTTTCACACACTTAACTAAATTCAACAAGGATGTCGTTTGAGATTCGATACTACATGAAAAATATCTTAATTGAAAATAATGGTACATGTAATGAAACTAAAGCAAATGGACTTTTTGGGCATTCAAGCAATATAGACAGGTATATGTATGACTGATGAAAGTGAAAACTCTCGAGGTCGATACAACTATAAAAAAAAGTTCAACGACCATTGAACTCTAAAAAGTAAACACGGGACATTGTCTTAAATTCCATGATACGAACAATACAATTTCAAAGGTTCGTTAACTTCCCAAAACTTGCTAAGTGACATCACAAACACTACACGACATCACGACTCCTTAGACCTTATTTTGCACACTTGTTTACTGTCAATGCAAGAAATTTTAAAAATGGTTACAAGGTCGTAAGAGGTGATCGCGGTGCCGTATTGAAACAAAGTCATGTGTGCGAATCAAGGGAGCGAGGAGTGACCGTGGCGGCGGCGGAGCCGGCGGTCGCAGACAAAGCCCCGACGGCGGAGAATCGTCGATCTCCCCCGAATTAGTCCTGGGCCAGGGCGCTGACCTCCACGCTGAGCACACGCGCCCGCCGCCGCTTCATAAATCCACGGCTTTACGAGCTACGCACGACCACGATTGACGACAAAATCGCTTCTCGATGGACTTACAGGGTACTTTCATAACACAATGAGGACCTAAATATTCAAGGCAAACTCAATTAAACTCAACTCACTAAAAAGTGCCTGTATAAAGAGACGGACAAAGAAAGGATAAAACGAATACACGTGGAACACGATGTCGCAGTCAACAAATACGACGCAGTTCACCTACCGTTATTTTAGTATAATAATAAACACGCTTACTGGTGCGCGTATGTACTACACAATATAGAAAATTTGTTTTTTTTAACTCTGGGAAACTCAGAAAGAAGTGTCAGAAATAAATTAATTAAAGATACAAAATAAATCGTAATCACAAAGAAGTCGGACCTCTCATAAGAATCCCGTTTGTTTATCGACCTACGTATGAAATACAAAATATCTCGGTCATTCCACCTATTTTAAGAACGTAGTGTAATTATTATCATTAGTTAGGTATTTATTGGATACTAGCATAGGATAATCATTCTATCTATTAAAAAAAACCGCATCAAAATCCGTTGTGTAGTTTTGAAGATATAAGCATACATAGGGACATAGAGACATAAGGACATAGGGACATAGAAAGCGACTTTGTTTTATACTATGTAGTGATTTATAAATGATCTATTTAGAACACAAATCATGCATTTCTCCGACACGGCATACCGCTGACTTTGTGAGACATTAGCAGATTTTCGGAGCTAGCCTCAACGTCAAAGTAAAAACAATTGAAAAAAAATAGCACAGGCTCAAAACTTTTTTTGGAATGATTTTCTTTGAGAATTATAAAAATGACTAGCTTCTACCAGAGACTTCTTCTGCGTAGAATTATACATATAAACCTTCCTCTTGAATCACTACCTATGAAAAAAACCGCATCGAAATCCGTTGCGTAGTTTTAAAGATCTAAGCATACATAGGGACAGACACTCAGCGGAAAGCAACTTAGTTTTATACATACTATGTAGATCACTACAAGTCAAGATGATCAAGTGATGATGATTAGCACAAAAATAAAACAAGGCTATCCAAGTAAACAACTGGGAATCAATCGTTTTTTTTTTATACTGAAAGAGACAATGACAGTGGCATCTTTGTTCGGGATTCCAATGCTGGTGCGTAGTAAATTTCGATAAAATTACAAAGGTCCTTTTGTCGTACATCAAAGAAGCACAATTTCAGAATAAAAGTCGAAGTGATACAGTCATGGGACAGAGTTTTGAAGCTATTTCGAAATCACGATTTATAATCAGTTATGTATTGTACGAATTTGGTTGTTAATTAGGTAGTGGAGATGCTACGGGGTGGTTTTGCCATAAACAAGTTACAAGTACAATTTATTAAATGAAATTTATATTTATCAGTACATAACGATATAAGGCAAATATATAGTTTTAAATGTGTCTTAGATATGGTAAAGTACGTGACGTCAAATCAATTGGATTTCCCAACATTGCGGAATTGGAGTAACTTCATTATATTCCTAGTTGGTGATGATGTGCGTACATACCTGATGTTGGAAAAGTGAATTCCGTACCAGACAAATGTCTTTCCAAGTGCGCAGACCCTTCAGCTCACAGCCAGGCGAGACCACGTCTGTGCAGTTGAGGTCAGCATCCACCGGCATCACAATGAATGGATACACCACCTGTGGCCAATAGGCATTCTACATTGAGTTAATTTAACGTAGACACGTACCCACAGTTAATTGTAATCATATTGTTTGCGAATGCATGCAAGTAAGCGTGGCGATCACGAAAACACGATACTAAAGAAAGTAGGTACCAGTTTCTATGAAGTTAACTATCAAGGAATGTTTATTGAGCCCAAATTATCACGTTTGTCATGCAATTTATAAGATCCAATTAGTATTTTTAATTTAACCGATTTCAAATAAGGAGGAGGTACCATGTTCAACCGTATGTTTTTTACTCATCATAATCATCACTATTTTAGAATTGGGCTCTTGTCGGTGGAGTAATTCCTACCACTTACTATTTTTTTCCATTTACTATTTTTATACTACTTTTGCCTATTTTCCAAATTTCGTACCTTTTTAGGTAACCTAGGAAACTTGGTATCTTGGACTAAAACAAAAAGTGTGTTGGTGAAAGTTGTGATTTTTTTATATGGCTATATATATGTACTTGTTATTGTTAGTGACAATTATACCGCCAACCCTCATAAATCATAATATGTAAAAGAATTAGAAATATAGCAACCTAACATCATCCCTAGAGAAGTTTATATTAATTTAGGCAACATGAAAGTTATTGAAATTTTTTTATAAAGCTAGGAAATCATGCTTTAAATAAATATCCATTGTAGATTATCTATAATCAACATCAGGTAGTTTAGGAGAGGAATCTGGTTTTTCTGATAAATATGTGGAGATAAAAAAAAATGTTACAGACCTGATTATATAGCCAAATTTATGTTTTGTTTGTGTCCGATAAAGAAATGTTAAGTTAACAGAAACTGTACAATCGCTTTTGGATATGAGGGTTAGGATACAACCTAGCCCCAAATTAAACAGCTTAAACTGTATTTTCTCTGGGCTTAACCTAGGTCATATTATTAAAATAATAACTTATATACATATGTTGTTCATTGCATCATAATGAACATACACAGAATCCTGCACTAAACCAACCATGTGTAGTTATGGCCTCTTACTGCAAATGGTAAAAATAGACTACTATCGTATGCAGCACACAAGCATTTACAAACATACATATCTGATAAGTTACCATTATCTCAATAATAGACGCAAACTGTGTTTTTTGTGGTTCGCAGAACAACATAGATAGGAACCTCGGGCAAATAAAGGAGAAATACCACAATGTGGCAGGCAGGAAGTCTATCAACTTCAAATAATTTGAATTGGTCATGTCATGGGCAATATGGAATCACTTTTTTTCAATGATACTGAGACAGAGATAAAGGAAAAATAGTGCCTTTTCATCAGGGCCGTCTTTTTATGAGCCAAGGTCCTGGAGCACGAAGTAATATGGGGCCTTATTGAAGTCAAAAGTAATCAAAAAATTAATTTTGATTTAACAGACTTTCAGGTCCCCTGCAGGCCAAAGGCCATAGGCCCTTGGGCATGGGCCCAGTGTCTCCATATGATACTTAACATTGGAGGCTTCTCTTAGTGACTCATATGCGATTCTATGCACTCCATCTCCCTATCAAATTTTTTTAGTCTGCCACATGATATTGTCTATCTTGTCCTTTGTATTGTTGTGTAATGATTTGTTGTGTTCAATAAAGAGTATTTATATTGTATTGTTGTATAGTATTGATATTTAATAGATACATACATTTATAAGTGCAGCAGTTAAAAAGAACTTTTAAAAATAAAACTTGCCATCCTTTTTATCAGAATGTACCTAATCAATTCTAACTTTATCTATTGAGGTAGGATCATAAATATAAAAAGCATCATATCAAATTTGAAATTAAACATTCCATTTACAGTCATGAATATTAAGCCACTGTGGATAATTTTCGTGTATAAATGTCATAATATCAACATACTCTCATCCACAAAATGTGGCATTTACTCAGAAACGGTTCCACTGTGGCGCAACATTCAGTTGGTATATTACAGTCTGTATGGACATTAAATGAAAGAAACAAAATACTTGCACCAATGCACCTCCGCCATCATGGCATCTATCCGGCGGATTTGTGGTGCAGGTTGTAGTCACTTGAAAACAAAAGTGATGGTGCAGATTACTGGTTTGTCTTAAATGGCCATATCAAGAATTATTATGGGTTAGTTTTTCATAAGATTAAATAATGCCAGAAATTTGTCTTTAGCACTGACTAGTTTAGTTCTTGGTTCAAAAAATTGGTTAAAATAAAAAACAAGTTCATTAATCAGGGTATCAGTCCAACCACCCCACAGCCTCCCTTAATAATGAGTGGTTTTAATTTCCCAATTCCAACCCAATAGCTTTTGTTCCTGTTCAGCTCAGAAAGTGATTTTCTTACAGATTAATCAGGACTGCCTCACTGCCAAATAGGAATGCAAAATTATAACCATGAGCTTCTAAATTCCTAAATAAGTACCTAAATATGGTTTATTTTGATACTCACTTAGTCACTCAAGAAAACCTTTTGGGGTATTCCTCAATTGTCTAGAATCCTGTCTGTGATAAGTATGAATATTTCTACCCTTCATCAGGAAATGGGCCAACTATTAAATGGGCTCAAGGTACCAGACCAATTTTAACCATAGATTCTAGAGCCTATTTGGAGTATATATATAAAATGGTATAATATGTAGTCCAATAATGCATAGTTTTCAAGACATTCAATATTTTTAAAAAAGCTCTAGTTGTAAAATCTCAAGTCTAACACACCCTGAGGATGTGATGTGATGTAGGTATGTGTTGATGACACACTTAAAACCATTATTACGCCGAAGCACTAAGAGTTTCTTAGTTAAAGTTTGTTATGCATCAGAAAAAAAGGTTTCATTAGGTATCATGAATTTATATCGTATGATGTCATTTTGAAGTGTCATTTACTTACTCTGTTTCTCGACTTGGTGTTGGATTATCTTTCTCGCTCTCTCAACTAAAAATTTATTCAAATGGAAGTACTAAACTTAATTGATTAATTTTGTTCAAAATTTTTTTTTATTAAGATTTATAATTGGACCTATGTCCATATAACAATTTTTACTCATAATATTGTTAGGAATACGCTATTAAAATCAGTTGGGTTCCTCGGCCCATGGTGTATATAACATATACCTAATACATGATATTACAATTAAACTATGAATGTCCAACCAAAAGCAGAAGTATAAAAATCTAGGCCAAGTTTTCCTGTGACACAAAAACAAGTGGAACCATGCTGAAAATGCGCAAAGTTTGGCACTAACTGTTGTCAATCCAATACACCACACAAAAAACATGGCAGCCATTTCACAGTTACAGCAAACTATTTCATCAACTTTTACAGAAATACATTAAGATATTGGTATTTAAATGTGTCAGTCATACTCTTGACAGTGAATTTACACTTTTTTTTAAATAGGATTGATTTGATTCCTAGCAGTCAGTGCCAAACTTGGCACCTTATCAGATACCACTAATTTTAGCATCACAGGAGAACTTGGCCTATTTACTACATTTAAGTATATCCTTGGTGGGTTTTGATAAAATCACATTATGCAATCAGTAAAAAAAAACATCTCCAGTATATACTACATAACTTGTTGTAGCTATGTCTGCGAATGTCTGTAGTAAGATACTTAAATATTTATGATATGTAATAATAATAAATAGGTAAGAAGTACCGTTAATTTACAAATTTCTTCTATAATTGACATGAATAATATTTTGTAATGGAAATATCTGCAACTAATCCTCAATTGTAATAACATAATAATAATAATAATAATAATATGCTCTTTGAATTCATAGAAAATTGTGTTCGTTCGTTTTGATATAATTTTCTGAGGCATGCAAGCATTTGGCTATATGCCTAAAAAATATGATACTAAACTGATATTAATGATTTTAAATAGGTGTTAAAATGCTGTTTTCAAGTTGTCACATATTATTTTAATCACACACATGCATTATTCGACATCCATAACACAGAAAAATAGACTATTCAATCACAAAATATTGTGATAAGTTTGCTACAGTTATTGAAAGAAATCAAATTTATAAAGCACTACTCAAAACAGAATATCTAAAAGCAGTAGTCATAGCTGTTATCAACTGCTCTATTCATATTTAATTATACATTTCCTGAGTGACTATGGAAGTAAATATGATAACAATGCCTCTTGTGCTACTCAATAAAAGAATCACAAAGAGAGCACACTGGAAATTAAGCCAGTCATCATCATACAAAGCCAGAGAGCTTAAGTGAGTCATAGAAACTTACATAAACATTTTGTTTATCAAAGAAAAAATCCAACAGGCAAGTCGAAAAGTTAAGCCTTCAAAGCTGGCAGTCCAACCTAACAACTTTATTTACCACATCCACTTAACATTTTATTTGAAGCTCGAATTGCATTACTCACCATGCTTTTAGACAATAACATATTTTGGAATACTCCAAATTACCTGTTTCTTTACAGTGAAGATCAAGCATTTATATAGAAAGTTCTTGAACAAGTAAAAGTTAACACCACGTTTTTTTGTCAAGTTAGGTAGGTATATAAAAAGAGGGTACCTGTCAAGTCATCACATATTGTCATTTTGTTAACCAAATTAACGAACTGGCAACGTGATAATATCACCGCAATCATATCTGTAACTGTCTATTGCAAAAACTGACGCCACGGAAGAAAGGAAGACTTCGCCTTCTTGACGAAGGAACTATCTGGCAAAAAAATACGACTCGAGTGCACACTACTTGACTACTTCTTTATCGAAACTCAGCAACCTAACACTAATTAACTAGCACATGGACCGAAATTATCACTCGAAGCACACTTTGCGACGATATAAATGGTCGGAACAAAGAAAATAATGAAGAATTTAGATAATTGGCATTCACGAAGAAAATGGCGTCATATCACTAGTCAAGGAACAAGGTACAATTTCGTCATACAAAAACACGATACGCAAAGACACAAAATTGAAGCCAAATGTAATGTCATGCTCAACATAAGATTGTCTTTAAAAAAGTACTCACTTTGAATAAGAATTCCAAAGAAAATCATCCAAAAACTTTAAGGACTGATGACAAGGCACTCCACTCACCGTTTGCAAAACCAGACTAATTTATCACGTGACCAATTCAATGTTACCATTTGAAAGAACGTATTTATGAATGGTAGTTATTTGAGCAATGCACTTCGTGAAATTTCTCTTGCACTGATGAGTAATCGATGAGACTATAAGGCTAAACGATGCCATTACTGTCGATCTGTGGCTGATACATAAGCGTCATAACTTTTATTTTAATAACCTTCACCAATCGGGGCTGTCATCCATAATAACTCAAAATTCGCAAAAGGTGTAAATTATTAATTTTAGAAGATTTTTCATTTATTCATCAGGAAGCTCTAATGCCCAGCTTTTTACAATTGACGTTCATGTTACGTACACATAAATTATAAATGATTTTAAAATAAATGTCATTTCAAGAAAGGTCGCGCTTAAATAATAAAATTTACCATTGAATAAAATATTGAATACTGAAGCACGTCTTAACAAAACTATTATATAATCTGTGACTCATTAGTTATCAGCTGTCAACCATGACAACTGTCATCGTCATGTTCTGTGCGTCACTGTTAATTGCATTGCATGTTAAATTGGAAGGGTTTTCCCGCTAAAGCGCTAATCGACAGTAATAAAAACTCTCCCTGTCTTATCGCTATCGCTATTTCTTCGTGGTAATAAAAACTGCTAGTGCTGATACCGGTCTTGATATTTGGCTTAAAGAGAGTTTGAACCTCGTTTGAACTGAACTTTGAGGAATTTAATAGTTCAATATAAAAATGATATAAAAAATAGAAAGTGACAAAGTAATTCTTCCTTGCAGACGAAGCTCTAGGCTCGCGGGAAACAGCTTCGGCTGTAAAAGCGTTAAATATAGAAAAAAATGTGTAGAAAGTACCTAGTGTTATCCAAATTTAAATTAAACAAAACACAAAAACGAAGTTACAAGTTGCTTTAAGGAGAATTAATTAGATGATTATTTAACTGTTAACCTAATAGCTTTTGATATTATGTAGGTCTGTATGTAAGTACTTGAACTTGAACAAAACAAAACACATGACAGAAGATGGTAATGTTCATCCCATTTCTCCTCTGCCAAAAAATGCGTCTACCAGACGTATGACGATTTTGTTTTAGTAGAAGTTTGTAATATAGGAACGTGACTTTCATTTTTAGTGTAAATGTCTGCTGTACATTGTATTATCTCACCTCCGCGAAAAAAGGCAAAAATATAAATTAAAGACTGAGGATGCTAATCTATACGTATAATTAAACTCAAACTCAAACATTTATTTGATTTGATACAAGATTCAAGAACAAACCCTGTAAGGGCACTGCAAATATATATATTTTTTTTATTATTATTATTAATGACTTACATATAAATTGGGGTAGGTTACCTAACAGACTCAATTAAATATGAGATCAAAATAAACTAAACATTAAAGCACTTAAAATAAACTATTGGTAATAACAGTTTATTCTACTTAATTTAATACCTAAGTACCAAACACAGGCTCAAATATAAAACTCTAAATAAACTCATTATTAATAAAACTATTATAAATTGTAACATTTGTACCTGATAACAAGTTTACTTTAATTTCTAAAACAGACTTACCTGTCTGCTTATAAATTTTATCATCAAAGTATTTGTGAAGGGAGTAGTCACTTCTCGAAATCTCGAATAAATACTATAAATTTGTGTTTATACTTCAATGCAATGAGGTGTATTTGTACTGTATTGTATTTTATTACATAACTGAAATTTAGAAACGCATATTATGTTCCATTAAATTTGAATTTACCCATGAAATAGGTCCTATTTTCTTTTGGTGGCGATTTATTGGCGATTGGCGGTATGGGCTATACTACTTTGCATTGTCCGTGCGAGAATAACTTTAAAAAAACAACAATTGACAAGTTTCGTCCGTTCCGTCACGACTGTCACTGTCAAAGAGACGTGTACTGTAGTGTTTCCCATAACCTAACCTCTAATCTTTAGCGTATTAGAATTTGTGTTAATACTCTTTATAATTTAATTGTGCCAGATATAAGTTTTTTTATAATTCATAAGTGAAACACTATGCCGACAATTTCAGTTAAGCGTGATGCACTATTTGCTGCTCTTGGGAAAACTTATAGTAAGAGATCTGAAATGTAAAAGATTTTGTATAATTATTTACAACATATAAAAACAACTAAATTATTTTCAGCCGATGATGAGTTCCAGGATCTTTGTTTCGAATTCGGGTTAGAATTAGATGAAGTCGTAAGTACTTTCGTTTATTTATTCCGTTAATGACCTTTAAGAAATCAATCAGTTCATTATATTAAATTAAAGTCTGAAGTAGTAAATATGTAATATTTTACGGAAAGTATCCTAATAATAGCCAGCATTTGCGTGCAGAATATCTATACTTATATTATAAAGAGGTAAAGTGTAAGGTTGTAGTGGATAATTTCGGGATCTACTAAACCGATTTTTGAAAATTATGTTATCAATAGAAAGCTATGTTATGTGTGAGTGTCCTGTATACAGGAACAGCTAGTTTCGTATAAACTGATGCAATATTTTTATCTTGAATCAAGTTATACTTCTATTTATGTGTGTATATCTAGTATTTTACACAACACATTTTTTATTCTAGTTCATAAAAAAGATATCTAATAAAAAATAGTTTAGTGCCCAATGCCGTATCCGAAGTGTATCTGTAGGGACCCTAGATTAAGATTGAGCCCTATACCAGCAATTGGCAATTCACGGCACATGGGCCGCATACGGTCCGCGGATGTCTTACTTGCAGCCCAAAGACGTTTTGGATCTTTAGTGTATTTTGCCATTTTGTGGCCCTTGCCTGCCAAAAGGTTGCCGACCACTGCCCTATACCATGGAATTTTCGAAAATATAGACATTTGGGAGCATGTCAGCCAAGTTCAAACTAAAAGGAACTGGCAATGCTGCCGTGCATATATTTAGACAAACCATTTCGAGCTACTTTTGATCCCTTAACAACTCAAAACCTATTTGTCCTGAATACATGAAATTTGGTGCTTTTATTCAGATTTTGTCTATCTTTGTGTTGGTCAGGGTATAATATTATTATGTCTGCCATATTTCAAATCTCTACCTTCAGTCATTAAAACTGTGCATTGTCTGTCAATCTGTTACAACTTTTTTATACAAATTTATGATATATAATGTGGTGTTATTGTACCATTCCAGACAACAGAGAAGCAAATGTTGATGAAGGAGCAGGGCGAGGGTGCAGGCTCGGGCGTCTCAGAGGAGGTCTTGTACCGCATCGACATCCCCGCCAACCGTTATGACCTGTTATGTCTCGAAGGCTTGGTCAATGGGTTACTAGTGTTCCAGAAAAAGTAAGTTGATAGATATCATTTATATTTCTAAACAATACTGAAAGCAACACCTAGAAAAATCTGAAAAGTAAAGCTATAGCCGGGAATTTAACCTGGACTCTCATCATTCTGTGATGCATGCTTTTACCCCTACACCACCATAGCAGATAGCACAGCAAAGGTGCAGGTAGATATCACTTTCTTTCCGTTAAAAACTACTAAACCAGAAAACTTAAATAATAAATAAAATAACTTGCACTAACTTAATCACGCAAATTAATGTTAGTTTAAAAATGTAAGATGAAAATATTACAGTCAAGTCAGTATTTTTTATCTTGAACTTTGACATTCTATATCAGTGGTTCCTAACCTTTTCAATGTCACTACCCCGGAGAACAAGTATGGGAATTGAGTTTACCCCTAGCTAATTTAAAATAATTAAAACCACACAAATTCGAACGAAAATATGTTTATTATGTAAGAAATTGCATGTTTAGGTAACTAGTAAGTAAAGTAATATATAAATTTCGGAGTTAACCATACTATTATTTTGTTTATTGCAATTTTAATATTATTTCGTGCCATCCCGTGTTACCCCCCTAGAATCTCCGTTTTACCCCTGCAGGGGTAATTACCCCCAGGTTAGGAACCACTGTTCTATATCAACACAAAAATGTGTCCAATATAAAATTTAAGATAACATGTTAGGAGTACAGAAGTAATACAAAAAATAAACTTATAAAACCTGTCTTATTAAATTGGGAGGATCCAGGATCCGCGTGCCCCCGTGCCCGTCCCCCCTACCCCTAAATCCGCCCCTGGTTATGCAATTAATCAAAGAACTAGACATTATTATTAAGATGAAGCCTCATTTGAGCTTTATGTCCATTATTGCTTCCAATTGAACCCTATTGCTAGATTGATGACAAAACCAAAAAGCTTTCCCAAAAAGGCAAATTGTATGTATGTATGTATGTATAACTCTTTATTGTACATAAAACACAAGAAAAAGATGAATACAGGATAACACACATGCACAAAGGCGAACTTATCCCTAAAAGGGATCTCTTCCAGTTAACCTATGTATACATACATATATATCTTTACATATGTATGTTATACATATGTAAAGTAAAACTCAGCTCAAGAGTATCTTTGTTAGGCATTAGGTACTGATTTCGCTTTTGTATATCTCTGTTATTCTCTGTGGGTAACAAATTACTTTTCTGTTGTTTGTACAGAAAAATAATTATGTATATTTTCATGTTATGTTACTGTTATTTCTAGAAAGGAGCCTCCTCAATATCACTTGAAGAAGTGTGAAGACAGCTGCTCGCTGCACCTCACGCCCAGTACGGCGCAGATTCGGCCGTTCGCGGTCGCCGCGGTCTTAAGGGACATCCAATTCACTAAGGAGTCCTATGACAGCTTCATTGATTTACAGGTTCATTATAATTGTCACACTACATTACAAAACGACAAGCTTTTGCTCACAATTGACATATAAAAGAAACTGAAAGTTCCTAAAGCTACTGACATACATCCTCATGCACTACTGTGACTAGCATGCCTACAAGCACGCTTATTAGTATCGTTCTTATAGGCATGCTAGTTTAAAGCACCACCGTACCCTGTTCAATAGGCTTGCTAGTTTGGTTGAAGCAAGCCTGTGGAGACGCGCTCAGAACACGCTCTTCCTTTTGCTCACACACACCTAGACACATGCTGCAAATACATCATCGTCGTGTGTGGCAGTACCATAATGTCTAAAAAACTCAGTCAATTGACATGGAGGTGATATCAATAAGTGTCAAGACAAGATTCGCTTAAATCGACACGCCCTAAGAAAAAGTTTGTATCTGCCTGATACTTACTAATGCGACTATTGCATTTTCGTAGTCTACGGTATCGACTTTATCATTTACATTAAGAAAAACAAGAAAAAAGAGGTCCGAACATATTTTTTCCCAAACGTAGAACTAACTATCTACATTCATTGCTAAAAAAACTCCAGAGCAAACTTAATATTTGCCTCTTATACAATATTACGCGGGAACCCATTGAGCGGATGGATGTCACGTAACAAGTATGTATTTGCCATTTACATACTTCTTTTGGGAACAATTGCTTAAGGTAATTTACTAGTCACTTACCGAAATAGCGTAAGTAAGTCACTATGAACAAGTGTGCATCTGCCATATACAGATTACTTAATAAGGCAGTCAATAAAGATAAATATGTATCAACCACTACCAGTCTTTATCTTGGGAAAGGCTGTAGGTACAATATCTGTCACTTGATTAATCTAGTGTAAAATATGGAACTACATATTATATGTATATCTGGCAGAAACTGTTTCGTCAAAGTTAAATATACGTAGAACAAGTATGTATCTGCTACTTGCACGTCAAAGTTGACGAACTATTATCACGTATAAGTGAAGAACTGTAATTATTAGGGGGCGTCCATTAATTACGTGAGGTATTCAGGGGGGGGGGGAGGAGGTCGAGCCGAATCTTACTAAATCTCACTTGGGGGAGAGAGGGGGTCTTGGCAAATATCACGTAATTTTTTTTTTAGCAGAAAATGGTGTAAAACCGTGAAAATTAAGTTAAATTAAAGTTGAATCAATAATTAAAATTACAGCAATATTTGCAAATACTAGTCCTTGCTAGTCTTAAAAAAGTAATTAAACAAATTGTGTTATGTTTTTTAATAAATCCAATACTTTTATACCCAAAGTACAAGTTTTGAAAAATCTCACGTGAGATCGGGGTAGGGGGGACCTTACGACATCTCACCAAGAGGGGAGGGGGGGTCAAAAAATCCTTAAAAATGCCTCACGTAATTAATAGACGCCCCCTTAAGAAACTACCGTATTTAATCATATATAAAAAATCACGAATACATTATTTTCACAATATTGTACTCCATGCCAAATTTGCAATTGCGATTTTAAATTTATAGAAACTTTAAAACGCTCTCCTGTAAAATTTGGTTTTTGTAGATACACACTTTTTCTTAGGGTGTGTCGAAATATTATTTTTAATTACATTCTTATAAAATAGTGGGCCCAAAACAAAATGGCAGTGCTCTGTTGCAAAGGAAATGCGATTCCAGAGCATGAGCTGGCAAGAGATGGAGCTCGCTGCATAGGGTCGTCCCGAATATACTGAGAGCCCCATTTCCCTGATTAGGACGATATAGGACACGATCATGTAAAGTTGTGACTCTAACCAAAGCACACAGTAAAATGCTGCGAGTATGTCAGAGTATTGTTTCAAATTTCAGGACAAATTACATCAGAACATCTGCAGAAAGCGATCCCTGGTCGCGATAGGCACCCACGACCTGGACACAGTGCAGGGCCCGTTCGTGTACGACGCACTGCCGCCCGCCGAGATACAGTTCAAGGCGCTTAACCAGCAGAAGGAGATGACGGCGCCCGAACTGATGGAATTGTATCAAGTAAGCTTGCTGTATGTGTTTATGTCTATGGTCTACCAGTGGCGTGTCAGCCTAACGACGCGATTCCCACTGGGTTCCCTGAATATTTTTTGTGTTGTCACACCTCTGCCAAATCGTCCTATTTATTTAGGAAATTAAAAAAATAGTTGCCTATAGGAAATTTTCACGGGACGCCATTGATGTACGACTATACAAAGCACTTTAGTAGCGTAGTTGCTTTTAGCTATTGTCATCACTAAAATGAACTGTGCCGGAGAAAGACTGCAATAACCCCGGACTTGTTATTAATTAAATATAAAAATTAAAAACCCAGACTGATTGACTGAAAGATTCCTGGCGGAGACATCAATGTACATCCTAAATCCTTGGCATTAAAAGTCTGAAACTTTGCATAGAGGTTAAGAGGTTGCTTAGCAAAGAACAAGGACGGATTTCTCGTGATTCCTTCGCGATGGGGAATAAAGGGGATTTGTAGAAGGTAAAGGCGGCCTAACTAGAGTTATTGATTGTATATCGTAATACTTATTACATTTGCTTTGTATCTAAAAATATATTTTAAATACTTTCTGCTCCCTTTAACTGCTGTTATTCGGATAAGAACCTGTCGTCAACTGAGTATTGTGCAAGACTTTATGATTGATGAGGAAATTGTTTGACATAAATCTGATAATGTATATAGTTTCATTTCAATTAATAACAAGAAATTATGATTGGTAATAAAGTGAATTTGACATGAATATGATATTAAGTTTTGACTGTTAAATAATAATGTAATAATGTAATGGAACAAACGGATTTTTTGACATCACAAGCAGTTTTTACAACAAAAATGTATATTTTGAACACTCTGTTTAAACTTGTTATTTACTAAGTAAAAAATTGTTTTCTTTTTTAAGGTATGCTGCATGTAATTTATAATAAGCATGCATCCAAACAAATTTGTATGCCCCAAGGCGCCACATAGTGATACAAATAGTAATATACGTAACACCCTGTAATTTACCTATGTTGGACAAATCAATCTTTGAATCTTTGAATCTTTGAGTATTTAATTTGTTATGTACTTGTAAATATATTTCCAGAGCCACGCTCAGCTGAAGCAATACCTGGGCATAATCCGCGACAGCTCCGTGTACCCGGTCATCAAAGACAAGAATGGCGTGGTCCTCTCCATGCCGCCCATCATCAACGGCGACCGCTCCAAGATCACGCTCAACACTAAGAATGTCTTCATCGAGGCAACCGCCACTGACTTGACCAAGGTAGACCACTAGTAGGTAAAAAGCAACCACGCAAAAGGTTTGCATGCCTCGCCACTACAAAGTTACATCTCTTTATCGTCGCAGCCGAACTGTCTTGATACTCAATTTTTGCTCTAGTTTTTCAATGAACGTAAGTTTTCCTCTTCAAAATTTGCAAACCATTTTTCAAACAATAATGTGATCCTGAGTTGCCCTTTGTCAGATGACGCAGTGCTATTATATAAATTTGTAAGACACGTCTTTGGCTCCAGAGCCTCGGACTCTGGGCAAGGCAGAGTTTGAATTAGTTACCTGTGGTTTCCCATGAGGCTGACATAGTCACCACTGGAGCACTCAAGCCTCGTTGAAATTTTAGATTAAAAAAAAAAAAAAAAAAAAAAAAAAAACACTTATAGTAGTCGTATTGAGTTGTAATTTGTAGATTGGATGACAATGCAAGTAAAGTCAACAAACAGCACATCGGCAAAAAAAAGCTTGTATTGATTGATTAATTGACTAAAACTTTATTTCTTTTAGATTTAACAATGATTACAAGTTAGACAGACAAATGATAAACTTTGTTCTATAACTTAACTAAGCAGTGGCCACGTGCTAGGAAATAAAAACGAAGGCTGACTCACCATAAAGCTGTGGAAACACCGCAGCGCTGGTATTCTGTCAGAAACACTTAGGGAGATCTGTGGAAACAGTAATCAAATGTTAACAAAAACTTATATTTTACTAGCACTGTTTGTAATGTCTTTCAAAATTTGCAGCCAGCGCCCGAATTGGCTTGATATTTGGTTTACATGGTAGATTTAATGGCAACGCAAGTATGTATGCACTTATAGATGGAAAAATTTAACATTTTGTGTGATTATTGATTGCAGGCAAAAGTGGTACTCGACACGCTAGTATGCATGTTCTCGCAGTACTGCGGCGAGCAGTACTCGGTGCAGCAGTGCAAGGTGTTCGCGCCCGACGGTACTTACGAGCTCTACCCCAGGCTGCAGTACCGCGAGGAGCTGATCAACCTCGACAAAGCTAACAGCTATATTGGGATAAGGTAGTTTTTTTTATATATGAATAGGAAGGCAAACGAGCAAGTGGGTCACCTGATGGTGAGTGATCACCACGGCCCATAGACACCCGCAACCCCGGAGGGATTGCAGATGCGTTGCCAACCTAGAGGACTAAGATGCAATGCCTCTTGTGCCCGTAATTTCCCCGGCTGTCTTACTCTCCACACCGGAACACAGCAGTGCAAGCACTGCTACTTAGCGGCAGTAGTAGTTTGTTTTTCTTCAACGTTTTTTTTCTGTTTTTCAATATTATGAGACCTTTTGAGTGGCTGTACTAACGCTTCTCCTAAATACTTGTCTTTACATTCCTTTGGAGAGCAAAATAGTGGGGTTCATTTTCAGAACATGAAGTCGTCCCAAATCTCCCAAAAGATATAAAAGATCAAAAAAGAACCTTATTATCTGTCAAAAAAGGTACTTTATATCGATCGATATATGTTTACATATGTAAAGAAGCGGCTTATCAATATTTTCTAAAAAATATCAATAAAACATATGCATATTTCAAGTATCGATAGCACTCCCTGGACTCCATATAATAATAACACATTAAAATGGGCTTTTCTTTTCTTAATTCTTCAATTTTGAGACTTCTAAAAATCTAACTACAATTAGCAATTGTTTGTTGCAGTGAGAGCGCATCTAGCGTGGCGGCGCTACTGTCTCGCATGTGCCTGCTGACGTCACCAGACGACGAGAGCGTGCTGCGCGTGCGCGTGCCGCCCACGCGCCATGACGTCATACACGCCTGCGACCTCTACGAGGACATCGCCATCGCCTACGGGTAACACCACCTCGCTGACAAATAAATAAATATCTTGGGACAAATTACACCAATTAACCCAGCCCCAAACTAAGCAAAGCTTGTACTATGGGTACCAGGCAACGGATAAACATACTTATATAATGTAGATAAACACATACTTAAATACTTAAAACATCCATGACTCGGGCACAAACATTCGTATTCATCATACAACTGTCTGCCCCTACTGGGATTCGAACCCGGGACCTCTAGCTTCATAGTCGGGTCACTAACCACTAGGCTATCCGGTCGTCATCAATCATCTTATTTGATACCTAACGTTTTCTTACTTAACTTTGCGTTAATTATGGAATAGATATGGAGAAAGACGGCCACAGCCTTGCTTTGATTCTTATCAATTTTATAATCCATCTATGTGTTTGGTAATTTCAGTATGGCATCTATTTGCCACTTTCAACATGAAACTACCGTGAGACTCACTCATAATTACACATAAACGGATAACTCACGTATAAAAAGTCGAGTGATGCTCGACATGTTTCGGGCTGGCGCGCAGTGTTCGTTTCGCTGCCGCCGGGGCGAGCGCTCCAGGAAGAAGGACTACGAAATAGTCCGAAACATGTCGAGCATCACTCGACTTTTTATACGTGAGTTATCCGTTTATGTGTAATTATTCGAATGATACCTACTTTTACATTAACATTATGCTTGTTCTTGTCTTTAACCAGCGGCTCGTATCTCGTAATTTACATACAATTTTACTGGCCTAAATTAGCAGCATTGGCCCAACCAACCAATCACAATCAGCTATTCGACCGATATTGCTAGTATAATATATATAATCTATACTAATTTTTGATTGTTTGTTTGTTTGTTTGCATTGAATAGGCTCCGAAACTACTGGACCGATTTTAAAAATTCTTTTGCCGTTATAAAACTACATTATCACTGAGTGACATAGGCTACTTTTTACCGCGGGAAAATACCTACGAGAAAATTAATTTATCGCGGGCGAAGCTGCGGACGGAAGGCTAGTTTAAAGTAAAATTGTAACTTGTGGCTTCCAGAAGCCAAAGGGTATAATTGATGTTAACAAAGTGTTTGTGCAGGTACAACAACATCCCGCGTGTTGCGGGGCGCGTGGCCACGGCGGGTGCGCAGGCGCCGCTCAGCAAGCTCACGGACCAGCTGCGGCGGGAGTGCGCGCACGCCGGCTACAGCGAGGCGCTACCCTTCACGCTCGTCAGTCACGCACACTCGTTACTAAAGCCGCGGATACAGGGGACAAATGTCCTGCGACACGTGTCGCCAGCGGCGTCGGGTGACGTGGAACAACGTTGCCGGACTTCGCTCGACATGTCTGGCAACATCGCGGGACTCGTTTCGCGAACGCCGCACGGGTCGCACGATGGCGCCGGACATGTCAGATAAAGTTTCGCGAAGTCGCACGACTTCGCCTGACATCGCTATTTACATAAGTCGCGCGATGTCGCCAGATATATCAGGTGAAATCTGCCAGCTTTACTTAGATATGTCATGGGACATTTGTTCTCTTGTGTATCCTAGTGGCTTAACTTATACATAACACATAACATCATTTAATCATCACCACCGACCTATCGTAGTACACTTCTGGACGTAGCCATCAAGGCGCGCCATTGAGCCCGATCATCGCTTCGCATCCAGTCACTGCCAGCCGCCCTGCGCAGATCGTCGCTCCGTATAGCCAGGGGGCGTCCCACACTACGTCCGCCAAGACGTGGTCTCCACTCCAAAACTCGTCTACCCCTAACCTTCTAACGGTCATCGATTCTACAACTAACGTGACCAGCTCATTCGAATCAAAATCAAAACTTTCATTTTGCAAATAGGCTTTTTTGAAACTACCAGCGCATTCGGAAAGATCATCATTGGCAAGAAGAAAGCGCGACAGACTGACAGGTTAACGTAGGAAACTCTTCATGCTCCGCGGTCGTAGTAGTATTTTTGCAATTGTTTTCCAACTAAATAAGTTTTCCAGTGTTCCCGTGAAGACATATCGACGAAGCTAGGCGTGCAGCTGTCTTTGGAGCCGGCCGTGCACATCGCCAACCCGAAGACGCTGGAGTTCCAGGTTGCGCGCACGCGGCTGCTGCCCGGCCTGCTCAAGACGCTCGCCGCCAACAAGAAGATGCCGCTGCCGCTCAAAATCTTCGAGATCAGCGACGTGGTACTGCAAGACAACGCGGCCGGTGAGTCCAGCGTTACTAGCGACAATAGAACAATATTCTCGATTTTGAAATTATGGTTGACAATTTGTTTCCCTACATTTGGTTGTCTGGAAGAGATCGCTATTAAGCGATAAGACCGCCTATTGTCTACATTGTTCTTTGTTTCTGTATTGTTTTGTACTGATTTGTGGTGTTCAATAAAGAGTATTTGTATTGTATTGGTCATTTTGAAAGCGGACGGCGGCGTGACAGTGTGTGCCATAATTTGGAACAAAAAATTGCGATGAAAAATCTTTACAGGAGTGTCCAATTAAACTACCCAGATCACTGCCAAAATATTCCTAAATAATTCTAAGAAACCTTGTATAGGGAAGTCGTTAAAGATAATCGCGGTTTATATCCCGTACAAAATGGAATGAATAATGGTTTCCCAGAGACGGGCGCGCGCAACGAGCGCCGGCTGTGCGCGGTGCACTGCGGGCGCGCCGCCGGCTTCCAGCTCGTGCATGGGCTGCTCGACCGCGCCATGCTGCTGCTGCGCGCCTCCAGCGGGCCCGGCGGCTACTGGCTCAAGCAGGCTCAAGGTAACCAGGAACCACACAGACAGACTCCTTTTATTTGACCGAATCTCATATGCCATAATGTATGGTGTCACGTAGAGGATGGGTGAAAAATTAACTGAACAGATCTATATGAGGAGTGTGAATGGATGAAGCGAAAGAGGTATGTCAGGATCGTAGCAAGTGGAACAGAGTAGTCTCTCCCTACCCCTATGGGAAAGAGGCGTGACGGTATTGACGGTTTGCCATAATGTCCATAACAAGGGACTTGGATCAGATCGCCAGTTCACCTTATTGTTGTGCTCTGCTTTGCCCCTCAGTTTATTATTTTCTTTTGGCCCGCCTCTAGTTCAGCAAACAAATCTTTCACATCAACATACAATAGGAACGCGGAAAACTCATAATCGTGCTGGTAACTAAACAATAACAAACAAGTATGTTTTTAACCAGTTTGTTTTGTATTTCAGACCCCACGTACTTCCCCGGGCGCTGCGCCGAGGTGGTCCTGCGAGGCCAAGTGATAGGCAAGGTTGGGGTGCTCCACCCCAACGTGCTCACCGCCTTCGAGCTTACTAACCCCTGCTCCGCGCTCGAAATCAATATCGAGCCCTTCCTCTAAGTAATATTTATAAATGTTATTTTATCATTATCATATACAATAAATCATTGTTTTTAATAATGTTATCTCTACTGAATTGAATCACCCGATTTAAAAATGTTATCATCAGTATGCAGACTATCAGCCCAATACATGGCTTAGATGTATAATGAGTAACAACTTCCTGATAATTAAAAATAAAGTCACGATTGTTTTTATCGCACATGCACAGTCAGCATTTTTTAAATATGATAAAATATCAATAAGTAACAGAGGAATCAAAACAAATTAAATTAACTGTTTTTGTTGAAAATACAATTTTATTCCTTGTAAATGGACAATAGAACAACACAAAAAAGTGAAGACGCATAACAGAAATCATCTCGTGTTTAAACTAAGCAATAGATTTTTTTGTCAAAGATCTATTCGATTTCGACGCCACTGCTGACTCAATCTTGTATATCTTGTTATAAAGTATACAATTAACGTATATTATACGAGGTTGAGTCAGAGAACCGTGGCTACATTACATGTCAAAATTGGGTCCCAAATAAAAGCCCAAATAGATCATACGCACGAAATAAATACTTTATCTTGATAAGGCACTTTTAATTTTAATTGACAATGTCTTCAAAACAGTCAAGGCGGAAAATAAATAAAATACTAGTTAAGTGTTATTGAGTACTTGTCAGTACATTGTTACAGTTCTACCAAGTAGACACCTTATCTACCATAATACTTTTCGATTCGCAAAATACTGAGGATTATACTGTTATGGGACCATAACAACATTAGTCAATTGAACCTTCACAAGAACAACCTCTGGCTTAATATTGTAATATGCATTAAACAGAACTTAACAAATTTAATAAAGAATTAGCTGTCTGAGAACAGGGTGTAAACCCACCCCCTGGTATACTATGCATGCACACATACATCCTTTTATTGAAAATCATAATATTATCTGACAATTTCATCTTGTAATGAATGCTTACACTTAATTACCTAAAATAATCCATTATATGGCATATCTATTTATATGTTTACAAGACACCTAACATGAATTTTCCACTTAATATAAGCAAATAAACACTCAAAAGAATTCAATATAATTTTATCATAATCAAAACCTGATGAACAACCAAGCTCTGTGAGAATGAAAATATTAGAGTTATTTAATCGAGAAGTAATTGTATGTCAAACATTTTCTCCAACTCGGATCTGTTAAAGTCTGGTGCAATTATAAATGGGCACAAATAGAAAGACATTTCCTTGAGGTTGGGTGCACTTGCCTTGATGGCCTTTGCCACCTGCATGGTCACGTGATGGCATCGAGAGAGACTCAGGTAGGTCAAGTTTTGAAACAGATTATTTGAAAAATATCCAAGTAAAGCACTAGTTGAAAAATACCCATGACGCAATTTGAGTGAATGCAAATTCTTTAGTCTGTATAAGTGCAATAAACTGGAATCAAACAGGGTTTTGCAAGTCATTACATGCAGGACCTGTAAAGCCTTACAGCTGGATATATAGCGAATTATGTCATCATTCAATGTGTCACCGTAAATGTGCAATGCCCGCAAAGTGTTCTGCTTGGTCAGGAGCAGGGACTCTAGAAAATCAGCTGGGATATTCTTCATCTTCTCCATGTTGATGCTCACCAAGTGGGTGCACTGCAGCATACTGTACAGGCTCCCAGGTGTCAGAGCAAAATTGGAAAGGATCAGAGTCTCCAGATACTTTAGGTTCTCAAATGGTAAATGATAAACGAAATTCCCATTCACATTCTCAGGATTTTGTACTATTAAAGAATTGCGGAAACTCAAAAATTTTAAATTAGGCCAGTGACCCAAATCATCAAATATACAACTATCAACTTGAGATATACTAATTTCTAGATGAGTCAAGTTAGGACAATGGCTAATGAGGGAAGCCCTTACTTGAGAATATAGTTTGAAATACTGTAATTTAACATTTTTTAAATACTTTGCTACAAAAGGCACAATGTTTTCTCGTATCTTCACATAATTTTTCATGCAGACTATGAGTCGAGTGTTGTCCCAAACACAAGGGGTCAAGCAGAGTTGTTGCCATCTTGAACAAACTTTTGCCACAGCTAGCAGTGATTCAAAATCAACCATAGAAAATATATATATTAAGAGCTCATTTGGCAGGTCATTTATAGTTAGTGAGCTGCAGCTTTGAAGGACGCCTGGTATCTCTAAATGTACCATCCTTACAGGCAGCTTGCACTGTTATAATCCTGAAAGCATTTTACACAATTCAATTCATTGAATACCTCTCAAAGATTCAATGTATGAGTAGCCCCATTGATTGGATAATTTTAACATTTGCACTAAATAAAAGCGTATTATGCCGCACAAGTTAAAAAAATTAAATTAGTGAAACCAACAAAGTGAAGTAAGTACGCACAGACAGGTAACAGAAAGGTCATGAACCTTGAACAACGGTAGCAGACAGGCGCATGAAAACACCTGCTTCGAGTAAACCAACTTCATAAATTCGCAAATCAATTATTTCGTGTTAACCATAACATACCTTGTGATCACCTTGCTTCTTATTCGAAAAACTTGTACTGTTTGCTTTATTAAAATCATAATTTATGTAAACTTTGCTTCTAAATATAGACACGACGCTCACAATGTATCAAAACTAAATTCCAAGAAGCACTCTTCATTTGGAAATATATTCTTCATTTCTGAAACTAAAATAAAAGGCCGCAATATTTTTTTAAACGAAATAATTAAAAATAACTTTCATCTTCAATTCATTTTTTTTAAATGACGTTCTACTTCATTTTATTCATTGACAGACAGAAGCGTTTAGTTTTTGTTGTGACCGTCGTGCTAATTTGAATGGGTCTTTAAACAAAAAAGAAATTGTTTTCTTCAAATTACTTTATAAAAATTGTACAAAGTCTTATTCTAAGTATTGCTAATTTAAATGAATTAATTAGTCTTACGATTACCAATTTCATGTAACAACATTTTATAACGAGGAGTAACAAGACGCGGAATAACAGCCAGCCAGTATTATTTGTACTATTAGGGCTTGTTTACAATGGCGATGCTCATTTGATTGATTGCTTTTTTACCCACCTGCGACAGAAGGAGGGTTATTTATTTTTATTTAAGTATATACAGAGTATATACAAGTACGGTTCATCAATCCGCTTAAATTTAAATACAAAATTGGAAAATAGTTAAAAATAGTAAGATATAAATTAGCTTAAATAATTCACTTAAAGAACTGGCGGTAGGTACGTCGCAGCGGGAGTAGATACAGTGCCCTGCGTTGGAGAACCAGGTGTTGAAAATGGTGGCAAATATCCAGCAGTTGGAGGTGAAGGAGTAGGTGAAGATTGTGTGCCGACAGGAGGAGGAAACGAGGGAGAAGGCTTGGGGAGGAAGTATCCAGCGTCGGGAACTGGCGCCGGAGAGCTCGGTGGAGCGGGAGGGTTCGGCGACGGAGGGGCAGACGGCGCAGGACTCGACGGCGCTGGCGGTAGGTATGAGTCAGCTGGGATTGGGGCCCCCGTGGTCGAGCTAGGCCCGGGAGTTGGACTAGTGTAGCCCCCCGTAGAGCCTCCGCCCACTGACCCGCCTCCACTCCCCCCTCCGGTTGAGCCAACAGGTGGTAAATACTCTGGAGCGTTGGTGGAAACTGTTCCAGGTGTTGGACTTGGTCGTGGAGCTGGTGAAGTCGGTGTGTCGTAGGAATAGCCGCCAGCTCCGCCTCCGCCACTGCCTCCACCGCCACCACCGCCGCTGTCGCCGCCCCCGCCCCCGCTATAGCCGCCCCCGCCCCCGCTATAGCCGCCCCCGCCCCCGCCATAGCCGCCACCGCCCCCGCTGCCACCGCCTCCACCGTAACCGCCGCCGCTGCTGCCACCGCCGCCGTAGCCTCCCCCGCCTCCGCCCGAGCTTCCATATCCCGCGGCTGCCGTGGCTGCCGTGCCAGCAGTGGCTCCGGTGGTGGAGTACCCGATGTTAACGCTGCCGCCCGCCGGCGCCGGGTACGCGTAAAACATCTGCTGGGCTCCTTGTCCTCGCGCCCTGTCAACAGTTGGAGCTTGAGTGCCTGGAGTGGGCGCGCCCGTCGCCCGCGAGGGAAGATCGAACGATATACTCGGCCTGTTATACACGTACCCGGATTGCCGTTTTACTCTCACATTTTCAGCGATGGCCACAACACTGGAGAGTAGAACCCAAAAGTGAACACATTTCAAAAGAAAATTTAATTGTGACCGCATTGCTAGGACCACATTCACACTAGCTGAAGCACCAGAGAAGAGACGAACTGCTTCG
Organism: Pandemis corylana; assembly: GCA_949127965.1. Taxonomy (NCBI): domain Eukaryota; kingdom Metazoa; phylum Arthropoda; class Insecta; order Lepidoptera; family Tortricidae; genus Pandemis; species Pandemis corylana. Next base: position 4,368,340 of record OX421859.1, on the reverse strand, counting down.
CTACCAGCCCTTTTTATAATAAATTTGAGGAAGTTACATCTCGAGTAGTTAGCTTGCGAAATGCCGCATTTTACCGCAGTTAACCCTCAAATGTTCAAGTGCCGCAAAAGTGAACTCAACTCAGTACACATTTGGCTATAAATTTATATTTTTAAGTAGAAAACCTTATACTTAGAATTTAATAGAAATCAAAACTCACATACCTATTATTATGTTTCTTAGTCAACGTTGACTAGGTAGTTAGGTACCACAGAGTTTTTGCTCTGTGTTAAGTACTATAAGTTTTTTCGGGTTGATGTGGAGTTCATTTAAAAATGTACTTTACTAGCTACTTCTTAGCTGATCCGACACGTTTTGCTTCTTGCAAACTAACCATTACTTAAGTAACATATTTAATTTTAACCATTATCATGACATGACAAAGCAGGATTTCTAATCCTCTCAGAAAAAAGAAAAGAAATACCTATCATAGCGTAAAGTATCCCGAGCAGCATTTGAAGGTTTTATTGTCTCAGCACCAATTTGTGGTTTGGCTAAATTGCAAACAAGAAAGCAATTTTCGCCTCCCATTTCATAGCAGATCTTACGCTTTACTTTCAATTATGCCAAGGATGCGTGCCTAACCAAACTGAAAATTAGTCATCTCGCAACACAATGCGTAAAACGAGCTCAAATGTCTGTAATAAAGTGGATAAATACTGTGAATATGTCTGTGTTCACGTCAGAGCTGATGGGTGATTAATATTATGTATGCAGCATTCGATTGCAAGTGAAAGGAGTCCGCCTCTACCTGGCTCGCTGACGTTACTAAGTACCTACCTTGTGCAAGCTACCACTCAGCCGTAGTTCAGGTTTTTATCTCATTTGATAAAGACGTAGCGCAGCGGTGTTCTAATAAGAAGAATAGTGAATCAAGGTTAGAATCTTATCCTGAGTATTAGATTAGAACTAACGTCTACTTAATTGATAAGTTTGCTAACTCGTTCACATTCTGGCATTCGTTTATGCTGTGGTATAATAGATACGTACATCCTAGCCGCTTTGTAGGTCATGAAGAAGGAATTTACACTATAATATTCTGCTACTTATTGTGTGTTTACCGTATAGGTATGATACAACTTCCATTAAGTTCATTACATTCCCGTATCAGGGACAAACTATAGGCATCAATTAATTAATTTCTCCTAAAATTAATATTGTCAGTAATATTCGGTGAGCTCGGCACGCATGCAGCAATGCGGAAGTCGAGTGACAGAATTGTAAAAACCCGTAGGACCTTGAGATCGAACCGTAAATATGCAACACATTACGTGCCTCTTGCTTGCGATCATTCATGCCGATGGCGATAAGAAAATGAAATATCTGCTGAACTAACTAAAACCCGAGCACTTAGCGCCTACACAGTAGATAGTTATCACAGTAGTTATAAACTTCACAAATAAGGTAAAGGAAGGTAACGTAATTCCATTACGCTAGTTCTAAACTGCTTAAGACTGCTTTAACCGTATCATTAAGTACTTAGGTAACCATTTTGTCCTCTAAACCTATGTCATTGTGATGGCAGCTGTCTGCTCTACTTATTACAAATTACAATAATGTCACTCTTAGACTAAACTAAGCTCGTACACATCATCGTCTGCAACTGTGCCGTATTGCATGAACGTGAATTTATAAACGCATTAACGGAAAAGACGCTTAAAATATATTTAACTCACTGCATTTTGTGTTTTTTGTGTAACTAAACTATAATGTTCCTCTATCTCATAGTCATAATGCAATGTCGATAAGACCCCTTTTATGTCCCACCTAAATTGTTATTCGGTTTCTAATTTTAATACCTACTTACAGTTCATCAAATCTAAGAGGTACCGTACCGTTTGACTAGACATTTCATAGTTTTCAAGAAAAACTTCGTATAGGCATAACGTAACCCACACAATTTCAATTATGTACATTATCCATAAAACCATGTGATGAAACTATTTTTGCTTTATCACAAGATTTACAATTCTTAATCACTAAATTTTAAATAGGCACTTCAGCATCAATGAAAAACTAATTATTATTAGTTACCTACTTGCCTTCCTTGCTAAGTATATAAAAAATCATACAGGTTTGAGGAAAACGTTATAGTATTGGTATTGGTATACGCCCACCATAAAATAACTCTGCGCTCTAACTAAGCTCTAATTAATGAAGTAGTGTCGTCATTGTCACATCGCTGTTTGGGATCGTAAGTAATTATAATTAATTGGAACACAGTGAACATAACGAGCGAAACGAACATCCAAAGTGAAGAGTTATTTTTTTGTTTATTGGTGAATGGTGACTAATCTACAGAAATATTTTCAAAGAGAGTGCCGTGAAAAAGCTGATAGATCTTAATCCGACCTAGATTTTGAGACGTTTACGCGAACGTATACACGACGACACGTTTACGAGACGTTTTTCGTGTCTAAAACTGACACTAGAGGCTCTGCTCTACCTCACTATTTTGTCGGCGAGTGGCCTCCAAGCGCTCGACGAACACATTCGTATTGCTATGCCGGAAAACAATGTCTACTGACACTTCTACATCGTGCCCCCCTGGGCCCCTGAAGTGCCATTTCCGTGTACGGACGCAGCAAATATAATTGGTTTTTGCGCTGCTGTTTCCTGGCGAGGAGAGTAAGACAACCGGTAAAATTATTGGCACAGAAAGTATTCTATGTTAGCCCTCTAGCCTGGCAAGACTTCTGCAATCCTCTGGTGTTCATAAATCCACAGGCGGTGGTGCTTATATGTATATACCATTCAAGTGAAGTGACCCACTTTGTCCATTCGTCGCACTATGTGATAAAAACGCAAATGTTTTTTTTTTGTAAACGAGCAACTAGGAACGTCACCTGATGATAACTGAACACTGGCTCAAAGATGGTGTTTTTAAAAACTATAGGTGTTCTCACCTTGCCCTGGCCGGGGCACAGCCTGGCTCTGGCCCAGTTAACTTCTCAGAATCAACCTTTGGTGTCTTGGATGATGTTAAATTGATTGATTGCCATGGATTATACAGCTACCTAATATTGCTACCTAATATGTGACCCATGTATATCGCGATCCATATCATGAAATATTAATGCGTATCGCAGCGCACCCGGTTGTTTTGAAATCCACGTGATACTAGTACCTAATTATCACGAACATATTGTCCGTCTAATGTAATCCATGCCATTGACCATCCATGGTATTTTCCAGATGGTGCTGAAACTGTATGTGGTGTCCGACGGGCCGCCGTCATTGTCGGTGCGACAGGCGCTGGCGCTGCTGGAGGTGCCTTGCCAACAGATCGATGTCAATTTCGGTGCTGGGGACCACATGACCGACGAATACGCACTGGTAAATGAACAATGAATTGACACTACTTGCTAGATAATGTTACAGAATGCGATGAGGTCTTGGCCAGAGAAGACCGAAAGCCGATTGACTATTGAATGATGACACTTGATGACCAATTAGTGTTCTTTTGTATGAGAAACCCTGGTAACTGGTACCTTATTTTTTGGATAGGGATTAACTGTTGAATATTAGATAGATAGAGTCTGTTAACCAAACAAAACACGTAGAAACGGTAAGGATGTAATAGATGATGAGATTGCCACTATTCACAGAAGTTGGTAGGTATTAAAAATTGGAATAAAAATTTCAGATGAACCCACAAAAAGAAATACCAGTGTTGGACGACGACGGATTCTTCCTCAGCGAGAGCAACGCTATTCTTCAGTACATCTGTGACAAGTACAGCCCTGGGACACCTCTTTATCCTCAGGATCCACAAATTAGGTAAATAGCCGTCTTAACTTACAGAAATACACACTAACAAGCAGAAACACAGGGCATACCTGGCACCTGCGGGGGAGGGCGGGAATTCCCAATCCTGCGTTGCACAGGTGTCGCAGTGAGGTAGCCCCATCCCGGGGTGGGCCCGTGGGGTTGCCGCGGACGTAGGCAATCGTACTCCCGCAGCGCCCTACAACAGTGCCAAATTTGGGAATCCGTGTGGTTTTTATTGGGTATGCCTGACGCCTCGGGAGAGCCCCAAATACCCCTGGTAATCCCGTACCGGGCCGGATGCATAAGGCTCATTTCCCACACCATAACAAAAGGGCATAAATACCTACCTACTACGGCACTATCTAGTACTAGTTGATAATAAGCTAGTTAGATGAATAGGTATTATAAATTGGTATAATAGATAGCTCCTAATAGACTACAAGCCCATGGAAAAAAAACATGTGAAATGAACCAGCGTGAATGAAGCTTAGAAGGCTGTTACTATATCATAAAATAACGCTGAGCGCTGTGCCGTCATTTCTGAGGTGGCGGTGGGGATCGCTCGCTCGCCCGCTCGGTCACTTCACTATCAATTCAATAACCCGTATCAGTTCTCAACAATAATGGTAACCCTACCTATGTTGGTTTATCTATTGATCGGTAATCGGTACTTAACTGTTATAAAACTTTTTATTATGTGCATACATACTGTTTACCTAACAGAAGAAAGATAGCAAGTCACTGAATCAACTGTATGAGAAAAATGTAATAATACCTTACCCACATGCCTTTTATTTTTCTCGGCAACCTTCGTGTTTCTTCAGTTCAGGCATATGAAAATTGAAATTTGCCGAGAGATATTAAGAAAATGGAAGCACTAGGACTAGGCAGCCTAGTCCTAGTGCCTAGTCTAGGCTGTAACTTATTATGAAAAGACTTCGACGTTATTCCCTATATATTCTTGTTACCTACTTTACTTGCGTGATTGCATGGTTTAAGGATACATTAATATATAACTATGGACCGTCTCACCTTTCTTATTGAAATCGCATGTAGATATAACCCCTTCGGCTGCTAGCAGTTCCATCAACCATGGCATGGCGCAGCCGATGTTAGTTAACTCAACGGTTTTTTTTTACATGAACTTAGAGCATGGCTGCTTTTGGCCTAAAGATATGAAACCGAATTAACATAATATAATCGTTTCAAATGTCTTACAATAGAACCTCAGATGAAAGACGAGTAGGCATAACGAAACGACCTACCTACCTAAAACTGTAATGTCGCGTCGCGTACATGTATACCCAATTAGGAGAATTTATGAGCCAAAACTGATAGTCGGAATGACGTCATCAAGGCTACATCTATCCTGAATGAACTATAACTAGCTAATATTCATTTATCTATGAATAGAAACAAGATGACACAATCATAATTGGCTGGTTAATATTTAGTACCTAACATGCTTTGCAGGGCCGTCGTCAACCACCGGCTGTGTTTCAACCTCTCAACCTACTACGCCAACATATCGGCATATACGGTGAGTTTATTCGTCTTTAGCATTGTATGCAAAACAGAACGAAAAATGTAACATTGGAATTCGTGTAATAATGTCACTGCCAAGAAAAGCGCTGCTGAAGTATTCAGTTCTTAGATGCATCTTAAAGTTTTGTGTTACCAAGTCACAGATATCAACTTCCGCAGTTCGGTTGTCTGAAGCTTACATGCCTATCCCTTAGGGTTACTTTTTTTTTAGTAATATTTTGGAAGTTTTAGTGGAGAGATAAAAGCAAACGCCCAGGTCAACGACACAACTGATTTATTTAATAACTACCCGCTACATGCAAAATAATAAATCTACCCCACAATATATTACACCTCCCCCCCTTGTAAAAATAATACATTGTTATTATATACTTAAGTACATAATTATATTTAATGTATAAAATTGCCACAGTTTATATTTACAAAATGTATGGATCATTAGGTGATCTCATTAACATATTTATAATAATATTTTTATCTCTTTAAATAAAGCTAAGAAAGCTACAAAATGTAATGGTTTCTCCAAAAAACAGTGCTAAGCTAGCTGAGTGGAGGTGTTGGATACCCCTTATAAGTAGATGAGATAACTTACTGACTAAGGTCTGACTTAACTAATACAGTTACTTATTCATCTTCAAATCACATTATGTATGTGGATATTAAGCAACAACAACAAACTACACAACATAATATAGGTATTATATACACTAGTCAGTTACATAACAGGGAATACCTATTCATGATTTACTTTCCTAGGTTTGTCTAAAAAGGCCATATAAGTAACAAACTAGGTAGGTATAAATTTTTTTTCTTCTATTAACATAACCTACGGGAAGAGGAAAGACAAACAGCAAAACAGCTACCATTAACACCTGTAGGTACCTTTAAAGATACAACTGCGCTTCGGACGTGGTTGGTAATGCATGTTCGTAGGAGTTGATTGTTTAGGGACCGAGGTAACCGACGGGGCCTTGGGAATGTCAGATGATTCTTCGGGAACGTCGTGTTGCGAGTTTAAGTTACTCGCATCATTCTCTTCTTTTGAGTTGTTGCCAGCCAATGAACCCTGACTCCCAGCAGCAACTGTCTCATTAATCGGCAACAATTGATCCACGTGACGTTTCCACACCTGTCCGTCAGACAAACGCACTCGGTAGGTCAGGGGCGCTTCCCTTTCAGTGACCGTGGCTTCCGCCCACTTGCCAATCCTCGCGCGGTAGTCCCGCGCCAGCACGGCGGCGCCAGCCGCCACGTGCCGCTCGGCGCCGGGGTGCTGTCGGCCCGCGCGCTCCTGCGCCGCGCCCACGCGCTCCTGCGCGAGCACCCCCGGCAGCAACGCGTCTAACCGCCCTCGCAGGCGCCGACCCAACAGCGCATCTGCCGGTGCGACCCCGGTCGTGCAATGTTCACAGTTTCTATATTGGAATAGAAATTTGTTTACGGCCGTGTCGATGTCGACGCCTTCGTGAACTGCTTTTTTCATTGCCCTCTTCACTAATTTTACGGCATTCTCAGCGGCCCCGTTACCCGCTGCTCGATAAGGACTCGTGATGGTATGTGTAATGCGATTTTTATTCATATAGTCAGCAAACTCGGAGGAACCGAATGGGGGACCTCCGTCGCTTACTATTTGTGTTGGTAGGCCGAAACGAGCGAACAACTCCCGTAATTTCGCCACAGTAGCTCCGGCACTCGTACCTGACATCTTTTGCACTTCAATCCACTTGCTGTGTGCATCGATGGTGATTAAATAATGTTTACTTTGGAACTCGGCGAAGTCAATATGTAGGCGCTGCCACGGGCGCGCCGGGAACGCCCACGCATGCTGCATGGCGCGCGGTGGCGCGTCGCGCTGCTGGCGGCACGCGGCGCAGGCGCCGCATAACGCCTCGATCTCCGCGTCGAGTTGTGGCCAATACACATATCCTCTCGCCAAGTTCTTCATTTTCACGACACCCAGGTGTCCCTCGTGAAGTTCCCTTAACACCGGTGGTCTTAAAATATCGGGAACGACTACTCTATGATTATACAAAATGCAGCCCCTATCTAAGGAAAGGTTATCTTTTCTATTCCAGTATGGTTTTTCCTGTTCGGCAATATTTAAATTTGCAGGCCACCCTTTCACTATATACTCATGAACATTTTTTAATACAGCATCTCTCTGCGTCTTTGACGCCACCTCCTTAGCACTAATAGGAAAAGCTTCTTCCACAAAATGGATGTATGAAACCGCATCTACCTCCCGTCCCTTGCGTCCGCCTGGCAGCGGCAGCCGCGAAAGCGCGTCCACGTTACAGTTGTCGCTCGATTTCACAAATTCGATATCAAAATCATATGCCGCTAATCTGGTTGCGTATCTCTGTAGTCGACTAGCGGCCGTTTGCGGTAATCCATTCTTAGGTCCGAAAATGAACGTGAGAGGTTTATGATCTGTTTTAATAATAAAATGACGACCATAAAGGTATTGATGATGTTTGATTACGCCTGCTATGATCGCCAAAGCCTCTTTGTCGAGTTGACTGTACGCGCGCTCAGCCGCGGTTAAGGTTCGCGAAGCAAAACAAATAGGACGCTCCTCGCCACTCGGGTAACGATGCGACAATACACTACCTAGACCATAACTACTGCTGTCAACTGCCAACACTAACGGAAGCTCAGGCTCGTAGTGCACTAGTACTCTCTTACTAGCTACCACCTTCTTGACGCTAACAAACGCCTTTTCACAGTCGGGCGACCAGACCCAAGGAACATCTTTTCGTAGTAACCGGTGCAAACAATAAATAACTGAACTCAAATTTGGTATAAACTTCGCATAATAGTTAATTAAGCCGAGGAATGATCGCAACTGTGCAACGTCTTTGGGGGCGGGTGCCTCCAAAATGGCTTTTATCTTGTCGGGATCCGGGTGGAGACCCCGTCTGTCGATAATGAAACCCACGTAATTAATGCTCTCTTGCATAAATGAGCATTTTTGTAGTTTGACTCTGAGACCGACCTCGCGCAGCCTGGCGCACACGGCGCGCAGATTGGCGACGTGCTCGCGCCGGTCACGGCCCGTCACGGCGATATCGTCGAGGAACACTGCCACCCCGTGCAGTCCCCGAAGCGTCTCCTCCATAAATCTTTGGAATTTCTCAGGGACACAACTCAAGCCGAACGGAGTGCGTCTATATATAAAAGTACCTACATGTGTGCTAATGGCTGTGCACGGTTGAGATTCCTCCTCTAATACCAACTGTTGGTATGCATTGGTCAGATCGATTTTACTATACTGCTCCCCCCCACTCAGCGCAGCAAATAACTCCTCGATTCGTGGCAGTGGATACGGCTCTTGGACTAGTTTAGGGTTAATGGTGACTTTATAGTCACCACAAATTCGCAAGTCACCTGATTTTTTAATGACTGGTACAATAGGTGTTCCATATTTCGAATACTCCACCTTGTAGATGGTACCCTCTGCCACGAGTCGTTCGAGTTCCCGCTCGACAGGCTTACGTAATGCCAGGGGTAATGACCTCGCTTTAATAAACACAGGATCAGAATCTTTCAAAATAAGCGATATTTTTTTTGTACACGTACCGAGACCTGTCATAAATACGGATGGAAATTCTTTTTGTAAATTTTCAATTATATTGTTTTCGGCCAAATGTAAAAATAAATCGCTTATTTGCACATTGTTAATTTTTAATTTACGCAACCACGATCTACCTAATAATGGAGGACCTCCATTTTTGATGACAAACAATTTTAAGTCACCCGCTTTGTGGTCGCCTAATATTGCATTCACAATTATAAAACCAACCGGCTCAATTATTGTTCCAGTATACGAACGTAAACTGATGTCGTTGGTAAGCAATGGAATATCTTTGAAATATCTTACGTAACAATCGTAATTAATGGTAGATAACTTACTTCCAGTGTCCAGTTCGAAGGTTAATATCTCACCGTTAACCGACACTTTCACTGAATACGGGTTGTCATCTTTACCGCACACATTTAAATTATAAAGTTCACACTCTGAATCTTCCTCACTATCCAGATAGTTATGACCCCGGGCTCGGGATCCCCGTTCCGCCACTCTGCCGTTCAAGGCCAGATTGCCTTGCTTGCAGACCACTTTCAGATGGCCCTTCTGGCCACATTCATCACAATTATAATTCTTAAAACGACACCAATCCGGTCGATGAGTTCGCCCGCAGCGCCAACAAGCGCGACCCGCAGCCGTCCCGGACGGCGCGCCGCCGCCGCCGCCGCCGCGGTTGCCGCTGCCCGCCGGCGCGCGCCGGCCGCGCGCCTCCACACGATGCAAGGGCTCGGCGCCGCTAGGCCCCGCGGCGGCCGCGCCCGCCCCGCCGCCGGACCCGCTCGCTTGCGTGCTTCGCTCCGCCGCCTCCAGCGACAACGCCAACTCCACCGCGTGACCATATGTCACCCATTTCTTCGCGAACAATCGCGATCTCATTTCGTCACTAATTAGGCCGGACACGAATTGATCTCGAAGATTCTCTTCGAGATTGCTCTTGAAATTACAAGTGCTTGCGAGATGTTTCAAAGCTTGCAAATATTCGTTGATTGATTCGCCTGTTTTCTGCCGTCGCTGACGAAATAAATGCCGCTCCGCAATTTCGGAACGCTTTGGTTCGAGATGGTCGCTGACCGTCTTTACAAGATCCTCGAATGTTTGTGTCTCAGGATCGTTCGGCGCACACAGATCGCACATCAAATTGTACGTCGCCTCACCCACTAAGGTCACCAAGGTAGCCACTTGTAACTCTGTTTTAATTTCATTAAGCGCTATAAACTGTTTTACGCGTCTAATATACGCTGACCACTTTTTACTTGCCAAATCGAACGGTTCGATTTTTCCGATCGGCATTTTTATGGTTTTGTCACTTAACACAATAACTAAGTCGTTAAGCGTATAAACAATAAAATTCACTCGTCGCCAGTAATATTTTGGAAGTTTTAGTGGAGAGATAAAAGCAAACGCCCAGGTCAACGACACAACTGATTTATTTAATAACTACCCGCTACATGCAAAATAATAAATCTACCCCACAATATATTACAGTCTTTACTGGAAATAAAATATTATTTTGTAAATTTCCGCTAATTGCACCACCATTTGCAATACCTACTTGAAATGAACAGGAAACAAAAAAGTGGCAACAACAGTAGGCATAATACTATCGCAGCTTCGAAGCCACGTTTGTTCCGAATAGGTGTAGAGTGCTCAGGACCCAATAAATAAGGCAATAAGCGGCAGATAATTTCGATTTCTCACTCTATACTTACCTTACGTATGTCGGCGTCGTAATGCGTAGGTCAAAATTTGCTAGCTTTCCATCAATCTGTCTACTAAGGTGTTGCTAAATACAATCCTACTATCTCCAAATTAAAATGTTTTCAGATGGCGCCAATATTCTTCGACTACGAGCGCACTCCTCTGGGACTGAAGAAAGTCCACATCGCTTTGGACGTTTTCAACACGTACTTGACGCGAGCGGGTACCACGCACGCCGCCGCCGACCATCTCACCATCGCAGACTTCCCGCTCATCAACTCCACCATGACCCTCGAGGCTATAGGCTTCGACTTCTCTAAGTATGAAAAGGTAAACAAATATGCTCCTCTCCCACCTCCAATTCAAATAAGTGCATCGTTGATGTTGGTACGAAGCATTAAGTTTTAGATACATGTACAGTCAGCAGCAGAGAAAGGTGACCCCGCTGCCTATCTTCCGTAATAGCGGTAACCATACTGAGGGGGTCCCTTTACTCTGCAGCTGACTATAGGTACACGGTTTTGTCTAGGGTAGGTGCGGCCGCGCGCTGCAACGGGCGACATGAGAAAGAGTATTATTTTATTATCTTGACTTCTTCTTCAACATCAGTTTAACCGCCAGGGTCAGAGCAGTGTTTAACTCAGGGATGTTACGGAGCTTCGACTCCGGTTCCGTTAAGTCGGAACTTCCGATTATTATTACACCTTCGGTTCCTGTGGCGGCGTCCAACATGTTATATATATGATTATTATGTATCTCAAGTTTAATTAATTATTTGACCAAAGTATAGAGGTTTAATTTGAGTATCTGCTATGCTGTATAATGGAGCCGCTACAATGTATATGCCAGAGTTCAGATTAAAGACCTATTATGAGCATTATAAGTAAGCGATATCGATGTGAATATTGATGGCAATTGTATAAGTAATATTGTGAACTCATACCTCAAGATACATCCTGTGATGTCTGCACTCTTCAGCAATCATCATGTCACTCAGGTGCCATGTGCTAGGCTAGGTGCCCAAATAGGTGACACAGGCTACCCCATATATCCACCACCTGTTGTAAAAATAGAAACTATGACTTCAACCGCAGTTGAAGCCCCACACATGGTTGCCAATAATTATCATAAAGTGTTAACGCCAAGCTTCCAACCTGGTTGGCTAAACCAACCCACTTTCAGTTTCAAATGCAAGGAGAGGTGAAACCACATACTCCAATAGACTGCCATCACAATCCCATGCAAGGTGTTCTTGCATGTATGAGCAGTGAATAAATCAGATATCCCATGGGCTGCCATAACAATCCCATGCAAGCCATGCTTGCATGTATGAGCAGATTTTCAACCACATATTCTTACAGGCTGCTATAACAATCCCATGCAAATAAATTTGCATGTATGAGCAGAATTTCAACCATATATTCTTATAGGCTGCTATAACAATCCCATGCAAGTAAATTTGCATGTATGAGCAGAATTTCAACAGGGTACCAGAAACTTAGCTTTAACAACAACAAGGGCAATATTTAGGCAAACTATATAAAAACCACTTAGCTTTCAGACCAGCTCAGGAGTCCAGACATCAAGAATTTGATATCACTTAATATTGAGAATTGAAACTTTTTAACTATGCAAAGAATGTGAAACAAATGACAGCTGCTTACCATAGTCTATTATAGAAATTGGCGGGAACTTGAATCTTCAGATAGTGTTGCTATGTACAAATATTTACAGTTCGCGATCCTTCGCGACACACCCGCCCAGGCAGGCTAAAGTAATGTAGTCATCAGGTGGCTCGTCCATTCTCTGATTTTGTCCAGAGCCCGGACCGCAGCAGCTCGTTTTTGGTTATCTTCTATAGACTGTTGTGGTACTGATTCGATTTCTCTCATAATAGAATCACTATCCATCTCATTTCTATCACTGGTCGCATCCATTATTTCACTTCTCTTATCTGTGCTCTCAGTTGTCTCTTCTATGGTTTGTGTCATATCAGTGTTCATATCTGTTACATCCATATCATCAGCAGTTTTGTTTATAACTTCCTCTGACTGCAAGTCTGTCACTTCTTCCATCACCACTACTGGTATATCAAGGTTTTCCTCAGTATCCATTCCATGAACTCTTGAACTCGTCTCCGGTTCTATGCTGTTACAGGATAGTTTCCCAGGTGTTTCGGTTTCATCTACTTCTAAAGGATACAGATGTCCGATGGATCTTGTAAATATGGTATTATTAATCTTCACTTTCGCAACTCTGCAGAATCCATCTGCACCTTTAACTAATTCAACAATTTGTCCCACTTTCCAGTTTTCTCTGTTTTTGGAATCACCCTTTATCTGCACAATATCACCTATTTTAGGATCATCGTGAGCCTTGACTCTGGGTTGTTTCGGTGAGTGTCTATAACGTTCTCTTAGGCTTAACAAGTACTGGTTCATAAACATATCCTTGTATTCGTTCATTATGGTCTCACCACGTTTCCACCCTTCTATAAGTTGTTGTTTAGTAGCAGTAGCTGATGGTAAGACTTGATTAGTTGACATATGAATAGTAAGACATTTTCCAGGTGATAAAAAGTCTGCAGGCTTCAGTACATGCTCTAAATCAGCTCCAACGTAAGTAAGTGGTCTCGTATTGACTACGGCTTCAACTTCCTTGATGATGGTAAGTAGTTGATTGTCACTAAGCAGATGTTTTTGTAGAGTGCGTTTCAGACAGTGTTTAATTATGGCCCCTAATCTTTCATACACACCTCCATGCCAAGGTGCCAATTGTGGGATGAACTTCCATCTTATTCTTTCCTTAGACAATCCAGACAGCCTACTAGTCATTACTTCGGATAATAGTTTGAAATGTAGAGCATTGTCAGTCACTATTAGTGTTGGCGCTCCTCTGCAAGCTATGAATCGTCGAAACGCGAGCAGGCATTCATCAGCAGTCAAATCTTTTACTATTTCCAGATGGATGGCTCGTACAACTAGGCAGGTAAACAAACAAATCCATCTCTTCCTTTTACCTTCATCTGAGGTTACAAACATAGGGCCAAAGTAGTCTACACCCACATATGCAAACGATGAAGTGTACTTCACTCTTTCTGCAGGTAGAGCAGGAGTATCAGGTAGAACGTACGGTCCACCGCCATGTTTTACACATTGTGGGCATTTACTTATCACCTTCTGAACTTGTGATCTTCCTTGAGGTATCCAATATTGTTGTCGAATCATGTTTAAAGTGTGCGCTACACCAACATGATAATGTTTTTCATGAGCTTCCCTTATTATATTCGTTGTAAATCCGCAGTCTTTAGGTAAGAGAATCGGATGTTTTGCGTCGTAAGATAAATCTGAGTGAGTCAGACGACCGTCACACCTAAGTAGTCCATCGACGTCCATAAATAAACCAAGGTTTCTGGTTAGATGCGTCTTTTTACCCTTGACTTCTTCAGGAAATGACTGTAACTGCAGATTTCTTATTTCTTCGACAGTAGAGTTCACGTTCGTACCTGTGCCCTTTGATGCAACAGGATTTGTCATATCCAAGTTTGGTTTGTCTAGTCCTGTTATTTGATTTTCTATAATTCCATGTAAGTCTTCGCAGTTCTCCTTCTCAACAGATGTCAGTCCTGGCTTTATTGTCTCCGAAGGTTCCTTTTGTAGTTCGTCAGTCTTCGGCAGACCCTCCCCCGTCGAAAAGGAATAACTCTCTTCAAATCTAGACGGCCACGTATCTGAGCTTTCACCAAGAAACTGTGGGCCATATAGCCATTTCAGCCTATCCTCCTTCGACGAAGTGGCTCTTGTTCCAACATCAGCTGGATTAAGCTCCGATGGTACATGTCTTATGTCCAACTTTTGGTTATTCTTGATCTCTTCGACTCTTCTTGCTATAAATGGTGGCAACAATTTCTCTGACTTACACCAGTCTATTACGATTTTACTATCAGTCCACAACGTCAAGTGGGTTATGTTTAATTTTACATATTTGAGTATATATTTAATAAGTCGGCTTCCAATTAACACCCCCAATAACTCTAAACGTGGTATTTTTAAATTGTCTTGGTCCTTTATGGGAACCAGGCGTGATTTACCCATTATAAAGTTGACTGTGCTTCCTTGTACTAGGTAAACCACTGCCGAGTACGCTAGTGTGGATGCATCCGTAAAACAATGTAATTGTGCATCCTTTTCCTTGGGCACAGTGATGTTCCGTGGTAGACAGATGTTCTCTATTTCCTTAATTTCTTTTAAGATGCTCTTCCACTTGTGAAGGAGATCCTTTGGCAATACAGTGTCCCATTTGATCCTTTCCTTCCATAATTGTTGAAGAAGCAATTTCGCTGGTAGCATTATTGGTGCACTAAATCCACAAGGATCATAAACAGCTGCTATAGTTTTTAAGACTCCTCTTTTTGTGGTGTCGTTGTTTTCGTTGACTTTTGCTCTAAGACGAAGTTCATCTTCCTTTAAGTCCCAATTTAGACCCAGTAATTTCACAGTCGTCTCTTTTGTAGCATCAGGTATTTGGTTCATGAAACTTATGGCATCAGAGCTCCACTCTCTAAGATTCATTGAAATTTCTGAGAATATATTCTTACTTTCCTTGTACAGATTTAAAGCGTCTATGACTGTGTCTACGCCGGTGACCACATTGTCTACATATATGTCATTAGCTAACTGTTTGGTGTAATTTCCATTGGAATTCTGCAGATGATGCTTCACTGTAGCATTAAGAAGAAATGGGCTGGATATAATTCCGAAAGGTACACGTGTAAATCTATACTGAACGAGGTTGTCTTCAGTAGCCGGTTTAGTCATGTCCTTTAGCCATAAAAATCTGGTAACATCTCTATCCTTTTCGTTGAGTCCTATCTGTAGGAAAGCTTTCTCTACGTCAGCTGTCAGGCCTACAGCATGGCATCTAAAATTTATCAAAAGTCCGGTCAAGTCTTCCAGCATTGCAGGTCCACAATATAAATTTTCGTTTAAGCTTTTGGAATTCTTTATTTTTGAAGAAGCGTCGTACACTATTCGGAGTGCCTTTCCCGGTGTTGAAACTCCATGATGGGGTAAATAGTGAACAGGGTGATTAACCTCTTCTCCTGGTACGAGTTCTATTATACCCTTATTCAGCTGATCATCTAATGTTTGACTGTAGTCTGATTTAGTCTTTGAATCCAATCGTTTCAGTAAACTAACCAGACGTCCATAAGCCAATCCAAAGTTAGTCTGTAAATCCGGTGGGTATTTATTCCACGGCCAGCTTACGAAATACCTGTTTTCTTTGAACGTTGTGTTTTCATTGAAGTGATTGATTGCTTCTTCATCTCGGCTAATTTTAGGAGAATCATTGATCCCAATAGATTCCAGGTCCCATAAGCGCTTCAAGTTACCGTTATCTAAAGGTGGGTCTGGTTCATTCAATTTGGTTTCACTAGATGATTGAAAATATGTCACAACTGACAATTCATCATCGGATTTATTATCAATCTTGCCGGAGAGAATCCATCCTAATTCCGAATCCACTAGATACAAATTTTCCTGGATCTGTATTTTCTCTGTGGACATAAAAGAATAGTAATAATCGTTTCCGATTAAGATGTCAACACGGTCAGATAATGAGCCATCATCGGCAAGTATGTACTCCTTCTTATTGTTCCACCCAACAAGTTCTTGTCCTGGATAAGAAATTCCATGAGTTATCGAAGGTACTACATTAGCAAATAATGTTTTTGTCTTGTCACTCCTTGTCCCAATATTCAATTTTACTAGAGGACTATCCAGTTCCTGCGGTTTCTTGGATCCAAATGTGAAAACGAACAGATGATTTTCTTCTTCAATTTTTAAATTCAACTCCTTTGCAATCTTCTGGGTGACATAGCTACGTTGACTTCCAGAATCTAATAAAAGACGACACTTCTTGGAGTTTCCATCTCGTCCTGTCACTCTGGCAACAGCAGTCTGTAAAATTGTAGAACTCCTTCCGCTGACATGTAACGCTTTTGTTGGTTCCTCTTTATTGTAGAAATTCTTCGGGCACAGTGCTCTGTTATGAAATCCATGTTTACCACAGTGTGGGCATGTCACTTTCCTTTTGCAAAAAATTCCTCTGTGTCCGAACTGAAAACAATTGTAACACCGGTTTTTCAGCTTAGATTTCCTTTCAGCCATAGTCTTGAATTTGGTACATTTGTCGCTATAGTGAGCCTCATGACAGAACACACAAGTGAATTTCATTCTCTTGTTGTAAGTCTTATCGGTTGTCTCCATATTCGGCTCATGCTGCCTCCTTTTAGGGATAGAAGAGCTATTAAATGTAGACGTGCTAGGTTTGTACCTCTGAGGTCCTTTATTCCCACTTCTGTTGAATTTTGGCCTATTGAAGAAACTCTTCGAGCTATTGTCCTTTGTATGTAATGTTTCAGTCGTATAAGTAATCTCTTTGCTTGATGTTTCAAATACTCTTTTTGCATCTTCTCTTGCCGAAATAATCACATTAAGCTGCTTTCTCATCTCTTCGATAGTGTCCATACTCATCTTCATCCTCATCTCATATATGATATCCTCAGGAAACTTCTCCATGATCAAAAATCGCAGATGATTATGTTCGGTGTTTTCTCCCAGAGACCTCAGTACTCTGAGATGTCTCTCAATCTCATCTAAGGTCTTCCTACAGTCCTCCGGTTTTTCAGCTCGCCTCAATTTGTAAAGCGTGGAGTAATGTGCATCAACTATTTGAACTCCTTTACCATATCTTTCCTTTAAAGTTGTCACAGCAATCTTGTAATTATCATTTGTTGTCTCTAACCCGTCGATCACCGTCTTTGCTTCTCCCTTAAGAGAAGCCTTCAGGTATAAAAGCTTGTCCACATCACGAAGGTTACGTTGATCAATGTTTGAACTAAATTGGTCCCAAAATTGATACCACTCCAAAACATCTCCCTTAAATGAAGGTAAATGTAATTCCGGTAGTTTGCCTCTTGTGCTGTTGAAGTTCGAAGTTGATGATTGAAGGTCCTTACTGGCTTGTACTCGAGCGTTGAGTTCAGCTAGTGCTTCTTCTCCTTCTAACTGTTTGGAAGTGAGAGTTGATACTTCATCAGCATTAGGACAGACAGACTGGTTGAAGTATTGATACAGTTCGGTGTTAAATCTATTAAGTATGGATGTTAATTTCGAAATTGTAATTCTAGCTTCTTCTAGTTGATTGTCCTTCCATGTACTGAATGAGCACAAACTGAGAGCTTTATCAGATAAGTTTTTTATATTGTTTGAAAATGTAGTCAGTCTATTTAGAAATATTTCCTCCATATTGATTCCGAGGAATAGTATTAATCTGTAAGCCAGTCGAACAAAGAAATCACAATATGACCATATTCATTTCTAAAACATCTTGTATAATAATAATCATAACCAGTTATAGAACAATAGAACTTGGTGTTTGTTACTAATCTATTAAAATTTCTAACTGTATGTCATATTATCAAAGCACAGTTAATTACTATATGTTTATCAAACCATCCTATGCTTAAGTAGGCGCTAGCATGTATGGACATTCATAAATATCAAAACATCATAAATTAAATAAATTGGCAAGTTAAAGTCCAATGCCTATGTCATATTTTAAATTATTCAAATGAAAACAATAGAAATAATAATTATAAAAAAGAATGAATTTAGCTATCCTTGTTATGGAACCCTTTGCTTTCCAAGTCCTAATAGACACATTCTAATCAAATTTATTCCATTATTTTAAAACCAATGACTTTAAATCCACATGTTTCTGTTTAAAGCAGCCTGGACGCGCTAAATAAAGGCATTTCCATTAATTGCACTAAACGAATATGTACAGGTAATTAATCAATATTTAACTTTGAATCAAGAAGAAATATTTAATTTTTTAAATATCATGGCATTCTCATCATGGGTACCAGCGCCATCTATTTCAAATTGACGTAAAGACAATAAGAGTACGGTATCGCGAAATATATGAATTAACTATAGTATAGTCATAACTATAAATATCATTTGCGTTCCATCAAATTCAGCACCGTAAATATTTTCTTCGCTGCATTTAATTAAATATTCCACGTACCTTAATATTTCGCTTACAACTCTGCCGTATAGACCGCGACTCGGGCGCGACACCCGCTTCGACTCCCTCAGTAACAACTCCGACTGCGGTTTGTTGCCTGAGATGTTAATACATAATTCATTTATAAATGGGATACAACACATTTCTCTTTCCCAAGTTTTGCACACTGCAACGCAAATTATGTGAATAAAACTTTATTGTACCGCCCGCCGCCATGCGCCGCCAAAATGCCGGCACGAGGCCATCTCGGTACCTACTCATTGTATTTCCATGTAAATACGTTGTATTTCGATTGCCGTATTATATAGGATCACGACTTAGTTGATACTGATCGTTCATAACTTATTTCATGACCCCTTTTGTAATATTTGTAACAACTGTAACTTGTTAAGTAGTAGGTCGCGAGTATACGAACTCGAATTTACTATTCCTGGCCATATATCAGTGAAAATCATATAATCCACAGAAAATCATGCTCACCTGTTGTTTCTGCAAACTTTACAAACACTTTCGAAGTTTTATATCACTTATTTTCACCTAAAGAAAACTTTTTCTTGGGAGCGCGCACCCACCGCAAGAAGAAAATTCGGCCATCTTAATAATTAGGTCAGGGTCACGAGCGTCCCGCTCACATTCGAACTTCGAGTCACCAACATACTTTATTTCGTAAAACAATGTTCCCCACTCTTAAAATTAGCGTAATAATTTCTTATACAATAATAATTGGTCTTATTAACTACTTTCATGTTATAAGTTCTGACAAATAAATCTTAATAATATTTTCTTATTATAAATTCGTCACGACGCGCCATCTTAGTTCTGTTGTACTTCCGGTTTCGCAATACAAACTAAAACTTCTTAAAGCTAAAAATGTGCAACTTGTTTAAAATTAATCCGTGCATTTCATGTCCTTTATTATAATATAACATAAATCTTTCTAAAACTACAAGATTCCTCAAAGATCGACTAATGATTTTCGGATTGAATTGTATTATGGGTACCACAGTGAAAATATGAACTTTTAGTTCCGCCAATTGATCATAGATGTCGCTATGAGTCACAAAATTACAAATTGCCCATCAATTTTGTAAGAAAAATTAAAGTGTAATGCTCTCTAATGAACTTAGGTATCACAGCACAACTCCACCAATTTGTGGCGGCGTCCAACATGTTATATATATGATTATTATGTATCTCAAGTTTAATTAATTATTTGACCAAAGTATAGAGGTTTAATTTGAGTATCTGCTATGCTGTATAATGGAGCCGCTACAATGTATATGCCAGAGTTCAGATTAAAGACCTATTATGAGCATTATAAGTAAGCGATATCGATGTGAATATTGATGGCAATTGTATAAGTAATATTGTGAACTCATACCTCAAGATACATCCTGTGATGTCTGCACTCTTCAGCAATCATCATGTCACTCAGGTGCCATGTGCTAGGCTAGGTGCCCAAATAGGTGACACAGGCTACCCCATATATCCACCACCTGTTGTAAAAATAGAAACTATGACTTCAACCGCAGTTGAAGCCCCACACATGGTTGCCAATAATTATCATAAAGTGTTAACGCCAAGCTTCCAACCTGGTTGGCTAAACCAACCCACTTTCAGTTTCAAATGCAAGGAGAGGTGAAACCACATACTCCAATAGACTGCCATCACAATCCCATGCAAGGTGTTCTTGCATGTATGAGCAGTGAATAAATCAGATATCCCATGGGCTGCCATAACAATCCCATGCAAGCCATGCTTGCATGTATGAGCAGATTTTCAACCACATATTCTTACAGGCTGCTATAACAATCCCATGCAAATAAATTTGCATGTATGAGCAGAATTTCAACCATATATTCTTATAGGCTGCTATAACAATCCCATGCAAGTAAATTTGCATGTATGAGCAGAATTTCAACAGGGTACCAGAAACTTAGCTTTAACAACAACAAGGGCAATATTTAGGCAAACTATATAAAAACCACTTAGCTTTCAGACCAGCTCAGGAGTCCAGACATCAAGAATTTGATATCACTTAATATTGAGAATTGAAACTTTTTAACTATGCAAAGAATGTGAAACAAATGACAGCTGCTTACCATAGTCTATTATAGAAATTGGCGGGAACTTGAATCTTCAGATAGTGTTGCTATGTACAAATATTTACAGTTCGCGATCCTTCGCGACAGTTCCGACTTCGGCTCCGACACTTTTAAATCGAAGGTTTTAATCGGAGGTCGAAGCATAACATGGCGGCGGCGGCGGCCTGTGTCGACTGTTATGAAGTGGTTCATACATGTCGCGCGGGAAATCCCCCCGACTCCCGCTACGTGCACTCTATCGTCAATTATCCGACCCTGCCTCCGACTCCGATTCCGACTCCGATAAAGCAAATTTAAAAACTCCGACTCCGCCTTCGGTTCCGATAAAACTACCTCCGTTACATCCCTGGTTTAACTTAGTCCTCCCTCTGAGATTTCTACGACTAACGGTCGCTAACCCATCTAAGTGTCTAATGTTGTTGGAGTCACGAATACCTCAAGCACTTAGATGGGTACCTACTTGACAGTCGTGATAAACATGTTAATTCAGTAGCTTAACTCCAAACTCCGATAAACCCATGATAAATCCGATTCTGACTTTTTAATAATAAAAAAAATAGAGTCAATAGTGTGTCTGAAGTTCCCAATGCGTGAATCCGCCCTGGGACCGCGTGGGAACTATAACCTAAGCGCTCTCGTTCTGAGAGGAGGCCTGTGCTTAGCAGTGGGCCGTATCTGTATACGTCCTGCAGCCTGTGCTGGAGATGATGATGGTGATAAAAAATAGAATTGGATTTATCCGGGTTTGAAGTTAAGCGACTCATTGAATTCAACTGTAGGTAGGTACTATGTACAAAACAAACACAAAAATTATGCTTATACTTTTATTTATCTTACTGACAGGTTAGCACATGGTACGAAGACTTCAAGAAAGACTACCCAGAGCTGTGGAAGATCTCGGCTGATGCTATGAAAGAGATCAAAGAATTTGCAGCAAATCCCCCAGATTTAAGTAATTTGAACCATCCAATCCATCCAATCCGTCAAATCAAGAAGTAGGTGGTCGTACCGTAATGCTCCTTACATCATAATTTTGTTTAAGTCAGTGTTATCCGGACCCGGAGACGCACCTTCTCATGTATCCTAGACACAAGTTCGAGCAGCAATCATTGTTGTTAACGCACTGTAAATAAGTTAAGAACATATTAAATGTTAGACCAAACCACTGTTATTTATTGTATCAGGCATTACTTTGCGGAGGTCCATTTCAATGAACAGAAACATTTACTTACCTTACTACTCCGGTAACGTGGCGTTGTGGTAGCGGAGTAACAAGATAAATGTTTTTGAACATTCAAATCACTGTATCTATTGATTTCCATTACCAATATTACATCTGGGTCATTGTAGTGCAAAAGTGAATAATGCTTTACTTACAAATTGTCCTACTTCTGCACACTCCAAGTGGTTATCGCAATCATGATCTTCAATGGAATCCGATACAGATGCTAAGCGGTCAGCGTTGGTATGTCCCATTAATTTGCTACTCACGTTCCTCACAGTGTATATTACGAACAGGATAAATGCTATTTTCCGGAGGCAAAACATTGTGTGTGATTAGTTTAGAGTTGTTTGTTAGACTGCGGTAATGTGCCTAGTAACAGCATTAAATAAAGCAGTATCATAATGCAGTTTGGGCGTGAAATAGCGGCGATGCGATGCGTGCATGGCAAGCAATTTATTCTGTTCCGACTAATCTGATTATGCATAACCATCTGGTCGCAGACGAATTGAAATGTAAAAAACCGGCCAAGTGCGAGTCGGGCTCGCACACATGATTTCATACAAATTAAGCCAGCAAAAAAACAAAATTAATAGTTTTCTGTGAAAAACTTGCACTAAATGCCAAATTTGATCTACTTACCTATAGGTACCTTTTTATTGGTTTGATTCCCACAATTTTTCTATGAAGATGCGCAAGATGTCAAAAGGTTGTAATCTACAGACCACAACCCTACCCTATGCGTTTCATATTGATTTTAACTTGTACTGCTACCTCTAAATAGTGTTTTTGTGAACAAACAAATAGGTAGGTACCTATACTTGTTTGTAAACAGAAGTTCCTTACTCCAAGTGACTTACTCCAAGGCTAAAGAAAAAGTATTAGGAGGGACCTATTTAGGTAATAGGGGATATTATCGACTATACTATTTACTAGTACCGTCAACTTGGAACACGAGGCACTGTGGAACCTATCCACAGCCAACGACGGAGTACTTTGACACTGACAGACACTAATAACAAGCCCATCACCTATTGCGATAAGGTTATAATACAGTGCCCCAGGGTTCCATTTAGTTGATGAACTATTTTTGCTTGTCATATTTATATAACCCCTATCGGGCTCTTCATACCATCACCAGATGGTTTCAAATACAAATTATCAAAAACAAACATATGTAATCGTTATCATTAGTTATGATAATTTCATAACAATTTGAAATACGTCACCTTTATAATCGATAGCCCCGTCTGCTATTGATCAAAACCCAAACGTATTCGGTATCCACAAGTAGTCTGTAGGTAATTTACAAATTGTAAGTAAAATGGTCCTGAAATTGTACGCCTTGGCGGATGGGCCACCATCTCTGGCAGTCCGACAGGCGCTGGCGCATTTAGAAATACCTTATGAGAAGATAGACGTCGACTTCCTAGCAGGAGATCACTTGACTGAGGAATATGGATTGGTAAGCTTATTGGAGTGTGTACTCCAGTCAGTACACACGCTATTAGTCCGAACCCTTACTTAAAACTATGTGCTGTCTACTCGGGCAAATGCTAGTTTCAGTTTTGGTACATTTTTGGACCCTCGAAGCCCCCTTTATGAAAGATTAGATTAGATTTAAAAAAAAAAAGCTAAGCTCTTGGAATGCCATTCTGGTTTGTCTTGCTGTCTACTTCACTCGGCCGATTCAAGTATCAAACCCATAAGAGTGAGCGAGACAGCACGACGAATCCGAACGGCATTCTAGCTCACGGACTGTACTCTAATAGACTACAAGCCCATGGACAAAAAAATCATGTGAAATGAACCAGCGTGAAACACGCTTTAGAAGGCTGTTACTAGATATATCATAAAATAACGCTGAGCGCTATGCCGTCTTTTCTGAGCGGTACAGATTTTTTCCCATACATTGAAAAAAAAATGCACTAACTTCCGGCACCACCACTTTAAAGCGGCACTAGGTCTTTCGACATTTATTTTTAATCATCTATAAGCTATAAAAACGCCGTAAATTAATAATTAGTCGTAATTCCTCACTTGTATCTGAGAAATTCCATAAATGTACCGCTCAGAAAAGCGGCATAGCGCTCAGAGTTATTTTATGATATAGTAACAGCCTTCTAAGCGTGTTCCACGCTGGTTCATTTCACATGTTTTTTTTGTCCATGGGCTTGTAGTCTATAAATACAATATTGCCTAAAATGATTTTATTTTGAAATACTTATTTATGAAACATCGTTTCGCAACGTACTTTGAGAATTATTGTTTTGCCGGCACACGTTACAGTGGATGATGTCATCTTGAGGATAAATGGTCGATGGTTCAGGGTGAGCACTATGGAACGCTACGCAACCAATAAAAACATACATACTACATACATAAATTAAGTTTTTATCCCTTACGGGATAGACAGAGTTTAAGGTAATAAGACCTAAAGACCATGTTTAGCATGATTGATTGTTTTTTTCGATAAATAGCTAAGGTGCATTGGGGTAAATTCGAAATTGGGGAAATTTCGAAAATCATGGATATCCACTAAAAGGGGAACAATTCCATAATCTGGCAACGCTTATCTAGACGCCATAGACATTGGAGCTTCTAGGTAAGCTTTGCTAGATTATGTAATTATTCCCCCATTTGTGGATATCCACGAGTTTCGAAATTCCTCCAATTTCGAGTTTACCCCAATATACTATACTATACCTAAATAGTATGTGTGATAATACTTTACTCATGGTCCTTTTGAACGCTTGTTTTGGACTTTAGATGAACCCGCAAAAGGAGATACCAGTGTTGGACGACGACGGTTTTTTCCTGGGTGAAAGTGTTGCCATTCTTCAGTACGTCTGTGACAAGTACAGACCTGGCACATCATTGTACCCCCAAGATACAAAAACAAGGTACTTCAACACAAATAAAGTATCCCTAAGTTTTTTATTTCATCTCCAGCCTACGTACTCACTGCTGAGCAGGCCTCCTCTCATAGTGAGAACACGCCCGCGCGGGCCCATTGCAGGTTGGAAACTTCACACGCCAATGAATTGCTTGGCAGGTGCATGCTGGTTTCCTCATGATGTTTTCCTCCACGGACAAGCTCATGATAAATTTCTAAAGAGATTTCGCACAAATACTCCGAAAAATTCAGTGATGCGAGCCTATGTTCGAAACCACGACCCTAATAGAGAGGCTACAGGTCAAACCACTACGCTACCACTGCTTAGGCTTTTTATTTATTTAGCCTATGCACTTCGATATTGTCGGAGTTTTAGCTGACATCAGACACTCTTTCAGGGCCATAGTTAACCACCGGCTGTGTTTCCATGCAGCATATTACTTCGGGAGGGTACTGTCGTATTCTGTAAGTACACTACTCACATATATCCATTTTTTATATGCTGATATTTAAAGTAAGTAGTTATCACAAGAAGTAGTAACGAGAGGGCTTACAATAACGATGATGTACCTAATGAAAATTAACTTACTTATTTTACTTGTTTTAACTACCTTAAAATAACTTTGTTTGGATAGAAATACGTATTATGCCCTACTTAACTAGTATTTGTTTGAAAACCAAACTTATTTTTGCGCTTTTAAAACGTAAAAGAATCCAAAGTTTTAAATTTGTACGGCAAGTACGGCAACCTCATAGCCGGAATTCGACTGGCACTCGGCCGGTTTTATTTGATCGACAAGATTCTACGCTACACTCAATGCTTAATTCGGTTACCTACAATTGCAGATTGTTCCATTTATAATCCCCGGTAACGAACGGACCCCTGAAAAACTGCAAAGGCTCCACACCGCCTTGGAAGTTCTGGAGACTTACTTTTCACGTGCGGGCACCACATACGTCGCCGCAGACCACCTTACCATTGCCGATTTCCCGCTCTTCAACTCTACCATGACCCTCGAAACCGTTGATTTCGACTTCTCCAAATACAAAAGGGTAAGCATGCATGCATCTATGACGACTGGCCATAAGAGGTCAAAGGAAAATATTCCGGCGAACTAGAACCGACTCTTGTATCAGCCAGATGTATCAAAGAAATCGCAACCTAGAGCGTCACAACGAAAGAGAAGTAGTACTAAGGAGGAGAGGAGAGATTATCGAGGATTAATCTCTCTATGGAAATTCTGTACTGATTCTTAACATTATAATCTTTCATTAGTAGAAAGCTACTTATTCCTGATAACTCGGGAAAGCCAAGGTTCTCGGGGGATGATAAGTTGCCAACAAATAAACCTGCTAGTAACAAAATAGGTAGGTACCTATTACAATCTCAGTTTCTTTACATATAAAAAAAATTACAGGTAACCGCATGGTACGAAAGCTTTAAGAAGAACTATCCAGAACTGTGGAAGATTTCGGAAGAAGGCATGAAATTTACACAAGACTGCATAGCAAATTCGGGTACAAGTTCGTAGAACACCATTCGCATTTATTACACACTGCAGCATTATTTTTGCTGCATGGTGATTTAGCCTTTTTTATTTATTATTTTGTTAGTAACCTTTTTCCGCCGTTCATACTGGTTATTAATCATTCTTTTGAGCAGATTCGTTTGAATTTTAAAATTGGTGTTCGGTATCAAAAATTCAGAACTGACATTAAGGAAAAAAGTCATTCAGATCTGATTCTCCTGCTGTGAGGGAAATATTTACCCAGGCCGAACAAGATACTCCGAGTAGTGATTTTTTTCCTCAAGTTCCGGAGGCTTGTTTTTGTGGTGCGGAGTGCTCATAAAACCGCTTGATATATTCGTTGGTGCTGAGTTTTTTTTAAGATACTGAGATACCACAAATCGTGGTCTTGAAGCCGGATTTTTCCATTTCGGGTATGTATGCTGTTTTGGTGTCTATTCGTTTAGGGTTGTGCGCGTTCAGGCATTATTTTTTCATTGTAAGTTTTATTTCCAGCTTTTTCCACACGGAGAGTATTTTAATAAATTTACTCGTGGACTGAGGTTCCCGGGATTTGCTGCGTGCTGAGTGCGAAAACGTTCAACTCTACGAGAGTACGTGACGACCGACGAGGTTCGATTGTACGACCCGGAGTTTACGCCAGGAGCGCATAGACGACGAGCTTCGTGTTACATTCCGTGTATTCATCCCATTAATTCTCTTTTAAAAAACCGTTCCTCCCAAGGTTTCCAAAGGTTATTGTACAACTGCATATTTATTAAGTTAACTATAGCGAATTTACGCTTAGGTGTCTGACTTGCCTTTGCACTAGGTGATTTATTTTTTTAACACGTTATTGGTATTGTGCGCACAAAACTATCACGTATGCATAGCGAAAATTATCTAGATCCTATTACCTTAATACGTGCCTCGACTTCCTTAATAGTGTGCAGTTCAGCAGGAATTCTTCCTACCTTTACTTTTCTAAATTCAAAAAGCCCTTGTAGGCCTCCTTAATTTTGGCTTCCTTATTTGAGACATAATAACCCTACTACCGCCGTACCGGAAATTGGACATACGGATTTTACCCTGTGATATTTATAATTAATTTTTTGTTAAATATGTCCGCGTTTATTTCAATATTAATACTTTAAAAATAAAGATACTGTTCTAGTGTTTGTGTAACGTTTTATTTCTAGCGTTAGATCAAGTTCGTACAAAATTCAACGTGTACAGGAGCCTTTTTTTTTCTTGTGCTGCAAAATGGCGCCCGAACGTAAGTAATTTTTTATTTTAATTTAATTTGTTGTGAAGCAAATATATTTTTAAAATATTTTTTGTAAGGGGAGGGTGACCGTTCCTCGGTCATCATTTTAATTCTTTTAGTTTTGCTTTCAGATTCATTCGTGCCTGCCCATCTCCAAGTGGATCGACATTTGCATAGCTGTGTGACATTGTTTCGTGAACTTCTATCTATATTTTTATTCTCTGCGTCAAATTTTTTTAATTATAAAATTGTGTAATTTTTTACAAATTAATTACGTCTTATTATTTTACTCCTACTCAACCTATCCCGTGTTATTTTCTTTCCTAGCCTGCTACCTTAGTTAGTACCCGTAGTCTTAGGGAACTACAAGGTAAGTCTGTTAGCTTTCTTTTACATATCGTCCTTGTTGTTTCAATAATTTGGTCGTATTTTAGATATCGTTGTAATGGATAGTTTTGAGGATATATCGATCGGCGACACTCCGCTTAGGCCACCAGCAAACCCCTTCATCACACCGCGACCATTCCCGCGTCGCGTTAATTCTGCTCCGAATGTCCCCATCCAGCCAACCTCTGAACAAACAACCGCTGTCAAAAATCTTTCCACTCACGCTTCGGTGCCGGATCAACCGACAGCCTTGAATGCCAAAGCGTCTGGATGCTATCCTGCCACTGCAAAGTCCGAGTCGCTTACCAAATGGAATCTTACTTTTTCGGGGGATTCATGCGTCCGTGAGTTTTTTACACGCGTCGAGGAAGAAGGCATCGCTCGCGGAGTCAGTCCCGCTTATGTAGTTATTCGCTTTCACGAACTTCTTTCCGGGAGTGCGCTTAAATATTTTAGGGCTATCCGTTTTCCGGGTTTGACTTTCGCTAGTCTCAAATCGGCGTTCTTGCGTACCTTTGATACCGTCGACTACGACTTTAAGGTTGAGCGACAATTGCGTGCGCTGAAGCAACGTAGCGATCAGACTGTCGTTGATTTTGTCATCGAAATCCGTGATCTAAATGCTAAATTACGTTCTCCGATTGACGAGGACGATTTGTTAACGATCGTTAAGTACGGATTGCATGCGCGTTACCACCCATGTCTGGCTACGAATATCGTGAAAGATATGGATTCCCTCCTGGAAATTGCTAGAAATTTTGAAACTTTTCAGTATAAGTCTACTTGTCCCGTCGTTGTGTCACCTGTTAGCACCGAAACTTATCCCAAGTGTTTGAAGTGCGGTGAATTTGGACACGATTATCGGGGATGTCCGAAACTTCCTGGTATCGTATGCTTCAACTGTAAACGCATAGGGGTATCTACTCGAAATTGCCCCCAATGTAACCCCTCTTCTTCAAAAAACTAAGCGACGAGGTTATACGGCTCGGCTCAACCGTGTCACCTCTAGTCGTAAACGATTCACCTGACAATCGTCTCTTTATCGAAATCACAGCAGCTGGTTGTAAAGTAAAAGCACTTCTTGACTCTGGTGCTCAGATGTCACTCGTCGATGTCTCCTTGCTAAATCAACTCGGTTTGAAATATAGTTCGAAAATTCAGCCTTCAGTTGTTTCCGCTGATAACAGTCCTATTAAGATTCTGGGTGGCGTGGATATTCCAATTTTTTTTAATGGTTCGTCTTCTCCTCACCCCTGCCTTGTTGGTTCTGGTTTACCAACTCAATTCATTTTAGGGATTGAGTTTTGGAATTATTTTGGTCTCACGTCGGTTTTAAGTCAGTTTTTCGCTGGCGACAAGAGCGGCAAGCTTTTTGTGCCAAAGGCTCCGACACTGGTGGACAAGTCCATTGATTCTAGTGAAGTTCGTTATATCCATCCTCGTGAAGTTCTCACACCAGAACAAGAGGTCAAACTTCAGAAAGTTATTGACGATTTTTCCGCTATTTCTTCTGATAAGATTGGTCTCGGATGTACTAAATGGCTGTCACATAAGATTGAAACGGTAGGACCTCCCGTCCGTCAAAGATATTATCCTCTGTCACCGGTTAAGTTGAAAGTTTTAAATGGGGAGATCGATAAGATGTTGGAGGTAGGTGTTATTCGGCCACCCCGTTACCAAGAATTCAGGATATTTTGGATAATCTCCGCGGGGCGAAGTATTTGACTTCATTAGATTTTCGTAGTGCTTTCTGGCAGATTCCTTTGGCAGATGAAGCCAGCTGTGAGAAAACCGCTTTTATAGTACCACAGCGTGGTTTATTTGAGTTTGTCCGAATGCCTTTTGGTCTAACAAATGCGGCGTCCGAAATGCAACGTCTTACAGACATGATAGTTAATTTTGAATACACTCATGATTCGGAGGACTTCGTATTTGGCTATGTCGATGATTTGATCCTCGTCTCTCGTGATTTTGATAGTCATCTCAAGCTTATCGGCAAGGTACGGGATCGTCTTATGGATGCAGGTCTTTCAGTCAATCTAAAGAAGTGTGAATTTTGTAAATCCGAATTGAGGTATCTAGGTTACATTGTTAATGAGAAGGGATTGCAAACGGATCCAAAGAAATTGGAGGCAATCGGCGATTACCCGGCTCCGACTACAGCGAAGTCATTACGAGCTTTTCTCGGTCTGTGTTCTTACTACCGTAGATTCGTCGACAATTTCTCTACAATCATTTCGCCTTTGACAGCTCTGATTGGCAAGAAGAAAGGAAAAGATCCTATTGAATGGAATGACAGCGCGGAAGCCGCCTTTCTAAGGTTGAAGCAGGTTCTTATTGAGTCACCGGTTATGGCTTGTCCGGACTTTACGAAGCCGTTTATTTTGCAGTGTGATGCTAGCCAAGTCGGACTCGGATCGGTCTTGGTACAGGTTTTTGACGGTATCGAACACCCGATCGCATATTTTTCCCGTCTTTTCTCTAAGGCAGAACGTAATTATAGCACCACGGAGCGTGAACTTTTAGCTGTGCTGGATTCCGTAAAACACTTTCGTGGTTATTTAGATGGCGTAAAATTTAAGATCATCACAGACCATATCGCGTTAAAGTGGCTCCTAACTTTAGATAACCCAACAGGTCGATTAGCTCGTTGGTCTACTATCCTTTCTCAGTACAATTTTGAACTGGAGCATCGAAAGGGCGTTCAAAATGTTGTACCAGACGTGTTATCTAGGCCCCAAGTGTCCCTTATCGCCTTTGAACGGGGTCAGGTCCCTACTGGTGATCCTTGGTATGAGAGAGTGTATTCAGGTGTTTCGTCTACTCCACAACTTTTTCCGGCGTATTCTTTGCGCAATGGTATTTTACTCCGCAGGGTGTCGGTAGATAACCCACTTGTTGATGACCCTTGGAAGATAGTTTTGCCTGCTTCTAAAACGAGCGAAGCGATAGACGAAATCCACAATGAATTTCCTAATGTCCATCCTGGAATTATGAAAACTTATTTTAAGACACGAGATCTGTATTATTGGCCTAACATGTACAAAGATATTGCTTCACGTCTCTCATTGTGTCAGATTTGCAAATCTTTTAAGATCGCTAACACTCAGCCAAGAGGACAACAGTTATATCCGCGTGCCGTAAGTGCTCCTCTTGATTTGCTTTCAATCGATTTGGTTGGTCCTTTACCTACCGCATATTACGGGTACAAGTATATTCTCACGATGGTAGATGTCTTTTCGAAGTTCGTTTGGTTAGTACCTTTGAAGAAGTCCGATGCAAAGTCAATTACACACGCATTAGAGTCTGAGGTAATTTTGAGATATGGAACTCCACTCAACGTCCTATGTGATAACGCTACTGTGTTTAGGAGTCGTCAATTTGAAGATTTCCTTAGGTCGTATCATGTTTCGTCACCTATTTTCACTCCCTACTATAGTCCGAATGCGAACGTAGCTGAGAAATTTAATCAAACTGTGGTCACTACTTTAAGTATACTTGTGACTGATGATAACCGTACTTGGGCCAGGCAACTTCCTAAGGTTGCCTTATATTTAAACTCTTGCGTTAATTTGGCTACAAATTATACCCCTAATTTCCTTATATACGGACGTGAGGTTGATGTTCTCTGTAATCGCAGAAGAGTTCAGACTGTTAACCCTGGGTTGGATAACAGTCGGAACGATCGTGCGGAAAACCTCAGATCGTTACGGGAAGTTTACGCAAAAGTGGCCGACGCGTTGACGCAAGCCTTCGTGCGAAACGCCCGTTACTACAACCGAAATCGTATTCCTGTTTTGTTTGAAGTTGGTCAGGTTGTATGGCGTAGGAATTTCCAAAGGGGTACCCCAGATATTGTAAGGGGTGGTAAGTTTGCTCCTCGTTTCACGGCGTGTCGGGTAATTCGGCGCGTTTCATCTCAAGTTTACGAGTTAGCTGATTTAGACTCTCCACACATTGGTACTTATCACGTGAAAGACATTTTAAAATAATGCTATTCTATTGTGGTATGGAGATTTATTTAATATATAAATGTTTCCCCCTAAATTCCGAAAGGCGCATCGTCCGTCCTACTTTTTTTTCGATATCTCATTCGACGAATAATGTACTTCATTTCACTGATATATAATTTTTCCCCTTAAATTCCGAAAGGCGCATCGTCCGTCGTACTCTTTTCCGGTATCCTATTCGTGCTATTCTTTTCTGGCCTCCAATCATCTGATGTAGGAAGACGCATCGTTCGTCATTTTCTTTTCTGGTCTCAAGTCAATTGGCAAATAATGTACCTTATTCTCTTTTATTTTTCTCTAAAAGACGCTGGTGCATCGTTTCTTGACGACGATCGCATAGTGATACGCGTGTTTGTCCTTTCTTGACGAGACTCGCATAAAGATACGCGTGTTTATCGTTTTTCCAGGCTGACTGTACCTACCTCTTTCCTAGTTTATACATTATTTCGCCTTATCTTGTGGTGGTCGTTTTTTTGCCGACCGTACCAGAGGTTGTCCCGATTTTTTCCAGTCTGACTGTACCTACCTTTTTTCCTAGTTTCGACGTTTTTTCGCCTAATCTTGTGGTGGTCCTTTTTTTTCGCCGACTGTACCATAGGCATAGGTGTTAAACTACCTTTTTTTATACTGGCGCTGGGTCAGACTCGAGTTTTGTGGATTTGATAAGAGTCGGACTTGCCAGGTCTCGTGTAATTATCTTCAACCTATGGTATTCATTCGTTGTATTTTTTGGATTGTTTAGGTTACGTTTTTCGAAGACCACGTTCTGGTATTATGGTTTGCTTCAAGTTGTGGTAGAGCCGCCTCATACTTCGTCGCGACCGTATCCAGTTTCTGTGCTTCGGTAGTTAGGAAGTTAAGTTAGCTTAAGTCTTTAGGTTAATTATATTATAAATGCGTGTCGTTTACAGTAATTGCGACAGCGCGTTCAATTTTGTGTAGTTGACTGTATATATGAGGTTTCGTAGTTTCGCCAATAGGGGGCGTTTTAAATTTTGTTCTGAATTTTTATCTCAGACAGAGGGTGTTGGTTCAGATTTAGTCACATAGATGGTGTCGTGAAGTTTGTTCTTAATATTATTTATAGGTGGCGTTGACAAGTTGAAATCTTCATGTGACAGTTTTTTTGTCAGTTTGAGCTTCACTTTGTTTCAATGGCCAGTAGTTAGTGCTTCGGTGTATTGATAGATGGCGCAACTTTTAATTAGTCATTATGCGTAAGGTTCATTTTGGTTCGTACGGTATTGGGTTAAGTCTTTCAGTTAGATATGCGGTTGTTTTGTTTTATGGTGCGATTGTGTGTGTGGATGTGAGTTAGCTTTTCTAACGTTCAATAATGGTTATAGCTATTATTGTCCAGTAGTTTCAGCGGCTTGTTTGAGTTGTTTTATTTGTTTTTAGGTTTCCGCATTCTTCCAATCCAAGTTTCTAGAAACATTTTGATTTCAAGTGGGTATCGGTACATATTAGGGTATCGTGATTTTTTGTTTTAACTCAGTGGTAATTTACATTGCGATTTCATTATAGATGTTGCGGTGATATCCTTTTCGGCTTACGCTTTGGAGTTTCGTCAAGCTTGTAGTAGGGCTGTTTAGGTTTTGGTTATTCAGGGTTGACAAAACATTATTGATTAGGGTTGTCAAATTTTTACAACTTCATGGTATTTGAATGTCAGTGTTCTCTCTTGATTTAGATTTTAAATTTCTTTTGGTAGGGGGATGTCTGCAGCATTATTTTTGCTGCATGGTGATTTAGCCTTTTTTATTTATTATTTTGTTAGTAACCTTTTTCCGCCGTTCATACTGGTTATTAATCATTCTTTTGAGCAGATTCGTTTGAATTTTAAAATTGGTGTTCGGTATCAAAAATTCAGAACTGACATTAAGGAAAAAAGTCATTCAGATCTGATTCTCCTGCTGTGAGGGAAATATTTACCCAGGCCGAACAAGATACTCCGAGTAGTGATTTTTTTCCTCAAGTTCCGGAGGCTTGTTTTTGTGGTGCGGAGTGCTCATAAAACCGCTTGATATATTCGTTGGTGCTGAGTTTTTTTTAAGATACTGAGATACCACAAATCGTGGTCTTGAAGCCGGATTTTTCCATTTCGGGTATGTATGCTGTTTTGGTGTCTATTCGTTTAGGGTTGTGCGCGTTCAGGCATTATTTTTTCATTGTAAGTTTTATTTCCAGCTTTTTCCACACGGAGAGTATTTTAATAAATTTACTCGTGGACTGAGGTTCCCGGGATTTGCTGCGTGCTGAGTGCGAAAACGTTCAACTCTACGAGAGTACGTGACGACCGACGAGGTTCGATTGTACGACCCGGAGTTTACGCCAGGAGCGCATAGACGACGAGCTTCGTGTTACATTCCGTGTATTCATCCCATTAATTCTCTTTTAAAAAACCGTTCCTCCCAAGGTTTCCAAAGGTTATTGTACAACTGCATATTTATTAAGTTAACTATAGCGAATTTACGCTTAGGTGTCTGACTTGCCTTTGCACTAGGTGATTTATTTTTTTAACACGTTATTGGTATTGTGCGCACAAAACTATCACGTATGCATAGCGAAAATTATCTAGATCCTATTACCTTAATACGTGCCTCGACTTCCTTAATAGTGTGCAGTTCAGCAGGAATTCTTCCTACCTTTACTTTTCTAAATTCAAAAAGCCCTTGTAGGCCTCCTTAATTTTGGCTTCCTTATTTGAGACATAATAACCCTACTACCGCCGTACCGGAAATTGGACATACGGATTTTACCCTGTGATATTTATAATTAATTTTTTGTTAAATATGTCCGCGTTTATTTCAATATTAATACTTTAAAAATAAAGATACTGTTCTAGTGTTTGTGTAACGTTTTATTTCTAGCGTTAGATCAAGTTCGTACAAAATTCAACGTGTACAGGAGCCTTTTTTTTTCTTGTGCTGCAACACATAATACACAAGTGGGACAGCAGTCGTCGCTGGAATAAATGTCAATTTATGTATGCTACTTAGTACATGGTCATATTGGTCATGTACTGTAATAAAATAATCCTAGAGTTAATAATACCGATGTTTCATTATTTCTATACACAAAATATTAAACCAAAGGATGCGCAATGAATGCTTACAAAAAAAAACTGACCCTTATTTTTTTTTGTTTTATGTTTATTTTGCACAATAAAGTGTTTACATATACATACATACATACATACATATTTTAGGTGATCGGTGCTAGAGGTTAAGCCAGGAGTTCCTAGTTAAGTATTTCAGGGTATCATCCAGTTTCACATAACAAAAACACACTTGCAATTTAAAATAACTTTTTATTTGATTGTAGGTACGTAGCAGTTGGACTGCTTCGTTCAAGTATTGCGATTACTTTTAAAATCTAAAAGGCAAGTTGGGGAAGTTCATGGACGGCCTTTGTGTTGTCTTCACTGGCCTATTCTGTTGTTGTTGTTGTTGCGGTTTCTGAGGCACGAGCCCACCCAGTTGGCCAAGCGGGTTCATTGGAAGGTTAGTGGGCACTTGGACTGGGAGCTTGAGGTTGGGGGTGCCCACTAGTTTATCCAAGTTGAGCAAGTTCCCTATCAAGTTCTTGCACAGCGCCCCCGTAAGTCTATTAGCCATGTTGCCCCATAGACCCATTTGACAGTACCTAAAACAGAATTTGGTTTAGAATGGAATAATCGCTCAAAATATTTTTCCATTAATCTTCAAAACGTATCGTGTAAACTTGAACGGACCTGAAATCCTTATCCATTGTGACATCCTCGTTGATCTTCAAGAACTGCTCGTTGCCGCTGGAGAATGGTAAGAAGCCGGCCATTTTGGATCCATTTTTTCCGTCGACCGGCTTCAGTTCGTGCGCGAAACGTGCGATGAGTTTGACGAAGTTGTCTCTCGCGCGGGCGTCGGAGCCGGATATGTCGCCGCTGACGGACTTGCCGTTGCTGTCGAGAGGCTCGAAAATGTAGGCAAGCTCGTCCCCGTGGGACGGACCGGTGCGCTCTTTCGCCGAGCTCTGAACGTCTGCGCCTGAATCCTCTGCAGAAATTCAGTTAATAAGATTAACGTTAGTAGTTACGATCTTACAAAGTGCTACACCAGAAAACCTCAGACTGCAACTGATTTAAATTATTCCAAATATTAATCTAGTCTCTAAGTATTTTAAATCCATGTAGGTACCTACTTAATGTTGCCAAACATATTGCAAGAGGTAAGTTTGTGTTGCATTTGTAACATATAGACTGGGGCACGTTTTCACGTTTTCAGGTTTTCAGTGGGCGGTGTAACACGTTGTAAGCTTGTAAGACGTAGATTTAAATAAACCCACATTACGTGACTGAAATACGCATGGAAGAAAATCGAAAAAAAATCGTCAAGTTCATATACTTATGTCATCACTATTGTATGAAATAGACACAAAAACATCACATGATTTTCGGACGAACCAAAGTTTTGACTTTATAATAATGGGTCCGTGCATTACCTGCGAGAGCAACCCCAGGCAAAAAGTGCGATCCTTTGCTGAGGTTTCCTGTGTGCTCGAAGCTGTAGAGATAAGCCGGTCCGCCAGAACTCCACTGCTTCACGCTCTGGTACGCGGGGAAGTTGAACAGCGCGTCGCCTGCAAGGACATAGGAGTTACTGGACATGTGAACCGATTTTAGCACCGTCTAGCCCTAGTAGGTATACCTATACAAGCACTATGGTCTCACAAGCTCAATCCTATTCAAAACATACACGTAAGGTGTAAGTAGCTAATAGACAATCATGATTAATTTAAACCATGAGTAGATAGTATGATTTTCTCAAAAAATACCTATGAAACATTTTTCCTAAAAAATAACACTAGGTATATCTACAAACGAAAAAAGATACCTATCAAAATGTATTCCTAAGTTGTTAAAATTCAAAAGGGCCCGTTTAACAGAGGCAAAAAATATCTACCTGCAACGAAGGGGAAGGGCGAAATAATGTGCCCCCTTTGCGAGGGTCGGTCGGCCTTTACAATCCATACGCGACAAAAAAGGACCTTCCCTTTTGATGCGTCCCCTCTTAGAACGTATTTATTGTTAAGTAATAGTATTTTTGGATTCTCTTTGTGTGCTACAAGTATGTCGTAAAAATGTTTCCAGCTGCACGTAGGGTTTCTCACGAGTTAAGAGCTCCAAACTAAACGAATAACAATATAACTACCTGATCTAGCGTAGTTAAGTTACATTGGCTCGAGGTTTCGAGGTTGAGATTGCAAGTAAGAAAGTAAGTTTGTATCCGATTCTCTGAACTTGCCACTCGTGCGGAGCACGGCTCGGCACAGACAGAGCCTCGCATTTCAGAGTCAGACACCACACCATGCAGGCCTAATGACTTCACAAGAATTGGCATTGTTCATTTTTTTTAAACTGTGCTTTTAACACCTTTATTTGATAAAATGGACTATTTCAAGCAACTAATTTGAATATTATGCTTTTACGTAGCTTTGTTAATTAATAATAAATATTTTTTCGCTGTTTGATAATTCGTGAATTTAGACAGAATCCCAATCGCCTTCGTTCGGCTGGCTATAAAAAAAACGGCTTTGTCTATGGTTTTGTAGATTTGACAGTGACACGTGACAGTTGCCGTAGCCAAACTTTTTTTTTCATTTTTGTGGCAAACATTCGATGCTGGATTCTGTCTAAAAACCCGGTCGTTCGGTCAAACAAAGGTTCAAAGTACTTTTACAAAAATATCTGCAATCATATAATATTTTTGAAATCGGACAAGATAAATCGGATAATTGATGGTTTTCCTCGAAATGGTTTTCGAATTGGAGCATACTAAAAAAAATGAACAATGCCAATTGCGAGGATGTGATGGATCTGGTGACCCGACACACAGACTTTCTAGTTCGGCCACAGGCACCATTTTTCCTCCACGTTGATCTGTCAGATCGGTCATGCTCCTGGGACCGTTAACTGTAGATAATTGATTAGTAGGTGATGGAGAAAGACCATGAACGATTACCCAACTAGCACACTAGTTGAAAAAGCAGCCTATTTTGTAAGTGGTAACTTTCGGCGATAAATTACAAAAATTAGTTCAAAGTTGCATAATTGCGCCCGTAAAGCTGTCTAGCTTTGGAAGTTACTAAAGTATCAGAAGCTGAACCAAGTAATATACATTACCCGTCGCTTCAGCAATCTGCAGCAGCCCATCGACAGCGTTGAAGGAGCTGTCGAATAGCGTTTGGTAGTAGTCGGCCAGCGGCAAGCCGGCTGGCAGCTGCTCTGCCACGTTGGGTATCAGGCCTCGCACGTCGGACACCACGCCCCGCAAGCCGCCAATCACGTCATTCTTAATAAAGTCCTGGACGTCCTTCAGCTTGTTCGTTAGGAAGCCAGAGTATTTTCCTTTCAGACAAGAATAATTATATACAAGGTGCTACAGTTTTTTTTTCGATTAATCCCAAGCGGTTTTCAACTTTAACAACATTCGAATAAGGTTCTTATTTATAAAACAATTTAATCTGACAGCTGCATTGTATATACGACTTTAATTTAATAGCACTAAAGTTGAAAACCGAATAAAATTAAACGAAATGTCATGGAATTTCTCCCATGGTGGTCTGGGAGTAAAGAAAAAACATAGAATGTACCAGTTGCTTCTCTTCCCGCGCAGATGGTAAAAGCCCATCAAGGGAATGGGCTAGTCTTAGGAATCATGTTATAGTCGATGCGGCTAACAACCCATCACTATTTTGATTTCCCTTTCCACCTATAC
Source organism: Pandemis corylana (assembly GCA_949127965.1). NCBI lineage: Eukaryota > Metazoa > Arthropoda > Insecta > Lepidoptera > Tortricidae > Pandemis > Pandemis corylana. The sequence continues at coordinate 4,329,454 of OX421859.1, read as the reverse complement.
GCCCTTAATCATCAAAACGTGGACTTAAGGTTTTGTTACCTTAGGCTCTGTCTCCCCGTAAGGGATAAAGACGTGATATATGTATGTAAATGTCATGGAAAAACTTTATGCACTACAACTGTAGCCGGACGGTTCCGTGCAAATTCATAAGTGGATTAAGAAACCAGTGTTAGCAGAAGCCTGGTCCTGTGCAAAATGTAGGCAGAGTGATGGCTTTTTATATTGGTTATATACATAAACAGACTTAATAAAGTAATAAATTTAGATTTTTAGACTATTTTCATATGCTATAAATAAAAGCTACATTCATAACAAATTTCAAATTTCTAGGACAAGTAGAAGTTCCCTCAAATTGTTTAGGAGCACGGTTGTATGGAAACACCTTTTGTAATGACTGTCTTTTGCTGTAGGATTTGAATTTGACATGGCTGAGTATACACGACCTCATCGTACACTAACCCATCACGGCACGCGACGTTTCGGCAGATACGACGCCCGTTAGCAGAGGCACCCGCTTCCCGTTCTGGCCGAGCTGCTCAGCCGGCGGCTGTTCCACCAGCGGCGGCAGCCCGCGCAAGTCCTCCTTGCCCTCCACGCGCGCTCCAGCACCTAATAAATGTTCAAGTGATTCACTTAGAAAGCTATTACGTTTCAGTTCAATGTACCATATATGGCACACTACTGACATAATGCAGAATTAAAAGTAAAATAATGCATAAAAACAAAGCTTACCTGAACGTCCAGTTATCTCTTCTAGGAATTTCTGAGTGTCAACCATGTCCATCTCTAGCTCCGAATCAGCCTGCCATAAAAAATATTTTTAATAACAAAATTAATTTGGTTAAAAAATGGTTTTATTTTATTTGATACTTTCGAAGCCCAACTTCGAATGTCAACTGACACAGCTGTTGCAAGCGTTTACGATGAGGATTGTTTTAATTCTCAAATGCCAATCTTCCCTTACCAAAACGATCTTTTCGGCCGGCATTTTCCGCAGGCACATTAAAAGTTTTTCAGGGGGAGACTCAGGACAGTTGGTTTTTTCTGCCAGCGAGCGGGCATGCTTGTTGGGGTCGGGGCGCACGGCGCCGGGCGACAGCGGGGTGCCGGACAGCGCGATGACGCCCGTGGCCGCGCGGCCCTCCGACGACAGCGCCAGCAGCGACGCTGCGCTGCCACCCGAACCCTGACCCATCACAACCACGCGCTTTTTGTCTCCGCCAAAGAACTCGATGTACTCGTTGATCTAAAAGCGAAAGGAATGAATTTACATTTGACTCATAAATATTAATTAGGTATATCTGATAAAAAGGTTTGTGATCGCTGTCTTTAAAATAGACTTTTCTAAACTAGGATCTTATCGTGATACAGAAAAGGGAAATTTTAGAGTAATCTTTACAGAATTTGTCCGTTTGTAAACGTAATATGGGTCATTGTTTCTGCATGAGTAATAAAAATTTGGTGGTTTACCCATGTCATAACGGCTCGCATATCAAAGAGTCCAGCGTTTCCAGAGGCATCCCTCTGACCAGTGCTCAAGTACCCGAGGGATCCTAGCCGGTACTGCGCAGAAACTATGATGGTGTCTTTTTGAGCCAAGTGCTGACCCTAAAATCAATATAGACATTGTAATGACATCCTTTCAATATTTAAGTCGCTGTCCGAGAAGAGCTCAACTATAGTTTGAGAAGAAAGATATTTGTACGTCTACCATAAAAACACACGTACCGAAACATTGAAGTTTAGGACGTTCATAACCAGCAAATAATGCCTGATTCAAACAATTATAGATATGATATTGGCCACAACTTACTCCATAGGCAGATGTCGATCCGGTTCGATAGTTGCCCCCATGAATGAAGAAAATGACGGGACTACCTTTAGACAGAAATAGGTCTTAGAATGTGTAGTTTATATTAAATCTGAGATTTCCATCGAAGTTGTGGCATCGCATTTCCAAGACAACAGGGGTCAATTGAAACAATTCTATATTAACAATTCATAGTTTGCCATATTTTGTTTCATCGTACCTTCTTCTTCCCCGGGCATTTTAGGAGAGAACACATTCAGGCACAAGCAGTCCTCCTGCCCGATGACACGACCAGGGTTGCGTGTGTCGGGTTGCAGGCACGGCGGGCAGTAACTCGTGGCATTGACATCACCCGACAGCATGCGCCGCACCGGCCGCTGGAACCGCCGCGGGCCCACCGGCGGCTCTGCATATCTGGACGATTATTCAACATTAAAACCGTTAGTCCACGACATCTCTATATTGAACATGTGACATGAGACATGGATTGAGTCTATATTTTTAGCAAGGTTAGGTAATTGGCGTGATTCTGACAGGATCCGCTTATCACGATTTCCTGTTGTCCCGCTCGACATTGAGTGATGCACCAGAACATTTTATCAATTAGGTATGTCTGTCAATTGTTGTGAACGAATTTAAGTAAAATTTAGGCATTGGTGTTTATTAAAAATGTAATAAATTATGAAATCCAAGTAAAATAAGTATAGTTTTTACCTGGTCTACTGACTACATATCGAATAATAATCTGTTAGAAAATACACTTAAGCTAATTCGGTTAAGGTTTAATACCTGCCATATTTAATCTTAGGTAATTTTATTTTGTAACAGATTGACTTAGCGGCCCTTTTTACACGCCCACAGTCCAGTACCATATATGGAACATGAAAACATTAATATAAGTGTGGTCTATGGGATTATAAAGTACGTAACGTAACCTAACCATCTATTATTAGGTAGATTTGAAAGATTTATGACACTAAGATTAGGTACTACTCACCCAAGAAGAAAACACAACGTACTTATCGCGTCTAGTTGTTCTTTAGTCTACGTAAACCTATGCATACAGCGTGTCCAAGAGAGTTGTGCGAGGTAGCCAAGCGATGCGCGAGGGTCTGTCAGGTCAGATCTGTGCTACTACACACACCCATTGATCACCTTCCATACAAATTATTAGGGGGAAGATAAGCCGTCATTTTTGCTCGTCAGTATATTACGAGTAGTTACTAACTTCCAATGGGTACCCCCGGGTGATCCTTTAAATGAAACTCGTTCGTGAAGGACGAGAAGTCATCACTGCGTTTGGCAAGCGGGAGGGTGGCACACCACAATTTGTACGTGCTGCCAATACGCACTAGCCTACCCTTGTGATTGTGAACCTCCACCGCACGCCCTAGGCGTTCGGCAGACAATCATCTAGACCCTTTTGCTCACTGTTGTAGGCATCGGAGTCAGTAGGTCAAGTGCCAACGTCAACGCGCGATCAATGTCAAGACCCCTGAGTCCGTATAATACCTTATTTCTGGTGAAGGGGTCGAGTTGTGATTGTCTGCCTAACGCAGTTCAGATAATTACACAGCAGTTAAGTTCTTCGAGTAATTAACACACCTGATACCCATGAAGCTGTAGTACCCAAGTTTTTCATTCTTGATCCCTTCGAGGCGGGCGCTTCTTCCATACTTCTGAACAAAGACCACGGCTGCATCCGGCTCTGGGGGAGAGGCGGGGGCTCCGCCGACGACCGCTGACACCGGTGCGCAATACAGCACACACCCTAGCGCGCACCATACAAGGATCATCGTGAATGCCAAAGCTACAGAGTCAGGAAAGACAGCTCATACGGAAAAGATTTCAAATCGATTCGTGAAGGATTAAAGGGTCAATGAATGGACGCACAAGTTGCTTGGCAGTGGTGGACTGGCAGACTGAGGTTTGCGCGGAAGTGTTGTGGCGCTATCTGCCTGGGCCGGGAGAGATTAGCCATCCGGTGCACAGGATAGGACCTTAATTTGACTCCATGGATGTACATACAAGTCAATCAGACCAGAATACTTAAGTGAAAATTATTCCTACATTAACTATAAATAAAATTGCACCATGACTGACTAGTAGACAATGCACAGCCTATTTTTTGTCTAATTTACTACAGGATATGGCCTATTTTTTATATTCCTCCATAAGGGCGAAGCCGCAGGTATATGCTAGTTGTGTGTACTTGTTAAGAGTGACCACAAAGATCGATCTTTCGACGCAAACGCAAAATGAACTGACTCTTTGTGTGAAATCGAATTCAACCAAATAACGAAACCCATTCTTTACCTACGAGTCCTACGACTTAAAAAATTATGCGCGTTCGCCTCGCTCGCTTACCAGACTGCCATCATAAGGAGGCAGGAGGCCTATGTTGTTGATCGTGCGTTGACCAGTTCATCAAACACATGATTCCGTATAACACGTATGAGAGAACGAGTGAACCGTTTAAACTGTCACTATACAGAGTCAGGAGTCCTATGTTGTTGATCGTGCGCTGACCAGTTGACCAGAGACATGATTCCGTATAACACGTATGAGAGAACGGGTCAACCGCTTAAACTGTCATACAGAGTTAGGACTCCTGTTGTAGGTCGTGCGTTGACCAATTGACCTAGACTCATGACTCCATATAACACGTACGAGAGAACGGGTCAACCGTAGACCAACGGCCGGCCCGCCGAATATTGTAAATATTGTAATGTATCATATTTGTGTACTTACCAAGTATCATTTGATACTTAGACAAGGTAGGTATACTTGTTTATTTCTGGATCTCGTTAAAATTTTCTCACAGTATCTGGTCCGGATCCCACCTAAAACTACTTGCCGATCCCTAGTTTAGACTGTCATTATACAGAGTCAGGAGTCCTATGTTGTTGGTCGTGTGCCGACCAATTGACGCAGACTTGACTCAGAACACATACGAGGGAACGGATCAAAATATGAATACCTATCAAGCGCAGTGCTTGTATTATAGGCAAGTAGTTAATAGAAATACGTTCTTCAGGTATTCAGAGGTTTTTATTACTTCAACATTTCGTTTTTACATTAACTTAGAACAACAGCATTAACTCACAACTCGCTTCGCAGAAACCCTAACCACGTTCAGTAATCACACCATTACCTGATATTAGTGAACGTTGAACGGGTCAATCACTACATAATATAAAACAAAGTCGCTTTCCGCCGTCTGTCTGTCTGTCTGTCTGACTAGCTTCAGCTCGCGACTTCGTCTGCGAGGAATCATACATATGTGTATACCTTCCTCTTGAATCACTCTTTCTATTAAAAAAACCGCATCAAAATCCGTTGCGTAGTTTTAAAGATCTGAGCATACATAGGGGCAGACAGACAGAAAGCGGAAAGCGACTTTGTTTTATATTACGTGTAGTGATGAGTCTACGCAGACGAAGTCGCGGGCAGAAGCTAGTTAAGTTATAAATTATCTTCCGTTAGTCCCGAGCGCAGTGACCACTTTACGGGCGAGGTTCGTGTAGAGAATCACACCACAGAAGGTATTTAGGTACGGTCAAGTGCAAAAATAAGTATTGATACGAACTTCTCAAAAATATGTCCCACGACCTTATTACGCCGGTGTAAGAGTGTATGGTACTTATTTTTGAAACTTTGACTAGATACATATTATTACACTTGACTGTACCTGGTCTATAAATACCTAGCTACTTCGTACTTACTCGTAAATATAGATCAAAGTTAAAAATTACATTCATATAGGTAGTAACTACTAGTTACGACAAGGACAAACGATAGGCAGGACCGTTGGTTTTATGTTTCGATGGTATGATTTTATCAGCGTAGCGCTCAAGAAAAAACTAAGGTGTGTTCACAAACGACAGCATGAAAATCGATATTTTAAATTCAGAGTTTTTAGACCAAACTGTTCACATTACACCGTGACAACAAGATTTTATAATAGGTAAGTACCTACTTACACCTATTAAAACGCGCATGGTGGTATAGTTAAAATACGCTGATTATGTAAGTTGACGCGTCGTATTTATTTTATTGTTGATGAGAAGACTGAAGACGATTGATGCAGATAGTGTGGTATTGTTGTTCAAGAAACGGCGGCGAACAATTTTCTTGTCAATACCTATACAACTCCGAATTATTTATACCTAACTACCTACGTATAATTTGCCGTAACGTAAAGCAATTTCAAAAAATATTTTGTGCAGTAGTGCGATGACTTCCATAAACAGAGGATTTACATTATTAGTGACTTACATAAAATAAACAGAGGTCGCTCTTTACGAGAAGGTCACACAGAAAGTCTCAATTTAGTGAAAATGATTAGGCATGCATTAAAGTAGTTGAGCGTGAAGTAAACAATCGGACAGATTAGATGTCCTGGTCCAGCTGTGTTTGTATGTATAACCCGGAAGGACTATATTATTATAGTCACTATAAGATTAGTAAGGGGGAGATTAGTAGGAGGCTTTCTTATGATTTCCAAAGTAACATAAAGATGTTTGGGAAATCTATAAAGGCAGCCCGTGGCAAAAATACAGCCTCGGGCCTGAGTGAGATTAGAAACCAGGATGGGAGTGTTATAAAAGGAGAAGAGTGTGTGTTAAAGAGATGGAAGGAATATTTTAAAAGCTTGTTTGAAAGAGTAGAATAATCAGTGCAAGTAACCGGCTTAAACCGAAGAGATAAGTGAAAGCAGAGAGGAAAATGAGATAGTGTATGGGTGAAATTGTGAACACCATGAAAACGATGAAGTTAGGAAAATCTGCAGGATATGATAGGGTGTCAGTCGACGGTCGAAGTGCTGAGAGCCGGTAAGGGCGTGGTGGCAACTCAGTTGTACCACCTTTTCAACTTGTGTTGGACGAACGGTACGGCCTGGTACCGGAGGATTGGTGCAAGGCTGTGATTGTGCCGCTGTACAAGGAAAAGGGATCACAACTAGACTGCAAAAATATCGCGGAATAAGTCTTCCCACGCCAGGGTCGTCGTCAAAATGTATGCAAAAACTGATTGAAAGAGTTATGAAAGAAACCGATGAGAAAATATGGGATGCACGGATTAAGTCTTCTCCTTGCGGGGTATAACCTGAAAAGTACATGGCCAGGGCCAGAGAATATATTGTTTATTCATTGACTTGGAGAAGGCTTATGTATGACAGAGTGATGAGAAATGAGTTGTAGTCAGCGTTAGTCATGCATGGCGTGAACAGTGATCCCTTTAAGAGGATTCTAGTGCTTGCGTGAGCAAAAGTTGGGTATGGCCATAGGCTGTGTGACCACGGTATGGCAAAAAAAGCATGAAAGTAGAATAAATGCAGTAGAAATGAGAGCGTTAAGAAGTATTGAAGAAGTGACACTGAAAGACAGAATAAGAAATAGTGTGATAAGAGAACGTGCTAGTGTGAAAGAAGACATAGTTACTAGTATAGAAAAAAAGTATGCTTGGTTGGATTGGTCACGTAGAGGATGGATATTAAATAAATTATTTTAATTTAAAAAATCAAAAACCCGAACCCAGCTGCGTCAATTTTTTTTTGTAATTTTGATATTGCCAGTGTCACTCACGACTAAGACGAATCTGATGATACCTCTCAATCTCAAATCGGACCAGCCTTTTAGGCTCTAGAGCGTGCCAAAGAAATATACATACACGCATACATACATACATACACTCGAATAATAATAATAATAATAAATCACTAAATAGTATAAAACAAAGTCACTGTCCGCTGTCTGTCCGTCCCTATGTATGCTTACCTATATCTTTGAAACTACGCAACGGATTTTGATGCGGTTTTTTTAAATAGATAAAGTGATTTGAGAGGAAGGTTTATGTGTATAATTCTACGCAGACGAAGTCGCGGGCAGAAGCTGGTTATGAATAAATAAAAAAGTAGACTAATAACTAAACAGATCTATATGGGGAGTTTTAATGGTTGCGTTGGGGGTGAAGGCCTAGACGGACGTTCCGGGACCAAATAGGAGACGTTTTGAATAAAAGGTCAGGTCAGGAGTATCTACCCAAAACCGGCGAGCATGTATGAAGAGATTGATGAATGTGGATGAAGCGAAAGAGGAATGTCAGGATCGTAGCGAGTGGAACAAAGTAGTCTCTGCCTACCCCTATGGGAAAGAGGCGTGACGCTGTGTATGTATGTTATGTATAAGATTAGTAAGGTGCATTAAATACATGTCAGTGATCCGATGCACATAATTAACCACGTCTTCTGATTATATATTTGTAACTACTGCATTAAGAAAATCAAGCCTTCAGTCTATAATTGTACTAGTTTCGCAACAAGCATTTTCATCGTCAGCAAAAAAAAAAAACAAGATCTGCAACGATTGCAATAAGCCTTATCCTAAAACAAACCAGTCCTGGCTGGACCAAATGTGCCAAAAATAGGTACTTGCCGAGTTACCCCGTCATTTATCACTTCTTCTTCTTGTCTTAGCTTTTGTATAGTGTAGACGATGCTTTACTACAGTGTTACCACATTCAAAAAAATATGGAATGATATTTTAAAATAACAAACAAATACTTTTTCACCTCACTTGCTCGAAAAGGCTGTCTTTCTCCTTCAAAATCTGCGTGGAAAATTGCTTTTTCCACGCTTGCGTGGAAAAGGTTTTTGAAATTCGAACGTGACGATGACCACCATTGCTAAGGCGGCCAACTTTCAAATAAGTCAATGCGGGACACCCACCCCACCCCCATCCACAATAAGACTGAGGATTTGTTGGAATTGATGGTGGTGTACAACTTAACCCTCTAACTCTCGGGAGTCTCGAAACGTCACACACACACACACACACACAGACAAACATTTTGGTACCTTTAAAACTTCAAAATATGACGTCATTCCCAGTTTAGCTAAAATAAAAAAATACCAACAAAAAGATCAAATCTCGTTTGTCTCGGAAGAAAAAATGTGAGATTATTTATATAAATGAAGAGAATGATATGATTTCTCTATAATACTATGTGGAACACTTTTATGCGAGCGAGACGATGGGAAACGAGGAATGCGGGACATACGGGACACCTTAGACGATTTGCGGGACTATTTTATTAAATATTGCAATGCGGGATTACAACTGTCATTACGGGACGGTCCCGCAGAATGCGGGACGGTTGGCCGCCTTAACCATTGCCCACCTACTCATATACTCAGAAATTAGAACTTTGAACTTCGTATGTTGTCGTCTCGCTTATACGAATAGTACTTAATTAGGTGAATGAGAAGGACGGAATAATGCGAACTTCAAATGTCGAACTTGTTATCAGACCCCTAACTTTTTCATCCAATAAAAAAAAACATAATGTCACGTTCAGAAACGCGATCCGGTATCCATTATTAATTTATTTTAAAATCCGTTACTTCGTAAGTTATTTTCAAGATTTGCTAACTTTCGTTGCTAAAAGAAAAAACGATATTGGTTTTTATTAATTAATTTAATTTGTGGTTAACCACAAAAATAGCAACCAAGCTGGAAAAAACAGATATTATGATGCAAATTCAGAACGCGCCCCATTTTTTTAATTCAGTCTAGTTAGTGCGATGTTTTAACTTTCTTTTTAAAAATATATCTATGATTAGAAAAAAATAATAAAAGTTTTTAGAGATTTCTCGTCGGGAAACCAAAAAGTTGACCAAAATTGTTGTTTGGTTTATGATAAAACAGTATAATACACAAGAAATTAATATGATAGAACAATCAGAAAAAATAGTTTTACTTATTAGATTATTAGACTAGGCTGTATGGGCTTAGATCCTTTTACCTTTCTTATTTAGAAGAAAAAGAATAAAAAAGCTGATTTACTATTACACTTTCATCCACCATTTTTCTCGCTGTAGTGAGGTGAAAAATTGTGTGTTTCGCTCGGCAGCAAAGTTGTTTAGTATCTCGTGCCTTGAAACCCTCGCGACGCTCAGGATTCTTCTTTTGAACCACTCGCTTCGCTCATGGTTCAATCATAGAATCCTTCGCTTGCTCGGGTTTCAATTCAGGCACTCGCGCCAAACAAACACTTTGCAGCCTTGCATAACAAATAACTATTACCGTTTTTATGACAGAAAGGTACTTGTTTCCTATCTCAAAAAAAATGAAGCTGATTGTCATGTTGATTTATTTGCAAATTAAAATAGTGTGTTGATATTAAATCCATAATTAGAAACCACATTTAACGTCTATACCATAAAATTATTTTCATTACGTATGAAACAGTACGCAAGAATACTTTATCTTAATTGATTATTTGTCATTATTTGCTTTCACGGTTAAGATATTGATACTTATCGAAGTACTCTAAAATCGAATGTGTTTTCAGATTTCCTCAATAAGTTACTATTTTAAGTGCCTTGCAACATTATTGTGGAAAAATAGTGCAAGCCAGATTTAACTGTATGATAAGGCACTTAGAGCTTTATTTTGCTTATTTCTTATGTGAACAGGTCTTCACTATTGCCTTCTCATTTCCATCGTGTTGACTGCTAACGTACAAAAGCAAATATATTTTTTTTTTCGTTAATGAATAATGAATGATTACAGTAAGTAGCAATTTCATTAAATTATGAGGCTCGATAAAAGAACACTAAAAGTCGGAACCAAAAATAAATGCTGAAATGTAAAATAATGTTTGTCGTTTTACTTTTTCCAATTGGTATTTAAGGTTGGAATGGTAGTGTACCAAGGTTGAAATTGAAACACATAATTTATTTATTTATTTTAATTGTAACTTTTGGTATACCTGTTTAACAAATAAATAAATTTTATTGTATTGTTTTGTTGTTTGTAATCAGTTGTTTTTTTTCATTTAGTTAAATTTGGTTTCAAGAGTAACTATGACACTAAGATACACTAATAAGAATATTAACTGGTGGTGTTGTTGGGTGACTAATTATACATTTTTAAAACTTTTCTTAAATTTCCCACTAGCATTTGATTTTTATAACGCATTACTCGAAGAATACAAACACTTATATTTTCGGTATCTTTTGGTGGTCTGTGCACGTAAGTAAGATCTCATTATTTATGTTTAAGCAGTGGATATTTCAGATACAACAGAAATACCATGCCAAAACGCGCTTAGGAGAAAGATCACGTCTAATTTGTTGAAGTGTATACACATTGTTCAACTACGCTTACAAATTATGAGAACATTTTATAGTTCACGTCACTGAAAAAAAAACATTTGTGGGAAATAATGTTGCATTTCTGTACAGTAATACAATCCATTTATAAGCGGAAATACTACAAGTTTAGTAAAAAATACAATGTTCTTAGGGCCTTTTAGATGGTGTTTTCTTTTTATAGTTAGGTATATTTATTTAGTTTTAAGTTTTGTATATTTAGTTAACTTTTAGATTTTATCATAGTTAAATTTTTTTTGTAATTCGATATAAATATTTATTAAATGTATGATGTTCTTACTAAAAACTGATTTTAAAATATAAAAATGATCTCGTGCAGCTACAACACTGCAAGTTTTAGTTTCTTAGTTTTTTGATAAATGGTAGTTATTTAGACACTGTTGAATGTGGAACTAGCTTTTAAACTTATTTTCTATTTTCGTGTTAGCACAAAAGTTTCAGTTTTTGAAATATTGCGAAAATAAAATTTCGTCCCATTTTGTGGAATCTCCCCTCCCTTGTGACGCCACAGTGTACGTCGCGTTTGCGTCATCATAACGTGAACAGCGCTCAAACGGGGTGGACGTGGGATGAACAAGTGTGCAGTGCATCATTAGAAACATTGTATTTTTTTCAAATGTTTCTAATATCGGAATTATAAAGTACAAAGTATTAGGATAGGTAAATATCGCATTTGTGGTTTCTGATAGTGTTGTTTAATCATTACCCGTGCCAATTTACTAAGTCTGTTTTTTTTTTTTCAGGTTTCAAGAAATAACGTCGCCATCATGGCGTCGGACGAACAATTTTCATTATGTTGGAACAATTTCCACGCGAATATGTCGGCAGGCTTTCATGGCCTGCTGTCGCGGGGGGATTTAGTTGACGTTACATTAGCTGCCGAAGGCAGACTATTGCAGGCACACAAATTAGTACTTTCAGTATGTTCTCCCTATTTCCAAGAAATGTTCAAAATGAACCCCACTCAACATCCTATAGGTATGTATTTATTAATTGAGCGTTCGTTTCGTGTTTTAATCTCTTAATGCCGTGTGCTAATCGTGTTTTTTTTGTTTCAGTATTTTTAAAAGATGTTAGTCATTCAGCGTTAAGGGACTTATTACAGTTTATGTATCAAGGTGAAGTTAATGTTAAGCAAGAAGAGTTAGCGTCGTTTATTAGTACCGCGGAACAGCTTCAAGTGAAAGGTTTAACCGGTAATCAGAATGAAGAAAGTTCCACGCCATCCAAACCAAAGCCGACCTCGAGGCCAGGCCCGAGGTCGTCACAACAAAGGCAATCTGTTATGACTAAGTTAGAGACTGATTTAGATTCTAAGCCCTCCTCAACTCCAGTAGCAATTAAGCGACCAAATAGGCCATCAATAGCATCAAACAATTCGTCATCTTCACAATCTGGACCTGTGAAACGGAAATGTGTTGACCCACTAGAAGCCGGACCATCAGGATCAGCGAAAGAGGAATTCGTAACGATACCAGATGAAGATGAAAACAACGCCGTGGCACCGAAAATGGAACCCGAATTTGTTAATGAAAGCATGTGGGACGATGATGATGACGGTACCAATAATGACGAAACCAATTTCGGTGAAGATGACTCTAATATGGAAATGACTGGTAAATATTTTATTATTTATTCTATTCGTCATAACCCCTAAAGTTATTGGCTTGGGTCGTTGTAACGTGATTGTTTAATTTCAGGCTTTGATGGATCTACGACAGGCGATGGAAATATAACTGGAGGTGGAGAAGGAGGCGCTGTAGGCGATGCGCAAGGTAGGTTTGCCCATTTCAGTTAGTGGACAGGTCATTCTGTGCTCATGCGCTGTATGGCCCGTCCGATTTACGAGACATGATTACTCCAAGTTGTGCTTATCTTAACTGTTGCATTCACTTCATTATTAGCAGTCTTTCACTAACTTGGATTTATCATCTCTTGCTTAGCAGTAGCAATGAAATTTGTAAGTTAGATTAAGTAGTGTAGTTAGTAATGTAATTTGCCTGTTGCAGATGTGTTTTAACTGCATTTCAATAATCCTAATTGAAGTGCAGTTAAATCTTGGTATGGTAATAAAAGGTAACTATGGGTAAGGTCGTGCAATGGTAATACTGGAGGTAAATGAAACTTATGGTACAGGTAAAGGTATAATCGTGAGATAATTTGCTTTTACGGTTGAGATCGTAAAGGCAAATTAGATAAAGGTACGTTTTTTTTCTTTTTGAAGTTGGCTTCGCAGGATTTTTAGGTAATGTTAATGGTAATTAAGGTAATGCAACTTAATTGAGTTGCCTCCAATTGTTGCAGTGTTGGTAAATCTAGACTTCCGATCAAAGCTGCACTGGCACCACTGACTGCGACGTTGCCTAAAGTGGGTTAACGGCGAGTCTTGGTAGCTTCGCCCGGGTGCAGGTCAACCATGATAACGATTTCTGCGTGGGTTAATAGTTAACCCACGCAGAAATCGTTACTATGGTACATAATTATGTATTGGTGGTAATGGCGTGAGGTCTTGCGGTTTTGGGCTAGAGGAGACTACTGCATTCGTGCTGCGACGAGTCCTGCAGTATGACTAGCCAGTTTCGTTGTAGTCCGAATGCAATTCGTCTAGATATTAACGCCCGGTATGCCTGTAAGTACGGGCAAGGAATGATTTGTTTCAGCTGAGTGGCGATCTTCAAATTCGTATGTACAGTCAGCGTCATATAGTTTGAAGCATCCAAATCTCCCAAATAGCTCGGTACACCATAGAAATAGTATGGTGTGTCGAACTTTTTGGTTACTTAAGATGTTCCATACCATATGACGCGCTGACTGTATGAAAGGTGAGGTAGTCTTCAGATATTTCGGAGCGGCCAAGGTGATCAAAAATATCTAAACGTGAACTCTTAAGAGCCTTTACAGTGCATATGCCGACATTTTCGACCACCTCGGCCGCTCTGAAATATCTGATGCGTCATATAGTATAAAACGTCTAGTAACCAAAATGTTCGACACCGTACGATGTTAATGGTGTACTGAACTATTTTGGCCGACTTGGATGCTTCAAAGTATGACTACTCTGACAGTGCGTCAAATAGTCTGATGTCTTAGGTGGCTGTTAGCAACTCCTTTATGTCAACTAAGGTGCTTATCTACTAAGCTGTGTACTAACGTTACGAGGTGTAATGTAACATGATACACAGCGAGCATTCATGTAGTCAGTACGTTGTTGCTAAGGGGAAACGGCGAGCAACGACGTACTGACTGCATGAATGCTCGCTGTGTAACATGTTACATTACACCTCGTAACGTTGGTCAGTACCCAGCTTTAGAGGCAGCCGCTCGACCCGACGCTGCCTCTAGTCTAGTGGATACGCTACTTGATTGACGTGTTGCGAACTATTAGGCTACTTTGGGTGTTACGAACTATAAATGACGCGGGCTGTACAGTCAGCGTCATATAGTTTGAAGCTTCCAAGTCGGCCAAATAGTTTGGTACACCATAGAAATAGTATGGCGTGTCGAACTTTTTGGTCAATGTTTCATACTATGACGCTGACTGTACGTAAGACCAAAAAGTAAACTTAAAAAAATCATGACATCGTGCGACCTTGCCAGAATGCACGCGTCTGCGTTAAAATTTTTGTTGCTATTTCGTTCCGCTAGTGGCGCTGCCAATTTTTTCATAATAATTGAGAAGTTTACGTGAAAGAGAACTTGAAGTAGTGTAGGAGCGTAGTAAGAGACTTAAGGCTGGTTCACAAGTATTAAGTTGTTAAGTAATTAACTAAATTTAAGCGACTTAACACCTTTAAACAATCAATTTAGTAATAATTCGCATATTGCATGCGATGATCAAAGTAATTGGTCCATAAAATCCTACGAGGCTACAACACATCAAGTGATGTTAAGCAACTTTGCAGCATAGCTATAGACTTAAATAAGGCGTTATATTAAAATGTGATAATCTGACACTGACTAATTGCGCTCCAACACTATTTCAAGTTTAAAAAGGAATGTGTGGAAGCTGAGGGTGACTTTTTGACACTTAAAGCTGATTATATTGGAGGGAGCTTCTTAAAACGTGTGGCGCGATGTTTCCATACGTCATGTCGAGTTAAGTCTGGCAACTTTGCAATACTTTACTCGATCCCTGATTTAGCTGCTCAACTAAAGTAATCGATATAATAGAAAAAAAAGAGGTATGTGGATGAGAGACGCGTGCCACATATAAGCGGAAAATTGCACTTAGGTATGAACGTCAAATTGAAGTTGACTGTTCGAGTAGCAGAATGAGTCTGCCAGAATCAGATTTTCTCGAGTGTTCTGCTGTCATCAGTTAGGTTTTAATCACGTAAACCTAAATACCATTCAGCAGAGTTAATTTTGCAACGCAGGTACTTTAAAGACATTTTTTGTGCAATGGCAAAACTATTAATCAGACAACTGACACTTTCAGATTTATCTTTTGGCTACTACACGCTAGATGGTGTTTATAGCAATATTCTGTGGGTGGAAAGTTTTCAGTAAACTGTCAATATTTGGGACTATCGTTTCTTTGCTCACCAGTTGGCGCCACTGTTGACTAAGGTCCAGCCAGAGGTATAGCTGTCAAGGGCGACTTTATAAGATCGGCGCCGAAACAACGTTTTAAATCTTGAATCTCATTAAGTTTATTAATTTTAACTAACTATCATCATTATCGAGTAGCTATGCTGCAATGTTGTGTAATTCTGTTGTGTTCGAAAAAAACCGCTTTCAAAGTGTTCACATTCATCGTCAAATAATCCATATTTGCGATAATTTCACGAAGAAGGCCACTTTTCTACAAAAAACTAAAGAAATTATAATAATTTATGTCACGAAGCCCGCCAAAACCAGTGCAAATTGAATGTTATTAGACCTCACGCGACACTAGCGCCTCTAGTGGCAAATTCACACGCGACAGCCCCCATTCCACTATATCTCTATTCTATGATCGATACCATCCTGTTCTAAAAAATAATATCGATCAATTTGGGCTATCGATATTTGTAGACTACTGTAGTAACTTTTTCCAGTATATTCAAGTATAAAAATATGGATCCGCTTCAGCGTAGCCTTTTCACATGGAAGGACAAGAGACGGATGAAAGGAGAACAAAAAAATCCCATATAAAATTGTTACTGTATTCAAGCAATTCACGGCAGAAATCCGCAAGTTACAATTAAAGTGTTGTATGTAAAAACTTTTGCAAATAATTAGTTGCTCTTTCACCCCTTTTTGTAGAGACCACTGCTTTAGAAGAGTTAAAAGTGATTACCAAATCAATCGATAGGTGGCGTTAGTAGACAATGTTGACTGCGATCTTTGGAAGGATGTTAACAGTTGTTTATTTATACTATTATCATAGTTATTGTGATATTGGATGTGAATGTTTGCTCAGCTATTTTACTTAAATTGTGTTTAGGCAAAATCTGAGGAAGTCATCCGCTTTAACAAAAAGATACTTTCCCGCAATCAAAACTAGATGCCGCTAGTAGTATCTATTCGTTTAGCTTTCATTGTTTTTTTTTCCTTGGATAGAACGATGGAATGTTTTTCTAGCAAGCCGAGATTAGTCACTATAATTAAGTTAATGTAAGTTTCGTTTTCGTTATAATGCCAAATACTATGAGAACAGTTTGTTGCCGTTTCGATCCGCAAGTAGCGCTGCCAAAATTGTCTTCAATAGTAATTGACACGTTTACACTCCAATAAAAGTACGATTCGAAACATATTTCTACAAAACTACAACTTCCAATCAAATTTTCAGCTAATTGACAAGAATGAAATTACGGCTGTAGTTTTTTATTTGTACTTTTCTCTTCTTTCAATTCAAACTAATTTTCACTACCTCTTGTACTACCTAATATAAGATCATGTGAAAATACCACTTTAAAGCGGTGAAAAATTGTGCTGAATTTGAAATAGGTACGTGTAGCATAGAAGCCAATTACAGCTCTCATTAATCATGTGAACTAGTAAAAAATTTCATTAGAGGTAGGTACTTAGTTTTAGAGATATAAACCACAATTCCACTTTCGAGTGGTACTTTAGAGTGATGTGCTTTTAAAAATCGGGCCCCAAGAGCCAAGGATTCCTAGTTTTGTATGCTCAAAAAAATGAAATTTATACGCGACTGAGTAGTATACCTAATATACCGTAGACTTAATAAATCCAGCACCGCTAGCATAATGTAGTGTTTATCGCTGTAAAAAGCATGTATCTCTCGTGAAAGTTCCCTGATTTGAAAAAGTTATTAGGTCAGTCACTTACTAGTACTTCACTTGTGTCCTTCTCTTCAGTTCCTGTATGTTAATGTTAGGTGGCGGAATAGTATGCACAAAGTCTACAAGGTAAGTTTCAGTAAGTATTTTTTTAAATAACATTACTCTGATGACACTGTACAAACTGGCAAAAGTGATTTCGTTTATGTATGTGCGTGCGCATAGAAATGCGCAACAGACACACGAGTGATTCTTAAGGTTCCAGGTGGGCGTCCTGCATGCATTAGCTTACCTTCTGTTTTCTAGACCCGCCCAGTTCAGGTCCCCGTAGAGGTAGGGGCCCGCCTCTGCAATTTTGCCCGTTCAGCCAACCTATTGTTATTCTACTGCTTAAACTATGGCTGGATGATGATAGCAAAGCCACAAAATTTTCGTCCACTAAGGCAGTGTATAAGTTTAAACAACAGGACTACAGTCCGTGAGCTCCTAGACAACATTCGGGTTTCAGGTACCATCGACCGATTCAATCGAATCAAACCAAAACGAGGGAGTGTAACAGCAAGACGGACCCGAAGGTCTTTTTAAATACTACAACATTGCAGTTAGACCAAAAATTTAAATTCTTATGAAACACAATTTTAAGAAAACAGCTGAAACTGAGTTGAAGCCGCGGGCAATATCGATAGCGATGGATGATAAACTCGACATAGGAAAGAGAGATGTAACAGACAGATTCCTAAGTAAACAGACGACCACCCCACGCGTTCGTCATGCGGCAACTCTAGTTACCCTAGGCTCCCAAGAAACTCCCTGAATAGAACATTCTTTTCTTACCACTATGAGAGTGCGAAAGGGACGGATGCTTTATGTCCGAGATAAACTCTTGCGTGCTAAGGCCCGTGATACTTAGCTCTTTTTGATTGAATTCTTAGAGCTGAAACACGTAGTAAAAATTTAATCCTCTGCCATCAGAGGCCTTGTTACCCATGGTCCTTCTCGTAGTCCCTTTACTACGGGGAATAAAAATCCCAGTAGTCCCTTCAAGCAATATTATGCTACCGAATCAAGAGGTTAGGTTAGTTAGGTGTCTTCAGTTGCCCGAAGGGCGAGGTACTCAGAAAAGGAGATCCTTCGAAAACCAGGTCGACGGACTGTAGTTGAACCGCGGGTCGGGAGTATAAATATGTGCCAAATAAAAGTTTGTTAAAATAACTAACGTGTGCTTACCAAACAAGTGCAATCAAACTTTGTCAAACAATCTGTTTGAGACACGTACCTACACAGAGTATCGATATTGATACTCTAATGTAAACATTATAATGCAGCCAAACATTAGATTTTTGATATTGATACTCTTACCTAAGTAAACATCATAATACATCACAGATATAGGTTTCTTAACGTAGGTCATTTGCTAATCGTCCCTGTACATATTTTAGGGAATTTATGATATGGATGAAGATAAAATTCCATAAATAACTGAACAAAAAAGTAATGAAACCGAACCCTGTAATAAAAACTTATTTCAATAAATGTGGATCCCTGAAAGTATAAAAAGTATTTTTTAAATTCAATAATACTTTATTTTGCCTTTGCTCACCGTCCCACTGGTGGGCAAAGGCAAAATATAACGTTACGGACTAATAAAAATAAAAAATACTATATCCCGATTATTAGAGAGCTATTAGAACAACCCTAAAATAAGAAATAACTATACTTCTAACTCTATGATACTAAAACTAAGAATTCTCCTTCAACGTCATAACATCTAATTTCGAAAAACGTTTCAAGCGTGCTGAGGAACGTCAGTGATGTGTTTGGTTATCTGTGGCCGTTTACGCCGTGGGATCTATGGTTGCAATTGTGTCACTCGATGATTGTTTACTAATTCGGGAATTATTAATACAATTATCTAATAATTGTGAATGATATTGCGGTTTAATTGATATCTAAACACAAATTCAGTGCATTTAACTTCATTGTGTAAAAAAATGCGATATTTTGGACCCGCGTTATCGTTTCAGCCTTGAGCATGTTTACGTCAAATGTTTTAATTTATTTATTGTTTTGAAGTGTTAATTGTGTGAGAATAGTGAATACTGAAAGTGCTGTGTTAAAAAATGTGCTGTTGTTATTATCGGTTTGTTTACTACATCATCCGTAATATGGAGAAAGTCGACAAGTAAGTTATCACGATATGTAAACGAGTGCAGGTTGTCACCTCCAGAACTAGAGTCAACGTAGAGTTTTTCCTATCATATCAAGTCGTAAGTAAAGCGTACTACGCTACTGAACCGATTTTAAAGAATATAAATCGAGTGTGAGGATTTTTTTTCGTTTATTGCGCGCACTTTTAGTAGCTTGTAAACATAACCTACAAGTTTCCAGGAGTTGTGTATTTACTTTTCGGGGAAAATAACATGAGTTTGATTACTACCACTTTTAATTAAGACTTGTCTGATAGGTAGTAAACATACCAATATGATTAAAATGCTTGAAAACCCCGAATTTTCTGACAACTACATTGCAATATTCAACATCAGCTACATATTTTAAGAAAGCATATTTCATGGTCTGCGAATTCATGGTACTCTTTAAAATTTGAATCAATAGGCTTCATAAATAAATTATAATCTTACAGATACATGAATCACGTTTTTATCCCTTACGGGGTAGACAGAGCTTAAAGTGACAAGACCTACAGGCCACGTTTAGCAAGATAAATAAATTATAAATTATAATCTTGTAATATTAAAAAAATATACACATGCATGACTTACTAAAAAAAAACACTGACAACTTTTTGTCCTGTTTTCCATCAACTCGACCTTGACCTTAGATGAAGTGTTAAGTTTGATAAAGAAGTAGGATTTCTAAAATGTTTACTACACAATAATCAAATAATTCAGTATTTTTTACATAAAAGGAGCATCTGGCAAAACAATGTTCCGAAAAAGTACAACTGAACTCCAAACCTCCTCCTTTATTTAACCTATAGCAGAATAGGGAAGCTAAATGCCTACATCACAGTTTTTTTATACTACCACACTACTGCCAGACTACTGTGTGAGAGTTCTAACAGTGCCTAAAGGCATGGGTGTTTTGATGATTCTACCACATGGCCAGATAAGATATTGTCGGTATTATTTGGCCTGTATGATTATGGTAACAGAATTTAATCTCCATCTCCAACAGTCTTACATCAAGTTTGTGACTTTCACAATCAATTCATTGATGAATCTTAAAACATGATTTATGTCAAAGCTGTTTGTTTTTCTATTTCATGGTTTCAACACAATTATGCCATAATAATTCTTTATTTCAGACCGGTGTCCATAAAGTGTTAATAGTACAATTTAGCACTTATTAACCTATCTTTTAAAAATAATGGCTCAAATATTTTTTCAGCCAAATGTAAAATGATGTTGTAGTTGTCAATATTTATATATGTATAATCTATATCATAGAAATCAAAGCCTGCATACAACTGATCATCACATGAGAAAGGGTGGACTGAAATTGATGTTTTGTATATGGTGTTTGTTTGTGTCAGGACAAGATTGTAAAAAACTGAAGCAGAGGCGAAACAACATCCATAAAAGGTTAATAATTATCATGGAACATTTAACCCATTGTCTTCGTCCTAGACCTAGACTATTGCTTAGCTGAAGCTTGTGAGTTGGGTGCCTCATGGGGCAAAACTTTTATGACATTGGTCCACAGATTCATATTAATCATAAAAATGTGTGCCACTGACAAATAAATAAATAAATAATAAATAACCTTTAGGTCTTGTTACACTAGGGTTCTACAGTAGAAATTAAGGGGGTTAAGGGATAACAAAGTGATTTATATATGTATGATTTATATGGTTTTCTCATGTTTTGTTTTGCTACATTTAAAATTATTTTGTATTCTCTTCCAGACTTTAATTGTTTATGTTCTAATATAAATAAAGCTGTTCTAGTGTATCGGAAAAAAAGCTCTTAAAAACAGTTTTATAGTAGTTTCTACGAAGTCATGCCTTGAACTTATGTATGTAATTATGATGATGAAAGCATGGTAGTCCAGTGGTTTCACTTGCTATCTCTCAGGCAGAGGGTAGTGGTTTTGTATTTGGGCTCGCACCTATGAGTTTTATGGAGTTTATGTGAGAAACAGGTTTGAAATTTGCCATGAGCTTATCGTAGAATGAAAACATTGTGAGGAAACCTGCACACACCTGTGAAGCAATTCCATGGTGTCTATGAAGTTCCCGATCAGCACTCTGAGGGGAGGTCCCTGTTTGGCAGTGGGACATATACAGGCTGGAGATGATTGATTGATGATTAAAACCATGTTATATAGTTTATGTCATACATGGAAGACAACCAATAGTTGATTTTAATGCAGTTTGCCTTGTTTTGTGTAAAATGTTAATTATTTTTAAAGCAGACCTTGTCATTTTCTATTCCTATTAGTGTTCCTGTGATTGGATATTTAATGTCTAGGTGCCTCAGGAAATTAATATTACAAACAAAGGGTTCCTTACGGTTAGCTATCTTTCCTTGCTGATTGGCATTAACATGTTAATATCTCTGCAAATTTTTACCGTAATTATTGATTCACAATTTGTCAAAATTTGAGCATGTACTTTGATGATTTCATGAAATTTTAAAAATAATGTTTTTTCTAGTATTTTTATCTGTAGTTCTTTTTTGTACTTATTTGGTTTCAAATTTTTAGTTTGAACCTTTAGTGCTAAACTACTTCAAAAGTGTAAAGAGAAAGACAAAACGAAAACGAGCGGCGACATTTACCTCAGATATTTTTTTTTATAACAGCACTAATACTTCCATTATCTATATGAACATACTGCTTTTTTTCTCATACTTCATAGGTGTTGGTATGCTGTTAAAGACGTACCCTGAAAAATAAAGTTATTTTCATTATTGTTTGTTTATTTTTGTTGTATTAAGTATCCTGTGTCTAAACATAAATAATTAATTAGTTTTCTCTTTTTTATAATATTAACAATTACACTTTCTTTAGTTTTAGGGTCAATAAACAGCAACATAAAAAGTGAACTGCATTTTATACAGACAAAAAGTGGCCATCTCCAGTTAATTCATGAGTCATATATTTTTGTGACGGATAGTGTGCGTAGTGGTCGAACTTTCTGGAGATGCATGGAATATGGGAAGCGGTGTCGAGCGAGGATCACCTCCAAGAATAATGTTTTACGCGTGACCAACCCTGTACACAATCATGTGGAGAACCACATGGAGAAGATAACTCGCAAATATGACCAAGGAGAAGTGGTGACTTGTCCATCAGTTTAGATTTACCACCGACTTAGCATATTTATTGTGTATATGGATATGATTGCCTTATGTATTATTTTGCAGTAATGCATCCTTTATTGTCTTTATCATAATTGTTATAACTTGTCTTTTAATTTGTAAAATTTACTATTATCTATTATAGTTAAATCATTAATGAATTCTTAGATATTTTTTTAATAACATGAAGATTGTTAAAATACTTAAAATCCAAAGAAACTGTTTTATGTTTTGGACCAGTAAGATTTTTTTAGTAAACAATGCAAGACAAAGATGTAACATATTATGCCATAGAAATTATCCAAATTATCATTTCACTAGAATTTGGGTTTTTAAAACAGTGCAAAAAAACCCATTCATTGTGTTTTTGACTACATAATGGGTAGTTTTACTATTGACGCCCTATACTTATAAGAAGGTGAGATTGATAAGTGTTTTTGTAAATTTAGTGATTTTATCAGCATTGTGATCGACTCGCGTTAAGAGTGTTAATTTAGGGCTTGAATAAAGTAATTTAAGAATTTTTTTATCTTTATTTTGGCATCAACCACAGCGGATCAATACTGTTTATGGTGGATAACCTGTGATTTCTTAGAATTATCACAAATTATCGCTATGTGAGTATAGTTCTTGTATTATCCGTTTGCGCGCTTTTTTCAGATTTCAACCGTAATTCGAAGGCGATAAAATCTCCTTAAGGCTAGGCTAACGACTAAAAGCTAATAAGGGTAGCATTACACAGTTTTGACGTCCATTAGTCCATTCCTTAGGCCGGATCCACACGTTTGGCTAACTTCGGCAAGTACACAGGACGCAGTCGTATGTTAGAGTAAGACAGGAATATCTCTCGTCTTACTCTAACATGTTAGAAGAAAGTTGCCGAAGTTTGCCAAACGTGTGGATCCGGCATTACGACTTTCCATACTGGGAGAGGAGTGGGAGTGAGACGTAAACACGTTTTCAAAATGCGCATTCGGGTTTCGGGTGATATGAGAATTATACCGTTGTATTGTTGCGCAGTGTCGGAGGTGCGTTACACGGTAACTCGGCGGGGCGCGCCGTCGCTGTTGCTGGACGGGTTCGGGTTCGTGGCGCGCAAGCGGCGCGGCGCGCGCGTGTACTGGTCGTGCCGGGGACGAACGCGCGGGTGCCCGGCGCGCGCCGTTACGGCGCACGGCCGCCTGCGCGCCGCCGTGCGCCGCCACAACCACTCTCCCCAGGCACCGGCGCTCGACCAACATGCCACCGTAGAAAGTCTTATTGAAATTATCGCTAAACAATAAATTGAATAGGTAACTTACTCTTTTCTTACTTCGACAAATCGTAAAAAAATTAAGAAAATTTGTGAACTGTGGCCATATTCCAAAAGTACAAATCGATCGCACTTCGCACGCACTCTACATGATTGTTCAGTTCCCATGGTCTGGATTGCAAAAGCAAGCGAAACTAAAGCTCGCTAGCTTTTGTAATCTGATAAAGCGACAGTAGGTACGTCTTACCCACTTGAGTGTGTGTTGTGCATGTGGCGTTTTAGAATTAGTTGGGAATCAGAAGATTAATAGGTATCATTGTCCCCATTGTCCTTTCAAAATAGTGTTTACATATTATCTTCAATTAGCCACTGTTATGCACGGTAATATTATGAACAGTTCTAACACGGAAGTAACTAACCTCCTAACCGCATCCAATCTGTAGCTTATTAATAAGCTCCACAAGGTATCATTTAGTGACGGTGGTGGTGTTTTACAGTTGAGTTCGTGATATCAAATCGAGGGCGGAGGCACATGAGACTCGGGGGATTCTCGTTTTATGCGGAGAAGGTGTTTCCTGAGAAGAATAAAGTGCGTTGGCGATGCACGCGGCGCACTTGTCGAGCGTATGCCCATACCCTGCACGACCGCATCTTTGCGCTGAGTAACGTGCACTCGCATGACCCGCCGCAACCCTCCGGCGCAGCTGTCACCCAGCGCGCGCTCACACACGCCGCTCTCGCTGCTCAGGCGAAGGCTCTACTTGACGAATAATTATATCCTTACCGTAGGACACCACTCAAACATTCAAAGTTTAAACCTGTCATCAGCGTTAGCGCGCAGTTTCAAAACCTTTAGACGTCTCCTCTTGTCTCGATATATCTGGCCTGCGATCTAAGATGTCTATTTACACTGCAAGCGTAATCATTGCACTAAACGAGGGAAATTCTATACCACTATTACGAATACGCTTAAGCCTTATGCGTAAGAGCGGTATACAATTTCGCTGGTTACTTGTAACGATTTCGCTGGGTGCGTCTTCTGGGTGTGTTTATACCTAGCGGGGCCCCCTGTGCTATAAGGATGAAACTATTGCCAGTAGATAGGGATTTCAATGTACTTCGCGATATGCAATTTTTTTCAATGTATTTTCATCAAACGGTTCAAAACTGCCTTTGTAGTTATTATGGAGCAAGCGGACCCCGCTGTTGTTTTGAGGCCTAGTGACTTAGAAGTGGTATCAAATGAAAGCACTTTCAATGTACATTTCGAATCACACTATGTAAGTAAGGTACTGTCAGCGTCATATAGTTTGAAGCATCCAAGTCACCCAAATAGTTCGATACACTATAGAAATAGTATACCTAGTGTGTCAAACTTTTTGGTCACCTTGGATGTTTCATACTTCATACAATATGACGCGGATTGTACATTCGATAAAACCCGAGATATTGGACAATAAAGTCTAGCGGATCTTTTTATCCGTAACAAATACAGACGTAAAAATGGTATTAATGGAAGAGCATTTCAATGTACCTCTCGAATGAAAAAAATGTTTAGATATTTGAAAATAAAAAATATCGAAATTTAACAACAAAAGGTACCGTCAGCAACAAATACAAATACAACATTGAAAAAAAAATGCATTTCACGAGGTACATTGGAATCCTTATCTACTAGCATTAGTTTCATCCTTGTAGCACAGGGGGACCCGCTAGGAATAAACACGCGTCTTGGCTACCCCTAGCTGGAAAGTCTGTCTGGATCCTAGGTACCTACTGATTCTGTCGTTTAGCTGATAAACTTTAGCAAATAACGAGCGTTTAGGGTGACGTAACTAGGTTCCCTTGCACTTCTGCAGAACTGCAATTGGCGCATTAAATAACTTGCCCGGTGCATCCACCTCAAACCACCCACTTAACCTCATAACGAGTTTTTGTCAGTTCATTAATTTTAATATTATTTTTGTTCCATTATGTCTAACAATATCATTCCATGTAATTGCATGTGGTGCTTGAATGGTGGAATTTTCTTTACTACCGCTGCAGTTTTCACGGGGCTGGTTGGGTGTTAGAAATGTCTCGAAGATAACAGCCTGTACGTACATAACATAAGTATAATGTTGCACTGATTATTTTTTATGTATAGCATAGATGTCTGTAATTTATAATGAAGGTCCTTAATCAACGAAAAATACCAGTAAATTTGAGAGATGTATTTGATGAAATTAATTCATTACCAATAGCTTAGTGCGACATGATTGTGAGTGAGCCGTCGTTGTTTCTGATGATTAAGCGTTACTTTAATTGAATCTCGTTTTGTAATTTTTTCATAATGGACTGTACGTAGCAGATATTTGTATTGTTATTTATAAATGTAAGTGTGAGAGTTTTACGTTTTTCTAGTCAGCTAGCAATACTTAGTAATAATGAAATATGTGATTGTGCTTAACTGAAAAATATTAGAGTTTGAAGAGCTCTCATTCAGCAATATTAAGCTGTTTAAGTCGTTAACAATAAACAATTTACCGCAGTTAGTTTTATATACGCAATATTTCATTTAATTAACAATAATTATAATTAGAAAATAATTTTTCACTGAAAGCACAATTATGTAAGCGTTCAGAGAGAAAAGTGGATTGCGAATAGAAGATTGAACTGGACTGAAAGCAATAACTTAGGTTTATAATAATAGCAACGTTTATTAATGGGCGGCATTTTGAGATAAATTAGAGCGAAAAAAATATCACTTTCTGTATTATTATGACGCTGGCCTACTGGCAATAAGTACCTATTACAGGTACCACATTTTGTGCGCAGTATTTTAAAACTGATTAACATCGTGTACCATAGTAATGCTAATCTTTATTTTTTAACCCATGCTAACAAGGGGGTGTTTGCATGTCACAAAACTGCATGCATGAACATATGAGGCCAGATCCGAATGTTTCTGTCTTGGCATGCAGAATTAGAAATATTTGAAACTGCTTTAAAATATTGTAAGGTGTTGTTTGTTTCGGTAGAGAAGTACGTGCGGCTCTGTGTCGGACCAGGAGGGAGGCCGCGGCTGTGGGTGCGCGGACGAAGTTTCTACGCGGCGCACACGATGCGGTCGGGTGTGGTGCGTTGGCGCTGTACCATGGGCGGCTGCGGCTGTAAAGCATATACCCAGAAAGGCACGCTGCACAAACTGGTGGGCGAGCACAACCACGCCGCGCGCTCCGGCCGCCGCCCGGCTGCCAAGCCGCACAGCTCGCCGCCTATGCCGCTACTGCTACCGCGTCCGCCGCGCCTGGACTTCGACAACTTCGACCCCAATGCGTGGATAGTTAGATACTAATTAATTCTAATTGCGATAATCACGTTACGTGGACATAAAACCGCCTTCTATTTCGCACACATCTACTAGGGGCTACTGACGTAGGTCTGCAAACTGACGGGGCTAGGTAGATAACTATGCTTGCGCAAACGGCTCGAAGCTGCCAGCTCGAAATTACGTAGGTACCTACCTTCGTCCGAAGCCACCTCAGCCCATAGCGTACGTTAAAACGTCTCGAACGCGTTCGCGTTTTAATTATAATGGGAAAATTGGCAGTGGCCTAGTGGGCCGTATCGGCAGCAAACTTCATAGCCAGTCTCAACTTTCGCTAGCCAGACTAGTTCTGACTACCGACGGCTGATACCCGGCAAAGTAAAGCTGTTGAGGTATCCTCTGACAGATGTATATATGAAATATTTCGGCATTTATGCACGTAACGTTGAAGAAAGTGCTCTAACAGTTTTGACTACAATTTCTACTACATTAGTGAATAATTTTGCGAGTGACAGAACTAGGTCTGATTGACATGGTACCTATGGTACCATGGGAAAATAGACCTTTATGTTGTTCCAATAAAATCACAAGAAATCCATTTGACATTACAGTGTATAAAGGCCATTTCTTGATCAAATTTACATTGAGAGTGTAATAAATTTGTACACATACTGATCACGACAAACAATGATTTGATTTTTTAAGATTATTTTACATTTTTGTGTACTACCGTAGCGTGATTTTTCGGTAAATAAACAACGTAGACGATCGAATGCCGAAAATAGTCTGTGGTTAATCATGGCATAAAAATAAACAGCGACTTGCAGACTTTTAGATAAATGTTACATATAATATATTGTGTATGTACACATGTAATTATGTATTATGTATAAACTCAGTGCCAAACAGACTTTTATAAACTTAAGTTTTTGTTACTATCTTTGGTTCTAGTCAATTGAAAAGGTAATCGTATTTATTTTTTATTGAGAAAATGATTGCGATAGTTATTAAATTTTAAAAGCTCACAGGTGAATGAAATGATCTCAATTTACTGATGTAATAATAGGTGCCAAGTAGGTTATATGGAATTATTGTGTACGGTGTTAGTTATAATTATATTGGTACCAACATATTTATTTTAAGATATAATAGGTACCAAGGAATTTTCCTAAAGTCAGTATTACGTACGTAGGTGGGTAAAGATGAATATTATACCTACGTGTCCTACGACGTGTGTTTATTCATCGAAGTTTGGTCTTCCGTTTGTTTAAATTTTAAATTATGCGTGTCAGGGCTTTGTTTTGCTTTTAAGTTTCTGTTTTAAATAAATCTCCATTAATCAATAAATACCTATTTGGTTTCATAGTACTAAGTATTTTTCTACTGTGACGGGTCCGCTCCGTCTGAGTAGGCACTTAAAAATATTGTTACCTTGTCTTCCTTTTTTTAAGCAAGCTTGTAGGTTACCATGTAGGTGCATTGCATATGATGATTTTAATGGTTTAGGAATGCGTGCCAAATATTTTCTGCTCATTTAGTCGTATTATCTCATAGAGAGAATTTGAAATTTTCTAACGTATTTTATTAGTGAAACTATCTAAATATTGAGACCGAGTTGTGTACGTGTTATTTGTGCAAGTGGAATAAATAGGCCAAATCTCAAGGCGTTTTATTTAATCGTTTGAATGATTAAAATGTATTAATTTCATCTGTTGTTTTAATTTTACATAAGTACCTCAACACAGTAAGCATTAAGTACTATATTGACAAAAGTTCAAACGAGTCAAGGCTCGTTTTACCTCTTGGACAATTGCGCATGCATATGTGGTAGCGAATAAGCGAATTTGTTTCTAAATGATATTAACGTGATTTCAATTGCGCAGCGCGGTTCATCCGTGCCGGAAAGGGTCGGCTGCTGCTGCACCGCGGCTACACGTTCCGGCTCAAGAACAATCTGGCGCACGGACGCAAGCAGTGGTACTGCTCATCGCGGCTGACGTCGCGCTGCCTGGCCGACGTGAACACTGAGGGCCCCGAGGGGCATGAGCGCATCGTGCGCTCGCGCTACTCGCACAACCACGCCCCGCCCAACGTGCGCCGCTTCGCGGACGGGCGCTACGTGGTGCGCACGCCGCACCAGAGCGGGCACCGCGCTCCGGCGCCCATCGACCCGCACCACCAGCTGCTGCAGCTGCAGCACGCGCTGGCGCTGTACGCCGCCACCGCGCACGCCACCGCCACCGCCTCCGCCAACGCCTCCGCCGCCGCCAATGTCAACGCCGGCACCCCCGCGCAGGCCTCGCCTAACTCCTTGGCGTTGCCCGCGCCGCCGCAACACAACTCCAACGCCAAGCCATTGCTGGTCGACACGCCTTGCAACGAGGAGGACTAGGCGACAGCTGCCGACCCTCCAAAATTATACACGGCTTCCTCAATTAACGCTACCGGCAGGATCTCTGCCGGCCTGCCAGCGAATGAAACTTTAGGACTGATTCGAACCGTGTTCACGGAGAGATGTTTTATGTAGCCGTGTATAATTTTAAATGTAAAGGAGGCTGACAGTTGCGGCGTCGTCGACTGTTATTTTATTGGCAAATCTTATAAGACGCTGACGCTGTTCACGAAGTAACGAGAATACGAAAGGTTTTCTAAACGCGTTTTAGCACACGAAATGTAGCATAATTTATATTTAGCATAATTTAGATGTATAAGGGGATAAGGTGTCGTTTGCTTAGATTGGAGTGGTGGCTACTGTCGAGTTACTTAATATCGGTCATATGGATGTATGTAAGACGTCATTTTAGGTCATGCATGGTATATCGTAAGCTATGTTGTGGTGTTATTGGATTGGAGGTTACGACCAGTGCAAGGCTCGTACCTGACGAAACCAGTGAAAGGTTTTTTTGTCGTGACGTGGTAGGTTAAGCGGTCTCACCGAGACCTTAACATAGGCGTGGGCTATTTATCGAATCGTATAGAAAAGCTAAGGATATTAAATGTGTAAGAACTCTGAATGTAAAGTGTCAGCTCGTATGGATGTGAAGTTAAATAGTAGATGGTTATTATCCAGAATATGGCCTGTTTTAGCGTTTCATTTAATGTTGGCTCAATCGATCCGAGCATCATCGTCGAAGAAGCATAAACGTAGTGTAGCGCTAGGCGGGGAAGGGACGTTTCAGGTTAGCAAGCTGGTTAGCAGGTCAGGCAAGATAATTGGTAGACAGGATCAGAATAGAGGAGTACACCGGTAGATTAGCGACTCGGCACAGGTGCGCAGAACAGGCGGGCGCGCGGCCTCGGCCTGCGCCCGCGACGCGTCGGTGACTGAATACGACTACATACGCAGTTCGGATGTAAGCAATATTGTGTCCCTGGACTGAATGTACTTAAGAAAACTTTATTTATTTTGAGAGTTAATCTTTACAATTTCGTACTTTTATAAGGATAAAAGCTATTGCTACTTAGACAATTAGACGTCCGCCTCAAATGAATATCGGCCGGGCCCGGCGCTGGCCGGAAGGATATTCGCACCTCAGCGGTGCTCGGCGCTCGCTCGACTCTCGGTTACGTCGATGCAATTGTGCTCTTAATGGATCGATTTTAAGTACTTAAGCTCAATCAACTACCTCTTCACTTTTTTATACGGGTCATACAGTATATTAGTTTAATTATACATTTTTTATATACATGATGGAATACTCAGAAGCTTTACTCGAGTAAGGTGTTAGGTTAGAGTAGGCTAAGCTAGACTAGCGGGGGCGCCGGGGCGGGATTCTCGCCGCGCAGGGTCCGGCGCGCCCTACATTACCTATTATTGAAACTCAACTACCTCTTTACTTAGTTTTAACTTGTATCTATTCGATCGTTACCTGTTAACGATTTTAATATTAGGCAGCCGTGGTAGCTCAACGGTTTGAACAATCAGCTATTAAGCAAGGTCGTGGGTTCAAACCGGGGCACGCACCTCTGAGTTTTTCGGAACTTAAGTGCAAATTTGATTTTAAAATTTACCACGTGCTTTTTAATGAAACTAAACATCGTTAGGAAACCTGCAAGGAACAATTCAGCGGGGGACTACGGTCCAGGCCTTCGCGAGAAAAGGCCTGAGTCCCGCAGTGAGACGGGACTACACAGGCTGAATTATTATAATATTATATTAGACTCTTTTTGTAACTGTTGTCTGAACATATTTTATTGATTGTTTTTGAAGAAATAATTTGTTACTCGTCGAATTAATTAATCAATAGGGTTATGACCACTTTTGTCTACGACTCCGATTCAAGTACAAATTTTTGCTATTTTCTATTGTTATTTAGATGACTTAGTTGCTATAGGGTCTTAATTTGTGAATAAAATTAATAAATTATCTAGGACGTACTTTAGACTATTAAGATGACTTCGCGAACGAACTTAATCATGTGAACTGCAAGACTCTGGTTTAATAGGTTTTAGGTTAAACGAGTTTTTTTCAAATCGTGCCACGTGCGTGGTCCGCGACGCTATGATCTTGCTTATGTTTACAACTTTACACTGACATTGTAGATCAATATTGAATATTTTATAATGTATTTTTCATTTACTATAAATATTATTTGGTTGCAACGACTTGGTACTTTACTGGACTCTGTTCTACATTTCAATGTTTTAACAAAGCATGAAGCCACAGACAGAGTGGGATGCTACTGTTTGTCCTAAAACCTGTTACGCCGTAGTTATTCACCAGCAGTCCCAGGTTAAGCCAGGTCGTCCACTCCAGTGTACCTGCATTTAGGCGCGTGCGCGTGCGGACCACTCTCACCCACGCCTTTTTTCTATCAAATCACCACAATCGAGTTAAATTTTACTGTAATTTTACACTACATTGTAATTAATTTAAATCATAGGATTTTATGAACCGTTTTTATTTAGTTTTGATAAGGTTTTGTAGAATTGCAACTGATTATAATATAAATATGTAATATTGGTAATAGGTGTACAAGTATAAACGCACAGCTTTCAGAATTTTATCAAGACTTAAATAGAAGTGTTGGAATGATTTTTATTATTATATTTAATATCTGCGAGTTTTACTTGATTTACTTAATGAATTGTATGCAAACAGCTGCTCGGTGTGGTTTTAGATGCTTTGGGAGTGGTCCATCCACAAGACCATTGGTAAAATAATAATAAACTAGACCAAATACTATAGGTGACTCTTTTATAATGAAGCCGTGGCGACAGTTTGTATTACATTAATAGGTGTAGACTTAGATACTAATTAGGATTAATTAAAGGTTTAATATTAGGTATACGTCGCTGCTCTTCTTGGTCACTACCTAATATTCGTCAATTATTTAAATGATATGACATTTGGTTGGCACTTTCACTAATTTAAGTGTGTGAATTACTGATTCGAATCAGATCAAATTAGTATTTGAATAAAAATCAAAATTTTGTAGCGTGTCGTTATTGGTGTCTGCCGTGAGGCCATGCGGTCCGGAAAGTTCGTCTTTGCACGACAGCGCTCTGTAAAGTAGCTAGGTGTACCTATCATGATATTAAATTATTAACATACACGTTTTCCAACTAATCAAGTTAATATTTGTGTATCGATGTGATGTAATTTTTTCTATAAAGTTTTGGTCTGATTGGAGATTGTGGTGTGTTGAATTGCTCATGTTGTTAAATAATTTATGAATCTCGTAAGTGTATGGTAAACGTGTTGTTGTTGGCACTTGGCACGCGCCACGGCTTCCCGCGCGGACTCGGCTGACTGTACCTAATCCTGATATCTATCTATCTACCTCATTTTACTGTTAACTACTCATAATATCTACAATTACTACAAATAGTGTAATTTCATACCTACCATTATGTAATAAGATTTTTGTTCGTGTACGGGGTATTTTATGGAATCATTAAATTGTACTTATCAATAATCGCTAGTTTTATTTCATCTCATTATGTTAAGTTCCTCATAATAAATAATCAGACCGAATCTCGTTTTATTGCTCCCATTTTCAATTATTTTTAAAGACGGTTGCGGGTTCCGAGTAGCGTCTCGTATGTTGTTTTATGTATTATAACCGAGGTGCGTATTTCTCCAGGCATAAAATTCCTGAAGTCCAGGCGAGGGAAGATAATAATGATGGTGAACACGTTTCCGTTCTGCGAGGAGTCAAAGTTGCGGGACAAGGTGATATGGCGCTGCACGTCCAAGAAAACGAACTGCAAGGCTCGGATCCACATGCTGGGGTCCAGCGTGGTGGCCGTGAAGGGGATGCACAACCACCCGCCGCGCGCCGTGGGGCTGCCCGCTCGCCGCCCGGCCCGCAAGGCGCTCGACGCCGCCCTCGCCTACAGCATCAACACGCCTATCGGCGTCAACCTCGACACCATGGCCATTATGGACGCTTCACTCAATGACTGAGCTGTTGACAATATTTGACTTCACACAATATACACGTAATCAAATTTAATTTCGAAGTTAGGAATATCCATACACCATAGTGATGCGAGGGAGCTGAACGGTGAGCGAGGAAAATATCAACAACTGCAGTCTGCAGTTCTTATTACCATGCTTGCAGCCGCCGGGCGGCTTCTATCATTTTCTTGCACACCGCTCAGTTTCCTCCCTCAGAAATAGTTAGTGAATCTATGGCTTATTTGCCGGAGAGTAACAGTGCCTAGTAGGTATTGTAGCGCCAATATCATAACGTGATTTTGTCTTTACGTGTTTGAATACGAAATATTTGTGGTCGTATGTTTGATAATGTCAATAATATAATTATTTAGCTTAGAGTTACGAGAGAAGCAATGTAGACAAATATTCGCTAGTTTGTAGATTAGGATATTATGATGATGTCACAGGAATACTTCAAGATAGGCGAAAATACGTCCACAGGAATTTGTATTCATAATAATGTAGGTACTTTAGGTAAGCAAATTGTATTACCTTTCCGTTTGTTTGGTACTTTAGGTTTGGTTCCATTTTATGATCTTTCTGTCGGTAGTGCCTTTATACGCATCGGTATAAATTAATTTAATTTGGATGAATATTAACCCGGCTTAAGATTTATATGCTGATTTTTTAACATCCGGCTAAAAAACCGCCAGAACAGTGTTTCATTGGCCATCTAACATTTATTACGCCATATTGATGGATAAAACGGCTCCATTCTCTTTTTTTCGCCCACTCCCACCGAAAAAAATATTGGCTTTTTTACTGCCTATATATAGTCTCTTACGGCTCTGATGAAAAAATCCACCTTCGAGGCGAACTGTATGAATCTCGCCACCGTCGTACGTAAGAATAAGGTCTACATGAAGCGAAACTGCTACACGTGAAACTTCTTCATTTGTTAATTCAATAACTCATTTCCTATGTCTACATCAACTAATTAACGTATGAGATCCATGGATAACATTATTCCAATAAAATCAATATGTAACTTTTTTCGATGTTGGGTGGTCACGCGTTGTTGTTTAACCAAATGAAACAGTAAAGTAACTCTAATAGTGTCCCGTTCAAGTCCGGATTTATATTCGTCAATTTTGATTGCTTTTGCATTAGAAACTTCGTGAAAAATCTTATGAACCAAAACATATTTCCTTTTTTTATGTTCTCTTTCATTTTATTGCACAATAATGAAGTTACTCAGCCTCCAACAACACTTTAGGGGTACGATTACGATTATTTATACATTTCATAGTTTTATAAGATTACGAAATATTAATGACTTTTATTATGTACTTATCATATTGTTATGAACTATACGATGATAAGT
Organism: Pandemis corylana; assembly: GCA_949127965.1. NCBI lineage: Eukaryota > Metazoa > Arthropoda > Insecta > Lepidoptera > Tortricidae > Pandemis > Pandemis corylana. The sequence goes on along the minus strand of OX421859.1, from coordinate 4,294,590 downwards.
GTATTTATTCCATGTTGGTATTAGATTTTAAATTAAGAAAAAAGTGCCTTTATTGTTAACAATGGGTCCATTGTCAATTGTGAAAATTGATGTACTGAAACATTCCTCTTTAAATTTAGTTGGTTTGTCTTTACAAACTTTACATAGGTATAGCATAAGAAAAAGACATTTTGATACCTTTTATATGGTCAAATTAAAAAGACGTCGTTACATTTTATCAAGAGTATTAATCCTTAAGGTTTAATTAAAGTTTATGTTTAAATTGATAACTGCCTATTTTTTCCTTTATTACATGGCTCTACTGAATCGACACACGAGGTTAAAGGTATATCTACATATTTACGTATCTAGTTAAAATTCTTCAATCAAGACTCGTTATTAGTGAGGACAGCTTCTTTCTATGTCATTTATATTATTACTTGGTCACCGAAATTTTGTTACCAGCACTGACGATGTACAGTACATAAAGTGAGCTGTTGACAGTTAACTAAAGTTATGAACTGACGTGTGTTCCGTGGTGTTAGCCCCTCGGCTACTCTCCTGTTCACAGAATTCACCGAGTTACATTTTTAATGGGATCAAGCGCATCCCGTTTTAAAATTAAGAGCGTAATAATTGTGTTGCATTTCTGATGGCGAACGACGTTTTACTTCCTGCTTCTGACATGGTTCCCAGGGAAGCGTGCAGGAAGTCTAGGGAGACAGTTCCGTTTCAGTAAAAGCGCGCAGCAGCAGGTGATTATTTACTGCAAGTTATGTTTCGGAAAGGATCACGAGTTCCCCGACAGACGCACGCGGTGGAAGTGCGCGCACACGGCGACCTCCTGCCCCGCAAACACGTGTAGAGATAATGATGTCGTATTACTCTATGATAAGCATAATCATGAATAGATTTGTTGCAAAACTTGTACACATAGGCAAGCGCTTTTGATATACAATCAAAGGAATTTCGATGAAATAATAAAGCGGTACTTTTTTATTTTCATAATTTTTACCCAGATTGTAATAATCATGCATTTACGTCATAATAAAATGTAATCTGTAAACAGTGTATACTCATAGCAACTTAAAAGTACTCTGAACTAACTGTACTTAGTTTATTATATCCGGTTTTTCGTTTGAGGCTCATGTATCTGTACATTTTTTCAGTACCATTGTTTTTTGAAATAAAATGTTATGAAATTGTATTACTTTTTAACATTTATGTTGTTCTTACGAACCCTAACGAATCATGTAGTGATAGTTCGATAATTACCAACGTGTCGCTTTTAGGTAAAATAATAGCGGCGTATATTCCGACCGGTCGTGGCAAGAAGCACCTCGTATTGGATGGGTTCTCCTTTGTAGAGACCGCGGCGACCTACTGGGTGTGCTCGCGGCGCAAGAAGCAGTGCCAGGCGACCGCCAGGACCAACAAGCGTGGCCAAGTCATCAAGTATTGTAACGAACACAACCACGACAAACCCAGGTTCTATCACAAAACTACCAAAAAGATGGTACAGCTTTAGGATTATGGCAGTCATTGTGCCTCTTTCATGTTCTAATTTGTTTGTTATTTTTTACGTTAGTTAATAGGTAATTGCCTTATTTTCATACAAATGTTTATCTACAATCAGGTTGTTTTACTTAAGATTTTTACCTTGATATTATTACTACAAGAATTTTGACCGTCGCACAAGTTACTAAACCGGTTTTTATTTTTCAGAGGCGTTTTTCTTGCCATCGCGAGCGGGCAAGTCAGTGCTGATTTTCCGGAACAATAAGTTTTGGGTAAACAACCATTACCGGGAGAAATTGAACTGGGCGTGTCGTGATAAGGACACCAAGGGCTGCTTGTGCAGAGTTCAGACGACGATGGACGGTCGTTTCATACGGATCAAAGGAGGACACAACCACACCCCGAACTTTACGCCTGAAAACTTCGACTCGCCTGCACCCATCGAGAAACCCTCGAGCCAGCCGGTCGGCGCCTGGCACGAGGCGGTTAAAATTAAAGCCTCTAAAACCGCCATATATTAAGTGTTAACGAAAATGACAAAACCAAAACTGCTACTGCAAAACCATCCTCAATTTTGTAATACTACTCGTAGGTAGGAATTGGATACGTCTGGGAGGCAGTTATGTGAAATCACAATATAATTTATGTGGCTGTGATATAAATGACATTCGAATTCATATGCTATTTAGGTTTTAAATATGCATTCCCTTTTGGATTTTAGTTTAAGTCAATATACAAAATAATGTTTAAACTGTAAACCTGAGTCACAGAGTGTAGAATATGTTGGTCCATTGGGACACATTTTTTTATGTCACAACAGCAGCTTTAGCTAGTATTATTTTTTGTTTTCTTTTATTTACTTCTGATGAATTATTATAGCGTGTAGTATTATTTCCGGTAGTATGCAGTATTCAATAGATTATTAGCATCTAATTTGGTTTGATTAAGCTAATTTAACTTTAGATTTAGGTTTGTAACTCACTCGCGCGAGACGCCTTACAATCGTGACAGTAAAGTAGGAATCTCATTATGTTGTCCTCGATATAATGCTTTAAGAGTTTTTAGGTTACTGTGTCATAATGAACACAGATAATTTAATTTAACATTTTAGTGTTTAATTTTTTTTTATTTAAGTTAAGGGTTTTCTTTGCTAAGTACCTATTGATTCATGAAACTATTATGTTAAACCTCGTGTCATCACTACTGCCATTTAAACTAGACAATTGCTGTTTGTTTACGTATGCTTGTTTCAAAATGTCCGTTCGCTTTATCGCCGTACTTGCACAGTTACACTCGCGGAAGACAACACGCGCCAAATAAAAAGTCGAGTGGCAAAAAACGCGAGCAGGTTGCTTACTCTAGTGCCTACACGTGGAAGCCTAACTGGGCGGTACAAAAACAATGTAAACATATAAAAAGATACATTTTTTACTGACGGTTCAGGGGACTTGAATCAATTATTCAATTCAATTTCTTGGACCATTGATCTATTTTGTTAGTAATATTAAATTTTTAAAGTTAAAAACTAGCCGCCCTGACATGCATTATTAGGTTTCTGATTTGTGATGGTGATGGCTTATTGACCGGATGGTTTCATATTTGAAATCATATTTTCTACAGATATTAGCAATTAAGAAAGTAATCATAAGTAATATACATTATTTTGTACTATGTATGATCATGAAATATTTTTGTAATAACTTTTGTTTTTATTTAACTCTTTTTCTTCTTTTCCTTTATTGAGCTGATGCAGTAGAAGATCAAATCTCTAGTAAATTCATTTTAAAAGGCTTCAGCAGTGCCTAGTCTCAGAGATCGCGTAGAAGTAGCGGACATTGTGTTTCAGTGTGTTGGAGCAGATCTCGTTACGGCAATCCGGTGTTGGTGATTGACGGCGAGAGGTTCCGCCGCTGCGGGCGGCCGGTCGGCGCGCGCGCAACCTGGCTCTGCATCAAGTCTGACTCGGGCTGCAAGTGCTACGCAGTCACCCTCGCTGGACGCATCGTTGCTATGGGCTACGAACACATTCACGATGTCAAAAAGAGAAAACAGAGGCATCGACAGCGGTCCCTGCCCCATCTCAAAGCCTTCCTTAATACTTTTTTCTCATAGTTAAATTTTTCAAATTGTTTTACGCGAATAGGTTTCATTTCATTTCTTAATTTGAGGTGTTTGTTTTTGTTGACATCCAAACTGCGGTCTTGAGATGTAGAGTTCCTAATTACCTTGCATTGTCCAGCAAAGTACATAAATATCGAACGTGCTGGAAACACTATTATGTATTTGTTTCTTTTTAAGTCTAATCATATTTTTGTTGGCCGTTTACTGTTAGACAGCGTCTGACAACGAGAGGACTAATGTCTTAGTTTTTGATTGCATCTATGTTAACAAAGTACGACATAATTGTCGTCTTTTTAAGACTTGGACTCAATTTGAACACTTAGTAACAGTTTAGTCACTCATTTGAGTACTATTGTGACAACAATCTTTAATTTTTTTTATTGGCAGTGCCAAAAAATGATGCCAATCAGCCAGTTACATGGCCATAGCCAGTGCAATAAATTTAGTTTTAAGTAAATTTCGCTTACTTATTACAAATCGTTGTACCGAACGTAAGTACAATAACGGTCAATATCTTTATCAGTGATAGCATATAATTTTGGTGCATAATTTGTGTGCCATTAATATAATTCGCAGTGTCCTTTTACTTTTAGCCTTTTTTATTATTTTGAATACGAATTAGTTTATAAAGACTATTTGGAATTAAGATGAAATGCAGAAAAGCGTGTGTTTTGGAATTGGGTTCGATATTTGTACTCTTGTTTTCATCTGGTAATCGATTTTTTTGATATCCGTGTAATTTTTTAACATGGTGGGTTCTTTGGAATAACCGGCCGACGTCCGCGGTTCGGCAATAGCGTGCGAAAAGTGTTACGGATTTAGTTAAACACTCTTAGAAGAAACAGTGAAAGAATATATATAATACTAGTCAGGGGAAAAATACAGAATATTCTGCTCGTTTTCTACTAAAAACTAAAGATAGGCAGCAGCGATTCCTGGGAGAGTCGATATTCTTCTTTTGTACCCTTTGTATGTAAGTATACACTCTCCACATGTTTCTAGCAGCGCCAACGACGTCCGACACGATTGAAATCAACTGCTGAAGGGTATAGGAAAAGAACACGTCTAGTTCCTTTTTTGAATATGAGGTTATCATTTCAAAATGTAGAGGTATTGAGACTCTACATTTTGATATGAAAAGTTTTCAATGAAGTGACTCATTTTCTATTTCCGGTAGGCTTCAGCTACCTAATTTACAAAAAATCATCGCATCGGAAAATGGGTGTAAACTGTTTTTTCTTTAAGTATGCCACGAAGAGTTAATTAATTATTACACTTAGATAATTTATCTAATTCTCGCAGATATTTTTTGATGTAGTTACATTATTCCTGCATTTGACGTAATATGTCATAAGAGGTAAGATTTACTTTACTAACTAGACTTACGAAAAATTTGTGATGTGCGTAAATTTTAATAGAATTATAATATTTGTAATAAAAAGTCCTATTTTTGAGAAATTATGTAATTATAAGAAACAATTTCAATTTATTCTGCGTTTCATTCTCCGTTCGCGGAGCAAAAAAACCCGGACGTTACTTAAACTGTTTGCAAATGAGACATGCATCGGGTAACGGATGTTAACATGTCGTGTTCAGTTGCAGGAAACGAAGCGGTGGCTCCCGCCACGCCGACGCTGGGTCTGCCGTTTCCCTTCCCTTGCTTTCCGGGGCAGTTCCGGTACTGTCTAAGTAAGCGGGGGAAGCCGGCGATCGAGGTGGGCGCGCACCGGTTCTGCTTCAACGGGCGCGCGGCGAGCGGCAAGGTGTGGTGGCGGTGCTCGCGGAACCCGCGCTGCCGCGCCGCCGTCCACACCTTCGGGCTGCGCGTCGTGCAGATGAACAGCGCACACACGTGCGGCGTGCGCGCCACCCCCCTCCGACCCATGTTCTAACCACACAAACCATCCCTGACTATACAATCTCTTCACTGACATTAAAGTCGTGGCCTTCCCGTACAAAATCTCGAAACGCATCGTTGCGCTATTTGTTTCGGGTGTTATTAGAAAACTAAAACTATTGATTTTAATATCTAAATTTGTCCTGTATATAAGGTCACTATATCTAATTGGCTGTACAAAGAATTAAATCTGCGTTTTACGTCTTGTGGGGGTAGGTGACCACATTAAGGGCTTGTTTCATCACTCTGATAAGTTCCTGATATCTTAAGTGTCAGTTATCTATGATTCCCATTCTATTTATTACTACGAAACAGACAGAGACGACATCATAGATAACTGATACTTAAAATATCCAAATTCAACTTAGACTCAACTTCTCTTAACTGAGAGTGGTGAAACAGACCCTTAATCAGTTACTTTTTGATTCAGTGGCATGTCAGTATAAAACATTTTCGTGGTTTACTGCCGTTTCGGCATAAAATAATCCCTGAAATATTACTTCCCAAACAATTTTTCTCAAATTATCATTTGGTCAAATTAACTATTTGCAATTTTACTGTTATCGTGTCGCAAAATGCATCGTTACAAAATACTTACTTCTCTCAATTGAACAGTGGCAACCTAACGTATTTTCAGACAATACTTGTCACAGAAATAGCCAAAGTAAAAGGTTTTCTTCATTAATGTTTCTCTTAACAAAATCTGGCAAAGTTGATTGTTGCCAAATGACAATTTGATCAGATAAGAAAAAAGCGAAATGTACATGTGTACCTACTAAAGATTATTTAAGTACTGCGATTAGTTACTTGGGAAGTAAAATGAAATAATAAGTATTGGATCAACATTTTACAAATATCCAGTCTTTATGAAAAGAAAAAGATGAGTCAATTTATATACGTTCAAACGTGACGACCGCTGGCTTGCAATAAATGTTGGTTCTTGGCACTGATCGCGATTTGGGAACGCAAACTTTGATGGCAACTAATATTTCACTCCGGTCAACGATGAACGATTTTTAAAGTGGGAAATAATACTAGATGGGTTGAGATATCTTGCTCTCGTGCCTTAAGCCGGTGGTCGACTCTCAGTATTTTAGCGGTAGATTAAACGACATCAAGTATACGAACATTTGTCATTGTGCAAACTTTAGTTTGCTTTATATTTATTTATAACCGTCTTTTAATAATATTCTCCAAAGAGACAAAATGTGTTTACCTATATATTTAACTGAGTACATTTTAATGGTAGATATTTGCGCTGTGTAAAGTATACGAATCTTTTATAGGTTAGATTTTAGATCGTCGTGAACTTATAACTTGAGACTTATTTCTAGAGAGGAGCACTTCCATTGAGATGGTGTATAAAATTGGAACGAATATTGTTTTAATGTTCTACGTCAACGTAATCATTTAAGTAGTATATGCCAGCTTTTGGCCGTTTTAAATAGCAGCGTGCAGTGTCTGCTGGCAGCCGCGCGAGCACTGGGCTTGCTTGCACGCAATGGATAACCTTGCTCTCGAGTAGTCTGTCTCAATTCTGATCTTCCGCACACGACGGTCCTAGTTGTAGTTTATTGTACAAAGTGATAGTTCTCTTATGATATCCTAAGTATTTTTATACATAATTTTTTTTACGATTTTATTCGTATATGGTAAAGTAAATAGATTGTTGAAGGAGCAACGGCTCCCACGGGTTGGTTTCGATTGCAACTAAGCGAATGCTACGGCTAAGAGGTGTGCTTGTCAAAGAGACGTTCAAGGAATCATACATTGTACACGCGAGTAGGGCGGTAATCTAACGACTTAACGTAGAAATCTGCATTTATTGAACTCGACTTAATAATAATACTCATTGTATACGTTCTAGTTGTAAGTTTTTTTAGTGAGATTTATTATTTTTAGTTTAATTTTTTGAAACATTTATATTTTTATGCGAGTAGGTACTTATTTTACAGAATTATATTTTAAATCGGTCGTACATAGGTACGCATTTTGTTTGACACTTATTAAGTTCACCGCAATGAGCCAGTTAACCATGTTCAACATAATATTTTATACCAATTTATTTTCTAGTTAGGTAAAGATGTATACGATTCATTGTATTAACCTACAAAGTATTATATTTGAAGTATTATTTTGTGTATTGTGATAAGATATTATTTTATTGTTTAGTCCTGAAAGTACTATGGAATAACGGTAGCTCTAAGCGTCAGTCGGTCGGAGGATGTGTATGCTGTGTAGTGAGTATGGTAGCTGGAGACTTGTGTATAGGTACAAAGAAGTGATTATATTGCGCTGATGTAACTCTTGGACTTTTATTCACTGCGTTTTAATATTTAATGATATTTAAGTACATAGTGAAGTGTTAGGGATCCGACTTTAGTTTCAGTTCTGAGACCAAACGGATTTAGTTCTTAAACAAAGTTAGTAATAGATGTCTTGTACCACAAGCAAAATACTCTTAATGAAACATGGATTAGAACCTGAAACAACGATGTTCAAAGTAAACAACTCGCGGTTCTTGAAAGCCACGTAGAATTTTTTATTTAGCGAATCTAGAAGTTCAACCAACTAGATTTGATTAACTAAATGAGTGACAGCAGTTTCTGGGGATCGAAGTGTTTTGTATCAAGTGCGTTTCAAGAAGGAAAATAATTAGAACATTGAGGTAGAAATTCTTTCATATATTCTTTAAAATTAACCATTAAGTAAATACAGAAAAGCTAAGTGACGAAATGTTCAAAATTAATGTTTAAGAAAGTGATTACAATGACTGTACACATTTGATATCTGCGTTTTCGCATATTTTTGTCCACTGCGATCAACCGACCCGGAACCAAAAGTTCATGGCGATTAAATGCGTTAAGTATGTTGTTGAAGTTTTATTTGCAAATTGGTTCATAATTTGTACGACTGATTAAGTGTAACGCTTATACCAAGTAGTATTGTGTGGCCAGTAAATGTTAGTTAATACTGGTACATTGGTCCAGGTTGGTTCTACATTCGGTCGGCGCGTGGCGGCCTGCATCTGGTGGCAGAAGGGCACATATTCTACGAGGACGGCGGCTCGCACCCGCGCCGCGTCACCTGGCGCTGCGCCCGCTCCTACCAGAAGGCGGAGAGATGCCAAGTAGCGTTATGCCTCAGAGACGGAAGACTGGTTTACTTCAGGGGATCACATAATCATCCTCCTACGTATAACCCCTCGAAGCATGATTCGAGGAAGTTCGAGGTGGATCCGATGGGCAAGTACAAGATAGTAGCTAGCGCGCCGAGGCCGGCGGTGCTGGCGCTGCCGGCGCCGCTCGTGCCGCCGGCGCCGCCCGCCGCCATGCTGCTCTAGGCCTGGCGCGACCTCCTGGTGCGCGGACTGCTCGACTCCAGGCAGTGACCGCGCACCAGGAGCGTCGCATCGCTAACGTGATAGATGGCTCCCCATCTATTACTAGTATTAAGTATACACGCTTGTGAAAATCAATACAAGCTTACAAGCCTATACTGAACTTAATTTGGATCAGGATTATCTCCTTGTATTGCTTTTCACTCACCACTAACATTATCATTGATATTATTGCGATTTTGATATTTTGTTGTGTCGAAATTTACATACGTTTAGACTGATATTTTATATTGTTAATTATGCCAAAGGTCATGATTTTTTTGTTATTAGAGCTAAGGTAATCCTTAAATTACTTATATTGCGACTACGAAGTCGTAAAAGTCAGATGGATATATCTTCCAATCAAGTTTTCCGTAGTTCCTAAGATGCGGATGAAATGGCTGTAATAGGCGTCGTATTTTATAAGTGTGGTTGGTACTGTTCGGTTTGGTCGTTGTTTGAGAAGGTGCAGTTAATGGCACTGGGGCTGTCATGGGATGGGATGCAAGTAATATGTAGCTAGTAGGGTATCGAGCGCGCTTGCGATGCCGTCTGGTGCCGACGAGGAGACGTCTGCTAGCTCGGGCGTTTCCTACAACGCTTTAAGGTCGCCTTGTACCAATGCCTTAAGCGGCTAATAAATATATTATAACTAAGAAGCGAATCAATGACTGTAATAATTATAGTCATTGTTATCGTGGATGTGCAATATTCTCTTACCAGTTTAGAAATTATGTATACAAACTGTATAGCTTTAAGTATAGCGTAGCCGTCTTGTTGAAGCTTTTTATAAAATTCTATTTATTGACCGCGGCGTAGATTGCGGATTGACTGATCGACGATGTTACGGAGAACTCCAATATTTATGACGTGTATTTAGACGTAGCAGTAGCGTAGGTACCGTAGTCGAAGAAAATACTGACATGTATCAGCTTATGAATATTAATAATATGAATATGAGCGATAGTTTTTATATTAGAGTCTTATAAATATGTATTTAAAAGTGTATAATATACCAGGTACTGTTGTATGGTAGCGCGAGGCGAGTTCAAGTAGTTATAATAAAGACAGGTGGCATCTACGTAGGGGTATTACGTATTTTGTGTACAGTATTACGGCTTTCCTTAGTGAACTAGCGGCGGCGAGCCAATGTAACGATCCAGGCTCAATCACACTAGTTAGGCGTACCTCACATTTATCCCATTCCCATTTTATTATTCACGTAATTGAGACGCAGTCTGTTAAATTAACAGGTTCGTGACATTCATTGCATTTTTTTAATGGTTTCTTTGCAGTCATTGATGAATGTAGAATCGAAACATTTCAATTCTGACCTACCGTAAAACTTTTTCACAGTAAACGTGATACTGATTATCTAGTCGGACAATCTATGTCAATATGATATTTGGTGTGAGAAGCTTTTGCAGTTTTCCTTTTTTAAATTCGTTCGATATAATACAACTGGGGAAAAATATATAATTCTCCGTAAGTATTTTGGCGTCTAATTCCAGTTGAATAAAATGACTAGGTACTTTTTCATAACATAAGATTTATCTTCAGTGACGTCTAAAATGTCTGTTGTGATTGTCTTGATAGTTGTTTTGGCTCGTTTTTTTGCAGAAATCGCAATACATTTATTTTTTAATGTAGTAGGTATCTCTTACCAAAGAATTTGATCTTATTTATAATAAATATTTATTTACTATTTAATAATAATTTTAATTCGAATAAGTATTGAATCTAGTTTTTGTGACAGTAATTATTTAATTTCATAAACATGTTTATTCAGTGACTGTTTTTTATTTAGTTGTACATGAGAAAATCTATATTAATAAAATTGAATCGTCGAAATGTATGTACGCGCATAACATCCAAACGACTGCACCGATTTGGATAATTCTTTTTTTAGTTGTGTTTGTTACTGTTTGGACAAGGTTTGTATAAAATAAAATTGTGAAAATAAAAATTTTGCAGCGGGGGCGAAGCCCCGGGCAATAGCTAGTTACGAATAAAAACGAATACGCTTCATTCTTATATCTGGTGTACCGCAACGGTCACACATTGTAGGTACCTAAGTGTAAGAGACACAAGATACACGTTAGAGTGAGAAACAAGCTAGAAATGCGTGTCTAAGTTGTCATAGTAATATCTAAATACATTCAGAGTCGGCTAATTAAATGATACACCTACATTAAGACACGCATACCAAGGGTTCCATACACTATTATTAAGATAAAACATGAACGCTGAAAATCGTGCCAGAGTTTTTTTATATTAATTGAATTTTATTATTGTTGTTGTAACGGCTAAATTACGGTTCAAAATATACAGGCCTGTGACAGATGGACGGACAGACAGGAGCCATAGCAAGTAATATGACCCCGTTGCCAACTTTTGGGTAAATAACCTATTTGTACCTATTGGGAAAGTAGTTTCTTAGCCGACCGTACCAAATGTTGAAGAGTAGGTACGTAAATTAATACGGCGTAGTTAGTGCCTAACACAGCAGTTCCTAGTGATGTCATGGTGTGATGTGTAACTTTGAGAAATAGCGCCACTGAATCTTAAGTAAGCTTTTAATGTTCTCCCCAGTCTTATCCCAAAACTCCTTTATGGGCCTCTATACGTAACTTAAATTTAGGTAAGTTACCAATTATGCGTAGGAAATTCTATTAATTACTTTGTGTGGTCAGTTTAGAACTTTTTTGTAATAAGCTTGCGCTTACGGCCTACGCACTAAGTGTCAGGCACGTATTAAGTTCGTCTTTTATGTCAGTTGATACGAGTCTGATGTGAAAGAGCTAACAAATATGACTTTTCTTCGGTGCTTAAACTGTTTCGGCCGCCCAAAAACAAGTGGATTACTCACGTTTTAGTAATACCACCGTCACGGGTGCTTTAAAGGCTGATGCGAACTAAGTTAAAACAAATGGTAATAAAATTATAGTGTATTTTGTAAACAAAAGCGTTGGTAAAGTTCCTCCCTAAACTAAAACCTCAGTTACGTTACAAGTCAGCAATTCGATGTTATGAGGCGACAACGGATTCCGACTAGATAATGATAAAGATAATTATAATGTTCACTAGTCAATGTTTTAGTCCACGTCGGCTTTCACTCGGTCTATGTTATCGATGCTTTAATAGCCGGGCACTGACTGAACGAGCCGCCTCGCGAGGCAGCCGCATGAGGCATGATTTTGTTTCAATGTGGGTGTTCGTTCGATCATTACCCGACTTGATGTCTCTGTGTGAATAGACAAAAAACTGCCCCCATTTCCTTAAATTGCGCTTGTGGTGTTGTTTGTCAGTGTCGGAGGGCACCGGCGAGTTGCTCAAGATGGCCGGTCATTGGTACCGGCTGGACTCGTGTTACCGGGACAAGCGGCGCTGGCTCTGCGCGCGCGGCTGCGCGGCAAGGCTCCACACCGCCGGCAAAAGGGTCGTGTTCTCGGACGTACGTCATCACTGCAAAATCAACCACACCATTTGATGTTGCCGTAGTCTAACTATTTGTATCTATGATGATGATGAGAGTTTTGTGTTAGTTTGCAAACGATATGCCGGATGAAAGTTACAAATTTTCATTCATAAATTTTCTGTGTCATCCATCAAATTAAAGTTCTTTTAATGAACTAATCGTACTTGCTCATATTATTCATACAATTGTAACTTTAGTTCGGCATGTCGTTGTACCTATTTTATTGAATCAGGCGTCTGCTCTCCCACTCACCAAAGTTGTCTGGAGGTAAAAAAGACGCCCTATGTCGGAAATACTCTCTAGCTGTGCTTTACGCTACTGAGTGAACGTGAATGTTCAAAACTATATTTCTAACTTTGATGTAGAATCGCAAATTTTAAATATATTACTGTCAGCTTTACACTTTAGTGCTCTTCATTAAGTCTATATTTTCTCAAAGAAAAGGATGTGGGATTACCCAAAACTTTGTTGTATATCTGACAAAAATAACTCTTCATGTTAGAGTCAGGCCATTCCACGGTCCTTAATCATGAGCGGTCGCGCCGATCAGTGAGCGCACAGCAGGCACGCACTTACCTATGTAAAAATGACGTTGGTGCGAGTGCGTTAGTAAACTGTTCTGTTACGCATTATATTTGTCTGAGTTCTACCTTGGTCTCAGTTAAAGTTAAGTATTTAGGTACTTGTATTCAATATTTACCATAGAACATTTCAGCAGTATTGTATGTGCCATCCATCAATATCAAATACTCAGCTATTGTATCTTTGTAATAAAAATGTATCTTATGCGATCAAAACACCTTTTCAAAGTGCATTTTCATATAAAATCCGTGGGTAAATCAAAATTTGTGGGCTACTTCCCATTGACCTATAACTAGCAATTTTGCTAAAAGTAAGGCAGGCACATGACCGCCTTTAAATGAAAATTGAACTCTAAAGTTTACCATTTGTTACTTACTAGGTACTAAAACTTGATCAAATTATAAACAAGTCGTAAATGTCTTATGGGTGTACGGAGAATCATTTGCTTCGACTCTCATCTCTCTTTATTCGAAGATTGCCAGTGGGCGGTATTTGATCAAAGATAAGGAAAAATAGATGATTATTGCGTAATTTGTTTTCTTATTTAGTGTAACATGACAAAATTGTACAGTTTCTCGGAATCAATTCTCATTAGCGTACGTTTATGTTTTATGTTATTTTCGATCAGGATTCGGCTGTAAGCAATTTTACCGATAAAAATAACAGTTTTTCAAACTACGCTTTTATTGATACACACTTCGCTATCCGAAAAAGGTAACGCCTGTTTTAATTTAACGTCTCTTAATAACAATTTATGCCATTACTAACGTGTTGGTACATTGCAGTGCAAGTGATTTACAACGAGACGGGGTATCCGAAGTTGATGCTGGATGGGTATTTTTACCGACCACACAATGCGTATCGAAATCAGCCGAAGGTGCTGTGGTACTGCGCAGCGCGGGGCAGGTTCCAATGCACGGCCACGCTGCGCACGTTTAACCGTGAGCTGGTGGCTGTGGCAGGCGCGCACAACCACGCGGCCTGACCGCCGCGAGCGCGGGCGCCGGCCGCCTCGCGCCATCTCTCCATGCGACATCTACATGAAATATTCAGGCTGTACGGCGAACGACTCGCACTACCGTCGGTCAACGTCGCTCCGAGCACCTCTTCATAGTGGTCATGGTCATATCATGCGTAGGTCCGTTTTAGGATTGAGACATCTATCAAAGTGATAAGGCCTGGTATGGGCTATTTTCGGTGCGGTGTACGGCCGCGTCATGTGGTACGTATACGTACCTACATCGTTTCGTGTTAACTCATCTCTTCCAAAGTGTGAGGTCAGTGAGGTCAGTATTGTTTATCATCAACACAAGTTCCTAGCCCATATCCTAAAAAATCAGGGTACAGGTTTTATTTAACTTATAATAATCACAAATCAACATGATTTACTAAAAAAGGTCTTCTTAAAGAATGACTATGTAATTTTAGGTATTTATGATCTCAAATTCGGTATTAAATATAAATGAAATTGGCTCTGCGTCAATTTTTGTATATACGATAGATGAAGTAACAGTTCCTAATCAATGTTTCTTGTCATGTGTATAGTATTTAATACTAAATATTTCCGTAATGAATTAAAAAAAAAAAGACTTGTCGAGTCGCTTATAAAATAAAATAAACATTTATAGTAATTTAACGACTGGGTGATGAATTTAAACTGTTCTATTATTAGTTCACCCCTGATTACAAATTTGATTGTTGTTAGTTTATTTTGAAATGATTAAATCTATTGTTTGATAAGTGCCGTATTAATTAATTGAAGTACATAGTCATACGAGTGTATTTAAAGTAGTGGTAAAAAGTAAAAGACATAAAGTAGAAAAACAGCTTAAAGTATTTTAGCTAGACCAATATTTATTTCATCGAATTAATAAAACTATATTAGGTATAACCATTATTGTAGGCCGGAACTTATTTGTAATGCTCAGTATTTTAATGGTAGCAGTCAATTGTAAATTTCATAAGCCTTAAGCTTATCCCCCAGATGCCTGGTTCCCACAACCATCTACAGTCAAATCAGAAAGGTTATTGACTGCACCTCGATCAGGTTTTAGGCACCCGGCATTGATTACTAACAATCAACGTACTAACAGCGTGACTAAATCCCGTAATGCTACGTGTGGCGTCAGTAGGACCATTGGCTTGAGAGTACAGAGGCCCTAGTACACTAAAGTTTATCGCGAGCGTAAAGCAGAGCAGTCATCCTTTTAGTTAGATGAAGACAAAAACTAGTGTGCTAGGGCTCAGGTGACACAGATAATAATAATATCTTGAAATGGACTGATACGGTTGTCCCTTTTTGAAACAGCGCCGGCGATTTATGTGCCTTCGAGGACGGGGAAGAATCTGCTTCTACATGACGGCTACACATTCTACTTGAAGAATCTGCAGGCGCACGGGAGGAAGCAGTGGTATTGTTCATCGCGGGATATGGCGGGGTGCCGCGCCGACGTCATCACGGCCCCCGCGGGCGCCGGCGGCTCCGGCGACATTCTGTTCCTAGTGCGGGGGAGGCACATCCACAGACCGCCTAACTACTACTTCACTCCCGATGGGAAGTATGTGCGCCGGAAGGACGTCTATCATAGATATAGATAGCTGGCACGCGTCGTGTTATGTTACGAGGGCACGCTGACGAGTATGAAGTTTTTTTTATTTTTACCAATCTGGAGCTTTTAAATTTTTATGAACAATCAATTTTTTTAGTATTTTTTGTTTGTGTACGATTTTTTTCTTGAATCATGATGACTTATTTTTTTATACTTACTCTACTTTTTTTATAAGTAGTATATATACTCTTATGTTTACAAGCGGCTCCTTTTATTGTGATGATAATAAAATTGTTTTAAAAATAATAAATAACACATTTTACACGTTTTTAAAAGTTCCTATGCAAAAGTTAAAAAAGTTTGAGTAACTTTAAAGTGTAGAGAGATTTGCTACTTATTAGGTTATAAGAGAATACTTAATAAATTTTATACTTAAAATAACTAAATAAATATTTGTTTCTTGCAGTGAAATATCTTATTTTGTTTGTTCAATGTATATACCTACTAAGTTTCTATTTTTATAGAATGAAAAAAAAACATGACAATATTGCGTACTAGCATTTTTAAGTTAAGCTTTTAATATTGTATTTGGTACTTGTCTGTGTTTGAAAACAAATGTAATGATATGATTTTAAAAATCTATTTTAAAAGAAATAGCTAGAGTTTTAATTCCCCCGACAGTAGAGTACCTCGTCGGCGACCGCAGGCACGGCTAGGCCCGCGCCGCGCGCCCCGCGCCCCGCGCTGCGAGCGAGCTGGAACATTATATAGATCTGTTTAGGCACAGTTTTCCTGATACTGCGTTGCAATATCGTATCCGGGAGCGACATGATTTGCGCAGTTGTGTCGGATCAATACGACCTATAAAGTTATGAAATAAGAAAGTTCGGCAGGGCACGGGGATGTGGGCGTGCCCCAGCCGCCAGTCTTCCGGGTGCAGCCTAGTTACGCAGAATGCCCTAATTTTGATATTTAGGTTGCCGGTTGTTACGCGGCCTCCCTCCGCCCTTCACCCCACGCGACACGTGCGCTCAACTGTTTACCTACTCCTTCAACTGTTAGGACTATTTTCGTGACATTCAGAAATAGTTTTCATGGTAACTATTATAATACTGTGATGACGTATTCTTGTTTATCTAGATATTGGTTGCTATGTTGCCGTTTTGTGTAGTGCGACCAATGTGAACGCCCGCTGCCTACACGTGGCCGCAGCTCGGCGTAGGTATGCCTAGCTCGCGCGAGGCCAACAAACAACTATTTGTGGTGAACTACTACGCCTAAAAAATACGCTGTTATGTTAATCTTGAGTCATAACGTAGAGCCTATTTATTCCCAAAAAATGGTATCCGTTTCATTGAATTCCTAGTAATGCTGCCACACTTGTAATTAAACTTTCCAGGTTTGAACAATGCCCAGTGTACTACTTATACAACCGTTGTCATGGTTATGACGCGGTTGCGACGTAACCCCGTTCGCACGCCGTTTTGAGATAGTGAAGTCGTCAGGCCATTAGCCCTTTGCGAGCGCTACCGGCGCCCCTGTGCCGGAGTGAGAGCACGTGTGCGTGAAAACAGGGCTTACGGCGACACTAGGGAGTTGCGTAGGGCGTAACTGCGTAGGACGCGAGGCGTAGGTCGCGGGGCCGCGCGCGGGGCGAAGGGGCCCTAGTAGCGCTACATTTACGATCGGACATAAATTATGCATCGTTTTGAATTCGAATAAATTCGGTATCGGTGAACGTATGGGCTGTTGTTGAAGGGCTATCGGGTAAAGGAATTACTGGCCTCATTGACTTACCTACGCTAGATTAGCATTTGTATGAATGGATTAGGTAGAGTTCAAGTGTGGGGTTACGCGTGCGCGGGCCTGTTTGTATGTTGTGTTGCGTCACGCCGCGGGCCGGTGGTGGCTACCACCCGCGAGGCATGCGCGCCACCGCTCGCGGAGCTCTGGTGATGGGGCCCCAAATCGATAACGCCCCAGAATCTCACTCCCGACCCGTCTCTGTCCCACGCCTCGCTCCTCTCCCGCTCCTCTCCTACCAGACCTTATAAAATATAACATCCCAATGCAATAATAAAGTCGTTTTTACATTACCGCTTCCGTTGTAGTATTTTTACAGAGCTTAATGGCTTCCATAAAGAAACTTTTCGAATGCGAAAATATTGCGCGCTGGGTTGTTCAATGAATCAAAGAGGCCTACGTTTTAGTCTTATTCATTTAAAATTTAAATTGAGATCCAACCGGTTCTTGATATGACAGTAAACAAACTTTTAGTAAAACTGTGTTTATGAAATATATTTAATGTTTGTTCACTTAAATTTTTTAAACTTTCGACAAATCCTTGTTCAAGGCTCTTCCTTCTCAATTCCTATACTTGTAAATAATGTATCTGTAATCTGATTATTGTTTTTTTATTTAATAATTATAGCATACTTTTATTTGACATAACTTTGTACGAACGGGTATACATTTGTTCGTGGGCTCTATTACCCGTAACCATTTTTCATGCGTAACACGGAACGAAACTTTTCATTTCCCATGTTGTTCCGTAGTTTGTAGAACCGGCCTACACGTGTATTTCGGAAGGAATCGTTTGCTGACTTTCCTCACGTAGGCATAATTTTGTTTAGAGCGGGATGGTTTTTGAAACATGGAAATGTAACATTATTTAAAAGTTGTTTCTTGTCACGTAATAAAATATTTTTGGCATCTAAACTTTGCCAAGACGCCACGAAATTACTTTCAAGTTAATAGAAAGTGTGTAAGATAAGACAGATAATTCGCAGGCAGACATCCCAATCCCGAAGGTGAATTGTACTGAAAATGGAACAGGATCGCAGCATCCCGGTGCCTGCAATCTTAGGATTGAATTCGCTTTCTGCACTAAGCCTAGTGTTATTTTGACAAACGAAACACCATCTTGCTCTTCACTAACTCTTCACAGCCGTAGCGTAAACCCATTGACTCTTCATATCATATCACATCGTTTAGCGTACCACGCACGACAATTCTTCAGCGTTTCAACCGCCCTTCAAATCCAAGAATGATTACAGCGTCGACTTTTGATGCAACCGCACACTGCATAGGAACGAATTGTTTAAAAATATGAGTTTTGTCTCTCGCCACGAACTATAACTCTTCTTGGCAGGAGTCAAAAGTCTACTACGATTAAGAATCGAATTAAGAAGTCGATGCTTGTTAATGAAGACAGTTGAAACGTTTGAAGCACGCACCATCGGAAGGGTCTAAGATGGCGTGTGTTGTAGCGGGAGCCTGGAGCGAGGTGTCGTGGCGGGCGCGTTGGCTGGTGGTGCGTCGGTGCAGCACGGCGCTGCTGCATGCGCCTTCCTGCCGCGTCTCCGTGCGCGCGCGCCGCCGCTGCAACTGCCAGCTCAACAACAAACACTCCACTAAAACATCTGCTTGATATGAGCCTTAGATCCCGCTCTGCTATAAACAAAGGATGATATTGTGCTGTAGAATTATAGGTTACAACGCACTCGTCGTCTCTTTAGTTTATAAAAAAAACGAAGGGATCGAAGCGTCAATTAGTGATGCAGTGCTCTACTCTACATGCAATGTCGGTGTAAGACTCGACACAGTCGTCGACAAAGGTTTTACACATATTGTTACCTACCTGTTAGACTAACTACGATAACTATATAGATCCTTTGCAGTAATGCAGCTTAAAATTGAGTGGCTCACTATACATCCGATCCAATAAAATGAAGTGTTATTTCAATAATATTATATTTTTAGACTAGTGCAAAATTTAACGGGCTCTTGCTCACACCTGCTATCGTAATAAAATTTCACCACACCTTTCTATCTACGATTAAAATGCACACGTGTCGTACATTCCAACACATTCCAACCAAATTAAACTCCAAGTTTGGATTGCACCGGACATATCTGGTTTGGGACCTGAACCCAATTACACCGTTTATATCAAATAAGTACCTAATCAATGCAATGATATTTCTGATTTAAATCACTGTTAAGTTTACAATTGAAATTTTCTACTTAACATGTTAAAATTATTCACTACAAATTCCGCCTTGTAGATTTTAGGTACAATTTGTAGGCACAGTCTATAGTACACATTATTATGTGAGCATTTAAGTATACTAGTGCAAATGACGATAAAAACAGCTTTTTATTGTTTTCCTGTCCTGTCGCCTTACGTAAGTTTAGATGGTGAGTTTTGTTTTGAGTAGTTGTGTTGTGACGTGTGATGAGTTACAGCGAGTTGTTGGTGTTGCGTAGGTGGGCGAGCGCGGTACCTGATGACGGCCCGCGGCGGCCGGCTGCTATTCTACGAGGGGAACACCTACTTCATCAACTGCAGCCGCCGCCGCAGCAGCATGCGCCAGCTGTGGTACTGCTCCTCGCGCAAGTCCCGCAGCTGCCCTGCGTCTGTGCTCATCATGAACAACACAGTACTCGGTCAGGCGCCCATACACACCCACCCGCCCAAAATATCCAGCACCTACTTCAGCGCCAAAGACGACTACTGCTAATGCTAATTTGTTAAATGCGCGTTAAACACAAATTGAATTGAGCGGAGGGGACGACCACAGAATGTGTTTTGGTAAGACGCCGACTCGGGTCTGCGGGGAATTTCAATCAGGTAATTAAGACCAGTTTTCAATGTTTGGCAATTTCCGTTAACGTTCCGGGCGTGAAGTCAAAAAGTTCTGTGCTTCTTGCCCTACTTACGGACTGAAATTCGTTGTTTATTTTTAAGGACGTGCAATATTAAGTAAAACAAAACTACTAGATATTTTTCTGCCTAATGTACCTGTCTACTTTCGCATAATTTATATGGGCACGTAGTGATTATTTTTTAAATCTTAAATAATAATGGTTTCATTAACCATGTCAAGACACGATGTCAAGCCGTCAAGGAATCGTATAATTATATACCTATAGCAGATCTAAAGAAACAAAAATAATACAGCTTAGTAGTATTCATATTGAAAAAAGTAGATAATTGTAAAGCGGCGATGTCGTAATAGTACGGTGACCTGATTTAATCTAGTCATAAAAAGTTTAGAAAAGTACAAAAATGTTTATGTAAGTATATTTCGCGCCAATCATCTTGATAGGTTTCCTTATCTGTTAATAACGGATAGATCTGGAGCTTAGTAGAGAATTAGTTAATGTGTCAGTGTTTTGTGCCAAATTGTTGCCAAATTGTCGTGATTCGTTGTTAGTAAATTGGATGTGTAAGCAGGCTAGTCATAGAATGCTCACGCATTTGTCAAGTGTCAAAGCGCATTTCAAACTTGTCTGCGGGGCAGATGCCTACCTGCCCGTTCTGGGAACTAACAAAAAAGAACGTCTAGACGTCCTGTCTTTAGACGCTTCTTCTATTTAAAATGTTTTTGTTGAATATTTCGATCGCTTACAACGTTCTAGGGCCACAGGGCAGGTAGTCGAATCATCATTGAGCATTAAAATACTACTTTATTCGGTAGATGTAAGGCTTTATTTTCATCTACTGCCGATCTCAGACGCTTAGCAGGCTGGAAGTAGTCATGTTTTTTGTTACTGTAGCCCTTATTTTTGTTACCATTTCGAGAATGTAAAAAAAACAATACACCTGCCACACTTTGTGTAAGTACTTATTGTTAAGAAAGTTATAGGATTCCTTTGTTTCCGTCATTTTAAAATATTTTAACATCTTAACGGTTTGTGCCTGTGCCTAGTTACCTACCTTTATTATATATATTTATTTAGTATTTTCAATAATACACAAGATGACCTGGTACGAGTGAATGTATATGGTAATAAACGTGTATAGCGTAATGATAGGTACAATAACTTGATTTCCAGCAAAAAACTAACTTCTTTATCGTAGTTATGATTTAACCATGAAATTATTACTATGATTATGTACCTTAGCCTACAAATTTTATGTTAAACGTCAGTTGTTTTGTCAAAACCGTGGCGAGCTCGGGCTTTAACCTATGGGATGACCGTGACACGACATGATGATGGGTTTATTCCAAGCGTGTACCTGGAAAGCAAGCGGTAATTGCGCGTGTTGCTGTCAACGGTCTGCGGTCTAGGTACTTCAAGTTCTTATTAAGTATCTACTCGTACTACATATTCCACACATATGTAACGATACAGCCAAGTGATAATAAATTGTTTAACTCTACTACATATTACCCAAACATGCTTCCTGTGTGACGTTTATCATATTAAAGTAGTCGGGCCTGACCAAATTAATATAACCCTGAAAATATGGAAAGTGTTTGGTGTCATAGGTCAATGTACCTAGTTGGTAAAACAACATCTTAATAATTAATCGTGAGGCGTGACGTCGCTAAAAACGCAAATTTAGCAATTGAAATTTACAATTCACAATAAAGAACCAGCGAGCATCGAAAAATACACTTGAGTTTAAGAAACGTGCATTTTTTAAACCAGACCAGTTTATAATATAAATACGTGTTTGTACCTAAACATATTACAAACCGACCTAGTACTACAAGAACTAAGACTTACTTAACAACTAACAATATATTTCTAAGTTATTTATTACAACGATAATAAATATGTCCGTTATGTTTCTTCCATGCTGGTCTGGGAGCAAAGAAAAAACATAGAATATACCAGTTGCTTCTCTACCCGCGCAGATGGTAAAAGGCCATCGAGGGAATGGGCGATAATCATAGGAATCATGTTATAGGCGATGAGGCTAGCAACCCATCACTATTTTGATTTCATTTTTCACCTATACGCCCACAATCTTGCTAAATGTGGCCTGTAGGTATCTGTTACCTAAGGCTCTGTCTACCCCGTGAGGGATAAAGACGTGATTTGTGTATGTATGTATGTAATATGTAATAAGTACGTATTAGACACAGCAGTTCAAGATGTTCTTAGGTTTGTGTCCGAGTGTGTAGGATCGGTGTAGGTATATAGAGGTCTTATTAAATTCCTACCATGCTTTAATACTGTTTTATAACTGGTAATAATTAATGTGGTGTTTATTGCCATCCAAAACCCTACAAAATTACGTACTGAAGAATATTACGGTAGTCATTATGGCTCTATCATTTACAAAGTTAAATCGCTACGCTGATTACAACTACCTTTTCTGTATTAAGAGCGTGCATCTCTATGTTTTCTCTTTATTCTTATTATCGGCCGTAAATATCAAATGAATACTAACTCCTGGCATCAATAAAAAAACATTATCACCAGGTCCTAATGCTGCAGCTAGAGTCGATCTCTGCCAGTTTTGTTGTCCGTCAATTTAAATAGTGTTAGTGGTGAATCGCCTCGTATCCGAAGCGGAGGGCCAGTTCTGGTAAACATCTGCGGGGCGCCGCAGTACCCAGGTATTCCGTCCCGTTACGGTGAACAAACTATAATTAGTGCGTGCCGCCGTCATATTCTAATGTTAATACCATTGCTGTTTTTGTCAGATGGCTCTATCTGTATTATTTGACACTCCAATCAGTCAAACAGTGGCTTTCAATTAATAGAAATAATGTACATATGTAAAGGAGTAACGAGATAATTCCGATTGGTATTAAATATGTTTTATTTGATACTTTGTTAGAGATTGGTGTTAGAAATGTTTTATTCATTAAAATTATGCATAAACATCGTTCAGTCTGTGATTGAAATGAATACCTTCATTGTGTTTTAGATGACGTTATTTTATTTTTCTAATTATACACATTGTGTAGAAAATCTGCTCGTCTTATAAGTAGATATACAGTTTTTGTCTCGTTATATAAGCTTTAAATTGCTTATTGTAATGTTTGTGGTAAATTTAATGTTAATAATTTGTACTGTATTTTGATCTCATCGAAACTTCTTATTATTACACCGACCTAATTTTACATTTGGAATGTTGTTTCATTGATCCCCAGTTTCCCCTCTGCTAGCGGTTCACGATGGTTGTTTTAAATTATGTAGGTATAAGCGGGAAATTGCTCTAACAAGAATAAGCAATGCAAACAGTAAAGAAAGGAAGGCCGTTGCTTGCAGCTAGATGGAAACAAATGAATTGTCTAAATACCAACTCAACTATTGCTGTTTGTGTTGTTGAATAGAATATGCTAGCATCGAGATAAATCTCCTATCTAACTCATCGCTTTCTTAACAGATAAGCTCTGGCAATAGTACGCCATTTAAGAAAATCACCAACTGAAATTTCTGCAGCTTCCAATAGAAACAGCCAAGCATAAGTTTCGGCTATCTGCCTGCCAAGGACGTTTGAAATGTAGACAGTTCCTCCAAAGTTCAGCCAGCAGCCACGCGACATGCTCGCATCTACTTGATTCAGAGAAATCTATAATCGCTACAGTTAAAGAAGGAAAAGTAGGCATGTTAATTGAGAACACATGAGTAGCTGCGTGAGAAAGCGCCGGTTATTATCAATATGACGACTATTCTAGAACGTTCTCGCTGAGTACAATTACATGTTTATTTGATTGAAGTAGAAAGGGACCTGATCTACTTTAGCGTTTTATCTATTTTTATTGCTTTCGCGTATTGGCGCCGAAATACCATATTTTACGAGCTAGAATGTCATCATAGTCTTGCGTCGCATGCAAACAACTATTACTTTTTGCTAGAAGGTAATGTCGCACATTCAAAAAATTACGGGAACTCGAAATCGACTATCGAAATGTATGCCATGTCTTAAGAAAGTGTAAATTAAACTTGGTTTAATTTTGAATGTGTGACGTTTATAACATGCTTTTTGTTTTCGCCGAGAAGAGTGGCACAAGTCTTCGCATCAGTATTAAAATATTAAAGGAAAAAAATGTAAGGGTTCTTAGTACGATTCAGGACGGTGAATATCTACGAGCCGGAGGGAGGCTTTACATGCGCGGCATCATCAAAAGAGCTGTCCTTACGGATTAACTACACGATCTTGCTGCTGCCGTCAAAGGTACTACTTGAATACATATACGAAATAATTATGCTGGTTTATCGCATCATGGTTAGAATGTCGGTAATCATGTTTATTACTTCTCGGTCACTGTAATCGTGTTTGCTAACAATTTAATTCTTCTTATTTGCACCTGTCATTCTGATGTTACGATTAAACCAATATACTTAAACTTGTGAAAGTGGCAACACAATATTAACGACTGTAGGGTTTATTAACTGTCATATAAGTACATATATGCACTTAAATTGGCATAAACTTCTATTTATACTGAGAAATTATCATATAAAAACGTTTCTGAAGTTTTTGTATAAGAAAAGTGTACTCGTATTCGTGTTTACTACTTTCCAGTTATTTTAAATACGAACATTAAACAAAATTAGGAGAAACATTAATATGAGCAGTCCAATAACTTATACACTAAACTGCCTACACTGGTATTAAACCGGTAGGATTCAATCTTGGTCAAAGGGCGTACCTCCTGCCCCTCTACCGGTTCAAGGCAACAGAGAAACATGGTACTACGGCAAAAGCGGCGACGCTAGCGCCCTCCGCCCGCGCGGAGCCCTAGCGCACTGTTTCAACGAGCTCGGGGAATTTTCTTTAGTAAGCTGATTAAATATCGCGTATGGTTTCTGATAGATGGCGTTATGAGTGAGAAATATAGCCTTATGTTATTGTCTAACATTTTTGAATTGAAGTAAGCTTTCGACCAGGCTCATTGAATATTAAGGATGCAACATATTTCACAGGCGGCTTTGTAAATACTTAGGGCCTGTTTCACCACTCTTAGTTAAGAACCTCATATTTTAAGTGTCGGTTATCTATGATGTCGTCTGTGTCTGTTTCGTAGTTAGAAAAATAAGAGAGTCATAGATATCTGACACTAAAGATATCAGGAACTTTACGGAGAGTGGTGAGACAGGCCCTTAATCTAGTAATAGTTACTTTAAATTTATGATATTTTGTCGAAATTAGATTATAATGAAAGCAAGTAAGAAAAGACATAAGTTTAAAATCGAAATAAAGTAGCTAGTGGTATGAAATTAGCTAACTCTTTTGAAGGGTCCCTTTAACCATTTAATAGTTCTTTATACGTTATACCAAAACAGTATTTGATTTTGTAGCGTAACCTTCTAAATAGATGCATTTTTGTTTTCTCTGTGACGGAAAATAAGACGCCGTTCCCTACTAAAGGGTCAGCTAAAAAATAAAACTAAATTAAGGGCTGGAGTTCCGGCCAAAAGGAGACAACTACTGCGACGGTTCTCCCACGAAAGCAGCAGATAGTTATGACACGAAATTGGTTCCGTACATTTATATGCTATGTTGTTTGCCGTTCTATTGCGGCGATGCTATCACATCACGGCATTTTTAATGCCACTGACGCTTGCTTCAATTGCACCGTAAGAGTTATGAATCTCGTTGCTTGCCTTACATTCGACAAGTCGATACTCTCCAGATGAGGAGAGGATTCAGATCCTCAATGTACATATTAGAACCATTCATGAATTCCAGACCTCCGGTTCGTGCTGTCATGCCGCGGGAACCCCATGGTCCAGGTGGGAGGGTACAACTTCATCCGAGAGCGGAGCCGCGGCTCGCGCACGCGCTGGGTCTGCGGCCGCAAGCGCAGGCTCCAGTGCATCGCCACCGTCACTACGATTGAGGACAGAGTCATCAAAATGTATGGGTTCCATAACCACAGCTAGTACGTGGTCACACTACATGCACAGAAGGCCCACGAAAATATTGAGCATAATTAGAACCTTGTCGTTAAATTAAAAAAACATTAAAACGTCAAATCGACATTTGGCATGTGTAATACGTCAAAAAATAAGTAATTATGAGAATAGGGTATTATGACAAAGTGAATTATGTCAAAATACTAGTGTGCTCTACATTTTCGTAGGCCAACTGTACGTCAATACATTAATTAGGCTAGTGGCAATTGCTGCGGTTGGTTTCCTATTTTAAAGTTTTAATGAAATAATTTAGACTAGTGAAAAAATAAGGTGGAGGTTTTCGATTTTCTTAAGTGTATTCAGCAATACTCCGTAACGCGATTTGATATTTTTTTTTTAATGAAAAGATGTTATTTTATGTAGCTCTATATAATGGTTGTCAAGGTCTGTAAAATGGTCTAGGTATATTCTATGAGTGAATGATGAAATTCTCCTCGTGAAAGTCGAGTAGTAGAAGAGAAAGTTACCGTTCTTCTGCAAATGGCTCCGGTGCCTTATAAATAAAGTCAACATAGAGAAGTCATATTCTTCTGAAACAGAACCATGACGTCTTCCTATCTAGATACAGTTTGTTGTATCGATTAGTTGCTGTGTGTCTAAGCCATTCCGGGATAGAAGCAACATAGACGAGTTTCAGATAGTTATAATATGCGTATGTCAGACTGAACGTACATATATTTATTTAGTTAGTGAATAGTATTTTTTTCGTTTAATCTGATTATATTTTATAGACTTCAAATGAAGGTAATGTAGGTGAAAGTAACTCGTGAACACTGCATACTTAGTAAGTATTAGTACAATGAAATGAAGTCATTGGGTAAGAGCGGTTTCGCACTACGTCCGATCCGAATCCGATCAGGTCTACGGCTACTACGGACCATATTTTCACGGGTTCGGATCGGGTTCAGATCGGACATAGTGCGAAACCGCTCTTACAGTGTTTTTTTTGATAATTTTTAAGTATTAATAAATATTCTTTACTTGCTCAATACGAAACCCTCGCACAGCGGGCGTTTAGGTACATTCTCACTTAAATACGTAGGTACATACTTTTACTTATAAGGCTGATAAGTATAACGAAGACGGACCATTATTTTTACACAATGGTGCTTCATTCGTATTATTAATACTGTATTAGATCTATATGCAATTAATAATAATGACTATCTTATAGGTATATTTGTAAGTATATATTTTTGTATGGTTTTATCTTGATGTAGGTACAGTGACAATATAGTGTATCTTTATAAAGTCTTGTGCTTGACCGACCCAAATATAGACAGAGTTGTATGAACGGAAAACTGAGGCCGGTTAAAACTACGCTCAACTAGCTATCTTGACAGCGCGGTTTGTACTTGTGTGCGTCAACCTTATGCACACGGCAAAGTGTAGTTCAAACCAGCCTCATTTTGCCGTTCGCAGTTTGCTTTTTGTTTGGTTTATTTGGTGATATTGCCAAGTGTGCTCTCGTAGCATCTCATCTTCAATCTTAATACTATATATTACACTTCAAAAGAAAATGAAGGCCACATCGGTTTCATAGGTAGAATTAAAGTAAAAAAAATATTTGTATTTTTAGCTGAATGCATTAAATGCGATAAAGAATATTTGTATATTGTTATATTATGGTAGGTAATAATTTAATCATATTTTAAACAAAAAAGTAGAAATAAACATATTACATTTATATTTTCATTTCACCGATAAAACTACTTTCTTTTGAGTATTTAGTTTAAAATTATATAACTGTAAACTCTATTCACCTTTATGTAATGATGGAGCAAATAAGCTAAGTCTATAGCTGCATGCAACATGCAGTGACCGCAAATGTGTAAGAAATACGGTGGTCGATCGCATTCGACGAGAGACTCCTGATAACGCTCAATTAGGTAACCGAAGCATGCGGACAGACTAATGTGAAAACGACATTACTTAAATTTGTTTGCCGAAGTAGTTTGAAACAAGTTCAACGGCTAGGGAGCATTCCTGTTTTTTCTTTGCTGTCATAAAAGCTCATTTGTATAACAAACAATGTAAGTATGTAGTTGTCTACAGAATGACCTTAAAACTATGTAGTTAGTTACTCGTAGTAGGTCCTTTTTTCATTGTTCAGTCATCTAGTAATATGTATTAAATATTATGCGGTTAAGAAATGTGATTGTATCTTGGGCAGAGTTTATCTTTTTTATACAAGTTTGTATTATTATAATTTTGTTTTATTGATGAAGCTTTGTCTTGGAGCTGGAGACTTAAAACATGTCAGACATATACTTGAAAGATATTTCATAATTTCCACAGGTAATTGAACTTGCTTGTTTTTTTGCTGTTCTACAAGCGTAGAGCCACGGGCATAACAAAGTTTTTAATAAAATCGTAAATTCGTAGAAAACAAAAAATGTATCCGATAAATCTATTGCTTGGCTATCGCCATCCTAAACCTACAGCTTATTGTTGCTGTTTCGTAATAAAAACTAATTAAGTTAGTATGAATACGCATTCATCGTCACAATTATACGAAAGTCACGAAAGTTTTTTTAATATGCGTGTTTTGTATGTTTTTTTTTCAGCTGCTACGGAGAGCATGTACCAACACCGCGGACGACTTTTCTCTTTTCATGACCTGGAGATTGTGCTGCACCAGTGTTCCAATGATTAGGATCAATACCATCACTATTACCTGCTTATTCTTCTTTGTCACGTCCCTGAATCACGTTTTCAACATATTCCACGACTTTTTCAGAGTTAGTTTGTAACGGCTTTCGTTAGATGAAATATCATTTAGGTACTCTTATTTACGTAATTATGTTAGGTACACGTCAGTAAGGTGGCAGAGAGCTTAACTAAGTCGAATAGAACAAAATATTATTTGTGCAAAAAACATTTACCTTGCTACTGCGCTACCAAAGTGGTATTTAAGCGGTAAGCTCAATAACTGTTGTGTAGTGAATAAAGTTTTCCCGTGACATGTTGTTGAATTCTATCTGGTTTTCAACTTTAAGTTGTGTAAGCAATGCAGTTATCGGATTAAATTATTTTTCTCAAAAATGTCCGTTAAAGTCGTCATTGTTAACTACATATCAGAACAGGAAGTTAATTGATGCCGGTCAGTCCAAATTTTAAAAAAATATACTGTAGCGCTAAACTCTCCAGTAATGTTGCACACAAATTACTTAAAACACCAAATTAAAAAAAAAAAAGCTAGTACGACAACGTGTTTATCTGTGTCTGAAATAGCTTTAGATATTCTGGGTAGAAAAATACTCTCTTCAAATGCCATTGATAGAAAAAGGCGGCAAAGCAAAAATAATTAATAATTTATGACAATTACAGTTTCATTTATTTTTGTTGTTGATTTCTTTTCGATTTTTGAGAAAAGCACTGTACTTGCCTCGGCCAGAATAGCATTGCTGGCTTCGTATTATAAAACGGACTCGCAAGCTCGTCCGTTCAAACCAATACTCAGCCAGCAATTGCCTGCTTCCTGGCCTAGACAGTAATGTACTATTAAAAATAAGAACCTTATTCGAAATGTTGTTACAGTTGAAAACCGCATGGGATTCAACGAACTGTAATGGGAAGACTTTATTCACTACACCTGTAACGCCTTATTCGGTCAATTATATTAAATGTTTTCTTTTAATTTTGGGTAAATGGCTTTTGACTGGTTAACACAGTTATAAACATCTAGCTTTTTATCTCTAGCACTCTACTTAGATTTCGAATTATTGTTTTTCACTACTTTTAAGTTGTATTTTCATAGATACTTGTGGTTTAAAAATCAACATTTTATCTTCATTACAGAAATGAATATGATATTACAAATGATTATGATATCTATTTACTAGAAGATAACAAATGCTCATTTTAATAGTAGGAGTTATTATATGGTACTTTTGAGGTCTTTGTCGTGACAATAAATTTAATATTTAAGGTTTTAGGTAAAAAAGACAAAATTGACTGCTGGTTGTGTAATAAAATCAACCGGTGAAGTAAAGCCGAAATTTAAGATTAAACTTGGTTGTGCAAAACCGTACGTGAATTAGGAATCTAACTCGGTATTAGAAAATTACCTGAACGTGTTGTAGTAGAAATAACTAATCAAGATTTATCTAAGAATGAAGAAAGTTGCAGTTTGTGCTTAGAATGAAAGTTGCAGGCTGTAATAATTAATCCAATATTGAAAACTGCGTAAGCGGTGTCAAATTAGTTCTCCATTTGGGACTGGTAACGTCGCTGTATGATTTGGTCAAAATACATTTTGTGCCATGCAACACTTACGTCGTTTTTTAACAGAGCGAAAAGAAAGAAAAGGAAGAGGTAATCTTTCGCAACTCATTATTAGCTGTTTGTAATGAAGGCCAACTTTGAATCTGATTCTGACACATGTCAAATACATACAGCAGCGTTCCTAGATATAATTACAGTTAAGTGTGTACCTTAGTAACTTGAAACAACAACTACGAGCATACACATCAATAGTTATTAAGTGTGCGAGCGAGAACACAGTAGTGCTTCCATGCTTCGAGCAAAACACATGTGAGTCAGTAAAAATGTGTCATATTGTAAACTAGTCATAGCGGTATAAGCGGTACAATGTGCTTGTTTATAAACCAAATATTAATAAGTAGTTCCTCTTCTTAGTTTTTAGTTATGGCTTTAGTCAAGTGTTAATATTGTGTAGTTCAAGTATTTGAACAAATAAAAATGTTTCGTTAACTATTTAAGTTATTGTATTATGAAAAAGTGATGTAAGACGGTGATGATGTTTTACCAATTACTAGTACAAATCGTCATTAAGATTAAACTTGGGTCGATGCTGGAGCTATTGATTAACCCGGGACATTACTTATGTAATTTTCAGGCCCGGTTGTGATCCCGTCGAGTTTCGGTAAAAATAATATGCTGTTACTGAACGGATACACGTATTCACTTCACAATAGGACGGCGACGGGTGACCAGTACTACTGCTCATCGTACCAGACGCAGCGCTGCCGTGCTCGCCTGTGGCGGCTGTATACTGGCGGCTACAAGTGCAAAGATGTACACAACCACCAAAGAACCCCCTACGCGTACAAATCACAGCCCGTGTTATCACCAAGGAGCTCTTACAGTTATCTTAAACATAAAATAATACAGTAAGGAATATTGAAATAAGGGAATGGACTAAGATCGTTGTATTACTAAAGCGGAATGAGAAAGGGATTGACAAATCTGTCATTCCATATTTATGTCAAAATATATAAGGAATTAATGAATGATTTTTCAATCCCTTTCTCATCGCGGTCTAGTAATATCCGAACGCATCACTTGTCTGAAGCCACGAAGTTACTCTGATTAGATGGTATTCTGAATATTACAGAAATAATATACAAGTATGATGTCTGGTGCCGAGAACTAGTTGCGGTCGAGATTTTTCTCTCGCTTTTTCTCTCAGCAATCCAAATCCTATTGAAAATCCTTTTCCGTGGATGCTGTCAGATTGTACAATCGATAACCAAATGACATCAGACAGTCACAGTCAGTTCCCAATCTGCGGAGTAGCTTGACGGTTCCTATTAAATGAATCTTATTTATTTTGTGTGATTGTAAATGTAAATGTATTTTATATGCACGATAGTTATTTTTATAAGTAGTAGGTTGTCGTGTTTGTGATTATCTATGTAGGTAATGTTTTCGTATATTTGTGAAATTTTGAAACATTATTTATTTGTTTTATTTTAGGTTTCGTTTTTTTTAGATTTTCTTAGTATTTCTACTCTTGTTCCTGATGCCCTAACAATCCTACGGCAGTTAACTAAAATAGATTCTTTTAAAGCATAATTTACATTTATTACTGTCGTGAAACCATATAATTTACATTATACTTAGACACAAATGGTTTTTATAACTATTGGTACCAGCGACTTGATACCAATGTCCAGTTTACTTTTTAAATGTTTCGATTGGAATAAAAAATTATATGTACAGTCAGCGTCATATAGTTTGAAGCATCCAAGTCGGCCAAATTGCTCGCTGCACCATAGATATATATGGTGTTAAAGTTTTTGATCACCTTGGGTGCTTCATACTATATGACGCTGACTATATGATGTAGGACGACGAACATGTAAAAAATTGCGTTCTTGAGACTGATGTTGTACATAAAGAAAAAAAAATCGTTTGTGGTGTAAGAACTATCTTTTACGATTAAAATGTATTAAATTTGAGTTATGTTGTAGTGCCGCCCTATTTACAGGGCTTCATGTTCGAGAAATGTTTTAGTTTAAGATTCAATATACCCATGAAAGCTATGAATAAATGAAATATGAAAACGGAAGTCAACAATTTATCGACTGGCAAATAAAACTGATGCCCATCAACTGGACTAACGAAATAATCTGCGAAATAATTACGATTTAACATAAATAGGTTCTTGCTAATCGTGGCCTAGGTCTTACCACCTTAGGCTCTGTCTACCCCGTGCCGCCTCGTCTTTTTCAGATAGGAGGGCCGCGAGGAGTAAACCTCTATAAAAATCAACAGGGCGGCGTGATTTCGGTCATGTCGGTCGTCACGTAACCCCGGCCCGCAGGCGCTGGGAACGTGGGCCGCTGAGGGGGCTGCGAGGAGTTAACCTCTTTAAAAAAACAGACGGTCACCGGCGGGGGAGGGCGGGGAATCCGGAACCCGCATTCAACGGTGCCGTTGCCACCTGCCCCATCCCGGGGCGGCCAGTGGACGTTGCGGTGGTCACCGAGTGCGCCCGCAACGCCCGCAGTTCAAGGCCTGGAGGGAACGTGTGTGTTTTTAGACGGTAGGCCGCTCCCCTACTTCCATAGGGAAGGCAGCGGCGAGCTGGAGAGCCCGGCATACCTCCGTTCGTATGCTGCCCCGAGCGCGAAGATGCATAAGGCGCATTTTCCACACGTTAAAAAAAAAAAAGAAAAAAGGCTCTGTCTACCCCGTAAGGGATAAAGACGTGATTTGTGTATGTATGTATGTATGTGTATGTAGGTTCGCTAAATCTGCGCAAACGAACTGCAGAGATGAGATGGCTACGATAAATCTTTCATGTGTATTCCCTTGCCTTTAGTCACACTTTTTCTCATTATCATTAGTTTCTTTAATTATAAGTAGCGATTGTTACTGCCGATAGCGTTCTTATTGGCTGATGATGGTAAAAAGTTGCCATACATATTATTTCTGTGTTAAAACTAGAAGAGACTGTTATTTAGAATA
Organism: Pandemis corylana; assembly: GCA_949127965.1. Lineage (NCBI taxonomy): Eukaryota > Metazoa > Arthropoda > Insecta > Lepidoptera > Tortricidae > Pandemis > Pandemis corylana. The sequence continues at coordinate 4,261,198 of OX421859.1, read as the reverse complement.
CATTACTTGTAGTATATTCTAAATTCATGATTTCGTTTTTTTTTTTTATTTTACAGTACCAATTATGATCCCTTCGCGTTACGGCAAGCAGAATCTCCTAATGTTCGAAGGGTTTACTTACTCACTGCGTTTTAAGACGGCTAACGGTGGTGGACAGTTCAACTGCTCGTCGAGAATGACCAAGGGCTGTAAGGCGCGAGTGTGGCAACTGGACACGGGCGAGATCGGGCGCCGGGAGACCACGCACAACCATCCACGGCCAGCCTACGTCTACCGAAATGGGTCAACCATAAAATATAACGTATAGCTTTTTACGTGTGTCTTTATTTGTCAATTGTTTGTTTCGTTACTTTTGTGGACGTAAAATAAAGTTTCTGTACCAAATCGGTGACACAAGCATACGGCCCGCTACATATAATAAGCATCCAAATTTTTAGGAAGTATAAAGACGTTGCGTCATTTTATGCTCCCGTAGTGTCTTACAATGAACAAGAGCGAATAAGTGTAGATTTTTGATGGGTATGGCCAACTTGAGAGAACCCCAAATACTTACAACCTGTTACTTCGAACGGGGAACATTCGTTCCCACATGATAAAAAGGGAAGTGCAAATATTTGTATTTGAAGACTTGTCGATGATTAATTTTCGAGCAGACAACGAGAGAAATGATAATAAATGAGTATGAGGCAGTCTTTACTCTGCTTATGTTTTACAACACGTACACTAATTCTTCACAATCCGTGCTACTATTAAACTTATTTACTCCTTGGGGATTAAGTACCCGTACTCTTAATTCTATTTTCACATCCTACGAATGCTTCGCAGAACCGATCATGATCCCGTCGCGTTATGGCAAGCAGAGTCTCCTTTTGCTCGACGGTTTTACGTATTCCCTGCGCAACAAGACGATTAGTGGCGGCCAGTACTACTGTTCCTCCAGAATCACTGGGGGTTGTAAAGCGAAAGTGTGGCGACTTGACTCTGGCGAGGTTGTGCGCGCTGAAACCACGCACAACCACAAGCGACCACCCTACGTCAAGGGGTCATATCATAAGCTATGAATACACAACACATCTCTTTCTCTATGATCGGTTTTTTCTTGGTTGAAGGTCCATTGGCCACCTTGTCTCCCCTCAGTTTTGGAACGATGAACTATAATACTACCTTGCAAAAAAATCGGGCACCTTTGGTTTTTCAGATTTTTAGGCATTAAAAATAAAGCTTAGAAAGTAAGCTTTTATGCACATAAAATACAAAAATCATGGGTGCCCGTTTTTTTGCAACTGTTCAGTTTTTGCGATGTGTACAGTAAGTGAAATGTATTTACGTACCACCGCAGAACCGTAGTGCAATAAGGTGACATATCACTCGAGTTAGAGTGATGGCGGCCTGTCTATTGCAACACGGTACTACGGTGGTACGTGACTACATTTCCCTCACTGTAATACAAAGGGTTCTATTTACTGATACTTGAGTCTCTGTCTGAATCCTAAGATTTTTAAAAGCGCAATATACAATAAATTCGAACGAAAAGTAAAATGCGATATCAATCAAGTAGCTAATACGTAAATAACTAGCTACTTGATATCGCATTTTACTAGTACTTACAATTAATTAAAATAGACCAAGGATGTTTTGGGAATGCTCATAAAATTGTAGATTGTTTGAAACAAGCGTACAAATAAACAAAAATTTTATCAAAAAAAACCGACTTCACAAAAAGAAACTAATCCAAAACAAAGTAATACGCACTAAAAAGGAAAAAATACATACATACATACCGTCACGCCTCTTTCCCACAGGGGTAGGCAGAGACTACTTTATTCCACTTGCTACGATCCTGACATATATCTTTCGCTTCATCCACAGTCATCAATCTCTTCATACATGCTCGTCGGTTTCGGGTACTCCTGACCTGACCTTTTTCCAAAACGTCTCCTATTTGGTCTCGGAACGTCCGTCTAGGCTTTCCCCTTCCAACGTAACCATTCACACTCCCCATGTAGATCTGTTTAGTTAGTCTACTTTCATCCATCCGCTCTACATGCCCAAACCAACTAAGCATACTTTTTTCTATCCTAGTCACTATATCCTCTTTCACACCAGCACGTTCCCTTATCACACTGTTCCTGATTCTATCTTTCAGGGATACACCTTCCATACTCCTTAACGCTCTCATTTCTAAAAATAATTGCATATTCTTCTACAACTTAATAATCAACTTACTTTTTCTACTTGTCAATATGTAGGTATGTCTATCTAATGTTGTTACCATTATTGTTATTTCTGGAGTCGGTGTCAGCCAACGTAGGCTTGTAACTACATGCGACCTCTCGCTTCCTGACGTAGTCCACGCCATGGTCGTGAGCGAGGGGTCCTGGGAGGCCGTCGCCTCCATCTGCGAGGACGTTATCTTGGAGAGCCCGTCATACCCCCGTTGCTGCCCCGAGCGCGAGAATGCATAAGGCGCATTTTCCACACGTTACAAAAAAAAATAGGCTTGTAACTACATACATAGTTATAGGTGAGATGTGCTTGTGTATATAAGTTAATTTGTAAAAAAATATTTATTAAAGTATTCTCGTATTATTATTGCTAGGTATATTGTAGTGTTTCCTTGGCTGACACCGCCTCCAAACGGCACGGCTCTCGAGGTAAAATATATTCTGATCGCATGGATATTTTACAGAACCAATCATGATTCCATCTCGGGGTGGCAAGCGCAGTCTCCTAATGCTTGACGGGTTCACATATTCGTTTGGTAACAAGACATTGTGCGCCGAGCACTACTACTGCTCGTCGAGGAAGACCACAGGTTGTAAAGCGAAAGTGTGGCGACTACACCAGGGAGAGATTGTGCGACGCGGAACCACGCACAACCACGGAGCGCCGTCATACGTGTTCAACAAAGGCGCATACCATACTGCAGGGGTCGGCAACCTTTTGGCAGGCAAGGGCCACAAGGTGGCAAAGTAAACTAAAGGCCGCACTCGTAATATTATTAACCTTAGAAGCCAAATATAGGTATTTACAAAACACTCACGGGCCGCAAGCAAGACGCCCGCGGGCCGTGTGTTGCCGACCGCTGGCCATAGGGTGTAAATCGAGTGTGGTGTTTTCTTGTAACGTATTTGAGTATTAAATGTTTAAAAAACACTTATGTATTTGATATTATCTCTATAATCATTTGTCACATTTAATTTTATTGAAATAGTAAACAACAGTCAACACATTCTTAATATATATTCAATATCTTTTATCTAGGTACAAATTCACATTAACATTCTTGAAGGTTCTATCAAAAAAGTGTCACACGGCTTTCTTTTTCTCATTACAATTCATAACAAATAAAACCTACCAGTAACAAACTAAATGTCGCGTGATTAGCAACCTCAACACACCCCTTTAATTACGCGACGTAAAATTCAACACTAGATAAAAGTTTTAAACCACCCCTTAATAATATTTAAAAACATCACCCTTTTTTTCTGTACCTATGTCAAATTTAATATCAACCTGTATGTATAAACCCATTTGAACACAAACATTAATGTCACATATAATACACCAAACCTACACCAAATTCAATAACAGCGAAGTAAAATCTTAATTCCACATCATCACATAACTATAAGTAAGTATCAATCATAAATTATTATTAAAACGAATTCATTATTAATTCATTATTGTTAGGTTCCTTTACCTTTCTGATAGCGGTTTGGTTGTTTAATCATGTTTTATTTAGATAATTGTATATCAAGCCTATGGTTTATCCTAGTAATAGTTATTATTTAAGTATGACAACACTAGAATTATGTGATTGGTAGAAATTATGGCGGCAGAACGAGGACGCTCAACGATTGGGCCACGTCACTGACATAACGAAAACGGCGCGAGCCAATCGGGGAGCTGGACGTTCCCGCCATAACGATGGTTTTCCTGGCGGAAGAGCGGAGCTCCTGCCTGGCATTCTGGTTTCGATCGTGAACAACTACGATAGTCATTAAGAAATTGTTGTTAAATTTAAAAAATAATAATCGTTATTAAACACAATTATATCAAGAGTTCGAGTTTTCTTGTAAGTCTCTGCATACCAGCCTAATGTTTATACTTCAGAAGTGACAAGAACAATTAAAACGTAAGTACACGCCCATATTCTATGATATTCTACGTTTTCTCTGTGTTAAACGATATTAAGTCATAATTTTAAATTTTGCTAAACTTTTAAGTTTCATTTTATGCTTTGAGGGTAGTTTTCATTTTACCTTTTAAGCACGTTTAGCTCGAAAATTTTTATTTCTGCATTATTGTCTTAACATTTTACTAATATGGTTTGAATCCCGGACAGTAGCCCATCAAGTTTATTGTATTATCAAGTATCAGGTAGACGCCAAGTGCCTGCTTACAATAAGCACGCGTTACGGTTATCATGCCATGAACAATTGAGTACCTACGTAAGTATGTAATGCAACCCTTAGGACATGTCTCTAGCTTGTATTGTTCCCTCTTTTGTAACCATTTGTTTTACAGATATTACACATTCTATAGTTTTACTAATCGGATCATTTCATCTGTTGTGATGAAATATCTAAACGATCCGCTGGAATTAAGGTTGCATGAAGAGAATTGACTTCCGACATCATAGTCAAGTGACCCTACCCTTTTTTTTATGCTTTTCTTCTATTTAAATCTTATGCAATAAATTGTTTCTTTTGTTTCATCTACCCTCGATACTTTTAAATAGCAGTTATTGGTGACTAATTTGGCACAGATAATTCTATCAAGGTTGTTTAAATTACGCTGTGGACCATTGAGGTCATTAAAATTTCCATTAGATTTCCTGTTCATGTTTTGTACTCTTAGCCTGACAAGCTTCAATAACTTTAAAATATTATGTTGAGGTGACTAAAGTATATTTGGACGTGAGATTTCAGACTATGTCGGAGTCTACGGAGCGACGAAGGCTTGCGACTCCGAGACGAACACACTCAGCCTCGCGGAGCCGTAGTCGCCCGAACACAAGACACCACCCGCCAGAGCTGGACATCGAGCTGGGGCGTGAGCGACTACGAATGCTGGAGGAAGAAGTACGACGTGAGCGCGAGCGCGTGCGCGCCGCGGAACACCTGCGTGACTCTGCGCGACGCACCACCGAGCGTCACGACGGGAGCCACCATCGCAGTACCTCCGAGGCAGCGAGGCGCCGGGATGCCGAGCTGCGTGCAGAGCGACTGGCGGAGCGCGGATCGCGGCAGAGCGACACCAACGACCGGATTAAAAGGTCACGTAGTCCTTCTTTATCAAAAATGAATTGTTTAATTTGTTTAAAAATATTAGAGATGGTCTAGCATTGCCACCCGTAAACCAGAGCGCATCACAGCCATTACAGAAAATCGATCATAAAAATATATTGCCAAACTTTGATCCTTCCTCCAAAAATCAGCGGATGGACGTATGGCTGAAGAAGGTCAATGAGTGTGCTACGGTGTACGGGTGGGATGAGAGAACCACCACTCATTTCGCTATGCAGAAGTTGCAAGGTCTGGCCAAGACATGGTACGAAAGTTTGAACACCATTTTGTTCACATGGCCGGAGTGGCAAGATAAATTATTGAGTGCGTTTCCATGTGAACAAAGCTATGGCCAGGCCTTGGAGGACATGAGTAGGAGAAAGAGTAGGTACGGCGAATCTATAGAGGTGTATTATTATGAAAAGTTAAGCCTAGTGAACCAATGCGAGATAGAAGGAGCTCGCGCAGCTGACTGCATAATACACGGTATTACAGACAGGGTACTTAAATCAGGAGCTTTGGCACTTCGTTGCACCCATCCCGATCAACTGCTTCAGTACTTGGTTAGTAACAGGGATTATAATCAATCTAATCACGACCGTCCGCAGGTTAGGAGTAGAAATCTCGATAGCACAGTCGGTTCCAATGCGATAAATGCTAAGCCTGGCATCAGATCACGCTCGAATATCGGTTGTTATAATTGTAAGGAAAAGGGGCATAGTTTCTTGCACTGCCCTAAACCGCTGCTTAAATGCACGCGTTGTAATAAGGTTGGTCACGTAGCGGAGAAGTGTTTTGTTAAGCCAGATGACAACGGAGTAGTAAACTCTAAAGGGGCAGTGCCAAAAACTATGAGGATTGACTTTATAGGCAACAAGAACACAGTTATAGTTAACAAACCGGGTTCGAAGTTCTTAAAGGACATTAAAGTCAATAATACTCAGTTGAAGGCTTTTATTGACTTTGGGAGCGATGTTACGCTTATTAGGCAATCCTCTGCGAAAGAGTTAGGTCTGTCTCACGATAACGTTCCCACGCTTATGAAAGGATTTGGCAATAGTTTAGTCCAGTCACTTGGGAATATGACTCTTGATATGAGTGTTGACGGGGTAGAAGCCAAGGTAGCTTGCAAGGTTGTCAGTGACCACCTGCTAGAAGTACCCGTCCTGATGGGACAAACATTCACGGAGCAATCGCATATATCGGTCTATAAGGATAATAATAAGCTGCAATTCTTCAATATAGGTAATGAGTTGCCTAGTTCTGAACTAGTAGAAGACTGTGATTGTCCGTTGGTGTTTTCGCCGGCCAGCACGATTGAAATCTTTGGTGCTGCCTCTGTTAAAGTGAAAACTCATCTAGCCGTTGAGGGTAATGTACTTGTGAAGAGTAGCGTAGCAGGAAAGCCGAACGAGCAGTACTATATCAGCGGAGGACTTTATCGATTGTCAAACGGACAGATTAATGTATTGGTCGTACCCTGTTCGGAGTCTTGCCTCATCTCATCGAAGCCGGTTTTTTGCAGAGCTGAGATGGTCGACGTTGTGAGTCGGGTAGTTAATGAACCTTTGGCAGAATCAGATATTGGCCTAGTATTCGATGAGAACCAGGTACGTGTAGGTGAAGGGGTACCAGATGACGTAAAGAGGAGTCTGTTGGATTTGTTAGGCAAATATCAACATTGCTTTGCCTCCTCTTTGAAAGACCTAGGATGTACGAGTGTCACCGAAATGAGTATAGAACTTAATAGCCAGCGACCAGTTGTATACCGTCCATACAGGTTGTCACATCATGAGCGGGAGAAGGTACGAGCAATGGTGGGAGATATGTTAGACGCTGGTGTTATAAGAGAATCAGTTTCGGACTACGCCAGTCCTATACTTCTTGTGCGCAAGAAGGATGGTTCATCAAGGTTGTGCGTCGATTACCGTATGCTGAATTCGGTGACGGTTAAAGAAAGATATCCAATGCCCATCATTGAGGATGAAATAGCACGACTCTCGGGTCAGTCATGTTTTATAATTCTCGATCTTGCGTCCGGCTATTACCAGGTGCCTATCACCGAACAAAGCAAACACCTAACCTCCTTTGTTACGCCGGACGGCCAATACGAATTTAATCGCATGCCGTTCGGCCTAGCAAATGCACCTGCCGTGTTCCAGCGTATGATTAATACGATTTTAGGTCCAGCTCGGTTCAACAAGGCAACTGCTTACATCGATGACGTTCTCATTTTTGGACAGGATTTTTCCCAGTGTCTTGAACGCCTTGAGGAGGTGCTGCAGATGCTAGATAGGGCGAATTTAACCTTAAATCTGTCTAAATGCGAGTTTTTGCGTGATAAGGTAGACTATCTAGGTTATGAGATAAGCGCTAATGGTATCAGGCCTGGTGAGAAGAAGATTTGTAGCGTTGTAAATTTTCCTCGACCTCAGAGTGTGCACAACGTGAGGCAATTCCTGGGGCTTGCCAGTTATTTCAGAAAATTTATAGAAAATTTTGCACAAATATCGCATCCTTTGAGTCGGCTTTTGAAAAAGGATGTAGCCTGGCAGTGGAGCGATGACCAAGAGCGGGCGTTCAATAAATTGAAGTCTATTTTGGTTGATAGGCCAGTCCTTTCTATATATGACCCTACGGCTGAGTTGGAATTGCACACAGATGCGAGTAGGTTGGGAGTCGGCGGGATCCTTTTACAGCGAACGCGAGGCAGCAAGGACTTTCATCCTGTGGCATTTTACAGTCGGCAGACCTCCCCGGAGGAAAAAAACTTTCATTCTTACGAACTAGAGACTCTGGCGGTAGTTTGTTCACTTCGAAAGTTTAGGGTCTACTTGTTAGGAAAGGAATTTAAAATCGTAACCGACTGTAGTGCGTTGCGTTCCACGTTTTCAAAGCGCGATTTAATCCCAAGAATAGCGCGATGGTGGCTGACCTTACAAGAGTTCAATTGTACCGTCGAGTATAGGGCTGGAGTGAAAATGAGTCACGTGGATGCATTGTCTCGGAATCCAGTTGAACCGCCAGAGTGTCTCGAGGATCAATTTCCGGTGGTCATGTCTATTAGCAGCGAGGATTGGCTTCACACGCTTCAGCTAGGAGACTCTGAGCTTTGTAGGATCGTTGATATTTTGAAAAGTGATTTAGACGAGAAGGGCCTAAAGTACATTAAAGAAAATTACGTCATTAAGGACAATAAACTGTTTCGATGCTTGGAAGGAGATAAGGGAAAAATCAGATGGGTAGTACCAAAGGGTGCAAGGTGGCAGGTGTGTAAACTCAATCACGACGACATTGGACATTTTGGGGTTGAGAAGACTCTGGGACGGATTAAGAGTAATTATTGGTTCCCTAAAATGTCCAGGTTCGTCAACAGGTATGTAGGCGCCTGTATCGAATGTGCCTACGCAAAAAACAATTCAAGTGCACGTGAAGGGTTATTGCACCCTATCAAAAAGGCAGAGATTCCATTCCATACTCTTCACCTGGACCACCTTGGACCCTTTGTGAAGTCTGTTAGAGGTTTTACTCACCTATTAGTGATTGTTGACGGTTTTACCAAGTTTTGTTTCCTCAAGCCTGTCAGAAACACCAGCACCCAAAATGTAATGAGGGCTCTCGAAGATATTTTCAGTATATTTCGAAATCCTGATCGGCTTGTAAGCGACCGTGGTAGCTGCTTTACCTCTCATGCGTTTAAACGTTTCTGCCTCGACAAAGGAATAAAACATATTTTAAATGCGGTTGCCAGCCCCAGATCAAATGGACAGGTAGAACGCTACAACCGTACCATTTTAGATTCTTTAAAGGCATTAAGCATGAAACATGGTGAAAAAAGTTGGGACAGTCATTTAGGACGCGTTCAATGGGGTTTGAACAACACTGTTCAAAAAACCATAGGGAGGTCACCATCGGAGGTGATGTTTGGAACCCCAATGAACAGCGAATTCAATCCCATGCTTAATGACGTTGCAGCAGGTACTCGCGAAGATAGAGACGTTTCCGACATACGCCATAGTGTCAAGGCCAGAATAGATCTGGAGCAAGTCAAACAAAAAGATAGGTATGACGTAGGTAGGAAACCCTCCCGAGTGTATAGCGAGGGAGAACTCGTGAAGGTAACAAAGACTTGTTTTAGTAACAATGGACAGAGCAAGAAACTGATGCCCTCTTTCATAGGGCCATACCGCGTCAGCAAGGTCTTGGGCAACGACCGCTATGTCGTAGCTCCAATACCAGGATTAGCCGATACTGAAAACAGACGATCAACAACAGTTGCTGCAGACCGCATCAAGCCGTGGATTCATGTAACTGCTCTGGAAGTTGAGGAAAATGATATTGATGAGAGTTTTAAACCTGATGATGATGTTAATTATATGTATTAGAATGTGTGGTAATTCTATTTGTAGCTTTACTAAACAAAGTTGCAATTACTACAGAATTTTATTCGTTGTTACAGAGCAAGTACGCGAGAATCGATCGGTTCGCGACTTGGTGCAACGAATGTCAAAGCAAGTCCTTCGGCTGCCACTACTAGCATTAATCGATCGGCTCGGACGGGCGTCGACAGGCATCCTGATTAATCGATCGTTCAGGAGGTTAGGGCACCCTGATTAATCGATCGTTCAGGGAAATAAGGTATTCTGATTAATCGATCGTTCAGAATACTCTCGATTCGAATAAATTCTGTCACGATATAATCGATCGGTCGTGACTTTTTACTTTCTTGTTCGGTGACTCAATAAATCGATCGTTTGGGTTCACTAGTCTTGCATCCAGCAAATCGATTGCTGTCGAATTAGTTTTGTCATAGTTTACAGTTTACATAATATCCATTCCATTATTAATAACATGTAAATAATGTAAATCCAGCAAATCGATTGCTGTTGAATTGATTTTGTCATAGGTTATAGTTGATATGGTATCCATTTCATTATCATTAACATGTAAATAATGTAAACCCAGCAAATCGATTGCTGTTGAATTGATTTTGTCATAGTTTATAGTTTACATGGTACCTATCCATTTCTTTATTATTAACATGTAAATAACGTAAATCCAGCAAGTCGATTGCTGTTGAATTGATTTGGTGCACGACAAGTATCCATTGCATTAGGTATTGCATGTTAACATCTAATTAATGTAACTTTTCGAGTAGACTTTCTTAAAACTTAATTACCTTGGAGTTCCAATCAGACTCTTAAAGTTAATTTGTATTAGTTCATAATGACTGTTTTACATTTACAAATGTTAATTAAATAGGTACTTAAGTATAATTGAGATTACATAAAAAAAAAAAAAAGAGAAAATTAAAAAAAAAAAAAAAAAACTGCCCAGAACAAATCTCAGACATACTTACTTACCATAACTTTTTGATACCTACTAAGTTCAAATAGGCTGGCTGAGATACCCGATTGTTAGGTTAACACCTGTTGTCGTGTGCGGGGACGCTCACGATGTCAGGACGGACGATTGTTAGGTTCCTTTACCTTTCTGATAGCGGTTTGGTTGTTTAATCATGTTTTATTTAGATAATTGTATATCAAGCCTATGGTTTATCCTAGTAATAGTTATTATTTAAGTATGACAACACTAGAATTATGTGATTGGTAGAAATTATGGCGGCAGAACGAGGACGCTCAACGATTGGACCACGTCACTGACATAACGAAAACGGCGCGAGCCAATCGGGGAGCTGGACGTTCCCGCCATAACGATGGTTTTCCTGGCGGAAGAGCGGAGCTCCTGCCTGGCATTCTGGTTTCGATCGTGAACAACTACGATAGTCATTAAGAAATTGTTGTTAAATTTAAAAAATAATAATCGTTATTAAACACAATTATATCAAGAGTTCGAGTTTTCTTGTAAGTCTCTGCATACCAGCCTAATGTTTATATTATGAATGGTTCAAGAATGTTAATGTGAATTTGTACCTAGATAAAAGATATTGAATATATATTAAGAATGTGTTGACTGTTGTTTACTATTTCAATAAATTTAAGTAAGTTTTTTTGCGATATACACCCATACCGTTGGATTACGACTTATTTTAAGTACCTGCAGTTTTTTTAGTTTATGTACTATAATTTTGGTGGGTAGTTTAGGAAATCATAATAAAGTGCCTACTCACCGCAAAGCCCTCTGTTGACCTTGAGTCCTACTTTCTAGGATGTTTCTTTACCTCCTGACCACCTCGAGCTTCTTGGATTGAATCTTGGATTCAATCAGAACGTTGGTGCGATCATTGACCCCAAAGCGAAAACTACAGCTCAAAACTTGGTGTCCTTTTTACAGTCAGGCGGTATTTCTCAATGGATCTTTCTGAAAGCATAGGTTCGATCGTGCATGGAGTACGCAGTCACTTTTGGGGCTGATCCGCCAGCCAAGTATTAGTTAGCCTATTAATTATTTTATAACATAGATACATATATGAGTATAAATATAAATAGAATATAAAAGCAAAAAAAAAACGCAATTTTCAGATGAAGTAATAATGATACCCACGCGGTTTGGTAAGAAATTTCTGTTAATGCTGGACGGGTTTACGTTCTCTCAGATCAACAACGGTCCCCATTGGGTATGCTCCTCCAAAAGGGCGGGCTGCAAGGCGCGTCTGCGGCGCACCGGGGACCAACTCATCCGCATCGACACCGAACAACACTCGCATAAGAAACCCCGATACATTTGTAAAGATGGCGTGTACATCAAAGTGGAATGAAAACCATCTTTTTGCTATTCGTTTTATTTAATAAATCCACGCTAAGCTTATATGTTCAGCCAACAAAGACCCATTTACTATCAAGTAGTAGCTAACTTATGACCATGTTATTACCTATTCTTATTTCACCAGGAACATTGTATTTTTAAATAAATATTACATTATGGAGGTAGAGTCAGCGTCATGTAGTTTGAAGCACCCATGTCGGCCAAATAGTTCGGTACACCATAGAAATAGTATGGTGTGCCAAACTTTTTGGTCACCTTGGATGTTTCATACCATATGACGCTGACTGTACCTACAGTGAAAAAAACTGAATCGCGTACCACTGTGGAACCTTTTCACTGTAAATGTCATAATGAATTACATCTGCAAAATAAATTATTGTGTAATTGTATGAGAAGAGGTACCATAGAGATACGTGATTCAGTTTCTTCGACCGTATGTGGAAACAAATGGCATCGCTTTTGACAAGAAAATCTACTCCAGCATTTAAACTGTCCACTCCCGCTCCGGCAAATACGGTGGATAAGCTACAGAACCATGGCAGCACTAACAACGTCCTAAAGGCGTTGTTTGTACTGGACGAAATACGAAATGTCTTATGTTTATTCAATTAGTATATACAAACAAAACTATGGGCGAAAATCATAGGAATCATGTTATAGGCGATGAGGCTGGCAACCCATCACTGTTTTGATGCTATTTTCCACCTATACGCCCACAATCTTGCTAAATGTGGCCTGTAGGTACCTGTTACCTTAGGCTCTGTCTACACCGTAAGGGATAAAGACGTGATTTGTGTAATGTACGTATGTGTAACAAAACTATTTTGCAAATTTCAGATGAAGTGATAATGATACCCACACGGACGGGTAAGAAATTCCTGTTAATGCTAGACGGCTACACATACTCTCAAATCAACAACAGTTCCCATTGGCTATGTTCCTCCAAGATGGGGGGCTGCAAGGCGCGTCTGCGGCGCACCGGAGACGAAATTTTCCGCGTCAACACCGAACACACGCATAAGAAACCGCGGTACATTTGTAAAGATGGCCTATACATCAAAGTGTAATGAAAACAATCTTTTTGTTATTAGTTTTTAAGAAAAAAACCACGTAAAGATTATTTGTTCAGACAACAAAGATCCATTTATTATTAAGTAGTAGCTTACTTGTAACTGTGTTAGTACCTATTCTTATTTCACTGGAAACATAGTATTTTTGAATAAATGTTAAATACATAATGGGGCACTAGTTTCTTACCGCAGTCGTTTCAGGTTGCTGTTAGTTCTGCCACGTGGGTATTCTGTGGAAACAAATGGCATCGCTTTTGTCAAAAAATCTACTCCAGCAGTAAAGTTGTCTCCGCTAAAAGGGCGTCGCCAGCCGATGATCAAGAAAGGTGGCGTGGGGGGGTGTCTAGTAGAAAGATAGCGTCTATCAGCAGATCAAACAGTGAGATTTTCAATTCTCTAGCCCTGCCCCCCTTGGAGACGCCCTTGCTCCGCTCACATTGCTAAATATAGTGGATACACTACAGAACCTTAGCAGCCCTAACAGCGCCCTGAAGGCGTTGTTTGTACTGTAAAAATCTCTTACGGGTTTATAAATGTAGAATATTTGCTAATTTCAGATGAAGTAATAATGATACCCACACGGTCTGGTAAGAAATTCCTATTAATGCTAGACGGGTACACATACTCTCAGATCAAGAACAGTTCCCGTTGGCTATGTTCCTCCAAGATGGGGGGCTGCAAGGCGCGTCTGCGGCGCACCGGAGACGAAATTTTCCGCGTCAACACCGAACACACGCATAAGAAACCGCGGTACATTTGTCAAGATGGCAAATACTTCAAAGTGGAATGAAAACCATTTTTTTGATATTCGTTTTTAAGAGAAATCCACGCTGAGCTCATTAGTTCAGGCAACAAAAATCTATTCATTATTAAGTAGTAGCTAACATGTGATTCTGTTCTTATTTCACCAGAAACATAGTATTTACTATATTAAGAAACCCCGATACATTTGTAAAGATGACGTGTACATCAAAGTGGAATGAAAACCATCTTTTTGTTATTCGTCTTTTAAAAAGAAATCCACACTAAGCTTATATGTTCAGCCAACAAAGACCCATTTACTATCAAGTAGTAGCTGACTTGTGACTATGTTATTACCTATTCTTATTTCACCAGGAAATTTGTATTTTAATATAAATATTATATTATGGAGCACTAGTTTCTTACTGTGGTTTTCAGGTTGCTGTGAGATCTGCCACGTACGTACCTACAGTGAAAGAAACTGAATCGCGTACCAACTGTGGAACCTTATCACTGTACCTAAATGTCATGATCAATTACATCTGCAAAAGAAATTATTGTGTAATTTTATGAGAAGAGGTTGCATAGACGTACGTGATTCAGTTTCTTCGACCGTATGTGGAAACAAATGGCATCGCTTTTGACAAGAAAACCTACTCCAGCATTTAAACTGTCCACTCCCGCTTCAGCAAATACGGTGGATAAGCTACAGAACCATGGCAGCACTAACAACGTCCCAAAGCCTGCTGTTATTGAACTGATACACATTTGTCCTGCTGTATGGGTATCATTTTGTTCAAAATAATGCCAAAACATGACGTATTGACATAAGTTACTAGTAGTCGCCTCGGAACTGTTTTCTTAGTTAGCTTATCGTGTTTCAGACGTGCAGTTCATTCCGACGGAGAAAGGGAAATACATCCTGGTACTCCACGGGTACACGTACTCGCAGGTCGGCGGGAGGTTCTTCTACTGTTCGTCCAAGCACATGGGGTGCCGCGCGCGCGTGCGCCTCTCCGCCGGCAAGCTGGTCGCGTCCGGCGACAAGCACAACCACGTGCCGCCGTCTCACGCGCGCTGCGGCAACGGAGCTTTCGTGCAGCTGCGCCCGCGCGCGCATCCCCCTTCCTCAACGCCCACCTCCACCCCCTCCAGCACCGCTAGTCTTCTCGCCACTGCGGCCGCCCTCCTATCTTCCCCGCTCATCTCACCCCGCGCTCCATCCCTCGCTCTCCCCTTAAACTTCCCCCGAATACTTCCCAGAACAGACCTCTGGCTCCGTCCTCCAAATCCAGAAGATAAAAAGGATCAATAGTATTTAATAAAGTGATATTCCGATAACGATAGAGCAATAATTTATGACACTATTGTTAAATAATTTCGATGATACGTATAATATTATTACTGTTGATATATTTAGATATAGTTCTACTTAGTTTGTTTGTTGATCTCTAATTATCTCAAAATCTATGTATATTTCGAAAAATTGTGCTAAGCATAAGCTACGCTTAGTGAGATCTTACTCAACGCGATACGTAAATCGGTGATATTTTGTATAATCAAATCGAGCCTTACTATAGATTACGTATAGATTACGTTAGTATAAGTTTATTATGTACTATTTAATCTAGATTTATATTTTGTTCATAGTTATTCATTTTTATACAGTTATTTTACCATAGAGCAGCTTTTACGAATTAAATGTCTTTTGCTTATATTCATTATTTCTTATTATTGTTGTTGGGTTAGGCGGATTAAGGGTAACCCCGGTATCCATAAACATTTGTTAAGCTTTTTGTTGCTTAACTTTCCTTTGTATCTATCACTTTAGCATTTTCCTTACCCAGATACAGACAAAACACACATTTTGTTATTACACTAAAGGATTTGATGGGAATTTTTACGAAAAGAGTAGTCGTCGCTTAATTCTGACAGGCTTTTGTTTATTTGACAGGTCAGTCTAGCGGTCAAAATATATGTGCGAGTTCGAATTACAATCAAACATCTCAGCTGTCTTCGGATCCCCTAGCGTCGAATGATCCCATTCCACATGGAGCTTCAAAATCCAAACGTAGAGACGCACAAGTTCGAGAATTGGCATCCGAAGATTCTGAAAAAACTTTGCTATTGACAGTATTGGCCAATCAGACCAAGATGATGAAGCAGTTGTCGAAACTACAGTATTCAATGAATTATTTAAAAGATACTAGACAGGATGTTATTGGTGACGGAACGAAACGACAGTTGGCAACCAATTTGCCATCTTCAAGAACAATTCAACCTGCAAGAAATTTGAAAGACTTGGAAGAACTCGAAGAAAATTTAAGCAATGATGAGTATTTTGCACAAATAGTCTTGGAAATGAGATTAATTTGTGGGTTCAGCGGCACAAGCATTGGTCTTAACTCTTGTTATAAGCTGGTGGATTACTTCGTCGATCGCGAATGCCTCAGCCATTGCTCTTGGACAGGATCTACTCGAAGTGAGACTGAGGGTTTGAAGATTCCATTCAAACGCTTTACCAATATCATGAAATGTTTTCATGCTCTGGTCAAAGAATCTGATGCAAGATTCTCAGAAATAGATTGCGAAGAATTTTTCAAAAGAATTCTGAAGAATTCTAAAAAGAGACTCAATTGTACTGGACAAAGAACTTCTACGTGTAGGCAGAGGATTAAGCAAAGCGACTGGAGTTTGAAGAAAGACTTAATACAGACCGTTTCAGGAAATTATCATGGCGGAGGAACTGATGTCATGGTTTTTTTGGAGGCGGAAAATATTATTGAAAACGATACAGATAATGACAATTTGTAAAACATTTTTAAAAGTATATCCGTAAAAGGCATTTTTAATATCTGTAATGGTAGAATAGTTTTGAAAATAAACAAGTAAATAGATAAATATTGGTAACTTAACTACAAAAAGAAAAAAAAACGTTATAGCGTCGACGAGGCGCTTCAAACTTGTACTTTCGCAATTCGAAGTGAATAATATGGACAATTTCAAATAATCTATAACGAAGTAAAAACGGCTTCTTTTCTAACTTATAGCTTATAGGCAATATTGATAATTATATTGTTTGCCTGTGTCTTAGCTCATAGACTCACATCTCGAAAAATATAAACGTGCAACTGTATGTAAATTTTACTTCCTGTCAAACATAAGTACATGTTTTATTGAGAAATCAAAATGAGTCAACGACGAAACGACATTCAAGATTGCGCTATGTTCTCATTTTGTAATTTTTGTATTTTAGGTGAAGCAGTATTTTTCACAACTAAAAGAGGAAAGCTGGGCGTAAAGTATAACAACAGCATTTATCACAAGAACTATGAAGGCTCGAATGGGATAATAACTTGGAGGTGTAGTTTTAGGAAATGCAAGAGCAGTGTTAGAACCATGGGCTTAGATGTCATAAGTACAACCGGAACTCACGCCCATTGCGAAGATTAAGTTTTGAAAGTAAATTTATCATTCAAGATTGAATTGTTTTATGATCATCTATTCGATGGTTTAATGAACTTTTTATTATATTTTAAAATATAAAAAAAGATTCTTCATCATACCTAATCCTATTCATTACGTAAAATTCTTTAGCGCAGATACATCCAGCTTAACTTAGCCGACAACTATGTATATGCAGATAATATGCATTATTCGTGATAATATCATTACGTAATCTTAAAAGTGGTTCCAAGTAGGCACGTACATTTTTACGTTCGCCGTGATGTACTTTTGGTAATAACATCAAATTATTCCATTAACATGTGTAGTGTTTAGACTAAACACCCACCAAACCGATTTTGAAAATTCTTTTACCGACAGAAAGCTACATTATTTGTGAGTGTCATAGGCTATATTAAATTCAACGTGGACGCAGTCGCAGGCAACATCCAGTTAAGAATATTTTCGTTCACTGCTAAAATATCTTTTGTCACTACTAAAAGAGGAAAGTTTATCGTGAAGTATGCTATAGCAACAGCGCATACTATATACTCGTACCTACCGGTTTAACATCATTCTTTTCACAAATGCATCATTTCACCATGTGATCATTTGACAACCTTTTATTTTCTACTAAAATATTGACTTTATGGAAAACTTAAAAAACAAACCTAACCTAACGTACAGGAAGCCACGCTGAAAGGTTTTTCAATTTTTTTAAATGTTTACGGGTTATTAGATATTGAAGGGTTGTCAAATGATGCATTTGTGAAAAGTTTTTTAGCAGATGATGAGATCTCATGCCTTCTATAAAAACTATTGCAACGATGACGCCCTTATACTTTGAACATATAGTTTTAAAAATTGAAGGAGTAAAATAATTATGACTAGGGGGTAAGGCGGTTTGAAGTAGTAGTAGTAGGTAGTGCAAGAACTCATACTCACAATGAAGAACGTAGAATTAAAAAATCTGTTTTTGATTATAGGCCATTTTAGATAAAGAGCAAGAAGCAAGAAAAAATATCGAAAGTCATATATTCAAGTATAAAAAGCCGGAAGCGAATTCCGACACGGACCTACATTTATTTGTCCCGCCTAATAGATGTTTCTAAGCTGATCTAATTGACTAATCCTTGTTTTCTTTATTCAAGAAGCAGTATTTTTCACTACTCAAAAGGGAAGCCTTGGCTTGAAGTACAGCAACTACATATACCACAAAAACTATGAAGGTACCAACGGCCTCATAACTTGGACGTGTAGTTTCAAGAAATGCAGAAGCAGAATTAGGACAAAGGGTTTGGAAGTCTTAAGTTTTGCTGGAACTCATATTCATAACGAAGAAACGTAACTTTATAAGAATACGTTTGTGTAAAAAGAAACTGTTTAAAATAAAGACCGCAATTAATGTACACCGAAAACTATTTTGAGGTAGGTAATCTTTATTATGTTGCTCCATCAGGCAGTCTGCCTCCGTGGCGTCGTTCAAGGAAGGCTTGAGGAAGATATGGCTCACACCATCTCCTTAGATATTATATGTGTGTACTCTTATTGTATTTTGTATGTATGCATGTGGGTAATGATATTTAGTAGTTTTTATGTTTTGTTTATTGTACTTAGATATGTACGCTCTATTGTGGCTTTCACTATCTGGAATTTTAAACTTTCACTTTGTCGGTCCCTCGTTTAATGCTCCTCTCATCTACTCAAAGGTTAACTGGTTTATAGGAATAAGTTCGCCTTTGTGCATATATAAATGTTATTTTTATTTTTTTGTGAATTGTATCTGTTTCTTTATATTTGTACAATAAAGCATTTACTTACTTACTTACTTAAGAATAACTAAAAATAATTTTGTTGCAGTTCTTCATTTTAAACAGTTTTTTAAATATGATCTAGCTGATCCGACATACGTTGTCCTGTCTCAACTATGAATATTAAATTCGAATTGGTATAAAGGTCTATTGTATTTTTTGTATCGATAACGATTTATACCTTGTGTGTCAAAAGTTACAAAACTGATTAAAGCAGTCTCCCACTCCGTCTGCTTTAACCACCCAGCGGCAGCGCCGCTATTACAAACTGCTTTACCGACTCTGCACAGGCGTCTTGCCCGCGTTTATTTAAAACTTAATACATAACCTAAAAGCCTAACATTTAAAGTTTGGCCTACAAATGGCGTTAAGTTTTAAGGATAAATTAAAATCTACTATATAAAAATAAGTCGGGTTTTCCTTCCTGACGCTATAACTCCAGAACGCACGAACCGATTTCCACGGTTTTGCATTCGTTGGAAAGGTCTCGGGCTCCGTGAGGTTTATAGCAAAGAAAATCCAGGAAAATTTTCAACAGAAAAGCGGGAAAATCTTTTTTCAATCTGGTGGCGAAACGGAGTTCGCCGGGTTTGCTAGTAGTTAATATATTCGTAAAGTTTTCTTAAACTTTCTCATTTTCCGCGCAACTTTCTCATTTTCCGCGCAACTTTCTTATTTTTTCTTACATACATATTGAACACAATAAAAAGGAATTAGCGAAATCGGTTCAGCCGTTCTCGCGTGCGTGATGCACTGACCAAGGGAAATAAGATTCATTTTTATGTATATACTAGCTTCTGCCCGCGACTTCGTCTGCGTAGAATTATACATAAAAACCACCTTCCTTTTGAATCACTCTCCTCACGCATCAGAATCCGTTGTGTAGTTTTGAAGATATAAGCATACATAGGGACATAGGGACATAGAAAGCGACTTTGTTTTATACTATGTAGTGATATATAGATATTCTTCCATGCTGGTCTGGGAGTAAAAAAAAACATAGAATGTACCAGTTGCTTCTCTTCCCGCGCAGATGGTAAAACCCCATCGAGGGAATACGCGAAAATCTTAACACTCATGTTATAGGCGATGCGGCTAGCAACCCATCACTATTTTGATTCCCCTTTCTACCTATAATACCTATATGCCCAAAATCATGCTAAACGTGGCTATTAGGTCTTGTTACCTTAGGCTCTGTCAACCCCGTAAGGGATAAAGACGTGATTTATGTAGTTACATATTAATATAACGGTATTTTAGTACCTAAATAGCTATAAATATTAATTTAAATAGTCCATCAATAACAGTCACAACAAGAATCGTGTAGACTTTAATTGACTATTTTTTTTCTAAACAAGGTGAAGCAGTATTTTTCACTACTCAAAAAGGCAAGCTTGGCGTGAAGTATAACAATAGCATATATCACAAGCAATACGAAGGCTCAAAAGGCATCATAACTTGGAGGTGCAGTATCAGGACATGCGGGAGCAGAGTTAAGACGAAGGGATTAGAGGTAGTTCGTACAACGGGAACTCATGTTCATAACGAAAAAACGTAAATAGATTATATGGTGTATTTATTACAATACGATTCAAGATTAAAAAATACAATAAAATGTATGAAAAGCATTTTTCTGAATATTTTATTCAAAATAACTTAAGAGAGCAGATGCGCAGACGGTATATTGATCTTAATTAATTAACTGTTAAAGATATCATCAAATCTTTAAATTATGTGGAAGGCTGCTGTAAAATCCAACAAAAACAGTTACGATAACAATCTGAAGTCTATAATTGAATAGTGAATTGGATATGCAGGTAGCTCTGTAAGCGACCATTTTAAAAGTTTTTTTCTGTTTAAGGCGAAGCAGTATTTTTCACTACTCAAAAAGGCAAACTTGCTGTAAGATACAACAATAGCTGTTACTACAAGAACTATGAAGGAGACAACGGGGTCATATCATGGAACTGTCGTTTTAAGAAATGCAAAAGTAGAATTAGAACTAAAGGTTTAAATATCTTCAGTTTCCCAGGAACACACACACATGAGGAGGAATGAAGTAGGTGTAAGTAAATAGGTTGTAATTTTAAATAAGGCTGTTTAAATAACACAAACAATGAAATACACTTAGATTTAAACTTTCGCGATTTTTACACAAATCAACTCCCTAATAAACGTGAAATGCGAGTTGTTTTCGAAACACTGAAACCAAAGAACATTTTTCTCTTTAACAAAATAGACAGACTGTTTCAAATGATCTATTTGTTTGTTTAAAGGAGAAGCAGTATTTTTTACAACTAAAAGAGGCAGGCTTGCTGTAAAGTATAGCAATAATAGTTACTACAAGAACTACGAAGGAGGCAACGGCATCATATCTTGGATTTGCAGTTTCAAAGGTTGCAATAACAGAATCCGAACTCAAGGCTTAGCCGTTGTCAGCACTGCCGGTCCGCACACCCATTGCGAGGATAATTAGTCAAATCCCGATCATCATAATCAGACGTAGAAATTGAATGAGGGCACCAATTGCTTCAGTTCCATTTCTGATGTAATGTGCTATTTTTGTGAATTCGGACCTTTGTTTTTACGACAAAACGCGTTTTTTTTTTAAATTTAATGACCTGTACTGTGGTTGACAACAATTTTGTATGAAGTTAAGTTTATCCACTTTTTACCTCTAAGAAATTAAGCACAGAAGTAAACTAAATTTGTACCTGAAAATCTTTTAAAATTGATATGGTAATTTCTGACATTTATGATGACAAGCTTTATTTAGCTGCAAACTATTCGTTTCCCGTGACTTTACCTACTGGCTGTCTCATTTTAGATGATATTGTTATGTTTTGTGTGTGTGATTAAAATGTGTGCTTTTGCATTGTGATTCCTTGATCAATAAATTTATTTATTTTCTTGCGAGTTTTGTCCCTAATTCTTTTTACTTGGACGCACGAGTGGTTTTATACTAGACTTTAAGATCTATTATTATTGTTGCCATTATAATAATTACCATTTCAACAGCTGTCAGGTTCATCCAAACTTGTAAAGGCACAACGATTCTCGTGTGCTACGGGAATCGATTTTCAAGAAATTACCAAAATGGCAGCAGAGTCTCGTGGAAGTGCAACAAGAACGGCTGTAACGCGCGCATTAACACTCTTGAAGGAGAAGTCGTCAGTTTCAAGAATGATCATTGCCATACAGGCCCGTTTATGTAAGGAACCATCAATTTGGTTATATCCTGGTGGGAAGGAGCGTTTTAAAAAAAAAGTCCATATCATATTTTTTCCAGAATTTAACTATTTTGGGTTTTTCTTTCTCAGAATCGTTTACCCGATCGATCCTTATACAAGAAAAAATGTGTCCCAAAATTTACATTCCGGTACGTCACTTTTTTTCATGTATGTATGTATGGAACGTGACGAACAGAAAAAAAGCCGTAGTAAAATCTGGGACACCTTTTTTCTTGTATGAGGAAAAAAGATTCTGAGTAAGAAAAACCCAAAATATTTAAAATTGTGAAAAAAATACATGTGGTTTTTTTTTTGGAAAACGCTCGAAGTCATCGAAAACCGACCGACTTACCTCATTTTTATACGTTACCTTGCTGGGCGGCCATAATAGCTAACGAAAGCGAGTTTGCCCTTTTCGTCGTGAAACTTATATAAATATTTAATAACATAAAAGTTAAAATGCAACGTGCATAAGTACTTCTGATTCACACGTCGAGGTTAGCTGGATAAGAGGCTAACTGAAAATGCCGCGCAATCTGTGCGCCTTAAATACTCAACCTCGGGGCCGACGAGACGGTGTGTTGGGTCCGGAAGGTAGGACGTAGGTTGCGGGAAGGGAGCGTTGGTTCAGCAGATCTCATTAGTCTTATAGCGGGGCAACTAAAACTATTAGTTTTCTAGGTGACTTTTACGACATTTGATCCCCTCAATTTTTAAAAATATTTTTTTCTTCAAACGAAAAATTTTCATACAAACTTTCATCCCCATTCCTCCTCCCCCCTAGAGTGTAAATTTCCTAAACTTGTCTTTTACTATAGGACTATGGATTTAGGCTTTGCGTTAGAACTACTTCGTATAAAACACCGTTTCTTATGACTGTACCTTGTGATTGCGTTGAGCTAGAAGGTTGGTTTTGCCATATTTTTAAGAGACCGTAGACCTAAATATTCGGTAAAATTTCAAATACTTTTACGCGTTCCTGATAAAAGGGGTCTTAACAGACCAAGGGTCGGACAGACAGACGGAGAACAAATTTTGAGGCATCAAACCTTGAAAATAGACACTTGTTAGCCTCTGGAAAAATGCCATTCAAAAAGCGACAACTATTAACAGGTAGCGGAACTAATTCCCCATAGTAAACTTTAACTACCCCGTAAGGGATGAAGACGTGATTTGTGTGTGTGTAAACTTTATTATTTTTCTGTTATTTAGTATTATTGTAACATATTACATGTAGGTACTACATTTTGAACTCAGGACCCTCCTCTTTCATTTGGTATCCCAAAAAATAATGTATCAAAAAATATTTTTGGTGGGCCCTCATCTCGACTTCTAGGTGGAATTACGAAAAAACGAAACATTGCATTTTAAGTTAGACCTTCAGCAATACAGTAAAAAAACCGCATCCAGTTTGGTGTAGTAGTTTTTACGTAGCGCGGTAACAAACATACAGACAGACAGACAAAAATTCTAAAAATGGTATTTTTGGCTTCTATAGCGGTTATAGAGGCCCCTCTATTTATTTTTTCTTTAATATCTCCCATGTACAGACATCGACCTTTTACAATTTTATTATAATGTAGGTATAGATTTATGAAGTAAGCTAGCAACTACCCATCCGCATCGGATTTGGCTCATTAATCTTTTCTAATATTATAAATGCGAAAGTAACTCTGTCTGTCTGCCTGTCTGTTACTCTATCATGCCTAAACCACTGAACCAATTTTAATGAAATTTGGTATAGAAATAGTTTGAGTCCCAGTGAAGGACATAGGATAGTTTTTATCCCGGAAAATTGCATAGTTCGCGCGGAATAGCGGTAAACGAATTCTGCGCAGACGGAGTTGCGGGTAACAGCTAGTTGAATACATATTTTAGTTGTTTGTATTAGAGGAGCTCCTTTTGGAAAAGGCCATAGCAATTGGAATATTGGTAAAATCTGTGTGAAATTATAAGAATTAAAATAAAAAAAATAATCTTTTAATTATTTACCAATACATGAATTCTTTCAGCAGCAAATCAAGGTACGAGTACAATTGTTCCTGAGGTCAACTGGCAATGGAAATATGAAACGGTTTTGTTTCCAGGGAGAGCTTGGTTTTGTACGTCCAGGATGGGGCGGCCTCAGCTGTGCCTAGGCCGGTACAGATTTTGCGAGAAGTCGAGATGCGCCGCCAAGGTGACCTGGCGGTGTACCAACCAGCCGCGTGGCTGCCGAGCCAGGCTGGTTACCTTCGATGACCAACTCATCAAGGTTGAGAATATACACAACCATTGAAAATACTACGGTTGAAGTGGCTGCAAATTTCGAGTCTGCATTGCATAGCTCGTTTGTGTTAAAAAAAATAGTTGGAAATTTACTTCTTTATTCCTTTTTTCTTTTCTTCTGTTTGGTGAATTTAGTAAGGTTGCTTTAAGTGGGCGAGCTGTTAATTTGTCCGAGTCTAACGGCAGATTGTAAAAAATGATTCTGACTGTCTTTTAGATAAATTTATTCAAGTTATTGTTACAATGTAAAATAATGAAAAGAAAAAAAAAGAAAAATGTGATTACAAAATGTACTGTATGGAATTTGTACTCGGGGATCGAGACAAACATTGTTATGTATTAAATATATATTTTTTGTATTTGAAATTATTTTTCTTTAAAAGGCTATAATTTCGAGGATAAATTTTAACTGACAGTGAGTTCCAACAAGTGCTTTCTTAATATATTTCTTAGGTACATGTTGTTCCTATTTAATCAAATATTCGGGTTTCTAATAAATATCTCTATTAAGGATAACCCCGTTCAAGTACTAAAGAATTAATTATTTTCAGGCATGTCCAAAGGAATCAAGTTCGAGACTACGATATTCGGGAACCCTATAATATGTTGGGGTAGCCATCGGTTCATCAAGAAGTTGGGACGTCGCAATAAGACCTGGTGGGAGTGCACAGCGAGGAAGACCCGCGGGTGTCGCTGCGTCGTGGTCACCTCGGAGAATCGTCTGGTCAAGGTCAATGGGTGGCATAACCATTAATCTCTTCGCTTAAAGTGGGATATATGGTTGGCGCATCGTTTAGCTTTAACGCTTTAAGGCAGTGTTTTCTCCCTGTAACCTTTCTCATGAAAGGATCCCCCTAGTATCTATGTAAATATATTTTGTGACTTGCTGACCCTTCACTTTTTTTTCATGTGTTATATTTATGTTACAAATATTCTATCCATACAAATGTTGTATCAATGCATTGGCATAAAACTGCGGTCTTAGTGAAAAGGGGTCAAGTCCGAAATAAACGAAAAACCATTTTCTGTTCTAGTGTAAAATGGGTTGTCTAAAATATCCATATAGAAAATTCAGAATTATACCCCTTTTCACTAGGATTCCAGATTAAACAACTTTATTGTTTCTTTTAATTTGGTTGTTTTCGCGATCTCTCGCGGCCCCCGGCGACCCACAGGTTGAAAAGCACTGCTTTAAGTAATCTTGTCCTTTTCTTCGGGGCACTGGTTCTTAGAATACTCTAACTTCCTCGTATCCGGTCAGTTAACCGGTGTCCTAGCCATCTAGGACGATAGACTTCCTAAACGAGTCATACGTTAAATGTAATATTTGTCTGACGTGACACTTCAGTTTGTTTTCACTGAGAGGAATCTGTGAAATTAGACTGTACCATTCTCGAATATTGTGACATGGCTGCATAGATATTTTAAAAAATTCAAGGCGCCTTATAAATATCGTTTCAATCAAAATATAAAGTGTGAGACATAGGTACTGCACTGAAAGCGTGTTTTTGTTGCTTTACTTGCAAAGACTATGTATATAACTGTTCAATTGTTTTCATTTGAGCTTAGAAATAAATTTTATTAAGTTAATAGCATAGACAAAAAAAAAGTTACATTGCTGTGAATTGACAACGTCCCGTTTGTCGTTATCGTTTCTTTGTTACTTTTAATCAATAGTATATTTTTATTTTATAATAGGAAATAACAAAATATAGAATTAGATTAGGTTTAGAAAATTTGGATCCTTGATATCAATCTACACATATATAAAGAAAATTGATGTTAGAAATTTTTAATTCTCGATTGATGTTAAAATTAAGAATTCCTTCGAATCTTTCCACTTTTATGTACAGTTAGCTAAAACTAAATAAGCTATAGAACACAACTGTTGAAAAATTAATATAAGAAGCCAGCAAATGATTTAACTGAGACAGCATTTCTTTATATGAGAGGGGCATCACCATAGCCTAAGTTGCAGAATAGTTGCCATAGACACAGAAAATTGTAAAAATAGTCACATAAAAATTAAGCGAGCCAACAAAGTTTAGTATTTTGTCTTCGTATAGATTAGATGAACATTATATTAAAATTCATTTAAACGTAACTCTAGTCGTAATCATTGAAAATAAACTGTACTCTCCACTGTTGTCTATCATTACATAATATGCAAGTCTCACTGACGGCCATATTACTCGTACTCGTCTTAGGAATACACGTGCAGCTAATCATACCCAAATGAAGCCGAGACGATGAGGAAAGTTGTAGTCTTTGTACTCTTGATCGCTGCTAGCTAGCTGAGCTGCTGCTAGACACCCTAACTATGAAGCTGAGTTCGATCACGAAAAATACGAATTTTATTTTTTAATCTTAGGACTCGTGAATGTTCTCAAAATCTCATTATTAATGTAATATCATCAGTAAATCTGATAAAAGACTCTTTCCGCTCGTGATAACTTCTGCCAAGCATGGCCACAACTGGGGAATTTCAGAAATAGGGTACAATACATTTTTTTTTCTTAGATTTCAATTATTTTGCCTGGATCTACTCAGAATCAATAGCACTAGCGATTCTGCGTAGGGGAAAAAGTGTCCCAAGGTCAGTTTTGTTACTTTTCATACATTAATGTTTGAAGGTAACAAAACCGACATTAATTTTTGTAGGAAAAACTGGGGACATTTTTTTACGTTATTATAAACAATTGATCGATTGATCCTGAGCAGATCTATGCGAAAATTTCTAACATCGGAGAAAAACACACAATTGCTCCCTATTTCTGAAATTCGCCAACTACAAATTTGTCAAAATTAAATGTGCTCTGTGATTGATTATGTTGATATGGCAAAGTTACTTTTCATCAAATGCGTTGAAGACAGAATTGTTCATATTTATTAGCGTCATTTGACTAGAAAAGGTAATACTGGTCCAATTATAATTAACCAAAGTGTAGTTGCTAGTTTACCATGATCTGGCTCAGTAACAATTCTATAACCGGTTTTCCATTTTCAGAACCTAAGTTCGGGCTGTCTCAGCGAGGAAACCTGGTGGTTCAGATTGGTGAATGGCGTTTCAACAAACATGCCTGCTGGGGCTCCAAGGTTCGATGGACTTGTATCAAGAAGAAGAACGGATGCAATGCCGCCATTACTACTATCGACAACGTTATTGTCAAAACTCTAGGGTCACATAATCATTAGAATATTTGTATCATTATCATCAGCGGGACAACTTACTGTTAGGTATGAATTTTCCTTTGACAATTTCACAATAAAAAGTCGCTGATCTTCCGCGTACATCCACTTCTAGTGACATTGATCAGTGGTCATCAGCATTTTTGGGATGCCTTTCATCGATTGTCTTTCCGTTGTGCGGGTGGCACTCAAACATTTTTTTCCTCAACTGTTGGGAGTTGTCCAGGATGTGAATTTATTAATTTGCCTTAGATATAGTCAGCTTCCTTAGCATGTATGTATTAGAAAATAAAGGTTATTTTTAATAAGCTCAGCCGCTTTTCGGTAAGACGTACAATTTCTTTGTATAGATCATCGAAAGTATGTATAATAGAAGTTCTTTATTTCAACCAAACTAAGTCCTCGGTCCTACTTTGACCAAGTTGGAAGCTTAAAGTCACACGACAAAATTCAAAAGTGTACAAGAATATCAGAAATGTATACTTAAGTAAAATATTTTTGTGAATGGTTTTAACTTCGCTATTTGTATTCAGATATCGTTTATTGCATTTTCATTGCTGAAATAATACAAGGTGTACTCTATCGCTGTTGCCCTCCCGAATGTTTCGGCGAAATATTGTTCTGTCATTAGACCAAAGTAAAGTAAAATAATAGATGTTTGTATGATTATACTGTAACGGTATGGGCTGTTTACTGTGCAGGGCACGCAGATTCCTAACGGGTAATTTGTCCTCATTTTCACAGGATAAATTTTGTTCAGTAACTTTTCATTCACCTATCTAAAAACTCTCTCACCTAAAAGAGATTATGGTCACATTAATAGACCTATGGGACGATATGTTTTAATGATAATGATAGTTAATAATTTATTGTTATTTCACTTTTTAATCAAAATAGTTCCATAATCATTTTCTTGATTACCTAGTTGAATAAGTACAAATAACTAAATTCTTCGTTTACATTATCGATGGCCATATTTTAGACATCTGCATTTTATGTTAAGCCTTAAAGAAGGTTCTAGTAACGTTGACGTAGAAATAGTTCAGTAATGTTTTATGATAATCTAGAATTAGAATTTAGATAATAGCCAAATTTTGTCGATTTTTATTATTAATGTAATGTTTAAAATCAGCTCGCTTATATTGGCATATACTATGTAGTTTTAAGTTTCTAATGAAACTAAAAGAATCTCAATTTATTATTAAGGGCTTAATTATAGCAAACTGTATTCGCTATTGCATTTTAAAATATTGAATTATTAAAGTATTAATAAATCATGTGTGGACATAATGATATTATTTCGTAATACAAATCTTTACAAAGAAGGTCACCGGCTGATTTCTGAGTAAAGGATGTGTATTATATATACCTACATACATACATACATACATACCGTCACGCCTCTTTCCCACAGGGGTAGGCAGAGACTACTTTATTCCACTTGCTACGATCCTGACATATTTCTTTCGCTTCATCCACAGTCATCAATCTCTTCATACATGCTCGTCGGTTTCGGGTACTCCTGACCTGACCTTTTTCCAAAACGTCTCCTATTTGGTCTCGGAACGTACGTCTAGGCCTTCCCCTCCCAACGCAACCATTATACCTACAATAAGAGATTATTTAATCAAACGGACGAGCGCACATACCGGACACATTTTGTATGCTTCGTAATTACGTACAACATACTAAGTGTACCCGTCATTGTTGCTCGTGAATGCATTATCAATGCGATAACTTATCATGAGCAGTTATTAACGTAGTATGTACTTGCAGATCTCAACCCGGTGTTCGCACAGTCCCAACGAGGCAACCCAGTTATCATGATAGGCCAGTACCGCTTCAACCGGGTCAACAAATACGGCAGTCGGACGCGTTGGGTCTGCGTCAAGGCCAAAGCCGGATGCAGAGCCTCCCTCCACACCATGGACAATGCCATCGTCAGGGTGTGGGGATTCCACGACCCCCTGGCACACACAAGCGCCAACAGGTTTTAACGCCATTGATGCATCGATCAAATTAATGAACCAAAACCAATTAATTACCTTGCTACTCCGAGTCCTTACTTGCAAGTCTGCAACGTCTGTAATACATGTGTATGTTTTCATGCAGATTCAGGTAATTATTCATAGTTCATTGATTTGAACTTCCTCAAAGTATGCATTGTTTCAAAATGTTCTCACAAAATGGATTTATATTTTTGTAATATTGATGTGTCAGTATTGGTGTGTCTTTCAGTTTTAAATTCTTACTTGTGACGAATTAAAATCGGTTGCGGTTGCGCAGTATAATACCACTACATATGCAATTCGGGTACTCCTGACCTGACCGTTTTCCTATAGCTAGGTGGATATAGTCATAGACCACCGCAAAATAAGTCTGATCCGATCAATTCTCACACTTAAGATTTAAAAGACATTCGTAGTTATTTGCTATCGACCACGGGCATTTCTAAACTTATTTTTGTATGCGTCGGATAGTAACACATTTCAATTAAATTTTAATTCCTACAAATGCGATATTCGCAATAATTTGTAATTAATGGTGTGTAGTACCTAAGTTATTTAATCTTTTATGGATTATTTTAATGTCTTCGTCCACTTTTACATGGCGTCGAGGTTAACGTATTTTGAACTTGATTTGCTTTTTAGGGTTTGTTTGTGTGTAATGGTTTAGAATCTCCTATCAAACCATGACATCGGTGCTTTTCAGTGAACCATCACAAGAGATTTTATACACAGCGAGGCTTGATGTGTATTCTAAGTAGGTGGTAGGTGTAAGTTATGACAAAATGATAAGAATTATGTAGTTTTTTATTAAATTATGCTAATAAAGATGGTAAGTGTTATATCTTAAGATACAGTTTAAGAAAACGTTGTAGGGCAATAAATTGTTACTTTGAAACAAATAGCAATCATGCACTTACAAAGTTAATGCTACTATCTTAAATTTAATCGGTGGTGGATAATAAGTGGGAAGCTTTTATCAGTATAAAATATACTTAATGATAGATAATGTTCATCTTGACTTGATATTATTGCCTGAGTACAGGTGTGAGAGGGCACTTAAATACATATATAATTTTAAATTCAGCTTTTTTATTATACACCTTCATAATCATTCCCGCTAGAATGTCTAAAACAAACTTCGGTATATGATGGACATTAGGGTCAGTTTCCTGGTCAACGTATTAAACCCCGTAACCTTCGAAGGGTTGTAATTGTAAATGAGAAGCGAACATCTAATCTATCTTATTTTAAACTTTATAAAAACTTGTATTATTTTTGTAGAGGCAGTATTTTGTGTGACAAAAGCTGGACATCCGGTGCTGAAGATGGGTCCCCACCGCTTCAACCGGCACACCGGGTACAAAGGCCCGCGCATGCGCTGGAGATGCAGCAAGACGCATTGTTCGTGCCCCGCGTACGTCATCACCCACGGAAACAACATTATTAAGATGCTTGATGAACATACTCATCTATAAAAGAGTTCGAGAGTTTGAGATATGATTGTCTGATACTGAGTACTAACACATCAGCGCAAGCGCTGCTGCTTGGTGGCAAGGTTAGCAAGTATGTATAGTAGTGATCCGGCCGGACCTTGCATAAGGGCGTATCACCCGTTAAAGAAAGAGTTGCTGTTCGAAAGGCTGCGGCTGACTTTAGTGTATCAAATAACTATGTATGTTACGCAGTCGTTGGCAGTGAAACGCTTGTGGTCGTGGCTTATAAAAACACGAGTTCGGAAATTACGGAATGCTTTGGTGTTTTATATTTTATTTAGTATTACTTTGAAATTTCAAATATGTTATATATCCTTATCAAATATTTATTATATATACCAGTGCTTCTAATTACACGTCTTTTCTTAAAAAAAAAACTTTATAATACTTTTTGAATAGGTGCAGTGAATTTTACTTTGTACTGTAGGTAAATTATTAACACGTTAAGTGCGAAGCGAGGCCTAAATCACCCCTGATGCAACTTCCCTGTGGTGCGGCAAGCAAAAAAGTGAATTTCTCTGTCGTGCGAATGGCATAGCTTTGGTTTGGTCCAGTGTAGGAAAGAGATAAATATATATTTGAGATACACTAATGGTTCCGGACTCGGTGGTGTACCTACCTTGGTACCGGATGTCTTAGGCCTCGTGCCGCACTGAATTAATATAATTTTAATGCAGTGCGGAACGAGGCTAAAACGTCCCATATCCCCCCTGACCTCGTACCGCACTCAACGCGAGCTTCCCGCGACCAGTGTTGTGCATCACGTCGATTGGACAGCACGTCCTTTTACAGCGCCGAACATGTCTAAACGATGTCGGAAGAAGTTAATTTTAAAAAACCCAGAAACAGAGCCAAAACAGGTAAGTTTTTAATGAAGAAATCTTCAGTAAGTACCTAGTTTTTTCTTATCTTGGTAGCTATGTACCTAAAGTAAGTGTAAGATATTATTACTTAAGTATATTATACCTAAAGATATTATTGGTAATAACGATTATTGACGTACCTAATACTTTGCAACATATCTAGAATTACCTATTATTCTATATCGTGATAATAATGTTATTATTATTAGGACTTAACACTTAATTGATATTTTTGTAGGTAGTGAAAAACTCCACAAGAAACGCAAAGCAGCCGTTGACAAAACAGGTAAGTAATATAATTAATATTTCAGTAGTTCTTTGTCTAGGTTTTGAAAGTAGGTATATAAATATTAAAGATTTTTAGGGTTCCGTATCGAAAGGATAAAAACAGGACCCTCTATTACTAAGACTTCGCTGTCTGTCCGTTTGTCGCGATAGTTGAAGTTTTCTCAAATTATGTAGGCCGCTATTACAATAATACTAAAAAGTTAAAAACAACAAAATACCTATGTAAAGGGATATTTTTAATCACCAAGTTTGTTAAGTGTGTTAGATTCGACTTATGTAAATTTTACAATATATGTCACGTGGTCGGAAGAGAGCACCAGGCGGAGTATATCATTGTACGATGGTAAAAGTACAGAAATTATTGTGTTAGTAATTTAAGAAACTCAATATTTTAATATGAAATGTTTTGTTTTTAGCCATCTTAAATAAAGGATTACAGTGTTTGTAAGTACGTTTTGTATAAGCATGCGTGGAAATGATATTTCTAACATTTATCTATAAGATTACTTGTGTGAAAAGCTTGATACGAGAATTAATTTTGCACTAACTAATACACCGTTTTTATATTAAACCTTTAACATAATATTCAACAACATAAGGTGCTGCCAAATGTAATCGCATGTAAATAATCTGGACCATAATAAAGCTTGAGAAGAAAGATGTAGCATACAGACTATTTGGTATAAAATGACAG
Source organism: Pandemis corylana (assembly GCA_949127965.1). Lineage (NCBI taxonomy): Eukaryota > Metazoa > Arthropoda > Insecta > Lepidoptera > Tortricidae > Pandemis > Pandemis corylana. Next base: position 4,228,081 of record OX421859.1, on the reverse strand, counting down.
TATATTATATATAATATACCACAGCTTCACTCGCTTCAGTCTTCACTCGAAATCTAGGCTTAATGCGTCTCGATTAAATCTGCTATCGGTTCATGAATAAAGCGTTTACGGAGTGGGACTGGGATTCTAAGTATTTATTGTAAAACAAATCTTAAAAACTTTCTTTAAAAGTGTGTGGTGTGTGTGTGTGTGAGTTTGTTTTTTGTAATGAATAAGCATGCCAAATTCATCTCTATTTTTAAACTGCTGTTTATATTTTGCACCACTTACATGAATAATAATATAACATCTAATAAAGCGAACCCTCCTAGGTTGTAACCACTCGCGAAATAGAACAACTTTCATAAGAAAACGATAAAAATACTTTTTTAAGAAAATTTGTATACAGGTAATATCAGTTGTTCCAACTGGTTGCCTTAATTATGATACCTATACTTATTGGTAATAAAATTAACTTGTCACACAAAACTTACTCTTGGGACTTTGTATAGGAAGTATTATATTTTTTCTTTCTTTTATTTTGATGAAACTTGTTTACTTTCACGAGTTGTATCACCACCTAAAGAGGGTTTTCATTTAAGAATAACACTTTGTTTAAACTATCACCAAGCAAAGGCTTTCTCTAGCAGCTTATTAATTAATTCTATTTTCAAGTGTACCGGTCATACAAAGCCAATATTTTTAATTAGGTACTGAATTGTCACTATGACGAAGACATTTTGATATTTTACAAACCTGGTTACTTATATGAAAATGATTGAACTTAGAGACATTTTTGGCGATCTATTAAATAGTCTATAAAGAAAAGTACCTACTTTGAATATCATAATACGTAAACTAGTCGGTGAGCCCGCTTTTTTTTTTTTTTTTTAGTAGCCCGTAGGGATCCCACTGCTGGGCAAGGGCCTCTCCCAAACATTTGGGAGGAATTGCCATAATCGCCACGCTTGGCAGGCGGGTTGGCGATCGCAGTAAGATGTCAAACGGTTCAGAGACGCTGCTGCCCGTCTTCTGTGTTCCTTTATTCCCTTAGTCGCCTTTTACGACACCCACGGGATGAAATGGGTTGGTACTATTCGCCGCCGGCACCACACAGCTTTATTTGCGTATCGTTTTTTTTTCTTGTCATTTCTATTCTATTTTTTTACCGTGTTTTGATCAGTACACTCAATAAATAGCTACTGGTGGCTGAGAACTGCCTGTTTATGCAAAATACAATATGTGAGTCATTTTTTTCAGAGTCCACCGAGAAGTGATGTCCAACCAACCAATCGGCCAACATTGCCAATTGAAAATGTGTTTGACGATGAGAGTGATGAAGAGATTTTTCCAACAAATAAACGTCAAAAAACATATTTTTCTACTGAACCAAATATAACTGAAAAAATCGTACCTTTACATGAATTTAGCTCACAACAAGAATGTGTCATTGATAAACAACAGTATGACAATACAAAACAATATACTTTCTTACATGGGCACCCAAGCTCTATAATTATTGCAAATACAAGAACATTACAACACAAAGCAAAAACACGTGCTCAGACTGCCACTAAAAAAAATTCAATTTATCCTGATCAAGTGAAAGAACCAGAAGAAACAGTTAACCTCAGTCCAAACATCCGAAAAACTATTCAACTCAAAACACAAGAAGAAACAGTGTATCTCAGTCCTAGTATCGGAAAAACTTGTCAAATATTGCAGAATGTTCGCTTGTCCGCTTCTAGTGCTTCAACCTCACCAATAAAAAAACAAAATCCTATAGGTTCCCCTTCAAAAGATTTTCCTCATATAACTACGGAGAGCAGAGCTGGATCTTTGTCAGAAATCTCACGCTCCAATTTACTGGATTGTAATATATCACTTAGTGAGGACAACATTCAACAATTACTTCGTACTCCGACACAAAAAAGACCGAGAGAAAATGTTACATCCGAAAAAAAGTCATGAAATAGAGGTCTCTGTAATTGTAGAAAGTATTCCTGATGACAATGTTAAAGGAAAACGAGACATGAATAACAAATTGCCAACTGTTCTAAAATCACCTGATATTGTCGAATATGATATTATTGAACATATAGACTGCGAAAACAATAATATAATACAAACAAACAAAATATGTCACAGTGTGCAGAATATTCGAAAATCACCTGAGTTGGATGAGAGTAATAATATGGAAGATGATAATTTTAGCGGTACTGACAATGATTATAGTCCTTCGGAGGAAGAGTGTAGTGATTCGGAAGAGTATGCTTCAATGGAAAATTGCGTTCATTCAGATCAGGATTTATCTCCAGATAGTGAATATGAAGAAGCTACAGAAGATGACATTTTAGTCACGGACGAAACATTACCCGGCACGCAAGCTAAAGATCACGATGAGTGGGAAAATATATCGGAAAGTCCCATAACTTTTAATGAATTCGCTGGAGAATGTACGTTTAATTTACCCCCGTTTGTGGGAGTTACACCTGAAGATATATACAAGATGTTTGTTACAGATGAGATGATTGATATAATGGTATCTGAAACAAATGCTTACGCACAAAAGTATATACAAATAAATCAACAAAATATGAAACGTAATTCACGCATGACAAAATGGAGTGACACCAGTTCTCAGGAAATGAGAACATTTTTGGCTGTTTTAATGGCAATGGGTTTGTGTAGTTCCTAATTTAAATTTATACTGGGGAAGAAACAAATTGTATCGAAACGAATTTATTTCTTCAGTAATGACAAGAGACAGATTTTTATTGCTACTTAAATGCTGGCATGTCAGTGATGTAAGTAATGAAGACCAAACTGACAAACTATATAAAATTAGAAATTTGTTCACAAAGATTACAGAAAACTTTCGACGTATTGCAAATCCTGGAAAGTATGTGGTAATCGATGAAACCATGATACCATGGAGAGGAAGACTAGGTTTTCGCCAATATATAAAAAACAAATCACACCGGTACGGCGTAAAGCTTTATAAGCTTTGCACTCCCGAAGGTTATACTTCTGAGTTAGAGGTTTATACAGGGAAAAAAAATCAGAAAAAGAATTAGAACACAGTAAAAAAGTAGTGTTAAGATTGATGACAAATCTGACAGAAATGGGTAGAATCGTAATAGTAGACAATTACTACACTTCGTTGGGCCTGGCAGAAGATCTTCTATCACAAAAAACATTTTTATGTGGAACACTTAATAAAATACGGAAATATCTGCCAAAGCAAGTTACTAGTTACAAATTGCAGAAAGGCGAAATTATTGGAAAAATGAACAAAAAGGGCGTAAAGGTAATGAAATGGATGGATAAACGGAATGTTTTGATGTTGACTACGTGCAAAGATCACGATGATAACCTGATAGATACTGGAAAAAAGAAGAGAGGAACCGACGAATGCATAAAAAAACCGGGATGTGTTTTGCTGTACAATAAAACAAAAAAAGGCATTGACTTTTCTGACCAGATGTCTTCTTATTATACAACTTTGAAGAGAGGAATCAAATGGTGGAGAAAAGTTGTAATGGAGCTAATATTTGGTACGGCGCTAATTAATGCCTGGATTGTGTTTAATTCAATCCAAACTGATGGAAAAAAGTTACCAAAAAGACTCTTTGTGGAGAAACTTATAGAATCTTTAATAAAAAAGGAAATCGATGAGACCCCAGGTAATGTAATGCTTAGATATATTTCTTGACAGTCAACGTGTTGAAGCTTTCATAAACTAAGCTTGACATTTGGTCATTATTAAGTTATTTATTATTGTTTCCTTTTAATTATTCTGAATTTAAGCTACCTTACCTACCTACTCTTTCAACATTTTAAGTATAAAACAAACACATTCATTTGATGCAGTTATACCTACATTATCATTGTTATTCTCATCTACGATCTAACCTAAGTAACAATGTCAGTTTTATTACGTTATCTTTACATTTTTGTTATTTTTCAGCACCTGAAAGCGCACGCCATTGCCTCGAAAAGGGTGAAAAAAGGAGAAGATGTGTTGGTTGTTACCAAAAACTACGCACATTTTTACCATCTCGTGAAGCTGATAAAAAATCCAAAAAGATTTTGACTCAGTGCACTCAGTGCAAAAAATCTTATTGTCTACCCTGTTTCAATGAAAAACACTCATAAATAAGTACAACATATATATTGAGATTTTTATAAAAAAAGTATATTGATACTGATTTTTTAATGTTAATTCAAGTTCTAATAATTGTATTTTTAAAGCCCGAGGCAGAATAAATAGGACAGTTTCTTTTCTACTTCTGGTTGCCTTTTTTTTCTATTCTGTGAACCGCATTAAGATTTTCATATACAAATAGAAAGATAAACCTTATGCATAAACCGTAATCCATTATTTTCCAATAATAAGTCTGTAATAGGTGCCTCTTAATGGTATAGAATGGAACGCTTCGTGCGCGAGTCCGACTCGCACTTGGCCGGTTTTTTTTTCTTTATGGCGCCTTCAAGCACAATTTAGATTATTTAAAAAAAATGTATCCTTTGATAGCTTTGTGTTGTTTTGTCAGGTTTTGCCCTTAAAACGATCTAATGAGATATAATTGATCAAAATCGGTCAAGTCGTTGCGTAGTTAAGACAGTTTAAAAACGTCGATATTATTTTTCCCATCACTAATCGCAGCGAAAATTTGCCCTATTTCAGTGCGTTACGAGGTGTATAAGATCCCATATTTTGTTTTGCTAATAATTCCTAAACTAGCCATCAGATCCCGGGGCGACGGTGGATTAGGGTTCATCAATTCACTGTCTATATCAATAAGGACCAAAATTCTCATTTATCTTTGATTTCGCGCCAGAAAATGGATTTTAGTCTGTAAAAGGAGGTGGGGTCTAATAGACCGCGTGTCGCCCTAACGTCTGGTCACGGTACGGGCCGATTATACCTCGTGCCGCAGGAACGGAAAGTATGCAAAAATTGGTGCCGCAGCTAACGTGTTAAAAGTATTAGTGAAATATTTTGAAGCCAATTATTTATTTTTACTAAACAACCACACAACACCCACCAAATACATTTCATTATGGAACTCCATACGAGTATGAAATAATTGCTTTATACATAAGATATTAAGTAAATAAGTTAATAATTTGCCTTTTTATCCATACGCCGACAATCATGCTAAATAGCCCTTAGGTCTAGTTACCTTAGTGTCTGTCTACCCCGTAAGGGTTATAGACGTGTTTTATGTATGTATTTTCCTAAAATCCCTGGTGGACGTTTCCACGGAACCTACTTAAAGAATCGCTGGTTTATACGGTATCACTGTAGAGTAGGTAACTAAGGCTGTTACTAAACCAGAGAACTACAAATCAACCTCATTTGTACTCTATCGGGAGAGATAGAGGTTTTCTTTAAACTAATATGTTACCATTTTTAGTCCTAGTGTTGGCAAGAACTCGGTCAGGGAAACCAACCTTGATCCTGGGCCCCCACCGGTTCCATGCGCGCACTGACTGCAAGGGGCCCTGTGTCCGGTGGAGATGCATCAAAACTTCCAGGGGAGGTTGTCGCGCTACTGTTGTCACCTACGAAAACGAAATAATCCAGAAAGAAACGAAACACAATCATTAAATAAAGTACTTACGTGTTTTTTTTTGTTACACGTAGGAATCCGTTGTTATTATTTAATTCATTTCCAACCATAAACACACATAGCGTTGTGTGTATTTTCAGCCCGTGCTTCGGCGCCTGTTTGCAGTTATTATTAAATATAAAATAACCCAAAAATGTATTTAACACGCAATGCTTTAGTTTACACAACGATCCGATTTATAAAGACGTGAGTTATCCGGTACTTTCTAACGTTGACTGTACTTAAAATCATGAAGTTGGTGCATAAATATCTTGAAATTTTAGGTCCAGTTTTTACTAAAACTTGAACTGGTAAGCCGATCATGCTTCTGGGCCGCCATCGTTTCAACTGTGACTCCGGTTACAAGGGGCCTCGTATGCGATGGAGACATATCAGAACTTGGGATGGTTGCCGAGCTACCGTCGTGGCGTCGCGACCGTCGCGATGACATAAAAAAATGTTTTCTTTAAACGAACTTCTCACCATTTTCAGTTGCAGTGTTGGCGAGAACTCGGTCAGGCAACCCAACGCTGATGCTGGGCTCCCACCGGTTCAACGCCCGCACGGACTGCAAGGGGCCCTGTATCCGGTGGAGATGCGTCAAAACTCCCAGAGGCTGTCGCGCTACTGTTGTCACCTACGAAAACGAAATTATCCAGAAGCAAACGAGACACAACCATTAAATAAAGTACCTACGTCATGTTTTCTGTTACACCTATGAATCCATTGTTATTATTTACTGTATTCCTACCCACAACTTACTTAAAAAATATATACTTAAGATTATCAAGTTGGTACATAAATATCTAATAATTTTAGGACCAGTATTTACTAAAACTCGGACTGGTAACCCGGTACTGCTTCTGGGCCGCCATCGATTCAACTGTGACCCCAGCTACAAGGGGCCTCGTATGCGATGGAGATGTATCAGAACATGGGATGGTTGCCGAGCTACCGTCGTGACGTATGACAACGAAATCATCCAGATGGCGAAAGAACACAATCATAAATAGAGTTTTAGTTTAAAAGTCTTCTTTAACCCTGTATCTAAATCTACTGAATTAAAAGTTGAAATTTGGTGAACACGTATGTACTTTTGCAATTAACCTATTTACGAATTTAGGGGTCACTTTTGGGGTTAAAGTAGAAAATAAAACAAAATGCTTTTACTTAAAAAATATCGTGTGACATAAAGAAAGAAAGAAAGAAAGAGAGACATTTATTTACATACATTCGATACACGTAGATATAAAACAAGGAGAAATACAATATACTAAGGAATAGTACCGATATGGCGTAAAATGGACCCCACTCAGCATAATTTTGCGGCTAGCCGCAACGCTGTTTTTCAGTGGGCCAGATAAAATTATAAAATTAAACACAAAAGACACATACACTGTGGCGACACGCACGCCAGTGGAAAGCACTTCACAAACAAAACGTAACGTAGATATTAAAGTTTATATAATTTAAAATGATTTAAAAAGTATAAGGAAAAGACAAGGTAATTGACTACTTTTTACCGTTAACTACAAAAATTGTTCCCTGGATACAGATAACAGGAAAACTTATAAGGTCGTTCTCACCAGTCTTCCGCGGTGGGCAGCGGCCCGTTGCCCCAGTCCAGTTCATATTCATACTAATTACGGGCAAAATCTGATGTAATTAGTTAGGACGATGGAGCACAATAAATTTCATTGTCAAAGAAAATTTTAATTTGTATGATTGTGAACTAGACCATCAAAATGATAATATACAGTAATATGCGACTTCGATATGCACGTCAAGTTGGTTTATAAAATGCGATTTATTTTTAGAAGCAGTATTTACTACAACTCGGGCAGGTAACCCGGTACTTCTTCTGGGCTCTCATCGGTTCAACCGCCACGCCGGGTACAAGGGGCCCCGTATGCGTTGGAGATGTACCAGAGCTCCGGAAGGTTGCCGAGCTACTGTCATCACTTACGAAAACGTAATCATCCAGATACCGAAAGGGCACAATCATTAAATTTGAAGTTAATGTAATGTGAAATTAGTAATTTTACAGTTAAGTCGCAGGTTTCGACATTTTATCACGTTTTCTTATGTTCAGCCAGTGCTTCAGGAATCTAAATATATTAGGTATTGTAAATTAGGGCTATGTTTATAAATTATTTTGCAACTAATCTGGATTGAATCTTTAAATGTTTACTTACCCTCTACAACTCTGCGATTCCAGTATACATGTTTACTTGATATGCAATATAATTGTAGGACCAATAATTACCAGAGGCCGGGAAGGCAACCCGGTGCTACTTCTGGGTACTCATCGGTTCAACCGTCACGCCGGGTACAAAGGGCCCCGTATAAGATGGAGATGCACTAAAGTCCTTGAAGGATGCCGAGCTAACATTTTGACTTATCAAAACGAGGTCATCCAGATGTCTGATGAACATAATCATTAAAATAAATGAACATTCCTTATTGTGCATTTTTTATGTAAACTTTTGTTCGTATGCTATTTAAAAAATTAGTTGATAAACTGACCTGTGGCATTAAATTATTTTTAGAAGCGGTATTTATGAAAGGTTGGACTGGTAACTACTACTGGGGACCGATTCAATCGGGTGAATGCATACAAAGGCCCCAGGATAAGGTGGGGGTGTATCAAAACCCCAGTAGGTTGTCGAGCTAGCGTCATCACCTACGAAGACGACGTTATTAAGTTATTTTCAAACCATAGTCATTTATAAAACATGAATGTCTTACTTTATAATTAGTTTTGACGAAATGACAAGAGCACTAACTTAAACGAAATTTATATGCTTGCAACATGTGAAAGAAAGATAGTAAACGATATGCTTACTAGTTGGTCGGAAGTATTTTTGAGTAATCGAATAAACTGTGCTTAGTTGGCTATGGGTCAATTGATGTACATGTTCTTCAGACAGTCATATTTCTTGGATAATGATTATCATAATCGTAATTATACAATATGCATAAAGTTTCAATAAAAATATAAATGACCTTCTGGATTATATTCATACAATAAAATAATGTATTTAATCCTGTTCAAATCCACTTTTATATCCAAATAGACCGCCAATTGCCTACCTTACCTTTTTAGTTTTGAAAAATCACTGGACTGATTTGTGGTTTTCAATCAATATTTGTATGGTTTTGCATTGTGATTTTACATTATCATCTATGAAAACGAAATTGTGCAGATTAACACGGACCATATCACAAACATGACAAATGCAAGGAGTGCCATAGCTATTACTCGAAATTACCAGTTGCGAATAGTTGAATTGTTCGGCTTTATTTTCTATCTATATAATTGGTGACAATTAACTGACTGGTGGTTCTCAATTTTATTTTGTACAGGTATATCTGTAGTTTATTTGTAAAAAATAATGTCTAACGGTAAAAAACAAGATCCTGTTATTCTAAATTATTTTATGACGTGGTTAATTTTAGAGGCGGTATATGCGACGACTCGCACCGGCACTAAGGTGCTGGTGGTGGGCGGGCATCGCTTCAACCGAGCACACGGATACAAGGGTCCAAAACTTCGGTGGAGATGCACCAGAAACTCAAACGGATGCCGAGCTTACATCTTAACCTATGATGACGACATTGTACAAATAAACACGGAACATAACCATTAACATCATAATTTGAGGATTTACTTGCATCGATCTGGAATTCCGGATTGACTTGAATCTGAATTGAGTTTTGATCTTAAGATCACAAGTTAATATGACTACACATTTTTGTGTTATTATAACATACATAAGGACAACATATTAAAAAAATCGTTATTAAATCGAGACAGATAGTGCAAATTTACGTAAATACTTTACGTAATTACTTTTAAATATTGTCTTTGAATGGCTCATCCGGTAAGGTTGACAGCTCGCGAATGGATGATGCGTCTAGTCTTTCAAGCATCTATCATTAATTTTAAGATCAGCCGCTTGAAACTGTTCCGGCGAAACAAGTCGATGCGAAGTGATGGGAAACCGATGCGAAACGATGTCTCAAAATATTGATTGCAAAATGATTAAATTGTAGACAATGTTTTACAACATAGACTCTAGTTACTACTAGAGCATCGAAGCTTGCAAGCGTTCATAGTCGGTGGATTCAGTTTAGTATCAGACGAAGACAGTATGGGAAAAACTTTCAGCAAGCCATGGTATAATATTTTATATCAGGTATTTATGTATGTATGTATGTATCATATTGAACATACAATTTCAGAACCATTCTACACCACGACGTTAAAAGGGAACAGAGTGTTGCAGCTGGGCCCCCACCGGTTCAACCGGCAGAGCGGGTACAAGGGGCCCATGTTTCGGTGGAAGTGTACCAAACATTGCAGCGGCTGCCGGGCCCATGTATCGACATTGGATAGCGAGATTGTTAAGATAATGAACGTACATAATCATTAAAGTGAATACAAACTTTTTATTACACTTTTTTTACTTAAAGTAACTTGTAGTTTTGTGACCTTGCTATTTAACCATGCCAACTTAGCGGTACGGATTAGAATCAACTTGGGAATCAGATTATATTAATAATTAATCAAATAACTAAAATGAAGCTTGTCGGTACGAATGAATAAAAATGTTCCATAGAGTCTACAAAGACAACTTACTTTACCAATTTTTTGATTAACTGGTAATGGTGTAGTTATATTTTGTTTAGACAATAAATTAAATTACTCACATAATTAAACTACTTCAACTGTGCTTGTGTCTGGGCATGTGTGTTGCAGAAGTGGTAATCAGCACGACCCGAGCTGGCAACCCGGAGCTTCAGCTGGGCCCTCACCGGTTTAACCGGCAGAGCGGGTACAAGGGGCCCATCATGCGCTGGCGGTGCGTCAAGCACAGCACGGCTTGCAGCTGCCGTGCCACCGTCACCACCTACGAAAACGACATCATGAAAATATTTGATGAGCATAATCATTAATGTGTACCTACTAAAGGTGAAACACTTAATTAAATGGCTTGTTGTATGTGTGAGTAATGTGTGCGAATAGACAAATTGACGTTCCAAATTAGAAAGATGACTTAAGTCCCGTATCAGTTCTGTACACTACTACATACAATAGGTCACTCACTTAAGTTTTTCACCTATATCCGCGCTACCAAGGATTGGACTGCATCTGTCAAGATTTAGCAGCATCCATCACATATTAAAGTTTTAAATATCTACCTACCTAGAGCGCATTTTTCTAGAGATGTGACCTAGCTAGATCGGTTTTTTCTCCCCTAAAAACGCCTAAAAGTAGTTCGAAAACGTCTCGAAGAGTCCTTTTCGAGATCTCAAATTATTGATATATAGTTAATTACATTTTGATATAATAGTTAAGTACATACAAATATTGATATTGCTCGTTTAAGTCGTTAATGATTAACATTTTGGTAAACTGTAATGGATCGAGGAACATTTCATTCACTGTATAATTTTTTAACTATTTCATTTAGCTATAAGTATTAACATGATGGAGAAAATCTCATAATCAAGATAATAAACACGTTATTAAAATTGATTCCAGCCCCGATATTTACTTCTACACCCAAAGGTAATCCCGTGATGCAACTCGGTATCCATCGCTTCAACAAGATCTTCCGTTACAAGGGCCCCAAAGTGCGCTGGAGGTGCGTCAAGAACGCCTCCGGGTGCCGCGCCGCAGTCGTTACCATCGAAAATATTGTAATAAAGACAATTAACGGGCATACTCATGATTAAAAAAAAAATTAAGCGTGCCTGAAGAACAATTCTTGGTCCGAGAGGGTTGTCATTGATTTTTTTTTGCGGATATGTGTTTATAAAGGACTAGCGCGCTATTTCTAAATTAGAATTTCGTAATTTTCGGAAATTTCTGTGTGTGTCTCGATCCATTTTATATGCGTTTGTAAACAAACCAATTTTATGAAATCCCACACAATCGCTAACTGTTTGCACCACATCCACCGGAATGTTGAAAGATCATACCTACTTGATATCTCACGACATTATATAATAATTAAACTAATAGACTAATAGTTATATAAGTCATTATAAGTCATAGTATATTTTATTGAATCAGGCGTTACTTTGCGGAGGTCCATTTCAACGAACAAAAAATTTTCCTTGCTACTCCGCTACTCACGTGCAAGATAACCAAACCTGTGTGACCTGTGTGTGTTTCGATATTTTACACTTTTGTGAGAAGGTTTTACGGATATTCGAGCAGTTGGAAATAATTAGGTACAATAATAGTGGTTCAATAATTAATGATCAGGTGAACTTGGTTTCATCGCCTTTATTGCGTGTCCATTTTGATGAATAGAAAAATTGTTTTTGTTAAATACATAACTCTTTTTGGGGTACGTATCATAATACATAAAGTTTAAAATGTATAATGGGTTAAAATACATAATGGTTTATAATATATAATGCGATTTTCTCAGAAAGTTACAAATTAACAGGATTGTTATAAAATAAACCTAACCTAACCTAAACCAATCTATAGATTACGATATCAAAAAAGTTCATTTAGCTAATAGTTTTACAGAAAATTGCGTTATATATTTTGAACCATTATGTATTTTAACCCATTATACATTTTTAACTTTATGTATTCTGATCCGCTCCCCCCTTTTTGTTTTTACTGTAGTCTGAAAATTTTTGGGAGGTAGTTGTTTGTGTACAATAAAAATCATAAATAATAGGGTAGTTTGGAGTAATGTAGGTACATTATGCTTATTTATACGGTTTCGAATCAGTACGACGTTGGTTTGCATGTGTAACAGTTGTGTTCATTAAACTTTGATAATGATCCCGTAGAGGGATCGAAACGCGTCAGTGTTTGTGTGGTGTAAGGGATAATTAAGTTTGTGCGATTTATATGTGTTTTATTGGCTGCAGTGGAGGGAGGGTTGCATGAAAAACATATATATTTCACACAGGTTTGGTCATCTTGCACGTGAGTAGCGGAGTAGCAAGGTAAATTTTTTGTTCGTAGTCATAGTATAAGTTAGAATTTCAATTTTATATGAACTCGGGGTGACTTGTTTGTTTACAAACGAGGGAGATACACACTAGAATTTGAAACATAAAGTTGCGTTCACGTTTCGCGTGTGTGTTTTAAACCGGCTTAACAAATTATAAATATTATATAGGGTATAAAATAAACATGTTTTTCCGTGCGTCTTTTAGGTTATATTTATTTGAATTATAATGTGTCAAGTAACCAATAAGATACAATGTGTATGAAAACATGTCATTCTAGAAGAATTTTGAGCTTGCGTTAGTAATATTTATCAGTTCATGTAAAGTTTGTGTAATATAAATGTTTTTCGCGTGTATTAAGAACTTAAGTACACAAGATACTGAGATTTCATTTATTCCTCATAAAATGTGACTGATATTAGTTGATATTTAGACTGGTTTTATATGTATTATTATTAATTTAGGAAACTTTTTTTATGTTACAGAAGGAAAACCAATTGGCAAATCATCTTCAAACGATGGTAAGTACTCGCAATCACTAGCGATTCTGGACGCTATTTGCACAGGGTCTTAGGGCCGCCTAAGTATGCGAATTAGTGCATTGAAGCGAGACTGTGACAGCTTAAATGGTCTCGCGTGGTGCTTTGTAAAGACAATTTACGTTTGAATTTCTAAAGGGGATTGTGTAACGATTTCTAGCCTCCATCGTTTCAAATTGATTTTACCAAATATTAAAAAAAAATATTAGCAGGTCATGATTGAATCTGCCATTTGTTTCCGGAGGTCCATATTAATGAACAAAAACAGTTATCAAGCTTCTCTGCAATTACACTTGCAAGACAACGACGTATTATGTTTACACGCAAAACCCCCCATCCCTCCGTTTCCATATTTATCAACAGTAACATCGACACCACAAGACATTGCAAACTCTGTACGAGTGAGTTCATTCAACAGTTGATTTTATAAAGAGTTTAGCCAATATTGAGCACAACTGTCTGAACTCTCAAGCAAACAAAATAACGGGGGCATGTACAAACGTAGCTCTGTCTTGCACGTGTGGTTGCGGATGCGGACTAGCAAGGTAAGGATTTTTGTTAAAAAAGATTTTTCTGTTTCAGAGGCGAGTATTAAGTACACTGCGAGGGGTAATCCAGTTCTTACGTGGGGCGATAACAAGTTTTACCGAATAGTCAGCCGAAACGATCAAGTCAGAATGCATTGGTATTGCAGCAAAAGAGCCAGCGGCTGTACTGCTAGACTAGTTACCGAAAATAACGTATTTGTAGAAATTAGAAACGTGCATAACGGCCATACGAGTAAGCGATGCGCACGTAATACAACAAAGCGTAATTGAAAATAGAACGTGGAAATCAGGATTAAATTTGATACATTACTTTTGTGTTTTTAAATATTTACATAATGAATAAAAATTGTGTCGACATAACAACGATACTTTTAAAACTTTGTAAGTACAGATGTTTCCTTATACATGATTTTAGATTTTATAATGACGAAAAATTGTTACAAACGAAGTAAATAAGTAGCACAATTATTTTGACATTTTATATGATCTTCGAAATTCTGATGTAAAATTTTATGTAACTATTTGTTCTTATCAAAAATGTTGTAGAGTTAAGAAAATTGTGTACAATTGGATTTTAATTATGTCCTACTAAGTAAGTTACCAAATAGGTATCAAATAAAAAGTTAGAGTGAAATCTTCGTAATTTGATTAATATTCGTAACTACAATAACTTTGATTTTATCAACGTAATTTAAGTTTATTTTATTGCAATTCCAGAATATTAGTACTTGCAAAGGACGATGCAAGTAATCTTTGGCATCCACCGCTTCAACTTGAGGTACTTAATATTTATCAGGGCCCAAAAAGACTGTCCTATGGATAGAGATCCTGCGGTTATAAGGCAACTTTTAGTACATGTGATAAGTACGTACATTATATCGTTTAGAGTGAAAATTGAACATGATCAGTTTGAAACGGCGGAAGAAAAAGTCAAATCTAAAAACGTGAAACATTATTTTCCTGTCATTCACATTTGCTTACTAGGGGCCATAAATAAAGCATGTCACACATTTATTTAGTGGGGTCTAGAAATGCGTGATACACGAACAAAATAATTGCGTCTTCATAGTAAACCCTCTCTAAAAATGATGGAATTGGTGTGAAGTACTTTATGGACGGCCCCCAAGTGCAAATAACCAATATATAAAAAGCTTTTAACTGACACTGCCTACGTTTTGCTTAGGTGGTGGACTAGTTACACTGAATTTTTATTTCTGTAACTTACTTGCCGAACTGGTTAAACATATATACGTAGCTTTTTGCAAAAATAAATTTTCATTTTCATTTTCGGTCCGCCAGTCCGACTCGCACTTGACTTGAAATTTGGGGGTTTTGGGGGCAGTGTTTTTGGATGATTTCTTTGCAATTTGCAATGTTTTCTTGCAGCCCCAGTTTTCAGCAACACGCCCAGGGGCAATCTGGCGCTCCTGCTCGGTCCCTTCAGGTTCAACAGGGTGCGCTGGCAAGGGAACAAAGTGTATTGGACCTGCGTCAGAAGACCATACGGATGCAAAGTGAGGCTCACAACGGTTGACGATCGAATCGTTAAGACATTGCACGAGCATGACCATACGCACGCACGGCGTCGCAAACATACAACCCTCAGACAATAAAGAAGTATAATTGCTTTATATATCTTCATAAGAAAATCGTGTTTTATCGGTTACGTCCTCTGCGTGACAAATATTTTTCTTTAAACATATTTCTGAAACCAAAGATCTGCATTATTTATATCTATTTTCATTGTAAATTTTCATTACGCAATATTGTGTTAATTTTCTTCCATATTCTTCTTGCACGACTGATTCAATCAATTCTCCAAGCTTTTTACAAATTATGGTCATTTCATCTGAAAATAACATTTTTTTTGAAATACGTAAACACTTCAATTATTGAGTCTTATTTTATTTACTTCTTTTGGTAGCAAATTTAGCATTTGTACGTGATTTAACGACCTTTTTAGTTCGTGTGCCTTGTTTATGTACAGTCGACGTCAAAGATATCTTTACACTTTAGTCGTTGTAACTTCATGTTTGAACTTTAATATGAAGTTGTCAGAGTGCTTGGAGCAACAAGGCACTAGAGTGTAAAGATATCTTTGGCGTCGACTGTACCCAAGTGAACTGACCAAACAGTACATGAGCGAAAAATATCACCAAAAAACATCGCTGACACAATAAAAACTCATTTAAAAAGTACTTACATTGCTAGCGTGTTTTTTTATTAACTTTAGGTGCTAAATACTGTCTTTTAAAAATCCTTTGCATGGTGGTGACGAAAAATTATTTTTCAGTACCAGTATTCGGCTTAACGAAATCCGGCAATAGGGTGATCCAGATAGGACCTTACCGGTTTTACAAGTGCAAAAGCAGAGGGTCCAAGGTGCGATGGACTTGCTATAAGAGCTATAAAAAATGCCGCGCCTCCATCACCACCCTTGATGACGTTATCATAGCCACGCGGAACGAGCATAACCATTAGACGATTACCTACACTAGATCTTACAAGACTTCCTACTTCGTCTTCTTACTTCTTTTTGTCAGGAGTGCTCTGAGTGGCGTTATCCATGTCAATAGGACATCTGGTTAAGCGAATTTGCTGGTCGAAAATTATTATGTTTCTTGATAAAGTGTTCGTTGCTTGAATGGGTCGGCCATTACTGTTTATAATTTGAAAGGTGGTTCAGTTTTGTAGTTAACTGTTATGTTACCGTTTTTCGTATCTAGTTTTTTTCAAGAAAGTAGTAGTCCAATACATATACAGTAAATTTACTTAATGTAGTAAGCGTGATAAGTTTTGATTTTGTTCATACATTGTTTGGATAAGTTTGAGAAGAGTTCCTAATAATTATATTAGTTCTATCCTTTGTACCTCTATGAAATAAATAAATAAAAACATTATGAGTAGTATTTTAGATTTTAAAAAGTGTTTGGTAAAATTTCGTCTATTCAGCCTTTTAAGACAAATTAATTCTTTTAAATAGAAAACGTGAAGAGCAAAATTTGAAAATTCCTTAGTGACAGCGGATCTAGCGCAACATATTAATTATTTTAAAAATTTGTTAAATGTATTTTCAGTCTTCATACCCACTACCTACTGATTAAAAATCTAATCACTTTCTCGTCACATTGCCCGGTCCAGTGGTAGTCTCATCAACAGTTTCCCATTAGCTTCAATAATTTCCTTTTGTTCTTATGGTAGTGGTATTCGGTGCGACGAGGTTCGGCAATCCCCGTATAGAGATCGGCCCGTATAAGTTTATGAAACAGAAGACCTTCTGCGACGGACGCCGTCTGCGGTGGTCTTGTAACAAGGTAGCTCGCGGCTGCCCCGCGGCTATCATCACGATCGACAACGTTATCGTCAAAACCTACAAGGAACATCGTTGCCATACTGAACCGGAGCCAAATCAAGCGACCCATCATGATATTTCTTAAAACACTAGGTTTACAGGCGTCAACCGTTGTTGGAATGTGGCAAAAGATTTAGAATCGTTGGCCTATTGTTCACTGCCGTTTCGATTAATTTTAATAATGAGGCGGAGTATAGTAGAGAGTAACTCGTAGGTTATCATTTAATTTTCACCTTCTGAGCACACTTTTCACATAGACTACAGAAATATAAGTAAAGTGGCTTTTTTCTTCGTATTAATACTAGTTAATGTTCTAGCATGGTTATTTGTGTAATTTTTTGTTTTATTAATTAAGTCGGGCAAAATTAACGTTAAGTTTTTATATTTTTAAATGGAGTTTAGCATGTTTTAAAAAATTCCTTTGTGCATGTTTTAGTTGAAGAATACTGAGACATACTTATTAAATAAGCATGTTAACTTTCTACAACAGTTTTCTTTATCTTCTCACCCGAATATAACAATAAAAAGTTTTTTCTGTTTGTGTTTTCAACTACTTCATCAGCTTTAGTAGGTACTAGTTATTTTTCTTGTTTGTTTTACTCATAGTTTAGAGCCTTTGTTACTGTCTGGTCTTGGACTCTGGTCTACACCTTTATTTGTACTGCAGGGCCAGTCTTTGGCAAGACGCGTCGTGGCACTGCGACCATCATCGTGGGCAAGCAGAAGTTCCTGCTTGCCAGCAAGACTGGGAAGCAAAGCCGCTGGCGCTGCAGCTACCGTCGGTGCGGTGCCACCCTCTATACGGAGGCCGACGTAATCGTGAAAACGGACAACGAACACAGCCATGTTATTGAATAATCTGTCTCGATCAAGGGTGTTAAGGTGCGATTCAATTTACTCTTTGGACAGATTTCGTGTTCGACTTACTCTCAACTATTGCAGTATCCACTACTATGCTCGTATTTATACAGGCCGTCAATGCGAACTCAGGTAGCTCTATTTGATCAAGTACTACATAGCTTTTAAAGAATGTAACCCCCTCTAATGTAACGACTCGATTTATTCGTTTCTTTGCAGCTGATTGTACGTGGATCTGCAAAAATAACTTCTCTCAACTTAATTGCTCGTAAGAAGTGAGAATATATTTCTGAACCGTCAAATGTAGTCATTAGGTACCTTTCCAATTGACTGTACCTATACTTAATCTCAAGTTGTCGTGTAATTAAAAAAAAATAGGTACTCGAATTTATATTACGAGCTAGCGTAATACATGTAAAATTAGTAAGTCGAACTCGAAATGTTTGGTTTATTTAAGTTTGACATTTGAAATTGGACTTATGTTAATTTATGTTATGTTCCTATGCCGATGTTTTTGAACTTCGCGTAGGTATTTGCAAATCACTGAGAAAGGCTGTGTTTTTGTTATTTAAAGGGAGTTTTTTTTATTAAGTATTCGAAAACTTATAAATAGGAACAGTTCTGCTTTGATGTCACAAGTATCTGTGTTGAATGGAATTGCCGTCTTGGCTGCAGTCTGCTACCAGACGGTAAGTTAAACAAGTTCTGTGCCTAAACTTAGGTAAGTACCGAACCACTTCTACTTCTCTTCTAACTGGAAAGTTGATAAGTACCTAGGTACTTATGTTACAGAACCGACTGTACAAGAAACAGACAAATTTAGTGTTGTATTTTATCAGTTTTGTTTCATTTATATTTGTTGTTTGTAATTTTCTTTTAAGTGCCCATCTTGTTTAATCCGATACTAAAATTTTATGAAATTATTTCAAGTAGGTTTACTTAAAACTTATTGCGTAATAATTACATATCCAAAAAACCTTGTTTCTGAGTAGTGCTGACCTATTTCACCAACGTGACAATTGTCGGTGACAGGTGACAATTCTGTTCACACGACGAGAATCTACGCCGGTTGGCTTCATATTGAATACGTTGCCATTCGAATTGTCGCTTGTCTCCGACAATTGTCGAGCTGGTAAAGTAGGGGCCTGGCCGGCTAGCTAGAAACTAAAACAATGCCGACAAATCAGTCGAGTCGAGGGTTGTACTGTCTAGAGTTAAAGAAATAAATAGTTAAACCTGAGTTAGGGATGACAGTTCCATACATTTTGGCATTACTTAACTCTGGGTTCAAATTTAACCACAGTATAAGTAATTAGTACCTACTAACGTACAGAAAGCTCACTCTCTAGAGTTGATTAAATATAATAAAACTCTAGCCGCGTACATAGAGCACAATCTAGCTCGCTCCTGTTGTATTTACCCACAGCGATAATAGCCTACAGCCTCACACTCCATCACATTTCCCGCAAAATATTTATGCAAAAGTGTTACTACGCGAGAGCGCTTCTTTTAGTTCAACCGTTTCAATCATGGCCGTTCACGACGTCACCGCGTATTTATAAGGGTTGCTACTTACGAATTATATTTTTTGTTCTGTGGTACTATTACTTATTCTGTGGTAGCGGCTACAACGGAGTGAAGCGAATCAATGACAAGCCTTTTTTGGTTTCATTTTTGTAACGCGAGATCTCGGAAGCGCGAGAATCAACGTTCAACGCGTGCGAACTAAGCAGCGCGCGGCATGGCAACCCACTGACTGATTGTCCGGTCCGGAGTGTCCGGACCGGCCGCCGCACGTATTTGTAGTTTTAAACCTGAAGTGCGGAATGCGCCAGGCCTGAATTAACTCGAATATATATACCTAGTTAACACTGGCACGGGTCAGTCGGCATTAGAAAATTGCTTATTTTTGTACGGCACTCACACGGAACTTTTTAATTACAGGTCGATTCACAAGAGCTGGCACGAATGGATTGAATTGAATGTGTGAATGATAATACTATGTGTGTATAACAAAATGATTAAATACAGGTTAAGTTTTATTTTTTTCTTGAGTAAGTATTATGTACTTGTTTACAAAATATTAGGAGGCCCCTGTACAAACACGCCACTCACACCAGTGTCAAGTAACATTACTTCGTTCAATCCATTCGAGCCAGCTAGTGAATCGACCTGTGCTTAGGATTTAGGACAATTGAAATAGCATTATGGGGATATAATTTTTTAATGATAGTCATTTCATTACAACGATAGGTATGGAATAAAAGCGTAGTGAAACTACGTCTTTATTTCGTTTCATAAGTTTATAAAAGTTAAGTTTCGCTGTGAATAATGAGTTAAAGATATTTTTAAAAATATTGCTAGATGTTATTGTGGGAATAGTAACTTAAATACCTACTACATAATATATGTATAATGGCCTTGGGGACCAAGAAGGTTGTGAAACATAATTGATAATAATTAGTTATAGTTAGTTACAGCGTCAAATACCTACTTGTATTTCATATAAATTCTACCATTTATTTTTGTGAAAAATGCTATTGTTATAAGTCGAAAAAACTTACTGTAGTTTTAAAAATTCGTTAAAACTTTATTGTAAGTCGAATTTATAAATAGTAAAGGTACGTTTTTGTTTCATCACGGATATTAAAGGTGTGTTGCTTTATGTTTTTTGTTAACTATCGTATAACATAAATAACTTTTTCTATGGTTCGACTTTTAATTTTCACTAAAATTTTGTTTTGCTTTAAGTGAAGGGTTGGAGAAAGGCCTTTGTTCAGCAGAAGGACTTAATGGTTTAAAATCATAGTCAAATAATTGTGTCTGTGAATTAACAAGACAGTTGTAGTGATTATAGAAATGTAAATGTTGGACAAACGGTTCACAGTTTTGTTGCCAGATATAGATACACGTTGCCTCGTATAGGCATAAACATCACCATTTATACTTATACTTACTTAGGTCAATTTGCAAATCATTTTTGTTGGAGTGAAATAATTCTCTATTGGATTCAAGGACAATGTATATTTAACAATGCGAAAAAGATTCCGGTTTGACATTTTGGAGTATTTAGAAATAATTAGATACTGGGGGGTTACCACAATCGCTTAATACGTGCCAAGTTCTATTCAGCGTAAGGACTATAATGGTTGCATAACTGTGTCTGTGTCCCTTACGTTAAATAGAACTAGGCACTCGCTAAGCGATTGTGGTAACCCCCAAGTAAGGAAAATGTATTCACGAACCACCGTAGAACCCTGTCGCAATTGACAGGCTGCCGTCACTCGAACTCGAGTGATATGCCACCTCATTGCGATAGGGTTCTACGGTGGTACTGGTACGTGTATACATTTCCCTTACCGTACCTACAACAGTAGTGTAGTGGGTCAATTATTAACGAACTGGTTAATTTGGTTTCTTCTTATTTGCTGGGTGATTGATCCAATTCAGTGAAGTCAGTTTAGTCTTTGTTTTTGTTGAAGTCGGTATAATTATTGACGGTTTATTAGAATTATTGAAGTTTTGATGAAAAAATATGTGGGTAGTTTGCGGTTTCTTTGTTTTTTTTTATATGTACGAGGGGGCAAACGCGCAGACGGGTCACCTGATGGAAAGTGATCACCATCGCCCAGGGACACCTGCAAGACTTGGGGAATCACAGGTGCGTTGCCGGCCCTTTCAGGAACAGGAAGGCTCGCTTTTTAAAGATCCCTAAACGGTTTACTGATTAGTAAATCGTTTGTTTGCATGTTGAACAGTTGTGTGTGCGGTAGATGGACTCATAGCTTTGAGGAAGGAGCGTACAGGGTTTGAAACGTGTGTGTGTGTGTGTGTTTTTGTGTGCTGTGGGTGATATGTAGCTATCTTTGTGTGATATGTGTAATGCGGCTTAAAATTAATCCAGAATAATTTAACAGTGCTTGGGTTGCTTTGACTAAACACCCATTTAAATGGTGTTCTTTTTTTTTGTGTTTTATAAAGATTTTCATACAATGCTGATTTCATTTTTAATCAAATTTATGATGAATAACTTTTACAGGATTGTCCAAGTGACTTAATTCTAGAAGAGTTTTAGAACACTGTATGTAATTTATGTGAAAGCAAAAAGGGTAAGTTTGTATGTTAACTAACACGGGCATATTCATCTTTTTCTTGTGTTTTATGTACAATAAAGAGTTATACATACATACATACATACATATTTCCTTTCACGTGTGGATGTGGAGTAGCAAGGTAAATGCTTTTTGTTCATTACACACAAAAACTGCACGTAATAAATACGCAAGTAAAGGGGGCTCAAATATTACCATCACCCTGGGAATCAAGAACCGCTGGACGTGCAGCTGCCGAGGGAAGACCGTTATTGTATACGAAGAATTCATCTGCTTTATTAATGACCGAAAAAAAAGAAAAAATAAATGAAAACGAAATTGATATGAAAATAATACATATTTCTTTCATCTCAATTCAATTGAGACAAAAATAAATTTGTATTATTTTTACTACTAGTAACATTTATAATGAGAGTTATGAGATCTACTTGAATGGCGTTG
The DNA here is from genome assembly GCA_949127965.1 of Pandemis corylana. Taxonomy (NCBI): domain Eukaryota; kingdom Metazoa; phylum Arthropoda; class Insecta; order Lepidoptera; family Tortricidae; genus Pandemis; species Pandemis corylana. Next base: position 4,205,647 of record OX421859.1, on the reverse strand, counting down.
AATTTATATTCTAAGCAATGTTACAAGCTATCTAAATGATTACGATTATAATTCTAGTTGAGCTCAACTTAGTATCTTGTTTTATTTTAATGGGTTAAAGGCTCGATATCAAAGAATATTGGTCACTCACAACTAATTTTTTTTAAATTGAAGAAGGAAATTACTTAACAAGTACTAACATCATCCTGATGCAATATAAACGATGCTGTTATTCTTGATTTTTGTTTTTTATTCCATAGAATATTACTTTAAAAAGACAAAACGACACTCTTATGAGCTCTGTCTTGGCAACTACCGATATTATAAACACAGATTCAGCAGAGGAGTGCTGTCGCAGTGGAACTGTGTCAAAAACGCGAAGTTCGGGTGTCGTGCAAGAATACGCATGATTGAAGATGTCATCGTGCTAGCAAATTATAAACACAATCACTGATTCAATAAATATGACGAGCATTCGAATGATGCTAAATATGAATGAAATTGATTTGCATGACATAAAATACTAAGAAGAATTAACTATGTAGGCTTTTAATATTTACTTAAGAATTAAACGATTCCTTCTTGTTTTTTCTTACTTCATACTTAAAATGTTTCAGTATCTCCATGTACTCGTAATATTATATCAGAAATGAACTTCATTTTTTTTATTCTCTGTGCTTCCGCACAACGTCGTGTAAGTTTCTGTTACGAATAAAGCCGGTGACATGTGAGGCGTAAACATGTTTTTTTTTGTTTTACATTTATGAGCATAGCCGAATGTACCTATTCCATATTGATTTCTGCTTGATACGCTATTCTAAAAAGAATGGTAGTTTGTGTTTGAAGATCTCTAGGGCTGCAGGTAGCTTGATTATGATTGTTTTGTTATAGGAAACGTAAGGTTTGAGACTACACGTTTCGGTAATCCTGTGATAGTGCTGGACCAGTACCGCTTCAACCGTTGGAGCGGCAGCAGGGGCCGCCAGGCGAGGTGGACGTGCGTGAAGAATCAGCAGGGCTGCCGCGCTACCCTCACCACCGTTGACAATGTTATTGTGAAGTCCAAAAACTTACACACCCACCTGTAAGTGTGACTCACCCAATATTAAATAGAGATGGGTGAGATACCGCTGCGTGTGGTTATTCGAGTCGAAAGTCAGTGTATCTGTTCTTTTCATTATTGGAAAGACTTAATTCTTGGCTGTATACTACATTGAATGCGTAATATATTTTCATTAATAGATTAGCTAAACAATGTCTACTATGTCTGCTATTGTGGACAGCCTTTTGCACTAGTGCCAGATACATCAGTGATTTCCACCTGGATGATGTCAACGAATAGTTTTAACCAAATAAATTATATGGAGATTATGTTCTTCAGGATAGCCGGAAGAATAGCCAAACCCTTTCCTTGTCCTTCCGCGTCATGAGTTTAAATTCGAAATTGTTCGGAATTATACTTGTGCCAGCTGTATTGAGAATCAAAACAAATGTAATATTTCTTTATTTTATATATTCTGCTGCACGTTTTCAAACTATATTTTACAATGTACTGAGCAAAACATCAGTATTACGACAAAAATACAATAAGATTATGATGAATTTCAACTTTTTTCATTTCAAATTTTAATCTCATGTTTTATTGATATACCTAACTAACCCGACGTTCGATCATTTACACCACATAGAAAGTGACATAATTTCACATCGATGCTCCACCCATGACTACGCCTGAAAAAAGCTTTTATGGTGACTTTGAGAACTGTATTGATGTTATCTTGACATTTATTGATAAATGAATCCTAAGTACCTGCTAATTACAACTAAACTACTACTATTATGCTTCTCAGTAAAATGAGCATTCAAGTTTTATGAGGTGATTGTTTCAGATCCTCAATCAATATTCACGACGTCCAAATATGGAAATCCCGTAGTTCAGCTTGGTCGATATCGATACAGTCAGAAGAGCCGTCAAAAGGGACCTAAAGTTATCTGGGTCTGTGCGAAGAAAACTTACGGCTGCAAAGCGCGTCTCACCACTCTCGACGATGCAGTTATTAAAACTCTAAATGATCATAATCATTGAAAAACATTAACTTTAAGAAGATTCCCGCTATCGAGCCTGAGAAATGTATTACACAATCTAACACGTAAATCAGTTTTAATGAAACATGGTTATGTATCACAACAGTAATTTACGTTTTATGTATATACATTAATATAAGTAACTTGAGAAATACCTAACTGCTTTTTCATATACATATTCGTATAATTTGTATAGGGTACATATCACTACACAGTATAAAACAGAGTCTTAAGAATTTTAAGAGCTAAAGATAATTTCTACAACTTCACTTGTATACTACTCAAAAGAAAATAAGAGCCACCAGTAATTTGGTCGTTACGTGAAATTTATATTAAACAGTAATAAACTTATTTTAAAATAACAGTGGCACAATAATTTTGTAGTTAATTAAGCTAACAAACATTTAGTTAATTTATACATTGTTTCACTTATTTGGATTAATATGAAATCAGTCATACAATAAACCAGAAATATGCAGGCCCTTATATTCTTTTGAGCAGTATATATATTTAAATGATATATTTTTCTACATTCTAATAGTATTTTCAACTTGAGTTAAAAATCGACCGATAAAGCGTCATAGTTTAGTTATTGAATGCGCATAATCAGCCTTGCAGGCCTTGTTTTCATCTCATCATTAATAGCTGATGCAAAGGCAACCATGGATTGTTTAACCCCCTATTCATTCCAGTGGTGTTCACGGTGTCCCGCTTCGGGCGGCCGGTGATCGAGCTGGGCCCGCATCGCTTCAACAAGTGGGCTTACAGCCGCGGCGCGCGCGCATCCTGGACTTGCGTCAAGCAGTACAAGCAGTGTCGCGCGCGCCTCGTCACTCTCCACAATGTTATCGTCAAGATATTGAATGAGCACAATCATTAAGTAAGATGTGAATGTTTTACGAATGGGAAATTGTGGACGCATCATTCGAGCTGGCAACGTTGAAATGTGGCAGTGGAAAAGTTAACAAAACTTTGACCATCGTTTAAATATTTCGACAGTATGTACATAGTTAGGTCAAACTGTAGACAAATATGCTGATCGTCTCAAGTGGTGGGAGAGAACTCCAAAATTGTAGAAAAGGTATGAAAGTAAATCTACATTCGAACCCTAATACTTATATAGTACCCTGTATAATAATGAAAAGTTTATTAGAAAATGAAAGCTTTTACAGTTAAAGTCCGCTTGTGTAGTCCATTATATTACATAGTGCTGTGTTAATTAAGTCTGTAGGTACGCAACTTCCGCAGCTATAAACTTGATCACAATATAAATGTAGTAGGTACCTAAGAAATTAAAGTTAGTAAATGAATTATCAACAACTTGTACTCGTTATAACTGGTATCTCCCCTAGGATAAGAGTTACTGTAGAGTGAAGACTATATGCATAAAATGACTTTAGAGTTTATTCTAACGTTGTCAATGTTTCCCAGGAGCACTGTTCGTGGAGACTCGTACAGGAAACCAGGCTATACAGATAGGTCGTTATCGCTTTAACCGGTGGAGTGGGAGTCGAGGACGAAAAAGTTCTTGGTCCTGCAACAAACGCAACTCTGGCTGCCCGGCGCGGCTTGTCACGGTCGACGGAGAAATCATGAAACACTTGCACACACATAACCATTGATAATGTTTAAATCTTCAAGTGTCCCCCATTTTACTATCACACTCCCGTGATTTGAGTTCCCTACTCTTTGCTTTCTTGGCCTACTTGCAGTGTCAATGCCAATAGTGTTGTGTTTGTTGCAGGGCCGATATTTAAATTGTCATGTGCGTCAATATCGTCTTTGACACCACAATGCCTTGTGAAATCAAAACTTAGATTTATGAAGTTACTTTCAATAAAATTACTCTGTACTCATTTGTTTTATTAAATAATGGCGTGAATAGAATTATATTACGGTGCGTAGGCATCTTGAATACAAACGGACACTGCATGACTCTCAAAAGATCCGCAAAATGGCTCATTCACACTGACAGCGGGGGTGAATGATTGTTTTATTTTCAGGACCAACTTTTACCACTGCACGGACTGGGAACAAGGTTTTGAATATAGGCTCTTATCGGTTGAACAGAAGGAGCGGCAGCAACGGCCCTAGAGTAACGTGGATTTGCAATAAGCAGGCGAAAGGGTGTCGCGTTCGAGTGTATACCGAAGGCAACATTATTGTCAGACAATTTCAGAATCACAACCATTGATGTTTACAGGTTTGAAAAACATACACAAGTTTCATAAAAGTGACCAGACAGCATACGGTGACGTATGGTGCAAACACAAAGTAAAAGTGTTACATGTTCTTCGTTAGCGTCAATGTTTGTTAAACATGAACTTTTATGAGTTGAAGCCAGGAATACAACGTGCATTGAGACGGATTTGTGCGACTTTTGACATTATGTAATCATGCCAGTTACTCGCATCACAATGTGTAATCTACAGGTAATTATATTCTTGGCTATAAGAAAACTGCGTTTTGCTTGTTTCTTGACTTTTAATAATTTCAAATTAAAATAAAAATCAAATAAAATTATTTTTTAAAAATTTTAATTCTTTTTTTTTAATGAGTCCCTTCTTCCAACGTCTGACAGACGTCTTGAGTATTTTTTTTATATAACACTATTGGGAAACGGAATCTGCAAAGTACGGTACATAAACCTCATTATAGGAGGAAGTACGTTGACGCAGTGTGTTTAGATTTTAATATCTTCGAAATCAGATTGACAGTAATGTTTTGAATTTTAGGATTAAAATTTATAAAGGCGCGGTCCGGGAATATAGTGATTCAAGTAGGCCAGTATCGCTTCAACAAGCGCGGTTACTGCAACGGGCCGAAGAAGTCTTGGGTTTGCAACAAGCGCAACAAAGGTTGCAGGGCCGGCGTCATCACATTCAATGACACCTTTGTCAAGTGGAACAATGAGCATAATCATTGATAACAAGTAACAAGAGTAAACGGAGATAGCTGCGTGCAGGATGCTTATGTTGTCTCGTTGTGTTGTATTGTGTGTTGTGTTTAGTTTGTTGAATTGTGTTAGGTTGTAACATAAGATTGCAGTTAGTAAAGCTTCCGACGACACATCATCGGGCGATCTACTAGCAGGTAGTAAAACCTGAAAGGAAACACAAATGGTTCAGAGAACGGTGAAACCATTCTACAATACTACAATGTATTCCCTAAATCTATGTATGTAATCAAATGATTTAAAGTACATAAATAAACAAACAAAAGAAACAATTGAAAAATATTAATTCTTTCACAAAAGCGAACTTACCCCGTTAAGTGATCAGAAAAGAAAAAATATCGTAGCCATTTATTGAAGTCTTTAACACCCATCCGTTTAACTTGCAGACGCAATATTTACTATGTCCCGATACGGTAATCCTGTCCTACAAATTGGTCCGTACCGTTACAACCGGTGGAGCGGGAGCAAAGGTGCCAAAGTGTCGTGGATCTGTGGGAAGGTGCACAAGGGCTGCCGCGCGCGCGTCATCACCGTCGAACAGGTCATCATCAGGCTCTTGAATGACCACAATCATTAGCCACGTTGTGGGACCCCTTATATGAGACGATAGACAAAATGCCCATCTCACCTCAATTGATGGAGTGGCAGCGAAGGACCTTAAGTGTCCTGAGGCCTTATTGTCTAACGCCTCGTAATCATTATCACGTTCACCATTTCTTTCTGTTAAACGATCTAGGATGAGGGAAGGGGACGGTGAATGCGATCGCAAACGCCTCTGGATTTGTGGGATAGTTCTAAAGCTTCTAAAGGGCTACCGCATCTATCGGCATCTTCGACCAGGTTAGCACCAGGCATTTGAATCACCGCGAGAGAGACACTGGTTTAGAGACGAGGAAATTGATCGAGAGCCGAGGAATGAGGCTGCAACTATGTAAATGTGACAGTAAGCGAGCAATTTCTGTTTGATTTCTTTAGTTGACCTTACTGTCTTCGGCTCTTGTGTTAGTTGGACGTTTATTGAAGCAGCCAGCTCATTCATATAGCTGACAAAGCTTACCATTTATGATTTTTAATATAAGATTGATTACACTTAGCGGTTTCAAGAAGACATTGTCCTGGTTTTTAAATAAAATACCTGCAATTCTATTTTTAAGTTTTTCATTCCGTGATTTTAGTATCACTATACAGTGCTACAGATTAGTATGACTTATCAATTCAGTTAGGACAGCAAGGACGTATACCGCCTCTTTAGCCGCTTCAGAAAATGCTATAATCTTGCACATTAATACATTCAAATATTTGGTAATTATTAAATTATGGTACTGTGTAAGTGTGGCTGTTGAATTTCTAGTTGGGTTGTGTCCGACACGTTTCGATCTAATTCGTGGTTTGGCCTCAAAGTGAAATACGTGATTGACCCGCGAATTTTATTTTAGTAGCTATGCCTGCATCTCACGGATATTTAGCGTTTCATCTCTATTAAGCTGTGAGAAAAACTGTAGTGATACCAGAGTTCTTCCACAGATGATAATGTTCCAGTATTCACGACGTCTAGATACGGCAAACCGGTGATCCAAATTGGCAAGTATCGGTTCAACAAGTGGGCAGGGAGCCGCGGACGGCGCGCGCGCTGGCCCTGCGTCAAGATAAGCCAAAATGGCTGCAAGGCTGTCCTTATCACCTGCGATGATCAAATTATAGACGTCAAACATCAGCATAACCATTGAGAGATTTAAATAAGTTTAGGTTAGTTGTCATGTGCGAGTGAAAAATATCAATAGTTGAGATATACCTCAAATTTAATTATAACGACTTAATAAACGTTTTCTTTGTTTTATTACCTTCGTTTCCACTTATGTAATATCATAAATAAGAAAATAACTTGCATTTTTATGGTTTTAGTGTTTTAATCAAAAGCTTGAAAACCACTTCCAGATTACGAACCAATATTCTTGACCTCAAAATACGGGAATCCGGTGATCCAGATAGGGCCGTACCGATTCAACAAGTACAGCCGTTCCCGGGGCCCTAAGGTCACCTGGATCTGCGTGCGCGACCACCACGGCTGCCGCGCGCGCCTCATCACCATCGATCAGATCATCGTCAAGGTCGCTACCGGTCACAACCACTAATTAGGATGCAGTTGTGATTTCAATAGTATAACGACGCCACGAGCCAGGTCAGTAAGATTTGCGTGCCCGACCACTACACCACTACGCGTGTCTCATCACCGTCACCACATATCGGCTATAATTAACGGGGTCATCACCAAGTTAGGAACGTTTATCACCATCCTTACCAAGAAGTAGGTGGAGGAGACTTGCAATTAAAACATATCAACGTCGCTGAATCTGCTCTTTTATTGAAACGATTAAACAATGGTAGAGTAACACTTATGTTATTACAATCCAACCAGAAGTCCGTCCGAAAGCGGAATGCAACTGCTTTAATTAAACTATTCCACCCCCACCACGCAAGATCATGCCATCTGCATCACCTGGTTAGTAGAGTCACGTGGTCGGTTAAGCTTCTTTACTGATTCATACATAACAAATGTAGTCAAAATCATATTATTAAATCACTTAATTTATCTGCACCTGCATCTATAAATAAATAAATAAATAAATAAATATCTTGGGACAAATTACACCAATTGACCCAGCCCCAAACTAAGCAAAGCTTGTACTATGGGTACCAGGCAACGGATAAACATACTTATATAATGTAGATAAATACATACTTAAATACATACAACATCCATGACTCGGGCACAAACATTCGTATTCATCATACAACTGTCTGCCCCTACCGGGATTCGAACCCAGGACCTCTAGCTTCATAGTCAGGGTCACTAACCACTAGGCTATCCGGTCGTCTATGCAAGTTATTATTTACAAAAACAGCGATGTTTATTAATTTTATAAATACTTAGTAATGGATAAGGTATGTTATAGAATACTGTTAACTTTACATTATTCAATTACACATAAATATTCTACAGGTATCATAAAATAAACTTTCACCACGAATTTGCGACCTACATATACTTCTAGTGTCCGTGTTGTAGCTGCTCTTTACTATACCAAGTATACTTCTTAACTAGACGCTAAGTTTACTTCTTCTCACATTTGGTCTAACTTTAAATGTAAAATAAGTGACCGTTGCTATCTATTGTGCTATTTTCTTAGTTATTTATACATTTTGTGATGTCGTAGTTTTATTTTATTTTATTTTCTTTATTGGGGAAAAAAACAGATACAGACACAATAAAAAACCACTAGGGACGTAGTGCAGCAAATATAGCATATACCCTAAACCAATTCCCACTAAGAGTAGTGTTTGGATTGAATGCTGACCAGTTTCATTTGCTCTTTTTTTTTAAAGGGAAGCACGCATTACTTTGAGAAATATATTTTTTTACAGCTGACAGGTCCGAACCAGCTAGTTCTAAAGGAATGCTAAACTTTAAATCAATACTTATTGTGGATACTGAGAAAAGTGGGTGCGACAATATGACAGATAAAGGTCAAAGTTTAAATAAGAAAAGGCAGATCTATAATATTATCCCACCTGCTAGCGACATAAGATATGATGGGATTAAGCACTTTCCCTCGTGGAAATTAAAGCGTCAACGCTGCAAATTACTGGGATGCAGAGGAAAAACTTATTTATTCTGTGATAAGTGTCAGGTTGACCTGTGTCTGAACAGGCAGAATAACTGTTTTAGAAAATATCACGAGATATGAACGAAACGGAGTGAAACAAGGGTGAGGCTGGACGAGCGTAATTTTTTGAACACATTTTGCGTCCCCGAACGCGTCAACAAAACAGGAGTTTGTATAAAACCGAATATAGCACCTATAAATTACGCGACCGAATTTACGCGACTCGAAACTCAAAAAAATAACGCTCGTCTGGCCTCACTCTGAATAAGACCCATTGCATTTTTGTTTTGTTTGTTCATAGCTTGTATTTAAATAAATAATCTGGAAAACTAATAACAAGCTTATTTTATACATTTACTAGCTTCTGCCCGCGACTACATCTCCATAGAATTATACACATAAACCTTCCTGTTGAATCACTCTATCCATTAAAATACCGCATCAAAATCCGTTTCGTAGTTTTAGAGATCTAAGAATACATAGGGACACACAGAGCGGAAAACGACTTTGTTTTATACTATGTAGTGATGCGCTGATTTTCGATATACCTAGGTCCAACGTTCAAGCACACAAAGTACTAAATTTAGGTACTTATTTAATTAGGTCTCATCGTCACGCTCCTGCTATTAAATTCCATATTAAGTAGGAGTTTGTATACGAATGACTCTTCAGTTATGCGTAAAAAACTTAAAGCAGAAGAGCGGGGCATACATATTGTCTCGAACTCCTTGGTTTTGATACTTTTTATATATATTTTCTAATCGTTTTGTTTTTGAAGTCTTGTCATTAGTTAGTTGTTACATAATCAGTAAAGAAGCAGTTCAGTTTCCTGGTGTTCTTACTTGCTACCGAATATCCTTAATTTTAGCTACATTATCATACAGTCCTCATATCATATTATTGTAACATATTATTGTCCATTTATGTGTTTTTAATTTCAATTGCAATGTATTTTTGAAGCTACGCCTAGCTAATATTTTCCTTAAAATGAGGTTATCTTAGCATATCATAGGAAGAGCTTTAAAATTTATTCCCTCACTCACAGATCTAATATTTATAAAGTTTATATTAAATGATCACAGTAATTTCATATCAAAAATACATTTCGATGTGCGCTACCTAATGATATGTTTGAAGTCGATGCCTCAGATCTAATAGTGCCAAACCTAATAGGCACACACTTTTAACAAATCCGTAGGTAGAGCACACCGAAATGCATTTTTTGAATTTCTATGGTTATTTTTCACTTTTTAGCGGTTATTTTTATGAAAGCGGTTTTTTTAATGAGTTTATTTTGTTTCACTTGTGCAGAAATTCTACTAATGGAATCCCGTTTTGGTCGCCCTGTGATCCAGATGGGCAAGTACCGGTTCAACCAGTGGTCTGGCAGCCAAGGGCGACGGAAGCGCTGGATCTGCGTTAAAGTGCACAACGGTTGTCCCGCCACCCTCGTCACCTACGACGACGAAATTGTGAAAAACAAACCGCACAACCATTGAGGAAATTGGTTTTGGTTCAATAGTTTACATGCTTCAGTTTTTGGTTTTGTTGGTTAACTTAGTTTGCTAACGGGTTAAGAATATTTCAAACAGTATTCGACCTAAAATAGTCAGGCAGATGAATGATACTTTAGTGTAGGTGACATTACTGGTTAACACTAATCATATAGAACGTATTTTAGTTTCTTTTTTCAATCCTTTCAAAGTAAATATGGTATGAATATATGACCGATATGATAAAACGAATTCTGCACACTGCTTGAAGGCAAGTTGACGTCGATTTGCATATATTTGCTATCTTCACTAATATTACTAGCTTGCTATTAAGCGATAAGACCGCCTATTGTCTACCTTGTTCTTTGTTTTTATATTGTTTTGTAGTTGTTTGTGTTCGTGGTGTTCAATAAAAAGTATTTGTATTGTATAGTATTGTATTACTATCATCTCCAATGGGTATGTTCACATATTTACTTTCAAGTTCCATGTTTCTTTTCTTTTCTGCGTCTATAATTAGCTCTAGGTTAAAGGTGTATGTGCTAAAACGCAAAACATTCTACTTTTGTTTGTTCTCAGAGGCAATCTTGACTACTTCTCGGTATGGAAAACCTGTGCTGCAGATAGGAGAGTACCGATTCAATAAGTATTGTAGAAGTAAGGGCCCCAAGGCGCGGTGGGTGTGCTCACAGAACTCCATGGGCTGCCGGGCCATCGTGGTCACCATTGACGACAATATCGTGGACAAGAAGCATGAACATAACCATAGGAAGAAAGCTGATTGACGTATTAGTTCAATTTTGAGTGTAAACAGAGTGAATTCAGCTGTTTTTAAAACAATATTGATGTCGATTTTGAAATATTCCGTTAGAATTTTTATTTGTAACAACAAGAATTCACAATTTTTCATCGCGCTGCTAGCTGTTGTTTCTGTACAATCACGATCAGTTAACGAATCACCCACTCAGGATGAAATATAAGAAGGAAAAAATATAGAATTAGGTAAGTAAATTTTACAATGGTATTGAGTTTTATTGGTTATGAATTAAGCAAGAGGACTAAAAGTGTAGGTAAATTATTTTGGAATGAAATACCAAAATTACACACAAGATTACATTTTGTTTCATTTTGATTTACTTTTTTGTGAAGATAATGACAAGAACCTTTGTATTTACATAGTTTTGGGTGAACGACTGTATTTTTACATTTGCTTGCAGGCCCAGTGTTTTCCACATCTAAGTACGGGAAGCCTGTAGTGTTAATTGGCAGCCATAGGTTCAACCAACACAGCAACAGCAAAGGTGACAGGGGTTTCTTTGTGTGTGTGAAATGGCCGTCTGGCTGCCGCGCCTCCATTCGCACTTTCCAAGACGAAATAATAAAGATAAGGAATCAACACAATCATTAATTCCGGGTGCGTGTTTCTACTAAATAAAATATATTTTTTAAACAAGCTATGCTCCTTTCCTTTACAACCGAACTTTCATGAAGACAAAACACACTATACCGAATTAATCTAATAAGTAAGCGTAACAGATTTATATGCGTGACAGATATTAGTCGTGCTATAAACTACATATTTGTAAAAGTTAAACTATAGCATATTTCTGTATTGTTTGTATGTGTTTCTAGGGATATATTTTACAAAATCTAGAAAAGGAAGACCAGCAATAATTGTGAACAAAAAGCAGTACAATCAGCACTGTGTGAGGGGACCAAAAACGGTGTGGCGGTGTTCCAAGTGGTGGCTAGGATGCAGAATGTCCCTTGTCACATTCGAAGATGCTATCGTGAAAGTTAGCGCCCGTGCCCATCAGTTCCATTAATAAGATTGATACTAATGTCAAAGAGGAAAGGAAGTATTTAATTGATCATGGGTATGGTGGAGCACTTCATTTTAAAACGAGACTAGGTACCTTTCTACGAATGTCTTGAATGAACAAATGAAGGGTTAAGCGTGCAAGCATATCCAGAATATTTTTATTGTAAGATACATGAGCACTTAAAAAGTGGCGTTATTTTATTATTCGACAATAATTATTAACTACTTTGTTGTTTTAAATAATTATTCATTCATAATATTTTTATCAAAATTCGATCTTTTTAATTTAATTTTAATTATTCAATTTTGATTTAATATTAATTATTTAATTTTAATTATAATTATAATATGCTGTAAGTTTATCTAATGAATGTTGGCTAATGAATGTATTTTTACACTTTGTTTTTTTTTGTCAATGGTGAATCCTAGTAGTACCTACATGTGGTAGGTACTAATACTCTAACACCCAAACGTTTAGATTTTTATCTAGACTTTAGAGTTTAATAATTTGATTTTAGTTTCTTTTACTTCGAATATTGATAATTTCAGACAATAAATACTTAAGCAAACGTGTAGTTACTTGATTTTTTTTAAACTCCTAAAAATTTAAATACTTTCATATGATACAGCGAGATCGATATTGTTTCCTGTATCAAAAATATTTTATTGCGCCAGTAAAGCGTTCGTGTTCCTAGAATACCCTAGTGTCATCGCTATTGTGGCTTTTGCATCTTCAACGCAAACTAAAGTTGATTGGTTAAATGTTTAACCTATTCCATTTATTTTCAGTTATTAGTTTCAGTCATTCCAAGTTCGGTCGGCCATTGATGATCATGGCTGGCGAGCGGTTCAACTACCACAGGCAGTCGGGTGGGTGTAAGGTAGTGTGGCGCTGTGTCAAGACCAGGGGATATGGCTGCCGGGTGTCCGTCACTACTGTGGATGGATATGTCATAAGAATCACCAACGAGCACAACCATTAAGGCGACACCCCACTGCAGCGCACGGTCACGCTACGCACGTGGGTACATACTCGCTCCGTATCAAAATGTAGGCGGTCGTTTCACTCAAATTTTTAAACTATGAGAATTGCATAAATTATTTGGAATCTAGAGTTTTTTTAATAACAACAGTACTCCGTAGCATATGAGAGGAAATTAAAGGAGCTAAAGAAATTGAGTACCTAGTTGTAGGTGAAATGATAGGGCACTCCCAATCATTTCCTTCTACTCCAGCTGTGGTAATGTTTCATTTATATTGATTTCTTTGTTTTTCTGAAATCATTGACTTGAATACTTTTTTACCAGTGCCAAAATTCGAGACGTCCAAAGCAGGCAATCCTGTGTGTCTGTTAGACGGGCATCGGTACAGCTTCCGCTGTGGGAACCTTAACAGCGGCAATAAAACAATCTGGCGATGCATTAAACAGAGCACCCTGCGCTGCAAAGCGGGACTTATCATCATCAACGGAGAACCCATAAGGCGACATGAACATAGTCATCATTAAAGGTTTAGAGATCCTTTATTTACTCATGAGATACTCGTATTAAGATACTCGGATTTAAGATACTCGTATATGTAAAAAAAAGACATGTGAAGATGAAAATTTTCTTTATGCATATAATCCTAATTTTGTTAAACTTTGGACTCAATGATTGTTCTAGACTTTATCCAACAGTGGATGACCCTGATTCACTTTTTTGTTACGCAGTGAAGCAGAAATTTATTAAACGGCAATTGTTAAGGGTTAAACTATTTCGCCAATCTATTTTTAATGTTCAGGTTAACTACATACAACAAATAAACTAATTTCTTTCTAAATGTCTGTGAAAATCAGAACACATAGAAAAATCCGAAAAGTAAAGCTATGGCCGGGAATCGAACCCGGATCCTCGTCATTCCGTGACGCGTGCTATACCACTACACCACCCATACATACACATAGACATTTAGAAATTAAATTTCTAACGGTAAAACCGTAAAAGTAAAACATAAAAATCAAGAAATAAAAATTTCTTGATTCATTTGATAGAAACTAATTTCTTGTTAAATGCGGCGACTTGGTTGGCTTAGTTGGTATAGTGACCCTGCCTGCGAAGCAAGCGTCCCAAGGTATAAAGTTTCTACACGTGTAGCCTGTGGGCTAGTTTCAGACTGAAGACCTAGAATACTCTGCGTATCCAAAATAATAACATTTTCAGGATGCTTTTTGGGCTTCCTCGATTTTGCAGCGCCTCTGGTATGTTTATCGATGCTAGCGTAGAAGACTTATGCCATAATACGGAAGAAGACGGCATCTGTAGTGCTACAGATGAGGGAAACCTCAAATAGTATCCTGGAAATTATAGCAGGGAATTATTCAAATAGTAACCTTTTCCGTAATATTAGTACTAATATAGTTTATAAGTGTTTTGTAACTAACAATCTATTGGACATCCGAAAATAAATAATAATTATTTTTTATTTTTATTTATAGCATGAATATTTGTTCCTGAGTCATGGACGTTTCTATCTATTTAAATAAGTATTTCTCTATATAAGTATAGTATGTCTAGTGTCCATAACACAAGCCTTACTAGCGCTTACTATGGGACTAGGTCAGTTTGTGTGAATTGTTCCCTAATATTTATTTATTTGTGTATAAACTAGCAGAAGAATCGCTGTCAAAGTTTTCAATGCCTGATTACCTTAGAGAGCCTCAGGTCAGCGCTTACGTTCAGTTAGGATTTAATTAAACCGAATATTTCAGAGTTATGTTTTGCCAAATCCAGGCGAGGGAAGCCAGTCTGTTTGCACGACGGGTTTCGGTAAAACCTGCGCTATGGTGACTCTACCGGTTCCGGTAAGACGATGTGGCTGTGCTTCAAGCGTGTAAAGAAGACCACCTGTCTTGTTTGCATTATCGTCTTTGACGGTGTGCTCTTCAAAAAAGCAAAGCTTGTGCTATGCGTACTAAGCAACGGGCATACATTCACACTTATATAAATAACATTCCAGACTCGGGTACAAACATTCATGGGTATGCTCCGAATGGGATTTGAACCCGGGACCTCTTGCTTCATAGTCACGTTCACTAACCACTATCCAGTCACCTGTATATAATGAAGTAAATAAAAAAAAACGTATTTTTATAACTCTTGTTGAATAATCACTTGGATAATTAAATAAGCACTTATTAAAAAGCTTTAGATAAATTTAGCGAATGCATTATTTGTTGGTGTATTTTTACGGTACGCAACTAAACATATCTTAAGTGTTTCCGAATTTACAACTATTATTAAAAAACTCCTTTAATTCCCAGTGAAAAAAATATTGTAGTTTTATTTACAAGCATTTAGATTGTTTTGTTATGTTCTATTTTTTATTAGTAGGTATTAAGTTCAATTAAATTTACGTCGTATGAATTTCGATTTAGCAGTGAAGTTTCACGGTGGGTATCTATAGACCGACTTCTTAAATGAGTCCTCGCCCGCGTGGTGCGGGGGTGCGGGGTGCGACGACCGCAGGGGCCGAGACAGGAGCGGGTGGCAGGCGCACTACCCGCCCGCATCTCTCTCGGTCCCATTTGTCGTCCTACACCGAGCCTATGTGCCGCGCGGGCGAGGACTCATTTAAGCGGTCGGTCTATAGATGAGTCAAGGCAATGAGCATTCGCACCCTTCGTGGAAGAAAGACGTAAGTCCTGTAGATCCTTAATAGGACTTACGTCTTTCTTCCACGAAGGGTGCGAATATTCTCCAGCCAAAATACGTCTCACTGCTGGGCTCAGAAAGAGAGGGCCCAGTCGATTGGGAAGTTCACACATCATTGAATTGTTTTCTATAGCTGTGTGCAGGGTTCCTTTACCGAAAAGCTTATGATAAATTTAGATGCAATTTCGCATATAAACTCCGAAAAATCCGAGCTCGGGTTCGAATCAACAACAATCTGCTTCAGAAGCCATAGGTTAAACTATAGCCTACACGGTCTTTTGGCCAATACAATGTCGTTTCCGTGATTCGATCTTATTTTGGGTATTGGCTTCGCGATTCTCCATAACCAAGCATGTAATGTTATGTTTGTTTTTATAGTGCCAAGATTCGTAACTTCTGTTCGAGGTCATCCAGTGTGCCTGTTCGATGGATATCGCTTCTACTTCAATTACGGCGACCCCTCTGGAAACAATAAGAGCACGTGGAGGTGCCATAAACAAAGGACAGTCAGCTGCAAAGCTACCATTGTTGTTTTCGATCGTGTCGTGATTAAGAATAATAATGTACATAATCATTTATGAGTGAATAAACCTTTCATGCGAACGCTTGTTTACTATGATTAATTACAATGATTGAATACAATCCTGAAGGAAGGTGAACGTAGAACGTAGAACAACGTAAGGGACAAGTTATAAATTACGATACATATACCCATTTGCAAAAAAAAACTGGCACCCAAAACATTTTTTGCCATGATGAATTGCAGCAAGTATTTCAGGCAAAGGAGGCCCGGCCCAGCTCGATATAAATTATTATTTTATCGTTTGTATCTTTTTCTAAATAAAAGGAGACTGTCAATTGAAATTACCTTATTTTTTGTTATAATGAGTAAATTCCTTAAAATCAAAATAAAACAAAAGTGCCTGTTTTATGCTGATTTCTGACACACGAACAAAATAAAACGAAACCAACATTTTGATTTGGATACGATTTAAATCCATCAGAACTTAATTATTCGTGAAATAAGTAATATTTAATGTCAATAGACATTACAATGTTATTATGTTATTATTATCAAATTGGTTAAGGACTTTCACCACACCTAACTTTTATGTTCCTAGGTGTAACTTTCTCAAAATCTATTCGAGGTAAGCCAGTGTGTCTGGTCGACGGGCACCGGTACAACTTAACTTATGGTGACCCTAATGGGTACGGCAAGAGTATGTGGAGGTGCTTCAAACACAGGAGCCTCAACTGCCGTGCTACTCTCGTTATCATTGACGGCATCACGGTAAATCGAAATGAACATAACCATGCCTGACTTAACGGAGGCATGGAACCGCTCATCATCTTATTCGCCAATCTATTTATAAATGACAAAGGCCTCTCACGACGAAGGGTTTTTGGGTCCAATTCTTAAAATGGTCCTCATATGCAAGTTGGTGGTTGATGTTCTAAGAAATAAAATACGGCGAGTGTGCCGGAAACTAATCTGAACTTATCTGTAATACTTGTAAGAGAAAAATAAATAAACGTTTTGTCATCAGTCTTTGCGTTAATCTCTGTAATCCAAGGTTGGAGATAGTATCATCTTTTGTTCAACGGATATTTAAGAGAAAGTATTCATGCTGTATTGAAAAATTATTATTTTTTAGGGGATCTATGTGTGACTTTCACTGAATCCAGAGGCGGTCGGCCGGTATGTCTGTATGAAGGCTACCGGTTCAACCATCGGTACGGGGCCGTCGAAGGAGAAGGTAGATCCGTGTGGAAATGCATCAAGCAAAGCCGAAACGGCTGCCGTGCGACCATCATCATCACCAACAGAGTCGCCATCCAGAAGTTTGAACACAATCATTAATGGCAATTAACAACAAGGGTTTGGAACATTAGTGTTTTGTTTTTAACGGAAGAAATGTGACAGAGAGCAAATAACGAAAACTAAGGACTCTCACACAAAGACTCCGTGCCACAGTACTTACCAAATGTCGTTGTCATTGTCGTGTAGCAGACGGACGAATAGACAGCGGAGTGGATAGTAATAGGGTTCCCTTGACACCCGCTGGGTACGGAACCTTGAAAATAAAGCTTCGATGATAAAAAATAAATAGTGAAGATACGGTATTTAAGGTCTGTTCCACCGCTCTCTTTCAAGTGTCGGTTATCTATGATTCCGTCTCTATTTATTACTACGAAACAGACAGAGACGTCATCATAGATAACTGACACTTAAGATAAAACTACAACTTAATAGAGAGCGGTGAATCAGGCCCTTAATATTTAAAATAGTAAATTATATAATTGAAAACGCATGGTGCATTATTCTGACGTCCGAACCGCTTTTTAATACGTTTCGCAAAGCCATTAAAATAATTGAACGATTAAAATTAATCGCCGTAGCAATGCTTCATTCAGTCTACATTGATACTACTACTTTATATGTTTTTCTTTTTTTCACAGTGCCCGTTCTGACCCACTCCAGGTACGGCAAGCCGATTATCATGATAGGTGACAAGCGGTTCAAGCTCCACTCAGACCGCAAGCTTAAGAGAATATGGCGGTGCATCCGACAGGCGCGTGCACGCTGCAAAGCCACCGTGGTGTCCGTCGATGGACAAATTGTCAAGATCAATAATGTGCACAGTCACTTGTGATATCAGCACGTGTTTTGGTTTTACATTATCGTTTTTCACAGAAAAAAATGCGTTAAGAGTTGATGACAGGTTACTTTGTGAAGGGTGGTTTTCATACTGGAGAACATAACATAAATTTAGAATACTGACGAAAAGTATAAAAAGACAGTATAGGCAAATGATTTAACATTATATATTCAGTTGGTTTTGTCTTTTTTTGGCTAAAATATGCTTGTAAGCTTGGCTTATCCGGATTTTGAAGCTACTTTAATAAATTTAAGAAACTCGTAAGTAGACGAGATATATATTTTTACCAAAACAAAATTGTTATTGTTTTAATAGTTAACATTTAAAATTCATTGTTTTGTAAGGATTGCAGATGAATTGCATTGCGATTATATTATAAATATAGATTAAAGTGAAGTGTTACTGGTTGTTAGCGATTATGTGAGCGTATATGCCGATGTGCAGTATATTTTAAATGTTAATCAATAAAAGTGCATGTTGGAAGCTCTGTTTTACTGTAATCATACCAAATTCTAATTCCATATTTAGTAATTATAACTGTAATTTAATACTTTGGTTCATTTATTCATCCAATATAAAAAATCTTGAGCTGTGATCACGCCTGTGGGGTAGATTAGAATTCAGCCAAACGATGCATCAGCCCAACATACGCAGTCTTCCGAACGTAGACATAACAAGCTGAATAATCAATAACAAAAAAAAACTAACTTGACATTATTGTGACTTATACGTTTGTGTTACAGGGCCAATCATCATCAAATCTAAATATGGCAATCCAGTGGTTTTGATAGGCAGGAAAAGGTTCAACCTGGCAAGATCTCAGGGGTGTAAGACAGCGTGGCGATGCTCCCGGCAGGCGACCACGAATTGTAAAGCTAAGGTTCTTGCTGTTGATGGCTGCTTTGTTCAGATCAACAATCAACATAATCACGAGTAGTTTTGAAGAAAAACATTGATTAAAATGCATAATATATTGATGTCATTGAATTAATTCAGATATGGATAAAAGTCAAAACAAAGTAGATTACGCCGGAAGGAGACAATAGTAAGAAAAGTCATACTTTTTGTTTATCTTAAATAAATGATACTTACTGATTCTTTTGTATAATAAGTGCAATTTCTTACTGAAATACATTTTATTTATTTGCTACTGTTGCCTGCGATTTTGTCTGTATATAGTTCAATGGTCGCGTGAATCTCATCCCGCGTGATCTAGAAAAAATTCTGTATGCCGAATATCATTAAGTTTCGTTTAGCCTTTTATAATATTAGCCCTTTGAGTGTTGACCAACCTCGACCAGGTCGTTTTAATTTTGAGTCTTTACCGTTTTTATTACAAGCCTTTTGTTAACTTGCAACGTATGTATGTATGTATGTATTCAAGTATTTTTGTCCGGGTGGAATCTTGCGACTCAATTTTAAAGGAGATATTTTCATCCGATTGAGCTGAAATTTTGCATACTCGTGTAAGTCGAATGACAATACAATAATCTGGAAGTAGAATTCTGGTGGCCCGCCCAGGACCGTCTCCGCAGGAGAGAACTCTTCAACGGTTGGTCCGATTGACTTGAAATTTGGTTCATATATGTAGGACGGATGACAATGCAAGTAGGTACAGTCGGCAAAAAAGCTTTTTAGTTTAGGTTATATTTACTTGGGAAATTCATGGATGACAACATGATTATTGAAAGTATTATTTATTTTCAAGATTGTAGAGCCTTTTAAGCTGCCGTCACTTATTTTAGTATTTTTTTTAGACTTGGTACCGGTGTTTGCTAAGACGAGGTTTGGTAGGCCAGTTTTGATTCTCGCTGGCCAAAGATACACCATCTTCAGGGGTGGTGGAGGCCCGAAGCTCACGTGGCGATGTGTCAAGCATGGCCGGCCGCCATATTGCTGCGTTAACGTCATTACCATCGACGGAGTTATAGTCAAGCTGAATAATGCACATAATCATGTTTGATGTAACTTTTGTTTGTTTTCTTATAATAATATAAGTTGTGTTGTGTTGTAAATCACGTTACCATTTTCGAGAAAGCAACACTTAAGTTGTACTTTTCAGAATTAAATATTTGGTGACGTTTGGTTTATGATGCGTGTCGCTGCAATGTATTTATTCTAGGCAAGTTGAGAAAAAATCGGAAATTACCTGAATAAAATGAATTTTAATGTATCAGTATTTTGGTCGTTAACGTTTGATGGATTTCTTGTCAAAATTTTCCGGTTTTTGGTTACAACATTTTGAAACATTGTAATTACATGCAAGTGTTTTCTTTTTTTGTGTTTTGTACTTATTATATTTTTTATTCAACGATAAGTTGAATCATTATCAAGATGAGTGTCACAAAGACACACTAAACAATCCCTTTATCTACTACGCACACGTCATTAGTGTTCTATAATGCGTTCAGAAACCGTAGGAAATGACCAGCATTATTACACCCTTAAAAAATCTGTACTGTAATAACATAACAGTACAGATATCTGTACTGTTATGGGTTATAACAGTATAGATTTAGCGCTAGCCGGCTCCCCAGCACAGCCCGGGCGCCCGCACCGCAGCCACAGCCACACTGCCGTTGACGCGCCCGCGCGGCTCACTCTCATTCTCTTCCTGTTATTGAGCACAATGATATGTGTGTAGGTGAAGTAATGTATGCAACTGTACATAATTAGGCCTTACAACTCTCATTATGTAACGGTTGCATAAAACACTATTAAGCCATCGTCAGTTATATGTGACATCTTTTTTAATTCTAGATGCTACACCAGTTTTCTCGCAGACGAGGTATGGTAAACCCATGTTGGTGCTCAGCGGCCATAGGTACACCACGTATAAGTATAAAAATAATGGGAATCCCAAGGTCATTTGGAGGTGCATCCGGCATGGCAACCCACCATATTGCTACGCCAGGATCACAACAGTGAATGGTGCTATAGTTAAATCGAACAATGTGCATAATCATGTTTGATTAATGCCACAAAAATTAACACAAATACAATGATGAGTGAGTTAAGCGAGCATATTTATAAGCTGATGGAGCTGAAAAGTCTGTTATCTTTATTTAAAAAAAAATATGTTCTTACCGTGAGGAAAGAAGATTGACAGAACATTCCGAGAAACATCGATAACTTCTGAGGAAGAAAAAGTCCTGTCGCACTGTCGTTCGCAGAGTACTACATTTATTTGCAACATACCTACTGGAAAACAAAGCGAAGCTGGTGCCTACCCACGCATGAAATGACGACTTGATCAAAGTCATTGTTGGTGGATGCATGCAGAAAGCTAGCGATGTTCATTATTGCGTTATTTGAAGAATTCTTGTACCTAACTGTGGTTAGTGTGTAACAGTGGTTGATGATTATGTTGCCAATGATTAACACTTTCGGTACCTACCTGTTAGAGTTTGGTGGCCTAATTCGGCACTTTGTGTATATTCGCGGTTGTTGCAGTAAGCAACTAAGTAGCGACATCAGTCATTTTAGCGATGAGTAGTTATGATTGTCGATATGATTTGTTACTCTTGACGATTTCAATCTAAATTCTTCTAAATTGACAATGAACATTATGATGTAATTTTTATTGAATGAATAAATAATCTAATCTAATTTAATTTAATTTTATTGCAGCCGGCCTCTGAGAGGCTTGTGTAGCTTGCCTTTTTTGTTTGCCGTAAATTTAATCGAATATATATATGCAAGAAAACGATGAAATGAGTTTAGATGTAATTTTTTTAAGTGATAGTAAATAATTTATGCCTGGTTTAATCGGTAGGAGTAGAATTGCGGGACCGCAGACCTAATGATTGATCGAATAATCGCCATAATTTAATACCACTTTCAGCAATTTTACTCACACCATGTTAACTAGGGATGACTACAATAAGGCATAAACAATTAAACACGTTGTCAATAATATTTAAATATTAATTAATTCCAGATATCGTGTTCTTCGAGGCATCTCGCTGCGGGAAGCCGATCTTGATATACCAATGTCAAAGATACAATAAGCATATGGTCAACAAGAATAAAACCACCTATCGATGTGTCAAGTGGAGAAAAGGATTCTGCCGGGCCAGCATAACCACCGTCAAGAATAAGATTGTGAAATCTAAGGGCCTGCACAACCATATTCCTCCACTAACGCAACAAATGATACTCGTTTCCCCTAGAAATTTACAGGCAGTATAATGAAAAAGACTAAATATGCGATTAATAAAAAGTGCCTATAGTAAGTACTTTAGAATTAACTTTGGAAACATTCAGACTTATCGATGAATATTAAAGTTGTCGCAGGTGACAGTGACAGATAACTCATCAAACAAGAAAAGATAAACAAAGAACATGAGTTTCATATCGGCGTCTCTATAAACTGAGTCGAAACGAGTTTCTATTACTAAGAATATGTAATATTGTTTTTTTTTTATTTGAGATTCAGGAAGAAATTAGGTACACACATAGCTTCGTAATCTCAGCAGAAAGTTAGAGTTCCTTTGCTATACGTTGTGTATTTCATGGCGTGTTGAATCTCACGCCCTATTAAATATTATACTATTAAGTTAGAGTGTAAATTATTTTAAGCTGTGTAAACGACAATCATTGATGCGTTTATCATCTTTATATGGATTTAATGTAAGTAGGTTAAAGCGGAATCTTGATGCCTTAACATTTTCATTTTTAATATTAAAACGACTCTCTGTAAACTTGAAATGGTTAGTTTTAATTTAGACAAACCCAAAGTTACCATTTATGCCCTTTCTTAGTAATCGTAATCAGCATAATGATTAAACACACTGTTTTCATTGTAGTCGTAACATTTTTCCAGATGTAAAATATATACAGTCGAGAAAAGGCAAGCCTATGATACAAGCGGGACGGTACCGGTTCTACCAACACAGCAGCTGCAAGAAAGGGCCCAAGTTCCTGTGGGTTTGCGTAAAGTGGTGTTCCGGCTGCCGCGCGTCTATCACTTCCGTCGATGATGAAATTATCAAGTCCAACAGTATACACAATCATTAGCTAAGATGCTTTACCTAAGTTTTGGAGGTTAAGGACGATTAGATTATAAATATGTTATCATATATATTAGCACAGCATGGGGTTCAAAGGTGTTCGTTGAACTGTGATTATCGTGCTATTTAAAGATCCGTGCGTGCAGGAATTTGTGTGGTTGCAGGTATTATTGCGGTTGCGTGCCCATCTTGTGAGAGCTTCACATTTAAATAACCCCCTGTTACATCACTCTGCGTAAAGCGCATTTTCCACATGTAAATAAAGTTAATAGCCGTATTCCTGTACGTTTAAAAATATATACTTTGGGTTTTTAAACGACTTCAAAAAAAGGAGTACCCCTACTCCAGAAATAACAATAATTGTAACAACATTAGATAGATCGTACCTACATTGATAAGTAGAAAATGTAAGTTGATTATTAAGTTGCAGAAGAATATGCATTTTTTAACCGACTTCAAAAAAAGGAGGAGGTTCTCAATTCGTCTGTATTTTTTTTTTTTTTTTTTTTTTTTATGTTTGTTACCTCATAACTTTCGACTGGGCGAAGCGATTTTAATGATTCTTTTTTTATTTGAAAGCTGGTGCTTACCGTGTGGTCCCATTTCAATTTAGTCCAGTTCTGACAATGGCACCCATGAGAAAACCATATAAGTCTGAAATTAGCATTAAGTCATCATCATCATCTCAGCCATTACAAGTCCACTGCTGGACGTAGGCCTCTCCTTTAGACCTCCATTTACCATTAAGTATGTGTGCGACAAATCGTCAGTTTCATTTAAACGGCGCTGTCATATGAGCAGCACGTTTAGTAGGTCTACCCATATTCAGAAAAAAATGTTAGTGTACTTCAGATTCACTAAAAATCAAAAAATAAACAAAAATTTTAACAAAAAAAAAAACCGACTTATATTATTTATAATATTTGATACATTTTTAGTGAATCTGAAGTACACTAACATTTTTTTCTAAATATGGGTAGACCTACTAAACGTGCTGCTCATATGACAGCGCCGTTTAAATGAAACGGACGATTTGTCGCACACATAGATACTTAATAATGCTAATTTCAGACTTATACGGTTTTTTCAGGGGTGCCATTGTCAGAACTGGACCAAATTGAAATGGCAGCACGTTTAGTAGGTCTACCCATATTCAGAAAAAAGTGTTAGTGTTCTTCAGATTCACTAAAAATTAAAAAAATAAACAAACATTTTAACAAAAAAAAACCGACTTCACTACGCACTAAAAAGAAAAAAATAATTGCATAATATTCTTCTACAACTTAATAATTAACTTACTTTTTCTACTTATCAATATATAGGTACGATCTAATGTTGTTACAATTATTGTTATTTTTGTAGTCGGTGTCAGCCAAGGAAACACTACAATATACCCAGCAACGATATACGAGATACGATAATAATACGATACGATAATATACGAGAATACTTTAACAAATACTTTTTCACAAATTAACTTTTATACGGGAGCGGATCAGAATACATAAAGTTTAAAATGTATAATGGGTTAAAATACATAATGGTTCAAAATGTATAACGCAATTTTCTGTAAAACTATTAGCTAAATGAACTTTTTTGATATCGTAATCTATAGATTGGTTTAGGTTAGGTTAGGTTTGTTTCATAACAATCCTGTTAATTTGTAACTTTCTGAGAAAATCGCATTATATATTATAAACCATTATGTATTTTAACCCATTATACATTTTAAACTTTATGTATTTTAATACGTACCCCTTTTATACACAAGCACATCTCACCTGTAACTATGTATGTAGTTACAAGCGTACGTTGGCTGACACCGACTCCAGAAATAACAATAATTGTAACAACATTAGATCGTACCTATATATTGATAAGTAGAAAAAGTAAGTTAATTATTAAGTTGTAGAAGAATATTATGCAATTATTTTTTTCTTTTTAGTGCGTAGTGAAGTCGGTTTTTTTTTGTTAAAATGTTTGTTTATTTTTCTTTTTAGTGCATATTAGTATGTTTTTTCTACAGCCGTCGTCAGAAATTTCGGAAAGCTTTCTAATGGACTCATTCAATTTTTAGTTTACAAAAATGTTTAAAGTAAGATGTAAAATCTGTCACTACCTTTATTAAAAAAATAAAATAAACGAGGTTTGTTATTTTTTTTGGAAGTTTTATTTTGTCTAGTTTATTTTACTTTCTCTAGAAATAAAACTTAAATTTCTTTGAGGCTTTTAATTGCATGTTTGAGAAAAGCACTATACATACCTCGGCGGGAAAAGAGTTTGCCAGCCTCAAATATCCAGCCTCGCTCACGCTCGGCCGTTTATATGTTTTCAGCCGGCAACCCCCGGTTCCCGGCCTATGTAATAATGTACTATTGTACCATGACCAATGCGGTGAATAAAAATATCGTGAGAAAACCTGCACACACTTGGCAAGCAGTTCCATGGTATAAGTGGCCTTGCGTCGGTCTGCCTGGAAATTACTTCCCAAGCTCTCATTTTGAGAGGAGGTCTGTGCCTAGAGGAATGTACATTTGTGAGACATACTTGTTTCTTTTCTTGCAGAAAACTCTGCCGTTGTAATATTTTATTGGTTATCTCCTTCATCTAACACAACGTCTTCATCCAAGTATACTTTATATTTCAGATGTATGTTTTACCCAATCCCGCCATGGTAACCCGGTGCTGTTGCTCGGTGGGTATCGGTACAATCGTAACAATGGCAATCGCACCAGTGGCATCAAGGTTCTCTGGAAATGCAACAAGCAAAGCAGCGGTTGCCGCGCCAACGTCACTACTGTGGAGAGCGTAGTCGTCAAGACCAAAGACATACACAATCATTAACCAATCGGAATGTAAAAAATATTTACTTCCGTCAAATACTTACTTGATAATCGAATAACAGTAGAGACTTCGTGAATAGTCAGATTTCAGCTTATAGCTAATGTTTCAGATGTAACTTCAACATCGATAAACAGTGTTTGTTTAGAATATTTAAGACAATTATGACACATAACAAACAAACATACAATAAATTGGCTTTTCTACGTAAATATTGTTATATTAACTGCTGTTTGATAATTGTGGATTGTTAATTTAATTTAGTTTTAATTTGAATTGTGACTAAGGGCTAACTGGCCTGAAATAAATCATCTTTTTTTATAAGAACTTCACATGGATATTTGCATGTTCAGTATCTTTGCTACACTTATAATATTACTGAAAACATTATGTCAAATCAGAACAATCGACTTACTTTTAAAACTTTCTTGCCTCTTTATCGTCATCAAAACATTATATCATTTAACTTGGTTTGTTCCACCAATATTTACACTCAGTTTAATATTGCAGGTCTCTATTTCACCACGTCTCGTAACGGGAACCCAGCCCTTGTGCACGGTAGGAATCGTTACAACCGTAACAACCGTACCAAGGGTGCCAAGGCTCTCTGGAATTGCACCAGGCGGGGATGCCGAGCCAGTGTGACCACCTTCGAAAACATGATCATCAAGAGTAACGATGTACACAATCATCAAGTCAAACTTTTCGAATTTGACAAAGACCATACTACAATAAGGTTACCAACTTTATGAAAATGAAAATGAAAATGAAATTTATTTTTGCAAATTGGCCGCCAGGGGCTCTTTTACATGTCTTTTTGAAACTACCAGCACATTCGGAAAGACCATCATTGCCAAGAAGAATGCGCCGCAAGAAACTTGGCAGAAAGTCATTTTTTCAAAATAAAATACAGTAAAAATACTTAAGTTCTACTTAAATTAAATACATTTATAAAAGGGATGTATAAGGTCCCCGAGCCTTAAATTATATTAATCTATAAATAGTAGAGATGTATAAAGTCTCTACTAGTCAAAAATAAAAAAAACAAAGAAAATATATGATTTATTTGTCTTACTTGCAACGATAACGACACATTCAAATGTGTTGGTATTATCAAATACGAGTCAGTTTAAGTTTATGTTCCTTCCTTTTCTCTTTGAGGTTCGATTACTTCACAGCTCATGGACCAAATAATAATTATAAAATAAATAAAAAACATATTGTAGTTTACTTACTCAGTACCTAATTGTTTGATCTCATACGTTATAAGACAAAACTGTATACAGTAAGGCAGGAACCCAATCCACGCGTCTGTAAGCATTCGGTAACACCAATATACACAATATTATAGTTTCTGGACTCTGACAGGAGATGGAATGTTAATAGTTTATTAACATTGAACCAAGTAACATAAGCCTTTTCCTATTACAGGCTTGGTGGTCACGAAGACTCCAACAGGTAGTATCATCGCATACCATCATGGGCACCGATTTAACCTCAAAATGAACGGCTATCAGAAAAACAATCGAGCAATCTGGTTGTGCTTTAACAAGCCAACTGGCTGCAAAGCCACTATCACGACGCGCATCTCTAACAACACTTCTAATGAAATTATTGACATCAAAAGCATTCACAACCATTAATTTGTGGCTGTAGCCATTGATAGAGTGTAAGTGGTAGGTTTGTAAGATTATTAATTGTGGTTTAAGATGTATTATTTCTTATAAGACAGTTAATTATTCACCCAAAATATGCTTCTAGAATATTATCATTTTTTTAATATAGTTAACAAGTAAGGAAATATGACGACATGTGTATTGTATTAATAATTATGTTAAATTTATCTCCTATTATATCTACTTGACATTTATAATTATTATTAGTAACTAATACATAAGAATACTATGAAATAAATAAAGATGTAACGTAAAAGTGTGTTTTGGTATTTATTTTGTAAATAATTTTTTTAATCTTGAATAAATGCAATGTAATCGAAATGTTGATTTCAGATGCAATGTTCTCTGTCACGAGTACCGGAAGAGAGGTACTGAACATAGGACAGTACCGGTACTACAAGAACAACCGCTCCCGTGGCCCGAAGGCCACGTACTTCTGCAACCGCAGCAGCTGTCGCTGCCGAGCCTCGGTCACTGTTGTAGGCAACGTCATATATCGATACAACGGCGAGCATAACCATTAACAATTGGGCCAGAGCGACGACTAGTTTTTGTCACGTTAGATCTGGCGGTATCTCTAGATTTAGGAGTCCAAACTCACCCGGCCGTTTAAGTGTGAAAGAGTTACAAATAATCACTTACACATAACATAATACACACAAGACTAACAATCTTTCGCATTTATGATGTAGTCATATTATAAAGATCTACCTACTAAGGGTTTAATTTCATATTGATGCAAACTACATGATGCAACGCCGATTCTGAATAGTCTGAAGAGTCCGTCAGCGCCAGCCTAACCACCACTTAATTAAGTCGGAGAATATAATGCACCGATGTGAGATAATAATCCCAGAACTGTATACAACCAAAAGAAAGTTCTGCAAGCTCAACGAAATAAAAATAACTTTTTATTGCTTCTTAAAAGATACAGCCCAGCACAGCACCATCGAGTGGGTAATAACGTAAACTTTGGTTTAAAAAGTTACATGAACGAACGAATATTACTTTGAATCGATTAAAGGGACCTGTTAAAATACGTAAACAGATCGGTTTAATTAACTAGGTACAGTAATTATATCTAAACGTATTTAATAGAGTTTTACACAAACTAGCTCCTTCCCGCGACAACTCTTCCGTTAGATATACCGGTGTGTGTAACTTACTCTTTACTACGAATTGGATTGTTAATTGAAGCCTTTTTATGCTTTGTTCAAGATTTGACATGTTTTAGGAGTAATTTTATTACCAATAATTAATAAATATATTTGTATATTTTTAACTTTTTTAATTCACCTAGTTTTTGTCAATCTCATCATCATCATCATCAAATCTTAAGAGTTATATTATTCTTGTTGGTGGATTATTTTCCACTCATCCCTTCTACGAGCCAACTCCTTGATCTCCTTATACGACGCGACACCGCTTTTTTCCTTTATCTGGTCCACGAAGCTTCATCAAGGTTGACCGCTTTAAGATATTGTCATCTATTATATTCATATAATAGACCCCCGTGGTCAAGACCAAAAATTTTACACTTTTTGGTTCAAGTGAAATGTCTTGACATACTTTTGTTATTATAAGCTTGTACAACAGGAGTACTTTTCCTCAAAGCATCATTTGCATCGTTTGCATGTGCTCAAATAGTACGCGGTGAGTTTCAGTGATCTTAATGGTAACAAGTGATCATTTCTTGCAGTCGTGCTCACGACGACCCGATTCGGCAAGCCGGCAATCCAGGTCGGCCGCTACCGGTTTACCAGGAACAACCGGAGCCACGGGCCAAGGGCCCTGTGGGTTTGCAGCCGCGTCAGCTCAGGCTGCCGCGCCGCTATCTCCACTTTCAACCTCGTCATTTACCGGCAGAGGACTGAGCATAACCATTAAAGATTCTGTGTCTCTATTGGGCTCCATCAGTTGTTTGTGTAGATACTGCCTACCTTTGTAAATTGTGTCTTGGGCTGTGCAGCAATGTGTGGGAGAAAGACGGGGTTTTGTATTCTAGCAAAACTTTTTTCTTCAGGTACCTAGTCTAGTGATTAATAATTCAGACCACGAAGCTGAAGATTCTGTGTTCAAATTCCGATAGGGGCGGACACTATTATGAATGGTTGTACTCTACCAAAAACGGGCACCACAAATTGTACCTTGTCATTTTTACTAAAAAGAAACATGAATGTGGTACTGCCAGGGTGTATACATTGCATTAATTTTCTTACGAACCAGGTGCTTGTCAAGTTTCCTTTGTACGAAAAAAAAATGTTGAAGTACGTATTCATGAACGAAAACAAAAGAATATACGTTGTTATTCTCTCAACTGAAAATCACGTGAATCTGGTATTAACCAGATAGTATACCGTATGTAAGATGTTAATTTATAATTGTAATGTAAATGTTTAATGTTATCAAGTCGTTTATGAAATTGAGGTCAAAATATGCTAGCTAAAAGTAACTATAGATAATAAAGTTGGTCGATGCGAGTCAACTGTTTTATCTGTAATATTAAGACTCATTCGTAGCTTTAACTTTGTTGTCGATGTGTACCTAAATCTTTGGTATTGTAGCACTTGACTCCTCGAAGATGTTAACTATAAACTTTTTATTTCTTAAATCAAAAACCTAACGCATCCTATTGTGACTTCTCATGCCGGATAGAAAACTTAATTAATTTTGTCTTCTGGTTCAACTTCCTAACCTTTTTTGATCTATTTTCAAATTTAAAAAAAGTGGAGCTGTTGCAGGATTCCGTGGCTTGCTTTACTAGTCGAGTAAATCTTATATATGAAATTATAAAGTTAAATTTTCAATCACTATTATTGTATTAATACATTAAATGTTAGTATGAAGATCTGAGTATTTATTCTCTATTTCCAGTTATTCTAACCTACCTATTTATATTCATAGAAAAATTCGCTACATAATGCTTGTGTATGTATGTATGTATGTAAACTCTTTATTGTGCTCTTTATTGGTCTCTTTGTTGTGTGCTTGTGCTTATTTATACTTATTCGTGAATTTGTACAATTGTCATGGTGTCCCGGTTCGGCAAGCTGATTCACTTGTCCCGATGCTTCTATACCGTCACCATAGCGTAATAACTACAAACAATAAGGTAACTCAGCAATTTAGACGGGGGTAACAACATGGCCGGTAGGTACTCGGTCCAACCATCGGCATTTAGCGCCGAAATAAAAGCGTTCACTACCTATTGATATTCATTACGTTATGCCCTTAGGAACCCAAACTTTGGTTCTGATGTGATCATTTTGTATTCTTTTAAGTAACTTACCATGACCAGTCGAACGTCGTACCTATGTAAATGTGTTAATAGATCTGTTTAGTTTATGTTGTAAGTGATCAAACAACCGCTTTCCAAGGTTTAAAGCTTCAGTTTTAATTCAAAGGTTGCTTTGTCCAACCCGATAAGGCGAAACAATTTACCTATGGAAAACATAGAACGTAATTTGCAAAATAGTGAGTTGTCTTATCAAGTTGGACCGCAACCATCGATTTGAAAACTTTTGCGGTATGAATATGAAAGAACCATATGAATAAATCCTGCTTTTACCTGATAACTTCGAGTTATCTATAAGTATATTTCCACACGTATTATCTATTTCAGCCGACAAGTGCCCAACCTTAATTTTAACTTATTTTTTTACAGAGCTTATAATTTCGGGGCCAGCATTCATATCATCGTTAAAAAGTGGTAGGCAGTCGATTCAAATAGGGCAGTACCGGTACAGTGAAGACCTCAGGAACAATGGAAAAAAAATCACCTGGAGGTGTTGCAAGCAAAGGCGGGGCTGTCGCGCGAGAGTCGTGACGGTGGAGAATAACGTTGTAGCTTTTTATGAGGACCACTCACATTAGCGGCATGTTTGCAAATTATATGTAAAATATACATACATATTGTCTACCCCGTAAGGGATAAAGACGTGATATATGTAAAATGTATGTAATACATACATACGTACAGTCATCCTCTTCCCCATAGGGGGAGGCATAGACTACTTTGTTCCACTTGCTACGATTCTGACATACCTCTTTCCTGCCCTCCTCCTGACCTGCCCTTTTTTCAAAAAGTCTCCTATTTGGTCCCGGAACATCCGTCTAGGCATTTCCCTCCCAACGCAACTATTCACACTCCCCATATAGATCTGTCTACTTTCATCCGTCCTCTATACGTGACCAAACCAACTAAGTATACTTTTTTCTATCCTAGTCACTATATATTCTTTCACAGCAGCACGTTTACTTATCACACTATTCGTTATTCTGTCTTTCAGTCTCACCCCTTTCATACTTCTTAACGCTCTTATTTCTACTTAAATATAAAATAAGACAAGTTTCAGATTTAGTCTTGGATATATATGTCTTTTTGTAAAATAGGAATTATAGCACAATAATCACTGTGATTAAAAGCTGGTATGCCATAGGACAGCATTATTTTTATGAACGTTTTGTCATGCTGCAGTACCGTAGCATGGAGTAAGTAAGCATAGAGGATTCTCACGTTCTAAAAATTATTCTATTAACTAATATTGTGAATATACAAGATGCTACTCAGTTACACAAAAAAGGCTGAAAAATATGTTGAAAATTTGTCACATACTTAGATTTTGTAACTAGATAAAGGATTCATAGCTACTTAACAGACGAATTAATACGTACGCATTTTTGTTTTGTGGTCTGTAAATGGTACATAATGCTTTTACTTGGGTACTGACGAGATAAACATTATGACATGACATGCAATTAAGAACATGTTCAAAGTTTCAACCGCTGTTTCAATTGCCTAGTTCTTGCCAATGATAGGTTTCCCGAAAGCGCTGATTCAATAATCACAGACTTGGATATAAAATAGACCTTTGTGATCTGTTTGCAGAATTGAACTTAGATTTTTGTATTTTGCAGTCGATGTAGCCCAGTACATCAAGTCCCGCCGCGGCACCCGCCTGCTGCTGTACGACGGGTTCAAGTACTACATGCACCACAAGTACAAGAGCGACAAGCTGCGGTGGACTTGCTCCACCCACTCCAACAAGGGCTGCAATGCCAAAGTCATTACTGTCGCCGACTCTATTATTGATTCCAACAGTAAGCACAACCACCCGCGGCCTGTTATCAATAAAAATTAAGAATTAGTAATGGATGATAACCGACCGAGGATGGTAATAATTAATTAAAACTTTTAGTGACACACTCAATAGAAACGGTCCAAAAAATTTTTTACGTATTATGCATAGGCGATTGACGGGATGGAGGATTACTGTCGCAGACTCTATTATTGATTTGAACTGTGAGCACACCCATCCGCTGCCTGTCATCAATAAAAACTAAGTCATATTGTAATGTAATTGATAAAAGGTAATAATTATTTAGAAAATATAGTTAAGTAAATTATGTTTAATATATTCACTAATTTATAAGTTGGCATAGTTGACATAAAGAAATGTGTCTTATTAAATTACGTTTGCTTTTTGTCGTTTTGATTTTGTCTTCAATTTAATCATTAGTTAAAACTGTTATCGCAATATCAATTATACTAGAATAATTTTTACCCGAAATCTCGATTTTTTAATTTTTTTTAATGTTTCACAACATTTGTGCATTTGATAAACATATAAATCGTTTTTATGTATATATTGCATAATATACTTAAATTTAATTAAAACCAAATTCTACTGTAGGCCTTGTTTTATTTCATTTTTACTCTGAATAATTTAATACTGTGGTATTTGACTTTTGTTCTTTATTGGAATCACGTAAAATAACGTACAGGAATAATGTGTTTTGGTAACGATATTTTGATTTCCAGAACCAATATTCACAACGTCTAGAAATGGTAATGCGGCAATCAAGCTCGGCGCGTACCGCTTTAATAAGGACAGCCGAAACACGTGTTATGTATGTATGGTACCTATACATACACGTACCTATACGTCAGTGTCAGTGCGGTACTTCAGTGCAGTGTAGATATTAAGTTAGTCATTAAGTTAGTCTAGAACTTACTCCGTTCGGGGCTAGTGCTCTGGCATCGAGCACGCGACCTAAACATAAGTATTGTACTTATTCCGCGAGTGAACCAACGGAAGTGTATTAACCGTTTAAGACTAAATTGTCGGGACTGCTGTAACCGTCTTGAACAATATAATCGTTAATCCTGTACAGCACGAAGTTTCATTAAAGCACAAAACCATTATTGGCGCAGTCGAAACAGGAAGCCGGAGCCCTTCAAAAATCAAGTGCCTGGTCGGATCTACAGAGCTA
This sequence comes from Pandemis corylana, assembly GCA_949127965.1. NCBI lineage: Eukaryota > Metazoa > Arthropoda > Insecta > Lepidoptera > Tortricidae > Pandemis > Pandemis corylana. The sequence goes on along the minus strand of OX421859.1, from coordinate 4,171,493 downwards.
CACTATGCTGTTCGTCATCCTGTGAGTCCTTTCCATTTATATTTCCTTAGTACTGTATACATTATTAAGCGAACTTCAAAAATTCGTTTTTCGTTTTCTCACTCCACCTTTTTCTATAAGTTGGTGTAGTTACTTAAATTAGAAAGTAAAGTATATTTGATTAAGCTTAGTTTTAAGAATTTTGCTATCGTAAAAATGGGTGATGCTGCTAGACTTAATGAGCTTAAAACAGCATTTAGTATTATTCCTACATACGACGGCAACCCAAATCAGTTGCATAGATTCATAACAACTTGCGAAACTGTTTTAACGCAGTATTACGACCAAACAGCACCGGAAAATTTTACTAACCAATTGATTCTACATTCTATCCTAAATAAATTGCAAAATAAAGCAGAGGAGGTCGTTACAATAAACGGTGTCACTTCTTGGGCACTTATAAAAAATGTGTTATTAAAAAATTTTGCAGACCAAAGAGACGAAAATTGTTTAAACAGAGACTTGATTAATATCCGGCAGGAATTTAATGAGAATCCACAGGACTACTATAATCGTTGCATGCACCTATTAAGCACTATTATCAATTACGTCAATCTGCATGAAATTGACAATAGCGCTAAAGAATGCAAACGAAATTTTTTCACATCACAAACACTCAAATCTTTTCTTGGCGGACTTAGGGACCCGTTAGGCATAACAATTAGGACAATGAGACCTGCTGACATGCCCACAGCTTTACAGTTCATAAAAGAGGAAGAAAATATTAGATATTTACAAAAAAGAAATGGCCTTTTGCAACCAACTCAAAAACAAAATACCAGTACAAACCCGAATCAAAAGCCTAACTTTGTGCCTTTTTCGAATGCATCACCCCAGAACCCTTATCTTAAACCATTCCCACAGCAAAGCAGTTTCCGCCAACCTAACCCGAATTTTAACAGAAACAATAATCCATCGGGATTATTTCAAAATAATGCACCACTCCGACCACAATACTTTCTGACCCAACAGAGGCCCCTCCAAGGTGCTACCCAATTTCATAACAAACAAGAAGCACCCAAACCTATGAGTGGATTTTCATATCGATCTGCCAATATTCCATTGAGACCATCAATGTCTAATATAAATAACCATAACATCCAAGAAATGCATCAAACCCACCAAGACCACACGCATGCGCGTTTTGCTGACATAGATTCTGATAATTCCCGGGCCGTCGCCGCTGCATCACCAACTCAAAACATCGATATGTACACAGACTATGTGGCCAACCAGCAGTACAACGAATACGAAGTACATAATGACGAATTTGAAAATATCGCATCTAATGAGACAAACCAAAATTTTTACCTAACCCCCAACTTCAACACCGAGACATGATAACAGAGATTAATGTCCATCTCAAACGGCAGTTGCCTTATATAGAAATAAAAGAACCGCCACTAAAACTTCTAATCGATACGGGAGCCAATCAATCATTTTTATCACCTGAAACATTTGAACGCCATTATAAAAACTATCCCTTAAACTTTGAACCGTTCACCGTTACCAACCTTAACTGCACTACTGAAAATAACTATACTGTAGAACTACCATCATTCCCGGAACTGAACGAAAGATCGTCATCTAAATTTTTTATTTACAAATTCCACAACGTATTCGACGGATTAATCGGATATGAAATGCTGGAAAGATTACACGCAAAAGTTGATCTTCATAACAAAATTCTGATCACACCGAATGCAAAGGTACCTATAAAGATATTAAACTCTGGATCAAAAACACTTTTTGAAGCTCTTATTAGGGCTAACTCTTCCAAGTCGGTTAAAATTCCTGTCACAATAAAACAAGGCGACATTTATGTCCCTAAAACCTACATCAGCAAATGCTACATCCCGTCAACCGTAACCCGAGCTCAGTCTGGCTACGCGCAGTTAGTGATAATTAATCCCACCAACAGTGACGCTATTATCAGCTTGTTGTCACCACTAGAAACGCACACGCTTCACAACAACTTCGAGGTATTAAATATCGAAGCTACTTGTAATAAAACCGATAACATCTCGTCAATGCTTAGGACGGAACACTTAAACTTCGAAGAAAAATGCAATCTTTTACAGTTATGTGAAAAATACAGTGATGTATTTTACACGGAAAATACACCCTTGACATTCACAAATCAAATAAAGCACTGCATAAAAACCTCAGATGAAAATCCAATATTTTCCCGCACCTATAGATATCCTCAAATACACAAAGCTGAAGTCGACAAGCAGATTAAATCCATGCTTGATCAGAATATAATTAGACCATCAAACAGCCCATGGGCTTCCCCAATCTGGATAGTACCCAAAAGAGCAGATGCCACAGGACAAAAAAAATGGAGACTTGTAGTAGACTACCGTAAGCTAAACGAAAAAACCGTAAGCGATAAATACCCGATCCCCAATGTAGATGACATTTTTGATAAACTTGGAAAATGCCAGTATTTTACCGTTTTAGATTTAGCCTCAGGCTTTCATCAGATTGAGATGAATCCTTCTGACATCTCAAAAACCGCATTTAACGTCGATACAGAAAACAGTGGATATCGTGGGCATTACGAATATTTAAGAATGCCTTTTGGCCTAAAAAACGCTCCATCGACCTTTCAACGTGTCATGGATAACGTGCTGCGTGGGCTTAAGAACGTTATGGTGTACATGGACGATATTATTGTATTTAGCACATCCCTACAGGAACATGTCCAAAATTTAGAAGATGTATTCCAACGGCTCAGAGAATCGAACTTTAAAGTACAGCTTAGCAAATCAGAGTTCATGAAAAAAGAAACCCCATTTTTAGGACACATAGTCACAGCTGATGGTGTCAAACCTGACCAAAATAAGATCAAAGCCATCCAAAAGTTCCCCTTGCCACAAACAACAAAAGACATAAAATCCTTTCTTGGTTTGCTTGGGTACTACAGGAAATTTATTCCCAATTTTGCAAAACTAACTAAACCGCTAACTGCGTGCCTAAAAAAACATTCAAAAATTGAAATTACGCCTGCTTACGTTAATTGCTTTAGACATTGTCAAAATCTATTAACCAATGATCCCATTCTTCAATTCCCTGACTTCAGTAAAGAATTCAACGTGAGATGTGACGCTTCAAATTTTGCTATAGGCGGTGTCCTCTCCCAAGGGCCCATTGGTTCAGATAAACCCATTGCCTACGCGTCAAGGACCCTTAATGATAGTGAAACCAAATATAGTACCATAGAAAAGGAACTACTGGCCATTGTGTGGATAACCAAATATTTTAGACCGTATCTATATGGCAGAAAGTTTAACATAATTACAGATCATAAACCTTTACAATACTTAATGAACGTAAAAGAGCCTAACAGCCGTTTAACCAGGTGGCGTTTGCGATTAGAAGAATTTGACTATAAAATAATATATCAGAAAGGAAAATCAAATTCAAATGCAGACGCTTTATCGCGAATTGAAATTCAACAAAATGAAATAGAATCGGCTACTTACACTGATTCAGATAACAATGACGATGACGGTACACCCCTGTCATTATTGGTAAACCACTCCGAAAAATCTTTCAGTGACTTTGATGATGAAGATAACTTACCCTTATCTACCATAGCAAATCGCACCCGTCTCCCAGAAAGCGAATCTTCCGACGATGACGATGACAACCTACCTCTTATTAAGTTCGCTACACAGAAAATTGATCACACAACCCCTATTCAAGAACTAGCAAGCACAGTACATACGGAACTCGAAAACCCCGTCTTAGAAATCCCCATCCTGGATAAACAAATAAACATTTGCGACAATCAACTCTTCCTAAGTTTTGTTTATCATTCCCCTTCCAAACCTAAAACTATTGAAATATTTCCTGGAAAAAAGAGAACGTCTGCTCAAATCAGTAAAAACTGTATAGAGAAGGATATTATAAGCCTATTTAAAGAAAAAATAAAACCGGGTATTAAGATTGGAATTTATGCTCCGGATCAATTTATCCCTATCATATCATCAACGTTACAAAATAACTTCAAAAACTCTGCTTATAACTTATTTTTTTGCAAATCAAAAGTCACGGACGTAATTGACAAAGAAGAACAATTTCAAATTGTTCAACAACTTCATGACAACCAGACAAACCATAGAGGAATTTTAGAAACTGAAAAAAGAATAAAATTAAACTATTACTGGCCAAATATAAAAAACAGTGTAACCCGCGTCATAAATAACTGTGAAATCTGTCAGACAAGTAAATATGAAAGACATCCTAACAAACAAAAATTCCAAATTACTCCTTTACCAGAAAAACCCTTTGAAGTTGTCCACATCGATACCTTTACTGTAAATCAGCAAAAGTTCCTGACGATAATCGATGTTTTCTCGAAATATGCTCAAGCTTATCCAATAGAGTCGGTGACTGGTATTAGTATACTAAACGGCTTGACAGTCTACATGTCCCACCATGGTCTCCCCATAAGCATTACAGCAGATCAAGGAACGGAATTTAAAAACTTACTATTAAAGGAATTTGCTCAGTTACATAACATAAAATTACACTTCATTAGCGTCAACAATCCTCAATCTAACGGAGCAATCGAAAAATTTCATTCAAGCATTTTGGAACATATTCGTATATTAGGACAAACCAATTCAAATCTTACAACAAATGAGCTAATGGTCTATGCTGTTATTGGTTACAATAGTAGTATTCACTCCGCAACCAACAAAAAGCCAATAGACATTATTAACGGGCACATAAATAACCGTGACCCTTTCGACATCGACGTTGAAGGCATATACATGCAACATTACATAAACAGGCATAGAGATACGACAAAAGAATTGTATCATAACATAAACAAAACACTTTTGGTTCACCAAACTAATGAAATGACAAGGTGTAACCAAAATAGGTCTGACCCCCTTAATTACGAAGAAAACAACGCCTTTTACAACAAAAACCCTTTAGCAGTCCGTAACAAAACGAAACCTCGATACGTGGGGCGTAGAGTTAAGAAAAACGTAGAGTTAAAAGTACTAGATGATAGAAACATAAGTCACCATAAGAGAATCTTACGCAGACCTTTACAACAACAAATTCCCTTGTTACAGGATTCTCATGATAGAAGTATCCCAGGGCCTTCGCGTCCGACCAACAGAGCTGACTGAAAACCCAGGAATACTTCCCTTTAGGCTAGGCAACGCTAAATTTCAAAAAACGGAACATATTTTTTTACATTATTACAAATTAGATAGGATTAAAGATAGCATAAGTAATATAGAACACTATATAGGTGCATACATCGATTACATTAAATTAGCTGATCCCGTTTATTTTGGTGACACTCTGATTACAAGCAATCAAATATTTTTGGATAATCTCAACTCTATTTACACTAAATTCAACAGTTTACATACATCGCAATCAAAACAAAAACGTGGTCTTATCAACGCTTTGGGTTCTGTCGTTAAAGGCATAACTGGAAATCTTGATCACGAAGATGCCTTACATTATGATAAAGCTATAACAATGTTAGAAAAAAATCAAAATATTATAAGCAAAAAAGTAAAAACAAGTATTAGCCTGAATAAACAAATGTTAGAAACATTTAACATGACATTGTCCACTATTGTTTCAAACGAATACAAAATACATGTTTTACTTAATACGGTTTCGAATACAGTCAATATGACAAATTACAGATTGAGGGATTACATAAAAATTAATAGTTTGTATAACTTGATTAAAATAAATTTGGATAAGATATTCAGTCATGTAAGCTTGTTAGAAAACTCAATTGCCTTTTCTAAACTAGGTATCACTCATCATAGTGTAATCAGCTCAGAAAACATTCAGTACATGTCCAAAACCTTATTTTCTTTATATGATAAATCAGAGCTACTTGTTAATGAATTAACTGAGATTAGAGACTATTATGATGTTATTCTTTGTGGATCGTATTACTCTGATAATAACATTGTATTTGCACTGAAGTTCCCGATAATGTATACAGATACTTACGCATATTACCACATTTTCCCTACCCCTACATTTAATTCTACAATATTAATTCCGTTGAAACCTTTCCTTGCCATGAATGACGAAAATCATCAGTACATGGAGCACCAATGCAAACGATTTCTAGAGACGTACTATTGTCAAGATTCCGAGTTCACCATAGCCGCAAAACAAGATGACTGCATTTATACGCTGATACTGCATCAAGAAATACTGCCCACCTGCCAATATACTTCCTTCCAAACTAACTATGAACTACTGCAAAAGATTGACGATTTTCACTTTATTCTAACATTTCGTCGTCGTACTAAGATACAATTTATATGCGATGAAGAAGAAAATAGATTCATGCAAGGCACATACCTGATTGAAATTCCAGAAGGTTGTAGTTTTATAACCCAAAAACATGTTGTAAAAAATTACCACAACGAAATAAGAGGCAAGCCAATAAAACTCTTATCATTTAACCTATCAAATGTTTCTATCAAGAACATTGATCAACCAATCATGCTGGAAAATATTCCATTGGATCATCTCTACGAGTTGGAGGCCTTATTGGAAAAAGAAGATAACTTGGAAGCCGAAAATCTTGATTTCAATTATGACGAAAATAATTTCCACTTTTGGACAGGACCATTGTATGCCTTAGTTGCAGCTGCAATCTCATATGGATTGTACATCAAAATTAAGGAACATCTATTGAATAAAAGCCATGAAGGTCAAAGGCAGGAGAATGAAGAAATAGCCATTACCAGTCAGCCCTTCTTTGCAGAAGGAGCTTCCAACCGATGAGGGGGGTGTTATGTATGTATGGTACCTATACATACACGTACCTATACGTCAGTGTCAGTGCGGTACTTCAGTGCAGTGTAGATATTAAGTTAGTCATTAAGTTAGTCTAGAACTTACTCCGTTCGGGGCTAGTGCTCTGGCATCGAGCACGCGACCTAAACATAAGTATTGTACTTATTCCGCGAGTGAACCAACGGAAGTGTATTAACCGTTTAAGACTAAATTGTCGGGACTGCTGTAACCGTCTTGAACAATATAATCGTTAATCCTGTACAGCACGAAGTTTCATTAAAGCACAAAACCATTATTCACGGGGGACAAACTCACCTGGAGGTGTCATAAACAGAGCAAGGGTTGCTCGGCTAGAATCGTAACGTTGCGGAATGCCATTATTGCCATTATTGGAAGTCATTGTCATCAATGAGAGCCACAAAAAAAGTGCCACTCATCTGTCACAGACGAAAAGGCCTATACGATGCATCATTAATGAATCTGATTCTTTTAATAAAATTATCTACATTAAAATCGATTCACAGTCGAAAAAGAAAATGGACGCACGTATATAAAAAGTTTTGCAAACTTGGGAGCCTACTTTCTTTAAGTCGCTTCATTAAGAAATAATTTCACACAACGCATTAAACAATTTGTAAAGTATACGAATTTGAATGGGCTTGCACTGTTCACCATGATATATTTTTGATTTCGTATTGAAATACACGATGGTGTGTTGAATTTAATTTCTCAGGTAGTTTTATTGGTGTGTTGTACCTACTATGCACATGGTATATGGTATACTTATCTAAAGCATAGATTCTCCGTAGACCTATTTAATTAAGTGCTGATATCTGGAATAATCTAATGAACAAAAGGTATATTTATACATTTAAAAATAAAAACTAAAATTACAAGAGAACGAAATAGGAACATCGCAATGACGCTTTATGCTACCCAAGTATATAAAAATGGCAATGTTTTGTATTGCGACATTTTTACATTCTAAATTAGTGGAAAATTAAAGGGCCATATTTTTTGTTTATAACGATTATTTTATATTTCAGCGCCAGTGTTCATAAGGAATCGGAAAGGTAAGCCGGCAATCCTGTTAGGAGAGCACCAGTTCAACATGGACCGCCGGTACCAGGAGGGGCCCAAAGTTATATGGAGATGTTGTCAAGTGGTAAAGTCTTCTTGCCGGGCGAAAATTACAACAGTGCAGAATAAAATTGTTACGGCAATCAATGATCACACGCATTAAAGAACCTCTGGAAATACTAGTGTTCACTTTGATTAGAGAATGTAGGTACTGTATGTATGTTAAATTAAAGCCCTCACATCACCTTTCGCCTTACTTATTTTTATTGGTTGTACCGTTTACGATTGTTAACATCGCACCTGGAGATCACACTGACACATGAATAGGTATAACCTTTGGAATATCAAAGTTTTAATAATTGTGTTTTGAAGTACCAGTATTAACAACTATGAAAGGCGAGCCGGCAATCGGCTCCAGGAATCGTCTCACAAATCCTGTTTTATTTTCCAGTGGCAGTATTCATTACTACTCAGAAGGGTACTCCGGCAATTCGGTTAGGAGAGAACCAATTTTACATGGACAGTCGTTGCCAGGGAGCCAAAATGATCTGGAGGTGCCATAAAAGGCTACAGTTTCGTTGCCCAGCGAGGATCAAGACTGTGTCGAATAGCATTGTAGCTGTTTTCGACGAACACTCTCACTAAAAATTAATGAAACTGTTAGAAGTGGCAATGAGATCTGGCAACCGTTGAGGGAGAAACAGAGCTTCTCTAGTGGCGATTATGAACTGGAAGACGCAGAGTTGACAAGCCTTCCACTAAGTGGTCCGACGATATCACTAGAGTTGCGGGCAACCGGTGGATGTCGCTCATCACTACATAGTATAAAACAATCAGCAATCCTACAAATCAAGGATTAAGTTGTTATATGCTGTAGAAAATGTAGTGTTTTTTTCCGAAATAAACAGTTTAATTTTTTTTTTTTACAAAGTCGCTTTCCGCTGTCTGTCCGTCCCTATGTATGCTTAGATCTTTAAAACTACTCAACGGATTTTGATGCGGTTTTTTAAATAGATAGAGTGATTCATGAGGAAGGTTTATATGTATAATACATGCATAATATAGTAGAGAAACACTGATTGCACCCGTGCGAAGCCGGGGCGGGTCGCTAGTGTAGTTATAAGGGGGAAGGCCTTTGTTCAACAGTGGGCGTGGACGTCTTCCTGCGGATGATGATGATACCTTTAGATGAATTGTGTTATGTAAGTTCGACCACCAACGGCAGTTCTAATTATAATCTTCACTAATATTATAAATGTGAGAATGTGTTTGTTTGTATGATTGTTCCCTATTGACGACTCGGTGCCTCAACGAATTTAAACATATTCGCCATGCACATGGCCTACCATATACCGAGATCCCAAATTATTTAACATTAGAAATTATAATTAGATAATTATTTAAGATCTTGTCTAATGTCATCACGAGCCCCCTGTGCGCCACATATATTCAATGAACAAAAAACATTTACCTTGCTACTCCGCCACTCAACACACACATAGATATGCAGAGATATTCTCGACGAATTTTGGTTACGTGAGCCTCAAGAGGACCCCCAACAGAGATGAAGCAGTGCCAACTCTCACCGTATGTCGATTTCAATTTGATATCTTGTCACTTAGTTCAGTTAATAACAACAATTACTAAATACCTATCAATAATTACAATCATCTTGTCATCATATACGAGTGTTTATACGTAATTGAATTGACGATGCTAATAATTTTCCAGACCCAGTATTCACAGTGTCCCGGCAAGGTAGGCCGGCTATTAAGCTCGGAATGCATCGGTACAACAAGGATCAGCGGAATCGAGGAGCCAGAATCACTTGGAGGTGTTATAAGAAATCCACATACGGTTGCCGCGCGAGGCTCACTACGCTAGAGAACAACATTATTGCTATCTTCGATGAGCACTCGCATGATTGACAACGTTAGATGCAATGCACATAGTAGATCGTATCGATCTGGATTACAAGGTTCAATATATTTATTATTGGCGTCCCATAGCTCAAAGGGAAGAATGGAACCCTTAAAGGAAGGATCACTTCGTTCCCCTTTTCTCAAGTTAAAATTAGTATGATATCTATTATGGGCTTATTGGCAATCGTTAAACAAAGTTTCTAAACGTATGCGGGCAAAATATATAATGTAGGTAGATAGTGTTTTCTTTTATGTTGACAACCCCACATCAGTACATAAAAGTTTTTAATTTTACAGGGATTGTATTTATATCTAATCAGAGAGGTAAGAAATTAATAATTCAACTCAAGATGGACCAAGAGTTATTTGGAGATTAGTCACAATAGTTTCATGCGAAACATATCTTTTCCAAATTACATTTATTACTGTTTTTATGTCACGTTTACCGTAATTCTGTATTACACCCTCAGTGTTTTTTTTGTTAATAATGAAATCGATGATGTTGAAATAAAAAATTATGAAAGTTCCCTATTCCCTTTCAATTCTACATCTAAGGGCATTATAAATACCTTACTTAAGATGCCAAAAATACCATAATGATAAAAATACCTTCAAAATTGTATCTTGGGCTCAATCGTCTTCGTTATCAGAGTGTTCCTTGATACGAATATGAATCATAAAGAATCGACTACACATTCCCTTCTGCTTCTTTGCAAATTTTTTTTTTTGTTTCAGGTGTAGAGCTTATAACATCTCATGGTGGTAAACCGGCGATTCGTATTGGAGGCTATCGTTACAACAGAGACAACCGCTGCAAAGGCACAAAAGTCACCTGGAGATGTAGCAAACAGTACGCTGGTTGCCGCGCGAGAATCGTAATGGTCGAGGGCTCGATTTTTGCAACGTTTCAGGAACATTCGCACCAGTGACACTATTCATTACACGCGCACCAGTGACACGTTAACACTAGACTTGGATCGAACATGGGGGTATTATACAAAAGCTTAGTTCTTCACGTAGTGCGAGAGCCGCGTCGCGCGCGGGATAGATTGCCCGACTTTTTCTTACTGTTCGTTCTAGAAAGGTCGGGAATCAACCTAATATAACAACTTGTGAATTAAAACACTTGTGAGGGGCTAATAATCTGTTTAGTATTCCAAACTATCATTTGTTGTGATTTAGATTATAATACTTTCGATCTGTCAAATTTAATGGAATAAATGGTGGGAGTTTACATAATCTTATTTATAAGTATATTTGATTTATTATATTGTATAAATATTTGAATTCCCGTAACGCATAATTTATAAAAAAAACTACAACGTAAACACTTTAACTCGTGAGAAGTCACAGAAATGCATTTAATTTTGACTTGGTGCAGTTTTTTCAAAACTGCTGTTGTTGATACAAGATTTTAAAATTTTCAGAGATTGTATTTATACAAACTAAGAGAGGTAAGAAAGCAATACAATTTGGAGATTATCAGTTCAACATGGACCATCGCTACCAGGGGCCAAAATCTATATGGAGATGTTGCAAATTGATCAAGTTTGGTTGCCGGGCGAAAATCATCACGGTTGAGGGCACTATTATTGATGTTTGTAACGATCACACACATTGATATAGTTTTTATAGAACACCTTGATTATGCTAAGTGCATAATTTAAAAATGGCTATGTATAAGTAATATATTTCCTTGACATTTGTACCTAGTATTAGTTATTGCTCATTGGGTTCTTTTCTTTCGTCATTACTTTATGAAATAAATACCATTTAAGTAACATTACAAAAAATCGTGTTTATATGCAATCCAAGTACGTTATGAAAATATTACCTAAAACATCACCAGCAGTAAGTTACCAATTATTACGGCCAAAGAGTAACGTCTCCTTAGTTCTTTTGGCTTAAATATTAAGCGGTGCCTTCTAAAATTGATCCCGGGTTAAACCGTTGTTTTGACAGCAAACTTTTTGCTATGAGAGCTTTGATAGGCTAGGGCGTTCAGTGTGTGTGTAGTGTGTAGGGGTTGCAAGGTCGGGTTGCAGGGTGCAGGCAGGGCGTACAAATTGTGTTGCGTCACCTTCCCGCTGCCCGCCACTGATGAGAGCGCTCCTCGAAACGACTGTATATCATAAAAAATCTATCCCACATTTCTTTTAGTGGGTATATTTGTTAATGGCTGTTTTCTTTTTAGAGGCAGAGCTTATAACATCTAGTGGCGGTCGGCCGGCGATCCGGTTGGGAGGCCATCGTTACAACAGGGACAACCGGTGCAAAGGCAACAAAGTCACCTGGAGGTGTTATAAACTGTATGCAGGTTGCCGCGCGAGGATCATAACGGTGGACGGGGCGGTTTTTGCCGCGATCGATAAGCACACGCATTAAGTAGTGACACTATTTTCATTCCACATAGGTAATATTTAGCATAAAATTTAAAAGACGCTTTTATTGTACGATTATTAACATGGGACCCATTACACAAAAAAAACTTTGGATCGGCATAGGGATGATATATTTTTGATTTTGAGTGGGTCTTTTATTATAAATCGTGGCTATATATCAATAACATAGAGGTAAGAGCCGAGTGGTGGTTGGTTAATCTAATCATTTGTACAATAAAGTTCTCGAATAGGAATGAGACAGTGGTGTAGATGTTTTTGTGGTGAATACTAATAATATCAGTTCTTGGTAGACTTTTCGTTCGAGCTCACCTTGAGATATTTCTCCATGGTGTATTCACCATGGTCGGGCATACCTTGACTAAAAAAAAGTGAGTGACTTTTATAACTTTTTATAATATAATATAACTTTTATAAATTTTATTAATTATGTATCTCAAGGTAGTTTTATATCAAGCACTCTGTATGTTGTATCCGAAGCTAATATGAAGTTACGGTCTTGATTGTAATTAATTATAATGCTAAAGCTAGACTTCCGAGCAAAGCGTCACTGTAGCAGCGGCAAGTGACGCTACCTACGCTCGGAAGTTCCGTCATACATTTTCATACTGCATGATACTATTGCACTGTCGCTGATACGCAGAGCCGCTGTGCTCGGAAGTCTAGGTTTACTTGGAAGTTATACAATTTATGCAATAATGGTTGCTTATTATATTTTTTTTTAAAGTGGAAAGATAAATTTGTTATACACTTATTTGTAAGTAACAATAAAGAATCGTGAAGTATCATTTTTTATGAATATTCTTAATGTTCGTCTGAGTGTATTCTACTCTGCTTGATAACTTCTATTAATCTTGTGTGTATTTTCGTGTGGTAGACAGTCAAGTATAGCTCAGCTCTTACATCTGACGTAAGAGTGGATAAAAGACTTTTGCATTATTTATTAGGTATTTTACTGTTATTTAAGACCTGTCTCTTAAGACCATCTGGCAGAGGGGAACTGTAACGCTCGATTACATAAAGAGTTTATCCGACTTGACCCCACGTTCACAGGTAGGTACAGTCAGTGGCACATAGTTTGAAACATCGAAGTCGGCCAAATAGTTCGGTACACCTAAACACAGTATGGCGTGCCGAACTTTTTGGTCGGTCCGGATTTTTCATACCTGAAGGCTGTACCTGAGGCTGGACGTGTAGTCACAGTAGATCTTTGTCATTTGAAACATGTTCAGCACGACTAGCACAAGAGCGCACGAGAGGTTTACGCGCGCGAGATAGGCTATCCGTCTTTTTCTTAGGCACTGTTTGTTCTTGAAAGAGATGGGGCCAGTTCATCTCGCGCGAGACACAGCTCTCGCGTGTTCTCTTTCATGCTAACCGTACAGATGCCAAACAATAATATTGCCATACTTATCATATATTTAAACCCAGGTCCAATTTTCACAACGTCGAGTCGAGGAAGGCCGGTCCTTATGCTAGGTGTACACAGATTCAACCTTTTACATGATAGTAAGAAACCGAAGGAAATCTGGAGTTGTGTGAAAAGGTCACAAAACTGCCATGCCAGGACAACCACTTTTAACAATGCGATAGTAAAGTAGTTTACCGAACATTCACATTAGTAAGTAGTGGAATGGATACGCTTTGGTTTTTGTCCACAGTTTAAATAAGAATTAAGTTTAAGTGGGACCTAATCCTACTATTACAACTTTTTTTTATTCGAACGTTGTCGTATTAAACTGAACTTGCTATCATTAGTCTCTTCACTTCGCTAAATACATCATAAAGGCTAACAAGACTAAAACAAGACTAACTTTGGTTTCTTTTTTTGAGAGTTTTTTTTATTATTGTTAGCCTATTAGGAAGTCTAGTGAAGAGGCCTTTGCCCATCAGTGAGACATTGTAACAAGTTAATAAAAAAGCTTATTGTGGTGTCCCAGTTCCACTGCTGGGCAAAGGCCTCTCCCCTCAACCTCCACAATTCGCGGTCCGGCTTTTGGGAGTTTTATTAATTAATTGAACTGAAAAATTGGACAGAAAATTCCACCAAAATTGTTCAAATCGGTGTCAAATTCTATAAGTTGTAAGGAGATCGACTAAATTCGTGCTGGGGTACAGACTTCAGACAGATCAGCAGGTGGCCTCATATGGTAAAAAAATTGTAGATTACTACCATTCTAATCCGTGATTTTAATTTTAACGTCATCTCTAAAGATCTGCACGTAGATCTAATTATCTTGCTACACCGCAACCAAGTTGCGCAAGCTTTATGGATGCGAGCTAGCATTTTTTTTAGTTCATTGACCTCCGTAACGCCCAGTTCAATAAACAACTGTATTTCCACAGATCCTATATTCACTACGTCTAAGTTCGGAAGGCCTGTGATCCAAATCGGTAGATATCGGTACAATCTACACCATTCCTGCACAGGCAAGTTGAGGGGCAACTGGTCCTGTACGTCCAAGAGTAAAGGGTGCAGAGCGTCTGTTACCACTGTTCATAATGAAATTATTAAGTTTTCTGATTATGAGCATAATCATTGACTGTTTTTTTAATTAAAAGTTTATCTACTTACAATGATTTTTAATGAAGTATCCTTTACAAATTAAAATGCTTCTCAAGGACACAATATAGCCAAAGCACTGCAATTTACAGATTCGATGTAATAAAATCCTAATGTTAGATTACGGGTGCCGTCATTTACATTTAGCCACGGCTTATAACTACTTATAATTGCCAAGACAGTCCACCCAAAACGCTTTCTTTGTAAAGCAAAACCTTAGCGTCTTATTTCTGACACTATCTTTGTGTGGGAATGTGCAGATTTTTGACTGTGTAAAGTAAGTTTTATGCGGAAAAACAAGATTTTTTATTAGTCAGTGTCTCCTAACTTAATAATATGAATGGCTTAGATTACAGATTGACAACGTCACGACTTGGAAGACCAGTGATAGAAATGGGTACTTACAGGTACAACCTGCTTCATGCTTGTATAGGCAAGGAGAGGGGAAATTGGTTTTGCACCAAAAAGAATTCGGGATGCAAAGGTTCCCTCATAACAATTAATGACGAAATTATAAGCGTACGTGAACATAATCACTAAATGAATCGAATGGAGTACATATGAAGTTATGGAGACTAAAAGGGGGAACTACTTTATAAGGAAGACATTATCAGAAATAAAAACGATGATCTGGTCCGTTTGATCAATATACGTTTGTACCTACAGCCTAAAGTGGTTTAAAAACTCGCGGACAAAATCAAGGATAATAATTTTTCAAAACCTGTTATTGGTCAGTGCAAGTAAGATAATGCTGAAAACACATTGAAGCAAGTATAAAATGCCATTTTTTTTCCTCTTGTACTTAATGCGCTAACAGCACTCAATGACGAGGCGCATGAGCTGTTAGTTAATTTTGCCTCGACATTGAGAGTACCTATGTATAAACTGTAGTAAAAGATCTTGAATGCAAATATATTTTGTTTTATTTTCTTAACTTGGATAAAGGTTCTCCAAACAATGGAACATTGACTAAATGGGAAAGGGTGAGAATGTGCAGTTTGGTGTCATGAATCACAAAGTTTATCCATTAATTTTCTGAGGTCTCATACGTAAATAATGAGGTGCAATTCAAGATTTCTTAATTTCAGCTTCTTTATTTACATCATCAAAATACGGAGGACCGGTGATCATTATGGGGAAGTACCGGTTTAATATACATTCCAGTTGTGCTGGGAAACCCAAGGGCAAGTGGTTCTGTACAGCGAAAAGCCGCGGCTGCCGAGTCTCCGATTTTGTATACAAAAGGATTGTACATTATAGGCTCTTCGTACTTGTGAAAGAACGAATTTCATTTACACGTAGATACGATCCGTCGTAGCTATCTGTTTTATTTTATTATGACAGTAGAGCCGGTAAAGTTTAGGTTATTACCATTCAGAACATCATCAAACTTACTTATTATTTATAACGAATTTTAAAGGAGTTTGCGTCTATTTGCGTTGGTTCGAAGCTATTATTTTTTTTTACTTGCATAACCTTAAATCATTTTTTTAACACGTTTACTGTAACTGCCACAATGCCTAAATCTGACCGTTGGACCGTCATCGCACCAAATGAGTCTGTTCTATCATACGCAGTTAACGTACAAATCTCGTATCCTCAGACGTAGTCTTCACGACATCGCGGTTCGGCCGGCCGGTACTCATGATCGGAGGGTACAGGTACAACCTGTCTAATTACGCCGGAGGCGAGCGCGCGAAGAGCAAGTGGTGGTGCAGCCAGAAGAGCCGGGGCTGCAGGGCCTCCGCCACCACTATCGACCACGTCGTCGTTGAGTGCCGCATGGATCACAAGCATTCAGATAGGAAAAGACACAGGACGAAATTGGGGTCTTGACTCTTATAATGTTAGCATCCCTAAAACTCGCACAAAGCGGTACCACTCATCTTTCTTTATTCAGACTGCTGAGGAATGGAATTCCTTGCCAGCGTCTGTTTCCCAAACGGTACAATCTCGCGTGAATGGGTATTTCCTAGGAAAGCGTGCTCCACCCTAGATTACTTCTTCGCTTATCATAAGGAGACATTTGTGATCAAACGCATGCTTGTGAAGCATAAAAAAAATGGAGACTTATCTTTATCCTTATTTTGTCAGTATTCTTAAAAATCACATAAATCATTTTTGCTCGTTCTTTATTATCCAGTCTGCTAATTTCCGTTTCATCTTACATATGTTCTACATCTAATAATATATTTATATATAAATATTTATGTAAAAGCCGTGATAGCCTAGTGGTTTGACCTGTGGCATCTCAAGCAGTGGGTTCGAGCCCGGGCTCGCACCTCGTAAGTTTTTCGAAATTTATGTGCGATATTACATTGGAAATTTACCATGAGCTTTTCGGTGAAGGAAAACATCGTGAGGAAGCCTGCACACATCTGCGAAGCAGTTCAACGGTGTGTGTGAAGTTCCCAATCCGCACTGGGCCTGCTTGGGAACTATAGCCCAAGCCCTCTCATTCTGCCAGGAGGCCTGTGCCCAGCAGTGGGACGTATATAGGCTGGAGGTGAGGTGAGGTGAATATTTATTGTTAAAACTGTACCTAACTAGTACATATTATGTATAATTTTTCGGACTAAAGTATTGCAAAAGCGACTTAATTAAAGTTATTATTGTAGAGAAAGTATAGCATATATTTTTACGAGTTATAACTTATCAAATAAAACAATTTTATCAGATTATTGTGTATGGTGCAACTAACCCGAATACATACCAATCTTACCAGTTCTTTGCAGGTCAGATATACGTATAGTTTTGAATGGTTATCAAATTACATATCGCCCAAGAAGAAGTAAGAAGGTGGAAATAACTCACTCGAAGTCGTCCTTTAGCACTCTGTCTTTTTTTATATTATTGTGTGCTGTGTGATTTATCGCTGTACAACTAAATTGTGTGTAGGTACATTTTACACATTACTTAACTATTAAAAAAATCGCTGATTAAATATACCTAAAGGGACACATTTCATGATCAGACACTGTTACATTTGAAACCTTTTATCGACTTTTGTTTTCAGATGTGGAATAGCAAATGATGTTGAAATATGTCTCTATTTCATTTAATGAACCAAATGTGTTCAAAGGATGTGTTTATGTGATTTTTCTAGCAACACGTTTGGTGTCTAAAATTTTTTTTTTACAGAAATAATTTTCTCAACTTCTAGAAGAGGCAAGCCTTTACTTCTGGTAGGTGGCAACATTTACTACAAGGAGACGGATAAGCGACTGAACGACGACGGTGGCTTCATTAAGCACTTCTGGGTGTGCTCGCGCAAGTTTACTACCAGCTGTCGGGTCCGCATCACCACTTTTAACAATACCATAGTCAAAGTCTTGCACGAACATAACCACGACTGATTCGTTTCACATGCATTTTCTAGTATTTTAATTGTAAGCTAGAAGTTAATAAAGATTTAAGAACGCATGACTAAAGCATTGTGTTTTTAGTATAATGTTAAGTATTATTACACATAAACGGATAACTCACGTATAAAAAGTCGAGTGATGCTCGACATGTTTCGGACTATTTCGTAGTCCTTTACAGTCCGAAACATGTCGAGCATCACTCGACTTTTTATACGTGAGTTATCCGTTTATGTGTAATAATGATTAAGTCTCACGGTAGTTTCATGTTGATAATGTTAAGTAGATTGATGTAAGGCAATTGCTATTATAATGCGGCAATGAGAGTTTATTATAAAAATATTGAATACATAAAACCCTACTTAAATGCGAAATAGGTATTAGAAAAAGCATTATTTATTTATTATATTTCATTTTTGACGATGAAACCCATGTAAAGTTTCTCTGGAGAATTGCCTATGCATTGATGATTCGCACTTTATGGTACACATTAATTTTCTTTTTCTCTCAATGCTTAAGAAAAACATTATATCTGCCTCAGCTGGAAGAGCAATTGCTAGATTCTTAAAAAACACAAACCCGCGGTTCGTGTTTTTAAACCAATTACCAATTGGCTACTTCCCAGGCCTCGGCATTAATCTACTATACCTATTGTATTGGATAATACAAACAAACTTTGTTTTTCCCTGTAGTATTCTTCGATACGTCCCGCAACGGAAACCCGGTTCTCCAAATGGGATCGTACAGGTTCTTCGTGGAGTCCCAAGGCAACTCCAAAGTGATCTGGGTTTGCAGCAAGCGCTCCCATACGGCATGCCGCGCCAGGATCACCACTTTCGAAGGGGAAATCATCAAGAGCCACAACGTTCACACTCACGAATAACCCAGATCATTCGATTTACACTACTTTTACAGACTGTCATAATTAAATTAAAATAAATTATTTAAAAACAAAAAACTTATCTGCAAATACATTTATACCTGCTACGCTGCTGTGATTCGGCGTGAAATGTAAGACAGCCGGTGAAAATATTGGCACATGCTTGAGGTATTCCGTCTTGCCTCGCTAGGCCATATCGATACTTCTGCAATACTCCGGTTATCATCAGGTGGTCAACTTATTCTTTTGTTAGCCCTTTTTCACAAAATAAAACGGCCTGCTATGAAAATGGTTATATTTGATACTAGCAGTTGCCCGCAACTTCGTCTGCGTAGAATTCGTTTATCGCTATCCCGCGGGAATCACGCAATTTTCCGGGATAAAAAGTAGCCTATGTGTTATTCCAGACTATAATCTATCTATGTTCCAAATTTCATCCAGATCGGCCCAGTACTTTTTGAGCCTATTCATTACAAACATACAAAAATAGGTAGGTACAAATCTTTCCTCTTTATAATATTAGTATAGATATAGATTAAATGCAATTCAGATGAATGTTTCTCTGTAGTATGCATTGGTACGTCTCGCTACGGAAATTCGGTTCTCGAAATGGGAGCTTTTAGGTTCTTGGTGAAGTCCCAGTGCAACTCTAGTTGATCTGGGTTTGCAGGAAGCGCTCCCAAACGGGATGTCGCGCCGAGATTATCACATTTGAAGGAGAAATCATCAAGAGCAGCAATGTTCATACTCACGAATAATAATACACGATTTTCACTCAATATCATAAATTGACTTATTTTTTAAATTGAACTTTCGATAAGGTGCCAGTTGTAATCGCACACTGAGAGTTCCGTACAAATTATAAAATATATAATGAAGCTTTTAAATTTGTTTATTTTATCGCAATGAATTTTTCGGACCACCACGTATTACCGAAAAAAATGGTCTATTGACCGACACACCAAGGTACGTGGCGCCTTACTCTTATTTTTTTACAGTATAAAAGGATACTGCTATTATTAGTTTTTTATATATATTTTATAATATATATTTTACACAAAGTAGCTGTTGCTATATCTGTTCCTGTTTTTTTTTAATATTTTGTCACCGTTGAAACCTTCCCTGGACTTGAACAAATATTTCGACGTCAAAATTAGCCAAATAGGACAAGCTATTTTCGAGTTTTGACGAGACTGACGATCAGCAATCTATTTTATATATAAAAATATCAACTTAGGTACAAATCAAACTATTACTCCAGCGTTTTTGTTTTTTCAAAGTTTTTTTTTGAAGTAAGCTAACCGAATGTTTTTTTTGTTCGAACAGAAACATGCTACATTCGTACACCAGCTAAATACAGAAAAGGTAAAAAAAAAGACGACGGCAAAAAGGAGATCAGAGCAATGCAACCGGGCTGTCACGCCGCTTGTCGCCATGAATGTTCCAAGAACTTCCCGCTAGCAGCCAGAGAAGAGATTTTTTATTTATATTGGAGCTTAAAATCACAAGAACGTACAAGATACATAATCAATTTAATCGATATAAAACCCGTGAAACGATTCCGTGGGCCGAAACGCTTTGACTCCCGGCGACAGTGCAGTCGAATATATCGGCTGCCTCGACTCGTTGACGGGCAGAACGTACGAGTGTGCAAGACAATGTTTCTTGATACTTTCGGTATTTCGGGGACGATGGTTGAATATTGGTGTAAAAAAAGGGAATTGCGTATACCGAAAAGTAAATAAATAATAATACCCTTTGGATACAAAACCCTAAAAACGTTCAAAGTTATTATTAACATTATCTTGTAACTATTAAATTGTTTGTTTGAATTTATTACTTACTAGCTTCTGCCCGCGACTTCGTCTGCGTAGAATTATGCATATAAACCTTCCTCCTGAATCACTATCTATTAAAAAAACCTCATCAAAATCCGTTGCGTAGTTTTAAAGATCTAAGCATACACAGGGACAGACAGTGGAGAGCGACTTTGTTTTATACTACGTAATGACTTATTTTATTCTCATCCTTTAAAATGGGAGTACAGCTTCCTGCTTGCGTCGAATTTCCATGTATGCTATAATATGTCTCTGTATAATAAAATAAACGATTTGTAGTCATTTGACTGATCATTCTACCAGTTTTTCGTCTTCAATGTTCCTTTATTCTTAACGTTTTACTTAATTACAACTACTACGAGAGCTAAGTTCAATGAGACACTTGTACTACTTTAATTTAAAATCATCCTAAATACTTTGCATGTTATTCCTGTAGAAGCATTTTGTTTTGCGTCTTGTTTCTAAGAAGGTAATATGTGTTTCAGAGGTAAAGCCGCAGATTTTTACAACTAAGAAAGGCAAGCGTTTGCTGGTGTTAGGCGGCAATAGATTAAATTTGATAAGACAAAGGGATCGCTTGGCCTACTGGGCTTGCAACCAGGCGCCGAAAGGCTGCAAGGTCAGAGTCACTACGTATGAAAATAACATAATAAGAGTGCTCAAAGAACACAACCACTGACGTATTTAATTGCTGATGTTTGGCACTCTGTTTAACTGACATTGATAAGTTTGCATGTAGTATTGATGTCATAATTCTGTATTATGTAACGTATGTAATAAGCGTATTGGTTCTTACTTTAAGTATGTTATTGTGTTAAATAAATTAATAAATAGAACGCTGTCTAAGGTAAGGTTTACTAAAATGCAAAAATATTCAGTCGTGAGTAATTACATATTAGCGTTCTAACATCTTAGTGTATCCATACTTCCATACTGGTACTTAACGCAGTATATTTGTGCATATACAGTCCGCGAGCTCCTAGAACGACGTTCGGTTTTCGGGTACTATCGGCCGATTCAGGTATCAAACCCATAATTGTGAGTGAGACGGCAAGACAAACCGAAATGTGGTCCTAAGAGCTCACGGACTGTATGTAGGTGTATAATAAAATCCAGTTTGCCTAAACTTTCCGTGTTTGGAATCCTCACTATTCTCGAGCACACCCAAATATTTTTTCAGAGGCTTGCTTTGACAAATCGAAATTCGGGACAAATATCTTAACTATTCAAGGTCATCGTTTTTACAAAAATAAAACAACGATGCTGGTCTGGGAGCAAAGAAAAAACATAGAATGTACCAGTTGCTTCTCTTCCCGCGCGGATGGTATGATGGTAAAAACCTATCGAGGGAATGGGCGAAAATCATAGGAATCATGTTATACCTAGGCGATACGGCTAGCAACCCATCACTATTTTGATTCCACTTTCCACCTATATGCCCTCAGTGTCTTGCTAAACGTGGCCTGTAGGTCTTGTTACCCTAGGCTCTGTCTACCCCGTAAGGAATAAAGAGGTGATTTGTGTATGTGTATGTAAAACAACGATGCATATATCTTGTTGGGTTTGTGGTCGGCTAACCAAGTCCGGCTGCAGGGCGAAGGCGATACGTCGACGATCAGGTCTGCAAACTTACCAATGCCCACAATCATGATTGAGTTGATCCTAGAATTGTAATTAAAATACTCTATAGGTATTCTATTATTATATATGCTTTCAACATGAAACTACCGTGAGACTCCAACATAATTACACAAACGGATAAGTCACATATAAAAGTCGAGTAATACTCGACATGTTTCGGACTACGAATTGTTGAAACGGGGCGAGCGCTCCAAGAGGAAGGACTACGAACTAGTCCGAAACATGTCGAGCATTACTCGTCTTTTATGTACGAGTTATCTGTTTGGGTAATTGTTATTATACATGTATCCCTTATGTTTTCACTGCTGGGGATCTTCATATAGCTATGATTTGGGTGGGAGCGGATCAGAATACATAAAGTTTAAAATGTATAATGGGTTAAAATACATAATGGTTCAAAATATATAACGCAATTTTCTGTAAAGCTATTAGCTAAATGAACTTTTTTTGATATCGTAATCTATAGATTGGTTTAGGTTAGGTTTGTTTTATAACAATCCTGTTAATTTGTAACTTTCTGAGAAAATCGCATTATATATTATAAACCATTATGTATTTTAACCCATTATACATTTTAAACTTTATGTATTTTAATACGTACCCGATTTGGGTACTGTGACGGTGTAGCTCCGACGGCACTATATACATACACCTTTGAATTATTAAAGAAAACGCACTTTAGATTAAAACTTCGGAATTTAAATATTCTTTTAAATTTAAGATTTAATACAATTGCTTCCAGCGGAAGCCCTAAGCTGACTGTTTCTTTCTCCTTGTTTTTTGAGTTCTTTTTCTTTTTAATTGTAACTTAATTAGGCCGGCAACGCTCCCGCAATCCTAATAATGCTGTAGGTTCCCATGGACGGCCGTGATCACTTACCATCAGGTGACCCGCCTGGCCGTTTTCCGTGTTTGTTTAAAAAATATTGTATTTCATATTTGTCATGTTTTCTACGAGATTGGGATTATTTTTAATAAGCTCCCGATGTCTTGATGTAGTTAAGTGCAAGCATCATGATCACGAGTAGGCTGAAGAAATTGTGCCAATTGTGGTTGAATTTATAACAGTGGTAAGTGAGAACGCGTCCATCGGTAAAGACAAACACCGCCGACGCACGAGAATAAAAGTAGAAGGTCGGTCTACACATCATTAACATTCGCCCGCTGTTATTTAGGCTACCTACCCGTGATCAATTGTTTACGATGAATGCAACTACATCGAAATACTAGGTGTTTAGCGAAGATTATCGCGGTCTGTACACATCCCGTAAAAATATGTCAATTTTATTTACGGTAATGTTCGATCATCAATAAAGTATTATCAAGCAGCGCTTAGAGTACTTGCTGTTGTTGATGTTAATATTTTATTAATGCAATACAATACAATAACTTTTTATTGAACACCACATATAACAACCAAAACAGAAAAAAGGTACAGAATATTACATGGTAACAATAGGCGGCCTTATCGCTACAGATAATAATAATATTGATATCGAATCTATGCTACTCGCAATGTACGCAAGAAACAAACTAATCAATTAATATATTTCATTGTTTGCAGGATCATTTAAAATCCATTACAGATATTCCAATGGAAAAAATTGGAGATCTGGTAAATCCAGGGTAAAGGAAATGAAACCGGGATGTGGAGAAACTTGTCGTCTTAAATGTTCCAAAAAAATCTCCCTTGGAGCTAGATTTAAAGCGTTTCAAACCTATTGGAGCTTACTGCATAAGGAGCGTGTAGAATACGTCCACAATTTTATAGAAATGGGACCCGTAAGAAGGGTTAGGGTGAAACACTTCTCCAAGCGAACTTGCACCTGTAGGTATTATTTGCCTTTAGTTGACGGAGAGAATCTTGAAGTATGCCGAAAGATGTTTGTAGATACTTTTAACATTTCGAGACCGCCACCGCCGCCGCCAAATAAACATGTGCTACCCAATTATCAAACGACAAGAAAAAACAGAAGAACTGAAAAAGTATAATAATCAACTCTTCGTCTGTAGTATTTGTTTCTAAATACTTTGCTCTAAAAACTCTCCTCGTGCAGCAAGGCCAACTTTGGCCTTTTTTATATACTTATATAGAAGCATTTCTTTGTTTTTTTTATTTATACGTGTTTCCATACTTATATCTACTTGATGTGTTGGTATATTTATATAGTTCTAATAAAAACCAGTTTACCTAAGCTATCCACGTTTGGAGTCCGCACTTTCCTCGAGCAAAATCAACGGTCACATTGTGAATGTTTTCTTTACCCCACTCTGTAATCTTGAATCTTGGACATTACAAAAATACTAATTTAGTACCTACAAAAATATTTTTTCAGAGGCTTGCTATGAGAGATCTAAATTCGGAACAATATCTTAACTATTCAAGGTCATCGTTTTCACAAAAATAAAACAACATTGCATAGATCTTATTGGACTTGTGCTCAGCTAACGAAATCCGGCTGCAGGACGAAGGCGGTCACCGTCGACGATCAGGTCTGCAAACTGACCAATGCCCACAATCATGATTGATGTTAATCCTAGATTTATATTACACAATTCTATATTATTATATGTTTTTTTTTTTTTTTTTTTTTTTTTATATGAATAGGAAAGAAAACGAGCAAGTGGGTCACCTGATGGCGATATGTATTCTATATTTGAAATATTTTCTTCACGATGTAGATTCAGATTACCGATATTTCGACGTAGTTACATTTATCACCACTCTTAGCCCGAAGATCATCCATGCTGGTCTGGGAGCAAAGAAAAAAACATAGAAAGTATCAGTGGCTTCTCTTCCCGCGCAGATTGATATATGAGAGGTAATAAGTAATAACTTCTGAAATCGTGAGCAAAGTGACAATATAATGATGAAATAATTTAACGCACAGATGGTGATTTCTCATTTTGATCCCCTTCCTCATCTTATATGTATCTTGGATGGTCACCATAATGTAGGTGAATTAAAATGGAGAGTTGAGCCAGGTGTTTCCAACTTATTTTGTGGCTACAATGTTAAAAATGCGGTAAATTTTAGTAATCTTTTGTACTTGGAGTGAAATATAAATATATTGCTTGTTATTCTTTGCCGTCTTGATTCAAATATAATGCATGTTCCAGTGGAAACACCGCAAATGTTTACAACCAAGAAAGGCAAGAGTTTGCTGATGTTAGGAAGCTATAGATTCAATTTGAAAAGACAAAAGAATCGCGTGGCCTACTGGGCTTGCAACCAGGCGCCCAAAGGCTGCAAGGTCAAAGTCACTACGTATGGAGATGAGATAATAAAAGTGCTCAACGAACATAACCACCCATAGCACACGGACTAAGAAATTATTCAGTGGAAATTAAAGCTAAAGGGATTGTTAATGTTTTAACATTTTAGTTTATTCATGTTTATAGATACTTAACATATTTATGTAAAAGTTACCTATTATACTTACTTAGGTAAGTTTAGTAACTCTGTCCTGCTGTTTCGTAAAATCGCTGTTCTGATCTTTATGAACTTTGCAAAAAAATAGTTTGAACTTTTAAGTTTTAAAATGAGGCTGTTTTATATTTGGGAAAATTGCATAGTTATCGCGGGATACCGATAAACGAAAGTTGCAAGCGATGGCATACTAGCTGTTTATTGCTGATCTTATACGGTACTTAACGTCTCACCCCCTTATTCATAAACGCTCTATAGGTTTCTGCTAACTTAGCAATCGTTTGTCCTTATCTGTAAAAGGTAAATGTCAAAGTGACAGATAAGGACAAACGATTGCTTCGGAAGCCTACAGCGTATATGAATACAGCGTATACAGCGTATATAGAGGTCAGAGTGTATTATTGCTCTATCGGATGCATGCCCGTTGCTGTTAGAAGTTGTCTCTTCTTTGGTTCAGTAACACCATCTAAAAGAAAATAATAAAATAGGCTTGAATATTTTACGTGTAACTTAAGTTTGTAATAAAATCCTGTTTACTTAGGTTTTCAGTGTTTGGAATCCGCACCATTTTGCAAGGACATATAGAGGTAGATAATGAAGTCTACTTACGCAATTGTGGACAAAGTGATATGATAACATACTTATTAATGAACAAATTGAAAGCACAAATGGTGATTTCTTAATTTTGATCTCCATACCCTGTATCCTGGTTGGTATTCAATGGTTACCATTATGTAGGCTAATTAAGGCGGGGATTTGAAAAATAGGTTAAAATGCGTACCTACCGCCCGTGAGTTGTTAGAATGCTATTTAGGATTAACCTTGCTGTCTCACTCTTATGGGTTTGATTTGAGGGAGATAGCAAGACAAACCCGAATGGCATTCTAAGAAGTCACGGACTGTAAGTCTTTTTCAACACTTCAGACATTTGAAGGTCACATTTGAAGTCGTTTGTTTGTTTTACTTCAGGATACTCGATTGTTCGGACAAGGAGTGGGAAGCCGCAGCTCATAAACAACCAGTTTAAATACAATTTGAAGAAGACGTCCAACTTTAAGAAGTACTGGTCTTGTAACCAGGCGCCGAAGGGCTGTCGGGTCAACATCATCACGTTCGAAAATGAAATCATTAGGGTGACGAATGAGCATCTTCATCAGTAACTCATTGTTGCTAAGCAAATGAATATTGACTTAACTTTTTTTACTTTAATAGCTAGTTTGTATTTTAATAATAACGTGAAGTTGATTCCAATTTGAATACCTAAGTTAAATTTTTTGTAGGTTTGAGTAAAGTGGTTTAATTTGTAAAGTAAAAAGTGTTAATATTACTGAACTTTTATGAACGTTTGCGATTATAGTGTGTTTTATTTAAGCTGACGAAAAGTACTTAAGACCGACGTCTATTGTTCAATTATTAACTTCAAGTGGGGTTGTAAAACCATTAGCTTTCGGTCCCAGTATACCGTGAACAAACGATCTTGATAGTTTTGATGTTGTTGGCCGGTGTTACACTAGACGACGTGCGTTTCTAAAATAATAAGTATATACTGTGTCAATATCACTTTCAATTTTTTAATAGTAGGTATAAGACATTTTTACCTGAGTGTTAGCCGCACTGTACCTAATTGTATTTGGAAAACAATACACCTATACTTAAAAGGGTTCAGTTCAGGTAATATAATCATAATATCATATTTGAAATTATATTGAATGTTAGCCATATAAATATGTAATATGTATAAGTGTTGATTTTTTGTGTATTAATAATCATATTTTAAATAAAAATTAAAATCTTTAATTTCAAAGATCAAGAAGGGTTGAGCTACTCCAGTACACGTGCCATACTGCGGTCAGTTTTTTTGCGTGTCTTTGTTATTTTTTCCTTTCATATTCAGCAACAAAAGAAGTTGTAAAATCCCGCGTTAATTGCATTTTCGTCATTTTAAAAGAAACAGACTATACTTATAATATTTTTCACGTTCTGTATAAAATAGGTATACTAAATAAATTTACGTTCAACTATGGGTGCGTTATGTTACTTGAATAGAAAGTAGGTAGAATCTGTAAAAGTAGGAAGTCGACCTACAAAGTAAGTCTAATTTTTGTAGCCTTAAATGTCATGATGTTGATGACATATTTACTAAAGGCAAATTCAGATCTGTCCTATTGTGTCAAAAGAGCTTGCGTATGTTTAAAAAAATACGATCAACGTTCACTGTATTAACCTGGAATCTTCTTTTTAGTATATTACGGAGTGTCTCAGAAGGGAAATCCGGTAGTGACGATGGGAGGGTACCGGTTCAAGAGAACCTCGGCGTACGGCATCAAGTCTTGGTGGCATTGCATCAAGCGGTCCTCCTACGGCTGCGTTGCTAGCATCAGCCTCGTCCAGAACCACGTACGGAGATGTAATTTACAACATAACCACTAATTGACTTAGGTGCAGTGTATGTACAAGCTTCGAATAAGTTGATAACTCTATCTGGTTAGAATTTGAAAGGTGGGGCTAATAAACGTAGGTACTTACAGGTGTCATTCTCACAGACAGGGGTCGGTAATACAAAAATACCGGTATTATTGCGTTCTTTGGTTTATAATACAATAATACGAAGTTGTTACTTAAATACATGATTAAGACCGACATAAAGAGCATAAAATAATTCAATATATTAGGCAATTTCGGGGGTTTTTAAAAATACCGGTTCCGACCCCTGCTCACAGATGATTGTTTTTGGTGAAAAAAAATGTTAGGTATATACGAAATACTTGACTCCTCAGTAAAATTTAAACAATTAGGTAAACAAAAAAGCAGAATCTGATGAGTCTGACTTATAGCAATATGTTAAATGTGTACTTACGTAAGTTTTAACTATAATGGATACAAAAATTGAGCGTTTTATAACAAGTGCCTTATTGACTTAATGAGTTGAAATTAATAATAATATTTCATATTTTACTGACCTGAAATAATATGTAGCCCTAGTTGTGTCCCTTAAAAGGCTAAAAATCAAATGAACTCTATGAAGACGTTGTGTAATTATAAATATCAGCACGTAATTAGAGTTCAATCAATGAATTGCAATTCTATTTTTCAGAGTAATCGTTACGAATTGTATGTAATGTAAGTAAGAATTTACATGTCTTTATTTTAAAATAAATATTATATACTAATCTAACACACTAAGTTTATTTAATTTGCTCACATTTAAATACCTTTTGACGTCCAGTAATTTATTAAAAATCAGAAGAACTTTATACTTATATGAAAAATAGCTAAATCCTCGAACATTTATTTGCCTTAATGTAAGATCAGCGCTATCAAAGATAAAGTTACGGCTCTTGACTTTCCAAACATATTTTACTCACTCTGGATTTTGAAGATCTGGCTAACTCTTCTAACAGTTGCTAACAGTTAGTTCCAGTTCTGACTCCCTGCATAACATGAAAGTATAGCTGAACTTTTTAGGTCAACAGCAACATCAACGAAGGTTTTAAAATATGTGAGTTCCATCTGAATTTGTTCCAGATTATTTCTGAGCGTTCTTTGAGAGCAGTGTAAATAGTAAAAAGATTCTTGTATTTCTTTTATTTCAATTCTTGTATTTCGTTGGATATGAAAAAATGTACACACTTTTTCACATAATACTTTGGAATATCGCTGACGAGCTTTTGGACTATCAAATCATAGCCTTGACAAGACCTTTGAATCCAAAATCCAAATAATTTACACTCCTTATCTACACTATTGGATACAAGCATTTGGTACCGATCTTTTTGCCAACGTACGTCCAACGTGCTGTTTGTCATCGTTAAATGCGGAATCAGCGGCTAGGGTGAATGCTTAAAGCCAATTTGATAACTTATCTAAAATGCATCGTTTTGTTTGTAGACGATACCATAATAATACAGAGCGGACGCGGCTGCCCTAAGCTGCTTATGGATGATTGTTTGTTCATCAAGAACAAGTCGTGGTGTGATGGGCAAAGAGCTCATTGGGTATGCTCCCGAAGGCGCCGAGGCTGTAGGATGACGGTTCTGACGTGCAACGGTATTGTGGTAAAGACGAGAGGCGCTCACAGTAACCACGAGTGAACTGACTCGGAATTGGTATATCAAATGAATCAAGAATTGTTATTCCTTGATTTTTTATGTTTACTTTTACGGTTTTACCGTTAGAAATTCAATTTCTAAATGTCAGTGAAAATAGAACACAGAAAAATCCGAAAAGTTAAGCCATGGCCGGGAATAGCTTTCCCGGAAATTTAATAAGGATGTCTTTCAAAACCAAATTCTATATCAATACAAAGTTTAATGGAGAGTAATAATAAATTTAATTTGGAGAAATTTTGTGGAGTTTTTTTAACGCTTATATTTTATCTGAAAGGATCCATGGTTACAAGAGTATTTTTCCAGTGTTTATTAAGTTTATTTTTGATGTAACAGCATACTTTGGTACCACGTTGAGCGGGAAGCGTTGCCTGGACATCGGGAGAAGTCGGTTCACCGTGCATCAGAACGAGGGGCCCAAAGTAAGATGGCGGTGCTATCGCAAGGCCTTTGGCTGCCTCGCGTTCGTCCTTACCGTGGATGACATTATAGTGAAAATGAGGGATAATCATAATCATTAAACGGATGATAAAGTAATTAGTAATACCGTTAATGAACTCATGAGAATAATAATCATCTTGGTTACCTATGCTTCAGTGCCTAGTTTTGTGATCTCTTTTACCATAGAAATACTCTGCGTTCATAACAAGTGTATTTTTTGTGTTACAATAAAGATATGTCTAGAATTTGAATTTTAAAATGATAATGTGATTTTTATGTAATAATAATCTAAAAATTTCACTGGACGTCTGTCTTATTTGGCTTGCTTAGAACCAAATATCTTAGTAGAAGTACCTAGTCAAATTGTGAAAGCTTTTGTTAAAGATAGCATTATGATATATATGTATATAGTGAAATGGTAAACTAGTACCTTAGGTAAATCAAACTGTGTATGTGACTAATGTCCTGAAATATATTAAGTGTTGAATAAATGGTTATCAGGTACACTTGTCCCAAAAACTCAACCAAAGTTATTTTATTTTACTTTACCAGTAATTGGATCTCAAAATGTAATGTTTTGTAATTTTTTTACTTTGTATTTCTTTTTCCAATTATGTATTTCATTTAACAGCGTACTTTGCGGAGACTCGGCAAGGCAACAAAGTGCTAATAATGGACGGTCATCGGTTTACCAAGGACTACGACAAGGAATACAAAAGTCGTTGGCGGTGTAACAGAAGAAACTACGGGTGCAAAGCTTACGTACTTTTGGTCCAAGAAAATATCATAAGACATACAAGCCATAACCATGATTAAATGTATGCTTCACACCGGGCCAATATTTCTGAAAAGGGTATTAAGGAATCGGAGCTAGGTCCGTAACATACTTAACTAAAAAGTTCAGTATGTTAAGGTGTGCATTTTGGTCCGTAGTTACACTTCGAAAACGTTTCTCTCAGATTACTATGCACAATAATTGCATTATAATTTGCATATTTTTGCAGTAATAATAATAAGCGTTGTATTTCTGGGTGTTTCTTAAATTAAATCAACATGGATAATTTTGATCATATTATTGGTAATTTAAAGTCCGTCCTGACGTTATACGAGCCCGTTACAGATATTTGAGCAAAATTCTTAAATATATTAGGTACTTGCAACGCTTTTTAAGCATATTTATATGTTGCACACTTTGGTGTTATTTTAGGTTAAATTCTATTTATTCGCAGTATTGAATTATTTTTATCTTGAGCAAAAACATTCAAATTTATAAGAAAACAATTGGGAGAAGTTCCTAAAATGTAATTATTTACTTTCCTAGAACGTTTTTATTCATTAAAACTTCCCGGAATTAAAAGTACAGTCCGTAACCTCTGAGAATGCCATTCGGGTTTCCGTTTCGAGTACCGATTCAAGTATCAATCTCATAAGTGTTTGAAAAAGTAATGTTTTATTTGAAAAACTGACATCCGACTTTTGCAGTAAAATGGAACGTGATTAGAAAGTTTAAGTTTACGTTCATTACTACTATGTAGTATGTGTACTTTAGAGTATTTCAGAGATGCTTAATCGCTATGAATGAAAAGCCTACTTGATTTGATATTAGGCAGCTGCATTATGTTTAAAAGAACTCGATTTCACAAAGGTTGAAGGTAAAATTTTACAAATCTAATTTTGCCTGCTTCTGTCGAAATCAATGAAAACCAAGCGAAATTTTTATTGCAGATATATTCTTTGTTCAGAACAACTTTGGAAATAAGGCGCTTCAGTTGAAGGGGTACAGGTACAACAGATCATACGTGAAGAAGGATGCCTCCGGGGAAATCTCGTGGCGGTGCAATCGGAAGGACTTCGGCTGCCGCGCCGCCGTCACCACCAAAGGGTTCAAATACGTCGTCGATTTTAAGAATGAGCATAATCATTAGTCACGTTGCTACTCGTATTGCCTAAACGTTACAATGACCAATGTTATTAAAAGGTTAGGGAAGGAAAAAGAGGAGAGGGTTACGCTTTAGTTCTACTTTCCCCACATGTTTCTTTATAAACTGACTCACTGATAATCTAGATGTTGGTAGGTCCTGGAATACTGCGGGTATCTACGGGTGGTGGTTACTTACTTTTATATCAACACATTTACTTATTAAAAAAAACAGTGTATGAATTCTAGTCACGAAAATATTTGACGCTACATATTTTATTCTTCTTATTGTTAGCAAATTATGTACTGCCACAGTATAATGATTAAAGTAAAATTTTACATGATTTTATTAAACGCCTCGTCTTTCAGTTTTCATTTTAGATTGTTTAATTTTTGGAAACATTCACCCAATTCTTTTCTTTTTACCGGCAGAAATTTACTATGAGACCACTTCCGCTGGAAAGAAGATCCTGGTATACGACGGCCATCGGTTCTACAAACGTCTTGGAGCGGGTATAAAAGTAACGTGGCGGTGTTCTCGCAAGAACCATGGCTGTAAGAGCAGGGTCTTGATTATTGACGACGAACTAATATCTTACAATAACGATCATAACCATGGGCTGTAATGAACTGGCTTCTGGACGTAGAGGTTCCTTGTGTTATGTTAGGTATATTTGGTATATTATCTTGTTTAGTGTAGCTAAAATACGTCGGGATCGGATAAAGTTAAGTATACCTGACTTTGGAATGTGTCGCTATTTTTGTTGTATCCTTCGGTTTTACTATGCGCCTTTGAATCGTCAGGTGCTTATTATATTAAGTGGGCGATATTTTTTGGTTGGCCTCTTTTGAGACATTGGAGCCAAATAAATATAGAATAGAACCAGAGATATACATACCGTCACGCCTCTTTCCCACAGGGGTAGGCAGAGATTACTTTATTCCACTTGCTACGATCCTGACATTTCTTTCGCTTCATCCACAGTCATCAATCTCTTCATACATGTTCGTCGGTTTCGGTTACTCCTGACCTGACCTTTTTCCAAAACATCTCCTATTTGGTCTCGGAACGTCCGTCTAGGCCTTCCCCTCCCAACGTAACCATTCACACTCCCCATATAGATCTGTTTAGTTAGTCTACTTTCATCCATCCGCTCTACATGCCCAAACCAACTAAGCATACTTTTTTCTATCCTAGTCACTATATCCTCTTTCACACCAGCACGATCCCTTATCACACTGTTCCTGATTCTTGAACCAGAGATATAGCTAAATAAAATACAATAACTCGCTTATTTGTAAGGTGGTACTTGAGTTTTATTTATTATCTATTCCAAAGACCTTGCTAATTATTCCTCTCGCCAATAGCATGCTTAAAAACCTGCATCTGGTGAATTGTAAGCGAAAACAAACAGATGAAGTAGGATGCATCTCTTCTGTATACGTTAACTGGTCAGTTGAGTGTTTTAAATCCAAAATAATCTGTACTTAAAATGTGTATTTTGTCGAAGGTTCTGATGAATACCTATTCTATTTTGTGGAAACGAGTTTCCCAGAAAATGATAATTAATTGATAATTTAGAAAATATATTTAATTTTAGCTTTAAAGGATACTTAGTGCAAAATAAAGAATCATCATTATTTATGTACTTAGGTAAAGAAATACTTTAAACAAATATAATTCACGACTCTGGTACAAATATGCATTTTCAACAAGTGCCACTTTCCCAGATTTGAAACTGGAACCCCCACGCTTCAGTCGTGTTTGCGTCATTAGTTACTTGTTCCAGTTGGTGATCGACAGACACTGGCTCTACGGACACGGTGTCAGTTCCATGACGTGGCGCTCCTACCGCCACAATAAAAGCTTCAAAGGCAAGATCTGGATCATCTACTCGACTGGATTATTTGTTGTAGGAACGAACACAACCACCCTTAAACAAAAATGTATTGAAGTAACTGAACATTTTTCGCAGGACTGTTACGGATCTATTAACAAACGACTGTTTCTGTAAATACTTTTATTTTAATTTTCCATTACAGTGGTGATGATACCAGGTCGTAAGAGAAGCATGTTAATGGTGAACGGTTACACCTATTCAGAGTACTATCCTGCCTTCTGGTACTGCACTAAGAGAAAGGCTGGCTGCAATGCCAAGGCTCGAACTAACGCTGTTGGAGGGCTCCGATACATAGAAGAAAACCACAACCACGCAAAACCAAGATATCATCTTACTGAGACCGGACATTACATTAAATTATAGCAAATGATTTCGTTAGTTTCTTAAATAATGACGTTTTTTTATTACATTTTATGAAAGGTTTCATAGCCTTTAATATCATACTACACATTTTTTTCCTTGTATCAGCTGAACATATTTTCCTAATCGAACTAGTGTTTATCTTGAAATCTTATGAAGATTGTCGTGCTTTTATTGCCATGGAAACCTGTTTGGTCTATTCAATACAAGGTCCTTTCTTTTTGCTTCTTGTTCGTTAATTTATTATTAAAACGAATGAAACAACCTTTTGTTTAAAATATGCGGATTGCAATGCGGCTTCGCCTCCTCGAAAATAGATTGTATCATAGTGAGCTTACTAAGGAAGATAACTTGATCTAATGATAGTTTAAAATGAATTAAAATGTTGGTGTTGTTTAAAATAAAATGTGGAAATAATTATTGGCCTTTTATTTGTTCGCTAGATTAAATATAAAGGGTATCACATTAGAAATTACAGTGTATTATGATAACAAAGTTTTATTACCATAATTATACTCACGAGCGAAAATAACGGGTCGCTTTTCATACAACTTTTTATGAAAAATGACCCCTTATTTTTGCTCGTCAGTGTACATTTTCGTCTAGCTACTTTATTCATACTGTTTATAAGTATCTCACCACATTATTCTTTGGTTATTTAGTTATGATTATTTCAGATATTCTCCACGCCATTCTACGGGCTCGCTTTGCTAAAGAATCGACCAATATCTACATAGGGGGCCACAAGTTCTTTAGACATTCAAGGTCTTTAATAGGGAACCGCATCCGATGGACCTGCGCCAAGAAGCATAAGCATAAGTGCAAGGCTTCAGCAGTCACCGTGGACGGAATCGTTGTCTCCACCTCGGGACTTCATTCACATTTGTGCTAAAGACTAAAGGATATCTAGCTGATGACGTCGGTGCAATAATGGTTTCCCTTGCCTTTTACAAAAAGTATGGCCCGGAGCTGTTTAATCTGGCTAGAGTTTTTATAATTAAGATTTTATATGCACTTCTTTTATAGGTATGTACGTACGTCATTGGTTGTTTTTGAGATGTGTTGCACTTTTATATTTTTATTTTTACCCTCCTAATGGATTGTTGATTTTTTTTTTCTAATTATGGTGTTTTTCATAATAATACTAATATATTTTCGATAGTGTAATTAATGACCTATGTTCTCTAATAATGTGAACATTCCATTATTAGTAGTGTAAAGATTCATTGATTTCTTATTGTCTCATATAAATTTTAATTAAGATAATCATTGTTGTCTTTTAAACATTGTTACCAAAGCATTATAATATATTCTCTAATTAAACTTTACAAAAAAATTGGTGATAGATTGAGACTTCTAAAGAGTTTGATAGAATTTTTGGAATGTGATTCAAAATTCAAAATGACCTTATTAATGTTAGATAAAATCTGATTTTGTATACCTAGTGAAGTAAGCTGGACTAAGTATTATCTTTAAGAAGTTTTGTTAAAGTGTTTATTAATAGTATTATTAAAAAAGAGTTCTTAAATTTTACCGATATCTGTTTTACTTAGAAATGACAACGCTGTTAGGTTAGGTTAGTATGGCATTATTACATCATTGAAATGTTTTCATTTCAGTGGCCAAAATCATAAAATTATCCACCGGGTCCAGCATGCTTCTATTTCAAGACTTCTCGTACAATAGGCAGCGAGCGTCCAACAACCACTTTCGCTGGTACTGCTCTCGCTACCATCGCGGCTGCAAGGCTACCCTGGTCACCACCAAAAGTCTGGAGGTGGTGGAAATGACCGGGATACATGTGCACGGAACTACTAATTATTTCTGCGATTCCATTGGATTTTACCATAGAACGTAGTAATGGTGTAGAAAAATAAATCAACGAATTGTATAGTTTTACAAGCTCAAAATAATATATATTTTGTACTAAAGATAAGTATTTAGATATAGGTAGGCAGTTTTTTTTATTTTCTTATACTTTGCGAAATTTTCCGAAACAAGTTTCATTATTTTATAGTAAATGTTGCTGCGGTCATGGAATGGAGATAAGTACTTTTCCATTATGATTATTTATAAAACCTCGTCGACAAAAAAATGTTGATTATGGTTTTCTTAAATACTGGCCGCGTAGCCACAAGGGATGTAATATTACTTTAATAATCAGCAAGAAATTAAACCGAGTAAAAATAATGACATAGAAAAGCTGTAAAGTGAATTAGGGGCGAGTTATACGTACGACAGTGTCAAAAATGGACTCGATACTAACTAAAGCGAAGATACTGAACCGGAACTTAAAATATGATTTAACTGCCCCTTTCTTCATTGTATCGTTCGTTCCCCTTGTTAAGTGTACGCCAGGTGCATCGCTCGACTTCTTTTTTTTTACCACATCGGTGGCAAACAAACTCTGCTACTCCATCGAATATTAACACGGTTTCGTTCGTATCACTTAATTTTGACTAAACATAACAATTAGGTACGTGACGCTTATTTTTCTTCGATTTGATTAGTCTTTCGTTTTCACTGTGTTTAAAAAGTGGTTGTTGAAGTAGTAGTGAAAAATAAATGGTTCAAAGTATACAGTGTTTTTGTGAACACACATCGTGATGTCTACGGCGTAGAACACTGATTTGGAATTGTATGTATGTACTCAGGTGGGTTTTGTTTCGTCATTGCAGTGTCGTGGTGGAACAACGAATTTGATAGGCTGACTGCTCTTGTCAATGGCTACACGTTCTACGGGCACAAAAATTGTTCTGACCTTGTCAGTATGTGGCGGTGCACCAAGGGCTACCCTTGCAAAGCCCGCTTTAAGGCCGTCCGCAACGGTGCCATCATCAAGGCCACAACGTTAGAACACACGCACGATCCACCCAAAATTTTAATACAGAACGGTATCTTGGTTAAAATTAGAACTGAAAAGAGATACGTTGACAGTGTTTAGATATTTAAAAAAATTATATTACAGTGGACCCCACGTATTCGTTTCTCATTTATACGAGTATTAAGGTAGATATAATTACTAGGCTTAAACTGTTGCTAGTAAATAGGTACCGAGAGAAGAGTATACATTTGTAGTAATACTTTATTGAAAATTACGAGTATCTGCCTTAAAATTTCCGATGTTATTTCAAGATGTAAACTTTTGGTATGTATGCTATTATTCGTTTCACCGACTAGCTATCTTTGTACGTTTGTCCTTAAATAACAGATGTTTCTTTAAGTGCTACATGTACTTGTATGAAGTCCATGTCAGCAAGAATTTCAATTTTAAATTACATATTATCTGATTATAAATAGTATTTTATTTACTTATAGTTTACTGCTCATTCCTACCAAATGTAAATAACTGAGTTCTCTATTCAGGAAACCGCTTTGTTACCGCTGATTTATTATTTAACTCTTTTTTCTGAAACTATTTCTACTTATAGCCTATATAGTGCCATTTAGTATTAATTTATTATTTACTATTAATTTATGACGTATTATGTACTATTGATTTACGAAATAAACCCTCTACACACACACATACACATCACGTTTAAAGCCTTAAGATATTGTTTTTGTTTAGCCAGTAGCTTTGTGATATCTAACCACCAACTTTAGCATAGACATTCAAATTGGCAAACTTCTTCCAGTCAGGTTCGTCCGTAACGCGTTAGGCAAGCAACTCGCCTTGGTCCGAGGGTACACCTTCTACTGCGGCGCCAAGAACCTTCGCACCAACATCTGGCGCTGCACCCGCTGGGGTACCTGCAAAGCTAGGTTCATCATGACCAAGCACCCGGAGTGCGAGCTGCTGACCGCTCAACTGGAACATGCCCATAGCGCGCCCAACTTCGTCATCAATCGGGGAGTGTATTTCAGACTTTAAGTGATAAACTTTATTGTTAGTATTTTCAGGGTAAAGCTTATTTACCTACCCGAATGAGACAGCGTTATCCCTTAATAATGTGTCAGTAGAAAGAAGGCTTGATGAAACGCGCTCAGTGCCCTAAGCGCTTAAACGTCTAAACTTGCTCTATATTGCTAAACTGAAGTAGTAATAGACCAGAAAAGAAGAATTAATAATTCCCCTTCTTTTGATTGATTTATTGTGACAATACTTCTTGTCTCCACTAGGGCTAGACTGTCAATAAATTTCTATGCAGAATTTTGCTGCTAATCACGTTTGGATTACTTTAGATAGATATCCAGCCTTTAATTATGGCGTGTGGCCAGGCTACATTTGCCGCTGGTTGCGGCTAAGGTCTGTCGTCCATAGAATTATACATTAAGTTGCCCAACTTTAATTTTAATTTTGAACTAATTTATTATTGTATGGATTTGGTTTGGAAATAAAAAAAACATTTCATTTCATTAAATGACAGATCTGATTACTCTGTTAAACTTGTGTCTCGATTCAAATGAATAATCTATTTTTTCTTTTGCTAGAGCACTAGTTATAGGTAGTAACAGAAACCAACTTCTTTAGAATCCGTTTACACCTCAAAGGTCTCAAATGAACTTTATATGATTCAAACGTATTATGGTTGGTTGTTTGAATATGTATGTTGTGAATGAAACTATGTCATGAACACAACATATTTATTGTGAACAATAGCAAAAACATGTTAATGTTAATATGTGAGCTTTATTAAAATGCTAAAATTAATTCTTCTTGCATGTTATTATGATAGATGTCTAAAATATAGAAGTACTTGTTTATTATATGTAAGTTAAGTGTAACGTATAATGTAAGAATAAGTAATAAAAACCAAAATTACGCATTTTTGTAGTATATAGCTGTAACCACTTTTTGGCGGAAATTGGCGTTAAGAATTATTTGGACGGTGTTTGAAATAGTGTTAGTTTGTTTACATTGCGTGACCACTGCGGGGTCGCGTGGCTTTGAATTTAAAAGTGACCGATCATAGACGGCAATGTAACGAAATAAGCTTTTAGTATTGGTTTGATAACTGCGTTTCAGTCTCAATTTTTTAAGTAAGTAGTTTTAAGCTTATCTGTGATCAAAATTATTTTTCGAAAGAGAGTTATGTATAAATTAAATATACCTACTATTATTTGAGAGGGGAACATTGTGGTGACTTGTGAATTTAATATCTAGAGTAGCTTCTCGCATCTGTCGCTACAGACTCGTACAAAAAGTGTAATAAGTAAGATAGATAATGTATTGTGTGGTAAAGTTCAGTCTAGGGCATAAAAATCGATAGAGCCATCATGACCAATATATTTGTCACCGACCTTATTGTTTGTGGCATAAAGGTGTATAGATGTTTTTGACGTATTGTTAACGTACATATACTTATGCTCTTGACTGTACAAAGTGATAGCTACTTTTAACCCTAATTGTCCCTATACTGCCTGGCTAAGACTATGCGTGTTCTAAAACGCGGGTGAGCAATTTTCTAATACACTGTGTGTATTGCCAATTAACCGCTAAGTAATGAGCTTCTTGACCGCGCAATGAACAATGTATTTGCTCGCCGCGCTGCCAGTAGCGCGAAGTCGTAGTCGAAGTGGGAGAAAACGAGTGGTTTCAAAATGAATATCTAAGTAAGAACTCGAAGCGTGATTTTTTTATCAAAGTGCCATTATTGTTTTTGACTTTGTTGTTGTCGTGAATACCTAAAGAGAAAAACAATGGGAACCCGTTACTTCAGAGTTTTTTTTTTTAATTTTTTTACGTACGCGCAAAGTACCTAGTACTTCTTATATTTAGGATGTAGGCTAATACATATTATACTGCTTTTACTAATAATTTTTGATACAAACATTACGGCACAGGTAAAGACTGATAGGTCTATGAATGTAAAAAAGATTAACATCATGATTTCTATTATTTATACTTTAAATCGATACAACTACAATTTTATCTAATATGACAAAATGGACTCTCATCATATATTTCCCATGGACTCTTCGTATGTTTATGATTTGAGTTATTCGTAAAGTCTGCGATTAAATTTAATCCGAAATTGTATCTTTCTTTAACCCTTTTCAATGTATCTTTCTTACCACTACCGGTTTTTAAACGTATAATCAAAGTAGGGACGACTATATCCTTTAAAAAACTAGAACACATGGAAAAATCCGAAAAGTAAAGCTACGACCAGGAACCTCATCAATTCATGATGGGTGCTTAACCCCTACCCACCCTAAAGTATCTGCTATAGGATTTGGATTTCCATTTGTTCTAGTTTTCAGCATATGTTATATTTGTTATAGTTTGTCCGAAAATATAAAACAAAAATTGTGACGTCAAATTCGACATATTTCAGGTATAAATAAAAATGAATCGTCGAAATGTATGTACGCGCGTAACTTTCAAACGACTGCACCGAATTAGATAATTATTTTCTAATTCTGTGTGTGACTGTCTGGAGAAGGTTTGTATAACGGAACGGGGGCGAAGCCGCGAACAACAGCCAGTTGCTAATATAAACATTTTCATCGCAGTTCAATGGGGCCGCAACAATAAAGGCAAAGAAATCATTATAGTGAATGGTTACCCGTTCTACGCGCACGAGAGGATGAAGTACTGGCAAACATGGCGGTGCTCCAAAAAGGAGATCTGTAGGGCCCGGTTCAAGACTTCCCTGGATGGCCAGATCATACCTTCTAACTGCAAACTGGAACATAACCACGAACCCAGACGATTTAAGATGATTAATGGCTTATTTTTAACTTTATAGTCTCATAGCAACAGAGAGAGTTGCTACAAATAAAAATGTTAACAGCTTCTGCTTCATGCCAAATGTATGAATTACAGTGTTTTGTGGTATCATCAATAATTGAGATTGTAAGCCCCTATACTCTATATGTGTGTATCGACAAGTTTACTCATTTTTATACCACCACAACAATTAAGACACTATTTTATTTATTTATTCTAATTGTTTCGACTAAACACTGGCCGAGTTTGTAAACAATTACAGTCGGATTAAGATTAGGGATTAAGATGTTTTAAGGGTTCTTGCAATTTTGTTTGAGATTCCATGTTTTTTGTACCAGAAATGTATAAAAAATAAAAAAATCCGTTTTTATTAATACAACCCTAGGCATCTTTAATTTATCCTAAATTAATTGAAATCGGACGAATAACTACGGTTATAAATGGTCAAATTACTCAAAAATTGTTTAATACGTTTTCTTGAAATTAGCTCGAAGCATGAACAAAAAAGAGCTATTGGAATTCGTGGTGTTGTACCGATCATGATAGTGAGGTATCCCGTCGAAGCAAGCTCCACTATAAACACGATCCTAGGAAGTTTAGGGTAATTAACTGACTAATGTATTTGTTAAATGAAATGAAATTTAAAAACGGGCTGAATGCAATGCTTTTTATTTTATATACCTATATTAATGGATAAAACTTTTAAATTATGTAAGTGAAAAGGTGAATATTC
Organism: Pandemis corylana; assembly: GCA_949127965.1. Classification (NCBI taxonomy): domain Eukaryota; kingdom Metazoa; phylum Arthropoda; class Insecta; order Lepidoptera; family Tortricidae; genus Pandemis; species Pandemis corylana. The sequence continues at coordinate 4,129,397 of OX421859.1, read as the reverse complement.
AAAGAGAAAGTTAAGGAATTTGATTAGAATCCATAGTTAATAGCGGGTAGGTATGAAAGTTGTTCGACTCAGCAACCTTTGGTAATTGGAAAATTAAGATATGTGTTTAATTTTTCACGTTTATTTGCAGTTATTTGGACTAAAAGCATCAGAGGCAAAGAGATGATCTTAGTCAATGGATACTCATTCTGCTGCCAGAACCGACAACAGGGCGCTGTTCGTTGGATCTGCTCGGCCGGTGCTAAGTGCCGAGCCTCCGTCAACACCACAGGACGAGTAGTGACACGGGCAAAGTTGGAACACACACATCCGCCCAACAGGTTCATTATTCAAAATGGAGTCTATATCAAAATATGAACGTTGATGAAGCAGACGCACTCACGCTGAATTTCTGGAAGTGTGAGGAAAAAAAAGGTTTCTGTATGTCCCCGTATAGGTACGGAATTAAAAAGTTGACTTGTACACTTGTTTCATTTTTATTCCCCGCTGGTTTCGCGCTGCCCCATTTAAATTATAAATAAACTAGCCTTCCGTCCGCAGCTTCGCCCGCGGTAAATTAATTTTCCCGTAGGAAAAGGTATTTTCCCGCGGTAAAAAGTAGCCTATGTCACTCAGTGATAATGTAGCTTTCTAACGGCAAAAGAATTTTTGAAATCTGTCCAGTAGTTTCGGAGCCTATTCAATTCAAACAAACAAACAAACAATCAAATTTTTCCTCTTTATAATATTAGTATAGATAAACAAGGATTTTCTGAATACCAATAGGTCACATGCATGGTACGATGGAAAGTTGTGTGACTTTAAAATCATTGGTTTACAATACCTTCTACTATATAAAAATAAGTCGGGTTTTCCTTCCTGACGCTATAACTCCAGAACGCACGAACCGATTTCCACGGTTTTCCTTTATCTGGAAAGGTCTCGGGCTCCGTGAGGTTTATAGCAAGAAAATTCGGGAAAAAATTCAACAGAAAAGCGGGAAAATCTTTTTTCAATCTGGTGGCGAAACGGAGTTCGCCGGGTTTGCTAGTTTGGTTATGTAATTATATTTAACTTTTTATTATATTTTTATTTGCAGTTATTTGGACTCAAAGCACTAGAGGTAAAGAGATGATCATAGTCAACGGGTACTCATTCTGCCGTCAGTATAGACATATGGACGCTGTTCGTTGGCAATGTACGGCCGGCGGCGCTAAGTGCCGAGCCTGCGTTCACACCATAGAACGAGTAGTGACACGTGCAAAATTAGAACACACACATCTGCCCAACAAGTTCATTATTAAAAATGGAGTCTATATCAAAATATAATCGATAATGAAGCTGGCGGCATCAGGCTGAACTTCTGGAAGTGTAGGGAAAAAATGTTTATGTACGCCCCCGTATACTGTTTCATTTTTATCCCCCTTCCAAATCGCGCTGCCGCATTTAAGTATATAAGACTATGCTTAGTAAATAAACAAATTTGAATTTATAACTATGTTTAACTATGCATGTTTATTTGCAGTTATTTGGACTAAAAACACGAAAGGTAAAGAGATGATCATGGTCAACGGGTACTCGTTCTACTGTCAGTACAGACAACGAGACGCTATTCGTTGGCAATGTACGGTCGGCAGTGCTAAGTGCCGAGCCGCCGTCCGCACAATAAAACGGGTAGTGACACGTGCAAAATTGGAACACACGCATCCAGCGAACAAGTTCATTATTAAAAATGGAGTTTATATGAAAATATGAACGTTAATGAAGCAGGCGACCTTACGCTGAACTTTTGAAAGGTGGAAATAATAATGTTTTCTCAAACATGCTCGGAAATGTATGCGTTAATGTCCCGATATGAGGACATGAAGTTTCTCGTTTATGGCTCCCTACATTACTTCTTGGCTTAGGCCACAAAAGTTAGTATGAAAATCCATTTTTGTCCGCTGCTCTAATTTTTTAAATTTCTATACTAAAATTAAATTGGCAAAGGAAAAAATTACATACAGCCAACCACCACCACAATCTGTACCTAAGCATAATTGCGACATAAAAAAAAAATCTATGGTACTATATTTATGTGCGGTTAAACATGGTGCTCAAATAGCTGGATCAAATTAGTACATTTAAAAAATAAAAAAGGTGGCAAATCGAAAATCTTTTTTTCTGCTTATGCGTATTTCGTAGTGATTGTTATTATAATTTAACAGAAATAAAAATGACTTCTAGTGATGAAAGTGACGGGGAACTTATGAACTGTACTCCGCCTCATTTAAAAGAGGAGGCAAATTTAGCTATGCAAAATATGCTACCGGAAAAAAGTAAAGAGATTTACATGAAAACATATTTCCTCACATTGTTTGAGAAAAGCACTATACAAGCTTTGGCCGGAACAGGGATTGCAGGACTCGTTCTATCTGGCCTCGTCTTCGACTCGGCCACCTACCCCAAACTCGTCCAGCAATCCCTTACTTCACGGCCTCTGCAGTAATGTACTATTTTGTACATCGCCGTAGGCTGGATTAAAATATTGACTTGTACACTTGTTTTATTTTTACCTCCCGTCCATTTCGCGCTGCCACTTGTAAGTGGGTGAGGCCAGACGAGCGTAATTTTTAGACTTGTGCGCTGCGTAAATTCGGTCGCGTAATTTTTGCTACATTCTGTTTCACACGAAACTCTTGTTTCGTTCACGGCTGTGCAAAATGAGTTGGACTTTTGTATGCAGGAAAAATTACGCGGCTCACAACTCAAAAAATTACGCTCGTCTGGCCTCATCATATGAATATATTAAAAATGAATTACTATTCGTTAGTCCCACGAATACTCGACAACGGCTAAACCAATTTGGTGACTTGAAACTCGTTGGTTTGCAATTTGATTTTGAAATCATGTTTATATTTGCAGTTATTTGGACTAAAAACACCAAAGGTAAAGAGATGATCATAGTCAACGGGTACTCGTTCTGCTCTCAGATCCGACAACAGGACGCTGTTCGTTGGATTTGTACGGTCGGCAGTGCTAAGTGCCGAGCCGCCGTCAGCACAATAGAACGAGTAGTGACACGTGCAAAATTGGAACACACACATCCACCCAACAAGTTCATTGTTAAAAATGGAGTATATATCAAAATATGAACGTTAAAGAAGCAGGTGACCTTACGCTGAACTTTCTGGAAGAGTGGGGCAATAAATGTTTTTGTACGTCTGCGTAGGCTGAATTGAAATGTTGACTTGTACACTTTTTTTCTTTTTATCCCCCGTCCACTTCGCGCTACCACGTGTAAGTATATGGGTGAGACCAGACGTGCGCAATTTTTTGAGTTGTGCGTTGCGTAAATTCGGTCGCGTAATTTTCACACGAAACTCTTGTTTCGTTCACACGGCAAAATTAGTTGGACTTTTGTATGCAGGAAAAATTACGCGGGCGACATTACGCGGCTCACAACTAAAAAAAATTACACTCATCTGGCCTAATCCTATGAATATATTAAAAATGAATTACGATTCGTTAGTCCAACTGAAACCCGAAAACGGCTGAACCAATTTGGTGACTCGAAAATAGTTGGTTTACAATTTGATTTTGAAATCATGTTTATATTTGCAGTTATTTGGACTAAAAACACCAAAGGTAAAGAGATGATCATAGTCAACGGATACTCGTTTTGCTGTCAGAACCGACAACAAGACGCTGTTCGTTGGATTTGTACGGCCGGCGCCAAGTGTCGAGCCACCGTTCACACCGTACAACGAGTTATAACACGTGCTAAATTAGAACACACACATCCGCCAAAAAAGTACATTATAAAAAATGGGACCTGTATCAAAATATAAATCTGAACAAAGTTGTGAACCACAGACTGAGTTGCTGGGATTGTGGAAAAGGCAAAATTTCACAACGGGATGTTTGTTCAAAACTTTTCCATTTGCATCTTTCTCGTACTGCTTCTCGCCGCCGTATTTTTCTGTACAGTCAAGGGCATAAATATATGTACGTTACCAAGACGTCATAAACATCTAAACACCTCAAAAAATAAGGTCGGTGACACATATATTTGACACGATGGCTGTATCGATATTTATGCCCTCGACTTTACATAATAAAAACACTGCTTATGTACAATTAAGTTTTTCTCTAAACAAGTTCCGGTAACAATGTTTTTATAATTGATATGACGAAATTTAATGGATGAAATTGGATTCAGTTTCTAATGGATATAAATATTGTACAAAGACTCGATGTAAATAACAAACACAAAAGCACAATGCTTTTATAGTTGATCAATGTATGTAACTGGAAGGTTTTTTTAATTCTGAACTTTGAACTGTGTTTGCATACTATACACTCATTTGCATAATAAATAAATTGATCTAACGAAATTAAATTCACTTTTCAATGGACACGACTAACCACTTACATTGCTAACAGCGTAATAGATACGAAGTAAATGTTTGATCATTCTTGTTGTTTGCAGTTATTTGGGCTCTTAACAACCGCGGCAAGCAGATGATCATAGTCAACGGTTACACATTCTGCCTGCATTCGCAACAACAGCGCACCGTTCGGTGGGTCTGCACGTTTGGCACATCCAAATGTCACGCTTCTTGCGTGACAACCCTAGCACGTAGAGTGACACGTGCCAAACTGCACCACGACCACCCGCCACATAAGTTTATAATAAAAAATGGGATCTATGTCAAATTGTAAATAAACTACTGCTACTTAATAACTTTATTTTGGACTAGCTGTTACCTGCGACTTCGTTTATTCCTGTGGGAACAACGCAATTTTCTGTGATAAAAAGTAGTCTTTATGTTATTCTAGACTATAATATATCTTTGTACAAAATGTTTAGATCTGTTCGGCCATTCTGGCGTCAAAGAGTAACTCCTCTATACATACATCTTCACAATCTTTCGCATTACGGTTACACTCGAAGACAAAATCAGTTGGTTGGTACCTACTTAACTTATAGAAGTATTTTTTTTCTAGTAATTTGGACTCGAAACAACCGTGGCAAAGAGTTGATCATAGTCAACGGTTATACGTTTTACCGCCACACGCAACTAAAGCACACTGCTCGGTGGGTGTGCACGCTCGGCACGGATAAATGTCACGCCACGGTGAAGACTATAGATCGGGTAATCACTCGTGCCAAACTGATTCACAGTCACCCGGCTAACAATTTTGTAATAAGAGATGGAATTTATGTAAAATTATGAATAAAAAAATGGAAAACATTCCATTACTTTCTAAGTAACTGTTATTGCTAAGTATTAAGTATTTTAACAAATTATTTAATGCACGTAATTTATTGTTTGACTATCTTTGTAAAGGTATCTTCTCAATAGACGAGGCTACCTGAAAGGGATTAGTTCTCCTTTCTACTACTCTCTGTATACCTCCTATTGTATTGTTACCTGTTTTGTGCTATAAAGAATTTAGAAACACGCATACAATATTTTATTTAGAGTCCTTACTTGTATTTATCGCTTCAGTAGCTGGAACTTTTTGGCTGGACAGTAAAATTAGTGGTTAAAAATGACAATGTTATTTTACAGTTATTTGGACTCGAAACAGCCGTGGTAAAGAGTTGCTCATAGTTAACGGATATACATTTTACTGCCACACGCAGCAAACGCGGACTGTCCGGTGGGCCTGCACTTTCGGCACTTCTAAGTGTCACGCATCCGTGAGCACCGTTGATCGTGAAGTGACACGGGCCAAACTGCATCATACTCACCCGGCGAACAAATTTGCAATAAAAGATGGAGTCTATATGAAATTATAAATAAAATACTTTCCATCACCTTTCTTTTAAAGTTTTTTGTCACTTTAAATGTTTATACTAAGTAGCAAAATTGGTGGTTAGAGACTTGATGGCATATGTATGTATTCCAGTTATTTGGGCTCGAAGCTACCGTGGCAAAGAGATGATCGTAGTCAACGGATACTCATTCTACCGCCACACGCAACAAAAGCGAGCTGTGCGGTGGGCCTGCACTTTCGGCTCTGCGAAGTGTCACGCATCCGTGATCACCGAGAACAACAAAATGACACGTGTTAAACTAGATCATACTCATGCGGCCAACAAGTTCATAATAAAAGATGGAATTTATGTTAAAATATGAACAAAACTGCTCTCAAAATGTTAGTTTTCATTAGTCTATCTTTTATATGTGCCTATTTATTATTTCGAGACAATATTCTGATTGAGTAAAAGATTGCACTGCACAGGCAGAGCTGTTAAAACTGTTTGGATACCCCACTATAAATTTGATTAAATTGGATTATAAATAAAGCTGTGATGAAACTACGTACTACTTTTCTTTAACTTCTTTTGAACTGTTTGCTTTTATTTTACGTTTATAAAATCTATATATATAAAACTCAAAGGTGACTGACTGACTGACTGACTGACTGACATAGTGATCTATCAACGCACAGCTCAAACCACTGGACGGATCGGGCTGAAATTTGGCATGCAGGTAGATCTTATGACGTAGGCATCCGCTAAGAAAGGATTTTTGGAAATTCCAACGGGATAAGGAAAAAACGGGAATTATATATTCGATTCCGAGTGACACTATCTCAGTAACTATAATAAGTAGACTCTTCAAATTTGATACAAAAGTAGGTGATTACAAAACTAAGAGACTCATTTCAGGATTTTTGGAAATTCCCACGGGATAAGGAAAAAAACAGGATTTATATATTCAGTTTAACGAAATCCTATGAACTATAATTACTAGACTCTTCAAATTTGGCATAGAAGTAGGTGATTATAATAGTAAAATAATGTTTTAATGCTTTTTGGAAATTCCCACGGGATAAAAACGGGATTTATGTATTCAGTTCTACGGGATCGATTTTTCGTTTTACTGGTTGTATAAAATTGAAATTTGGCCTTCAATTTCCCTTGGGGAGTGTAGGGGAGCGCTACAAAAGGATTTCCCGAAATTCCCACGGGAACGGTAAAAACGGGACTTTTCGTTTTCTGGTTGCAGAAAGCTGAAATTCGGCATGTAGGTTGTTTCGGGAATGTAGAGGAGCATTAAGAGAGTACTTTCCAAAATTCCCACGGGAACGGGAAAAAAACAGGATTTTACGTTTTACTGGTCGTAGAAAGCTGAAATTTGGCAAGTGGGTTCCTTGGGGAGTGTAGGGGAGCATTATGAGATAATTTCCCAAAATTCTTCTTCTTCGTTCCCGTAAGAATTTCGGGAAATGCTTTATTTGGCGAAATTCTTACGGAAACGGGAAAAACGAAAAGCGGGGGAAAGTTGAAATTTGTCACGTAGGTTTATTCGGGAGCGTAGGGGAACACTAAGAAAGGATTTTCCGAAACGCCCACAAGGACGGGAAAAAACCGGATTTTACGTTTCCAGACGAAACAGCGGAAGAAAGAGACTTAACATTTATAACGTGTGTTTCTTTAAAGGCTTTAAGTGTACTCCGAAAGCACTCCCCAAAATTTCCACGGGAACGGGAAAAAACTTATTTTTTCATTTTACATCTTAGCGCGTACGAAGTCGCGGGCAAAAGCTATTTAGGATGTATTTTAGGACAGCCCTATAGGTTAGGTTAGGTTTGTTTTATAAAAATCCTGCAATATTTACAGTTTCAGAAAAATTAAGGCAGCGGGGCAATGCGGGGGCTGGCTTGCATGCTTGCTTGAGTCCTTGCTTTGCATGCTTGATTGCATACTTGCTTTCATGCATGCTTGCTTTCATGCATGCTTGCATGCTTGCTTGCATGGGTGCTTACTTGCATGCATGCTTGCTTGCATGCTTGCTTGCATGGGTGCTTACTTGCATGCATGCTTGCTTGCACACTTGCTTGCATGCTTGCTTGCCTGCTTGCATGCCTGCTTGCATGCATGCTTGCTTGCATGGGTGCTTACTTGCATGCATGCTTGCTTGCACGCTTGCTTGCATGCATGCTTGCATGCTTGCTTGCATGGGTCCTTACTTGCATGCATGCTTGCTTGCACACTTGCTTGCATGCTTGCTTGCCTGCTTGCATGCATGCTTGCTTGCATGGGTGCTTACTTGCATGCATACTTGCTTGCACGCTTGCTTGCATGCTTGCTTGCCTGCTTGCATGCCTGCTTGCATGCCTGCTTGCATGCCTGCTTGCATGCCTGCTTGCATGCCTGCTTGCATGCCTGCTTGCATACTTACATGCTTGAAGGCTTGCATGCCTGCTTGCATACTTGCATGTATGCTTGAAAGCTTGCAGGTTTGGTTGCTCGGTTGCTTAATTGCTAGCTTCTTTGAAATGCTCATGGTTCACGCGTGCGAAGCCGCGGGCAAAAGCTAGTTATAAATAAAGATGCGATCAAACCGTGATGTTAATTTCGTGCCACTTGAATTATTTATTTTTTCCGCATAGCTTTGCTTGAATAGTAATAGCGGCTACAGACTTACGCCGAGAACCCCCGAGAACACCCGAGAAGCGTGAATGTGATCGCTCTCTCGCCGTCTCGTTCTCGCGCTCGCCTGTTCTCCGATCGGTGTCGGTATTTTTGCCCGCTTCAAAGGGTTTCTCGGGCGAGAAAAGAGAACGGTATCACATTCTTGTTCAGTCTCAGTGCGACCGTGGCATTGATACGGTACTGTCGTCCATTCCGGATAACGATCGATAATGTGAATGAGAAGGTCGCATGAGTATAGATGCCTTCTCGGTTCTCGCGTAATTTCTCGGCAAGACTTCTCGGCGAGACTTCTCGCGTGAGTCTGTAGCCGCTATAAGGATGTTAAAGATTGCCTTGTGTTGTTCTAGTTATTTGGATTCGTAGCAATCGTGGCACAGATACGATTATAGTCAATGCGTCGGGTACTCGTTTTGCTGCAAGAGGCAACAGCAGCACACTATTCGGTGGGTGTGACTGCCGGCGCCAAGTGTAAGGCCTCCGTGTTAACGTTTCAACGCGACGTGACACGGGCCAAATTAGACCACAGCCATCCGCCAAATAAGTTCATAATTAGGAATGGAATTTATATTGAATTATGCCCTAAATAAAACTGAAACACTACATAATTTCCCTGTAGATTCTTCGTAGATATTTGTAGCTTTACAGAAGTAGGACAACAAAAGCTAGGATACTCGCGCGTTAGGTAGTATAGCCTCAGTTGTTAGAGATTTGATGAAAGAATATATATATTTTTACAGTTCTATGGACCCGAAACAACCGTGGTAAAGAGATGATCGTAGTCAACGGGTATAGTTTTTACCACCACGTACAGAATCGTTGTATTCGGTGGGACTGCACTGCCGGCGCAGCTAAGTGTAAAGCCTACGTGTTAACGTTTGAACGCAAAGTGATACGTGCCAACCTAGACCACAGCCATCCACCAAAAAAATTTATAATTAAGAATGGTGTTTATATCAAACTGTAAATAAAGCCGCGATGGCACTGAAACCTTCCATCGTTTTCTCTTGAATATTTTTTTAATTAGGACGACAGTAAAGCTTTTGAGATTCGACTATTAAATAGGTACATTATATTTTACAGTTATTTGGACGCGAAACAACCGTGGCAAAGAGATGATCGTAGTCGACGGGTATAGTTTTTACCGCCAAGTACAGAATCGTTGTATTCGGTGGGCCTGCACTGCCGGCGCAGCTAAGTGTAAAGCCTACGTGTTAACGTTTCAACGCAAAGTGACACGTGCCAACCTAGACCACAGCCATCCACCAAAAAAATTTATAATTAAGAATGGTGTTTATATCAAACTGTAAATAAAGCCGCGATGGCACTGAAACTTTCCATCGTTTTCTCTTGAATATTTTTTTTATTAGGACGACATTAAAGCTTTTGAGATTCGACTATTAAACAGGTACGTTATATTTTCCAGTTATTTGGACGCGAAACAACCGCGGCAGAGAGATGATCGTAGTCGACGGGTATAGTTTTTACCGCCAAGTACAGAAGCGTTGTATTCGGTGGGCCTGCACTGCCGGCGCTGCTAAGTGTAAAGCCTACGTGTTAACGTTTCAACGCAAAGTGACACGTGCCAACCTAGACCACAGTCATCCACCAAAAAAGTCCATAATTGTAAATGGAGTTTATATCAAATTGTAAATAAAGCCGAGTTTAAACTGAAATTTCCATCATTTTCTGTTGGATTCTTTATATGTATTAATGGCTTGGTTAGGACGCTAGCAAAACTTTTGAGATTCGACGATTAAATACATACACACATACATACACAGATCACGTCTTAATCCCTTACGGGGTAGACAGAGCCCAAGGTGACAAGACCTACAGGCCACGTTTAGCAAGATTATAGGCGTATAGATGGAATATGGAATCAAAATAGTGATGGGTTGCTAGCCTCATCGCCTATAACACGATTTCTACGATTTTCGCCCAATCCCTCAATGGGCTTTTACCATCTGCGCGGAAAGAGAAGCAACTGGTACATTCTATATTTTTTCTTTCCTCCCAGACCAGCATGGAAGATAAGACGATTAAATGGGTACATTATTTTTTCTAGTCATTTGGACGCGGAACAACCGTGGCAAAGAGATGATCATAGTCAACGGGTATACATTTTACCGCCATGTTCAAAGAAAATATAGTATTCGATGGGCTTGCACCCTCGGCTCTTCTAAGTGTCACGCTAACGTGGTTACCACAGAAGGCAAAGTGATACGTGCCAAACTGGATCACAATCACCCGGCGAAGGAGTTTGTAGTAAGAAATGGAGTCTATTTCAAAGTATAAACAAAGGCATCACACACAACGCTCATGATCTATTTTTCTTGTCTTGATTATTTTCTATAACACACACACACACACACACAAATCACGTCTTCATCCCTTACGGGGTAGACAGAGCCTAAGGTAACAGGTACCTACAGGCCACATTTAGCAAGATAAAATATAAAATTTTATTTTCTATAAAATTGTGTATATTCTCTTTTATTTGTGTGTCTTGCAAAAAGGAATAAATGTCTTCTTTCTTTCTTTCTTTCGTCAGAATTTTTTTTTTAAATAATAGAATATTAAATAGGTATAATGTTAATGTATTTAAATTGCCATACAAATATTTTGTTTATTATTTGACGTGATAACGTCTAATAAATCGATGAACGCCGGCTACACTCACGAAAAAGCATGACTCATTGTCAGAGCTAGCAGTTCGAATATGTTTCTTTATGACGTTATTTCGTAAAACTATCGTCCGTAAACCGACTTTATAGACAATTGGTTTTTAGACGAAACAATTTTCAAAGGTCGGACTACATAATACTCAGTTACATTTTGCTAGTTAAAATTTTTCATGTGGTTATATTTACGAGTATATAATGATCATAACTTGTTAGTATCATTACCTATGATTTTTTGTTAATGTAGTAACAAAATAAAATAAAAATATGTAAAATAAAAATCTTGTTTGTGGTTGCTGGCGCCTGGTTGTCTTCTGTTCACACGAAGGTTTAAGTTAATACACTGGAGTACCTATACGACATCTTTTTATATAGAATATTATTATAAGACTATTGATAAATATAAATGTACAAGACAAATTAATTAAACTAAAACTTAAAAATAACTATAAAATACCTATATTTACAAATAAAAAAAAAGTTATAAAAAGAAAACCCCGCCCAATCCTACTGGCTGCGGCAGAGTAATATAAACATAATTTTATATAGTAATATAAACATTAGGGACTTAATAAGCGATGACTTTTTTTCTAGTTATTTGGACTCGGAGCAATCGTGGTAAAGAGATGATTATAATCAACGGGTACTCATTCTACTGTCACTCCAAACAACAGCGCACTACTCGATGGGCCTGCACTCTCGGCTATAATAAGTGTCGCGCCAGCGTGAACATTGTTGATCGCAAAATAACACGTGTTAATTTGGACCACAGTCATCCGGCCAATAAGTTTATAATAAAAAATGGAACCTATTTTAAAATATAGGAGTAACACTCAATTGGTTTCCATATGGTCACGCCACTTCGTCCTTTAGACCGTAAAAATGTGTGAACTGGGCTAAAACGGAAGACATCCTGTATTCTGTGAAAGTTTACCATCTGTTAAAAAAGGACTCTCTTCGGTGAGCGTGTAATTTCGACTATACATGCTTTTATAAGTGTCTCGCCAACGTGAACACAATTTATTTTACTAGAAATAAATATTTCATTATTTTCTTTACAATTTATTCTTCTTTCTGTACCTACCTAAGAAGCTGAATTAATGATTGACCGCATTAAGGCAAAGACACAGCTCTAACTGAATATTTTACTCAGGGCTTCGTTTTATCACGAAGGCGAGCACTGAGGATTGATTGAGTCAATTTCCTGCGAGATGGGAAATACTACAATGGAGGCAATCAAAGCTATACACTTGTGATACTATTCGCATCACTTACACATCTCTAGATTCTAGATAGAGTCTGCTTGAAATTATAAATAAATACTTGCTCCAACCATTTATGTGTTTGTTTGAAGCATTTACTCATTCACTATTTTTCTAGAAATATTGATCGGTTTCGGTAACACGAACAGTTGTTGTATAAGCGATGACTTTTTTTCTAGTTATTTGGACTCGAAACACGCGTGGCAAAGAGATGATAATAGTCAACGGGTACTCATTCTGCTATCACTCGACAAAACATCAATCGTTGAAGTGGATCTGCACAATGGGCTACAGTAAGTGCCAGGCTACCGTATCTAGCTTCAATCGCAAACTGACACGCGCCAAACTGGATCACACTCATCCGGCTAAGAATTTTATAATACGAGATGGTATTTATCTTAAAATATAAGATTTAACAACCATATTGAATTCCACTATTGGTTTCCTTTAGACATCAGTCGCTTTGTGAATTGGTTACTCCCTCTGGCTTTACTTACTTATTTAAGTACATTATCTTTGAAGTTGACTGCTCAGTGAAAACTGGTAAGAAATTTGCCTTACATCTAAAGTCTATTCTTTTATATCGGATACTAAAATTACATTACCCGTGTTGCACGTTTTTTGCAATCCAAAAATAGTGATGCCACCTTTATCGAAAGTTAACGATAAATTAATTTAGTACAGATTTTTGTAAGTTATCCTATAAAATGTGTAAATACTAATTTTAATCTCATATAAATAACTATTCAATTCCATGCTGGTCTGGCGTTCTCTTCCCGCGCATACCTATGGTAAAACCCCATCGAGAGAATTGACAAAAATTGTAGAAATCATGTTTATAGGCGATGCGGCTAGCAACCCATCACTATTTTGATTCTCCTTTCGATCTATACGCCCACAATCATGCTAAATGTGTCCTTTGGGTCTTGTTACTTTAGGCTCTGTCTACTCCGTAAGGAATAAAGACTTGATTTATGTTCGTTTGTTATGACTAGGGAAGGAGAAATTCGGTATGTTGAATTTTTTTGGTACTCTAATTTAAAAATGATTTAAAGTCAGCATATAAGTTAGTGTAATAAACTAATAAACCTTTAATATAGCTTGATTATGATAATATATTTTTTCTTCTTAAAATATAACGTGGCCAAACCACTTGTATCCATGCCACAAACATTGTCGATAGTTTCGAGTTCACCACTAAACAATAAAACATGATATCATTATTCGACAACTTGACATTTGCACTTGTCAATTTAATATCCGAGGTAAAAGAATAGACTATAGGAGTCGGGTTACCTCTGCGTGTGGTCAAGAGCTGCGGTTCGTTTTTGGATCCGTACGAGGGGAAGAGCAGTGCTTGGTCCGGTGCACCCTGGGCATCGGTTAATGATTTCCTGGCAGATTCTGAGGGATATCATTATCCATTGGCTAAGAGCCCGACAGCGGGAGAGGGGTCTTTTGACCGTGTTCTACCATACAACGTTGGCGACATTTTTGTCACGAGATTTTTGAATACTGTATTTATTACTTTGACATTGGCGAAATCATCGCATCGATCGATGGGGCTATATTAGAAAAAGAAGAAAAAGAAAATTGTATAGGTACGTATAAATAGAAAAATAAGATTTTTTTATTTTAGGATGTTTCAGATCCATACATTGTTAGTTACAAAACACTAATAACCTGTATTAGTACTAATATTACGGAAAACGATACTATTTAAGTAATTAATTAGTTCGTAGGGCATGAAGGTCGGTGTATCGGCGGAGAATATTCGAATCCAACCTCTCTGCTATCATTTTCAGGACACTATAGAGCTTCCCCTCATCTGCACCACTATAGAACTGATGCGTTTCATTTGTATCTCTAATAAATTTTTTTTTATCATTATACCTATTATTGTTTTATTTATTGTAGTTTAGACCCAACGAAATAATAATAATGGTGTTGGTAGGTATTTAATCACTTCGAAATGAAGTACCACGCGCTTATCTATTTATAATAATAACGGTGTGAAATTATTTATATCAGATATGTTAAAAATTGTGTAGGTATCTACATCTGAACCTGCGCAGTGTACAGGAAAACTTACTAGGGCATTCCTTAATATTGAGAACCAGATCGTTAAAAACGTACAGGCCACAATTACGAAGTGAAATACCGTTGCAAACACAAGACAAAAGAACTTTCATGAATTTCGAAAGATTGGCTAAATAGTTTTCTTTTCTTCTGTATTTTTGCAGTAATTTGGACTCGGAGCAACCGCGGCAAAGAGATAATAATAATCAATGGATACACATTTAGTTACAACAGGCAACATCGCAACAATACAATTCGGTGGACGTGCTCTCGCGGAACATCCAGGTGCTTCGCCGCCGTGTACACCGAGGATGGCAACGTGACCCGCGCCAAACTAGAGCATACACATCCCGCAAGCAAATTTGTTATAAAAGATGGCGTCTACATTAAACTATATAAATAGACAGTACCTGAAATGTTGTTTATGCAGTGAAGTCTACCATATTGTAATTGTATGTACGAATGTCACAGAAAAACGATTCTACAACATTATGCCTCAGGAGCAAAGAAATGCATGGAGCTGTCAAATGTGCATCAGTAAACAAAATGCCGCACCTGTCGAAACAAATAGCAGCCTGTTGTCTCGTTCATTCGACAATGTTACACATTCCCACTCATAATTTCTTCGAATCGTTATCGGATCTTGAGGGTGAATTACCTTTTTCCTTATCTTCATCGTCCCTGTAGAATGCAAAGCTCAACAGAAGTTGCCCAGAAATTAGCGAAAACGTGCAAGACAAAATGGAACTCATGAATAAGAAAATAAATGAATTACAACAACAGTTGCAGAGCGCGGAACAAGAGGTAGAGAACTTACTGAGTGAAAATGGTTCTTTAAAGAAAACTGTGCAAAATTACGCAATTAAAATAAGTAAATTGACAAACATTTGTAAATCGGTTTCGAAACAGTTCTTAAAGTCTATTTTCATATTCAATTTCATTTCATTTGGTTAAAATTAAAAGTATGATGAAGCTATTACTTATTCTTAGTTTCTCTTGAACTGATTAGGTTAACTTGTGATCTAAATTGTATTTATTTAGAAACAGAGCTGCGATCAAACCGTAATCTTTATTTATTTTTGTTTGATTTATATATTATTATCTCTTAAGTAGCTTTATTGGAACATCACTGGAGATTTGACGATCATCATTTTTTTTCCAGTGATTTGGACTCGAAATAGCCGCGGCAGACATATGCTTATAGTAAACCGGTACACATTTGGCTTCAACAGGCAACAACACCGCAATAATACAATTCGGTGGACGTGCTCTCGCGGAACATCCAGGTGCTCCGCCGCCGTGTACACCGAAGATGGCAACGTGACACGCGCCAAACTAGAGCATACACATCCCGCATGCAAATTTGTTATAAAAGATGGAGTTTACATTAAAATATAACAGAACTGCTATCAAAGCGTAACATTTCATTGAATTATTTTGATATTTTATAGATTTTTATTATTCTGCTACAATACTTTGATTGAAAAAAAAAGTCTATTGGAAGTCTTCAAGTCTATTTTCATATTAATTTCATTTTATTTGATTGTAAATAAAGGTGTGATGAAGCTACTACTTTTACTTAGTTTCCCTGAAACTATTATAGTATTTTTAGAAATAAAGCTGCATTTTGAATTATAGATTATTATCGTTTAGCTTTATTTAAACGTCACTAAAGATTTGACAATCATCATTTTTTTCCAGTGATTTGGACTCGAAATAGCCGTGGCATACGTATGCTTATTGTCAACCGGTACACATTTTGCTTCAACAGGCAAAATAAACGCTACAATAAAACTCGGTGGACCTGCTCTCACGGCACTACCAGGTGTCCAGCCGAGGTGTACACCGCGGATGGCAAGGTGACACGTGCCAAACTAGAGCATACTCATCCATCACGCAATTTTATTATAAAAGATGGGATTTACTATAAAATAAATCCGAAAGCAAAAAATTCGGTTCAGTACCATAAACCAGCATATTTCGAAAACAATTACACCTAGCTTAATAAAATAAATTCATCCTTATAATTTAATGTTCTTTACAATGGTGCCCCCTTGTTCTGTAGGCAGAATTTTTACGCAATTCCGTTTCATAGATTTTTTTTACAAAGAATTTAAAACTATTAGAATATTAAACTCAATATTTACATTTCAAAAACTCTTAATTCAATGAAACGTATCTAAAAAAAATTGTTCAATGAATTTTACTTCGTAGAATAATTTTTGAAAAGATTACAAATAGTAGAATTTATTCACATAAGTTTGTTTTGAAGATGTAGGTACTATTATTTAAAAAAAAGTCTATTGTGAATATCAAATATAATACTTAGAAAAAGTAGGTAAGGTTAAGTTAGAACTAAGACCGCAACAAAAATGAAATGCTAGCGGAAAAGTAGGTTAGCTTAGGTTAGAACTTCGACCCCAACAAAAACCAATTTCTACCAGAAACGCAGGGCTATGTTACCTGTATATTATCTAGCTGAAATGAATGTAGCAACCTTGTATATGAAATGATTTTCATTGTAATGACTATTGCATTTAGTAAATAATAATAAAATTTAATAATGTTGAATTGGTCATTCTACGATGTTGACGTTAGTATTTAAATAAATAAAATATTGAGCTTAAAAATCAATGAATTGAAATTGTATGTACCTAATGAGTTTTTTATTAATTGATCATTCTATGAAATGAAAATATGAGAAACTACTTCTGAACAAAATTCTACAAGAATATCGTCAACTAATTGGTAGTTAATGAAGTAATTGAATTAAAAAAAGAAATTGTCGCTAACTCTGTAATTTTTTGATAATATTGAAGATTTTTTATTACTTTACTTTTAAATTGACTTTTGTTCATACCGGTTGTTCTTCTGCTCTTCTTGCATGTATTGTGTCTTAGTTGTTGTTGTGCTTTAATAAAACTGTCAGCTTTATTGACTGTTTATCATTTTTTCCTTCCTTTTCAGATATGAATAAAACGACGTTTTCTAGGAAATTATATCATTTAATTCTCCCACGTGTCTGCTTTTGTTTACGCTGTGGTTAAATTAAATCTTAAGAATTGTTCCAGGGATTTCATGGTCATTATTAAAGTAGCCTTTACATCTGTAGGTAGAACCAATTTCTAGAAACCGTTGACAGACCAGGACAAAGCCGGCCCAAGTGTACGAAGGCACGGGATGATCAATATGGAATCAGCATTATGTAGCGAAATCGATTTCTTACGGAAATGGCATTGATACAACAGTTTTAACGGCTTGGTGGGGCAACCCTAGTGCTTGGACAGTGAGACGGCGACTTGATGAAGCTATTTGGAAATAATTTAGACCTGCAAACTTGAAGTCTATTATTTTAATACGCTACCTGCATTCGTTTTCGGTAGTCAGTGTATAAACATTTAACTTCTGTCAAGGCGTAACTTTGAATAGACTTTTTATATTTTTATATTGTTTCGTTGTAATATTCTGATTGGATAAAATATAGCACAAGCAGAGCCTGTTAGAACTCCTCATAATCTATTTTCATATTAATTAACTTTAATTATTATAAAGCTGCAATAAAACCGTATTTTTAATTTAATTCTGAGCTTTGATCACTACCGCTTGGGTTTGATTGAGCACCACGACCAGTTGTTAATGATTTGACGATTTTTTTTCAGTAATCTGGACTCGAAGTAGCCGTGGTAAAGATATGATTATAGTTAACGGGTACACATTTTGCTTCCAAAAGCAACAAAAGCACACTGTCCGGTGGATCTGCACAGCCGGCACTAAGAAGTGTAACGCTACTGTGTTTACATACGCGCGTGAAGTGACACGTGCAAAACTTGTTCACCAACACCCGCCAAATAAGTTTATGATTAAGGATGGAATCTATTACAAACTGTGCGGTTAATAAAACCGTGGCTAGTAAAGTAAAAGCGAAAAAAATATTAAATATTAAAAAATCACAACGTGACATTTCTTTAACCATCGGATCACATCGGAGCTGCTTTCTCTTTTCTGTTTTAAAAAACAGACTACCAATTTTATTTCATTCCCCGTACATTGTTTAAAATTTGGTGATATAGTTACAAGTCATCACTTCCACGCCAAGAAATAAAGAGAAGTCGGTACCGCTGATAAAGTGAGCATTATTAAATAAGGTACACAAATACTGGCTACACCCGAAAAAACTATATTTTTTGCAGTAATCTGGACTCAGAATCAGCGTGGCAAGCAGATGATCATAGTCAACGGGTACACATTTTACTGCGAGAGGATACAGAAGCGCACTACTCGGTGGGCCTGCACTTTTGGCACCAAGTGTAAAGCGAGCGTGAACACCTGCGAACGCGAAGTGTCCCATGCCCGACTGGACCATAACCACGCACCGCGCGAGTACATCATTAAGAATGGAAAGTATTATAAAATTTAAATTACGTTAAATAACGCGAAGGGCTTCTTACAATACGACGACTCGGTTTTGATGATAAATGTTTGAGTAAAAAGAAACCTATACCAACGAAGTGAAATTTCAACGTTAAGCTAGCGTATGATGACAAGATTGTAAAAAAGATTTTAGGATTAAATGAATGGATTTGAATTTTTAATTATTTTTGACCTCTTTGTCAATTTCTTTATTGTTACTTTGTTCATAATAGTTTAATGTTAAATTTTAGGAATACTGACAGATATGTTAAAGTGACGTATGCCTGACGTGTTTAACTTTTGATAACTTTATTTGTTCAGCGTCTTCAAAGCTCAAACGAATGTGTTCTTTTGTGTAAATGTGTTCTAATTTTGAAATAATGTAAGAATGTCCTCAGCTATAAGTCAGTAAGGTCACACACAAGACAGGATTGTTGCTATCGTCGCTTTTAAAGAAAATACAATTACAAAAAAAATTACGTCTATTCATAATTTCAGTATTTTGGGTCCGGAACTCTAAAGGGAAGGAAATATGCGTCGTAAATGACTATCCATTTTATCGTCAGAGGGAGCATGTCAACACTATTCGATGGAAGTGTACGTCAAATCGCTGCAACGCGTCAGTTACCACTTCCCACAGCAATGTTATCCTTCGCTACAATTTGGATCACCAGCACATGTCGCCATCATACGCGATCAGGAATGGCTTTTATGTGAAATTGTAAAATAAAATACATAATCATCAAGAACACCAATTTTACTTTTACTGCCATTTACAATCAATCTGGCCGAAACCTGTGTTTCGCACTGCGAGTTTGCATTGCGAAGATACTTACCTTCGTAATTTTATTAGTTATCGAAATATGAAGGGGTAGAGTCATTTTGTACTGATCGCTCAAGTATTAATGGCGTAAGTAAAAATACTGCCACTAAATCAGTCAGAAACAAAAGTCGAAGCGGAATAGTCGCTGAAGTGAGACATATTTTGTATAGTACCTTCTTCGAGTAATTTTATTTGGAAATAAAGTTTATAATAATTTAACCATGTAGAGACACTTTTCATTTAGTATTCGTTTATAAATAAGAATGATTAAAAATGGTTTACAATGTTAGTTATAAACTGTACTTTTGTGTTAATATTTTTTTTTGGAAATGATTAATAATTATTTAAAGTAAAAAAGTTATGTGGAAGATTGTTTTGTTAAGTTTTATTCTAATTTATAGTATATTTTTTCGTTTCGTGACACTATTTTTTCACACATATATACAAACATACATACATAAATCACGTCTTTATCCCTTACGGGTTAGACAGAGCCTAGGGTAACAAGACCCAAAGGCCACGCTTAGCATGATTGTGGGCGTACAAGTGGAATGAGGATTTAATTAGTATTTACCTTTGTTTTAGGTTTAATAGTGCAAAGAAGTTCATATAAAGTCTCTAAAAGAACACAAGAATATGATGACGAAAATGACTTTACATCTGATGATGATGCTACCTTCATACCGTCAAATAAAAGGGCAAGTCGTAGACGCAGTTCATCGTCATCTTCGAGTTCCTCCTCGGCTTCATCTTCTTTGTCTTCAAGAAATCAACAAGTCACACATAGTTTTTCTCTTGACGTGAAGCCGATTGTCGATACAACAAACCAAAGAAGTGTAATGAACGCTAGTACTATAGACAACTTGATAATGTCTGAATATTTGGAACAGCCGTCAAATAACACAATAACCCCAGACTTATTCAATGACCTTCGAGAAGACCACTTGATTGAAACTATAGTAGAGACACAACCCCAATCGGATGTTACTTTAAATGAGCAAATCATGACGAGTACAAGCTCATTTGTCAATGTAACTAGTAACCACTTTGAGAAAATAGCAAATTTCAGTAATCATCAACCAAATAGTTCGAGAAAAAGAAAGCGACGCCAAAGAGCCACATGCGCTGAAATAAAGTCACTCAGAAACTCTGGCAAAGGGTATATATCGAAAACAATGAAAATTATCCCGGCTAGGACACTGAAGCAATCATGTGGACAAACGTGTCGATTGAAATGTTTTGATCGTGTGCTAGAAAAGTCACGAAAGAATATTTTCGACCATTATTGGAGCATGGCATCTTTGCTGCGCCAGCGAGAGTACATAGCTCGGCATATGACTGTGATTACTCCTAAATACCAATATAAAAGAATTAATTCAAACAGGAAACACAAGCATGCTTTTTACTTTGAGGTAGATGGCACTCGAATTCGAGTCTGTAAAGTTTTCTTTATTAATACGCTGGGAATTACTGACAGACAAGTTAGAACGGTTCAAGAAAAGAAAAATGATACTACTGGCGTTGTTGAAGGTGAAAAGAGAGGTAAACATCGTCGGGTAAAGTCACAAACATCATAACTCAATCTGACCATATATTACAGGACACACAAAAAACTTCATGGCTGATGGCTTGCTTAGTTTTTAAAATAATATTAAGTTAAATGTAGCATGTGTGTAGTAGTACATTAATTAAATGTGTTAATGGTAAAATGAATATTTTTAACCACACCTCGGCCTCTGCCATGCATCTTTCACCTTCGAAAGTGTCAAAAATTGCCGCGTTTCGATGCCGTATATAAATACAAAATATTTTTTAAGAATATAACAATTCAAGTGTCTAAAAATAATCAAATTTCAATTATCTGTTTATTAAGCTCAAACGAATGTGTTCTTTTGTGTAAATGTGTTCTAATTTTGAAATATTGAAATAATGTACAGAATGTCAGTAGCTGTAAGTCAGTAAGGTCACACACAAGACAGAAATGTTGCTCTCGTCGCTTTTAAAGCAAATCTTACAAAAAAAAAACAATTACGTCTATTCATAATTGCAGTATTTTGGGTCCGGAACTTTAAAGGGAAGGAAATATGCGTCGTAAATGACTATTCATTTTATCGTCAGAGGGAGCATGTCAACACTATTCGATGGAAGTGTATGTCAAATCGCTGCAACGCATCAGATACCACCTCCCACAACAATGTTATCCTTCGCTACAATTTGGATCACCAGCACAGGTCGCCATCGTACGCGATCAGGAATGGCTTTTATGTGAAATTGTAAAATACAATATTATAATCACTTGTTGAAAACAAAAACGACACAACCAAGAACACCAATTTTAGTTTTACTGCCATCTACAACCAATCTGGCCGAAACACAGGCATTGCGAAAATATTAACTTCGTAATTTTATTAGTTATCGAAATATGAAGGTAGAGCCATTTTGTACTGATCGCTCAAGTATTAATGGCGTAAGTAAAAAAACCACCGCCAAATCAGTCAGAAACACAAGTCGAAGCGGAATAGTCGATGAAGTGAGACATATTTTGTATAGTACCTAACTTGTTCGAGTAATTTTATTTGGAAATAAAGTTTATAATAAATTAACCATGCACACACTTTTCATTTATAAATAAGAATGATTAAAAATGGTTTACAATGTTAGTTACAAACTGTACTTTTGTGTTAATGAATATTTTTGGAAATGATTAATAATTATTTCAAATAAAAAAGTTATGTGGTTATTGTTTTGTTAAGTTTTATTCTGATTTTGTAGTCTATTTTTTCGTTTAGTGACACTATTTTTTCACACATACACAGACCCCCCTGCAAAAAAAAGGGCACCTATGGTTTTTCAAATTTTTAGGCATGAAGCTTAGAAAGTAAGCTTTTATGCACATAAAATACAAAAACCATGGGTGCCCGTTGTTTTTGCAAGGGGGTGTATATACAAACATACATACATAAATCACGTCTTTATCCCTTACGGGTTAGACATAGCCTAGGGTAATAAGACCCAAAGGCCACGCTTAGCATGATTGTGGGCGTACAAGTGGAATGAGGATTTAATTAGTATTTACCTTTGTTTTAGGTTTAATAGTGCAAAGAAGTTCATATAAAGTCTCTATCAAAAGAACACAAGAAGATGATGACGAAAATGACTTTACTTCTGCCTCTGATGATGATGCTACCTTCATACCGTCAAATAAAAGGGCAAGTCGTAGACGCAGTTCATTGTCATCTTCGAGTTCCACCTCGGCTTCATCTTCTTTGTCTTCAAGAAATCAACAAGTCACACATAGCTTTTCTATTGACGTGAAGCCGATTGTCGATACAACAAACCAAAGAAGTGTAATGAACGCTAGTACTATAGACAACTTGATAATGTCTGAATATTTGGAACAGCAGTCAAATAACACAATAACCCCAGACTTATTCAATGACCTTCGAGAAGACCACTTGATTGAAACTATAGTAGAGACACAACCCCAATCAGATGTTACTTTAAATGAGCAAATCATGACGAGTACAAGCTCATTTGTCAACGTAACTAGTAACCACTTTGAGAAAATATCAAATTTCAGTAATCATCAACCAAATAGTTCGAGAAAAAAAAAGCGACGCCAAACAGCCACATGCGCTGAAATAAAGTCACTTAGAAACTCTGGCAAAGGGTATATATCGAAAACAAAGAAAATTATCCCGGCTAGGACACTGAAGCAATCATGTGGACAAAAGTGTAGATTGAAATGTTTTGATCATGTGCCAGAAAAGTCACGAAAGAATATTTTCGACCATTATTGGAGCATGGCATCGTTGCTGCGACAGCGAGAGTACATAGCTCGGCATATGACTGCGATTACTCCTAAATACCAATATAAAAGAATGTATTCAAACAGGAAACACAATAATGCTTTTTACTTTGAGGTAGATGGCACTCGAATTCGAGTCTGTAAAACTTTCTTTATTAATACGCTGGGAATTACTGACAGACAAGTTAGAACGGTTCAAGAAAAGAAAAATGATACTACTGGCGTTGTTGAAGGTGAAAAGAGAGGTAAACATCGTCGGGTAAAGTCACAAACGTCATAACTCAATCTGACCAAATATTATAGGACACACAAAAAACTTCATGGCTGATGGCTTGCTTAGTTTTTAAAATAATATTAAGTTAAATGTAGCATGTGTGTAGTAGTACATTAATTAAATGTGTTAATGGTAAAATGAATATTTTTAACCACACCTCGGCCTCTGCCATGCATCTTTCACCTTCGAAAGTGTCAAAAATTGCCGCGTTTCGATGCCGTATATAAATACAAAATATTTTTTAAGAATATAACAATTCAAGTGTCTAAAAATAATCAAATTTCAATGATCTGTTTATTAAGCTCAAACGAATGTGTTCTTTTGTGTAAATGTGTTCTAATTTTGAAATATTGAAATAATGTACAGAATGTCAGTAGCTGTAAGTCAGTAAGGTCACACACAAGACAGAAATGTTGCTCTCGTCGCTTTTAAAGCAAATCTTACAAAAAAAAACAATTACGTCTATTCATAATTTCAGTATTTTGGGTCCGGAACTCTAAAGGGAAGGAAATATGCGTCGTAAATGACTATCCATTTTATCGTCAGAGGGAGCATGTCAACACTATTCGATGGAAGTGTACGTCAAATCGCTGCAACGCGTCAGTTACCACCTCCCACAACAATGTTATCCTTCGCTACAATTTGGATCACCAGCACAGGTCGCCATCGTACGCGATCAGGAATGGCTTTTATGTGAAATTGTAAAATACAATATTATAATCACTTGTTGAAAACAAAAACGACACAACCAAGAACACCAATTTTAGTTTTACTGCCATCTACAACCAATCTGGCCGAAACACAGGCATTGCGAAAATATTAACTTCGTAATTTTATTAGTTATCGAAATATGAAGGTAGAGCCATTTTGTACTGATCGCTCAAGTATTAATGGCGTAAGTAAAAAAACCACCGCTAAATCAGTCAGAAACACAAGTCGAAGCGGAATAGTCGATGAAGTGAGACATATTTTGTATAGTACCTAACTTGTTCGAGTAATTTTATTTGGAAATAAAGTTTATAATAAATTAACCATGCACAGACACTTTTCATTTATAAATAAGAATGATTAAAAATGGTTTACAATGTTAGTTATAAACTGTACTTTTGTGTTAATGAATATTTTTGGAAATGATTAATAATTATTTCAAATAAAAAAGTTATGTGGTTATTGTTTTGTTAAGTTTTATTCTAATTTTGTAGTCTATTTTTTCGTTTAGTGACACTATTTTTTCACACATACACACACCCCCTTGCAAAAAAAAGGCACCTATGGTTTTTCAAATTTTTGGGCATGAAGCTTAGAAAGTAAGCTTTTATGCACATAAAATACAAAAACCATGGGTGCCCGTTTTTTTTGCAAGGGGGTGTATATACAAACATACATACATAAATCACGTCTTTATCCC
This sequence comes from Pandemis corylana, assembly GCA_949127965.1. Classification (NCBI taxonomy): domain Eukaryota; kingdom Metazoa; phylum Arthropoda; class Insecta; order Lepidoptera; family Tortricidae; genus Pandemis; species Pandemis corylana. Next base: position 4,104,239 of record OX421859.1, on the reverse strand, counting down.
TTACGGGTTAGACATAGCCTAGGGTAATAAGACCCAAAGGCCACGCTTAGCATGATTGTGGGAGTACAAGTGGAAAGAGGATTAATTATTATTTACCTTTGTTTTAGGTTTAATAGTGCAAAGAAGTTCATATAAAGTCTCTATCAAAAAAACACAAGAAGATGATGACGAAAATGACTTTACTTCTGCCTCTGATGATGATGCTACCTTCATACCGTCAAATAAAAGGGCAAGTCGTAGACGCAGTTCATTGTCATCTTCGAGTTCCACCTCGGCTTCATCTTCTTTGTCTTCAAGAAACCAACAAGTCACACATAGCTTTTCTATTGACGTGAAGCCGATTGTCGATACAACAAACCAAAGAAGTGTAATGAACGCTAGTACTATAGACAACTTGATAATGTCTGAATATTTGGAACAGCAGTCAAATAACACAATAACCCCAGACTTATTCAATGACCTTCGAGAAGACCACTTGATTGAAACTATAGTAGAGACACAACCCCAATCAGATGTTACTTTAAATGAGCAAATCATGACGAGTACAAGCTCATTTGTCAACGTAACTAGTAACCACTTTGAGAAAATAGCAAATTTCAGTAATCATCAACCAAATAGTTCGAGAAAAAGAAAGCGACGCCAAACAGCCACATGCGCTGAAATAAAGTCACTCAGAAACTCTGGCAAAGGGTATATATCGAAAACAAAGAAAATTATCCCGGCTAGGACACTGAAGCAATCATGTGGACAAAAGTGTAGATTGAAATGTTTTGATCATGTGCCAGAAAAGTCACGAAAGAATATTTTCGACCATTATTGGAGCATGGCATCGTTGCTGCGACAGCGAGAGTACATAGCTCGGCATATGACTGCGATTACTCCTAAATACCAATATAAAAGAATGTATTCAAACAGGAAACACAATAATGCTTTTTACTTTGAGGTAGATGGCACTCGAATTCGAGTCTGTAAAACTTTCTTTATTAATACGCTGGGAATTAGTGGCAGACAAGTTAGAACGGTTCAATTAAAGAAAAATGATACCACTGGCGTTGTTGAAGGTGAAAAGAGAGGTAAACATCGTCGGCTAAAGTCACAAACGTCCTAACTCAATCTGACCAAATTTTACAGGACGCACAAAAAACTCTTTGGCTTGGTAAATGGCTTGCTTAGTTTTTAAAATAATGTTAAGTTAAATGTAGAATGTGTGTAGTACATTAATTAAATGTCTTAATGTTAAAATGAATATTTTTAACCACACCTCGGCCTCTGCCATGCATCCTTCACCTTCGAAAATGTCAAAAATTGCCGAATTTCGATGCCGTATTATAAATACAAAATATTTTTTAAGAATATAACAATTCAAGTGTCTAAAAATAATCAAATTTCAATGATCTGTTTATTTTTATTCAGCAATGCGGATCAAAAACAAACGTGGCAAGGATCTGCTCATAATTCAAGGGTACTCGTTTTATCGCAAACGATGTCACAAGAGCTCTGTGGAGTGGCGTTGTACGTCGAATAATATCTGCAGGGCGCGTGTGCTGGCCTCGCACGCGGACGAGATAATATGCCCTATAATGGACCACAGCCACCCGGCACCGAACTTCATCATCAGACACGGAACGTATTTTAAAGTTTAATAAAATTATGGGAAAAAATATTTTATTCAATTGTTTTCAGTTATACCCGGTCTTTAAATTAATTTGGAATACTTCAGTCGGTACTGGGGTGCGTTCAGTTTGATCACCCGACGACGCCCGACGACGCACTGGCCCGTTCTGTAAGTCAGTGCGATCATCGGACGATCACACCAAATCGTTCAGTAACATCGTCGGGCGTCGTCGGGCGATCGCACCGGTCACCCCATAAAATAGATGGGTAAAAAAAGCCCAGACGTCACTTTGACAGTTGATAAGAGGCAAAATTTATAATTCGAACGCTGGGGATATAAACTTATTATTACGAATACGAAATCATACTTCAATTGATACTTTTGAGAGAAGAACGTCCCAAGTCGTTCAGTAAGTGTGTTCATGATCGGACGATTTTCACCCGACGATAATCACACTGACACTTTAGTTACTGAACGTAGTCCTGGGGTTAGTCTGATTGATCCCTGTTCTATTATCAAGATTGAATAATTGTAATTGACAAATGTTTTCGTTTCATACATTGGTTCATGTTCAAAGTATACGGTATCGCGGAGATGACTGCATTTTCAATAAAAAATAACGATGAAAAAAGTGTATGAAGTGTTCTGTTGAACTAACTAACCACGAGCTGAAATATTTAGCAGTTTAAATTAATTACTTAACATTTTTATTTCATTACACTTAGCAATTCTAAGGCCTTGGTCGATCTCACCCGCGGCAGCGGCCCGTCGCCCGCGGTGTCTATATGCTGTGATCGTAAATGATCAGGAGCAGTCGTTCTCGCTCGCCGTGTGCAACGTAAAAAAACACCGGTTGTTTTAAAAATTAAACCACTCACACGGTGTTTAGCTACCTTGCACATGCACACTTTCAATGTGTCCTATCCTTATGCCTTGCGTTGTTAGGTATCCTCCGAGTATCTATAGACGCGTGTATTAAACTATTTAAAATTATCTGTACGTAGTTGTTTTTTTTCACTTTATTTTCTAGGAAGCCAGATGCATTGCACATATAATTCCTATTATTAAAATTCGTCTCTTTAAAAAGTTTCTGTTCTTAAAATTCTGGTATTTTTTAAAGCGATACATCATATGGCTTTACTTACGTAAGATTGTGTTCACCTTTCGATCTTCTTAGTAATTTTGCCATTGTTTTAGCAATTTGGACCAAGAACTCCCGGGGTGGCGATCTGCTGGTCCTCAACGGGTATACTTTCTTCTGCGCGCGCCGCACCAAGAGTTCTATAGAGTGGAACTGTTCCAAACAACGTTCCTGTAAGGCCAGAGTTTTCACCACCCTTGAAAAGGAAATCTTCCGATGTATGCTGGACCACTCGCACTTACCGAGTCGAATAGCTATTCGTGGAAGTTTTTGCATGAAATATTAGAATGTTAACAGTCTCGTGTTAAACCCATGGAGGAAATACCCATATAAGAGCGGTAATAAAGGCTATCCAATTGTGGCAATACATCAGTCTTTTTCGACATACACCATACTAACGTGAATTTTTATTTTTATTTTTATTTATTTTATTTAAAATAGTGATGGATTGCTAGCCGCATCGTCTATAGCATGATTCCTAGGATTTCACCCAATCCTTCAATCACCCATTCCTTTATCAACAACAGCAAATACCCACTTATGTAATTAGGATTTCGATTAGTTATTCACTGTTTGGTTTTTACTAAAATTAACTAGTCATATCGATGATAATCTCGATGATCGGCTTGGTGTAATTTTATTTCATACTAGCTTCTGCCCGCGACTTCGTCTGCGTAGAATTGTACATAAAACCTTTTTTTTTTTTTTTTTTTTATATAAATAGGAAGGCAAACGAGCAAGTGGGTCACCTGATGGTAAGTGATCACCACTGCCCATAGACACCCGCAACCCCGGAGGGATTACAGATGCGTTGCCAACCTAGAGGACTAAGGTGAAATGCCTCTTGTGCCCGTAATTTCCCCGGCTGTCTTACTCTCCACACCGGAACACAGCAGTGCAAGCACTGCTACTTAGCGGCAGGATTAGCGAGTAAGATGGTGGTAGCGATCCGGACGGACCTTGCACAAGGTCCTACCACCCGTCGTCAAGGTCCTCTTGAATCACTCTATCTATTAAAAAACCGCATCAAAATCCGTTGTGTAGTTTTGAAGATATAAGCAATATAAGCATACGTAGGGACATAGGGACAGAGAAAGCGACTTTATTTTATACTATGTAGTGATGATGAATTGTATGACGTTTCTACTCTACTAGGTTGTTTGCTCTATGGTTAGACCGTATCATACTGAGACTGTGAAGGACCCGGTATGGAACAAATTGTTATTAGCATTCACGGGTGCAAACGTATCTATAACGGGATATATAGAAATATTTAACTAAAATCTTTACGTTGCGTAAAACTGGAACAAAACAGAGTTTAGCAAAAGAAGTTCTACAGAAATGGCAAAAGAAAATACCAACGCGATTTTTGAACCGTTTACAACCGATTTAAGTAGCAAAAATTAAAACAGCTGTATTTTGTTGCGTTAAATATAAATGACATTCAAAAACAATGCAAATAAATATTTGTTAAGTAAAGTATTTATGTTTTTTATTTCAAGAAACACTGCAGTTAGCTGCCATTGCCGATCAGGTCATCTACGTTCTAAGTGAAATAAATTGTACTTGCATATTTTTTAGTGTTTTGGACCAAATCTCGCCGTGGTAAAGACTTGATGATAATCAACGGCTTCACGTTCTATGAGAGAAGACGGTTCAAGGTGACCACAGAGTGGCGATGCACGAAATACTCGCAGTGCAACGCTATGGCTGTCTCTTGCACCGACACCGGAGACTTAGTGAGAACCACGTTGGACCACAACCATCCGCCACCAAAATTTATAATCAGGGATGGTGTTTACATCAAAATATAAGTCGTTTTTTAAATTCTTATTCTTAGTCATTGATTAAACGTGTAAGTTGTTTTATTATAGTCATTTTTATATTACAATCTGTCGGCGTGACGCGAAAAGTCGTTTAAACCTGATCGTTACTTATTACATACATACATACACATACATATATCACATCTTTATCCCTTACGGGTTAGACAGAGCCTAAAGAATACCTTAACGCCACGTTTAGCATGATTAAGGGCGTATAGCTCGAAAGGGAAATCAAAATAGTGATGGGTTGCCAGCCGCATCGCTTATAACATGATTCCTAAGACTTTCGCCCATTCCCTCCATGGGCTTTTACCATCTGCGCGGGAAGAGAAGCAACTGGTAAAGTCTATGTTTTTTCTTTACTCCCACACCAGCATGGAAGTTTTTTTTTTAATTTTATCCGACTAAAATCGGAACCCAAATCAACCTGTGGCCGATATCGGCCGATCTCTCCCGATCGCGCCCGATCTCTCCCGACCTTGCCCGATCGCGATAAGCCGCGGCTCGGCTATTTTTAATAAACTAATCAACCGCAGAACATTATCAGAGTTTGTGTTATTATGTTTTATCCCCTTATTTAAAACCTTTGGCTGCTTAAGGAAAATGTCAATGTGTCAAACGAATGTTAAGTAAGACGAAACTTTCCAGGCGGTTTTGAAGCAGCTTTAACCATAATCTTCATAGTATAACCCGTTGAACGGAAAGGAAAGCCAAGAAACTGAAGAGAAGCTCTGTAAAAGTTACTTATAATTAGTAAAACAGTTTCATTTATTCTTTTAGTTATTTGGACAAGAAATAAACGTGGGAAGGATGTGCTAATTGTGAATGGCTACACGTTTTACAACAAGCGACGTTATCAAACAACTTTGCAATGGCGCTGTACAGCTTACTCCACCCAAGCCTGCATGGCCCAGGTCATAATCTGCGCCAGCACAAGAGAGATGGTGCGAACACAGTTGCACCACAGTCATTCACCACCACTTTATACGATACAACACGGAATTTTCACGAAAAAGAGGAAGCCATATATTAAATTGATGTAATTTACATTTCAATCAATTTTTAAAAATAAATAGTGCCATCGATACTGTCGATGATTCCGCCAATGTCGAGGTTGAAGAAGACAGTGTCGTTATAATTTACATTTGTGGGTAGCGACAGCAACTCAGGCTGTCAGGCTGATCTGACGTCGTCACTTTTTAAGCTTTAACTAACTGTAAGTTTGTAATAAGGAGTTAGAAAAACAGCTGAATTGTGATACAATAGAAAGTGAAAGTATCTAGGTTCTTCAAAATAGGTATTTGTCGAGTTAAAACACATTTTAAAAGTGTCTTTTACATTTTTCATTTATTAAATCTGACCCGGCTGCGGTCCATACCTAAGACTGGCCTGGAACCTTTCCCGATGTAAGCGTTGTTTTGGACGAGCTGCTTAAACGTGGTCAAACTTCTAAATATCAGATCATTCGTGGTCATTTGATAGTGATCAAACTTGTTTTATTTGAAATCTTTGAATCAAGCGTTTCGCTATATTCTTCTGGCGACAGTAGAAAGTTGGTTTACTAACACATCGAGCGTTACATGATGATTCATACCTACTCTACTCATTTGCTACCAGCACCAGCATTTACCATTCGTAATAGTTATTTTGTTAAACTTCTGAATAAGTAAACCTAGAGAGGTCGGACTGAAGATGCAAATGATTTGAAACGAGAAAGTTCGCGATCACCTTAGTGGATTTTTTTATTATTGAACATTCATGTTAGCACTACATTCCAGTAGACGTTTGTTTCACGAATTGTTATTTGTTAGAAAACCATGGAGATAAATAAATTTAAATAAATTTTGTAGTAACGGTAAAGTGAAGCCAGTTTATACTACGCCTCGGCGTGCGTATTTAGTAGGACGCACGCAAGAGGCGTCAATTAGTTGAACGGAACTCGCAATTTTTCTCGCAAGCGATGTCATTTTGTATTTTTCATGAAAATCAGCTGTAACGTTTCCACCTCGTACGTCAACGATTGGGAAGTTACTTAAAAGTGTGAAAATATTTTTTTTTCAACTTTTATTTGTTTACTTTCAGTGATTTGGGCAAAGTCCGTTCAAGGGAAAGAGGTTCTCGTAGTCAACGGTTTTAGGTTTTTCAAAAGGCGACTGTTGAATGGCGTTGCACGAAATACGCTGGTCGTATGGCCCTGGTGGTCACCAACAGATGGACCAGGGCCTTGGTGAGGGCCATTTTCGATCACAATCACTTGCCCAAACAGTTGATAATCAGAGGCGGTGCACTGAAAATAATAAGATATTTTGTTCTTTTTAAAGACTCAATTTATTCATAAATTATTACATGATTTACGTTAGATTTTTTTCGAAACAATTTATTACTTTAATAATAATAATAACTTAAGACAAAAAGAAATATACAGAATAATAATAACTTACACAAACATACTCACTCAACATGACTTTCACACAACTTCTATTTGGTTCCATGGATGAGGACGTGTCATGGACCAAAAAAAAAACCGACAACATTGTCGAGATCAAAAGTAAGATTTAAATAAAAATAATAATTTATTTGCTTGAAAAAAAAGAAGTATACATAAAAAGGAATGTCTGACGAATCTCAAACTAGGCTGAGCATTCATCTTGGGGCCCTGGAGTGCATTATGCGAAACAAATAGGTAAAAGAAAATATAACATGCATTTAACAGAACAAAAAGTATTACAGAAAGACTCAACAAGGACGCGCGGACGCAGCATTTACCGTACCAGCATTATGTGCGTGTCCGCATGAGCGTGTGCGTGCATGTCCGTGAACCTACAGGAGCGAAAATTTGCTGGAAAGAAGGGCCTCAGTGTCAATTTGAAAAAAAAATTTTTTTTAATCAGCCCACATCCACCCACTCACCTGTAGCACCTCTTACTGAATTTATATAACTATGGAAATTTAAGGAATGAAGCCACTGTTATTGAAGTGAGTAAAAGGTACCTAATTGATTTCTTTAGGTTACTATCTGGGAGTAGGTAATAAATGTGAGTTGACACCATCGATATTTACTTAATGACCCGCGAACTAAATGCCTCCTAGATTACTTAAATTGATGTTATGGTTATAAATTATCTGAAGTTCATTTTTTTTCAGTTACTTTCGCCATATCAACTCGAGGTAACCGTATGTTAATATTTAACGGCTATACTTTCTACAATCGACTCAGCTTCAAGGCGACTTTGCTGTGGAGTTGCACCAAGATGCAAATCTGTCGAGCGCGAATAATCACTACAAATGATGGAGAAATTGTACGAACTGAGGAAATGGAGCACACTCATCCTGCTCCTAAATTTACTATCGAAAACGGCCGTTATACTAAAATAAAATAACAATATTTTATTTGTGTACTACAAATGCTTAAATAAATAAATAAAATTAAATCAGTTTTTGTATAGCAACAATCATTGTAGGCGACTTTAGACTTTACACTAGTTTAGTTTGATAAAAGCCTGTTCTTTTTCAGTGATATGGACAAAGAATCGAGGCGGGAAAGAGATGTTGATAGTGAACGGATTTACGTTTTATTACAAACGACGTTCCAGGTTGACGTTTGAGTGGCAATGCACAGGCCGGGCCACGTGCAAAGCAAGAATTATCTCCGACATAGCCACCGGACACTTCGTCAAAGCCAACACGAACCACTCCCATCCAGCACCCAGATTCGTCATCGATCGCGGCTATTATATCAAATTGTGACTATATTCATTGGATTCTTATTTTAACCTCATACTTACCTACGTTATTTTTATCTCAATTATCAGAAGTTGAAATAATGGGGAAAGAGATACATTATCATCATGGCAATATTAAGCATGGCTGGCCACATCACAAAACCCTACAATTTTCACCAGGTTGTCAGCCCAACTTGCGGGAGGCCAGAACCTCGTCGCCACAACGACTATTACTTCTATATAGAGTTGTGACATGATAATCTAAATCATTATCTTTAGATCCGGTGGATGACTAATCGTCTTATTTCAGAAAATGCTCACATTTTATTTAAATATGCAATTCAATCGAATAAACAATTTACCTAAAGTTCGGTGTTTATTTATGCTATTGGTAACATTGGCTCCTTGTAGACGTATTTTTACATTCGTCTTAGAGTTAGTTTCCATACTGGCTGTCTTAATGTCTTCCTAAAATTTCATGAACTCGGTACTGATTGTTTTTTTTTTTTCAGTGATATGGACTTCCAACAGCCGCGGAAAGGAGATCGTCATCATCAACGGCTACACTTTTTACTGTCACAAGCGACGCAAAAATGGCACGTCTTCCTGGACTTGTACCGCCGGTGGTCCCTGCAAGGCACGCCTCATCATCACCATGGAAAAGGAGATAGTCAGGGGTTACTTCGATCATGCACACAAACCCCCCAAGTTTGCTATATTGAACGGAGTGTTTTGTAGGCTTTTTGCCTAACTTGCAACAGACTATTATTTGTTTTTATAGACAATGCGGCAGAAGTGGTACATCGTTAGACAAGTTGCGATAGATGGCACCCACCGCACGCCACTAATGACGTATGCACGCGATAAATTTTTTCAGAGTATTGGTCATCATCATGATGATGATTATGATTGTTTAGGAGACCCGCTGGTCCAATTGGCGCGTATAACCCTGAAACGCGGATTCAAATCCCGCCCGGCACTCGAAAAACTTTTTCGTTGATCTAAAATTTATTTTATTATAATTTCGATAGAAGAAGAACCTCGAGCTTGTATCTCTACCCTAAGGTTCCATATCATTATACGACTTAAAACATTGAAGGCTATTTTCTCTGACAAGTCATGTGAGAGTTAGCCTTATTTTTTTTGGTGTAGGAACTGTCATTCTAAAGCATTTACTTGGGCAACTATTTAAGTACATATACGTTTTTGATGGTTGTCTTTCCTCCACCAAACTTAGAACATAATAAAAAATATATAAAATGATTAGTAACATAAGTCATAAACTGATGAAGCGATCATGCTAACTAAGAAAACGTTTCTAGTCGTTATTCTACTTTTATATATTATGTGTGTCCATAAATAAATGTGGGTAAGTATATACGTATATGAACGTTTGTGTCTGAATATGATAGAATTAGATTTAGCGGTATGAATATCATTAGTGCCATTTATGAATTATTACTATCAACTTTTCGATTACACGTTATTTAAGGATCTCGTATTTAACCAAAATACGTGCGCTCTTAAGAGAGTTATGTTCGATTTCTAGTCAGTAATTCATAACATATCTTGTCACAATGTAATTTTATTGTCTTAGCATTGTTTAAGGTCTCGTGGGACATGTTTTGTATTGAATAAATATTAAACGTTCGATTGTAAGTGTGCTTACTTTGTGAAGGTGTGAGTGCCTGAGGAAGTCGGGAAATACCGAAACTAGTCAGACCAATCCCGACTTATGATTGACTTGTAAGTTAGCTGTTCTTCTTTTATTGTTCGTTTACAGTACACGCGTAATCAATAAACATACCTACGTCTTTAATGAAGCTGTTTCATTGCCAGCTATAATTTAATTGTTGGTTGTTAATTAATACGTGATACTCATAAATTATAATTTGTTTTGTGGTTAGCAATACACAAAATTAAATTCAGTCTCATATTCAATCTGCAATAGATATAGCCCCTATTCATAAACACTCTATAGGCTTCTGCTAACTTAGCAATCATTTGTCCTTATCTGTTACTTTGACATTTCCCTTTCACAGATAACAAACGATTGCAAAGTTAGCAGAGGCCTATGAGCGTTTATGAATACGGGGGATATAGTATAAACGTTGTACTGTTACTTCAGTAAAATGATAACTCCACTAATCCTGACAAAAAGGGTCTTTACAGACCGACACAAGTATTCCTATAATGGTTCCTTTTCGTTAAGTAAAATATAAATCATAATTTTATTTGCAGTGATTTTTACTAGAAATATAAAAGGCAAAATGCTGGCCCTATACAACGGATATACGTTCTGCGTCAACAATAAGGGAAATAAGAATATATCATGGAAATGCACGCAACATGGCAAATGTAAGAGCCATTTCCTCGCGACTGCAGACGGGATCATCCTGCGCGCGAGCATTGAGCACTGCCATGCTGCTCCCAATTATATTATTCGGAACGGCATATACATCAAAGTGTAGCTTTAAAAAAACTCGTAAGGGACCCCATGACTGAATCTGCTTATTTTCTTATTCGCCGAAAAAAGCCTGCTGGCGAAAATGATTGGCTTGATTGTTCAATGTACACTTAATTTTTTTAAAGTTAAATACTAAGATTGAATGGTGCAACAGCACTAGCCGAATGTGGACGTGAACGGGGTGGTCCAATACCGAGTAAGAGACGAGTGCACTGTAAGCTTGTGAGGGTTGTAGCCAGGTCTACACTGACTCAATTATGAAACTCCTAGATTTGAGCGTAAGTACGGGTTTCTGCGTCGCGTAATACTAATTTGAAATAATAAGATTGTAGATAACTTTAAACCGTGTTTTAATTGAACTTAGGAACTTATATAATCTATGGATACAATAGACATGCCTTCGGAGGCAGCTGTCCAGGTAATGCCCTCAAGAAACACGTTGTTTCTTCTCATTCTATTAAAATTAGAAAATCAAATTATAAATAATTGCATTACCTGCCAGCAAGTTGATTTGTTTATACAAACCTTTGTATAAACAAACTCAAGTTGTTACAGTACACAACACAGACAACCCAGCGCCAAGGTATAAAGAGGACTGAATTCAGATATTCTGGAAGGAAGAAGAAGACTTAGATTAAATAGTAAGCGATTAAGACAACAGAAACAGATGAATTAGTAACAAAAAATACTATATGCCGTTAATAGTATCTATTAATGGAATACAAAGCATTTTTGTTACTATTTCAGCTGAGCTTATTAGCTCAGCTCAAAATCTGAAGACTTCAGAATCATTTTGTAATTAAAAGACTGCAGTAGAATAAAGAAATTATGTCAAATTTTACTTAAGTTCGAATTTTTAATTTAATTTGGAGTAACCTTGATTAACATCAGTCGCGGTTTTCTTATGTAATCTTTACATGTTTACTTCTATAAAATATAAATCATAATATTCTTTGCAGTGATTTTGGCTAAAAGTATAAAGGGCAACATGCTGGCCATATACAACGGATATACGTTCTGCGTTAACTCTAGAAGAAATATTAATACATCTTGGAAATGCACGCAATATGGTAAATGTAAGAGCCATTTCCTCGCGACTGCAGACGGGATCATCGTGCGCGCGAGCATTGCGCACTGCCATGCTGCTCCCAAGTTTATAATTCGGAACGGCAGATATATCAAACTGTAGCTTATGTTTTTTGTCACCTAAGCCCCTATGGGACGCCGTGGCGAGGTCGCCAGCTACCATATCCAATGATTTGCATTGACATCTAAGGCGGCTAACACACTGGCGACACTTTAACCTCTAATTTATATAGGTTACAATTTATGACATTACGTAACTGGCGACGTTGCCATGGCGTCCTGGTAGGCTAAGGCCCTAATATTTTTTTTTATTAGACATTGTAACTTTTTGGCTGAAGTTTGATTATAAGTAGGTAGTTGTATGACAGAAGAAGCAAATAACGCAAAGTTCAAATGCGAAGATAAAATGATCTGTTACCTTTGATGCATATTAATGTCTTTGGTAACTTGGTTATTGAAACAGAGTAATTTATTGAGTATGAAAGACTTGCCTCGTCTTATATTAAATGAAATTATGTTTTGGTACTTAAGTTACTAAGAATTTGATTTAAATAAAATATCAACGTTCTTGTGGATATGGTGCACTTTAATTTGAGACCTGTTAGACGTACCAATTACTATTTTTCATCTCGAATACTCATGTTCCATTTCATTAATTGCTATAAGCTCTATTTGTGACGTATTTCTGTTTCTTTTACAGTCATTTGGACCATTAGTCAGCGTGGGAAAGAAATGGTTATAGTAAACGGCTATTCATTCTGCGTGGGCAATAAAAGAAGGGACACCATATCATGGACTTGTACCCAGAATCATCGGTGCAAAGCCCGCCTCCTCGCCACCGTCGGCCGGACAATAATACGCACCCACCTCGAGCACAGCCATCCACCCCCCACTTATATCATAAGAAATGGCGTATACATCAAACTTTAGTTGCATTCTTTTTACATACACAGTAGCCATCCGATTTTTTCAATATAATATAAATTTTATATTATTGTGGGACTAAATTAACAAAGAAACTAACTTAGTCACCGGAAAATATTTATTTCGTATTTTTTACATATCGAAGTCGCACCGTAGACTGTTTATATCTTTCATACCTACGTCACTTCATTCTTCAAATCGAATATTCACTCTCTCACTCTTATACTCATTCACACCCTCTTACGTTCCATTCCTCATTATAGTTAGTAAAATATCTTGAAACGACTGTTTCACGTACATTTTTAAAATAAATAAATAAATATGATAGAACCAATTACACCAATTGACCCAGTCCCAAAATAAGCAAAGCTTGTAAGTACCTACTATAGGTACCAGGCGCGGATAAATATGTACTTATACATACATATTTAAACGTCGTCCATTTATTTATTAATTTTGGAAATCTCGGAAACGGCTCTAAACATGTCTATCAAATTGGCTATATAGAGGTTTTCAGGGGCGAACAATAGATTTAGCTAGGTGTCATCTCTGGGAAAACGCGTCTTTCCGAGCTTTGCTCGATCGCCCAGGTACTATTGAGTTATACTACTACTTACGATTGAATGTCCTATGTAATTATGTATATAATACCTAGTTAATGTAGAATGATATAAGTATCTATATTGCAATTAAAATATGTAGAATACTTAATTTGGTTTTAATTGAATTGTATTACTGTTCTAGTATAGGAGTTTATATCGTACTTGTTATATTTAAAATTAAAAAAATATTTAAAATTACAGTTATCGATATAATATTAATATCAAATATGTTTAATTTAGTTAAATTAAAATTTGTTTGTTCCATACGAGTTTCAATCCGCAACGATAACCCTTACAGTCCAGCGCAATTCACCTATTTCGATTAAAAAGTATAGTTACAGTTTCACATAAGTTTCCGAGGCAGCATTCACTGTTGTCTTATTCAGCTTTGCATCTAGGTAAAACTTAGAGCTCGCCTCATTTTTTACCTTATTAAGTATAATAAGTAATAGACACCACCTCACCTGTCACCTGTCACCTGTGGCCACCTTGGGGAACTAGGTCACGGTATAAAAGAGTGCACAAAAACATTCGAGCCAGCAAAGTGTTCAGCAAATTTAAGAAACCGCACAATCACACTACCGGCAATCGTGATTGTCCCGCCAAGAAAATTGCCGAAAAAAGGCGCCTAAGAGCGCCGCGCCTCTCGGACTCTCTCGGACTCTCTCGGATCTATCAATTAAGTTTTAATTTATTATCAATGACAGATACTTGAATTTGTGATCTAGATAATCGTGCCTCTGACTGCCCTGTGATAAAATTGGCTGGAAAGAGGTACATTAACATTTTTATAATTGACGAATTGGTTTTCTGAATTTGGTAGTAAGTATATTTTATTTGTGAACTAAAAAAGTAGATTACGCAGTGTTGACCCAGTATTTTATTGTGTCGACGCGGATACCTAGTTTGTTGTTAGGTAGGTAAAAATGTCGAGTGCAAATTGTATGACTATTTCAATGCTAAATAAATCTGTAGGTAATTATTTACGTTTATTTTTAAGTTTTTTATCCGTAATTGTGTAATTATTTATATACCGAATAGAATCCTGCTGCAACATTCCCCGAGCGGTACAACTTAGGATTCTTTAAAAAGCGAGCCTACCTGTCCCTGAAAGGGTCGGCAACGCACCTGCGAATCCCCTCGTCTTGCAGGTGTCCCTGGGCGATGGTGATCACTTTCCACCAGATGACCCGTCTGCTCGTTTGCCCCCTCATATAATATATAAAAAACGAATATATTTTGCATGTGATTATTTAAATTAGTATTTTAAGTCCTGATGAGACACAGGAACATTAAGTATCCTAGTTCAGGTATTTACAATATTTTTCTCTTTCGCTATGTTAAGCCTGTAAGTTTGTTATATGTGGTTTACATAAAATGTCAAGCAAAGAAAATCAATAATAAAAAAGAATGCTAAATGTCACAAAAATAAAAAAATACCAATACAATAAAAACAGAATATCAAATGTCACAAAATCCAGTACTTAAGCAAACACAATAAAATTACGCAACCGATTCACTGGTCTACAGTGGTTTTGTTGCCCTAGATATGAAAGTGATTTTGGGTCTATTTATGCACACAATTCATGAAACTATCAATGATTTTGTAAGATTTGCTCTGTTTTTTTTGTAAATCTTTATTTTCAGGCCAAACATCTTGTTCCCAATGAAGTTGCTTTGCTCTACTGTCCCACATACAAATAAAGAAAGGGTATCTTGTGTATGAGATCTGAGATCTCAGCTGTCCTGTGGAGCAAGGGGTCTGAGAGTGGGGATCACGTGATGTAGGTATGCGCGAAAAAGTTGCGCAGAAGCCTAATTATGACCGGATTTTTTTTTTTTTTTTTAACAAGCCGATAATTGTTTAAAATATAATATATGCCAAATCATGAAAATACGAGCACATTGAGAACTTTCATGGATATATTCGTAATCTGGGCACTTGAAAACGCATCAAAAAAATTTTTTTTTTGTAGAGCTGTGTATGATTGTAAATGTTTTTGTTTATTTCGCAGTTATCTGGGCCACTAATAAACGAGGGAAAGAAATGGTCGTCGTCAACGGGTTTCCGTACTACTCCCGTAACAAATGGAACAAGACCATATCGTGGGTTTGCACTCAAAATAATCGATGCAAGAGCCGCTTCCTCGCCACCGTGGATCATTGTATAATTCGAGGAGACTTTCAGCATAGTCATCTACCTCCACGCTTTATCATTCGGAATGGCTTGTATATCAAAGTTTGACTAACATACTTTATCGTGTATCTAATGGAAAATTTACTCAAACTTCAATATTTGTTAATTGCTAAGTAACGCTCGAGTCCAAGCTGCTTCATTGGTGTTTAATATCGTACGTTCCGGTGTACTAAATATTGATAATTTAGACATAACAGCTACCTAAAGGCTAGGTAGTAGTTCTGGTAATAAAGACGTTAATTTAAGTAAAACAAGTTATGTTTCTTAGCAATTGTTTATTGCACACCTAACTCATGGAATGGTAAAGTTTTTAAATAAGTAAAGATGCAGCTTCAGGCCAAGGTAAGACAGAGATCGTTATATCCTAACGTACATATTTCGAAAGTCATTCATTTGATTCTTATTTAATGACGTGTTTCTTTACATTAAATTATGCTTGCAACTTTCAGTTTTCTGGACCATGAAAGAAGATGGAAACGAGGTGCTTGT
This sequence comes from Pandemis corylana, assembly GCA_949127965.1. Lineage (NCBI taxonomy): Eukaryota > Metazoa > Arthropoda > Insecta > Lepidoptera > Tortricidae > Pandemis > Pandemis corylana. The sequence goes on along the minus strand of OX421859.1, from coordinate 4,088,170 downwards.
TGTTAATAATTATTCGTTTTCAAAACACATGGAGGGGACTACTAATACGTCGTGGAGATGTACGCTGCACCATCGCTGCAGGAGTCGACTGGTGGTGACTCCGAACCGAACTATAGTCCGAGCTAATCTTGAGCATAGTCATGCGCCTTCTAAATTTATCATTCGGAACGGTAAATATATTAAACTGTGAAATTAGATGGGTACGGTAGTGATGCAATGATACTTGATATTTAAATGCCTCATTGCAACAACGGTTGCCTGATGGTTCGTCTACAAGAAAATCCTATTTCGGAAATCCGTGGAATGTACGCCCATTTCAGGTATAAGAAGTACCTTTTGTTAATTTAGGATAAAAACTATCTTTGTGCCAAGTTTCTATATGTGCACACGTGTTTTGTGTTTTCATTGGTTTTACGAATAAAGTTGTATCAGTAACTGAAATATAGGCTAGTGCTCCTACATATTGCATGTAGCACCAACTGCTTCAGTTTGAACTGCTCACCTTGTTATTTTCTCTATACGCGTAAATTAGTGTTTAATAAACAAACCTTGTATTGTACAAAAGTCATTGTTATTAATTTGCAGTTGTTTGGATAAAAACTGAGAAAGGCAAAGATATTCTCCTTGTTAACGGCTATTCATTCTCCAGACACGCCCTAAAAAACTTTAGTAGAAATACTCGGTGGAGGTGTACACGTGGTCAGCACTGTAAGGGCGGGTTGGTGATGACCCCTGACTAGGAAATACTTCGCGCCAACCTCGAACACACTCATGCCCCCTCAAAGTTTATGATTCGAAACGGCGTTTATATTAAACTTTGATTATGGAACCACTGACTAAATAAAGAGTAAACACGGAGTGGGCAACAGCCAAGTGAGACCCGCTTTAACTGCGCATTGTCGTGTGCGCACAGTTCACGCACACACATGCAACCAAGCTTCGCCAAGCACATTGGTTGAGCTTACTACACGCGCATGAGGCGAGTCGTAGTTTCAACAGCCTCACTTTGCCAGTTGCTGAACACGGTCTTTACTTTCTATTGGGACTTACAAAGAGTTGATGATCACGGATATGTTGTAGAAATTGCGAGTGGATGTTAAAGGCAATTCTGGTGTATATTCCGTTTTAATATGTTTTATTTACAATTACCTGGACGACCAATAATAAAGCCAAAGGAATTGCTATTTCCTAAAATCTCTGATAGAGTTTCATAATTTCCGAGCGTGTTTCTATGTTGCAGTAATTTGGACTAAAAATAAACGAGGCAAAGAAATGGTTATCGTCAACGGCTTTACTTTCTGTACTGGCAGTAAGTGGAACAACAAGGTCTCGTGGACTTGTACTCAACACCACCGGTGTAAGAGCCGCTTCCTCGCCACCGTCGACCGGACCATACTTCGCGCCCACCTCGAGCATAGCCATCCACCCTCCACTTATATCATACGGAATGGCGTATATATCAAAATTTAACACACTAGTTTCCACTGTTAGAATAGAAACACCAAGTCAGCGCATGACCTTGTCTTCTTTATGAAAATAAACGGAGAATTACGTGTCAGTGTGTCGACAATCAGTATCATTAGTACGGCAATGTACCAATCAGATACGTACCTAAGTATATATATATCACATAAAATAGAACATATCTATTTTAGGTACTGCTGTAGTACTACTAAACGTAGTCAAAAAAATTGTAGCAACATTTTTATATGTTTTGCAGTTATATGGACAAGAAGTCAGCGAGGCAAAGATATGTTGATTGTTAACGGTTATTCTTTCTCTACGCACTTCGTAGGAATAAACACATCATGGAGATGCACACAGAACAACCACTGCAAAAGCCGCTTGGTAACCAACCCGGAGCGGGAGATACTTCGCGCCAGCCTTGATCACAGTCATGCGCCATCTAAATATATCATTCGAGGCGGAGTATACATGAAACTTTGACTTCAGAATTCTGCAAACACATACATAAATCACGATCATACTGAGTTTGTGATATGAATATCTATGTACCATATTACACTAAGTATTTATTGTCTTGTGGCCGTTAGGTCTTGTTACCCTGAACACTGTCTACCCATAAGGGATAAAGACGCTATTAATGTAAATGTATTGTGTATTAAATTTAATATAGTTATTTTAGTCGGCAGCTACCTTGACTAAGAAGTTTTTTTTTCTAAACAAGTTCAATCATTATTGCTAGAATCATCTAAGATAGTTTTTATTATTTTGTAGTAATCTGGATTAAGAATATGGATAACTAGGAGTTGGTTGTTGTTAATGGATTCACCTTCAGTGAAAATAGCAGTGCAATTATACTAAACTGTGAGAAACCATATCTGTAAGAGCCAATTGATATCCGCTGACCCAAATATCCGCCTTCAAAATATGTTATTAAGAGCGGCGTTTATAACAAAGTTGGTAAATGACATGTTTGTAAATTTAATAGGTACAATGCGTGCTGTGTTAACAGCACACGGACAAATAAGCATAGTTTCCTTAACAATTGTTCCTTCGGGAGCACACAAGACTGAATATTTATAAGTACGACCGAGATTGTGAGACATACTAATATTTACACTATTTTCTATCTTTATTCTTGTCTTTTGTCTTTTGTTCTTTTGTTATTATTTCACATTTTATTTTAACTCTCGTATTTTTTAGATGTCATATCATTATCACATTCTGTAAGTCCTACTTAAAATTTTTCACTGAACAAAGAATATAATAACATTATTTCAGTTACCCCAGTTAGAAATTTATTTGGTTTAACGGATCATCCGGTTTGCCAGTTTAGTTTACTTATGATTAAAAATAATAATTTCTTCGCAAATGTCATTGTCAATTTGCATGCGATAATCCCACACAGAATAATCTCTAGATTAGTAGGGGTTGATGTTGCGGGTGCGGCTTTTGACAAGTCTAAGGGAGAGAACACCAATGATATCTGATGGTATCGTTGTCGAGGTCTCAATCATTATTAATTATTTGAATTCTCTAAGTTAGTTTTTATTCATTTGCAGTAATCTGGACTAAGAATAATAAAAACATGGAGTTAGTCATTGTTAATGGATTCTCCTTTTATAGAGATGGCGGAGCAACTTTTACTAAACGGTGGAGATGTACGAAACACCATATCTGTAAGAGCCGATTGGTGTCCGTTGGTCGAAAGATTGTCCGGGCCGAACTCAATCATGTTCATCCGCCTTCAAAATATGTTATTAAGAGCGGCGTATATTACAAAGTTGGTAAATGACATGTTTGTGATGCGTGTTATCAGCACACAAACAAATAAAGTTTCCTTAACAATTGTTTTTTTGGGGGCAGCAAGACTGAATACTAATAACTAGGATCGAGATTGTGAGACATAATATATTTACACTATTTTCTCTCTTTATTCTTGTCTTATTTCTTTTTGTCTTTTGTTCGTTTGTTGTTATTGTCACTTTTTATTTAAACTCTCGTATTTTGTAGTTATCTTTATCATAATAATATTCTGTGAGACATACTTCAAATTTTCTCTTAACGAAAAATATAACAACATTATTTCAGTTACTGCAGTTATAAGTTTAATTTGTATTCGACTTATGATAGTAAGTCACTTGACTATATTAACTTCTATGATTAAACGTTTTTTTTTTGCAAATGTCATTTTTCAATTCGCATACGATGGTCGCAAATCCCATACATCCCAGAATATTTATGAATGTATTATAAATTACACATAATCATACCCAGTTTTTTATATTTATAACTTCATTTGCAGTGATCGGAACGAAGAATCATAAAGGCATACAAATGCTTCTTGTTAACGGTTATACGTTTACTAAACACGGCGAAGGAACTGATCGTCAATCGTGGAGGTGTACGAAAAACCATTTGTGCAAGAGCCGATTTATAAGGAGCTCGGACGGGCGCATAATCAAGGCCAACCTAAAACATAGTCATCCACCTTCAAAGTATATAATTCGGAACGGTATATACCATAAAATTTGACGTTGATTTTCTCCAGAAAGTTGATAAGGCTCCCAAGTTTCGAGTAGCTGATGTTGTATCTTGAATATAAATAATCGAAATCAAAACATTAAAGAGGATCATCATCATAAATTTAAGAGCCTCTTGTCAATGGAGTATAACTATTCAATTATTTTTTCTGCCATTCCGTTGAGCTCCTGATAAAACTTCCACGTCTCAATTCCACACACCGCTATGCTCCAGATGTAAATTTCAATAAGACGTTTCCTTCGCTAAAGAGGATATAGAAATACAATCTGGTGCTGGACGCTACAATATCGCTGGAGGTTGGTGACGGTGACGGAGCCAATTCCTAGCACAGTCCGCACGTCCGAACTATGTTATTCAGAATGGTGTTCGCGTCAAAGATTGACTTCACTGTCCCCAATCGAGATACTTACTATGTATTTGTTCATCTTAACACCTTTTTTTGTTTGTTGCAACACCTTTTTATGTTTTTGCGAAATAAATAATTTCAGAATTCAAATTATACTTATTTTGTCGTTGTACTGTCGTATTGAGTTTTTCGGTGAGAACCCAGTAAAGCCTTACTTTAATGTGCTACCGAAATTAACTTTGCTTTGCTTGATTTTGAGTTTGCTTTTTTTGCTTGATTATTTTAAGAAGCGTTATTTTAGGAGATCAACAATATTTCATTCTACATCAAAGCAAAACCTGACAAAACCCCTTTTTATTTCTTAATTGAAACAAATGTTAGCTATTCCCATATTTGTACTGATCTGGACCACTGACCGAATTGGTAAACAGATTGTCGTTGTTCATTCTGCACCAATGATGGCGGATATATTTGAAAGAGAGAACAGTAGGTACGCAGTGGAAGTATACTCAGAGCCATCCAGCTGCTTCTTCGCTACAGCAGACAACAAAGAAAGAAAGAAAGAAAAGAAAGAAAAAAAAGTTTATTTATGACAATCACAAAACATCAAATAAAATATATAAACAAAATAAATTATCACAAAAAATAAATTGTCACAAAATGGTCCCAACTCAGCATTATTATTAACAAGACGACACTTAACACCTTCCTTGAACACTGGCATCCGCCAGCAAAGCCCATCATCAAAGACGGGATATACTTAAAACTTTAATTTTTCAAAATTAAAAATACGTGAGGAGAGCCATACATTATATTTTTAGACAACTAAATTCTATTTAAGATAGAACTCTGTTGATAAGTTTAAAAGTGTTAAAAATCACCTTGTTCTATACAAAGCCGAAGAAGTATTTGTCGGGTTTACTAGAAAATGTAACACCGCGATGGTTACGGTGTACGGCGATTTATTATAACCCTAAATTTTCATTTGCAGTGATCTGGGCTAAAAATACTAAAGGCAAAGAGACGGTAGTCATCAACGGGTTCCCGTTCTGCATAAACGGCGTACGGAATAGAACTATTTCGTGGAAGTGCACGCAGACCCATCGATGTAAAAGTCATTTCTTGGCCACCTTGGATCGGATCATTCTTCGCGGCAACTTCGAGCATACTCACAATGCCCGGAAGTTTATTATTAAAAACGGCGTTTACATTAAAGTTTAACTAATTATGACTTTTAGGAATGGAATTTTAAACTTACCTACACTTTGTCGGTCCCTCGTTTAATGCTCCTCTCATCTTTTTACTACTTTTCTTACGATTTCGATTGATTGTATAATAAGAATTTATTCAATTATTTGAACGTGTGTGACGTTTGGTTATCCGTTCAAGCATTCCTTTTTATAAATCCGAATATTTCGGTCATAACTCAAAGATCCGTATTTTAATAAGTCACAGTCTCGTGACACTTTCGTATTTAAGGGTTGCATCACCAATAACAATAAAAGCCTTCATTTATATTATTTGTTATTTTTAACCTGTTTGTGCTTGAGTGTTCCAACTGTTATTAACTATTGACCGTTTGTTGAAGCTAAAATAATGTGAGTTAGTATTTGGAAATGGTTTGCAACGTATAAAATAGTGATATTTCAAAAGAAATATCAATGAAAAGCCATCGGCTATTTACGTGTATTTATAAATCAGAAATGACAAGGCAGCGTACTGTCTTCTTATATTTGACGATGAGAATTTTCTTTATAATTCTTCCATACACACATGCATATCACTAAACACTAAAATGGCTGTCTGTCCCAAAAAAAAGACATTTTACATAATTTTATTTAACTTGCAATGTGTGTTTATGTTTGTCCGGGTGGAATCTTGCAGCTCAATTTTGAGGCAGATTATTCAACCGATTAAGCTGAAATTTTGCATACTTGTATAAGTCGGATGACAAATATGTATAATAATCTGGTAGTAGTTTTCTGGTGGCTCGGCCAGGACCGTTTCTGAAGGTTGGGAAATTTTTAAAGGTTGGTCTGATTGATTTTAAATTTGATACACATAATGCAGGATGGATGACAAGAAGCTGTGCAATTATCAATATTATTATTTATTTAAGAATATTACACATTTTCACATGGCATTACAAATCACATGACATTTACAAAGCAATAAAAAAATAACTTTTTTTTTTAAATACAGTTAGCGAAAAGTACTGTCAGCAAAAAAATCTTGTATTGATACAATGCAATACGATACAAATATTCTTTATTGAACACCACAAATCAATATTGATATTTTTAACAAAAACTTGTGCGTGAGCTAGGGTACTGGCGTGCTGTTTGAACAAGTAAAGGACATGGCAGGTGCCATAAAGCTGTGCTACGATATGATTCAAATAAAGCTTGTTTATTAATGTTAAATCTGTTTCAGTTATTTGGGCGACGACGGCGAGAGGAAACACGATGGTGATCGTTAACGGTTACTCATTTTGCCGAGACTATGTCCGAGAAACAGTAACGGCTTGGAAGTGTAGTCGAAGAAGTACTTGCAAGGCCCGCGTGACCACTGACACGAGAACGAGACATATAATCCGAGGGAACTTGTACCACACGCACGACTCTGTTCCGTACGGCATACAAAACGGAGTGTACTATAGAATTTAAAGAGATCCCAGAAGGAAAGGATTTTTTGAGTTACAAGTTACACTTGGAAATAATAGTAGTATTATTTAGTAAACCGTCGTAAATTTTTTATGATGATTAAATTTCTGTTTGTTTGTAACTATTTATTTTATCCACTTTTTTACGAACCTATTGGTGTCCCGCTGCTTGGCAAAGCTCCCCTTTTTCTCTCCGTCTGTACCTTTTGCGGAGTCTGCCCAATTATAAAAAGCCCCAAATTACCTCCAATCTCCGTTTTGGTCTATATGCCTTTGCTCCGGTTCCCGTCGCCTGCAGCCCAATCGGTGGTGATTTTTGCCCCGCGGCCAGGATTTATTCTGCGAAATATTCCACCCAGCTGTAAAACAAATACGCACTTCTTTAAAAACTAATAATTAAACGGCTTCACACACGATTATAAATCGAGAAAAGTCATCCTCGACGCTGTACGAGTAACTAGTTCTCCTCCTCTCCTCTATACAATGAATACTAGAACAGGTTGATATATATATTTTTTATAGTGATCTGGGCGTTGACTTCAAGAGGAAATGAAATGGTGGTAGTCAACGGCTTCCCTTTTTGGCGCGACTACATCCGAGTGGAAACGACGGCTTGGAAATGCAGTAGCAGACACATTTGCAAGGCCCGCGTCACCACGGACACGAAAACGAAACAGATACGCCGAATGAACTTGTGCCACACCCATGATTCCGTTCCTTTCACCATAAAAAAGGGAGTGTTCTATCAAATTTAAAGAAAACTCTGTGAGTTAAGGCGGTGTTGAAATATCCAATCGTATATAAATTTAAATTTAAAATATCGTGGCAATCGTGACTGACTGATCGATCCAAGCAAAACTTAAACCCCTTAATGGATTGCGCTGAAATTTAGCACGCAGTTACTTATTATGACGTAGACATTCGCTAAGAAAGGATTTGGTAATAGAGATGGCTTGAGGTGAAGCTTGAAGTGTTTTAAGGAGCTCCATTACAAATTTTAATTCCTCCTGGTTACGTGGTCAGAGTCGATGAAGCCCTCTTCAGGGGAGGCAGAGACACCGTTCATTCCGTCAAGAAACGTTGGGGTCGCCACGTCTGCCCAGTAAACTGTCGGTTCACTCATTTCTGATCGTTTTTATAAGTGGTGTTGTAAGTTATCTTGGTAATATCTAATCGCGAATACATCAGAGTGACGGGATTGTGAAGTAGAGTATGTGATGTAGTTGCCCCAGTGTTCTCGCTATGTTCTGATCTCCTGATCCGGACGCTGCCAGTCTAAAAATACAACTATGATTACTTTAAATCCGTCTAAAGTGACGCTGATGATAAATATAGAAAAGGTTTTCAAAGTTATATTTTCTCTATTTACGATGGGCCTTGTTAAAACCTCGCGTCTCTTATGTGTGTTACTTGTAGTGCATTAAGTTAGTATGTCTATTTATATTTAATAAACATCAGTTGCTTGTCGTAATTAGTAGAACTGTCCGCCTAAATACAATTGTAAGGATGATCAATGTTAAATATATTTCTAGTGATCTGGGCCAGAAATGCAAGAGGAACTAAGATGGTGGTTGTCAATGGTCATGCCTTCTGCCGTGACTACGTCAGAGGAAAATTAATTGTATGGAAATGTAGTCTTAAACAGTTTTGCAAGGCCCGTATCACCACGTGTGCGGATGCAGGGCAGATTCTCAGAGGCAACTTCTATCATAACCACGAAAGTGTTCCTTTCAGCATAAAGAATGGGGTGTACTACAAAATTTGAAGAAACTTCGTTTTTTCCATAGCTAATAGAGTTCCTCCATATTTTTAACTGATTATAATGCATCAACGTCATTTAAAAGTGGTTTTACTATCTTAAAACTTAATGAAAATACAGTTTGAAATTGTCAAATGGACACGTGTCTTAATATTTTTTGCTATTTATTTGTTTACATAATTCACAAACACAGGCTTACAGTATAGGCTATCGTAATAAAAGCTCAAACAAATCCAATACTTTAGCTTATAACGACCAATTTCCTGAGATTGAAGTATATTTTTAGTGATGTGGGTGAAAAATTCAAGAGGCAATAAGATATTGGTTGTCAACGGATTCCCATTTGGCCGGGACTATGATCGCGGCGTGGTATCGACCTGGAAGTGCAGTCGCAACAATATCTGTAAGGCCCGCATTACCACGAAAGCGGGAACAAACGAGATTCTCCGAAAAAACTTGAACCACAGCCACGAATCCGTTCCCTTTTGCATACAAAATGGCGTATACTATAGAATTTAATGAGCAGTGAAATGTATAAAAAGGTGAATAGTACGCAATAAACTGTGCGAAAAATTTGGGCCATGGGAAATACCCGCCATCATCGTCATCATCATTATCTTCAGCCTATATACGTCCCACTGCTGGGCACAGGCCTCCTCTCAGAATCAGTGTGTTTGGGCTATAGTTCCCACGCATATCCGCCATAAAAAGTTGTATGTATATAACTAGCGCGCGAACAAAATTATAAAGCAATAAGAAAATTACCGAGCTTAACACGACATCGAGATATATTTTTTAAGCAAGTTTCTCTAGATGTAATAGTTTTTTTTTTTTGTATTTTTAAACATTAAATTTCTACCTTTAAAACACGTTTTCAATACATGTTTCTGGACTTATACCTGATCGTGAGTTGAACAGTTTAATTTTTAGTTAAGTATTTTAATACCATTGTTGTTTTCATGTTGTTCAAAAGTGCATATTTTTATTTTAGTTCTCTGGACGAAATCTTCAAGAGGCAATGAGATGATCGTCGTCAACGGATACTCGTTCAACCGCAATTATACCCGAAACACAAGGACTGTGTGGAAATGTAGTTTCAGAGGCACTTGCAAGTCCCTCGTCACCACGGACACGCGGACACGGCAGATTACTCGAGCTAATTTGTACCACAGCCACGACTCCGTTCCCTATTGCATACAAAACGGGGTTTACTACAGAATATAATGAGCGGTGCAACGACAACGTAAAAAGTGTTTACCCCGTTCGTGTCAATAATTGGATATTAGAAATATACACTGCAAAGCACACCAAAATAGTGTATGTTCCTTACAGTGTACAGAATGGAGTGTCCTGTATAATTTGAATGAACTCTGTTTTGTTTATTCACACATAGGTACTAGAGGTATCTTTTTGATAAATTTGTGTATATTCTAAGGTGTTACTGGTAAGTGTACTACTGGGACTGCGATGTTCTAGAAGTAAACAGATAAAATTAGGTTGAAAATCACTACATAGTATAAAACAAAGTCGCTTTCTCTGTCCCTATGTCCCTATGTATGCTTATATCTTCAAAATACACAACGGATTTTGATGCGGTTTTTTTAATAAATAGAGTGATTGAAGAGGAAGGTTTTTATGTATAATTCTACGCAGACGAAGTCGCGAGCAGAAGCTAGTATTTAATAAAAGCGAGTTTCTAACCTTAGTCAACGGGCACACAAAAAAAAGATTTGTCAACACGTTTAGTGCTGGCCACAGGTGACCCAAGGGTTGGCGTTTACCTCTCTCAAAGCTAGCAATAATAGAAAGGTACGTGTAATATGCGGCCAGTGTCTTGAGGTCACTTGCCTGTAGCGGAATATCTTGACGACGTATTTACCTTGTAGTTTTACTTTACTAAAATTTGCTTTTGTTATTAATTACTATCTTCATAATTGTCTGTCATCAGTCTGTTACGTGTAAATAACCAATATAAAATTACCTTACACAGGAAAGGGACGCAGTCATGTTATATTATTTGGAAGTTTAATAAATATTAATAAAATTATGTAGTTTATTTAAATTTGCTACCGTTTCACCCTTTACCAAATATTCATAAATTAAGTGAAATTTTCCTAGATTTTGACGCTGCAGTTTTGGGCTTCCTATGAGTTTTGTCATTGGATCTCAATCACTTCTACTAGCGCACAGTCGAGCTGCCTCTCATTAATTTTCATTTTGAACGAGCTTTTGACCGAGTAGGTATCTAATTATTTATGAAATCCATCCAAAGAAATATCTTAAAAGTCACATACCCTTCTTCTGTAAATCTTATTTGATAGTCATATACACATGCACACACTGAGGAAGTATTGTATTTTGGTGGATAGGTAGTTCTATTGTTAAACCTAGTTAGATAAATAAACTATTTGTATTTTGTCCCTATTTGTAGTTTAATTTACTAACGTACTGTAACTACTGTTTTAGTTGTTCCTTAGTTACATTTTTTCATTTGCAAGCTTTCTCTTTCTCTCCATGTCCACAATCGAACGTACAGTTCTCACGCGGGCACAGTGCGGACTAGAAACTTCATGTACGCCATTGTATTGGATTGAGAGAAAATAATGCGTTCAGGGCTATCTCGCTACAGCCATGAATATGTTAGGTTCTCATTTAGAATTATTGTATTTTAGGTGAAGCAGTATTTTTCACAACTAAAAGAGGAAAGCTGGGCGTTAAGTATAACAACAGCATTTATCACAAGAGTTATGAAGGCTCGAATGGGATAATAACTTGGAGGTGTAGTTTGAGGAAATGCAAGAGCAGTGTTCGAACCAGGGGCTTAGATGTCGTATGTACGACCGGAACTCACGAACATTGCGAAGATTAAGTTTGAAATTCAAGTTATCAAGAATTGTTTGTTTTGTGACTGTACCTATGTTCTATCGAACATGTTAACTTTTAACATTAACAGATTTTGCAATAACTTTTAAAAATACTTAATTTTGAAAAACATTTCTTCTTCATTTCTAATCTTTACTACATCATCATCATCATATCCAGCCTATATACGTCCCACTGCTGGGCACAGGCCTCCTCCCAGAATACTCTTTACATACCTACGAGTATTATAAAACAGAGTCCTCCGCCGCGTCTGCATGATCGCGATAAGCTCAAAAACTACTGAACGGAATTTGATGCGGTTTTTTTTAATAGATAGAGTAATTCAAGAAAAGGGTTTATATGTATAATTTTACGCAAACAAAGTCGCGGGCAGAAGCTAGTATAAATATTATATACTTTATATTTCATCATTAGTGACGGTATACATTTTTGAACTTAATTGTCACTAGGGTATCTTTTTAACATTTTATAATGACACCAACTCGTAGAGCGTATTGAACTCGCAAATGTTCGAGAAGAAAGTCATATGTCAGAACTTATGTGCCCTACGACGCATCATCGGTTAAAGTTTTTAGTAACCGTGTTAATTTAAAATATATTTGTGTTACAGTGAAAGGGGCGAAAAACAAATTCGGCAATCTAGTCATGATTATAGACGACTACCCGCTTTACTTCCATAGAAGGGCGGAGAACAAAAATGTTGGTACTATGCAGTGGCGGTGTCCCCGGCGGCCATGTAAAGTGCGTGCAGTCACCAACAAAGATAATGATGAAGTTCGGATGACAAATGATCATGAACACGAGCCCACAAAGTACCGCATTATTAACGGAGTGTACCGAACACTAAAGAAACGTGATTTGGAGGCGAAGGAAATGGATGAAGAAGAACTGGATTCTAGTTAGCACTGATGCGGGAGAAGTTTATCAGCATTTACATTTTTAATGTAAATTAATCCCTTATATTAAAAACTTGTAGTGAAATTGTAAATTCTCCATTCGAGCTTATAACTACATAAGCATATTCGCTACATAATTCGGAAAATATTTCGTATTATACCTGGGTGAGTAAGTAAGTATTTATTCTCAACAGCATCAATTACATTACTACAAATTTATGTAGCTTTACTCGTCATAATGTTTTATTTGAATAAACTCATTTATTCTCATGGTCATCAAGAACTTCTTTTTGCCCTTCGTTCTTTAAAGTTATATAAAAAAATGTGAAACCTAAAACTATATGAGCTACACAACACAATAGGCAATCTCAGTTATTTGAGCTTAGACATTGACTTCATTAAAACTAATTTTCTTATTAATTTACCAGTGGTTTGGGCGCGAAGCGTCCGCGGTATTGAGCAGTTGGTCGTCAACGGGTACAGCTTCTACCGGCACAAGCGCATGAGCACCAGTACTATCAACCGCTGGTACTGCACCGCCGACCGCTACTGCAAGGCGAGGGTCCACACGACCAATGACGGCGAATTTATCCTCGTGAGAATCGAACACAAACACCCACCGTCCAAACATGTATTTCGTAATGGGGTTTTGATTAAAATTTGAGTAGGTTCCTACCTATACTACGGTTGCAGTTAACGCTACAACCATATTTGCTCCTCTCATCAACTCAAAGGTTAAATGGTAGAGTTCGCTTAAATCATAATGTTTTATATGAATAAATAAACTCATTTATTGTCATGGTCATCAAAGACTTCTTTATGCCCTTCGTCCTTTAAATTTATCTAAAATAATGTGAAACCTGAAACCACATGAGCTACGCAACACAATAGGCGGTTTTAAAAGCTTCCTGTTAGCTCAATCTTAAAGTTAACTTAGAGTACTTAGCTTAGAATTTGACATAATTAGAACTAATTTCCTTATTAATTTACTAGTGGTTTGGGCGCGAAGCGTCCGCGGTATTGAGCAGCTGGTCATCAACGGGTACAGCTTCTACCGGCACAAATGCATGAGCACCAGTACTGCCAACCACTGGTACTGCACCGCCGACCGCTTCTGCAAGGCGAGGGTCAAGACGACCAAAGACGGGGAATTTATCTTCATGAGAATCGAACACAAGCACCCACCGTCCAAACATGTAATTCGCAATGGGGTTTTGATAAAAATTTGAGCAGTGTATTATAATATTAATTATATTGTATCTCTTCCTTTTATTTATCTACTTGTATCGAATGTGTGTAAACAAATCTTTCTCTGTCTCTCATATAATGTAAAATTTGAATGTTGCGGTTTGCGCTGCAAACAAACTTTTATGGTCCTCTCATCAACTCAAAGGTTACATGGTAGAGAGAGATAAATTTGCCTTTGTACGTACATGTATCTTAATTATTTTACTGTTTTATTTTATTTTTGTACAATAAAACATTTATTTTCTTTTTTTTAGCATTACAGTGTCCCAATGCTGGGCAAAGGCCTCCCTTTCTTTCCGACACACCTCTTTGTCAAGAGTACGCTCCTGCCACCCTATTCGATATGCATCTAAGATGTCCCGTCATTCCCTCTTTCACCTGCGTCTGCATCGATAGCCATCCCATAGTTTTTATTAACTAAAGTAAGATAGTCTGACGCAGCACTTGTTTAAATAAATAATTAACGTAAATACACAAGTAAATGTACTGCTTTAGAAGGTAATAATATTTTGTCGTCCCTGTATCTTTCCTTGCATGGAGTGATAGCTTATTATTTCGTAGTATGAGTTTCCCTATATGTTTGCTCGATTCTGTTTACAGTTCTATGGGCCCGCAGTAGACGGAACAATCCGTTGCTGATCTACAATGGTTACTGTTACTGCAAGCACAAATACCACAGCATGGGTCGCTTTAACATGTGGTGCTGTGCTACCAATTATTGCAAAGCGCGAATCTTTACTACAAAAGATAACGTGATTACCCGGCTGTCTCTCTCAACTCACAACCACTACGCTGCAAAATATATTATCCGCAATGGGGTCTACGTAAAACTGTGAAGTGTATAATTGAATCAGATGTTACTTTGCGTTTTTAGGCGTTATTTCAGTGAACAAAAAATATTTTCCTTGCCAAATAGTTAATAGTTAGTAAATATTTTTTGTTGTAATTTTTTGTGTTTTGTGAAAATAATTTGTTTTTATTTTAATTAAATTCCTGTTAAAAAAAGAATGGAAGTAAATGATCAATTATATAACAGCTAAAACTACTGTGTATATGTATGACATAACAAAAAGATCATTAATCTCTCACTATGCACTTATAGCCACACGCCGAAAGGGACGTTATGCCAAAATCATAATGTACAAGTATCATAAGGTAAAGTAAATGTTTTTTTTTTGACCAGGGTCGGGTTGTCCAGTGTACTACCGCACCGTAAAGGTACATAATATCAATTGGCATATGAGGTACAAATGGTTGTTTACACATGTAAGTTGTGAACAATGTAAACAAACCGACACCTCCTACGCATAAGGTCGTATCGCTAAATCGACGACTTTTCAGGAGAGCGATTATAAGAATTTTTCATGTATTTTTTCAAGTTGAAATATGTCCAAAGTTTAAAGCAGTAGTTAAATCTGTCCGCGGCGGTTTAATTAACACGAAGCAAATCTGTTTATTAAAATAAATATCATAATTTCAAAATTATGGCAAAAAACCTGAAGTTACGACTTTGTGCTCGTTTTCAAAACGTATAAGAAAGTTACAACCTTTTGCGATTGATCACGTCCTTTGCATAAAGTCGTATGTTATAAATACGACCATATATAAAAGGATATACCATCTCACTAAAGCAACGCATATAGTCGTAAGTGTGAGTTACGACCCATGATTGTAAAAAAACTGCAACAAAAAGTAACTTAGAAGTCGTAACTTAGAAGTTAAGACTATTTGCGTGGGGTGTAATGAACACTAATGGAGTGGCGCAAATCGTCGAATGTTGTGATGCGACGATTTGCGTGGAAAAGTTCAAATGATACGACTATTAGCAATCACAAAACTCCATAATTATCAAAAATATTTAAACTTGAGTTTTAGGAAGTTATAGCTTGGATTAATGGCTTTATGACGATTGAAAAATCTCATTTTGCATAAAACACGGGTTACGACCTTTTGCGTCGGAGGTGTCGAAACTTTTGCCGTTGTTTCTGCATGGGTTCTCCATTCTTTGTCCTAATCTTCGCTACATGATGAAATATAACCAAAGTCTGGGTATTTCATCAAAAGTTTCGTAACATAGTTCACAATTTCTAATTGTTCAAACTTAAATTATTGCTTACTCTATCAGGCTAACCGTAGGTGTATCTATGTTGTCGTGGGGCGTCGCGATGACACCGATTGCTCCCGTAACGCCTCACATATGACTGAATAGGGAATCCGTGTGGTTTTTAGTGGGTATGCCTGCCGTCGCGGGAGAGCCCCATACTCCCGGTAAACCCGTACCGGGCAGATGCATAAGGCGCATTTTCCACACCATAAAAAAGAAAAAAGAAGTGTATCTACGTTAGATTAGTATTTCTGAAAATAAAAGCAAATGCAAATAATCACCTACTTATGTATATAAATATTTTTGTGTTTTTACTAATTACAGAATAGTTAAGTATCTGTGGAGTGTGTACGGTGGTTAAACATATGTCCCTTTTAAATTACTTTTTTATGGCTTAATCGAAGCATGTTCTGTTCTAACTAAATGTAGTTAGTTAACAGTTGGTATTGTTTGCAGAAGTTAATTTATGCCTTTCCTTCTTCAGTGTCCTGGTTGTACAATAAGCGTGGCTTCGGTGTGTTACACTACAATGACTACGCCTACTATCTCCACAAAGCTAGTAGTAAGCATGGTATCAACCGTTGGAGATGCACGAAAAGAAGTTGCAAAGCCAGAATTTGCGCCACCACGGACAAGATAATACTTAGTGTTTCCGAAAGCCACAATCATCCCAGTGGAAAATATGTTATACACAAAGGCTTGTACGTAAAATATAATTAAAGTTAAGCTTGGTGTAATCTTTTGTAAAATAAAGTACTACATTTAAGACCTGATGACATATTTCGATTATTGTAGAACTATATTCTTTTATAACTCTATCAAGTATGCATTGAAATCACACTATTATTTATTTTCTTTAAACTTTACTTCCTAGATATTTCGTTTTAATAATGAAAACTTAGATCCACTGCACAAAGCTACAACGCTTTAAAAATGAATAATTATTACAATCTTTACTTTCTATATTGTAAAAGACTGCTCGTGAACTGCTATATTTTTATTTAGTGCACAATAATTATCAAATGTAACTATTATATCAAATGTAATTATTAATGTAACATGCATGATCTTAAATTTGTTATTTTTAAATAACCATATTTTTTAGTTTCCTGGGCGCGTAATAGCCGCGGAAAGGCAGTGCTGATATATAATGGATATCCCTTTTACCTTCACAAAAACAGCAGTAAGGGTAGTAGGAACGGGTGGTGCTGCAATAGCACGAGTACTTACTGCAAAGCGAGAATAACCACAACCAAAGACAATTACATAATCCGTGTTATGGAAGACCATCGTCATCCGCCTGG
The DNA here is from genome assembly GCA_949127965.1 of Pandemis corylana. Lineage (NCBI taxonomy): Eukaryota > Metazoa > Arthropoda > Insecta > Lepidoptera > Tortricidae > Pandemis > Pandemis corylana. Next base: position 4,070,960 of record OX421859.1, on the reverse strand, counting down.
AAAATTTGTGATACGAAACGGCGTGTATATAAGGATTTAAAATATATTATAATTTCGTTAATTTATTTGATTCCTTTTTCTACTTATACGCCTACTCACACCTCAGGCTCTGTCTACCCCGTAAGGGATATCGACGTGATTTGTGCATGTATGGATGTGTATTTTGTATGAAGTTAACTTAGCATAAATAAACGTAAAATTATCTCAACGTTTCGGATGTTTACGACAATTTAGGCTTTAAAGTTTACAACTTATCAAATAAACTTCATAATATTTATGAGATAAATAAAAATCGTTGTGCTTTTAATGTCGAGTATTATTGATTTGGTAGTAGAAAAAGTGTCATTCAAACTCAATGGATGGTAGTCACTGGCTCATGTAGTATTCTATAATATATTCTATCCTAGCTCTCTAGGCTTGCAACGCACTTGCAATTCTCTAATATTGCGGGTGTCCATGGATGGTGGTTGCTCACGTACGATTAGACGTCCTACTTGCTCTTTTGCTTTGTCGTAAAAAATGCTATCGATATCTTAAGCGTTAAATAGGTATGATCCATATACTGTCACTGTTTACGCCTCAATATCGTACTAATTTAATTATTTGCGTGAATCGGGTTAAAAGACCCGTCATAAGAGATTAAAGTTATACCCCCACCGGTTTCAATTTGGGCCGTCGCGGAACTTTCCGTTGTAAGCATGTTGTTCACCTGCACAGGTAAAGTTTCTAAATATTGTTACAGTATTTAGTTATTTTTCGCTTGCTTCAAAATCAAACGCTCTTCGCAAAATACATCGAAAACATACGTCATGAAAACGGAAATTCAGACTGCCACTCTCACTTATTTAAGGTTTTTATTCAAATAATCTAAATTATGTCTACATATACTTCTTTTAGATTATCAACGTGTTATTAAACTAAAGAAGAAACACACATTCAGGAATAAGTGTGACAAACGAAGGATATGTGTCGGATGCTACCGAAAACTGCGTGCTGCGCTCAACAGTCGAGAAGCAAATAGAAAAGTTAAAAAAATTAAATCTATCTGCGTACAATGTAACAAAGGGTACTGCCTCAATTGTTTTTATCTTGATCACATTTAAATTTCTAAATGTCAGTGAAAATTAGTACACAGAAAAATCCGAAAAGTAAAGCTATGGCCGGGAATCGAACCGGATCCTCGTCATTCCGTGACGCGTGCTATAAATACCCCTACACCACCCATAGCAGGTGGGTAGTATCCGAATTTTTCTACCACATCACATTTTGTAACTGGTGAATAAAGACAGTAAAATTATCAATGACGTTGTTTCTAATCTCCAATAACACACGCGAGCTTCAATGATATTCAACTAATAACTTTCCCTTATTTTCAGTTAACTGGGTGTGTAACAAACGCGGAAAAGAAATGTTGATTCTCAACGGTTATACGTTTTACCTCCATAAGGCTAGTAGTAGAGGCACTACTAACTCGTGGTGCTGCACCATCTCACACTGCCGCGCGAGAGTCAAGGCCACCAAGGACAGAGTCATATACCGCGTGGCCGAAAAACACTTACATCAACCACCAAGATTTGTTATTAGCAATGGCATTTTTGTTAAATTCTAATGTGATATACTAATTAGAGATCTAGTCAATGTAAATTATTGCAAATAAAATTTATAGACAATGTTTAGTTATCCTCCTTTTCAGTAATTTATTGAATCAGGCGTTACTTTACAGAGGTCCATTTCAGTCTACAAATAACATTTGCTACTCCGTTACTAGTAGCACGCTATAGACCGACCGTTTAAATGAGTCCTCGCCCGCGCGGGACAGGGGTGCGGGTGGAACGACAAAGGGGGCCCCCGCGGTCGTCCCACCCCACGCGTCTGCACCGCGTTGGCGAGGACTCATTTAAGCGGTCGGTCTATAGTAGTAGTAGTGGGTAATAACGGAGCAGCAAAGTAAATGTAGTTTTCTTCATCGTCGTTTTCCTTTGGCTATGAATAGCAAAGGGGGAATTAGAGAATTACAATTCCAGTACCTCCTTTATTAACGTATTTAGTCTCAATGCACATGCACATGTACTGCTTATCTTTATGGTGCGCAATGGGAGCCCCCAGCGTCGGCAGCGCTTACAAATTGTGTAGCGTCACTATGTCACTGTTTACCTGGCTACACTCCACTGCACGCAGTTGTGGTTATAATTTTAGTATGTTGTACATAAAATTTAATTTTTATTTCAGTTACTTGGGCGATGAATCATCGTGGCGGCGAAGTTTTGGTCTACAACGGATACTCCTTTTATATACACAAGCCTAGCAGTAAAGGCATTAGCAACTCGTGGCGTTGTACAAATTCATATTGCAAAGCGAGAATAAATGCGACCAAGGAGAGGGAAATATTCCGCGTCTCAGAAAATCATAACCACTTGGCGAAAAAGTTTGTTATACGTGACGGCGTTTATATTAAACTTTAAAACATGTACTTATAATAGACAAGAGACAGTTGTCAATACTTTAGGGCAGTTATCCGTACCCACAGCGCCTTCACTAACTCCAAAGGACACTAGCAGATTGTGGCAAGACGATTGTATATGTCTCTCATCCCGTGAAACAAATTTGCTTGCTTTAGTAGATCACCATACATTATTTCACTCATTCCTTTGCGTAATAATAATTATAGTACTGTGTGAAAGGGTAGGGGAGACCGAGGAGAGTTGAAACAGAGGTGAGTTGATACAAATCCGATTTTTCTCAACTGTGACAGTTTATCGGGCTGGTAACTTCGCTAATTCGTTGCTCTTTCTACACTCCACAGTTTGTGTGAAGTTGTGACCTCGCTAACTGTCATAGGTGCAGAGAAAAAGGCTTTGTATCAACTCACCTCTGTCTCAACTTGCCTCGGTCTCCCCTACACTAAATAAACAGTATCGTTGTGATAGTTCTCTCAATTCCAATAGGTATACACACACTTATACAATACTTTAAACAAACTTAAAAAGAGGCACCAAACTATTGTTACACTAACCAACTTAAGTTACTGAAATAAAAGATTTTTATTTTATTATTTTTATTTTTACTTTACTGCTTACACAAAGGGAGTGAGTAAAATGTTAATGTGCAAATATTAAGTGAGTCTTGGGTTATCTAACTTACTTTTAACCAATATATCACATATTTATACTATACTTCACTGCTTACACAAAGGGAGTGAGTTACCTAACTTAATTTTACCCAATATAATTAACTTCGGGTCCCAAGATTAATACAGGCTCAGCCTAGTTCGGGAAACACTTTTTATTTGCAAAATGTGTTTCGATTCTGGATTTTGTGTTTATTATTATATTATTTACGCGTGCCTATGATTGTTGACGACCTCGAACCATATTCGTCAGTCGAGGAAGAGGTATTCCATATCTCCCTATCCAAAGCCATAACTCCAGCCACTCCCTCAGTTTCGAGTCTAAGTCATCTCACCCTATCCAAACCCCGCGGCCTTACCGCCTTACAGCTGGAGATCGGTTTATCTTTTACTTAAAAACATCTAAATAACTACATATTTATTTTTTATTTCGTCAATAAATCAAATATGAATTAAGTTGTTTATGAATTCATCAATTCCTATCGTACTCTAGTTACGTAAAATGTTATTAGAACAAATGATCTTTAGTATTCGTACATTGCTCATTTCAGTTACTTGGTCGGTAAACCGACGAGGTAATCAAGAGTTGATTTTCAATGGATACAAGTTCTACATTCACAAACCTAGCAGCAGAGGCCCGAATAACACGTGGCGATGCCGCAGTAACGGTCGTTGCAAGGCCAGAATAGCTGCAACCAAGGAGGGATTCATTTACCGTGTTGCGGTTAAGCACGACCATCCACCGGGAGCATCTAAAATTTAAATTCTGTGAGATATTTCAAATATTTATAGCTAACAGACTGAAAAGATTCACTATTTATGACATAAAACATGATGAACGGGATATAGACCGCGATTAGCCTTATCAAAATTAACAAAATGTCTAAAATCCAAAGTTTTTTTTAATGTAAATCCCATGCAAAATCAATATCTGGTGCCCGGAGTGATGCTTTGAGTGTTGTGTGTTTGGAGAAGTGAGAACGCGTCCAATGGTGGTGACCTCAGAACAATAACTAAAGCATAGAACCCGGACTAAAATAAAAACTAATTATTATAGTGCGTTGCTTCTTATTCCAGTGCACTAAAACAATAAGTTAAAAAGAGACAAAGATGCTATTCACGAGACAGTCGTCTGTCTGTTCCGTACCAGGGTAACCTATACAAAGCGCTGTAAACTATACATGTATATATTTCACTAGTGTAGGGAACAAACCGTCATTGATTAGTCTTCAATCGATATTTTTTATGGGTATCGGGACGGTCGTGGATATTAATACATATTAAACGGATATCATTATAATGAAAAAAATCTATTATGAAAATCGGCCAAGTGCGAGTCCGACTCGCGCACCGAGGATTCCGTTTCAGCGTACAACAAAAACACATTTTTGTCCGTTCGTATTTGAATTGGTTGGTTGGTAACAAAACAACGGCAAAAAATCACGTTTGTTGTATGGGACCCGATAAATATTAATTTTATTTTGATTTAATTATCTATTTTTAAAGTGAATATGAAACTGAATATTTCAAGCGTCTACCTGTTGCCGCTATTGATATCGAACAAATATCGCAAAAAAAAAAACGTTTGTGGTATGGGAGCCCCCCTTAAATATTCATTTTATTGTTTTTAGTATTTTTTGCTATAGCGGCAACAGAAATACATCATCTGTGAAACTATCACGGCTCATGAACAACCTGTTGATAGACGGACAGCGAAGTCTTAGTAATAGGGTCCCGTTTTTACCTTTTGGATACGGAACCCTAAAAAAAGAACATTTATGCATACCTATAGATTAGTAAAAACTTGCCAAGTCAAAAAAAAGTGAAATAGTGAAGTTATGGCCAAAGAAAGGGAACAATATGGAACAATAATGGAGAGAAAGAATTAAACATATTTAATTATATCTCTATATTTACATTTAATATCGATTGACAGTTTAGTCGATATCACAGGCACATCACTAAGATAACCTATACTGTTTTCATATTTTCTTTAAAATAATATGTAAATAGGGATATCTTTGACAAACAGAATTCAATAATGGTGTTATTTTATAGAACACACTCTCAATATATTTTAATGCGACCCTGAAGCTGATTAAAATCACTTAACTATGATAACTTATAAACACATTATCATTTTGTTTTCTGGACGCATTAGATTTACATCCAGGCACTGCACAAGACATTTTCTAGTTTCACTAAGTAATTTGCTTTACCAATATTCGTTATTTAATCAATTTTTAACAATAATAAACAAAAAATTCTCCAACAGCTGTCCGTCATTTACGCATCCGAAGCACAATAAGCACATACAGACAAGTTAAGTTGACACTCAACACAAGTCATTGGGCTAAGAAATCTGACTCTTGAAATCGGCATCATAATTATATCGGTACCAAGTGACGTAAAGGAACCAAGTTTGACGTTTGGACTGGTTACAAGGCAGAAAAGTAAGAAAAAACTGACAAGTTTGTTCTCTTTTTAACTTATCGTTTCAGTACACTGGAATAAGAAGCAACGCACTATAATAATTAGTTTTTATTTTAGTCCGGGTTCTATGCTTTAGTTATTGTTCTGAGGTGGTGACAGTGCTCACAGTCGACGTGCAAGAATGTGGGTAGACCGTGCACGGTCTATGCAGCATTAATATCCATCCGCAATTTCTTCAGTCTACCCGTGATCATCATGATGCATGCAACTGCGTCAAAATATCGAGAGCTAATATACTTACCTATTTGCGGTCTATATCCTGTGGATAATATGTTTTAATTTATAGCTAGGTATGTAAAAATTTGCATTTGAAATTTGCCATGACCTATCCGTGAAGGAAAATATCGCGAGGAAACTTTGTTCACATCTGCGAAGAAATTCAATGGTGCGTTGGAAGCTACCAATCCGCACTGTGCCCGCGTGGAAACTAAAGCCCTCCAATTCTACTGGAGGAACGCCGATTTTATAAAAAAAAATTGTAGGGAATTCGGAATAAAAGGGCTATATTATTATTATTATGTATAAATATGTTTTTCTGACAATTTAACCATGTTTCAGTGCATTGGGTGCGTAATCATCGCGGTGCCGATATATTACTTTATGACGGCTATACTTTCTACAGGCATAAGCAAGCCAGTAGCCGAGGATTGTACGATGTGTGGTGCTGCACGCACGGGAGCTGTAAAGGGAGAATCACTGCTACCAAGGAACGAGAAATATTCCGTATGAATTTGAACCACTCTCATGGGTCAAAGGATTATTGTGGCGGCGTCCAACATGTTATATATATGATTATTATGTATCTCAAGTTTAATTAATTATTTGACCAAAGTATAGAGGTTTAATTTGAGTATCTGCTATGCTGTATAATGGAGCCGCTACAATGTATATGCCAGAGTTCAGATTAAAGACCTATTATGAGCATTATAAGTAAGCGATATCGATGTGAATATTGATGGCAATTGTATAAGTAATATTGTGAACTCATACCTCAAGATACATCCTGTGATGTCTGCACTCTTCAGCAATCATCATGTCACTCAGGTGCCATGTGCTAGGCTAGGTGCCCAAATAGGTGACACAGGCTACCCCATATATCCACCACCTGTTGTAAAAATAGAAACTATGACTTCAACCGCAGTTGAAGCCCCACACATGGTTGCCAATAATTATCATAAAGTGTTAACGCCAAGCTTCCAACCTGGTTGGCTAAACCAACCCACTTTCAGTTTCAAATGCAAGGAGAGGTGAAACCACATACTCCAATAGACTGCCATCACAATCCCATGCAAGGTGTTCTTGCATGTATGAGCAGTGAATAAATCAGATATCCCATGGGCTGCCATAACAATCCCATGCAAGCCATGCTTGCATGTATGAGCAGATTTTCAACCACATATTCTTACAGGCTGCTATAACAATCCCATGCAAATAAATTTGCATGTATGAGCAGAATTTCAACCATATATTCTTATAGGCTGCTATAACAATCCCATGCAAGTAAATTTGCATGTATGAGCAGAATTTCAACAGGGTACCAGAAACTTAGCTTTAACAACAACAAGGGCAATATTTAGGCAAACTATATAAAAACCACTTAGCTTTCAGATCAGCTCAGGAGTCCAGACATCAAGAATTTGATAACACTTAATATTGAGAATTGAAACCTTTTAACTATGCAAAGAATGTGAAACAAATGACAGCTGCTTACCATAGTCTATTATAGAAATTGGCGGGAACTTGAATCTTCAGATAGTGTTGCTATGTACAAATATTTACAGTTCGCGATCCTTCGCGACACACCCGCCCAGGCAGGCTAAAGTAATGTAGTCATCAGGTGGCTCGTCCATTCTCTGATTTTGTCCAGAGCCCGGACCGCAGCAGCTCGTTTTTGGTTATCTTCTATAGACTGTTGTGGTACTGATTCGATTTCTCTCATAATAGAATCACTATCCATCTCATTTCTATCACTGGTCGCATCCATTATTTCACTTCTCTTATCTGTGCTCTCAGTTGTCTCTTCTATGGTTTGTGTCATATCAGTGTTCATATCTGTTACATCCATATCATCAGCAGTTTTGTTTATAACTTCCTCTGACTGCAAGTCTGTCACTTCTTCCATCACCACTACTGGTATATCAAGGTTTTCCTCAGTATCCATTCCATGAACTCTTGAACTCGTCTCCGGTTCTATGCTGTTACAGGATAGTTTCCCAGGTGTTTCGGTTTCATCTACTTCTAAAGGATACAGATGTCCGATGGATCTTGTAAATATGGTATTATTAATCTTCACTTTCGCAACTCTGCAGAATCCATCTGCACCTTTAACTAATTCAACAATTTGTCCTACTTTCCAGTTTTCTCTGTTTTTGGAATCACCCTTTATCTGCACAATATCACCTATTTTAGGATCATCGTGAGCCTTGACTCTGGGTTGTTTCGGTGAGTGTCTATAACGTTCTCTTAGGCTTAACAAGTACTGGTTCATAAACATATCCTTGTATTCGTTCATTATGGTCTCACCACGTTTCCACCCTTCTATTAGTTGTTGTTTAGTAGCAGTAGCTGATGGTAAGACTTGATTAGTTGACATATGAATAGTAAGACATTTTCCAGGTGATAAAAAGTCTGCAGGCTTCAGTACATGCTCTAAATCAGCTCCAACGTAAGTAAGTGGTCTCGTATTGACTACGGCTTCAACTTCCTTGATGATGGTAAGTAGTTGATTGTCACTAAGCAGATGTTTTTGTAGAGTGCGTTTCAGACAGTGTTTAATTATGGCCCCTAATCTTTCATACACACCTCCATGCCAAGGTGCCAATTGTGGGATGAACTTCCATCTTATTCTTTCCTTAGACAATCCAGACAGCCTACTAGTCATTACTTCGGATAATAGTTTGAAATGTAGAGCATTGTCAGTCACTATTAGTGTTGGCGCTCCTCTGCAAGCTATGAATCGTCGAAACGCGAGCAGGCATTCATCAGCAGTCAAATCTTTTACTATTTCCAGATGGATGGCTCGTACAACTAGGCAGGTAAACAAACAAATCCATCTCTTCCTTTTACCTTCATCTGAGGTTACAAACATAGGGCCAAAGTAGTCTACACCCACATATGCAAACGATGAAGTGTACTTCACTCTTTCTGCAGGTAGAGCAGGAGTATCAGGTAGAACGTACGGTCCACCGCCATGTTTTACACATTGTGGGCATTTACTTATCACCTTCTGAACTTGTGATCTTCCTTGAGGTATCCAATATTGTTGTCGAATCATGTTTAAAGTGTGCGCTACACCAACATGATAATGTTTTTCATGAGCTTCCCTTATTATATTCGTTGTAAATCCGCAGTCTTTAGGTAAGAGAATCGGATGTTTTGCGTCGTAAGATAAATCTGAGTGAGTCAGACGACCGTCACACCTAAGTAGTCCATCGACGTCCATAAATAAACCAAGGTTTCTGGTTAGATGCGTCTTTTTACCCTTGACTTCTTCAGGAAATGACTGTAACTGCAGATTTCTTATTTCTTCGACAGTAGAGTTCACGTTCGTACCTGTGCCCTTTGATGCAACAGGATTTGTCATATCCAAGTTTGGTTTGTCTAGTCCTGTTATTTGATTTTCTATAATTCCATGTAAGTCTTCGCAGTTCTCCTTCTCAACAGATGTCAGTCCTGGCTTTATTGTCTCCGAAGGTTCCTTTTGTAGTTCGTCAGTCTTCGGCAGACCCTCCCCCGTCGAAAAGGAATAACTCTCTTCAAATCTAGACGGCCACGTATCTGAGCTTTCACCAAGAAACTGTGGGCCATATAGCCATTTCAGCCTATCCTCCTTCGACGAAGTGGCTCTTGTTCCAACATCAGCTGGATTAAGCTCCGATGGTACATGTCTTATGTCCAACTTTTGGTTATTCTTGATCTCTTCGACTCTTCTTGCTATAAATGGTGGCAACAATTTCTCTGACTTACACCAGTCTATTACGATTTTACTATCAGTCCACAACGTCAAGTGGGTTATGTTTAATTTTACATATTTGAGTATATATTTAATAAGTCGGCTTCCAATTAACACCCCCAATAACTCTAAACGTGGTATTTTTAAATTGTCTTGGTCCTTTATGGGAACCAGGCGTGATTTACCCATTATAAAGTTGACTGTGCTTCCTTGTACTAGGTAAACCACTGCCGAGTACGCTAGTGTGGATGCATCCGTAAAACAATGTAATTGTGCATCCTTTTCCTTGGGCACAGTGATGTTCCGTGGTAGACAGATGTTCTCTATTTCCTTAATTTCTTTTAAGATGCTCTTCCACTTGTGAAGGAGATCCTTTGGCAATACAGTGTCCCATTTGATCCTTTCCTTCCATAATTGTTGAAGAAGCAATTTCGCTGGTAGCATTATTGGTGCACTAAATCCACAAGGATCATAAACAGCTGCTATAGTTTTTAAGACTCCTCTTTTTGTGGTGTCGTTGTTTTCGTTGACTTTTGCTCTAAGACGAAGTTCATCTTCCTTTAAGTCCCAATTTAGACCCAGTAATTTCACAGTCGTCTCTTTTGTAGCATCAGGTATTTGGTTCATGAAACTTATGGCATCAGAGCTCCACTCTCTAAGATTCATTGAAATTTCTGAGAATATATTCTTACTTTCCTTGTACAGATTTAAAGCGTCTATGACTGTGTCTACGCCGGTGACCACATTGTCTACATATATGTCATTAGCTAACTGTTTGGTGTAATTTCCATTGGAATTCTGCAGATGATGCTTCACTGTAGCATTAAGAAGAAATGGGCTGGATATAATTCCGAAAGGTACACGTGTAAATCTATACTGAACGAGGTTGTCTTCAGTAGCCGGTTTAGTCATGTCCTTTAGCCATAAAAATCTGGTAACATCTCTATCCTTTTCGTTGAGTCCTATCTGTAGGAAAGCTTTCTCTACGTCAGCTGTCAGGCCTACAGCATGGCATCTAAAATTTATCAAAAGTCCGGTCAAGTCTTCCAGCATTGCAGGTCCACAATATAAATTTTCGTTTAAGCTTTTGGAATTCTTTATTTTTGAAGAAGCGTCGTACACTATTCGGAGTGCCTTTCCCGGTGTTGAAACTCCATGATGGGGTAAATAGTGAACAGGGTGATTAACCTCTTCTCCTGGTACGAGTTCTATTATACCCTTATTCAGCTGATCATCTAATGTTTGACTGTAGTCTGATTTAGTCTTTGAATCCAATCGTTTCAGTAAACTAACCAGACGTCCATAAGCCAATCCAAAGTTAGTCTGTAAATCCGGTGGGTATTTATTCCACGGCCAGCTTACGAAATACCTGTTTTCTTTGAACGTTGTGTTTTCATTGAAGTGATTGATTGCTTCTTCATCTCGGCTAATTTTAGGAGAATCATTGATCCCAATAGATTCCAGGTCCCATAAGCGCTTCAAGTTACCGTTATCTAAAGGTGGGTCTGGTTCATTCAGTTTGGTTTCACTAGATGATTGAAAATATGTCACAACTGACAATTCATCTTCGGACTTATTATCAATCTTGCCGGAGAGAATCCATCCTAATTCCGAATCCACTAGATACAAATTTTCCTGGATCTGTATTTTCTCTGTGGACATAAAAGAATAGTAATAATCGTTTCCGATTAAGATGTCAACACGGTCAGATAATGAGCCATCATCGGCAAGTATGTACTCCTTCTTATTGTTCCACCCAACAAGTTCTTGTCCTGGATAAGAAATTCCATGAGTTATCGAAGGTACTACATTAGTAAATAATGTTTTTGTCTTGTCACTCCTTGTCCCAATATTCAATTTTACTAGAGGACTATCCAGTTCCTGCGGTTTCTTGGATCCAAATGTGAAAACGAACAGATGATTTTCTTCTTCAATTTTTAAATTCAACTCCTTTGCAATCTTCTGGGTGACATAGCTACGTTGACTTCCAGAATCTAATAAAAGACGACACTTCTTGGAGTTTCCATCTCGTCCTGTCACTCTGGCAACAGCAGTCTGTAAAATTGTAGAACTCCTTCCGCTGACATGTAACGCTTTTGTTGGTTCCTCTTTATTGTAGAAATTCTTCGGGCACAGTGCTCTGTTATGAAATCCATGTTTACCACAGTGTGGGCATGTCACTTTCCTTTTGCAAAAAATTCCTCTGTGTCCGAACTGAAAACAATTGTAACACCGGTTTTTCAGCTTAGATTTCCTTTCAGCCATAGTCTTGAATTTGGTACATTTGTCGCTATAGTGAGCCTCATGACAGAACACACAAGTGAATTTCATTCTCTTGTTGTAAGTCTTATCGGTTGTCTCCATATTCGGCTCATGCTGCCTCCTTTTAGGGATAGACGAGCTATTAAATGTAGACGTGCTAGGTTTGTACCTCTGAGGTCCTTTATTTCCACTTCTGTTGAATTTTGGCCTATTGAAGAAACTCTTCGAGCTATTGTCCTTTGTATGTAATGTTTCAGTCGTATAAGTAATCTCTTTGCTTGATGTTTCAAATACTCTTTTTGCATCTTCTCTTGCCGAAATAATCACATTAAGCTGCTTTCTCATCTCTTCGATAGTGTCCATACTCATCTTCATCCTCATCTCATATATGATATCCTCAGGAAACTTCTCCATGATCAAAAATCGCAGATGATTATGTTCGGTGTTTTCTCCCAGAGACCTCAGTACTCTGAGATGTCTCTCAATCTCATCTAAGGTCTTCCTACAGTCCTCCGGTTTTTCAGCTCGCCTCAATTTGTAAAGCGTGGAGTAATGTGCATCAACTATTTGAACTCCTTTACCATATCTTTCCTTTAAAGTTGTCACAGCAATCTTGTAATTATCATTTGTTGTCTCTAACCCGTCGATCACCGTCTTTGCTTCTCCCTTAAGAGAAGCCTTCAGGTATAAAAGCTTGTCCACATCACGAAGGTTACGTTGATCAATGTTTGAACTAAATTGGTCCCAAAATTGATACCACTCCAAAACATCTCCCTTAAATGAAGGTAAATGTAATTCCGGTAGTTTGCCTCTTGTGCTGTTGAAGTTCGAAGTTGATGATTGAAGGTCCTTACTGGCTTGTACTCGAGCGTTGAGTTCAGCTAGTGCTTCTTCTCCTTCTAACTGTTTGGAAGTGAGAGTTGATACTTCATCAGCATTAGGACAGACAGACTGGTTGAAGTATTGATACAGTTCGGTGTTAAATCTATTAAGTATGGATGTTAATTTCGAAATTGTAATTCTAGCTTCTTCTAGTTGATTGTCCTTCCATGTACTGAATGAGCACAAACTGAGAGCTTTATCAGATAAGTTTTTTATATTGTTTGAAAATGTAGTCAGTCTATTTAGAAATATTTCCTCCATATTGATTCCGAGTAATAGTATTAATCTGTAAGCCAGTCGAACAAAGAAATCACAATATGACCATATTCATTTCTAAAACATCCTGTATAATAATAATCATAACCAGTTATAGAACAATAGAACTTGGTGTTTGTTACTAATCTATTAAAATTTCTAACTGTATGTCATATTATCAAAGCACAGTTAATTACTATATGTTTATCAAACCATCCTATGCTTAAGTAGGCGCTAGCATGTATGGACATTCATAAATATCAAAACATCATAAATTAAATAAATTGGCAAGTTAAAGTCCAATGCCTATGTCATATTTTAAATTATTCAAATGAAAACAATAGAAATAATAATTATAAAAAAGAATGAATTTAGCTATCCTTGTTATGGAACCCTTTGCTTTCCAAGTCCTAATAGACACATTCTAATCAAATTTATTCCATTATTTTAAAACCAATGACTTTAAATCCACATGTTTCTGTTTAAAGCAGCCTGGACGCGCTAAATAAAGGCATTTCCATTAATTGCACTAAACGAATATGTACAGGTAATTAATCAATATTTAACTTTGAATCAAGAAGAAATATTTAATTTTTTAAATATCATGGCATTCTCATCATGGGTACCAGCGCCATCTATTTCAAATTGACGTAAAGACAATAAGAGTACGGTATCGCGAAATATATGAATTAACTATAGTATAGTCATAACTATAAATATCATTTGCGTTCCATCAAATTCAGAAGCGTAAATATTTTCTTCACTGCATTTAATTAAATATTCCACGTACCTTAATATTTCGCTTACAACTCTGCCGTATAGACCGCGACTCGGGCGCGACACCCGCTTCGACTCCCTCAGTAACAACTCCGACTGCGGTTTGTTGCCTGAGATGTTAATACATAATTCATTTATAAATGGGATACAACACATTTCTCTTTCCCAAGTTTTGCACACTGCAACGCAAATTATGTGAATAAAACTTTATTGTACCGCCCGCCGCCATGCGCCGCCAAAATGCCGGCACGAGGCCATCTCGGTACCTACTCATTGTATTTCCATGTAAATACGTTGTATTTCGATTGCCGTATTATATAGGATCACGACTTAGTTGATACTGATCGTTCATAACTTATTTCATGACCCCTTTTGTAATATTTGTAACAACTGTAACTTGTTAAGTAGTAGGTCGCGAGTATACGAACTCGAATTTACTATTCCTGGCCATATATCAGTGAAAATCATATAATCCACAGAAAATCATGCTCACCTGTTGTTTCTGCAAACTTTACAAACACTTTCGAAGTTTTATATCACTTATTTTCACCTAAAGAAAACTTTTTCTTGGGAGCGCGCACCCACCGCAAGAAGAAAATTCGGCCATCTTAATAATTAGGTCAGGGTCACGAGCGTCCCGCTCACATTCGAACTTCGAGTCACCAACATACTTTATTTCGTAAAACAATGTTCCCCACTCTTAAAATTAGCGTAATAATTTCTTATACAATAATAATTGGTCTTATTAACTACTTTCATGTTATAAGTTCTGACAAATAAATCTTAATAATATTTTCTTATTATAAATTCGTCACGACGCGCCATCTTAGTTCTGTTGTACTTCCGGTTTCGCAATACAAACTAAAACTTCTTAAAGCTAAAAATGTGCAACTTGTTTAAAATTAATCCGTGCATTTCATGTCCTTTATTATAATATAACATAAATCTTTCTAAAACTACAAGATTCCTCAAAGATCGACTAATGATTTTCGGATTGAATTGTATTATGGGTACCACAGTGAAAATATGAACTTTTAGTTCCGCTAATTGATCATAGATGTCGCTATGAGTCACAAAATTACAAATTGCCCATCAATTTTGTAAGAAAAATTAAAGTGTAATGCTCTCTAATGAATTTAGGTATCACAGCACAACTCCACCAATTTGTGGCGGCGTCCAACATGTTATATATATGATTATTATGTATCTCAAGTTTAATTAATTATTTGACCAAAGTATAGAGGTTTAATTTGAGTATCTGCTATGCTGTATAATGGAGCCGCTACAATGTATATGCCAGAGTTCAGATTAAAGACCTATTATGAGCATTATAAGTAAGCGATATCGATGTGAATATTGATGGCAATTGTATAAGTAATATTGTGAACTCATACCTCAAGATACATCCTGTGATGTCTGCACTCTTCAGCAATCATCATGTCACTCAGGTGCCATGTGCTAGGCTAGGTGCCCAAATAGGTGACACAGGCTACCCCATATATCCACCACCTGTTGTAAAAATAGAAACTATGACTTCAACCGCAGTTGAAGCCCCACACATGGTTGCCAATAATTATCATAAAGTGTTAACGCCAAGCTTCCAACCTGGTTGGCTAAACCAACCCACTTTCAGTTTCAAATGCAAGGAGAGGTGAAACCACATACTCCAATAGACTGCCATCACAATCCCATGCAAGGTGTTCTTGCATGTATGAGCAGTGAATAAATCAGATATCCCATGGGCTGCCATAACAATCCCATGCAAGCCATGCTTGCATGTATGAGCAGATTTTCAACCACATATTCTTACAGGCTGCTATAACAATCCCATGCAAATAAATTTGCATGTATGAGCAGAATTTCAACCATATATTCTTATAGGCTGCTATAACAATCCCATGCAAGTAAATTTGCATGTATGAGCAGAATTTCAACAGGGTACCAGAAACTTAGCTTTAACAACAACAAGGGCAATATTTAGGCAAACTATATAAAAACCACTTAGCTTTCAGATCAGCTCAGGAGTCCAGACATCAAGAATTTGATAACACTTAATATTGAGAATTGAAACCTTTTAACTATGCAAAGAATGTGAAACAAATGACAGCTGCTTACCATAGTCTATTATAGAAATTGGCGGGAACTTGAATCTTCAGATAGTGTTGCTATGTACAAATATTTACAGTTCGCGATCCTTCGCGACAATTATGTTATACGGAATGGTGTTTATATAAAACTTTCGTAAACTTGTTGGTGTGGCGAAGTGCTGGAAAAAGGCTGAGAAGAAAAATGCCTTATTTTTTCAATGAATCCACGATAGATTCCACTTTATTTATATACTTTCGTGTTCAATTTGTATTAAAGATTAGTGAGATAATTCTATATTATTATTTTGTAAGGTACTGTAGTTATTAATTTTAAAAATTAAAAGGTTACTACTTCCAATGTTGAGGTTCTTCTAATGTATTTCTTTAACATTCCTTCTCTCTCCGACATAAAGAAATTCCCATAAACATAATATTATTATCCCTATTTTCGAGGTCGGAGTGATTAAAGGTAGGTACTTCATATTGATATTAACTGCTGTGCTTGGAGACGTCGACTAACTGTTAGGAAACATGAACTGGTACCTTGTTCCATTATGTGTAGGAAATCATCTTCGCTAATGAGTAAAATATTATACCTAATTAATAATAATTGACGTTCTAAGTAACGTCTAAGAAATATTGTTAGGTACGTTTAATTGGTAATAAGATTATTTTTTAATTAAATAATTTAAAACATGTTTTAAAACCTATCTTTTACTGAGCTTTTTAATAAATTGTGTGCTGTTGAAAAAATGCAGCAACAGTCTGTCTCACACACTAGTATTCCAGAATATCAAAACCGCATTGTGTTTTTTCTCTTTCAGTTTTCTGGGTACATAATAGTCGAGGCAAGGAGGTGTTGGTCTACGACGGTTATACCTTTTACCGCCACAAACATTCCAGCCAGGGCGCAAAAGAGTTCTGGGTCTGCACCATTGGGCCCTGCAGGGCTAGAATCGGTGCCACCAAAACCAGGGAAATATTCAAGACCAATTTAGACCATAACCACCTGCCGCCCGCATTTATTATTCAGAATGGACTTTATATTAAATTGTAGCTTCTTCTACTTCAGTCTTGTCGGTGGGGCAATTTCTATGTGGTCCTTTCCATTGCCTTTTCTTTGAGATCGTCATACGACACGACTTCTATTTTCTCTTTCACCTGTTCCATAAATATTCTTCTTCCTCTCTTCCGCTCCCCTTCAACCTTTCCTTCTATTATGATCTTAATGTATTCGTCGTGTCCCAACATCTTTCCTCTTCTGTTCTTCGACAGTTTCCATCACCCGGTCAAGCACTGAGTGAAATAGTAGCTTAGTAACGTTAAAATAAACATACGGCAGAAAAATATAGGGCTATTTTGTTATTAGAATATTTTTGATAATATTAACAATCTCCTAAGTGCAATTGTTGGTTTTTAAGACGAAATAAATATTGCAAAAAATATTAATTACATGTATGTAAATTTCGAGGCATGTTCCGTATTAGTCTGTCTATCCTTTCACTGCAAAGAACTCTGTATACATTTACCGCCTGAATGAAGAAAATGATCAATAGATTCTATAATAATATAAGTCATAAAATATTAGTTTTGTTTCCAGCACAAATCGTTCTCAACACGGCGGGAAAAGAACTAGCTCTGTTCGAAGGTTTCACATACTACTGCAATGTGAAGAGCGCATTTGAGTGGAAAAAAATATGGCGCTGTACCCACGGACGAACCTGCACTGCTCGCATACACATGACTCCAGATCGTATCGTCTTTAAATCGTGGCTGACGCATTGCCACCCTGCTCCGAAATATGTAATTCGTAACGGGAAATACATTAAAATTTAGGCCTAGCTTTGTGGCCGTAATTGTAAAAAGTATTTTGATTTGAAGAAGGAATGTATGTTTCGTTAAATACTCTTTTCGAAGCGTCTTGGTGACCACTGTGGTTGTAGTTATCAGTATGCTTAGAGTAGGTTTCACAATGTACGTCTCGAACGCGTGTGCGTTAAAATGTCAAATACTATGAGTACAGTTAGTTGCCGTTTCGATCCGCAAGTGGCGCTGTCAATTTATCCATAGTAATTGGGACGTTTACGTGAACGCGTTCGAGACGTTTTTATATGCGAAAACTTACACTAGAGGCTCTGTTGTATGTCACTGGAAACGAACAGTTAAGTATAGTTGAATCATCGAGAGCGTGGAATTGCATATGTAGTAGTATTGTTTGTTTACAGGCATTCTATATTTGAATTTTCTATTTTCTTGTACTATCAGCATACAAAGAGGTTGTTATATATATATCGAAGAACTAAAAACAAAAATAATGACAGTGTGAAATTGTCAATATTATTTAAGTTGTGCGTATATTTTTCATTAAACATGCAAGGCATTATGAGTTTAGCAACTGAACGAATGAATACCATCACTGCTGAGGACTGGGAAAATATTTGTCACCACGTCGAAAGTGAAGAAAATAAATATCGATGTCTTCTTCTTCTTCTTTTATTTGTGGCGTATCAAGTCGTTATAGTGACGACAACTTCGCCAATGTCAATGTAAAAATTTTTATTAAAAAATCTTGTGACATAATGTCGGCAACGTTGTACGGTAATGGTCAAAGACCCCCTCCCCCCTGTCGGGCTCTTAGCCAACGGCCAATGATATCCCTCAGAAACTGCCAGGAAATCATTAGCCGTTGCCCAGGGCGCACCGGACCAAGCACTGCTCTTCCCCCCGGACGGATCCAAAAACGAACCGCAGCTCTTAATCACACGTGGAGGTAACCCGACTCGCACCCCAATATCGATGTCAGGAAGGAGAAATGGATCAAATAACAGACAATTTTATTATCAATACTTGTGACAGCTCAGATGAAGAACATGATAGCGAATAAAAGAAAAAACAGAGGACTACTACTTATTCCACTTCTTGGGTATGTCATTTTATTAAGTTAAGAGAAAATTATTCTCCTTTTGTTGCAAACGGTACAACCACTACAAATGCAATTCCATCTTCTCGATAATTCAACTATATTCATCGAGAGATCACTGTCAACTATTTGAGAGCCATGTGACAGTAATAACATTAGTTTTAGTTTAGTTTTTAATTTAGCTTCACTAACTTTTACATACGAATATGTGTTAGCCGGTATTAGTAGTATTTCAGATTTATGTTAAATTAAATTGTTCTTTCCATGTGAGCTTAGAAATCCACAATGACAATACTAGGAATTATTTTGATATCTGAGAAGGAACGTTTGTGATTTTACAAACAAATATTTCAAGCGGAGAAGAAGACAGCCGGGGAAATTACGGGCACAAGAGGCATTTCATCTTAGTCCTCTAGGTTGGCAACGCATCTGCAATCCCCCCGGGGTTGCGGGTGTCTATGGGCAGTGGTGATCACTTACCATCAGGTGACCCACTTGCTCGTTTGCCTTCCTACTCACATAAAAAAAAAAAAAAAAAAAAAAAAAAAACACGGCTAGTAACCACAGAACAGCGAGCTATTTATCTCAACAAATAAACATAGGTATTCGCAGGATAACCGCTATAAGGTTTTTGGGACCCATGCGACAAGAACATTTAAAATCACTATAATATAATGAATAAGTTTTTTTTTACAAAATTAGAGTACCTAATGTAAGTTAGGGTTAGGGTTACAATATGTAAAAATATTATTAATTAAAGGTTTATATTTCGATTATCACATTTTTGGTATCTCAACGTGAAGGTTAAAGTTATATTTTTCTTGCTAAGGCTGTGCTCAGATGGCAGCTGGGTAAGTAAAACTTCTTTATCTCTTATTGCTTGTCTACCAACTGTCTCACTTCATAGTTTTACCTTAGTTCAATATTCAACTTTGCTTTTTGTTTTTGCAAGTTTAGTAAAGACCATGTTTGGTAAACAGCTGGCCGTGTACAAAGGCTTTACATAGCATAGTACTGCTTTTCTTCCAAAGCTAAAGAGAACACTATAAGGAATGCACGGCTTGCGTCTACCTCACTCCAGAAACCATGACTTACAAGGCCCAACTAGTCCATTGCCTTGCGGCTCCAAAGTATATAATATGAGATGGGACTTACGTGCAATTTAGTTTAAGATATTCCCTTTATTACTGACTCATTTTTGTTTCTCTTAAGCATTGGGTGTGGCAGCCCATGAGTTAGGGAGGTTATTTTAGGTACTTCTGACTCTTAAATGATTGTGTTCATTGATTACAACATTCATTTAGTACATGTCGTTGATTTTTATAGAATAAAAGTTATCAAATCAGTTGTTCAAATATCAACCCGTTACTCAGTACCTAACTGTCCTTTTGGATAATAAAAGTGCTACCAAAATTTTTTTTTTTCTAAAACACTTTCTTCTTGCTTCACTGTGCTTCATAATACCCACAATTAGGTATATATCAAGTAAAAAACAAAAAATATATACATGACTTTGAATATCGATGGGGCCATGTTAAAAAAAGAAGAAGAAGACTTTCAATAATTGCTATTTTAATTTTAATTTGTTAGCCCTGTCACTTGCAAAATTAAAATCACGACAAATAGGTGCATAATGGCCCTATTTTCTTTCTTCTACAGTAAACCCAAAAAGAAGATCTTTAATAACGTCAGCTGAAAGAATGCGTCAATATCGCGAGAGACTCAAACAAAATCCAGAAAAATATGCGGAAATAAAAGAGAGAGAAAGGGTCCGGTTGAAGAGTAAGTACCGACCAGTACAAGACATGTCACCGACTGAACACTTGGAGGCCAAGCGGAAGTGGCGTGAAAATAAACGACGGATAAGACACAGAAGGGCCATACAGCGCGTTTATGCTAGCTTCCTTCAAGTCGAGATTAATCCCAGCACGGGGGAATGCCGCGAAGATATTATTGGTATAAAAAATAGCCATAGCCAGCATCACAAATGAGAGTATCTATAAATATTAACTTTTAGTTATTTATTTATATTTTGTTTTTGTGTTTGTTTATCTTAAAACTCTCTTAAAGGCTGACAAACCTGCTCCAGGTGACGTACACATTGGCTGCCACGCGCGTAGTTATAAGTGATGATTATTTTGTAAGATTGTAGATAGTCCTTTAGGACTATTAAATACAATCATAATATTTTCTTTATTGTGTTATTTTTTCATTCGGTCTAGTCGTTATTAATTTTGTAATCACGATTTAATTGATTTGTTGTGTTGTTTGTTTTTGTTGACTGTGGAATTTTAAAATCGTGTATTTATCTATAAAGTCAGTATTTTAGTGCCCATAATAGGGAACATTCATGATTTTTATTGCTTTCATGAAATCTCATTTATATAATAAACAATACATTTTTTTTCAAATAACTGTACACATATCCCAGTTAAAGCTATCGATGATTTGTCTCTATATATTTTCTGTCTAATTAATTGTTTATTTTTTTATATTTTCTGTATTTCTTGACCTAATACTTTTAATTTCCCTTACTTGTCACATCCTTTACGATATTTTCATATTTTATTGAGAAATGTGATATTTTTTTAATGCGTATACCCTATTTGCATTGGGAATGGCTGACAGTAAAGCCAATACTAATAAATGGTATTCTCAGAACAAATGTGTGTTATTGACTTTTTCGATATTTAAAATCGGTAACTCCCAAGTTGAGATATCAAAAAATGTATTTATTTTGTAACTGTTGCTCACAACGACTAACGGTAATAATACCTACATTTTAGTTCAGCTAGCACGCAGCCAGACAGGAAAGCAGCTGGCGATTGTAAACGGATACTCTTTCTACTGTATCACCATGGGTCCATGTAAAGACGTATTTGCGTGTACCAAAGGACGCCCATGCAAGGCGCGGTTCCATCTCACGAAGGACAATAAAATGCTGCGGGCAAACTTGCAACACGTCCATGCAAGTCACCCTTACGTTATCCAGGATGGGGTATTTTTTAAAATTTATGGCAATGCAATGTGCAATAAGAAATGTGGCGATAGTATACGACCTAGGAATACGGTGTAAATTGTTAGCATTCGAAAATTGATTATGTTTCCCGAACAGACTGCTTTTGAACGTGTATAATTGTCGTGTCTATGGTGTAGACTGTAATTTATTTGATTTTTAATTTTGTTGAGATTTCAATTGGTTAGGGGCAATGCGAGTAAATAACTTGTTCGTAGTTGTGTTTTATTTTTTCTGTGGAATCTGAATCTGAAAACGTAACTATAAGGATTCTGGCTGTATCAGGATACTTACCACAAATCTTATGTATAATAATTTCAACTGGTTTCTTGGCAGCAAACCAGCAAAAGTGCGTGGAATATTAATGGTGCGTGTATGTAATCTGAAACCACCATCACAGTGTAATTGAACAAGTTGTTCACGTGATTGCTGAACACTTTTATTCTGTAATTTCTTGAAAGAAATCATTCATGTAACACATTACATAATTTTTTTTTAATTGAAATGTATTTTGTGAATTCTGTCAATAAATAGATAAAACCTCTACAATCTACATATTTTTTTTATAATTTCTATGGATAATTATTGGTCCGAAATAAAGATTTATTATTATTATTATTATTTGCGATTACACTTCACTGACTTACTGGTCTGTTATCTATTACCACGTTAGTACGCCAGTCACTTTTTAACGTACAATAGAGACTCCGGAGAAAGATTAAAAACATGCAAAATTCTCGAACTGAAGTATTGCTTAATAAGTGTTTTTGTTTCAGTTATCATGTTACCAAATGACAATGGCACTGAAGTAGCGATACATGATGGCTTTTCATATCATTGTGATTACCGTTTGCCGTTCAAATCAGTTTGGCGCTGCAGCAACGGCGCCTGCAAAGCACGAATGCACTTGAACAAGAACAATGTCATCACTCTGTCATGTCTGAATCATGATCACGGTCCTTCATGTCACGTTGTCAAAAATGAGGTGTTCACTGGAACATAATTTGACAGTGTTGCAGATATGGGAATGCATTTCATGTTAAATCAAATATCATGTTTTTTTTTGCGAGAATAGGTACACAGTTTAAATTTTACGCCTCTACATAGTCACACTATGTTCTGCCTCATGGGCATCCAAGATTTTAACATACCTATCTACTTTTATCAATACAACATTCAGATATGTTTGATATAAAACTAATGAGACACGGGTATAATTATTAAAATTACATACTTAAATAGAAACCAGACACATGTTTTCAAACATAATACATAAGAATACTTTTCTTTATGGTAGTTTCACTTCATTAAAAACTGAAAATTTATGATTTTACATATAAATGATTGACAAACGATTCAGCCATTAAATGTGATGTTTTTATAGCTAAATAATCTTTTTTGTCTGATCCAAATATCTCTTAAGAAAGTGACTAAAAACAAAGGATTTTAATGTTTTACTATGGTAATGGTTTATTCTGCTGAAAACGAATTGGCAGTCTTGAAAGGGTTCATCTATTACTATGAAAAAGTTGGCCAAGGCTTTAAGTATCGCTGGATACTTGGACTTCATGTCAAGATACCATATTGTCTTCACGGGCGCTCGCAATTTAACTCGCCGTACTGTGTAATACCTCTCGTTGTCGAGTACAATTACAGTGGTAGACAGACTTAGATTAGATTTGCGAATGCCTCGCGCGTTAGATAATCATGACCTCTGGAACGATATAACACTAGTAGAATCGCACGATATGTATCACAGTTGCAATGAATATTGACCATGTAGCGTCCGCCTTCTTGTTATGTTGCCCGAGAAATAGCATTCTGGTTTTTTTTGCTCTCCCACATTGTATAAACATTATGTCAGGTGCAAGCAGATTGTAATAATCATAATTAGACTGATATCAGTTCGAAACTGTAAAGTTATCAAGATTTTAGGTCAATTGTTATCATTATCAATCAACTCAGTATGAAGATATTCCTAACGGCTATTTTTGATTTCTTCTAGGGTTTAAAGTACAAATGCTTCGCAGTCGTGCAGGGAAAGAACTGGTGGTTCTCAACGGGTTTTCCTACTATTGTGAATCTAAGCGACCAGAAAAGGTTGTGTGGCGTTGTTTGACAAGAAACTGCAAGGCCAGGTTTCACCTCAACTATAATATGCAGATATTGAAGAATTGTTTCGAACATTACCACCAAGCACCTGAGTTTGTCGTTCGCAACGGTATTTACATTAAAGTATGAATCTGTAATTATGTCTTAGATGGAGACCAGACAAAGATCGTTTAGAGATCTGCAATACCTGCAATTTTTTGAAAATCTCGATTTCTAACAAGCGGCGATTCGGGACATGTTTTTTGTAATTACGTTTTCAATTTATTTCATTCAATATAAATATATATAGGTGACGATTAAATTGTAATTGTGTTTTCTTATTTATCTATACCGTAAAATGTTTCAATGATCACACAACACATCATTATTTTCATATTAAATTTCAGCCGCTCGGAACATACCCTGTGATTTAGGACTTATTAATGTCTGACTAAAATAAAAAATTACTTCGCACTTCGATGTGCTTTTAATCTTGGTAATTTTAATACATATCCCGTTAATTGTTATTCAAATATGTATTAAATTCAAAAATATCGATAATAATGTTTGTATGCGGTTGTGAACTTCACACAAACCACTGAATTGCGAGCCCGGGAATCTAACCCACGACCCTCTGCTTGAGAGGCCATAGGCCAAACTATAGCCCAAACCCTCTCATTCTGAGAAGAGGCCTGTGCCCAGCAGTGGGAAATTTATAAGCTGGAGATGATGATGCTATTTTAATGGCTAAAAAATACAATCTTATAAAACGATGAAGTTTTCAACGCATTCCACTAAGCTACGACTGATTGGTGAGTATTCCGTTTATTTTAACATGGACCGTTGTGATTGCAGACTTATTGTTCACAGTGATGATGGTTAAAAATAAAGCCGGCAAGGACATTGCTGTGGTTAAAGGCTTCACATTCTACCGGCAAAGCAAACGAAGAGTGAAAGATGTGTGGTGCTGCACGACAGGCCAACGTTGCGGGGCGCGCTTCCATATGACTCCAAGGCTGGAAATGTTCCGCGCGAACCTGAGCCATGACCACAAACCACCTAGATTCGTAGTCGATGATGGTATTATTATAAGAATATGAGCAGTACGCATTAGGCGTTTTGAAGCGCACGCTTTAGTAACGCACGTTTTAAGAATAAAGAGGTCTGTCGTATACCAGTCATAAAGGAATTAAAAAAAACACCATGTGTTGCCATTAAAATTAAATAGATTTACATCAATAAATTTTCACTTTTGTAAATGATGTAGGTACGTACATTTTAAGAATTTGTAATTGAGAAGATAAAACTCAACTTACTGAAAAATCAATCTTCTTTAAATATTAGTCGCACCAATTGTTATTTCGTCGAAAAACTTTTATAGAAGAAAAGTTCATTATTATAATGGTAATGTGTCAGGTTAATAGGTAAATTTTGATTGGTTTGGACATTTGTGAGTGTAGCAATACAATACAAATACTCTTTACTGAAAACCACAAATCAGTACAAAACAATACAGAAACAAAGAACAAAGTAGACAATAGGCGGTCTTACCGCTTAATAGCGATCTCTTCCAGACAACCAATAATAGAAATAAGTTGGAGACAGATTAAGTAGGTGGCGGAAACAAATAGACAGGATAAACGCAGGGATAATAAAAACAACAATATCAACAACCGGCCAACGGCCGGCCGGCGGGGTGTAACAATCGGCCATCTTTGGTAACTTTTTTGGAATCCAATTATGACGACGAGTATAGTTGTCGCACCCGTAACCGCTCGGCACCGGCCACTTATAGGTGTAGCGCACTTCTGGTGTGTACAATTATTTGGGGTGCCTTGATTCCTGGAACGCGCGTTTCTAAATCGCGCGTTTTCGGACGCCTAATGTTTACCAGCTCCGCAGCGTTTGTACGCTCTGAAGTTTTATTGTTAATAATTATGTGCATTTGATGGTGGTTGGGAACCACGAGTAACGTATAAAGTATTTAATGGCAATTTTTGTTTGTTTATTAAGTTTATTTAAATGTGACTTTAATGTTCATTCTGTTAAATTCTAATTTCACAATGTATTCTGAATAGTAAGTTAATTTTGAGTTCGTTTGATTTAATATTTGTGTTTATTGTGATTAAAAATCAATGTTCAGGTATTATTTTGAACTTAAAAATCAATGTTGAGGTATTATTTTGCATGTTCTTGGTTATTTTTGTTTAATTTTCACATTCTTGTTATAATAAAAAAAAGGCTGCTTTTATTAACTTGATTATTTCATTTATTTGTATTGTCTTTTTTTTTCATGTTATGTTGAAATACTTTAGGCAAAGTTATCATAATTATTTTATTTACTTGTGAATATTTGGTTTAGCATTTTTTACTTAAGGTCGTCATAGATGATGCGTTCAATAGTTCACATGGAGTGGCCGTCTTCTTAGATCAGAATTCAGTATCAGGAATAAAACATTAGTTTTGGATGCCTTTGAATGAAAATCCGCCACGGCTCTACATTGGACGTTGTGAAGTTAAATCACTCATTTGGGTGAATGCATTTAATGACTCCATTATGGACACAATCATAGTGACGGCCTTCATAGACTTCACTTGCATTTACGCGTACCAATATAGTGAACACGAATCTCTTTGTTACAGTGACATGGGCTCAAAATCCAGCAGGGAGAACGGTAGCAATTCTCCAAGGGTTCACCTTCTACTGTGGTTTCCGAGGCAACATCACTGACATCTGGCGATGCACCAAGTGCAAAGCCCGGTTCAACCTAACCAAGGATCTGGAAATAATTAGCCCACAGATTCAGCACACGCATGCCCCGCCAAAGTTTTTCATTAGAAATGGGATGTACATCAAATTATAAATGAAAAAAAATCTTTAAAATATATCCAGATGTAGACTGTGCTGTACATGTAAGTTCCATTGAAGAGAATGCGATGGTTAAAGTGTTTTGTAAAATACAAACTGCTAATTGATTATTAGCAACGGCATATTTTACAAAATAAAGTAGCGTCTCTTGTTCTAAGCGAATTATCTGAATATTTGCAACACCTTCTACGGTAACAATGACTCTAAAGTTTTCTATTGAAACACAAAAGCATAATTAAAACATCGCCCAAATAAAGTCTTAAGGTGATTTTGCATTCCGATCACACAATGTTATACATACAAAGTAACATGACGCTTCAAGTAAGGGGCTAGACATAAATGCAATGCATACTCGTACATTCTTATAAGAAGACAAGTTTCCAACGAGTTGTGACTTTCAAATAAAATATTTACTATCTTCATAATAAAAAGAAAGACAAGATGGAAGCGAAGTTAAAAAATATCTTGTCTATGTGTCAGTTTGCCACACTTTTAGTTATAGATGGCTTTATTGTGCACCATACATAGTAAGCACAGCAAAAAACTCCGTTGGTTGCATGGTTGGAGTGGCGCAAAAGGGTCCGAATGTTTTCCCGTCACATGTCAACCATGCGAAGGGAGATGCTCAGACTTCGTCTTAAGCATTTGGTTTCTTTTTTACAGTCCAGGTGCATCAAACTCATAGAGGGAAAGATATAGCAACTCTCAATGGATACACGTACTACTGCAGCTTTCATGGACCTGCGCACACTTCCTGGCGGTGCACCGTAGGAAGGAGATGTAAAGCACGTTTCAGCCTTTCCACCAGTAATCAGAAAATATTTAACGAATGTCGACAACACGTGCATGACAGACCAGTTTTTGTTATACGAAATGGAATATTCTATAAAATTTCATAATATTTTCACTTATATTTTGACGTTAGGATAGCCTAGCGGTCAAAGAATCTGAATGCCAGATCGACGTCGATCGACTAGTTTAATTGGTGTCAATTTGTGCTGTGGTATTTAATACTTTACTTTATTTAAATACGTAAATTAGCCTCACCAGAATATATATAAATTCAGTAGTCAAAATACTACCAACATTAGTTCTAGTCTGGTTCAGATCGAGATCTTATAAGCATATGCCAGAAATAAATAAATGTGTCTGAATCTTAATCGAATTTCCTGAATACTTACTTGACTTATAAATCAAAATAGAAGGATCATTCAATTACATCTCCCAAACACAATTTACTTTGAGTTGTATGTAGGTAGGTATATTTTGTTACTGAAATTTGACTCTCCTTTCAGTGCTTATGGTTAGAACTCGACATGGAAAGGAAATGGCAATTCTAAACGGGCATACCTACTACTGCGACTTCCGAGGTTACGCGGCCAAGGCTTGGCGGTGTACGAAAGGGAAATCGTGTAAGGCGCGGTTTAACATGACCGCAGACTTCAACATCTATAAGGCTTGCCTGTACCACAACCACCCAAAGTCGAGGTTTGTCATACAGAATGGGATCAACGTGAAACTCAGTAAACATCAATTTTGAAAAAACTTAAATGAGAAAATATTTTTTTCTGCCATGAATTTATTGATTTTTATG
Organism: Pandemis corylana; assembly: GCA_949127965.1. Classification (NCBI taxonomy): domain Eukaryota; kingdom Metazoa; phylum Arthropoda; class Insecta; order Lepidoptera; family Tortricidae; genus Pandemis; species Pandemis corylana. Next base: position 4,042,635 of record OX421859.1, on the reverse strand, counting down.
AAATATATATTATTTTGAAATAAATAAGCACATCAACCTTGAGCACGCACAAAATGATTCTGTGATAGATGATATTTTTTAAGTTTTGCTACGAAACTAAAACATTGTCACTGGCTCATTCTTTCTTTTCAAAAATCCTTTATCACATTGACCATCTTCAAACTTTGCAAACAAGCTTCCATTATAAACACGATGTTAGTTCCTTGGTATTTGTTTTCTTAATTTTTTTTTAAGAATACTCGGCACTGTTTATTTGGGTACTCCTAATAAATTGTTATAAATTTTCTCATCACATTTTTAATACTGTCATTACTTTCCAGTGATTGTATTGGCTAAGTCTCGCTACACGGGCAAGCACTTGATCATGTTCAACGAATATACCTACTACTGCAAAAAACAATGCAAAAAAACCAAATACTTCAACTGGTACTGCTCTACACACAACTGTAGAGGATGCAACGCTAAGCTGAAGTTGGATGAGAACTTTGTTATCATGGGCTTTGAGAACAAACACACGCACCCACCAGCAAAGTATTGTATACATCAGGGACAGTATATCAAAATGTAGCATGAATTTACTTATGTTTTTTACCTTTTAAACGCCATAGACGCGTGAAGTTATCTAGGTTCCTACAACAGACTGCCGACCGATACATACATACATACATACATACATACCGTCTCGCCTCTTTCCCACAGGGTTAGGCAGAGACTACTTTGTTCCACTTGCTACGATCCTGACATACCTCTTTCGCTTCATCCACAGTCATCAATCTCTTCATATATGCTCGTCGGTTGGGTACTCCTTTTTTTTTTTTTTTTTTTTTTTTTTAACGTGTGGAAAATGCGCCTTATGCATCTCCGCGCTCGGGGCAGCATACGAACGGAGGTATGACGGGCTCTCCATCTCGCCGCTGCCTTCCCTATGGAAGGAGGGGAGAGGCCTACCGTCTAAAAACACACACGTTCCCTCCAGGCCTTGAGCTGCGGGCGTTGCGGGCGCACACGGTGACCACCGCAACGTCCCGCTGGCCGCCCCGGGATGGGGCAGGTGGCGACGGCACCGTTGAATGCGGGTTCCGGATTCCCCGCCCTCCCCCGCCGGTGACCGTCTGCTTTTTTAAAGAGGTTAACTCCTCGTAGCCCCCTCAGCGGCCCACGTTCCCAGCGCCTGCGGGCCGGGGTTACGTGACGACCGACGTGACCGAGATCACGCCGCTCCGTTGATTTTTATAGAGGTTTACTCCTCGCGGCCCCCCTATCTTGAAAAAGACGAGGCGGCCCACGGTCCCAGCCCTACGGACCAGGTTTACGTGCCGACCGACTGTGACCGAGGTCACATCGCTCCGCTGGATTTTTATAGAGGTTGGGTACTCCTGACCTGACCTTTTCTAACGTCTCTTATTTGGTCTCGGAACGTCCGTCTAGGCCTTCCCCTCCCAACGCAACTATTCACACTCCCCATATAGATCTGTTTAGTTAGTCTACTTTCATCCATCCGCTCAACGTGACCAAACCAACTAAGCATACTTTTTTCTATCCTAGTCACCATATCCTCTTTCACACCCGCACGTTCCCTTATCCACTATTCCTTATTCTATCCTTCAGTGATACACCTTCCATACTTTTAAACGCTCTCATTTCTACTGCACCGCCCCAGCCGACCGATATCACAGATAATTTATTATGTCTACTCAGCCCAATTTCACCATGATGTTGATGATGATGATCCTACCGACAGATTTTGGCCACGTCGACCACTTCGACTCCTAGTTGGTTTGACGGCTAGTTACACCACGATAGCGGCCTACGATTATGAGATTGAAATTTATATTCTCGTGACATGGTGTAGGTAATTTGTAAATTGCAAATTTTCTATGCATCGTTGGCGTTTGAAATGGTAGTAGGAATAGTGTGCTTTTTTCATTACTATATAAGGAATGGACGTGTCTTTGCCGTTTTCTGCATTGGTTTATTTTATATCAATTATATTGGAGGAGGTGATGCTTGTAAAACGCTGGAATGCCTTATCATACATGAAATTGTTTTCCAAAAAAGTCAACTCTTTCTCTACTATGAGCTTTTTAATTTTATGTTGCCTTACGTTTTGTTAAAGTCCAATTTTTCATAGAAACTGTTCAAAAATAAATAAATTAGTAGTCATTAATTTGAATTCGGTTTGTAAGAACGTTTATTTAATTGTCAGATCCATAAAGGTAATAGAAAGTAGGAAAGTTTCTCAATTTTAGATTGTGGAATCGTTACGTTTAAACGTATTCATCATAACCACGCCAAAGAACAGAGTATTAAATAATTGGTCAGTTCCGTCTGTTTTCCGGGAAATTACAACTTTATCTGGTGATTTTCTAAAATATGTGTGTATAATACAGTAATATATATTACACTCTTAATTAATTAGGTTAATGTGTTCACTGAGCTCACTTCGAGAGCATATTCACTCGGAAATTCTATTAGACTGTAAATGCCTAATTATTTAACTCTATTATACCTTTTCAAAAATAGGGGTTACATTATAGTTTGGCTTGGGTTAGGAATAAGTTGCGTTCTTCACAGCAAGCAGGCAGTGTATGGATTATATTTTATCTTTCTAATTTGTTTTATATTAGCTAGATGTTTAGTTCTACAGTTAAAGATAGACAACTAGATATGCCGTTTAGGCAACAGAAAGTAAAATTAAATATATCTTAAACGGTTAGTCAAGTCTGTCTTTGACTGACTTTGCGGTGTTAGTATAATACATTTAATTCGGGATTATTTTATGTGTGACTATTTGTGCGTTACTAATAATTATTATCAATCAATATTTATTTGTGTTTGAGTACCTACGAATAATTTGCATTGTGTTTTAATTTAGCAATGCGCTTTCTAAAGCTAGAAGGATAGTGTAAGGTAACGGTGCGAAATTTATTTATTAACAGTAGTTTCGATTTCAGATTTTTGTATAATAAAGAACAGTGTTTTGGAGTATGGGAACAATACGTACTACTGCAAGCGAAGGGACCGGCCAAGGATTCAGTGGTATTGCAGGAACAGGTTGAAAGGTTGCCGTGCCTTTATCATCACCTATAATGACAACATCATCAATATAGAAGATAAGCACAATTGTTCACTACTTTGACAGTTTCAGTTTATTTTGGTCTTTTCTGTTTATTTATATCACGTGTTACGTATGTTGCACAAGATAGATGTAAATATATTTGTTATTGCGTCATACGTTACATCTGTATGAATATTTCTAAAATATCTGGTTACATTTTCAAATCAATGAGTCATTGGGTGCTTAAGGAAAGTTATTCGTCTCGACAATTTAATGTGGTTGTTAATAATCAAAATGTAATTATGTGTGTAAATTTTAACTCTAGAAAATAAATGATATTAATTATAACGTTGACTAATATTTAAACTTTATTAGTTGCGAATGAATAGCACGCTTAGTTTTAAATACCAAGTATGTTTGTCGACGGCTTGTTTAATGACACAATTATTATATTACAGTGTGTTTCATACAACTTAGCAGCGGGAGGCATCTACTCTGTTATGGCGGTTATACATTCTCATCGAATGCCAAATCACTGGCAGGCCAGAGCACCTGGTACTGTTCGAGACGCAAGAGCAGAGACTGTCGAGCGTCGATCAAAGTGATCAACAGAAAAGTCCATTCTTATCGTAACGATCACTCGCATTGACCTGCCCAAGTTACGAACATCAAATCTAATCTCCAATAACGGTTAATTCATAACAACTGTTGTGTAGTACTTATCTCGATTTAGCCGTTACGGGGTTGGAAGGTTTGGTTCTAGGTTCTAGTTAATAAACAGACTGTATATCCCATGGAAGTTATTAAATAATATCTTGATCCCTATAATCAACTTTCCTAATTTGGACTTGAATAATATTTTTAATGATTAGATCACTACATAGTATAAAACGAAGTCGCTTTCCGCTGTCTGTCTGTCCCTATGTATGCTTAGATCTTTGAAACTACGCAACGGATTTTGATTCGGGTTTTTAAATAGATAGAGTGATTCAAGAGGAAGGTTTATGTGTATACGCAGACGAAGGCGCGGGCAGAAGCTAGTTATGAATAAGATCCGAGTAAGATGGCTACAAAATATAAGCTCCGAGTTCGGATCGTGGTAGGAACAAATATTTGACCGTATTAGTATGTGAAAATCATGTATAAGTATAATAAGTAAATATGGCATCATTTGCAGATCAGATTTTGTTTCGATTATCCAACCTTTAAGTTTTCAAGTGCGGAAAAGTTTTTCGGTCTGGCTGGTACTAACCACGTAAGTTTCCAGACTATTACCGGGGCATAAATATACTCATAGTACTGCCAATTGCACCAAAGTAGTCCGTGACCTCTTAGAAAGCCATTCAAGTTTGTTGACTCACTCACTCTTACGGGTTTGAGACTTGAATCGGCTGAGTGAGGGAGACAGCAAGACAAACCCGAATGTCATTCTAAGAAGCTCACAGACTGTAGGTACGCTTGTCCAACTGGTTTCCTTATATAAGTGTGTTGTAAACACTACCAAACTTTTTCGCTTTTTAAAACTTGCAGTTGTTTTTTGAGTAATCGTTATTGATTGATCTTTATTTTTGTTTAGGTTATCGTTACCAGCTACTCCCACTCCGCACCGGTGGCCATCTTCTTGTAATGGGAAAAGAGTCATATTCAACAAATTGTAAGAAAATACTAGAAAAATCAATATGGTATTGTTCAAAGAGAATCAGCAAGAAATGCCGCGCGTCGGTGAAAATGATTGAAGGGGAAATTGTCGCGCACATCGGCACGCATTCACATTGACGTATTTATGCATCGTACTTTACTGTTAAACTGTATTAAACAAAATACTAATTTTGCGTATTCATTGCCATTTATGTATCTATTCTGCGTCCAAGATAACGAGTTAGGTAGTACCTATTAGAAACCTCAGCAAGCAGCTGATTGGTCAACGACATGAGTCACAAACGCATCGGACAGGTTCACATTACAATTCGAAACTTCTTGCGCCGCCCTTCTTTTACATTTACCTACTTTATATTTTTTAATATTGACTTTTGACATGCATAAACGAACATATTTAATGTCTGTAAGGCTGCTTCTTTACGCCATTACGCCCACCGACCTTCCTTTGCCCCTTTCATTTGCATACGAAAGTGTAACAGAGAGAACGCTATATTAACTCGTTAATTTGGACGCAGTATAGAATATTTTGTTTACAAATGTTTTTAAGTAATTTAATAAAATAATTATTTCACTTGTATGTTACTTTGGTTTTGCCTTCACAAACATTTTTGAACGTAACAATATTTAATTTAGATAATGGAAAACGGAATTTGTAATGGTGTCGTACAGACACATCATTCAAGCATATGACGCTTGGCGACAAAAATTAGCATAGTAACAAGGTCACGTGACAGCTAGTAGCAGATAGAAAAATTCAAAGGCTTGCTGAACTGCTTTGGGTGGTGAAGCGGTATAGCATGCATCACGGAATGATGAGGATCCGGGTTCGATCCCCGGCCATAGCTTTACTTTGTGTTCTGATTTTCAGTGTCGTTTAGAATTTTTTTTAAACAAGATACGATCGGGTCGGGATAAGGTAAAGAATTATGAATTGTTGTTTTCAGCTGTATTTTTTCCTACATCAAGAGGTCACTGCCGACTGTTGCTTGATAACCAGACATACTGGTGCGCCAGACCCGACTTGCGAGACCCGAATACCGTGCGGAGATGGAGCTGTTCCAGGTTAAGACGCAGCAGGTGCCCAGTGGTGGTCCTAGTGAGTGGCACCAAAGTGATTTCTGTACTCAATGAACATAATCATGTTTGAAGATAGTGCTGGTATTTCGCAACGGACAATGAGAAATATTGATATCTACTAGTATAGCATACATTACGAGAAGGTACATAAGAAGTTGCGCGATGTCGCCAGGTATATCAGAGGCAATCGGCCGGCTTCGCTTGACTTGCCGTGGGACATTTGTCACCTAGTGTATCTGTGGCTTAATGTTATGGGTCTCACAACGAGAGGGTGGCCATCCTGGTGCGGTATACATTCGTGTGTACTCGCATACCTATTGTATTGTCGTATTTGGATGCTTAGGACATATTATATTGGAAGCTTATTTCTGAATTTGTTTGTTCTCACACTGATCTTGCAGGAAACTGTAACGTAAGTTTTTTTTGATATACCTTAGATTAATGTTTCAGTTTAATGGTATTTTAATGAAAAAAATTGACCCACTGTTCGTTAGTTTTTCCTTTTAATTTCATATGACTTTCACTTTTTCTTTTAATTGATCAAAATAAGGCGGCCTTGGGATGTCCAGAATTTTGTTTTTTTAGTTACTGTCGTACTTTGAAAAATAAATCCTACTTACTATTTTTTTTCTTTTCTTAGGTGTTAATTATCTCCTCTTGCTTCTTTTTTTCTACTCAAAGGTTTTTTCTGTGCTATAACGCTTACGAATTTATTTACTTTTAGTTGTAGAGCTGATACCTACAACGAAGGGGAACTACGTGCTCCGCGTAGGTAGCTACATGTATTCGAGTAACTGGAATCGCCCAAAAGAGTCCCAGAACTCTCGTCGCTGGTACTGTTCACAGAGAAAGAAATACGCTTGCCAAACTGTTGTGACGACTGTACTCGGCTCCGTGGTGTCTACCAAAGGATCGCATAATCATTCCGGATATTACGGCGATGTTTAAAGTTACAATACATATTTTTGAACACTGGTAAGAGCGGGGAAATACAATGGTTACAATGTTACCACTCTCCATTCGTACCGTCATGGGTTCGCTACGCATCGGAAAGTTAAAAAAAATAACTGGAAAAGTTAAATAATTAACTGCCAAGGTAAAATTATTACGTATTTATAAAGTATTATTTGCTACTTATCCAAAACTTCGAATAGGTACCTTAATTCAAACATGTTTTTCGGAATACATACCCAATTTGATAGTGTTTCTCGTGATTTAGGAGTGAATAGGGTGAAGAAGTAATACTCAAATGTGTGCCAACTATAGTAGGTATAATAATTATTCAAATGCCATAAAGTTAAATAATAGAATACCATCGAAGCTCAAAAAATGTCTTTAATGTCAACTAACTTTAATATTAGTCGTATTTTTTGTTGAGTCTTAGTTTTAAGTTGTTTGTGGCATAAATAACAAATACGACTTCTTGTGATAAAATAAATATAATAAAAACAAATAGACATTATATAAAGCAGGATTTTACTCTACGTAATGCCTACAGCGAAATAACATTAGAACGCTGACTGCTGATTGTTTTACTATTATGCATGAGCTCAAACTCTTAAAGTAGCGCCGGTCTCTTTCTCCAACATATACTAATAATCTTTACCTTCCAGTGAACATCGGCTGGTCACAAAAAGGACAGATGAGACTCTCCTGCGCAGGGTACACCTTCGTTCTCCCCAACCACTATCGCCGCAGCATCTGCAAGCGCTGGTACTGCTCCACGGACCGACCCAAGGGCTGCAAGGCTTTCGTCATCACCAAATATGAGGAGATCATCTCCATAAATAACAGTCATAACCATCCGACCAGAACGCCTAGGTGTCAGGTGGTCAATGTGGCACAGTAAAATTCTAATTAAATATAATGGAGAGATAGTTTCATTGAAGAGTTTGAATTAGCGGCTTAGGGCTCATGACAGAATACGTGGTGTCAATAAAATAATGGAGAAATAGTTTCATTGAAGAGTTTGAGTTAGCGGCTTAGGGATCATGACAGAATATGTGGTGTCAATAAAATCTGAACATCTGAATATGGCAACTTAGTGGGATTGTTATAAAATAAACTTAACCTATCTTAAACCAATCTGTAGATTAAATTAAACGATCAAAAATGTTCGTTTAGCTATGCATTTCAAACTTATGACCTGTTGCACCACTCTCTGTGAAGTTCCTGTTACCTTACATACACATACATACATACCGTCACGCCTCTTTCACACAGGTGTAGGCAGAGACTACTTTATTCCACTTGCTACGATCCTGACATACTTCTTTCTGCTCGTCGGTTTCGGTGTCGGTTTCGGGTACTCCTGACCTGATCTTTTTCCAAAACGAATCCTACTTGGTCTCGGAACGTCCGCTGACAAAACCTTAAGTGTCAGTTATCTATGATATGGTCTCTATCTGTTACGTAGTATAAAATAGAGAGGGAGTCATAGATAACTAACACGTAAGATAACAGGAAGTTTATAGAGAGTGGTGAGACAGGCCCTTTAATGCGTTTTGACTCGCACCCATTACTAATGTACGAGTACTTATGAAATAAATTAATCAATGTGTTGTAGAAATAAGTTAACCGAAGTTAACGAAGAAGGTTTATGGAGAAAGATCATGAGATATACCTATGAAATAGTTTCATATAACGTAAGATAATTATTTATTGTATCTTTGTAGGCAATTCAATTAATTGGGTACCTACTAATAGTGATACACAAAATATGCAGTAGCGTAATAATAGGGTGGTAGGACGGGCAAAATGCTACGGGCCCCTAGACCCTCGGGGCCCTGAACTCGCTGGGCGTACAGCACAGAAGGGACATTGATGCATCTCTTTAGGTATATAGAGGAAGGACGTCCATTGGATGAATTTGCCACAGGCCCCAAAAGTTATAATAGTTGCGCCAATGTTCAAATGCAGTATGCATTGCTGTGCCTTAGGGTGTCGTAGGTATCTACGTACTTATTTGTTGAAATGGCTTCATCCGTGCAAAATATGGCTACACGCTTACATAAATGCTTGCTAATATTTTTTATATTAATTTGTGTGTAATGTGCCTAATGTAATTATGTGTTGTATTAAACTGCAATATTAACTATTTGAATTAAGCTTTATGTAATTTAAGTGGAAGTATTATTGTAAACATTAGAAGATACTTATTAGAGTTGTAAAGAAATTGCCTATATTACCGTCATATGTTTGTATTGAAAACAACAATAGTTAGTAACAGGTTTTTTTAATAGTACAAATTGATATATATTTTCCTGACAACGAACGCTTTTGTGTTGTACAGTCGTTTGAGAACAAAGTGCATACAAACTTCTGAATACTCCCAAACATCTCTTATTATACGTATTAAGATATTACCTATTGTAAACCTTGATGAAATAAATATGGAATTCTGCTTTGTCAATATTCGTTACGTCATAATAATAAATAAGATCAAATCTCGCATGTAAAACCAAATACAGTGTATTAATTTATTATGATTAAGTTGGATAAATATTAACATACTTAAGCGTTAAAAACTGATATATAAGAGGAGATTTAATTAAACTTAATTAGCAGAGCAGAAATAATAATTTTATCGCTGAATTTATTTTATTCTTCTTTTATTTTTTTATACCTTTGCATGGTAAGTTGGTTGGTCAACGTCATATAGTATGAAACAACAAAGTGATTAAAAAGTTCGACACACCATACTATTTTTCTGGTGGTACGGAACTATATGACGCCGACTGTACGTGTAAACTGACTTGCAGTAATTTACAATGTGTTTTAAAATTAATCAGGAACATTTCAACAAGTGGTTGGGTTATTTTGAGTTAGTGTCGCTGTATTTTTCATTTTTTTTATTGTGGTTGTCCAATGTTTCCATAATAAACCGCGTCAAAGGCGGGATTAAATTTTGTATGAAAAAATTAATTAAAAAGCCTTTGTAGGGGTGTTCAATCAAACTAACTCAACCTCCTGCTGAAATATTTCTGAAAAATCTTAAAGACCTTGTATAATTTATATAAAATAAGGAGTTGAAAGGATTGGGTTCTATACCACTTCTGAAATAAGGAACCTCTGGTTCCTAATAAAAGACTTGAGATCATTCAAGGCATACAAGTACAATTTATGAGTGGTATTAGTACAATTTAACAGAAAATGGAACAAATAACGGATTATATGCAGAGCCGTAGGCTGGCAGGAGTCGTCTGACACATGGCAGCTAGCGCCACGTCAGACCGTCTACCAGCCAGCCACCTTTGAAAGAGGTTGCTTCCCGACATTAAATATAACTACGTGGTCTACATGAATAAAATGTACTGTTTCAGCCAAAATAATAATTGACCATTTTGGAAGGCAGAGGTTGATCCTCAACGGTCACGCCTACGCGCCGCACGCGCATTCCAGAGTCACCGGCAAGATGAGGTGGAGGTGTGCCGTCCGGCGGTGCTCAGCCAGAGTTCACACACTAAACAACGTCGTGGTGTATATGTGCGAAGAGCACAGTGCTGCCAGTCATCCTAAAAAATAATAAAGAGAAGGAACGGGCGCTATGAGAAGCTTCGACTGTTAAGGAAAGTGCAACCAGCTCTCTACAGCGAAAGGCTTTTATAACCATAGACGTAGGATCTGCATATACGTCGGCTATTGAGAAATAAAGTACGAAAGAGAAACCATCGTTTTGTTGACGCTGCCCGTGACAGACTGAGACAGACAGCAACTATATATAGGTCATAGCGTCCCGATTTGCCTTTGGATTTGTCAAAATAATTTACGAATTGTGCATGTTATACTATAAGAATTATAATAGAATATTACATCTGTTTTTGTAGCCATGGTGCCTTATTCCGTTAATACTTGTAATATAACAAAGACAAATAACCCCAACAATAACATGTTTCACAAAGAAATAAGTAAAATTCTGACATATATTCTGAAAAACATTTTGTCCGACTATTATGTTTTATGGCTAAAAATCGATGTTAACCGTTTTCTTCAAAATCGATATTGGTTTTCTTTTAGTTATAAAATCCTATAAACAAGATGTAATAAAAAGTATTCTGTATTTTTAATTTTTTTACTGTATTTTTGGTAACGCTTGGTAACTTGCCTCAGATAGATTTTAAATGCACTTTGAAGTGACTTGTTTGATTTGGCTATTTTAATTATTTTGGTTTATTTCTCAAAGCGGTGGAATATAACTATATCTTGGTAACAGTGGCAATATTTTACAACATACAACTACTTGAAGTTTATATAATTAATATACATACATACATACATACATACATACATATATCACGTCTTTATCCCTTACGGGGTAGACAGAGCGTAAGATAACAAAATCTTAAGGCCACGTTTAGCATGATTAAGGGCGTATAGGTGGAAAGGGAAATCAAAATAGTAATGGGTTGCTAGCCGCATGGCCTATAACATGATTCCTAAGACTTTCGCCCCTTACCTCGATGGCCTTTTACCATCTGCGCGGGAAAGAAGCAACTGGTAAATTCTATGTTTTTTGTTTACTCCCAGACCAGCATGGTTTTTTTTATTTAATTCTTGAGAAAAAGGCTCCAATACAAAATTTTAGTTAAATTTATGAACTTTTTTACCATAGTATTACGGTAACTCATAAACGTTGCACACGGCGATAAAGTTAGTTTTTTCAGTTCAGTGATACTTATTAAAAAGAAGTTATTTTCACAGTGTACTTCACGAGATCGCAGCGCGGGAACAAGTTGATATACATTAACGGCTACACATACTACAGTTACCGGGTCACGGGAGTCAGGCAGCGATGGAAGTGCACCAACCATCGCTGTGGCGCCTTCATGCTTATCATCGGTGACCATGTGGTGAAGTTTGTCTCTAAACACGCCCACCAGGTCAGCGAGTACATCACCCGCGGGCCGATGTGGAAGGCCAACTTGATGTGGTTAAATAGCAGTAAAAGTACCGACATTTAAAGGGTTAAGTGTGTTAGCTTTTAAGGGGATCTTTAGAGTGGATGTTGTATAATTTGCATTGAAAAAGAAATCGCCAGAGCTCTGCGGCAATTGCTGCTCTCTGATTGATCGACTCAAGTTCACGCGGGACGTCAAAGTTGAGCTAGCGAATATTTTATCGATATTGACAGAAATATTTGTCTGTGTCATGGCTCAGTGGATGAAACTCGCTTTAATAAAAAGTAAAATGTATAATTAGAATGAGTTTATTTCCTATTGGAGATGGTAAAATTATCGCGAAAAAAGTGCTAGTATGGCGTACGTCACTAACTTGATGCAGAATTAGGTGTCCTATTTAATTAGGTATTTATTGTTTAATTTTTTTTATGAACTAGGCTAATTGACTGGGAGTAGAATGATAAAAAAAGCATAATTGAGTTTTAGTATGTTGTCATTATCAATCTTTTTTATCTGGTATCACATTTGGATTAAACATATGTGTGGGCCCCGTTCTTCTAAAGTTTTCTCTGCAGTTTTACTAAAGTTTAGCTTCTGAACTTAACCGTTGTTTTACAAAATACTAGTCCGTACTTATTTGGAAATTTTGCAGGTTAGTATCTAAGGATAAATATTTGCAGGATGTTTAACAGTTGTTTAATATAAAACGCGCTACTTTTGTGTCATTTGATCATGCTTTACGACTAATCGCATATAACAGTATTTGCTATTTCTTTTAGAGTACGTGACTGAATAAAATAATAATTTAGCTATTTGTAATAATGTCTTAGTTTTTACAATTTATCTATAACCTAGATTCTAGTCATTTTATTTGTAAGCCTAGAGTTTGACATAAAAAAAGTCAAAATTTTCTTTTTAAGTGTGTGAAAAATGTGTCTGTAGTTTTTTTACAATACGTGTATGGTGTACGATTCAGGAGTTAGACAGGTTGTATTATTATATAGACATACTTACCTTGAAAATAAATATAAAAATGTCCAAAAATGTATTAATTGGAATTAATTTAATGTTTTGTAAGGGTTTGCGTGGTATATGTACGATGAAACTTTCCCGGTACTGTTACAGACAAATTCTATAAGGTGTCTTTTGATTCTCAGATTTCGTGTCGCAAGTAAGTGATCCGCATAAGCATAAGAGGAGATGCTGGGATGAAATGAAGATGATAGAAGCGGTCACAGCGGTCCGCGAAAAGAAAATGGGTCTCAAGAAAGCGGTGAAGCTGTATTCAGTTCCAAAGACCACGCTGAGGAGGTTTGTGCACAGCACCAAGTCTGCTACTGACGTGGTGCAGACGTCTCTTGGCAAGCATTCAAAGTCTATTTATATTTTATATGATTAGTAAAAAACTTCTTGAGTAATAGCAGTCAATAATGTAAATAAAAGTTTACGCAAGAGTCATAGCGTGTACTGGTGCCTTATCATGAAGTCTTAATGCGATTCAATTCCGACTCAGTTCAGGTTTTAGCTGTGATTTTAGTATAGATCTGACAGAGAGCAAACCTAAACTGAATCGGAATTGAATCTCATTAAGACGTCATGGTAACACCCCCCCGGGACGTGAGTCAGTGGGCCACCAGGCCACCACAGAATATTATCATAGTAAATATATTGTTTTGTCTATGGCAACGCCTATCGAATGAAGTTTAAATATCATTATGGAAAAGTTCTGTGGTGGCCTAGAAACGTAGAAATCCAATTGGATGACTGTACGTAGCAGGCGATTTTCTTGGCTAATTTATTAAAATAACTCTACCCATAATATTTTTAATCTTAAAATTTCCCGGTACATTATATCGCCTTTATCAAATTATATTTATTTGTGCTGTTTATTTAACCTTGTACCTGGTTCATTTAAGACTTATACGTGCATGTATGTATTTATCTTAATAACGTAAACGGTTTTGGGAAATATTAATTAGACTGGCTATTTTCTAGTTTTTCCATTAAAACAATTGTCACTGTGGTTTGTTTTTGTAACCATAATTATTCATATTATATAGCCGTTTTGGCGATCTCTATTCATTACGAGGATTTAACCAATATGCCAGATAACAATACTGTCATCCTAATTCAAAAGGACGCATGTCCAAAAAACCAAATGTAGTTTTTTTTAAAATTTGGTCAGTTAAGACATCATTCTATCGTAATTTTCTCAAAACCTTTTAATCAGATATGCGTCCTTTTGAATTAGGACGGCAAAATACTCTGCCTCTCTTTAATGGTTGGCTAGTAAATTCGTTTGATGGTGTGTTATTCAAATAGTAATAATTACGTATACATTTCAGCTCTGATGGCACATTTTGTGAGAGGTAAAGGCGGTGCGGAAGTTCTAGTCATGGGAGGGTTCAGATTTCGTAAGAACTACGAGTCTAACCATCGAGTCAGGTGGAGATGTACCACCCACGCCAAATTCAACTGCAAAGCAGCTGTTTACACCGAAGGATCTAGAATCTATTCTTATAATATAAGACATACTTTTCCATTAGAATTGTTTAGAACTAGGCAGTTGTATCAATAGTCTTAAATAATACAGAAAGCAGTGGGTGGTCCACCGTGCAGTTCACTTCGCGTATGACCGCAACGTTCGGAAGCCTTTTACTCCGAATTCGATTTTCGAAGTTGGTTTGGTGACGTTCCGTTCTTACTAATAGTCATTAACGGTCATTAGCGAGAGGGACGGTATGTCACGAACTCTGAAAATCGAATTTTGCAGTAGCCCCCTGATCGTATGTGGTCGCGATCGATCCTCAGCAGTGAGGGAACGAGAAAGAAGGAATGTCGAAGTGAAAGAATGGGATTCGATTTCGTAAACTATTGTTTGGAGTAGTTGAAATTGATTCGAAAATATTGGGTATATTATATTCGATAGCTAATGAGTTGATGATTTGAAGCATATTATTTGAAACTGCTGATATATAATACCTACAATTGTTAGGTTATGTAATTCAATAAAGTTGGCCATGTGTAAATTGATCTCGCGCTCTGCGCGGCTAGCACAAGAGTGCGCGTGAGCTGTCTTTACTGTTCGTTCTATAAACGACCAGCTCTCGCGCGTTCTTGTTTTAAGCCTTCGAGTTTGTAAGTATGTTTTGCCAAGGTAAAAAAAAAAACTTTGTTTTTCGTAGACCTAATTATGGAATAATGGAAATCAGTGATTTGTGGATTTTTTACATTACTTCTGTCGGTCGAGAGTTGCTTCTTGCCATTTTTTATATTTATATGGCAACTGACAGTACCCTCTAGGTTTTGATACACTCGGTTTTTGTATGAAAGTATACTTCCGAAAGGAATAATAACGAATAAAATTTAGAGAACTTCGTAAATCATTTTAATCTAATAATATTGAAATTAAAAAGTTCATCGCTTGTATGTAATAATAATTAATTAAGATATCGGTGTTGTGAAATGTATTGTATGACTTCTAGTTATACAGGCTGGATAAGATAAGTTGGTAATGGAATTACCAACTCCCTTTTTTCTTCTGATATGTATCGTCGCTACCAAAGTAGCCTAAATCCACCAGATTGGTATTGGAATTGTGTTCTCTATCAACCATCTATACCAATAATCCCCATTGTAATGGTTTTGACTTGCAAATAATATTTTTAAGTCCAAGTGTTTTACAACCACCTTCTTTCTATGTGTATTCTAGTCTCGTGGTTATGCAATTAAATAAATGTTGTTGTCATTTTAGTTAATTATAAAAAAAATATTTACAATTATGAACAATTATACTACTTATATTATTTTATTCTACTCCCTAAATCCCGCGCACAGCTGATTCTTTCCATCATTGCCGTAAGAAAGAAACGGCTGTGTCTTTGTGGTGGTCACCCTGATTGAGCCCACCATTCGAGCAAACAAACTGTATCATTATAATTATATATATCTGACGCTTATGTCTGCATCAAATTTACCTCATTAAGTTCGTAATTAGTTCTTAAACGGTTGGTCAGTTTTATGTTTTAGAATAATTCACCTCCAGCCTTTGCTCATTATTGATATTAGTTTTAATCCGCAGTGACGTTCGTGACATCGCAAAAAGGCAACAGGATGCTGAAACTCAACGGATACACGTATTACAAGCATTCCTCGTCGTCCAGGACTGACACAACTCGCTGGGCATGTTCCACGCACTACGCCAAAGGCTGCAAGGCCAGGATTGTAATGGTGTACAACAACGTGGTGTCCGTGAGGGATGAGCACACCCACCCTCCAGTGGCTGTCCACCCGTCTGTCAAGTATCCGTACAACATGTCAATTACTTAGATCTGGCTATTTTAGGAATATTATCGATCTCCCGGGATCTGTTTTCACTTGGATACCCAGCGCAGCCAGTTTCAGTAAAATGTACTGATTGTTTTTTTTATAACATACGGTGGTAAACATGCGAGTGGGTCACCTGATGGTAAGTGTGTACCTCCACACCAGTCTAGAGGGCTGAGATGGAAATACCTGACGTGCCAGTAACTTCACCGGTTGTCACTCTCCAAGTTGGGATACAGCAGCACAAGCACTGCTGCTTGGCGTCAGTTTTAGCAAGAAAGATGGTGATGGCAATCCGCACGGACCTTGCAGGTTATTATGGTATCCTTGTGAAAACAAACCCTAGAACTATACTTCTTAACTTAATTAAGAGCTGAAACTAGTAAAAGGCGCAGGGATGAGTGTAATGGTAGACGATCATAATGTTATGATTGTTCGTTCCCGATGATGTAGGTACGCACATAAAATGTTGTAGCGGTTGAGCTATGACATTTTTGAATGTTTAAATTCAGTGTGATCAATTTGGCCATGAATTTTTATATTTTGTTAAGAGAAATGTAATACAATTTTTTAATGCGTACTCCCTGTTGTGTAAACTCCGTTTCAATGGAATCTGATAATTTTAACCTTGTATGTACGTCCCTATTGATCGATTGTAATTCAATTCAAAATTTATTCTTGCAAATCGGCCGCCAAGGGCTCTTTTACATGTCTTTTTTGAAACCAGCGCATTCGGAAAGACCATCATTGCCAAGAAGAAAGCGCCGCAAAGAACTTGGCAGAAAGTCATTTTTTCAAAATAAAATACATTAAGCTACTACGATAGTTAAATTCTACTTTAATTAAACACTTACAAAAAGGATGTAGGTATAAGGTCCCCGAGCCTTAAATGATATTAGTCTATAGTAGAGATGTTTATAGTCTCTACTAGTCAATGATTACAGTTCTTGGGACCTCCATAATCGGTGTCCATGTTGGCTTTAAATGTCTACAAGATTGACAGATTCTATTGAAATGGATTTTATTCAGAAACGCTAGTTGAACTTGTGTTCAATTAATATTCATTTTTATTTGTAGCGACTTTCAGAGCTTTGTTTGCCAGACAGACAAAATATAAATTATGTTATGCTATACTTAACAAAGTTTGTAACCGCATATTAATAAGATAAGTACACAACCTACATTTTTCTGTGTTAGCTTGTAGAGCACACTTTATTGCAAATGAGAGACGACTGGGCATAGGAATCATGTTATAGGCGATGCAGCTAGCAACCCATCACTATTTTCATTCCCCTTTCCACTTACACGCCCACAAAAATACTAAGTGTGGCCTTTAGGTCTTGTTACTTTAGGCTCTGTCTACCCCGTAAGGGATAAATACGTGAATTATGTGTGTGTATGTGTGTGTGTGAGAGTAGACGATTTCAGGAATCAAACATTGTTGACTAGTAAAAGTGATTGCGAGACATTTTTTAAAACGGAGGCATTTTTTATAATCTATGTTAGTACTTTTCACGTTATTTCCCCTAATAGGGAAGTGAATTTGCACGTGAGTATTAGAAACTTTTTTGTAGGTACTCACTATATTTAAGTTCTCTTACTTTGTAACTGTAAGTATACTATACGTTATAGTGTTTGTATCGCAGCAAAATTAAATTATGTCAAATATTCTTTAGCGTTGCATGATTATTATATAACAATTTACAAAGTAGTTTCTCTTCGTAATATGTTAAATTTTATGTTAATCAGTATAACTTAAATCAATATTTAGGTTGTAATTTAATTTTGTAGTTTAACCTTAACATTTTCTGTGATATATTTCTTTCATATACTAAATAAACGAGATCGGAAAACAATTCGATAATATTCAATCGGTTTTGATTTTTGGTAGTATTCTACAATCCATACTAAATACATAAATATTTCGCTTGGTACCTTTTAATTGAATTTAATAAGTAAATTATATGTAATGGACTTTCATATGATATTAATGTTGTTTACTTTTAGCTTACGCTGCAGAGTTCACAATGTCATCAAGGGGCAAAAGTAGGCTCATAGTAAATGGTTGTACATTCCGACTGAACGGTCCTTCTAGCCGTGACAAGAAGTTCCGGTGGCGCTGCGCCAGCCACGAAGCTTATGGCTGCCAGGCTGTAGTGCATACTCTTGAAAACACCATATTATTCTACAAAGATGAGCATACTACTTATTTACCGAATTAAATAGTAGATTAATGCCGAGGCCTGGGAAGTAGCCTTTTGCTGGATGAGTAACTTGTTGAAAAACAAGAACCGCTGGTAAGTGTTTTTTGGAGTTACGAGTCCAGCAATTGCTCTTCCAGCTGAGGCAGATATAATGATTTTCTCAAACATTGAGAGCAACAATTTTGCAGTAAACTTCCTCGCAACTTAGGTGGTTTTCACGTTCCCGCCTTTTTTCTTAAGTTTTTTTTTATGCTGTAGTGTAAGTATGTATCTATCACTTGTGTATATATGTTCATTTGACTGTGTGTGTGTGTATGTGTCCATATAATGTGTGATTTATAATCAATAATTGTAGTCCTATTCGAGATCTGGTTGTTTCAATACATCTCCACGCGCCCAACCTCATAATGCCATCTGGCACCGTAAGCTATTTGAGACATTAATAAAAACGTTAGACTCGAACAAAACGCGCACTCCTCGGCCATCGACTTGGCTACATGACATTGTTGTTCAGTATTCCATAGTCTCTTTGACTTTAATAAAAATTAAAACAAAGGGTTCAGCAATCCGATTTATGGTCAGAAAATCGCGCCTGCTATTACTGACACGGCGCTGCCACAATTATCGTATATTTCAACCGATTTGCGAAAAGATCTTATTAACACAACTACGTTACTTAAAACTTAAACCTTTCTCGTGAATCAGTCTATCTATTGTTGAAAACCGCATGAAAGTCCGTGCGACAGGCACAGTGGTGGACTTTGATTTATAATGTAGTGATCATGAACTTCAATAATAGTCTTATTTTCAGATTATTCAGCAGTGTTTACGACTTCATCGCGAGGGAACAGTATTCTGATGGTGGATGGTTGCAGGTTTCGACTGAACAGCACTGTGGGGCCCAAGATAAGATGGCGGTGTTCCACCCATGAGAAATACGGCTGTAGGGCCGTGGTGCATACTATAAGTCACTCCATAGTATTCTACAAAAACTCACACACTACTTCCTAAAATGCTGGCTAGTACAAGCGGTGGTCAGAAGAAATTGACAATCTGTTTTTTTTGTGTGCTTATCTGTCGGTATCTTCCTTAGGTTTGAAACAATTTTAATGTTTTTTCTTCGATGGAATATGTGTCGCAGTTGACATTATACAAAATTTTGTCGAAATCGGTTTTGATCAGGAATACATCTATTCAAAACTCCTCAATATGAAGTTCGTGTTAGTAAAAACACGATGTTATAAAAGCTGTAACTCGCAACGCAATACTAATCTAGTTAACAAACACCAAAAATGTAAAGACGTTTCTAACTCCGCTCTGCCTTCAGTTCTCAGTTCTCTCATCTTTAATCAGGATAATGTATTTACATTTATTTACATTAACTAGCATCCTTATATAGGATCAAATACTTTTTATTCATACATGAACAGTTGTTAAGAGTGAAATGTGCATTTAAGTCAATAAACACATTTTGTTTTGTTTTTGTCTTTGTTAAATGTGATAAGTATCAATAGAAGGTGATTTAGTCATAAGGTGGAGAAAAATAACTTAATCATCAATTTAGGTCTTTAGTTTAATTACTTATTAAATCTTGCCCAATTTCAGGTCCAGAATTTATTGTATCGTCAAAAGGAAGCCGGCTTCTTATATATGAAGGCGTCAAATACAGATTGGACAATATTAGACGAACACAGAGTCCCAAGCTCCGTTGGAGATGCAACGTTCCCAGGTGTAAATCTGCTGTCTACACTATAGAAAACCAAGTAGTCCGCATTAAAGGTCATACACACCACTGATATGTTGGTTTAAAAACTATATATTTTTATGTAATTTGTTATAAATTTTAATAAAAAATATTTTATATTACAGTTTTTCTCTTTTGTAGTAACATTGTGATTAATATTGAATATGATTTTAAAAGTCAGGTCAAGTTTGATCTATTACAGTGAATAAATCATAAATAAACAAACATTCCTTTCGATATCTGCCAAATTTCGAAACTAATTTCAGATGCGCGGGCAATATTTACTGTATCGTCTAGAGGCAGCCGAATTCTTATACACAAAGGCATTAAATACAGACTGGATAATATTGGAAGAACATCTGGTACCAGGTTGCGTTGGCGATGTACTTCTCATGCAAGGACCAGGTGCAAAGCGGTGGTCTACACTGTCGAAGACAGAGTGGTTACTTACAAGGGAGAACATGATGTAACTGACGTATTTGTACCAATTACGAAAGATATAATTTTGCTGTAAAACTGTGAGTTTTGTTTTTGGTGCCCCGTACCTCAAAAGGCAAAAGCGGAACCCTTGCTCTACCCTTAGGTACTATTTTATAAATTCGTTTTTAGTCCTATGTTAAATTTGTTGTGGAACTTTTTTCTTCCGTTAGGTTTTTGGACCTGTTTTGCAGCTTGGCGCACGGGCAGTTGCTATCGAAATACCGAATGTTGGCAGCCGTTGAATTAGGCGCATCTATTGACTCCGATATAGAGATGCGGCGGGCAGCGCCCTCTATCGTGTTGGGAGCAACGGTGGCGCTTCTACCATCCCTCTACAGTGACTAAGAGGGGCGGCGCAGGCGGGGGGCAACACGAGGACATAAAAGGGGTCTCCAGGCCGCGCTAGGGCTCGCTCTGACCCGTTACGCTTCGATAGTGACAACTATAATTAAGTCGTGTCAAATTATTGTATAAAATGAAATATACGTTGTTCGTTACCTTCCCGCTGTTATTATTCTTTGTAATAGCTCCGTTAACACGAATTCACCATTCATATTTTTACGTCAAAGATATTGAATAAGATGGTGGTAGAAAGAGACGGTGAATGCAACTAGGCGATTTCTAACGGCCGTATATTAGAAAACACGGCCTTTTGTCCTTGGCATTCTTGGCCTTCTGCCTTTGTTGATATTTTAATCACCAATTGTTTTTTTTTAGCAAATAAATCAATCTTCTCGGTGTCGTCGCGTGGAAGCACTATACTTGTATATAACGGCTGCAAGTATAGGAATGGTGGAGGAAGTAGTACAACTGGTAAAGTTCGGTGGAGATGTACTACACATGCCAGTAAACGCTGTTCGGCAGTTGTATATACATATTTAAACGATGTCTTGTATACAAAGGGTACACATGCAACAAAGTAGCTAAAGTTACAAAACATTTAAGAGCTTGTATCAAAGTATTGTTTCATATACATAAATTTCTCGTCTTAAAAATGTACACTTTCTTGTGATTCTTTTGAAATGACAATTACTAATTGAAGCATCGCAAAAACCCGATCATGCGAGTATCAAGAGTTTTTAAAAATACCGAAATTGTAAAAACTTTCCGATATATAGCCTGCAACGCTGCAAAACCGTTTCAATTACACTCAAAAAAGCCTAGCATTAAATAACTTACTTGAATAAAATATAAGTTGTATCAATAAACATTTAATTTTTTTGTTTCTCTTTTATTACTTCGTCAATATTATTGTCTGTCTTCTACTTTAGGTCTAGTGAGTTACAGTCCGTGAGCTCTTAGAATGTCTCTCGGGTTCCGGGTACCATCGGCCGATTCAAGTATCAAACCCACTGAGTGAGTGAGACAGCAAGACAAATCCGAATGGTATTCTAAGAACTCACGTACTGTACCAATCTTATGTCAAACGATTTGCCATGGATTTTATTTTTGAATAATTGCAGTAAGTATCCCTTTTTGTATAATAAATGGCGCCAGTAAAAAGGCTATATCTTTAAAACAGAAGAGAAGAAGAAGGAGAGAAGCTGAGCAAAGGAGAAGAGATCGCATTAAAGCTGATCTTGAAAAATATCAAGTTGCGAAGTTAAAAAAAGGAACAGCGTCGTCAAAAGAGAAAGGCTGAAAATAAGATTAAAACAATTAAAGATTTAACGCTGCAACAGCGACGAGCTCAACGAAAAGCATGGCAAGAAAGAACAAGAAAACATAGACGTTTGAAAAGGGAAGGACCTTGATAGACTGTAAACGTAATTTAAGAAGTGACGTCCAACGGCTTCAAAGCTCCTAAGCCTACTTTAGCTGAGAGATACGTTTTGCTAACAAAAAACTGTAATTTTTTAACCCAACTGCGCGTAATTTTGTGTATACCTACGTAATAATTTAACTGTCTGTATATGTGTTTCCTGAATGCCAAAATCTGACCGCTTTCAAAATGAGGTTGAATGAGCATTTGGAGGTTGGTTGGTACTGGTATTTTGGCACCCGCGCTCCATCTTAGACCATCGTTTACCTGACAGGGTGTCAGTATGGTCAAACGCACGCTTGTTAATTAAATAAACCCAAGTTAATTAAATATCAAAACATTACCTGCTATGGGTGGTGTAGTGGTATAGCACGCGTCACGGAATGACGAGGATCCGGGTTCGATTCCCGGCCATAGCTTTACTTTTCGGATTTTTCTATGTGTTCTGATTTTCACAGACATTTAGAAATCCAAGTTAATTGTTTGATACAACTCAAAACTGTGGATAGAAAAAATCATTTAACAAAAAAACTAGTTTTTTTTTTAGCTTTAAAATGTCTATTTTTATGCTGCATTTAGTAGTGTTTTATTTTCACTTAATTTTGTTTTTGCTTTCAATTCCAGTTCAACGCGCTTTTTTTTCTAAATCGCTTAGAGGCAAGAAGATGGTAATCTGTGATGGATTTAAATACAGGTATGATATTGCTGCAGCAACAGGGAAAGTGCGTTGGCGATGCAGCTCGCACGAGAGATACGGCTGCAAAGCTGCCGTCTATACTGTTGGAGACAAAATAGTTTATGTCAAGAGCACACATACGATGAATGGCGTTGCTTTGTAAGAATTGCACAAGAATACAGTTTATAAAATGAGTTTCGTTTACTTTTTCGATATCAGTTTTAGCTTTCATAACGTTACATTTAAGAAAAGAGTTCAGTTTTAACTTTTTGTTTGGGTATTTAATTTAATTTGTCTTCTATACCGTGAAAACGACTAGTTTTAAAGTGAATTCAAGAACTTACCGTCAATGCGTAATGCTGAGCCAGCGACCGTTTCACTGTTGCGAAGACACACACAACGCTGATGATTTATTTCTCATGTCTGTGTTTTTTGTGTCTTGCAAAAAGGAATAAATGTCTTTTTTCTTTCTTTTTTTTATACTACAGACGACTGGTTTGTATTTAGGTCAAATAGCCAATAGGTACCTACATTGTTATATACTACATACCTTTATGTTTTAATTTTTATAATTTTCTATTTAAGAAAAGAGTTCTGTTGTACCGTAGTGTTTGCGTTTTTTGCTAATTTATCTAGTACTAACTTCTGGCCGCGACTTCACCTGCGTAGAATTTTACATATTAAAAACTTTCCTCTCTTTATTTAAAAAAACCCGCATTAAAATCCGTTACGTAGTTTTAAAGATCTAAGCATATATAGGGACAGATAGACAGACAGACAGCGGAAAGCGAATTTATTTTATACTATGTAGTGATACAATTAAAACTACTAGTTTTTAAAATTAATTCAAGAACTTACCGTTAATACTACAGACGACTGGTTTGTATTGGGCACAAATAGTAATACATTGTTATACATTACTTACCTACCTACATATAACTGAAGACTGAACGAAATAAATACAATGTCCATTTTGTTATTGACGCGCAACATAGACGTTTGAAGAAGGAAGTAACACTCAATAAATTGTTAGCGGCGTGAAAGAACTGCTGTCCGAGAGCTTCAATGCTCAAGTACTTTATTGTCACTGCATACTGTTGACTTGAACGCCACAATCTGGCCGCTTTTAAATCAAGGATGAATAGGCATTGCTAGGCAAGCGTGCTCTATCTTTCTTCTGTTAGGTTTAGGTGTCATTACGTCGGGCCAAATGCATGCTTGCCTATTATTTATTAAATTAAAAATCTTGGTAAACTGTGTGCATGCAACTCAAAAACGCCCTTAAGTAAAAACATTACTTAACAAGTTTTATGACGATTTTTATCATTCATTTAGTGGTCGCATTTCATTATCACGAAACATAATATATATTTTTTATTTTTGCTTTTGTTTTCAGTTGAACGCGCTGTTTTTTCCCAATCGTCTAGAGGCAAGAAGATGATAATGTGTGGTGGATTTAAATACAGGTATCATACTGCTGCAGCAACAGGGAAAGTGCGTTGGCGATGCAGCTCGCACGAGAGATACGGCTGCAAAGCTGCCGTCTATACTGTTGGAGACCAAATAGTTTATGCCAAGAGCACACATACGATGAATGGCATTGCTTTGTAAGAATTACACAAAAATACAGTTTATTAAATGAGTTTCGTTTACTTTTCGATATCAGTTTTAGTTTTTATAACGTTACATTTGAGAAAAGAGTTCTGTTTTAACGTTTTTTTTGCGTATTTAATTTAATTTGTCTACTATACCGTCAAAACTACTAGTTTTAAAATTAATTCAAGAACTTACCGTTAATACTATATACAGACGACTGATTTGTATTTAGCTCAAATAATCAATACATTGTTATACATTACATAACTACATATAACTGAAGACTGAACCAAATAAATACAATGTCCATTTCGTTATTGACGTGCAACATAGACGTTTGAAGAAGGAAGGAAAACTTAATAAATTGTTAGCGGCGTGAAAGAAGTGCTGTCCGAGAGCTTCAATGCTCAAGTACTTTATTGTCACTGCATACTGTTGACTTGAAGGCCATAATCTGGCCGCTTTTAAATTAAGGGTGAATAGGTATTTGCTAGGCAAGCGTGCTCCATCTTTGACCGTATCTTCTGTTAGGTTTAGGTGTACATGATTAGATTAGATTACATTTTAGTCAAACGCATGCCTATTATGCATTAAATTAAATATGTATATTGGCTAACTGTTTAATGAATAAATGCAACTCAAAAACATCGTTAACTATTTGTCTTTAGACTATTTCTAACAAGTTTTTCTTTACTTATTCAACATTTATGTCGTTTTTTATCGTTCATTTAGAATTCGCATTTCACTATCACGAAACTTAATATTTTTATTTTTGTTTTTCTTTTCAGTTGAACGCGCTGTTTTTTCTCAGTCGGCTAGAGGCAAAAAGATGATAATGTGTGGTGGATTTAGATACAGGTATAACACCAGTGCAGCATCGGGGAAAGTCCGTTGGCGATGCAGCTCGCACGAGAGATACGGCTGCAAATCCGCCGTCTATACTGTTGGAGAAGATATAGTTTATGTTAAGGGCACACATACTATGAACATATGAGGCGTTTCTTAGTGGGAATTTTATATATACGTACAATACCTCTATAATTTATTAAACACTTCATTTGCTTCGTCAGACATGGTCTAAATATTATATTCCGTTTAAGAAGTAAGTTTTATGTTATAACTTGGGTAGCTCTTTTGTTAAGATTCCAGCTTTTGTTTGTGTAATATTTGCAAGCGTATCTACTGCGTAGACGGTTCTGGCTGAAAATCAGTGCTGCAGGTGTAGCGTAATGCTGAGCCAGCGACCGTTTCACTTTTGCGAAGACACACAACGCTGATGATCTATTTTTCATGTCTATGTTTTTTTTTTGTTATACCTTGTTTATTTTCTATAAAACTGTGTATATTATCTTATATTTGTGTGTCTTGCAAAAAGGAATAAATGTCTTCTTTCTTTTTCTTTTCTTTCTTTACTACACGCTAAAACTATTAAGTGTATGTGATTCAATATCGTACTATTCATATTTCATATTTTGTCTTGGATTTCAGCGCAACAAGCTTACTTTTTTACATCGGCGAGGGGTAACCAGGTGTTAATGTGCGATGGTTCTAAGTACAGGGAACATACTCGGAATAAAGCAGGCAAGGTGCGGTGGAAATGCACCTCTCATGACAAATTTGGCTGCAAAGCGGCCGTATATACTATCGGAAATGAAATTGTACATGTCAAAGGACCACATACCACAAGGTTTTCTGATAATGATCCTCGTAATTCATCTAATAAGTTTTTCTGATGTTTGAAAACATCGTTTCATATAATATCTGTGTTCATGAAAGGTTACCAATCGCGCAATTTCACTTTGCACGATCCAAATGGTATGAGGCGAAAATCATAGGAGTCTTATTATAGGCGATGCGGCTAGTAACCAATCACTATTTTAATTCCATTTTCCACCTATACGCCCACAATCTTGCTAAATGTGGCCTGTAGGTACCTGTTACCTTAGGCTCTGTCTACCCCGTATAAAGACGTGATTGATGTATGTGTATGTAGGCAAATGGTATGGCTGAGTCTAGACAGAAAAAACATTTAGTTTTAGTTTTTCAGTACATACTCGTATAAATATCACTAACAATTTATTTACGTCACTTAAGTTGCAATAAAACCAATCACAAAGTAAACTAAACATCTTTTAACTGAACCTTAATAGGTACCCACCTATTTAAAGTCAAAGTCATCTGCTTTATTATCACTACATAGTATAAAACAAAGTCGCTTTCTCTGTCCCCATGTCCCTATGCCCCTATGTCCCTATGTCCCTTAGTATGCTTATATCTTCAAAACTACACAGCGGATTTTGATGCGGTTTTTTTTAATAGCTAATGTGATTCAAGAGAAAGGTTTTTATGTATGATTCTACGCAGACGAAGTCGCGGTCAGAAGCTAGTTCTTTATAATTTGTGACACTTCAAAAATTATCACAGTTTAATACGCCTCTGCTATAGCTAAGGTAAACCTCTTTCGTTAGTTCTCATTTCTTTTCAAAAAATCTAATCTAAGATCGACTCACGTCTATCTACAATATCTACATTCTCGGTAAATGCTTCTACATTTTCACGCCATTTGGTAGATGTCATCTTACCAACGGAACGTTTGTTTTGATCTTGGCCACCACTCTGTAACTCTCTTAACATCTTTCGTAGATCCATCTTGCTGAGTGTTCCATCTCATCAGCTGTGTTATACGCATCCGTACCTTTACCAGATTTTATTGCATTTTCAGATCAGCCTTTTTTCTCTTTATCGAGTAGAGGAGTTCGGATTTTAACGTTCGGTGGCTGCAAGTACCGGCCGAATTTCAAATCGGAACACAAGACCACTTGGAGATGCGCGACGCATTACAAGTATCGCTGTAGAGCTGCAGTGCACACTGTCGACAACGAGATAGTGTATATGATGGATGTACACACAACGACGTTGTAACATGATCTGAGCCTCTATAGACTACAAGCCCATGGACAAAAAAAAACATGTGAAATGAACCAGCGTGAAACACGCTTAGAAAGCTGTTACTATATCATAAAATAACTGAGTGCTATGCCGTATTTTCTGAGCGGTACACATTTTTTACCATACATTGAAAAAAATGCACTAACTTCCGGCACCACCACTTTAAAGCGGCAGGAGGTCATTCGGCATTTATTTTTTATCATCTATAAGCTATAAAAACGCCGTAAATTAATAATTAGTCGTAATTCCTCACTTGTACCTGAGAAATTCCATAAATGAACAGCTCAGAAAAGACGGCATAGCGCTCAGAGTTATTTTATAATATAGTAACAGCCTTATAAGCGTGTTTCACGCTGGTTCATTTCACATGTTTTTTTTGTCCATGGGCTTGTCTATCCCGCCGCTAAGTAGCAGTGCTTGCACTGCTGTGTTCCGGTGTGGAGAGTAAGACAGCCGGGGAAATTACGGGCACAAGAGGCATTGCATCTTAGTCCTCTAGGTTGGCAACGCATCTGCGATCCCTCCGGGGTTGCGGGGTGTCTATAGGCAGTGGTGATCCCTTACCATCAGGTGACCCACTTGCTCGTTTGCCTTCCTATTCACATATAAAAAAAAAAAAAGTTTTCACATATAAAAACGTCTCGAACGCGTTTACGTAAACGTCTCAATAACTACCTATGGAAAAATTGGCTACTAGCGGATCCAAACGACAACAAACTGTTCTCATAGTGTTTGTCATTTTAATGAAAACGCGTTCGAGACGTATTTTCTGACCGAAAACTTACACTAAGCATACTGCAATGGGCTACAGTGTGGATGAGATCAAACTGGCAACACACACAATGACAGTCTGACAACAATTCGCTCCTTGCCTTGCGGAACTTTATCATGCGCAGTCAGATACTGGAATGTAGCGGCAATAATAATTATGGACCGATACAACTTAGGAATCTGTAAAAAAACGATCTTACTCTTTTCTTAAAGGCCCGGTAACCCAACGCACTCGTCGTATAGTTTCCCCTATCATATAAATGTATTCCATGCTGGTCTGGGAGAAAAGAAAAAACATAGAATGTACCAGTTGCTTCTTTTCCCGCGCAGAGGGTAAAAATCCTTTGGGATTGGGCGAAAATCTTAGGGATCATGTTAAATAGGCGATGTGGCGATGTAGCAACCCATCGCTGTTTTGATTTCCCTTTTCCTCCATACGCCCACAATCATGCTAAACGTGGTCTTTAGGTCTTGTTACCTTGGGAACTGTCTACCCCGTTAGGGATAAAGACGTTATTTATGTATGTATGTATCATATAAAAAACAGGAATCGAGTCCAGGGGTTCTACTACCAAGTTCGAAATAAACTCTTCGTACCGAGTGTTGCCAGGTCACTTCCCTTGAAAATTACACGGCCATCCCTAAAAAGTTCCATTTTTGGTAGAAAAGTTCCATTTTCATTGAAATCTTGGGAACGAGCTTTTTTTTTTACCTCATAGAAATCAAAAAGAATAATATTTGTGTTAATAACAGAAAAATTAGACTGTATAGTAGTGTGTATTTAAAGTTTTTTTTTTACCACGTATCATTATGCCGGGACCTTAAAAGTTCCGAAGAATATACCAAAATACAAAGTTCCTCCCAAGTTCCGCGGGGGTGTCAAAAGTTCCGAAAAACGGAAGAAACGGAACCAAACGGCAACACTGCGTACCTATTGTATATGCCGTCCCTTTTACACCTCAAACTGTTAGCTTAAGCAGGCACGATACGGTTGACTTCGAATTCACCATTCCTGTCTGTCAAACAGTGAAAGATAAGGGTAGAAAGCAGATACGCTTTAAACAATAAGGTCTCTCTGTATTTGGCTCGCGAGCAACGATTACTCTGCCTGGCTATTATGACTTAATCTGAGTTTTTCAACCTTTCTCTCTATACTCTGATTTCTGTTGTCCTGTCAGTCGTTCGAAGGTTAGCTGGAAGAGATCCCTATAAGGGATAAGTTCGCCTTTGTACATACATCTGTTATCTTTGTGTATCGGCTACCTGTAAAATTAATGTGTTTTATGTACAATAAAGAGTTATTTATACATACATACATAAAAAGCATATGCGTAAGAGAAGAAAATTTAAAGTGCTGAATTCATAATACTGTATACGGTGCGTGGCCTGCAGTGTAGTCCTTTAATAGGGTTGCATCCAGCCGCCAAAAATATAATATATGATGTGTGAGTGAATATGCGTATGCGTGTATGTGGGATGCTGGCAAATACGGTTGTACTTAAATAAAACAAAACTCTTTTTGATATTATTATATTTCTAAACGACACTGAAAATTAGAACACAGAAAAATCCGAAAAGTAAAGCTATGACCGGGAATCGAACCCGGATCCTCGTCAGGTCAGGTAGACCTGCTATGGGTGGTGTATGGGTATAGCACGCGTCACGGAATGACGATTCGATTCCCGGGCATAGCTTTACTTTTCGGATTTTTCTATGTGTTCTAATTTTCAGTGACGTTTAGAAAATTAATTTCTAACGGTAAAACCGTAAAAGTAAATATTAAAAATCAAGAAATAAAAATTCTCGATTCATTTGATATAATTCTAAGCAGAGTTTTTAATATAAATAAATGATGAATGTTGGTACTAAGTTACAAGATAGCTTTTTTTAATATTTTTTGTACCTGGTGTAACTTTGCAAGTTATATTTTTTATGAGAGTACAAACATTAAATTTAAATATAAAAGCATACACTTTAGGATTCCACTATATCGAGTACAGTTGCCGCTGTCGTGTTGTTATTGTGGCTGAGCTATCGTATTGCTATAGTAAAAATATGAATATTATTATTATTTCACATGGGAACTATAGCCCAAGCCCTCTCGTTCTGAGAGGAGGCCTCTGCCTAGCAGTGGGACGTGTATACGCTGGAGATGATGATGATAATTGAATTTTAGTGCACAAAATGCTAGTGCATTCTAATGCCATGTTTCCTATCTGCCAAAATACGGTGCCATAAAAGTTACATGCTATGTAAACATTTCTTAGTTTTTGATTATAAAAATAATATATTTTGGCTAAAGCAAAAATTTTACATTAATTTTATTTTTTACTCTGTACTAATCAACATATTTTTACCTTCAATGACATCATCCAATTAACTGTTTTTCATTTCAGAAGTAATATTAATCCCCTATGAAGCCAGTCAGATTTTGATGTATGGTGGATTCGAATACCGACAATACATCATACATGATCACAAGATACGCTGGATTTGCGCAACGCATGAGGAGTACAAATGTGAGGCTGCCATATACACAATTGATGACAAGATTGTGCACATCAAAGATACACACACCATGTAAAATAAATAAACAAATATCGTTATAATATGAAACCAATTGACCTAGTCCTAAACTAGGCAAAGAAAGAAAGAAAGAAAGAAAGAAAATACATTTATTTGACGCATAGGACAACAACAGCCCCAACTAAAAATAAACAAAACAAAAAAAGGAAAAATAACAATTAGTGTGTCGCTGTCCAGCGTCAAAAAGGTTGCGGCTCAGCATAATGCTGCGACGGGAGTCAAAGCTTGGGTACTTGGCTACAGAAATGAAACACACTAGACTCCAGGGCCCTAAAGTCGAGCGCAAACTTTTGTACTTATTAACATAATATCAGCCTCGACTGGGGCTACCCGGTAGGTATCTTGCTTCGTAATTAGGTTTTCTAACCACTGTGCTATTTGGTTGTGAAATAAAGAAAGCCATTAAAAAGATATTACTTCACCAGTATGTATTTTGTATGAATCTAAAATACATCCGTATTCAAATACGAGTAGGTAGGTAATTTTAAATTTCACGATGTTCACTTAGACGTTACCACTTCCAAATTTACAAATATTTTACGATATTAAGAGCCTGTTTCACCAATTTCTCTTAAGTTCCTGGACCTTAAGTGCAGACGTATATTATGCCGTCTCTGTTTATTCCTTCAAAAATGAGGTGGTAGCGGAACAGGCATGTAGCCTCGGGAGTAAGTTTAAAACTATACTTTTGTACTTACCAGTTTTTAATTTGTTATAAGTTTAGTTGTTACGAGTTTGGTTGCCATCAAATACCTCTAGCATTTTGTTTATTTTTTGTTTTGTTTTTTAATTAAAACTGGCGCTTCTATGGTATCACGAAATTAAGCATAATAAACAAAATAAAGGCACTTTTAGGCGACCAAAGAGGATCAAATATTTTTATTGTAATAAAAAAGATTTAATCTAAATACGAGCTTTTTGTACTATACTTTTAACTGTCGTTGCATCATGATAACAAAAGTCCGTGAGTGACATGATGCATACAAAAAAGTAAGCCTGGTTCTGCAGTCCCTCGAAATAATGTGTTCTGCGATGATCTCCATACCCTCTATATATGTATATACGTATGGAGATACGTTTAAGTAGTTAATTCGTTAATCCCTGTTGTACTATTTCAGACCGCGCGTTCTTCGCAACGTTTAGGGGAAGAAAAGTATTGATGTACGGTGGTTTCAAATTCAGACCAAGTAGTAGAACTTCGAGCAACAAAGTGCGCTGGAGGTGCACCACGCATGCTAAATATAGGTGCCCGGCAGCCATACAGACCTTTAATGACGCCATAGTCGGCATCAAGGACTTTCATGCCACGTCTTTCGATTGAGGCACCAGTCGCACCAAAGACGAGGAAGACTATTCTCTATCGCTAATCGATCTCAGATCGACTATTTTCTCCCCTCAAAAAACATACAAAATTGAAAGTGGTTACGAGTGGACCGTACCTAATATATTAGGTAGGCTGATAAATAAAACATGTACCTTCACGTACGCAACATAATATGGTGCTGGGTTAAAATATTTTTATTAAATAATTAAAAAAAATAAACTATTTCTGTTTCCAATAAGCAACCTGAGCAATTTTTTTTTGTGGAACGGAAGAGGCAAACGTTTTATGAGGTAAGGGATGAAGCCGTGAATAATATTTACGTATGTATGTATATTGTAATAAAATTGTCGAACAATTTCAGGCATATTCGTAACTCATAAAGGCAATCAAGTGCTGCTTTTTGGTGGCTGCAAGTATAGAGTGAACAGCAGAAGCAAATTCAGCGACAAGGTGCGGTGGCGATGCACGTCTCACGCAAAGTTCAAGTGTGGTGTTGTTGTCCATACAATCAAAAACGAAATTGTCTACATAGCCGGAGAACACAAATTAGAGTATGACTAAAATTACATAATATAAATTCAAACTTAAGTTCAATGATATACTCATTGACTACTTTGGTAAAACACATATTTGACTAAAAATTAAAAACCCCCACGCACTAATCAAGTAATCATACGTAAATATAAAAATAATTAAATTTTATGCCAAAAATGCCATACATAATTTTGAAAAAGAGCTGATATTCCTCAAAGTGCTAGTCTGATTTTTACAAAACAAAAAAGGCCGCATCGTAATCGATCTATCCGTTTGAGAGCTACGATGCCACAGAGACACACACACACACACACACACAGAGACATCGACGTGAAATTTATAACACCCCTCTTTGCGTCGGGGGTTAAAACACAAATAATGTAGCGTATAACACGCTCATGCTGGGGAAGTCGTACGGCTAGCTGGCTAGACGGCTAGCCGTCAGTGCCCAGGATGCGCGATAGGAGTGGGTTATTTTTACCGCTTCATCTACTTTGAAAAAATATTTGAATAGCGTTAACGACTAGCTAGATGTATACAGAAAAGCTGTTAATTTGATAAAATGTACGATATATTATCGTGTTTTCTTTTTAGTTAGGCCTTGAAAAAAACATGCTTCTTGATGTTATTTATTTTATTGTGTCAACGTTACAACAATTACTTTGACATAAAATATCGCTGGATGCTTATTGAGTTTTCGGATGTTTCGGGAAGAGTCACAACTTGTACAGTTCGATTTAAATGTAGGCAACTCTGAGATTAAGTGCGACTTTAAATTATTTGTTTCATATGGAAATTAATATTTAATGTATTTTGTAACTTTTAGAGATGCGACATATTTTATTTATTTATTTGATTGACGATGATGAGCTATCCATCATACCTATCATCATTGACTACTACAACAAGTATTTAATATGCTATAGAATAGTTAATTGAATTATTAAATTTTAATAAATACGTATACTAATTTATTAACTACTAGCGACCCGCCCCGGCTTCGCACGGTATATTATGCATGTATTATACATATAAACCTTTCTCTTGAATCACTCTATTTATTAAAAAACCGCATGAAAATCCGTTGTGTAGTTTTTAAGATATAAGCATACATCGGGACATAAGGACAGAAAAAGCGACTTTATTTTATACTATGTAGTGATTAAATAAATGGAAAACATATTTGAGCTTCTATTTTTATGACCTATCGTTTGGATTATCTTCATTACGAATAGTCACTAATGTTTTATACCCACTTATATTTCCTTCCATGCTAGTCTGGGAGTAAAGAAAAAACATAGAATGAACCAGTTGCTCCTTTTCCCGCGCAGATGGTAAAAGCCCATCGAGGGAGTGGGTGAAAATCTCAGGAATCATGTTATAGGCGATGCGGTTAGCAACCCATGACTATTTTGATTCCCGCTTCCACTACGCCCACAGTCATGCTAAACGTGGCCTTTAGGTTTTGTTACCTTAGGCGCTGTCTGCCCCGTTAGGGATAAAGACGTGATTTATGGACCTGAAGCCTTTTTTGACACCGCCCGAGGTTTGTACACAATTTTACGTCTTCCCCTAGCCAGAAAGTGGAAATTTCCGCTCGCGTAGCGGGCGTTATACTGCTACAAACGTCCCAGGGCCATTTAAAACATCTTGTTACTGAATCAAATATCGACGTCATCTTAAGTAGCTGTTGCTTAAAATGTTCACTCTAGGCTAATTTGTAAATAATATATTAATGTATTTTATTTCCAGTACCTAAATTCATACAGTCACAGAAAACAGGCCGCATCATGTTAAAGATTGGCAAGTACTTGTACAGTCAAAGATCGTCAAGCGGCCTGAAAAAGCGATGGGTGTGTTCCACGCATGTTTTCAAGGGATGCAATGCTAGCATACACACTGTTGAGAATGAAATCGTGAATGTTGGGATGCAGCAACATAATCACTAGTAAGGGGAAGCCTTGCTCAGAGGAAAATTCGTTGTCGCGCACATAACCGCTCGGCACCGGATCGGCGCCGCCTCAACTCGAGCCGTCCACTATTCTTTGTAAGAAATTCCATGCTATAACGCACACATATCGGCATCGGAGGCACAAGCTAGCAATCCCCAAGCGGCGCGCGGGGCACTCGCAGTCATCGAGTTTACGTCTGGCCGCTGGATCATTGACTACCAGCTCTAGCCGCTGCCTCGCTTTAAGCGCGCTGTCGCCCAGCAGTAAGCGCGATGTCACCTAGCCGCAGCCGCGCGGGCGCCTCGGAGGTGCTGAGCCGTTTCCGTTACGTGCTTGCGTATGGTTGACGCCTGGTTGATGGCGAGCCGATCAGTTGAGACAGCGCCGATCCGACAACCTTTAATTATGATGTCTTCATGACGTAATCGGACTGATGATAGGTTTTTGTTTACCTCTGTGATCTTGTGACATTTATAGATATTTGAAATCTAAAAAGCCTTACTCATCTGCAAGCTGTGACCGTAACGTTTTTGGTTACTGTAACATGTAGTGTAACAGTTACGGTTGCAGATTCCCCTCTCTTATAGTTTTTGACTTTTCCCTACTAACCCTTTTGGATTAATCATTCTGTATGGTAACAGTTGAAAACGTGCAGAAAATTTACGTACCTGACTTTAAGGAAAGGGTACTTATATACTAAGATAGATTATTAAGAATTTCAGTCATTCAAAGTAAACTTAGTACTTAATCATAATAATGTATTTTGTACAAATTTATACTACAAATATTACTTTGTAGTAGACGAAACTGTTGGTACAAAATAAAACTGGTTTATGTTCATCGCCTTTCATATCGGACGCTCGAGCGAAGTTCTGTCCCACTCTAGCCTGTGTGCACTAAAATGCTGAATATACTTTTAATTCATGTTTGCAACTATGTTGCTGCTGGTAAATTTCTGGATTGGGTGAGGTTGCTGAAATAAACTGTGTTCAGGTAACTGTTTCGATCACCGTATTGATATATCATTTGGTATCTGTACAGTCAGTGAGCTCTCAGAATGCTATTCAGGTCTACTGCTGTCTCCCTCACTCGACTGATTCAAGTATGAAACCCTTAAGAGTGAGTCAGATAGAAGAACCAACCCGAATAGCATGCTAAGAGCTCACGGACTGTACCCATCATCATAGATACATATCATTAAATAGTCCTCCGCATCACTCTAATTTTAGCGATGACTCTTTCCCTTCTCACGTATTCTTTGCTTTTCAGCGAGCTTCCACGTCTCACGGTACGGGAATCCGATCATGATATACAAGGGTTTCACCTACCGCCAGCACCGCATGCTCAACAACCGCATCCGCTGGGCCTGCTCCTCCAAGAAAGCTTGCAAGGCCTGCGTTCACACGTACGACGGTACCATTGTGAAAATCAAAGGAATACACGGTCATTTACCGACGTACTTGTAAAAGTAAAACTTACTTAGTAACTTAATTACTTGGATGGTATGGAAGATTCATGATTTTGTTTTAACTGGCTGTAGGGGTTTAGGACCCGGTTCACCACTCTCTGGTAAGTTCCAGTTGTCTTAAGTGTCAGTTATCTATAATTCCGTCTCTATTTATTACTAAGAAACAGACAGAGAAGTCATCATAGATACTTAAGATAACTGGAACTTAAAATACTGTCGTCTGCCCATTCATTTTCTATTGCAGCACGTCTAGCACAAGTGCGCGAGAGAGTTGTGTCGCGCGAGTGACTACCTGTCTTCTTCTTCGTTCTTCGAGTCTTGTTCGTTCTAGAAAGAGAGGGGTAGTCTATCTCGCGCGCGACATCTCTCGCGCGCTCTTGTGCTAGCCATGCTGTTCCTTTGCAAGCGGTACACCTAAGCTAACTGTGATTGACGATTGGCAGACCGCATTTGCAACATTTACGTTGCAGTCGGAATGCAGTCCGTGTGTAATGACTCTAAGACGGCGAAGCAAAGCGTCTGGCGTCTGTCTCGCTTGCGTCCATTTCTTAAGATTAAAATATTTGGTTTTTGTTTTTGTTATTATTTTGAAGAAATATCGTTAACAAATAGAACTTAATAAGATCCAATTGTAAATATACGGACGGAAGAAAATAAAAAAATCTGCAGATATAGGATTACTTTATGTGGTGATTGTATTTTATTTTAAACTAGCTGTTGCCCGCGACTTCGTCCGCGTGTGTTTTTGTGATACTTACGGCTTTTCTCGATATCAAAATTATTATTATTATGACTATTAACTTCGTCACATGAACCACTGAAAGTATGTACGAAACTATACCTACTTTTAGAATTACGTCATGAAAATAATAATTTGCGACACGGAATCTTGAAAAAAAATCAAGTGCAAACTGGTTAATGACTCATCACATTTATTTATACTTTATTTTACAAATAGTTTTATTTATAGTTTTGTTTATAGTTTCTTTATTCAAAAAAGCTAAGTACAGTTTTAATTACATCACTATTAATTTCGCCAAACTATGACGCTTATTGGCGAATACTGCGCTCACTTTAACGATATTTGTACCCTGATTAATTTAAAAAATTAAATCTATTCTAACCAAATAATACATAAATGTTTACCTGTTTTTACCTTACAACTAACAATTCATTTACTAATCCGTTTTAATTAATATTTTGCGACTAAATTTTTTCTAGCAGAAGCTTTTTTAATTTATTTTCTTGGTTTAAGTAGGTACGTAATTACAGATTATTAACACTTATTATCATTGTACAAATTAATTACCTACAGGGGCCTTGCCATAGTTGCCATGATGTCTTAATGCGATTCAGTTTAGGTTCGCTCGCTGTCAGATTTATACTAAAAGCACCAACTTTTCACAATAAAATTCTGGGGTGCTTTCAGTTTGATCACCCGACGACGCCCGACGACGCACTGGCCCGTTCAGTAAGTCAGTGCGATCATCGGACGATCACACCAAGTCGTTCAGTAACATCGTCGGGCGTCGTCGGGCGATCGCACCAGTCACCCCGTAAAATAGATGGGTAAAAAACGCACAGACGTCACTTTGACAGTTGATATGAAGCAAAATTTATAATTCGAACGCTGGGCTACGTTCAGTAACTAAAGTGTCAGTGTGATTATCGTCGGGTGAAAATCGTCCGATCATGAACACACTTACTGAACGACTTGGGGCGTTCTTCTGTCAAAAGTGTCAATTGAAGTATGATTTCGTATTCGTAATAATAAGTTTATATCCCCAGCGTTCGAATTATAAATTTTGCCTCATATCAACTGTCAAAGTGACGTCTGTGCGTTTTTTACCCATCTATTTTACGGGGTGACCGGTGCGATCGCCCGACGACGCCCGACGATGTTACTGAACGACTTGGTGTGATCGTCCGATGATCGCACTGACTTACTGAACGGGCCAGTGCGTCGTCGGGCGTCGTCGGGTGATCAAACTGAACGCACCCCTGGGGATATAAACTTATTATTACGAATACGAAATCATACTTCAATTGACACTTTTGACAGAAGAACGCCCCGAGTCGTTCAGTAAGTGTGTTCATGATCGGACGATTTTCACCCGACGATAATCACACTGACACTTTAGTTACTGAACGTAGCCCTGACATGTTCGTAGCGCAGGCGTAAACGCGCCCTTTGATTTTGCTTTTTATAGGCAAAGGTACCAAGAACATACAGCCAAGCGTTTCACGCCGCCCTCATATTAATATCAGGTTTTCAAATAAGAGTGCGTTCAAAAACCGAACACGTTGTTAATAATGGCGCAATAAATAAAAACAAAAAAAACGGTATTGCGTATTGAACTTTAGGTGTTAGGTAAAGAACACAATTTAGGACGCCAATTTAGGTTGATTTAGGATCGACAAAAATCTCTTCGTTGAAAAAATGCCTGTACAGCATGTAATTATTATATTAATGTTTTTTCAAAATTGACACGCTTTTCCGGCTATTATGTCTTATGTACATTTGTATCTATCTATTTTCTTCGTAGTATTATTTTGTTTGTAACTATTACCAACTACTTATACCGAGGAAGCTGATTTTCTTGAGTTCCGCTATTTTGTGCGTAATCACCTCAAAAATCAAATTTCAAGAAAACTGAGAAATTATATTTACCTGTATTAAATTGGAAGTATTATTTAGCAATTTCAAAAGGTTACGCTTCATTGGTTTTTATTGTATAGGTGTATGAAGTTAATTAATTTTAAACACAAAACCCTCTTTTTTGCGCCTCTGGATGAGATTAAAAAAAATGCTAAAACAGGTATTCCTTTATTTTTATTACTAAGTATTTATTCTGAGTTTCATGATTCTAGAACAATCTAATTTTCTTTTTTCATACAAACTTTAACCCCCCTTTTCACCCCCTTTTTCCAAAATTTTCCACAATTTCTGTAGCCTATATCCTATTCTGAATTTATTGGAATCGATTTGTGAACATTTCATTAATATCCGTTCAGTAGTTTTTACGTGATGCTCAGTCAAACAAACAAACAAACGAACAAACAAAAATTTTAAAAATGGTTTTAATATGTTCAGTTACCGATTTTAAGTCACCCTGGTCGGTTTTTTTTTTTAAATCTTCAATGTACAGATTTTTTGGTCTCAACGATTTTATTATATGTATAGATGTATACAATTTTGAAAGGTATTGTGGGAGCTTGCGAGTCAATTATAAATTGTGCTTGTCCAAATATTGTTACTGAATTATATAAAGTTATTACCCCATACTTATATAATGGAATTATTTTCACGCTACATTTTTGCACTATCATAAAGGTTTTATTATTATAATGGTGTTGAATATAGTGTTTTATGCACCCAAAGAGTTTATATACAATTTATCTATGAATAAATGGTTAATATAACTTAATAGCTGATTTATTTATAGTCAACGTTACTTACGTACTTAGAGGAGATTGACACTGTATCTTGTATTTTCCCGTGGTCTTTAAATAATTGGTTTATATCATCAGAAATATAGCCGAATCTTTTTGTAGTTCTCATAATAATCTACAAATATGACGAGGTCATAATCATGCTGGATGTCCTTTAATTTTCAGCTACACAATCAAAACATTCAGACAAAACAACACATCAAAAGTCAAAAAAACCAAGAAACAAAGAAAAGAGACATCAAAACCAAATTTCGTCTGTGTCCAGTGAGAGAAGAAGAATTCATAGCGCCTCCACAGAATTAGAAAGTGCTTACGAAGATGACGATATTGTTACTTCGTCACTACCAATACATAAGGCAGCTGAAGATAATCAACCAGGGGCTTCTAGGCTGACAACAGAAAGAGAATTAGCAAGTACGGAAAACCGGGCAACAGACAAGAGGAGGACGGAAACACCAAAGGAATCTAATATAGCCAAAGATGACACAGGTAATATCTTTAGAATACTTAGAGCTGGGGCCTTACCATGACGTCTTAATGCGATTCAAATCCGAATCGCTGTCAGATCCGTACTGGAAGTGTCAAAAAAGACAGCTAAAGAATCTGAATTGAATAGCACTAAGACATCATGGTAAAGCCCCTGTACTGTAATTCAGGAATAGTGGGTAAGCGCATCGCTAACGACGCTTTTATTTCACCCAATAGTAACATGATAAAACATTGATTTGTTCTTCATCAAAATGAATTTTAAGCCCTTGCATTGACTATTACAATGTGTGCTGTTTGTTAAACTTTTTTCTTGAACATAAATGAAACTGACCGGTTTTTTCAGTAGACACCATAAGATTCGAAGACGGGACACTGACATTTCTCTACAAGCGTCACGTCTATCCTATGAGCGGCCGGAGTAGATGCCCTTGCATCAGAAACAGTGAAGGTTGTCCTGCTGCCTTGGTTCTGGACGTGGAACACAATGTTCTGGCCACCATGTTTCAACATAATCATGACCCCCCTACCCTGGAAAATAGAGCTGATGGGTCATACCGAGTTGTCGCGAGTACGCTAAAATAGATAGGATGCTTTATTTCGCCCTCGTTA
Organism: Pandemis corylana; assembly: GCA_949127965.1. NCBI lineage: Eukaryota > Metazoa > Arthropoda > Insecta > Lepidoptera > Tortricidae > Pandemis > Pandemis corylana. Next base: position 4,002,021 of record OX421859.1, on the reverse strand, counting down.
TATTTATACTCAAAAAGGAGGTTTACAAGCATTATTTTTCGTGCACATATTTATCGGTTGTTTCTTGGCCAGTTGTGCACCGATTTAGGTTATTTGATAATTTAGTAAATTTCTACGTGCTTCCAATACCATTTTCCCAATTGGTTAAGCAGTAAAGCCCAATTTTTCAATTTTGGAATTCCCACTATCATTACCATCAATGATTTTGTCAATGGCCAATGGTCGGTTGGAACATAGCACCACAGATTATACATAATACTAGCTGTTGCCCGCGGCTTCGCTCCCGTTTTTTTTTCTTCTAAATTTCAATATGAAAAATAGATAGTAGCCGATTCTCAGACCTACTGAATACGCATATAAAATTTGGTAAGAATCGGTAAAGCCGTTTCGGAGGAGTACGGTAATTAACATTGTGACATGGAAATTTTATATATTAAGATAATACTATGCTAATGCTAGTAATAGGACCTTACTAATTCTAAGGCTAATTAATTTTAACTATCTATCTATACTCCATACCGTATTATTACATATTATTAACTCTTATCTCTTAGTGTATATAACCTGTGCAGTTTGTATTGTATCCTTTTTTCTTAGTCTATCGGTCTGTCTGTTTGCTTTTCATGGAAAGTTAGTATAAGGTGGTATCTCGATTACTTTTTAATGTGTCTTTTTTTTTGTATTGACATTTGTCAAATTTTAAATATCAGAAGACGTTTCTTTTTAGACATCGTTAAATGATTTTAAGTATAAATATATATAAAGTTAGTATATCCATTTCGTGAACGACGTTTATGATAATTGAGCCCTGCTAAGAGTATAATAATTATGGGCGCTTACTAGTTGACTTGTGTTGTGTTACTAACACATTTTTAGTAATTTATAAATATTTTGCTGAAAAAAGCTTAAGTTTTAGTGAGATTTTGAACTTACTTTTATATAACTTAGTTTTTAGTGAAAAGTAGTTAGTTATACTGACTGTTGAAATGTCAAAGATGTTTTGTTTCAACGTATTAAATACTCAATTATAGTCGTTTTATTCGTTCATGCCAAATGTAATTTTCATAGAAAATATTGTTAACGTTTTAAGATGCTGAATTATGTGTTGTAAGTGTAGACTCTGTAATTTCAAGACTATAATTCTTGCATTATAAATGCTTCTTTATTATATAATTAAATGTAACTATTACATTTTTTATTTGTCAGTGATGCATCGGCTTTAAAAAACTTATAACAGTTTAATTCCGTAAAATAACGAAAGAAAAACTAACTTACCTTTGCATTACAGTGAGCATTATAAAGACGAAGAAGGGAAAAATGAATATAAAAGTTGGGACTCACACGTTTTACCTAAAACCAGGCAACAACAAGACTGACAAGAAACGCTGGTGCTGCACTCAGAACAAGTACTGCCGTGCTTGCTTGCACATAGTGGATAACAAGATAGTAGCGATATTTAATCAGCATAATCATGAGAAGAAATAGCTGTTCCATGTTCAATTCAATCGATTAAAGTACTGAAACTGAAAGTAATGTGGTTGCTATTATAATTAAAAATGTCGTGGAAGGCTTAAATGGTGGAGCTGTGATCTAAACAGATCATTCATGTCCAGTTGGAGTTTTCACTCCTGAAATAAATGAATGTGGCTGTATTCCTTCGTTTATTTTAATTTTAGTTTAATAATACCAAACTTGTTCTATAGCAACTTTAAATTGACTCAATAGAAGTTGTAACTCGGCTTTTGATGATGACAAAATGACTTTAAAAGTAATATAATTGTAAGGCATAACAGCTAAAAAATTGGTATAAGTAAATTCTAAGCGTCATTACGTTTTGTTACAGATCACTTTCCCTTCATAACAGTCTTCCCTGAATTTGAATACGTGCCGTCTAAAACAGGTACTAGTCTCATCCAGTGTGAGGGGTACAGGTACCACAGGAGGAAAAACTCTGGATCACTGAAGACTATGTGGCGTTGTGTGAACCACCACAACGGCTGCAAGGCCGTCTTGTACATCATAGAAAACTCCATAGTGACAAAGAAGAGAGAGCACAACCATAAGCCGAAGAAATACTGTAATAACTAAGTACAGTCCGTGAACTCTTAAAACGACATTCGGGTTTCGGGTACAATACAATACAAATACTCTTTATTGAACACCACAAATCAGTACAAAACAACACAGAAGCACCGAACAAAGTAGATAATAGTAGGTCGTATCGCTTAATAGCGATCTCTACCAGACAACCAATCTTCTTCTTCTAGTGCCTCTTCAATCCTGAAGGTTGGCCGTCAGGTTCCTATACTCGTCCCTATTAGCAGCCAGTCGGAACAGCTGTTCGACTGAGGCAATACCGGTCCACTCCCGGATATTCCGGAGCCACGATTTCTTCCTTCGCCCAGCGCGTCTCTTTCCCTCCACTTTGCCCATCATTATCAACTGCAGCAGCATGTATCTTTCGTTCCTGAGCACGTGACCCAGATACTCTATCTTGCGCTTCTTGATAGATGGCAACATTTTCCGGGACATATGAACGCGCTGAAGCACGGTTTCATTCCTGACCTTCTGTGTCCAGCTAATGCGCAACATACGACATAGACATAGACAACCAATAAGACAAAGAAATAAGTTTGAGACAGTTTAAGTAGGTGGCGGAAAGAAATAGACCCACTACCACCATACCATCCTACTATCGGATGCCAAATATCAAACACATAAGAGTAAGTGAGACAGCAACACAAACCCGAATATCATTCTAGGAGCTTACGGACTGCACGCATTCAAAGTGGTTAATATGAGGCATGAGGGTTTTTGAAATAAATTTTGAAACAGTAGGGGTTATTTAAAGGGCCGATTTACTGAAAATTTATATTATACATACATACATACAGTCACACCTCTTTCCCGTAGTGGTAGGTAGAGACTACTTTGTTCCACTTGCTACGATTCTGACATACCTCTTTCGCTTCATTCACATTCACCAATCTCTTCATACATGCTCGTCGGTGTATGAAGAGCTGTCCTTTTTTCGAAACGTCTATTTGGTTCAGGAACGTTCGTCTAGGCCTTCCCCTCTCAACCCAACCATTCACACTCCCCATATAGATCTGTTTAGTTAGTCTACTTTCAGCTATCCTCTCTACGCGAAATACCCAACTATCGCTGCCGTACATTAGTGTTGGAACGAGCACCCCTCTGTGGACAGCCAGATGCGCCTTTTTTTGACACCTCACTGCTCACAAAGGCGCGCAGCGCTCCATTGACCGTGTTTCCTGCATTCACTCTTCTTTCAATATCACAATCACACTTCCCATCTTTCGTTAACGACCCAGATTTATATTATAGTTTATTCAAACGTTCTGTGCGAAGCATAAGTGGACGATGTTAATTAAAAACAATAATATCGGCGTCAGGGTAGTAAGTCTGTGAGCTAGTTGTTTTTTAACACAAATTGGTTGATATTATGTGTAATTGGGCTCTCAACTGTTTTTTAATTAGTAACATGCCTAAATAAATCTCCATTTGTTAACACCCAACGCAAAATGAGGGGTGTTATAATTTTGATTTTGATGCGGTTTTTTCATTCGTAAGCCAAGTTTCATGCGGTGGTTCTTAGCCATATTTGGTGACAATCGGTTAAGCAGTTTGAAGAGTATCAGCTGTTTTCCACAATGATGTAAGGCATTTATAGCATAAAATAGTTTTATAATCTACTTATGATTACTCGATTATTTAATGCGTGGGGTTTTTTTCTGTTTAATATATTTAGTTATATTTGTATTGTTTCCTGTATGGTTTATGGTAATTTTAAGACTGAGCTTTTTCGTTTCACTATCTTATCTTGATGTTGTTTATTTGGTGGCGAAAGGTGTCTTTAAGCTGTTATTTTACACAATCTTAGTATTTTTAATCAATAAGTAAGTGCATATAATGGAGATCACAAAAATATACAACGAGTAAAGCCGTCACTATGAGATTTACGTTTCCAAATGAAGATTGTACTTTAAGCATGAAAATCACAAAGATTTTTTAATTTATTAATTTTAATTTACATACATTGGGATTATAAGCCGACAAGAAAATTAACTACAGTTCCCGGCCATAAAGATTGCACTTCAGTCTTTGGAAAGAGACAATCGGCGTCACGTAAGTTAGAGCGAGACAACGTTCTACGAAGCCGCAATTAGCCGAGAAGATCGGTATGCAATCCTTATGGCCTGGTACTGTACATACTTGCAATAGTGTTCATCAGTCAAGGTCAGCAAATATGGATATACCGTCAGTTGAAACATTGATATTCGATCATTTTGACCGACAAACGTTTGAGAAATGTATCGTTTGACAAATATTTCATTTGACAACCAATTAATATCTGATAAACCGTTAACTTTTTAAAAATCGCCTTTAGGCGTGGCTTCCATTAGGTTAGGTTAGGAATTGCGGGTAGTCTGCGCAACAAAAACATTAGCTCCGTGTTTTATTTGTCTTAAAATATAAAAAAACGCCTCAATATCTACCAAAGTGACACGATTATGTAGTAAACAGTGCGCGAAAACTAACTTATATAAAAATTATACCAGTTAAAATCCATAAACACTACGACAGTGAAATAAATAGTGAAGGAGGTGAATGACCGCTCGGAAATCAGCTGTGAAGACCGCTCGAGTGTTGCGTCTCGCGCGCGCGCGTGTTCCTACCTATCGCGTGTCCAGCTCCCGCACGCCTGACTTTAAAATAACGGCTGGAAATCGCAAGTACTCTAAACAATTATATCAGACAAAAATTGGTATTATATAAATATGAACTGTCAAGCCTGTAAACAACCAGTAAACATTAGGCTAGAAGCATTAATATGCATCGCATGTAAAGGCATATACCACTACCTCTGTACTAACATGTCGTCAGCCTACTATAGGGAAAATGGGCCAGAACTAAAGCGCTCTTGGCGATGTCCCATCTGTGATAACCAGATCACGCGGAGAATGCGAAATGATAATACGCCTGTGCGAAATCGTAACATTATTATGCCAAATCTGGACGACACAACAATGTCTGTCGACGAACTGCTAAATCTCGACGAAAGCGTGGGAAATTACACAAGCAAAAACACTACCCTAGACGACAATACACCGAAAATACAGACCTCCATAAATACTCAGCAAATTACACTGGAGCAAATAAGCAGCCTTCTAGATCAAAAACTAAGGCAGAACAATAACACCATATTCATTGAGCTAAAAAATACAATACAGAAGGAAGTAAATACCATAGTTGATAAGCTAATGAAAGAAATAACGCTAAACATAAACACCCTTGAAAAACGACAAGAAAACCTACAAACAGAACTAACAAAAACAAACATAAAAATAGAAAAATTAGAAAGGGAAAATTTTAAATTATTAGGAGAAATACAAGAGTTGAAAAATCGTTTTAGTGATCAAGAAAAACCTAGGCATGATTCAACTGAAAATAAACAACACAGAAAAATTGTTTTATTCGGCCTAGATGAATACCAATATGAAACTGAATCAGACCTATGCCACAGAATAGACGACTTATTCTACAAAATATTAAATATAAACATAAATGGCTACATTGAGGAGGTCACTCGTATAGGCAAAAGGGGATACTGTCGCCCTCTTCAAATTGAATTTTTAAGCAAGAGAATGACAACATACGTACTTGAAAATTCTCATTGCTTCAAAAATACAGGCTACGGAATCTCAATATTTTTAGACGGCAAATCCTTGGAGAACAGAAAATCCCTTAAAGATATTTTGATAAAAGCGAGACGCGAAGGAAAGTACGCTATTATAAAAAATGACAAATTATTCATAAATGGGAAAGAATTCAAAAATGCGCCACAAGATCCAAATACAACCACTAAAGACACACACCCGCAAACACAAAACCAGCAGACGCCTACTCCGACAAAAAACACAAAAAAACAGGAAAATGTAGATCAGACATTTCGTGGATAAATTTCAAATTTTAGTACAAAACACTCAGAGCTTGAAAAACAAAACTCACATTATGGAATCATTCTTGCTGGATACAAATATATCAGCGGTCTGCATCACCGAATCATGGATTTCTAATAAACAAAAGAATACGATTAACATCGACGGATACGAGTTCGCCTCATCTTTCTGCCGCGAGCACCGCCAGGGTGGTGGCGTAGCAATACTCCTACAAAAAGGAACCATCTACGTGGAGCGCCCCGAGATAGCTGAATTGTCACTCGAATACGTATTTGAGTGCTGTGGAGTAGAAATTCCAGAACAGGATTTGTACTTGATTACCATATACAGACCTGATCGTGAATTAGAGACATTTTTTGACTGTTTGAATAAATTACTATTAAAAATCAAACAAAAAGAACGAAACAAACGCGTTATAATTGCAGGCGACTTCAATATAAACATCCTAGTAAATACTACGGCTTCAAAGAGATTATTAGATCTTATGTTAAGTTATAATCTTACCCAAATTGTGAAAAAATCAACCAGGGTTATAAAAGAATCTAGTACTTGTATTGACCTTATATTCACAAATAGAAATAACAGCTGTTACAGCATAGATGTGACGGACTACGGCATATCGGACCATAAAAGCATCATTTACAAAGTTCAAATTCAAAGTCAACATATTACACAGTCACGACAAGATCCGTGGTACAAAAAAGTAAGAATATTTAGTGAGAAAAATATGTTACGCTTTAAGCAAACATTACGAAACGTTGATTGGGATAAAACAATTTCGAATAAAAATGACATTTTTTTTTTTTTTTTTTTTTTTTTTTATGTTAGAGAGGCCAGACAAACGAACTAGTGGGTCACCTGATGGTAAATGATCACCACTGTCCATAGACACCCGCAGCGCTTTACGCGATGCCAGTGCGTTGTCGGCCCTGCAGAAAATTGTACACTCGCCTCTTAAAGGCACCCAGGTCGTAACTCGATGGGAAGACCTCAGCGGGAAGCTCGTTCCAGATTTTGCAGGTTCGTGGCAAAAAAGATCGATTAAACCGCACCGTCGAAGACTGCCATTCATCAACGTGATGTCGATGGAATGAGCGCTTACGACGGGTAGATTTGTAATGGAACCCCGCAGCTGGAATGAGGTCAAAGAGTTCCTCAGAGCATTCCCCGTTGTAGTACTTATAAAACACGCAAAGGGAGCCAACGTCTCTGCGGAGAGCAAGAGGATCGAGTTCATCGGAGAGTGAGGGGTTGCCGATGATTCGGGACGCCCTGCGCTGTATGCGATCAAGTGGAAGCAGCTGATATTGGGGTGCGCCAGCCCAGAGATGAGAGCAATACTCCATCCTTGGCCGAACCTGGGCTTTATAAATCTGAAGCCGCTGCTTCGGAGTGAAGTATCGCTTAGAGCGGCCAAGCACGCCCAACATTCTAGCAGCCGACTTGGTTTTACCTTCCAGATGATCGCAAAATTGGACTGTGCTCGAAACATCGACACCGAGAATTCCAACACTCTCCGATGTGTTGAGGGGTGATCCCTGGAAGCATGGAGCGGCGACAAACGGGTGTTTTTTAGCAGTGAATACGCAAACTTGCGTTTTGGAGGGGTTAAAGTGCACTAAGTTGCGTGTACCCCAATCAGAAACTTGCGCTAGTGTATTTTCCAGATCATACACAAGTTTGTTTCGTCTCTCTTCCAATTCTGCCCGAGGAAGGTTAGCTCTACCAGAGTACTGTGCGTCGCATGTGCTGTCATCCGCATAGCAATGAATGCCGCTTACAAGCAGCATATCATTGATATGCAGGAGGAACAGAGTAGGCGAGAGCACACAGCCCTGGGGGACACCCGCATTCATAGACATTGAGTCGGAGTATGTACCGTCGATAGCGACCTTAATACTCCGATCTTTAAGAAAGCTGGCGATCCATGAGCACAATCCACCGGGCAGCCCGTAAGATGGCAATTTCGATAGAAGCGCTCCATGCCAGACTCTGTCGAAGGCCTTTGCGATATCTAGGCTAGCCACCAGAGCCTCACCCTTGCCTTCTATTGCCTCTGCCCAGCGATGCGTTAGGTATACTAGAAGGTCGCCAGCCGAGCGACCGCGACGAAAGCCATATTGGCGGTCATTATTTAGCTGGCGATCCTCCAGGTAGCCCAGGAGCTGCTGGTTGATGACTTGCTCCATCACTTTGGAAAGCAAAGAGGTGATCGCAATAGGCCTATAATTGGACGAGTCGGATCTATCACCTTTTTTGGGGACAGGGTGCACAAGAGCAGACTTCCACGAAGACGGGACTATGCCTGTGGAATAGGAGAGACGAAAAAGGCGCGTCAGAACCGGTGCCAGTTCCGGAGCGCACGTCCGCAGCACAATAGCAGGAATGCCGTCAGGCCCACATGATTTATTGACGTCAAGGGAGAAAAGGGCTCGCCGCACAATGCTTTGACGAAAGCATACTTCCGGCATTGAGCTCTTACACCGCGGGATGGTAGGCGGCATTACTCCATCGTCGACTAAAGTCGAGTTGGAGGCGAAAAAGTGAGAGAAGAGATTTGCTTTCTCCCTTGCGTCGTAGGCTAACGAGCCATCCGCTCTGCGCAGAGGTGGAAAAGATGACCGACAAAAGTTATTTTGCACAGCTTTAGCCAAGGACCAAAAGGCACGACTCCCCGAAGGAAGGTTGGTCAGTTTATGGCTAATTCTGGCTACGTGCTCAGACTTCGCGGATGCGATGCGTCTCTTATGCAATCTGGAGGCTAAGTTGTACTGCTTCTTGAGGGTGCTGGAATAAGGATCATTATTAGCCTGTGATTTAGCCCATTTAAGGTATGATTCCTGCTTGCGCTTGGAGGATTCCTTGCAGGATTTTCCAAACCAGGGCTTGGACTTGCCGCCAATCGACACCGCAGAGTTTGGAATAAAAAGTTCCATTCCCTGCAGTATAACATCGGCGACAGAGTCAGCACAGGTACTAGGGTCACCAGAAGTGAAGCAGACTTGCCTCCAAGGGTAGGATGCAAGAAAAACGCGCATGCCGTCCCAATCTGCCGACCCATAGTGCCACACACGACGCCTTCCTGGACGATTCAACCGTGGGCGATCCGTGAGCGGCACAGAGCTTCGTATTAGGCAGTGGTCAGACGACCCAAGAGGGGCGTCAACACATACCCGGTATTCGGCTGGATGGGAGGTCAGCAGAAGGTCTAGCATGGATGCGGTATGTCCCTCAACGTCGGGAATGCGAGTCGGTGATGACACCAGCTGCGACAAACCGTACGCAAGAGCGAAGTCGTGAACAGACCTACCAGCATGATCGGTGATGCGGGAACCGAGAACATAAATACAAATTACAACTTATTTAGCACAAAATTAACAGAAATCCTAAATATGCATATCCCACAAAAACAACTAAAATTGAAAACTGAAAAAAGTACAAAGACTTGGCTAACTACGGGTTTAAAAAATCGTGTAAGCACAAAAGACAATTAAAAATATTAGTTAATACAAGTAAAAACGAAGTAATTCAGAAGCACTACAAACAATATGAAGGTATCTTAAAAAAATGCATTAAAAAGTCAAAACGATTGAATTATGCAGGAAAAATGAAAACCTCAAAAAATAGAACAAAAACAATGTGGGGAATCATAAACAGTACCCTTAACAAAAAGAAACATCGAAATTACAAAAACATGATTATCAAAACTGCTGATATGTCTGCACCTATAGAATCACCTCATAAGGTAGCAAATATATTAAACGAATATTTCGCCTCGGTGGGTGAATCATTGCCGTCGGGAAACGCAAGCCCGCGCCCGCGATGTGATCGCTCCCGCGAAGTACTTACCCCCGTGCTAAATTCAATATACATACGGCCAGTCACAATGCTCGAAACAACAAAAATTATTAGACATCTAAAAAATAAAAAAAGTTTTGGCAATGATGAGTTACCGACAACGCTAATAAAACTATGCGAAAATGAGTTGGTAGGACCGTTAACAAAATTAATAAACCAATCATTTACTGAAGGTACATTTCCAGACCTACTAAAAGTATCTAAAATCAAACCAATTTTAAAGCCAGGAGGGGATGCGACAAATCCAAGCCAACACCGCCCCATTGCGATCTTGCCGTCAACTTCAAAGATATTTGAAAAATGTATGTCGAATCGAATATATAACTTTTTGGAAAAATACAGCTTACTAGATAATAATCAATACGGCTTTAGAAAACATCTCTCAACTTCCCTAGCGGTATATAAATACACCCAACGAATACTTGAACATATAAATAACAAAAAATATGGTGTTGGGTTACTCCTCGATATGACAAAGGCATACGATCGAGTATCCCATGATACGTTACTAAAAAAACTATATAACATAGGAATACGCGGTAGGGCATATAAATGGTATAGATCTTACCTCCAAAATCGAAGCCAATACGTGCAGATAGATTATCACAACAATGTCACCAAAGAAGTAACGGCGATCTCCTCGGAAACGCGCTATACAACTTGCTCGATTCCGCAGGGAAGTGTTAGTGCTGGTTTGCTGTTTCTGATCTATATCAATGACCTATCGAGGGTGCTAGATTCGGACACTGAATGCGTAATGTTTGCTGATGACGTCTCAATACTTATAAACGGCACAAATAGCACTGAATGTAACTTGAAACTTAAACATGCACTTGACACTGTAGGGAAATGGCTAGGCGACAACAATTTGGACATTAATTTAAAGAAAACAAAAATAATACAATTTAAACCTATACAAAAAAATCCTTTACAATTAAAATTACAAATTAATAATAATGACATCGAAGAAGTAACAGAATTTAAATTATTAGGAGTAATGATTGATTCAAATGTAAACTGGCGAGCTCATGTTCAAAATATAAAAACAAAGCTATCTAAATTTATATACGCCCTAAACGTACTAAAAGTTAACACGGATTTTGATTGTGCACTGTCCGCCTATTACGCATACGCGTTTGCTTGGCTCCGATACGGTGTGGTACTGTGGGGAAACTGCAATGAAGCCCAACAATTATTCATCATGCAAAAAAAGTGCATTCGTATTCTAAAGGGGCTTCTAAACGGGCCATGTTTTGCTGCAATTTGTGGCTGCACTATTGGCAACTAATTTCCCGGCCATCACAAAAATATTTTATTGCAACTGATGGCCGAGCAATGTATGGCTGGGCAATGTGTGCATTTATGTCTGCAATAGTATGGCTCATGATGCAGACGCTTTAAACGGGCTACACAAACCGGCAACAATGGCTGACGAGATAACACTTGTGGCGGCAGATTATCTTATTTTAAAAAAGAAGCAAAAGAAAAACGAGAGGTTGTGGATTAGACCTTATTTAAATAGGCGTGAAACTTTGGATAATTTGAGTCTAGAAGTAAGCCTTGATAGTAAATTATTTAAAAACTTTACGAGAATGTCAAAGGGTGATTTCGACTTTCTTTTAAATAAAATAGGACCAAATATTAAAAAAAAAGATACAAATATGAGGACAGCAAATTGTATATTCCGGTTTTTATATCCCACAACTCAGGGTGTAAATGTACTTCATTAATGAAGTCAATAGTTATCTCATTAGACCACGTAGAAGTCATTTTTGCAGCATACCCTCGATAAATAACAATAACAACTCATGCAGCTGATCGCAAAGCACTGAACATAGCATCACGGCGTCATTCACAGCAAACTTCATGTCATGTCGCGTAGAAAAAGATACACTGTGTCATAAACCAAGAGAGCGACTGAAACAGCAATAGAACTGGCCGAGCAATATTGCAGTAAAATCGATCGCCTAGCGATCGTCCGGCAACCCATCGGGGCAATATCGGCCATAAGTGTCAATACGAAACATGTTTGGCTATATGGCCGGGACATTACTGCAATATTGCGTAGTCTGGCTGGTATTGCCTGCAATGTTGCCGGGCCACTGTGTTGCAGCCACAAATTGCAGCAAAACATGGCCCGTTTAGAAGCCCCTTAACTAACATTCGTATACCAGAAAGTTGTCGTGGGCATTTTAAAAAACATGAAATATTAACCCTACCCTCTATTTATATATTAGAAGCGGCAATGTTTGTCCGCAAACACCCCGAGCTGTTCAAGGCCAGCAGAGAAGTAGGTACTACTAGGCCTCAATATAGAAATAAACTGCTATTACCGAAATCTAAATTAGCCATATTTAAAAAAGGCCCCCAATATAAATGTACCCAGATCACTAATAAGATCCCAGACTATATCCGAAAAGAAAGCTGTATAAATATTTTTAAGAGTAAACTAAAGAATTTCTTAATTAATAAATGTTACTACTCGGTGGATGAATTCCTGAACGAAGTCTAAATCTTAATGTTTTAGTAAATTAGATTAAATTAAATGAAACAGACATCTCAATAATGTAATTATCGCTTAAGAATTTAAAATAATAATATTATGGCTAATATTTCTGACATATAGGTACCTATTAAATTTTATTATTATTGTTCATGGTCACTTTCTCTTTTTTGTATTGTAATGTAATCATTTGACAACTTAACATTATATATGATCAAACGAACTTCTCAAGCGAAGTTCGATCATTATTATATGACTCGCTTCATTCGAATATTTAAGTTAACATTTGTAGTTTATTTTAACCTACCGGCAACCATTTGCACGCTTTTTAGAGATTTTCGAAATAAAAGGTATTTGTATTGATTAAAAAAAAAACCCTACCTTCCTGTCACGTGGTTTTCCCCACCCTGCCGAGCCTTGCTCGCTATCTTGTCATTATTTTCAGAGATGTAATTCCCTGTTTTGTTGATGGGAAACTTATGTGGGTAATCAGGGGGGGGGTGGGTAATTAAATATTCGAATGAAGCGAGTCATATAATAATGATCGAACTTCGCTTGAGAAGTTCGTTTGATCATATATTATATTTCCTCGCTTCATTCTTCATATTTAAGTTAACATTTGTAGATGTTCAGAGACCAGTTGACCATCAATAATAAATCATATTCTGCTAATCCCTTTATTTTAAGTTACATTTTTCTTAACAATTATATTTTTAAGAAAAAATCATAGCTAAGATTTTAAACCAACTATGATAATCTAATCGCTTATACTAAAAAACAGTCTCTTATTTCAGAGTATAATTTTAATTTTTACATCTGATCTTATAAATAGAAATTTCAGTATTAATTAAGAATCAACTTCACAAATTAGCGTCAGATAATCCACAAACCTGTCTAGCAAAGTTATCTTCGCTAATTACTGGCCGATTGTAAAACTTTGCAAAGGTTTGTGAACCGCTGGTCCAACCAGCGGTTTTCCTGATGACTTCTATGCTGATCCCCGCGGCGGCAGCCGCTGACGTGGCGGCGTGACGCGTGCTGTGTCCGCTGAACAACGCCACATTCACCCCGCTCTCGGCTAGCACCTGCTTTAGCCACCTGCTTATAGACTGAGCTGTCGCGTTCTTATGAGGACGCTTCACAGTTATTAAGAGGCGGTCGGTGTTCTCATTTCTTAATTTTCTCGTTACAGAAATATAGTCCTGGAGCACTGTAGCGGGGCATATTTCGGGCTTTTCCTTAAAAAATGGTAGGAACAGTACTGGATGTTCCCTACCGGGCGCAGATGTTTTTATTATATCTGAAATCGTAATTGTAATGCCCTTCGGGCCTATGCTAATATTATTAGTCTTGATCAGGGATAAAGTCTGTACCCGATGCGCGGTACATAAAGCTAACAAGCTTGCTAGTTTCTTGGTAATTCTTTCCAAAGAAATATCAGTGTTCGGGAACCATTCAGCAATATGGTCAAGAACTGTTTTAGGGTCCCATGTGTAACTATATTTTGGTAAATTAGGCCTTGCTTTAAAGACCCCTTTTAGGAGTCGTTTAATGTGCTCGTCTGCACCAATTCTATTGCCTAAGAACATCGACAATGCTGACCTATGGCTATTTATGGAACCATAGGACGCTCCTTTGTTGTACTGTTCGGTCAAAAAGGATATTACTAACGGGACTGGACAATCGAACACGTCTTTATTGTTTTGCAAACAGTAATTCCACCATAATTTAAGTGACACGTTATATTGCTGAATTGTACCTTTCGCTAAGGATCCAAGCATGAGTTCCCAGGCTTCGGCTGGCAAGCCTCGCCGCTCGTAAGCTAGCCGGAGAGCACTGCGGCACCCAGGGTAAGATGCTCGTGCAGTGGGTGTCTGCTTCTGTAATGGGAACATACGAGGTGTTCTTTAGGATTCATTATCACTATGTCGGATCTTTTTAAATCCATTAATAATGGGTACCATGCTTGTGATGGCCATACGGGGAACACAAAAATCCCCGTTGCCTTATCGTGTATTATTTTTTGTAGACATTTCAAAATCACCGAAAACGGGGGAAATGCGTAGAAAAAATCATGACTCCAGCTCATTGTGAACGCATCGATGCCGATTGCGTCTGGATCTTTCTGCCAAGAGATGTAACGTCGGCATTTGGCATTGGCTCTAGAAGCGAATAAATCAATGTCCGGCTGACCTAAATCCTTTGTTATTCGCAAGAATGCTGAGTTTGACAACTCCCATTCTGTGTCTGGATTAGTTCTACGTGATTCTTTATCAGCCTCCACGTTATCTTTCGTGTTGATGTAAGAGGCGAAGAGCCAGATGTTTCGCTTCTCGCACCACTGCCAAATTTGCCGAGCTAGTTCGTTGAGGTGTGGAAACTGTACACCTCCCATGCGGTTGATATAGCGTATAGCTGTAGTATTATCAATGCGCAATAAGATCGTACAATTACGTTCGTCTTGCGCGAAGTATTTTAGGGCCAGAAAAGCAGCTAGTAACTCTAACTGATTAATGTGAAATTCTTTTTCCTCTGTTCTCCATGCTCCATGGGTTGTTGTGTTATTACAGAACCCTCCCCAGCCGGTCTGAGACGCGTCCGAGTATATAATTAGGGAGTAGTCGGGGACTAGCATGGAACAGGAGGAAGAAGGTATCTGATCCCTCCACCACTTCAGATCTTCTAAAATTACTTTAGGCAAGTTAATTTTCCTGTCATAATTGTGGAGGTGCAGCAAAGATAAATATTTTTGTCTTTCCAAAATTCTCGTATATAACCACCCATATTTTACTGCTGGGCACGCGGCAATGAGCGTACCGATCATTTGAGATAATTCTCTTATTGTACAGGATGAGCGTAGAGAGAATTTATGTACCAGGGCTGCATTTTTTTCGCGTTTATCCGTTGGCAAAGATAAAGTCATGTCTTGTGAATTATAAATAAATCCTAAGAATCTACAAGACTGCTGAGGCTCCAGTATGCTCTTTTTGAAATTAATCACGAAGCCTAGGTCCGTAAGTAATTTCACTGTTTCTGTAACATTGCGAGAGCATTCGTCATAGTCTTCTCCTATGCACAAAATATCGTCCAAGTAAAATACAGATTTGTGGCCTTGTGACCTCAAATATGTCATTACTTCCCTCATTATCTTAGTGAAAGTTCTTGGAGCCACAGAAAGTCCGTAAGGCACGGCCTTAAATTCAAAAGTGACAATATCAGAACGATCATTTTCAAAATGAAAGCGCAAGTACTTTTGGCTACATTCGGCTATGGGTATAAGTAGATACGCTTCTTTTAAGTCCAATGTGGCCATAAATCCCTGTTTTGGGATAAGCCTGGCTGCTGTTCTATGATCTTCCATTTTGAAATGATCTTTGGCTACGAAATGGTTTAAGTTTTTTAAATTTAGTATAAATCTTTTTTCTCCGTTAGCCTTAGGTGCTAGAAACGTCTTAGAAATAAATTGGTCATTGCTAGGCGCATAAGTTGCGATAGCACCAAGTTCAAGTAAGTTTTGAATAGCTAATGACATGTCAATTTTCTCGGTTTTTGACCAATTTATCTTGGGGACGGAGTCTTGTACCACCTTTTGCTTTAAAGGTATAGAAAAACCATTCTTTAGCCAATTTAAAATAACTGCATTTGAAGTTATTTTGCACCAAGTATCATAAAAATATTGTATTCTACCCGCATGGAGTAGTACCTGGTTCACTGCTGGTTCGGCGCGCGGGGCTTGGCCTGGCCCGCAGGTCTCGACTGCGGTTGCGCCTGGGGTTTGCGCGCGGTCGTAGCCGCCTTTCTCTGCCCTCCCCGCCCCCCCCTGTTCGACGGGTAGCGCGAAGGGCCCGTCCAGTTTCCCTGGTACTGGTGGTAATTACTACGTGGGGCCGTCGAAGGTGTAGAAGCCGCTGTGTTTTTAACATTTGCAACCGGCTTTTTTATTTGTAGACCCTGCTTCTCTATGGCTTTCGAAGCTTTGATCTTTTCTTGCAATTTATTACCGAAAAGCATGTCGTCTCTTTCCGCGTCTTGTATAACCGTTAAAAAAGGTTTGGCTAGACCGGGTGTGATCATTTTTATGCGTGTCTGGGTCTCAGAAAAATGTAAATCTGACAATATGCGACAACTGTCGCTTAAGGATTTAATGGCCGAGATCTTGTCGTCGCTATTCAACAGAGTTGTAATCGCCCGATTTATAGCAGTAATTCCGATTCCTAACTGTTGTTGTCCAGTTTCCATTTTCTTATCTCTGTTCCGAGCCATTTCTGTGACCGCTGCGGAAATTTCCGCATTCAGTTTGGGGGCTTGCAATAGCGTACAATTTTCCGGAATGAGGTACTCCTTTAAGAGCTTCTCCTTCGTATCCTTCGTTAGGCCTTTGCGTAGCAGGGGCAACCATCGCTGGGATAAATTTTCGTGTATTTTAGGTCCCAATTTGGGAGAGTCCTCGGTCGGTTCCCCTAATGCGGAAAGAAGCTCCGGGTCTAGTTCTGCCACCTGGGCGGTGACTGGGACTGACGGGGTCACGGTACTCGCGGCGGCCGTCGGTTCCGGAGGTTCAACGGAGGCCCGCTCAGGGGGGGCTTCATCGTTGTTCGTGACGTCCGTTGGAGACTCTCTTGCAGGCGAGCATGGCGGAACTATGACTTCTAAGCCGATCGCGTCGTCCATTATTGGAACTTCTTGGAAGTCCTCATATTCTGTAAAACAGAAACGGAGAAAAATTTAGAAATCAATTTAAAATAATTTCTAAATGTGGGTAGATTTACTTCACAGATCTGCAGTTTAGTCTCACGGACCGGTCTCAGACTTAAGTAATTGCATATTGACATGTACTTATTGATTTAGGATAGCATGTCTTAATGCCAAAGTGCCTTCGTGTTGGCTCACGGTCAACCCCCAGGCTAGATTTGTTTCCATTTAGGATAGCATGTCTTAATGCCAAAATGCCTTCGTGTTGGCTCACGGTCAACCCCCAGGCTAGATTTGTTTCCTTTTAGGATAACTAACATGTCTTCCATGCTAGAATGCCTTCGTGTTGGCTCACGGTCAACCCCCAGGCTATAGGTATATTTCCATTAGGAATAACCATGATCGAATGCATGCTGGCTGACAGAGGAAACAGTACCAACTAGTAGGTACTCGTTTAAGAAATATAAAACTTTCAATTATGTTCACTTTAAACCAAAGTTTTACTTACCGGAACTTTCATCAGAAGATGATGGTAGTTTCTGTAGTCTTCTTAATTTGCGCTGGTAACGCTCGATCTGCTCCTCTACCGTGAGCGTATGCTTACGTTTTGGCATCGTATTTTTTATATATATATATATATTTTTTTTTTTTCTTTTCCGTAACAGGCGCGTGCGTCTGTTGCCGTGCACGAAAAAATAATGACAAGATAGCGAGCAAGGCTCGGCAGGGTGGGGAAAACCACGTGACAGGAAGGTAGGGTTTTTTTTTAATCAATACAAATACCTTTTATTTCGAAAATCTCTAAAAAGCGTGCAAATGGTTGCCGGTAGGTTAAAATAAACTACAAATGTTAACTTAAATATGAAGAATGAAGCGAGGAAATATAATTATTGATTAAAAATAGACATAGAATGCATGAAATGAAATCTAATTTAGTCTTTAAGAGTTTATTAATCTAAATTGTAATTAATATTGTGTGCCCTTACAGGGCGTCATGGAGTCACCTAAATCCATAATCTTATAACAACTGTAAATTATGTACATGACTATACAATAAATATTATTATTATTATTTGTTATATATGTTTTCCAAAATGTCCATATTTTAGTAGAAAATAAAAGGTTATCAAATGAAGTTTAGTGTTTGTCAAACGATGCTTTTGGTCAAACATTAGTGAACCTAAAAAATATGCACGCCCACATCAGCCTTAGGGCCCTTATACCCTAGAGATTTGTTCGGCGATTTCTCACCGATTCGCGAGATCGCGGCGAGCACGCGGCGAGCAAATCGCTGGGAAATCGTCGGACAAATCACTAGTGTGTAAGAGACCTTACAGCTACAATAAGGGCATGTATACATATTTTCTGATTTTGAGATGTATAAGTAAATTATTGGTGACCTTGACTGTACATAGTTTGTGGGCTTGTACGATGTAGCTAAGTTAACTTTATTATGGGTTGAGTTAAGGGTTATTTGATGATAAGTATCTATTACGAAGTTCATTATAATTATGTTAACCTTGTTATTAGAATTTTCGATAACGATGAAATCTTCTGCATTTTTTAGATCATTAAATCAGTTTACAAAAAAAGTTTTTGTTCTTTGTTTTAGCAACTCGAGTATCATAGCCAACTAAGTGATACTTTTCACTTCAATGATTGTTTATATTTTCTCTAACCGTTGCGCGGTCGCGACGCTCACCACACGAAGATTAACTGGCAATACACGCAATGTATTATAAAATCGCTTGCCGTGCCATCGGTCGCGTATCGTCGTTGCCAGAACATAGCGTTCATTGCTAACTTATCTTACATCTCTTTCTAACCGGTTAGCGCGTATAGTGGTTTAGTCTCACCTTTTTCACTGCGTAAAGAAAGTACACAAACAAATGCGAATAAACTCTCGTTTAAAAAATAAATTGGTATTTTTTTTTCTAGAACATGTAAATTATTATTCCGCTCTGTCTCGCTGTCCTTAACTTTTTCTGCATACTTTATTTAACTATCCAGCTTTTTACTCTTTCCCTGTTTCTTCCAAAATTTTACAAATTCATACTTGCCCTTTAAGGGATCTCTGCTTGTTAACCTTTGAGTAGATGTGAGGAGTATTAAACAAGGGACCGACAAAGAATGAGTTGTTGAGTTGTTTCAGATTTTACGCGCTATCATTTTGAGTTGTCCGCAAAAGGCACCCGCGTGTTGATTATAGAAGGGTACCGCTTCAATAAACGCAAAATGTACAGCGATGGTCTGATACCGAGGGTCAGGTGGAGGTGCTCAAGGAACTGTCAGGGCTGCAATGCCAGCGCGGTCACTTATGAAGATCAATTGATCACCGTGAAGAACCAGCATGATCACCCGCCTCCGAAGAGCTAGACGCCGGTGGCTATGAATCTGAATCAAAATGATGAGGTGGTACAAGGGGTGACTTAATTTTGAATCAAATATCTCAATGATAAATCTTCACAGGCGTGTTCAATCAAACTAACTTAACCACCCGTCGAGATATTCCAGAGTAATCCTAAGACACCTTGTATAAAGTCAACGTCATAAGTAGCTCATCACGTTAGTACTTTATCGTAGTGAAGTAACCATACACCCAGGGCCGGCGTTGCGACCACTGACACCCCGGGCAAGAATATTGTGGCGCCCACTTAAGGAAGCCAAAAGGGAAGCAACCTACCCCACCGATCGCTCCCTGAAATTTGGCGCTTGTTTTTTTTTTCATTTCATTTCAGTTTGTTGAAAAGAAAGAGAGAGAAACTTCTTGCTTATTTTGTTTGTTTTGAATATTCGTGCGATCTCTTGACTGTGTTACAATTATTGCATTAGAGATATAAAGTGTTAATTATGAGATTAAATAAATAAATAAATAATTTAATTAATCAATCCGCCACCAAATTGATTACAATGTATTTTTGTATCAAAAAAAGGTATTTTTATTTCATTTTAAGATTAACCATAAAAGTGGCAACACACATACCATAGGAAATGAATAGGGCTGATGTGATGTACTAAGGTATCTTATTTTGTGTTTTTCTTACACTAAGTAGACAATTTTTTAACTTATAGTTTACTACTAAATAGTTTCTTCAAGTAAGTTTATAGTTTCCTCAACTATGTTTATAGTTTCTTCAACTAAGTTTATAGTTTCTTCAAGTAAGTTTATAGTTTCTTCAAGTAAGTTTATAGTTTCTTCAAGTAAGCATAAAGTTTCTTCAAGTAAGTTTATAGTTTCTTCAACTAAGTAGATATAAGTTTCTTCAAGTAAGTAGATAGTTTCTTCAAGTAAGTCTATAGTTTCTTCAACTAAGTAGTTTCTTTGACTATGTAAATAGTTTCTTCAACTAAAGTTGATTCGTCTGCTTCACGCCTAAATTGTCATACAAATATCAATTTTGCACGCGTTTTTCGGATATTGTCAAATTTGTTTCAATTCACCTTCAGATTCGTACCGTTTCGAGACAACTTCGAAAGGCAAACGGGCTCTGTTTATCAATGGACATCGGTTCCACGTCGTCAACATGCATTCGGGCCCCAAGTTGCGTTGGCGATGCAACAAGTTCAAGATCGGCTGCCGAGTGAAGGCGTACACAGTGAACGACCAAGTTGTGGCCGTATTCGAGCAGCATAACCATAACCACCCGCCTGTGTACGAAGTGTAAACGGCAATGTAGTGAAAAACAGTAATAATAAACAGTGATCTGATTTCCCGGTGCAACACGGGGTGAATGTTAAAGTTGGTGTTATAATATACATAAATAAAATGTGTATGTTGTTCATATCTATATTACGTTTTTTACTTGGTATCCCACCGTGTTTCTTCGAGAAATCCGATCACTGTAGCGCCTGTTTTTAAAAGCTCTTATTTAACTTGATCTGTTTGTGAATTTTGAGCAATTTCGCTCGAATTGCCTTGAAATTTGGCACACCTATGTAGGGTGCAGGTATAGTTTAACAAAAAAGCTTGCATTGAAATTGAAACTTGTGACAAAAAAAAATTAAACGATAAATACACACCGTGGGAACGAGTTATGCGACAAATTTTAACCAAAGATTCTAGTGCCTATTTGGACTAAAAAGAAGTAATAAACACTTTTTCTTGTTGAAAACGTACTGGCCGTAAATCAGATTTAAAATAACACTAGAAATTACTAAAAAATAATAAACGATTGTCACCTAAATCAAGTTGAATAGCGCTACTTGTGTCTAAGGTTTCGTTCACAAGGAAGTACCATCGTTAATTATTTTTTTTGTTGCAGTCATTAAGAAAGTTAGTGTGACAGTTTAGGACCCACGTTGATAAAACATTATTTACCTACTAGTAATACCACGAGGAATCCATATTTAAAGTTTTCGCATAACTCGTTCCCACGGTGTAGATATGATGATTAGTCTAGTTGAGTTTTTAAATTAAAAAGGTTAGAAAATATTACAATAAAATGTTTTATTTTATGTTGCCAGCAAATTAGGGATTCCGTTCGATCGTCGGTGACAACAGTAAACTGTGTTTTTTGAACAGATATTGCACAGAATCTGTTTATTTTGTGGAACTGCAAAAGGATGATAATAATCTGGACTTAGTTTTAGATTAAGTTGGCTTGATAGAAATGAATTACTACTGAAACGACCTCTACATGTGCTTTTTAAAAATAAAATACTTAATTATTTGTGAACGCGCTATAATATATTAAGTGTTTTAACAAACAAAATGTAACAATAGAATTTACTCTTTTGATTATTTTTAATTTGATTGTAAGTTTTTTAATGATTGATTGGTAGGGTTTCTCGAGGTTATTGGGCGCTTGTCATCATCTAAGTGCCCTATTTAAAACACTGCCGGCAGGGCACTGCTGGCATTGCCGATGGACGTTGCACACATGGTTTCAAATAATAAACGTTTTGTTATTTTATGTACACTAAATAGGATTGGCAGCGGCACTGTCTGCAGGCAGGCAGGCAGTGCTTTGTGTAAGACACTTCGTCTCTTCGTCTCAGTTTTAAGACGTTTACTTTATCATGGTACCTAATTTGTTTAAGGCTAAACTGACCAATTATTTCATTCTTAAGATTCACATTCAATTTATATCTCCAGGTCAACCGTATTTCTTTAGTGCGCCAGGAAATAAAAGCTCAAGGTTCCTGTTCATCGATGGGTACAAGTTCCATCACCATAAGAGCGGGAATGCTACATTGACACCCAGCAGCAAACTAAGATGGCGGTGTTCAAAATTCAAGATTGGCTGCAAAGCGGTAGCTTACACCGTCCAAAATGAAGTAGCAGCGGTTAAGAACGGCCATAGTCACCCGCCTGCGCTCTAGAGGAAGCGCCTTGTGCAGGGACCATCCGGGTCGCTGTAACTCTTGCTATTCACGATGGCAAGTGAGTTTTATTTGTGGTAAACACGTGTCTACATACGTGTGTGTGCGTGTCTTACGGAGCAATTTTTGAATGAGATTTCTCTTTATTTTTTTTACTAGGTATATGACTGATATTTAAACTGAAAAATATAAAAATTGCCGAAAAATATTTATAAAACAAAACACTGTACGAATGTATTTAAAAAAATCATCGAGCATAATCGTGTCAAGTCCTGAAGGTTGACTAAATTATGTCAATTATTGTTCTCTGTGCCTGTTGGTATCTGTTGTCTGTCACGTTGGTATAGTAGAAAAAATAAGTTGTCCACTATTTTATTATTAAAAAAATATATTTTATTACATAAACTCCTTGTTTTTGCTTTTGACTCTTGAATTATCTTTTAAAAAAACACAGACGCAAAAGTGGCATATTTTCGAAAGTTGCCTGCTTTCATTTACTGCAAGTAATTAAAACCATATTAATAAACAAAAAACATTTACTTTTGTGTACCATACTATGGAAGCCTTTTTAGATTTAATTTAAGGTAGTATAGTTTAAGGCAGTTTTATTTTATCATACATTTATTATTGGGCTTTAATTTTTGTCCCCAATCGTACAATATTCAAATTAATCTGGTAGTTAAGTAAACTCGTCAGTTTGAAAAATAGGTAATTGGTTGCTATTTATTTCTAGTTCCCCACTATTTTGCGACAAATGAGAAAAACACACGGTTTCTCTACATCGAGGGTTATCGGTTCCACATCGCCAAAACCGCAATGGAAGGAGCGAAGTTGCGCTGGAGGTGTTCAAAGTACAAGAATGCATGTCGAGCGGTTGCGTTGACGATTCAAGGCCAAGTTGTGATGGTGAAGAACGACCACAACCATGGCCCTGTGTGCTGAAAATTAGGGTCACTGGACGATATAAAAGTGTCCCGTAAGTAATACGACAAACTGAAAGGGGAGATAGGTGGGCATCATCTGCCAAATAAAGAAAAATAACTGTCAAATAAAAGTGGAAAATTTTAAAATGTAAATCGAAATTTATCAAAAACGGTGACGCTTTTATTGAGGTCAGTGACAGTGATATCTAGATGACCTGCCCACCTCTCCCTCTTCAGTTTGTAGTACTACTTACGGAACATTTGTATACATAGCCAGGCTCCGATTTAAACGGGCAGGGCAGAAATTTTTGATCTGATTTAGATTCTGAACCAAACGAAGTCGTGCCTCATGTGGATTTTTTTTCGTGGTCGCTCGCTTAGCGTGAATAAATAAATACATAATAATGGAATTTACACTAATTTACCTAGTCCGATACCAAGCAAAGCTTGTACCATATGTATCATGAACTCGTGAGTCAAACCGTTTCTTTTGTCGTCTTTATAAATCCGGGTACTCATCTGCGAGCCGTTGTTGTAAATTGTTGTACGTTACTGTAACCACAAACCCTAGTGTAACGTGATGTTCCGCTCACGACCTGCTCGCGAGCCACGTCTACACTAGGATTTTTGGTTACTGTAACGTGCGACAATTACGGTTACAGCTCGCATATGATTACCCAGCTTTAATCACATGCCATCTTACGAGAGTTAAAATAATATTAATATTTACTTACTTGAGTTTCTTAGCTGACTTTTTAGTTTCTTTTAACTTTGACACCTCACGCTCTATGCTTGGAATATAAGTAGTCTACTTAATACTTTTTATTTTTCCAGCAACCTTTGTGACATCCCAGAGAGGGAATACCCTAATAAGTTTAGGCGGCTTTACGTTTTACCACAAGAAGAGAGATAGTACGATTGGACCACCGTCTCTTAAGAAGCGATGGGTATGTTCCACCAACTTCTGCAGAGGATGCAAAGCTGTGATATACACTATCGATGACACCATTGTGTCAGTCAGAAACGAACATAACCATGACCCGACATTCAATCACCTTAGGAATGACCCCTTCCCTTGGTAGCGTTACTTGGGAATTTAAAAGCCTGTTGTAGATAATTAAAATTTTCATCGTTACAGTGTTTGTTTTTATTCAACAATAATTCTATAATAAAACATTCTCTGCAAATATAACCAACTTGTAATGATAGATGTAGTATTTTTTGTTATTAAGCTTTCTGCTAATTTAAGCTTGCTTGCTAATCAATGCGAACTATCGTATTGATTGCATTTACTAAAATGCAGTAGCAATATTTTCCTTTATTTTAATATTGTGCTCGTATAAATGATGTCACCAATTTTTAGATGTGCCAGAGTTTGTGTCCGGCAAGCGTGGCAGTCGGCAGATCCGACTGAATGGGTACCTGTACAGTCACCACATCCGCAGAGAAATGGCTGGCTTCGTGAAGACCCGTTGGTATTGCGCCACCCATCACTCACGGGGCTGCCGGGCGAGCCTTTACACCATCAACGACGAACTAGTGTCCAGCAAGACAGTGCATAACCATGAGAGCAATAGTCATGTTAGTAATCCCATTCCCGTGCAGAGAAATTGGTGAAAATATTGGTTATTTTTAACATATAACTACGTGAGATTGCAATATTGTTAAAATATACGGGTAACTCGTGTAATTAATAATGATTGTTCGACATGTTTCGGACTTTACGAAGTCCTTTATCCAGGAGCGTTTGCCTCGGCAGCACACGAGTGCGACGCGTGCCTGTGACGCGGCCGCCGAGACATTCATTTATCAACTTAGAAATCTTAGTTGTTATGTTCGAAAGTCTTACTGAACAAACTATTCTAGCAGCAATAATCAAGACTTGTATGTACCTATAAGTGATTTTCATAATTTAGTGTTACCATCTAAAAGGTTCAACAGAATTCTCAGTCATCTTTCGTTGGACGCAGGCTCTAAATGCTAGCGAAATCATATTTTGATAGAGGCTGAGGTCAAAGGCTGAGTTAATAAATAAAACTTAATCGAAACCTATTAGAAGCTCTATGTAACGCGGCAGAGGCTTTATGCGATAATATTTTTATTCCTATAAATAATCATGATTTAAAGTAAGTTACCTTCTCACATTTATTTTTATTTTTCTCCTAAGACTGATCATTTGTAGTCGGCCGTAGTAGGAGGCCGTTTATTTTTGGTTTCATCAATAGTCATTATACAATAATGTTATGTGTGTATGTATGTATTATTTTATTTTATATACTTGGCTATGTATTATATTTATGTTAGTATAGTTGTTTTTATTATCCTTGCGTTTCTCCTGTCTATTTGTTTCCGCCACCAACTGACCAACCAGTTTTGTACTCATTTGTGGTGTTCAATAAAGAGTATTTGTATTGTATTGTATTGTATTAATGTATTGTGCTAATTATAATGAGTTAGATTTAGATTATTAATTGAATGCCTTGCAACTGAATTATTACATTTAATATAATTGTTTGGACTTTATTTTTTATTTTATTACACTGCATATATATATGTTTGATAAAAGCAAAATTATGTAGCCTACCTAACCCCCTTATTCATAAACGCTTCTACCTACTAACTTAGCCATCGTTTGTCCTTATCTGTCACTTTGACAATTGCCTTTCACAGATAAGGATAAACGATTGCTAAGTTAGCAGAAGCCTACGGAGCGTTTATGAATAAGGGGGTAACTCTTCGGCCGGCAACCCTTTACTTCCCGGCCTCTGTAATAATGTAGTATTTCATTCTTGCAGACCGAGATCAACCTCATTTCGTGACGTCACGGCGTGGTCGAAAATTAATTCAACTCGGCCGTTACACATTCGGTTTTCAGAAACATGGCGGCGCCAAGTCTAGATGGATGTGCTCTACGCACAACTCCAGGGGTTGCAAAGCTGTCCTCCACATGATCGAAGATGAAATTATTTCAATTAAGAATCAACACAATCATTAGGATTACAGAATATGTAATTATGGAACAAAAGGTCCATGACCCGATATAACATAAATATAATAATGATTTTGACGGAAGGTTTCCGCTCTTCTTTCGCCAATTATATATGGGCGTCTTAAAATACTTCAGCAAGAGCCTTGGTGAGCTTGACTGCACACAGCTCCAAAATGTTTTTCAGGATTCTTCAATTATAGTTTGCAAATATTTTCATACATTTTTCATTATTATTCTTACATTTGTCGACGTTCAAAGTGTATTTGGCCGACTTGGATGCTTCAAACTAAAGCCGTGATTTACATATGTATGATTTTGGCCCCTTTGCTGGTCTCAAGGGTACGGGTAGTAATAGTATTTGTCCTGAAATTCAGGGAATTTATTTCTATGCACAAATTTTAGGGATGCCGTTTAATATTCGTGTAAGATTTTGCAGTATTACGTAAAAATTTTTTGGTTAATATTTTCGTGTTTGTTCAAAATATTTATCGATTGTTCAATAAACTACGAGTATTTCATTGAATTATGAATGTTTGTTGATAGTTGCAGGCGTAAGTTTTATTCACAATGGCTGTAATTCACAAGTGTGCTTTAATTACTGGTGATTGTCGAAATTGTGTGTTCAGTCGGTATAGATACTATATTGTGATGTTTTCTTAATATTTCTTAAAAACTAGGTAGCTCGTAATCTAACATTAAAAATACATATTTAAATTTTGAGAAAGAAAGAAAGAATTGTTGCCACAAAGCATGCAGAATACATAACAATAATTTCAACAAATTAATAATCATCAGTTATCGGAAGAAAGATGTATTTCTAATTGACAATTTATAAAAAAAAATGTATTATTAGTAGGTACCGACGCTGTTACTAAATGCGTAAGTGAAAGGCTTTTTTGCATATGCAGCAAATGGTGACGAATGTTACTGCTACTGGTTGGTTTTGTCCTCGTTTTAAGTGCTCCAGTTAAAATCTATTGAGATATTTCGGTATCAGAATATCAGGGGGCGTAGCTCAGATGGTAGAGCGCTCGCTTAGCATGCGAGAGGTACCGGGATCGATACCCGGCGCCTCCAAAATCAATGTTTTTTTGGATAAAAATTATTTTATTTATAATTTATTTCTAATCTGAGAATCAGTCTGCTTGTAGATCATCATGTTACTAGCCTTGACTCTCAGATCGGTTTCATAAACGTTACAAGTATTCGTAAGTATACGTACCTATACTTTACCTGGCAACTAAATTATTTGTGATATTATGTAATGGCACCATTTTTTTAATGCAACATGTATGCTTTTATTTTATTTTACACTTTCATTATCGATTACCCGGTTAGCACCAGTTGCCTTCATCGGCTAGCGCTGGATAAAAATTTACTAAGAAAATTGGGCATTTTGACATTGAAATGATCAATGTTAATGGTTATAACTTTAAGAAGAGGTTGGTAAATGTGTTAACACTGTTTTATTTCTCCACAGGTATTTGCACGTGGTAACCGTAGCAGTCCAGGTATTTCCATGGTTGAGGATAACGTAGATTTTTTCTTTTTTTCAGTTTGTTAATTTATAACGCCGCTCAAACTTAAGTTAACTGCCTACTCCAGCCAGTACTAACGACGTGAAAGTAAGGCCACCGAAAGGCCAGCAGCTACCGGTTGTGGCATAATGCCAAGATTTATATCAGCATGTGCTGCAAGATAATGTCATAGTTAAATTTATACCACTATCCACAGGGGGCGTAGCTCAGATGGTAGAGCGCTCGCTTAGCATGCGAGAGGTACCGGGATCGATACCCGGCGCCTCCAAGATACTTTTTTTAAATTAAGTGTATGTATAAATAAAATTGGCAGTGTTTTAAAAAGCATCCAGAAATACTCTTAATACTTACTTGTGCATACTAAGTGGCTCTATAGATTTTACGTCGCAGTTTTTTTTTGACTAGTTAACAAATTCCCTTTCTGCCGCTTGTCCCTGTCAAGAGTAGAAAGAAGGAGAGGCCTTTGTTCAGCAGTGGGACACTATAAAAGACTAAAAAAAATTTTACTAACACGAATTGGAGCAGTTTTTTTAGAGTTTTTACATATTTTTTGCAGTATCAGTGCTGTCTTATTTTTAAATGAGACGCATCTTTTGTTTAATATAATGTATGTTCTGTTTTTTTGTCATTATGTCTTAAAGTAATCAAGCATGCGTTACAACTTTATAAATTGTATAACAGTCACTAGAAATATCAATAATAAACCAGGTTTAATAAATTGAACCAGTTTTTTTTTTCATGTCATATCTTCTTGCGCATGTTTTTTATTTTTATTTTGGCGTGATCCAAGATTCGTGAACCTGGAATTTATTAAAATGCAAATATTATGTTAATCAATATCAAGAAGTATTTCATTTTAAATTGCACGTTTTTCAGGAAAACGACGGGTTAAAAAAACAATTATTATGGACGAAGTTAACGAGCAGCTGAACACATATTTGTCTAACTTTTGCAGTAAACGGAAGAAATGACCAACTACATTTCTCTATTAATAAATTAGTTTAAGTAATAATAAAGCTCTATTTGTTGACCAGATATAAGTACAATAACGTAGCATTTAGGCGATGCGGCTAGCAACCCAGCTATACGCCCTTAATCATGCTAAAAGTGGCCTTAAGGTTTTGTTACCTTAGGCTCTGTCTACCCCGTAAGGGATAAAGACGTGATATATGTATGTATGTATAACATTTTACTTTTAATGTTTTTCGCTTTCTATTAATAAACAATTTCGTAATAAGTGAACACTATTTTATTTAACGCGATTTCAAAAACTCGATTAACAAAACCTGCCAGAGATCTTATGCGAGGAAGCAGAGTGCCCGCAGAGTGCCAGTAAAAATCCACCAAATTAAAGCAAATGTGACGTTTCAAAAAAATCGAAAGCCCCTCGCCTAAAGCTCGTGCAAAATTCCAGATACGCCGATGTTCGTAACCGGCAAGCGGGGCACTCGGCAGATAATATACAGGGGATACCGTTACATCTTCCACACTCGGAACAACATGAAGACGCGTTGGTACTGCGCCTCGCACCACGCGCGCGGATGCCGGGCCTGTCTCTTCACTATAGATGACCAGTTTCTGGGCAGCAAGAACACACATAATCATTAGTTGTGTGCAAGAAGTGACGTGAGAATCAAATCATTTCATAAATATGAAAGAACTTAAGAAAATGCAGTGGCAGATGGGTCTGCGGAATGAGGACATTCTCTCTAAAAAGTTATAAATTCGTTTGACAATTGAGTACCACTTATTTCACCAGTTTTTTTGTTAGGTATACCTTTAACTGCCTACTTTTTCTTTTTCTTACTACTTTTTCAATAAAATTGACAGCAAATTGAATGCAACTAACTTTTACTGTAATTATTTTTCTATAACTCATTGTCTAGACACGCGGCAGCGAGTCCAACTAAGTTCAAAGAAAAAGGAGCTGACGACGCAGCAGCCCTGCGTATAATAGTATTAACTTAGCTTATCTAATCACCCGTTCTCACAACGGCATTGTATCCATACACTTCTATTATTTGCTTTGTACTCAACATCGCCAAACAGTTCAGAAAAATAAATATTCATGCAATGTGTTTCTAACCATTTTCTGTTAGCAACTGTTTGGCGCTAACGAGAACAAAGCAGATAATAGCATTGTACCGATACAATACCACCGGGAAAACGGGCGATTAGACAAGCTCAGTCAAAACTGGTCAGGCCATATTAGAAGACAACTGGGGCCTTACCATGACGTCTTAATACGATTCAGTTCCGACTCAGTTCAGGTTTTAACTGTCATTTTCAACATGAAACTACTGTGAGATTTAATCATAATTACACATAAACGGATAACTCACGTATAAAAAGTCAATAATAAAAATGACGATGAAAACGAGGGTAGTTGTGCGCCGCTGTCAGTTGCGTCGAACAGCCGCGCGAACAGAGCGCTGGCGCGCAGTGTTCGTTTCGCTGCCGCCGGGGCGAGCGCTCCAGGCAGAAGGACTACGAAATAGTCTGAAACATGTCGAGCATCACTCGACTTTTTATACGTGAGTTATCCGTTTATGTGTAATTTTAACTGTCATTTTTGACAGCGAGCGAACCTCGCCGAATTGAATTGAGTCGCATTAAGACGTCGTGGTAAGGCCCCTGTAGTCTCTAGTATTTTTTTTTTACAAAAGTCACGCTCCGTATTTAATTCGCTCGCGTTGAAGTCCTTATTACTACAACAATAGGAAGAATATTGGCAAATTAGCAACGCGTCCAGCGGTGTGCAGAGGCAATAAGCATTCACATTTACGCGAATGCGTTCGAGCTGCTTGTTACGGCGAAAATGTAGAATTAGATCGCTGTATACTGCAATGTGACATGTGCAGTCAACGTCAAAAATCGGTAATCATTTTAGAGCCTTGTCGCTGTGACACATTCAACTATCGGTGTTGGTTACTACGACAAAGCGCTAAAGAGATGATCTACTTTTGATGTTGACTATAACCCGCCGGAACACGACTATACCTACTCTCCATTTCACTTACGTAAATAGTGTTTAATATTGGA
Source organism: Pandemis corylana (assembly GCA_949127965.1). Lineage (NCBI taxonomy): Eukaryota > Metazoa > Arthropoda > Insecta > Lepidoptera > Tortricidae > Pandemis > Pandemis corylana. The sequence goes on along the minus strand of OX421859.1, from coordinate 3,971,170 downwards.
GCAGGAGGTACGTAGAAAATCAAAACAAAAATCCTTACAATAGTTCCCAGCACTTTGCACTTTGATATGCCAGCCTGTTTGTTGTTTTTGAACAATTTAGTTTTCCCTCCTTTTTATTTTTTGTTTATTGTAAACTATTTAATTAATTTATGTATTTTTTTTTAATTACACATAAGTCGGGTTCTATCTATTTATTGCTTGGTTTACGTAAAAGTTTATGGATTATGTAGTATATTTTATCTGTGTATCGTTTCGTGAGTCATAGACGGTACTGGCTGAAAATCAGTGCTGCAGGTGTCTAACACCTCAACGTAATGCTGAGCCAACGACCGTTTCACTTTTGCGAAGACACACAACGCTGATGATCTATTTTTATATGTCTTGATTATTTTCTATGTAAAATTGTGTATATTCTCTTACATTTGTGTCTTGCAAAAAGGAATAAATGTCTTCTTTCTTTCTTTCTTCTTTCTAGAATTTGGGAGTAGACCTCCAGGTTCGAGAGAAATATCTTACCTTTTAATCGGCATTCTTAAACAAGGTTAAATAAAAAATGTTGTTTCCAGGCGACGAAACGTCAATTGAAATAGTTGGAGCGGGTAAATCGAAACGGCTTTTGTATCGCGGTTACATCTACACGCCTCACTACCAGAAGATGGTAAAGGACGGCTTGAAAATCAGATGGTACTGCCGACGTCAGCACAGAGGCTGCAAGTCTGTCATACATCAGCTCAACGACAAGATTGTAAGTATACGAGGGGTACACAATCATGATGGTTATTAAGCGTTTTGATTTGACGTAAATCTCAGATAACTTACTAAAGTGATGAAAAGTGAAAAAATACGAGTTACTTTTCAAATAAGTCACTTGATGGAGAGATATAGTCGTCGGGAAATACAGTCATGTTGCCGGTCCTTAGAGATACTAATTTGGTGAGAGGCAGATGTTTTTTTTTAAGATTACATATGTCTAAGTTTTAACGTAGTTTAAGCTAGGACGATACAGCAATTAGCACGTCAAGATCTCGAGGTTTTTATGAAATCCGTTTTGATTGTATTAATGTAACATTTAGACCTGTTGGTAGATACTATCAAATGAATGAATTTTTTACTTTTTCGGTTTTACCGTTAGAAATTAAATTTCTAAATGTCAGTAAAAATTATAACACAGAAAAATCCCAAAAAAAAGAAAAATTCGGAGACTACCCACCTGCTATGGGTGGTGTAGGGGTACTGGTCGCGACACGTCGCCGAATATTTGTAGCACGCTTATTTCGTTTAATTTTTGTGCCACGGAAAAGTGTGCTGTAGTTAAATGGATAGCTCTGTGCCAGTAAGTATACTATATTTCTATTGTTCATTTAATGTAGTTTTTATGTAAGTTTATCATATTCGGAAAAAGTATTTAACGTGTGTGTTGTGACTGATTATTTGGTATATTTGCCGATTGGGGTAAGAGTACGAGATTAATAGTACGCACGCGTACTTACCCCCGTTGCGTACTTATACCCCAAATGAAATAAAAATATCAAAAAAAATTCAATCTTTCAGAATACACCAAAATGCCGAGAAATTACATAAGGAAGGCCCCTGAGCGGACCCTCATCTCAGATGACCAAATAATGAAGGCGAAAAACATCGGGTCAAGAGTACGCATTGGAAAAGTTTTCAGTTAAGCCTATGTAAGGCTAAAACTAATTAATCTTGATGGAAAATTTTCTTAAATAGTGAAAATTTATTGAATATTCTACAGATTTAATATCATAACATGCCAATTATACAATTCTTTATAGGTCTGGGAGGCCATCAAAAAAAAAATGCGTGCTCTTGACCCGAATGACTGCGTACGTTTACCCCGCGTGCGTAACTTTACCCTAAGACTTGCGTAATTTTACCCACACATCGGGTCAAGATTACGCATTGGAAAAGTTTTCAGTTAAGCCTATGTAGGGCTAAAACTAATTAATCTTGATGGAAAATTTTCTTAAATAGTGAAAATTTATTCAATATTCTACAGATTTAATATCATAACATGCCAATTATATAGTTCTTTATAGGTCTGGGAGGCCATCAAAAAAAAAGTGCGTGCTCTTGACCCGAATGACTCTACTACTTATATAGTACGGTGACATCTGATTAAATCGGTTGAGTCGGAACTCTATTTAGGTACTGAATTGACATAAATAAAATTGAAATGAAGTTATACAATATTGTAAGTAAGTAAATGCTTTATTGTACAAATAAAATGTGTGTCAGTTTTATTTGTTTCTCACGATAATAAGGATATATTCGTACTTAAAAAATGGAACGTTCATTAAAATATAGGTAAACATTGTAAAAACTTAACGGATAACTCACGTAAGTGAAAATCGAGAATTGCTAGAAATCTTTCGGACCATTTCGAAGTCCTTCTTTCAGGACCGTATGAACTTGTAATATAATAAAAGCACCTTGGCTTGTACAGTCAGAAGCAGAAGTGGCTGAAATGCTGAAGATATAAAAATGCACACACATTACTTTTAGAGGTTTTATGACTTAATAAATAAAAAAAAATGCTGTAAAAATATAATATATTTCGCGTCATCTATCAACATTTGATATGTATCTAATTAAGTAACTCAATTTTATTATTTCGAATAGAACTTACACTATCGTTTAATTCTAATGAAGCAAAACAATATTAAAACCATATCAATACCACAAAGGCAAAGTATTATGTATGTATAAATGTAAACTCTATATTGTGCAAAATAAACAAGAGAAATACAATTGACAAACACTGAAAAACTGACAAAGTTTTCATTTAATCGAAGAAGCAAGATGGTTCATATAATCTTCAGGGCGAGTATAGGTAAGTTTTAATGCGACAAATCTTCCCTAACGAATTCGGGTATGTCTTGCCGTCTCACACACTCGTATGAGTTCGATACTTACATCGGTCGAGTGAGTGACAGCAACACAAACCCGAATGGCATTCTAATAGCTCGCAGACTGTACGTTCGCATTAAGCCGAGTACTTATCTGGGAACTGTAACGTGGAACAGTTACGGATTACAACGTACAGATGAGTACCTGTCTTTAGGGCCAAAATATGGCCGAATTGGAAGTGTTTCCAGCGTTGCATAACGTTAAAACATGTTCATATAATATTTGACACTTTAACACTTAGATTAAATATTTTCAAAGACTAGCTTATGCCCGCGACTTTGTCTGCGAGAATTAAACCTTCCTCTTGCATCACTGTCTTAAAAAAACCGCATCAAAATCCGTTGCGTAGTTTTAAAGATCTAAGGATACATAGGGAAGGGACAGACAGCGGAAAGCGACTTTGTTTTATACTAATGTAGTGACGACGAGTTGGTTTTCAAAAGCCGTCTCGTGGAAACCACATGACGACCAAGAACTTACACCAGTGGCGTCCAGGGGATCGCTAGGCAAGGCAGGAAGCTGACGCAAGACAATTTGTAGGCGCTGCCTGCTCTAGCGATCCCCCACCAGTCCCAATACACGCCGTCGACATAAATATACTAGTGGTGGTCGTTGATTCAACGAACTAATTCATGGTTCATCAGCGAACGACAGTTTTAAACAATAAACGTTTCTTATTTATTATTTCTTATAACGAAATCTAATTGTGCTTACAATAGGAAACACTGAATGTCTCAACTTCAATACCCTCAACGGCTTACGCTTACTCTCATAGTAGTCTCAATAAGAAGAAAAACTAGTTGACAATATCAACCAATGAACAAAAAATATTTACCTTGCTACTCCGCTACTCACGTGCAAGATAACCAAGCCTGTGCGAAATTATATATGTATGTTTTTCATGCAATCTCCCTCCACTACTGCCACATAAAACATATAAATTTCACAAACTTAATTATCCCTTACACCACACAAACACTGACGCATTTCGATCCCTCTACGGGATCATTATCAAAGTTTAGTGAGTACTGTAGAGGGATTGAAAAGCAAACCAACAGTAACAGTAACAGTTGTGCTCGGTTATCTTGCACGTGAGTAGCAAGGTAAATATTTATTGTTCATTGAAATGGACCTCCGCAAAGTAACGCCAGATTCAATAAAATATCAACGAGTTTTTCAACTAGTCGAAGTTTTCTATGTTAACGTTTCGTTTCGTTGATACAAATCACTATGGGGTTCGAGGTCTGCTTGGCACAGCGACTGGAGAACCTGTAGCCCCGGTAGATTATGATGGCTCATCTTTTAGTGGTTGTGAACACCATTAACGTGCACTATTCGTTCCTCGTAGGTGCGCAGCGAGGCGTGGCAGCCGCGCGAGTGGTGCGACGAACAGAACCAGATCACTATGGGGTTCGTGGTCCGCTTGGCACAGCGAGTGGAAAACCTATAGCCCTGGTAGATTATTTGGATGTGACCTTTGCGGGACTTAGCGAACTCCGCGCCTGAAAAAAGTTTCTTGTTAGAGAATTTTGGTAGGTACAAGCTTTTTTGCCGATTTTAGTGTTTTTATGCAGAACACCATGTATTGTCGTTCAATCTATTTAAACAGGTATAACAGATTTCAATTGTAAAATTTATTACCCTGTATTGATTACTAGGACCACGTGGGAACTATGCCCCAAGCCCTCTCGTTCTGAGTGGAGACCTATGCTTAGTAGTGGGACGTACAGTCCGTGAGTTCTTAGAATGTCATTCGGTTTTGTCTTGCTGTCTTATTCACTCTTATGGGTTTGGTACTTGAATCGGCCGAGTGAGAGAGACAGCAAGACTAACTCGATTGGCATTCTAAGAGGTCACGGACTAGGCTGGAGACAAGATTGATCATGATACCGCGACAGGTAAAGGTAAATGACCAAACAGGTCAGATTTTAATAGGAAACTTTAAACAAACAGTCAAGCTGAAAAGTAGATGAACACTGTAAAATAATCATAGATCTTCGATGTATAGACGAGGAATGCCCGACATGTTTCGGTCTAATCTGTGATCCTTTGTCGAGGTGTCAATAATTGGTCTGTAAAATTATATACGTTCCGTAATTAATTAATTACGTCGACTAAATATACGCTACTGAACCTTGTATAATCGCTTTCATCTTCAGCCTAAAGGCTTCCCCCTGATGGTCACAGGCCTCCTCTCAGTACAAACGCTACAGGATACTGTAAATGGATCGGATTATGAAAAGTTGTTTAGAGTAAATTCTAAACCTGTTTCTCTGACTCCTGATCTCTAGATCTTGCTTTCATGTGTTTATCTTGCCGTTACATTTTTAACCCACGAGAAGAAATAATTACGAGATGAAGGAAGTAAATAAAAACATTAACAAAACAAAAATATATTTTCAATTAGAAAAAAATAGTACAAGTACGGTAAGTAAGTAACTACAAACTGGAATTACTTCATTATTTATTTTTAGTAGGTAATTCAATTTTTTTAATATTTTGTCATTGAGACAAAAGTGGTTTCTTGATTCTACCAACAGATTTCTAAATGTCAGTGAAAATTAGAACACATAGAAAAATCCGAAAAGTAAAGCTATGGCCGGGAATCGAACCCGGATCCTCGTCATTCCGTGACGCGTGCTACTGCGTGAAACTTACATAAAAACTACATTAAATGAACAATAGAAATATAGTATACTTACTGGCACAGAGCTATCCATTTAACTACAGCACACTTTTCCGTGGCACAAAAATTAAACGAAATAAGCGTGCTACAAATATTCGGCGACGTGTCGCGACCAGTACTAAGATTGCGTCGGCGCGGCGTGTGGCTCCTAAACGGCGACAGTAGCGCCACTCTGTTTTACAAACACAGACCTCGGCCCCCCCACCCCTGTCGGAGATCGGACCACCGCGTACTTTTACCCACCGCGTGCTGTTACCCCGAATGACTCTAGGTATTAAGTTATTTTGAACGTTTCGTTTTCAGTTCAGAGAAGAATAAAAACAAGAGCAGAAATACTTGAAGATAAGAAACTACGTGAGCGTGCACGAAAAGAAAAGATTAAAAGTGATCCGGTACTCTACAAGCAACTGAAGGAAGCGGACAGACAAAGGTATCGAAGGAGAAAGGAACAGGGGAAGATCAGATCGATTCATGAATGGCCTCGCCATGTGCAAAAAAAAATGAGACAAAAAAGTAGAGAAAGTTCTAGAAAATATAACTTAAAGAGAAAACAAAATAAAGTGTCCGAGTTGATTTTTTCGACGGATGAAAGTTCCGATGAAATCGTTACATAGGCAGTAAAGAGAAACATTTTAACATTTTTTTTGATACTACTAATTTTGCGTTGATTTTGGCACTAACGGCTTTTAAATACACATGTTTTCTTTACAATTTCTTTTTATTTGTGTTACTGGTGCCCCATCTAAAAAGCCTACATTTATAAAAAAATACTTGTATCATTTATTACTTTATTTGTATGTTACACATAATTATGTAGGTATATGTCATTTTTATGCTACGAAATTAATAAAGCCAACACGAAATACATTTCAAGTACCTACTACAACTAGTAGTTTAACTCTTTCTTTGCTTATCGGTCTCAGTAAGTAAAGAATGTGTTCCGACTGAAATGAGTTAAGAAAATGATTGTCATTGTACAAGTATAATAACGTTACATTAAACGTTGCGTTTTCAGTTTGTAGACGGAGGAAAAAAACAAATCAAGAAAAACAAGAACAAAAGAGATTATGGGAGCGTGCAAGAAAAGAAAGAATTCGAAGTGATCCGATACTCCATAAACAAATGAAGGAAAAAGAGAAACAAAGATATCTTAGGAATAAAGAACAAGGGAAGATCAAATCGATACATGAATTGCCTCGACATTTGCAAAAAAAGATAAGACAAAAAAATAGAGAAAATTCCAGGAAATATTACATGAAGAAGAAACAAAAGAAAATATCCGAGTTGATTTTGACGGCAGTTCAAAGTTCCGAAGAAAATATTAAGTAGCAGCAAAAACTAACGGCTCTAGTTGAAAGTTTTTTGAATTATTAATACCTACTACTAATCTACGGTTGGTCGATTTATAGTTTTAGTTTATTGGTATTGTTTTGTGGTATTCTTCACTTACTTAACACCGTGCTAGCGGCCGTTACAAAACACGAGGGCATGTTTCCTCTTTGATTTAAAAACCTACAAAAAAACTTACTTATTTGAAAATGAATCTTAATTAAATTTATACCGATTTGGATGTGTATTTTAATATTTGTTGAAGCATTGAAAGTTTTTATCGAGACAAACAAATTAAAAAATTTTCGGAAGCTTAGATGGAACTGCAGCGGTTGGGTCAGTTAATTATTATTAAATTATTTTAAATGTTTCTATTCATGTGTTGATCAAATCTTTCAAGTCAAATTATACCTACTTATAGTACTCAGATTGACTTGAAATTTGGTATACATATGAACAAAAAGAACAGTTAGTAAAGAGCTTTGTGTCAAAAAATAACAAAAGATTATTCTTTTGCAGAAAATAAGCGATGGAAACAGTCCAGAGAGCAAAGGTTGGAAGCAAAGAGGCGTTCAGCACGCGCGAGAAGAGAAAAAATGAAAAGTGATCCCATACTCTACGAAAAACTGAGGGAAGACGAAAGAAGAAAATATCAAATGAAAAAGGTGCAAGGAAAGATCAAGCCGATATATGAACTTCCTCATCATATGCAAATAAAGATGAGACAAAAAAGTAGAGAAAGTTCTAGAAGATATGACTTAAAGAAAAAACAAAAGAAAATGTCAGAGTTGATTTTGTCGGCGGTTAAAAGTTCTGAAGAAACCATTCTATAGGGCAACAAACTGACGGTTAGATTAGACAGTGACCATGAATTATGGTACAAACCCTTCGATAGCTCGATTTGTTAATTTAGTTTATTGGTGTAGTTGCACGTGGCTTTTCCATAGACAAATACATGTTTCCTGTATTATGTCTTTGTTTAATGTTGTTACAAATCTATTTACATAAATAAAAATTAATCGCTATCGAAAATGGCTGGAGCGATTATGATTTTTTGTTTTTAAATGTTCTTTGCAGTCTGAGAATGGTTTCAATGAAAATAACAATGTTAAAAATAGGGAATATTCATTTTTTTTTAAGTTCATAAAAGCTCATCTACGTAACCAAAAAATTATACATTTTTGAAATAGCTAATAATTACCGAGATATATAAGCTATCGAAGACAGTTTTAATATGGAGTTTATATGGGCGTAATGTTTTATGACGTCACATGCCATGTTACTGTTATAATCGCTGTTTAGTTAGTAGTTTGTAATTCTTACATTTTCCGTATCTCTTTAACGATATATTTATATTTTGTTAAGAAATGTGATTGGTCAAAAAATTTTAAAAATCTTTTACGTCTGTCGTTCATCTTTTCTCTTCTCGCGCGTTCTGAACGCCTCTATGCTTCCAGCCTTTGCTCTCTGGACTGTTTCCATCGCTTATTTTCTGAAAAGAATAATCTTTTGTTTATTTTTTCACACAAACCTCTTTACTAACTTTCTTTCTTACTTAACTTTATTTTTGTTCATATATGTATACCATACTCAATCTGACCACTATAGGACGGATCTTAAATGGCCATAAATAGTTATTTAAAAGCTCACCTAAGTAATTTGGTTTTATAGATGCGCAAATAACCGTGATATATAATGTAGTCAATAGTAGATTTCTGCTAACATTTAAGGTTTACCTATTGTAAGAATAGACGTAAATTTGTTTTAAATGCTCACCTATGACCTTTGTTAAATATTGTATCTAAAATTTAATAACAACAGTTTATTTTTATATCAAACACTAATTTTAAGTTCCTATCAAAGATTGAGTTCGGACCTGTGATTTATGGGTACGTATTAAAATACATGAAGCTTAAAATGTATAATGGGTTATAATAAATAATAATACACACACACACACAAACACACACACATAAATGACGTCTTTATCCCTAACGGGGCAGACGGAGCCTAAGGTAACAAGACCTAAAGGCCACGTTTAGCATGGTGGCATAGTGATACAAAGTATATAATGCGTTTTTTTCTGAAAATTGCAAATTAACAGAAATGTTATAAACTAAACCTAACCTAAATAAATCTATATATTAAGCTATCCAAAAAGTTGATCTATTATACATTTTAAATTTTATATAGGTATTCTGATCCGCACCCCTGTTTTATGTAACTAATTTCACGTTTCATTTCATACGAACGTAACGTCAAACGTGATCTTATGTTTTAAATACGGTTAATAGACATGCCGAACATTATGTGCTTAAATTTCATTGAAATACCACTGTGAAAATACAGACAACCCTAATAATAAATATGTTTTTTCCATATCTTAGCAGTATGTCAAACTGACTCAAACAAATAAATAAAAGTATAAATAAATAATTAAAAAGAATGAAATGAATGAAGAAATGTAAATTCACTGGAAGCTTAGCAAGCGTTTATGAATAAGAGACAGCAATGGACGTGTTAACTTTTTTTCTTCTCTTCAGGTAAGAAGCGAAAGAAACAGTCGAATGAGCAGAGGTTGGAAGCAAAGAGACGTGCAGAGCGAGCGAGAAGGGAAAACATTAGAAGAGATCCGGCACTTTACCAACAATTTAAAGCAATTCGGAGGAGGAGATATCATATAAAAAAAGCAGAAAAGCAAACAGAGCCAGTACAGGAATTGCCTCGCTATATACTAGAGAGTGTCAAAAAATATTATTTAAAAAATAAACAAAAGCATATGTCAACAGATTCGTCTTCAAGTGTTGACATTGAGAATCTAAATATTTAAACGTTTTTTTTTACGGACTTCTGATTGATAAGCTTTTGCTTTGTCTCCGTAGCTAGTTAGTTGTTCTTATATCGAAATATAATTCATAAATAAAGGATGTAGGTAATAATAAATGAGGATAAAAATAATAAACAATGAGCAGATAATAATTGTGTTTTTGTTCATAATATTATATGGTCTCAGTCACATCATAGGTAATTGTGAACAATAATGTTTGATAAAAATAATACGCTTAACTGCATAGATTGTACCCGTGATGTAAATTTTCCTGTAAAATATTCTTCTTTTTATTAGTTTTCAAAACAAAGCGCACACGACGTAAGTTCTAATGTCCCATCATTATTATGATCACCGTCATCATCATCATCAGCGTGCTTATTATTTTCGGTCGACACGTGCCGTATTGTGGTCAACAATTACAATCAACACTTATTTTTTTTTAATAAATCCTGCCAGCAATTATATTATTGTGTTCTCTTGTAAACAAATGAATAAGCTAAGACTAAGTTTACACACAATACTCATTTTAATCAAGTTCCATTTTGCAGTGAGATTCGTCATGTCATTGAGGGGAAAGCAATTGCTAATGTACAGGAACTACACGTACTTCTCGAAACGGACGAATGGGCTCAAGGTGTCGTGGAACTGTTCGACGCACCATAGCTCTGGCTGTAAAGCTGTTATATACACATATGACAATGAGGTAGTACGGGTCAAGGACGAACACACCCATCCACCGCCGAAGGCAGCAACATATCCATAACTAAAGATCTGAAGATTGTATACGGATTACGCGTCGTTGTCGTTGGTTCGAAATATGTTTGTTCTCGTAGTTTTACTGATTCGAAACAAAGAATTATTTTCTTACGATTTGATTCTTTCTTTCGCCTCTGGTTTTTTTATGGAAGTAAACTGTATTTGATTTCTTTTTGTATATTTGACCGAATAAACTTTTCTTTCTTAATTGCGTTCATTATACTAAAAAGGTAAAAGTAGGTAATGTAGTTTTGACTTAGCAGCGCTTGGCCTCATCTGTAATTACGTCTGGGGAATTTGTCACAAGTTTGATATTTTTTTATGAAATTCTATTTTGCAGTAAGATTTATAATGTCATCGAGGGGAAATCTAATGTTACTGCGCAAAAACTACAAATATTACGCTAAACGGAGGACTGAAGGAGGACTGAAGGTATCGTGGTGCTGTTCCTCGCATACTAAGCGCGGTTGTAGAGCCACTATATACACATATGATAATCAGGTAATACGGCTGAAGGACAAACACACACACCCGCCGTCGAAAGCACCGTAATAATACGAGTACCTAATTACCTAGGTTTTTATAGCTAGGTGGTTTTATTGCTATTGGAAACTGAATAATGTTTTTCTTTCTTTTCTTATCGTTCATAAACTGAGGTGGTGGTACAGTCGCCTTTAGGCATTTCGGATCGGCCAAGATGATCAAAAATATCGAAACATGAACTCTAATAGGTACCTTAATAATAGAGTGCATGTGCCGATATTTTTGACCACTTCAGCCGCTCTAAAAAATCTGATGGCGACTGTACGAGTATGGCTAAATATGACGATTATAGGAGCATGAAATGTAATTGGTTCAAAGTTTTTTGTAGTCGTGCCCTTACGGTTAAGGATTTTCTTTTGTGGAAGTATACTAAGTTAGTTTTGTTTTTGTTTGCTTGGGCCGAATAAACTTTTCTTTCTTTGCTTTTTTCTTTTACTGCACTAAGAAAAACATGGGCTGAGGTAGTTTCGTCGCAGCGGCTCTTGGCCCTGTATAAATAATGGGTACATTTCAATGATTTCTTTAGAAAATATAATCAGCGATTAGATTCAGTGTTCTTCTTTTAACAAGCGAATAACCTAGTACAAATTTTAATCAAATTCATTTTTGCAGTGAAATTCGTGATGTCGTTTAGGGGAAATCGAATGTTAATGTACAATAACTACAAGTACTACGCTAAGCGGACGAAAGGGCTGAAGATATCATGGAACTGCTCAACCCACGAACGCCACGGCTGCCGAGCTGTAATACACACCTATGACGACGAGATCATGCGGGCTAAGGAGGACCACATACACCCACCGTCGAAACCAAGACGTGTGGTATAGACTAAGGATGACAAATATATAAGTTTAGAATAAAATAAGGACTGTAGAGCTGCCTAGAAGAGGCACTCACTCTACGACGGGATGACGTAGCTCAAATGGCACAGTATACTATTTATTCATCATTATTTTATTAAGAGACGTTTTGGAAAAAGGTCAGGTCAGGAGTACCCGAAACCGTCGAGCATGTATGAAGAGATTGATGACTGTGGATGAAGCGAAAGAAATATGTCAGGATCGTAGCAAGTGGAATAAAGTAGTCTCTGCCTACCCCTGTGGGAAAGAGGCGTGACGGTATGTATGTATGTATGTATGTATTTTATTAATCTTTTAGCCTATTAAATCAATACTTCTGCTTCCAGTGGAAGCCCTAAGCAGACTCTGACTTTCTCGTTGTTTCGAATTCTATTATTTTTAATTTTAATATATTTAAACATTTATTAACACAGATTAGAATTCGACAAAGAATAAAGAAGGAGTTTTTAAAATACCTAAGGTTCCACTGTTTTTTGTTTGTGATTTAACTTCAGTGAAAAAAAGGAGCGGAGGGCGGACCTCCAATTTTTCCTTAGTTCTGTCAGGTTTTTGGACGGTCATTTCTTCTGGTATAATATTATTATGTAGTAGAGAGCCTCGCGACAGTTTCTGGTTGAAAATAATTTGTATCTTCATGTGACTGAACAAAACTAATATTGTATAGCATAACACGCTCTGTTACTTTTCCTTCGCATAGATAGTGGAAGAACAGTATTAACCTGCGGTTTAGCAGATTTTCATGATCATGACTTATTCATGATTCTATCCTTTATAATCAGCTTGTATTTGCCCGCCTTTGGGCACATGCTTCTCTAATCTCTCGTGACTTAACCAATGATGTAGTATGCAGCCAATATAGCTAAGAAACTTTTTTTTAATTTAAAGACCATGCATTTCAGGTTTAAAAAGAGGTTCGAAACCGGTCTAATAATATGTAATATAATAAAAATAAAAAATAAAGACAAATTTGTTATGCACAATTACGGCTGGTATATATTTGTATATACTCGTATGTCGACAATGATGTTGAGTGGCTATGGGTGACAAAGGTATTATCTGTGCCACCGTAGCCAAATATAATTAGAGTTAAAATAAATATATATCTATGCCAAAGCAAATACAGTACCTGGCCATAAAGATTGCACATCGGTCTGCTCGGCTAATATCGGCTTCGTAGAGCGTTGTCTCGCTCGTGCTAACTTACGTGACGACAATTGTCTCTTTCCAAAGACTGAAGTGCAATCTTTATGGCCGGGTACTGACTTATATCTACTTTGAGCCTGAATGGCGTTTATAGTGATTAAATAATTACAAAATATACTAGAATGAGATGGAACAAATTAAAAAGTATATTCAAATATAAAGGGTATAAATAAAACAAATACAATAATTACAAAATCTATCATTTCCAGACTCTAAGTATCCGTATCGTTTTAAGTAAGTAGTTATAAACTTGAAAACTAGATATGGAGTAAAGTACATACTATTGCATAAAATAAATAATTACTATTTATGTGTTAATAAATAATAACTTAAAATATTGTTGTAATCTTACAGTCCAGTTCACTACGTCCAAGCAAGGGAAGCCATTGTTGTTTTACAACGGCTACACCTACCGCAAGGCAGTCGGCTCTGGTGCAAAGAGCCGTTGGACGTGCTCCACTCACTGGTCCAGAGGCTGCCGAGCTTTCGTCTACCTCATTGGGAACAGCATATTCTCAACTAGAAGATCCCACAACCATCCACCGCCAAAAGTTAACTTGTAATAGAAACATTTTAGTCATAATTAATGTTATAGCAGTAGCGTATAGTATTCTTTCTTTCTTTCTTTGTATTTCAAAGTCAATATGACAGTCTTTTATATTCATTTTTCTAGTGTAGAAACTATAATAAAAAATAATAAAGCACTTAGGTACTTACTTGATCGACTTGCCGTATTTTACTCTCTTGTCCAAGTATTCATCTACTATTAACTTACATTGTGTGTTTAAGTATAGTATAGATTTAAACTCAGACCCTATAAAAATAAAGACAGCATTCTAGAAACTGACAGTTTGTTGCCAATTGAAATTCCGCTTTGTTGGTGTTCAATTAGTCGGCTTGGTGAAATTAGGTTGTACTTGTGTAAGTGCAATCTTACTGAACGCACACACCGAGGCGCAGGACTCTGTCTCTCTTTAATTGGTCTGAGGGTTCAAACAAGATGAGCATTATTATTATATCTATTGTGTAGTAGGTTTAAACTTAATATTTATTACTTTCGCCCCTAATGATCTAATAATATTTACACTTAAAAAGTTTTAAAGAATATTGGTTGTGGTTTTAGGAGTTGGACATAGCTTTTAATGATCTCGTTTGTGATATATATTAAGCTTTACCATGTTTTTGTTGTAGTGTTTTAGTTTCTAGACTTTCTAGTGATCTCAAAATTTCATTTCTATTTATAGCTTGTGAAATAATCATCTAAATTTCTGTAACCTCAAATTTAAGGGAGATATAATAAAAGGTAATCTGAAACTGAAATATAGTCTCTTTCATATAACGTAATGTCAATTTTAAATGTTGATTGACAAGCAATGAGCTTTAACGACCTTTTTCTTTATAGTGCAGTACATCACGTCTAAGAGAGGAAAGCAGCTAATACTGTGCAACGGCTATACATATTTTGAATATCAAGGTCACCAGTCCAAAAGTTCAAGAATTAACAGCAGGCAGCGGTGGATTTGCTCGACAAACTACCCCAAAGGATGCAGAGCAACTATCGTTATATACCAGGATGAAATTATTTCTATAAAAGACAATCACAACCACTTGCCCAAAAAATCCTATTGATGAAGTAAAAGGATTTTTTGTGCTTCAAAAACCGATAAAATCCGAGCCGTGCTCTATCGTTGACAACGGTTTGAACCGGATCTGATGTTGGTTAGACGCTCTCTATAACTTTTTTAGTGTTATTTTCATGAGAATGATAAGTTAGGTACAGTATATTTTTAAGTTAATTGTATCCCTTATATTTAGTAAAGTAATTATGTTAGATTATTAACTGCCTGCCTATTAAACTCAAAAGATAGAATAACTTGAAACTTAGCTGTGCAAATTAGGCGCAACTTACATTATACAGTGTAACTAGACTATGACATACTACAGAGGTCAATATACTCACAAGGAATATGCAGTCACTGTTGTTTAACCAATAGAGAATACAAACCGGTTTTATCTTGTTGAAAAACTGGTTATTAACCAAACTACTTAACCGGTTCTTTGCAACCGGTTTATATTCCCTACTACAGCGCTCATGCGTCTCTCTCTCGTTGTAAGGGTTAGTTGCGCGTGCGCGGCAATGGCATGCACGCCTCGATCCGTTTACACTAATAGGCGTTAATAGAAGAGTGAAAGGGACGGTATGTGATGTGAATTTCGGAGTAACCCAAGGTAGCTACAGTAGGTATAGTAATCTGTGCCTAGTTTGCTTGCTGCTCTCGTCGCGTAAACGCGTGTTTTGTTTTTTAGCAGTGTTATAAATCTGTTTTTACACAATATGTACCTATGTGCTGTACATTTATTAAAGATTTCTCGGAACAAATATGTTTTTTATTGCTGGTACACTTGTACACTGAAATATATATTGAAAGTATAAAGCTTATTTTTTGTCGTGTCCTTAAGAAAAAGGTCAATTGCGTGCAATCAACGAAAAATCACCGAGAGTACAGCGACTACATAGAAAGAAATGGTGTGAAGCCACAATTAAATACCAAAATAAATTATTAAGCATGTATGTAAACTCTTTATTGTGCAAAATAAACATAAGACAAATAAAATTGTCAAACACTGAGATACATGCACAAAGGCGGAAGTCATCGAAATAATACTACAATACAACACACACACACACACACACACACACACACACACACACACACACACACACACACACACACACACACACACACACACACACACACACACT
Source organism: Pandemis corylana (assembly GCA_949127965.1). Lineage (NCBI taxonomy): Eukaryota > Metazoa > Arthropoda > Insecta > Lepidoptera > Tortricidae > Pandemis > Pandemis corylana. Next base: position 3,955,271 of record OX421859.1, on the reverse strand, counting down.
CACACACACACACACACACACACACACACACACACACACACACATTTGCAGCTATCTATCTATTTATTTTTACTATCTTTTAATTTCTAGTTGGTATTTGGGTTCCCATCAGCAAATTATTGTTTTGATTTTATTTTTCCTATTTTTACCTCCTTTTTTTTTTTATCTGACCGCTTCATAATTAATGGTAACGGTGTCTTTTTTTATTTTTCTTGGCTGCCACGATACAGGCTGTGCCTAGTGTGGAGTCATTGAACTTCCTAACATTGTATGTATTTCGTGTCTATTTTGGAAAATAAATTTTACTTTACTTTACTTTACTTTACTTTATGTAACTTAACTTGTAGGATTTTTTAACCGTTTCACCGCCACATTATAAATGAAATGACGGGCTCGGCATACGCCACGGAAAAACAAACGACAAACTAGATTGATTCCATTGGCTGTAACGACTAGGTGACTGGGGTGGTGAAGAGGTTAAACTCTAAACTGGGATTAAGACAATATACCCTGTGGACTTGAAAGTAAACGCAATTTTTTTTTCAGTTTACTACATTACATCGAAGAGAGGGAAGCAGCTGATGGTCGTCGAAGGCTACACCTACTTCGCGTATTGCCCAAAGGGGCCGAAGGTTCGATGGATCTGTTCCACAAACTGGTGCAAGGGCTGTAGGGCTACCATACATAAATTTGAAGACGAAATAGTTACTGTGAACAAAGTGCACAATCATCCGCCGCCGAAAATTAAGTTTTGAGATTAATTTATAGATATTTTTGCGGTTGATAGGTTCTTGTATCTACAAGGTCCGTCGGGATCGCTGACACCATTTTATTCGGCAATCCTGCCGCCAATCAGAGCGATTTCTTAATAGGGAATATTCATGCTTTTTTATTGCATTCTAATTAATAAAAGCTCGTATAAGTACGTTTTTCAAATAACTTTAAAAATACTTAACCGAAATATTAGGTATCAAAGATTTGTCTGTCTTTTTCTAGAAAAACAATGTTAATATGGAGTTATGTTGGCGTCGTTTTGTGACGTCACATTTCATGTCGGATCTTTCTTTCTAGTCGCTGTCTAATTAGTAGTTAAAATTCTTATATTTTCTTATTTCTTGACGACCGATTTCACTTTTTCACATTTTTTAAGAAATGTAATTAAAAAAAATTGCGGATTCCCTATTGTGTAGGCTTACCTATTATATTATCCAGAAGGTAATAGTAAAAATATTGCTTTGATTAATTTTATAGAACATAAAAATATACATTTATAAGCATAAATAGCTACATAAAATTATTATGAATGTAAGAAAAGTCGACCAAGATACTGCTTTGTCATTTTTATGACAGTTCTTCCATCAGAAAAAAACAATAAATCTGATTGTCATATTGACTAGACTAGTGTATGAAAATAGACTTTGATGTTTTGAGCCGTACAAGAGACATTGAACCTTAAGGTAGTAAGTATTTTCATGGTCGACTATACATGAAGGTGAATTTCATGACTCAGTAGAATGCTTTATGTGCTACGTGTAATTATATGGATAAAATAATGAGCCAAATAAATATTTACGTAACCTGATATGAATTAGTCACTAAAAGTTAGTAGACGCAATTACTTATACAGAACTGACGTTTTCTTGGTTATTAGGTGCTATATTACACACCTAAAATGTTTTGGACATGTTGAATAGAGACAAAGTGCAGCTGTTTACCTTTTCTTTATTAAATAAGCTCTTCTTCTTTTTTAATATGGCCCCATCGATCGACGCGATGATTTCACCAATGTCAAAGTAATAAATACAGTATTCAATAATCATGTGACAAAAATGTCGGCAACGTTGTACTGTAGAACACGGTCAAACGACCCTCCCCTGTCGGGCTCTTAGCCAACGGAAAATGATATCCCTCAGAATCTGCCAGGAAATCATTCACTGGTGCCCAAAGTGCACCGGCCAAGCACTGCTCTAAATAAGCTCAACTAAACAATTTAACGTTAAAGTGTCAAAATGCTTTGACATTGACAACACATTGCTGTCGTAATAGTTGACACCGGACTTAATGCAATCAAGTTTGAAATGTTTATTGTATAAAATACAATCATAACACTAGATTCACGTCGCGAGTTCACGGTGGGTGCATGCCGCTTCCAACCGAGGCAACTGGAGGTCTATGGGTGAGGCGTATGTCCAATATTGGAGGCCCTATGTCTGATATGATGACATAATGAACACTAGATTTAAAAGGCATGCATTGAAAAAAAGAAATTAGCTTTGACATTTGTTGAGTCAAGTGTTATTTAACAACATAAATTGACTAAAACAAATTTTGTTATATGCCAACCATTTGTTGATATTTTTTCACCAATATTTTCTTTTACAGTTGACTACATAATGTCCGCTAAAGGTAATCGCCTTCTCCGGTTCAAAGGCTACACGTACTACAAAGAGTCTGTGACTGCTGGTGGGATGAAGGAGCTGTGGCGATGCTCCACGAACTGGTCCCGTGGCTGCCGAGCCAAAGTAGGGATGTGTATGGGTGTGGTGACGCGTGTGAGGCGGCAGCATGACCACCCACCACCGTTCACCGTTGGAAAAACTGTATGGCAATCAGCATAAGCTTTTGCGGGCGCTTCGTAGCAAAATGCACAAAACGCAAAATGTACTTACACTACACACAAAATGTAACCAATAGCAAAATTTACAATACGCTCAATGTACCCAACGCATATTGTGAAGCTTATGGAACGTACATAAAGCGAAGAGTACATTCGCAAAATGTGCATAGGTATGTAACGCAAAATGTGCAAATGAGCGTGGTGTCTCTTTAGTGGTCTAGAATTTTGAATGACAAAAATATTTACCAATCGATATGACACAGGGTACTTTTATTAAATAAATGAATATATAGGTACTACAATCGTGAGTTATTCTATTGTATTATATTGTAAAATCTATTTTGACATGTCGGCAACTTATTGCCTGTGTACGAACCTCAATGAATTTGGATTGCGATTTGCGAGCTTTGTGTACGCAGGGCCTTAGACTATTGCTTGACATTGAGTAGGTATTCATTTGTTTGACGTCGCAAGCATGAACCAAAATTCCAGTTGACATACGTTAGCGACACCTTTATCTTAGTAGGTATGTTAAAGTACATTACAGACCTAGGGCGGTGAACTTGTAACTGTCCCAGATCGCAGGTGTTGGTGGCCCGAACCGAAGGTGAGGTCCATAAATATGCTATCTGGGGCTTTACGAATTACCGCCCGTGGTTTGTATAATAAAGTTTTACGCCTTGCCTTGGCCAGGAATTGAGATTTTCTGCCCGCGAAGCGGACGTAAGATCCGTATTACGGCCGGGTGACGTAAAAGTCATACTCGTAGTAGTAGTATGCTTATAGTTAAAACTGATATTTTATACCAACGTGCCTTTCAAAACAATAAATTCAGTTATCTTGTTCTATTTGTTGTAATTGAAGTATTATTTCCATTTTTAACCGGTTGCAAATGTATTAAAATATTTTAAATAAACTTTAGAAAAAATACTGAGTCCTTCATTTCATATTGCAAGCGCAATTACTTGTGCTCTACGAGTACTTGCGACAAAAAATATACTTTAGGTTATACCGTGTATACCACGCCTATCACACTAATATTATAAAGGCGAAATCTTCCATGCTGGTCTGGGAGCAAAGAAAAAACATAGAATGTACCAGTTGCTTCTCTACCCGCGCAGATGGTAAAAGCCCATCGAGGGAATGGGCGATTATAATAGGAATCATGTTATAGGCGATGAGGCTAGCAACCCATCACTATTTTGATTCTATTTTCCACCTATACGCCCACAATCTTGCTAAATGTGGCCTGTAGGTACCTGTTACCTTAGGCTCTGTCTACCCCGTAAGGGATAAAGACGTGATTTGTGTGTGTGTGTGTGTGTGTGCGAAAGTTTGTGAGTGTCTGTGTTTGTTACTTCTTCACGCGCAAACGGCTGGACGGGTTTGGATAAAATTTTAAACGGAGATAGCTGGTACCTTTTTTTTGTTTTTTACCGCTGGTTTTTTTATAGAGGTTTATTCCTCACAGTCACAGTAGCGACCCACGGCCTCAGCGTTCGGAACGCCGAGGTTACGCGTAGTCACAAAGGGGTGGTTGTCCAGGACGGAAAATGTCCCTTCAAGCAGCCCCATCCTCTCAAATTCCCGAAGGATCCCTCACAAAGATAGCTGGTACCCTAGATTAACACAAGGGCTACTTTTTATCCCGGAAAATTGTGTCGTTCCCGCGGGATTCTGATAGATGATAATCATGTCAAAGGTCGTAGCTGCCTAGAGTCGTAACGTAAATAATTCATCATCAACATTATTAACATTCATCAGTTCTTCAATCCAATTCTACGCGAACGAATTCGCGGGCAGAAGCTAGTATCTATATAAAAAGGAGCACATGTAAATTATTAAGTTGATTAATTGGCCAACAAAACGTATTCAACGCAAACACATAGTTAACTTTTTGTCACAAAACATTACAGTGCTTCTATGTTCTAAACGTGGTTCAGCCGAACTTTTTTTTTTTAATTAGTCTATTGCGGTGTTCCGCTGCCGGGAAAAGGCCTCTCCTCTTGACCTCCACAACTCTCTGTCCGACGCAATATCAGGCCATTCCTCCATAAACGCGTCCAAATTGTCCCGCCATCGCCTTCTAGGTCTGCCTCGTCGTTGGCCATTCTCTGGCACCCACCAAGTGGCAGTTAGGGCCCATCTCTGTGGGTGCATGTGGCAAACATGTCCAACCAAGCTCCATTTCAGCTTAGCAGTCTTTCCCCGACGTCAGCTAGGCGTGTTTTTGAGCGCAGCGTGGTATCTCGGATTCTATCTGTCCTTTTACCCCTAATATGCTGCGCTCCATTGCTCTTTGGCAAACCTTAAGCCTGGACTTTAGATTTTCGGTCAAAGACCGTGTTTGCGCACTGTAAGTTAGGATGGGCAGGATGCACATATCGACGAGTTTTCGCTTAAGTGTTACTGGAAGGTTTCCCGTCATAAGCTCTTTCATGGACCAGTAGCTCTTCCAGGCGTTAACGACGAACTACATTGTGAAAATAGAAGCACTGTATACCTCGTTTCAATTTCCACATGGTTAGGGGTGAGTGCCTGAAGATCTGTAATACAGGTCTAGTTGGACTCCAGTCCGGTCGGAAAGGTGTAATGTAATGTTTTTTTTTATGAATAGGAAGGCAAACGAGCAGGTGGGTCACCTGATGGTAAGTGATCACCACTGCCCATAGACACCCGCAACCCCGGAGGGATTGCAGATGCGTTGCCAACCTAGAGGACTAAGATGAATGGCCTCTTGTGCCCGTAATTTCCCCGGCTGTCTTACTCTCCCCACCGGAACACAGCAGTGCAAGCACTGCTACTTAGCGGCAGGATTAGCGAGTAAGATGGTGGTAGCGATCCGGACGGACCTTGCACAAGGCCCTACCACCCGCACATATAATATAATAACTATAACCGCGCATGTAATATAATTACTGCTGTATAACTACTTTTGTGAGATGAACGGTTTTTATTACTTACTAGCTGGTGCCCGCGACTTCGTCCGCGCATATTAAAAACATACACATACACAAATGAAGTGGCTTTCTATTGGTAAAATAATTATCAAAATCGATTCAGTAGATCCAAAGATTACTCCCCTACAACCCCACGAACTTTACCATATTATTGTAATACATATATTAGCATATATTAGCATATTATTGTAACTAAAAGTTAATAAAGTCTTATATCATTCCCTTTCAGTTGACTTCATAACTTCTATCAAAGGTAAACGCCTGCTTCGTTTCAACGGCTACACCTACCACAAGATATTTGAATCCAACGGCGGGCTGAAGGTGCGCTGGCGCTGCTCCACGCACTGGGGACGCGGCTGCCGTGCGTATGCGCACACCATCATGGATGACATCATCAAGATCAATGATCAACATGAACATCCACCACCTTTTACTCATTAGATGTATATACATAGTTAAAATCTCGATGCTTAGAGCCCGGCTTTTGAAAGCCATATGCGTTACTACGAGTATTTTAAAAGTAAAAGATAATACTCTGAGTCTCTCTCTTTTTACTTAAGAGCTTCGCTCTTGTCGGTGTGGTTGTCGCCATCCATTCCTGACCTCCGGCAACTGCTTCATCTTGCTGAGTCGCAAGAGGATAATTTAAACGTTTCTTGACAGCTATTCGGGTGACTAAAAATATCTAAGCACGCAGTTACGCCACTTATAATACCTACGGTCGTGTTCAGGTGTTTTTGAGCACCTGCAGAGATCCCATGCATCTGATGGCGACTGATCATATTTATGATAGTATGATGAGTCGCCACATATTATTTATAATCTACCAGTATGGGTATAATCTTTATCATGGTGCCTAGAGCATTTTTTTTTTTGTATTTGATAGACTGTTTCAACTGATCTTTTTTGATGTTATAGTTTGATACGCGTAAGTACTGCTTTTACAAGAGTATTTCTGTGTACTTATTCAAACATATTCGTTTACTTTAATTCAATAAAAAAATATTATTAATTGTTTTATTTTAAGACCGAACATCATAATCAAGTACCTACTAAATAAATATTTATCTACTAAACGGTAATTAGAATATTATCACTTAAGGCACGCGATATTTTATGTTGGAGCGGCTCAGCCAGAGTTATGTTAACCATTCTCACGTCATTATTGTTTTCAGTATTCATATGAATACTAAATTCTTATAATACTGTCATTAAAATTTCTTACAGTTGACTTCTTGACCTCCGCCAAAGGCAGACGATTACTCCGTTACAAACTTTACACATACCACCAAGAGGGAGTATCTAGGGAGGGGATGAAAACAAAATGGCGGTGCTCCACACACTGGTCTCGCGACTGCCGCTGCCGCGCCCGGCTGCACACTGTCATGGACGAGTTGACATCAGTGAGAGGCTGGCACAATCACCCGCCGCCCACCATTTATGGAAAACACGCATCATGTCGGTAGCTTGGTTTAGGAGTATATTCATTCGCCATTAGGGTTAGGACTGGTACAGACGGACTGCAACCCAGCTGCAAAATATCAGTTCGAGTGTTCTGATACAGTTGATGTAGCTGCTGCAAAACTAGAAAACGGGACTGCGCAGTCTGTATGTAGTTGCCGTACAGTTATTTGCATTGCTGTCGTATTGCAATTGCTCCAATAGGATTGCGTTACAACCATGCAACTAGCTTGCAATCGGTATACAGTCCATGAGACATGTCAACTGCAGTCGAACTGTCATTTTGCAGTTGGGTTGCAGTTCAAACGCTGTACGTCTGTACCGGCCCCTACCTACTGAGTATAAAATTTAGTAGGTAACATTGCGTTTGAATTGTAAGTTGCGCTATTTGTTGCAATGGCAACACCGAACCCTTAATTTTGATGTGTTTTCTCACTGGCCATTTTATTTTTAACTTATTTTTAAATTTTGAACAAGAACTAAACAATGAAACGGTCGGTGAAATGTTCACTGGGACCAGGCGGCAAATTTGAATTAATTAATTGAAATTGTTGTTGTACTCATACTTCCGAATTCGGAAAATTGTTAAAAATATTGAAATTTAAAATGTTATTACAAAATATACCGACAGTTTCAAACACTAAAAGATTTATGTCATTTTGTTTTTAATAAAGAAATAAAATCCAACCCCACCCACTTGCTCGTTTGCTTTCCTTGTTGTTTTTATAATAAAAAAAGGTTGGATATTTGGCCACTTATATACCTAAACTTCTATTTTTTTAGTGCGGGTTTCAAAAAAGGCATGTCCATATTAACCTAATCGTAAACTGATTATGAATTTATTGACGTAAAACGAAACGCTCAACTGATTATTCGCTTTCTTCATGAACGCTTTCCGTTTATTATTTCCTATGTTATTTTATTATCATTTTTCCCATGTCCAAATGTTTACGTGTGTCTAAATGAGAATTTTGCTGATGAACTTCTTTCTTCCAGCGGAATTCATCATGTCGAAAAAGGGCAACAAGTTGCTACGATACGAAGGCTATACCTACTACATGAAGCGAGCATCGGAAAACAGGAGTTATTGGTGCTGTTCAACTCATCTGCCACGCGGCTGCCGCGCGGCCGTCCACATGTTTGACAACGAAATAATACACATGAAGAATAAACATAACCATTTACCACCAAAGTCGACATGAGGTCCCGGTAGACGGGGTAGTTTTATGGCTGGCGGGACCCGTCCAGAACGTTACCACCCGTTCATTAACCCCTAGCAGTTAATAGCAGAGCTTGCATTCTTAAGTCCCGGCGTGGAGAGTAAGGTAGGGACTTACCTAATTTTTTGTCCACTAGGATACCACTAATATTTTTGATACGATATTTTTTAGGATAACTTAAGTAAGTATGTGTCTACTATAAGCGTACAATTAGGATGAGATGGGGCGCGGCGACTGGCGCGAATCTTAAGTTAATGAAATGTCAACAAGTCTATGACTGTAACAAGAATGGTGTTTCGGTAGACACATGGTTGAGCATTCTGTTAAGAGTATGCTAATTTAGATAAGCCTTAACCGGTGTTCCTTAATTTCGTTGTTAAAACGTAAGTGTTTATTTTTATTTAATACACATAGTTAGTAGGTAATAAAGTTGTTGAATTCATTATTATTTTTCATTTCAGCAGCTATAGCACTGAATAGACATATTCAGGATTCAATCAAATCTTCAATGGCATTCCTCCGTAAGTTAGTAACTAACAATAATTTTAAATTATTGGTGGTTTAGCATTACACATAGTTTATTTACAGGATGTAAGCATTTTGGATCTCATTAACGTAAATAACGGTCTTCATCCCATAGAAATAGTATCTGTTATACTAATGAAGGTTCATTTAACATTCCTTTTACAGTCCAGTACGTCACATCTCGTCGCGGCACCCGCTTGCTCTACTACCAAGGTTTTACCTACTGCAAGACTCGGTCGTACGACTCCAACTCGAAGATCCATTGGAGCTGTTCAACGCACTCCAGCAAAGGCTGTCGTGCCAGAGTTCACACTATAGAGGACATGGTTATTTCGAAACAATGCGAGCACAACCATCCTTCCCCATTCGTTCCATTTGCAACCAGTACGAGTGTAATTGGCTAATTGTAGTGGCGATAATGTTCAAAAGACAAATATTTATTTTCATTGCACTTTTACTACGCAAAATCTGCTTGATATAATGTGATGAATATCTATTGAATGTAGGTTTGAAGTCATACAACTACAGATGTGTGAGTTGCGGAAAAAACGAAAATGTGTTTAATTTAATTTATTTATTGTTTAATTTGTGGCCTGACTTGTGTGACATTTTATTTATACTTTTTATTGTTGTTAGTATTGACATCCAACATTTTTTCTAATACATCTTAGGTATATGTTACATCATATAGCGATCAATTCTTGCATTCCTACATTTAGTTCAAAGGTTCCAGAAGTGATAAATACCGTTAGTTGTGATACTGTTCCTCTTATTGCCTGCGTTTGGTGAAATCTGGCTTGTAAAAAATTAAGTAAACGAACTTGGAGTTCTAAAGTTGTTGTTTTATTTGCAGTACAGTACATCGCCTCCCGGCGGGGCCGGCGTCTGCTCCTCCACGACGGGTTCACTTACTACACGGATCGCCAGTTTGGCACCAAAACCCGTTGGCGCTGTTCCACGCATACTAGCAAGGGTTGCAAGGCTAAAATATTCACTGTCGACAACATGATTATTGAGATAAAGTGTGAACATAACCATTTGCGGTATCACTGCTACAGCCAAAAAAGATAGAAAACTAATTAAAAAAGAAAACCTACCTGGCTGAATAAGGCCTTGGTTGTTCTCACCAGCCATTGGGTGGGTAGCGAGCCGTCGCCTTTGCCTAAATGTTCCAGTGCGGTCGTTCTCGCTCGCAGTGTTTTATACGTTGCACGCGGCGGGCGAGAACAACCGCTCCCGAGCATTTACGAACACAGCATGTATAAGTTCAGTTCCTATAGAAAATATACCTATAAATGCGCAAGGTAAACGCTGGTCAGCGCGGGTTGGCTCGCATCGTGTCGTTTCCACTAATGGCGGCTCGACAGATATGGCCAATATTTTCATTACAGGACACGGACGTCAGAGTGAGATGAAAATACATGGTGATACGTACAATCATACAACCGTATAATATGTACCTACATCATTTGGCGACTATTTAGGTGGTAGCGAAGAGCCGCCGTAATAAGCATCTTGTCTAGGGTCTGTTATGTACTACGTGTTTATCACGACACAATGTACTTAATATGTGTCATCTACATTTTAAAGAGCAGTGTTTTGATCATCATTTAGCCAGTTAATGTTACTTGTTGTTGTACTTTTAAATTTGCGCTGTAGTCGTACTAAATTTAACACAGTTTTAATAATATTTCTATTGAAACTTTATAAAAAAAAAACAGTAGATAACCCTCCTTCTGCCGCAGTAGAGTACGAAACCTTAAGTGTTTATTGTTTTTTAAATGGACTCAAACCAAACCTATTTGTTTTTAAATTGTTATTTATTTTAATATGTTATGTACTCATTTGTATTATTTTTAAATGAAACAAGCTACCTACTTTTGGGAGACAGATTACACACGACGGTTTAGTTATTTTATGGACTCGTCCTTTTTGTGCATGGAAACCTGTATTCTTAAATATTTTTAATACTACTTTTTAAGTGAATTAATGAAATATAATATTTCTGGTTTATTTTTATTTAATGTGAAAATTGTGTTTTTAACTTATTCTAGTTTATAGTAACCTCCGGAAGAAATGCTTAGATCAATTATTTATTTACTCTTATTAACCTCTTCGCCGCCACGTCAGATACAAGAGCGTCACCCATACGCCAGACTTCTTTATTGCGATGCGAAGGTTGCTTTTGCGTTGACGTAATGGACGTATATATAGGTCGTTGGCGTCGAAAAGGTTAAATAAAAGTTTTTTTTAATATATTCAAATAAATGAATAAAACCTGTGTTCACAACTTTATTCTGACTCCTTAAGTATTTATTCCTTTGGCTTTTAATTTGTAATCAATAAAATTACAAGAACAATAATGCCATTACTTGTCAAATATTTTTTTATAGCAGTGCAGTACACTCTATATTTTTTCTTTACTCCCAAAACAGCGTGGAACAAACGTAAGTACCTACTTGGGCTATTTTGACATTCGTAATTTAGAACAATCTCAAAATATTAACCGTTGTTGCATTACAACTCTCCTTTGTAATGATGGTCCTCGTAAAAGTGTTGGTATGATTATAAAATTCGTTTGAAAGTCTCCTTACGGGTTAAGATATCGAATTAAATGTATATTTTGCATTTTGCAGTCGATGTAGCCCAGTACATCAAGTCCCGCCGCGGCAACCGCCTGCTGCTGTACGACGGGTTCAAGTACTACATGCACCACAAGTACAAGAGCGACAAGCTTCGGTGGACTTGCTCCACCCACTCCAACAAGGGCTGCAATGCCAAAGTCATTACTGTCGCCGACTCTATTATTGATTCCAACAGTAAGCACAACCACCCGCGGCCTGTTATCAACAAAAATTAAGAATTAGTAATGGATGATAACCGACCGAGGATGGTAATAATTAAGTAACACTTTTTGTGTAAGATTGATGACAAAAATTCGCAATTTTTCATCGGTTGAATGAATATCCGAATCATAATTCTCTAGTACCTGTATAGTCTCTCTTGTAGTGACGTGACGTCAAGTCAGAAAGCAATCCGAAGGGCATTTAACTAGCCTTTTCCTCTAATTCTGCGCAATAAAAGTGCCCAATTGCCTTAAAATAGGCAAGCCGGTTGTAATCGAGTTCTATGGATGCGCCACGCCACTGCTCTCTTGTAAATAACACTTGTAGTACTTTTTTATTTAACTCAAAATATACATTATGCAGGTACTTTATTAACTGTGAAGGAAAAATATTTTTTAAAGTAATAATACAGTTCTAAACCAAAACTAACTTAACAAAAATGAGACTATTGACTACTCATTTTTTTTTTCATTTTGTTAAGATATTTTTAAGCTCGTTTTAGATTAAAATTGTAATAGTGATATTTCTTGTAATTATTTTTATTTTGATTTTCCATTTGTATAACTTCAGCTATAGTGTGTACACTGCTAAAAATAATATAGGTAAGTCTAGAAAATCTGGAAAATTTTAACCACATTTTAATTTAAACAATCCATCAAATAATTCTATACTACCTACTAATTACAGGATAGTATAAGCCCACGTTTTATCTTTCCTTGAGTTAGATCATGATAGTGTCGTATTGTAGTGCTTATTGTTTCCGTATTTTGCAGTTAACTTCACTGCTTCTCGCCGCGGCACCCGCTTGCTGCTTTACGACGGGTTCACATACTGCAAGTATCGGCAGTACGGGCCCAAAATTCACTGGATATGTTCAACTCACTCCAGCAGAGGTTGTTCCGCCAGAGTGCACTTAGTAGGAGAGACCATTACAGCTCTAAAGGGCTACCATATCCATCCGAGACCCGGGCTAGACAGCTTTTAGGATTAACTATGTGCCAGTCACAATATTTACAGTAAATATTTTTTTACTTACGATTTTAGTCAATTTTTTTTCGTCTATTTTTATTATCAGCTTTTCTACATAAATCACGTCTTTATCCCTTACGGGGTAGACAGAGTCTAAGGTAACAAGACCTAAAGGCCAAAGGGGAATCAAAATAGTGATGGGTCGCTAGCCGCATCGCCTATAACACGATTCCTAAGATTTTCACCCATGGGCTTTTACCATCTGCGCGGGAAGAGAAGCAACTGGTACATTCTATGTTTTTCCTTGTTTCTTAGGAAATTATAGCCCACGTCTTATTCCTCGAGTCGAGTGCGAAGGGGAATAAGATGTTGATCATATCGTACTGTAGTGTTATTTTTTTTACATATTTTACAGTTTACTATATTGAGTCTCGCCGCGGTATCCGCTTACTGGTTCACGACGGGTTCACATACTGCAAGCATCAGCAATTCGGGCTCAAAATTCACTGGAGGTGTTCTACGCACTCCAGCAGAGGTTGCTGCGCCCGAGTACACATATTAGAGGAGAGGGTTATAGCTCTAAAGGGAAACCATATCCATCCGAGGGTTACGTAATTTTAAATGTATAATGCAGTTTTTTATAATTTCAAAGCAATCCGGCCACTAGAAGTGGGTCAAATTCGACTTGCAAAATTTGACCGTAACAAAAACAAACAGGTCAAGTTAAATACATTTTTTGAATAAACCTAACCTAATTTTATACGAATATGTAGATGAAGTGATCAAAAACTTGCATTAAGAATCTTTACTTTGCTATCCTCGCGATATAGTGAAGTCAACACGGTGAACAGGGACACTCACACATTTAAGTTTCACTAAAAATTGTATTGTATGTATATTTTGACCCGCACCTCCACCCGAGGCTCGAGGTTGACAGTTTTTAGGATTAAGTATTTGCTAGTCACAATATTTAATCCTATCCTATAATATAAAATATAAATACTGAAATAAATGTTTCTGTACTAACGATTCTAGTCTCATTTTTGTCGTTTATTTTATAATCAGAAAAGACTACAATTACAATAAATGCATAGTTATACGGTCTGTTTCAATAAGGAAGGTATGGCTGACAGATCCACAGAATGTAACTGTTAGCGTTCACGAAAGTTTTGACAGCAAAATAAATACAAAATGAATTACTTAGAAATAAAATTATACTTGTACTGTACATTAATAACGTTCTAAAAAGAATCACGGCGAAGTTTTTTGCTAAATTTTAACAAAGTTACATTAAAAGGTAACCATTTTACTGCTGACTAATAAGGTCGGCTTCTCGAAAATTTCTACAGGATATTAAAGTATAGCCCATGTTTTATCTTTCCGCGAATGCGAATGAAAATATGCTAGTTATGGGTGCTAATTCTTTTCTGTATTTTCCAGTCAAATATATTATCTCTCGTCGCGGTAACCGCTTACTCTTCTACGACGGGTTCACATACTGCAAGCATCGGCAATTTGGGGCCAAAGTTCACTGGAGATGTTCTACTCACCACGGCAGGGGCTGCAAGGCCGCAGTGCACTTAGTAGGAGACATGGTTACAGCTATAAAGGGCCAACATCTCCACACAAAGCCTGGGACACTCGGAGCAAGCTACAGCCCGTGAGCTACTAGAATTCGGGTTTCGGGTACGATTCAACTACCAAACTCATAAGAGTGAGTGAGAGCAGGACATACCCGAAGGTATTTTACAAGCTTTATATTAACTTGCAATGTTTGTAAGTATGTTTGTCCGGGTGGGATCTTGCTACTCAATTTTGAAGCAGATATCTTCATCCGATTAAACTGAAATATTGCATACTCCTGTAAGTCAGATGACGATACAATAATCTGGTAGGAAAATTCTGGTGGTCCAGCCAGGACGGTTTCCGCAGGAGGGAACTCTTCAACGGTTGGTCCGATTGACTTGAAATTTGGTTCACATATGTAGGACGGATGACAAAGCATGAACAGTTGACAAAAAGTACAGTCAGCAAAAAAGCTTGTACCTCAAAAGATTTTTTTTTGTTAGGTTATTTAAATACTATTACACTGTAGATAAGTCTATATGTAAACTCAAAGGTGCCATTTACGGTACGTTGCGTCGTTCAGACTGCTCAAACGAATCGTAAGTAGGTATATGGGTCCTTTCGTAGTCCCATGTTTCCTCTTTAAAAGCATACCTAATTTTGTATGTTTTTCAGATTTGTAATAAGAAAGAGCCTCTGTTTCCTTTTTGTTTAGTTTATTCGTTTAAACGATTTTATGATATGAAATCGAAATTCGGCAATTTTTAATTTTTTATGTAAACAAAAATGGGAAGAAAATAAAATTTAGGGCCATGAATTAGGTTTAGTTAGGTTAGTGTTTAATGAATTTTGAAGAATTGACTACTTATTTTAGATATTTTATTGAATCAGGCGTTACTTTGCGGAGGTCCATTTCAATGAACAAAAAATTTTACCTTGCTACTCCGCTACTCACGTGCAAGATAACCAAGCTTGTGTGAAATATATATGTTTTTCATGCAAACCCTCCCTCCACTGCTGCCAATAAAACACACATAAATCCCATGCATGCTTGGGTTTGCATGTGTAACAGTTGTGTTCATTAAACTTTGATAATGATCCCGTAGAGGGATCGAAACGCGTCAGTGTTTGTGTGGTGTAAGGGATAATTAAGTTTGTGGGATTTATGTGTGTTTTATTGGCAGCAGTGGAGGGAGGGTTTGCATGAAAAACATATATATTTCACACAAGCTTGGTTATCTTGCACGTGAGTAGCGGAGTAGCAAGGTAAAATTTTTTGTTCATTTTTACTTATTTTAGAGAAATTTGTGATTGTATCGGGCCGGTTGCAGTGTGAAACGCACGAGAGAGCGTGCAGTGCAGACTGCAATGAAACTGCAGTAGGATATGTATGGGCAGTTAAGTTACAGACATATTATAACTTTATACAAAATAGTCGAAAATTAATTATTGTTTTACAAGATCGCTGGTAGATTGAAAGGAATATACCGGTTACAATATTTGACCCTCCGAAATAATTCTTAGGTACCGAAATAAATACATTTCGTTTTGAATGCATTGTAGTTTTATTTTGTTTCTTAATTTTACAATGTGTACGCTCTGTGTACCCTGGCCACCCCCATTGCACGCACTAGCGTTAGATTTGACTATGTACTACCGAACTATAACGGCCGGCCTGATAAAGCGCAACCGGCGACTCGGCAAGTAATTTACGCGCTCTGCTTGTCAACTGCTGTTCAGACTTTAGAGTCTAGCTAAACTCTGGCTAGAGCACGCAATGGATAGTGAGGTGCAGTGGAGCGTCGCTAGGGTAGGTAGAAGGAAGGTGACACAACACAATTTCTACGCGCTACCTACGCTGGTACCCCCTCCACTGTGTATAGAATTTCACTCAAAGCGTGTGTTTTCTTTGCCGTCTGCAAAAGTATCTCTTGATCAAAGGTGACCATAAAACTTCATTTTTCAGTCTCCTACGTGAAATCTCTTCGCGGGAAGCCTCTACTCCTCTACAAAGGATACACGTTCTACAAGATCCTCGGAAACAGCCCCAAGACACGCTGGTGCTGTTCCACCCACTGGCCGAGAGGGTGCCGAGCCACAGTGTGCATCCTGGACAACCTGATATTATACGAAAAAAATCAACACAACCATCCGCCTAGCAATTCTTGGTCACAGTAAACGCGTGACGATGAGATCTTTTAGATTTGATATCAACATATACTCGGAAGCAAAAAAACCGGGTCACTTTTTATGCAACTTTCTACGGGAAGTGATCTGGTTTTTTGCTCCCAAATATATTGTGTTCTTCTTCTTCTTCAACCTTTTTCTACCCAATGCTGAGTAAAGGTCTCTTCCATAGCCCTCCAATTGCTGCGGTCTTGGGTTTTCCGCATCCAGTCCTTCCCCGCTATTTGAATGAGGTCTGTGAAGGATAAACTCTTAAGATGTTTACCTTTTTGTAGCTGGCAGTTGTAAGCCTTGTGACAGCAGCATTCCATTTTTTATATTGGATTCATTTCTCTATGAACCACGATAGGAGGTGCTGCTGCCACGAGGCCGCTCATTTCATGTTCTCCTATCTATACTTAATACTCATTAAATATCAGTTCACTATCATAACTTGTTTCCATTTTTAAATACAGTCCACTAGTTCGCCACAAGGTCATCGGCCCATCTTCTGGTCTTCAGATCTGAGGCATATGTGGCCAGCCCACTTCCACTTCCTTTGGGCTATGATTTTCGCAATGTCAGTGAGTCATGTTCTGCTGCGGATTTCGGTATTGCGAACCCGATCGCGGAGAGAAATGCCCAACATTGCTCTCTCCATAGCCCTCTGGGTAACTTGCAGCCGGTGGATCAGCTGTCCACTGAGTGCCCAAGTTTCCGATCCATATATCATCACTGAGAGAATGCACTGATGAAAGACTTGACGTTTGAGGTTCAGTGGCACTAGCTTGTCTTTAAGTACGTCGCACAACTTGCCAAAAGCTCCCCAGCCTAGTTGGATGCGGCGTTTTAATTCATGGTCTTGTCCATTCTTTTCCAGACTCAAAACTTGTCCCAAGTATACGTATTCCTCCGTCCTTTGGATGTGCTGGCCGTGAACATCCACGTAGTCAGTGATTTGATGGTTACCACATTTAAGTTGCTTTCTGAACACTTTGGGGCCCCGATGTTTCTCAATTGTATCAAGGATAACTTGATGTTTATTTTGCCTTTGCTTTTTCCTAATAGCGTGCCTTATTCGGCTATTAAGAGCGTTAATACCTCGCTGATCTGGTGTTGCTAGCAGTTGTTTTCGTTCTTCCAGTAGTGTGACGATATCCTGAGGCATCCTGGGTCTTATTTTTGCAGAGGGTTTTATTTCCATCACTGTATCCTTTATAGCATCGACTAGGTTACTGTTGATTTTATTAATATCCCAGCTTTCCTGCGCTATTAATTTTCCAGCAAGCCTTTCCTGTATATATTATATTATATTATGAATGATTATTGAATCAAGAAAAATATTACAATTTTTTATACAAAAGCTTAAGCGGATACACATTGTGCACTGGCCTTTTTTGCAAATAATTAATTGAAAAATATAACTATTTTTACTCCGCAACTACACGACTTCGCTTCTACGTAAATTATAATGTGATACATACTCCCATATAGCAGTAGGGTAGTCTTGGTTTAGTGTAGCTACTTAGCTAGTTATTGTTTTGGATAATATTCCAAGCTTAGGTTCGGTGTTCCTTTGGAGCACGTCGATGAAAAACGGTATTTTAAGTATTTGCCTTGTGCAAAGTCCGTCCAGATTGCCACCATCTTACTAGCTCTTGCCTTCAAGCAGCGGTGCTGGCGCTGCCGTATTCCGGCGTTGAGAATAAGACAGCTGGTTAAATACGAATTCTATTAGTATTTTATTTTTAGCCTTGTTTTTCTGATCGTGATAAATGTTATAATGCCTATAATAGTATTAATTGTATAAAACGATAATTATACGTGACATGTACCTAATAATTTGTGTTATTGTAGATTATAGTTTTAAAACAAAATATTGTTTTTTTACTAGTGGTGGTAATTAACGTTTTATGGTCATCAACGAACGAAACGTTCCGAATGATAGGTTTGACTAGTTGACAATGGGCAACTACTAGCTTCTGAACTAGTCGATGTTTTCGATGTTAAGATAAATCAGAAATATATTACTCCACGTAATATTTTTTATTGAATCAGCCGTTACTTTGCGGAGGTCCATTTACATGAACAAAATTCATTTACATTGCTACCTACTTGTTAGCGGAGTAGCGAGGTAAATGATTTTTGTTATTTTAAAGTAATAATACAGCTTCTTTCTATACGAGCTATGTAGAGCAAAGATGTCGAATAACGGCTAGCATTATCTTGATCTACGTCAATTTCTAACGAAACCGGGCCGGTTTGTTCAATTGTTTAAGCTTTTAATCTGTTTTCTTTTGTTTTAGCGCGAATCGTAACGAGCAAAAACGGAGTACATTGGCTTCTTTACGGCGGGTACACTTTTCATAAGCATAAGGTGACTGGTATCAAGACGCGATGGCGGTGCAGTATGCATAAGAAGTACCGGTGTCGTACAGTCATACACACGGTGGACGATGTGGTCATGATCATTAAGAATGATCACAGTCATCCAATTTAGGATGAAATTAAGGAAACAGTAGCGGCTTGCCCGTGAATTTACCGCTACGCTTGGCATGCCAACATAAATTCACCTGTTCTCTGGCAGGCATTTTCCGGAGTCAGGAGTCTTAGGCGATTGGTCATGCATTAACCGAATTGAATCAGACACATGATTTTGTATAATGTCTAAGAGAGAATGGGTCAAGTTATATTTGCATGGCCAGCGCAGGGGTCACTTCGCTAGCGAGTCTCTTTATGAGTCACGTCGCTAAAAATATTTTAAATCCTTGATACTTTTGTGAACGGAAGGTTGTGAAAATTGAGCAATTGGCATAATTATGATTGTTTGCATTCTTAAAAGCAGATATTTTATCTACAAAGAAAAATCTTTGTTTTTATAGGTTTTGTTAAGATATTTAAAATATAATTTAATAGTTGTGGTCAATTTGGGTGTCACACGAGCCTTGTTTTTGATCATGTAAGAGAAGGTTTCAGGTAGCAATATTACGAAAAAACCTGATGACTCTTTCAGCGTCATGTTATGAACAAATGATTATGATTAATGAACAATAGATAGAAACACTCTATCTATAAGT
The DNA here is from genome assembly GCA_949127965.1 of Pandemis corylana. Taxonomy (NCBI): domain Eukaryota; kingdom Metazoa; phylum Arthropoda; class Insecta; order Lepidoptera; family Tortricidae; genus Pandemis; species Pandemis corylana. Next base: position 3,935,864 of record OX421859.1, on the reverse strand, counting down.
ATACGATTTGTATTATGCTGTGCGACGGCAACAATAAATTTTATTGAGTTTACTTTGGTTTTTTTCTGAAAGCAAATCTATCTAAGGCACATTATCGACTTGTAATAGTGTAAAGCTTGTGTTTAGAAGTTATCTAAGTGTGCGTGACTGGCGGTACTGACAGCGATAAAGGTTTGTTCGGGGTACGCACACATAGACGTGAAATACGAATAGGCACATAATGAATCATAAAATTCTTAAAGTGTGGAGCGTTAGCGACATCAGCTCATTCCGACAATTACGAACCTACCTACCATTACCGATTATTTGTTCAAAGCAAAGTATCTATAAATACAAACTATTCTGTTTTAAACATTACACCAGAGCAGTTATTAGAGATTAATGAATATGTTTGTATCATAGTGGAGTTCCTGGTCACCAAGCGGGGGACGCCAGCGCTCAAGACCGGCGGGTACATTTACACCCGGCATATCGAGGTCGGAGGCAAGACTAGATACAGGTGCACCCTGCGCAGCTGCCCCGCTATCGCCTATACTATCGGCACACAAGTTTTCTTCAGAAACCATCACAATCACCAGCCTACGAAGAGAAATAGATTAACAGCGGCAAATGCAGATGTAGTCAAAAAACCCGCAAAATTATGATCAGATAATTTCAATTATCTCTACCAGATAACGAACATTTTGTAGATTGGTTCTCACAGTTATTATTTTATATTAACGCATCACCGGTATTAAACCTTAATGTTTATTTTTAGTTACGATGTTTTCCAATAGATACCACTCTCATGTAAATATGAACTTTCTAAATGCCGCTATTAAGATTTCCGTGGCAGCATATGAAAGGGCTCACGAACAAAGCAAGGGCAATCATTAACATCGCTTTTTTTTATAAGGACGTCGTTGTTTTGAGTATTGTGCAGATTGTGTTGTGGTTGGTGCAGATTTTTCCTAAACAATAATACTTATTCATTAGTTTGGAGTATCTTGTTGTGAGTTTGTATTAAATCCATATTTATTTTCATGTGACATTGTATATTAAATTTTTAGAGTCACTTGTCGACATTAAAACATTTAAAAACTTCTCATAGATATCATAACTTTGCAATAATCTTATAATCAACTAGATCTGATAGAAAGATGGAAAATTATGAAGATAATTCGAAAGTAACGCCAGAATTACTTTTCAGTTGCCTACGTGCCATCCAAGAAGGGCAGACGGTTGATACTAAACGGTTACTCGTTCTACAAGCATGTGGAAATGTCTCTGAAGGTGAGATGGCGGTGTTCGATGCATGCGCGCGGGTGTCGCGCCTGCGCCTACACCGTTATGGATCAATTAATCGATTATAAATACTACCACAACCACGAACCGACCGACAGCTGTTACTGAATGGGCTACATGTGACATGTGATCAGTAGATTAGAACGACAATTTAAAGATAAAATTGTTGAAGTTTGAACTAAGTACTATTTGATAAAAGTCGAACATAAACTTACTAAACACCTTATGAATGACTTTTTATTCCTACGTCTTTTGTACTATACAGGTCTGTCTCACCACTCTCTGTAAAGTTCCGGTTACCTTAAGTGTTAGTTGTCTATGATTCCTTCTCTATTTTTTACTACAAAACAGACAGAGACGACATCATAGATAACCGTCACTTAAGATAGGCGGAACTTTACAGAGAGTGGTGGGACAGGCCTTAAGTCTATTTTATACAGTATAACTAACTATTATATTATGTTATCTTTATCATGTTTTGTTCCTAACAAAAATAATAAAATGAGAAATGACCAAGATAGAGTTGTTTGAGAAAAAAAATGTGCATTTGTTGTTTTTCTTTAATCTGTTAATTTAATTGTGTTTCGTGTGAAGTTAGCATTATAAATACATACCTACACAATTTTCAACATTAAGTATTCCTCAGACCCAAGTTCCCCAGTGTATACATGTTTGTGACGTTAACTGTAACTGTGACGAGTTATACCTACTGTTACTACCACTTGCCGTATTGTTACAGTAACTTACACAACGTCGAGAAAAGGTAAGCCTCTACTGGTATACAGAGGGTTCACGTACTACCATCGGCCGTCAAACAGTCCCAAGATGCGTTGGTACTGTTCGTCTCAGGTTGGCTGCCGAGCCACCCTTTGTACAATGGATGGTGTAATAGTATCTGAGAAGAGCTGCCATATACACTCGCCACCGTTGAAAGCGCCCGAGGTTAACGAAAGATGAAGAAAACATCCATCATGGTTTTTAACTTTAAATTGGTTCCATCATTTGATTTTTCTTAAGTAAGTAAGTAAATAAAGCATCCATTAGTAAAGTTGGTGTGGAGAAAAAAAAGACTAAATAGTAATAAACCATTATTGGTGCTCTATTTTTTCTTTTTTTTTCAGCGTCTTCTTTTTTTTAGTTTCTTTAAAATCGTACCCTACTTATTACGTACTTCAATGTGTGTCACAGTGTAGGCCTAGTAGGGTTTTTGTTGAAGAGAAACAAGATTTATATTTTATTATATTTATTTGGAGACAAAAACCAGACCTTACGCGACAGTAAAAAAAAGTAAGTATTAGGTCGGAGAGCGAATTATCTCAGAGTTAAATTCGGTTCTTTTGAACTACTAGGTCGGTTAAGATTTCCTGCGCTTATTGGCCTCCACTTCCCTCGGCAATCCTTTGAGCCGAAGACTGGAGATGGGCGGCAGGTGCGCTCGGAATCAGCAGAGTAGTTGTTGGCTCGATGTTCTGTCTCCTATCGGAGCGGTCAGCTGCCAGCAATTATGGCGAGCGAGTTTTTGCCAATTCAGCTTGTGCAGTGCTGAGCCAAAGCTTTAGGCTATTCAGCGAGTGCAGAATTGAACAAAGTGGATGATATTTCTGAGGGGTGCGGTGGTTGAGCGAAGTTGTACTATTTCCGTGGGGTGCGGTGGTTGCCCTGCAAGAATGCTGGTGTGAGAAGGAGTCCAGTTAGATAGCGTTCTGCCAGGCCCTGCGGTGCAAATGGGATCTATCCCGACGGAGCTAAAGTGCAGTGCATGGCAGGAGCTAGGCATACGGAGTTACAGGCAGGCAAAAGCTAGAGAAGCTAAATTATATAATTGTAAGCAATTGAAAAAGAGCAAACTGAATTTAATTTGAGTCGTGGGTTTGAATTCCAACGGCCGGCACGACCGTTATGATTCAAACCCAAAGTAGGTACTAAGCTGAACAACTAGTAGAGTTTAAATCTAAATTAACAGTAAAAGAGAGAACGTTACATTTAAATTTACATGAGCAATTCCAACAGCGAGGGGAAGTTGCAAGTGTCTCTTTATCAGAGTAACAGAGTTAGATTAAGAATTTAAATGATTTATTAAAATCATTTAAATAAATACACAGTCAGAGCAAAACACAGTTAAAGATAAAATGTTCAAAGAGTGCTTACCAGTAAGAGCCGGGCAGGTTGTAGTTGATTCGGAATGACCGATTTCGGATAAACAGCTGGTTTTATCCAGAACTAGCGGTTCTTTTCAAATTTTGAAGAAGCTCCGCCTTAGGGCGGAATTATATTCTGTCAAAATTTGAATCAACCAACCGGAGCCGATCGTGTAGAGATGATAAGGTGTGCTTTTTATACGTGTTGCTGAGTGTGTGAAAATAATGTAGGTGTTAGTATTAATTAAATAAATAAATAGTTTCAAGTGTATATATAATAAATATAATATTATTTACGCGGAGAGCGACCTAGGCGCCCTCTAGTACGTACGTTGAATCAGAATCCCGACTTAGAACAGCTCCATCTATTGACGATCGACCGAACTGACAGTATAGTTTGGCTGGAGATATGTCATTTAGGTTTGTGGCGCGAAACTTTAAATTGTCGGAATGCGAACTTAGTTTGCAGTGTGACATGTGAAGGGAGCTTGTCATTTCTTTACTAAAAATGAAAATATAGTAAAAGAGACAACAATTATACTTGTTTACGGTTTAAAATAATTCGAAATGCAAATGCTGATTCTGTTGGCCGCATTTTAAGGGTCATTGCTTCTTTTTACAGTTTATTTCACAACATCGAGGAAAGGCAAGCGTCTCTTGGTGTACAACGGATTCACTTACTACACGAAGAGACGCGGCAGACACAAGATGCGTTGGTTGTGTTCCCTATCCTCTTATAATAAATGTCGAGCCGCCATTTACACTGTGGATGACGAGGTGGTTTCTGTGAAGAATAACCATCAACATCCACCACCGAAAATTCCAAAGTGATTCAAGCTAACTGTTCTGCTGAGTGCCAATTCAGTAATATTCACACTATCTTATCAGTCATTTTGATGAAATGTTTTGGTTCTCAAGATCATCAATTTGTTTTGTAGTAAGTGAAACAAATTCGTAAATAAATGTTTTTTTTATTCTTTTCTTTCAAACTATTGTTTTTTTACACATAGCTAATATTAGAGACACAAACTGAGAGAGGAGGCGGAGAATACTGATATTATAAAGTTAAAGCGGGCATTTGTCTTGGACTTGTCTAAAAACGCTAATCTTGGACTACCTCCCTGAGAAAGTTGATTGTTTACAGCGAGTGGGCCTGTGAGGGCCACGTTATATGTGTCTGATACTTTTGTGCTTTTAAAAAGTTTGAAATATAAATTTCGTTGGCCGCATTTTAGATGCCATTATTTCTTTTTGCAGTTTATTTCGTTACATCGAGGAAAGGCAAGCGTCTCTTGGTGTACAACGGATTCACTTACTACACGAAGAGACGCGGCGAACTCAGGATGCGTTGGTCGTGTTCCCTATCCTCTTATAATAAATGTCGAGCCACCATTTACACTGTTGATGACAAGGTGGTTTCTGTGAAGAATAATAACCATCAACATCCACCACCGAAAATTACAATGTGATTCAAGCTAACTATTCTGCTGAGTGCCAATTCAGTAATATTCACACTATCTTATCAGTCATTTTGACGAAATGTTTTGGTTCTCAAGATCATCAATTTGTTTTGTAATTTCACAAATTCGTAAATAAATGTTTTTCTTATTATTTTCTTTCATACTATTGTTTTTTTACATATAACTAATATTAGAGACACAAACTATAATAAAGATATTGGTGAGAGGAGGCGGAGAATACTAATATTATAAAGTTAAATCGGGCATTTGTCTTGGACTTTTCTAAAAACGCTAATCTTGGACTACCTCCTTGAGAAAGTTTATTGTTTACAGCGAGTGGGCCTGTGAGGGCCACGTTAGATGTGTGTGATACTTTTTTGCTTTTAAAAAGTTTGAAATATAAATTTCGTTGGCCGCATTTTAGATGCCATTATTTCTTTTGGCAGTTTATTTCGTTACATCGAGGAAAGGCAAGCGTCTCTTGGTGTACCTACAACGGATTCACTTTTTACACGCACCGACACGGCCTCAAGATGCGTTGGTTTGTAACGAGGCTGTTATAGCTCGGTAAAGACCTTTACCTTTTTATTACTTAACTTAAAAAAAAGGATATTTTGTATTCTGCTCCTTTTTCGAAATTCAAACTCATTTCTTGTTTTCGATCTATCAGAGCTGCCTGTTTGATATATTTTATCAGTCTTCAAGTCTATATCATAAAGTGTAAAATACAACAATCAGTTTGTGAAACGTCTTGAATTTGTGACTCGTGTTATATACTAGAGAAGGCACAATTGTAAGTGTTCATCTATAATATTTACCATTCTTTGTTAGTTTTTCTAATACTATGTACCTTCTCCCTTAACACATACCTATGTTTGTTTAAGGTGCCTTCATTTCCAAAAAATAAATTCCTAAACACACCGTCTATGCAAGTGTTATTTCCTGCGACAATAAACCTGATCTCACGCAACGTGACAGGTTGTGCTCCTCTTTTAAAACATGTCGTGCATCCATTTATACAGTGGATGACGAGTGGTTTCTGTGAAGAATAACCATCACCATCCACCACCGGAAATTTCGGTGTGATTCTAACAAATAATGAACAAAAAACATTAGCCTACCACTTTTTGTTTCTTGAAATGGACCTCTGCAAAGTAACGCCTGATGCAATAAATTATCTAACGTAATACCTACCCAGTGAGGCTAATTGTGCATTTTTTGTCAGAATAATTATAATCCGAGCTTTAATTGAACTGTTTTGGTTTCTCAAATGTCACACACAAATACGGAAATAAATATCTTTTTCTCAAACATTGTCGTGAATGTCGTCATTGTATTTTAAGTAACAAAATACGAAGGGCCTTGTTGACGGCCGAATTACATTGCAGGCGCGATTTTCTGGCCATAAATCGGATAGCTGGACTGTTTTTTATTTGTTTTTAACTTTTTAACAAATCAAAGAGACTATGGAAAAATAAGCAACAATGTCATACAGCCAAATCGATGGCCGAGGAATGCGCGTTTTGTTCGAGTCTAACGTTTTTATCAATGTCTAAAATAGCTTACGGTGACAGATGACATAAAAAAACTTAAGAAAAAAGTTAAGTGCAAAATTTATTTTCATTTCGGGGTGCGAGTCGGGTTACCTCCACGTGTGATCAAGAGCTGCGGTTCGTTTTTGGATCCGTCCGGGGGGAAGAGCAGTGCTTGGTCCGGTGCGCCCTGGGCAACGGCTAATAATTTCCTGGCAGTTTCTGAGGGATATCATTGACCGTTGGCTAAGAGCCCGACAGGGGGGGAGGGGGGTCTTTGACCATTACCGTACAACGTTGCCGACATTTTGTCACAAGATTTTTTTAATAAAAAAATTTTACATTGACATTGGCGAAGTTGTCGTCACTATAACGACTTGATACGCCACAAATAAAAGAAGAAGAAGAAGAAGTATTTTCATTTCCTCTCAATATTTGAGAAAAACATTATGTCTACTTCAGCTGGAAGAGCAATTGCTGGATTCGTAACTTTAAAAAACACTCACCTGCGGTTCGTGTTTTTAAACAAGTTACTCATCCAGCAATTGGCTACTTCCCAGGCCTCGGTATTAATCTACTATTTTCTGCTTTCACTTTGTACGGTTGTCTTTTTACATATTATACTAGATCATTGCTTCTTTTTACAGTTTATTTCACTACATCGAAGAAAGGCAAGCGCCTCTTGGTGTACAACGGATTCACTTACTACGCGAACGGACGCGGCCTCAAGATGCGTTGGTTGTGTACGTCCTCTTATAATGAATGTCGAGCCACCATTTACACTGTGGATGACGAGGTGGTTTCTGTGAAGAATAACCATCAACATCCACCACCGGAAATTCCGATGTAATTCGAACACCCATTCTGCTGAGTGCCAATTCAGCAGAAATAGTCTCATTAACATTTTCCGTCTTAGTATTAACTATAACTTTATTCTACTAACGTTTAAGATTTAACATAGGGTAACTAATAATATTTAGCATTTTTCATAGAAATGTATGAAATTTTTAATGATCTAAATCTGAAATAAAGATATTTATTTGAATTTGAATTTATAATTAAATGTTTTGGTTTCTCGAGTTCACCAATTTTCTTTTAGCAAGTGACTCAAATACTTAAAAAAAATCTTCTTCATTTCCTTCAAACGCCTTTTTACACAAAAATAATATTAGAGACACTACCTGTTCCAAGGAAATAAGAAACTTTTATTGTTTTAGGAAATGAGGAAGGAAGTTTTAGGAAACGACCATAACCCTCAAAAATGGGCGGAGAGAGAAGAATATCAATATTATAAAGTTGAAACGGTTGTTTGTTTGATCGTGCAGATCTCCGATTACCTTCTTGAGAAAGATTTGTTGTTTACTAGAGGGCTGATCCGACTTGTGTCTGATACTTTTTAGCTTTTTAATTTGTTTGAAATGCAAATTGACCACGTTTTAAGTGTCATAAATTTTTCTTACAGTTTATTTTATTACATCGAAAAAAGGCAACCGTCTGTTAGTGTACAACGGATTCACTTACTACACGCACCGACGCGGCCTCAAGATGCGTTGGTCGTGCTCCTCTTTCAAAACATGTCGAGCCTCCATTTATACAGTGGATGACGAGGTGGTTTCCGTGAAGAATAACCATCAACATCCACCACCGGAAAATCTGATGTGATTCTAACGAATAATGACCAAAAACAACTTGTTTTTATTTATTAATATGGACTTCCGCGGAATAACGCCCGATTCAATAAATTATCTAAGTGAGGCCAACTGAGCATAATTTTTCACACTGACATAATCCTAGTTTTTGTTGAGCTATTTAGGTTTCTCAAGATAACTTTATATTTTGTCCTTTACCAAATGTTCCTTCAAACAATTGTCTTTTTTACGTAATTAATACTTGATCATTGCTTCTTGTTACAGTTTACTAAAAAATTAAAAACGCTAATCTTGGACTACCTCCTTGAGAAAGTGTATTGCTTACAGTGATTGGGCCTATGAGGGCCACGTTATATGTGTGTTATGTTTATATTTTTTTTTGATATAAATTATTTCGTTGGCCCCATTTTAGATGTCATTATTTCTTTTTGCAGTTTATTTCATAACATCGAAGAAAGGTAAGCGCCTGTTGGTATACAACGGATTCACTTACTACTGGCATGGATGCAGCGGCTATAAGATGCGTTGGTCGTGTTCCACTTTAAAAAAATGTCTAGCCACCATTTATACTGTGGATGATGAAATGGTTTATCTCAAAAATATCCATCATCACCCGCCACCGGAAATTCCGATGTGATGCTATCAAACAAGCTGAGTGGAGCATATTTTACAGCATTCGTCATACAGACAAATGTTGCGTAAGTAAATGTCTGTCTACTGCTTTTCCTTCGAATAATTGCCTTTTAACAAAATATTGACACAGAATTAAATCAATTGGGTATAGTGTCTAAAACATGACGAACCGTAGAGTATACAGAGTGTCTGTGACCATGGTGTTTAAAGCAAGGTTCGGGGATTAGGGAATGATTTGTTAATTTTAGTTTTGAAATTGTGACATAACTTTAGCGTATTATTTAATTTGCATGCTGATGTATCGACTGAATACTGCTTCCAGTTCTAAATTAACATCTTTTTTTTTCATTGTGTACGTGTTCATGTACGTGTTCTAAGCAAATAAACAGTTATTTCATTCTTTTTTTTTCGAATTTAATCACTGAGCTACTTTTGTTTTGTAGTAATAATTTAACTTGACTTTATATAGTTAAATCCTCAAAGTTTAACAGTTAAATTAGCGTATCAGACATGGCGGTATTATCGATATCTCTGGATACGATGGCTACATTTTCTTGGTACAGGGGCTGTGAAATAATAATTTTCAATTCTACTTAAAAAAAAATTGAACAGGAAAGCCAATAGGCGGCATTTACAAACCCATTGTTTTTAAACCTCTGGTTCAACCGTCCCATGTCATTGATTTTACAGTATATTTCACAACGTCGAGAAGAGGCAAACGTCTACTGGTGTACAACGGTTATACGTATTATTCTCGACCAGGCCCCAGCATGAAGCTGCGGTGGTGCTGTTCCACAAATGCATCATCTGGTTGTAGAGCCACCATTCACACTATAGACGACATCGTAATTTCTGTGAAGAACTGCCACCATCATCCACCACGAGAAATTTTGATGTGAAACCTATGATTATTTATGTACAGAAAATGCCTGTCGCTTAATTTTCCATGTCTTTGACAAGATTTGTATTATAGAAGTTTTCCATGCGTTACATTAATCTTTTTCATTTCTGTTTTTTCTCGACTTGCGGATATCCACCAGGTATAAAAGCATCTCCTGGACGCTTACATATAATTACAATCATTGAAGTATTTTAATTTAATTTAATATTGGCTGTATGGTAGAATCTTTTATCTGTTGGCAACAATTAATTAAGAATGGTTGCTTCCGTATATCAAAAACTGTAGGGGTATGGTGTTTTATTTGCATTTTGGTATTTAATATTCAACTGACATTATTCCTTTCTAGTTCAATTCATAACAACAAGAAGAGGAGGCGAATCTTTACTATACAATGAACGACATTATCATAGGAAAAAAATGTATACCAACGGAGAAACTTTTTACCAGTGTTCTAAAAAAGGATGCAAGGGAAACGTCACGTTGAACACTCAAAATGAAGTAATAAAGTGCTCAAAGGCACACGATGTAGATTGTATGATAGATGTGGAAAAAAATCTTATGTTGACAATCAATGATCGGATACTGAAGCAAGTGCAGAAAATACCACCCTTTACCAGTCATCAACAATCATTTCTTTTAAAACCATGTTGTGACATTAATGTAAGTAAGGCCTTTGGAGTATCAAAAAAATAATTTGTTTGTTTTTGACAAGTTTTTTTTTATAAGCCAAACCAATAAAACTATTGTTAAATTTCACAGCACAATTTGTTGTTTTATGTGATCAAAGGTAATTTCAGCAGTGGACAATTATCTAAGTGGCATCCCACATAATTGAATGGTGTTTTTAGCGGTATTCCAGTTAAATGTAGTTTTGTATCCGCACTTATCCGTAGTTACGACAAAAACTCACACTGCCGATATACTAAAGAAGAGAGGCATTAAGGGTCTGCCATCGCTTCGGAACGGATAGTATGCATGCAGTTCTTTTGTTATTCGCTTTATGCATCCATTTACTAAATCATTCAAAAACGCACTGTGTTCAGCGAAAAACGAGAAAGCTAATTTTAAATATGTGATTGCGAGCTTTAAAGAAAAGGTTAATCATGTCTTTGTCTCACAGCCATATTTACAACATCTCGTCAAGGAAGAACGTTGATAGAGTACAACGGCTACCGATTCCGAATGTACCGCACCAACGGCAGCGTGGAGCGGTGGCGATGTTCGACGGGCAGACGAGGCTGCCGCGCGAGCGTCTTCACCTCCGACAACCAAGTCGTTTCGGTGAAGAATGAGCACAACCACCCGCCACCAGAGTAGGATATACCAAGCCAAAGATAAGGACTATCGTAGCTAATAAGTCGTGACAAAATTTCACCAATTTCTCTAGTCTAAAACCAAGCAAAGCTATATTAAGATTCTAAATAGGTAAAGTATAACTATAAAAGTGAATACAAAATAAAGTGTTGGTCGTAGCTCTCACTTTGTTTTTTGTTTTTTTTTTATATATAAGAGGGGGTAAACGAGCAGACGGGTCACCTGATGGAAAGTAATCACCATCGCCCAGGGACACCTCAAGACTAGAGGAATCACAGGTGCATTGCCGGCCCTTTCAAGAACAGGAAGGCTCGCTTTTTAAAGATCCCTAAATTGTACCGCTCAGGGAATGTTGCAGCAGGAAGTTGGTTCCAGATCTTTGTCGTACGAGGAAAGAAATTGCGTTTAAACCGCACGGTACTTGACTGCCAACCATCAAGATGTTGAGGATGGAAGGACAGACGGTTCCGCGAAGTACGGTAGTGGAATTTAGCCGCAGGCAGCAATCTGAAAACTCTCACTTTGTATTTGATAACCTAACCACTACCCTTATTGGTAACTGCTCGAGGTTTTTAGTTGTTGACCTGTGCCCTTGTCTGTCGTAGTTACTCAGAATCACATTTGCATTCACCATTCCTTTCTGTCTTCGTCGCTTTCTATCTCGCGGGCGACGTAAATCTCCCGCACGCTAGCCGTGCTGCTGGACAAAAGATTTTCCTTAAGACTTCCAAAAACTTATGGCTGAAATAATTCTGCTAAATTACGCGTCCTTGCGATTCTGCTTCAGCTTGCCGATGCACCAACGGCCAAATCACGACACTCACGGTATTTTTTTTAGCTTGGAATAAAAGTCGACAGTTAATTGATAGCGACCTCCGTGTCTGCATGATAAAAAAAACTAGCCGGCAGCCATTGGTGCGCAGAAGAAATGCGCAATGCGCGCAAATCGCGCAATAGAAAAAAGACCGGTAAAAGATAGACAAACGTAAAAAATATTAAGTGCGACCGTGCGAAGTTAGTGAAATTTGACATAATTCTTTCTTTTACTTTCCTTATATTCGAAATGAAAAGTAGATTGATAAACAAGGGTTGAAATATACCCATTTCACCGTCGAACTATTGGCGCTCTCACTTCTTTCGAGCGCCAGAAATATCTCAGGAGAAATGTGTATATTTCAACCCTTGTTCATTCATCTACTATTCACTGTATAACCTTTGGTGAATCGTTTACTTAATCTTTATTATTTATTTATTCTCAGTTAAATACGCCACGTCTCGGCGCGGACGCAGGTTGGTCGAGTACAACGGTTATAGGTTTCGATTATATAGATATAGAACTAGTGGCAAAGCCGAAAGATGGCGCTGTTCAACACATTGCGCGCGCGGCTGTCGAGCAGCTCTCGTTACTAGCAACGATGCCATCGTTCATGTGAGGTGTGAACACAATCATCCACCACGGGAGTTTTAGCTGTAGGGGATTTGGTAGTTCGAAGGTCCCGTGACAATGATCCACGGTCGGCAATAGCGAATAAAATGAGCATAATTATTCTTATTTTTATTTTTTATTTTAATGTTATCTTGGCGCATCTGCGGTCGCATGTGCCGCCAATGCATTTACACATGTACATACCTACTTAATTTTGTAAAATGTTGCAATTTTTTTTCTTCCAGCGGTGTTCACGACGTCTCAGCGGGGAAAAAAGTTGATAAAGTACCAAGGCTACACGTTTTACGTAGACCGAGCGGGAAAGTCTACTGGGAAAACTCGGTGGCGCTGTTCGACACACGGCTTCCAAGGATGTAAAGCGTCCCTGATAACAGTTGACGACGCGATTGTTTTTGTTAGAAACGAGCACACTCATCAACCTCGGCTTTGTTAATTATAGCCGAATTTTCGCTTGTTTTTAGAGTATGAACTATTATTTGGCGAATACTTGAATTAATTTATTGGTTGCGCTATTAGCAACGGTTTATCAACTAAACGTAAATAACTAACTTCATCATCTTCTAGGTAAGAGTATACTTATGTTAAGAAACAAATCCATGTTAGGTAATATTAAAATTCTATGTATAATGTAATTTAAGAGTGAAATGGTGTAACGTTGATTAGGTACTTGGCCAATAAATGAATCCGAAATGAACCTGTGTTTGTAAAAAATTACCACAGCTATCAAATATACCTCTTATTTGGCCGACCGTACCTACCTGGGCGATCGAGATTTGTTCAGTGTTTGTAAAATCAATAAAAGTAATAAAACACGTTTTTCCAGAGATGGCTTAGTTAATTAATTTTTCAACCTCAAAAATCCAACCCATGAACCCTATCAGTAGCCACCAAATAACCAAATTTGATTCGAAAATGTTACAACTGTTTTCGAGATTTTATAATGATTTGTGTAAATATTCCTTATTTACTAGTAAAGGAAAGGATGTGGAGCATTTTTGATATTTGACTCGTTTATTTTTCCTTTGCTGCTCTTGTAAATATGTATAACATCTTTATCTTTATTGTTGTAACGAAAAAAAAATTTACCTTGCTACTCCGCTACTCACGTGCAAGATAACCAAGTAAAATAGCAAGGTAATTTTTTTGTCGTTGAAATGGACCTCCGCAAAGTAACGCCTGATTCAATAAAATATTGTTGTAAAACCAAAATATTTTTGTTTACACAGCGCAACTCATCACCTCCAAGAGGGGCAAAAGCTTGATCAAACTGGGTGGCTACACATTTTGCGTGGACCGCGTCACTGGAGTAAAAACTCGCTGGCGGTGTTCTACACACTGCTTTCACCGTTGTCGAGCATCAATAATTACAATTGAAAGTGAAATTGTGACCGTAAAAAATGATCACAACCATCTACCACGACCCTAATTCCTTTACCTACGTGTAAAATTATACTGTAGCATTTTTTTCATTTTTAACAAAGACTTCTACACAGAACAGAAGAATGAAAGGGGAATTGTATTTTCATATAAAAATCTTGCCTTATATTTCAAGTATTGATACCTACGCTAAAAATGTGTATAAGGGAGTTTACAAACTGTTCTGAAAATCTTTTTAAAATAGGTAGTATTTTAGGTTTTTTGTGAATTGTTTCTCTTATTTTTGTACAATAAAGCATTTAATTACTTACTTACTTTTACTATACAATATAGGTATATGTACATACAATATATATTGCGTGCAAGTGTTCTGTCTGTGGGCCGTGATATTTTCTAAGTCTAATTGAATGTTTGTTTTCTTTCTAGTGGAGTTCACCACGTCTCAACGGGGCAAAAGGCTGATCAAGCTGAATGGTTACACGTTTTGCATCAATAACGTAAGGGGGGCGAAAGCCCGGTGGCGATGCTCGACACACTGCACCCAAGGATGTCGTGCAAGCATCTCCACTTACTGCGATCAGATTGTTTCTATAAGACGTACGCATAATCATCCACCACGACCCTAATCCTACATCCTATTTCCTACTAATTATTATATGGATGTATTGTATGGATGCATGGATACTATCAAATGTATCAAATTTCACTTCCTGATTTTATATTTATTTTTGAGGTTTCACCCGTTAGAAATTCAATTTCTAAACGATATTGAAAACTAGAACACAGAAAAATCTGAAAAGTGAAGCCGGGAATCGAAAATTCCGATTCCGTGGTGCGTGTTTTACTCCTACATGACTCATAGCAGGTTTTCGGATTTTTCTGTGTTTTCTGTGTTTTCTAGTTTTTAGTACCTATCGTTTAAAAATTTGGTTGTATGGATGTTTGTTACTCTTTCACGCTAGAACAGCTGAACAGATCTCGATGAAATTTAGAACATAGATATGTAGTTTATAGTCTGTAAGATGACAGTGACAGTGTAGTTCCCGGGGGATAGCGAAAAAATAATTCTTTGAAGACGAAGTCGCGAGCAACAGCTAGTCAAATATAATTGTTCAGACACAATACATATTAATCTTTTTTTTCATTCGTTTCGTTATTAATTAAATGTTACAAGTACTTTGATTGTTTAACAACTGTTACAGATTTATTTTATAGAAAAATATGTTAAATGCAACACTTTCATTGTCAAAGAGACTACGGAACAAAGAGTTTCCTTGCTATTCAACGCTTAGTTACTTTTAAGTTATGATGATTTTTTCCTTCTAGTGAAATTCACGAAGACCCAGTGTGGGAAAAGGATGATAAAGATAAACAGCTATAAGTATTGCATCCACAGAATAAACAGTAACACAACACGGTGGCGATGTTCCACAAACTGCACCAGAGGCTGTCGCGCATCCATATACACGCATAACGACCAAGTTATTTCTGGAAATTATGAGCACAATCATCCCCCGCCGGGATAAGCGTTCCTTGTAATCCAATAAGCGTTAATAAACTTTGATGTACTATCAAATGAATCAAGAATTTTTATTTCTTGGTTTTTATACTTTTACGGTTTTACCGTTAGAAATTAAATTAATTCGCATAGTAACAAGGTCACGTGACAGCTAGTAACAGGTAGAAACATTCGAAGACCTGCTATGGGGGGTGTAGGGGTATAGCACGCGTCACGGAATAGCGAGGATCCGGGTTCGATTCCCCGGCCATAGCTTTACTTTTCGGATTTTTCTATGTGTTCCAATTTAATTTTATTCTAAGTTTCATTGATGTTTTATTACAAGTTTTCAGTTTTTTAACAAACGTATCGAGAGCTTTTAGATTCTGGGATTTTATTAAATAGGATATGCGTCCAATAGGAACACAGAAAAGTTTGTGAAATGCAAAATTTGACCAATTACATTATTTGAAATCACCAATCAATTTGTGATTCCCCAGGTCTTGCAGGTGTCCCTGGGCGACGGTGATTGCTTTCCATCAGGTGACCCGTCTGCTCGTTTGCCCCTCTTATATAAAAAAAAATCAACCTCCTCACTCCCTTGTATTACTAAACCGGGATGAGAAATAATGTAGTAATGTATCGCGACTTCCAAGAAATGTGATTGGTCGATTCTAAACGTTCCCACTTCGCTTTCATGGAAAGTAAATAATGTCATTTTACAGCGGTGTTCATAAAGTCTCAGCGAGGGGCCACACTGATACTATACAGAGGCTACACGTTTGGCCAACACACGGTCTCTCGTTCAGGAAAGATACGATGGCGATGCAGCTCGCGCGGTCTGGGCTGCTTGGCGTGTATCGTCACAGTGCGAAGTGATATGGTTCGTGTAAGTGATGATCATAATCATCCGCCAGAGAGAAAAGGCAGAAGCAGAAAGGACGGTTGTAAGACAAAGGTGGAAAATGGCGAGTGACTTGATTGCTGTAAACAGGTAACTGCATACACGTCAAAAGTGCGTTCCGGAGCGATTTTCGAGCGGGATTTCAATTCAATACCCGCTTACACTCACACGCACACTTTGACACGTATGCAGATTCGCATTTACCACATATAAAGCTCAATCGCCATCGTGAACTGCAAGAGCTCGTGACAGTCAGATGTTTGTTAATGTTGAAAACAATCACCCGTAAAATAACAGAACGAGCTTAACTGTTTTAGAAGAGTTAATATATTTTGTTCAATGTATCCCCATGTTTTATTTATAAACCCTAAAAGTACGAAGAGGTTTCACAAATCAGTGGAGTAACGCTTATAGAGTTAGTTCTGGGTTGTATTAATAAGTCATGTCATTTTGCAGCGGTGTTTATTCCATCTTGGCGGGGGAACAGATTGTTACTGCACAACGGCTCTACGTTCGGGAAAGATAAAGTTACAAATGCAGGGCGGTTGGGAGAAAAAGTACGATGGAGGTGCACCTCGCGCGGCTTAAACTGCCGGGCGTTTATTGTAACCATAGATAATGAAATAGTGCTTATAAAGGATGAACACAGTCATCCACCTGAATTGAAGCATGTAAATGGTAGTCGCAGACGAAAATAAATCATGGCAATTTCGGCAGTAATCTATTCCTTCCTTAAAAAGGTGATGGTAGCCTAGTGTTTAAATAATCTATGGGCTCTCAAGCAGACGGATGTGGTCGTGGGTTCGAATCCTGCATGAGCTTGCACTTCCGAATTTTTCGGAATTTGTTGCGTAAAATTGCATTTGAAATTACCATGAACTTTTACGTGAAGGAAAACATCACGAGAAACTAACCAACACCTGCGAAGCGATTCAATGGTATGTGTGAAGTTCCCAATCCGCACTGGGCCGAGAATTATAGCTCAAGCCCTCTCAGTTTGATGCTGATTTTCCTTCAATGAAAGTACACTACCGCAATTTACGCTGTCTCGCATATCTCGTTACTGCGAGGTGGGACATGCTTCATCATCATCTCCAGCCTATATACATCCCACTGCTGGGCACAGGCCTCCTCTCAGAACGAGAGGGCTTGGGCTATAGTTCCCACGCGGCCCAGTGCGGATTGAGAACTTCACACACACCATTAAATGTTTTGCTTAACCGAAAAGCTCATGAGAGATACTTATTAATGAAAAAACCTTTAAGTTACGTTAAGGTACGTTATCTTTACTCCCGACATCTAGTTCCGATGAAACATCATATTGTTGGCCTAGGCTAAGCATAGTCTATTTGTGAGACCTAAACTGAAACTGAAGCTTTGCAACTTGTGATTGGCAACGCCACTGACGCCACTCCACTCGCTGCGACTCTCAAGTCTAAAGCCTACTCATCCGCAACCATCCGCAAAACAATAGAACGACCGTTTTAGACGACTTAATATATTTTTCGGTGACGTATTCCCTTGTTTTATTTGAAATTCTGAACTACTCATACTAAACTTCTCTGCTGTGTTTATTTGCTTACAAAGCATGAACACAAAAGAAGACATCCGCTCGAAGTAAAGGTATTCATGGGCAGTAGTAAAAGCTACCACCACCATAAAAAACTACTAAAAACAAAGCTTATTTATACGTATAAATATGACCACAAATATCAGATTTAAATTAACACCTTTTACGTCTTTCAGTTGTTTTTACCACGTGTCCACTGGGAAAAAACTTGGCAAAACTGAATGGATATACTTACGAAGAGCTCCAAATTAAAGGCAACAAGATTATATGGCGCTGTTCCACGCACTGCAACCGGACTCTGTGTTATGCGTGTATCCACACTGTTGATGGCACAATAGTTGCCTCAATGGATGACCACAACCATCCCCCAATAATAAGAAATAAATAAGAAAGAATGACACGCACTAGATAATTTGGTTACTTCTTACATTTATAACCCACGACGCCTAATGGGGGTGTTATAAGTTTGACGTCGATGTTTGTGTGTGTGTGTGTGTGTGTGTGTGTGTATGTGTATCGTAGCATCGTGGCATCGTAGTTCACAAACGGATGGATGCAGTTTTCTTCATTCGAAAGCCGGTTTCCTTGTGGTAGTTTATAGCCATGTTTGGTAAAAATCGGTCTAGCAGTTTGAAGAATATCAGCTGTTTTCCAAAATAATTATGTAAAAGAGCACTGCTCCGACGGCACACTAAAGGTTAGGTTTGTAATGAATTTGCTTTGTATATTTTTATGTGTATCCAAGGAAATTGGCCTATCTAAGTCGTGTACTATGACATGATAAATCCCATCTAGTACAAACCTAAATGGCGGGAAAGTGGCAGACATACAGCAGCAAAAGTTGGAATGGAAAGAAAATCTCATGGCTTCATAATAAGAGAGTGGGTCGACATCGAGATTGTAGAGTAACGGTTCAGGTTAGCTCTAGACAGGGAAAGATTAACTAGCTGACTGTCGACCTTAAATAGTGGCGATACGGTACTGGTGGTAAGGAGCAGATAATGAATTGTCAGTTTCTCGCGGTAGCAATGTTCTTTACGAACTTTCTTGATTTATAAAGTAGCCTATCCATAAGAACCAAATTTATCTCTTTGGTAAATTAGAACGGGAATAGATTTAGGCAAGTGTAAGTTGCATTTAAACCTAAATAATTAAATAAAACATTTCACTTTCCAAAAGGTTTTTGACTAACCAGCTAGTATATCGCTCTTTCATTCGTTTGTGTCAACACATCAACTCATGTCAAGCCAATTTTTCAGCGGAGTTTGTCTCGTCACAAAAAGGCAGACGTATGGTGCAGCTTAACGGGTACTCGTACCGTTTCGACCGCTCCTGGGGCCCCAAGAAGCGTTGGCGTTGTTCGACGCATTGCGCACGCGGCTGCCGCGCATCCATCATGACAGTGGACAACGAAATCGTCAACGTACGCGACTGTCACAATCATACGCCGCGGACACGGCATAAGGTGTTAATGGCCGTTGCTTCCAAAACGTAGAGGCTCCGTACGTTACTAGCGCAATTGATGGTCCAAATCCTTTAAATTGCCTGAATTTCATGTGCCCTAAAAATGTTTGCTGTAATGATCATTGGATATAACTTTTTTTTTCTCTGAAATCGAAATTTTCTCAGGAGTTTGAAGTGGACATCCTGTGAAACTCTATAGGTTAGGTTAGGTTAGTTTTATAACCATTCTGAACAAACTACAGTTTAAGAGAAAAAAGAGTTATATCACATGATCGTTATGGCAAACAACACATTTATGGCATATGAAATTATGGCAAACGATAGGGATCCATGATGGATCTTATACCTACCATTCCTTCTTTTTCGTTAATAGAAATTAAAATGACTTTATTTTGTAATTAAACTTTAAACAAATTTAGATCGTGATGTTATTATATTTGAATGTTATCATCTTATCATACGCAGAAAGGCACTGGTTAGAATTGTCATTGGGAGTCGTAATTTTCATTTTTTTTGCATATATAAATCTACTATGGGGTAACTTAATGATAGATGTTTTATATTATTGTTTGTGTTTGTGGTGCTAAGTACCTAATATCCCAGACCAAGAAGTTTATTTTATGTTATTTGCAAAACGCAGCATCATATATTTTTTAAACATAAACACACTCAATGTTACGTTTTAAAATTGTTTATTAAAATGTCAGTTATGTTGATAATTATATTTTAAAAACAATGCCATATTTCGAAACTCTCTTTATTTATTCAAAAGTACCACAGTTACCTAGTACCTAAATGCTACCTGAAATATAAACTATGCCTTCAGATCTTGGTGACACAATATGACTGGTACTTTCATCGCCGATCATGCTACAAAAGAAAACTTGCTTAAAAATAACGACTACCTACATAAGTAATATTGAAGCACCAGATGTAATAAGAGGGGTATTGGTATAAGGCCAGCGCGGGGTTGTTGGTATGCTACCAACACTACTCCAATTATATCATAAAACATCTTTATTATACACATTCTTGTCAGCAATCAATATGCGTTTATGTAGTAGTGACCTACTGTGCTAAGTTGCTAACTGCCTTAACTGAAAATGGCCAATCGCCATTCGTTCTGTTCTGGTTACCCAAGTGTCTTGGTTAATTGAGTTTCCATTGATCTATTGATTAGTTTTCACAGGCCCGGGGACCCAGTCAATTGAAAGGCATTCATAGAGCCGAGGTCAACATGAAGAAGCTTTTGGTACCAAGTAATAAGATAGGCGCAACTATGTTAGTGGACGGGCCTTCACAGTTGCCAAACTATTGCCAAGTAGGAAGCTTCCTGGAATGGGGTTGCGATGCTATTGGCTGGATTACCGAGCTAAGGAGTTGAGATATACTGGCACCTACAATTTCAATATCTTATTATTATTGTACCACAAAACTCTTTTATTTCAGTGCAGTATGTGACGTCAATTAAAGGAAAGCGCATGCTTATAGCCGACGGTTACTCTTTCTGTGTGAGCGCGGCAAATGGCCCCAGACTTCGCTGGCGCTGCTCTACTCATTGTAACCACGGCTGTCGTGCTACCATCACGACCATGAATGGTGAAGTTACCATCTCCAGAAATAAACATAATCATCTACCGGGCACGCGTCGACAACATCACTAGGAAACTGTTGTCTATTTCAATAAAACAAAGTATGGTATTACACCATTTATAACTCAGGAACGGCTGCAACAAATCTTTGATTTGTTGAAGTCTTCTGCACCCCGAATAACAGAATAACTAAAAAAAAGAAATAATAATAAAATAACACTGAAACAAGTCTCAATCTTACTCAAATCTTACTCAATCTTACTTCAATAATTCAATTTTTAATCAAGGAATTACTTTACACTATACTACCTTAACTTAAAAAACGTACATGTTATTGTAATCTACCCTAGAGCTGGTGGGTCGAGAAAGACTTGGAAATATCCACCAGATAGCTACGCGAGCGAAAATTTCCACTTCCTGGCCAGGGGAAAACGTAAAATTGTGTACACAACTCGGACGGTGATAAAGAAAGCCTCAGGTCGCATGTTGATCGCTCTCGCCTTTAGCTCGTGCGACAAGTTCCTGCTATCTGAGGCATTCTTTAGTTCACCACCCTCGACGTGCAATGCACTATTACTAGCCGCAGCCAAGGTATTAAACGCTTTATTCTGATAAATCTAGTCCTGCTTTTTTGATACCAATATTGCAAGGTGTACTCTGAAATCAAATTCCGGTGTGATAGATATTGCTAAGACAAATAAAAAATTCTGTTTATTTATTATCATCATCAAAATCAAAACTAAGTTACTTTCATCACTACAGCTGGACCTTTGCTTGTGTTTTTCAGTGGAGTTTGTGACTTCGCAAAAGGGCAAACGTTTGCTTATGGTCGGCGGTTACACTTTTTGCATTCGGCAAGTGTCGGGCGAAGGCAACAGACTACGCTGGTGCTGCTCTACACACCTCAACCACGGGTGCCGCGCTGTAGTCATTACCTTCGAAGACCAGGTCATCCAGACCAGGAATGATCATAACCATTTACCAGGGCGCCGTTCTAAGCATTAGTAAAAAAAGAGTTGTAATTTAGTCGTATAGCTGTTATGCTTATTCATAAAAATAATTAATAGTTAAATGAAATTAAATCAATGTTTATTTCTCAATGCGGGTGTACAAGATGAATAACTTGCTTAATTTAAATTGCTTTATATATAACTTGCCACATCAAATAGCGATACTCCGAATAGTAATTGGAATGTTTAACTATAGTACATTGTTGTAGAGGCTGGAAAGTGAGCAATAGATGGACGAGTGAGTTCGAGGGCCGAGCCGCAGGTGAGGCCCTCGAAGAGAGACGAGTCCATCTATTGCACTTTTGGCCGAGACATTACATAGTGCTTTTCACGACTACTGCGAGGAAATAAAAAACATGAGCGTAAATACAACAGTAAAGTTTCACTCTTCCGCCAAATTTTACTTTAAAAAAAAAAACGAGAGCGCTCTAGTGGCCAATCACGCAAAGGCTTTTTTTGTTATGTTATTTTATTAAGCAAAGCGCTTCGAAGTGCTTATTAAACACACCCATAATCGCTTATAGTTTTAATATGACGTGACAAGGACGGACTGACGACTCTGACTTTAAGACAGGACTTAAACATTAAAGACAAAACAATTTACGTCAGACGTGGCTGTATGGACCTAGTTTCCTTTGCCTCTCCCTGATGGGATAAACCTTAAAAAAATGTAATATGAAGCACACGACGTGTTCTGATTGGTCGATTTTGTGTAATAGCATCACTAATTGTGTTCTGATTGGTGGAATCAGGGATCAGCATGCCGATGTGATTGGACGACTTGGTTTTTGAAACTGTCCAACAATGTTATTGTTGGCCTGTTCATTCAACCTACAACTGTACTTTGTTTTGGGGCCCCATTACTGACCATCTTTTGCCACATTTCCGAGCAGTGGCGTGAAAAGTTTATTATTAATTCATCGCCATAGACAAATGACAGTTTTATTATACTACCATGCCATGCTTTATAAATAATGACTTTGTTCGTATTAAAACACAAGAAGACGTTACCACAGACTGA
Source organism: Pandemis corylana (assembly GCA_949127965.1). Classification (NCBI taxonomy): domain Eukaryota; kingdom Metazoa; phylum Arthropoda; class Insecta; order Lepidoptera; family Tortricidae; genus Pandemis; species Pandemis corylana. The sequence goes on along the minus strand of OX421859.1, from coordinate 3,913,070 downwards.
ATTTATTCCTTTTATAAACAAACATGTACAAACCTACATATTAGACTAGAGGGCGCTAGTATCAACATAATTTGAATACTTCCAACACACTCCCTTATTAAAATAATGTAATAGCCCAATAAACAAACTAAACACAGTATATTGAACTACCATAACATAACTACCTATACTCTTACAATACCCAACAACTTAACAAACTTATAATGTTTAGGAGAACCCAAACTTTTAGTCAAGATGTCTGCTGGCATATCTGTTGTATTTAAATATTTAATCTTAACAACATTATTCTCTACAGCTGTCCTGACAAAATGATATCTAACATCAATGTGTTTGCTTCTCTTGTGGAACAAACAATTTTCAGTTAATTTCTGTGCACTCTGGTTGTCATTATAGATTACTACAGCAGTACACGAATCGGTGCTACAGTTCAGCTCAGACATAACATTTTTAAGATAAATAGCTTCTTTGCTCGCCTCACATATAGCCATGTACTCGGCTTCTGTACTAGACAAAGCAATAGTCGACTGCTTTTTACACTCATGTGAAACTATACTGCCTGACATTTTAAAAATAAATCCAGTATAGGACTTCCTATCAACTGGATCTGAGGCCCAATCAGCATCTACATAACCTGTGAGATCCTCATTATCTTTAACATATCTCATGCAAAAACTTTTGGTACTCTGCAAATATCTTAAAATGCGTTTTGCATGTTTCCAATGAGTTTCGTTATAATTATTGTTGAACTGACTGAGGTAAGAAACAGCAAAAGATATATCTGGTCGAGTTAAAATTGACAAGTACAATAAGCTTCCTATCAGTTGTTGATAAGGATATTGTTTGGTACAATTACTTTCTTTTTCTAGTTTCAAATTTACCTCCATAGGAGTACTTACTGATTTACAATCTTTCATGTTAAATTTTTCTAACAAATGATCTACAAATCGTTCCTGATCAATTGTTAATACATCATTGTCTTTCCTGACTCGCATACCTAAGCACTGCTTAACAGCTCCTAAATCTTTCAATTTGAATTTAGAGTTAAGCTCGCTTTTTAAGCATTCTGTCTCTTTCTCACAATTTGAAAACACGAAAAAATCATCAACAAATAATGCAATGAAAATCCTATCATTACCATTCTGTTTAACAAACAGACAAGGCTCATACACAGATTTTTTGTAACCTATGTTCTGTAAACAATCATCGACTCGTTTATACCATGCCCTCGCTGATTGTTTAAGACCATAAATCGCCTTTTTTAATTTTAAAACTTTATTTTTACTATCTGCACATATAAAGTTTCCAGGTAAATTCATGTGTACAGTTTCAGTCAGATGCCCATTTAGGAACGCAGTTGCAACATCCAGATGGGTTATATCTAGGTTATATTTTACACTTAACGCAAATAAAAGTCTCAAGGTCGAATACCGGAGCACTGGAGAAAAGGTTTCCGTGTAGTCTATGCCTTCTTTCTGTGTGAAACCTTTAGCCACTAGTCTCGCACGATACCTGACTTTATTGTCGCTGTCCACCTTCTTTCTGAATACCCATTTGCATTGCACTACTGTACCATTTTCTGGCTTGTCTACCACCTCCCATGCATCATTTTCTTTAAATGACTCTAACTCCTCCTCCATAGCTTTCTTCCACTCCCTGGATTCTGGCCCATTCATAGCTTCCTTATATGTGGTGTTGTCTCCATACAAGTTGACATCAGGTTTCACACATATATTGCTATAGCCATACCTGTCAGGTTTCTTTCTTTCACGCTTTTCATACCTGGGTTCACTGGATTCAGCTTGAGGTGTGTCACAAGACTCATTTGAAGAACTCGTCGGACTGCTGTCATCTGCCACATATGAGCTATCATAGGGTACCACTGTAGACTGTGATTGATCTGTATCTGCATTAGCTATGCTCTCATACTCATCCTCAGTATCTGATGACAAATCCGGTTTTTCCTCAATAACAGCTTGTATCATGTCTGAGTCTAGTCTAGGCTCCATGATGGTTACATCCCTGCTTGTTATAATTTTGTTTGTAACAGGATTATACAGCCGATATCCCTTTGTGTTGTCAGCATATCCAACTAAAAGATGTTCGATGGCTTTCTTGTCCCATTTCAATCTTTTTTCTTTTGGAACATGGGTCATGACTGTACTTCCAAACATACGAATGTGGCTGACATCTGGCTTTCTGCCTGTCCAGAGCTCATATGGGGTTTTTTGGTCCAAACCTGAAGCTAACGACCTGTTCTTCAGATAAACAGCCGTGTGTACTGCTTCCGCCCAAAACTTCTTGTCTAACTTTGCATCGCACAATAGACATTTAGCTCTTTCAACCACTGTTCTGTTAAATCTCTCACATAATCCGTTCTGCTCTGGGGTGTAAACTGTGGTTCGCTGATGAATTATACCAGACTTCTTGAGATAGTTATTCATTTGGTTTGAACAATATTCAGTCCCATTGTCTGATCGAAGCACTTTGATACTGGCTTCTGTCTGCTTCTCCACCATCTGTTTAAACTCCTGAAAACATGTGAATACTTCATTCTTGTTCTTTAAGAAATACACAAATGTCATTCTGCTGTAGTCATCCACAAATAGCAAAAAATATCTGGATAAGCCAAGAGACTTTACTTCCATAGGTCCACACACATCAGTATGTACCACTTCTAGGAGTTTCTTACTTCTATTATTGCTATGTGAAAAGGGCAATCTGGTTTGTTTACCTTCGCAACATACTTTACAGTTCAATCTGCTAACATCTGCTTTATCACTGTAACTCAGCCCTTCGACAGCACCATTTTTCATCACATTCAGATCTTTACTGTTGATATGGCCTAGCCTCCTGTGCCAATCCATACCCGAAGTCGTTGTAGCAGAAGCTGCTAACACATTTGCTGACTTGATGTTTAATCTGTATACTCCGTTAATTAACTCTGCCACACCAATTAACTGGTTCTGCCGATTTCTAATGGCACATCTTCCTTTCTGGAAACTGACGTTGTTACCATTTTCGATCAACTGGCTAACCGACAATAAGTTGGTCGTCAAGTTAGGAATACACAAAACATTTCTAACAGTAATTTCAAATTCTGAATCGTTCACAACCGTTGTAATCTGTGCGTCTCCCGCACACAACACTGGAACTCGAACTTGGTTCGCGACTATGATTTCTTTAGTTGTTTGGCTGTGCGACTTGTTCAAAATGAGTTCTTCGCTGGCTATCATATGAGTGCTGGCTCCTGAATCAATGTACCATTCATCCTGTTTGAATTTCCCGTTGAGAAAAACTGCACTGAACGCGTTTGCTGCTTTTTCTTTCAACAATGGACATTTATTCTTGAAATGGCCGGTTTGTTTACAGCGAAAACATTTTATCTGTTTGACATTGACATTTCGAGATGACGTTTCTTCGGCTGCGTTTAAATTTTTGCCAACTTTTTTCTGATGCCATCTTTTTGTCAAAAATGCACCTTCGGTTTCACTGTCACCAACATCTGCACTCATATCTAGGAGTTTTGTTTTTATATTATCTGCCGAAACTGAAATTCCAGAGTGTTCGATTGCCATTATCATTGGCGCGAATTTTTCTGGTAAACCCGCCAACAGTAACGAGCCTATCCACTCATCATTGATATCAAAGCCGGTGCCTCTCAATTTCTGCGCGGTGTCCACGACTTGAGTAACATACGCTGTCATTGACTCACTGCTATCCAGACGAATCGAAATCAAAGTCCGTAACAGGCTTATTTTTCGGGTAAAGCCGGTGTCGTCAAAAAACGATTTTAATTTTTTCCACACATCTTGAACGGTTTTTTCATTTCTGATATGCACGTAAAGCGATGAATCGATGGTCATAATTAATTTTGCTTTCGCTTTTTGCTCTTCGACTGACATGTCGGATGTGACAGCGCTTTCGTTTGTCTTCGACTTTTTCGTAATATCAACGCCTTCCAAAATCAGGAAATTTTCGGCTGCGAATGCCCACTCATCGTAATTTTCACGACCCTTGAGCTTCGGAACATTCACTATATAACTCCCAGCCATTTTTAATGCGAAAAACTATTTTTTTGAATTTAAATTTGCGAGTCTGGGCCCATAGCCTATTAAAACACAAGAAGACGTTACCACAGACTGAATTTATTCCTTTTATAAACAAACATGTACAAACCTACATATTAGACTAGAGGGCGCTAGTATCAACATAATTTGAATACTTCCAACAGTTCGGTTTAGAAACATTATTTAATACACGTTTTAACGTGCATGTCGTATTTTTGCAATTATTATTATCATTTTCTGTACTTCTTATGCACTGTGTAAAGGACTTAGTTTAATAAAATAATGATACTTATACGCCCACAATCTTACTAAACGTGGCCTGTAGGTCTCATTACCATAGGCTCCACCCCGTTAGGGATAAAGACATGAGTATGTATCTTCTATACACATAATAAAGCTGAAAAGGGTCGAAAATCTGTTAAGCGCCCTGTTAACGGTCAAATTTGCTTGACAAATTTGTTTGTCAAGCTTCACGTTTTCATTGTTAGATTGTTTGACAAACGCCTCAAACACAGCTGTACACTAACAAATAATTTGACAAACACGTAAAATTTGACAAACAATTTGATCATTTACAGGGCGCTTAAGTGAGTGTCCATGCAAGAAACGGTTTTATTTCGTTGAGGTAGATAGACAGTAAGAAATCCTTCGTGCTAAAGTACGACTCGCATTGGCTAGTTGTTGTCCATTTTCGATGGGAGAAAGGAAGAAGTTTTAGCGCAAATTTTGGTTCTGAGCGGACGAAGGCGCGGGCAAAAATATAATAAATTATTAACTTTCTTTCCAGTGGAGTATATCACTTCGCAAAAAGGTAAACGTTTGCTGATGGTCAACGGTTACCCCTTCTGCGTATGTTATTCTGGTGCGAGTAGAATTAGCTGGCGCTGCTCTACGCACTGCAACCACGGCTGTCGCGCTACCATCACCACCTTTGGCGATGAGGTGATCAAGACCAGTACCGATCATAACCACCCACCAGGGCGGCGCCTCAAGAATCCGTAGACAACAAAAAAAAAAACTTGCTCTAAAAAGTTGAATACTAACCTTTGTTTTGTTTAGTTTGCCGTTACATAAAATTCTGATTAATTTTCTTCTTCTTTAATATGTCCCCATCGATCGATGCGATGATTTCGCCAATGTCAAAGTAATAAATTCAGTATTCAAAAATCTTGTGACAAAAATGTCGGCCACGTTGTACGGTAGAACACGGTCAAAATACCCCCCCCCCCCCCTTCCCCCCCCCCCCCCGTCTGGATCCCTCAGATACAGCCAGGAAATCATTACCAATGACCAGGGTGCACCGGACCAAGGACTGCTCTTCCCCTCGGACGGATCCAAAAACGAACCGCAGCTCTTGACCACACGCGGAGGTAACCTGACTCATTTTGAAATGGTGAGTCCCGTTTTCGACGTGCATTTTATGGCAAAGTATATTAAATAGAAACAGTATCTATACTTTTAGTTTTTTAATTATACACTGTGTCTTTAAATTAAATATTCGAGAATGCTATGTGGTTGGGATTTGGGATAAAGAAACTGAACACCCTTTCAAGTTTCAACATATCAGAAGTAAAAAGTTACGATGAAAAACTTATAGGTGTGAGCAATTATTTTACACAACCGTCAGCCGAATTATTCCGGAATAATTCTTAGACACATTTACACCTTATCGAGATATTTTTATGTCCGTAACAATGAAAATATTTTATTCCAGTGGAATACGTTACTTCCCAAAAAGGCAGACATTTGCTCATGGCCAACGGTTTCTTCTTCTGTGCGGGCAAATCATGTGGGGGTAAGCTGCGCTGGCGCTGCTCTACACACTGCAACCAAGGCTGCCGCGCCACCATCACCACCTTTGGTGGCCAGATCGTTGTGTTCAAGAATGATCACAATCATCCACAGGGAGCACGCCGTTTCGTCCAACGAGTGGAAGGCCATACTGCCGCCTAACCTAATGGTTAAGACATTGTATGTGTGGTTTCAAGTTACTGTAAATAATAGGGAATATGCATAAAAAATATTTTTAATAAAGTATGAAAATATCAAAAAAGAGATGACAAAAAGTAATTAAAAGTAAAATCGGTCAAGAAATACAGAAAATATAAGAGTTTTAAATTACTAATTGGTAAGCGATTAGATAGAGAGGACCGATATGACATGTGGCGTCATTTGTCACAAAGCCTATACAAATCCATATTAAAATTCAATTTTCCTAGAAAGATATTGAGACAAATCTTTGATAGCTTATATCTTGATTTTTTACATACATACATACATACAGTCACACCCCCTTCCCACAGTGGTAGGCAGAGACTACTTGGTTCCACTTGCTAAGATCCGGACATACCCCTTTTGCTTCATCCGCATTCATTAATGTTTTTAATATTGTTTATTACATAAACGAGAAATTAATAAAAAAAAATGTATATTCCCTATTATGTAACAAGTAACTGAGAGTACATTAAGTATCATTATCACTCGGTGTAATAAATAATTGTGTATGAGTGAGTGATTAGTTGAGTAAGCAAGCGTGGTAATAATATAAGAGCGAAACTTCGAGTGAGCAGGACAGGTTATGGCTGAAAAAGAGCGCTGAAATATTACTCAAGTGAGATACTAATTGGGCAAATAATATATTGTTAGAATGGTAGTATTGAATCATGGTGTTACAGTGTACAAGATGTAAGCCTTTATTGCCAACTCCTGTTTCATACATACCTCCAATAAACACATTTTAAAGTTACACATACCAAAATTCATTTGCCAGCAACGTAAGTAGCTTGAATATGAATATACACTGCTATTAAATTATTATTTATACTCTAAAATAAAACGCACGTACAAGTCCGGATCGCCACCACCGTCTTAGCCACTAATCTTTCCGCTAAGCAGCAGTACTGTGTTCTGACGTGGAGAAGGTGGAGTGTTGCGGATGTCCGTGGGTGGTGGTGCTCACTTACCAGGTGACCGACTTACAATTTTGTCTTCCTTGTCGTATATAAACCCTCTTTTTTCGAACATAACTTAACCTCTCTAATCCTTTCATTCCAGTCGAGTATGTGACTTCGCGACAAGGCAAGCGCTTGCTCGTGGTCGCCGGTTACTCGTTCTGTGTGCGACAGACCTGCGGCCTCAAACTGCATTGGCGTTGTTCCACGCACTGTAACAACGGCTGTCACGCCAACATCACGACCGTGGATGGCGAGATAGTTATATGCAAGAACGACCACAACCACCCACCGAGGGAGCTACGACGGTATTAACTGTATTAAGTTGGAATGGTCAAATTCCAAATTCTTCGCATAAAGGCAGGCGTTTGCTTGTGGTCGCCGGTTACCTACTCGTTCTGAGTGAGACACACCTGCGGCGTCAACCTGCATTGGAGTTGTTCCACGCACGCACTGTAACTCAAATTGTATTATATTATGTTTGTTTTTAATAAATAAATATAATAAATAATGTCGTGTTGCTTATTTATCTTTTAATCTGGCTGGCTGTAAGACCAGCAAATGCTGAGTTCGAACCATTTTGTGGCAATTTATTTTTCTTTAGCTTTATTTATGTTTTTTGTTTCTTAACTACTTTTGTGACCGTCATAAATAAACTTTTTCTTTCTTTATTTGCTTTCATTCTTGTAACAATGGCTGTCGCACCAACGTCGCGACCGTATCTGGCGATATACTTATATGCAAGAACGACCACAACCACCCACCGTGGGAGCTACGACGGTATTAACTTAACCGTGACCCGTTTAATCAACACAAAGCCCATCGTTATTTCTTATAAAACAACCGATCCGTTTTTAGAACAACCCAATAATATCAAATGCTTTCAATTTCAGTGGCAATTGTGTACTCAAACAAAGGAAAACGCTTGCTGAAGGTGAATAACTACTCGTACTACGTGTGCCTTGAAGTTGGCAGTAAGCTGCGCTGGCGGTGCTCTACACACAACAAACATGGCTGCCGCGCCGCCATTTTGACTTACGAGAACGAAATCATTAGGATCGTCAACGAACACAATCACCTGCCCGGTCCGTATCGAAGGATGAAATGAAGTAAAACTTTAAGTAAGCACTATTCGGTAATGTACAAGAATCCTTGAGTATTTTTTAAGCTTCTAAATAAAATATCCTATTTTTTTTTGAAAAAGTATGGAAAAAGCGGAGAAAATTTATCATATACAAATGCTCGAGACTAGCCACTCGGGCCTTACATTGTTCAGCATTCTGTCCAAAGGCTTCCAAGTGTAAAACGGTATGGGCTATGTGGCGAGTGTCCGGGGGAGCGTTCGAAGGGGCGGGCAGCGGCAAAGGGTCCTGTGCAGCTTGCACTCAAGACACTGCGTGACATTTGCTTGTGTTTAACATGAATGTTGCACTCCTCATCTCGCTGCCCGCTCCGCACGAGCGACCACTAAGCCAAGGGCGTACTCTAAGTTGTAATAATAGTATTGTGGTAAGCATTAAGCAGCAGACCACCTGCCCGATGGTCCGATGACATAAGGGAGACAGCAGGTCCAGTCTGGAAGAGGGAAACGAGCCACCGTTCGGGATGGAGACAGATTGGAGAGGGCCTGGCGTATGCCCAACGGTGTGCGTTTACACGCTGAAGAAGAAGAAGAAGTATTAAGCTTGTACTGGACCTTTTTTGGCTCTTCTTGTTTTTGTTAAATCTTATTTTGTTAAATTTTATGACTTATCATGGCCTGTATATTTATTTTATCTTAAGTTAGCTTCTTACAATATTCATATAAAAAGTAATAAAACAATATTAATACCTATAAAATATAAAAACATTAAAACCTAACCTAGGGTGCCGCCGGCAGCGAGGCGAAGCCTAAGCTACCGGTGGTCAGGGCGACAGAGAGAGGAACCTCCTAACTATCCGAGCTGTGTCCAGGAGTACCGCCTTCTGTATCTGGCCCTTGACCCAACCACCTAGCGAGAGCCGTTTAAGGTCAAGGCTCTTCGCTATTAGACCGTTCGCCGAAACAACTATCGGGACAGTGATCGTCGAATCAACAGGCCACACGGCGGTAACCTCGTGAGCCAAGTCCAAGTACTTGCTGACTTTGTTATGACTTATTATTATTAGGTGTAAATATTAAATGACTTATCAAACATTGCATTGTGCCAGTTGTTTTATTTATGTTAATAAATATTACAATGAGGGTAATTAAAGTATCCCAATACATTTCTAGAAAATTTTACTGTTGCTGCATTTGACTACACCAATTACTAAAATTTCAGTTTTATCATAAACATTTTGATCTTGCAGTAGCGGTCCGAAAGAATAGCAGACGCATAATTATATTTGACGGTTATTCTTACTCCTACCATAAACCCTCTGGATACAAAGAAAGATGGCGCTGTTCCACACACTGCAGTCGCGGCTGTCGAGCCACTCTCATGACATGTGGAGGACAAGTATGCAGTACCAGAAACGATCACAATCACCCACCCAGCCCATTATTCAAATCGGTTTTAACTGATTAAAAAAAAAGGAGTTACCTATATAATGACTGAATTTAAAGACAAAGCCCGCAAAATAGAAAAATATGGCAAACAGTGAATGTATTTTGTGGAATGTAATTTTGGTCGTGGAAAACGAAACAATTTATTTTTCACGCCACTGCTCGGAAATGTGGCAAAAGTTGGTCAGTAATGGGGCCCCAAAACAAAAGTACATTGTTGTAGAGGCCGGAAAGTGAGCAATAGATGGACGAGTGAGTTCGAGGGCCGAGCCGCAGGTGAGGCCCTCGAAGAGAGACGAGTCCATCTATTGCACTTTTGGCCGAGACATTACATAGTGCTTTTCACGACTACTGCGAGGAAATAAAAAACGTTTCTCAGTTTTTTTTTAAATTAAACGTGATATTAATGTGGGCGTTAGGACAATTATTAAAAGATAGCGAAATATTCTTGCCGGAAACATTAATATTAGTGTTTTGTGTCATTTCAGTGGGGTGTTAATTTGAACTGTGACTCGAACTCACTCGCCCATCTATTGCTCACTTTCCAGCCTCTACAACAATGTACTATTGTAATCGTATTAAAAATGTTACTTTAAATTAGAAATAAAAATAAAAAGCAAGGTTAATTGTTATAGCTAACAAAATGGTTTCCGGCTGAAAAACACCGCTGAAATGACGCTCATGTGAGCCACAGTCAGCATTTACTAACGTCGAACGATTTGCTAGTAATCCTTTTCTTTTGTTTCCTTTTTTTATTTTCTCACAATTTTAGTGGTAATAAACTATTTTTCTTTTTTTTGTACTCATTTCCAACACTTAATTTAAAAATAAAAAATTGCAGCCCTTTGGTTACATGAAGAAAGTTTGTTTGTGTGCTTGATTCATATGTGTGTCACATGTTATAGATGTGTGCTGTATAGATAATATACCTTGTCGCGTACCGGGTTCTTCCTGTCATAATTTACTTTGTGGCTGACACAGCAGATAATAAAAATGGATTGCTAACCCTCACTTAGTTTTATTCTGGGCTATGCTATCACTACATAGTATAAAACAAAGTCGCTTTTTCTGTCCCCAAGTCCGTTTGTATGCTTATATCTTCAAAACTACACAACGGATTTTGATCCGGGTTTTTTTAATAGATAGAGTGTTTCAAGAGGAAGGTTTATATGTATAATACATGCATAATATACCGTGCGAAGCCGGGGCGGGTCGCTAGTAAATTATAACTTGAAAAAATATGCTTGTTTTCATTGAAAATTTCAGATTGCAATGATGGTTATTTTTGACCTTCAAATTTCAGTTTCGTTGAAAACTCCTGCAAGTCGTATTACATTGCGTCTTTAGATCGATTACTTCTAAGTCGTTCACATCACGGCCTGGCAATGTAATGAAGTTTTTTGACAATTCTATATCAATTCAATACAGCGTTTTCAACACCTTCCGGCCTGTACCAAACGAAACGCCTGCCGATGGGACTAAAAATCAGCCCGTCAGCATTTTCACGAATCATGACATTAGCAATGTCAGGGTTAACATATGACAAAATAATATTATATTTAGACGATTATATTTGCCACGGGTTCTCCCGTGAGTGACTGGCCAGTCATAACCAAAATTTAATGTAGATAAAGTATTGACCAGATTACGCGAAGTTAACTTAAAATTAAATCCGGCCAAATGCGATTTCCTTGAAAAAGAAATGCTTTATCTGGGACATGTAGTGACGAATGAGGGAGTCAAACCAGATACAAAAAAAAATCAAGCTATTCAAAATTATCCAGAACCCAAAAATGCAGACGACGTAAGAAGATTTGTAGCATTTATGAATTATTACAGAAACAACAACCGAGAGTTGTAGAAATCCTTAAACTACCAACCGCTTACACTGAATTGGTATTTGCGGACGATGACATGTGGAATAGAGTTAAAAGTAAAACGGCAAACGAATGTACATTCTTTGCCTACATTAAAGAAAATAATAAGATATTCGTAAAACCAGCTACTCGATTGCAATGTACACGAGCTGTCTTTGCAAGATAACTGAGTTTGTTTGCAAAAAAAAATAGAAAGTGTTTATATCATGAAAGATGAAAACAAAAAAATAATAATTAAAGAGCCAGCTCAGTACATAAACAACGAGATACACTGGACCGGTCCCAGGATATGTATAATGCAAGGTATAAGAAGAATAACTAGCAATGACACTAAGCGTGTCATTATGAACGATTACCACATGTTACCGACCAGCGGGCATGTCGGTATAAAAATAGCGATAAAAACATACTACATTCGAAAGTGTGCTAAATGCCAACGAGAAAAGTACTTTAGGAATATAAAAGAGCCTATGGTAATAAGAGATGTCGGCGAGTAAGCTTTCGATAAGATATTTTTAGATTTAGGTTGCAAAGGTCGCAAATGGAAGCAAAAGAAAATTTGTTAAATGCGAAATTAGTTAGGAAAAATAGACGCGATAATGTAATTAAATCTATAGAGTATAAGATTGGAGACTTAGTGTTACTAAAAAATTAAAATAGGAGTAAGTTGGATCCGTTGTTTCTTGGGCCATATAAAGTGATTGCAATAGAAAACCCGAATATTGTCATAGACTATAAGGGCAAAAATATAAAAGTTCATAAAAACAGAACGAAATGTGACCGACCAGGAACATACGATTTATTGTTTATGTTTACGACTTCTCGTGTTACGATGCAGTGAGTAATTTATAAGTTTCTTTAAATAAACCAATCATTTAGTAAAGATATAAGATGTAGTGGTAACTAGGTATAGGTTAGGTATTATGTATTTCTCGTTTTTATTTTGATAATCGTAGTTCTGATGTAGCGTTTTTATTGTTTAGTTTAATATTCTTTTTTAATTAAGTTACTTAATATGTATTTCAAACACAATCTCTGTATTGTTTTTTTTTATAAATACTGAATACTCTCTCTCTCTTATAGTGCCTCTCCAACTAGTGGAGGTTGGCAGTCAGCTCCGCATATTTCCTCCGATCCCTCGCGAGGTTGAAAAGTTCGGCAGCACTTGCGACTCCGGTCCACTCCCGGATATTGCGCAACCACGACTTCTTCCTACGGCCGACGGCTCTTCTGCCTGCTACTTTGCCCATCATTATAAGTTGCAGGAGTTCGTATCTGGCGTGCCTAAGCACGTGGCCCAGATAGGCAACTTTACGCTTTTTGATGGTCTGCATAAGTTGGCGTTTCTTCCCAGCTCGGCGTAGTACTTCAACGTTAGTCACTCGATGTATCCAGCTAATGCCCAACATGCGTCTATAGGCCCACATTTCAAAGGCTTCTATACGTTTCCGAATTTGCTCTTTGACAGTCCAGGCTTCACATCCGTACAGAAGTATAGGCCATATATAACACTGCAGTAGACGAGTGCGTAAAGACATCTTTAGACTGCGACTGCAGAGAACCTTTTTCATGACATTGAAGGCACTACGGGCGATTTCAATGCGGGTTTTTATTTCGAAGTCACTGTCCCAGTTTTCATTCACCCATGTGCCCAGATACTTATATTTACGCACTCGCTCCAGCTCCTTGCCTTCTACAGAAATCACGGGATTCACGCCCTCCCTCTTGGTGACTACCATCACTTTCGTCTTGGAGACATTCATTCGGAGGCCTGCCCCGAGACTGCACTCATTGACCCGGTCAACAATCTGCTGCAATTCTGCTTCTGTAGACGCTATAAGGACTGTGTCGTCGGCATATCTGAGGTTGTTGATAACATGGCCATTAACTTTGACGCCACAGTCTAGCCCCTCCAATGCTTCAGCGATAATTGCTTCCGAGTATATGTTGAAGAGTGTAGGTGAGAGCACACAACCCTGCCGGACTCCCCTCCTGATCTCCACCTCATTGGTTTCCTCGCCATCTACTCGGACGGTAGCCCTCTGACTCCAGTACAGGTTCTGGATGATACGTACGTCTTTGCCATCTAACCCAATGCCGTTCAAGAGTGCGATAAGACGATCGTGCCGCACTCGATCAAACGCTTTTTCGTAGTCGATGAAACAAAGGAAAACATCTTGTTGCATATCTTTGCACTTTTGGACCAAAACCTGTACTGCGAACAAAGCCTCTCTCGTACCTACGCCAGCTCTAAACCCAAATTGGCTATCTCCAAGTTGTTCGTCACATCTACTCTTATACGCGCGTGGATAATGTTGAGGAACAGTTTCAACACTTGACTCATAAGGCTTATCGTTCTGTACTCCTCACATTTCTTTGCGTTCTTCTTCTTGGGTAGTGTGATGAAGGCTGACTTTAGCCAATCGTCTGGTATTTGGCCCGTGTTGTATACGAGGTTCAAGAAGTTTGTAAGAGCATCCAAATGGTCATCCTCAATGAGCTTGAGTACCTCAATATAAACATCATCAGGTCCGGCTGACTTCCCTGTCTTTGCATAATGCAACGCGTTTCTTACTTCATCCTTCAGAATTGAGAGACCTTCTTCAGGATGGGATACAACTGCAGTGCTTCTGGAGTCGTCTGCAAACATTGACTTAATGTACTTCTCCCAAGTCGACTTTTTCACTGCCATATCCACTACAGGTTGATTGTTGTCATCCACCAACTGGTGCGTTAAAGTCTTGCGACCGACCATAGATTTGATCTCCTTATGCAGATTAAATGCATCATGTTTGGCATGGAGTTTCTCTACATAGTAACACATCTATCCTGGTACCAACTTTCGCGAGCGTAGCGTACCTCTCTCCGTATTGTTTTATCCAGATCCTGATACTTGGTACTATCTGTGATTTTGCAGTTCCTCCGTTCTTCCATGAGGCGATAAATCTTACTGTTCATCCAGACCTGTTTTGGCACCCATTTTTCCGGTTTGAGATGCTCTTTGTTCACATTTAAAACTCTGGCCCTCAGCTGGCTCCACCTCTCCTCAACTGATTCATTCTTCAGTTGTTTCGAATTCACCGCCCAATCATTAATGTCATTTGCAATTTTTGTTCTTGTGTCTAACTCTTTGATCTTCAAAATGTCAACCTTGGTTCTTGGAACTCTCTTCTTTAAATGCTTCAAAGTACAGGTTAATTTTGCGACAACGGGGTTATGATCGGAGTTTATATCTGCCCCAGGATAAGTTTTGACACACTTGATGCAGTTTCTGAAGCGATTGTTTATCATGAAATAATCAATTTGGTTACGCATTATATGTCGTGAAGTATGTCTAGGTGATGTCCATGTATACAATCTTCTAGCTGGCAGTTGAAAATATGTGTTCATAACAACCATTTCCTTTTCTTGGCAGAATCGGACAAGGGTGTCACCCCTGTCATTTCTTTCACCCAATCCATACTTGCCTACGACTCCCTGGACTTCACCTTCTCCAATCTTAGCATTCATGTCGCCCATCACTATATTGATTTCATGCGATTTCGTGCTTTCAAGTAGCTGTTCCACTTCATTGTAAAAGTCCTCCATTTCTTGGTCAGACTTTTCTGCGGTTGGTGCGTACAATCGAATGACATTAATGTTCCTCGGTTTCGCTTCGATTCGAATTAACATAGCGCGATTGGACTTAGGCACAAAAGCCACGTTACCTTTTACCGTTTTGGAATTGATCATCACTCCCACCCCGTACAAATTGGAAGATTCGTCGGATCCGGAATAATAAATAATACGGTCTTCATCAACGCGGTGCTTGCCATTACCTTTCCACCTCACATCGCTCAATCCAAGTATGTCAATCTTCAATCGTTGCATTTCCTCGTTGACATTGTAAATCTTCTCTGGACGCATGAGGCTGCGCACATTCCATGTTCCTATCGTCAAAGTATTCTTAAATCTACGCCCGGGGATTCTTCGCACCCCTGTCCCACTAAAGGGACGCCGGGCACTCGGGGCCGTGGCCTTTTTAAACTTTTCCATAATTTTTATGAGTCGCTGACGACTAGGCAAGATAGTGCAGTGGTTTGCCGTTGCCTTCTGCACCAGACTTTTAGGGGATATTTTGGTCCCCAAGGCCACTGAAGCCTCTTCCAGCCGGGTGCCCGGCCAGGTGTATGGTTATACCGCCATTGCTCGGTCGCCAGAGCCTCGTCCGTTATCTAGCAGGGGGTACCGCGACAGCCCGGAGGCCGCCGCCACTAGCTATTCCGAGGGAACCGCCAGCGCGAGCAGGAGAGGTTGACTTTTGGGGCCGAGCAGATGTTATTGCCGTTCTCCCCCTTACTCCCCCTGATTACTGGTATGATTTATATGATTTATATACACCTATGTACTTATGGTAATTAGGTTCTTACTCTTAAAGGTAAAACAAAAACAAAAACAATGTTTATAAATCATTTTCATATTTTAAAAATTAGATGTAAGATGTAGTGGTTGGTGGTGGTGTGGTGGCCTTTAAATACATTAAAAAGAACATTTGTAGTAGGTAAGTTGATTTTAGAATTAAACGAGTATCCAGCAAAGACAGTTCTTTCTCTTATTACAATATCTCACGCTCCGCCACAACTGAAAAACATATACTAAAATATTAATTATTTTTATTCCAGTGGAATTTGTTAGCTCACGCAAGGGCAGGCTCTTGCTCAAATTGAATGGCTATGCATTCTGCACCAGTCGGTTGAGTTTGTGTACCTCCAAACAACGTTGGCGTTGCTCCACGCACTGTAATTTTGGCTGCCGCGCTGTGGTCACGACCGTGGACAGGGTGATCGTCAATTATAAGAACACTCATAACCATCCGCCGGGGCCGCACCGCATCAATTGAAATGAAATATTAGAGGAGAAGTTTTGATCAATGGTAATTTTTGGTTTGTAAAGAACTATTGTGTTGTTAAAAGTATATGTGTAGGTATATGTTTATTAAAAAAAAATATTTTTTAATTTATGTAAATAATGGTACTAAAAGAAAACATAATTATGTAGTCTAACTGATACGAATGTATGTCTTAGTTATTTACAATGTTTTAAAAACAGTGTACGTTCTTGAGCGAAGTATATTTGAATCTACTTTCGTTTTGTTTTGCTTTAAACAGCAATACTTCACTAATCAATTAAATATTCAAAACGAACTACATTTTTTTTTAAATTTTCCCTTTTTTACACGACTTAAACGTTACTTACTGCATGATATTTACACCAAAAAATCCTTTACGTATCTCCCACCTACATGCTTCTAATATAATTCGAAGTTTCAGCTGTATTTACAAGGTCAAAGCAAGGCAAACGCTTGTTGGTTTACAACGGCTACTCGTACAGCGCACACACCGGTAGCAAGTCCCGGCTGCGCTGGCGCTGCTCCACGCACTGCAACCACGGCTGCCGCGCATCGGTCATAACCACGGAAGGCAATATCGTCGGTTTCAAGAACGCCCATAACCACGCAGCCGGGGCAATTGGTTCGAAGAAAAAAGTGAACTTGTATAAAATGTTTCAGAGATCGAATGTTTTGAAGAAAAACTTTAAATAGACCCAGGGAGGTTTTTACCATATTGTGTCACTGTGTAGTTTATTTATGTAACTATAGTCATGTAGTCTTTAGTGTAAAGACCAAGTCATATTAATGTGTAAATGTCTTTAATATTAATGTGTATTAAGGTAAAGCATGAATAAACGTTATACGCAGATTAAATTTATCCAATGTAAAACTTAGTGTTACAAATAATAACTAGACAAAGAACTATGGTGTATTATTGATTATTTTTATTCCAATGGAATTCGTGAGGTCGCACAAGGGTATCTTGCTGAAAGTCAACTGGTACTCGTTCTGCTCCAGTCGGATGAGTTCGTTGACCTCTAAACAACGTTGGCTTTGCTCTACTCTACACACTGCAACTTTGCCTGCCGCGTGGTCACGACCGTGTATTGGGTAATCGTCAACTACAAGAACTCTCATAACCATCCGCCTGGGCCGCATCACATCGATTAATAATAATTACTTAATAACGATGTTATTTCTCGAACTAGACGTATCACTACATCTCAAGTTAACTTTCAAATTTACCTACTTTCGTATTTTGTTAATAATTTAGTTTACTCAATGCGGAATAATAAAATAAAAGTCTATCTTTATTTATTCAAAATGAACATTACCGCCTGATATTAACATTGAAGCAGCAACTAGTGTTTTTCATATCTCCCACAAAGCATGGTATTAATTAATATTCAAATTTTCAGTCCAATTCGTGAAATCGAGGCAAGGCAAACGCTTATTGATTTATAACGGCTACTCGTACAGCGCACACACCGGTAGTGAGTTCAAGCTGCGCTGGCGCTGCTCCACGCACTGCAACCACGGCTGCCGCGCCTCGCTCACGACCGTGGAAGGTAGTATAGTAGGTTTCAAGAACGCCCATAACCACGCAGCAGGGGCAGTTGGTTCGAAGAAAAAAGTGAACCTGTATAAAATGTTTAAAAGATCGAATGTTTTAAAGAAAAAAAAGAATTAGTCATTTTTTATAGATTAGAATTATGCATGATGTCATATAAATATTTTAAGTAACTAGCATTTTAATCACAGATGAAGGGAGAATTATACTATTTTGCGCTATTATATGGTTAATTCCATATACATAATTATAGTCATGTAGCCTTTGTTGTAAAGATCAGTTACTGTGTCTATCATGACTTTTATAAAATGTATCATAGTCTTATCTACTGACCACAGCGACGATAAACCAACCAATGAGATAAGCTAACTGCATATGTATATGTTTATCTATTGTAACACATAATGTTACAAATAATAAGTAAATGAAAAATAAGACGGAATACCCATTGGAACGAAGTTCTTTTTGCTTTTACACGTCAAACATCGACAATGCGTCATTTTTATTTATCGTTTGTTAATTTTTTATTCATTAGATTTAGATTAATTATTCATTCAATAAAAATTACATCATAAATTGTACATTGTCAAGTATTTCATATAATATAGAAGTTAAAATGATAAATTTATGAAAAATGTTTATAATAAAAGGTTAAACTTTTTAATTAGTAAGTAAGTAAAATAGCATTAATTGTTGATTCGTATTATCATTAAACACGTTCAGTTCAAGTTTTGTTTTCAATCTTATCTTATTCTTTTATTAAAACATTTTTACGAGAAATTCTTCATATATACACACACACACACACACACACACACACACACACACACACACGTATATAAATCGCGAAAGCGGTTCGAATGATTTCGACGAAAATTTAGGGTTTCATTTATTTTGGGCCTAGGAATGGACCTGTCAAGGCCAGGAAAAAATGTGTGTGGTACCTACCTATACATTTAAACAATATTGTATTCCGACATCTTTTAGAGAATGTCTAAACTACCTCGACTGTCGGAGAGTTCGCACGGTAGCGCTACTACTACTGATTTATGCAATTATCGCGAAAATATGAAAATATTTTACCTTTTATTATTTCAGCAGAAATTTGCACTTAAAGAAAGTCTCAAATTGATACACTTCAAAATGCAAAATGGGATAAGATAATAAATTATGGAGCGCGTAATTATGTAAAATGTATATACAACTGCGTACGAAATCAGAGGCTACTTCAAATTCGTACGCAGCTTAAAATTTGCATATTTTGCTGTATTATAAATAAACACCGTAAATTTATGTGAGGTTATTTTAACATTGCACGAACGTGACGCGGTCGATTTTATAATACTTTCAATAACGTAAATTATAATACTTAAGAAACTGAATACAACTAAGATTATTGACTTCTCTATGTTTTTTATAACGTCAAATAAAATTTCAGCTCAAATGGTTACTACATGGCAGGGTAGACGTATACTGAGACTCGGCGGATATTCATTCGGCGCACACTACACTTACGGATCTAAGCTGCGCTGGCGTTGTTCACACTGCAACCACGGATGTCGCGCCTCGCTAGTGACTGTCGAAGGCCGCATTGTCAGTATTAAGAACAATCACAGTCACCTGCCGGGGTTTCACGGTTCAAATGAAAAATGCAAACAAACTTAGTAGAATAATTAAAGGATTATATTTTGTATTTCCGAAATAAGGTATAGCAATCTAAAATGAGTTGAAAAAATGTCTTTTACCGGAATGGACTTCAGAGGACAGGGTGCCGTACTTGCGCATAAAAATCGTCTGTAACCTTTTGACATGCCCAGATGTTCACAGTGAAGGTGTGCGAATAAAATTCTGTGTAGGTATACCTACACATAAATAGATGTTTGTTTATTAGTTTTCTCAACAGTAGGTACCTGTTCCTTTATTGACCAATACAAATTACTTATGCATGGGTTTATAAATAATTATAAATAATCCGCGGCGTTGCGGAATGAATTACATGCACACCAGGCCTACTAACGCCAAATATTCAGCGTTGGCTACCGCACGTTCGTTGGTTCCCGACGATGCGTTCTTTGGAAGCTTCATACACAACATAACGGGCCAGACAGGGTTAACGCAGCCCGGTAAAATCAATGAATCACAAACCCTTTGATGTTGCTTTCACGCTGAGGATCGCCAGCACACGCCAACTAACAATCGTTGGCGTTGGTTAAACCGTACAGACACGACCAATGAAAGCCAGCGAAACTCATTTGTTGGCGTTCGTTGGCTTGATGTGTACGCAGCTGAACGCTGAATGCTTTTTTTATATATATGATAGGGGAAAACGAGCTTGCGGGTCTGCTTATAGAAAGCAATCACGGCCGCCCATAGACACTCAAAACAAAGGGCATAACGTATCGTTGGCGTTCATTATCTTGGTGTGTACGCAGGCGTTTGTGTCCACCTTACTCCCGAGCATAATATAATGTTTTATGAAATTTCCAGCGAAATTCACCGTTTCAAAGCAAGGCAAACAACTACTGGTGCTCAACGGTTACACTTTCTGTGCGGACCGGTCCTGTTCCCGCAGCACGAAACAGTATTGGCGATGCTCAACCCACTGCAACTTTGGCTGTCGTGCCAGGGTCGTGACGATTGACAGCTACATCGTTGCCATACACCAGGAGCATAACCACCAGGCCGGGGCACATCGCCAACACTACTGGCTCACATCTAATATAAAATTACAATAGCATCAAGGGAAGATACTAAGTATATTTTATTTTTTATTTTTATATAACATGAGAATAGGTTAGGCAGTGATAAAATATGTTTGAAGGTCTTCTAAACCATGGCGAATTTAAATAATGCCCTCTTAACATTCGGCAGTAGTTTAATTAGTAATAAATGGCGCTAGGTTAGCTATTATACCGCGTAAATAGCGTTTTCGTCTTATTTAAACATTTCAAGTTATCATTTACATTAATTTACTGTTTTTTTTTTTTTTTTTTTGCAAATTAATACCAAATTTGTTATTGCAATTTATTAATTTAAGCTTACCCTTGCAAGCTAACAAAGTAGTGTTAGTACGGAAAAAAAAAATTGCCCTAGTTAAGGCAGACGCATTTCTCCTTATGAGATCAGTTATACAGCTAGAGAAAAACTACGGAGCGGTACCCAGATTGTGCCAGATAAAGTACGACTTTTGTTCCGTCCGAAGTGGGTTGTAAATTTTTCATTATATTAAGTAGTTAGTGTTCAATAAAGTACTTATGAGTAATACGTTGTTGTTAAATATCATATCCATTTTTGAGTTCTAACTCTCAAGTCAAGTCAATCATCTTGACGACGTGGTTGGCCTAGTTGGTAGTGACCCTTCCTGCGAAGCAAGAGACCCGGGTTCGAATCCTGGTATTTGTGTGATGAGTACGAATATTTGTTCCTGAGTCATGGATGTTCCTATCTATTTAAGTACCTATGTATATCATTGTCTAGTACCCATAACACAAGCCTTACTAGCGCTTACTTTGGGACTAGGTCAATTTGTGTGAATTGTTCCCAAATATTTATTAGATTTGAACATTTCAGTCATATATGTAATGTCGCGATCTCGCCGAGGCAAACATATAATGATGTTGGAAGGTTATTCGTATAGTGCACGGCGGCAGCGGGGCCCGAAGCAGCGTTGGCGCTGCTCGACACACTGCAATATAGGCTGCCGTGCAACAGTCACGACCGTGGAAGGCAATATTGTTGATCACAAAAGTGACCATAACCACGAACCGGGGTGTGCTGCTAGAGATAATAGAAGACGTAAACGGATCGAGCGTGTTTGAGAGCAGCTTAAGTTTTTGTAGACTTGGCTTTTTTTGCAATTGTATAAACACCTAGGAGTCATACGGGTGCAGACTAACATGGCGATGACACGAATATCGTCATATTTTAACCAATTTACAAAAGACTTTGACAAATTATATAGCTAAACCTTCCTCATGTATTACTTTATTTATTAGTGAAACCCGCACTAAAATCCGTTCAGCAGTTATTGAGTTTATCGCGAACAAACGGAACAAACAAACAGTGGAGGACATTGTTTTATAATATTAATAGACTGATAATAGTATAAAAAAAAAATTGTTTGAATTTACACTGTTGTATTTCTCAGAATTTTATTTTATATTTAAATAAACATAATGTGAAACTGAATGCATAATATATATTTTTTTAATTTCTTAATTTATTTTAAATACAAATATTACTTTAGATTTTTCATTTCTTTGCTGTTACTTCTACCGATACTAGGTACAAAGTAAATGACTGAATGTGTTTTTTTTATAATTTCAGTGTAAAATGTTCCGCAATTCATCTAGATTTTGTAGAACACTCTTTCGTGTCATTCTTTCCAACCAGCCACTTCCAAATTTCATGAATATAATATATAAATTTTAATCTTTGAAAATTGCAGCTGAATACGTAGTATCGAAGCGAGGATCACGTATGTTGCTATTAAATGGTTACACGTTCAGCGCGCGACGCACTGTCGGGGCGAAACAGAGATGGCGCTGTTCGTCACACTGCAACGCGGGGTGTCGAGCCTCCGTCACGACCGTGGAAGGAAGTGTAATGTGTTTTAAAAACAACCACAATCACGAACCAAGCACTCTGCGCCAGACTCGATCACTCCAATGATTATACAAAATAAACAAAAATTGTTGTACATGTATATAACCTATAAATAAGCATATTGTAGTACAATTAAACTGATTTAAACACACTAACTAGCAATAAATGGACTTACATATAAATGCAGCACAAAAATATGTCATTTTACGTCTTTTCCCTTTGCAAATCCTAGAACTTTTTGGAAATACCTGAGTTCCATTTTGGCATGCTTTGCCTTTCCTAGTAATCAAACTATCACTAAACAATTGTATAGTACGATTCTTTTTTTAAAGCGAGTAGTTGTCTGGAAGAGATCGCTATTAAGCGATAGGACCGCCTATTGTCTACTTTGTTATTTGTTTCTGTATTGTTTTGTACTGATTTGTGGTGTTTAATAAAGAGTATTTGTATTGTATTGTATTGTAATTTCTGTTCACTATTGTTCACTAGTCGTGTAGTAATACTTAGAATAGAATAAAAAATGATAAGGTAATTATTGTATTCAGCTCGCTTTTTCGTCAAAACTTAGACACATGATAGTTCATAGTGTAATCATGAATTATATATGCTACTATGTTTCTTTAAATTTCAGTTGTATTCACTACCTCGAAAAAGGGTAAACGTTTGCTGATTCTCGAGGGTTACACGTTCTGTGAACACGGTTCTCTGGGCTTGAAGCAACGGTGGCGCTGTTCCACCCACTGCAACCACGGCTGCCGCGCCGGGATCACCACCATTGAAGGGAGCGTGGTGGGCAAAAGACACGACCACAATCATGCACCAGGACCATATCGCACGCGTTACTTACTTTGTTAGATAGCTAATTCTATTTGCACAGACTTGAGGTTGAGTTAAGAAAATATTGAATAGTTAAAAAAGTTAAATGTTTGTTTTTAAACAGTTTTTTTATTTAAATATAAAATATATTAATCCCTAAGCAAATTCGTACGTCATTAAAAATTGTATACCTAAGTAGGTTAAGTAGGCTAAGTAGCCACAATATAATTTACTATCTGATGCCCGCGATTTTGTCTGCAAAGAATTTGTTTATCGCTATTCCGCGGGAAGTACGTAGTTTTCCGGGAGAAAAAGTAGCCTGTGTTATGTTAGACTTTAATCTATCTTTGTGCCGAATTTCATCCAGATCTGTTCAGTCGTTCTGTCGTGAAAGAACAATTAAACATCCATACATGCATAAATAGACAGAAAGCTGTAATAGACGGAAAGACAGATTTACTTTCGCATTTGTAATATTAGTGCTGATAATAATAAACTTCCATACTGGTCTGGGAGCAAAGAAATAACATAGAATGTACCAGTTGCTTCTCTGCCCGTGCAGATGGTAAAAGCCCATCGAGGGGATTGGGCTAAAACCTTAGGAATCATGTCATAGCCGATGCGGCTAGCAACCCATCACTATTTCGATTCCCCTTTCCACCTATATGCTCACAATTATGCTAACCGTGGCCTTGTTACCATAGGCTCTGTCAACCCCGTAAGGGATATAGACGTGATAATGTGTATGTGTATGAGTATGTATGTATAATAATAAAATTGAATCGTCTTTTATATTTTCAGTCATGTTTGCTACTACGCAGAGAGGTAAACGCATGCTGGTGATCGATGGCTACACGTTCGGGGCGGCCGGCCGCACATATGGTGCCAAGCAACGTTGGCGCTGTACCACCAACCGCAACCAGGGCTGCTGTGCCACGGCCATGACCATCGAGGACTGCGTCGTTACCAGAAGCCACGACCATAACCATCCACCGCGGAATAGAAATAAGAACAAATGATAAGTTTTATTTTGAATAGCCAACAACAATAATTTATAACTTTCGAGTAAATTAAAAAATTAAAACAGCAAATTAATTTTATTGTAACAGCGGCTTTTGAAGTTTTTATTGCTTTCAAATTTTATCTTAATAAAAATTCTACCCCATAGAGAGAGAGAGAGAAAGAGAGAGACAAGTCGGGGACGATGCCTCTAGTTTATCTAGTTTATCCTTTCGGATGATATACTACAAGGGAGAGTGCGTTCATCACGGAGATGCAATTTCTGCACCAGCTCAGTAGCAGATGGAAAAGTGGGGTAAGTATACTTCGTGTCAGTATACGGAGTCAAATCTATAACACCGAACGATGACAGCCAAAAAGCGCTAACAATGTCGTCGATCAAATTTTCTTGTATAGAAGCTTCCATTATAGGCACAAACAAAACTCAATAGCTAACTCGGTTGAAATTAAAGCGTCTTTAACGAAACGAATATTATGTGACGTGTCGGTGCTGAGAACATGCTTTACCACCGCAGTTTCATTGGTGTCTATATTTTATCTACTCTTGAAGCTTCATAGACGCGCACGTTCCGTCTCGCTAAAATACAACCCCTTCCCTCCTTATATATTACAGTCTACTTTAAATATTTCAGTCGAATACGGGACATCGCGTTTTGGTACCCGCATATTGAAGTTAGGCGGCTATACGTACAGCGCGCACCTGACGTGTGGGCCGAAGCTGCGCTGGCGCTGCTCTACCCACTGCAACGCGGGCTGCCGAGCCTCAGTCACGACCGTGGAAAGCAACGTTGTTCGTTGCAAGAGCGGGCACAATCATAAACCAGGACCATGCCACAAGATTAAAAAAAATAATTAAAAATGTTAATATTTTTTGTTCAGTTTTTTTATAAATTATAGTCTTTGAACGTTTCAGGTGAGTTGTTAAAATGTTGTCTTATTAATCTCAAACTTTTAATCGTTGGCAAAGAGAATTCAAATTAATAACATTTAATATTGCGCCTGTAAAAGCTCAGAAATTTAACCATATCGGTGGCAATAATATAAATGGTGTATCCAACAGTTCACCAGCAGTGTACAGTACGTGAGCTCTTAGAATGCCATTCGGGTTTCCGTTTCGGCTACCATGGGCCGCCTATACAAGTATCAAACCCATAAGAGTGAGTGTGACAGCAAGACAAAGCCGAGCATTCTAAGAGCTCACGGCCTGTAGTTGTTACAAGATTTGACGTTCTCAATAATTTCAGTTGAATACGTCACTTCGCAGCGAGGTAGGCGCTTACTGAGACTGGGTGGCTACACATTCTGCTCATCTCACTTCTCAAGTGCAAGTTCCAAGCGGCGCTGGCGATGCTCGACCCACTGCAACCACGGCTGCCGGGCGATGGTCATCACCTTCAACACGCACGTCGTTGTCACGAGGAATAATCATAATCATTCACCAATACAATCGAATATAAGACGTTACACTAACCCCATTATTTAGAAACGTTTGCTAAGCTTAAGTTAAATAAACATTTCAATGAACAAAAAAATTACCTTGCTACTCCGCTAATCAAGCGTTGAGTAGCGGAGTAGCAAGGTAATTTTTTTGTTCATTGAAATGGACCTCCGCAAAGTAACGCCTGATTCAATATTACTTTGGCAGAGATAGACAAAATGTAAATGTTTTAAGAGATAAGTAACTTTTTGAATAAGACAGTAATTTTGATTTAAAGGTTTTTTATTGATTTTAATCGATCCTATGACCAAGCTGGCGAGTTCCGGTATTACAAATGTTTATCGTTTCCGCAATCTACTTATACCTAATAATCTAAGAAACAAATATACACACCTGTAAGAGCGAGCAGCCATGGGATGCATTGTTTTAATTACAAAAGTTCTTAGCTTTATAAAGCCTGTCCGTAGTGTGACGACGCGGGACGTGCTACGGTTTAGGCAATCTTCAAATCGGTCACCGGTGCCACACGTGCACAGTGAATAATGTCTTGACTGTCTTACTTTGATGACATTTCTTGTTATTCATAAAAAACCTCTGAGGTCAATACACGCGTATTTAACTTTTTACGCGACATACTTATCTCACGTTTTCGGAATTTCCAGCTGAATTTGTAACCTCGCAGCGAGGGAAGTGTATGCTGAGACTGGACGGCTATACGTTCTGCAGTGACCCCTCTAGCTCCAGAGGGCCGAAGTTGCGTTGGCGCTGCTCTACGCACTGCTTCCGCGACTGCCGCGCCGCGCTGGTCACAGTTGACGGAGAAGTCGTAAAAATACACCAAAGCCACAACCATGCACCAGCGTCATGTCGTAAGCTTTGAATAAATATTTAAATAAAAAAAATGTTTCGTTGTTTTCTTTTTTTAATGTTTGTGGCGAAGCAGTTTGGCAAAGTGCGTAGTAGGTTTTAGTCTCAAAGTTTGAGGACGCCGAGATCGATAGCAGAAAAGAATACAGGATGTAAGTCAATACGGAATAGTTTTGGTATTTGGTAAGTGATTATGTCAGAGTTATTCACCATTTCAATGCTCTCATAATGTTTAAGTATAACAATAATTACATTACAGTATATTTACATTTTAATTTTACCAGAAGCATTTCGGTGAAGGAAAACATCGGCCGTCCCATCTGCGAACCATAGCCCAAGCGCTTTTGTGAGATACCTGTGCCCAGCAGTGCGACCTACATAGAAGGCGATGATGATCTACAGAACTAACACACACACACACACACACACACAAATCACGTCTTCATCCCTTTCGATGTAGATAGAGCCTAAAGTAACAGATACCTACAGGCCACATTTAGCAAGATTGTGAGCGTATAGGTAGAAAATGGAATCAAAATAGTGACGGGTTGCTAGCCTCATCGCCTATAACATGATTCCCATTATAATCGTACATTCCCTCGATGGGCTTTTACCATCTGCGCGGGCAGAGAAGCAACTGGTATATTCTATGCTTCTTTGCTCCCAGACCAGCATGGAAGAATACACACACAGAACTAACGTATTTTGAAAATTTCAGCTGAATTCGTAACCTCACAGCGAGGTAAGCGCATGCTGATTCTGGACGGCTACTCGTTCTGCGCAGACCGTTCGCACGGATTAACGTCGCGCTGGCGCTGCTCTACACACTGCAACCACGGCTGCCGCGCCGCAGTCACCACACTCGAGAATCAAGTAGTCGCCAGAAGACATCATCATAATCATCCTCCGCGACCGCGTTGAGTTATCTCTCCTTCCCTGTCCCTATTACCCTCAGCTGGGGTGTGCTCGTATTATTTCTCTTTCTCTCCACTGACTCCGGTTCTGGACAGTTTGGGTTGCCTTCTATTTGGGGCGCTGAGTACTCATTTACCAGCTGTTGCCCGCGACTCCTGCGCAGAATTCGCTTTAAAATTTTCCGGGAGAAAAACTTTCCTATGTCCTTCCCCGAGAATGAAACTATCTGTTACCAAATTACAGCTAAATTGGTTTAGTGGTTTAAGCGTAAAAAAGCAACAGACAAACAAACAG
Organism: Pandemis corylana; assembly: GCA_949127965.1. Classification (NCBI taxonomy): domain Eukaryota; kingdom Metazoa; phylum Arthropoda; class Insecta; order Lepidoptera; family Tortricidae; genus Pandemis; species Pandemis corylana. The sequence goes on along the minus strand of OX421859.1, from coordinate 3,885,253 downwards.
ATAGACAGACAGGGTTACTTTCGCATTTTATAATATAAGTAGCTATTAATAGCGACCCGTCTTGGCTTCGTAGAGTACAATGTAGATACTAACACGGCACTGCGAAAATTACTTCAAGTTTCAACCAATTTACAAAAAACCTTGACAAATTATATACTTAAAGCTTTCTCATGAATTACTCTATCTATTGGTGAAAACCACATGCAAATCCGTCCGGTAGTCTTTGAGTTTATCGTGAACAAACGCGACAAAGGCTTTGTTTTACATACATACATACATACATTAATCACGTCTTTCTCCCTTACGAGGTAGACAGAGCCTAAGGTGACAAGACCCAAAGGCCACGCTTAGCATGATTGTGGGCGTATAGGTGGAAAGGGGAATCAAAATAGTGATGGGTAGCTAGCCGCATCGCCTCGCCTATATGATTCCTATGCCCATTCCCTCGATGGGTTTTTACCATCTGCGCGGGAGGAGAAACAACTGGTACATTCTATGTTTTTTCTTTACTCCCAGACCAGCATGGAGGCTTTGTTTTATGACAATATATAGTGATTTGTTAACACGTTCACTGCGGGTTGAGGTAAAACCGCCTCAAGCTCGACATTACGTCGGTGCGGGGCTAAAAGTTGTGATATCTCTCTCGTGCGGGAGCTGTTGCCGCTTACTTACAAGGCGTATGATAAAGACAAATATACATTTCTTTATGTTTCTCAAACGCTGACTCTTTTATACAGAAAAAAGGTTAGAGGTCTAAATAAGCCTCGAACGCACTGGGCATATATTTTTTTCACACAGTGCGGGTTGAGGTTTATTTAGCCTCAAGGAATTTGACCTCAAGGCCGCACAGAGCGGGGGGCGGGCGACGCGGGAGTCGACAGCTTGACGTCAGTGCGGTGCTAGTTATCGACGCTGAACCACGCGTGTTTTACGTAAATATTTAGTAGGTATTGATTTTGATAGATATTGGGTTTTATTGCTTGGTATGATAATAAAAATATATAATCATAATCTCAACACGTGCGTTGGTTTTATGGATCGCTTCAAGCTACTAAAAAATCTGCACGTTTGGGATAATTTGTTTCTTGGTAAACCCAGCAATTGGTCTCGTATACAGACCAGGAGCCCAAGAAGATCTAGACCAGCTCTTATACTTTGTTAAACCCTTAAATTGGCAGCATATCTAATAATGCACATATTATAATGTTCACTTTTTTATATTTTTTTCTTTCTATTTTTTTATGCTGATTTCAAATCAAATAGGGTTTGAATTCACGACTTTTTTCTTTTTTGCCAATTTAAGGGTTAAATCTTTTTGAATCTCTTACGGATAAACTAATATAAAATGTATATTTCACAGGTCATAATGAACAGAAACAGTCGAATTCAAAACATATTTTTGAAAAAGGTCAAACAAGAAAACGGTGCGTCGGCTGCTACTCTAAATTACGGATATGCCTGAGCGGCACTCTTGCTGCAAAAAAAACTAAAAAAATTCTCACTAGATGTTCTGAATGTAATCAAGCTTTATGCATGGCATGTTTCGGTGAAAGGCACTGTTCCGTACTTTCCTACATTTAAATTAGTTTTTTTTTATACCTTTCGCATCGTTTAGCACATACAATTTTATTCCCCATTTCTAAACGTCATATTTCAAAATTGTTACTGGAATGGTGTATATCTGATTTCCGAACGAAGCGACGCGACAGTGCTGCCCCCCTGCGACAGTCTTGAAAGGCTCTTATTAGCAACTTCGAATGGCGGCACGCACGTTACTAGAAAACGATCCCTTTCTTTCAATATATTTTCACCTGAAAACTTTCATTAGCACCGCAGTGTTTATTGTGTTCAAGGATCCATTCTGGGCCCAACACTTTACTCGATTTATACCGCTGATTTACTTGAGTGTACAAGATCTGGACTCGCGCATATGTATGCTGATGACACTCAAGTTATTATTCGCGCTAACCCCGATAAAACGGATTTATTGAATGCTATTAGTAATCTTAACGAGGACTTGGCTTCAATAGGATTATGGTCAGAAGCTCATGGACTGATGTTAAATGCCAGCAAATGTAAATACGTTGTGCTTGGCACGACGCACCAAATCGACGTCGTTCGCCGCGTCTCGCCTTCGATCATAATTAATGGCGTACAAGTGGAGGAGTCGCTAATAGTGAAAAACCTTGGGATGCTGTTTGACGGTAAGTTGAAATTTGAGGAACACATCCAATCTAAAATTGGAAAGTGTTATGGTGCTCTTAAGACACTGTACAAAATTCGTCCATTTCTAAACACATCTGTGAGATTAAGGCTGACGGATGCACTGGTTTTATCGGGCTTAGACTACTGTGACATAGTGTATGGTCCCTGTATTTATAAGAAGACCGAGAAAAAAGTTCAAAGGGTACAAAACTCATGCATGCGATACTGCTATGATATTCACCGTTATTCACATATCACGCCTTACTTGAATACCTATGATATCCTTAACATGGAAAATAGACGTAAGTTTAAGTTGGGATCGCTGGTCTACAGTCTCAAATGGAGTGGTCGACCAAAATATCTATTTGATAAACTGTTGTGGCGCAATGACGACAGTAGGACTGGTTCTGTAGGTATGCCACGAATACGCAAATTGGTTGCTTTTAGGGGCAGCTTTCGATTCGCAGCATCTAAATGCTGGAATGATTTACCCCCACCAATTAAAAAGGCCCAATCGCTATATGCCTTCAAGAAGCTGAGTAAGCAATGGCTTTTGGAAAAGCAGAAATCGTCGTGTTAGGGATAATGTATATCTGCCCCTATATATGTAAATTAATAAAAACCTCACCTAATGATGTAAATTAGAACCAGAAAGAAGTTATTTCGTCATCTGTCGCTTTGGCAGCGAACCTTCCTTACCTTAGCTTAGTTAGATTTTAAGTTAGTTTTTAATGAGGTTGGAGACTGAAAACCAGCATGCCTGCTGAGTCTCCTGTCCTATTTACCTAATACTTGTATGTGCCTAATGCTTTGATAATGTACTTTTTTTCGTGTATTGGTAAATAAAAATTTCTTTTATTATTTTATTATTATTATTATTAATTAACAAATGTATGTATAGATAAATAAATACTTATATAGATAAGCAACCATGACCCAGGAACAAATATTTGTTATAACACACAATTAAACGCCAATAATTTACCTATAAGTGCCATTCCCTGCTCTAGTCTCAGATAAAATTTAGTGCGATTTGAGGTCTAAAAGATCTCAAAAATTCTTTAGGTATTTTTTCTTAAGCCAGAGGTCAGAACCAAGGGCGAAGCTAAGTGTATTTAAAATATTTACTAAGCAATGACTACAACACAAAAAAAAACCCTGGTCCTATTCTTGGCAAAGTTATGAAGGATCTAAGTAACTACTGAAATTTGAGAGCGATTCGGCCTCACCCGCACTGTAAAAGAGTTCCAGATTGGGCTGATTCGATCTCAACCGCACCAGCCAAAAGTCTTTCAAGTAGAGCCCCGCAGCGAACGTGTTAATTTAGAGGTATTACCAACGTACGCCTTGTAATTCGTGTCCTCCGCTTGACCATTACCGGTTGAATAATCCAGTGTAATAATATGTATCTAGTTAAAAATTCAAAAATAAGTACCATACGCTCTTACACCGGCGTAATAAGGTCGCGGGACATATTTTTGAGATGTTCATATCGATACTTATTTCTGCACCTGACCGTACATTAACTTATTGTGTGTGTGTAATTATCCACTTGCGCTACATTTAATTATAACATTTGTTTAAGACGTTTTGTTACTCTTTATTAAATTAAATAAATAAAAAGTGACTGAAATATACTATACTGTCTAAATGTATAAGTAATACCTACTTACTGCCATGATAATAATTTTCGTTATTCACTACTCCACGCAATGTCTCTCTTCGATCCAACTTTTCGAAAACGGAAATCATAATTCTAGGGCTAGAAATATCGTGCAAATACTACCCGTCACACTGTCAATCGATCGCTTTCCTCTTAAATCCGTACCCTATGACATTGCAATACATAAATAACAAAGCAACTCGCTCTTTATTTATTACCGTAATATGTAAACAAGACTTTTAGAACATGGTTTCAATTCGTTTTTATTTTCAGTGGAATTTGTAACGTCATGTAAAGGGCGACGTCAAATAAGGTATGGCGGCTACACGTTCTCCAGTACCATATGTAAGGGACCCAAGATACGGTGGAGATGCTCGACACACCACAACCACCAGTGCCGAGCGGCCATTTACACTATTCAGGATGAAGTTGTGGCTATCAAAGATCAGCATAATCATTAAGAGGTTACAGTCAATCAAAATAGTTTGTCGCCCCGCGCCGTAAGTAGCAATTTTCCGCGGGAATTTCCACTTCCTGGCCAGGGGAAGACGTAAAATTTGTATGCACTTCCAGCGGTGATAAAGAAAGCCTCAGGTCGCATGTTTATCGCCCTCACCTTTGGCTCGTGCGACAAGTTCCTGCGATCTGAGACATTCTTTATTTCACCGCCCTCAGGGTGTTGTACAACTTTGTGTTTGTTTTTAATTACTAAATGTTAGAGACGATTTATAAAAGTATAATAAGTCATACCTAAACCAAAAAGTAAAGTTACAACTGAGACTAACATAACAAGTCTAACTCACTTCGTAACACGAGTAAATTGTTTATTGATTACCTACAGACTTTTTTTACTATGGGATGTCTTTATTTTGATTATGTTTCCGAATTACTCAATAAATTTGGCGCTGAAGAAATATATTCTTACTAAAATACAAACGTACTATAAAAATCTTACCCTTTTTTGAGTTGATATTCTTCAAACGCTCAGGATAAGTGGCGTGCAGAGCAGCGCTAAAGTGGCGCAACACAGCTTATAAGTGCTGCCTACCCAATCCCCATTGCATGCCATAGTCATTATGTCCTTAATAAATTCGAATATGTGTTGCAGTTCAATACGTGACATCAAGACGTGCAAAACTGTTGATAAAACACAAAGGATACACTTATTCCGTATCGTACAAGTCGAAGACTAAGAAGACGCGGTGGCGATGCTCCACGCACCAGCACCTGAGCTGCCCAGCCACCATATATACATTTGAGGACATCATAATGTCTGTCAATAAAACTCACAACCATGACCCGATTGAATATTCCGATTAACGACTAAGTATTTTATTGAATCAGACGGCACTTTGGAGGTCCATTTCAATAAACAAAAAAAAATTACCTTGCTACTTCGCTATTCACGTGCAAGACAGCGAAGCCCGTGTTAAATATATGTTTTTACATGAAATCCTCTCCTCTGCTGCCACATAAAAATAAAACATACATAAATCCCACAAACTGAACTGGTTGATCCTCAAAGTACACCGAACACACACAACGTCTAGTATGCAAAGCAACGACGTGCTAACGTGTAGCGAAGTAATGAGGTAATTTTATTCATGAACCTAAGACCTCTCCAAAGTAAAGTTTTATTTAAAAGAAAAGAAATAAAAGATAATTACCGAAAAGATAATTGCTGTATTAGCTTAAATAGTAATACCTGCTGCGGTATGTTTATATTTACATGAGGGGTCGCATCGAACCTCGCGATCTCGCCACTTATTACATAAACCTTTAAGGGTTTCAATAGTGGCTCAATTTGTAAAAACCTTATTATAAAACTTAAAATAAATTATGAATAAATTTAAAAAAAAAATAGAATCATCGTCATCTAGCTATCAACAATCCTATGGTTAGGGAGTTTCCCCTCGGAATGAGATAATGTTGTCCATAATTAGATACTGCTACAGTTGGTCCCTCATGTCTGAGTCTGGTCATCAATTTCCGGTTTTACATCTTGAACGGATGATGCCTCCCTCGGTTCCTGTCCTGCGTTATTTTCCTTACGACTGAGTAGAATTTGGAGGATGATGAGCAGAGGCCTTACCATGACGTATTCAATTTCGACTCAGTTCAGTAGGCTTATTGTCTAACTCGCTCGCAATCGCCATCGTGTTCATTTTGACAGTTCTTGTATGAATGTGACAGTTAGCTGATTCCGATGCTAAGTGTCAGCCCATATATGAACTGTCAAAATGAACACGATGGCGATTGCGAGTGAGTTAGATACTTTTAGTTGTCATTTTTAGTATGGGTCTGACAGCGAGCGGACCTAAAGTGAATCGGAATTGAATCGCATTAAGATGCCCCAGGGGTCGTAAACGTGAGCTGGTCGGTTGGTCTGGTGGTGGTTGTTCTTAATTATTTGTTTTCAATTTAATATTTCGAACTGATTAGTGACTAATAGTGCTGATTAGAATGTCTGTGAGCTTCAGTTTTCTCGTCTGTTATTTTACCTACAAATTGTAATTTAAATAAAAAAATTGTGTTATGCAATTTTATCAAAAAACTGCATATAAGAAATATTAACTCGACCACCTTCTGGAATATTCCGAAACAATCCTGTATGTATACAGTATGTAAATAGGTGAAAACTTAAGTATAGGACCTGTTATATGTAGATAAAATACAGAACTGATACGGAACTTGCGATGAACTTAGTTGACTTTACAATGAATAGATGATAATTAAAATGATAAATAAACATAGGACATTTGTCTAATTTCGAACGAATATTTGTTTATTCGCACATATGACTCACGCATACAGCATGCCCTTTAATTAAGTTTTCACCTATATTCTATTCTCTCTGGCACTTGATAGTGACTTTTAACTAGACCGTCGATAGCAGGCCGACTAGTATTTAGTTTAGATGTAAAAATTAAAATTAAAATGCGAGTGTCAAATCTGTTACGTAGATAGTATTATGTCGTCAGCTTTGGTATGTTTGTTTAATACTGTATTCATATTTTTTTTGTACGTCACGGAATTGTTCTTCGTACTACATGTAATTTATGACATCTGTTGGCGTTTGAATATGAATGAATAAAAAAAAAACATTAAAAAGTGATGCGTATTTACACAGCTCAATTATAATTCCCATGGGAATAAATCACCTCAAACCAGCATTTAAATAAAATTTCGCTTTTAACAAAGTTGCAAAAGCCTTTTATAATTCACATTTTTATTATTTTTTTCAGGTCTGGAGTACATCTTGTCTAAAAAAGGAAACCTCATGATTAAACATGAAGGCTACCTCTATCACATTAAAAGAGGACACGGTGGACCTAAGAATAAGAAGTTATGGCGCTGTTCTCGGCACAATGGGGCTCAGTGCAAAGCCACTCTGACCACCATTGGAGAAGCATACTATCAAAGGAGACATAATCACAACCATTATCCATCCCTGTAGGAGAGGAAAACATGCTCAGAACTTCCATCAATGTTCTTCATTTGCGTATTCCATAAAAATGTATGAAAAATTGTAATAAATAGAATAAAAAACTTTGGGTTTTTCTATTAAAATATGAAGACCTCGGTGTTTTGACTAGCAAGCAATGGCAATAGTTTAAGAACTCAAATGACCTCCAAGTTCTTTACAGATCTGAAACTAAAACTGAAATCGCAGACTAGAGAAGAAATATTAAGAAAAAAAAGAGAAAATGAGAGAAAACGTTTTGCTCAAATTAAAAAGGACCCAGAAAAGTTGGCTGTGTACAAAGAAAAAAAAAGACAAAAATATTTAAAGGACAAAGCTGCAGGCAAAATAAAAACTATCTCGGATATGTCGGATCGAGAAAGACGACAATGTAGAAAAGTGTGGCGGGAGCAAAACAGAAAACGGTATAGCAAGAAAAGGGCCGCACAAAAGCTCTGTAGATTATCTTCGAGCTAATACAACACTATTTAAGTGCAATATATTTCCGTGACATTCAAAATAAGCCGGTTGTTACTTTGATATTATATCCTCTTTTATGTCGTCTTAACGTTTAATAAATAAAACTTAATATTCCTCGTAATTATTATATCTGTATAATTTCTTAATCTTTTTTGATCTAAATTGTCACACATTTAGTTTTTTTTGCACAATATTTTTTTCACGATCGAATAGCGGTTAGAGAACCTGACTATGAAGCCTGAGGTCCCGGGTTGGATCCCCGGTTGTGGCAGATATTTGCATGAAAAAAAGACTAATGCTTGCTCTGGAGTCTTGGATGTTTAATGTATTTATATATTTAAGTAGGTATGTTTATCTGTTGTCTAATACTCATATAACAAGCTTTGCTTAGTTTGGGACTAGATATTAATTTATAAAAAAATGTTCTATTTAAAAATAATTTAAATGATGCTACCTACACTTTATTATTTTTAAACATATAAATTGTTCACACATAGTATCGAGTTCCTTTTGATCCTCTCCTCCATTCTGTTTCCGATCGCGAATGTTTTATATTTTTATTTTGGATACTGACTGACGTATTGTTATTCTTTCAGGTCCAGTTTTCATGACAGGTTCAAGAGGCGCTCGTATCATTGGCATATCAGGGTTCAGGTTCTTCCGACACGTGACACGCGGGGTCAAAACCAGGTGGTTCTGCAGTGAGCAGCGCAACGGCTGCAAAGCTGTCATCTTCACCATTGGGGATGAGATTGTGAGATGCAGTAATGACCATAACCATGAACCTCCGCCGGATCCCCGAAAGCGCTATCAATTATAATAAGACGTATATACCTATGTATGTTGTTAGACACACAAAAATAATTTTACTGTCATTGCGCCATCATTGCGGCATTTCATCTTAGTCCTCTAGGTTGGCAACGCATCTGCAATTCCTCCGGGGTTGCGGGTGTCTATGGGCAGTGGTGATCACTTACCATCAGGTGACCCACTTACTCGTTTGCCTTCCTATTCATATGAAAAAAAAAAAAAAACAATTACTTTTGTGAAGGCTTTTCTTTGTTTGATCTTTTTTTGTGTTCCTCTAAATCAAACCTTTAATTTTTAAACGGTTCTTAATTCGACGCGTGCATTTTTTATGTATGAGACCACGCATAACTTTTTACATAGGAGTCCAATTTTCAAATTTTGATTCCATTTTCTATCTATACGCCCATTATCTTGCTAAACGTGGCCTGTAGGTCTTGTCGCCTGAGGCCCATAAGGGATAAAGACGTGAACTGTGTATGTATGTGTATGTATGTCGAATTTTGATAATTATTTTTTTATTGGAAAGGGTATATATATACACACACACACACACACACACACACACACACACACACACACACACACACAAATCACGGCTTTATCCCTTAAGGGGTAGACAGAGGCCTTTTTTTTTTAACCGAGAGGAAATCTTTATGGATGCCCTAGGCACGGGGATGCCTAGGGTTATGTTGGACTCTCCCCCCCCGGAGGGGTATACCCAAACTAAAAACTCTCCGGCGTTGCCTCAATCCGGTGTGACGGGGACGCAGTGGGGTCCACCACAAACGCCCCCCGGTGGCCCCGGCTTCCGCCAGGACCGCGCCAAGAAGGGGACGGCCCGTACGCTGGGCCCGTCTTCCCTTAGACAATGAGACCGTGCAATGCAGGTAGGTAATGCCCCGTTAAGGGTAGACAGAGCCTGAGGTAACAAGACCTAAAGGCCACGTTTAGCATGATGAAGAGGTATACCCCAAGGGTGTGGTATAAATTTCGACAATAAAAACAAGGGATGATTGATTGTTCACTCACTGATTTCAGTGCTAAGTTGTGTATTACAAACAAATAGCCTCAATAAAAAGATAAAAAAAAATCTTCAAAATGTAACTGATTTATTTTATTTGAAGGCGCTTTTATTTTCATTTTTTTTTTAGTTTTTCGAGTCTGTTGTTTCTGACACCTACTTTAGCCTGTTCATATACCGTTTCATAATCTGAATAAATATATGGAGAGATTGCTTTTGAATAATAAGACTGACTATTGACAAATTATGGATATTTTTCTGAAATAAATTACTATTATTATTTTATCAAAAATTATCAAATGTCATAAAATCAAGTACCTAATTAAACACAATAAAAATTATTTAGAAAAAAAAACTGCATTAACAGTTCTATTATTCTATTCTCCCTTAATGGCGGCCGTAAGGCATTAACAGTTGGTATGAAAACATTTTGCACAGACTTGGCTGTCTTGCACGTGAATAGCGGAGTAGCAAGGTAAATGTTTTTTTTTCACTTTTTAAGTTGTCTCGCTGTCTTTGTTCCTTCAGGTACGTCCTTTGCAATGCGATGTATGCAACCGGTATTGTTCGCAAAAGTCCCCCTCGCAATCTTACGGCCCTAACTCAGCGTAAAGGGGAATAATAAATATAATTCTCACAGTTCTCAGATGTTCGGGACCAGGTGATCGGAATACATTTGGAAATAATTTCGTAAGGAAGTGTTAAATGTTCGTTACTGTGCACAATTAACACATTTTGTAATTTCGATATAATAAAGTATAGAGAAGCAAAATAACAGGTTGCTTCCCATAAAAAGATGTGTTGTGTTACGTAAAAGTTACCAGTGGTTTTGTCAGTAATGGACGGAAGACGTGCAGAATTGAACAAAGGCGCAAAGGCGTCCCCCTTTACGAAGCTACACGGAATAACTTACCACCGGTTGCCCGCAACTGTCGCGATCTAAGTAGACTCACTGGATCTCAAAGAAGCTATCCAAATGAGTGAGTTATCTTCTTTATACTTATGGCTTTGAACATCGGCGTGTACAGATATCGCTGCTTATAAACAGAAGGGCCACAAATCAAAAACAAGTTTTTTTGGGGAGAGCACAATTAAAATTTTCATTTTATTTTTTAATTGTTTTTTTGCACTCCTACGTCCAATGCTTTTGAATCATAATACCGTCGATGCGTATTTTAATTCTCTACCTTTTGTTTATTTTAACGTTGAGGTAACTATAACCCAAAGACGCCTAGCAGCACATAAGTCCGTTTAGCATATAAAATTTTCTTCACAAGTAAATAAATAATTTGAATAAAAGGCCACAAGTCGAAAAAATAAAAATGTTTTCTTTAATTTTTTTATCACAACCAAGCTGAATAAACACAATATTATAATTAAAAAAAAGCATGAAAAAAAACTTATCTTTGCAAATTGCTATTTTTTAAATAAATCAAAAACTTAAATTTTAATTGTATAAAAAGTGTTTTGGCACCGTACAAAATAAATATTTAACAACAATAAATGCTTCTAGAACCTCAACAGGCATAAATAAGTATAGGTAAAACCATAATTATAGCTTCTTATGCAATTGTAATAATATCGTACCTTACTAGTTCTAACAAGAGATCAAAATTTTCACTTATTGTATAATATATTTTTATAATTATGCGATTTCTAAGCAATAATTACTAAATAACTTCTCAATTATTTATTACTAGCTATTGCCTGGGGCTTTGTCCCCACTAGATTTTTTTTTCATAATTTTACTATCTACAAACCATGTCCTGGCAATAAAGAACACAGCAAAAAAATAATTATTAAATTTGGTGCAGTTGTCCGGAAGTTAAGCGGTAGCTACGTGCATTTCGACGATTCATTTTTATTTATATAGACTAGCTGTTGCCCGCAACTTCGGCCGGGACGAATCAAATATAACCTATGTTCATCAGGGATAATGTAGGATTCTTAAGGTGAAAGAATTTTTCAAATCGGCCCAGTAGTTTCGGAGTCTATTCAACGTTATCAAACAAAGAAACAATCAAATCTTTAATTTTTAATATATTTAACAATCTTCTGTACCATCCGAGCTCGCAGATTTGCCAAAATCACTATCAGAATTTGAGCTAGAGTCATCATCAGAATCTTTGATAACTAAGTAAAGACTGAGAATCATGCTTCTGTAAATTGATGAGCGTTTTTTTTCTTTTCTTTGGTATAGGTAAATCTTGATCGGGCTCTTGTATTTGTTGATGGACGGAATTATTGGTTTTAGGTAGAACCATGTTCAAAATTCAGTGTGATCTGGTACTCATTCTGCAAGTGAAAATAAATACTTACACAAACTATAGATAGAGATAGGCAGAAAAAGACAAGGCAAGAATCGATACAAGTATGTTGCGTTGGTTTTGACATGGAAGAAAGGGTGAAAGATGAAAGAAAAAAGCAGAAATTAATAATAAAGCGAGTAGCATAGTGCCGTTGATTCAGGAGCGTCACAAACCTCTTTCATTTGAATGGTATTAAAGAAATAGAAATTTGCGCTTATAAGAATAGTTAGTTAAAATATAGATAAATAGTAAATGTGTGCTATTTTTATTGCACAACATAAAATACCATATCATAAAATAAAGGATTCCTGCCAAACAGCAATTCAAAATTGTATCAAAGCCTTTTTTGTCTTGAAAGAAAACATCGCAAAAACAACAATGTTTTGAGCAAAACAGACATTTTACAAAAAAAGTTGTAACAATAATAATATTATTGGATTTTTTTATTACTAAGCGGACACTTTCCGAAACATGGCACCTTTGCTTAAAAAATGATCCTGTCCTTCTTTGTTTTTATAAGCGAGACAAACACTTTTCAAAACGTGGCACCTTAGTCTTATAAATAATTGAGTACTTACTTGTTCTTTATAGGCGAAACGGTTGCATTCCCAAATGTGGCCCTGTTACCCATAAAATCCACAAGCTGAGGTGCGCTCGCGCCGACTGGTCGGGTCGCAACTCAAATAATGGCCGCTTTGCTCTGAACTTAACCATCAATGCGTAAAAATGCCGAAAGGGCGCATGCATAAAACTGCGATTTAGAGACCGATTTTGACCGGTGTCTTTGTGTCATATGAAAATAAGGTTGATTTTGGCCACATTTTTTAAATAAAAGTGATTTTGGACAATTTTGATTTGTGGCCCTTCAGTTTATAAGCAGCGATATTGGGACCGTGCGCGACGACAGCGCCACGTGATAGGCGGCCATTATGGACAATATTGTCACCGCTGTCAAACAAGAAGTAAGTAAATATTGTGAAAAATATTAATGAAATCTTGTGTTATTTTACTATATTACACAATTTTGGACAATGGTAGTCAGTAACATTATTGCCAATAATATTAAAATTGTTGTTTTCAGTGAAATTTTAGAGGTTAGGTAACTTACTTTTTTTTTCTTACGGCAAATATCCACTTATTTCTTTGGTCTCGTTTCCACCATGGTCTTGGAAATTGGTAAAATTTACAGTCGCTATTCTTCTTGGTGTTATTACAATTCACAACAACACATCTTACCAGGACCATATTTTTATCTCAAAAACGATTAGAAAATGTTTACTGCAATATGGATTTGACAGCTCAAGTCAGCGACAAAAATGACAATTTTAGCCGTAGCGAGCGCTGTGATCGTTTAGGCTACCCCCTCCACCCGCTTTGCACTCTGCCAATAGTGCAAAATTACTTTCCATGACATTTCGTTGAATCCCATGCGGTTTTCAAATTTAACGGCGTTTGAATAAGGTTCTTATTTATAAAAAAAATAATCTGACAGCTCTGCTGCATTGTATACATGACTTTAATATCATGTCACTAAAGTTGAAAACCGGATAAAAATCAATGAAATTTCATGGAAAAACTATATGCACTACACCTGTTTAGGTACTATCTTTAATCTTTCAAATTCAAATTCAAATCGTTTATTGATAATTATAGGTACACGTAAGTTAGATGACATATTTGAAGTAACCGCTATAATTTGCCTTTCAGGCGTACAATATTTGCTTTCTTATAATATAACTTTATAAAAAATTTCTTTAGTTTTATCTGTTTATCTTTTACTCTTTTAGAATTGGATGATTCAGTAAATGCTGGGATCACTAGTTTTTTTACCTGTGTACTTCTCCCTGTGTTTCTTTTAACTATGATGGTCTGGTAACTCTTTTCGTATTAAAGTGATAATGATGAAGTTTTAAAATTGCAGACGTATTGTTCTCGACCTCCTCCCGTGGGGCTCGCATACTCCTGGTAGGCGGTTTCAAGTTTACTCAGCAGTACAATGTTAACGGAAAGATTCGGTGGTTTTGCGGTACCCACAGACGTTTCGGCTGCCGTGCTGTCGTCTATACCATGGATGATGTGATCATCAGATGTAACAACTTTCATACTCATGCGATGGCTTGATGAATTTGGTTTCGAGTTTGTAAGCATTCTAATGCCCGCTATGCTTAGCTCGCCAGCATTTGCCATAACATCTGTAGGCTTCCTGGTGTATTGTTTCCCTTAATCATCAATTATCCTAAGGTTTCTTTGAACATGTTTTTGAGAATTCATTAAGAACATTAATCTTACCTACTAAATTATTGTAAAACTATTTTTCAAAGCGCAGTGTGCTCAATTTTTCAAAATTATAGCTACTGAAATTAGAACTTTAAAAAAACAGAAATGTAAAGCTGAACCTTCTCCTCGTCATTCCGTGATGCTTTCTTCTCTATACACACTAACCCAGGCAAGAAGACTGTTCTTAGAACAGTTATTTCTAATTAATTATTGAAAAAAGGGAAACTAAAATTGGGAAGTAAAAAAAAGTAAAGTAAAAGTAGTTAAGTATGTAGATTTGTAATTTAATTTAAATTGTTCCTACTAGTTATAAAATATTTGGCAACTCCTACTCCTATAATTATTATAATTTTGAAAGCTTGTGATGTTGTTTGTTTATAACATTCATAGTGTAAAATCCTGCAGTGTTAATTTAATATACAGTCCGGCCATAGAGATTGCACATTGCTCTACTCGGCTAATTTCGGCTTCGTAGAGCGTTATCTCGCTATAACTGACGTGAAGCTTGTTGTCTCTTTCCAAAGACCGAAGTGTAATCTTTTTGGCCGGGTACTGTACATTTGGTCGCATGATTGTGAGCACCGGTCGTTGAGAATTAATCTGATGAGATTATTAAATACCCTATAAGGAGTTATCCAACATTTACCAATCTCAGTAGTTAGATTATGCACATGCGCACTCTACCATTGAGGTCAGCAGTCCTCGGTCGGCGCTCGGAAGCGCTCGGCTTTGTCAATGAAAATAGTTTCGACTAAAAAGTCTAGCTAACCAATAAAATCATAATAATGTACAGTCGCCACAGGTGTTCACAATCATACATGTTCATCGCAGGATTCGATGAAGGGCCTAGAAGTAAATATCATCATCTTGTGACATACTGTAATGCCCGACTGAAACTGACCGTAACAAGTCGACAGTCTGACAAGAAAGTCAGAAAAGTCAAATCACAATATAAGTCACAACTCCACCCTTGGTCTTCGTCGTCATAATCAAAATCATTCTTTATTAAATTAATTTAACTCTCAATCGCTACAGCTGCTATCAGTTACGTCGGTAAAACTTCCTGGATAAATATAAAAGAACAATTCACAATTTCAGAGGTTATATTCACGAAATCTAATCGGGGGGCAGCTTTAGTATTCGTTCGAGGTTACAAGTTCTACAAGCAGCGCGCGCAAGGATCCAAGACTAGATGGCAGTGCGCATCCCACCAGCGAGGCTGCAGGGCATCAGTCATGTCCATTGATAAACACCTTGTCAAATGTAACAATTACCACAACCATCCGCTCCCTTCGCGTTTACCCTACCTTTGGCATAACGAAAATATGCAATTCTAGCCACATTTTTTTTTGAGATTCTGTCTCTCAAAAGATACCTACCTTCAAAAATTATGTTTCATTCATTGTTACTTACTGTTTTATATTCGTTCGTTCAAATATTTTCAATGCTTAGTGGGGTAAGGCGAACACAGACTCGGTGGTAGGATAGATTAAGAGATAATACCCTCATTTTGACGTCTGACTTTGTCTCAGCCTGTCAAATCAACTGATTGTCTATGGGGAACAATTTTCGAGAACTTGTATTGAACAACAAAATAGCATATACAACAAAATAGAATATAACATCCCGACAGTTAAAATTGTGAAAATGTTGATTGCAATACGGTGAACGCACACGGGTACCTACAAAAAGTATTATAGGTTATAAGTATAATTACAATAAATAAAATTTCTAATCCTTTAAAAATATTTACGTGATTTTGGATCTTTTATTTTCAGAAAGTCTTTCGTATCATTGCAAACCATTATTTAATCAGAAATGCTCTATTATGTTTTAAATTTGTGTTATAATTACACTTTACCTAATTTCGTAAAATAAGTTATCGTAGGGTAGTTATGAACTCTGTATACCAAATCCCATCTCGATGATGAGAGTTCGCTCCGTGTGAAATGCAAAGGCCAACTGAGAGTAAAATGTGACGTGAGCCGAAACCGAAACACCGCAAAAGCCAAGTTACACACCTCAATGTTCTAATAATAAAAATCTTTAATATAAATAATATTATTTTCAGAGGCAATATTCGCGGTCTCACCTCGCGGGGCTCCCATGCTGTGTATATCTGGCCACCATTTTGGTAAACACCGCACTGACGGCTACAAGACAAGATGGCGGTGTCGGTTCCACAAAACAGCCTTGTGTCGTGCAGTCGTGTTCACGAATCTCAACAATGAGGTTGTTACTTATAAAAGTAATCACAGCCACGGTCGCAAGCCTTTGTTTTAGAATTGATATTATTACTTAGTCAATTTGCGTTTCGTTAATATTGACATTCTAACGATCAGAATGCACAGACGCTACGATACATAGGAGCTATTTAGGCGCTCAAAAATATCTGAAATGTACCGTGTAACAGGTCCATTGTCTTCTTTCTATTTAAATATGTAGCTTATAATGTATTTCTTAAATATATTAAAAGACAATTTTTTGGTATACTTATTTAGTTTTACTACAAGGTTCAGTACCTATTCATAAACTAAAACCGTTTCATGTTTATTTGAGCCTTTTTTTAGAGATTCTAGGAATTCATGAATTTCATATTTGTTTAACTTATACATACAGTAGGTATTGTTTCTTTCTATTATCTTGTCGTGCTTGCCAAATTTTTTTTCTCTACCTATCTATTTTCTTGAGAGAGTCATGAAGATTCAGATCATCAGCAAGCACGACCGCTCACGAGTGTAGCGAGCGACTTAGTTGACTTTCACATTTTCCTCCTTACATTCTTATGGTATATTTGTAATTTAAAACTTACTCTTTGTCCGTCCCTAGTTTGATGCTCCTCTCAGATGAGAGGTTAACTAGTAGAGATCCCTTATGGGGATAAGTTCGCCTTTGTGCATATATTTCATTTTGTGAATTGTGTTTGTTTCTTTTTGTTTGTACAATAAAGCGTTTACTTACCTACTTACAATTTGACTTCAGTCATCCGCGCTTGTTCTTCAGGTGCAGAATTCCGACGTACCTCTCGAGGGGCTATAATACTTTGCATCTCCGGGCAAAAGTTCAGGCGGCACCGCGGGGACGGCCGCAAGGTGCGCTGGCGCTGCTGCTACAACCACGTCACCAACTGCAAGGCTGCCATACTCACGTACCAAAACATCATCATCAAGCACAATGACGACCATAACCATTTCCCTGACAGCGAGGCTTTAACTTGAAGTGCAATGAAACTTTATACTTGATGTTGTACTTTCTTGTTTTAATACTACAAATTTTGCATTGCAGTGTTTGCATTGTATAATAGTTACATGCATTATTTATATATTTATTTTCATTCTTGTACTGTTATTATGTTAATATTAGCTATTAATTTGTTAACCCTTAATTTGACATAGGTAATTAAAAAAAATACGGTTCAACTCGTTCAAGTCTCAGATAATTTTATTTTATTTACCTATCTAATTAAACGGCTCTCTGTTAGAGGTCGATTTTAACGATAAAACCGCCTTTTTTTTGTAGTTTCACTGTACTGATTTGTGATGTTTAAAAAAATTGTATTGTATGGTATTATATTCTGTGTTTGTTGACTTCTATGTGTTATTATGTTATTTTTTGCGTTGAAGAACCATATTATGTATTTTTTTTATATTGTTTATTAATTGGTGATCAATAAAGTGTCATTGTTGTATTGTAATTAATATAAATAAATCACCGTCAATTAGAGGGAGTATTTTAATACGTAATACATTACAATTGGATAATAGTCAAATAAGCCAAAGAAGAGATATTTATATTTTAGACACGGTCTATATTTTAGTATGTATTTGTTTCACGTAACACTTGATGTCAAATAACGATTAAAACGAATAAGTACAGTACCCGCCCATAAAGATTGCTCTTCGGTCTTTGGAAAGAGACAATTGGCGTCATGTAAGTTAGAGCGAGAGAACGCTCCACGAAGCCGAAATTAGCCGAGAAGACCGATGTGCAATCTTTATGGCTGGGTACTGTACTCTTCGTCGATGGTTTCTCTAAGTCATCAAAATGCATCAAAAAGCAAAGTGCAAGTCTCAAGGCCGAATTCGATGGCCATATCACGAAGCCTTTTGGCTATTGGTGAATCAGAAGTAATACTTGTCCGTATTTTTAGGAGCAGTCTACGTAAAAACAAACAAGGGTGGTCGGGCGCTGATCTTCCAAGGCTACAAATACCACAAACACAGGATGCAAGGGAAGAAGATCCGGTGGCATTGCGGGACGGACCAGAGGTTCGGGTGTCCGGCGATCGTGTTCACGTTCAACGACGAAATTGTGAAATGTAACAGAGAACATAACCATGTCCCGGTGTATCCTACGATGGGGATGAACGTTCGTCAGTTAAACTGGAATGTGCAGTTAGAACACTCAGATGTGTAAATAAGCGTAATAGGGAATACCTAACGCATTTTGTTGTAACCGTTTCTGGCCCTTTTATAAAACAATTACGTATTTAACAAATGCTTACAGTTTCCTTCATGTCACGAAAGCTACCTATAATAATTTGTGTATGGCCTACTTTCATAACACAAAGGAAGGATTGGTTTTTTTAATCAACTCTTTGATTGCATACACATTTTTGTTTGAAAACGACTATTTTAGGTGCAGTATATGTAGAAACAAACAAGGGTGGTCGGGCGCTGATCTTCCAAGGCTACAGATACCTCAAGCACAGTATGCAGGGGAACAAGATCCGGTGGCATTGCGGGACGGACCAGAGGTTCGGGTGTCCGGCGATCGTGTTCACGTTTAACGACAAAATTGTGAAATGTAACAGAGAACATAACCATGTCCCGGTGTATCCTACGACGGGGATGAACGTTCGTCAGTTAAACTGGAATGTGCAGTTGGAGAACCCGGATGCGTAGGGACTGACGCATTTGGGCATAATTCTGAAAATAAATCCGCTCACCCTTTCTCTCGAATTATACGACTTCGATGGCAGTTCTGGTCACAATCATCAGCACTGTTCGGAAAAATTACCATTGTGTTGTGACCGTTTTAAGTGCTTTCATAAGCATAATATTGACCAATATTTATTAGATCGTTTGTTTTTGATATCTACTGTTAAAGTAACGTGCTTATAGGCTCTAAAATTTTAGATGTTACTACATCTATATAATTATCTAGTCTAGCATAAGCAATTAGTAAATTTCTTTATATTATAGAGGGCAAACCATGGAAAACAGTCATACCGGCTCGAATCGTCACCAATCAGTTTTTAGTACGTACTTAACCATACTTAATTTCTATAGTTATAGTATGAGTCATGATATGAACTTGTGTACTCGCATTTCAAATACAATACAAAGATTCTGTGCTTTTGGTCTTTCATTTTAGAAAATGCACTTAGTTAAATAAACGTCTCTCAAAAAAACGATGAGGCTTCGTCACATCTCTTTCTCATAGGGGTAGGCAGGGACTTCTTTGTCCAACTTGCTACAATCCTGACATGCCTCTTTCGCTTCATCCACATTCATCAATCTCTTCGTACATGCTCGCTGGTTTCGGGTACTCCTGACCTGACCTTTTATCAAAACGTCTCCTATTTGGTCCCGGAACGTCCGTCTAGGTCGTTCCCTCCCAACGCAACCATTTACTTTCTTTGATTCTTTCTTACTCTCCCCATAGATCTATTTAGTTAGTCTACTTTCATCCATCCTCTCTACGTGACCAGACCAACTAAGCATACTTTTTTCTGCCCTAGTCACTATCACTACATAGTATAACTATGTCCCTATGTCCCTATGTATGCTTATATGTTCAAAACTACACAACAGATTTTGATGCGGTTTTTTTAATAGATATAGTGATTCAAGAGGAAGGTTTTTATCTATAATGCTACGCAGACGAAGTCGCGGGCAGATGCTAGTATTTAATAATTTAGCGCTTAGACATGGCTGTTAATTAATCTACCATTTCAGGGCCTCTGTTTCTAGATACTTCTAGAGGCGGCCTAATGCTGTATTACCAAGGCTACAAGTACCATAGAAAGCGCCAGAGCGGTCGAAAGATATCGTGGAGTTGCGGCACGAGACAACGGTTCCGCTGCCACGCTATCGTGTTCACTGTTGATAATAAAGTCATCAAAGTGAAGAAGGAACACAACCACGAGCCTTTGTTTTGGTAAAAGTATGAGACTGCAAGAGAGGATTAATTTGAAAAAATATATAATTGTACTGGTTAGCCAGTGCATTATATACATCTATATCTATTGATCTCATCTATACTACACGTCTATATTAATTCTATCTATTTTATTCTATATACAATTATATGTATAATAAGTCAGAAGACAGTTCGTGTTTGTACATTAAATAAATTCATCAAAAATATAGTGTTAACGATTAAAGAAGAGTCATAGAATCACAAAAAAGTAGATTTTATAACTCTTGTCTGTATGTATGTATGTAGGTACGGCTGTGTGTATCTATGTCTGGGTTCGCTAATTTCCAAAACTACGCAACGGATTTTAAAGTGGTTTTCAAAAATTGTTTAAACTTATATACGAGCATATTATAAAGCTTTATTTTAATGAAATCTTTTGGATCAAATTTTTAACGGAGATAGCTGGTACCCTAAGATTAACATATGCTACTTTCTATCCCGGAAAATTTCATAGATCCAACATGCCAAAGGTCGTCTAGACAAGAGTCGCAACGCAAATAATTGCTGCAGAGTTTAATAAAACTTGAACGTGTGCGGTTCTCAGAGACGAAAGTTAATATTATGATTATTAGAACTTAATCAACGTCTCTTAGTGTGAAAGTTAACATAAAATACCCTGTTGGTTGTATTGACTGAAAGCGTGCTTATGTTTTGTGAAAGTTGCTTTCAGAATTGATATCTGAATGTCCGTGTAGTTTTCAAACACGAATCCGATACCTACCAGAAATGGCCGCCATTTTGAAATCATTAGTTTTTGGTTAATTGTTCTCAAAATCGATATCTGAAGTTCCAAATGGTCTCCAAATATGAATCCGTTATCGGAAATCGAAAAAGTAGATGCGACAATGTTTCCGAACATTATTTATTCCGGCGCGTACATTGGCCTATCACTGATTTCCGTGGAGATGAAGGCTTAATAAATATCGTCGCTTTTCCTCTTTTGCATAATTTTATTTGGTCATAATAATCGTTAGTAGTAAAGAATATTCCATGTTAGCATAAAATTGTGTACCTATAGTTCAGGAATATCGGAAAAGTCATCAGAATGTAGCAGATTAGTTTACTATCGATTGTAAAAAAACTACTTACTGTTTCAGAAATAAAACGCTTTATGACTATCGAAAGTTATGACAAACTGTACTTTCGGAATTTTAATTTTACGGAATAAAATATAGACCTCATAAATTCATAATCCCTGGTTAAATTCTAATACTTACTTCTCGATCTCAACCGAATCCTGAAGTCCCGTTCCGAGTTGTAATGATATAACTTGTGAACGAGAATCGCTTAAATTTAAAACATTACAGTCCCAGCTCTTAAAATACCATTCGGGTTTGTCTTGTTGTCTCCCTCACTCGGCCGATTCAAGTATCAAACCTACAAGAGTGAAAACAGCGAGAAGTGTAACCCTGATGGCATTCTAGAGCTCACTGACTTTACATGATTACACTTGGTTCTTAATAAATCCTCTGTTTCAGGGCCACTGTTCCTAGAGACCGCAAGAGGCGGCCAAGTGCTACATTACCAGGGCTACAAGTTCTATCGAAAACGTCATACCGTTTTCAAGACCTCATGGAGCTGTGGCGCTAGAAGGCGACTCGGTTGTCCCGCCATCGCGACCACTATTGACAATCGTGTTATCAAATACCAAAATAAGCATAACCATGATCCTTTGTTTACGGACTATAGTATGAATGAATTACAAGACAGAATTAATTTTAAAAAAGTTCAAGAATGTGCTGTAACTATTTCCAATGTTCACAGCAGGCAAGTCCCTCGGGCAAGTTCTGTGGTTAGTTCTAAGATTGCTATTACGAATGTGAGGAGATGCATGCCTCCAAGCTAGCTCTAAACCCATGCGATATAACAACGAGGAGTCGGAATAAAAAGCTTAAGTTGGAATCGTACATCATGGGTCCTAATTAATATCCTACTTCCTACTTAATATTATAAATGTGAAAGTTTGTGAGTATGTTTGGATGTTTGTTACACACGCCAGAACGGCTGGACAGATCTGGATGAAATTTGGAACATAGATAGATTATAGTCTGGAATAACACATAGGCTACCTACTTTTTATCCCGGAAAATTGCGTAATTCCCGCGGGATAGCGATAAACGAATTCTATGCAGACGAAGTTGCGGGCAACAGCTAGTAAATAATAGATTTATAAATAATTGCCTAATCCTTTATTTTAATAGCCAGTCGCTTTAGTTTCCAAAATGCTACAGTTAATTCATCTATCCTTCTTTTTTCTTGTATTTCATACTTAAATTCAATAGGGATAAAAAAAATATGAGTATGCGTAAGAAAATGCATTTTTTTCAATCATTTTTATTAAAAGCTTATTGAACAGAGATTTTAAGTTTAGAGAACACTAGCGACCCGCCCTGGCTCCACACGGATGCCACCAGTGTTTCTCTACTATATTATGCATGTATTATACATACCTACCTTCCTCTTGAATCACTATATCTATAAAAAAATCGCATCTAAATCCGTTGCGTAGTTTTAAAGACCTAAGCATACCAGGACAGATAGACAAAGCGGAAATCGAATTTGTTTTATACTATGTATTACAGATATTGAATGATAATAGCTAGTTATTTTAGGTCACTTGTATTTACATTTACACGTTTAATTTTATAGAAAATAAGGTAGGCCCTCACCACATTCGACGACGTGGTTGTACAGAAAAATAATGTACATAACTGCCGATAACACCGACAAAAATGTTTAAGCTAGTAAAATGATTTATTACAACAGTTAAATTTTTCATTTAAGAAATCGGATCTACAGTTAGCGTTTTATTTAATAAAATCAGAGATTACGCATGGTCCTCAATCAATTCACAGTTTCAGGGCCTCTGTTCTTAGATACCCCTAGAGGCGGTCGAGTGCTGTACTACCAAGGCTACAAGCACTTCCATAAGCGACAGAACAGGCGAAATACATCTTGGAGCTGCGGTAACCGAAAACGGTTCAACTGTCCTGCTGTTGTGTTGACTTTTAAAAATAAAGTTATAGAAATCAAAAGAGAACACAACCATGAACCTTTGTTTACTGATAATAGCATATTCAAATTGCAAGAGAGGATTAATTGGAAGAAATCTCAAAGGGCTATCTCCAATGGTCTAGGCAAATGGAACGTGATTCCACGGACGAGTTCTGCACTTAGTGCTATAACTATTTCGAATGTTAGAAGATGCCGACCTCCACGAGCTAGCTCCAAAACCAGGCGATATGATTGGAACGAAGACCAGGTGGACTCGGATTAAAAAGGTCAAGAAGGAATCATACACATGGGTTCACCAACAAACTCGTACAACTGCGATTACATACACAAATCACGTCTATATCCCTTACGGGTAAACAGAGCCTGAGGTAACAAGACCTAAGAGGCCACGTTTAACTGCGATTTATAATATATAATATACTCAGCGGCAAAAAAATTGGTAGAGCCTCCATACAAAATTATCTAAGAATATTGTATACATGCGCGGGCCAAATTTTTTGCCGCTCAGTATAGTTTAGCTCTACTGCTTTAGTTTCCAATGGCTACAGTAAAGCATACAATTTTATTTTATGTTCCATTTTTAATTATAAACGTTTTCAAGTACATACATTCTAGTTTTACTACATTTTAATTCATAAATTACCTTTATCCTTGAATTATTCACCAAATCGGTCTAAGAGTACGCCCTTACTAAATTTCAGGACCCATTTTCCAGGAAACCCAACGAGGGGGTCGCATGTTGTTTTACCAAGGGTACAAATACCATAGGAAACGACATTATGGCCGCAAGATCGTGTGGCATTGTGGTACGCATCAGCACAAGGGATGCCTCGGTATGCTCACGACATTCGACGACGTGGTTGTGAAGACAAGCAATATACATAACCATAACTGGTTTTAATTTACCGACAGAATACTAAGCCAGTAAAGTGATTTATTCCAAAGGTAAAGGAAAGATACGTCATTTAAACCTAAAACATGGAATGCGGTTGAAGTAAGTGGTTAGAGTCAACTACAAAGAAACTTCGTAAACAATTCTGCAAGCAGAGTGGTTTAAGGTTTTGTAAAGAAGGTGACGACAAAAACAAGACCCTATTACAGTCCGTGAGCTGTTAGGATGCCAATCGGGTTAGTCTTGCTGTCTCACTCACTCTTATTGGTTTGATACTTGAATCAGCCGAGTGAGAGAGACAGTAGGGTAGGACTAACCCGAATAGTTTTCTAAGAGTTCACGGACTATACTAAAATTCCGCTGTCTCACTATCAGTTGATTGGTCACATATCTGTGGTTTAAATTTGAAAAACCCTTACATTTCGAAACTACCTTAAACTGAGTTTTAACACTAAATTGAGTATTTTTTCTAAAGTATTACGATAAAAAGATGATTTGATATTGACAATATTTTTTTACCATTTTTTTATGCTGTGATTAAGGTAGCCGAAATGAATAAATGTGTTAAATTGAATTGTTATGTCTTATTCTATGTATTATAAATATTTTTTTAAATTACGGACATCTTGATTGTTGTCATCAAAGAACGGTAGTTGCTTCTAAGATTTCAAGATTATTTAGGATATTAACCGTGTTATGTACAATTTACAGAACCGTTTTTTCAAGTAACCACACGGGGAACACGCATCATGTACCTAAGAGGGCACAAGTACCATCGCGAAAGGCAAAAAGGAGTAAAAATCCGGTGGCAATGCGGAACTCACCAGAAAAGAGGGTGTCATGGCTCAGTGACAACGTTCGAAGACAAGGTTGTCAAAATGTCCACACACAACCACTTTCCGTTATTTGATATGTATTTACAAGGGAAGAATAGTCTTTACGGATAATGTGTTGTAATCTCTTTGCTAACCACTTATGTTTTAGTTTTAATCTTTTGTACTTAATTTTTTTTCTAATATTTTTTGGTCTATCTTTTTGTTTGGTCGAATGATCGTTTCGTTTAAAATTTCTTCAGCGGTAACTGAAAATAGTTTACGTGGTTTTTGCAGGAAAACAGTCAGGTTAGATTTATTTTATAAGTTTCCTGAAAAGTCTTTGATTGAAGTATAAATTCAGATTAGACGAAACGATCATTCGACCAACCATTACATTAGACCAAACAATTATTCGCCCATCCGACATAGACCCTAATAATAAATTGAACACTCCATTGTTTAGAAAAATAAACATAAACATGCAAGGTAAAATGCACAAAGGCAAACTTGTTCTCGGTATGTACCATTGTGTACTTACCTAGACTTGTATATTTAGATAAATAAGTATAAATCGCATAGTTGTCTGGGGCAGCTGCTAATTTAATTGTCTTTAATCAAGACATAATGAATGTACCAATTTTTTTATTTCCTTCTTTTCTTTCAATTACATTTTCGAAGCTCGCACCTATTGGCCTAGTCCCAAATTAAACAAATTTTGTATAGTCGATGAAGCAAATGTTTATTATTTGTAAAGACTGTTCTAAAAATCAGTAAAAACAATTAGATTGTGTCACATTGACTTGTAAGTGAAAATAGTTTGTGACGTTGTTAAGCACAAATGACTATGCGCCTTAGGGTGGTAAAACATTTCTTGGTCGACTATACCTACTATGGGTACTATGAAACGGGACCTCAAGGCTTGTATTATTTACCACTAAGTTTTCGAAAATTAGTATGTACATTTAGTATTTACTTCTTTAGTTTTATTTTTAAGCGAATAAGCAATGTTTTTATAAATAAATAACTATCAAATCGTTATTTGTTTCAGATAATTAATTTAGATAGGTACCTATATTTGTATTTAGATACATGTAAAGTTAAGAACAATAAAGAGAAGCTAGAATTAAATCTTGTTCATTGCCCTCCATCCCATACCATAAATATATTTTTCTAATTTCTTGAAACAACAAATTGCCAAACTCTTTGGGTCTAATAAAATTAGGTCATTTCTCGTTTACTTAAGTTTCTAATCTAATACGCTAATTTAGTATCTCTAGCGAGACTTACGGTGTGAACACAATTGTACTCATTTAGCGTTTCTTCTTTTCAGTTTACTTCCAGCCAACGCGATTCGGAGGCCACACTCTCTTCTATAAAGGCCACAAATTCTACAAAGAACGCAAACTCCGCTTGAAGGAACGCTGGCATTGCGTGGCGCGACAGAAAATTGGTTGCACGGCGACTGTTACTACAGTTCTTGGGGAAATCGTAAAAGTACAGAATGAACACAGTCACCCCGTAGACTTGAGTATCTTGCCGGATGAGTATAGATACTATCTGGAAAATTCTGGGCATGTCTTTGAGGTACCGATTAAGCAGGAGTGCTATTCTTCGAATGTTCCGCAATCTTCTTAGAAAGAAGTCGCTTAGCTGAACGTTAGATATAACTATAATCTAGCTAGATAATGGATGTATGAATACAAACTAGAAGCCGTGGTAGCCTAGTGGTTTGACCTGTGGCCTCTCAAGCAGAGGGTCGTGGGTTCGAATCCCGGGCTCTGACTATTTCGAAATATATATACGATATACATACATACCGTCACGCCTCTTTCACAGGGGTAGGCAGAGACTACTTTGATCCACTTGCTACGATCCTGACATACTTCTTTCGCTTCATTCACACTCATCAATCTCTTCATACATGCTCGTCGGTCTCGGGTACTCCTGACCTGACCTTTTTCCAAAACGTCTCCTATTTGGTCTCGGAGCGACCGTCTAGGCCTTCCCCTCCCAACGTAACCATTCACACTCCCCATATAGATCTGTTTAGTTAGTCTACTTTCATCCATCCGCTCTACGTGACCAAACCAACTAAGCATACTTTTTTCTGTCCTAGTCACTATATCCTCTTTCACACCAGCACGTTCCCTTATCACACTTTTCCTTATTCATTAGATATCTCATTTCAAATTTACCATGATCTTTTCGGTGAAGGAAAACATCGTGAGGAAACCTGCACACAACTGCGAAGCAATTCAATGGTGTGTGTGAAGTTTCCATTCCGCACTGGGCCCGCGTGGGAACTATAACCCAGGCCCTCTTACTCTGACGCCTGTGCCCAGCAGAGGGATAGGGTGGAGATTATGATGATACAAAGTTAAGCAATTTTGCATTGTTATATCGCATCTCTTGTCAATTTCTTATGACTGTGTAGGATAAAAAATAATGGAAAAGGAATTGATTTGATCGGATTCCGGCAAACGCAGGAACTAGTATTTTTAATGGGTAACCTTGTACCTTTTGACCTGGGACCTTATTTTAACCTTAGTATGTAGTATTTTTATATTTTATTAAGTTTGGGTCTCGGTATATGAATCTTTTCCTTTGGTAATGGGTCTGTTTTTTATTTTTGACATGAATCATTGTAGATTATTAATTTAGAATGGTAAGGTTTTTATGCGTATTACATTATATTTAATTTCGTTATTATTGACAACTTATGTAGGTTAGGTAGTAAATGAATGTTACATGTAATAAAAATTATGAATTAAGACCACATTAAGACTATTAAAAACGCATTCCATTGTTATTATATTAGTATATGCAACTGATACAAACTAAGGGTCCTTAAAACATCAGAGCGGTTTTATGAAACGAACCTTGGCGAGTTTCATAATAAGGTCATACCACAGTGTATAAGTCCTAAATATGTACAGTTACATACAACATTTTATCTATACGCATAATCTTAAGTACTCTAAAATGTGTTTGTAAGCTGAAAATTGTAACATCATAATAATATCGATTTCGGTAGCATTATAACACTGCTGTAATGCTGCTCCATTACGCATGGTTTCTGAGCGTATTATAGAGTATGTTAAGAGTGTAGATAAAATGGTTATTGGCATAGTTATACAAGCACCACTTATTTTTTTTTTAATAATATACTTGCACGTTTAAAAAAATAAATAATACCACATCAAAATTTGATTCTCATTTAAATATGACCAGCCACCATGTTTTTAATGTCCTTGTCTTTAATAGCACCTGGGTACAGTGGCGTGCATGGTGGGTCACCAGGCTAGGCAGCGACGCATAGACCATGTTGGTCTGGAAGCAAAAAAAACAGAATGTCCCAGTTGCTTCTCTTTCCCAAAAAAGCCCATCGAGAGAATAGGCGAAAATCTTAGCAATCATGTTATAGGCGACGGGGCTAGCAACCCATCACTATTTTGTTTCCTCTTTCCACCTTTACGCCTACAATCTTTCTAAACGTGGCCCTTAGGTCTTTTTTGCCTTAGGCTCCGTCTGCCCCTTATGGGATAAAGACGTGATTTATGTATGCATGGGAACACTAACCAACTAACATGTATTTTCCAGCTCAAGTTAGAACCGCAAACAACGGCGAGATACTGTATGCCAAGGGATATAAGTACTACCGTCAAATGCAGACAGGGTTCAAGACGCGGTGGCACTGTGGGGACCGGCAGAAACTGGGCTGCCCTGTCTCTATCGTGACCGTGAGCAGCAAGATCATCCACTCTGACAACAAACACATACACCCTCCGAACAAGGACTTTTATTAGACAATGTAAAGAAAAAGCTGCGAAGCAATTCAATGACGTGTGTGAATTATAATGTTATATGTATATAAACATCATAACTTCTCTACAATATGTTTAGGAACGATTAGCAAATGGCCTACATTAAGAAACCTGTATCTGTGGTCAGGGGCTTGCAGTGGATTTTGATAGAGGGTAGGCGTATTGCCAACAAAACCCGTATTGGTACGAAGCGTGTCGGGCACATTTACGTATGCTTACAAGCACTGCTTATATGCCTGTAAGGGATGAACGCGTCTGTCTGTGATTGTATTATAATGTTTACTTTAGAGTATCAATATCGATACTCTAATGCGTGGCTGTGTTAAAATGTTTAATTATTTATTTATTTTCCGTTCATATGTCAACAACTGCCTATCTTAGTTGCATATTTACCTCTTTTAATCAGGTTCACTGGAAGTTCGCCTTTGTATACTCTCGGGCGATATCGTATATATATATCGTATTTTAGTCATGTGCAATAAAGAGCTACTAACTATACAATAAATTATTTGTATTCATTATATGGAAACGCCATCATATTTAGACTTTATGCTAACTGTTTATTCGTAGATAACAGCAATAACTTTGTCTATTAATCTTTGAAATTTGAAACGCTTTACTATTGTAGCGTCTTTTTGGTGTTAGTGATAGTCGAGTCTGTGTAACTTATGTTAATTTAAATCATGTGGAAGCGGTAGGAAGGTGGGTTCTGGCATGAAAATATACATGTGTCGCACAGACAGGCGTCAGTTTAAACTCATGAATGTTTGTTTAGTAATCAGATATATGTAGATGAATGTTCCTAAAAATGTTGTGTACATTATAATTATAACAAGCTTCTGCCCGCGACGTCGTCTGCGTAGAATTATACATATGAACCTTCCTCTTGAATCACTCTATTTATCAAAAAAAAACCATCAAAATCCGTTGTGTAGTTTTAAAGATCTAAGCATTCATAGGGACAGACCGACAGCGGAAAGAGGCTTTGTTTTATACTGTTAGTGAGTGTTAGTGATTCTCAATATTTAATGAAGTCTAGTCCTTAATATAAGTAATGAATAAAGATCACAATAATAAACGGTTTGTAGTAGCCTGATAATCGCATTTAAGACTCTTCTTACCCGACTTAAAAACAAAAGGAGTTCGTTTTCATTTTTTTAAAACGAGAAACCAAACGAGCACCTTATGGTAAGTGATCGCTATTACCCATAGACACATGCAGCAGCAGAAAGATTACAGATGAGTTGCCAACATAGAGGGCTAAGAGGAATAGTATCTTGTGCTATTGCACAATATTTAAAAAAAATCTGCACATGTGAACCAAATTTATGATCATTCGACCACTAAAAGTTATTGTGGGCGTAGATGGAAAGGAGTATGAAAATAGTGATGAGTTGCTTGCCGTGGTATGGACATGATTCCTAACATTTTCGTCCTTTCCCTCGATGAACTTTTACGATCTGCGCGTGAGAAAAGCAGCTGGTACATTCACTGTTTTTCCTTTGCTCCCAGAACAGCATGGAAGATGACCGAAAATGAGCATAATTCCAATTTTTTTTTTCAAAAAACGAGCAGCTGATTTGTGTTGCTTTTATGATGAAAACAATGATTATTAACAGAAGTGTAACTTTCAGATCCCACATTCATGGCGTCCAGGAAAGGAGGCCGGGTGCTTTGCTTCTCCGGCTACAAATACCACAGGGAGAGGCAGAGAGGCATCAAGACAAGGTGGCACTGCGGCTCGCACCTCAGATTCGGATGCTTAGGAACCGTTATTACAATAGACGACAAAGTTGTCAAATGCAACAACGTACACAATCATGATGAGACAGTGTATGAGTAACAAGATGCCTTGAAGTTGTTTAGGAATATTCCAGCAGATTGTTTGGTTAGTTAGTGGTTGCATATCGGTTTAGGTTTTTATCGCAAATTTGATTCAAAATTAAGTAACTCCTTTAACGCGCTGCGCTTTGACCACCGACAGTTGTATCGTCAGTTGTTTTGAAGGTAGTTGTTTGTGTACAATAAAAATCATAAAGAAAAGGGTAGTTTGATAAAATATATGAATGTACCCACATTATGTTTATTTATATGTTTGTAACTGCTCATTAAACTTTGATAATGATCCCGTAAAGGGACCGAAACGCGTCAGTGTTTGTGTGGTGTAAGGGATAATTAAGTTTGTGGGATTTATATGTGTTTTATGTGGCAGTAGTGGTGGCAGGGATTGCATAAAAAACATATATATTTCACACAGGCTTAGTTATCTTGCACGTGAGTAGTGGAGTAGCAAGGTAAATATTTTTGTTCATTAAAATGGACCTCCGCAAAGTAACGCCTGATTTAATAAAATATTGAAAATATTTGTCAACCATAATTAAAGATTCTGAAAAATATATACAAGAGAGAAGAGTCAAAAATAATTCATTACACGCATTCGATGCCTATATATAAGAGTACCTATTCAGTCAAATTAATTGAACCATCTGCTGAAGTATTCCGATTTAGTTTTAAGACACTGTAATAGGAACGGAAGGAAGTTCGCCTACCAAATGAATTTCAAAACACGAGACAATGTGCAAGTTCATTACGGGCTCGAAAGGAAGTCATGATAACAGTTATCGATCAATGCCGCATTGTAACTCGCACAATTTTTCTCACACGTGTAAGAAAATCTTTTGAAACAAGTGACGTAGATGTTTCATAAAACCATTCGAATGGTGATACCCTGGAGAATCTTTTCTAATTAAAGGTCTAACAAGTTAATGTACGTTAATGAACAATCTGACATTTACTTAGAAATGGTTCTAAATTTTACGTTAAATTTCTAAAATAGCGAGTAAGCGTTGATTTTTTTAAATTGTTTTTTATGTTTTGGCACATGGTTGTTTTAATTTTAAAAACTTCTTTAGAGAGATTAATTGTTCTTGGTGTTTAGGTATAAAAGGTGTTTCTCTATTGTTGCAGGTACAAGATCTCTCTTCTTCTTCTTATGAAGAAACCGTGTGTTATTCTTTAGCGGTTACAAAAAACACATGGAAAGACGAGACGGCTCTACAGCTAGGTGGTGTTGTGGTACTTACTGCAAATATAGCAGTTTGGGGTATGTAAGCTTGTCCGGGTGGAATCTTACAACAAAATTTTGAAGCAGATATCCTTAACCAATTGAGGTGAAATTTTGCACACTAGTGGAAGTCGGATGACAATACAATAATCTGGCAGTAAATTATGGTGGCCAGGCCAGGACCATCTCCACAAGAGGGAACTCTTCAACGGCTGGTCCAAAAACTTGAAATTGGTACACATTATTTAGGACGGATGGGAATGCAAGTACAGTCAACAATAATTACAGTCAGCATAATAAAGCTTGAATCAAAAATTTCATTTTTAGATTACAAAAACTTGCCTTACAAATACCTTACAACGCACTGGCATCGCGTAAAGCGCTGCGGGTGTCTATAGACAGTGGTGATCATTTACCATCAGGTGACCCACTAGTTCGTTTGTCTGGCCTCTCTAACATAAAAAAAAAACTATCAAGGATTTTTAAATACTAGGACGCTAGAGGTTATGGTCTGTTTGGCGAGCGTGTCCGCGATTTTTCAGCGCACAATTGAAATCCTTTTTGTAGTAATAGCTGAAGGCGTAACGGTATTAATAGAGAAAACATGCGTGACAGACCCGACTAAAGAAAAGACATATCTTTTCGATAACTTAGACAGCTTAGACTTCCAGCTGTCGCTTTTATCGACACGGGATCTCTATCTTTTGTTGTTGTCTTGAGCAAGAAAATGGTCGATACTTAGCTAATCCCTGATTATCCCTGCGTTTATCCTGTCTATTTGTTTCTGCCACCTACTTAAACTGTCTCCAACTTATTTTTCTTACTGGTTGTCTGGTAGAGATCGCTATTAAGCGATAAGACCGCCTATTGTCTACTTCGTTCTTTGTTTCTGTATTGTTTTGTACTGATTTGTGGTGTTCAATGAAGAGTATTTGTATTGTATTGTATTGTAATCGCTTTATCGCCCTTGTGTCTAACATAGTTTTCGAGACACTATAGGTATTTCAATTGTTACAGAATATCCCGTTTTCAAACCCAGCAAACGTGGTAAACGTATATTATACTTTAAGAGCTACAAGTACCATTTGGAGAAAGAATACATTATGAAAACTAGATGGTCATGCGCAACTCATCGGAGACGTGGTGGATGCACCGGCTCCGTTTTAACCTTCGAAGATAGAGTTGTCAAGTCAAGTAGCCACAATCATTACCCAGTTACAGAGGAGGAGTGAAGTTGAAACGGTGTTTGTTATTTCTACGATATCGAAATTTCAATGGAGAATATTTGATTTTTATTGCTTTTTCTTCCTGTTTACTTTACCATAAACCCACCTTCAGCAAATGCTCCGAAAATACCAACGGATTAATGTAGTAGTACTCGACTAATATGTAAATGATTCGTTTATTTCAAAACGTTTAAAGCTCTAGGCAAGCGCAGCGTAGGACGTCCACCAACGAGGTGGACGGATGACCTGTTTAAAGTCGCGGGTTCACTGCGGATGCAAGCCGCTTTTACCGAGGCAACTGGCTATGGGGAGGTCATAGAACATACCCAACGGTGGACATCCTATGGCTGATATAGTGATGGTGATGACAGATTTTGTGTTAATATTACCTGACATTTAATATTTTTACAGAGCATCTCGTATTTTTACCTAGCATACGTGGGAACCGTATCCTGTACTACCGAGGTTACAAGTACTATCGTTGGAGGGAGGGTAACAGCAAATCACGGTGGCAGTGCGCGACCAATCGCAAAACCGGATGCACTGGAGCTGTGACGATATTTGAAGATATAGTTATTAAGTCGAGTAGTCACAACCATGATCCGGATGTTGTTTTCTCTCAATTTAGTTGATAGACCCGCCACGCTGGCCGGAATAATACAAAAAGTTTTAATATAAAGAGAATTCATACAAGTACATACATTATAATACCACTGCAGGACGGTCTATGAAAAATGAAAAAAAAAATGAAAATGAAATTATTTATTTCAGACAAGACAATCAATTCAAGTTATTAAAAATTAAGTTATTAGTAAAAAATGAAATGCTCATTGGATTTGACATGCATATAGTTATGTTAGTTAGTTAGCTATGTATGTAGTTTGAAAAAAATTGAATTCCAATAAAACTTCGAAAATTAACGCTTAATTTATTTAATCAATTATATAAATACTCGTAGCACTTACAATAAGAAAATATAATAATAACTTGACTGTATTTACAATTGTGTTCTTTTTGGTAGCTTAATTTGTAACCAACCAACTATGTGTCAATATAATCTAATAAAATGAACTCTAAAGTTGTGGCAGAAATTTTGCAAGTAGTAGCTTGTATTATGAATGTAGGGAAATCCGATGAAAATGCAATAAAAAAGTAGGGGAGACCGAGGCGAGTTGAGGCAGAGGTGAGTTGATACAAAGCCTTTTTCTCTGCACCTATAACAGTTAGCAAGGTCACAACTTCGCACAAACTGTGGAGTGTAGAAAGAGCAACGAATTAGCGAAGTTACCAGCCCGATAAACTATCACAGTTCAGGGAAATCGGCTTTGTTTCTACTCACCTCTGCCTCATCTCGCCTCGGTCTCCCCTACACACGATTAGTACCTAGGTAAAAGTGTTTTCAGATTTTTTTATTGCATTATAGAGCAGGTTTATGTGGTGTGGTGTCGGCACGCATATTATTACCGCATAATGGTATAGTGTATTCATTTATGTTTTCCAGACCGACCTGTGTTCAAACTCAGCAGACGAGGCAACCGTGTATTATACTATAGAGAGTACAAGCATCACAAAGAAAGGGAGTTTAATAACCGTATTAGGTGGCAATGTGGGACACACCGCAAAGGTGGCCGATGCACCGGCTCGGTCACTACCATGGACGATGAGGTCTTAAAATCAAGCGGTCACAACCATGCCCCCATTTCAGACTGATTTAATCTTTGTCAGAAATAAATACGATACGCAACGTCTTGAGTATGTTTGGTGTTAGTATGCAGACACAATATTTTTACGCACAATAAAATTGTAAGCTTCCGATCCAAAACAACACAAGATTTAAGTCTGTATTGCAGGCATGGTGTCATAAGTGCCAATTTACTAATTTATAAATTACAGAGGTACCATTTGTATTTATTTTGGTTTGTATAGCAGTAGCCTCCCTAGCGAAATCAAGTTTTATTACAAACCACACCGTTGGCGACAGCCGACCTTTTTATGGATTTTATGTTTTTTTATTCTTTTTTTATTGTTTCAATTTTGTTTTGTGTAAGTCAGTGTATGATTTGTACGTCACTGTTTCAGTTTCCATTAAATAACTAAAATACTAAAAAAATGATTTATTTTACTAAAGAATAGTAGCAGGCACCTTCGGGTGCCCAACACACGCGATACTAAAAATGCTGTCTGTAAACAAGCGATTAAGTTTTTCAGTGAATTGGCTGGGAGCCTGGTGGTCCAATTGGTACAGGTGTAGGACGCTTAGTGTGTAGCCTAGAAGCGCGGGTTCAAATCCTTTCCTGCACACCGATTTTTTTTCTTTTACAAAATATTTGTATTTAACAGTAGTGGTAACTCATTAGGGGTTTAATATTAACTTTCAGAACCGCGTTTTGGAACATCGCAGCGCGAAAGGAGAACGCTATACTATAGGGGCTATAAGTATACTCGCAAGTGCGAATACGGGGGCAAGACGACTTGGCACTGCGGGACACACCGGGGGTCCCGGTGCACGGGCAAGGTCGTGACGATAGAAGATCAAGTGGTTAAAGAGACCCCTCATAACCATTGTCCCGAGTATAGAAATGCTTTGTAAAATAAGCGTCTGTCATCTTGCGCACGAGTTAAGATTGGCTCTATACTTACTTATATGTATATACTACAAGAAGAAGTTGTAGTGACTAGGATGGAAAAAAGTATGCTTAGTTGATTTGGTCACGTAGAGAGGATGGATGAAAGTAGACTGACTAAACTCCGAGACCAAATAGGAGATGTTTTGGAAAAAGGTCAGTAGGCTTATTACCTAACTCGCTCGCAATCGCCATCGTGTTCATTTTGACAGTTTTCGTATGAATGTGACAGCTAGCCTATTCCGATGTCAATTGTCAGGCCATACATGAACTGTCAAAATGAGCACGATGGCGATTGCGAGCGAGTTAGGTAATAACCCTACAGGTAAGGAATACCCGAAACCGGTGAGCACGTATGAAGAGATGATGAATGTGGATGATGCGAAAGAGGTATGTCAGGATCGTAGCAAGTGGAACAAAGTAATGTACGGTATGTACGTTTGTATGTATGTATATATACTAGCTACTTCTTTCACTTTTATCCAGTATTAAATAAACCCAAACAATACTAAGCTCTTTTAATTTCTTTCTTCTTCCGAAAGAACTTGTTCTAAGTATCGTGCCTCACTGGGACACTGCGGTTGCGTCTCCAGTTACCGACAAAGTATATATCAGCCAACTCTCTTAAAGATTTGCAAACGTCGATTTCGTATAGAATATAGCTATTGAAGTCACCTTGGTGTTCCATATCATAAGTGTGTGACGCACTGACATACAGACACACAGACCCTAGAGTAACAAGACCTAAAGAGCGTATAGATGGAAAAGGAATCAAAATAGTGATAGGTTCAAGGGCAGATCCAAGGGGGGGGTCATGGGGGTCATGACCCCCCCCTGAGCTGGTTCCAGGACTTAGGTGGACCACTAATTGAACATAAGGATTTTATTTATATATTTTGTCACCATACAGATTTTAAGTTCTTGACTTGACCACGACTATGTGACCCCCTCCTGGCGCCAAAGCTGGATCCGCCCTTGGATAGGTTGCTATATAGCAGCATCGTCTATAACACGATTCCTAGGATTTTCGTTCATTTATTCTTCTACGTTCAGTTCATCTGCGCGGGAAGAGAGCTGGTATATTCTTTGTTTATCTTTGCTCCCAGAACAGCATGGAAGGTTATGTATAACAAACCTAATAAAAATCTTACTAACCAACGATGTAATTTCAGGTCCATTCTTCGGTCTCTCCCACCTGGGCAACAGAACGCTGTATTTCAAAGGATACAAGTACCATCGGAAGCGAGTAAATGGTCTCAAGACTTCTTGGCACTGCGGCACGCATAGGAAGCGAAACTGTAAGGCTCTGGTTACGACAATTAACGACCAAGTTGTGAAGTATACCGAGCATTGTCATGAAGCCATACTGCAGTAGTGTAGAATCTACACTGTAGATGAAACAAGACGGGTTCTCCGACGGCAAATGAAATTATGACATCCAAATTATTAAGGTAGCAAAATAATACATAAATTCAGCATCGGTATCTAAAAATACATTATTTACAAAATTAAGAAGGTAATCACTATCACTATCACTATCACTATCACTATCACTATCACATTCACTATCACTATTATTATAGTATAAAATAAAGTCGCTTTCTCTGTCCCTATATCCCTATGTCCCTATGTATGCTTATATCTTCAAAACTACACAACGGATTTTGATGCGGTTTGTTTTTAATAGATAGAGTGATTCAAGAGGAAGGTTTTTATGCATAATTCTACGCAGACGAAGTCGCGGGCAGAAGCTAGTAAAAGTATAAAATAAAAAAGTTACACAACACGGTAATGCTGTCAGCCTTCTGGGCACCATGCCACCGGGCAGCGATTTAGGGCAACTTTTTTATTTATAGTTTTAGTACCTACTTAATTTTGACAAATAATGTATTTTTGAAGGTAGCTAGATTAGAAGTTCATGGTAATTGGTTTTATTTTTAACTGATTTCACGATTTGCACTCATTTTATTATTTAAACTAATAGGGACTTAACAGCGTACACGTTTTATATTAATTACCTCGACGTTCCGGACTCGAGTCGAGATCAAATAGAGAAACGTCGGTTAAGTCCCGATTAGTTAAATAATAAAATTACTTGTGTGAAAAACCCTTATTTTCTTGAAACGTAGAAAGAGTTTGATTGTCCTATTGATGTATAAAAGGTGTACAGGTGTACAGGTGAAAAATGTAAAAGTTTTGTTTTTGTGAATGCGCTTTTTTGTATAGATACAAATTGCGATGTACGCGAGTTGGCTTTGAGTATTCTTAAATTTAAGTTAGAGAATTAATAGTAATTATCAGTATTAGCATTATTAGGTACCTAATTATAGACTTCGTAATTTTACTCTTCCATGCTGGTCTGGGAATTATGAAAAAACATAGAATGTACCAGTTGCTTCTCTTCCCGCGCAGATGGAAGAGCTTAGAATTCATGTTATCTATGGGCTAGCAACCCATCACTATTTTGATTGCCCTTTCCACCTATACGCTCACAACCATGCTAAATGTGGCCTTTAGGTCTTGTCACCTTAGGCTCGGTCTGCCCCGTAAGGGATAAAGACGTGATTTATATGTGTGTGTATGTGTGGTAATTTTAGTTATGTAGGAATGCGTATCTAGTTGTACACAAATTGATGACTTAAATAAAAATAGATCAAACAAAATGTTTATGTTAATAGCCATTTATGTATCTGACAAGACTGATTTTATTTCATCGATCTGGCAGAGTTTTTAATAGTAATAATTACTATTAACAAAATTATTATTATTATAAGCTTTAAAATGTTAGGTATATTATTGAAATTGACGAACTTCACGAATGTGGTGAATTCTAACCGGTATTCTTAAAAATCATGGAACTTAAAAGTGGTTTCAAAAAAGTTTGTGTTGTTTCATTAATTTCACATAAATGACACCAAATAACGAAACAATGTGTACGTATGGCCTAAGTTAAATTATTAAATATAATAAATTTCATTTTCAAACATGATCAAAAATGAATCTGAATTTTCACTTCCTTCTATACTATACCCTACTATTGCTATTCCTTCCTAGCCTCTGTACTATTCTTTGTCATTATTGTATTTATTTTCATCTGGTTATGTGCAATAAAGAGTTACTTCATACACTATCCTTCTATGCTAGTCTGGAAGCAAAGAAAAACACAGAATGCACCAGTTGCTTCTCTTCCCGAGAAGATGGCAAAAGCCCATCGAGGGAACGGGCAAAAATCTTAGGGATCATGTTATAGACGACGCGGCTAGCAACCCATCACTATTCTGAGCCCCCTTTCCACCTACACGCCCACAATCATGTTAAACGTGGCCTTTAAGTCTTGTTAACTTAGGCTATGTCTACCGCGTAAGAGATATAGACATGATTTGTGTATGATTGTGCTATTTATACTAACTTAACTAATCATAGTCATATATTACACGATGTTTTATTGCAGCATTCTTCGGTGAAACTTATAAAGGGGGTCGGTTCATCTATTACCGCGGTTACAAGTACCTTATAGAGAAGAAACACCGGTTGAAAACCCGTTGGTACTGCGGTACCCACCGCAAAGTGGGGTGCCACGGCTCTCTTAGTACCGTTGAAGACGAAATCATCAAATGTAATGACAAACATAATCACCCTCAAGTGACTTTCGAGGGATAGATAATTCAGTCAGGTGTTGCATTTGCAGAGGTCCATTTTAATTAACATAAACATTTTATTTTGCTACTCCGCAACCACAGGGTGCTGCTCTACGAGTATACTCGTAGTCTAACCATTTCGTACTGAACTTAATCACCATACAATGTCATTGCCAATAGTTTTGACAATGGCATTGTATCCGTACCATAATCTACTTTGTACTCATTAGCGTCATTGCTAGCAAAAAGTGGTTAGAAACACATTACTTGAATATTGAATTTTCAACCTTATTCCTTGTTGAGTAAATTCAGCATAACCATTTGTTGTGAGCAACTGTTTGGAGCTTTCGAGTACGAAGCAGATAATGGGCGTTGCATAGATACAATGCCATTGTAAAAACGTCTGATTAGATGAGCTCAGTTGAAATCTTTTAGACTATTAGCTGGCTAGCTACCTAACACGTGTGGCAGCGGAGTAGCAAAGTAAAGCTCTCTAACACGTGTGGTGGTGGAGTAGCAAGATTAAATGTTTTTTTTTCAACGAATAATAACTAGTAGCTAGCCGTTTAGCCAATTGATGTATATCTAACAAATTTTAATCACATCATACCTAAATTTGTTCGATTTCGAAATTATAAAAAAAATATATAATGAGACCACACACGAAGCCCTTTCATTTGATTTAAATTTCAAACTGCACATTCTGCAAAATGTTTTCTTTTCATTTTCGAATTTGAGCTCAAAAGTAACTGCTTTATTAAGAATTCATTTATTTTGGTAGCACGACTGTGTACAGTTCACAGAGATGCGTGTGAGTGTCAAACTTACACTTAAATCTATTCAGTCAATTCGGTATACGCACCCCCTCACCCCTCATCCCAACCCGGCAACCCCCAGTACGCGAGTCCAACTTGCACTTGACCGGTTTTTATTGTTTTAACTAACTTACCTAGCGCGACGAGCGAAATAGTCTGAATAACTGTTTTTTTTTTTCAAATAATTACTTAAGTCAATTTATAAATAACATGTCATAAGTAAATAAATAAAAATAACATCAAATTAATGTCCTATTATACCGGCTGCATGCCCTTTCTGCAATAGAAACCTGTTTAAACAGGACAGGTACTACCCAGATCCCTATCTCTGAGCCAGCGACTCAACTCTAAACCAGTTACGAGCCTCGGAACCCCAGGGTCCCGCTGTCTCAACGGCGACCGGTTTAAAGTCGTACCGACTCTAAGGTCAAATACTTCGTGTGCTTTAGTTTTGCGGCATCTTCAAGCGTGGAAGGTCTGGCTTAAATGGGATGCAGTTAAAGTGCGTCGCGTCCCATAGCTTTCCGCTAAGGAACCGGTTCGATTAACTGATCGGTATGTACTATGTGGTGTAACTTTGTAGTCGTAGTATGACTTTGTGAATGAATTCGTATAATGTGAAACACGTTTGCGTCTCGTTTATTGTTTGCTGGTGATGGTTCGGTGTGCATGTATGTATAATTATGCTCATGTTTTTATTTATTAATTTTGTGTCCCGGTATTTTTGTTTCCCTCTACTTTAAACCTGTAAAAAGTCATTTTGGTATCTTGGTTTTAGTTGAAATTGCTATCAAGCGTTGTGGTGCTGATTTGTGGCGTTCAATAAAGAACATATATTATGTAAAAGTACGAGTGTCGTTTTTCTTAGTGAAATCGGTTTTCGTCTGATTTTGAACCGCTTCAGCGTCCTGTTTGTAATCCCTCTCTCTCTTTTTCTCTATTTATAACCCTGCCACCAAACAGTAGTGATCATTTACCATCAGGTACTCTCACGGTTCTTACATGCTCTTTGGCGACTCTACTTTATAAATAAATAAATATAAAAGCCGGGGACGTAGGTTTCGCCCCCTGACACACAAACGCTGTTTTGCGTATGTAGTTGTAACTGTATTCAACAAGATGATATATATTTTTAGCTATCTTCATATCAAAAGGCAACGGGCGTAGGATGCTCCATTTCCGTGGCTACAAGTACTCGCAACACATCACCAACGGCTTGAGGACGCGATGGCGATGTTCCACTCACACCCGGTTCGGATGCACCGCCAAAATACACACTTACGATGACCTCATCATCAAGTGTAAAGATATACATAATCATCAAGTGCAAACAAGTTGCATGAAAGCCAACCAAAAACTTAATAACCAACAGTGAATCTAAGTACGCATTGCCTTAAAATACCGGGATATTACGAACAATAAGTACAGCCCGTGATCTCTTTGAGTGCCATTCGGGTTTCGGGTAGCATCACCCGATTCGGGTATCAAGCCCATAAGAGTGAGTGCGACAAAATGGGTAAATATAAACTACACAGACGTATGTGCCCGCTTGTCGGCGCTTTTTTGCGATGTGTGTACCGTGTACGTTACCATTAGTATAGTGAGATTATTACAATAAGAGTGGACACAGCGCTTAATAATTATGTACATAGATTTTGGAAGCACATAAATACAAATTTACATGAAAGCAGAAAGTCGGCGTAAAGTCTTGACCCTTTTCTGACAGGGGACACCAGCGATGAAGGTCAAAGACAACTCGCTGTATATTCCCCGATGAAAATATACTGGGGAGCAAAGAAACCGGGTCACTTCCCGTAGAAAGTTGTATGAAAAGTGGTCCGGTTCCTTTGCTCCCGAGTATAGTTTGTTTTGTAAACATGTGATAAATGATGTACATGCTTGTAGGTGCTCTTGCATGGCTGCAAATTTAATAGTCAGTCTAGTCAGTAGAGTATAATATCTAGTAGTGAAAAACATTGTGATTTTCAAAATTAAGTTTTGACACTGTCGCTCCATT
The DNA here is from genome assembly GCA_949127965.1 of Pandemis corylana. Lineage (NCBI taxonomy): Eukaryota > Metazoa > Arthropoda > Insecta > Lepidoptera > Tortricidae > Pandemis > Pandemis corylana. The sequence continues at coordinate 3,842,891 of OX421859.1, read as the reverse complement.
GATACTTTTTATGACCGAATTCTTCATAAACTTTCCGTATATTTCTTATACTATCAAGCATATTTTTTGTTTGTCAATTTATTTATTTGAAAGCAACATATCATTTTACAGTAAAATGAAATTGAACTGGTTTTTATTTTATTTAATTCAGCTGTCCTGAATATTATTGGTTATTGGTCAGCTATCCTACTTAAGTGTTTGAAAGTATTATCCACACTTAACTTAATGCGATAAAATAAATGATGAATTAATGTCTCAAGTTCAATGTTTTCTTCACATTTGAATCCATCTTAACACAACTCATAGCTGCGCGTTGATATTGGCAACGGGCCTATTTGGTTACAGTGTGGTTGAGTCGGCAAGAAAACACCTTTTATCAGAACTAATATTAATTAGCTTCTAGAGAGAGCTGTGTGTCGCGCGAGGTACAACCTGTTTCTTTCTAGAACTAACAGTAAAAAAGACGTGTAGTCTACTACCTCGCACTCATGCTAGCCATGCAAAACGGAAGGCTTTCTCGAATTTCTGTCTGCACTATATGTATTAATTTTCTTTCAGCTACATACGAGATCAACAAAAGAGGCAATCGCGTTCTGTATTACAAAGGATATAAGTACAATTACCAGCGGCAGTCGCAGAATGGGCATAAGAAGCGATGGCACTGCGCGACTCACCGACATCTAGGCTGCACTGCCGCAGCCTTCACCATTGACGACGACATCATTAAATGTAGCGGCACTCATAAACATTGAGGACCCTGTATAAGTTCAACATGAAACTACCGTGAGACTCAATCATAATTAAACAAACGGATAACTCACGTGACGTGGAGTGATCAGTGTTGTGCGCTGGCCTAGTTTTTACAATAATAAAAATGACGATGAAAACGAGGGTAGTTGTGCGCCGCTGTCAGCTGCGTCGAGTAGCAGGGCGAGCAAAACGCTGGCGCGAAGTGTTCGTTTCGCTGCCGGGGCGAGCGCTCCAAGAGCAAGGTCCGAAACATGTCGAGCATCACTCGACTTTTATACGTGAGTTATTCGTTTGTGTAATAAAGGCTGTATAAGGGCCAAGACGCTGTTACCATAAAACTCATCAGCAAGCTGTAACAGGTGGTCTGTGTGTAACAGGAACTGTCGCACGTTACAGTAACTAAAAATCCTAGTGTGGCCGTGCGAGCGGAACGCCACCGCAACACTAGGGTTTTGGTTTTTGGATTTTATTGTGTCTCAAAGATTTCATTTATGACATAAACAGGAATTTTCTTTATTATAATAAAATATAAAGAAGAAACGAAACATAAAATAAATATCTTAAACTTATTATTATAAATAAAACATTATTAAACGGAGTCGCCCTGGGCATGGTGCTAAAGATGCTGACAAGAAATAAGGCCAGATATTGCGTAATTCTCCTGAGACAGGGAAGTCTGCTACGGGGGCTCCATACAAATTTATTTCTGCGTTGCCAATATTACTTAAATATCGGGGTTGACTATAAAAAATACCTGTGCTTTTTATATATTTTTTGATCAGAAAAGTCAAGTTAGAAACCCATTTCATAATTTTATTCATGCCGTTCGCAACTTTAAAAAATGACATGAAAACTAGTTTAAAAAATATACTTGTTAAACATAAAGGATATTTATTTAACAAATTTATTAGAAACCAGCATTGATTTCATTTTTAGTCTGTGGTGAAGCATTGATTTAATTTATAGTCTATGGTAACCAGTCGTTAATGTCTAATTGAAAAAGGCAGGTTGGTTTTCGGCCCAAATATAATGTAAGTCAGTAGTACTAGCCAAGTGACGGTGGGGGGTTGGGTTTTTACTTTTAGATTTTAACTTTTGTACGGCTTATTATTTTTAAATAATTGAATATAGAATATGTTAGATAGTAAGGCGATTCTTATGTTCAGCTCGGCTCTTTTCTTGTTTCAACTTACTTACATTGTCTTTATAATAATAAATGCAGTAGAGCGATAATCATCTTACAATTTCAAATCTATCCGAGCTCCTTCATTTTGGAATGCGTCATCGATTACTACGAGTATGATGGCATTGATGACATAGAATAGAAATAAAGTAAAATTAAAAATTAAGTGTTTCTTCAGCGTTTCTGTTCTACTGTAACACACTTCCTGTGCTCGACTCATAATACTTAGCTGGTTATTTTCACTTATTAATTATTCAAGGTAACCTTTTCAGCCCAATTCCTGCCCTCTAGGACAGGAGGACGCGTCCTCTATTACCAAGGACAGAAGTATCATCGTCAGAGGTCCAATTGGCTCGGCACTAAGATTCGGTGGCAGTGCGCGAAGTTCCGCCCTTTTCGATGTTCGGCCGTCATACACACGTTTGACGACAAGGTTATCAAAACTCATGGAGCTCACAGTCATAATTAATATGAACATAGTATACAATCTGATGCTGTGGCAAAATAAATACGAAATCCTGAGACTGGTTTAAACTACGGCTACCGTGTGTAGTTTCACGCACACAAGTGCACTATCTGTCATCTTGTGCATGAATCTTGTAGCTGGCTTTTTTAGGTATGTGTGTATGTGTCTATTTATAATAATAATAATAATAATAATAATAATAATAATAATAATAATAATATATTATTATTATTATTATATATCTCCATTTATTTTAAATGTGTGTTTCATGTATAATATATTATGTATTTCAGTACTTAGTATATTAATATATATTCTAAATTGCACCACCTGCTCAGATCTGTTCTGTTCTCCAGTCCATTATGGTTGCCTGGTAGAGATCGCTCTGTAGCGAGAAGGCCGCCTTGTAATACCTTGTAATATTCTGTAGGTATACCTTTACATGTGGTGTTCAATAAAGAGTTATTGTATTGTATTGTACCTACACTTAAAAAGCATGGAATTGATGGAACGCATCCATAAATAATCGCTTTACATTTTAAATGTAGGAAAATCAGCTATCTCAAAACAAAGCGAGAACACTGTCGACCCTAAAGAGCTACCTTTCTTTTTCTACTGGAAACCCGCTAGGTTTCCCTTCAAATATTGTAATTTCCCAAGGGAACTCTACTTTCGGAATCCACCCCAGAAAGAGAAGCTTTTAGGGCAAAGCGGCTGACATTTCAAAGTAGTGAATGTACACCAGTAGACATTTTTTTTATTATAATACTAAGTTTTAAGAGAAGATATTTATTTTTTATACTTCAGTCATGTATGTTTTTAATAATATCTGATGTGTTCTTCGTCTAATAAAGTCCCAATTTGCATACTCAATTTCACTTTCAATGCCTTAACGCCAACACTGACGCACGAGGAAGAATATCGACCAATAACGTGGCTGAGGTGTGCTAAAAATGTGAAAATGTAGTATCTTTAAAAACTACGGCTATTTGTTGAGAGGTCATCGATGAATAAAACCTTGAGCCTACTATGTGTAGCTCGTTACACCGCACAGCCAAAGCTGTGACCGGCCTGTCATAGACAAAGAACGGTGTCCAACGGTGGACATGCGTCGTCACTAGATCGGTGCTTACAGGCGGCGGGACGCGTTTGTACACCAACGCAGAACACACTCGTCCGTTAAAGTACTGCTGATGTCAGAACGGAGTTAGTCACCCCGTTAAGTACGGGTAAGATGGTGTACAAATGCGTACCTATGAAGCCGCGAGTACAGAAAAAGATATGTTAGTAGTGCAGTAGGAAATATATATCATTAAACAAATGTTTTTCTTCCATACTGGTCTGGGAGTAAAGAAAAAACATAGAATTTACCAGTTGCTTCTCTTCCCGCGCAGATGGTAAAAGCCCATCAAAGGAATAGGCGAAAGTCTTAGGAATCACGTTATAGGCGATGCGGCTAGCAACCCATCACTTATGATTTAATTTTCCACCTATACGCCCTTAATCATGCTAAACGTGGCCTTGAGGTTTTGTTCCCTTAGGCTGTGTCTAACCCGTAGGGATAAAGACGTGATAGGTATATGTATGTATATATGTATGTACAAATAGTGTTTATGAAAATTATTAGTCCCAAACTAAACAAAGCTTGTCAGTACTATAGGTACTAGACAACGAATAAACAGATAAATACACACTTCCCACCTCTTCGCCGCCACGTCAAATACAAGTGACGTCACCCATACGCCAGACTTCTTTATTGCGATGCCTTAAGTTGAACCTAAGCACGACTAAACGAAGGTTGCTTTTGCATTGAAGTAATACGTAGGACGTAGGTCGTCAGCTTTGAACCTGCGGTGCTGATGTATGTGTCATTGGCTTCGAAAATGTTAAATATATAATATATATGACATTCATGACTTAGGCACAGTCACATTTATTATACAAGTGCCTGCCCCTACCAGGATTCGAAATTGGGACCTCTAGCTTCATAGTCAAGGCCACTAACCACTAGGCTACAGATAGGCTTTTTTTTTAACGGAGATGAAAACCTTATGGATGCCCTAGGCACGGGGATATGCACGAAGGGGTATACCCGAACTAAAAACTCTCCGGCGTTGCCTCAATCCAGGGTGATGGGGGCCACTAGGGTTTCACCACAGACGCCCGCCCGGTCAAGAAGGGGAGGGCCCGACGCTGGGCCCGTCTTCCCTTAGACAATGAAGGCTACAGATAGCCTAGAATGACTAGGTAAATGCACGGTATTGCACAGCTTAGTTCAGATCAGACATAGGTCGATGATTAGAGAGTACGACGACCATTACAGTATATTTTCTTCCAGAACTCTTGTTCCTGCCATCAACACGGGGCTCTCGCATCCTTTTCTTCTCGGGTTACAAGTTCCACCGTCACTATGAAACCGGAGTCAAGACCCGATGGCACTGCGCAACGCGCCGCAAGCACGGCTGTCTCGCCTCTCTCATCACGGTCGAAGACAAGATTAACGCTAAAGCCAGCTATAGGATCATGCACAACCATGAACCCGAGGAATATCCAGAACTCGGAGATTATTACAAAAGGCCTGAGCATGTTGATGTTAAATAATACAATTCATGGAATATTGCTATTGTGACTATTGTTTAAGAATTGGAGGTGCCTTTTTGAGTTTCCACCAATGAATGAGAGAAGTGCAAGGAAATGGAATGGATTTTATGATATTTGTATATGATACGATTTTAAAGTTATTTAAGTTAAAAAAAGATAATATATCGCATACCATAATATTATTATAGTATTATGCATGTATTATGTAAACGAATTCTAAGAATATCTAAGAATATATTTATAATCGTTAATACGAGTACTGCAACTGAACTAATTTTGTGTAACATGACTCCACAGTGAGTATAATAAAGAAAAAAATTAAGCCAGCATTATTTGTATGCATATTTTAAAGTAAAATGAACCACTATTTAAGGTACTCACAGAACAGCTACTTAGCATTTAGTTCAGAACGAATACTATCCATGTATCCGTCCCCCTCCTAAGTCATCTTCCGCCTCCCCGCTGACATCGTGTTATAATACTCTAACCACGGCCCAGTTAAAAAAAAATGTGTCGAAACCAAGTTCACCCTTCAAATCTGTATGCGTAACGCCTCGAATTTACCACGGGTTTTTCAGTGAAGATCCTTAGAAAACTTTTCACGCATCTCTGGTGTTGTTTAATGGAGTGTGTGAAGTTTCCGATTCCTTTGAGCTGTCGTGGGAACCACTGCCCAAGTTCTCTCATTCTGAGGCTTGCCGCTTGGACGTTCTAAGAACGGAGATTTATGTGATGACATTAATTGGCCTGGAGAAGTGTTCCACTTGATATGCAATATGTGGATATTGACTATTTTCTCGCTCAACTAACGTACAAATATGTAGATCCCGTGTGAGTAAAAGAAACAGATTATAATCTCAAATTGATCGCTGGCTGTTAACACCGCCGTCTTTCTTTCTCCCTTTTAGTAAGAGCCAACGACAACGCGCTATAATCGCTTCTCGATCATCGTCGGTGGTAAGACTAGTGAAGGCACTGGCGACAGTGGCGTGCCGTGGTAGGGAGCGGAAGAGTGGCGCACCACAATTTTTATTCACTCGACCCCCTCCACGCCCTAGACCACAACTGATGTAGTTTTTTATTTCAGATGCCACATTCTGTACGACAAGCCGCGGCGCTCGCACCCTGGTGTACGGCGGTTACCGCTATATAAAGCACAGAGAGCAAGTTTCCAAGGTGCGTTGGCAGTGTGCCACCCACCAGAGACGTGGCTGCCGAGCCAACGTTTTCACCAAAGATGATGTCATTATAAAGTACAATGACCAACACAATCATCCTGGTATTTTTTATTTGTCGAAAAAAGTAAAAATACCTTAAATAATTATGATATTGCTGCAAATGAAGCGGCTCAGCCTTATATGCGTGAGATGCACCAAGTTATGTACTCACTTTAACTATACCCAACGATTTTGACATGATGTTATTATTAAATGAACTCGCGCTTACTCGGAAACGGTTCGAACGATTTTAATTGAAATCTTTTTTTCGCAAATATTTTTTTGTTTATCGATATTAGAAAAGATTTCCTTCAATAACCTGGAAGGTACCTCATTTTTAGGCTTAAGCTTGCGTTTGCCTATTATTTATTGTTATGTACAATAAAGAGGTAGAAGTAGAAGAAGGAGAACGTCACGACGGTGCGGTTGCACCAATTTGAAGATTTGTATGAAGATTTATCTTTTCTTTTGTGTGATAGAAATCTAGATATTTTTATAATCACAACAGGCAGGTACGGTCGGCCAAATAAGTTGACAGCCACGCCCTATCGACATTATATTTTGTGACGTGCAAATGACCCAGCAATATAATGAATCATAGCCTTCTCTATTGTCTTCTACAAGCCTTAGTTCACAAGCGACGTTGCCAAACCGCTAAGGCATGGTTTAGCGGTTTGGCAACGTCGCTTGTAAACCTAAGCGTAAAAATGCGACGTTGTCAAACAGCACGGCTTGTAGAAGACAAAGAGAAGGCTATGAATGACTATTTAATTTAAGTATGCATTTTACATTGATTAAGTTTCAATTTTCTATAAAATTTGTAACATGAATACTCATAAAATAACAAGATAGCTTTCTGTTAAATCCATTTTCTAGCGTATTTATGGTTTGTTAATTAAAGATATGTTCACTGAGGAACTCGAAGTTTTTATAGTAATTATAGCATTACTTCTTGTAACTCACAAGCCCAAATTAAAAAAAAAAACCGCTTTTATATTTACAATCGAGATTAGCACCAAGATCCAGTCGCACGAATCAGCTTTCATAATTAAACGTGCGCTTCTGTTAGAATATATAGGTTTAATAGTAATAGTTTTGTTCTATGGATTGGCACCAGCCTTTATCACGGGTCATTGACACGAGTTCTTATTTCACAGATCGACCTACGTTTCACACCTCAGCGATGGGAGCTAGGATAATGAACCACAAGGGACACCAGTATACGCGGCACTCTGTATGTTCATCCAGAGTGAAGTGGCTATGTACGGAGAGCAGGAACAACAAGTGCCACGCTATAGTGGTCACCATTGGTTGCAGAGTTGTGGACTACCACAACAAGCATAGCCATCCGCCACATCAAATCAGCGTGCACTGTAAAGATATATAAATATAGGGGTAGATAGTTATATTAGCTACGAAAATTTTATTAGCTTTCTCAATCTCGTATTTCATCCAATTTGATATGAATACGATCTTGTTATGTAATTTGTTGAATGTTTGGATTTAGTGTAGGTAGACGATAAACATTATACTGGTTTGAGAAAGTTAAGACGCCGTTCTGCCAATTTTTATGCGGCCGTTTGTAAAGGTTTTTGGTACTGCATTTAAAAAAGATCTCATTTTTAAGTCTTCTTAATTTTAAATTATGTTTAAGGTTTTTTTTATTTTATACTTTAATTTAACAAGCCATTCGAAATATAGTGTGCATATTTAAATAATGAGATGTATCTTACTAACAGCTGATTTTGATTTGGAACGTGTATAGTTGATCTCGCGCTCGACTGTCAAAGTTATATGAAAAAAAGTTGGTTTGAATAGTCAAACAAAATTTTTAAACAGATAAAATGATAAAAATATATTAATATAAGTAGGTACCTAACTTTAGTTCATTTCGGGCAAAACGCTACAGCGTCCTCTCTATAAGTACGCAAGGGGAATAAAGGTATGATTTCCCTTGTGTGCTTAAACCTGAAACCCAGGTTACATTGAAAATAGCATGAATAATTATAATTCGGGTAAGCCCACTCTATTCTTGAACAGAAGGCTAAATCCGAATTAAAATAGGTCTTCTAATTTTTCTACGGTCTCTCTGCTGGTTTAAAATATATTTCAAATAACTATTTTACTTTTAAGTATCGTAATTAATACCATTGAAGTATGTGTAGTCTTGCTCTTATCTGTTCTTTTAAAATTTCCGGGTCAAAACTATCAAACTTATTTCTAGGTTTTATCATATAATTTCTGTTTGTTTTGGGCCGAAATAATTAAGATTGCACTAAAGCAGTTTAATATTTTCCACACAAATGTTATATATTTATATTTCAGCAGTTTTTGTTTCGAATATGTGTCGATGGCTTTTTTCATTATTAATCAAATTGCTTATTTATTAATCTCCTTTAATGCTTTAAAGGAAATAGCTATATATGTATATGTCTTTTAATTGTTAATTGCTTTGGTTGGCAAATAATAAATATATAAAATGTAAATGCTACATTAAGCAGCTCCGATGTTCCTTATGTTATTATATATGCAATAATAAAAATGTCTAAATAACTAGTTATTTGGAAAAAAACTTTTGTTTTTCATTTACCTAGGTACTATAATTTTTTAAACATTTTAATTTGTCTAATTTTTTATGTGTGTTCTCGTTTCGAAAGAAATAATATATGTGAAAAAAAACGAAAATTAGGAAGGAAGTAATTTCGATGTTCAAAAACTGGTTTATTTATCTAGTTTATTGTTATGTATGTATGTATTAATATTATTTCTAAAAACTGTTTATCATCATTATCCACTTTCTAAGCAGTTGTATCAAGTATCTAAACAAGAGATAGAGTTAGAGGAAGTTAGAGGTATCTCACCAGATCGGAAATGAACACGATTACACGTTTAAAAGGAGTGCTCGGCTTCATAGAAAGTCATCACTCTATTATGAATTCCTGCTTGGTGCGACGGATATGAGTAGGACACAAATATCTCCCCCCCTTCCTCATTCTCCCGTTTCTTTTGACAAGCTGTGAGTGTTATTTACACTGTGATTATTTATTCTCGCAAGGCGACCTCGTTCTCATGATCCATTGAGTCATCCCAAGCAATATTTTATGTTTAAATAATGAATTATAAATAATTAAGTATTTTTAAACTTGGTAACGGTTAATTTGTATTTGCAGATGCTCCAATCTTCTTAACAACCAACAAAGGGCACCAAGTGATGCTCTACAGGGGGTTCAAATTCATGCTGCATCGCGACAACGGAATAAAGAAGCGATGGCGCTGTTCCAAAGAAGGCTACCGAGGCTGCCGAGCGGCAGTTTACACAAGCCTCGACGGCAGAGTTGAGATGAGGAACGAACATAACCACCCCTCTGGCGCGTTAGCCAAGAACCTTTATAACGTGTCCGTAGCTCACAAGCCCAGTGTAGACTAGCGGCAAAGTCCGTTCAAGTTCCACTAAGCACATGGTCAGGCCGTGATCCGAACGGATTAAGAGTCGCTCATCCAGCTCCGCAAGGTAATGCGGCTTGCTGATTTTTTCATGGAAGTCCAAACTGAGCTATATACTATAGTTACTTCGAAATGTGAGGATTGTTTGTGGCCATCTTTTGTGGTTGTTACGTAATTAAGAGTGTTACCAAAGTTTTAAAATTAGGTATTTTGATTCCAAGTTAAATTTAGAGCGTAATTTAAGTCTTAAAAACGTTTAAAAGTAGATATAGTGTCCCTGCTATAACCCATTCAAAGATGGAGTGCCCGGCAAAGGCTGGTTTCAAAACTTTAGAAACGCCATCCTACTCTGGTTAATAGAGTGACTAAAAAGCGCTCCTCCAGTAAGAATCTAGTCACGGAAGAAGCATTGAAAGCATTTTTTTTATATCTAGTAATTTGTTGTGACAAAGTACAAATGAAATTGAAATTATTCAATCACGTTCTGTCGTTTTATTTAGTTTTTCTTAAATAAATCTCATGTAATAAAGAGCTACCCTTAATTTTTTTAACTCCCTTGAAAACACCTTTTCACTCCACACCAACTCGTAGCAGCGTAGCTAAAGCTACGAAGTAGCTACGACGTAGCAATAAAGCGTAGCGTAAAGAATAATTGCAAAATAATTTCTTGACGGCGTTCACAAGCATTTACTAAACAAGGCATGACTAACGCTGAAGCTTTTTCACCAACCACACTTACAATCCATCTCCAATTTGTATTAACTCTAGTTTTTCATTTTGTTCCCCAGAAGCAGTCCTAGTCGAGACTCCGAAGAACAAACGTTTCGTGTACCTCAACGGCTTCAGATTTAGTCTTCAAAGCACCAACAACACTGGCGAGAGATGGCGCTGTGTCCGACACTGGGACGGCTGTCGGGCCGCCGTCTACATCGATGACATAATAGTAGTCAAGGCCATAAACTCCCATAATCATAGTCGGGCTAAACTAAAGAAGGTTGAACACAAATGCATTACCAAGCTGATTTCTGATAGGATGTGGAACTGCGAGATCCCGCTTATTCATAGGTCGAGGAGGGACAAAGAGGACGATGAATAATGTGAAGTTGAACTAAAATCAATTATTATCTTGCACTCTACAATTAAATGTATGAGGCAGCCATACGGCATAATGTGTTTTTATGCAGCCAATCTATTTTACACTTTGACCTACTTCGCGTTCAATACGACGCATTATCGCAAGGGAAATTTATCTTGCTACTCCGCTACTCACGTGCAAGATAACCAAGCCTGTGAGAAATATGTATGTTTTTCATGCATTCCCTACCTCCACTACTGCCACATAAGACACATTTAAATCCCTCTACGGGATCATTATCAAAGTTAAAACTACTTACTTTAATAATTATATGAATTATAGAGGGATCGAAAAGGAGGATTGCATGAAAAACATATATATTTCGAGTGAGTAGCGGAGTAGCAAGGTAAATATTTATCGTCCATTGAAATGGACCTCCGTAAAGTAACGCCTACGCCTGATTCAATAAAATAATTGATGTCCGAAAGTGGTATTTTTGAATGGACGTTAATTCATAATTGATTTTAGTTCATTGATACACACAATATTTAGAAATGTAAAGAATAGGATGTACTCGCACGATACGTCTGAAATCGGTGTGAAAATACTCATCTAAAGAGTAAAAAATGGCCTTATCCATACAGGAATACATATCATTAAATGTATACTTGTTCGTTTATTTTTGGGCAAGGGTTTTAAAAGTTAAAATTGACGTTAAAGAAATTATACTAATTTCATTGATTTAGTGCATGTTGTTATTATTAAGTTTTAATTAATATTTCCCGGTTGCAGCTATTTTGAATAAATAATTATATTTTTAAGGCTAGCGTTTTATTTTAAACGTTAGTATTGCGATTGATATGAACGTATCTAATCTAATAACTTAAGTCTTTTGTATCGAAATAAGGGCCGATTTTTCAATCCTCAGATAAGCACTTAACTGCCGGGTACCCATAGAGTCGTTGGTCGAATAGGTCCTACCGGACGATTGAAAAATCGACTCTTAAACTTCTAATTTTCATTTACTTGCAATAATCCTACCGTATTTTGTTTGTAACTTGAAGGTGAAAAGCTACATCGAAAGATTAAGACAAGATTAAGAACAATACCTTACCAGCGTGGAGTTACGTGGACCACAAAAACCATGGCAACAGCTTTACTGGATTACCAGATGAGCCCCGTGTCGCAGGCAGTCATCGCTAGGAAGTACGGTATACCTCGGAAGACCTTCAACAATCATGTCAGAACAGGGTGTCCTGAAAAGAGACTGGGACGCCAATCAAGAGCGATACAAGATGGAATGAATAAGAAGTAATCAAACCTTTACAGTTTGACAACAAAAATAATGCTCCACGATGTACCTGCGCAGTATACCAATTTTAGTAGCGCGGGAAACTCTGGCGCTGTTATTGGTCGATCGATTCGTACCAACAATGGCAAAATCGTGTAAGCGGGACAGAGATAAGAATGCAAAGCAAGCAATACTCTGCCAGTTGCGCTTGCAAATAAAGTTCAATATAGATTATTTACACGTTCGGCTACCATCGGAAACTGGTCTGCGCTTCTCTGCGCAAACGAATACTGCCGATGCGCATTATATTTGTTGTCAAACTGTACCATTGCCAATTTCATAAAGGCATTTGCTATGAATACGCCATCAACATTGTGTGCAACTGTCTTTCAAGTAAAATATCTGGGGCCCGATTTTTGAAAGCACATTACTCGAAAGTATAGATCAGGTATAAATCAGCTTATATCTCCAAAACTACAGCTCGAATCAAAGTTTTGACCAGTTCACTAGATTAATGAGATCTGTGGTAGTCGTCTGTGCTACTCTTATTTTAAATTCGGCGAATTTTTACCACTTCGCATGGTATTTTCACACATGTGCTTTATACAGGCAATAATTCAAGGGGATAAATAGTGAAAACACTAGTTTGCCTTACTTTAGTGAGATTACCTCTTAAACAGTAATTTCGTTTTATCGTCTGTTCATTATTCCTTTATTTAGCAAAATATTTTATAATTATCTGTTTGAATGTTTTAATAATTTTGAAGAATTTAAAATGGACAAAGGCTAAGTGACTAAGATGTTTGTATTCATTTAGAAGTAAATAACAAATTATATCTCAGAGTGAAAAACATATTATAAAGCTTGCTCCTCTCGTGCACTCTATGTATATTTCACGTTCACTGTCCCAATTAGACATGTCATTGTGAACCTTATGCTTTTGTAATAGAGGCTAGTGGTGGCCTCACATATGACACGGTCAGGGAACGTGTTAAAATGTTTTAGAAAAACCGACTGTTATTAGTTTTTGTTAAAATTATAGACGTAAGTAGAAACTACCAGAAGTGCCTTGACGTCTGTGACTTGCTTTCATGAAAACATTATCATCATCATGTTCAGCCTATATACGTCCCACTGCTGGGCACAGGCCTCCTCTCAGAATGAGATGGCTTGGGCTACGGTTCCCAACCGGGCCCAGTGCGGATTGGGAACTTCACACAAATCAATGAATTGCTTTGCAGAGGTGTGCAGGTTTCCTTCACGGAAAAGCTGTGTAAATTTCAAATGTAATATAAATTCCTAAAATCTCAGAGGTGCGAGCCCGGGCTCGAACCCACGACCCACTGCTTGAGAGGCCACAAAACCACTAGGCATTACCACGGCATTTTTATGAAAACACTAGCAGTTGCCCGCAACTTCGTCTGCGTAGAATTCGTTTATCGCTATCCCGCGGGAATCACGCAATTTTCCGGGATAAAAAGTAGCCTATGTGTTTGTTATTCCAGACTATAATCTATCTATGTTCCAAATTTCATCCAGATCGGCCCAATACTTTTTGAGCCTATTCATTACAAACATACAAAAATAGGTACAAATCTTTCCTCTTTATAATATTAGTATAGATGTAGGAACGAATGAGATGATGAATGGTTGACTGAATGAGAATATTGGATGTAAGGGACAAACTGAATGAATGGAAGAGAGAAAGACAGACGACGCATACTAGTGAAGACGTGTACCTATCGAAATTATTTTAATGTGCTTTGTGTTAATTTTTTCAAAAATAAAACCACCATTTGCCGAAAATAATATTTTATTTGAAGCTCCACGCTACAGTTTTGGGGGCTCGACCGGGATTGAAGCGATCCCATCCGATTGGATTATCCGGACGACGACGTGTCCAGAAAATTCAAGACAACGACGACGGTTAACGACAGCGTGGAAGTTCTCCAGACGACGAAACGACGAATTCCAGCACATTTAAGATTTAACGACGTTCAAGATGGCAAAAGAATCAAGGCGAAACAGTCGACAGGCAGATTTCGACGACAACGTTGAAGCGACGTCGTCATTGCGCGGCGCCATGTTGCATTTAACAGAGGGACTAATTCCGAAGTACTCTGGTCAGGACAAGACGTATCCTGCCACGAAGTGGATCCAAGACGTGGAAGACAATGCTGAGGTGTTTGGATGGACGCCCGTGCAGCAGTTACTTATGGCGAGACGATCTTTAACCGGTACCGCAGCCTTATGGTTACGCGCCGAGAGGGCATACAAGACGTGGACCGAGTTAAAAACTAATATTTTAAAAGAATTTCCCGATACCGTGGACATTAAAACGATTCATGAAATGATGACCTCACGAGTGAAGAAAACTGATGAATCGTGCATCGATTACATGTTGATTATGAAGGAATTGGGCAGACGTGGTAAGATGGCCGACTATGTCGCGATTAAATATATCATCGAAGGTATTAGAGACGATCCCGTCAACAAAATGATGCTGTATGGCGTGACGACTTACGCTGAATTAAAGGATAAATTTAAAATATACGAGGCGATCAAAGAAAAATCGAGGATTAGCAAAACTTCAAGCACTTATCATCATCACGAGTCTAGAAGCAGGCCGAAAGCGATCGAAAATAACGCTAGAATTAAGTGTTATAGCTGTGGAGAAAATAATCACATATCGAGCGAGTGTCCGCATAAACAAAGAGGGTTAAAATGCTTCCGATGCAACGGGTTCGGTCACATCTCTTCGCAGTGCACATCGACGGCAGGAACGAGTAAATTTACATCTAACAGAAATCAAAATCATCAGTGGAAAAATGGCGGATCATCGGCGAGACAGATGTATGTTCGAACGAATGAAGGCGACGGCGGCAACATCATTCTGAACGAGATTGAGATTGAGAATGAGAACGTGAACAGGAATGGACTCGACAGAAATTCGAACGTAACGAATGAACGACGGAGCGGGGATGACACTTGTTTATGTTCGGTCAAGATGGCGGCGCAAGATCGTACGACTGCGACCGGAATGAATGTAAACAACAATGATGGCGGACGATCGGCGTGCCGTAAACCGATGAAGAACGTTGTTTTGTTCGGAAATAGTGTTAGTGCTTTAATTGACTCAGGAAGTGACATTAATTTAATCTCGATTGACTGCTATCTATCTTTAAACGCGCCTAAGTATGTTCAGAACGAGATTTCTTTGAGTGGACTTGGTTCGAAGCGTGTTTATTCGATAGGTATTACGACAACAGATATGTTTATAGACGGTCAGTGTTTTAATAACGTTGTTTTACATATTGTGCCTAGCAATGTTATGCCGTTTTCTTTGATATTAGGGCAAGACTTCTTAAAGAAAGCAATGTTTGTGATGGAGGGCAGTCGAGTACTTTTGTTAAAGTCTAACGAGAATAATAATTGGTACCGTAACTTTATGTGTGGTGTTTGTGTTTCCGATGTTATAGGTTACGTGAAGGATCCGAAGCTGCAAGAAGAGGTAAGACAGCTCGTCCACACGTACCGGCCTAACAAAACGTGCGACGCTCCAGTTCAGTTGCGTATTATATTAAAGGATGACGTCCCAATAGCGCAGCGACCACGACGGTTGGCTTTGGCGGAGCAACGTGAAGTTGAACAACAAGTGAAACAATGGCTTGACGACGGAATTGTGCGGGTGAGTTATTCTGAGTATGCTAGCCCACTAGTGCTCGTAAAGAAGAAAGACGGCAGCACAAGGATTTGTGTTGATTATCGGCAGATAAACCGGAAGATGGTCAAGGACGAATATCCGTTACCTGTCATAGGGGATCATATTGATAAGCTGGCTAAGGGTAGAGTGTTTAGTATAATTGATTTAAAGAATGGGTATTTTCACTTGCCAGTGCACGAGGAATCTGTCAAGTATACTGCATTTATAACACATAATGGGCAGTACGAGTTTCTGAAGGCGCCGTTTGGTTTGTCAGTGTGTCCTAAAGTGTTTACGAGATTTATTAATACTATTTTCAGGGATTTGATCCAGACGGGAGTTATTTTAATTTTTATTGATGACGTGATTGTGATTGCAGACGATGAGACTCAGGCAGTTGAGCGGCTCAGATTGGTACTGGTGCGAGCATCCCAGTATGGATTAGAGATTAACTGGAAAAAGGCGCAACTGATCCAAAGGAAAGTGGAGTATCTTGGTCATGTCATAGAGGATGGAGCCGTACAACCATCGCCAGAAAAAACGGACGCTGTGGTGAGGTTTCCTCAGCCTACTAATGTAAAACAATTACATGGATTTGTAGGACTTACGTCATACTTCAGGAAGTTCATCCAAAACTTTGCTCTTATAGCACGACCTTTAACGGAGCTACTTAAGAAAGACGTTAACTTTGTATTTGACGAACCACAGCAAGCAGCATTTAACCGATTAAAGAAGGAATTGGCAAGTAAGCCCGTCTTAAGGATTTTTGACCCATGTTTGTACACAGAATTGCACACCGACGCATCCATGTTTGCGTTAGCTGCTATCTTGCTTCAAAGATGTCCCGAAGATAACCAGTTACATCCGGTGTACTACATGAGTAGAAAGACGAATGACGCAGAGCAGAAGTACACAAGTTACGAGCTTGAAGCTCTGGCAATAATCGAAGGAGTAAAGAAATTTCGACATTATTTGTATGGACTAAAATTTAAAATTATTACAGATTGCCAAGCTTTCGAAATGACGCTGAGAAAAAAAGACTTGTCTACACGTGTGGCTCGATGGGCATTGGTTCTACAGGAGTATGACTATGAAGTAGAACATCGAACAGGTTCTCAGATGAGGCATGTTGATGCGTTGAGCAGGTATGTCGGAGTAGTTACTAGAGAGCTTCACGAGCAGATCAAGAAGGCTCAAGAACAGGACGGCGGTTTGATGGCGATCCGAGAGATTTTAAGAGGACAGCCATACATGGACTATTGTATGCAGGATGATATACTGTACAAAGGATTACAGTTAGTTATTCCTCAAGGTATGGAATGTGAAATTATAAAGAAGGTGCATGTCAATGGGCATTTTGGTAAGAAAAAGATGATGGAGATAATTAACAAAGATTACCACATACAAGATTTAAACAAGAAGATAGATGAGTTCCTGGTTACATGCATCCCATGTCTGTTAGCAACTAAGAAGAGCGGAAAACAAGAAGGTTTTTTACACTGTATTGACAAGGGCAGTATTCCATTACACACACTGCATTGTGATCACATTGGACCTTTGTCAGAAACTAAAAAACAATATAACTACATATTGACAATTGTTGACGCTTTCACGAAGTTTGTTTGGGTTTTCCCAACTAAGAGTACAACTGCGAAAGAGACATTGGACAAGCTCAGGGTGCATCAACAGACGTTCGGTAACCCATACAGGCTGATTACAGATCGAGGAGCTGCGTTTACGAGTAACGATTTTAAGGAATATTGTCAGATGGAGAATATTCAACACACTCTTATTACGACCGGCGTTCCCAGGGGTAATGGGCAAGTCGAGAGAATTCATCGTATTTTAATTTCAGTATTAACGAAGCTATGCATTTCAGATCCTGGTCTATGGTACAAGCACGTGTCGAGGCTGCAGAAGGCTCTCAATAGCACGTATCAGAGAAGCATCGACACCACGCCGTTTGAACTAATGTATGGTACCAGAATGCGAAGCACGGATGACGTTGAACTATACGACCTGCTATTACAGGAAGAACGAGACGCTTACGTCTGTAACAGAGAACAATTGCGAAGCTCAGCAAAGGCGCAGATCTTGAAGGTGCAAGAGGAAAACAGTCGCAACTACAATAAACGACGCAAGACTAGCACGGTGTATCAGATTGGAGACCGTGTGGCTATCATGAGGACGCAGTTCGGTACATGCTTGAAGTTGAAACCGAAGTTTTTGGGACCCTACCGCGTGATCGCGACTACAGGAAAGGACCGATACGACGTAGAGAAGGCGGACAGTTCGGCAGAAGGACCTACACGTACTTCCACATCAGCTGACTACATGAAGCAATGGCCGAAGGGTCAATGAACTACGCGTCAAAGGTCAAGGGACGCTACACTGCACATAGGTATGGTATTTTTTTTCTGTGTGTTTTCTCATGTTCTTGTAGCTTAAGTATTCGACTGAACTGCCTTTCAAACAAAGTTGTTATTGTTATGATGTTTATGATGGTGTAATCTATGCAACGCATTTGTTTCTTTCTCTGTCACCCACTTGTGTTATAGAAGCTAATTTAAGCAACCCTTTTAAGTGTTACGATATTTGTTTCGTAAAGCCGTAAAATATAGTTTAATAAGATTTCATTTCAATTACATTTTATTAGTTGTTTAAGTTCTCTGTAAAGCATTTGTTTGATTGCTTCAAATGTCGTTTGTTTACAAACATATAATATTGATTAGAGAGGTAGCAATAAAACGTAAAGTACAATCAGCAAAAACATTGTACTACCACTACTGTTGAAACTGTTTTGATTAATGATGTGTACTATATCTTTAGACGCCTGTAAGTTATTTCTAAGTTACATAATTTGTGAGTAAGTTAATAAGTTGTTATTTGTTTGGGTGAAAGATTGTTGGCTGTGATAATGTAGATATGTTCGAGGATGTTTTGTGTGATGCTAAGGATGGCGGGGTAACTGATAAGTTTTCTTGTGTATACCTATAGGTTAAGGTTAAGGTTAAGGTTAAGGTGTGCCTGAGGACAGGCAAGGATGCAGGACGGCCGAGTGTAGGAACGAATGAGATGATGAATGGTTGACTGAATGAGAATATTGGATGTAAGGGACAAACTGAATGAATGGAAGAGAGAAAGACAGACGACGCATACTAGTGAAGACGTGTACCTATCGAAATTATTTTAATGTGCTTTGTGTTAATTTTTTCAAAAATAAAACCACCATTTGCCGAAAATAATATTTTATTTGAAGCTCCACGCTACATAGATAAACACAGGAATATACTTAGTTAATTAATTATAATTTACATGATCATATGATATGTTAATAAAAGTAAATATATTGATATTTTAATGGCAACAGAGCTGTATTTTTATTAATTTAATAAAATATCCAAAACAAAGATATCTCTTGTTTTGTTTTATTTCGTTATTAATTGGTTACTCTACAAAACCTAATAACCCATTAACAAAGATGTAACTAAGGTCAGCTTGACTTGAGAGAGAACTCTCTAAAAATGACTGAAGTGAAGTGTGAAGAATGTAACATACATACATAAATCACGTCATTATCCCTTACAGGTTAGACAGAGCCTAAGGTAACAAGACTTAAAGGTCACGTTTAGCATGATTGTGGGCGTTTAGATGGAAAGGGTGGGTGGATAGGTGGGAGAGGGGTTGCTTCCATGCTGGTCTGGGAGGCAAGAAAAGACATAGAATGTACCAGTTGCTTCTCTTCCCGCGCAGATGTTAAAAGTCCATCGAGGGTATGAGCGAAAATCTTAGGAATCATGTTATAGGCGATGGGGCTAGCAACCCATCACTATTTTTATTCCCCTTTCCACCTATACGCCCACAATCATGTGAAGGATATTGCAGAGAATTAAATACTTCAAGTGCGTTCAAAAATCTTGGTTTATTTAATAAACTGAAAACAGCAGATAACAAAGTTGTATCGAAATAAATATTAGGTATATAATGACATTCAACAAACAGATCAAAGAGCACTTTTAAGGAAGGCACATCGGACTATAATGACTGTTACACGTTGAATTTATAAATCATTCAATGGACTTTCTACCTAACAAAATATGAGCGCCTTCTCTCGTCCCTGGTGACCAGTAGATGTTCCACGCGAGTTTGTAATTGTCGTACAGACACATCATTCAAACAGATGACGCTTAGCAACCAAAATTCGCATAGTAACAAGGTCACGCGACAGCTAGTAACAGATAGAAAAATTTGAAGGCTTACCCACCTGCTATGGGTGGTGTAGGGGTATAGCACGCGTCACGGAATGACGTGGATCCGGGTTCGATTCCCGGCCCTAGCTTTACTTTTCAAATTTTTCCGTGTGTTCTAATTTTCAATGACGTTTAGAAATGTAATCCATTACAAACCTATAAACATTGATTTGAGTCTAACACCATTTTACACTAGATTTATATTTATCTCTTTACACTTACATATGCTCCGAATTACGGATTATATATACTAATAATCATTATTTTGTACAAACAAAAATATAGGTACGTATATCTTTTATAAAATTGCCATATACTTTAAAAACACGAGTAAAAATATATTTTTTGAGCAACATACATAATAATAATACTAATTCACCTGGAATGCTTCTAGTCGACTAATGTTTTAGTAACTAAGTAGCAACTTGGCTACACAAGTCAAGTTTCTTATGTACTTATCTAACAAATAGGCACTATTATTATCTTACATGGACATGAGTATACATAATTTAAACTTATTTTAGGCCACAAAAATACTATGGGATTATTATAATTAATAATATGATTTAGACCTCCTTTAGTTAATATCTCTACCTACAGTCCTTAGGTATGACTGAAGGCATTTTATGTTAAAGCATACGTATTATTTGTCAAGATTCCGATTAAACCGACAAATACTTCACTACATATTTCGACTTCATTACATATTTCGTTTGAATTATTACGGCTACTTAACTTACTTATGTGAATATCATCAGGTAAACTTACAAACAATACAAGTTTCCTATGACCGACGTATTAGAATTTGCTAAACAGTTTTTAACACTTAACAAACAACAGAATTAAGTTAACGCTCTATTTAGTGTAAATAACTTTGAACTTTGTAGTTCGATGTTAATTTTAATTGATATCAAAAAGGATGGGGATGGAAAGGTTAGTAATAATTCAGTAAATTCATGTGGTATATTTAAAAATAAATTGAATACCTACTTAATATTAAGTAACTTTGGCAGTAAAGCAGTAAACTGAAACCATGAAACTTGGACGCATGCCAAGGAAATCGCGTGTTGTCATCTATTTTTTTTTAAATAAACATTAGTCAGTAAATTAAAACATACGAGGACAAAATATAACCTAGTACAAGCTAGCAATTTTTTCGTTTAAGATTGAAACTCTCCATTCATAAGAATCCACCGACTACCAATGTCCACCGACAAACCAAATAAAAAATGAAGGCAGAATTCTGCGAACGATAAAGTGAAGCCAGATAAAACTGCGCCTCGCCGCGTACCACAGTAGTACTCTCTCTTCTACTTGTACCTTTGCTGGACTAATTTAATTGTTTGCTTGTTGAATAAGATCTGCAGGTGTGTGCGTGCTACTGTATGTTTACGGCGAGGTGTAGTTTTAACGGCCTCATTTTGCCCTTCATTGACAGGTCTATTAATATCTATGGAGAGCTTCAATGGTTAAGTTTTTCGTCGTCGTCTTTGCGTTACCGTAGCCTTGTTTCTCTTTCTACTGCGAGTACAATTAATTTCCAGTTACGTAGCGTCGAAATGTCAAGTGCCTGTTACATGTAGACGCAGTCTACATCTCACAGAATATGTCTATTTCGAAAATGATCCGATTACCCACCATTATTTCTTCCTCGCACCATCGTGGTCGTGCTGATTATACAGCTTGATAATAGCATCATTGAGTGTGGTCAGCCTCGCTTTGCACCCTTTGTCACACTGGTTGCACACCCAGTGTATCTCCTGCTTTTGGTTGACGTGACGGGAACGCTTTTTGAACCTGTAGCTGCCGAGCAGAATGATGGCGTTGCCAGCTCGAGACCAGCAGTAGCGGGGGGTGAGGGGATCTGAGGAAGAACGGATCATATCACCACAGATTACAAATTGCACCCAGCCAGACAAAAGTAAAGGCTGAACAAAAAAAAACTGCAATCCTGATCGTGTTCAATTGATTGACCTTGCTTCTTTACTATCACTTCCGTTTATGGATTCGCTTTTGTGGTAGCGGAGTAGCAAATATTTTTGTTGACTGTACGTTTTACTTAGAATTTACTATACCTATCCAGAACGCGATTAGGTAAAGTTGACTAGATAGTATTAAACACCAAAGAGACCTCTTACTCCTATTTACTTGTGGCTTTTTTAATGCTTAATTTGTGGTATTTTGAGTTCAGACGAGCACCGCGCTACCGGCTTCGTTTTTTTTCTTTTTCACTCACAACATTTCGTGTGAAGAGTTGCACTGCTCAAAGTCATTGGCGCTTGTTGACAAACTTCGGCAAACTTAATGCTGGCAAAGTTACACCTTCGGACAGAAGACCTTAGGAATCATGTTATAGGCGATGCGGCTAGCAACCCATCACTATTTTGATTCCGGTTTCCACCTACACGCCCACGTATTAATAATCATACTAAACGTTTAGGTCTTGTTATCATAGGCTCTGTCTACCCCGTAAGCCGTAAGGGATAAAGACGTGATTTATGTATGTATGTGTAGTAGGCCAAATCTTGAGATTAGGTAATAATTACTTCGTTCCCACGCCAGCTTTATGAGGAATGCAATACCTACGTTTACTAGCTTGTGCTATTACAGGACGCAGATGTTTTGCGCATGTGTGTGTAAAGCAAGATCAATGTATGTGTTAGTTCATTGCTATGATCTTTTCAGAAGTAGGTTTTAATTTCTAGGTAATTTTTTGCATGGAGCACAAAATTAAACAAAGTATTAGTATTATGTATATTTTATTGCGTATTCAAAATCTATTTACGTACCTACACGTAAATTAATAATTCGGTAATTAACAATTCTAGTTGTAGCATTAGAAATAAAATACAAAATGTACTTTATAGTATGAACACAGTTATTACAGCTTTTAAGTGTAAAATTATAAACTGTAGGAACATCTAGTACTAGTATGTTTCTTAAAATTATTGTACCAACACAATGTTAACTAAAAAAATAATATAGCTGTATCAAATAAAATAAACATCCTAAATGAACATTCTGTATACCATCTACCTAATTGATACATTATAATCTTTAAACCTTATTGCACATATTCTTGTCACAACATTTCAAAAACTTGCGAATCTACACATTGTATGTATTTGAAACAGGATTGCACAAATTCTTAATACTACGATAAAAACATGAAACCATCAAAATCTTCAGTCAATTATGCCAAAAATTACAGTACTTACCTACACCTTAAATAATACACCATTTATTTTTTAAAGGCACTATAAGTTAAACTTTCTGTAATATATAGCAATATACGTGACTAAGTTACAAAAAACCGGTAAAACGCCACGTTGTTCTGGCGCATTAATTGTTTCGTACCTAAAAGTATATCTAATATTGCTCAAGGTCGTACACTAACTATATCCTTAAGCACCAATCATCACTCTGGTAAAAGATAAATCAGGCTGAAATACAGACTTAACTTTCGAGTACCTAGTTCTTTTAGCGTTTCAATCGTTACCAGTTTCCCGTAGTTTAAAGGTACTGCCTGTAACTACTCGGTAACGATTATCGCATTATGCTGCGAGACCCTACATGTCAAAATACATGATTCTAGGTCAAAGAAGTACCGACGTACACTCCTTTCAGGATAGAATCAGACAAAGAGAAAAACGAGACAAGATGACATGATGATTCGAAAAAAGGTTTACAATTGATTCTAGATCCTTATGTTTTCCTGAATGGACCATAGATATACTCGGGACCAAAAAAACCGGGTCACTTTATATACAACTTTGTACCGGGAAGCGACCCGGTTTTCTTGCTAGTGTACTAGTGATAAACCTTTACTCTAATCATCACCGATCTTAATTCACTTGCAAGTATCAAAACTTGACAGACAGACTTGGCAACGAAGTGATCTTATGAGGGTACTGTCATTTTATTTTTGAGGCACGGAAACCTGAAGTACAAAAATTAATTTACAAACTTATTCTAGATTTTATAAAGCAGAACAAAAAGGTACGATTTTGTCACAATGAACACAGGGTTAATATTAAATTCTATAACAAAACTATAAAAAAATACTCCGCACTGTTATATATGAGGGTATACTTGTTACTTTTATATTCATATTTTCGGGTAGGTTGTTGGAAAATAAACTCACTACGTGAAAGACGTCTTTTATTTGCGGCTACCAAAATAAGGATAAAATATTGGCGATCGAGGAAAATAAATACGTAAAATGGCGAAAACTGTGGGCAGTGTGACGTGTTTCGACGTAGATAATAAAGCGGCCGGGGGACCGCTGGTGTGCGGGTCGTGTAGTGGATAGGCATGGGCAAACCAATTACAGCATTGAGAGTAGCGATGGAACCAGGGTACCAGTACATAGGCATATCGACCAACTAAAAAGTAGAACGGAGGTTCACACAGAAAGCCAAAGTCCACTTATATTTCCGGTTATTGACGGGAATGGTGTTCAGTCTGCTGGCGGCCAGAGTGGCTTTGGGGACAGCGCCGCGGTTCAGAGTAACAGAGCCGTTCGGTCACCGAGAGTTACCAGATCAGCATTAGTATCCTCACCAACGTCACCGACTGTACCCAATGACTCACCAACTGCTCCCGAAAGGAGATATCCTTTAAGGGAACGCCGGCCGCCGATTCGATTTGGTATTGACGAGGTATTGAGGATCGGCGCCCGGTAAACTTGTTGAACAATTGTTGCACTTAGGTTAGGTAATTGATGAAAGATGTTTTTGCTATGTTTAAGGGAACCGAGCTTTGTTTAAATACGTAAGTAGATAAGTAAGGTATTCATTAAGGGTGGAGGTGTTATATATGAGGGTATACTTGTTACTTTTATATTCATATTTTCGGGTAGGTTGTTGGAAAATAAACTCACTACGTGAAAGACGTCTTTTATTTGCGGCTACCAAAATAAGGATAAAATACGCACATAATAACACTATTTGCTGTAAATAATTTTATATGTCTCCCCGCAATAAAGTAAAACCGTTTTATTTAGTGATTGTTGAATTTGGCTAACATTTATAAATCAATAAGCATTAGGATCCATACACTTTGAAACAGTCTTGTACTGATTCTTGCAACAGTCTTACGGTTTGATTGGTCGATGTTATTGTTTTTTTTTCTCACATTGTTATTTATAATCTAACACACCTTATTACTTATTTAACAAGACACAAGCGGAAACGTGAAGGAGCGTTTATCTAATATAAGGCAGCAGATTCTCACTACCATAGTTTATTTACCCAAATGTACTTGTACATTATTATGTAGTATTAAAAATTGTAATCAAACAAACTGTAAAGATAAGAGTTCTGCGAATGGTCGAGGCCGGTTTACTCTTACTCGGTCTTTACTTCTTAATATCGTCTGAGGTTAAAAAGATAATTGTATACATTAGCAAAAGAAAAATAGTGTCACTTTATAATTTGAATTAAGTGTTTTTATATAATAGATACTTGCACGATATTTAACTTATCTTTAAGTCGTAGTATAATTTATTATAACACTATAGTAGAATATTGATGAACACATTTGAAATACCGTATACCATTAGATTAAGCCTTGACCCAAAACTCCAATATTAAACGCCTAGGTAACTATTAAAAAATGATAGCCATATAACGCGTATAAAACTCCGCTAAAGCCATTTATTATGCCTACCAGCAAACTTGGATTTCCTAAGATCACGAAACTTAAGAGTTCATATCTTTAAGGCTGTAAACTCCAAGATTAGGGCTCGACTTCCATATTTGCTCCTCATTCTTCACACTTCCCCTTCCCCCTCTTTCCTTTGACATCCTAACCAGTTCGGTTCTCATACCAGCCAACTTGCACTTCATGAATCTACATGACGGACACCTGGTCCTCGTGTTTGGTGTGATGATGCAGGCGTTGGTCAATTTGGAGCAAGTGTAGGTCTTTTGCTGTACAACGCCTCTCTTGAAGAACGACTTGCAGGACTCGCAGGTGTAGATGCCGTAGTGTATACCGTTTGCTACGTCACCGCAGACTGGACACGACAGAGCTCCTGAGAATGGAGAAAATAATTGTTACAACTTTTAGAATTGAGGAGGTAAATTTAGACGATACCTACTACCTAGGGCATTTTGTAACGAGAAGTAAAGGGAAAAGAAAACGCAACCAAATTTGCTGTAGATGTTTTGTTTCGTAGAACAGTCAGTATTAAATATAACCAAATATTTTTTTCAATAAATACGAATTTAAATGTATTTAAGGTAACGAAGGCTGGTTTCGCTGCGGACTCTGTGGAATCCCTCAAGCGGCGCAAATATGCGGGCATTAGCAGTGTCTACATGTTTGGGCCATTTGGGGTAGAAACCATGAGTCCGTGGGAGCCAAGTTGCGCACGAGTTATATGGGTCGTTGTCGACCAAGCTAAACGAAGCTTCGGGTGACCAGAGGGCTGTTTTTTTTTTATGCATAAAGAGTAAGCATTCCCATACAATGCGGCAATGCTGCCAGCCTTCTGGACACCATGCCACCGGGCAGCGATTTAGGGCAACTTTTTTATTTATAGTTTTATGACAATTTGTTGAATTTAGTTAGTTGTTAACTTAATAGTGTTGTTATAACATCTCTGAATTGAAGGTAGCGTAACCTTTACTGTAACCGCAAAGAATGGGGAATAAAAATAAGTAAGTAAAACCCGATGTACCTAATCGATATACTTCGCTTTATTGCAATTTAAACACAGAAATTATGTTACTTATTCATCTAAACAACATTATTCATATTGATACAAATTTTATAGTACCTGATAAGATACTTAGTACCTGTTTGATAATTTTTTGGAAAGAAACGTAAACATATTTCTTTAGTTTTTACTGATCTATTCGACGTAGAGTCATATGCACGTGCCTGTATTTAAATCCTTTACATACATAGATACACAAATCACGACTATATCCCTTACGGGGTAGACAGAGCCAGAGGTAACAAAACCTAAAGGCCACGTTTAGCATAATTGTAGGCGTATAGGTGCAAAAAGGAATCAAAATAGGGATGGGTTCCTAGCGGCATCGCCTATAACATTCAAATATGTATAAATAAAGTTTTAAATTATGCGAAAGAAGTATACCAGGATCGTAGCAAGTGGAACAAAGTAGTCTCTGCCTACCCCTGTAGGAAAGAGGCGTGACGGTATGTATGTATGTAAATTATGAATCAGTGGTTACATGTTTCAAGTGGAGGGAAGTCCCTCAAAGCCGGAACTTTACCAAAGCCCATAAATTGCCTAACGCAATTGAAACCCCAACCGCCATTTAAATGCTAACTATGCAATTTTTAATCTAGGATACCAGCTATTTTCGTTCCAAATGTTATCCAAATCCGTCCAGTCGGTTCAGCGTGAAGAAGGAACAAACACACACTCACTCACATCGTCATAAACTTTCGCATTTATAATATTAGTAGGATATTCACCCTCTGGTAATAGTTTCTCTTTAATTCCCTGAAAACCTTCGTTGTCTGCCCACTCTCTACTCTCTACTTTCCAACTTATTTAACTTTTTCACCAACTCCGTCTGAAGCTGAGGGATCACGTTACAGTAATCAAAAACCCATGTGGACTTGGCATTCGCGGCAGACTCTAGGATTTTTGGTTAGGTACTGTATAGTGCACCACTTACAGCTACACCTTGCAGATGATTACTCGAATTTAACTCTTTAACTACTAAATACTTAGTTTAAATTAAAACCACCTGAATTCATTGCACTGAAATCATGACTGGAATCCGAATCCCACCGTGTTATAGGTATCACGCTTTGGTCATGGAGTATGGTTGTGAGCTGCTTTACAGAATTTCATAACACCTGCGTACGTGTGTACGACCGCTTTGCATCCGAAATAGCTCCTTCTGCTGCATTGCCACCGCGTCCTCTGGTTCCTTGTGTAATGGAGAGAGAATCTGTATCCATTCAATATCATTATTGGCTTGTTGTTCTTCGACATTGTGAAGGTAACTGAAATTAAAAGAAGCGTTGTGATTTTGCACTTTACACCATTTTAACAAACTTCTAAAAAAATGGAGGTTCTATATTAATTACTTACCAATAGTGCTAACGTTACATTTAAACTAATAATTAATAGTCATAAGTACCCGAGACCGACGAGCATGTATGAAGAGATTGATGAATGTGGAAGAAGCGAAAGAAGTATGTCAGGTTTGTAGCAAGTGGAACAAAGTACTGCCTGCCACTATGAGAAAGAGGACATACGTATACGTATATACGTAGTCCTAAGTTTTATGGGTTTTATTACAATACAATACAGATTTCGCTTGTTAGCTATTGACGTGCCATGTGCGAATGCGGAATTTTGATCGCTTTCGATACTTTTATAATTTGATCTTAACCAAAAATATAATCTAACTGGTCACCTCGAATTTTGAAGATTTTCTTGGAGGATGTTACATTTCTTGATCGCTTCTGTTCTGAACTGTTCTATTAATATTTAACACTTTAATCTGAATGTGTTAGAGATGTGTGCTGAGACGAAAAACTTGGGACTTACTTAAGACTCAGCTATCGTAACGAAGTTGCAAAAGTTTCGATAGTGAATAATTAAGTGGGAAATAAGGTCAGGGTTCATTCATTCACATTTAGACATAATGTTGTAAATACATTTAAATAAAAGTGTAAAAATCAGCCTTCATTATGTTTCGAATAATAAAGTTTTAGAAGGACGATAAAACAATAGCTCTTTCTAAATAGTAAATTCAGAACCATTTCAATTCAAGTAAAATTTATTGCATTTATGATATTCACAAGCTAGGTGATCTACACAGAGCAACTACTGTGATGCAAACTCGAGATCTCAGCGTAAGCTTAAATTAATGATATAATCTTTTTACTGGGAATAGAGAGATTTCTACTTAGCGTACATAGTCATAAAGTCTCCACCCACGAGCTAGATCCATTGTTAAATCTTGTTTGTGTAAATCAACAATGGACTTTGGCAAACGAATAGCACATTGAGTGCAAAATACAAAATTAAAAAATGGAACAAGCGTTCCAATTACAATAAATTTACAATAATTACAGCGGTTTCTCTTTAATTATAAAATAATACATGTAATTTACACAAAAAGGACCAACGAAAAAAAAGGAAGAAGGAAAGGAAAGAACGATTTAAAAAAAAATTGATACGAAGACAGTCGTTATAAACTTCCATTAAAAATATTCACCCGCAAATATTACGAATAAAACTATTAATTTCATTCCATTCCCATTTTTCGTACCTATATTTTAATCACTCACGAACTAAATATAAGTTCTATGTATTCTCATTCTAATACCAAGGTGTATTTTCATAGTAATAATAATAATAACAAGCATTTAAAACTCATTATCGCCAGGTAACAACATTTTTTCATAGCAATAATGCAAAAAATATAAAATGACTATAAAGGTATCTAATCAAATCTTTATAAATTAAGGTATTCTAAATTATTAAGTAAAACAGTCTTCAAATTATATCATATAAAATATCACAACCCAAAAACTTTGTATAACAGCTGTCGTTGACATAAATGCAAAAAATCATGCTTCAGAACCACAACGGCATTGCCGTTTTTGTTTTAACTTAAATATCAGATATTTGACTGGAATTTGTCATCTTATAAAGTAATAAATACTTTGTAATTCATATAGCGTAAGTACAAAAACATTGTGTTTAAAATTTCATCAATTTCCCGCCTGGGCGAAGGTGATGATAATTGAACAAAATATACATCAAAATCTATGCCATTCTCGTTTCATAAAAATAAATCATACAAGTATACGACTTAAATAATCTCTGTCAATTAAGTCTAAGTATACATTTCAATTTGTAACGTTAATGATTTAAAATCTACAAAGAGATCATTATACTATACACTACCTTAAATAACATACGGGTTCTCACTACAAGACTTAACGATAATTTGTTCTGACAGTGACAAACTTAGCATTGATTTTCCTCTATTTATTAGGAGTTCAGCGGCATCATGGTTATGGCTTCCTTTGACCTCGATGATGTGGGTCCCAGAAGTCTTGACCACAGCTTTACAGCATTTGTAGGAGTGAGTCGAGCATGTCCACCTCACTATCCCATTTCTGACTGAATGCTTGCAGTAGGTGTAATTTTTAAACACGATAAGCGGCTTGCCTCTTAGTGATTGTATAAAAAATGCTTCGGACCCTGAAAGAATACCAGGTTAGTTGATATTTCTAATAGAGTTTAGGTCTTTATTAGTATATTAAAAAGCTAGTTCGAGATATTTGTCGCATATAACGCTACGTACATCTTAACTAGTAGAATATAAAGTAATGAAATAAATAATTGACATGCCAGTATTTTTTGTCAGGAATAATGAAAAAACTTAAGTAATACAAACAGTTTATAATACGAAATAGAGAGCAAAGGAACACGAGTATTTGTTTAATACTGTAAATTATTTATATTCTACATAATACAATCATACTAAGGCAAGATTTACTTTAGGAGATCATAATTTCATTGTAATCTACAAAGCTATATCACAAGATTAGCACCCATATTATACTGGTTATGTACATTACAATAATAATCTTGAAATTGTAAGAAGTGATCGGAAGACTAAGTAGCGATTGTAAGGTGAGCGGTTTACATTTCTTGGTTAGATATCATTTATTTTGACAATATTTGCCGAGACGATAAGAACTGACGGAAAAACAACACTGAATATTGTCTTCGAAGCACTGCGTCTTTGTATCAATATGACAACTGCGAGAGAATCGTTTAAGTCCTAGGGACCTACCATTACGTCTTAATGCGATTCAATTCCGATTCAGTTTAGGTTCGCTCGCTGTCTGATGCATACTAAAAATGACAGCTAAAACCTGTTCTGATTGTGAATAGAATCGCATTAAGACAACATGGCAAGGCTACTCTTTATTGTCAGTCCACGTCTGATACAAGCGCGATTTAGCTATGCTTTTTATTACTGATTCGAATTCCGTATACTTTAATTACACAGGCTCTATCAAAATTATTCCGGAATATTTTTGAATCATAGTTGACCAATGTTTCATAATTGATAGATGTTCAAAGTCAACCGCGTCAAGGGCGGTCCTAAATTTGGAATCAAAATTTTTAATGTACACTCTTTGTTGGTTCAGTCCAACTATCCCAACCACCTCACGAAATATTCCGGAAAAAATCTGAGACTTCGTACAACGCAAAAGGTCAAGGGCACAAATAACGTTACCAAGACATCAATAACAACTATACACTTTTATGCCACAAATAATAAAGTCGGCGACACATACATTTGACATGATGGCTGTATCGATATCGCCCTTGACTGTACGTAGAGTAAGACTGTGAGTCAAACAAATTAGTGGTGTGGTTGTGGTCTTGTAGTATTACCATGAAAGTATATAGTTGAACACGGTTATCCGTAAAAGAAAACAGAAAGTATCGAGACTACTGCGTCTTGTTAGAAGCAAAACCAAATAACTATCCCAAAAAGTTTATTCTATTAGAGCTGATTTTGCTTTTGACATTAGATACTTTACAATTTGACTTTTTTGAGCTAGTTAGTTGGTTTTGCTTCTAACACGACGCTATGCAAAATGGTATCTATATTAACTAGATCCTTCTGTCTTACTTAACCTCACCTTATAAACCTAACTCTAAGGCAAGTAGCCTTCGCTAAGCTAAATGTCATACAAAGAATTCAGTGGGCGGATGATTGTGTGAATTCTTCGCGAACACCACTTTGTTCAGCTCAGTGTCCACCCTGGCTGGGCAGCCGATACCATGAGTATGACAAGACCAGCTGCTTTTGGCCCCTTTATCTTTCTGTCCTGTGAACGTAAAGTCGCCCAATTTTAGCAGCCTCTCGCCGTCACGTGACGTCATGAATTGCACTGAAATTATTTAAAGTGTTTAATAAGGAAGAAACTTACAACTTAAAATTCAAAGATAACAGTTTAGGGTGATGAAGCTTCAGCAAGTGAAATATATGCATGGACACCCGATCTGATACAAAATACGCTGCATGTATAAGTACGAGTCACAGTAGTCTTGTAGTTTGACTTCTGGCCTCTTAAGATTCAGCGTTCGAACCCGGGTTTGCTCACCCGAGAATATCCGTGGCCGTTCCTCTGTGGGAATAATATACCTACTTCAAAAATAACTGACTAAAAGTAATTTTATCGACGCTTCGTATACCTAGTACACAAATAATGCCAAAAATCTTATACTTGGTTAAAAATAGGTTGAAACACGTATAACAACTTCATTTATTTATTTCTACGCAATGATTTAGATAACATAATAAAATTATTATTATTCTAGATCACAATTAGTCACTAAAATCTGTCATTCGATATTTAGACACAACATAAAGTAAAGAAAAATTATCACGGAGAAAATCATGACACAATAAGAAAAAAAATGTTTACTGTAAAAACGCAAAAAACAATTTTGTTTCACAAGTCACTTTCTTTGTTACAAACTTTACAGCAAGTCAAATAAATCTTTATGACCTCTTTGGAAACATTGCAGTATTTAGTTTTAATTTCAGCGTCCATCACGTCTTTGTTGGCGTGGGAAAACAACAGATGCATAGTATGGAGTACGCCGAACAACTCATCGGTTGGTATATAAAACTTAATACTACAATTTGCATCGTCTTTGGGTTGTACAAGCCTGTCTCTCCCGTTTACTACTATAACATCGTAATTTGCCAACATTTTGTAGTCTTCGTAGTTCTTGTGGGACCTTTCCTTGATAAATTTTATTTCTTTTATGAAATCTTCGTACCTCTCCTGGGTCATAAGGTATGCGCTGTTACTTTTCTTCCTAGCCATGAGTTTGTTGAGCTTCATGTTAAATTCA
Organism: Pandemis corylana; assembly: GCA_949127965.1. Lineage (NCBI taxonomy): Eukaryota > Metazoa > Arthropoda > Insecta > Lepidoptera > Tortricidae > Pandemis > Pandemis corylana. The sequence continues at coordinate 3,810,016 of OX421859.1, read as the reverse complement.
TTTTTCATGGGTGCCACGTAATTGTATGAGAAGGTTTTGTAATCTGTAAATAAACGAAACCTGTAATTATTTAAAATATGTAGAATAGGTAATTCTTCTGTTTGTAACTCGGCAGTTTGTTTATCTAAAACGACAAAGAAATCAGTAAAAATATTTATTAAATTTTCTAAATACAAACAACTGGGTACACAAACTTTTAAACAAAATGTTATAGCACCGCGTTAATAGAATAGATTAGATTAGATTTATTCATTCAATAAAAATTACATCATAAATTGTACATAGTCAAATTAGAAGAATTTAGATTGAAATCGTCAAGAGTAAATAATATAAAATTAAATAATACAAATATTACAAAAATGTCAAAATCAATAAACAATAATAATCAAACAATTAGGTACAATACGCCAAAGTTCTTTAAAAACATATGAAATTTAAAAAAAAACCGGTACAAGCACGGACACCTGGCCCCTATTTCACCAACTCGACAATTGTCGGTGAAAATTGACAATTCTAAATGCAATGCGTATTCAATATAAAGCCAATCCACCCGACGTAGATTCTCGTCTAGTTTGTAATGTAAAGAGAATTGACAATTGTCGTATTGGTGAAGTAAGGGGGCGTCCATTAATTACGTGAGGTATTCAGGGGGGGGAGGGGGTCGAGCCGAATCTTACTAAATCTCACTTGGGGGAGAGGGGGTCTTGGCAAATATCACGTAATTTTTTTTAGCAGAAAATGGTGTAAAACTGCGTGAAAATTAAGTTAAATTAAAGTTGAATTAATAATTAAAATGACAGCAATACTTGCAAATACTAGTCGTTGCTAATCTTAAAAAAGTAATTAAACAAATTGTGTTATGTTTTTTAATAAATCCAATACTTTTATACCCAAAGTACAAGTTTTGAAAAATCTCACGTGAGATCGGGGTAGGGGGGCCCTAGGGGGTCGAGAAAAATCTTACGATATCTCACCAAGAGGGGAGGGGGGGGGGGGGGGGGGGTCAAAAATCCTTAAAAATGCCTCACGTAATTAATGGACGCCCCCTAAGGGTTTGGTCCATGAAGGCCAGGACAATTGTCTGGGACAAGTGAAAATTCCGTTACCATTATAAACTCGACAAGAATCTACAGCTATTGGCTCATATTGACTACAAATTGATTTTCTAATTGTCACTTGGCAAAGCCAATTGTAGTTGATGAAATAGGAACTTGTATATATGTGTCGAATGATCGTTTGGTCTTAAATTTCTCCAGCGGTAAATTTATATTTTTTTTGAAAAGTCGTTGGTTTCGACCAATCAACATTTTCCGCCCATAAAAAACACAAACTCAAATCAACACGACATGTGGCACGCCTTTGTACAATTCAATTAAAAAAACAAATGCTAATGCGTATGATTCAGATTGAACTTAGATATATTATTGGACTTGTCGAATATGACTTTGGCGGGGCAATTCCTGGATTTCCTCTTGGAGCAGTACCAAGCCCTGGACTTCCAGCTGTTGGAGAACGTGTTGTTCTGGAACAGCAGCACGTGGCGACCACCTTTGATTTTGGCAATCGTGAAACAGGAGTCTAGAGGAAAAACATTTTTTAAAGAAATCTTAAGTGCTGCTCTATTTTCTTAATGTCTCAGCAATCTTTCTTTTTCACATGACTAGGGCGTGCAGTGTAAAGTCGCCATGGAAGGCAGTGGCAGAGGCTGGCGATCTCCCTCTGCACGCTACTGCTATGATCAGTCATAGCAGTAGCGTGTAGACGTCAGCGTTTAAACTGAAAAAACACGAACTTTGGCGAGAGTCAGAAACCAAAATAATCGTAGGTGATGTCATAGATAAATATATATAGAATATATAACTAGATCGGCAGCGCAAGAGCAAAAGTGATAATAACGCGTCTGTCAGCGCGTCTGTGAAAAGGCGGAAGAATGAATCGTTGTTATTGGTGGATTCTCTTTTTGGCTTGGTTAAATCTCTATGCTTTGCTCGGGTGGAAGAACCCTAGCTTGCTGAACTGCTTCGTCATACTATAATCAGTAATCTGGTTCGATAAACCAATCTCAAATTGGTAAGATTAAGAGTCGACCAATCAAATAGACGTATTAATTTTAAGGATTGCCATTCGCCGTTAGGAATATGTTTATTATGGCACTGATGGCACTCCCCCACAGATGGGAGGAAGTTGATGAAGGTACCTTTAAGGTGGCTTGATTAAAAACTGATTTCAAATTAAAATAATATTTTACTATAAAATTTCAGTTACTCTTATATACCTACTTACTCAACACTAGCTTTAGTAAGGTTGTCACACATAGGAACACATTTAAATATAACATTAAATACAAGTCAAACTGATTTCCACTTAATTACTTACGCCTATGTATAACACATGAAAAGACAGTTTAATTAATTTGCAAAATATTCGTTCTAAAAATATTATAATATTGCACAGGTAGTACAAGCACTACAGACCATGATATTCATGATCGTGATCTTAAGAGGCAACGAAGGAGTAACACGCACTACTTCCTCCAGGTAAATATTACAGAGCATTTCCACTGCTTGAATGAAGATAACGGCTACTCAGTTCTTAGAACATCATATCTCTGTTGCCAAGATCTTTTAAACATCGTCAATCATCTACATAACTAAAGTAAGGCCAACGAGACAAGGTAAAATACGTAAGCAATAGGCCGTTACCGAGTTACATGCTTGACTCTCGTACGCAATAATGGCGTCGGTTGATGACAGCTGTTGTTGCGTGATTCGTGGTACAGGGACGCAGTCGGTAGTTGTCAACGTTGGCATCTTTGAACGTGTGTTTACTCTCTTTATCTTGTATCCTTAGCCTTCATTTTCTCGTTTATATCCTTATATACTTGCCAGTTGGAGCTTTGTAATACTTGGCTGGGGCGTGATTATGTATCAGGTCGTGGAACACTATGGCTCCTGCGTCGTTGAATCTTAGTCGAGCAGTGCATTTGAAAGAAGTTTTCTTGCTGCAATTCCAGTATCGACGGTGGCTCGTGGTCTGAGCAAATGTGTGGCCTTGCAGCATCATCAGTGGGTTCTTACAGTTCGAAACTTCGATGAATGTATAGGATAAGTCTGAAAGAAGACACAGTTTTAAAGCATGTCCGGACGAAGGCATTAAAATATATTTTTCGTCGCCCCGGGCCGTAAGTACCAATTTAAAGCCCGCTACGCGTGCGGATATTTCCACTTCCCTCGGCGGGGATAAAGACAGCCTCAGGTCGCATGTTTATCGCCCTCGCCTTTGGCTCGTGCGACAAGTTCCTGCGATCTGAGACATTCTTTATTCACCACCGTCGGGGTGTAATGCACTATTTTCAAACTGCTCTCTGTTTGGTTTGTCGTCCAATCTACACATGATGTGTACCAAATTCCATTTTTTTACTTTACAATGATAATTTAATTAAGGCTTGTCTAGCAAGCTCACGGAAAGCACTTGAAACCTATTTATATTACATCTGCTTACTTTTGAATTAATTGTTAACCATTTGAAGCCCTAAACTTAAAAACATACGATTACTCTTTAATGGGTCCCATTTTATAACAACCTTTTTTTAACTTGCTATATGTATGCAACTATATATTATGTCTTTATCTCTTAAGGGGTAGACAGAGCCTAAGGTAACGAGACCTTAAAGCCACGTTCAGCATGATTGTGTACATATAGGTGGAAAGGCGAATCAAAATAGTAATGGGTTGCTTAGCCGCATCGCCTATATAATGATTCCTAAGATTTTCACCCATTCCCTCGATGGGCTTTTACCATCTGCGCGGGAAGACAAGCAACTTGTACATTCTATGTTTTTTCTTTACTTCCAGACCAGCACGTGACAGGACCCAAGACGTGACATGACGTGATTTAAGTATGTATGTATGTATGTATCCATACATACCGTCACGCCTCTTTCCCACAGGGGTAGACAGAGACTACTTTGTTCCACTTGCTACGATCCTGACATACTTCTTTCGCTTCATCCACATTCATCAATCTCTTCATACTTGCTCGTCGGTCTCGGGTACTCCTGTGTGGTGGGTGTCCTATTGGGTATGTTATGAATGTGTGTAACTATATATTATTCATCAGAAATTTTGCATACTTGTGTAAGATGGATGACAGTATAAAAATGGTAGTGGAATTCTGGTGGATCGGTCAAAACGTTCGGTCGGGAAGGTCGGTTGCTCCGATTGACTTTAAATTTGATATACCTACATAATATAGAATGAATGACAACGCAAGCTTGTAGTATTAAACATTGTAATTTTTGACAGAAACGTATTTTATAAAAAAAAACACTGTTCCAGTAGTAATCAAAACATTTATACACATTAAACCACACACACGAAACACTAGGAACTATCATGCAGAAGACTATGGTCTATCAGTTACTTCCGTATATTTTACGTAGAGCTTGTACGTAAGAATTGTTTGAAACGTTTAGAAGTATAATCTAATAGGGAATATGCATGAAAAAAACAAATTTATTAACAAATTATGAAACTATCATAAAAGAGATGACAAAAAAAATGAAATTGGAGTTCCGGCGAGGAGAGTAAGACAGCCGGTGACATTACTGGCACAAGAGGTCTATCCTAGCCTTCTAGCTGGCAATGCATCTGCAATCCTCTCGTGTCGCGGGTGTCCATGGGTGGTGGTACTCGCTTACCATCAAGTGACCCACTTGCTCGTTTGTCTTACTTGTCGTATAAAAAAAACCGGTCAAGAAATACCAAATATTAAACTTTAAAGTACCAATTAAAGAGAGATCCGATATAACATGTGACGTCTTAAAACAACGCCCATATAAATTCCACAATATCATTCTGTTTGTCTCGAAAGAGATAGAGACAAAGCTTTAATAGCTTATATCTCAGTTATTTTTTAGTTATTTGAAAAAAAAGGTATATCGTTTGAACTTAAATGAGCTTTTTTGAAAGCAATAAAAAACCATGAATATTCCCTATTGTGAGGACATACGTTATCATTTCAAGTTTATAGGCTTCGATCTTTACACTTAGTAGTTTAACGAATACCTCTCGACGACACTGCCCACGTTTTATCACCTTCATGGGCGACTAGATGAACAGATGAAAAATTGCAACCATTGTGAACAAGTGGCGGTTTCACAAGTAGTTGGAAGTGGCACCGTACACTTGATAATAAAGAAGACACTAACAGTTTTTCTTGCTGTAAGTCCAACAGTTTCAACATTTACGACCCCGGAAACTATTTCGCCAGGGGATGTACTTTCCACTAGCAGATTTGATATAATTTGCCGGAACATGATTGTGTCTCAGATCATGAAATACGATGGATCCCACCATATTAAATCTCAGTCTAGAGGAGCATAGTGTGGTGTTCTTCTTATGGCAATGCCAGTAGCGGTTGTCACTGGTGGTCTGAACGAAGAAATGCTCCTGCAGTAGCATTGCAGGCCTCTTTCGGTTGGCGAATTCCACAAACGTGTAGGATAAGTCTGAAAAACAAACCATTATTAGTCATGTTATGTTGGAAAAGTTACAGTTTATTAACATTTATCTAAGCAATCGCTTGAAATTTTATGAAAACAGCTAGAGGGGCATGTTTACGAAACGGAAAAAGTAACCAAGTTTGTCTTTCGTTAATTATTTTTTATTTCATTTGCCAAATCAATTTCTTAGCCTGCCGCGAACCGACGAGGATCAAACCAAAAGACTTGTCAAAAAGAGTTTAATACACGTATTCAAACATAAAGTATTTTTTCTACAAACTTACATAGGCATATATGAACCACCGAATGAAATAAAACCACCGATTAGTTTAAAAATTGTTGTTAACTTACATTTACATTTAGAGTAGAACACAACAAAATTCACATACTAATGACATAACATCTGGTACAGATGGGAAAATTCCAATGTTCACCAACCTGCTGTGGGTAGTGCGGCGACATAGCACGCATCACCGGTTGATGAGGACCTTGCAGAACTCATCTCGACTTATGCTTTGGTCGGAGACCTCATTCATTTATTTTCTATCTTTGTACAATACTACCGTCAAGTTTGGTTCTATAAAACACTTTCCCTGACATATACCAATTTGATTAAGGTATTTGAGACTGTATTCTGCTGTGTATATATTTTTTTTAGAATGAAGAAGTGCTATACCTATTCCCTCTCCGAAATGTACACACAGCAAAATAATGCGGTTAGCACAGCCACGCACACGTCTATGCGTGTTGAGTATCGACATGAACGTTAAGTAGAATCTATGACATGTGAATGTGTGAGTGAGTTCGATCATAAAATCTACCCCCTAAGTACAGATTTTTTTGCAACAAGATGAATGAGCAATGTCGCTGTAAATTACCTGTTTATTGAATAAACAAGAACTAACTATAAAATAACAATGAAGAAAGTTACAACTATTTAAGTTAGTTTATAATAAATTAAGTAAAAAATAATTACAAATTAAATGAAAATAATCCCCCCCGGTATCGTGTCACACTCAAAGGCTGAAAATGCAATATCTCCGGTTTCAGTTACTTCTACAAAAATAATGTAAAAGTATTTTTTTTATTTAGACTGTCCTAAAAATATTTTACCTAATCTTACATTGGATATTGTCATCCCCAGTGTAAGCGAGAGAACCGAATCGAAGCTTCCTTCGACCTTGAATCTTCAAATTTATGCAATCCCACGCATTGAACTATTATTACTAGCGAAGAGTAGTTACCATCTCACTGATGCGACGATGTTATATTATTATTTCTCAACAAGTCTGAGATTCCAATTCCAAAGCAATATTCCTCACAACCAGCATGGCCATTGAAATAACATTCAAAAATGTCATTTTATTATTACTATTTTATATTCCGTTTTCTTCGGATACGAACCCGGTTCACTAAAGCAGAAGTCAAATCTTCGACCTGTCTTTGACCGCTAGGCCACCGAGGTATGCAAGCTACATGGTGAATTTATGAATTATGTTCAATCTGCGACTACTGTATCGCAATTTGTGTAAATAGCTGTTTTATGAGCTTTGAAATAAGGTTGAAATTATAATTTATTTTTTTCGTAACTATTTAATTTTATGGTGGTTGCAGTCTGTTGTATGTTTAATTTTACTCTTATATAATACGTTAAAAACGCAAACGCATTGTGTTTTCTTTTAATATAATTATTAATAGGTATGACTCTTTTTACTGGAGTTTAAAAGTTGCTAGCTGATGGCTATTTTGGTCGTTATCGTCTTAAACAATATAAAGTGTTTTCTACCCTCAAATTTCTAATAATATGATTTTGTGAACAAACAACTGTCACCGCTGGCAGCCATTATTAGCTGCGGGATGAACCGTGTGTTATACTTACGAACTGTTTAATTTGCCTTTCGAATACCTTGTGATTTGCAAAACATGGATTTTCATTTATCTTTGTTGAAAAGAGCAAAACAATATAACTATTCATATAAGGAATCGCTAGGCGTTTTTTGATATGGGTAAGTAGACAAACGGTGTTAAAAACAATGACTTATTATTTTATCGGTAATGTTTTAAACAACTTTCTTTGACGAAAAATGTTTTTATTTAAACTTCATTTATTTTGCAGCGGAAGACTGTGCCATTATGGATTCACCCTTACGCAGACTTCGGACACGATAAAAATATTCGTTCTGGGCCTAAACCTGAAGCCTCATCTCCTGCCATTTGGTTTGGACATTATGTAGTTGCCGCAACCAAACCATCTGCATGCTGCAGGATTGCATTGCCGTAGACCAGCAAAAAACATGCTTTAACGGACCAGCATAGAAGAAACCTTTGCTCGTGAATATCTTGACTTTGATTATTACATCAATCAAAGTCAAATGTAGTGATTTTTAGTGATGAAGACGAAATATATTAACTTAATTAAATATATAAACACAGTAATGTTTTACAGTGCAGAACGAGTGGCAGTGTTACTTTAGGCTATGGGGTTGGATGTCATCGATGGGCCCTGGTGTCCAAATCCAAACCAAATCGAGATAGGTAGCTTAGTCGCTTCAAAGTGGAGATTATAACCCAGTGTGAAATGATGTTATTGTTAATGGCTGTCATTTAACATGTCTATTCATTTCACCACTGACTTACACGTCCGCAAATAAAACGTTTCGTTCATCTTTATCAGACTTAAACCTAATAAACCAGAATTTAAGATATTAATTATGTGTCATCTTAAAAATAGCCCTATTATGGTTGTGTATTCAATTTGCAAGATAATTATTATGTTAGTGACATAAGACTTTTTAGTAAACATAAAATCATACTGGCCTCTAAAGTGTGTGTTATTTTATGAATATTATTCTATAAGGAAAAGTGTGCAGTTTTATTTAGCTAATTTAATTACTTTTGGTAATAATAATAATAACACAAATAGAATTTAAAGTTGCAATAAACAATTTGAACCAATAATTGCATTTTATTGTTTTATTCTTTTACGTCCTTTTTTTCTTGTTTTAGGTAAACATGAGTTTATTTTGAGATTAGTAATTTAAAATTGAAAACAAAAAAGATACATTTGTGCAGGATTCGAACCCGGTTCTTTAGGTTTCATAACTCTAGGTCAATACACCTGAGCCACCACGCTTATAATACTGGTGGCAAAATTATGCTTCCATTGAACAAAATACCAGCAGGTTTGAATAACTATGCGTGAAGGTAGTCAGAAAACACAATTAGCACAGATAGGGCATTTTGTTGTGTGCGTAATAAGGCAGCGGATAAGTGCGGATGTGTGTATAGAATGACACACGTGGATAACTAGGGTGCTCACCGATTCGCTTTGCTGTGTGTACAGTAGGTTTGTTATGTTTTAATTGTGTATTCAATAAAAAAAAAATAGGTAGGTCTTTCTACTACAAAAATGTCTATCATGTAAATGCCCGCATTACAAATGATCATTTTCAACAATGAGTTAGCAACCAGTAACACAATACAATACAGGAACAAAGAACAAAGTAACACTACCTACTACCAGACAACCAATAAAACATGCATTACATAATTTTTTTATACATTTATTATGTATTTTTTAAAGATATTAATCTTATTCATAAAACAGTTTTGAAATCATCAGACGAAGCACTAATAGGATACATTACTTTTAACGCTACTCTTATTCTAAGTCATCATTACATATAAAAAGAAATTATCATTACATATATTTATTATTATTTTTTAATAGAGATATCTCTATCCTTATAGAATGATTCTGAAAAGGCACTCTATAAGCTTCTGTTAACTTAACCTTCGTTTCTCTATCTGTCACTTTAAAATTTTCCCTCATCAAACACATAAGAAACATAAGTTTTGCTGCGAAAGATCTGTACAGTCCGTGAGCTCTTAGAATGCCATTCGGGTTTATGAAGCTGTCTCACTCACTCATATGGGTTCGATACTTGAATCGGCCGGTGGTACCCAAAACGCGAATGGTATTCTAAGAGTAGACTGTCCTTAAATTAGGGAGTTAATCTCTCATTTTGATGTATTTTCCCGATGATGTTTTAAAATACTTGGGAGCCGGATGGTTATGGGTCAGTTTGTGAAAAACTATTTCCCTGTGTTCATTGAACCGCAGTCTGGCCTGGCATCGCGTGCGCGTGCGCGTGGTGCAGCTCCAGTGACGGTCGTCTTGGTTGGGCTGCCTGAAGGTGTACCCTTGCAGCGTAAGAAAAGGTTTCTTCGAGGTATTTACTTCAATGAACTCGTAATTCAGATCTATAGGACAAAAATATTGTTGTATCATTAGCATTACCTTTATTGGGTCTATATCGGATGGTCGAATACTTGTTTGGTCTAATCTAATGTTTGGTCGAATGATCGTTTGGTCTAAACTTAATTTATACTGACACCATCGACTTTTCAGCAAAATCATAAAATAAACCTAACCTAACCCAACCTTTTCAACAAAACCTATGTAAAATAATTTCTGAAATATTTTCAGTTTCAGCTGGGGAAATTTTAGACCAAACGATCATACGACCAAACATTACGGTAGACCAAACGAAGGGCTCCCATTTTTATTTCCATGTTGTCGGCGATGCTGCTGACAACCCATTATTATTTTGATTTCCCTTTCCACCTATACGCTCACAGTCATGCTAAACGTGGCTTTTAGGTTTTATTATCTTAGGCTCTGTGTACCCCATAAGGGATAAATACGTGATTTATGTATGTGTATGCATTTTTATTTCTTGACAATTATTATATCACATATACAAAAGCAGCCGGTAACTCTTTTTTTAAATAAAGTACTTTTTATACAAATTGTTATACAAACTCAAAATTATGAATAAAGGCTTCTGTCAATTTTTTTTCTTATTATTTGGCTTTTGCCTGTCAAACGACTGGCGATCCCTTTAACTGAAGTAAAAAGTTTACACCATTATCACCGTCCGTGCAAACTCTTTTGCTTTTTTGTTTTTTGGCCGAGCTATGTTTCCAATGTTATGAAACGTCACTGATAAAGCATAACCATAATGTTGAGTTGAGTGGAGGAGTTGCAGATGATAGCTAACATTTTATGTGGGGCATTGGAGACGAAAGGTATGACTGTTAAGCAAGACGAAAGTTATGCTGTTTGAAAAAGACGATAGTATGACAGAATATGAGATTGTGATTGCGGGTAAGAAAGTAGAACCGGTAAAAGAGTTTGAATATCTGGGCTCGGCGTTTACGAAAGATGGGAAGTGTGAAAGTGATATTGAAAGAAGAGTGAATGCAGGAAACATAGTTAATGGGGCGCTGCGCGCCTTTGTGAGCAGTGAGAAGGTGTCGAAGACACACAGAGGGGTGCTTGTTCCAACATTAATGTACGGTAGCGAAACTTTGCTATGGCAAAAGAAGCATAAAAGTAGAATAAATGCAGGAGAAATGAGAGCGTTAAGGAGTATGGAAGGTGTATCACTGAAAGATAGAATAAGGAACAGTGTGATAAGAGAACGTGCTGGTGTGAAAGAGGATATAATGACTAGGATAGAAAAATGTATGCTTAGTTGGTTTGGGCATGAAGAGCGGATGGATGAAAGTAGACTAACTAAACAGATCTATATGGGGAGTGTGAATGGTTGCGTTGGGAGGGGAAGGCCTAGACGGACGTTCCGAGACCAAATAGGAGACGTTTAGGAAAAAGGTCAGGCCAGGAGTACCCGAAACCGACGAGCATGTATGAAGAGATTGATGAATGTGGATGAAGCGAAAGAAGTATGTCAGGATCGTAGCAAGTGGAACAAAGTAGTCTCTGCCTACCCCTGTGGGAAAGAGGCGTGACGGTATGTCTCTCTCTCTCTCGAATGCGTTGGTTATTGAGTATGTACATTGTTTTAATTTGCCCTAACAGGATAATAGTGATGCCGTACTAATATGTATGTGTATATTTAGAATTCAAACCCAGATTTCTTAGGAAACGCTGTTTAATGACTGACATCCGTCAAAGACAATCTAGAACACATCATGTACACAATATGGTTGTTATCTTCTTTACAATTTAATTATCAAATATGGAATATGCATTAAAAAACATTAAAAATATGAAATATAATAAAAGAGAGGACAAAAAGTGAAACTAAAAGTTATATTGGTCAAGAAATACGGAAAATACACGAATTCTGTTCGAATTTCGGTTATTTTTATAAATAGTCATTTGACTTTTTTAATATCGTTTGTTACAATAAATGAGCATTTGAAAGGAATAAATAAAAAATCACGAATATTCCCTTTTCTAGCTTACTTTTGCACTAACACTGGGATGTCTTTTCAAAAAACTTTGCAACCAATGCATACCCGGACGATTGTTTTTGAATGGTGTTTTTATGTTCTTTTCTTCCACTATATGTTTCACGATGTCCAATAACTTTGTTCGACTTATAGGAACGACTGTAGCTACTTCGTTAATCCACGCCACTAAATATTTTTCTATGTCATCAGGTAAGTATGTTTTAGGACCCATACGGCAGACGCGTGGTGATTTTCCTGTTACTTTGTTGTACAAAGTTACTCGTGGAACACCAAACTTTCTTGCGGTAGTTTGGATGGGAGATCCTTTTAAAACTTCCTCGATTGCAGCGTCCATGTCTTCCTGAGAATATGTTACAAATATCTGTCTAGGACGCCTTCCACGTCTGGGTGTTTGGGAAATATCTGGAGCAAATTAACAAACGATCAAGGAATTTAAATTGAAACCAAACACACTCTTTCTTTTTTTAAACAAATTAAAATTATCTATGAATTTTTTGTGACACGAAGCAGGTTTTAACAATGTACCAAGGAATAAGTGGCAGTAAACAAATTAAAGAAATGGAATCGAAACGGCTTATTTATTTCACTGTTGGATATTTATTTCCTCAATAAATACAAATTATCGCGGTCAGAGACTAGGGATACCAGTTCGTCGAGCTTATGCGGCTAGTCTCTTTAGGTCGATCTTTAGGTGGATTATCTTGACGAGGTATTTTCTTTGTAACCGTGTAAATGGTATTTATTTGAATTATTAAATTTGTAAAACATTAAAGAGTTTAATCAAGTTCAGCACATTTTCTTGTTGATACCGGGATGTCTTTTGATAAAACTTTGCAGCCAATGTTTACCTGGACGATTGTTTTTAAATGGTGTCTTAATATTATTTTTTTCTACTATATTTTTCACGTTGTCTAATAACTTTTTTCGAGTTATAGGAATACCGACTGTAGCTACATCGTTAATCCACTCCACTAAATGTTTTTCTGTATCTTCAGATAAATATGTCTTAGGACCCATACGGCAGACGCCGCGTGGTGATTTTCCTGTTACTTTGGCAATCAAAGTTGCAGGTGGAACACCAAATTTTCTTGCGGTACTTCGGATGGGGGAGCCTTTTAAAACTTCCTCGATTGCAGATTCCATAGCTTCCTGAGAATATTCCTTCCATTTTAGAAATTTCCGTTTGGAAGGCTTTACACGTCTAGACGTTTGAGCCATATCTGAAGCAAAATAACACACGATCAAGCCATTTTTATTGAGACCATAGACATACTTTATTTTTTTTTGTTTTTCTTGCTTTACATGGTTTCACTTTTATTTCAGTCACATATTTATTGAGATCGTGTTTTTTTTTTCTTTATATCTCTTATGAAAAAACTTTTTGAGAGACGAGGCAGTTTCTGTGAATGTATTAAGGAATTATCCGCAATTAACATGTAAAAAATGTGTAAGTGTTTTCCAAAAAAAAGTCCACAGGATTTTTTTTTCCAGAATTTAACTATTATGGGCTTTTCTTACTCAGAATCGCTTTCCCTATCGATTTTCATACAAGAAAAAATGTGTCCCAAAATTTCCATTCCAGTTCGTCACTTTTTTAATATAGGTATGTATGGCACGTGAGGAAGTGGAAAAAAAAATTGGGACACATCCAAAAAATTTAACGTAACGACTGTTACATATTTATTTCCTAAATAATCATTAATAATCATCATCCTAAATTATCATGGTCAAAGAACAGGAATAGCTGGTTTAGCCTGATAACGTGGCCGGTGTCACGGGTTAGATGCTTGTGGCGATATATCTCGACAAAGTATTTTCCTTCTAGTTTTAGTTTAATTTAAAAAGTTCTAAAACGATCACAGTCTAGCGTATTTTCTTGTTGATACCGGGATGTCTTTTGATAAAACTCTGCAGCCAATGTTTACCTGGACGATTATTTTTAAATGGTGTCTTAATTTTATTTTTTTCTACTATATTTTTCACTGTGTCTAATAACTTTTTTCGGCTTATACGAAAGTCGACTGTAGCTACATCGTTAATCCACTCCACTAAATCTTTTTCTGTATCTTCAGGTAAATATGTCTTAGGACCCATGCGGCAGGCACGTGGTGATTTTCCTGTGACTTTGTCATACAATGTTCCGCGTGGAACACCAAACATTCTTGCGGCAATTTGGATAGACGATCCTTTTAAAACTTCCTCGATTGCAGTGTCCATAGCTTCTTGAGAATATTCCTTCTTTTTTACAAATATCCGTTTGGGGCGCCTCCCACGTTTGGACGTTTGGCGAATATCTAAAACGAAATAACACACGCTCAAGCAGTTTTAATTGATACCGTAAACATACTATTGTTTTGTTCTTTTCTGACTTTTATTTCTGAGACATATTTTTTAGGGTCGTTTTTTGTTTCTTCATAATTATTTTTTTATTTTCCTTAATTTAACTTTTTTTACGAGTTTAAATAATTACAAAACCTCAGTTAGTTATTTAGACTGTTCGGCATTTAACCTAACCTATATCCATATCAGTGCGATATTAGCCAACTTCTATATAATTTACATATAAGTCACCTAGCGCTTCTCTTCCCCTTTTAAAGAGGAAGAAAACAGAAACACTTGAATGCGCGATGAGGTTTCGACTTGCAACTCACTTTTATGTCGACAGGAAATTCAAACTGTCACGCTGGACATTAACTTATGTCAGACTCATACATTAACAAGTAATTTTTACAACGAACACCCATTGAATATGTATTTAGCAAATTATGAAAATTATAATTAAAAAAACATATTTATAATGTCCGGATTTTTTTGGACACGAGGCAGTTTCTGTGAATCTACCAATGAACAAGTCGCAGATAATCTAATTAAAAAAACGGAGTATAAGCGGTATATACATACATGCATGCATACATACACAAATCACGTCTTTCTTTATCCCTTACGGGGTAGACAGAGCCTAAGGTGACAGGTACCTACAGGCGGTATATTATATTTAAATAATTCAAATCATAAAATTCTAAAAATCTTCCATCAAATTCTAACATATTTTCTCACTGATGTCTTTTGATAAAACTTTGCAGCCAGTTTTTACCCGGACGATTGTTTTTAAATTGTGAATTCTTTTTTTCTACTATTTTTTGAACAAAAGGCGACGTTTAGCATGTTTGTTGGCGTATAGGTGGAAAGAGGAGTCAACATTATTTTATTTTTATAGTTTTAGGAGACGTTTTGGAAAAAGGTCAGGTCAGGAGTACCCGAAACCGACGAGCATGTATGAAGAGATTGATGACTGTGGATGAAGCGAAAGAAATATGTCAGGACCGTAGCAAGTGGAATAAAGTAGTATCTGCCTACCCCTGTGGGAAAGAGGCGTGACGGTATGTATGTATGTATGTATAGCTTTAGTATACTTTGTAAATTCTATGTTTGCTTGGAATACTAAGTACCTAAGCTAAAATTACTGAGTGTAAAATTCAAACAATGTGGCCACGCTAACCGTTTAATATCAAAGCATTTACATTTCCTAAATTCAAATTCAAATTCAAATCATTTATTTCGGACTTCAAATCCATAGTGTTAATAATTACAAAAACCTATGTCCAAGGTTATTACCAAAAAAGAAGAGAACAAAACAATTCACAATAAACCTGTAAGAAACTTATATTACAAACGCCGCGAAGGAGCCGCGACAAGCGCGTGCAGCGGCACATACCGCTCCAGCAGTGTGCGAGTCCCAGCGCTGGGCCAGCATACTCAGAATGCTGTCTGTGCCCGGCTGCGGAGGAGAAGCACTGATCTCTTCCTCATGATGGCGAAAAAGCAGTCTGTTTGAGCCTCGGCAAACATAGCCGAGGCGCTACAATATCGCGGCAGCCCAAACAGCATCCTGAATGCATCATTATACTGGTCCCGCAGAGCGCTATATGCCCGCGTAAAATTAGACCACAGACCGTGTAGCAGTTTTGACAAAAAAACTTTAAATAGTGGTTATCACTTCCTTACCTACTTCAACGTCCAGCCCTCGCCAGACTAAGAATGAAATTCCTCGGTATCGGATACCATGACCCAGGAGATTTCAAGGCACTACCACTACGCCCAATCACCCAATTCATGAATGAGGTGGTAAAAGCGATGGAATAGTGCGAAGGAGGGGTAATCTTCTATATAATATAATACGCGAGGCCGATTTTTGTACAAGCCATCAGATCTACAGTTATGGTCCGATTTTGATAAATTATATGTCATTAGATTCGTCTCATGCTGGAGAGTTGCAAACTGCTCTTCGTTTTTAGATTTTTTTTACGAAAAACCACTAAAAAATGAATTTTAATGAACTACTGTGCGCTACCGAACCAGCCAGTATAATGTGACCCGTGTCATGTTTTTTGACGTGAGATGACACAATAAAAATAACATGTATTGGACTGAAACATGTTGTAAGTTGTTCAGCATGAGAAAATATCTGTTTTGAGTCGACCAGATTTTATCCGCAACACTTACGTATTAAGATAACTATACAAAATACAAAAAATATTTTACGATTTCTTTGTTTACAATGAATGACTTGCGTCAACTTTTAATTTCTTTTTTATTGGGCTCTATTATGTCAAAATTGATTTGCCATGTTTGTTTATTTAAAAAAAGTATCTAATGCTTCAAAGTTTGATATACCTACAAATACAGGAGGTTCTAATAATAACATGGACTTGGGGACATGGATCGAAAACGAAATGGAAATGGCATGAGTTTTGGCAACAGCAGTTAGGTATCTTAGTCACGGCTGAGAAAAAAAAGTGGAATTGACAAATATCTAAATTGCAGCGGGGGCGAAGCCCCGGGCAACAGCTAGTTACACAAAATATCCACGAATGGGTCGAAGTGTATCCATAGGCGACCCCAGAGTAAGATAAGATACTACAACGTCCAAATCGGCGGGCCAACATGTTCTGCAACACACAGCCCCCTGCGCTCCCGCTCGATATCCTCGACGTCGCTCATCGTCTGGGTGACCCAGTGGCCCAGGTACTTAAATTTGACCACTATCTTTAAACGAGTCCCACAACGCGTGACCGGCTCCATTCTATAATTTTTGCTACCACTTTTGCTTTCCTAAGGTTTAGTTTAGGTTATAAATACCGAGAATTGTTGACAATAGAACGTCGCTCTTATAGGGACGATATCCTGGTTTAATTTATCTATGTAACAATACTAGCCAAAGTGTTATATCAAAGGTTATAGGTTCATATTATACTACTCACATGAATTTTACTGATATTAACGGAGGAAGATGAATAAATGAGGTAATATTTCCACCAACTTAGCAACCAACTAAAGAAAGTGTTACAAAATACTAATATTTGAAGCAAGGTAAAAACTATGTACACACGGCAAAACAATCCGGTAAGCACCCACACACGCTCACTAACGTAGTCTATAAGTGGAGCACCGCATTAACATTACATAGATAGAATACACACGTTAATGTGTGAGTTAGTTTTATCACTCAACTATAATGTATTAAAATTATCTAAAAGTAGCCTAAATTTACTTAATTTAGTAGCCTTTTATTTAATTTGATTTATCGTTATTTAATTTAGTTGTAGTTTTGATTTTCTATGACTTAATTGTGGTTCATGTATACATAAATACAGTATGTTACACAATTTAGAACAACTTTGTTTTTTAATTTGCAATATTATTTCAACTTAACGTATTGTCCAGTCGAAGATTTATAGTATTTAGGAGGTACGTGATTATGATCTAGACAACATTTATCGACCCGGTCGTACTCATCGAGAAGAATTTTTGCTTTGCAGCGGCTCGAGATCTTGCTCGAACAGTTCCACCATCTGCAGAGCTTGTTCACTCTGGAGAAAGTGTAGTTATTCACCATAAGAAGACTCGATTTTCCACGAAAAGTAGTTATAAACTCCATTTGGATGCCTGTGAAAAAAAAAAACATTGGAAACGCATTAAGTAGTTGTTGGACATCTTAAGTATTGTAGCATTTAAATTTTTTATTGTTGTATATTTTTGAATTTCTTTATTTAGTTTGTTGTGTAATATTATATCCAACACAATTGTCAATATTGTTCAGAAATAAATGTCTAATAATAATAATAATTGTAGACAGTGCTCGTAGACATCACGATTCCCCATGACGTGAACCTCGTGAAGGCCGAGAAGGACAATGTCAGCAAGTACCTTGACTTGGCTCACGAGGTTACCGCCATGTGGCCTGTTGATTCCACGATCACTGTCCCGATAGTCGTTTCGGCAAACGGTTTAATAGCGAAGAGCCTTGACCATCACCTTAAAAGGCTCTCGCTAGGTGGTTGGGTCAAGGGCCAGATACAGAAGGCGGTACTCCTGGACGCGGCTCGGATAGTCAGGAGGTTCCTTTCTCTGTCGCCCTAACCACCGGTAGCTTAGGCCTTGCCTCGCTGCCGGCGGCACCCTAGGTTAGGTTTTTATAATGTTTTTATATTTTGTATTAATATTGTTTTATTACTTTTTATATGAATATTGTAAAAACCTAACTTGAGATAAAAATAAATATACAATAATAATAATAAATTGATTTCAGATATTTTTTTTACAATCATCTATATTTTGGTTAGTAGGTACATTTAGGTACATTTAGTGCTTAGCTACTATGTTAGTAATTACTTAAAATTTTAAATTTTAAAATTACTTAAAATTAGTGACACCTATAGCAATTTTCACCATATGCCTTAAGAGAGAGCTGTCATAACGGCTCCCGAGCGTCCTCAGGATGCCGTTGCTGCTACCGCGCACACGATGGAGAAGCGAGGCGGCTTTCTTCCGCATGATAGCGTGGAAGCCATCCGTGCGCTCAGCAGCAAACATTCCAGACGCGCTGCAGTGGCGCGGTAGCCCCAACAGCATCCTGAAGGCATTATTATGCTGCACACGTACGGCGTCGTAAGCTTGTTTCGTGTACCGACACCACAGACCGCTGGAGTAAAAAGAAGTACAGTAAGCTTTAAAGAGAGTTACTTTTACTCCATCAGAACAACGAGCAAATCTGCGGGCCAGGACATTACTCCTCACTGCCAACGCCCTGCGCTCCCTCTCCACGTCAGGATCATCTTTTAGGTCATCAGTGATAATGTGACCCAAGTACTTGAACTTGTTAACCACCTGCAAAACAGATCCACCAAGCACAACCGAGGGCACATTAGTAGGGTCAAATTTACTAGCCCTAAAAATGAGCACTTCACTCTTTTTAGAGTTGTACTTGAGCCAATGCGTTTCCACATACTGCTCGCAAATGGCTACCAGTCTCCTAATCGAGCCGATCGAGGGGCCCAGCAGCACCATGTCGTCTGCATAACTGATATTATTTATGCAAATTCCGTCTATATGAAAACCGACATGCGTGCTACTAAGCTCCTCGATCAGCTGATTAACATATATATTAAAAAGCCTTGGCGACGACAGTCCTCCCTGCCTTACACCACACTCAAGCCTATATTCATCTGACAGAGAGTCGTCCCATCTCACCAGATTCACTTGATTCTGATACCAGAATCTAAACAGGGAAATGCATTCCCTCGGCATATTTGTGTTTCTCAGCTTTTTCCAGAGTATATTATAGTCAACCAGGTCAAAAGCTTTTGACAAATCGAGAAAAATGACAAATGAAAAATGAAATGACTAACCTCCTTATTCATAAATGCTCTATAGACTTCTGCTAATTTAGCAATCGTTTGTCAAAGTGACAAGGAGAGAGTGAAAGGCAAATGTCAAAGTGACAGATAAGGACAAACGATTGCTAAGTTAGCAGAAGCCTACAGAGCGTTTATGAATAAGGGGGTAAATGTATCACCCATTCACGGGACAATAGTGTCCCGGACCTTTGGGAGGCGTGCGCAAGGCCAACGCATAGAGGCATTTTTAACCGACTTCAAAAAAAGGAGGAGGTTCTCAATTCGTCTGTATTTTTTTTTTTTTTTTATGTTTGTTACCTCATAACTTTCGACTGGGCGAAGCGATTTTAATGATTCTTTTTTTATTTGAAAGCTGGTGCTTACCGTGTGGTCCCATTTCAATTTAGTCCAGTTCTGACAATAGCATTAAGTCATCATCATCATCTCAGCCATTACAAGTCCACTGCTGGACGTAGGCCTCTCCTTTAGACCTCCATTTAGCATTAAGTATGTGTGCGACAAATCGTCAGTTTCATTTAAACGGCGCTGTCATATGAGCAGCACGTTTAGTAGGTCTACCCATATTCAGAAAAAAATGTTAGTGTACTTCAGATTCACTAAAAATCAAAAAATAAACAAAAATTTTAACAAAAAAAAACCGACATATTATTTATAATATTTGATACATTTTTAGTGAATCTGAAGTACACTAACATTTTTAGACAATTTAATGAAGTGCAATTTTTCGATATTTATTTGTAATTACATTAAATATAATATAACGAACGTTATATAATTTAAACTAATAACGCCCTACCTAAGTTTGTGAACGCACTCGCCTTGTATATCTTCCGAAAATCACAAAACTAGTTAAATCGTCTCCTATCACCGTACATTGCTTCTAAACAGAATTGAGAAATTCAGATGCGTATATAATTCTAGCATGTTCTAAACGTGAACAAATACATCCCAAGTTACACTTTAACATACGACCCAGATCTCGTTTGTTTATACCGGGGTGGTTGGTGGTTGTGTTTTAGATAAGCCATCCTGGCCTGGTCACCTTGCTTGTTTAAGTGTATTCTAGCCGAACACCCATTCTTAATTTTGCCCGAACATCGCCAGGTTAGAGACTGCTTAGACAATCGGGAGAAAGTATAGCCTTCTAAAATCATCAAACGGTGGCCTGCAGATGTTTCTATGTAATCCAAATTTAAACCTGCAACAAGACAAACAATCAAATAAAAAAAAAAATACAGACGAATTGAGAACCTCCTCCTTTTTTTGAAGTCGGTTAAAAATGATACGGAAATGCCAGTCGACACTGCAAATTATAGTAAACAAAAATACAATAATAAAATTATACACGCTTTATTATTTGCCTACAATTATAAAAAGTTGCCAGACATGCCATTTTCTGCTAAGAAAGTGTTAGCGCATGCGTCACCTTTGGTATGCCCTTTGAAATCCCGTCAATCTGTCGGAACGCGAATCCGGAGTTTTGTAGTCTTGGAGAAATTTGACGGCAAATCAAAATGTCACCTTGTGCGCTATGCGACCATTAAAATTTCTCAGCATATAGCGGTAATGCCGCTTCGATAGCTCCGACAAACCGAAGCTTAAATTATTGGTACCTAGTTTGTAATAATTTCTAATTTACTCACGATATCTTTATTTTGATAAAAAATAAATGTTATATTCATACCTTGAAATAAACCAATTATACTACTTTCAACATGAAACTACCGTGAGACTTAATCATTATTACACATAAACGGATAACTCACGTATAAAAAGTCGAGTGATGCTCGACATGTTTCGGACTATTTCGTAGTCCTTCTTCCTGGAGCGCTGGAGCGAACATGTCGAGCATCACTCGACTTTTTATACGTGAGTTATCCGTTTATGTGTAATAATATACTACTTCTTTAAAAAAAACCGTTATATGTTCATATTAGGTTTGTGGTATTTTTACAACAGTGCCAGCAGCGGTTCTGTAAAGCGTGGGAGGTATATGATTGTGATGCAAATAGTACGATTTAATAGTCCTATTAGTGGCCAAGTTAAACGAAGCCTTGCAACCTCGTGAACTTTTCTTCGAGCAGTAGTACTTGAACAGATTCGCCCCTTGCACTGAGAAAGTGTGGCCTTCAACCAAGATGATATTATTTTTGCCTTTGCCTGACGGTAGGGTTTCGTACACCGGTGTAGTGTAATCTGAAACAGATTCTAGTCTATAAAACGAGCAATCCTAAAACATGAATATAGTACGAGTAAGGTACTGATAAGTGCCAAAAAGGCCTTGTCTGCATTTAACATTTTCATACAAAAAAACGGCATTAAGTGATTTTCCTCACGGCGGAAATAAGCGAGCAACAGCGGTAAGTAATCACCATGTGTCAGCATAAACACCTTATTGATCAGAACATGCTACTAGATTAACGAGCGACCACACCGCTGCGTATACGCAGTGACGTGTCGCATGCGTCACGTTCTCTCGCCGTTTCTTCATACATTTTGTTGCGTAAACGCACCGTCGACGTCTTTTCCGCACTGTGCCAACATGGTGCCTCTTCATTGCATTATTTAAGTATTTTAACCAATAGGTAAAATAAAGAAATAAATCATAGAGTTACGTTTAAATATTAAAACGTACATTTGACATTATTTTTTATTCACACCAATCAGAATTGAAGCTCAGTCCTCGACATCATCGAGAAACTCATCTGAACGAAAGTCCACGGAGCAACATTAAGTATTTCAAACAATAGATTTATTATACAGTTAACTTATTAGTTACTGCAAATACACACAAAACTGTATCATAATTTCACATTTTTACATAACAACCACTCGCCGTCTTAAGATACGTAATAGGATCATGATTATGATCAGTCATTTCGTATGCGATGCGTTGGTCCTTATCCAGTTTTATGACCGCTGGGCACCCCACGCACTTGCGCCGGGAACACACCAACCGTCGGCTCTTTCCACGATCATGGTAAGAAAAGGTGTGATTCTTGTACATAAAAATAGATTTGCCGTTCGCCAGTTGGATTGTTTCAATTTTTCCTATAAAAAAAAACATTTCAAATAAGTACCTTTGTTAAAATCAATATCTATTATTACAATACCACAATGAGAATAATTGACGTGGATCTGTAACCTCCAATCCCACTTTTCAGTTTAGTAACTGTACTCAATTACGATGTGTCAGTATTTCGACGGTCCCTAAGTATAATCCCATAAGTGAAAATAGTATAATTAGCAGGAAAACGGTTTTTTAACCACGAACTTGTACAAAATTAAATATTAGTTGTGAAGTGATGATATTCTCAGATATGTTATATTTCAGTATAATATGTAAAAAAACACAATTTTGAAAAAAAAAAGAGTTTTATCTCACATGTTTAAAAAAAATCAAAATTGTTTTACAATACAAGCAAATATCTTTGTAAGTGCCAATAACAATAATATACAATGGAAATTCCAAGTGAAAAACTCACTTATCTACCACATAACGACTCAAACGGCGATAATGATTTTACGTGATCTATTTACGTGATCGTCTATGGCGTCCTCTTCCGTCAACAAACACAACTAGATCATCTCCATCATTATATTTGTTTAAAGCAATTCTGACGATACCATCTCCAATTGCAAAAGTATTGAGGAACATAATTCTGCATACCCTCTCTCGATTGTTTGCTGAATTGCATTCAAGAACGGAAGGTAAGAAATATCTCACAGTGAAATTTCTTCTAGAAGGTCCGTCTGTTGTAATTCGTCGTTTTGTAATTCTTTCAGTCCATCGAGTTATGAATTCCCATTGCCGTGCACGATCACCCAAAGCCCAGAATTTTCTAAAAATTTCCTGTCTGACTTCCAAAGAAATTTTTTGATAACATTTAAGTCTACAGTTTTCATAACAAGCCGGTAAAAGTGTTTTTGCTTCCCTATTGTTGCCATCTCTACTTTCGTAAGCTAAGCCTTGATTTTTCAGATATTTTCTTTTTGTGTCCTTCCATTCTGAATGCCTTCCAGGTGCACTTTTTTTCTTTGTCATCCGTTTTCTTTTCTTCCGCGTTAGTGTTTCATCATTTTCCGATAGAAGATCACTGAAAAAATCTGAAAAAAAAACTTAACATCAGTATCCATTATCTATAAAAAATATATCAAGGGACAATTACACTAATGGCCATAATCTAAAACACACAAAACTTGTAATAAGGGTCCCTGGTGACGGATAAACATAGTTATTTATGTGGATAAATACATAAATATAACATCCATAACCCGGATACAAACATTCGTATTCATCATACAAGTGCCTGCTCCTACCGGGATTCGAACCCGGGATTTCTAGCTTCAAAGGCAAGGCCAATAACAACTAGGCTATCCGCCCGTCAAAAATTAACAATACTAACTTACAATTTTAACGGAAAATTTATGACATTTTAAGAGGGAAAATAAATTGACACCTACTGTAGATAATTACACAATTTGTAACGTCGCGAAACTTCTTTGATCAAAAAGATTACGAAAAATCAAGGGCATTGATATTGATGAACGTAATACACACAAAACACACACACATATTCATTAAATTAAACATTTTAAAAAGCCCCCACGCATTAATTGAATAATCATACGCAAATAAAAAAAAACAATTGTACACGTATGTACATTGTACAATGTAAAGGTTTTTGGCGTACCAAAACTGCCTTACATTATTTTGTAAAAGAGCTGGTACTCTTCAAACTGGTGGACCAATTTTTACCAAATATGGCTAAGACTAAGACCCACCGCAAGGAAACTGGCTTTCCAATGAAAATACACATTGAAATCGGTCCATCCGTTTGAGAGCTACGATGCCACAGCAAATCCCATATCTCTTCTAAGATGGAAGGTGCGTAGGGACCGTTGAAATTGTACCAGGGTACATCGATTTATACCTACCAAGACATTTAAATAAAGCAATTTTTAGACGCACGATACTTTATTAATATAAATATATGTAATGTTAAAATGCTATTTATTTCAAAATTACATTGCTACTAATTAGAATCATTTTTAGTTGCAAACACTAACCCCCTTCACGCTGTGTAGGCTTCGGCTAACTTAGCAATTGTTTGTCCTTATCTATGAAAGATAAATGTCAAAGTGACAGATAAGGACAAACGATTGCTAAGTTAGCAGAAGCCTACAGAGCGTTTATGAATAAGGGGGTAAAACTATTAAAAAAACAGCAAATGATTAGAAGAGTTCAATTATACATCGATTAAACGCACTTTATGGTAATTAATATCAAATTTGATTTAAAAATACATCCAAGTTTCTTAAGCTCTACACTTACAGCTAAAAATAAAGCTATGATCAAGTTACCACATCATGATCATGAGAAAATTAAGTCTTACTTAATAGAGAGCGCTTAAAATACACGACAAATGTCAAATGTTTAATCTACAATGATATAGTCAACTAAAAACAAAACCAGCCTCCTGTGATCAAAGAAATAATTTTTTCATACCTCTCATTCAGTAAAGTAAACTTTGCTCCCTGTCGAGAGGGATCAAAGTGCAACTTTTCTGTTCAAGGCTTTTCTAAGTGTTTTTTTGCAAATACAATATTTGAAGTAGATAATTGTAAAACCACGCGCCATTTTCTATGCTGGTAGCTCTTAAATTATATTTAGAATTCATTTTTTAAGTTTTTAAACGTTTGGTGTGAAAAGTTGTATGAGCCACTCGGGAGCAAAATTATTTTCATCTTGGGCGTTATTACTTGAATCCCTCATTACGCTCAAGATTCTATTGAAGAATCCTTTGCTACATTCTGGATTCAATGTACCGCCCTCGCCGTAAATACATCATTTCGCTTCCTTGTAACACAAATAACTATTGAAAAGCCATAGCTCGTAGCTAAATAGCATAATTATTTAGGGCCTCAATTTGCCACCTTCTTTCACAATTCTTTAAACTAGCGACCGCTCTGCTTCGGTATCTTCACTAGACCGTGTATAGTCGACCAAGGAATTATTTCACGACACACCACATATTTCATTTATACAGCTTAAAACGTTAAATAACAATAATAATAATAACTTATATTTTTCGAGCCATGTCTGCTCATAGAATTTTGCTAGTTATAAAAGCCTTAAGGTATTGTTAGTAGATACAAAATACAAATGTCAACCAATAGTAATAAAATGCCAAAAAAATGAAATAAATGAAATTCAAAAAAGTAAAAACTTAAAGCAAGCCAAATTGACGAAATCGATAAAATGTACGTTCTCTGTTGGTATCCCGAATAACAATAATAAATAAATAAATGACAATATCAGCCTTTTCATGTTCGTTCTGGTGTAGGAAGTGTCATACAATATGGTAAAGCACTACCTGGTCGACTGTACAATAGCAATTCCGTCAAAAGAAAGCACTCACACAGGCAGGAGGAAAGAAGTACAGTCGTCAAAATACTTAATTTACTTATAAATAATAATACGTTTACCTTGTTATAGATTTTCGCGATTAGTATATAATGTAATTTTATTGGCGACTGTACATCTTGCTGCTTCATTACAACGTAAAACTCCTCTCTAGATTCCGAAACCGTTAGGACTTCTTAACTGCTATATACTTCAGACAAACATTTTAAATAATAGTATCTTCACCTTCAGTGATGCGTCTGAGAAAATGATCAACCGGAGTTCCGGGGGGGAGGAGCTCCATACGATTAGGAACTTTGACGTATGTGCCATTAGGCGTTTTCATATAAATAGGTGGCGGATGGTTATGACATGTATCGGCGAAGGTTATGGCGCCCTCATTGTCAAGCTTCAACCGGGCTTCACATTTGGTGCTGATCCTCCTGGAACATTGGAGACGGTTCGTTCCGCGTTGGTGGTAGCAGAAAGTGTAGCCTTTGTACATTATGACCTTTCTTCCGCTGTTTAGAGTCAGGAATTCCGGTTTCTCTGTAACAAATGTAGGAATAAGTATTTGTGGATAGCGTTACGAGAATCAAACTTAATCGGTTAATTCTAGGGTTAGGTTATTGTCTAGAGGACAGTCGGCTTAGTGATAATGTGGAAAGATGCACTTAAAACAAATGAAAACAGGACTGATTATATTGTAATGAAACCAACTTATTTTCATTGCTCTTGTCAAGTTGACGGCAAGGACAAATAAATAAGTTTTAGATTGAAAAATTCAATAAGTGGATGCGCCACAAACTATTTATTTTGTAAATAGTTTTAATAGCAATGATATTACAAGGCGGAATAAAGCAATTTTATTAGCGTTATGACTCTTAAGTATGACAACGTGCAGTTAACATAATATACATTAAGATTCTATGAATCTGCACTTAGTACCGATCACAATTTTTTATACCGATTATAGAGAAAATTTATGAGATCTTTAAGAAAAATCTCGTTTCCCGACTCTACCCAAGTTACCATTTAAACTCATACTTGCAGTATATAAATGTAACACAAGCAGTTTTTTTTCCAAAATAAACAACAAGAACTAAGAGGGATTATCTACTTGATATCATAATATTTGTTAACTATTTTGAAAATTTTAATTCATCTCGTAAAGTAGGTATAGTATAACTGCATTATTCTTTATACTTCAATGAAATTAAATAAGCGTCATCTTTAGTACCTAACACTACACTGCACTAGTAACATTTTATTTAAACAATAACATTGTTGACTTTGGGTTTTTTTTTAATATTTTTCTTAAATATGACTGTATATTATGTTCTGAAGTTAAATAAAATCACTATCCTAAAAACATATTAACCATAACAAAGTTTTTTATTGACTACAGCTTCAATATGTTATACCATATTTCGTTATTTTTGCATTATTTTAGAACAACATGATTACGAAGTAATTTCAACTACTTATGACTATAGCGAGATCTTTATAAATTTCAAACAAATTAAAAATAAAATAAAAAAGACTTGTCTTAATATCGAGATCTTTTTGAATGTTTACCACGATTATCTTCAGTTTTGCCTTCTATAACAGCGCTTTGAATCATCCCACAGTTAAACCTCGAAAAACCCAAAGTTCCCAAGAAGAAAACCCTACAAACTCTTTCTTTAACACTATCTCTGTTTCTTAAATAATACGCTATCGTTCTTTTTAATCTCTTCTCATCCGGATCAAATTTAACACACAATTCCTGCACGAACTTGCATCGATCTCCATAAGTCTTGCTCCAGAATTCTCTGTTGATCGCTTTTCTCAAATCTTCTGGAATTTTCGTATGGCACTTTCTATGGCAGTTACTTTTCTTGTAGGCTTGACAACCTGGTTTGACCTGATGTCTCTGCTGTATCACCTGATGCCGTAGTTCTTTTTCATTTTTACGATCGCTACCCTTTCGGTAACGATTCTTTAATAAAGTTTTTGACTTTTTTGGAATAACAACAACTTCATCGTCACTCGATGAGAATGATGATGACGAGGTTGTTTCTCTTTTCATAAAATGGAATATCATCGGCGTGTTCTCAGAAGGATCTACGTTGAAGAAATCTGAAAAAATAAATTATGTGTGACCTAATCTAACGCCTGAAATCATTCCCTCATTCAAAAACACGCGTTAAGATTTTGTTAACTTAACATTTGTTTATCTTTATCTGTTTTGTTGAGATTTGCCTTAGCCAGGCAAAGGCAGCAGAAAAAAAAGTTATCTTCTAATGAATAAGGAGCTTAGTTAACGTATCAAGTTAAAAACTACTGTTTAAATGCTTGACACAAATATACTCAAACGAAAAAGGTAAAGTGTAAAATAGTTTAAACCTTGCAGGAATTAACACAAATAGATTAAACTAAAATCGTTTTGATAAAATATAAGTCAAAAATGGGTGTACACTATGTTATGAAAATGCGAATCATTGTCACTTTTAATGATAAACAATAAATAAAGTTCTGCGTTTCTATGAAAATACTTTTAATTAATGCTATAAAAATATATTTAAGATCTACCAACATAACATTCATCCATAATAATCATAAGCATCATCACATAACGCATATCAAATAAATATAACAGAATAGTACAACTAATGTAAAATTCTTACAACATAAAACTTTAAGCGAGCACAGCTCTACATCATCGAATATTATTATAAAAGGTTTTTTTATAAATACTCATATCTTAATGTACTCTCCGTCGGAAGTCTTATGTAGCAAAGGCGGTGGATGATTATGATTGTAGTTGGCGTAGGCTATTTTCCCTTTAGCATCAAACTTGACACGAGCCATGCAGTTCCCTCTGGCCCGTTTTGAGCAAATCAGAAGACGTCCGGAAGACCCGTGACGAGAATAAGTATAGTTTTGGCACATCACGACGGATTTGTTATTCCGCAGGCGTAATGCGTAGAATGTTTTATCTGTAACAGAAAAACGTAGGCTGGTTAGAAAAAGCATTTTTCAAACTAAATTCTAAATGTAGCAAGTATTTTTTGCATTGAACAAGGATGGTACACTAAGTATATCACCATGCTCCTCTCGTCTACGCAAAGAATAACTGATGGAGATCCTTTAACACGTTAACTGCGGAGCCATTTTCAATTAACTCTCAAGCCAGTGCATCTGTGACCTATAAGAACTCGTAACCAAGCTTCAGTTCAGTGCGTGTTTGTTCAATGTTTTAGTTCTCATAACGCAGTGAACGTGTTAAAGGGATCAGTTCGCTTTGTATATGTATATCCTACTTCCTACTAATATTATAAATGTGAAAGTTTGTGAGTATGAATGTTTGGATGTTTGTTACTCTTTCACGCCAGAACGGCTAGACAGATCTGGATGAAATTTGGACCATACATAGATTATCGTCTGGAATAACACATAGGCTACTTTTTATCCCGGAAAATTGCGTAATTCCTGTGGGATAGCGATAAACGAATTCTATGCAGACGAAGTTGCGGGCAACAGCTAGTTAATCATAATTGTTTAGTTCTTTATTCTGTACAACTAGCTGTTCTAGTCCGCCTGCTCTAGTTTTTCAAATATTGTCTTATGAACCTTCATAAGATGATCATATGAGATATGTAAAAAGCATCTAAGTATTTACTTTGTATAACGAAAAAAGTGAACTAAATAAATAAATATATAATAAAAAAAATCTGGTTTTTATTTAATATCATGAAACATAACCACCACCTTATAGATAGTTAATACTATCCGTAATTCGACGCAATAACAGTACATTACAATTTTCAAGGACCCCCAATTAATTCAGATCTGATGTGTTTAAGGCCATTCTAAATTATGTCATTATTATAATCAAATTATAAATACTTCTAACAAACGCATAAACGAATTATACATACAACTTCTGTTATTACTATACGTCAGTTTTATTATCCAAAAGAGATTCCGAGGCGTGATACTCTTCAAAACACTTTCCTTGGCACAGGCCCGGATTGTTTGGGCACTTAGGGCAGTAACTAATAGTGTCAACCCTTTTCAAGAGCTTTTTCCAACAGTTCACACACCTCTTCCTTTTGAATCTTTTAGTCTTAGGATCTCTCGGCAATTTATAAGGCGTGTGCCAACTATTGAACATTTTCTCCGCGACAACTCGAGCATTCTTATTTTGAGAAACCAACGCTTCGGTGACGGCCATTCTGAAATCTTGAATTTTTAAAGACTTGTCACTGTATTTTTTGTGCAAGACATAACTGTTGCAAAACATTACATTCAAAATGTGTAGCAGCAGTTTCTTATTTCGCGGCATCTTTTTTTGTGTGTACGTAGAGCTGAAGGAAGAAACCATTTGTTCATGTTTCTTTATTCCAACCATATGTTTTTCATATTCTACCACGATACTTGGTTTCTTGTTTACTTCTTTTTTCACAATATTGCTTTGCGAATCTTCATCATGCTCAGTGGATAAAATGAATGACGGTGACCGGTTTTGCCATTTCGTAATGCATACTCCTTGCTTGGAGTAAAATTTCACATTGTCATTCATATTCAAACTTGAGTTATCAAAAGCGGTCATCGGTAGACTTTTTGGTCTAGCTTTAAAGACGCCAGTTACATGTGTGTTGTTCTGTACTAAATTATTTGCCAATTTGATAGATGCATTATTAATGTACACAGCATGCCCAACTCCAAGCCTATTGGTTAGCAATGTTTCAGCAATTTCATCGATTGACTCGTTTTTATTTTTACTTGGCACTATTTTCAATACGTAACCAAGGTCGTCTGTTAATATATAAAGATTATCATTTTTTTTAACCTTATTCGAAAAAGCATTTCTTTTTCTCCTTCCAGCTACTTGAGTCTTATCTATGCACAACACTCTATCTGGAAGATAAGCGTCCTCCACAATATTGTTAAATTGGTTTATTATTTCAGTTATGTTAACACCCTCCCTTACTTTAGGATCAATATCAAGACATTTCCAAAACATCCTGAATTTACGGCGAGGCATATGCTTTGCAAAGAATTGGAGTCCGAAAAACTCATTAGTATTCCAGTATTCACTTATATCAGGCATTTGTATGATACCCATGTGGAGGACCAATCCTAGAAACACCCGAAACTCGTCCATCGTAAAAGGTTTAAACTCGTTAAGTCCCGAAAAAGCATGATTTTTACTTGAAAACAAATGTAACGCCTGGATGTTTAGGTTTTTCAAAATGAGCTCAAGGAATTGCTGCGTAACCATACACTCAAAATATTCTATAGGCTTCTGTAAACCCAGGATCTGTGGCCCGGTTCTAGCTGAGAAAGGTAAAACATGATTTGTCCTTCGTTCTACACTCCAGTCTTCGTCAGATGCTTCTGAGAATGAGTCTTCATTAAAGCCAAACCCAGGTCCATCATACTCAATATCGGAATCGTCTTCTGATTCTTCATCACTCATCTCATCATCAACTGAACTTTCAACGCCTTCTGCGAATTCAAAATACAAAAAACAGTCAATATTATATAACTCTTACGCAAAATATTTATGTTCATTACTTAGAACTGCTGTAATAGTTAGCGAACAAAAAGTAAAACATCATGATGATATTTTATTGAATCAGGCGTTACTTTGACAAACAAACATATATATTTCACACAGGCTTGGTTATCTTGCACGTGAGTAGCGGAGTAGCAAGGTAAAATTTTTTGTTCATCATGATGATATCTTATATCAAGATTTACTTCTTTTCAGTCGACCATTACAGAGTGTAATTGTAACATCTTCGAAATAATAATTTTAAAACTAAAACGGCACGCTTAAGGTTTGAATTCTTTATTTATTTTTAATTAAGTACTTTTATGTACCTTAGTTGTATTTCAAAGTTGTATGTTCAAATCTTGGTGCCAAATAGCCCGATAGCAGCCTGTCGCTATTGCGTATCTTAAAACCAATGCAGAGTACTCGCCAATAATTTTAAGACAACCGCCAATTTAAAAGTGAGATCATGTGTTATATTATAAAACAAATAAATATATAAATAAAGTATTAGTATTAGTCTAATACAAGAACAACTTATGAAGTAGTTATATGAACAAAATGTGGTACAACCTCTGCGCCTACAACGTGGCTCACCAGCATAGAGGCAGGTGAACCCAATTACGAGCAATTTTTTTATATCTTTGGCTTAACAATTCTCGTTATAACATATAAATTCCATCATTGTTCAACACATAACGGGGCGGTGGATGGTTATGATCAGTGTAAGCAAAGATCACATTTCCATCGTCGTCCGTTCTCAGTTGGGCTTTGCATTTGCCTCTGAACGCCTTGGAGCAGCGAAACTTGTTTTTTGCCCCACAGCAGCGCGAGTACGTGAAGTCCTGATAGACAATGACACGGCCTTGGCGCGTGCGAAATATTTGTAAACCTAAAAAGATGAATAATTAAAGATGTATCATGTATCTGTTACGGCCGACATGATTTAATTATGTCGACTGAAGCCAAAATGATGATGAATGATTTACATATTTTTTAAAGATTTATTAAAGATTTATTCGACTTTATTAAACTAAACACGGTCAAGTATGAAAATTACACGGAATAGAAGGTAGAAATTGGATGCCCTGTCACCATAAAATTTTAACACAACGTTTATGTGAGTAATACGTTAAAACATTACGCAAATAGTTATAGGTAAAAAATTTAAGTAAATGACCTCTTGTATGTGTGAGTAATGTGTGCGAATAAAGAAAGAAAGAAAAAAGTTTATTTATGACAATCACAAAACGTCAAATAAAATAGATTAAACAAAATAAATTAGCACGAATTGACGTCCCAAATTAGAAAAATTACTTAAGCCCCACATCAGTTCTGTACACTACTACAAACAACAGGTCATTTACTAAAGTTTTTCACTTTTAACTTTATGTATTAACGAAGTTTAAATATTTGGAGATTCACAAGCTAACGCAGCATGTGACAAACTGAATTAGTAACTGCAGAGTGCGTCTTTGTTTTCGGTTAATGCGAATTGCAACGCGTGCTTTGGTATAATTGCAACGCGTGCGTCCTCCTAAACTCCCCATAGGCCTTTCCAATCTCTTCCAAATCCGTCGTGGTGGTCGTCGTCGTGGTGGTTCCGTGGTAAATTATTATGTCACTTTCATCATTCTAGCGTAACTTAACGTACGTGTTACCAAACATTTTATACACAGGTTTGTCATGGTTATGAATTCCTATTGCTTTCACGATGTTGCCGGCTTTATCCAACATGAGACGGGCTGGGCATCTGCCACAGGTCATTTTCGAACAATAGTAGTTCCTGCCGGTCTTCGGTCCTTTGTGGGAGTAAGTATAGCCTTGAAACAGGATCAACCGTGATTTCCCAGTTGGAATGATTTCGTAATTTGCACCTAAAAGTCATAATGATTACATTGATGATCAGATACATTTTATTACATTTGAAATGATAAGTTTGCGAACGAATATTATGACGAATTCACAGGTTATATCTGCAACGGTTAGATACAGAAAATACTTAATATGTATAGTTAAATTTTTTCAGCTCGACCTTTGTCTCAAAATGGTGTTGTAAAAGCGTCCTGTACAATCTATAACTTGGTCATTGTTTCGTCTTATCACACTCGTCATCATAATCAAAATAATTATGATTATGATGATCTAATCTCCGAGACTAAAACCTAAACGGCTTAAGACACAGCATACTTGCCTAGTATTGCCTATTTCTCCTTTTGGAAAACATTGATCCATTTATTCTATAGATGATTCCGTCAATGTCGAGATTGAAGATGTCAAATATAAATTTTGAAAATAAAGACTTGCAGGGTTATTTGAAGCCGAATTTAACTGCGTTTCGTCTGTGCCTGGTAAAGGCGAATGTCAAAATGACAGAATAGAAATTACCAAATAATGTTAAATTGGACTGGTAAATAAATATAGAATAGAAAAACATGATTTTCAGAACATTAACACGTTTAAATCTGATAATAAGAATAGTCAACAAGGTAAATTGATCACATATTTAAAGGCTGTTGGGCTTACTATCTAATTAAAACGATAAACGGTTAAATCTATATCAAACGGTATAAAGGCGTACACTGGGCGACCTAGCAAACCCCAGCATAGGTACTAGCCGTACAAATACTAATATTTTCCTTTCACTAAAATTGTTTCAAGAGCTATGAAACACAGAGTAAAATTTTTCATTTAAAATGTCTCGATAATGCTTAAGAGATTTTGCGTGATTAGAGTATAGTTCCAAATTATCTGGTCTACATATCCATTCAGTATAATCTGTATACATTTCCGACACGGTAAACTCGGTGTCTTTTGTACCAGTTGGCAAAAAGGTTTTTGCGTGATCGTAAACACTTCTTTTTATCTCAGTATCTATGGTAGTTATTTGTTTGTTGCGGCGTCTTCTTGTATCAGATAACTGAGTGATGTTATGTGCTTTATCGTATTCTTGAAGAGCTTCGTAAACTGATTCCTGGCCTATAGCCAAAGTATTCAGGAACATAGTCTTACATATTTGCACTTTTGAGAGATTATCCTCGAAATCTTTTGGCAAAAAATATTTTATGTTGAATTTTTTACGTTGCGTTGTTCCTTCAATTTTTTTTCTTTGGCACCAACGAGCAATACATTCTTTTTGCCGCGCCCAGTCAGCTAGAGCCCAAAACTTTTCAAACAATACTTTCCTAATTCCATCACTAATCTTTTGCGCACAATTCAAAATACAAGTATTTTTGCAGGGCGGTAGCATGGGTACAGCGCTTATGTCAAATCCGCCTTTCGATTTCTTAGCTAATGCACGACTTTTCAATATCTTTCTCATGTTTGCTTTCCATTTTGATTCTTTATGTTCACGTTTTGTGTTCGTCATTCGGTTTGTCACTTCTGTGAGAACGCTTGAACCACAAGGCTTTCCCGCAGACTTGTTACCAGAAAAATACAGAAATGAGCTTCTTCTACGTAAATCTGAAAGTAAGCAGTATTGAAGCAATTTTACTTTAGAAGCCAACAGTCATTATACGACAGTTTCAAAAGCACATCGACGACTCATAACAATATTATTAATATTATTTTAGAGAGATCTCTTAATCGTGGACACACCAAATAAATGGTTTAAGAATACTTTTTATGTTTTACTTTTCGATTTTTTTATTTTTACGGTTCACCCGTTAAAAATGAAGTTGTGTTTCTAAACGATACCGAATACGGATGCGTGCTTTACCTCTACGTCCCTAGAGGTAAAGCACGCATCACGAGTTCATGAGGATCCGGGTGAGTTTCTCAACCATTTTCTTACTTTTTAGACTTTTGTGTATATTGACTTGAGACTTGTAATATACACTTTAGTTCAAAAATGGTTGAAAATGTTTTATTTTATTTACTTAAAGGTTTCTTAAATAACTTCATACCATACAAACGCGCTTTATTGAAAACCAAACAGTAAACAAATAAGTACTTTAATTCAGCACGTTATAAGGTAGGTAAGGAAGTACTAACAAATTTTTACATATTGATCACCAAACTTTTTATAAACCGGCTTTTCATGATTGTGCTCTACATTGGCCTTGACGATGGCTCCAGATGCGTCCAAGATGAGGCGAGCTGGACATCCTTTCACTTTCTTGGAACAGTAGCAATAGTTCTGCTTGGCGTTCTTCGGGCGTTGGTTCGAAAAAGTATATCCTTGGCACATTATCAATTTCGTTTTCCCAGAGGTTATGATTTGGATATCCATTTCTTAAAAAAAAGCATTTGATTACATTGATATCTCCACGCACCTTAGTAGATAAATAACAACGTAAGATACTCGGGTGCAAAGGATCCGGGTCACTTTTCACACAACTGTCTATGGTAGGTGCCCTGGTTTCTTTGCACCCGAGTATAGTTAATAATCGTTCGGTAGCCCCACGATCAAGTGTTGAATGAAGCCCAGTTTAGATTTGGAATTTTAAATGAGCATATTTCATTACATTGCCAGGCCGTGACGCGAACGGGTTAGAACTCGTCAACCCAATGCCGCAATGTAATGCAATTTGCATGATTTTCTTGAAAGTCTAAACTAGCCTTAAGAGCCTCAACGGCTCGTTTTGTAAATTAAATTGTTTGAGTCATACCTCAATGATATAAACAAAATTTGATACGGATAAAGAGCAAAGACTAGGTACAAATAAAAAAAACATTGTATTCAGAATGTAATTCCATATCAATACAACAAATTTATATAAAAAAGTATACTGACGATTGGATTTCAAAGTCTAACACACAGGTAAGTCTTTTCGTTCATCTCATCATATATTGGTTTACAATATCTTTATATGTTGTTCACCAATCTTTTTATACACTGGTTTACTGTGATTATGGGTCGGGTTGACTTTCACCATGTTCCCGTGTTGGTCGAGAATGAAGCGAGCTGGACACTTGCTACTGATCATTCTGGAACAATAGAAGCTTCTGGCAGACTTCCGGCCTTTATGAGAAAACGTGTAACCTTGGTACATGATCAGTTTCGATTTTCCTGTTGATATAACTTCGTAATCTGCAAAATATGGTAGTATCAAGCAAACAACTCTAAATACGTCCATGCTTTACTTAACAAAGTAGGTACCTAAGGTCCTCAATTCTGCTAACAGTAAGTTCGTGTAAGTTTATTTTAAACATACGTAAAGAAAATGTTAGGAATGTTGTTATAGGACATGCGGCTAGTAACTCATCGCTATTTTGGTTTGCCTTTCCACTTAAATACGCCCACAATCATGCTTAACGTGGCCAGGCCTAGCTACCTTAATGTTATCGCACACATAACCGCTCGGCACTAGATCGGCGCCGCCTCACCTCATCGGCTCGCCGTCAACCAGGCGTCAACTATACGCAAGCTCGTAACAGAAGCGGCTCGGTGCCGATCTGGTGGCGTGATTTTTGTTGTGTGTGTACGTCAAGAAGAGGCAAGGACGCGGGAAAACACTTTATAAAACCGCGACCACCCCAGCATTTTTTTAAAGTAACGTTTTTGTCTCGTCATATTTGGTCCGAGATTGCATCGGTCCAAAGGAAAGATTAAATCACAGATTAGACTTGCAAGAAAAATCTGCAAGTCAAATTACGTTGGGGCTCAGGGATCGACGACTTCTAAGGAGGCGTCCATTAATTACGTGAGGTGATTTTTTACGACTTTTCGACCTCCCCACCTCCCTTGGTAAGATTCCGTGAGATTTGCCATGATCCCCAGACATTTTCAAAATGGGTATTTCAGTTTAGTTTTTGAGGAGGAAGGACTACGACTTAATCCCAAACATTTCGAGCATTGCTCAACTTTTATACGTGAGTTATCCGTTTGTGGAACTACGATGGAGTCTCACGGTAGTTTCATGATTAAAGCATATTGAAGTAGATGTTATCCACTGTTATTTAGCTTTTACTTAAATAACTTTAGAACTCACTACAAGAGGTATCGTTATTATAAAAGACTTGTCGCATTGTGGCGTAGCGAATATATTTGCATGCTTATTAAAACCATAATGTTAACAAGGTTAACATATTCAACTAAAAAATAAAAACAATTTGAAATACCATGTTTAAGTTCGGAAAAAAGTAATATAAAGAGGCTGTTTAAAGTTTTAGAACTAAAAGAAACAAAGCAAAAATAAAATTTTGCTTGTTTGGGTGGAACGTAGATATGGCCATGAAAAATACTCTATCTCTCCGGACTATTGGCAGAAATTTACTTGCTGAACTGTTTACTAAATTTAATTGAATTGCCACCACATTTGTTGGTACAAATGATAGTTCCTCAAAAGAGAAATAACTATTATACTAGACAAGATTTCTCAAAAGTTTTCATGAGTAGCCATAACTAAAACAGCAACTTAAAAATAATATCCAATAACAATATTATTTTAAAAAATCATATAAAATAACATAGCAACATGAAAATTCAAGCGTACCTACTTAACAAAATAGGATAAAGAAGATGTACAATTAAAGAAGTAAAGAAAAAGCAACATAAACAAAGAGAAGAATACTACGAAATATACTCCCTGGCAAAAAAAAAACGGGCACCCGTGGTTTTTGTATGTTTTGTGCTTAAAAGCTCACTTTCTAAGATTTAATGACTAAAATCTAAAAAACCTAAGGTGCCCGACTTTTTGCAAGGGAGTAAGCTTGACCATGAACACTTACAAGATAATAATAAAATACTCAACCATTCTATTTATTGCCTTCAGTTTGATTTGTTTCGCTTTTTTTACCAATTTTTTGCGTACGTTCGTACGTCCACAGGAACTGGATGATTATGTTGTTCATTTGCTTTGACGATAGCTGAATCTCGGCCTATAACAAGATGGGCTGGACAGTTTCTTGTTACACTTTCGTAACAGCAGTAACGCTTATAATTGTTCATATGATATCGTTTTAACTTGTATGGGTGTCCATGGAATAATACCACGTGTGTATATTTCGATGATATTATCGTGTAGTTCCTGTCTAGAAATAAAGCTATGTGATAATTTCTAAGTTAAGGTGACCAAGCACAAATTTATTCAAACAAAAAAGTAATAGGTAGCCGGTTAAAAAAAAAGGCAAAATTAAAATCATTCAATAGTATTATGTACAACGAATATTTACATAAGCAATATGAAAATAGCTTTACCAAACAAAATAGGATGAAAAATATGTACAAAGTTAGAAAAATGCGGAAAAGGCGAAGGAAAGAAAGAGGAAAGCAAAAAAAAAAATAACAAAATTAAAATTAAGCTTGACTACGAACACTAATAAGCTAATCTTAAAAATACTCAACCTCTCCCAGCTATTGCTTTAAGCTTAAATTGTATCAAAAAAGAATACCCAAATGATAGTGCCGATTGCAACTGAAAGTCCAACACACAGGTAAGTCTTATCGTCCATCTCATCATATATTGGTTCACAATATCTTTATATGTCGTTCACCAATCTTTTTATACACTGGTTTACAGTGATTATGGGTCGGATTGACTTTCACCATGTTCCCGTGTTGGTCGAGAGTGAAGCGAGCTGGACACTTGCTACTGATCATTCTGGAACAATAGAAGCTTTTGGCAGTCTTCCGACCTTTATGAGAAAACGTGTAACCTTGGTACATGATCAGTTTCGATCTTCCTGTTGATATAACTTCGTAATCTGCAAAATATGGTAGTATCAAGCAAACAACTCTAAATACGTCCATGCTTTACTTAACAAAGTAGGTACCTAAGGTCCTCAATTCTGCTAACTTACCGTGTAAGTTTACTTTAAACATACGTCAAGAAAATCTTAGGAATCTTGTTATAGGTGATGCGGCTAGCAACCCATCGCTATTTTGGTTTGCCTTTCCACTTAAATACGCCCACAATCAAGCTTAACGTGGCCAGGCCTAGCTACCTTAATGTTATCGCACACATAACCGCTCGGCACTAGATCGGCGCCGCCTCACCTCATCGGCTCGCCGTCAACCAGGCGTCAACTATACGCAAGCTCGTAACAGAAGCGGCTCGGTGCCGATCTGGTGGCGTGATTTTTGTGGTGTGTGTACGTCAAGAAGAGGCAAAGACGCGGGAAAACACTTTATAAAACCGCGACCACCCCAGCATTTTTTTTAAAGTAACGTTTTTGTCTCGTCACATTTGGTCCGAGATTGCATCGGTCCAAAGGAAAGATTAAATCACAGATTAGACTTGCAAGAAAAATCTGCAAGTCAAATTACGTTGCGGCTCAGGGATCGACGACTTCTAAGGAGGCGTCCATTAATTACGTGAGGTGTTTTTTTACGATTTTTCGACCTTCCCACTTCCCTTGGTAATATTCCGTGAGATTTGCCATGATCCCCAGACATTTTCAAAAATGGGTATTTCAGTATAGTTTTTGAGGACTACGACTTAATCCCAAACATTTCGAA
This sequence comes from Pandemis corylana, assembly GCA_949127965.1. Taxonomy (NCBI): domain Eukaryota; kingdom Metazoa; phylum Arthropoda; class Insecta; order Lepidoptera; family Tortricidae; genus Pandemis; species Pandemis corylana. Next base: position 3,770,179 of record OX421859.1, on the reverse strand, counting down.
CATTGCTCAACTTTTATACGTGAGTTATCCGTTTGTGTAGATGATGGAGTCTCACGGTAGTTTCATGATTAAAGCATATTGAAGTAGATGTTACCCACTGTTATTTAGCTTTTACTTAAATAACTTTAGAACTCGCTAAAAGAGGTATCGTTATTATAAAAGACTTGTCCCACGTAGCGAATATATTTGCATGCTTATTAAAACCATAATGTTACCAAGGTTAACATAGTCAACTAAAAAATAAAAACAATTTGAAATATCATGTTTAAGTTTGGAAAAAAGTAATATAAAGAGGCTGTTTAAAGTTTTAGAGCTAAAAGAAACAAAATAAAAATTTTGCTTGTGGGAACACAGATATGGCCATGGAAAATACTCTATCTCTCCGGACTATTGGCAGAAATTTATTTACTGAACTGTTCACTAAATTTAATTGAATGGCCACTACATTTGTTGGTACAAATGATAGTTCCTCTAATGAGAAATAGCTATTATACTAGACAAGATTTCTCAAAAGTTTTCATGAGTAGAGTATAACTAAAACAGCAACTTAAACATAACAATATTATTTTAAAAAATCACATAAAATATGAAATAACATAGCAACATGAAAATTCAAGCGTACTTAACAAAATAGGATAAAGAAGATGTACAATTACAGAAATATAAGTAAAGAAAAAGCAAAATAAACAAAGAGAAAAGCAAAAAGAAAACTACGAAATACACTCCCTTGCGAATAAAATCGGGCACCCATGGTTTTTGTATTTTATGTGCTTAAAAGCTCACTTTCTAAGATTTAATTGCTCAAATTCTGAAAAACCATAGGTGCCCGATTTTTTGCAAGGGAGTAAGCTTGACCATGAACACTTATAAGATAATAATAAAATACTCAATCACTCTATTTATTGCTTTCAGCTTGATTTGTTTCGCTTTTTTTTAACAATTTTTTGCGTACGTTCGTACGTCCACAGGAACTGGATGATTATGTTGTTCATTTGCTTTGACGATAGCTGAATCTCGGTCTATAACAAGATGGGCTGGGCAGTTTCTTGTTACACTTTCGTAACAGCAGTAGCGCTTATAATTGTTCATATGATATCGTTTTAACTTGTATGGGTGTCCATGGAATAATACCACGTGTGTATATTTCGATGATATTATCGTGTAGTTCCTGTCTAGAAATAAAGCGATATGATAATTTTTAAGTTAAGGTGACCAAGCAAAAATGTATTCAAACAAAAAAGTAATAGGTAGCCGGTTAAAAAAAATGCAGAATGAAAATCATTAAATATTATTATGTACAACGAATATTTACATAAGCAGTATGAAAATAGCTTTACCAAAGAAAACAGGATGAAAAATATGTACAAAGTTAGAAAAATGCGGAAAAAGCGAAGGAAAGAAAGAGGAAAGCAAAAAAAAAACAACAAAATTAAAATTAAGCTTGACTACGAACACTAATAAGCTAATATTAAAAATACTCAACCTCTCCCAGCTATTTACTTACTCTAAACTTAATTTGTATCACTTTTTACCTTCAGACACACTGATTACCAATTTTTAGTACAAAGGTTTGAAATGAGTATGTTCTTCGTTTACTTTCACTATAACGCCATGTTTGTCCAGAATAACACAGGCTTTACAGTTGCTGCTTTCCCTGGCTGAGCAGCAGTAGTACTTGGTGTTGTTTATTTGATACCGGTATAACGCGTATTTGTATCCACGGTACAATATCATGTGTCGTTTTCTAGTAGATATTGTTTGATAGACCCTCGCTAGAAAAAAAAGCTACATAATAAAATCTAAGTTACGATAAACAAGCATGATTTATCAAAACAAAAAAGTTAGTAACAGTTTTTTCAAAGAAGCCAGTGTAAAAAAATGCAAAAAAAAATATATTTAGTATTATTAGGTATAAAAACAACTATTTACAAAAGGGTTTTAAAGTACACAGCAACATAAAATTTCAGCTAAATAAAATATGATGAAGAAATTGTACTAAGTTACAAAAATAAAGAAAGAGCAAAAGAAACAAAGAGAAAAGCAAGAAATCAAAAATAAGCTTGAGCACGAACACTAAGAAGTTAATTTAAAAAATACTCAACCTGTCTACACTTTTGCTTTAAACTTAGTTTATATAATTTTTACCAAATTTTGACATAATGATCATCAACTATTCGGTACAAAGGCTTGAAATGAGGATGTTCTTCATTTGCTTTCACGATAAAGCCTTGTTTGTCCAGTATAAGCCAGGCTGGACAGTTGCTGCATACCCTTCCCGAACAGCAATAGTACTTAGTGTTGTTTATTCGATGTCGTTTTAACGTGTATGTGTATCCATGGTACAATATCATCTGTTTTTTTCTGGTGGATATTATTTGATAGTTCCTCCCTAGAAATAAAACTGCATAATAATTTCTAGATTAGGGTAAACAAGCACAATTGATCAAATCAAAAAAAATATCAGCGGTTTTTCAAGTAGATAGCCATTTCAACAAATAATGCAAATGAAAAATTACCCAATGTTAATAAACAATATTTGCAGGGGTATTAAAATAAAAAGCGATATTTTATGCAAAATCTAATTTAGTAAAAAAAGGACGAAGAACAAAAACAAAAAACTAAGGAACACTACTAAGCTAAGCTGAAAAATACTCAACCTCTCCATACAATAGCAGCAGTAATCTAAAGTTCATTTGTATCTCCGACCGTTCAATATTTTTTTTACAAGGCGATCACCTATTTTATAGTAAAATGCAACTTGCAACTTACATTTACTTTTTCACGATTTTCTCTCATTGTAAATTTAAGTAGAGAACTGTGTAAGCCATACGATAAATATAAAATTAATAAAAATATAAATATTAAATATACAAATTTGCATTACTATTCACAAAATTACAAGCATTAAAACATATTGTGCCGGTTTTCGCTTCGTCGGGGCGTTGACTGTTAAAGGAATTTAATCTTATAGATGTCGCTGGGGGATTGTAGTGAGCCCCCGTATTACATTACGGCTAGCCATTTTGAATGACAGTCCGCATCTTACTACTATCACCAAATAAGAAATAAAGATGGATTTTTTAGTGGATAGGTCCGTCGACTGAACTAAAATCTGTCAAAGCGGCGGCTAATGAATCGCTGTATTAGGTACACGGTACATTACGGCTAGCTGTGGTGAAGAACGTATGGCGCTGAATACATTCCGGCGAATTTTCATTCAGCCGCATTCAATCCGGCTAATCGTTGAACCGCCGCATTGAAAAACGACCAAAACGGCTAGGCATTTCGTAATATGGCTGATTACTACAATCCGCCTGTGTTTATAACAACATTTAATAATAATATTAGTTTTATAATATTAAACACATGCTTTGTCTTATAACAGCCGAAGCAGGATTTTTATTCATAAAAAAAATACAGACGAATTGAGAACCTCCTCCTTTTATTAAAGTCGGTTAAAAAGTATTATAGCTATTTAGTGGCCAGTAACAATTTACATTCAAAATAACAAAAAAGTTTCTATATCACAAACAGCCTGCGACATAGATAGATACGAGTAGAAAATGTTGTCCGCCGCTCGCCGCCTCATACCCTGCAATCAGATCGCGCGCGTACTGTAGGTTAAGTTACGTTTTATGATTAAGCCTGGAAATTTCGTTATCATCATCATATCAGCTGTAGGACGTCCACCGTTGGACATAGACCTCCAGTTACCTCAGTTGGAAGCGGCTTGCATCCGCCAGGAACCAGCGTTGGTGGACGTCCTACGCTGCGCTAGGAATTTCATGGTCTTCAGCTAATTTTGACATAGTATATCTTGAACTTTCTTATACACAGGTTTTTCATGAGTGTGATTTGAGTCAGCTCTCACGATGAAGCCATGCTTATCAAGCAAAAGACGAGCTCGGCACATTTGGTTCTTCTTCGAGCAGTAATAATGTCTGCTTGTTTTTGGACCCTGTCGCGAAAACGAATAGCCCTGATACATTATCACTTGGCCTTTTTGGGTTGTGAGGACTTGGTAATCTGTCCCTAGAAAATAATATAATTCGTTTGAATAATATACTCACTCAGGGTCTATTTCACCACTCCCTGTTTTGTATCTGATAAAGTGTCAGATATCTATGGTATCGTCTCTATTTGTTTGGAGGAAACGTAGATATCGGAAGAAATGGCATCATGGATATCTAGCACTTAAGTTATTTGGAATTTAACATAGGGTGGTAAAACAGGCCCTTACGAGGATAAAATATTAATGTTTGTAATGTTTATTGATTAGTCATTCAAAAACAAAGTTAATACCACATTAATACTCAGTAATGAATTTTGAAGAAGAAGAATGGGTTCAAATCCCTGGCGCGCACCTCTGAGTTTTTCGGAATTTATGTGCGAAAATTACATTACATTTGAAATTTGCCATGAGCTTTTCGGTGAAGGAAAACATCGTGAGGAAACCTTGCACACATCTGCGAAGAAATTCAATGGTGTGTGTTAAGTTCCCAATCCGCATTGGGCGCGCGCGGGAACTATATAGCCCAGACCCTCCAATACACGGAGGAGGCCTATGCCATGAGGCACGCCGAATTACGCGACAATTTAATAATAAAACAACAGCAACAAAAATGAAATGGTAGCGAATTTGGAATAAAAAGGCTATGTTGTATTATATTATAATTAATTTTAATATCAAGTACAACCAATATGACTAAATCAGTTAGCTAAAAGAACACCACCATGCCTATTTACATCTATTTGTTTAAATTCCTATAATTGTACTTGAACACTTATAATAAAGCATCTAAAGATATTAAGGGCTTGTCTCACCCCTCTATAATGTTTTGGTTATCTTAAGTGTCAGTTACCTATGATTCCCTCTCTATTTCATACTACGAAACAGACTGAGACGACATCATAGATAACTGACTTAAGATAACCGGAACTTTACAGAGACTAGTGAAACAGGCCCTAAAATTACAACTGAACTAACTTCAAACCAGAATGGTTTGGTTTACGAATACTATATTATTATGTAAATCTTATTTAAGAACCAAAATCAGTTAATTATACTGGCGCCAACCTACAATTGCAGAAAATCGACGACCCTGACAATAAAACCTGTATTATGAACAGAGGAATATTTGTATCAGAGTCCGATGTTTCATGTATTCATCTATACATATGGTAATATACTCTCGGCTGCGTCTCCAGTTTCATTTAATTTGACGTTGGCTGGACATGCTGCCGCTAGTGAAGTATTTAACACCGGTTGCCAAGTAACCTTTACCACAGTATATATATATATAAGCTAAAGCAGTAAGGAAACTACGAACAAATCGGTTGAAACGAAACACGCACACAGGCGCGCGCTTTACACGGCCCCTAAGCGGACCTCGTCCACTCCGCTCAGGCTCAGGTCCGCTTAGGGGCCGTGTAAAGCGCGCGCCTGTGTGCGTGTTTCGTTTCAACCGATTTGTTCGTAGTTTCCTTACTGCTTTAGCTTATACATATACTGTGCCTTTACTTTATTAATTACTAGCAGTTGCCAGCGACTCCGTCCGCGCAGAATTCGCTTATCGCTATCCCGCGGGAACTACAATACAATACAATAACTCTTTATTGAACACCACATATAACAACCAAAACAGAAAAGGTATACAGAATATTACAGGGTAACAATAGCCGACCTTATCGCTAAAGAGCTATCTCTACCAGACAACCATAATGGACTGGAGAACAGAACAGATCTGAGCAGGTGGTGTAATTTAGAAGATATGTTAATATGCTAAGTACTGAAAATACATAATAATTATATTATACATGACACACATTTTTAATAAATGGAGATATAAATTGACACATACACAAGTACCTAAAAAAAGCCCGCTACAAGATTCATGCCCAAGATGACAGATTAATTATGCTGTTTTCTGGGGTAAAAACTATTCTATGTCCGTCCCTGGGACTGAAACTAACTGTATACCAAATTTCAACTAATTATCTATGTATGTTTAATGTAACCGCGGCAATATAAGGTGTGTCAACACGCGAATTTTACTTAATTAGATGCTTAAGTTGTTGTGTACTAAGCTGCATAAGTTATTATAGTTTTTTAACTATCCCACGGGAACTCTTTAATTTTCCGGGATTAAAAGTATCTAAAATATTGACCACGGATATAAGATACCACCACGCAAAATTCCATTTAAATCGGTCCAACAGTTTCGGAGAGTAGCGAACACAGACATTGGTAAATGAACACATATAGACAGACAAAAATTATAAAATGTTTTTTTTTATGTTTTATTACTCTTCCCTAATCGTTAGCACTCTATTTTTCTTGAATTTATTTAATGTACAGACACGAACTTTCTACTGATTTATTATATGTATAGAAGAAGATATAGATTACTTTTATTACAAGCATTATGTTTCATATCAAATTAGGCAATTTGCATATACTTGTCACGATACAGTCTATACACTGGTTTGGGATGGGTATGTGCGGTGTTACTTTTAACGATTGCACCTTTCTTGTCCAACGTGAGACGAGCTGGGCAGGAGCTACTGGCCTTCCTCGAGCAGTGATAGTTTCTGCTGATCTCCGGCCCTTGGTGTGAAAACGTGAAGCCTTGGTACATAAGGAGTTTCGCTTTTAGCGTGGTTATAAACTTATAATCCATTCCTAGAAAGGAACAAAAAAAATAGACATCGTCAGTCTAAGTAGTTTAAGTCACCTGTCTTCATGATCTAAGTGCACATTATAAGAAGTAACCTGGAAAAACAATGGTATGAAGTTCTTTAAATTGACCCCCGACGCAAAAAGAGCGGTGCTATAAGTTTGACGTCGATGTCTCTCTGTGTGTGTGTGTGTTTGTGTGTATCTGTGTGTGGCAACGTAGCTCTCCAGCCGATGGACCGATTTCGAAAAATCGGTCCAGCTGTTTGAAGAGTATTAGCTTTTTTCCAAAATGACGTTAAGGCATTTTTGGCATTTTATTTTTTATTTTTAATTTAATGTTACAATTAGTCGTGTTCTACGAGTACTTTACAGGTAAGCTAAAGTATCCCCTTGGTTAAGTTTATTGATTCGTTCAAAGTAGAATTACATCATTTTACAAATGTAAATAAATTGGACACCGCCTAGGGCGTCAGTAGTAACACTGCATCATTAGACGTATCAACGTATTTTTATATAACGGCTTCCAAACTTTTTGTACATTGGTTTTTCGTGATTATGGGCTGTGATGGCGATTTTGATCGCACCGAATTTGTCCAATACCAGACGCGCTGGACAACCCTTGCACATTTTTCTGGAACAGCAATAATGCCTGCTCTGCGGCGTCCCCAAACGTGAAAACGTATATCCTTGGTAGATAAGCAGCTTACCTCTATCCGTAGTAATGAACTCGTAATCTTTTCCTATAACAATACGAAGAATATTTGATGAATTTTGTATATAATTTCCAAATGTAAAAGGTGTCATTAAGAGGCAGACCCCTTACCTAGGTCATAATGAATGAAAATCGCTTAAGTGTTAAACATTAAACAACAATTATTTTACGTTTTACAGTATATTTACTTGTATAATCGTATCTCAAACATTTATGCCAAAGAGAACGAAACTAAATTAACAACTAATGTATTCATAATACTAATATGTTTGAAACTACTCCCAAAAAATTATTATTTTTAATTCTTCTGCTTAGGAACGATTTTGCTTAGGATATCACTGACACGGCTGGCAGGGTTTCGGGCAATGGCAGGTTCATCTTCAGCATCAGGAATGACAAACTTCTCAGGATTCAAGCTACGATAACGTCTGTAGTATCTGAGGAAATTGACATCTGAATCTGAAAAAGATATCATGCGGTCAGGTCTTGTGAGGGAGTGAGGACATATACCTACGTACATACATAATTATATACATACATAAATCAGGTCTTTATCCCTTACGGGTAGACAGAGCCTAAGGTAGCAAGACCTAAAGGCCACGTTTAGCATGATACATCTAAATATATATAACTCAAAGGTGACTGACTGACTGACATAGTGATCTATCAACGCACAGCCCAAACTACTGGACGGATCGGGCTGAAATTTGGCATGCAGGTAGATGTTATGACGTAGGCATCCGCTAAGAAAGGATTTTGATCAATTCTACCTCCAAAGGGATAAAATAGGGGATGAAAGTTTGTATGAAACTTTGTCAATTTTAAACCGATCGGGCTGAGACTTTGCATGCATAAAGCTACTATGACGTAGGCATCCTCTAAGAACGGATTGCGTAATTTCTGCGGGATAGCGATAAACGAATTCTATGCAGACGAAGTTGCGGGCAACAGCTAGTATACCTATATAGTTGGAAAAAGAAAGAAAGTGCCCTGTGAAAGTCGTTACTAAACTAAAAAATACGTGACTCTTCGCTTTGACCCAGGAGACTATCTACTCGTTCTCAGTTACATGTGGAAAACAGAGACGAGCATTATATTACAGTAACATGGCTTTTTTACCAATTGGTAGTAGGTAATAAGAGGCCTTAAGAGGTGAGGAATCCTAGAACTGGATCAGCTGATATGAAGACTCAGCCACGAATTGAGAAGCTTCCACTGGGGAGCTGGCTCTGCACCATATCAGACACCCACCGCATCTGCTCATAGTCTGACTGATCGCAAGATAATACACATAATAATAATAAATAAATAAAAAACAATAAATAAGAATTATACGACAAAATCAAAGTAAACTTTAATAAACACGATATGAAATCACGTCATGGATAACAAAACATAAGATTGTAATCAAAAATTATTAGCCGAATAAGAAAATGCTTTACTATTTTTTTTAATGATCGTTCCTAGACAAGAAAAAAAATCAAAATGGCTGATTGTCAGGTAATAGACTACAAATGTAAATACTCTACAGTGTTTTACGAAGAAGAGAAGATAATGCTAATGAATTCCTTGGTCAAATATATTTTTTTACCCTGGTACAACAAATAACTTTTCTAACCGTCGTCCTGAACAAAACAACATAGGTCTCGGGTGGTCGTGGACGTTCACCAATTTTAGAAACGCTCCGTTTTCGGTAGTGACTAAGATAGCCTTGCATCCGTTACAAGTTTTCCTGGAGCAATACCACTTAGCTTTGCTCGTCATTTGGACAAACGTATGTCCCTGGTAGACAGCAGATAATTGACCGTTATTCGTAGGGACATACTCCAAAGTGTCGTCTTAAAAAAAACAAGTAAAAATAAATACCTACGTATTAATATTACAATCTGTATAGGTACCTAAATTGCGTATCAAAATCAAAGTTTTTTTACGGAATTGTTACTGTCAGTAATCAGTATGTTAAGTAAGAGTGACCGCAAAACCAAAATACTCTAACGTAGTATTGTCGTGGGTTCTACCAAAATTAAATAAAAAAACGGAAAAAATGGAGAAGACATTTATAGCAATAGTTACAAAGACATTCTGTAATTATAATATTTATATTATTAAATACATTGCGAAAGAGAGGCGACAAGCAAGTAAAATAACAATTACCACAGATCAAGGTGTGATAGTAATCTAATCTATAAATACGAACTAGGGCAGATAGTATTTGTAAATTAATAGAATTTAGATGACTAAATTCTATAAGTAAGACAAAACTAATGTAATATTCTTCTTCAGCCTGTGGTAACCCATTCTCAGGCAAAGGCACCCAAAGTAATCTTACAAGAAAAAAAAATGAAAGAAACAATAAAAAAAGCAGCAACAACGTATGTTAAACGAGTGGAGCACAACACAAATGTCAATTTTTTTATTTATCGTTCCGTGCATCACGAAAATACCGTGGAAAACGGTTACAAGTGATCTATCATTAAAGAAGTCCAAGTTCCACAGTAAGTCTAGCTATTTCTAATTTATATTTTAACGATCTAATCTTTCTGGAGGATGTTTAAATGCGTACAATTTGTCCGTTCATCGTTCTGTACAATTTAGGCGACGGATGGTCGTGATCGTTCTCTAAGCTTAAAAATTGCTTGTCCTCCGTTGTACGTAGGATAGCCCTGCAACCGCAGCGCGAATACTTCGAGCAGTACCACCTGGTTCTGTTGTTCGTCTGTTTAAAAGTGTATCCACCATAGACAGCAGACAATTGACCACGATTCGTAAGAATAAACTCCAAAATACTACCTAAAATGTATAAGTTAACATAAAGTAGTCATAAGTGTGGGGGACTTAACCAAGGAAAAAAGAAGTGTCGTACCCGGAAAAGAAAGAACTTACACTTCGAAGAACGAACTAGACGAAACTGCATTGGCAAGAGATAAGACAAATACATGAGTTACGATTACGTACCTACCTAAATGCGTGCACGGTTTTGTAACGTATTAAGTTCTTTTATCAAAGGAATCGGTATTTAAACACATACGTCTCCAGTCAACGTTGCAAACAATAGAGATTGCGATGGTCGTGATGGTTTTCTTGGTTTACCTAGCCTCAAATAATTTCGAGCCAATGTAAAGCATCTCTTTATTGAGCTTACTACTATTGAACTTTTAACTTAATAACTCAATATCTCGTCTTTTTGTCTTTTGCATTTCCTCTTTTTTTCTTCTTCTTTTTTTTTAATGTGAGTAGGGTTTAGTAAAATAAACCTTCGTAATCCCTTTGTTTCTCGTATTTCTGTTTTTGGCTTCTTTTTTCTTGCCTCCACTTATCTCGTTGCTGTTTCTTTTCGTTTTCAGTCATATCTGCAATTTTCTTTCTTTTGTCCATTGTTTTCTCCCAGCGTTTTAGTCGAAATTTCTCATATTTCTCAGGATCAGTATATTTCAGACGCTCCCTATATCTTTTAGACCTTTCTGCAGCCGTCATCGGTAATTTCTCTGAAATATCAAAATCTAATTTAATTAAAGTTACAAAGCATGTCTGTAATAAGGCAGGGTGATGTTAAGTAGGTACTGTAACTGCCTCAAATATTAATAATAATAATAGGGTGGCACCCTAGGTTAGGTTTTTAAATGTTTATATATTTTGTATTATTACTTTTATATAAATATTGTAAGAACCTAGCTTAGAGAATCAAAATAAACATACAACATAATAGTAAATAAAATTTATTTTAGGTGATCAACGAAAGGTGGCAAGGAGGATGGCTTGACAACCACCATACGAGTAGGATTTCTTAGAACAATACCACCGGATTCTGCTCTGCCTCTGTCTAAAAATAAATCCCTTGTAGTAGATATATAACTACTTTGAATTGTAGGGTTGTTGTAACTCGAATGTATTACCTAAAAATAGTAGACGTTTAAAATAATTTACAAATTAATATTTAAAGTGAACGACAGCACAGTTCGTTTATTAAATGAAAATAAAAAATCACTTTATCAATTACTAGCTTCTGCCCGCGACTTCGTCTGCCTAGAATTATACATAAAAACCTTCCTCTTGAATCACTCTATCTATTAAAAGAACCGCATCAAAATCCGTTGTGTAGTTTTGAAGATATAAGCATACTAGGGACATAGAGACAGAGAAAGCGACTTTGTTTTATACTATGTAGTGATAGTGATTTGTGAAAACGTCAGAATTAATACAAAGGAAACCACGACTGTTTTGCGAACGGATTTTAATATTTTCAATTCCGTTTGTGTACCGTAATTTTCATGTGTCATTTTTTTCGTGAATTCTTCAGGAATTTTGGAAATACCATCAAAATGCAGTAAAGTTAGGTTAGGGTACTGTTTTATCAACTTTAAAAAAATGTTCAGAATCAAAATGCCTAACGAAAATAATGTCATATACATTCGGAACTTCACTTTTATAGGACAAAAAGACCCATTTATTTTATTTTCATGATACTGTTTCTTCCCTGCCTCTTCGTTTCGGGTCTGTAAAAACGAATCGTTTTTCCAGTCTTCGTCTTAAAAGTTACTGGCAGCGGATGGTTGTGGTCGTTTAACAGTGCTACAAACTTCTTGTCTTCCGTTAGAAGCAGGATAGCCTTACAACCATCTCGTTTTGTCTGCGAACAGTACCACCGGATCCTGCTTTGTGTTCGTGTAAAAGTGTGTCCTTGGTAGACAGCAGATAGCTGACCTCGTTGCGTTTGGAAAATTTCCAAATCGTTCTCTGGAACAGTAAGTGTATGTATTATGAAATTTACTAAAGTAACAAAGCATTACATTCAAAAATAAAGTCGTCTTAACTATTATTATATCCCAGCTAGAAGATGAGAGGCATACAGAATTATCCGAATAGGACATTTTATTTAACAAGATTTACAAGGGATGGCACAGGCAACATTCAGAACAAGAAAAAATTTTATTTGTCTAAAAAAAATACACTTGCTTTTTCTGCGATCTAAAATATAAATAAACACTATTGCCACGACTTATCACGAGTTTGTACTCTAGTCAATTTTAGTAATTACGTCTTTAGAAGATCCGACTTTTCAGAAACAACGTCAGAGTGTAGAGACCAATTTACTCCAGTTGACGTCCTAAACAATGGTTATGGTATTTTATCAACTCAACGAATTTCTTATCATCCGTAGTTATAAGTACAGCCTCGCAATCTTGCATCTTCCTCGAACAGTGCCACTGGGTCTTGTTTGCAGTTTGTTTAAACGTGTATCCCTGGTACACAGCATTCCAAATGCCGGATTTGGTTAGAATAAATTCCAAAGTGTGGTCTAAAAACATTAGAGAAATAAAAATTGAATTTATGCCTGTAAACTTTATTGTACAAAAAAATTACAAAAGTTACGATAAAAGCCAAATGAGGTCACGTCATATCATAGAGATTATAAGAATCTAAGGGTTGAACGTAGGGCAAGAACTATGATTTGTGTGTTACCTACTTGTGCTCGTCACTCGTGCACGTATAAATTAAATTACTGATATGGCAATTTTTATTTGAGAGCGACGAAGACGAGCAAGTTGTGACAGGTTTCTAAGTGTTAAACGTAATTAATAAATCAGACGAACTTACCCTAAGTGAAGTCTGATGATAATTTTGTGAACGTTTCATCCGAAGAGATAATAAGTAAATTAACATGTAGTATCGACTTTACGGTACTGGATGCCGCGTTTTTAAGAGTATCTAAAAAATATATAAATTGTCTCTGGTTACTCTTACCATAAACAGCTCCCTTCTAGAAATGTCACTATTTTAGAGCTATATAAATCTCTATATTACAATTTGGATTTTAATATAGGTACTTATTATGTACACATATTGGCAAGTATATATCATTAATAAGAACTATACCTACACACACACTGTTTTGCCATCTCTATATATAGAGTAAGTGGTGGGCAATTATTGTTTTACTGGGGGGGTTATTATCTCTTCGGATGAAACGTTCACAAAATTATCATCAGACTTCACTTAGGGTAAGTTCGTCTGATTTATTAATTTTGTTTCACGTTTCATCCTCAAGATAATAAGTAAATTAACATGTAGATGTTTAGAGTTAGTGATGGCAAAATGAAGTAAGGAGAGATCTATTTATAAATTGAAACTGTGCTTATTATATTTTTCAGGTTTTTATTTATACAAAAAAAAAAAATTATAATGAAACTTACATGTTTTATTATTTAAAATAAACATTCAAAATGCTTAATATAATTGAGATCAATATGTAATTAGCATACATGTTATTAATCAATATTCCACAGGACTCTGCTGTGTTTACTTAAAACCTTGTTTACACATAAAAAGGTTTATTAATTTAATGAACACCTGTTTTATTTATCGATTAAATAGGACAGGGTCATAAAGTTTACATTGTTTTTATGCTTATGTTATACATTAAGATAATCAAAATCAACAGCATCATGATGTCTTGATCATATTTTATAATTGTTGGTACAGCTTAAGACAGAATTAGCAAACAAGGTATCTTCCCCAGAGTTCACAGGTAAGTTGTAGTGTTTTGCAAAGACTAATGACCTGGATGTCCATCCTGCCGTTTTTTTTATAACATCCAAAGGGACTCCTATTTTATTTGCTTTGGATGTAGCTGCATGTCTAGTGCTATGTGATGAGAACAAGGAAGTATTAATGTATTATTTCTTGATTCATTTGATAGTACCTATCATTTGAAAAACAGCGCCTTCTCTCGTCCCTGGTGAGCAGTAGATGTTCCACGGGAGTTTGTAATTGTGTCGTACAGACATATCATTCAAACAGATGACGCTTAGCGACAAAAAATTCGCATAGTAACAAAGGTCACGTGACGGTCGGTAACAGGTAGAAAAATTCGGAGACTACCCACCTGCTATGGGTGGTGTAGTGGTATAGCACGCGTCACGGAATGACGAGGATCCGGGTTCGATTCCCGGCCATAGCTTTACTTTTCGGATTTTTCTATGTGTTCTGATTTTCACAGACATTTAGAAATTAAGTATTAATGCCACTTAATTTTAATACTTCCTTGATCCAACGACTTATTGTTTGTGGTGATGCCTTCTTATAAGGCCGTCTAGATGTCAAAATAAGGTAGTTTTCCTGATTCCTTAGCAACTTTGTTTTTTCTAAGTAAGCAATTAAGGTCTTTGCTGGACACAACTGTGGGTTTTCAAAGTAAGGTAAGTAAACTGTATATGTATTTCTGGTTGCAACAGATGTTTTAATTAAATCCGTTATTAGTATGGTAACATTATCGTTCTTAATATGAATATCATTAACTTTAATGGATGATATTGTTTGTACACGATGAGCAGTGGAAAGTGAGAGTAATGTGACAAGTTTGCGAGATAGGTTTTCTAAACTAAGAGCCGAAGTGTCCAGCTTGTTTAAAAAATCAAGGACAATAGCCGGATCCCATGTCTGTGTATATTTAGGCAGAGATGGTCTAAGCCGGTAAGCTCCTTTTAGGAATCTTTTAATACAACTGTCAGTCCCAATTTTAGAGTCTATGAGTAAGGAAAGAGCAGAGCGATCTGAGTTTAAAGTAGCGTATGTGGCGCCAGAATTAAATTTTTCTGATAAGAACTGTATGACATTAGAAGTATTGGCTAGAAACTTATTAATTTTGTGTTGTTGGCAAAATATCCACCAATTCTTATATGTTGTATTATATTGTTTCATAGTACCTTGTGACAGGGATGATAACATTACTTCTAGTGAGCTGTCCGGCAGACCTCTTTGTTGGAATGCTTGCCGCAGAAGATGCCTGCAGCCAGGGTAAGCTGGTGGCTCAGGTGGTGTTGAGTTCTAAGTGGAGATAAGAGCAAGTTATCATTTGGTTTAAATGTTATCAGTTCTGACACCATATTTTGATTTATTAGGGGATACCAAGCCTGGGAATGCCAAAGAGGAAAGACTAAAATGCCTTTTGCCTTGTCAGTTTTCAATTTTTGAAAGAATTTTGCTATCATGCAAAAGGGAGGAAAGGCATAGAAGAAATATTTAGACCAATTATCCGTGAAAGCATCTATTTTATATGCCAAAGGGTCTTTTTTCCACGATATATATTTTTCACATTTTGTATTTGTTCTGTTGGCAAACAAATCTATGTCTGGTGTACCAAAAGTTTTAATTATTTTATTAAATGCATAACTGGCTAATTCCCACTCTGTATCTATATTATTATTTCTGGATTCCCTATCAGCTTCAGTATTTTCCTCAGACCTTATGTATGATGCATACAGCCAGATGTTCCTCTGCTCACACCATTGCCATATTTTCCTGGTTATTTGATTAAAATGTTCATATTGCACACTACCCATTTTGTTTATGCAAGCTATGGCTGTTGTATTATCTATGCGCATTAAAATATGGCAATCTGAATTATATTTTGCAAATGAGATTAAACCAAAATAGGCTGCCATTAATTCCAGTGAGTTAATGTGGTTTTTTCTTTCTTTCTCATTCCAAAACCCACCTATGGTTTCCCCCTTACAGTGAGCTCCCCATTTTAAAAGAGATGCATCTGTGAATATTTCTAATGAATATTCTTGAAGTTCAAATGATTGGTATTTTTGTTGTATATTTTTATACCACCATTGTAAATCTAATATAGAGTCTGGAGACAAGCTCATTGTTGCATTATAATTATCGTCTGAAGCTAATAAGGCTAAATACTTGTCCCTTTCCATCACCTTTATATACAACCAGCCATAAGACACAGCTGGACATGCTGCAGTTAATGTTCCAAGTACTTGAGCACAATCCCTAATTTTTAATGATTTTTTAGACAATATCTTGTCAATTAATTCTCTAATTCTTAGTTGTTTTTCAATTGGCAAGTGCAGAGTCATACTTTTTGAGTTAATTGAAAAACCTAAAAAGATACATTGTCTAGACGGTCGCATTTTACTTTTATCATAATTTATAATGAAACCTAAGCACTTGAGAACTTGGATTATATGTGCTGTGTTAGCTTCACATTCTGCATATGAAGCCGCTATACATTGTAAGTCATCAAGGTAATTTACAATTATATATCCCAATTTACGGAAGTAAGTAATAACTGGTTTCAGTAGTTTTGTGAAAGTGCTTGGAGCAGTAGAAAGGCCATAGGGTAATGCTTTAAATTCATACAATCTATCAAACCTAAATCTTCAATACTTTCTATGGTGTTCTGCAATGGGGACCAACAGGTAGGCCTCTTTTAGGTCTATTGTTGTCATGTAATAATTTCTGTCAATAAGCCTGACAGAGGTCCTAATGTCCTCCATTTTAAAATGTGATGTGTACACAAATTTATTTAAAGATTTTAAATTTAATATAAAGCGAAATTTTCCATTTGGCTTAGGAACCAGAAATATATGTGATAAATACTGCCCCGGAGTGTCATCACATGGATGTATTGCACCTAAATTTAGCAAATTAGATATAGCTTCCTGCAAGTTACTATCATTCAGCTCTGGTATAGCTGGTAAAGTAGCTTGTGTGGGGATTTTATGAAAAGGGATTTCATAACCTTGTACCCATTGCAAAACATAATTGTCTTTAGTTAACAAACTCCAGCATCCAATGTAATTTGCAAGATTGCCTGCATGTACCTGCATGTTGTTTACCGCCGTCCCCGGGCACGCTGGTAGGTCCTCTCTGGACGATGTGCCTGCGAGCGTTGTGATGTAGTTGGTGCAGCCTTCTTCTGCTGGGATGTTGGTGGGGCGGGACGTCGTAGTCCGCCTCGACTCAGTCCCTTCGACTGGGCATGAGCACGAGGCGGACCGTTCCAGTTTCCCTGGCGAGGTAATGGTTTTGTAGGTGGTGGTTGCACACGTTTAATCTGTTGACTGGACTTTTCTATAGTAATTTTATCTTTAATCCGCTCTGACAGGTTTATACCAAATAAGTATTCATCTCTTGTCACTTCTTCGGTCATTTTTGTGAAGTTCTTATCCAGCAATGGCGCTATTAAAGTTTTTCTTGTGGTGTTTTCGCCATGATGTAAGTCAGTCAAAATGCGACCAGTATCGCTGAGTAATTTCATAATTTTGATATTATCTGGAGCATCAGTCAACAACTCTGTGATCGCCAGCCCAAGCGCTGTCAAAGCGAGGCCTATTTCCTTTTGCTTATTCTCCAAAATCTTATCCCTGTTTTTACAGACTTCGTTGATGGCTGCCTTCACCTCCCCATTTATTTGTGGAGGTGA
Source organism: Pandemis corylana (assembly GCA_949127965.1). Classification (NCBI taxonomy): domain Eukaryota; kingdom Metazoa; phylum Arthropoda; class Insecta; order Lepidoptera; family Tortricidae; genus Pandemis; species Pandemis corylana. The sequence goes on along the minus strand of OX421859.1, from coordinate 3,752,569 downwards.
GAGAAGCTGGCAATTTTCTGGTACCATGTATGCCTTTAGCACAAGTTCTTTTTCCTCTTTTTTTAAACCATTCTTTAAAATGGCTGACCATTTATTCGCCAGCTCAGCCAAAATATTTGGTCCCCATTTATTAGGGGTTATTTCGTTTAGCCCCAATGCTAGTAATAATGGATTTAAACCTTCAGGCGTTGCCTCGTCATCTTCTTTGTTGTCCTCCGGGGCTGTGCTGTCTTCCGGTACTGCTTCCTCACCATACGTTGCATCATTCTCAGGCACTACAAGCCAAATAAATACCAATATTACAACCACACACAAGACAAAAAACATACCTCGTGTCACGCACGTGAAGTTTTTATGATTAGGTTATGTTGGGTCTGGTAAGTAGTTCCTAAATACCTGACTGGAAAATAGGGTGGGCTAGTGTCTCGCACTTTTTCTACAACACCAAGAGTGATATCTCGTATCAATCCGGTCTTCGTGTTTAAACATATCTCGTATGTACACGGAAAGAGCTGCCTCCACCTCACCTTACAGGCGTATATTTACAGGGAAATATTTTGAACTAAGTCAAAACTATTTCACATATTGTAATTGTCTTACCTATATTAAATCTTGTAGTCTCGGTCTCTAACAACTCGGCCGCCACGTGGCCATCGCCACGTGTCGTCATCGGCGATCTAGAGCGAGTCCGCGATCGACGTCTTCTTGACTCTTCTTCCATTTTCTTCTTAAGCCTCTTGAGCTTATGTTGGTATTTCTTCATTTTTTCTTCCATTGTTACGTTTCCGAATTCTAATTAGAAAAAATGATACGGGAGCTGCCGCGACATTCGTTCGCGCAAAATCAAAAGTGACATTTCTAGAAGGGAGCTGTTTATGGTAAGAGTAACCAGAGACAATTTATATATTTTTTAGATACTCTTAAAAACGCGGCATCCAGTACCGTAAAGTCGATACTACATGTTAATTTACTTATTATCTTGAGGATGAAACGTGAAACAAAAGTACTATCATCAATCAATCGCTCTAGGATTTTGTCGTTATTAATAACATAAGAAGAATCGCTTAAGTTAAGCTGAAACATCAAATTTATTTTTTCTCATGTAGATCTTCCTTTAAGTCGCACAAATGCTCCATTCTTCGTCCTAAAAAACGAAGGCGGTGGATGTTCGTGGAGTTCTTCCAATTCGTAAAACTGTCTGCCCTCCGTAGTAACCAGAACAGCTTTGCAGCCAAGGCTTAGTCTTTTCGAACAGTACCATCTAGTCCTGCTGGCTGTCTGTTTGAATGTATGTTCCTGGTAGACAGCAAACAGCTTACCTCGATTTGTAGGATAGAACTCTATAATATTACCTGAAAGAAAATATATTCTTATCACATACCGAAATTTTATTTGCTACAATAAAATGTATTAGTTTTTAACATTTATAGCCCGAGCCCTCTCATTCTGAGAACAGGCCTGTGCCCAGCCGTGGGACTCATATATACTGAAAATGGCGATGAGGGAACTTCGACATCAATTTTTTTAACGGACGAAAAGTTTGCTCTCAAGGTTCCATACAAATTTAAAAGCAGCAATATAATGTACTTTTTTGCCAATCACTAAGTTCCGGAGTTTTTTTTACCAGTGTTATCACAGTACCTTTCTTCTCGCAGATCTCATAATTCTACGTCAAAGATTAATACTCCAAATACTCCATAGATTTTAATTACCTGCCACATTTTTTTTTTCATTATGAAATACACTTTCAAAGTGTTGTATCTCTTAGTCGCGTGAACTTAGAAACTACAGACTGACCATAGACCCAAGTGTTTCATATTAGTTTCAATTTGATACCTCTACGCGTTCTTGAGAAAAAGAGTCCGACCGACAGATGGACGGTTAACGAAGTGATCCTAAATCTCCATTATTACTTTTGTGGTACGAAATCCCAATAAATTCTTATCAATAAAACAATGAAAGACTTTATTGAAAATGAACAAAAAATTTACCTTGCTACTCCGCTACTCACGTGCAAGATAACCAAGCCTGTGTGAAATATATATGTTTTTCATGCAAACCCTCCCTCCACTGCTGCCAATAAAACACATATAAATCCCACAAACTTAATTATCCCTTACACCACACAAACACTGACGCGTTTCGATCCCTCTACGGGATCATTATCAAAGTTTAATGAACACAACTGTTACACATGCAAACCAACGTCGTACTGATCCGAAACCGTATATATAAGCATAATGTACCTTCATTCATATTTTTTCCCAAACTACTCTATTATTTATGATTTTTATTATACACTAACAACTACCTCCGCAAAGTAACGCCTGATTCAATAAAATATTTAAAGACTTTATTAATGAAACGTTTTGTTAATAGCATGACAATGTCACAAGTCCAAGTGCGGTTTCAGTTCGGGACCATAAACATTCAAATGCAAATTTACATGACCACATATTACAGGCACGACTTGTGTGTGTTATGTTATATTTATCGATTTGTCATAGATCGTAGAACAATATTAGTTTAAATTCTAATAAAATAAAATCTTGTATCACAAGAGTTAATTGGATTTTGTATCTAAAATAACAACAAACTGCTGGTAAAAAAATGTAATTAGATTAACCTGGCTTAACAAAAATAGAGTAAAAGCTTTAAACATTTTATCAGCTAACAAAATAGACGTACTATGTAATTATTTTACACATGAAACAATTCAAAGCAGTGAAAACAATATCCTTTTTTACATTTTGTACACTCTTGATGCACTTTAGTGGCCATTTTTCGCGCGTATGCGGTCGTTTTACCTTCTGCTTTAAGTTTCTTATAGCAACCCACACATCTTCTCCTGGTAGCTCTTTTTCCAGATTCCTTTGGTAGAGCAGTCAAAAAATGTTCCGAAGGCAAAGACTGCATGGACTCCTGGCAGGTAGTTGTAGGATACATTATTGGGGGCACTTGTACTGAGAACGTATTAAGAGACATTTTGGATGTATTACCAGATCTCGTGGTATAGTTAGTCACAGTAACCCCTAAAAGATTAGTATAATTAGTTAATTTTTAATTTAAAATGCAGCACTCATATTTTGTTTTAGTGGATGGAATTAATTAATTAATTATACATACATAACATACTATTACATTAATCACGTCTTTATCCCTTACAGAGTAGACAGGACCTAAGGTAACTAGACTTAAAGTCCACGTTTAGCATAATTGTGGGCGTATAGGTGGATCAAAATAGGGTGGGTTGCTAGCCGCATCGCCTATAAAATGATTCCTAACATTTTCGCCCAGTTCCTCGATAGGGGGGCTTTTACCATCTGCGCGGGAAATAATGATAGAAAATTATCATGTTTTTATAATTTTACTAAAATGACTTTTTACATTATATACAACTTCTTGTTCATGCATACCATTTAAAATAAAGAGGATAAAAAGAGAACAAAGAGAGGACTTATTTTAAATGTTAAAATGTACAAATATGTTATACAACATTTATGAAAATTCAACAATACAATACAATACAAACACTATTTTTTGAACACCACAAATCAGTACAAGACAATACAGAAAGAAAGAACAAGGTAGACAATAGGAGATCTTGACGCTACCATATACCACATTGATTTTGAATTTCCAAGAAATAAACATCGGTAAACGTGATAGTCAACGTCTTGTTCCAATAATTGTTGGGTCATATTCTAAGCTGTAAGTAAAAGTTGTGAAAAGCAGGTGCGTGATCCCTCGTTGTGAGTAACACAGGGAACGTGTTAAAAGTATACATAACGATAAAAGTCATCTAGTTTTATGATTTTTTGAACGACAAAGAACGTTGAATTTCCATCAACAACGTATAACTCGTCCAGACGCTAATCGATACAATCTAGGAGATGGATGATTGTGTTTGTCAATTAATTTTACAAATTCGTCGCCCGCCGTAGTCAGTAAGATAGCCTTGCATCCATGGTTTCTCTTATTTGAACAGTACCATCGACCTTTTATTTTCGTTTGTACGAACGTATATCCTTGGAAGACAGCACACACATTTCCATGCGTTGTTAACGAGAATTCGACTTTATTATCTGAAAAAACATCTACAGATAACAAATGATTTTAACTTAGTCTGGCTTCCGATCCTCTGCAGTGCCTTTCAGCTAAAAACATGAAGTACCTAGAATATATCAGTAAGAATGGCAACACTGAACAATTGCATTGTTTAACCTGTGGTTACAGTCGTATGATTTGACCATCCGTCGTCCTGAAAAACGTGGGTGACGGATGGTTGTGTTCGTTCAGCGATTTCAGAAACCTTCCATCCTCCGATGTTAGAAGGATAGCCTTGCACTCGCCTCGTCTTTTTTTCGAGCAGTAATACCGGTACTTTCTAGCTGATTGCGAATACGTGTTCCCATCGTAGACTGCTACTTGTTTACCGGAATTTGTTGGGATGAACTGCAAATAATCTAAAAAAACACATGCATTAAAATAAAATTTTATCCGAAATCATCAAATTTACTTGTTTGCGACTTAAGTACTTTTTTATATCAAAATGCAATCATAGGAAAAAAGCTGTGAAACTACACTGCCGTGCAAAAATAACGGGTCACTTCCCATATAAAGTCGTACGAAAAGCGACCCGTTATTTTTGCTCGTTAATATATATTTACTTACTAGCTTTGGCCCGCGACTTCGTCCGCGCAGAAAACTTTTTCCTCTCTCCCAAAATGTGCAAAAACCAGCCAAATGGGAGTGGTACTTTAGCGCGAAGGATTTCGTACTACCCACCTACCTCAACTAAATAAACCAGTTTCTTGCATAGACACTCACTTCCATTATTTTTATTCCATCCTTTTGTTCTGTGGGAAATTCGAAAAATCTTAACTTATGACACCTAAGTGATCTTCAAAGAACATGTCACTAAATTTAAAGTCTATATTTTCTATACTGTCCTTTTATATATATAGTTGAAACGTGTTCTGTTATCGATCCTAAGTATTCCCAGCCAAATTTTTTTTAAATATCTTCCACGTTCAGATTTTCGACCCTCTTCAACTTTATTATATGTATAGATTTATAGCATACAGACTGGACTTTTGAAACACAGAATACAAAGAAAGTTTATTGAAAGTAATAAGACACGTTTGTGCTTCGAATTTTGCCTAAATATTCTACGGGAAGTGTGTGCTGAGAGCTGCTGTATCTACCTTCAAATATTTCGACAGTATCGTACTCTAGAAACACAAAAAAAAACCTTCAAACCTAATTTTTTTAATGGGTTCAAATACGAATTATTTCTCCCGCCGACGTTCTCATTAATTTAGGAGCGAGGTCATGGCTGTACAAGAATGCTAAAAAAATGTTGTCCTCTGTGGTTCGCAGCAACCTTGCAACCACCATTCCTCCTTCTCGAACAGTACCAACGGGTCTTGTTGTGAGTTTGAACAAACGTGTGTCCCTGGTACACAGCTAACAGATTACCGCGATTCATTGCGATGAATGTGATATCTAAAAATGTGTAATAAAAGTATTCTCCTACGGATTATTTAGCAACACAAGGAAACAATACTTTCATTTGCAATTATAATGAACACACTTTATTATTCCAATAATATTTTTTCATAGACTTCAAAATAATAATATTTAGAGAATAAGCAGATCAATCTTAGAACGGATCCAGGACCGGGCACACGAAAGGTTAAAATAAGTAATTAAGTAAAGTAAGTAATAAAAAGTAAGTAAGTAAGTATTAAAACGTAAGTAAGTAAGTAGGTAAGTAAGTAAGGTAAGTATTGTAGTAAGTACTAGTAATGTAAGTAAGCATTTAGGTAAGTACCTAAATGCTTTATTGTACAAATATAAAGAAACAGATATAATTCACAAAAAAAACATTAATCTATGCACAAAGGCAAACTTATCCCTATAAGGGATCTCTACCAGTTAACCTTTGAGTAGATGAGAGGAGCATTAAACGAGGGACCGACAAAGTGTGAGTTTAAACTTCCAGATAGTGAAAGCCATTAAAGTCTGCCTTCACGCGTCATAGAATCTTTAGAGCGGCAATTGCAATGATCTATTGAAATGGGTCATGTACAAATTGTATCTGCCGCGAAACTCGGAATACTATCTGAAGGACACGAGTATGTATGTAAACACTTTATTGCACAACAATACAAAGACCAGCGAACTTATCCTATACGGGATCTCTAACAATCAACCTTTGAGTGGAATACAGGAGCTTTTTTAAATGGGTCTCGATAGCACAGACGGTATAGCGTCTTCTATAGTCTCAGAATTAGAAAAAGTGACAATTTGCTTCCTATTCTAACAATAAACTAAATACCGCTCTCGCTCGTTTAATTTGATCTCCTGAGTTCAAATCCGAACAATTTCTCCAGTCTCCGTTCTGAACAGTGCCCGGACCGGATGATTGTGGTCATTCAACAATTGTACAAACTCTCTATTCTCTGTGGTAATTAGGATAGATTTGCAACTGCCCCGCATTTTCCTTGAACAGTACCATCTAGTTCTACTTGCCGATCGTGTAAAGGTGTGTCCCTGGCAGATAGCAAGCGGATTGCCGCGTTTCGTCGCAACAAACTCTAGGGAAATACCTAAAAATATACAATTAACACATCAGGAATGATATTGTATACGTTCAGGAACCGTACGTAATGAGCAGCATACCGAAATCGAACACGTTTGTGTTAAAGTGGGAAATACTATGAGATTATTTTGGTATCGTAATAGCGCTTGGAGCGCCACCAATTTTTGCACAGTTATTGGAACGTTATCACAAACGCGCTCTAGACGTTATTTTTGAGCCGAAAACTTACTTGAGGCTCTGGTTGATTGCATAAAATAGGAAATATTCATGAGTTTTTCATGGCTTTCATTAAAAGCTCATTTACCTATGTAATAAACAAAATAAATAAATATTTTTCAAATAACTAAAAAACAACTGAGATATAAGCTATCGAAGATTTGTCTATCTCTTTCTATAAAAACGGAATTTTAATAATTGAGTTTAAATGGGCGTTGTAACAAATGACGTCACATGTCATATCGGACCTCTCTTTCTAATCGCTGACTAATTAGTAGTAAAGCTCATACTTTCTGTATTTCTTGACCGTTATTTTTAATGTCACAATGTTTCATCTTTTCTACGATATTTTCATATTTTATTAAAAACGTTATAATAATTCCCTATTAGGTACATTTGATTGTAGAACTATGCACACGAGAATAAAAAAAACGAAATAATACAAAGATAATAATTGTATTTATTACTATAACGTACACACTTATATTAATCAAAATACTCGGAGGCAGAGAGAAGGTTAAAAACAAAGGCAGAATTACAGATTTTACAGATAGCGCAGTTCGCGAATGTCACTTCTACAAAAGAGATAATTTAGAATACGGTTGTCTGCTTCCGACTTCGTCTACTAGAAATCACGAGATCAAGCCCGAACTAATTCACCGTTGGGCTTTATGTACAATTTACAGGGCGGATGGTTGTGGCCATTCAACAATTGTACAAGCTCTCTGTCCTCTGTAGTAACCAGGATGGCCTTGCAATTGCCACGAGTCTTCCTGGAGCAGTACCAACGAGTCTTGCTTGTCATGCGTGTGAAGGTGTGCCCCTGGTAGACTGCATGCAGATTGCCGTGCTTCGTTGGGAAAAATTTTAGTTCTGCAAAGACCTTTTGATTTATAGTTAAAAAAAAATTTAAAAATTAATTAATTATTAAATTAAAAATTATTCTTTATTTAACACGGCCGAGATCATTACCAGTCTTATTTGAACCATTACTGTTAAGAACCACTCTCGTTAGGTACTAGTAAGGTTAGTAGTGAGTGTAATTTGGTACACTTAGTAACAAACATAATTGACAAAAAAAAGAAGCTGACATCTTTAAATATTATATAATAGTTATTTCTGTATTAAATTAAATTCAAGCTGGTTTTTTAATACTCATATTTAATAGTTATAACTTGTTACATATAAGCACAGTACAAGAAATTATGGAAATCAGGTGGCTTAAAACAGAACTGACGAAATGTTTTAACAAAATATTTGCTTTATTTGCGACAAAAAAATAAAATATACCTAGTTTACTTCTGGGATTACGTTGTTCTTCTTCATCAATCAATCACCATACGGTCTTGCCTCTCTATAGTCTTACAATTTCTCCGCTCGCCGTCCTGAATAAATTAAGAGCCGGGTGGTCATGATCGTTCAGCAATTTTATAAACTTATTTTCTTCAGTTATCACCAGGATAGCTTTGCAGCTACTTCGTCCTTTAGAGCAGTATCACCGGGTCTTGCTTCTCATCTGTACAAACGTGTGTCCCTGGTACATAACACACGGTTTCCCACGTTTCGTAGAGAGGAACTCTATATAATTGTCTAAAAATAAAATTGATTTAGACGACGTTGGAATTTTCTCAGTGAGAGAGTAATTTATTAATGAAAGACAGCTACTTTCTAGCTGATTGCGAATACGTGTTCCCATCGTAGACTGCTACTTGTTTACCGGAATTTGTTGGGATGAACTGCAAATAATCTAAAAAAACACATGCATTAAAATATTTTTTTATCCGAAGTCATCAAATTGACTTGCGACTTAAGTATTTTTTTATATCAAAATGCAATCATAGGAAAAAAGCTGTGAAACTACACTGCCGTGCAAAAATAACGGGTCACTTCCCATATAAAGTCGTACGAAAAGCGGCCCGTTATTTTTGCTCGCTAGTATATATTTACTTATAAGCTTTAGCCCGCGACTTCGTCCGCGCAGAATCAAAATTTGCGCTAAAACTTTTTCCTCTCTCCCATAATGTGCAAAAACCAGCCAAATGGGAGTCGTACTTTAGCGCGAAGGATTTCGTACTACCCACCTACCTCAACTAAATAAACCAGTTTCTTGCATAGACACTCACATCCATTATTTTTATCCCATCCTGTTCTGTGGGAAATTCGAAAAATCTAAACTTATGACACCTAAGTGATCTTCAAAGAACATGTCTACTAAATTTAAAGTCTATATTTTCTATACTGTCCTTTTATATATATAGTTGAAACGTGTTCTGTTATCGATCCTAAGTATTCCCAGCCAAATTTTTTTAAAATATCTTCCACGTACAGACTTTCGACCCCCTTCAACTTTATTATATGTATAGATTTATAGCATACAGACTGGATTTTTGGAACACAGAATACAAAAGAAAGTTTATTGAAAGTAATAAGACACGTTTGTGCTTCGAATTTTGCCTAAATATTCTACGGGAAGTGTGTGCTGAGAGCTGCTGTATCTACCTTCAAATATTTCGCCAGTATCGTCCTCTAGAAACACGAAAAAAACCTTCAAACCTAATTTTTTTAATGGGTTCAAATACGAATTATTCTCCCGCCGACGTTCTCATTAATTTAGGAGCGAGGTCATGGCTGTACAAGAATGCTAAAAAAACGTTGTCCTCTGTGGTTCGCAGCAACCTTGCAACCACCATTCCTCCTTCTCGAACAGTACCACCGGGTCTTGTTGTGAGTTTGAACAAACGTGTGTCCCTGGTACACAGCTAACAGATTACCGCGATTCATTGCGATGAATATGATATCTAAAAATTTGTAATAAAAGTATTCTCCTACGGATTATTTAGCAACACAAGGAAACAATACTTTCATTTGCAATTATAATGAACACACTTTATTATTCCAATAATATGTTTTCATAGACTTGAAAATGATAATATTTAGAGAATAAGCAGATCATATTTTGTGGTCAGACGTCAGTTGTCCTCATTCGGATTCAAAGCCAAGGGCAGGTGCGTTGTTGCGCTAAATTAACCTTTCGTATGCCAAAATAAAAAAAATGCAAACTAGTCTCATTAGAAAAAGGTAGTCTTCAATCTTAGCACGGATCCAGGACCAGGCACACGAAAGGTTAAAATAAGTAATTAAGTAAAGTAAGTATTAAAAAGTAAGTAAGTATTAAAAAGTAAGTAAGTATTAAAAAGTAAGTAAGTAAGTAGGTAAGTAAGTAAGGTAAGTGTTGTAGTAAGTAGTAGTAAAGTAAGCATTTAGGTAAGTACCTAAATGCTTTATTGTACAAATATAAAGAAACAGATATAATTCACAAAAAAAAAACATTAATCTATGCACAAAGGCAAACTTATCCCTATAAAGGATCTCTACCAGTTAACCTTTGAGTAGATGAGAGGAGCATAAAACAAGGGACCGACAAAGTATGAGCTTATACTTCCAGATTGTGAAAGCCACTAAAGTCTGCCTTCACGCGTCATAGAATCTTTAGAGCGGCAATTGCAATGATCTATTGAAATGGGTCATGTACAAATTGTATCTGCCGCGGAACTCGGAATACTATCTGAAGGATACGAGTATGTATGTAAACACTTTATTGCACAACAATACAAAGACCAGCGAACTTATCCTATACGGGATCTCTAACAATCAACCTTTGAGTGGAATACAGCTTTATTTATATGGGCTCGATAGCACAGACGGTAGCGTCTTTTATAGTCTCAGAATTAGCAAAAGTGACAATTTGCTTCCTATTCTAACAACTAACTAAATACCACTCTCGCTCGTTTAATTTGATCTCCTGAGTTCAAATCCGAACAATTTCTCTAGTCTCCGTTCTGAACAGTGCCCGGACCGGATGATTGTGGTCATTCAACAATTGTATAAACTCTCTATTCTCTGTGGTAATCAGGATAGACTTGCAACTGCCCCGCATTTTCCTTGAACAGTACCATCTAGTTCTACTTGCCGATCGTGTAAAGGTGTGTCCCTGGCAGATAGCAAGCGGATTGCCGCGTTTCGTCGCAACAAACTCTAGGGAAATACCTAAAAATATACAATTAAAACATCAGGAATGATATTGTATACTTTCAGGAACCATACGTAATGAGCAGCATACCGAAATCGAACGCGTTTGTGATAAAGTGGGAAATACTATGAGATTATTTTAGTACCGTAATAGCGCTTGGAGCGCCACCAATTTTTGCACAGTTATTGAAACGTTATCACAAACGCGCTCTAGACGTTATTTGAGCCGAAAACTTACTTGAGGCTCTGGTTGATTGCATAAAATAGGAAATATTCATGAGTATTTATATGGCTTTCATTAAAAGCTCATTTACCTATGTCATAAACAAAATAAATAAATATTTTTCAAAAAACTATAAAACAACTGAGATAAAAGCTATCGAAGATTTGTCTATCTCTTTCTAGAAAAACGGAATTTTAATAATTGAGTATAAATGGGCGTTGTGACAAATGACGTCACATGTCATATCGGATCTCTCTTTCTAATCGCTGACTAATTAGTAGTTTAAGGGCCTGTTTCACCACTCTCAGTTATTTTAAGTGTCAGTTATCTATGATGTCGTCTCTGTCCGTTTCGTAGTAATAAATAGAGAGGGAAGCATAGATAACTGACATTTAAGATATCAGGAACATAACAGAGAGTGGTGATACAAGCCCTAAAGCTCATACTTTCTGTATTTCTTGACCGTTATTTTTAATGTCACAATGTTTCATCTTTTCTACGATATTTTCATATTTTATTAAAAATGTTATAATAATTCCCTATTAGGTACATTTGATTGTAGAACTATGCACACGAGAATAAAAAAACGAAATAATACAAATATAATAATAGTATTTATTACTATAACGTACACACTTATATTAATCAAAACACTCGGAGGCAAAGAGAAGGCTAAAAACTATGGGCTTAAGGCAGAATTACAGATTTCACAAATAGCGCAGTTCCAATGCCACTTCTACAACAGAAATAATTTAGAATACGGTTCTCTGCTTCCAACTTCGTCTACTAGAAATCACGAGATCAAGCCCGAACTAATTCACCATTGGGCTTTATGTACAATTTACGGGGCGGATGGTTGTGGCCATTCAACAATTGTACAAGCTCTCTGTCCTCTGTAGTAACCAGGATGGCCTTGCAATTGCCACGATTCTTCCTGGAGCAGTACCAACGAGTCTTGCTTGTCATGCGTGTGAAGGTGTGCCCCTGGTAGACTGCATGCAGATTGCCGCGCTTCGTTGGGAAAAATTTTAATTCTGCAAAGACCTTTTGATTTATAGTTAAAAAAAAAAAATTAATTATTAAATTAAAAATTATTATTTATTTAACACGGCCGAGATCGTTACCAGTCTTATTTGAACCATTACTGTTAAGAACTACTCTCGTTAGGTACTAGTAAGGTTAGTAGTGAGTGTAATTTGTTACACTTAGTAACAAACATAATTGACAAAAAAAAGAAGCTGACATCTTTAAATATTATATAATAGTTATTTCTGTATTAAATTAAATTCAAGCTGGTTTTTTAATACCCATATTTAATAAAGTTATAACTTGTTACATATAAAAGCACAGTACAAGAAATTATGGAAAACAGGTGGCTTAAAACAGAACTGACAAAATAAAAGATAACTAGTTTACTTCTAGGATTACGTTGTTCTTCTTCATCAGGTATGGTCTTGCCTCTCTATAGTCTTACAATTTCTCCGCTCGCCGTCCTGAATAAATTAGGAGCCGGGTGGTCATGAGCGTTCAGCAATTTTATAAACTTATTTTCTTCAGTTATCACCAGGATAGCTTTACAGCTACTTCGTCCTTTAGAGCAGTACCACCGGGTCTTGCTTTTCATCTGTACAAACGTGTGTCCCTGGTACATAACACACGGTTTCCCACGTTTCGTAGAGAGGAACTCTATATAATTGTCTAAAAATAAAATTGATTTAGACGACATTGGAATTTTATCAGTGACGTTTTCTCAGTGAGAGAGTAATTTATTAATGAAAGACAGCCAATGTTTTTGTATATAAAACATATATGTTTCCCATAGGCTTGGTTGTCTTGCATCTTTGAGAGAGATACTATTCATAAGTATAATCATAAGGCCTGATTAGTTTCCACTAAGATTAATCAAGCGCATTATCAGACTCTTTATAAAGAGTATAAAAGTAATGAAACAATTACCAATTATATTACTAGCTTTTATTTGCAAAATTATTTGAATCCTGGTTAACCTAGTAATATATTATACATACATAGTCATGTGACTTAGATACAATACAATACAAATACTCTTTATTGAACACCACAAATCAGTACAAAACAAGATAGATGCTATCAATTTAATCTTTTGGTTTTTATCGTTTTTCGTGAGTATTTACAGGAAATATGCATTTTACTAACGCTTTTCTAACAATATTTAATAAGAGATGAATAAAATTGAAATTAAAAGTAACATCAACTAATAATTAGACAGTGATTACAGAAAGCGACATCGGACATGTCATGTAACGGCATATAACCTGTAAAAATAACGTGTTTTATGTACAATAAAGAGTTATACGTACATACATACATAGCCTGTTTTACTAGAAAGAGATAGACTTACAATAATAATAATAACTGCTTGCCTTTTTGTTGTTCGCTATTACTTTCTGTATCATGTTAGCTGGAAGAGATCCCTTCTTAGGGATAAGTTTGCATTTGTACTATTTTCTCGGTATTTCTGTATTTTTTATATTTTTATGTGCAATAAAGAGTTTACATACATACATACTTACTAGTTAGTTACTTGAAAAATATATTTTTTATATTATTTCTTAAATAAATGAGCTTTATTAAAGTGAAGTATGTCAGGATCGTAGCAAGTGGAACAAAGTAGTATCTGCCAACCCTTGTGGTCAAGAGGCGTGACGGTATGTATGTATATGTATGTATTAAAGCGATAAAAAAACATAAGTATTTATATTCTGATATTTTTCATATTAAATCTATACAATCACAATCGTTTCTCCGTTCTAACTGATCATGTCACACAGCCAAAACTAATAAATCTAAAATAAAAAGCTAAAATCATGACGAAATCTGAAATTTCTTCAGAAGCAAAGTATTTTACATTTTGAGATAAAGTCCTTCTTTGGTTTGCGTGTACTTACTACGCTCGTGGTTGTGGACATTATAGCAGTCCGTTAACACACAAGCATCGCCGGTATCGGTTACACGCGCTTTCGCCTTGCATCCTTTTTTCTTTCTAGAGCAATACCAGTTCCTTTTATCAATCCGGGAGAATGTGTAGCCATCGATCAACAATATTCTAGCGGCATTAACACCTAGCCTGATGAATTTTGCGTTGTGGGCTGAAACAAAAATATTATACTATATCAACTATTTTTTACCCACGACTTTTTATGTGCTGAATTAGTAGCAGCTAAATACATAGTTTAATTATAGCTATTTAACCTCATGAATTATCTAACATTATCAATGAATGACTCAATATGTCAGCAATATAAAGATTGCCACATGTGGTAGCAGTCGTAGCGTCTTAGTTAAGCTCAGTTTTTTGGCCCCATCTCCATACAAAATTACCTATATTGCGTACATATGTGGTCCACATTTTTTGCTGCTGCGTATATATATTTCGTATATGCTTTCTTCGGCCCAAATCTTGGATCTTGGTTATTTTACAAAACAATACGACGCCCAAATAAAACTACAAAGACTAAATATTTCGAAGGTTTACAACTTTTAAACATGACAAGGGCAAGCAAGCTTCATGCATTATCATTACTTGGTACATGTTATAAAAAAATCCTCCCCTGCGTCAGTCTAGTCGCGATAAACTCAAAATGTGTAGACGGATTTTCATGCGGTTTCCACCAATAGATAGAATGATTCATAAGGAAGGTTTAGGGGTATAATTTATTAAGGGTTTTTTTTTACTTGGTTCAAATATGACGATATTCCATATTTATCATCATAGGGGTGCAATATAGACACGGCGCTGATGGCAGCCAAGCTGCGAAGCCAGGCGAAGTAATTAAAACTTTAATGACACAATTTTCTTCTTTCGCTGCCATCTTCTACAAGAGGTTGGCTATCATCATAGCAATCCGCGCTTTGTCGACGGTAGCCTTGAAAAGCGAAAACAGTACAATACTTTTAAATTATCTATATTTATTATTAAGTACAAAAAAAACATTTATATTTACAGTATTTCTCAAAATACAATGTCATGAATACTGAAGCCAGAAAATATTAAGAAATTTTTAAATAAATCCCATTTGACTGTCTATACACAGGTTTCTCGTGATCATGCTCGTTAAAGCAAAACCTGACTTCAGTCAGGTCGGCGTTGAGGAAAACCCTGGCTTTGCAGCCTGTTGCTTTCTTCGAGCAGTAGAAATGCCTCGACGTGGTTTGCGCGAACGTATAACCATCAACCATTAGGAGTCTTTTATTATTTCCAATAGGTATGAATTTAATCTCTGCAATAAGACAATTAGTCAATTATTCACAAGTCAGGTGTTTCTGGCGGGTGGTTGATTAGCTTGATTTCGAAGTCACATAATAAGCCGAAGAATTTATTCTAGGGTTGGTGGGTTTGGTGGAGGGAGAATTCCTTATGTTAGTTGAGTGGCTTGACAAGTGCACTGAAGGTGACATTTAGTTAGTTTATGTCAATCCCATACTGTTTCATTCTATTCTCGTACCGTTATAGACACATTTCCGTTCATTACATTTGTGAAATAAAATTCATAGGTACGTACTAAACACAATTTTTGACGAGAGTATTTATTAATTAACACTGTCGTTAAAAATCAGAATCACAAAGTATTTACGTATGTCACACCTTAAAAAAATTATCACAAACGTAGCTGCATTCATATAAAAATAAAATAATTTATTATCCGCTGATTTTCTGATAATAACCACTCAAACCCAAACGGTAAACAGGTTTCTCATGTATATGCTTATTAGCATAATCCAGAAAAGCTGAATTGTTATCGTTGAAAAATATCCGTGCCTTGCAACCATCGGCTCTTTTAGAGCAGTACCAACGTCGTCTAGACGAGGATGAGAATGTATATCCTTCTGCCATAAGTAGACAGGTTTTTCGATTCCTTCTTTTTTTTACCTCTATGTATGACACTAATACTGTAAAAAAGAACTTGCATTAAAATGTACGTACTGAAGTACGATCCCTACTATGATTAGTGCGAACCCTACATCGATACTTTCTACTCTTTTGGTAACTCATTTATATCAGTCGTAAAAACTATACAGACATATATCACGTATTTATCCCTTACGAGGTAGACAGAGCCTAAGGTAACAAAACCTTAAGGCCACGTTTTGCATGATTAAAGGCGTATAGGTGGAAAGGGAAATCAAAATAATGATGGGTCGCTAGCCGCATCGCCTATAACATGATTCCTAGTACTTTCGCCCATTCCCTCGATGGGCTTTTACCATCTGCGCGGGAAGAGAAGCAACTGGTAAATTCTATGTTTTTTCTTTATTTCGAGACCAGCATGGAAGAACATAAATAGTTTAAAAAAAGTAAAAATTATGAAAACAAATAATTTGAAATTCACATTCAGAATGGTTTATTCATTTCAAATAGGATACAACTTACACCTAACACAAACGATCATATCGCATAAAACGTGTAAACTTAGATTAGGTACGAAAAGTGTGATTGTAGAAATAGAATTCATGATTGAGTTTTACTAGATACAATACAATTATATAGACTAGTATTTAATGTAATGAAAGCTCATTATGCTTAATACTAACACATTTATCATTAATTAAATTTTACTTATCTTATATTAATAGTACCTGGATGACCGAGCTTAGCTTCTTGGAGCATTTTTACGCACAACAAGTCCTGTCGATATTACATACTACGTTCGTCGGATATTTCAAATGTTAAAACCATGGAATTATTTCGATGAAGTTTTAAACCTACTGGTTGTCAATGTTTTTACTTCGGCTGTACAGTACTCTTTTCAAGACCAATGTAATAACCGATAACTTACTCAACTATTACAGTTAATTTAAAGACACAAATCAACTGCTCATGTCGAGTATTTATGTACAGTCGAACCATTTAATTCCTGACCCTACGTAGAACGTTCTCACAGTTAAAGTCACATAATTTCCCTTGTCAGGACAACGTAGCGTCTTTATAACATTTACTGGTAGAGGATTCCGCAGTGGGTCAGGAATCTCTTTGTTCGATGGTATAATACGAGTATACACAAACAATCGTCATGCGCAGTATTTCTACACATATAGGGACAGTCTGCTGGGGTAACGAGTAACATCGTCTTGTAAATACAACATTATACTTCTACTTCCTGGCTCTCAAGTTCCTCCTATGTTCGAGGTTGTGTGTCATCTCAGCTGGATGCGAGTGTTGGCTGACGAGGAAAATGATCTTCCCGTTGCTGTCCATCCTGAGTTTGGCTTCACACTTTGGTTTCTTCGTAGAGCACTTCCAGTTCTCCGTGTTCCTTATGTTCGAGTAAGTGTAGCCTGCAATCAGCAGCAAGTTCTTTCCTTTTTGTGACAATACGTAGTCGTAACTGATTTCTGAAAAACATTTTTTATTTACAATACGCTCGACGAGGGTATTACAAAGGACACAAACATTGTATCTAATGTAAGCTTCATCACTGAGACTAAGTTTAATGTGTCTCACTGCTGGGTAAAGGGAAGACACGTCCCTGTTGGCAACGTACTAAGTTAAAAAGAAACGAAGCATCTCCCGTAACAACATTAGTGTATTTAATGTAACATAACACAACAATACTGCTTTTTAACTGTAGTTTTAAATTATTTCGCTGCACATTGTGGTGGTAAAATATAAAACCTGTAGATACGAGTTGTGAAATAAAATACTAACAATAAAGCTACTAAATAAAACAAGAATAACTAAGTCCTTTGCTTCATTGTCAGGGTGTAATCGCGCACCGTTGGACATACGCCTCTCCAAACTCTCTCCAACCCAAACGGTTGTCCGTTTCTCTCCTCCAGATTGGACTTATAATTAAGTAAAACTATCAGGAACATTAAAAAAGTTCTCCTACATTACATACCAAAATAACGGTAGTCTAATTTTCATTTTGCAAAGTAATAAATAAGACTATAAAAACTGAATAACATTATAATAATATTCAAATAACAATCTTCTATAAAATTACTAACTAACGTAGATAGAATAGAGACTAACACAATAAAATCGATTAAATGGAATGTCAATAACTAGATAAAAAATATTAACAAATTATTTTAGGTCCATCTTTATATCAACTTTCCTTAAATTTACAAAATACCTGGTGCAGTCAAAAACAAAAGAATACTATGATTATGGCTGTCAAACTGCAATATGATAAGGACGGTTGTGATCACACTTCACCACGGGAAATTTCCACCACATCCACAAACCCCACGTTGATAACGATATGTTACAATCGAACCATTCTTCCTTCAGCAGTCTTGACGTACTTCCTCGGCGGATGACAATGCTCGTTGCAAATGTTCACAATAATCCCATCAGGATTCATTCGTAGTTTTGCGTTGCAGTACGGGTTTTTTGTAGAACAGATCCACAGATTCGGGCTGATTTTGGAGAAGGTGTAACCCCCTACCAGCAGAAGGTTTTTACCTCTCTGCGATGGCACGAACTCGTACGGCATTTCTAAAAGTAAGCACATGTTTTAAAAAAAAATCACGTGCCAGCATTATTTTTAAATTAACATGTTCTTCGCTGAGATAAGGGAATGATTCCATCGTTTAATAAATATGAAAGTCTAAAGCAAAACTGTTTTACTTGTAAAGGTTTCTTTAGTTATGTACCTTCTGCTTTAAAAAAAAGGGGCATGACAACGCTTAGCTTCCAGCCGTGCTGAAAGTGTGAATTACGCATTTTTTTTTAATTCAACAATAGCGCAATCAATACATACTAAATCTTGATCACTAATAAATCACTGGGAATTATATCGAGCTTGGTATTAAAAGGACTAATCCATAAATGTGTGTATTAGAGAACGTAGAGTGAACCAGAAGGTCTACAAGTAGTGTCGAGGCAAATCTATTATTTTTAATTGAGTGTACCACTGCTGTCGGAAATTTACTATTAAAGAAATAAAAGTCTTTGAAAACTATGAACATGTATTTAAAAACCAAGTTATTCAACAAAAAAGCTGATCTTATAATTTAATGTATTGGCCGGTTGGTGTCAGAATGTACTTAGGAGGCGGGTGAGTGTGTTCTGTGGAAAACTGTACAATTATACCCTCCGGGTCTAACTTGACTCGAGCCTTGCAACCTGCGTCTTTTTTGGAACAATAGTAATTGTTGGATTGTTTCATTTGCGAGAAAGTAAAGCCATTAAGCATTAGTAAGTATTTGCCGCGGTTTGTAGGTATCAGTTCATAGTCGCCTGGTGATCCTGGTGATACTGAAAATGTGAAAAACGTCAAAAAACTTTGCCACCATTCAAGCTTTTGGCGCAAGAGTTTAAATATTTTGTTTATTTGACTCCCTCCATCTCCTGTAACAGCAGACAGTTGTGATAAAGCAATGTTAATTTAATTTTTTTTTGTCGAATTACTCTTTGTTCCATTGAATCGTTTCTGAAAGGTTTTCTTCGTCTAGTTTACTCACTTGCTGTCCATAGGAGAGCAAAATAAAAGAGACATTCTGTTTAAGACTGTAAAGTTAAAAAACGGAGGCGTTTTTTTTCAGCGAACCATATTAAAGTACAAAAAAAAAACAATTTACATTGCTACTCCGCTAGCGGAATTTAATTTCAATGCTTATCTTCCTACTAGTACACATCCAATAGAGATTAATTTTGCTTTATTACTAAAGACACACAGACACGTTCAATTATAGAATAAATAAATAAATTAAATTAAATTACATAATCATTTTAAATACGGAAAGCTCAGAACAAAAAGCAGATTTTTTCTCAAACGGATGTTCCGTGTCGAACTGTCACTCCTAAATTAAATCAGCGGCTTTTACTAATGGCGTATTTTTAAATACGAGCCAGTAGCTGTCATCATATACTTTGGCGGTGGGTGATTGTGCTCTTCGATCAACCACACAATAACACCGTCTCCGTCAATTTTCACAGAACATTTGCAATTTGATGACTTATAACGAGAACATACGTAAATACAACAACCTTTAGTGTCACGATTGAAAGAGTACGTGAAGCCATTAACCATTAGCAGGCGGTTGCCGCGCTGAGTCGGAATAAAAGTGTATGTTGGGCCACCTGGAAAAAGACAATGTAGTCAAACAAGAGCAATAAAACAGTCGATTAACTTCCTAATAGACGCATGGTACAATCGCAAACACTATTTCATCTGTCAAACAGTAAGCTTATTGCCTAATACGCGCATATAAGTAGTAATTGCCTGACAAAAAAATTACTTGTCCAGGCATACTTTCTTCTGACGATAACGCCAGGAGAATAGATTTGATCAAACTATGACGATGACGATGTAACCTGTTGTGAAGGGTGTGGGCGCTTTACATCCGCGATAGATGTTAGCTATTGTGCCATTGCCATTGTCTCATTAGATTACCATTACCACTTACTGTTTCTCCACCAATAACAACCATTCCAAACCAATCGAGCGACGGAAAGAAATGGAGGTCTTTACGTAGATTACTTTAATAATTTCAGAGAAAAAAACACCTTTGGTAAGGATGAATTTCGGCGGTAAATGCGTATGCAATAGAAAAGAAGACACAATCTCGCCATTAGGCCCTAACTTAAGCTTGGCCTTACAACCTTTATTTTTCTTCGAGCAGTATCTAATAGTTTGAGGTGCGGCAGTTCTTCGCAAACGTGTAGTCATTGATCAGCAATAGGACGCAGTTTGCGTTGTTCTGTACGAAGATGTACGGGCGTTGACCTGGAAACCACAGTTCCAGTATGAGAAGCGACCAGGGACCTTACCGTGACGTATTAATTCCGACCCCGATTAGGTGTAATTTTTTGTGTGGATCTGACAGCGAGCGAGCCTATACTGAATCGGAATTTAATCGCATTAAGACGTCATGGTAATCCCCCTGTACCTAGCAGTAAGGCTAACGTATTCAGTAAGCGAGTGCAGACAGGGTAGGTTTTTCGCGTGTGCACCTCACTGCCGACACACCTCGCCTCACCCGTCTGTAGTGTAGACTGCACTACACTCTCATACCCCGACTGCACTTTTAAAATTGATCCGTAAAACTGTTAATGTTACTCAAGACTTTTTCATTGTGATTTGGCAAACGATTCTATACATTGGTCGATGTTGGTTCAAAGTGTACGGCGACAGAGGTGAAATATTTTGAATCAAACGCGTTGTGATTCTCAAACAAATTGACCAAATCACATGTCGAAGATGATGATGCTTATAGACCGACCGCTTAAATGAGTCCTCGCCACGAGGTACAGGGACGCGGGGTAGGTGACAAAGGGGACCGAGAGAGGTGCGGGCGGCAGGTGCAATACCCGTCCGCACCTCTCTCGGTCCTCTTTGTCCTACCCGCGCCTCTGTACCCGCGCGGGCGAGGACTCATTTAAGCTGTTTACCCATAACAACGTTTTTCATTGATTTCATTTATGAGTAGTTAGTACCAATATCGAAAAATCTGAAGCTTTTGTTGACACAAAGAAAATTACTTCTCAATTACTATGGGCAGCGCTTCTAGTGGCGCGTATCGGCAACAAATCCTTCTCGGAGTATTAAATACAGCAACTGGAACTTCTCCGAAATATTTACAACAAAATATTACTAAATTCTAAATTTTGAGAAAACAACTGCAGTTATATTTAAACACCTAAAAATCTGAGAAAATTTTGTCAATAATAATTTCACTATCGGTTTCCAGTCGTTTTAATTTTCCATATTTACATAAACATTTTAAAACCCATATAAAAAATATGTGTTTTATACTCTCTACTTTCCACTATGTGATGGCCTATCACAAACTAAACTCAAGTTTTTTAACATTAAAATATTATAACTAGGTATTCTAATCTAATTGCAACCTGATAGGCATATGATGATTCTGATATCGATGGAAAATTTTACTCATATGCAAGCTGTAACAGAAATCGTACCGTGCAACAGTATAACTGTAACATAAACGTTTTAAATAACGTTAAAATTTGAAATAAGTTACGTTACTTAATACTTATGATGTTTATAATAAAGGCCAGATGAAGTCTGAAAAATTTTAGGCGGCACGTGGTTATGCAGCTGCTGGTATGACGTCATTATGCCAGTTTTATCCAATCTCAACGTCGCCTTACATCCAGTATGATACTTAGAGCAGCGGTAACCATTACCATGTTTAGAAAACGTAAATTTTTCTACCAGCAGAAGCGGAGAACCGTACTGAGTCAAGATTGATTGGTACGGAGGAAAATCTGTAAAATTAGTCAAGTCAACCAAGATGAATTAGCCTATGGAGTGGGAGATATCATATAGCTTCTTAAAAAATCGTTATATAAGTGCGGCGATCGCTGCACTCGGTTTGGCTGGACTAAAATTGTAGTAACTTACGAAAGGCTACAACTAGAAACTACTAGGTTACGATGATGGGCGGCTTCAAATCCTGTCTGCCATTCGAAAAACTTTTAAAACAGGAAATGGTAACAAAACATTATACCCAGTAACATCTATCCATCTATTTATAATTAAACCCCTTTTTCCCTTGGTCACGGCATCACGCGTGAACGGCTGAACCGATTTCGATAATTCTTTGTTTGTTGTGTTTGTTATTGACGGGTGAAGCTATTTATGAAAGAATATTTTGAAAAAAATATAAAGCTGAATCGCGGACAAAGCCGCGGGCAACAGCTAGTAGACAATGAATTTGTAAAACCTATACCTAATATTGTTCTCCCGCCACTTTTTACACAGACAACCTAAAACATTACCTATGATTTAAGAATTTTAAGAGAGGATATGAAGAACTTATGAAATCTACTTCAGGTGACCCACTTGCTTGCCTTCCCTTTCGCACAAAAAAAAGATAGATAGATTATTAAAGATTTATTTATTTCTATCTAAAAAAACATGACATACGTGACAGATCTAAGCAGTTCATAAAAGGATTGTCAACTTATGAATAAAAATAAAAACAAAAGAAATCAAAATTGGGAACTGACAGTAATAATATGAGTACCTGCTATAATATCAACTGAGTAACCAAAAACCCGTTTACTGTAAAATATAAATCACTAGGTACAGTGGAACCATTTGATTCCTGGCCCACCGTAGAACGTTTTCACAGTAAACGCCACATGATTTCCCTTGTCAATTCAATGTAGCGTCACTATGACATTTATTGTGAGAGGGTTCCACAGTGGGTCTGGAATTCGAGTTCAATGTTACGTATCAAAAAATTCACATAATAAAAAAATTAAAGAAAGTAAAAAACAAGGTACTGACAAATGTTTATTTAACAGGTAGGTGTAGGTACGTTAAAGAAATTACAAATTCATTAAACTTCACTAGAATTTTTGCAGAGCACAGTGATTTGTCCATAAGAACAGTGCGGCCTATTTATCGACCTATATCTTGATATACAGCCCATCACTAGTCTTGATATAGTTAGGTGGGTCATGGTTATGCCCATCTCTCAGCCGCGCGACCATTCCATCGGCATTCAGCTTGACACTGGCTTTGCATTTGCCTCTTAACATCTTTGAGCAGCAATACAACATTCCTTTACCGTTCTTGGAGAACGTGTAACCATCAAGCATAAGAAGGCGCCTGTTGTTAGTTGTTGTGATAAACTCATATGTGATACCTAAAATAAGAAGATTGTTACTAAAGCAAAATTGGAAATCATCCTAATTCCAAGAAGCGAAGTGTGTTGGCAATGATATTCATTTGCTTTGAATTGAAATAAAGCCCGCATAAACACAACTAAATTTAAATAATGTCAGAACTGCTCGAGTGTCCAGCGTGGAAGTTTTAAATCCATCTCACTTCTATTGAACATTTCCCTTTAACAACTTAGCCCGAGTTTTAACTAATGACTGGTAAATAAGTAAACAGGTTTCCTTAAATATTTTATACGCAAGCGATTAAAACAGGTTCAATTAAAGAAGTTTAATCACTTAATGATTTATTTTCTTTCAATGATTAATAATTTAAGATACAGATTGAATAAGCTTTGTACTAACCACTTATATCTACTAACACATGTATTAAGAATACCAAATCAGTAGGCTTATTGTCTAACTCGCTTGCAATCACCATCGTGTTCATTTTGACAATTGGCATCGGAATCAGCAAGCTGTCACATTCATACAAGAACTATCGAAATGAACACGATGGCGATTGCGAGCGAGTTAGACAATAAGCCCACAGGTCTATCCAACTACGTGTCGAGTGAAACAAGAGTCCGCGTTGATGATAGTTTACAAAATAAAATAAAAACTTGCCACATCATTCTAGAAAAGATGACAAGTCAATTTATCTTGATATACACCCCTGAAGCATTCGTAGTATAATTAGGTGGTGGATGGTTGTGATCATCTCGAATCCTTTCTATCATACCATTACCGTCTAGTTTAACACTGGCTTTGCATTTCGTTCTTGACAATTTAGAACAGTAATACAGACCCTTCCTGGAGTTCCTTGAGAAAGTGTATCCATTAAGCATAAGTAAACGTCTGTTTTGATCTGTTGTGATGATCTCATATGTGAAACCTAAAATTAAATAGTACATTACTGTCTAGGCCAGGAAGTAGGCAATTGCTGGCTGAGTATTGGTTTGAACGGACGAGCTTGCGAGTCCGTTTAATAATACGAAGCCAGCAATGCTATTCTGGCCGAGGCAAGTATAGTGCTTTTCTCAAAAATCGAAAATAAAACAACAACAAAAATAAATGAAAATTGTTTTGCTTTGCCGCCTTTTTCTATCAATGGCATTTGAAGAGTGTATTTTTCTACCCAGAACACCTAAAGCTATTTCAGACACAGATAAACAAGTTGTCGTACTAGTTTTTTTTTATTTTTTTTATTTGATGTTTTAATTCTTGTGCCTTTATTTTATAATGGTGATTTGCATTTTTAAAAAGTTAATAACTAGACAGTAATGGAATTTGTATGCAACATTACTGTCGAGTTTAGCGCAACAGTAATGTTTTTTTTTTTTTAATTTTGGACTGACCGGCAACAATTAACTTCCTGTTCTGATATGTAGTTAACAATGACGACTTTAACGGACATTTTTGAGAAAAAGCATTTTACTCAGCCGTACACATCAAGTTCTTTGGCCAGATCTCCAGAAATGAGAACTCGACGGAGAAACTGCAGGTCCAGGGCCAGGTTAATCCCAAACTCGCTGGACTGACATAATCAAGAAGGCTACTGCGTCGTTCGTGGTTCAGTGTACTAACAACACATGAGATGAAACAGTCACTCCGTATAAAATGTAAGAAAAAAAGAAAGAGAGAAAGAAGACATTTATTATATTTTAAAACACACAAATAGAGCACACTAAACACATAATTTTAAAAAAATGAATACATAAATCTCAGACATGAAAACAGATCATCAGTGTATTTAATGAGTGTATCTTCGAATGTAAAGATTTCATTTTATCAACGGGAATATGAAATATATGAAGCCGCCACCTTAAGAGCGCTCAAAAATCGTAAGGAGGACTTCTCGTCAGTAGTGGTGTGTTTTTCTTTACATATACACCAAATGAAGTCTTTACATAACTATATAGGCTGTTGCGACGTCACGCGAATTCTCCTATGGCAACTCTACTGTGACGTAACCCTACTGTAAGAACCCCGCAGCGGAGATAATAGTAATGTGAGTATGTTCAAACTAGTCAAAGTATTTCTGACAATAGTAAATGAGTCGGTCTACACATTAAAAGCTAAGTATAAACTAAGTATTTAAGCGATTCTAAATACTGACTAATTAATTAAGTGTCTAATTATCTTGCATAAACTTCTTCTTCTTCTGGTGCCATCTTATATCGAAAGTGCTATCTAAAAACACATTCACTATCTAAACATATCTATATTTTGCTTTATTCCTAACGTATTTAACCATAACCTTCTCTTTGTCTTCTACAAGCCGTGTTATTAGGTTTGGCAACATCGCATTTTTACGCTTAGGTTTACAAGCGACGTTGCCAAACCGCTAAGCCATGTCGTAGCCATGGTTCCCCAAATCTTAAGCTGGATCGTCTAGGTGGCGACCAGGCGCAGTAAACAGTAGTTCCAACCTTATGATTATAATGCTAAAGCTAGGGGTCCAGGTAGCGACCAGGCTCAGTGGACAGTTAGTTCCAACCTTATGATTATTATGCTAAAGCTGGATAGCCTACATGGTGACCAGGCTCAGTGAACAGTAGTTCCAACCTAATGATTATTATGCCAGAGCTGAATGGTACACTAAGACTGATCAATGATATGCTGCGACTCATCTCTATACTTATACTTAACTTACAACTTACATTACTTGAATGAACATACAATGACTTTATCAAGAACTACTCATTACTCATTTATTTTATTATCATAACCAGTATAATTAGATCTGGAATTATCTTACAGCATTATGAGAGCAAACCCGGCCATAAGCTGGGGTTGTGGCTCTGGGACAGAGGCACCAAAAAGGTACTGTGGTGTCATCTGCCCCCTAAATCTACAGATGGCGAAGCAGTACCCTGAAACGACATGAGATGCTCCTCAAAGCAACTATGCAGGTACGGTGCTACTCATCTCACTCATGTGAGTCATATATATTTAATTTAAATTTGACTCCGCATAATGGAATTATTCACAATAGATTTGTCGCTACGAGAAAATATCTAAACCCAGGCGTATGACGATAACACGGCGACATAGGCGGTGCGTGGTTGTGGTTTTCTGTCAGCTTCTCAACAATCTCATTGGTATTCAGTTTGACAATAACCTTGCACTGTTTCTACATTTCTTCATGCATAGATATACGAGTACATAAAGTCATTATTCTAATTACTAAAATATCGATTATTCAGATAGGTAGATTGATGTGTTAATCATAATAATGCTCAAAAAAAGCACGGAGAACAGATAATCATCTGACTTTACTTTTTAGTCACATCTGGAGTTTATCCTTAAATGTAACCCAGACGCATTCTTTATATAACTGGGCGGCGCATGGTTGTGGTCTTCTCTCAGCCTCACGACCACCCCACTGGCATTCAGTTTGGCACTAGCCTTGCATTTGTTTCTTAACTTCTTCGAACAATAATAAAGTCCCCTCCTGGAGGACTTTGCAAATGTGTATCGATTAATCATCAGTAGACTCTTGTTTTGCTCTGTTGTGATGATCTCGTAAGCGACGCCTGGAATAAAAAAGTTATTGCACTATACTCGTAATTTGGTAAGAGCCTTACTTATACATTAAAGTACTTGAAAAACAGTATTATCAATTATTGATGTTCCAAGTGTACGTACGGTGTCGGGAGACTTCATATTAAATCCAAAATCGTGATGAAAACACTTTATTAACAAGAGTATTCAAATCTACTAACGCAACCACCGGCTGAAATGTTTCAAAATCATTCCTAAGACACTTAGAAATGTTTCTGTTAGACAAGTTTTAAAAAACGGGCCCTTTTTTTTGACCAAAAAAATAAGGCAACTTGAATTGACTTTTCCTTTTCCTTTACAAACAATAAAAATTAAAAAATAATATCAAGTGTGGCCTCCTTTGGCTGAAGTAACTAGGTACTGCAATTCTTCGCGCCATGAAAAGTTTCGAGTGTCCGTTTTTTCAAGTGGGTATATATTATTACTAAAATAAATATCTATGATTAAATTGTAACCTACCATGTTTTTGACTAATATTCAGTGCTAATATAAAGAACTATTAAGTTAAAGAAATGGTAGGTATTAATTTATTCTTATTATTCCATTTACAAACAAAAATCGGATAGCTTGAAGTGTTGTCCATAAGACTTAAAGAGATAACGGAGAACACATTATCGTCGTCTGCCTTACTCCACGGTTATTTAACAACTTATCTTCAAATGTATCCCACAATCAGTCTTCATATAACTAGGCGGTGCATGGTTGTGTTCTTCTCTCAGCCGCTCGACCATCCCACTGGCATTCAGTTTGACACTAGCCTTGCACTTGTTTCTAAACCTTCTCGAACAATAATAAAGCCCCCTCCAGCTGGTCTTTGCAAATGTGTATCCATTAATCATCAGAAGACTTTTGTTTTGCTCTGTGGTGATGATCTCGTAAGGGATGCCTGGAATAAAAAACGTTATTGCGCCGTAATTTTGTAAGAGCCCTTAATATATTACGTGAAGTTTTGTTGTTTTGAAGTTTTATGAGCCAAAAAACATTAATAACAATTTAATTGAATCAGGCGTTACTTTGCGGAGGTCCATTTCAATTAACAAAAAACATTTACCTTGCTACTCCGCTACTTACGTGCAAGATAGCCAAACTTGTGCGAAATATGTATGTTTTACATGCAATCCCTCCGCCCTCTACTGCCACATAAAATATACACAAAACAATGACTCGTTTCGTTGTTTCAACGATATTTAACAATTGTCCTCTCACTTTGAGAATGATCCCGTAGACGGATCAAAACGCGTCTTGTGTTTTGTGTGATGTAGAGGATAATTGTTTTTTGTGGGATTTACGTATGTTTTACTAGCTGTTGACCGCAACTCCGTCTGCATAGAATTCGTTTATCGCTATCCCGCAGGAATTTCGCAATTTTCGGAGATAAAAAGTAGCCTATGTGTTATTCCAAACTATAATCTATGTATGTTCCACATTTCATCCAGATCTGTCCAGCCGTTCTGGCGTGAAAGAGAAACAAACATCCAAACATCCATACTCACAAACTTTCACATTTATAATATTAAGTAGGATGTGGCAGTAGTGGAGGAAAAAAAACGGGTAATTTTGTTTTATTCGGATTTTTCATTTCGATAAAAAACGTAAGGTCCTTTATTCAGTAAAGATAGCGAACTGTAAAACAATTTGTGCCAAGAAAGCCTAACATCATTTTGGATTAATTTTTACTCATTGCACTCATTTTCATTTATATATATATATATATATATATATATATAGAACCGCCTTCAAATGTAGCCTAAATCCGCCTATAGATTTCCTAATAAATTGTATTAATTACCTACGCTACTTTAGAAACTTCAAATCAAAATATCTTTCAGTGTCCGCTATATACCTACTTACTTCCATGTTAGAGTCGGTGCCTCAGCCAGCGCCACCACCCACGCTCCCATCATGCGTTAGGTATGTTTATGTGTGGCATGCGTGGCAGTAGTAGACCTAGTGTATCTGCCTATATAGTACCCATTCTGCTTGGAACTATTTGAGCTGAGGCACCGACTTCACACATAAATAAGTAGGTAGCACTCATCGAAATATATTATAATTTGTAATTTCTAAAGAAGCGTAACTTATACTATTGATTAGGAAATCTATAGGCTGTTTTAGGCTACATTTGAAGGCGGTACTATTTTTTAAAATTTTTTTTTTTTTTAATGTACCTACCGTTTTAATTGATCCAACTTATAAAGCCTAAAGCTACAGACTAATGGTCCCACTGTTATTAATATCTCGAATTACACTCCACCATAAAGTCGACAGACGGAACTCTGCTAAAGCGAGGTTCCTCTTTTATCCGTTTTACCCTTCGGGCATTTGAAGTTGCCTAACGAACCTAACCTAATTTTACTATCTCTAGTGAGGATCTTTATAACAATGGAACCACGAGTAATACGCTCTAATGCCAACTGTTCATCACTTGTTACTAAATATTACTTTTCCTGATGCAAGACTTTAGTTACTTACGGAGGAATTCTCTTTGTAGGTACTTCCTTCATCAGCACCACTTTATGACGTGCCTGGCCAGCATATTACATTAATCGATTTGCTATCCCTGAATTGCTTTTTGAGTTCCGTCAACCATTAACCACCAATTAGTGCTTTCCTAAGGCAAATGTATAAGTTACATTAACCTATACCTAACTCGCTATCGCGATGCCTATAAAATTTGAAGTTATTTCAGTTTCTCCAAAATTTAGTCATCAGATCCTGATTTGGTGTCGATGGGACCAAACTGGAAGTAAAAAAAACAATTTTATTTTGCAAATACGCCGCCAAGGCTCTTTTACATGTCTTTTTTGAAACTAAATACCAGAAGTATTCCCTTTCCAACAAAAAAATATTTTTCCTTATCGGTCCACAAATGACGGAGTTCTGAGGTAACCTCTAAATTGATAACATGCTCCTTTTTTGAAGTCAGTTAAAAAATATATATCGAGTGTGGCCTCCTCTGCCTTGATATTACTGCTGCAATTCTTCGCGGCATGTAAAGTTTTGGGTGCCCGGGTTTTATATTATTATTAGAAAAACTATGATTAAATTGTAATCTATCATCTTTTTACTGTGTTATTCAGTGCTAATATAAAGTAAAAAAAAACTTGGTAGGTGTTCATTTATTCTTATTTATTCTATATATTATAGCTTGAAGTGTTGTCCATACGACTCAAAGAGACTACGGAGCACACATTATCATCGTCTGCCTTACTTCATATTAAGCACCAGAGGCTTCTGTTGTATTCTGTTGTGATGATCTCGTAAGGAATGTCTTGAACAAAACAATTGATTGAAAAAACCTTGAATGAATTGTAACCAAAAAACTTTGAAGAAAAAATAAACTTAGTATTAATTTGTTATTTGTTTAATTTACAATTCCGTTTACAAAAAAAAATCAGATAGGTTGAAGTGTTGACCGTGAAAATTGCTAAAAGAGATTACGGAGAACACATTATCTTCGTCTGCCTTGCTTCATTGTTATTTAACATCTTGTCTTCAAATACACCCCAGTAGCAGTCTTCATATAACGGGGCGGCTCATGGTTGTGGTCTTCTCTCAACCACTCGACCATCCCACTGGCATTCAGTTTGACACTAGCCTTGCACTTGTTTGTAACCCTCCTCGAACAATAATAAAGTCCCCTGCCATTGTTCTTCCCATACGTGTATCCATCAATCATTAGTAGATTTTTATTACGTGTTGTTGTGATAAACTTGTAAGTAATGCCTAGAATAAAAAAAAATATTGCACCGTAATTTCATAAGAGCCATAAATATTCGACGTGAAGTTATGTTGTTTCGAGATTTTGTAAACAAAAGTGCTCAAATAACCATAATCAGACGTACGGCGTCGTCTGACTTGACTTGACCGAGTGTGCAAATAAACTAACGCAACTCATGTTTAAATATTCCATAAAAATGTTTCTGTTAGCTTTTAATACTTGCATACATTTATTTTATCAAAACTAAGTCTCTATGATTAAATTGTACCCTACCAACTTTAATAAAATATAGAACTTTAAAATTACAAAAAAAAGTTGGTAACGTATTCATTTGTTCTTTATGCACACTTGTCAGATAGGTCAAAGTTTGGACCATATTATACTGCTCAAAGAGAGTACGGGGAACAGTTTATCATCTGCCTTGCATGGTACTTATTTAAGATCACAACTTCTTATACCCCAGAAGCAGTCTTTATATAATTGGGCGGTGCACTGGTTATGGTATGGTAGTCTCTATCCATCTATGCAGTTTGGCAACTAGCCTTGCATTCATTACTTTCGAACAATAATACATTCCCGAACTGTTCATCGAAAACGTGTATCTATCAAGCATCAGTAGACTTTTGCTGTGCTCTGTTGTGATGATCTCGTAAGGGACGCCTAGAGTAAAAGGTATGAAGTGAAGTTTTTTGTTCTGAAATTTTGTTAACAAAAAAGCTTGAATAACAATATCCTATATAATCGTAGATGGTCAAAGCGTACGGCGTCAGGTGGCTTAGTTTTAATGAATTATAAAAATTCTTACTACAGATGATAAAATTAGGTTAGGTTCGTTAGGTATCCTCAAATGCCCGAAGGGCAAACCGCATAGAAATACGAATCCGTCGACCTTATGGTGGATTGTAATTCGACATATTTATAACATTGGGTCCGCGAATCTGTAGCGGGCATTAGCCATTATAACTTGGATAAATTACAAAACGATTCATTAAAAAACGTGAAAAAGAACGAACCGGCTTCAAATCCAGCCTAAATCCACCTATAGATATCCAAATAAAAATAGGGGTAGGTGAGTGCTACCTACTTATTTATATGTGTGTGAAGTCTGTGCCTCAGCTCAAATAGTTCCAAGCAGAATAGGTACTACATAGGCAGATAGACTAGGTCCACTTCTGCCACAAATAAACATACCTAACGAATTTATGATGGGAGCGCGAGTGGTGGCGTGGGCTCAGGCACCGACTTCAAACATATAAGTAAGTAGGTAGCGCTCACTGAAAGATATTTTGATTTGAAATTTCTAAAGTAGCGTAATTAATACAATTTTATAGGAAATCTATAGGTGGAGTCTAAGCTACATTTGAAGGCGGTTCTATTTTTTTATTTAAAATAATACATTGATCCTTGCCAATTGCGGTACCCAGAACAAGTTTATCGGCTGTGTCTTTGTCTCGGCTTACTTTTTTTTTAATCTATCACTACTTTTAAAATTATGAATTGTCACCATAGACAATCGAACACACCTTGACAGTATAAAGGTACGACGTAAACATATTTTTGTTAGATAAGCTATAACATGTGTACACTGTTGCAGAATAAGTCTCTAAGCTTAAATTGAAACCTCCGATCTTTTTGGCAGTATTAGTCGGTGCAAATAAAGAAATACGTAGTAAAAAATACTTGGTATTCATTTGTTCTTTATTATTTACAAAAACATTATATTATATATTAATAAATTATTATTTATTTACAAAAAAATAATATATCAGATAAGTTAAGATGTCTACTATAAAATTTATATTATATAATAATACTCAAAGAGGTTACGAATAACAAAGAATCAAGAAGGCATTATGCCTTGCTTTGTGTTTATTTAAGAGCTTATCTTCAAATACACCCCAGAAGCAGTCTTCACATAACTAGGCGGTGCGTGGTTGTGGTCTTCCCTCAGCCGCTCGACCATTCCACTGGCATCCAATTTGACACTAGCCTTGCATTTTTTTCTATACATCTTCGAACAATAATAAAGTCCCCTACTAGTGTTCTTTGCAAATGTGTATCCATTAATCATCAGGAGGCTTTTGTTTTGCTGTGTCGTGATGGTGTCGTAAGGGATGCCTACAATAAAAATATTATTGGTACGTAATTTGGTAAGATCCTTAAATATATTTTTATGATGTGTTGTTTTGTCGTTTTGGAGTTTTGTAAACAGATGTAGGTAAAAATATCAAATGTCAATGTTCAACGCAATTATTTTTAATCATAAATTTCGATGAATAAAATTAAAAGGACTTAAAAGTGCTAAATTAAATGCAGATGCAATCACTTGTTGAATAATTCAAATCAAAGACATTTAAAAATATCTATTAAAAACTTTTGATATTTGCTTCGATACTTTATATTACTATGTTTTGTGAATGTATCTCAGTGTTTGTCAATTGTATTTGTTTTATCTTTATTTTGCACATAGAGTTTACATACATGCATACATACATACCAAATAACTTGAATAACATTATCGCATCATAAATGTTCAAAGTGTAACGTGTTGAGTGATTAAATTTTAAAACAGAAATTACCATGAAAAAAAGCCTTAACCGATTTGTAACAAAAAAACTTTGTATTCATTTGTTATTTATTGTTTCATGTACAACTCCATCTACACAAAAAAAAACAGATAGGTTGAAGTCTTCACCGTGAATAATGCTCAAAAAGAGTACGGAGAACACTATCATCTGCATTGCTTCATGGTTATTTAAGACTTTATCTTCAAATACACCCCAGTAGCAGTCTTCATATAATTAGGCGGCTCATGGTTGTGGTCTTCTCTCAGCCGCTCGACCATCCCACTGGCATTCAGTTTGACACTAGCCTTGCATTTGTTTCTAGACATCTTCGAACAATAATAAAGTCCCCTACTAGTGTTCTTTGCAAATGTGTATCCATTAATCATCAGGAGGCTTTTGTTTTGCTGTGTCGTGATGGTGTCGTAAGGGATGCCTACAATAAAAATATTATTGGTACGTAATTTGGTAAGATCCTTAAATATATTTTTATGATGTGTTGTTTTGTCGTTTTGGAGTTTTGTAAACAGATGTAGGTAAAAATATCAAATGTCAATGTTCAACGCAATTATTTTTAATCATAAATTTCGATGAATAAAATTAAAAGGACTTAAAAGTGCTAAATTAAATGCAGATGCAATCACTTGTTGAATAATTCAAATCAAAGACATTTAAAAATGTCTATTAAAAACTTTTGATATTTGCTTCGATACTTTATATTACTATGTTTTGTGAATGTATCTCAGTGTTTGTCAATTGTATTTGTTTTATCTTTATTTTGCACATAGAGTTTACATACATGCATACATACATACCAAATAACTTGAATAACATTATCGCATCATAAATGTTCAAAGTGTAACGTGTTGAGTGATTAAATTTTAAAACAGAAATTACCATGAAAAAAAGCCTTAACCGATTTGTAACAAAAAAACTTTGTATTCATTTGTTATTTATTGTTTCATGTACAACTCCATCTACACAAAAAAAAACAGATAGGTTGAAGTCTTCACCGTGAATAATGCTCAAAAAGAGTACGGAGAACACTATCATCTGCATTGCTTCATGGTTATTTAAGACTTTATCTTCAAATACACCCCAGTAGCAGTCTTCATATAATTAGGCGGCTCATGGTTGTGGTCTTCTCTCAGCCGCTCGACCATCCCACTGGCATTCAGTTTGACACTAGCCTTGCATTTGTTTCTAGACATCTTCGAACAATAATAAAGTCCCCTCCTGGCGGTCTTTGCAAATGTGTATCCATTAATCATCAGTAGACTCTTGTTTTGCTCTGTTAGAATGATCTCGTAAGGGATGCCTAGAATAAAAAAGTTATTGCACCGTAATTTCATATTTGTCTGTTGCTATTCCAAAATTTGGTTTATTTGTAAAAAGTAGAAAAGTTAAATCTTCAAATTAAATTACGTCCCAAGTTAAATAAATGCGCAATTTTCTACTCAGATCAGAACTTAGGACCCAAATAGATATCAATTATTATGTCGGCCAAGTCGGCTTAGTGTTGAACTTGATTCTCAACTCAAATTATTGTTTTCAATGGGATCCCTTGAAAAAATAGATTCGTTTTGTCCATAAATAATCAAAGAAAATACGGAGAACATATTACCATCTCCTTCACGTGATGCTTATTTAAGAGCACACATTTCACATCTTCTTTTTGTATGTATACCCTAGACGCAGTCTTCATATAATAGGGCGGTGCGTGGTTGTGGTCCTCTCTCAATCTCTGGACCATCCCACTGGCATTCGGTTTGACACTATAGACCGACCGCTTAAATGAGTCCTCGCCCGCGCGGCACAGGGGTGCGTAAGACGACAAAGGTAACCGAGAGAGGTGCGGGCGGGTATTGCGCCTGCCGCCCGCACTTCTCTCCGCCCCCTCGGTCATCCCACCCTGCGCCTCTGCACCGCGCGGGCGAGAACTCATTTAAGCAATCGGTCTATAGCCCTGCACTTGTTTCCACTCTTTCTCGAACAATCATAAAGCCCCTTAACGGTGTTCTTCACAAATTTGTATCCATCAAGCATCAGTAGGCTTCTGTTATATTGTTGTGATGATCTCGTAAAGGATGTCTTGAACAAAAAAATAATTTAATTGTAACCAAAAAAACTTTGAAGAATAAATAAACTTAGTATTCTTTTGTTATTTATTGTTTCATTTACAATTCCATTTACAAAAAATCAGATAGGTTGAAGTGTTGGCCGCGAAAATTGCTAAAAGATATTACGGAGAACACATTATCTTCGTCTGCCGTGTTTCACGGTTATCTAACATTTTATCTTCAAATACACCCCAGAAGCAGTCTTCATATAACTAGGCGGCTCATGGTTGTGGTCTTCTCTTAGCCGCTCAACCATCCCACTGGCATTCAGTTTGACACTAGCCTTGCACTTGTTTCTAAACCTTCTCGAACAATAATAAAGTCCCCTCCAGGTGTTCTTTGCATATGTGTATCCATTAATCATCAGTAGACTTTTGTTGTGCTCTGTTACGATAATCTCGTAAGGGATGCCTAGAATAAAAAAGTTATTACGCCGTAATATGGTAAAATCGTTATAGTAGATTACTGCAGAGGCCAGGAAATAGCAATTCGTGGATGAGCATATAATTTGGCGGACGATGCGTAGCAGAGTCCGTCAATGAATACGAATTCACGGATTGCCTTTTCCGTGAGGCTTTTCTTCAATAATGCGAGGAAATAAAATAAAATTTTAACATATTCCACCGACTCGGAATTGAACAAAATCGACGCATTCGAAAGTACAATTACGTTTACTATCAAATTGAAATAAATCAACTAAAAGTGCAAATTTAAATATAAGCTATTTAAAATTATATTTTATTCTAAAATCAGTAAATTTTAATTACCTACTATTTTTCCGCAGTTTCTGATCTTAAGATTAAAAAAAACTATTTAAGACACTTTCAAACACGCTGATTCCATATGATCGTACGAGCATTTGGCTGTTAGCAGTTAATGATCTTAGTCAAAGCATATTTTTACAGCTAAAAACTCTCCAATAATCTAAGTGTATTCACTTCCCGGCCGCTGAAGTGTACATTGATGACTTTAACTTTTTAAATTTGCGTTAGCCTGTAACGAGGAATCTCGTAGTTTTGTAAGGCATACCATTTCCGAGCATAGTGGATAAAAATATATTATTATTACGTGAAGTTTTGTTGTTTTGGAGTTTTATAAATAAAAGCGAGGCATTCGAATAACAAACAATATCAAACAACAGTGTTCTCAGTATACGGCGCCAAAGGAGAGCCTTAATTTAGAATCCAAAATTACGTTGAAAAAACCTTAACTGGAGTGATCAATTTCGCAAATGCAACCAACCTCGTGAAATATTCCAGATTTTTTAAGATATCTTGATTAATAGGTAGTGTAGCAAAATAAGTTTCTATAAATGTGCAAATAATTGAAGTAAAAAAACTTTGTATTCACTTGTTCTTTATTATTTCATGTACAATACAATAAAAACATCTGATAAGTTAAAATGTAGACTATACAATAATGCTGAAAGAGAGCACGGTGCAAAGATTATTATGTGCCCTGCTTCACGTTTATTTAAGAACTTATTTTCAGATATACCCCAGAAGCAGTCTTCATATAATTAGGGGGTGCATGATTGTGATTTTCTCTCAGCCACTCGACCATCCCGCTGCCGTTAAATTTGACACTGGCCATGCATTTGTTTCGTCTCAGTTTAGACTTAGAACAATAATAAAGTCCCCTCGTGGTGTTCCTGGCAAACGTGTACCCATTGATCATTAGCAGATTTTTGTTGTGACCTGTAGTGATCATCTCGAAAGCGATGCCTGGAACAAAAAGTTTTAACCATAATTTGAAAAGAACTTAAATTTAATACAGGCTGCATAAGAATTCTTTATTTTTTTCTGAATACAGTGAACAAAAAAGCCACTTTTTTCAGTAAAGAACCTTGGTTTTTCTGAAACATACGTGTTACTACAGGAATGAAACGAGTTTTGAACCTAAGGCCCCCCACGCACTAGGCAGCCTGGCTGCTGCAGCCAACATATGACGTTGTATGGGAGCCCGCGCACTAGGCAGCTACGAATTCCCATATGTTTTACTGGCTGCCGCAGCCTAGCTACGCAGCCAGACTGCCTAGTGCGCGGGGGCCTTAGACGTGATTTTTACTTTTGTTTAATAGTCCAGTGTTGGAAATAAGAAATCTCGTCAGTTAAGCGTTTTATTGATTACAATTAATAATTAGGGAAGACATCTTTGAAAGATCCCGGTGCAGATTCGAGGACGAAAAAATCTACGAAAGCCAGAGCTCGAATTCCGCTTCGTATATTGTCAATATTCGGAACAGCGGTTGTTCTTATCACACAGTATTTAGGGGCAGGGTCATGACGAACATGCCATAAATCATGCGTAAATACCTATTTGTCAAACATTTCGCCACTAAGCAACCCCTTATAATTTACACCTTTTTTATGTTGCCAAATAAATCTATACATATAAAATTCAAAGTCCTGACTGACTGACTGACTGACTGACTGACTTAACTATATATCAACGCACAGCCCAAACCACTGGACTTAGAGACTTGAAATTTTGCACATAGATACCTTATACAATGTAGGCATCCACTAAGGAAGGATTTTTGGAAATTCCCACGGGATAAGGAAAAAACGGGAATTATATATTCGACTCCGAGTGACGCTATCTCAGTAACTATAATAACTAGACTCTTCAAATTTGATACAAAAGTAGGTGATTACAAAACGAAGAAATTGATTTCAGGATTTTTGGAAATTCCCACGGGATAAGGAAAAAAAACGGGATTTATATATTCAGTTAAACGAAACCCTAAGAACTATAATTACTAGACTGTTCAAATTTGGCATAGAAGTAGGTGATTATAATAGTAAAATAATGTTTTAATGATTTTTGGAAATTCCCACGGGATAAGGAAAAAAACGGGATTTATATTTTCAGTTCTACGGGATCGATTTTTCGTTTTACTGGTCGTATAAAACTGAAATTTGGCCTTCAAGTTCCCTTGGGGAGTGTAAACAATAAAAAAAGGATTTCCCGAAATTTCCACGGGGACGGGAAAAACGGGACTTTTCGTTTTACTGGTTGCAGAAAGCTGAAATTCGGCATGTAGGTTGCTTCGGGAGTGCAGAGGAGCATTAAGAGAGTACTTTCACAAATTCCCTCGGGAACGGGAAAAATATTTGTTTACAAAGAAATACTGCGGTAGGCATAATATGGCTAGAAAATTGAAATTTGGCACACCTTGAGTATCCTAGAGGTGCACTAAGAAGGTATTTTTCGAAATTCCCACGGGATAGGGAAAAAACGGGATTTTTTGTTTTACTGGTCGTAGAAATTGGTAAGAGCCTTCCTTGATGAGTGTATGGGAGCACTAAGAAAGAGTTTCCAGA
The DNA here is from genome assembly GCA_949127965.1 of Pandemis corylana. Taxonomy (NCBI): domain Eukaryota; kingdom Metazoa; phylum Arthropoda; class Insecta; order Lepidoptera; family Tortricidae; genus Pandemis; species Pandemis corylana. The sequence continues at coordinate 3,713,577 of OX421859.1, read as the reverse complement.
AATTCCAACGAGAACAGGAAAAACGGGGTTTTTTACGTTTTACTGGTCGTAGAAAGATGAAATTTAGCATTTAGCTTCCTTAGGGAGTGTAAGGGAGCATTAACAAAGGATTTCCTAACATTTTTACGGGAACGGGAAAAACCGGGATTTTACGTTTCCAGACGAAACAGCGGAAGAAAGAGACTTAACATTTATAACGTGTTTCTTTAAAGGCTTTAAGTGTACTCCGAAAGCACTCCCCAAAATTTTCACGGGAACGGGAAAAAACTTATTTTTTCGTTTTACATCTTAGCGCGTACGAAGTCGCGGGCAAAAGCTATTTGGGGTAGGTATATTTTAGAACAGCCCTTTAGGTTAGGTTAGGTTTGTTTTATAAAAATCCTGCCATATTTACAGTTTCAGAAAAATTAAGGCAGCGGGGCAATGCGGGGGCTTGCTTGCATGCTTGCTTGAGTCCTTGCTTTGCATGCTTGATTGCATACTTGCTTTCATGCATGCTTGCATGCTTGCTTGCATGCATGCATGCTTGCGTGCTTACTTGCATGCATGCTTGCTTGCACGCTTGCTTGCATGCTTGCTTGAGTCCTTGCTTTGCATGCTTGATTGCACACTTGCTTTCATGCATGCTTGCATGCTTGCTTGCATGCATGCATGCTTGCGTGCTTACTTGCATGCATGCTTGCTTGCACGCTTGCTTGCATGCATGCTTGCTTGCACGCTTGCTTGCATGCTTGCTTGCCTGCTTGCATGCCTGCTTGCATGCCTGCTTGCATACCTACATGCTTGCAGGTTTGGGTGCTCGCTTGCTTGATTGCTAGCTTCTTTGAAATGCTCATGGTTCACGCGTGCGAAGCCGCGGGCAAAAGCTAGTACGAATATAAATAGTAATCTTCAAAAAAGGACGGAGAAAAGTCTATCGTCTATCTGATATGTATCTGGGTCAATTTCCCAAGCAGTAAATTTTGATGGCAAGACTGAAAACGCAGGTGCAGAAGGCTTTGATAATGTAGAACTATTTTTTTTAGGAAACAGCCCCCTATTGTCTACCTCGGGCAACAGCTAAAATTAAAATATTATGTTATTTAATCATTTAAAAAAATATATTTAGACCGTATTTCTCATCGAGGTGGGTTGTCCCGGAGCCGGTTTTAGTTACAAAATGCTGGATAAGTCGAACACTATGCGTGACAACAAAAAAAAATTAGCTTTGTTTTATTACCATATAAACAGGTAACAAAAAAAGCACATCACCTGATTTTTACCTCATTTGTAAACCTCTGAATATGTGCATATACATTTGTCCGGAGAGACGGTCTCATTCCGCGGGCAAATTTTTGGAAGGATTTATTTGCCGAGTTTGACCCTTAAGCCCCTCCGTCTCCCGCGCACCCCGAGCGATAGTCGAACTGCGGCGCTCGGCGAGAGTAGACGTGTGTAACGACGAACGTTTCCGAGCAAAACATGAGTATTTCTCATCGCCATGGTGTGGGGACAAAAAAAGTTTCATTCCGGAGTTAGTCATAACTTTTATATTTTGTATCGCTTTTCTTTTAAATTTATATATGTCACGTCTAATGTAGTCCTGATTTCAAGAGTTTAATTAGTTTAAGAACACGAGGCTTACTTTTTTTTTAATATTTATTTTTATGTCGAGTTTCTCATTCCACCATATTTATTCCGGTGTTTCCGGTGTAGTAAAACCGGAATGACATTAAATGTAGCTTCACTTTATTATTATGAAATGGTTCCGTAGCATAATTTCTAAAATCAAACACTGAACTTATTTTATTGTACCACAGCTCATGTTCTTAGATAAAATTTACGCTTGTAGGCCATCAGGGGGCGCTACAAAAAGGGTTTAAAAATTTGGTTTCCGTACCCAAAGGGCAAAAACAGGACCCTATTACTAAGACCACTGTTCGTCTGTCTGTCTGTCATCAGGGTGAATCTCATGAACCGTGAATACCGTTATAGGTAGACAGTTGATTTTCACATACGATGTAGGATTCTTTCGCAGCTACACAATAAATACTAAAGACAGAATTATTTTTATCTTTGTCTGTCTATGTAAGGTATTGTCATTCTTACCTGTCCTATTTGGTAAACAAAATTCTAACCTCAAAAAAGTCTCATTTTCATATTTTTTTAACTATTTCAACGTAAATAAAGGAACGGGAGATAAAATATCAGCAAAATTATGTACAAAATATTACCTCAGGTTTATTAACTACATAATAAATCCTGTACAATACTTGAAAGCGTAGTGTATTGCTATCAAGTATTGAAAACATGACACATATTGCTGTGTGTATAAATTTATAATGCTGCATCCAATTATTATTTTGATAACTGGAAGGTTTATCATCATTTGATAAACAACATTTTTCAAACAATCACTTCTTAACAAACAACGATTTACAAACTATTCATTTCACAAACCTGTCATCCTAAAAATGATCAATTTACAAATAATTCAAATCGTTCAAAGGTTAACTGTAAGAGATCCCTTTTAGGGATAAGTTCGCCTTTGTGCATGTGTGTTGTCCTGTATTCATCTTTTTCTTGTGTTTTATGTACAATAAAGAGTTATATACATACATACATACATGCATAATTCCTCGGTAATAATCTCAACATAATTATGATGTTTTTTCAAGTAACCAATGTTTTATGCAATTACTAATTTGTGAATCGTTGATTTGCCTAACGTTGTTTGCAAAATGAATACCTATTCATGAAATTTTGTTTACCAAGAGATGAAATACCTACTTAAAACATATTCATCAACCGGCACCAAATTTTCGTTCTTAGGACTATTAAAATGCCACTTACTTAAGGTCTGTCTGTATTTTTTCTAAATAAAAGACGTGATTATGGAACCCTGTTTATTACTTTAATTCCGGTGGTCTATATTTCATTCCAGTGGGCTGATATTGTCATCCCAGTGTATATTTATCATTCCGTTGTAAGGTATCATTCATTCCGGTGTACATTTATAATTCCGTTGTGTGTTTAGAAATTCGACCTCTAATAACTCAAAAACTATTTAAGATTTCAGGTTCCCTTTTACATATGTCTTGCAAAATAGTCTAAGGTATCGTTTGACATTTAAAAATCTAAAATAAAAACACATATAAGGGATCACACCGAAATGATACAAAAAATGAGTACTGTTGAAATTGACCCATCTATGAGCTTATCTTCAAATATTTCCCTTCAGCAGTCCTCACATAACTAGGAGGTACGTGGTTGTGGCTTTCTCGCAGTCGCTCGACCAATCCAATGTCGTTTAGTTTGACACTGGCCTTACATTTGTTGTGTTTCATCTTAGAACAGTAATAAAGTCCTCTAGTGGTGTTCTTTGAAAACGTGTAACCATTAACCATTAGTAGACTTTTATTGCGACTTGTGATAATCTTGTAAATGTTGCCTAGAATTAAAAAAATATTCATCATTTCATCCTATTATCCCTGATCAGGGACATAGGGCATTTGGGAGGTTGAAGACGACCAAGGCCTAAAATCTTATTCATAAAAAGGTTACAACCCGTCATCTAAATTATGTTTTGTCTGTGTCTAGCAAAGGCAATTGCCGAAGTGACAGATAAAGACAAAGTAATTTCAAACTAACGGAATCACTTATAAGAAAGAAAAAGAAAGAAAGAAGACATTTATTCCTTTTTGCAAGACACACAAATATAAGAGAATATACACAATTAGGTTGACTGGAAGAGATCCCTTAAAGGGGTAGGTCCGCGTTTGTGCATGTATGTCAGTGTTTGTCAATTGTATTTGTCTTGTTTATTTTGCACAATAAAGAGTTTACATACATACATACAATTTTATAGAAAAAAAAAAACAAGAAAAAAAACATAGACATGAAAAATAGGTCATCAGCGTTGTGTGTCTTCGCAAAAGTGAAACTATTATGATTATGAATAATGGAGTAAGTTTGGTAGAGACAGTTACCAACAGGCTAATCATTCGCTTAACATTTTTAAAGCCTTGAGTAAATTTTCCTCGTCTGATACGCTCCAGTCTTTTTAACTGATCTAACATTCTTTCAAATTCAAGTATTTCATTAACAAAGCCTGAGAGTCGGCTAAGGCATCTTGAAAAGATCTCGGGTACCGTCTTTTAACTACCTAAAAACTGACTCATCATAAGGCAGAGTTTAAAAATAAAACACATTCTTAGAATTTAACAGCCGTTTATTTAGCACATTTAAAACAAAACAACTTATTGATCTACAGAAAATAATTAGGCATATTAAAATAATAATAACTTTAAAGGGAGTGTAAATATAAGAAGTATTTAAGAGCTTATCTTCCAATATAATCCGGAAGCGGTCTTCATATATCTCGGCGGTGCATGGTTGTGGTCTTCCCTCGTCCGCTCGATCATCCCGCTGTCGTCTAGTTTGACACTAGCCTTGCATTTGGTTGTTAACATCTTAGAACAGTAATAAAGCCCCTTCCCGGTGTTCTTAGAGAAAGTGTGACCATTAAGCATGAGTAGGCGTTTGTTTCGCTCTGTGGTAATTATCTCGTAAGTGATGCCTAGAATAAAAATATCCTTTTAGATGAAATCTAGTCCTACGTATGACGCAAAGTATGGTAAGAATGGTGATCAATACGTTTACTATTTGTTTGGAATTATTGAAGACGCGTGTAATAAAATCTGATCTTAAACTTATCAGTGCGGTTAGATAGAAGATCATTTCGATTTTTACATACGTTAGCGCTTTGGTATCTATCAAACTCTTAGTCAAATAGACATTGCATGTATGTACTGTGCTACAAACTTGTGACCTCGCGGTCACAGCTGGACCTAATCTTGCAACCATACTGTGTATTTTAAAAATGAGTATAATAAGGCACATTTAAATATAAATATTTTTATGTGTGTGTGTGTGTGTGTGTGTGTGTGTGTGTGCGCGCGCGTGTGTGTGTGTGCGTGTGTGTGTGTGTGTGTGTGTGTGCGTGTGTGTGCGCGTGTGTGTGCGTGCGTGTGTGTGTGCGTGCGTGTGTGCGTGCGTGTGTGCGTGTGTGTACGTTTATGACTTTATCCTGAAATATATTCCACTACAAGTCTTCAGATATTTCGGCGGTGCATGATTGTGATTTTCTCGAAGACGCAGGATCTTCCCTTTGTCGTCTAGTTTGACACTGGCCTTGCAGTGGCTTGATATCATCTTAGAACAGTAATAAAGCCCCTTCCTGGAGTTCTTCGAGAACGTGTGTCCATTGAGCAGCAGTAGGCATTTGCTTCGCTCCGTGGTGATCATCTCGTAAGTGATCCCTAGAATAAAAATATCCTTTTTTAGATTCTACACCGATTTATGACGTAGTACGTTAAGAATGGTGATCAATACGTTTACAATTTGTTTAGAACTATTGGAATAGCGCTTTGATATTAGCCTAACAAACTGTTAGTCATAGTCAAATTGCATTGTAGTTACGGTGCTACAAACTTGTGCCACAACCGAACTTAATCTTGCAACCATATTGTGTATATTTAAACCGAGTACTATAGAACACATAAAAAAACATTTTTTATTGATATTTCTCTAAAGAATAACTTGACAATTTATGTATGTTATGTACGTGTAACTCTTTATTGTACATAAAACACAAGAAAAAGATGAATACAGGACAACACACATGCACAAAGGCGAACTATGGCTTTATCTTAAAATATATTCCACAAGAAGTCTTCAAATATCTCGGCGGCCCATGGTTGTGATCTTCTCGAAGACGCATGATCATCCCGTTGTCATCAAGTTTGACACTGGCCTTGCAGTTGCTTGATAACATCTTAGAACAGCAATAAAGTCCCTTCCTGGTGTTCTTTGAAAACGTGTGTCCTTTGAGCATGAGTAAACATTTGTTCTGATCTGTAGTTATCATCTCGTAAGTGATGCCTAGAATCAGACAAAGTTTAAGTGTGACAATAGAGAATTCATGAGAGTATTTTTCTTCTCGAGAATATTTTTCTTACTAATCTGACATACTATATCCTAGCGCTTCAGTGGAAAGGGTTCTGCTGAATGTCTTGAGGCATCTTACCATTGACCTTTCTAACAAAAAATCCAACAAATATTCGCAGCAACTCCTTCATATCGTTTTAAAATGAAAGCTACTGTCGGCTCATTTTTAATCTATATAAATAAAAATGAATCGTCGAAATGTTTGTACGCGCCTAACTTCCCAACGACAGCACAGAATTGGATAATTATTTCTTAGTTGTGTTTGTTACTGTTTGGACAAGGTTTATAATAAAATTTTGAAAAAAAAAAATTGCATCGGTCGTGAAGCCCCAGGCAACAGCTAGTACCACATATTTATGAGCTTAACTTCAAATACACCCCAGAAGCAGTCTTGGCTAGTTAGGTGGTGCATGGTTGTGGCCTTCTCATAGCCGTTCGACTATCCCTTTGGAATCTAATTTGATGCTAGAGTTGCATTTGTGTGAGATTTTAGAACAGTAATAGAGTGGTAAGGAGAAGTAAAAGTACTGTTGTTCTTTGAGAACGTGTAGCCATTCAGCATGAGAAAGCGTTGGTTGCGACCTGCTGTGATGAATTCGTACGCAATACCTTAAATAAAATGGTTGTTTACTGCAGAAAAAAACTTAATATACTACTTTAGGGATAGTAAGGGTTAAGTAAAATTGAAATATACATGAATTTAGAAAAAAACACGTTGCCAGAATATGGTATTACTTCATAAGAATTTATTTGCATAGCATATTTATATATTTTTAAAGTAAATTACGAAATAATTTTAAATAATTTACTTATTATAATTATGAGTATTATATTAGACATATTGTGGTGCAGGAGAAAGTCTTCTCGTAGGATTTTCAGAAATGACATATTTTATAAACAATTTCATAATAAATTTAAATCGAATCCAGTTGCGAGGCAGTAGGCTCTTGAACTGTTTATATTTTTATGATCTCAATAAACCAAAAAAATAAATAAATAAGTAAATTATAATCCAGATCTATTCGAGTGAATCCACCGACTTGTAATAGAAAGGTATAAAGGTATGGCAAGCTACGTTAGACAGCATTCTTAGAGAGACCTTACAGAGCCCATTTTTTTTCTAAATACTTTATCAACGCAAATCCGTCAGAGCGTCCAGCGTGAATAATCTTTACGCGATAGTTTCAAATTTAAAATTTAGCCTGGCGTTGTTGTTCAATTCATCCAAAAATCGCATTTTCCTACAAGCGTCAGAACATGACACACTGTCTACGTAAATCTGGGAACGCCTGACCCCACCTTCTTCTGACATCCAACCTTCAAAAATAGCCCAGAAGGGGTCCGCACATACACGGGCGGTGGATGATAATGTCTCTCTCGCACCCACGCTATATTCCCATGTGCGTCTAGCTTCACTCCGGAGGTGCATCTTGTTATGCCATCGTTGTGACGACAGTAGTACAGACGCCCGCGGTTGTTTTTTGAATATGTATATCCGTTAAGCATGAGTAGGGTACCACGGCAGGTAGGTATCATTCGATATACTGTAAAATAAATAAAACATTTGGTACCGGATTTGTCATTAGCACAAAAACCCATGCTTCATGCAATACTTACATAGACATTAACCGCCTTATTCATAAAAACACTTGGGATAACAAAATTATTGTTTTCTCTACTTGTTCTTGTTGAAGTGGCAGATTAAAACAGATAGCGTAACAATCGTGAATGAATAAATGAATAAAGGGGTTCAAAAAAAAATTCAAACAAAACCACGATTGCCACGATGCGTCTTGTTTTCTAATCATTTAAAACTTTATACCGACCGAACTAAAATTTCAATTAAAACTGAGTTTAAACACAAGCTACTATTTGCTGCTATTTGCTGATGGTAGTGGCAATGTCATCCATCCATGCATAAGACCATACATTACAGACCTACACATACTAAAACAATTCATAAACACGACATTCTTTAGGTAACTTCATTTCCTTTATTTTTATTACAATTAGGCTACAACCATAAAGAGTAGAGAACGGATAAAAGAGTAACTAACATGTTGCCATAATCCAGTATTTACGTCAAAAAAGTGACAGTTACATAGAAAGTGGCTCCATTGAATTTCTACTCTTTATTGCCGCACACTACGACGTAGACAATTTACATACATAAACTATACTTCTTTCTATACGAATACTGGCCAGATGGAGTAAGAATGATTTCAGGTGGTTTATGGTTATGATATTGTAAATATTCTTTCATTTGTCCATGTACGTCAAACTTGACTCTCGCTTTACAGCCAGCATAGTACTTACAACACCTATAAGTGTTACTGTAGTGCTTTGTAAACGTGAAATCTTCTACAAAGAGCAGTGGCCCACCGTTTTGCATCGAAATTATCTTGTGGGGAGGGAAACCTGCAATGAATTTAAAATGTAAATACAACCAATCAATGTATGCATTTGAGTTGCGCATTACCAATTTCAAAGTGCGCTACACTTTAACGCATATCTTGAAATCCTTAACTCCATAACTATTAACTCTCTCACTCTCTCTCTCTTTTTCTCTCTCTCTCTATCTCTCTCTATCTCTCTCAGGACGTCAGATTTGGTCAGTTTAAACCATTACTTCGTGCAAAAGTCCGTCGTAGCTCTACTATTCTTAGCAGTGCTTGTACCTACTTCTAGGCGTAAAACTGTAAGCATACAGCGAGGCGTAGTTTCAACCGGCTTGACGTTGTGGTTTGCAGAACTCTGTTTTTACGTACTCATAGTTGGTCAGAGTTCTTAGGGCTTAATTTCTCATTTACTTAATAGTATCCATTACGCTAATGCAAGTTAAGGACTGAAACCAACAGACTTTTTCACATGCGAGATGCCTTGCATGGTTTCAGTTTGTACTAGAATGCCTGATGTCACTCACATTCTTTACTTTCTGGGATGCAGCTTAGGAGGCATTCTCCGAGTGGATACCCTATCTAACTATTCACCGAACACCACGTGTGACTTGGGTTGTTCCATGTAATGATCTTCAGGCTAGCAAGGAAATGATACAACTTCTATACAACTATATTAATATTTTTATCAACGAATCCCATACTTAGGAGGTAGATGATTATGTTTATCTGAGAACGCCGCAACAATTCCATTTTTAGACAGTTTAATAAAAGCAAGGCATTTGTCTCCTTGACCTTGATATTTGGAACAGCGATAGACGTGTTTACTGTTTCTTGAGAAAGTGTACTTGTTAAGCATTATTAGTGGATGTCCCCCTCTGCTATTTTCAATCCATTGGAAATCAGAAGACGTCGGGATTTCTGAAATTATATTAATTATAGAAAAAATAATGAACGTCCTTTTGTCTACTCGTGACCGCAGCCACTGCAAATACCGTTGAGGTGAACAGTGGTCGTCCGCGAATGTCTCAATCATTTTGGTAGGAAACTGGAATGACAACAAAAGCCATACAATACGCCACAAACAATCCGCGTGCGAACTCAGAGGAACTAAGGGCTGCGGGAGCGGGAGGCGTACGCCGAGCTCGCGTGTCGCTTCATACCCCGCACGTCGCTTCATGCTCCGCGCTCGCCCAGTGCGAGCGTTGAACTCGACGCGACAGCACGCTTATTTTCAACCGTTCCATTAGATATATCACTGTGGATTTTACTAAAGAGTCATTGGAGCCGTTATAGTACCATCTAACTTTGTTGGACATAATTGTAGAGCAGGCTTATACTGGTTCTTCGTTAATATGATACTTTTGGAGCCACATTCAGTTGTTTTATTCGTAGACTTTACTCAATACTACGTATAATTGCTACGTGTTGTGTATTTTAAGACAAAGATTCTTGCATTACATCCACTATAAGTACAGTGTGGTGTACTTGGATGGCGGATCATGGTTGTGTTCTTCACGCAGATGAACTATATTCCCGTCTGTATCCAATTTGATACTTGCTGTACATTTGGATCTGGTTAACTTTGAGCAGTAATATCGTTTAGGGCGAATGTTGTAGCCGAAAGTGAACCTGTTCAACATCAAAAGCGGAGTTTTCCCGCGGCGGTTTTCTACAAATCTGTACGCCAGATTGTCTGAAAATGAACTCTTCAGTATTATTATAGGTACTCTTAAAAAAAATAAGCGTAAACCAAGTGTAAACGAAATAAGACAGAAAATCATTTATTTCTTCACGAAAAATATACATTCAAGATACTATTGTTGGATTGTTAACACTGTATACCATTGGCATGTTTCAGACAGCACACCTACTTAAATGAAAAATATAATTGTATGCACTTGAATTGCCACTTTCATGTAGTTTGAATCGAATAATTATATCTGTTACTCGTACTATTGTTAATTTTGGTGTGCAGAAGCGCTTCATAAGTGAATAGATATAAAAAATTACATACATAATCAAAAGTAATTAGCTGTTTGTGTCATGAGACGGCATAGCATAGATATCATAACTAACACCATTATAAAACACACTTGCCTTAGCATTTTAAATATTTACCCTCTGACGTAATCACATACTTCGGGGGTGAATGGTTGTGATCATCTCTATAAGATACAATATTACCATTTTTACCTAATTTAACTGATGCTCTACACCTCAAGCTGCAGTATTTAGAACAATGGTATATATTTCCACTGTATCTTGAAAACGTAAAACCATTCATCATAAGAAGAGGTCTGCCGCGGGGAGTTGGTATCATTCGGTACGTTTTTTCTGTAAAAAAGGAATATAAGTACCTGAATTATAATATATTAACAAAAGTTAAGAACAAAACCCAAGAGAATGCATTTTTTTTTCTACGATACTTATTTTCCCAATAGCATTAAAGAAATCAAGAAATAGTTATTTACAAGGCATGATGTCACAAAAATAAAAAATCATGCTAAAAGTTTTACAAAGAGTTATCTACATATAGGTAGTAAACTCAAATTTTATAACTCTTAAGTTTTTCATTCTAACGCAGTATAAAATTAGTGGTTATTCTTATTCTGTGCGCTTATTTTCATTTCCCAAATTCTAGTCAACTTAAGACTTATTAGCATCGCAACATCGGGAGCTCAACAATATACCCGGAGTTAATCGCGTTCATATACTGGTAAAAATAAGTCTTACTTAATACTTAATCAATGTCAGGACGGGTATTCAAAAACAAATAAAAATATTACAAAAGAAGATCGCTTCTAAGCTCAGGTCGATATTTTAATAGTAACCAAGGAGTCTGCTTATATTTAACGTAAACAACCATTCAAATTTTGAACCTTTTCATTACACATACCTACCAGTAATTTAATTCCCAATTGTTAATATTTTCACAGACTGTTAATATCTTCGCAGCTCAGTAGGTTTAGCAAACAAGGTTTTGTAGCGGACATAGAAACAGTTTTTATTTGTATCTTTTTCTTACAGACAGTGTGTACGAAGGGGGGATGTTATATATTTTACCGACCATAGAACCTAGCATGTTTCTGTCTTGCTGACAAACAATCAACAAAATTACCCTATATGGGTGAATCAACTATTTCTTGTCACTCATTATTGTCATGGTTACGTTCTCATCGGTCACTCTTGAAACCTTAAGTTTATAGGTTAAAATTTGCCAAACATGTATTTTTGCAATAGTATTAAGCCTCTTCTATAATTGGTTATCTACTACGCATAGTAGCAAGTGTAATGGGACACAACATTTTTCTAACAAACTGTACTCCTTTGTCCCCTCGCTGATAGATCAGAATAACAACATGAAATAGTTGACCCACCCATTTAAGAGAACCCCGAAAACAGAAATAAGACATCATCAATATATACATTCAGTAAAATTTCATTGGACTTCATAGTTTTCGATGTTATTGACTAGTTCATAATTTTAATATTTTACATTTGGTACCTACTTAATAATGCATAATTTGAACAAATTATGATGTAAAACTATGCCTAAAGAAATTTTGGCTCTCTCATGCCTCTTCTTCTTCGTTGTTCTTCAACTTACAAGTAGATAGATAGCTAATCATCTCAAACTATTGGACCACTAGCCAGTGCCTTGCTACAGGCAAGGCTAATTGTCTATAGAAGTTCAAAAAGTTGCACCATATATGAAACGTAGTTAACCAAACAAAATGGCTCAGTGGCAAAGTTGTTTTGAAATACGGGTGTTAAACGTCAAGCTTTTAGATCTCCACCCATATGTGCTTCGATCACTACATATTCTAGGTACAACATTGCCGAGTTACAATTTTATTATCACTACATAGTACAATTTCCGCTATCTGTCTGTGTGCATGCTTAGATCTTTAAAACTACGCAACGAATTTTGATGAGAATTCAAGAGGAAGGTTTACATGTAGGTATAATTCTACGCAGACGAAGTCACAGGCAGAAGCTAGTTTATAATATTTTGAGACTTAAATACGTGGTACGACGCTGAAAACAACTCTCAAAGCGATTTTGCGAATTGTCCGGGCCCACATTCGGCCGGCTGATGTTTGGAGTGTAAGTAATCGATGCATACGTGTAGTATTTAAAATATGACTCAGTGTACAAACACTGTGTCTTAAAATGGATCCGGAATAAGCAAGCAGGTGGTTCGATTAGTCGGACTAAACACGTAAAGTCGTCGTTTATGAATAAATACTGACTGACTGAGTCTATATTGATGTCTAGTCTACACCACTGTGAATGTTTTACAGGATTTTTTCTTGTGGTTGACATAATGTTTCGAATCATTTTTCGATGTTTGATTGTAAGTAAGTAAATGCTTTATTGTACAAATATAAGGAAACAGATACAATTCATAAAAGAATTAAAAAAACATTAGGGATATAAGGAATTGTTTTTGTTTTCGAAGTTTGCTAAACATTCAAAGGAGTGACAAAATTGTTGAATCAAAAATCATGATGAAAAACCTTACAGTGGTGTTCAGTAAAAAGTAAAACTAAATTAACCAGTAACCACCTGCTTAAATACCTATTAGGTACGGAACAATTTTAAGACACCTACTCAGTACCGTAGTATAGTGCAGTATAGTAGTATAGTGAGAATTATTACATAATGGGATCTCGCTTGATATGTTGCGGCGAGCTTCTAACATCCTCTAACATTATCGAATACTTGGGTGGGTCGTGGTTATGTTCTTCCCGTAACTGTACTATTTTGCCCTCAGCATCCAATTTGACACTGGATTTGCACTTGGATCTTGTCAATTTCGAACAGTAGTAGCGTTTAGACTGTTCCTTATAGGAGTATGTGAAACCGTTCAGCATCAGAAGTGGAGTTTTGCCGCGGCTGTTTGGCACCAAACTGTACGCCAGTTCGTCTGAAATAAAGCGTTATTTAGTATCTTCATAACAAGCACAATGTATCCTCATCGTAAATTAATCCCAGTGTTCATAAATGCTAATGTAATTTTGACATTTGCGTTAGCCACACAGATTTGTACCATTTGCGAACAAGTGGTGTGAGTTTCTTTCTTGTACACATATTTGAGCGAAGTATACAAATTGGGGTGGACTTTTCCCTTATTTAACTACTGCTATAGTTCTATAATTTTAGTGTGTAATAAAGATCGCAAAATGAGCCATTAAATGAATCAATCACGTAGCGTATGATGTGAACTGTATTATAATAAAGTGTTGTGTGTAATCGGAATGTGTAATTGAATTTTCGACAAGGAAAATTAGAAATACCAATCAAAAACACAAATTAAACTGCTTCTCTACTCATCTTCAACAACTGACAATTAAAGGTAAAAGTCATATAAGAAGAGAGTATTAAAACATAAACAATAAATTTACCTTGCTACTCCGCTACTCACGTGCAAGATAACCAAGCCTGTGTGAAATATATATGTTTTTCATGCAATCCCTCCCTCCACTACTGCCAATAAAACACATATAAATCCCACAAACTTAATTATCCCTTACACCACACGAACACTGACGCGTTTCGATCCCTCTACGGGATCATTATCAAAGTTTAATGAGCACAACTGTTACACATGCAAACCAACGTCGTACTGATTCGAACTACCCTTTTATTTATGGTTTTTAGTGTACACAAACAACTACCTTCAAAAATTTTCCCGATTACAGCAAAAACAGAAAGGGTTATGTATTTAACAAAATCAATTTTTCTATTCATCAAAATGGACACGCAATAAAGGCGATGAAACCAAGTTCATCTGATCGTTAATTATTGAACCACTATTAAACAATAATAAATAAAAATGTAGAGTTCGCAACAAATCTGTTTGTATTATATAGTTATATTCGGACTACAACTATCTTATTTTTAAACAAAAGAGATCATAAGTACCAGTTACATTAACAATAATAAATTAGCATAGGTACAACATTTTCAAGTGTAAACTACGAAAATTTATTTACATATCAAATGTAATTTTAAATTATAATAATATCTAGTTTCACTAGTAACCCTAAGCTCTGCCTACCCCATAAAAGATAAAGACGTGACATATTATGTATGTATGTTCACTGTCATCATCATCTCCAACCTATATACGTCCCACCCACACAGGCTTCCTCTCAGAATGAGAGGGCTTGGGCTGTAGTTCCCACGCAGGCCCAGTGCAGATTGGGAACTTCACACACATCATTGAATTGCTTCCCAGATGTGTGCATCTGTCTTCACGATGTTTTTATTCACCGAAAAGCTCATAATTTTCAAAATACAATGTCAGACATAAATTCCGATGCTCGAACCCGCGACAACGACCCTCGGCTTGAGAGGCCACAGTTCAAACCACCACGACTATACCTACCGAAGTATATTGTTTATTAAGTTAATTTAGTTTTGTTTCTATACTGCTACAGAATTGCGCTGAAATATTTTAGCAGCTTACGTTGGGTTAGTGCGATCCAACACTTCCGTAAAGTTTATTAACGTAACTTTGATTCAAGTCGCACCTTAGACGCCATATTGGCACTGTGCACGACAGTGGCGCCATCTCGCAAACGCAACTTTAGGAGCGTTGTCAAACTGTGAATGACAAGTGCTTATTATTCTAACATAGAATAAAGTTAATTTGTTACAAACACTAATAGGAAAATTTAATGTTATTAAAAAAACTGGTTTTGAGACTGTAAAACACAAAATAAGTTTCCAGCCCCAAACTATGCTGAAAAGAAATACTTTGGTTTTAAGCAACACGCAAGGAATGTAGAAGAACTAAGAACTAATAACAATAGTTATTTAATACGAGCCCAAAACAAGTTTAAATAAGTAAAGACCCATTTACAAAGCAATATTGACAAGTTTCACTAAGCCCCTAATGTTGCACATTTCTGCCACGGCATACGCTGTGATCGTTTTATATACCCCCACCATACACTTCGCACGTTTCCACGGTGGAAACATTTGTAAACAACAATTAAAAAAGCCGGTAAAATGTTTAGTAATGTTCTGTACTCGGCATTAATTATAAGATAAGACATATTGGCCGTACTAGCATTCTAGCTACTTTTGACTTCATAGTTAGTGCCACAAACCACATCCTTGTTTGGTCATTTTACTTTCGGCCGTTCACTTTCATATACTTTCCAGTCTTAGTAACAACGAATTCCGGAGGTGGGTGATTATGTTCTCCTTTCACCACAACTATACTACCGTATTGGTCCAGAATGAATCTGGATTTGCATTTAATCGAGGAGAACTTTGAACAGTAGTAGCTATATTTACTGTTCTTGTGGTAAGTGTGTCCATTGAGCATCAGAAGTGATGAACCGCATGAGGATTCGACCACTTGATAGCCGAGACCTGCAAGCAATTAGAGTAATTTATACTGTTCATGTTATTAGAATAAAAAAAAATGTCGTTCCGTACTTCAAAATGATAAAGGATTACTTGTTGTCTGTGTTTTTTGTTTGTCTATTTCAAAAAGACTCGTTTTATCGAGAATGTGTGAAGGTATCACGTTGATCTTGATTCGAAATACTTACGGGTAGGTATATTGTCTCTTGCAAACTTAAAAACTGAATACCCTTTTTAGAGTGTATTTGTTTGTGGGTTGTTTGTTAGAGTGTATTTTTATACAAAAACCATAAGAATTAAAACCTGGTACTTTCAGTTGACTTTCGACATAAAAGTATGAAGAAGAGAGGCCACATAAGGTTACTAAAAAAATACTGATTTCATACAGAAAATAATTTTCTTAAATTGTGTGTAATTAAAGTGGTGAACGATTCGAATATTTAAATAAAATGCATACAAGAAAATAACGGGTTGAAGAAAAACAACAAAATAAGATTTAATGGACACTTTATTTAAAATAATGAATTAAAAGGCACGTATAGTGTGGAACAATAATGTGTAAACTTAAAACCTAGCACTTACGTTGTGAATACTTAACCATCATTGTATTGTAAATATATTCAAGTGAATGAACAGTATAAACACTGCATAAAAAAACTTAATGAAACATCAAGGTCAAATAATAAATAAATATTGTACGATAATTATAATTAATTAATCAAATTACATTAAATAAGTAAAACTAGCCCTAGAACAAGGTATTCCTAAAATAAACGTGACGTCATGTTTGCTGACAAGAAGCTTTGTGAGTATGTTACTTATTACTGTAAAGTTAGAGTTTACTTAAGAAAAGGCTTCATCTCTAATGCATTAGGGTATATGAATCATGTATGCTTTCTGATTTGATAACTGAAAGCCTGTAATTATTAAAAATGAAATTGATATCTGTTACAACTACCAGGTCTCCCTATTGGTCTACAGATCTCTCTATTGTGGTCAAACTCCACAAATGAAATGAGAAGAAACAGCCAGACAGATTCGTAAACATTTTGATAACGCAATTTGCTTAATTCGCCCTAAGGCATGTCTTTAAAAATAGACGAAAACGAGTCGAAACAGTTCATAGACTTAGCCTAAAAAGATTTCATCCATTTAAAAATATTTAATTCACACTTACTTATTAGGCCCTTAATTACGAACTAAATTTAATGTTCTAAAAATCTCGAGTGCTACCAGTAAAACGTGGCAACGGGAAACCACATAACAGTTCGTTTGTTACTATGAACCCTGTAATCGATTTTTATATAAAACACAACTTTCGAACATTATAGCTTCGATATTTATAACAATTTCGTATAATACTAACAAGAGTTACAAATACAACCTAGGGTTTAGTGGAGTTCGACAAAGTGTGCGCGTACAAATTATAGTGCATCACTTTCCCGCTGCACACCGCTGGCTACAACAAACTAGTTGTATCAACTAAATCGAACGAGAAATTTTGCTAGAGCCTATTTTAGTTGACTGCCGTGCCTCTAAGAGGTTTCTAACGGGTTGTCAAAACACAGTTCAATTATTTCCCTTTAGACACGATTCGCTGGCCAGGCTAAAAATAATACTGAGCTCATAATCATCGGTGTTACAATGCCGGCGAACTTACATAACAAACAACTTCGTTAACATGGCCCTCCAAAAAGCAACGCCTGAATCTACACACTATTCGTGACCTTGAATCAGGAGCGAAATCAACGTCACTTCGGTGCAAGGACTAACTAAGCACCACCAAGTCACTCAATTTTTAAAAAGTTTGCCGACATCTATACGCTACGCTACACTGTACATAGCAATCGTATATCCATAGCACAGCATTCACTTATTCTTGTATAAACTCTATATGAGAACACTATCCTGATACAATGACGCGTGACAATCGCTGTCACGGTCTTTTCTTTAAAACAGTATGAGATTAACGTTGAAAGAGATAGCGTATACACCTAACTCTTATGGCCTCTAGTCTTGGTCACACTAAGTTGGCTTTCGCATCCCTGGAGACACCTTGAACTTTAGCGGTGGATGATTATGCACTTCACTCAGCTTCATGATTTTTCCCTGTGTGTCCAGCTTAACAAATGATCTACATTTCATGGATGACAACTTGGAACATTGGTACCGTCGATTTTTTAACTTATATGAGTAGGTATAGCCATTGAGCACGAGGAGAGTACCGCCGCGCAGTGACGGGATCATTTCGTAATCCATGTCTGAAAGGGAAAATTTGTTAGAACTCAACTGAAAAACAGGTACCGTAAAATGACAGTTTTCTATAATGGAATTACTAATTATTTTTGTAATACAGTCGTTGAGGATAATACAAGCAGTAATTAAGCAGTAAGCTTAAAATACCTAATGAATTTGTTCTTCATGACTGGGTAAAATAACTAAATGAATTAGCATAATATAATACAAAATGTAAATGTAAACACGATTTATTTTTAATTAATCAATTCGTTACACACATTTGATTTCAATTCCTTGAAAGAATAGAGAATACATTATTCAAACGCTTAAATAAGCTTCGTAACGTCACTGAAAATTAGAACACAGAAAAATCCGAAAAGTAAAGCTATGGCCGGGGATCGAACCCGGATCCTCGTCATTCCATGACGCGTGCCATACCCCTACACCACCCATAGCTAACCTACCTACCTACCTGCTTGAGTACCTGCTATGGGTGCTGTAGGGGTATAGCACGCGTCACAGAATGACGAGAATCCCGATTCGATTCCCGGCCATAGCTTTACTTTTCGGATTTTTCTGTGTTCTAATTTTCAGTGACGTTTATAAATTTAATTTCTAACGGTAAAACCGTAAAAGTAAACATAAAAAATCAAGAAGTAAAAATTCTTAATTCATTTGATAGTGCTTAAATAAGCCAAAATAATAATTAGACTAACATTTAGTTTTGATCCTTGGATCAAATAAAATCAATGGCCACACTGGCATCAATAGAAGCAATTAAAACTGTTGTTTATTCTAAACCTAACTTAATATTACCTATTACATTATGCGAAAGTATGTTATCCGTTTTCCCAGATCCACATCGAAATATAGCAAGAATTAATGACGAAAAATAACAAATGCCTCGCAAGACATACGCACAGGCAAATGCTATGAAACTGAAATCTTGTAAAATGTCATTAAACACGAGTTTAACGCATGACAGTTCATAGAAAACTGTCAATTTCTTTATCTGAGGTGAGGTTAAGTGTTTGTGGTATCACCGAAGATATTTCTTTTGTTGAATTATTAATTATATTTATTGTATTAAAAAATATTAAAAAGTATTCCACCTTAAGAATGGATTATTGAAATTACCTAATTGGCGCACTAATTTTCAACTAAACGGCGGTGCCATGATATAGATGGTGGCGATTGATGGACCAATGTTTAT
The DNA here is from genome assembly GCA_949127965.1 of Pandemis corylana. Classification (NCBI taxonomy): domain Eukaryota; kingdom Metazoa; phylum Arthropoda; class Insecta; order Lepidoptera; family Tortricidae; genus Pandemis; species Pandemis corylana. Next base: position 3,694,356 of record OX421859.1, on the reverse strand, counting down.
CAAGATTACCATAAAGTAAAACTCATTAATTCACTACTCTGCGACCATGCAACGACGATGAAACGACCTTCCGTTTTATCCAAGGAAAATATAAGAAGAGACCTAATTCCGAAGTAGACAACATCATAAAGATCGTGATGGTTACAAATATGGATAATTCAATATTTTATGTACTGGCCATCCTTCGTGATCATATAATTCGGTGGTATATGATTATGATCATCTTTAAGAAATGAGACCATTCCGTGTTCGTCCAGCTTCAAAGATGCTTTACACAAATTAGGTTTTTTGGATTTCGAGCAGTAATACCGCTTAGCGTGTATGTTATATCTGTAGGTGTAGTCATTCAGCATTAATAAGAGACCCCCGCGTTTTGATGGTATCATATGGTAGTTGAGCGCCGAGTAATCTGTAAGCAAACGATAAGGAAAAGCGTTGGTTAGAGTCGGATCATAGTTAGTACCTAGTGTTAGTAAAAACATGGATTATTCTTATTATTAATATATATACATATTATATGTATGTATATAAGAACGCTACCGATATATATATTGGTAGCGTTCTTTACACGGTGCGACAAAATACAAAAGTAGCGATCGAATTATCGAAATCGCACGATAATTCTCACACCAAGTAAAACAGCAAGTTAATAACAACAAACAATAATTTATTATGTCACTCCACAAAAAACTATAGCAAGTTCATTCATACCTCAACTTTGAGATACTTTAGTAAGTTTATAAAAAAAACATAGGAAGCGAGACTCTTAGTAGGAATAGATAAATTATTTGATTATCAAGTAAAGGTTTGACCATACCGGTGCGTAAAAGACGTTGACGGTGCGTTGACGCAATGAAATGTATGAAAAAACGTGACTCCTACGACACGTCACTGCGTATACGCGGCGGTGTGGTCGGTCCTTTAAGCTGAGGTCACACCATTCAATATTTTTTTTTTAATTTAGAATCACGTATAATTTTCGTACGTTTGCTGGATTCGGTTTTATTTATATGTATGTCACTGATATGTCATATTTGTTCCACAAGCAGACGCAAAATGAGTTATGGTGAAACGAGATTTTTAAACAAAACCAAATTAATCCTTTAATTAAACTCATTATATTATAAATTAACATAAGATTTACACGTTTGTTGCGTAATGGTTATTTTCAAAAACTTCAAAACACGGTAATACTTCAAGTAGCAGACAATTTAAATTTACTTTTGATCAGATTTACCGTTTGGTACAAATTACTATTTTGGAAGGTTTATAAGTGATTTCCTGCTACAGTTTAATCATTTCCCCTGATTCTGTTTGCATGTAATTTGGCGGTAGATGGTTATGTTCCTCCAGGGCATGAACAACTCTTCCTCTATCCAACTGGACTCTACTCTTGCACAAAGAAGTCAGATGCTTGGAACAGTAGTAGGTGTTTTTACTGTTTTGGTAAAATGTGTAATTATTCAACATAAGCAGAGGTTTTCCTCGTTTGTTTGGAATCATTTTGTAAGTCAATTCTGAAAAAAACAGCAGTTTATTAACCAAAAACGTCCCTCAAGCTTAAGTCACTGAGCAGGCAGGGTTCCCAAGAAGCTGACGATACCTGGTATCTTATTAAAAGTGGGAAGGATAATAAGGTCTTAGAATAATAAACATTAGAAGCAGATTCTTATTTATCATTATTGATCCATGTTTACATGTCCACGCTATCTACCATAGGTACTAGTACAAAAATAAATATGTTAAAAATGCCATACATAAGACTAATCGCTTTGACGCAAAATTCCCAAAAACTCACACGTACCTTACCCAATAAAATAAAAACACCACTCGCACACAGTCATGATGACTCCTTCAGTATAATTTCAAATACATCCCCGAAGACGTCACCCTATACTTAGGTGGTAAATGGTTGTGCTGTTGTTTCAGGGACACTATGTACCCATCTGCGTCCAACTTGACACTCGCCTTACATTTAAGGGATATTGTTTTGGAGCAGTAGTATCTTTTGGCGTGAAGATTGTAAGAGAACGTATAGCCGTTGAACATGAGCAGTTTGCCGCGTGGAGTCGGTATGATCTCGTAGTTGAGGTCTGTAACGGAACAAATGTTTAGAATGAACAATGGTTTGTACCTTGCTGATGGCATAGCGTAGAAATTATGAATAGTGAGACAGGACAACTACAAGGCATGGTTGCAATATCTCCAGTTTGTCCGACTTCAGTGGGCGCCGGAACTTGGCGGATTGTAGGCAGTTAGCTTAGCGCCGAGACAAACAAGTGCAGTTACTATTAATACTTATAATAAGTATACTGCCAATGTAATAGTCTATATCATGATCGTCTTTTTATAGGATAAATTCGAAAAAAATGTATGGAAGCAGACGGAAGAAACAGAACGCCTCGCTTTTCGAAAAGTCTGTTAGCATCTTTTTCTTTAATGGCGAATAATACTTATATTTAAATTAAGCTTAGGCTCCAATAACGTAACTGAATGACCACTAAAATTAAATAAATGAAAAAGGTATGTATTAGGACTGACATGTAATTGCACATTCAATTGGTACATGGGGAAGGGCTGCAACTGCTGCAAGGCAACCACTTGCCTATTCATATATCAGTGAACTTAGGTTATTTCCACATATCAAAGAGTCCGAAAGGCCTAGTTACTATTAAAACAATAACCTGCACTATCTGGACAACCAATAACTGCACTTAGTTCTAATTTAGTTATATGCGTAATACTTTAGCCACAGAACTAATAATAAGAATAATAATGAGAGGCTTATATGTGTCTTGTTAATTGTTAAAAAAACTCATTTGCAGCGATTATGATTCAGATAGAAAATTTCACTAATAAGTAATAATATTACTGATAAACACAAGAAAACGTTAATAGTGGAACGATAAACAAAGTAGCGACTTTAGTTCTGTGGCTTGATCACAAGGCTACCGTGAACACGATTGCAGTGATGTCAACGGGCAGTGCAAAATCAGGGGTCTATTATCAGGTTTCGAAATTCGGAGATCGTGTGTTACCGTTCCTCTTACTCTGCTATAAAGAAATTAGTGTGAGCCAGCTCAATACGAAATGACATGGAGGTCTACTCTAAAAATTTAAATTAATAGTTCATATTCAAGCGTCCTGGCGTAAGCTAAGCAGTTTAAGGTCTGGTTCAAATTGGGTGTGAGGATTGTAAGAGCCTTTTCTGTATCTATTTTCTAATCCTTAGTTTTATTAATACATAAACAATATGGTTTCCTTTTGACATAACAAAACTGTAAACCTTACAATTTAACATCGTTACTTCTATTATATACCTAACAAATTCGTATCAATTTTAAAACTACAACAAACACTTAAAAGTTTTTAAAACTTTTATGAGAAGTTCTACCCGTAGAGTAGGTAACGTATAATGCTTACACCTATATGACTAGTCATTTGGATTTCAGCCTCATTGATGCAATGTAGTCTTTATCAGTCTAAACTGTTATGAGCTGTTACATCTATCCTTGTGTCTCCGGGACTCATGTTAACTAGAATATCTTACACTATCCGTCCATAAACATTGCACATCGGTCTTCTCGGCTAATTACGGCTTCGTAGAGCGTTGTCTCGCTCTAACTTACATGACGCCAATTGTCTCTTTCCTAAGACCAAAGTGCAATCTTTACGGCTTATTTATTTTTTAGTTTGCACCATAACAAACGTACTGGTAACATACAAATGTATAAAAAACTTACTATTATGTTGAGTAAAATTTTACAAAATACCTACTCATTGACTTAAATTGAGTAGATAGTCAATTTAACAACTATCAAATCGCACACGAACCCCACAACTATTTGAGATCGAGTTGGGTACAGCGGCCATAATAATGCATACCTACTTACAGTTTGACAACAAATATAATGCGCATCGGCAGTATTCGTTTGCGCAGAGAAGCGCAGACCAGTTTCCGATGGTAGCCGAACGTGTAAATAATCTATATTGAACTTTATTTGCAAGCGCAACTGGCAGAGTATTGCTTGCTTTGCATTCTTAGCTCTGTCCCGCTTACACGATTTTGCCATTGCTGGTACGAAATCGATCGACCAATAACAGCGCTAGAGTTTCCCGCGCTACTAAATTTGGTATACTGCGCAGGTACATCGTGGAGCATTATTTTTGTTGTCAAACTGTATTATATGTGAAAATTGTATGTATTAATTGTGGTCCAAAATATACAGCCCTCTGCGGCAGATGGGCCCGCGTGGGAGCTATAGCCCAAACTCTCATACTGAGGAGGCCTGTCCCGGCAGTGGGGACGTAGGTATATAGGCAGGAGATGATGACGATGAAGTCTTAGTAGGTACTAAGGTCCTGATGGCACCTTTAGGGTACTGAACCCTAAAAAACTATATCTAACAAGATCGTGCAGCTTACAACCTAGCTGTCCTAACTAATAGCCTAAAGTGACGACCTATTTTTAATTTACCGAATTTTAATATAAATTGACAGAGATAACACAGAAACGACATTCATATCATATCATAATATCTAAATAGGTATTTAGGTATGCCTATATAAGAGTATAAAAGTTAAACAGTTAAAAGTTTCGATTCTCCCAATTTATAATTAGGCAATAGGACGATTTATACTTGGACTTGTTTCGAATTCCTAGATAAAAAAAACTTTAAAAACTTGAATTCAAAAACATTTTGTACATTCAAGGGCTTAACTTAATACTGAATACGTATTTAAGATAGAGTTCTATTTCAAATATTGTTCGTTAAATCAAAATGTTTAATTGTAAGCTTAATTCATCACATTTAGATACTTTAAAATCTTTAAATGCATCCGATTCGAGATTCGAACACGTTCATCGGCCACTGTGGCAGAATGTCAGTTGGTGCATGCGTGTACCCGACACACAGGCCCCGCAGAGCCACCTGTTTACTCCATTTGGAATAGAGAGCCCATGGAGTACAAACGTCAAGGAATTCAAAGAGATCTCTTGGCGCCTTGTCAAAACGACTGGCGGCCTTCTGGCAGGCAACTATTTCAGCCAGCATATGAGCCGGCAATACAACAAGCAAACGCTACCTGCCTCCTAGGAATATGCCTACGAAGTTAAAATGCTTTTTCATTAGTGTTATGAACACATTTTACTTTTATCATAGTTCAGCTTTTTCTTCGGGTAAACCGAACGCTACTAAGATAGAACTTGACATTTTCAACAACAAAAACATTTATTACCTATCCTTATCTCTTAAGCAACATCACGTATGTAATTTTTGTATATTGGTCCAAAAGTGTATACATGATTGTAAAAATAATTAGATACAAAGTACGACCAAATATGATCAAAGATTAATAACACTTATAAACAATACAAAAGCTCTAGTATAACATTAAAGCTTAATTAAACGCATTTTTACGCGTTACGTAATAAGGAGAAATAATTTGTCGAAGTACGATTAAGAGCTACATACAATATACAATATAATTTAACATTTATTTATCTACCTCAACTTCTAAAATTGTATACTGAACGGAATAGTACCTTCCCTAAAATGTTCTTTTACAATAAAAAACAAAGGAACTTTAACTTTAATACTGTTTTCAATACTGACTTTTTAATTGAGACTAGTGTGGTAATTAATTATTGTCTTTTTGTGCTTATTATTACCGTCATACGGCTTAAAAGTAATAAAACTTTGTGACTAGTAAAAATAATAAAATTAAAGGTTTAAAGTCAAACTTTCAAACATTTAGCAATTTATGAACAACTTAAAACGATTACACAATTCTACTTCTCACTGTTTTCTTCTGACAATCGTTTTAAAAACGCTGCCTTTGGCTTTATGTATTTTGTAGCACTCGGTGCTTGTGGAGGCGGAATCGGTGACATAGGAGAAGTCGGTGGTACCGATGTAATCGGTGATATTGGCGCAGTCGGCGGTATCGGCGTAGTCGGTGGTAGTGGCGCAGTCGTTGGCAATGGAGGAGTCGGCGGAATTGGCGGAGTTCTGGACAGGAAAAATTCTGGGGTCGGTGGAGCCTCAAAATCAGATGACGCAGGAGGGGGAGAGCCAGGAGGAGGCGGAGGGGGAGGTAACGGTGGCGGGAACGGAAAGTCACAACGGGTCAGAGGATGTTCCATTCCCGGCTCCAACCCGATCTGGTAATTGAACCTGGAGCTCCACCAATTAGCCGCTGGCTGCTCGGGATACAACTGCGGAAAGACCGCGTAAAACAATACGCCAGTTTTGTCGTCAAGAATAGGTTTTCCTATAGTACACCGTCTCAGATCGTGGTTGAATCTGACCGTACCACTGCAGTTTTTAAAGCTGATGTTTCTTGAAAGCAAGTACGAGTTTGCTTGCGTGCCTTCGTTGAGCATTGGTATCGCTGAAAGTATAATGACATTAGATATCGGAAAGGACTAAAATGTAGATGCTTGTAGACAACAACTGCATGCAGACTTAAATGGTAAATTAGTTGTAAAGGTTATGATATCATTATTTGTGTTAAAACACATTTAGTAGTAGGTGTCACTGCTTCCAGTTATTCTTCATAAATAAATTAGTCAAAACAATTAAGATCATACAAAATATATAAAAAAGGGGTTAACAGATGCTTGGAGAAATTGAAATCCAATGAGCTTTAATACTTTTTATTTCTCGACTTAAAGAAATATATATATTACGCGACTAAAAATAAAATCTCAACAATAAATTCACCAACAAGTTAAAAACAATATTGTTAACTTTTAACTCCTTGCACAAAGTTTCCTGTTGTTATCATACCTAAGGACATCACTAATGTTGTGGCCATTCAGAAAACTACAAAACCGATTCGCTGACGAGCAAAATATTGGAAAACCGAAAAGAAAGAAAAAAACCGGAAAAAAGAAAGAAGAAGAAAAGCCACGTGGTAGGTTACAAGGATTAGTGAACGCCTTAGGATATTTTGACGTATTGCCCCGTCGCCGTCTGCATGTACTTAGGACGTGGGTGGGTGTGGTTCAGAAGAGCGTTGACAATCATACCCTCGCCATCCAGGTTAACCCGAGCCCTACAATTCGCAGACTGCTTCTTAGAACAATAATAATTGTTCGTTAACTTCATTTGGGAATAAGTGTATCCATCTAGCATTAGCAAATGCTTCCCCCGATGTGTTGGTATGAACTTGTACAGCTCTGAAAAAAGTTACATTATGCCTAAAAGCGCAGTTTTTTTTTCAATCCAACATGGTAGACTTTCGTTAGTTACATTAATTACGCTTGATGGAGAACGAAGACTTAAGATGCCCCATGTGCCCATTTACCCTAAATTTGTCATCCAACGACACAGACGAAATTCTATGCCTAGTATTCCTCCGCCCTTATATGTAAGAGATGTAAAACTTCGCTCGGCGCGCAGCGTCTAAGGTAAGATACCTTATACAGAGCATCAGTTCAACATTATTAAAAGCAATGGGCTCTTGATTACAACTGTACCTACTGTAGTAAGCGTTAAACATTTTTAAAATCGTTGATAATGGTCTGGTACGTTGAAGTATGAGTACGAACGTCTGAGATGCGGCAAGACACCTCCTTGTACGCTACACACACAGCATTCTAAGATACGATCAAGATAAATCTCTTAGCTGTCATTCTCAGAGACATTAAAATTACAACAAAACAAACAAAAGCATTTTTACATTTTTATTGAGTAGGTAATTAAGTAAGTACAAGGGCTTACAATCACAAATTGTCTTTTATAGACACTTAAGTTTGCGTTTACTTTAAAGTTAATGAAGCGTAAACGTCTAGGTAATAACAGAATTTCGGCTGCGGTGCTACTTCCGAAAGATTTTCTGCCGAAACTGAAACTAAACCGAAACTCACCGAAACCAAAATCGAAAGTTCGGGCAGATACTAGTAAAAATAATATTTTAGGCAATGTTGCATCTGAAAACTTAAAAGTAGCTAAATATCATTGCAATAAATGAACTGAGGGAAAAATATAACTTTATTAGAATTTGTATATTTGTCTAGAAAAATAAAACTTATTTTACCTACGCTTTTACCCAACAACCAAACTCATTCCGCAATACGTTGGAACAATGATTATGTATTTCTTCTATATCTATTGTATCGTGTTCAACATCAATTTCTGCCTTTGCTTTGCATTTAAGTGACTTAGATCTTGAACAGAAATAGAACTTAGATGTTCTTGATTTTCTACTGTACGTGTAACCGTTGTATAGAAGCAAACTCCCACCTTGTCGCGTTGGTATGAATAAAGGACCTGCAAGTACAAGTCCGTGTCAAACCAGAATTTAACACGACATATAGACGCGTAATTCAATGCGCTCTATGTCATTACTTCCTTGACAGACTTTCCGATTTCAAATGTTAGGCTTAAAACATCTCTCGAAAGTGGAAGTCATAAAAGAATAGAACTGAAATGAAGGCGCCTATATCTACGGGCTGGCACAATTTATTTTGGCGTAAAATGTTTGAATATGGCAAAAATTTTGTTCGGTAATATTATTTCTGTTTTCATTTGTATTCTACTCTGTTACGTATGTGTTTAACTGATGATACTTAAAATACCTACCTACTTTCAGGCTATTTCGATAGAACTGGGTCAAACATAAATTAATCGTTAATACTTAAAATAACTAAAATAAGACAGTATTTATAGAAAGAAAGAAAGAAAGAAGACATTTATTCGTTTTTGCAAGACACACAAATATAAGATAATATACAACATTTTATAGAAAATAAACATGTTTATGTATTTATTAGTTTTTTATTAACATCACTTCGTGTATCAATTATTTTTGACAGAGTTCTATCGAATCGCCTAGAAATTAGTTATATTTATTTAGGGTATCATCAGTTAAACTCACAACGCAACAAAGTAGAAAACAAATGAAAGTAATATTACTATACAAAATTTTTACAAATGCAGAAACTTGTCTTAAAGAAAAGTCCGTTACAACTTTACCGTCCGTTACTTTTATTTCAAAAGTATGTATTTCCCTTCCTTGGACACGAAGAACGAGGGACGATCATGGTTGTGCGCCTCTTTCGCACCAACAACCTGGTTATTATCATCTAACTTAACCTTCGCTTGGCATTTCAACGTGGTTTTTTTGGAGCAGTAAAACAGTCCCTTTGCAACTCGACTATAAGTGAAATTTTTGTACATCAGAACATTCGAGCCATGTCTGACAGGTATGAACATTGGTCCTAAAATAGAAAAAAAAACATACAGATTTCTAATTATGTCGAGTGCAGATATGAAGCTACGGACCCGCTGTATAAAAAACTCCAATACGTCACTGAGAAGGAAAATGAGTTCGTCAGCTAAAAATATTAAAACAAAAGTAAAATTAAGTTGTAACAACTTTTATTACATACGTAGTAATCAACTAATAAGTATATTTTTATGAAATCATCACTACTCAATTATAATGTAATGTCCATTACTTTGAAACACACTGGATTCGTGATTATGTGTTCCATTTATATCGATGATAGTGTTGTTCTCATCCAACCTTACCTTTGCGTGGCAATGCAAGGTTTTTTTCTTAGAGCAGTAATAATTACCACAGCGTGACAGTTTGTAAGTGTGGCCGTCGACCATGAGAATGTTATTTCCTTTCGTGGTGGGTATCAGTATTGGCCCTAAAATATGTAAAGATTGTATGAATCCTACTAATATAAATGCGAACGTTTGTGTGCGCGTACGCGTTACTAATTTCTAGAATCTCCATATTATTTTTACTGAAAGCAGATAATTTAATTATACTCTGCACCAGTTAAACACACACAATGAGATGCTAGCCGCCACTTGAATAAGGTATTATATTTATAATCTTAAGTTGAAAGCTTTATTTTGAATTATACATAATATTCATTAACATAAACCTTTCAACTTGTTGTGTGTGTATATTTATATTTATATACGCTAGTAGGTCAAATCTTTTGACATATCTTAAGATAGTTCCCATAAATTCAATTTTGGGAATGACACGCGAATAAAACTCAGTTATAAGTTGCAAATGAAAAAAATCGCGTATGTTAATACTATTTAATTCACTTTATAAAATTATAAATTCAATTTCACTGTTCAGTTTGATACTTCAACAGTCCGCCTTCTAATAGCGCAACAAACATAAAATAAAGTAATAAAAAACACATATCTACTTTGATTTTAATACGACAGTAGGTATAAAAGTATACAATACTAGCTGACCCGGCGAACTTTGTTCCGCCTTAAATTTGAAAAAATCCAGTGGTTTGGGCTGTGCTATCCCTCGGGAACTATGCAATTTTCTGGGATAAAAACTATCCTATGTCCTTTCCCGTGACTCAAACTATCTGTATACCAAATTTCAACTAAATCGGCCCAGCGGTTTAAGCGTGAAAAGGTAACAGACAGACAGACAGAGTTACTTTCGCATTTATAATATAATATATGTAAAATTACGAAAATGTTTAACTTAGCCCATTCATTGTGCTCACATGATAGGTACGCTTCGCGAAACATGACGCCGATCGACGGCAGTGGCAAGGAATGGGGTGGTACAGATACAGATGCCAGTAAGCTTCTTGAGCATTGCATGACGTAATGGGGGTGAGTCGGTACGCTTGTACCTTTTACATAATTTACCAACAAAATATATTCGAGGTCATTACTCAAGAAGTTTCCCTGTATTTGTATATTCGTGGTGAGACATTGGATGTACCAAACATTGTATAGTTTTACTGTTCGTTCAATTCTTCTCTAAGAATCTTTTTTTATCTTAGTGGTAAGGTAGGAAACATATGTACCTACTAGTCTAGATTTCATTATAAGATCATTTTTGTTCACAATAGTAACCAATACAAACAATAAATTTAAAATATGTAAAAAAAGTTACACATGTGTTGTGAACGTCAAAAAATGTTCTCGTAAATCCTATAGCGGACTATTACGGACTAAACGGCTATCGCATTTCTAATGCATTATTAGCTCTCAAGTATTTCACACGTAGTTCTAAAGTGGGCACTTGTAGTGCAGTCCACGCGCGAACTGCTAGGAATCTTTAAGAAACCAATTCCCAGTGATATCGCTATTGAAAAGTATGAAAATTTACAAGATCGATATAGTAAACTCTCACATCAAACTCAACACTTGGACTGGGCGAGTGCGGGGTATGAAGCGACGTGCGGCAGAGGCGTGCACCCCCCGCTTCCCCAGCCTCCGATTTCTCGGTCCTTCACGCGGACTTGCATGTCTAGTTGTCGACTCATGCCAGCTAATACTTAACGTGCTATAGTAATATATTTGCCGAATTCTGTCACTTTCAGAACGGGGGGTTCATGGTTGTGAGTTTCCAGCACTTCAACAATCGCACTGTCGCTCTTATCCAGTTTTACTTTGGCTTTGCAGCTCAACTTGTACTTTTTGGTGCAATAGTAACGTGGACATTTTAGGTGACCCTGGTTGTAGGTGTAGCCGTTGTACAGTAGAATTTTGTTGCCCCTCCGTGAAGGTATGAATATAGGGCCTGGCAAGGCTGAAAAAGTAACAAATATCAACATTAAACCCTTAACTTATATTCGACAAAAAAAAAATTACGTGATCAAAGTAAAAAAAAATATATAAATTCAATCATTTATTTCTCAACAGACATCAGAACTTAGTTAACAAACAGAATAAGATGTTAGAAATTAGGGGACACCTTGAGTCCCAAAACTTTCATTGTCAATGATTCGTTTCATTCGTTAGTCAATTATTCTTTTTATAGAAAAAGAAATCGTCAATTTTTCAGGAATTTTCGGAATGTCATCAGAATACAGTAGGTTAGATGGAAAAAAACTTACTGTTTCAGAAATAAAACGCTTAATGACTAGGTATCGAAAATTATGTCAAAATATGCATTCAGAACTTCAATTACATAACGATTCAATTTTAATGTAAAATCCTAAAATTTGCATACTTGTATTTTTATAACAATTAGATATCAAAGAAGAATATATGAACCGCTTTTTGTTTTGTACAAAGCCGGCGGTTCATGGTTGTGAGTTTCTCGCGCATATAAAACAACGTTGTTGTGGTCCAATTTGATGCTCGCTTTGCAATTCTTAGGCCTTTTAATGCAGTAGTAAAGTCCCATATGATACTTGTTATACGTAAAACCGTTGTACAAAAGATTTTTCTTGCCTTGCCTGTTAGGTATGAAAATAGGTCCTGGAAAGTAAATAATACAAATTAAGATTAATAACCATACAAGATAACTACGAAAACAAAATTTTGACAGTACTTAACTATCTTCTTCAAACTCCGTATGGCTGAGGCATCAAAACTATCGACGGAGGCATATTTTTAAATTGAATTACAGTCCGTGAGCTCTTAGAATGCCATTCGGATTTCGGGTACCACCGGCCGATTAAGTAACAAACCCATAAGAGTGAGTGAGACACCAAGACAAACCCGAATGGCATTCTAAGACCTCAAGGGCTGTAGGTATTTTTTCTTCACCGCAATTCTGAAGTCGTAGTGTAAGAGGTTTCTCCTTGTTCATGGTAATATTAACATTAAAATAAAACGCATTTAATTTCACAAAGAAATATATGAACCATTGCTTGTTCTAAATAATGGCGGGGGTCCGTGGTTGTGAGTTTCTTGTACTTCCACAATAGTATTGTTTTTATCCATTTTAATACTCGCTCTGCAGTTAAGCTTAATCCTTCTGGTGCAGTAAAAAATTCCACATTTTTTTTTGTGATAAGTGAATTCGTTGTACAAGAGGAGGCTTTGGCCTTTCCGCGATGGTATAAATATCGGTCCTAAAATAAGTAGCAATATATTAGACACTAAAATTCAAGACACTTAAAGAAAGTTAAACATCTTCGAAGCCAAATTTAGGAAGGGAATTTTGTAAATTTTTGTTTATTTACAAAGCAACAAAAATATAAACTTTTTATTTGCACAGTGTAAACAAAAACAGGCGGGTACTGATACCGGTACCGGTAACAACAAAATGCCGGTTTTGGTATCCAGCGCTGATTTTCGTAGTGGTCCGATAATGTCCGATTATAAATTGTACAAAGATTTCATTTTACCTAATACGACATGACGATTTAATTGATATAAAAGACAAACAAGATTGCTAAGGATATGTTATTTATAGGTACTACTAACGGTATAGTGTAAGTTTGTAACAGTTTGGATATTTCTGAAACAAATAAATACTATAGTACAATATATGTAGCTACCTTCATAGACGTCCTGTATCGTAACTGGGGGTGAAAGAACAGACTGGAGGGAACATCGATTAGGATATTACTCTTATGGAAAGAGACTCGATTTCAAATAGTCATATATGAACCGTCTCGTGTCTTACAAAAAGTCGGCTGTTCGTGATTATGATTTTCTTGTACGTTTACAATAACGTTGTTTCGATCCATTTTAATACAAGCTTGGCAATTCAACTTTGGCCTCCTAGTACAGTAATAAAGTCCGCAATATTTTTTGTTGTAAGTGAACCCGTTGTAAAGAAGGTTATTCTTGCCTCGTTGTGAAGGAATGAACAACGGTCCTAGAACGAAAGGTGATACTATAAATTGCCATAAATAGGTATTTTATAAATATACAATTAAATCTATGCCAGTCATGTGTTGTTAACATTCCATTGGCCGACACAAAGCGGTTCGCTTCATCCTTCCTAACGCGACCCGCTAAGGTATACCCACCCCTGTGTGTTTCTCGACTAATAGGATCTTCAAGACTAAAGCGAATAATCTGTTACTGGACCAATAAGACCATTGGCCGAATACGCACTTTCAATCAAGTAAGTTAGTTAACATTCTCCGGTCAGTTATTTAAAAAAAACGTGGTTATACATAGCAAGCATAATAAATATATATTCGGAATGCAATACTTCAATTCAAAGTTAGAAATGTATTTTTTTATTTATTCGGTACGTTATCTTATCTCACTACTACAAAAATACTTTAAATTTCTCCCTTGCTCCTTAAGTAGGAGTAACTATAGAAAATCACAATCAACTTAGTACATTACTAAAATCATAAATGTCACCTCTGGCTGACTTTTGTCATCCAAATATTTAGACAACCATAGTTCCAATACCTTACATCGATCATTATTTGATAGGTACATACTCTCCATTTTTAGATATATGAAATATCGGGGGCTCGTGATTGTGGGTTTCTTGTGCTCTCACTACACGATTCCTCGCGTCTAACTTCACTCTCGCTGTACACTTTTTCACGATTCTTCTAGAGCAGTAGTACATATTATTCGAACAACTGTATGTATAGCCATTGTACAAGAGAAGTTTGTGGCCCCTTTTGGTAGGAAAAAACACCGGTCCTAAAAGAAAACAAGAAAGAAAATTATACATAACTGGCTATTGCCCGCGGCTTCGCCCCCGTTTATTCGTTAGAATATAGATACGGTGTAAAGGAGATAAAATAGCACATGTTAGTAAATATTCCTCTTTTTCGTATATATTTTGATGAGTCTTCTCTTATCATACCGATATCAAGAAAGACGTAGGTACACAGTTTATTTTCGAGTCATTTTTAAAACAAGAAAATATTGGAACTTTTTGCGTGAAAGACTTTTATTTCAATGCGAAATGTTACTTTTTACTTATTTAAACCAAACAATATTGACCATCTTTGGTTTTGAAAATATTCGGCCGTCCGTGGTTGTGCGTTTCCTTTACGTTGACGATAACATTGTTTTTGTCCAATTTAATTTTTGCACCACACTTCATTGTCAGTTTTCTTGAGCAGTAGTAATTTCCGCCTGTCATCAGGCTGTATGTATACCCATTATGTAAGAGAAGACTTTTGCCCCTTTTGGTGGGTATAAACATTGGATCTAAAAATAATTATAATAAAACATTAACTTTATGGCTAATAAAGGTAGTGTGATTTGGGTCGTAAGGTAGTAATAAAAATAGTGGATTTCTTAACGAGTGAATAAAGTAAGCAATAATGAGCACAAGGTTGAAATACAGAGGGCGTTTATGGCTTTTTAGAACTCTTCTTTTCATAAAGACTGTAACAAACTCAAAATCATGAAATTAAAAAGCACGACTTAAATATTATTTTTCAGTTTAGGAATTTCGAAGAGTAACCTTTTTTGTTTGAACTCATGTTTGAGCATGTGAAGTGAAAATTATGTGTGCCTATTTATCTTTTACTTAGACAGGTGTGGTGTTACACAAATAGACGTAGGTAGCGAGCGACCATTGCTTGAAAAGCGTTTATTCCTTTACCAACCAAGGGATCAGTCAGGGAACATCATACTATTTTCACTTACAAGTCAATGTGACAGTCAGCTTTATTGCTTCGTTCTTATGCAGATACTTTCATAAATATGGTTGATTGTTGATTGACTACACAATCAGTGCCAGAAGCAGCGGATCACGTTACTTTGTCGCATTCACACTTGTCAATCGTATGTGGCGTGACGTACGTGGTCGTAAAGCGACAAGGTACCACGCATAAAAAAGAAAAGAAGCTTTGGTCTAGAAACCGCTATTGAAACATACAAAGTTTTTTTATTTTTTATTTGCGAAAACATTACTCTATCATTACAGGGAACCCAATGCAGTGTACACCAACTTAATCAAATGAGATCAGCTTAACTCACTTAAAAATAACAAGAAGAATTTAAATATTATCTATACTAATATTATAAAGAGGAAAGATTTGTACCTATTTTTGTGAGTTTGTATGTTTGTAATGAATAGGCTCAAAAATTACTGGGCCGATCTGGATGAAATTTGGAACATAGATAGATTATAGTTTGGAATAACACATAGGCTACTTTTTATCCCGGAAAATTGCGTGATTCCCGCGGGATAGCGATAAACGAATTCTACGCAGACGAAGTTGCGGGCAACTGCTAGTTATAAATAAGTTAATATTTTTCTTCCCGTATTAACATGCTACGTGACCACGACTGCTCTGGCAGGAGTATCCGAGAAAGAAGAATTTAAATGCGTCTGTAAAACATACTATAGTTCACTGGCTCGCAAATGTTCATCTCATTAGTGGCCGGGCGTTCTTGGTTGGTGGTGCGCGCGGCCTAGCATTCATCATCATCATCATCATCATCATCATCAGCAGCCTGAAGGCGTCCACTGTTAAACAAATCCCCCTTTGCACGCGGCCTACCATTCGCCAACCCTTAATTGGGATCCCATTGTGTAGGTAAGTTTTTAAACTCAAAAAATATAGTTTTCAGTACATTCTTTGCAATTTGTTACCTTTTCACGCTAAAACCGCTAAACTGACCTAGTTGAAATTTGTTATGCAGATAGTTTTAGTCTCGGGGAAGGACAAAGGATAGTTTTTATCCTGGAAAATCACATAGTTCCCGAGGGATAGCGATAAGCGAATTCTACGCAAACGGAGTCGCGGGCAAACGCTAGTTAATATTATAAATGCGAAAGTTTGTAAACATGACATTTTATGTATGGATGTATGGGTGTTTGTTAATCTTTCACGGTAGAACGGTCTAACAGATTTGGATCAAATTTTGCATAGATATAAATTGTAGTCTAGAATAGCACAAAGTTCCCACATGATATATCGATAAAGGAATTCTTCACAGACGAAGTCGCCGGCAACAGCTATTACATCATATTTTTGTATTAGTTTATTTTGTATAGTTTGTGTAAAGAACAAGACATAGATTTTGCAAATGAAAAAGAATATTGCAAAATTAAATAGCTACTCGCTAGAATATGGACAGAAATTTTCATTTCTTTTTTTCATAATGTGTCATTTTATTTCATTTCATTTCAAATTACATTATTAAAATATGAATAGACCTGGAAGGATATTGCAAAAAATTCAGTTTTAAACCTAAATTATAACCTAACCTAGTATTAACCTAAACCATAACATACAACACAAGGTGCACATAATAATATTACATATAATATACACACAACTTACACATAATTTAATTATTCATAGCTTCATGTCACGGTTATTTATGTTATGATCATAAATTTGGTTTAATTAGAATTTAAAATCTAACTAATTTAATAAATTTTTTTTTTTTTTTTTTTTTTTTAATTTATTATAGATATCTGCAATCAGTCGCAAGACTATAATCAGAATAGTTGAGTTGTGGATGACGCTTTCAGAATATGAGGGCCATTGCCCTAACTTCCATTAAATGTCCAGCACATCAGCTCTTTTAAGTCGCCTGGCATAGTGAGGCTCGAGTAGTGGGTTGATCAATGGATTTGGGTGGATAGTGAGGCGTTCCTTGTAGCTGTCACTATATCGTTTTGCCTCCTCGAGGACAGTCGGCATTTCTAGGTATTCGTGGATTTCACTGATGCGAGTGAACCAGGGAGCAGCGCACAGTACCCTAAGAATATTATTTTGGGCTCTTTGAAGGCAGAGGATGTTAGACTTGCTAGCTGAGGACCATATTTGGATCCCATAAGTCCAAACCGGTTTGATAACTGAGCAGTACACTCTTAATTTGTTGCTCAGAGATAGAGCGGACTGTCTTCCAAGTAGCCATAGTAAGTTTCTGAATCTGTTGTTGACTTCTCCCCGTTTGTGTTTTATGTGATCTTTCCAGGTCATTCTTCGATCCAAGTAAAACCCAAGATATTTGACGCAGGATGACTGCGGTAGTTCAGCTTGTCCCAGTCTAACTGGAGGGCAGGTATCACGTCTGAGTGTAAAGGTTATGTGGTGCGACTTAGGTGCACTAGCTTTTATACGCCACTTGTTTAACCAATCGTAGGTGTTGTCCAGCTGTGCCTGCAGGATTTTACTTGCTTCATTGGGATCATTGTTGCATTGCTAATTTAATAATAAAAAAAAATCTATATTAATTAGCATTGCATTAGATTAGATGAACAAAGGCAGACGAAAATTTATTTTATTTAATGTATTGTTATCGTCAAAATATTCTTGCAGGGTTTAATAACAATCACTGGCTAAGAGATTCCTTAAAATATTATTAAAACACTTCGGTTTTCCGTTTTTAATGTCCCTACATTTTTTATCTTCATGAATATAAAACAAATCTAAATTCCTGTTCATAATTCATTTTACACTCACAAAGTTCTGTAAAAGTAAACTTTAAGACAATAGTTAACATTTGCCTCTGTTGGATGTAATTGTCTTATATGGTGTTGGTGATACTTGGACCTGTGTGATATATATATATACTTGTTTATATTATATTGATTAATCTGGAATTAGCAGAAGGGTGGATTTGCATGAAAAAACAGCATGCTTGTGAACATAGAACTAAAATGCATGTAAGCATTTGTTAGCTAGAAAGCCAAAAATTTTACCTTTAAATATTATATTTATATCTTAGCAGAGGTGTTCTGGTAAACTTCTAATTAGTAGTCTTGTTGTTGGCATTCCAAAGGTTTGCATGATCCGTTCACTTCATCTTTCCTAATGTGAACTGCCAAGGAGTGGAATTTGCTCCCATCGTCTGTATTTCTGGAAAGATACTAACCTAGAGCTTGAAAAAACCAGAGTGAATAGGCTGTTTCTGAGCCAGTACTTCCCAACGTTTGCCTCTTCACTTTCCACCAAGTGAGATAGGGATATTTTAATGATTAATAATAATAATAATAATATAGCCTTTTTATTCCGAATTCGCTACAATTTCATTTTTTTTTTTTTGTTTTATTATTAAATCGTCGCGTAATTCGGCGTGCCTCATGGCATAGGCCTCCTCCGTGTATTGGAGGATTTTAATGATTACCAACAAATAAATAAATAAATATGTTATTAACCCGTCGAGCGTCCTGTGGGCACGGGTGTGGGCACAACGTTATGCGCCCTGTGCACACGGGACGCTCGACGGGTTAATAATGTTAATCTTTTTGCCGCCACATTAAATACAAGAGACGTCACCTGTACACCCGACTTCTTTATTGCAATACCTTAAGTTGATCCTAGGCAAATAATATAGGGTGTTGGTGTTCAACCTGCGATGCTTATCTATGAGTTGTTGGCCAAACCAAACTATTGTTAACCAAAAACCAAAATATTGTTGTCTATACCTGTTGGCAACATGTATTTAGCCACTGGTTAACTACTTCTCTTTGGATTCAAATAGATTGTAGTCAAAATCACAATTCAAAGTTTATTTAACTAATAGGCGGCAATAGGCTCTTGTTTTTAAAAACCCAGCAAGCTCTTTTGCAATGACCTTTGTCACGGTAGAAATTGGATTTGTTTTGGACTCATATTTTTTTAATATTTATTTTGATTCTTAAGGTAATATGTAGTATAAAATAATAAGCTAACACTACATATTTTGGGATACCCTTCAAGAAAACTCATATTGTGTTGGGAGTTATTTATTCATGGTCCACCCAACAAACATCAAACTTAATAAAACTGGTGTAAAAATATACATTATACTAGAACAGATCGTTTTTCCTTTTTGTATGAGTTACAGGCAAATAATTAAGACAGGGAAATACATTTCCATTATAATAAAAAATATAAGGGTAGGTCGTTAGAATTTTTCATTGGCCGTTGATATCCTTAAGAGATACAGATGACCAAAATGAAGACTACTTAACATTTTGTAACTGACATAGCCTGTTAATAGCACTGCAGTTCCATCTTTCGCAATTGGAATAAGTTAATTAACAACCTTTACTTATTTTAAAGGATTCAAGTGCCAACAATCACAAATATCTGTTATATTTAATATCTTTTAAATATATTCTTCACAGCATGACAAAAGTGTAGTTTACCCTCTTCCTTTGAAATATATAAACTGTAGAAATAATTGGATGGCGCCAAAGCCAGCACCAGTGACAACAAAAAGGTTTGTTATTGTCTATGTACTTACCCCCAGCACCACCGCTTATCACAGGATATCCAACAAATTGAGAACACTGGCACATCACACTACACCACGGCGGCTAATTCACAAGCCTTTTCATCATTTTACACCCACAATAAAGCACAAAACACGAAATGTTATCACAATTTCGGACACAATTTTTAGGTTATGTCAAACTTCACTTCAAATTATTGGTGACTTGAGGCATTTTATTAAATTTATGACTTGGGGATTAAATAATAAAACAAAATTCGCGTCTATTGCTTATATTAGCTTAGTTATTAATGTAAAACTGCCTCTTTTTTTCTTATTTTTTGACATCCCGATGTTTACAACTAGTGTAAACGTCTGTAACTATTCCGAACTGTCAAAACAAAAATCATAATCGACCGATTATAATAATACTGATTTGAAGTACAAGCAATAAAGCTTCAAAAATGTGTAACAAAAAGAGAAGTAGATTAAAAAATAAGTATTTCTGAAATTTATTAAAACAAATATTAAAAAGAAAATTTGAAATTATAATAATACTGATTTGAAGTACAAGCAATAAAGCTTCAAAAATGTGTAACAAAAAGAGAAGTAGATTAAAAAATAAGTATTTCTGAAATTTATTAAAACAAATATTAAAAAGAAAATTTGAAATTATACTTAATTCGTAAAAACGGTTCAATTTCGTTTTAGTAAGTACTTGGTAAGTAAGTACCTTTAGCATTTGATAGAATAGGTACTAACTAACTTAATAAAATTAAAAAAAAAACAAGCCGAACGGTTTGAAGTTGCTATGGTGCTAATACAAGAACAAAACCGTCTAAATCCAGTATAGATATAGATTAGAAGTACTTCATTAAATTTTGAATGCTCACAAGTGTATTTCCGACAGTTTTGTTTGATGCGACTTTGTTCTACAATGCGTAGGATGGTTGTTTTATTTTTTACCGACTTCAAAAAAAGGAGGATGTTCTCAATACGGTTGAACTCCGTCAGTTCTGTTGTGTACCGATTTGGAAAATTCTTTGTTTGTTGGAAAGGGAATACTTCCAGTTTTATCCCATTAACACCAAATCAGGATCGGATGACGAAATATTGGAGGAACTGACAGTGGCGTAACTATAACGTCTGGGGCCCGCGGCAAATTTGTTAGATGGGGCTCCTACCTCAATATAAAGAAGTGCATCAGCGTCCCTTCTGTGCTCTAAACAAAGCTAGTTCGGGGCCCCCTAGAGCTAGGGGCCTCTGGCATTTTGCCACCCCTGCCACCCTATAGTTACGCCACTGGGAACTAAAGAAACTCTTCAAATCTCATAGGCATCGCGATAGCGATTTAGGTATATTTTAATGTAACTTATGCATTTGATTATGAAAACCACACATGGTCATCGGATTCAATAAGTAATTCATGGATTGCAATTCGATTCGACTGTAATATGCTTGATAAAACCCGTCATACTCATAAAATATATACATTGTCCACATTACCATATATATATGGTAAGTTGAAGCTGATGAAGGAAGTACCTACAAAGAGAATTCCTCCGTAACTAAAGTTCTTTCATCGGGAAAAGTAATAATTAGACAAAAGTGATGAACAGTTTGCATTAGAGCGTATTACTCGTGGTCCCACTGTTATAAAAATCTTCACTAGAAATAACAAAATTAGGTGAGGTTCATTAGGTATCTTCAAATGTCCGAAGGGCAAACCGCATAGATATAGGAGCCCCGCGAAGGCGGGGTTCCGTTGACCTCATGGTGGAGTGTAAGCTCGAATAGTTCCAAGCCGAATAGTTAGGTACACAGGCAGATTGACTAGGTCCACTTTTGCCACGTATACCACATACACACATAACGATTGTGAAAATTAGAACACATAGAAAAATCCGAAAAGTAAAGCTATGGCCAGGAATCGAACCCGGATCCTCGTCATTCCGTGACGCGTGCTATACCTACCCCTACACCACCCATAATAGGTGGGTAGTCTTCGAATTTTTTTACCTGTTACTAGATGTCACGTGACCTTTGTTACTATGCGAATTTTTGTCGCTAAGCGTCATCGGTTTGAATGATGTGTGTGTGTGTGTGTGTGTGTGTGTGTGTGTGTGTGTGTGTGTGTGTGTGTGTGTGTGTGTGTTTGTGTGTAATGATGGGGCTCAAGCTTCATAGTCAGGTTCTTTAACCACTGGGCCATCCGGTCGTCAGTAGGTAGCGCATACTAAAAATAATTTTAATGTGACATTTCTAAAGTAGCGTAATTAAGGCACAATGTTATGAAATCTATAGGCGGATTTTGGCTGCATTTGAAGGCGGTTCTATTTTTTATTTAAAATTTTAAATTAAAATGATTAATGAACCAAAACTGAAATTATTTGTTATTTAAGAAAGTTTTGAATCTGATTCATTGTTACGTTACACATTCGCTGCACCAAGTAGGTAGGTATAGTAATTATTTTAAGAAACGAACACATTTAGCTTACAATGCCACTACCATTGTAATTGATCTTTATTTATTAATTTGGATCTCCATTAACTTAAGTTTGATTTTCAGGCTTCAATTAAGCTAATTGGCTCGTAGCAGTTCCTACATCTTTTTGATTACAGTTTTGTTCTTTTTTCTCGTTTATTTCTTATACATTATTATTAGTTTGTAATAGAATTTTGATTGAAAAAAAATAGATTTTAAGCCCAATTAACAAGTAGGTATGACATAATAAAGAGTTTCAGTGTTTTTTTTCTACCTTTTCGTTTAACTAGAAAATCTGACATCTCTTTCAAAGTTGCTTACATCACTAGTCTTTGAGTTGACGTTTCTCGACGCTTACACATAACCTCAAATTACTGCTTGTTTATCTTCTAATTAAACAGATTTAACATTATTTAAAAGTAGTTATGTAGTTTTCAAACATAATATGTGCATAGAAAGGTTAAGAGTGATTTATAAATATGTTTATTAGCCTAGGTTTAGTGTCTATACGCATTAAGTGTTGTCTGCGCTTTCCAGCAATTTTCCCACAATATCATGGTATTTTGTGTTAAGCGAAACGATATAGATACCTGTATCACTATTTGCTGCCATATGATAGTTTCCCCAGTTTTATGATATAAGAAATGTGCTGTGAAGTGAAATTCAAGTGTTCTTGTTTGTTTACCTCCAACTGGTGTCCTTGGGTATTTTGAAATGTTTTAAGGTAAGTTTATAAATGCACTAAAAAGTATTTGAAGTTGGCACTTTATGTAGAAGTGTCTATTTAACAAGCAAACCCTAGATCACTTGGGTGTGTGGAGGTTAGAACTTCATTGAAGGCAATTTTGACCAGAGATACACAATGACTAGAATAAATTTAATATAAATAAACTAGCTGTTGCCCGCGGCTTCGTCCACGCTCCAGTTCGTTTTTCATAAGCACCTTATCCAGACATTTTTAAACAGCAATACAAAAATTACCGAAATCGGTCCAGCCATTCACACAATGATGCTGTGACCAAGGGAAATAGGGATTCACTTAAATATATAAAAAGATAAACTAGCGACCTGTCCCAGCTTCACAAAGTTTACTGAATCATGCATACTAATATATACTTAGCATATTCTAAATTTCACCACATGCTCAGATCTGTCTTTTCTCCAGATCATTGTGGTTGCCTGGTAGATTGCTCTGTAGTGATAAGGCCGCCTGTTGTTAACTTGTAATATTCTGTATACCTTTTTGGTTTTTATATGTGGTGGTCAATAAAGAGTTATTGTATTGTAATATCTAAAATCATCTATTGATGAAACTCTTATTAAAATTTGTTGCGTAGTTTAAAAGATTTAAGCATATGCGAATATATTCATACAGTCTGCATGGAGCTGCATTGGTTTTTATTTTGAAAAGATAAATTATTACATCCATGAATCGGAGTGACAGCCCCTACCGGGATCGTGACTAATTGTCAGAGTTGCAAATGCTTAAGCCAGCGCTGGAAAATTTAATGCGAAAAGTTAAATATGTTGAATTCAAACTATCAGCCGGGGAAATTACGGGCACAAGAGGCATTGCATCTTAGTCCTCTAGGTTGGCGACGCATCTGCAATCCCTCCGGGGTTGCGGGTGTCTATGGGCAGTGGTGATCACTTACCATCAGGTGACCCACTTGCTCGTTTGCCTTCCTATTAATATAAAAAAAAAAAAAAAACTGAAAAGTTTTATGGTATGAGATGTACAGATATTTGTTACTTTTTACTTTTTCTTGCTTTTTCTTTTTATTTCAACATTGAGATAATTAAATGTTAAACAATTATATGATCTAGTCCTGCCTGAGTGCTAGTTATATTTTCTTCTTCATCTTTTTTAATATGGCCCCATTGATCGATCTCCAATGTCAAAGTAATAAATCTTGTGACAAAAATGTCCGCAACAGTGCACGGTGGAACATGGTCAAAGGACCCCTCCTCCCCCCTGTCGGGCTCTTAGCCAACAGATAACGATATCTCTCAGAATCTGCCAGGAAATCATTAACCAATGCCCAGGGTACGGTCAAGTGCAAAAATAAGTATCGATAGGAACTTCTCAAAAATATGTCCCACAACCTTATTACACTGGTGTAAGAGCGTATGGTACTTATTTTTGAAACTTTGTCTAGATACATTATTATTACACTTGACTGTACACTGGAGCAATCACTGCTGTTCCCCTCGGACGGATCCAAAACCAACCGCAGCTCTTGACGATATCTCCACATGCGGAGGCAACCTGACTCTCACCCCATTAGTAATAGTTATTTTGTTACTCTTTTACCAAATGACTACTGAACGGGCACACACATACTTTCACTATCCTAGGCTCTGTCTGCCCCGTAAGGGATAAAGGCGTGATTAATTTATGTTAGCTTGATAAAAACAGCACACTTTTTATCATCGAAAATTGTATTATTCCTGCCAGATAGTGTTGAAAAAATTATTCATAGATGAAACAGCTAGTTGAATCTTATCCGGTTTTCCACTTTAGTGACATGTTATTAAACTTGTGTATACAATGCAGCTGTCAGATTAAATTGTTTTATAAATAAGATCCTTATTCAAATGTTGTTTTTTTTTTTCTATTTCCGGTTGTCAAATAGTACACACGCATTTACGTTGCCGACCAAGTTTTTAACCCGCTATAATTCAGGAAAGAAATATAACAGTGTGAAATCAGTTTAAAAAGGATCACAAACTACAAGAAAGTGGTAATACAGTGGAAATACACCAAAAACGACGGAAATATCTACAAAAAAGTGAAATTGTATCCATCAGTTACTAATACTTTTAACATTGAGGGTAAACAGATAATTTATTAAAGGCAAATTTCCCCTCTTCCGGCGCATCCGTCAAAGTCAAAGTAGACAGTGAAACCAGAGTTGCCAGGACAAATAAAAGGCAAAACTGCGTTTAGTTCACAACTTGTCAAAAATGGAGGCTCAATTCCAGACATTCTTCGAAAAGATAAAAATTGAAATGAATAAACAAACTGAAGATATATTGAGCCAAATGGAGGAAAGATTGCTGCCAATGTCTCAAGAAATTATCATTCTGAAAAAAGAAAATTTGAATTTAAAGGAAAAAATTAAAAATCTAGAAAGACAAGCACGCTCTCAAAACTTCATAATTCATGGACTGAAGGATAATGAAAACAACAACAGTGAACTGCTGGAAAAAGTGTTAACAACACTAAATGCAGTAAGCAGCAATGCGAACCTAGAGCAATGGGATAAATGGGAAATCAGCCAAGCAAGAAGAATAGGTATGAAAAAAGAGGGCAAAACGCGGCCAATAATAGTATCTGTAACCCTGGCATGGAGGAAGACTGAAATCTTGAAAAACAGCAAAAAATTCCCAGAGAAAATGTATGCCACCGATGACTACCCAAAGGACATCTTGGTTTTGAGGAAAGACTTAAAAGTAAAACAGCAAGAAGAGATTGGGAAGGGACGAACAGCTGTAATCAGATATGATAAACTGATAGTTACAGATAGCAAAAAAGATAAAAGGAAGCGTTCACCCTCAAACTCAACCTTGGAGTCACCACAACCAACAATAGGCCAAGAGATGGGGAACAGAAGGAAGATATGCAGAAAAGACCCCACAGGGCAAGATGCGCTAGATTCACGTCATATGTCTAGCGAGAGTGAAACAGAAGCATAGCAACGAAGAAAGACTGTCAAACGGAAGATAAACAAAAACGACACAAGCATTAATAACGGATTAAAACGAACAAGTCCCAAGCCGGCTGGTCCCCGTGGGACTACAGACCAACATCTTCCGGAAGACGCGCCAAAGGCGCCTAAGGCAACTCTTTTGCAAGATAAATATATTAGGAAACTAACCAGAATCAATATCGCAACATTAAACACAAGAACTTTAAGAACCCAAGACACCCTTGCAGAACTGAATATTGCCATTCAGGACATAAAGTGGGACATACTCGGAATCAGCGAAATGAGAAGAGAAGGTGAAACAATATATGAATACCAAGATTACATATTGTTTAACAGGGGTGGAAAAGGAGGCAAAGGAGGAGTAGGATTCCTCATAAAGACGACTCTTAAGAAGAAAATACAAAACATCTTTGGTATCTCTGACAGGATAGCAGTGCTTAATATCAACATACCTAACTATACAAAGACTTGGACTATCATACAGGCATATGCACCAACCGAGCAAGCAGCAGAATCAGAGACAGAGGCATTTTATGCCGATTTGGCGAAAGTCATTAAAGATTATACCAACAACCATATTATACTGATGGGTGATTTTAATGCTCAAATCGGAGAAAAACAAAACGAGGAGGAGTATGTTTTGGGAAAACATGGACATGGCAAAAGAAGCTCCAACGGTCAACAGCTTGTGGAATTTTTGCTAGAACACAACTTGATTCTTCTGAACAGTATATTCAAAAAAGACCCAAAGAATAAATGGACCTGGATTTCGCCAGATGGCAGATATAAAAACGAAATAGATTATATAATAAGCAATTTTCCCAAGGCATTTTCAAATACAAGTGTGATCTCAAAACTCAACTTCAACACAGATCATCGTATGGTCAGAAGTACAATTCTGTCAGCACCACCAAAGAAAGCAAGGAAGAACATTACCACTTATAGTCCAACCCAAATAGCCACGGAGAGTTTCAGGGAAATTGGCCAGTCGTTAAAAGACAATCTACAAGAGCTGACGTATGTAAATGAAGGCGATATCATAGCAAACTATGGAAAATTGGAAAAACAACTTACTATCACTAATAATACCAACAAAAGCAAAAACAAATACCCAGTCAGCGATGAGACTATCCAACTCATAAACCGCAGAAAATCTCTACTGGCTCAAGGAAAAAACAAAGAAAACATAAAAATAATTACAGAAATAAGCAAACAAATTAATAAATATATTAGAAGAGACCGCAAAAACAAAAGACATGAAGTATTAGAGAAACAAATAATGAGAACAGGCGGTGTAAGAAAAGCTCTGAAAGAACTCAAGGAAACAGGAAAAGAGTGGGTGCCTAAACTAAAGAAAAAAGAGGATACCATCACAAACAGGAAAGGTATACACGAACTGGCCACGGAATTCTACAAAGAACTATATTCGAACAGAGACGCTTGTAAGCACCCTCTCACACAGACATCTAAGAGTAAAACATCAGACAGCCTGCCAGAGTGGGAACCTGATATTTTGAAGAGTGAAGTGGAAAAGGCAATAAAAAGCCAAAAAATGGAGAAGGCACCTGGACCGGACAAAATTACAAACGAGATGTTGAGGGGGACTATTGATGAATTGGTACCAATACTTACTAAGATGTTCAACCAATTTTTGAATAGTGGATATATACCAACACAATGGGAAACTTCACATATAATCCTACTACACAAGAAAGGTGCAAGGGACGACATCGGGAATTACCGACCAATAAGCCTAATGTCGAATGTGTACAAAATATTCGCAAAAATCATTTTGGGCAGGATAAGCGCAAAATTAGACGAAAGCCAACCAATGGAACAAGCCGGGTTCAGACGGAACTTTTCAACGATAGACCACATACACACACTCAAACAGATAATTGAAAAGTATAACGAATTCAACAAAACGCTGTATGTAGCTTTTATAGATTATGCAAAGGCATTCGATTGCATTAGCCACAAGGCAATATGGGAGAGCTTAGGAAGGCAAGGCATACCTGCAACATATATTAACATTATCAAAAATATATATACAAAAAGTAAAGCAAAAATCCAACTGGAAGCCTTGGGCAAAGAGTTCCAGATCAGGCGAGGAGTTAGACAGGGAGACCCAATGTCCCCAAAGTTGTTTTCAGCAGTTTTGGAGAATGTCTTTCGCAACCTCAACTGGGATCATCTGGGCCTCAATATAAACGGAAGAAAACTAAACCACTTAAGATTTGCGGACGATCTGGTTCTACTAGAAGAAAATCCAAAGGCACTAGAGAAGATGATCCAAACTCTAAACACTGAGAGCTCTAAAGTGGGTTTAAAAATGAACATAGCAAAAACGAAACTGATGACCAACTCAGAAATCGAACCTATGGAAATTGAAGGACAACAAATAGAATACGTTGATGAATATTGCTACTTGGGCCAGATCATCTCCCCTAAAAACCAAACAACCAAGGAAATAAATAAGAGAATTGCTAATGGGTGGAAAAGATATTGGTCTCTCAAGGAAATTGTAAAATCTAAGGACCACAATATGGCAACAAAAAGAAAAGTATTCAATGCTTGTATTCTTCCATGCATCACCTACGGCTGCGAAACATGGGCTCTTACAAAATATCATAGAGACAAACTAGGAAAGTGCCAGAGAGGTATGGAACGAAGCATGACAGGAACAAGAAGGCAAGACAGAATTAGCAATGTGAAATTAAGAGCAAAAACCAAATTAACCGATATCATGGAAAAAATAGACCTCCAAAAATGGAGATGGACCGGACATATGCTGAGATCTATACCAGAAAAGTGGAGCCAAATTACAACGAATTGGTATCCAAGAGATTGCAGGAGATGTAGAGGACGACAACAAATGCGCTGGGAAGACGAGCTGAAACTTACTGCGGGACCCAAATGGAGGAGAGTTGCTCAAGACAGAAAGCAATGGAAACTACTGGAGGAGGCCTTTGCCAAGAGGCACACCGAGTTGAGAGATATCCTATAGCTAAACGAAAAAACTAATACGCCTACATACAGAACATAACAAGACAACAAAAAACAACAACTAAAATGGCAACAACAACAACAAAAACCAAAGGAAATACGGAAAAAAAAGACAATCTAAAACCACAAACAATTTTGTCTCCCACCATGGCTGGTCCCCACGGGAGCACTAGACCAAACCCCTCCAGCAAGCTGGAGGAGGCCTATGCCAAGAGGCACGCCGAATTACGCGATTTTATAAATATATATTGAAAAACTGTAGCAATTTCGGAATAAAGGGGCTATATTATTATTATTATATTATTATATTCAAATGTTGTTAAAGTTGATAACCCCATGGGATTCAATGAAATGTCACGGAAAATCATTTTGCACTACATCTGTACTTATGTAATAAATTGAATATGGTTAGAAAGTTACATACATACATACATACGTACATAAATCACGTCTTTATCCCTTACGGGGTAGACAGAGCCTAAGGTGACAAGACCTAAAGGCCACGTTTAGCATGATCGTGGGTGGTTAGAAAGTTAACAATGTATATTTGACAAGATATTACAACGTTTAGTTTATTCTGTACTAGTGGTTGCCTGCGACTTTGTCTGTGGAGAATTCGTTTATTGCACACCCACGGGATCTGTGCTAATATCTTTGATAAAAAACTATTCTATGCTCTTCCCGGGGAGGGTCTCGAACTATACCTTTTAAATTGATTTCAGCTTATAAAATGTAATTCTCCTTTTTCACAGGTAAGTGCTGGTCATATTTTGGGGACTCGAGGCTTTAATGAAATGGTGAGTTAGATATAGTGTTTTCTCAAATCTGAAAGATAATTTTTAATGAGAATTATTTTGTGTAATAATACTTTTTAAACACAAAAATTTTGGTTTTTCTTACAGTAAAAATTGTGATTGTTTTTAATTCTCATAAATTAGACACAGTTTATTTTTATCTCTTGAGATAAAGGCTAAAAAAATAAAGCTTGCAGATGGAGTTTTGTTTTCTATCTAATTTATTTCTTTATCTGTACTTTTATTACTTAATTATTTATGGACTAAATTGTTTGAAAGCATGTGATATGTTGAAGGAGTGATTTTAAGTTTCCCTCCCATATAGTAATTGACACGTAGTCTGAATAAATGCGTGATATTTTCTTTGCTTTTGTGATAATAGTTTTCATACCTTTCTACTAAGTCCACCAATAAATTATCCATCTACATACCGAGTTTAATTACATTTAATTAGTTACGTAGTAATAATTGAATATACAGATAGAGTATCATACAGCAGTAATTTATTAAACTATACTTACGTATGCGTGTATATGCGTCATTTATTAAGAAGAATATAGTGTTTGCCACATACATAGACCCCATTTTTCGTTCTGTAGCCTGGCCGCATCACGTGTGAACGTCCTACATTTCCATTTCCATATTACGCGGTGCGCTTAATGCGGTCGCGTCAAATCCTATGAGATGAAGTTACCTATACGTGCCGCCAAAAGTACTGCCTATTCGCCCCTAGAAATAGAAATTGGGACTTTAGTGGGAACTCGTCGCGGCTTTTTTCGACCAAAGTCTGTTCACTGATTAAACACTAAGGTCAGCAAGCCCGCAAAACGTAAAAAAAACAAATGAAACTCACACGCGGGCATTAATCGTTAAGAATGAAAGTCGCGGATGACTCAAGTTATATTTTCCATACCTATTCATACTTGAGAAGAGTGTAAGCTTGAGCATCCGCTGAATACATGTGCAACTCGTAGGTAGTACCTACCTATCTACGCTACATCGAGTGATTTGGCCGCTAAAGTCCTCCACGTCTATAATCTACGGCCTGCTTAGAGTAGTCCAGAATAACGGCACGCGTGCAGTCGTGTTGCTGAGTTTGATATTGAAACTGTAGATCTCCTCCTGTTAGTCTTGACTGCTCTAAACAGTCCGTATCTCCGCCTACCAGGCTGTCTACCTTACCTGGCTATATTAGGTATCAGAGTAGATCTAAAAGTTTCCAGTATGAGGGAATCACAAGAATCTTTCGGACCTACTGCAAGTCGTATATTGAGGCATATTTCATAGAAGCAACGTAAAATTCTATGGAACTAGCTTTTGCCCGCGGCTTCGCACGCGTGAACCATGAGCATTTCAAAGAAGCTAGCAATCAAGCAAGCGAGCACCCAAACCTGCAAGCATGTAAGTATGCAAGCAGGCATGCAAGCAGGCATGCAAGCAGGCATGCAAGCAGGCAAGCATGCATGCAAGCAAGCATGCAAGCATGCATGAAAGCAAGTATGCAATCAAGCATGCAAAGCTAGGACTCAAGCAAGCATGCAAGCAATTGCCCCGCTGCCTTAATTTTTCTGAAACTGTAAATATTGCAGAATTTTTATAAAACAAACCTAACCTAACCTATAGGGCTGCCCTAAAATATACCTTTTTTTTTATGGTGTGTAAAATGCTCCTTATGCATCCGGCCCGGTACGGGAATACCAGGGGTATCTGGGGCTCTCCCGAGGCGTCAGGCATATTCAGTAAAAAACACATGGATTCCCAAATTTGGCACTGTTGTAGGACACCACGGGAGAACTTTCGTGAACCGCGATGCCTTACGTGATGCGCGATACGTTACGCGTAGCCACGACAGGCACCCTAAGGCGCCTCCGTCACAAAGGGGTTGTTCTCCAGGACAGAAAATGTCCCTTCGAGCAGCCCCGTCCTAAAATATACCTACCCCAAATAGCTTTTGCCCGCGACTTCGTACGTGCTAAGAGGTAAAACGAAAAAATAAGTATTTTCCCGTTCCCGTGAAAATTTTGGGGAGTGCTTTCGGAGTACACTTAAAGCCTTTAAAGAAACACACGTTATAAATGTTAAGTCTCTTTCTTCCGCTGTTTCGTCTGGAAACGTAAAATCCCGTTTTTTCCTGTTTTAGTGTTCCCCTACACTCCCGAATAAACCTACGTGACAAATTTCAACTTTTTATGTCCAGTAGGTAAAACGTAAAATCCCGGTTTTTTCCGTTCCCGTAAAAATGTTAGGAAATCCTTTGTTAATGCTCCCTTACACTCCCTAAGGAAGCTAAATGCTAAATTTCATCTTTCTACAACCAGTAAAACAAAAAATCCCGATTTTCCCTATCCCGTGGGAATTTCGAAAAATACCTTCTTAGTGCACCTCTAGAATACTCAAGGTATATGTGTGCCAAATTTCAAGTTTCTAGCCATATTATGCCTACCGCAGTATTTCTTTGTAAACAAATATTTTTCCCGTTCCCGTGGGAATTTTGGAAAGTACTCTCTTAATGCTCCTCTACACTCCCGAAGCAACCTACTTGCCGAATTTCAGTTTTCTGCAACCAGTAAAATGAAAAGTCCCGTTTTTCCCGTTCCCGTGGGAATTTCTGGAAATCCTTTCTTAGTGCTCCCATACATTCATCAAGGAAGGCTCTTACCAAATTTCAGCTTTCTACGACCAGTAAAACAAAAAATCCCGTTTTTTCCCTATCCCGTGGGAATTTCGAAAAATACCTTCTTAGTGCACCTCTAGGATACTCAAGGTATATGTCTGCCAAATTTCAAGTTTCTAGCCATATTATGCCTACCGAAGTATTTCTTCGTAAACAAATATTTTTCCCGTTTCTCTTAATGCTCCTCTGCACTCCCGAAGCAACCTACATGCCGATTTTCAGCTTTCTGCAACCAGTACAACGAAAAGTCCCGTTTTTCCCGTTCCCGTGGAAATTTCGGGAAATCCTTTTTTTAGTGCTCCCCTACACTCCCCAAGGGAACTTGAAGGCCAAATTTCAGTTTTATTCGACCAGTAAAACGAAAAATCGATCCCGGAGAACTAAATATATAAATCCCGTTTTTTTCCTTATCCCGTGGGTATTTCCAAAAATCATTAAAACATTATTTTACTATAATAATCACCTACTTCTATGCCAAATTTGAAGAGTCTAGTAATTATAGTTCATAGGATTTCGTTAAACTGAATATATAAATCCCGTTTTTTTCCTTATTCCGTGGGAATTTCCAAAAATCCTGAAATTAGTTTCTTCGTTTCGTAATCACCCACTTTTGTATCAAATTTGAAGAGTCTAGTTATTATAGTTACTGAGATAGCGTCAGTCGGAGTCGAATATATAATTCTCGTTTTTTCCTTATCCCGTGGGAATTTCCAAAAATCCTTCCTTAGTGGATGCCTACATTGTATAAGATATCTATGTGCAAAATTTCAAGTCTCTAAGTCCAGTGGTTTGGGCTGTGCGTTGATATATAGTTAAGTCAGTCAGTCAGTCAGTCAGTCAGTCAGGACTTTGAATTTTATATGTATAGATTGACAGTGCCTCATTCTTACCTTACAGCAAGTTACGTGAGAAGCGTGCGCGGTGCTACCCTTCTCCTGTTCAACAGATTCCTGTACAGACTGCAATGCAAAGCCACGAGAGATGGCCACAAGACGTGGTACTGTGTGATGTACGGCAAAATCCAATGCCCCTCGATCCTTACCACTGATGTGAAAGACCATATCATCCAAATACGCGGCGCGCATTGTCACTCGAGACCTGAAATTAAGCACACCAGCGCTGGTTTGGAATATAAGCATTTTAAGAAGAAGACAACCTACAAAGCTAACAAGAAATCTACCGTGGAAGATAGTGAAGTAGTAGAAATTTTGCCTTAGAGACGAAAGAAAAATGTATGTAAATTAAGGGATATTTTTGATATTGTTGGTACTTGATACGCCAATTTAAGATAATTTGATACTCGTAAAATGCCTTTTAGATAAGATGATCCATAGATACAGTGGACTCAAGTTTCATAGTTCCTGATTAATTTACCTCGATGTAAGTAAGAGCTGTATCTTTGCGTATCTTGTAAGAGTTTTCACACCATCGGTCCGAACCGAACCCGGTACTATTGTAAAATTTATAAAGTGTATTTGATCATTTGGATCGGATAACCTTAGATACCTACAGGTTTATGGTTCATATTTTTTACTTTCCGAGAATATCGGTTCGAATGATAGCTAAGCTAATATTTTCTAGTAGTCAAAAGTAACTCGATGTGATTGATTATTATAGTTGTTTTGTTTTAGGGTGTTATGACTCAAAAAACTATTTTATTTCTTGATAAGATTATTTGATGTTAAAATTTGTAATGATTATGATTGTCAGCGTTTCATACTGCAGAATTAATTGATACAGAGCTCGTTGTTTGTTTAATTTGGTGACGATTAGAGAAAAATATTTGTGTTTGTTTTGTAACTAAGAATTACTTCTTTTTTGTTAATGTTAATAACGAGTGAAATGAATAATTATCTTATATTGTTATCTGTTCTCTAATATTGTTACCTATCTCAGTCTTAGATAGTATAAACTTTGTTTTTAGATTTGCATATTCCTAGTCGGGACTTGAGTCTCGTTACGTTCGAGTCTCTTAAAATTATCTTAGCTGCAGGAACTTAGGTCATATGATCAAATAAACGTTCCTAAATATGCCTAATCGCTACCTTTTTTTTTTACTAAAAATAAAATCCCAAATTCATGGTAAATGGTTGATAATGGTATAAGTATAAACGTCTAGGTACTCCGTTAAAACGGCGTCGGTAGAATGATGTGGTAAACAACGACAAGTTAAATAAAATAACCCCCTACCTCCCTCCTCTCCCTCTATATTAGAGTCTAATATATCCAAATATAACCTACCTCTACTACTCTGCGAAAACAATTGGTACAAATTTATTTTCGCTGAGTAGTTGAGTACCTAATTTATTTCTGTAGATTGATACGAACTTTCGCAGGTCGACCCCTGCATCTATAGAGTTAAGTGACAGGCAGGAGATTTCTTGATAGTATTTCTTAGTAGATAGGATAGTAGGATAAACTATCGTAGTAGGAAATAATTTAGTAGAGCTAGCAAATAACACGAGATATAATTTTTTTGTACCTTTAGTATACCTACTTGCCTCTTTTTGAAAAATAAAGATACACTTAGGAATTAGTGTTCAATATTTTTTAAACGCTATTTATGCAATTAAAAATAAATAGTATCCATTATTGTGACAGGAGTCCAAATATTTGCCTCTAAAAAGCGATGTTCAAGAACAGAGAATCTACTATAGTCAGTTGTTGAACTTAAAAGATTTGGTAACGCACATTCGTGCTTCCATAATGTGGCAAGTTTTATTTGCAGAGGCGTTCGTACTACAGACTTGGGGTGGTAACGGTATGCTGATTTTCCGTGGCTACAAATATTCTTGGAGAAACTCTAGGAAACTCGGCGGCGCTTATTGGACCTGTTCCAGTCACCAGAAAAAAGGTTGCAAAGCTAACGTAATTACGGAGGAAACCGAAAAGGCCATCGTTGTTACAAAATTCAACTGTAACCATACGCATCCGCCACCTAAAATAAATTTGCCTAAAACGGATAACGAAGACAAGGAACAAGTTTGTTTAAAAAAAAACAAGTAATGTCGTTCATTTCATGTAGGATTATCGGTGTTACAGGGCAATAATTTAACAGGCTGAAATCCATCACAAACCATGACGTCGCAAAACTGTATTGTCTCGTTCGGCGCATCATATTACCTATTACAAATTAATTCATAACCCATTTACTCGAGATACTTGTATAGAGTGTATTGGGGTAAATTCGAAATTGGAGGAATTTCGAAACCCGTGGATATCCACTAAACGGGGAACAATTACATAATCTAGCAACACTTACCTAAAAGCCCCAATGTCTTTTGCGTCCAATATCCACGATTTTCGAAATTCCCCCAATTTCGAATTTACCCCAATGCACCTTATCTCAAGAATTCTTGGCGGATAGTGAATCTCTTGCGTCTCATGGCATGGCACCGTGGTTTTTGAGTTTTGGCCCATAGGTTTAGTAAAATGGTTTTACATAGTTTTAATGTTCATTAATACCCTTCTTGACAGTGGGATGACGTTATGTTAAGGTTAAGTCATTGGTCTTCCGAGCTAATTCAGAAGAGAGGAGTTTCTCAATTCAATTATGAAGTTTATTTTATTAAAAAAATCAATCAATTTAATTGATTTATTAAATAATTAATTAGCTAATTCTTACTTATTGTGGTGAATTTACATTTAACTACACGAAATGTTCTATAAGTCGGTTAAAATGGGACTCAAGTTTAATAACAATGTTATTATTTTTGTTTTCGTTTAAATCCGAACCGTATACCTAAATCAACTACTATACGTATAATTGTAAAAAAAAAAAACACTAATTTTATGCTAAGCTTTCTATGGTTTATCAATTTGTTACAGCAATACATTTTATAACATCGAAAAAAGGTAAAAAGCTGTTAGTATTCGAGCAATACACCTTCGCCAAAAACTGCTCGAGTAAACACAGAGTGTCGTGGACGTGCTCGTCTCGGTGCTCGAAGAAATGTCATGCTCACGTCTCTTTGAGCAAGGATGGTGAATTCGTTGTGCTCAACGGGAACCACAGCCATCCTCCACCGACATTTTACGTAAACAGTGACGGCGAATACATAAGAGTGCCAGAAAAACGCTTAAACCAAATGTACTTGGTTGAAAGTGACGAATCAGATGATGCGAAAATGTGAAGAAACAATAAATTACTAAACTCGAAACTTGGAATGGCGTATTTGATATCACTTATCAATGGACATTATTTTTATGAGCTGTCAGAAAGCAATTCAGTCGTACATTTTGTGCTTACAGCTACAGCAAGTTGTGATGTCAAATTAGCCAATTCAATTGGCTGTTTGATTAGTAAAAAATTAAAAAAAAAACGATTTCACAGTTAATTTTTAATTAATCTGGTTGTCAAGCCCAAAATACAGTGATAGAATCAATCATTGATTTGTGATGTCAAGTCAACGGGTAGTTGACTTATGATATGATTTATGTCATCAAGTTAAGAAATAAAAAATATGACAATGGCTTGTACTATATTGCTGATGTATATTGTGCGTTAAAAGTTTTGTTACAAAGAAGATTGATTTTATATTGTATTGGATTTAAAACAATTATGCCAATAAAGTGGCTTCGATTACCCACGGAATAGCGGTATCAGGGAGTCAAATCTCATTTGATACAAATAGTTCAACGCTGATTATATTGTAACTGTCCTCGTCCGTTTCACGGTACTGATAACGTTTGATAAGCTTAATTAATTAACTTGCTTTTCATATGTGTAATACTTATGACTCACTGTTGTCTTGTTTGCAGGCCGTCTCGTCAGATCATCTCGCGGGGAGCCCATGTTGTTGTACAACAACTACACGTACAATAAAAGTTATTATACTAAAAGGGATACGCACATCAAATGGTACTGCTCTTCTAGGAATTCAAGACGCTGCAAAGTTAATTGTGTCACTGATTCTAACAATAAAATCATCCATATCATTGGCACGCATACACATGATGTAAAGCTGACGAAGATGCCTAGTGGTATTTTACCTCCTGCTTCCACCTCGTTCCGTCACTGCTGAATATCACGACCACGTGTACTCTGATATTTAGTAGTTTATTTATGAATTGTTTGTTGTATTTTGAGATGTACGCTCTATTGTGGCTTTCACTATTATGAATATTTTAAACTCACTCCTTATCGGTCCCTCGCTTAATGCTCCTCTCATTCACTCAAAGGTTAACCGGTAGAGATCCCTTATAGGGATAAGTTCGCCTTTGTGCATAAATTTAATGTCTTTTTTTGTGATTTGTCTCTGTTTCTTTATATTTGTACAATAAAGCATTTACTTACTTGCTTACTCTGTAGTCTCCATGGATGCGGTCCTTATCTGGT
Organism: Pandemis corylana; assembly: GCA_949127965.1. Classification (NCBI taxonomy): domain Eukaryota; kingdom Metazoa; phylum Arthropoda; class Insecta; order Lepidoptera; family Tortricidae; genus Pandemis; species Pandemis corylana. The sequence goes on along the minus strand of OX421859.1, from coordinate 3,656,514 downwards.
GGAGACGTAAGCGTCTTTAAATTTTATAATATTTGATCCAAGATTGTTACGACACGTTTGCGTATTTTCTTATTGTCTATAAATATATTATGTTACCTATGTTTTTGTCATTGGTCCCCACACTGTGATTGAGTCTATTTTTAAATCTCTCATGAAATTGATGTTTCCTGAACTTTCAACGTTTGATAGTCGGTAGCAGAATATAGTTTGTGAATTAATACATTTACGAATAGATCCTAGTCATTTACTATATAATATTAAGCTAAGATAGTCATAGTTTTTTACTACTTAATCATGCTGTTTTATATTTTGTTTGTCGAACGACAGTTTATTTATTTTATGTAGGTATCTACCTACTAAAATTGTTTCGCAACAATTTCTCTTATAGTGTGTTGACTATTTTAAAAATAACACATTCAGATCATATAATTTAGGATCAGTTAGGAGCGATTTATGTAAACTTGAATGAATCTAAAATCTGAACTTTTTATGAGCAATTTAAATATTTACTTTACACATTATTTATGAACGCTACGGACCATAATGTTTTCTCAAATATCAAATTGATTGATGAAGACATAAAAATGTTAGACGAACAGACGTGTAAAAAGCGTGAATAAAGAGGGAGGTTCTTTTAGATGACGATGGCTTTTCATAGACTTACTTAGTAATCGTCTTTTTAACAATTTTTCGTTAGATTCACTTGTAAGTATGCGTATTTATAAATATAATGAAATTTAAATTTCACCAACTACCTACTCGTAATTGTAGCGCTGAACTGAAATTGGCAAGAACTTGTAAAACCTATGACTAGCAGTAAAAAGGTACAAGCAGCGAAAGCGTGTATTAAAAAAGCTATGCTCTTGTCATTAGACTGAATACAATGATAGCCTCCTCTAAGTAGAATGAATATGGTGCTCGCTTTATACATTTGCGAGATCGTATTTAATAAAATACATTTTGAATTCAACAGATTTTTAATTTCACGGATGAACCCAATAAAAACTAAATCAAGGCACGCCATTGACGATGACTTGCATAAATCCACGCGTCTTCGTAGATAGCACTATCTTTGCTAGCTTAGGTTTTGTGACTTCATGCAAAACTTTTGGCGTTTGCAGTCTTCCATATTCATCATCATCTGGAAGAAATTCCTCGTCGTTGTGATAACAAACTGGTGAGGAGACGATGTACAGGCTGCTACAATAAACTCAAGATGCAGGGTCTGCCGCCAAAAACGGCCAAAAAAGTGCATACGCATTGTAAGCTATGTTCGAAGGCGTTATGCTTGGTCTGTTTCAACGAAATACATCCATGAGGTTTTAAATAGTTTTGTTAATGTTAATAAATTGATCTGTTGTTTTATTTTATTGTCATTCTTTTATGTTAGTGTTTAAGCCTAATTAAGTAAACGTTCCACGTTGCGAGCGCAATTCCATCAAAAATTTAAGGTTATCGTATCGTATGTAGACCTATACAGAAGAGTGGGATATGTACTTACTTAATTTCGCTCGCGTAGTCACGGGTATACAGGGCGTAACTAACAGCGCGGACGATTATTCACTAGGGTATATAAATATAGCCGTAACTATAAAAGCAAAAGAAATTAACAATGGTATTTGTAAAAACGCACACACTTAAAAAAGAGCGTATTATTCCTGTTTCTCAAAAGGTTGTGCGCCTCTTTGTGGATGGCGCTATGTATAGGATAGCGTAGGTTTTGTAACTAGTGTGAACATGCAAAGCTTTTGCCGTTTGCAGTCCTTATTCGTCATCATCTGGAAGAAATTCCACGTCGTTCCAACAATAAACTGGCGAGGAGACGATGTATAAGCTGCTACAATAAACTCAAGATGCAGGGTCTGCCGCCGAAGACGGCCAAGCAAGTGCACACGCATTGCAAGCGATGTGCTAAGGCGTTATGCTTGGCATGTTTCAATGAAACACATCCATGAGGTTTTAAAAAAGTTTTGTCAATGTTAATAAATTGTTCTGTCGTTTTATTCCATTGTCATTCATTCCTACTCCTTGTTTTTTATTTTCGCTCGCTTTGTTTACCGGTAACGCTTATATGAATTTCGTATACTCTGCGGGCAATACGGATAGGTACGGTAAAGGTAACGTTATAACTATATTGTCAACTGTTTTTACTTGGGAATAAGCAGGCGTGATTTTATTCTTGTTCAAAATATCTGAACCAGTCAACCATTCAAAAATGTCTATACGCAGACCTTTAGGCAAATGTAGCGCGTTTATATGCATTGATGTACGGTCGATTGTTAGATAGGAGAACTGTTGTTAACGTATCTAATTTTAAATAGCGAAGATTCGTCTAATCTAACATTTTTTTTTGTAGGTCCAGTGCTGATAAAAGGTGCCAAAAAAGGGGTTTACAAGCTTCTGTACAAGAGCCACCTATTCACAAGAAGCAGCAAGTCCAAGAAGGGGGTTGTATGGAAGTGCTCATCGAGTAAAACAGAAGAATGTAAAGCTAAGATCACAACCGACGAGTATTTGAACGTTGTGGTTTGTAAAGGGGAACACACACACAAAAAACCTGATGTGGAATCTAAGCCTAAACATGTTTATTTTACGACGATGTGAGCTGTCAGCGAGGAGTGAAATATTTGAGAAAAAGTATAATTAGACCTAGTTTAGAGTGTATTTTTTTAAACGTAGCGCTTTTTCAGGAGATCTATGTATAAGGTTTTTGTCAATATTTCTGAGATCTGAATGCATCGAAGGGACTAAGAACAGGAACAACTTATTCATACTATGTACATTGTGTTGTTTTCGTGGAGTAGTAAGCTACTTTCAATTTTATGGTTCTCGAGATGTAGTGCCGTGGCTTTTATGATTTGTCAATTTTATTTACTAACTTCAAAGAAAGTACCTATAGTTGGTATATATTTTATTAAGATTATGATTTTTGTACTATCAAATTAATGCAGAATTTTACTTCTTGAGTTTTTATATCTATTTTTACGGTTTCACCCGTGAGAAATTAAATTTCTAAAAGACACTGAAAATGTTCACATTAAAAAATCCAAAAAGTAAAGCTTTGGCCGGGAAACACATCCATGCCTATGCTCAGCTCATCCCGGCCATAGATTTACTTTTCGGATTTTTCAATATTTTCCAATTTTCAGTGTGGTTTAGTTTTTTTTTGTTATAATTTAGTGTATTTGACATAAGAGTAGTTAAGAATAGTAATATTAATAAGAATAAGTATTAATAAGTTTTCAAATGCGCTATAGTCAAATTTTGTAATATTTACTCTTAGTTGAAGACTAAGCAAATTACCTGCATTAGCGTATAACCACTCATAGTGAGGTAGCCCCGCGTTCTAGACAGGGCAGCTACGCGGCGAGTTCGGGGCAGGGCCGCGTCCCCCTACCGCTTTATCACAGGCATCCAGTTAATCTGACCTGTGATGTATCTAACTATAAAGTCGAAACTAATGACTCTACATCACAGCACCAGTTAGATAGACGTAAGATAGAGACAGTGCGAGCAAGAAAATGGCATGCCGCTTCAGTTGAACTCGAAAGAAAAAACTCGGCCGTTTTTTTGTTCTGAAATTAGGTTCAAGATTTTAAAAGTTAAAGGGTTTTTTATATTTAGTAAGTACTTAATAAAGAAATGGATTCGTTGGCTATGACTTTCGTGCAAATATCAAAATTAATTAATTTCTAGTTGGCTATAAAATAGAGATCGAGTTAGAGTCTTGACACGTTATTAAATAAAGCCTCGAAATAATTCCGTTCAGGTCAAAGAGTTGCAGTTTCCAAACGTGTTTTTTATTTTTAGTGTCACAGAGTACATTTCAGTATTTCAGTGTGCCATAAGTACATAGTATTATACTTAGTTACAAGACACATTCACTTTTTCCTCGAGGCCCACACACTCGAAGCACTCACCATTTAATTTGTGTCTTTTTGTAGTACCAATAGCCTACGTTTGACCATGACTTTTTTAAATTAAAGCATCTTGTTATAATAATAGTGTATTTAAGTAGGTATAAATAGATTTATCTACCTCATTGTATCAAATTATTGGACCGATGTGGTTATAATAGTTTAATCATGATAAAGTTTCTACTAAGATGGCTATGTGTGTGAGAGATACGTATCAGTGCGAAAAAGGTACTCAAAGATATATATATTTTCACTGGTGACCGATTAAATTTGGATACATTAATTTTGAGGAATATACCAACCAGTTTCCGTTGTGGGCTGTATGTAGTTGAGTATGCCATATGTCTATTGTCCACAAGAAATACGTACTTACACCATTTGTTCACAGTCATATCTGAAAAATTTAATAGAGATATTATGGATTTTAACACATGTGTATGGAATGTTCAATTTTATTTTGATATAGTTTAGTACATTAAATATATTAGGTAAAATAGTGTTTTATTCACCTTTATCATTGAATCAAAAATCGTCGATAAAAGGTAAGTAAAAGACGAAGAGTAAGTTAATGTGGCAATGGGTACCCCGCACTCGTAGAACAGACAAGGGTTGGGAGAGAAAGGTTCTCGAGTGGCGACTACGAACCGGGTGATGGAGAGTTGCCAGGCCTCCCACTAGGTGGACCGACGACATCATGAGAGTTGCCTATCGGCGGATGCGGATGGCAAGCTGTATTTCAATGTGGAGTTCAAAAAGAGAAGCCAACAGTGGACGTCTTCTTGCTAATGGGTGAATTAACTATTTCTTGTTGCTGACTGTCCCATCAGCGAAAAGCACAGTTTGTAAGAAGAAATGTTGTGTCTCATTATACTAACATGCTTAGTAGATGACCAATTAAAGAGGAAGCTTAAAACTACCGCAATAATACATGTTTGGCAAATTTTAAGCCTTAAGCGTTTTAACTAACGGTTTAAAGAATGACCGAGGAGAACGTAACTAAAGCAACGAGTGACAAGAAAAAGTGGATCTACCCTAATAATGATGACATTTAAAAAAAATTAGCATGTGTAACGAGTTCAAAGTGACATTTAATGTATTTCATTTGCAGACTGCCAGCCGAAGCTCATAGTGTCCCATAGAGGGCAACCGTTGCTCTTATGTCGTCACTACACGTATTCCAAGCATCATATAACATTGAACAAAATATGTTGGTACTGTTCATCAACCAAGGCACAAAACTGCAAAGCGAGGGTTTACACAAATTTTCAACATGCTTATCTTTATTCGAGATATGATCATACACATCTTCCGCCGAGCTAAGACATAAGGTTCCGAACCTGGCTTTAAACTCTGAAATTAGATTTTCGAACGTTCGCGCCGTTCCGCTCAAACTCAAACTCATTCATTTGAGAGTGAGAGGGAGAGCATGATGTGAACTTCATTAATCGAATTTCGGAGTAACCCCTTGTATCAACACACTGTTAGTTCCTGATACTGAGTCAGATATTTGTGATGCCGTCTCTGTTTATTCCTTCAAAATAATGTGGGGAGTGCTACAATAGAGAGATCTCTCTCCAGGCGTTATGCCTGGGGACCGAAGTCCGAAGGAAGAGAGCTGGAAGTATTTAATAAATCTGTTTATTTAGTCTAATTTCATCCATCCTCTCTACGTGACCAAACCAACTAATAGGGCCGGATCTACCATATGGCTTTTTGGGCTTCAGCCCAGGGCCCCGTGGATTCAAGGGGCCCCCAGCTAAGGCAGGTCAAAAATAGACGATAATGCGAAAATATCCATAATTTTACTAAATAAAACAGATCGTAAAGTTTGCAGCATCAAATATTTTATTGTCTTATTTTTTTCTTATACTTTGAGTATTTAGGTGGGCCCCTAAGTAGTATTAGCCAGGGCCCCCTAAACTCACGGTCCGGCCCTGCCAACTAAGAGTACTTTTTTTTATTAAATTTTCCAAAATTATAAATTAAATTTTAGATTACTTGTCTAGATTAATTAGAGCTGTAGTTTTATAATACGAGTATTTTCACAAATGCGCTTTCAAAATTGCGGTCCCAGTCACATGCAAAAAAATGTGCGAGTTGCGTTACGTGTTGCAGTCAGCATCATAAATATTGTACACGATTTACACACATAAGTTATGTATGAGTTATGTTTATGATGCTGACTATACTTATGCAACTTGCTTCTCGACTGAGGTAAGATTAAATTGTATTATTAAATAAACGATCTTCAATTAAATTATGATGTTCTATGCTAAATAAATTTTATAAATGAAACATGATTTGATTTCACGTCCAAATCTATATGTTCAACTTGTACTTTTTTCTTGGAATAAAAGATAAAGTTTTACGAGTTCATTGTTGAATAATTTCAGTACGATTCTTTCATTGACGTTTATGCGGTGCATTGCTAATTTAAATCCGACAGGACGATAAAATTCAAATACATCTAAAATCTGCCATCTGGTTTACAAAGTCAAATCTTTTATCAGGCATTGAGTTAAAATACCACACCTGCGCCCATGTTATCCAACACGGCCGCTATCACAATCGCATTCCACATCTCTTTTTATCGCCATATTTACCATTTGAGAGATCGAAATGGTGATTGAGTACGATTGCGAATGTATGTGCTGAACAATAAACTTGCTGGCCATTTTTTTCTATCAAGGTCTCCCTTACTCGCCTAAAAACTTTCATGATGGGTTGGTAAGTAAAATAGGGAAGCAAGAAAGCCATTACTTGAATTGCTGGCTAATTGACAGAGTAGCCGTGTTAGAATATAATCATTGTAATTCCAGTCACAGTGGTAACAGCTGTAGATGGTGCGACGTTACTCATGCTGAACGGATTCTCTTTCTCCAACCCCTCGCCGATGCCTGGAGGGGAGAGGTGGTACTGCACTGGAAGGATCAGGTGGCAATGCACGGTTTGCCTCCATGTGAATGACGACTATGAGTTGGTTTCTATATCGCATGAACATACGCACCTACCACCAGTTTATGAGAAGACCAGCGAAGGACTCTTTGTCGAGACCGAGCCGTAGATTTAGAGATGAGGTTTTCGACGCTCAAATTGCTTTAGTAAAAATTGTATAGGAGACAACTGTTTAGCATTTAATGACTGGAGTTTTAAATACATCTTTATATTTTTTAGTATAACAATTAAAATTGACTATCGTCGCAATTCGGTCTGTCGTTATCGCTCAAAATTGATATCATTTCATAGAAACATTTAACAAAACTCATCAAATTGTTAAACATTTATTATGTGCTAATATACCTAATATATTATTACTTTTGAAAAAGACTAACACTAACCTGTCGTAAGGAACTCGATTAGGTATTACTAATTGGCAGATAAAGGTACGCCAGATGATGAGTTAGTGGAACATTGATTGATATTGATTGATCCCCTAAAACGATTGTCTTAAATGCCCTGTACTTACTTTAGAAAGTAAGAATAGGCCTGGAAATTCTAAAAAGACAGATGTCTACTCGCGATAACCTTAGCATTACTACTTAATTATACAAAATGTATGAAGATGTCTTTTAACTAACTTGTAATTATATGAAGATACTGCAAACTGAAAAAAATTGTAATCCATTCGGTGACACATTCAGTTTATTAGCTTTTAAATTCATGCATTTATAGTAACTTTAGTATGATCAACGATCATTTTTAATGTTGTATGTAACTAAGTAGCAATATGTACCTATCGTTAGTGTAAAAAATTGTGCAGGGTTGTTTCAAAATCTGCATTCTACATAGATTGATATAGTTATACTCACACATTTGAAGGAATATCCTGTGAAGTACAAATCAATTAGGTTAGTGAGAAGTCTGAAATTAATTACGCACTTATTTACTTTAAATTGACTTTGATTATTGATTAGATATTGCAAAATTATTTACATGTTCGAAAAACTTAAGTAATTAAGGAAGAAATCAATATTTTTAATGTAAATAAACACTTTTGTCTAACAAAGATTTGGTGTATTCTTGTGAAATGAACCCATCGTAAGTCTAGATCTATTTACTTAGTATTATAATAGACGTCCCACTGAGCATGAACGTTACAGAACTTTAAATTCATATATACCTAAGCCTAGGACCCATTTTAGAACAACACAGTGATTTAAGTATGGAAACATTAATTATTGTTTTAGCGCCCATCGAAAACGCTGCTCCAGTCAGTAATAACGACAACATACAAAATAGTGACTCGGAATCCCAAGACCACACAGATCCGGGTAAGTAGTAATACTAACCTTTAAGCTAACGTTTAACATGGTAAACCTCCGCGACGCGCCAAGCGCGCACTGGGCGCTTTTTTTTATAAGAAGGGGCCAAACGAGCAGTCGGGTCACCTGATGGAGAGTGATCACCATCGCCCAGGGACACCTGCACGACGTAAGGGAATCACAAGTGCGTTGCTGACCTTTTCATGAAAAGGTAGGCTCGCTTTTTAAAGATCCCTAAGTTGTACCGCTCGGGGAATGTTGGAACTAAATTGAAAATTCTAAATTTACGATTTGCTTTTGTTTTTTTGATGAAAGACTTGCACAAAGTTAGTTGGTACTTGCGACATCTTATCTTATCTTAAACTAGGGGTCCCTACGGATACACTTCGACCCATTCGTGGATCTTTTGTGTAATACTCGGTACTTGCGACATAGTTCTAGTGTTTCGCTACTTCAGAGGTATTCAGGTTTATTGATATAAATCTATGACCATAGAACCGAAGGATACCACTTGATCAGAATAATTTGTATGACTCTACAGGACACTTTGTCATTGTTCAAATGTTTATTTCTTATTGCAGGTGGTATAATGTCCGAAATAAAAGAAATAAGGTCCCTAGTTATGTATACAGTTCACATGGTTCGCAAGATCGAACAATTATTGCAAATCAGATGTCAGTCTCCAACAAAGAAAAACCTTTTACCAACTTTACCTGTAAATGAATTAACACATCTCAAGACATTAGAAGAAAATTTGTCTGATGAAAATATTAAGCAACAATTGGTATGTATATCCTCTTGAACTTAATTTTTTATTAATACATAGCTAGTAATGAATGGTTTTTCATTAGACACATACATCTACTCGCGCCTGTATCCTGCTATAATATTACTATACTATTCCTAATCCTGCCGCTATGCAGCAGACAACACTAAAAAACTGCGTTAATAATGTTAATATGTTGATAAGTATATTTTATAGTATATTGTATGTCATACATGATAATTTTTTTGCAGTTTGACTTTCTTAGATTCACTGGTGGCAGTAGAGAAAGAGAGTGTGTGAATCGTAGCTTGGAAAAGATTTTTTCTAATAATCTGGCACAATTGTGTTCCTGGACTGGAAAGAAACAGAACTTCAAATTGTCAACTCTACAATTAATGGCTACATTGAAACGTAAGTTTTTTGGTGTCGTTAAATTTTCGTCACCAGACCCTTCATTGGTGAGCGGCAACCCAACATACACCAGATATATAGATACTTGTGGCGTTAATCGGAAAACCGAAGTACAAGAAGTGCTATCTTTTATTACTCGATTATTATCTGCGCCAATCCAAGTTCGTTAAAGTGCCTACAATAAAAACCAATAATTTGTTATGAAGTCTATCTGGTAATATTATCTGACTGACAACGCACAGCCTAAACCACTGGAGCTAGACTTGAAATTTGCAAATATATTCCTTGAAGACCACAGAAAAGTGTATAAAAGGAAGGATTTTTTTAAATTCCTATGGGATGAGAAATAAAAGGGGTTTATATTTTCTCTTGAAATTAGCCCGATCTCTGTAACTGTAGAGAGTCTTCAAATTTGGTGTGCAAGTGTATCTACTACTACGAATAACAGCTATAAATTGTTCAACGATTATTAGGAATTTCCTTAGGGTAGGAAGTAAAGAGAATTATTTTAAACCAGCTGAATAACTGTTACAGATGCTTGAGATTTGGCGTATACATATATTTTGTCATCACAGAGACACCAAGAAGGGATTTTCCATAATTCCCACAGGATAGGGAACTGGACTAAATTTTTACTCTTCCACGGGGGCCAAGTTGCGGGATATAAGCTAGTTAGTTACATTACCTACTATATTTTTTATGTTATTTGTTTCAGTTGCAGTGAAAGAGAGTTTCCCGAATATGACTGATGAAAGTTTTGTACGGCATGTCATGAGCTGGTTCCAACACGCAACTACTAGACTTAAACGACACAATAAAGAGTAGGCATATACCTAGCAGGGGAAAACAATGGTAAAAATGTATTGCTTTTCTATTTTAATTTATCGTTTTAGACTAGTAACGTTTTTTTAATGGCCGGCACATGTGGCAAATTCTTATCGTTTCTGAATGGCAATTGAAAACTTTGAAAAAAATGTTGAATTGTTTTTTACAGAAATGCAAAGATGGAAGCTCAATTTTCTTTCAGAACATATATGCTATAATAAAAAAAAATGGAATGGAATTATAATTTTTAGAGAAAACTCATATTTCATGATTTCGGAATTTATTTTTTCCCGGCTGAACCACTAGGATTTTATCAACAAAACTTGGCACAATATTATTAGATGTAAGTAACTATAGAAAAAAACCAGCTCTTAATCATGAAGGGCATTTTTTCTTCCCTTATCCTGCTACAGCCTTTTATTCGGTATAATCCTCGTAGCCCCACTGTTATAAAAAAGTCTAATTACACTCCACCAGGTCGACGGAACCCCGCTTTCCATTCCGTTTGCCCTTCGGGCATTTGAAGATACCTAACAAACCTAACCTAATTTTATTATCTCTAGTGAGGATTTGTATAACAGTAGGGCCACGAGAACTAACTTTTTTATTCATAGAATAAGTACTTAAGTTACTAATTAAATATAAATAAATTAAATAAATAAAATAAATTTGACAAAATTGGCTAAGAATTTTTTTTTGAAGAGGTGCAAATATAAAAACATAGGTACAGCTAACACTAATTCTATGCAAGCGCAAATAAACAGAACCGCAGTATTATTTTTTGGCAATGTCAAAGGTGACAGTAGACATAGTTTTTTTTTTTTAATTTTAAGCTAGTTCTAGGCACGAAGTTTATCAGCCATCTCACAAATGTCATATCGACCACTTAAAAAATATTTCTAATTAATAATAGGAAATAAAAATGAAAAAGCTGCAGTTCCTCGATTGTTAAGACGTCGACTGTGGAAAAAAACATATAATTAACACCTCTTCAAAAAACTTCTCCTTACTCCACCATGCTTCTTGCAATTTGATAGTTTTTTTATTTTATTTTGTTCAGTTTTTTTAAATATCCCGAAATTTTTCCTTTAAGTTTGGTCAAGTATTTTAAAAAAAACACAAATGATAGACAATTCCAAGTGTATTAAAAAACTCCTCTGGTTAATACTCGATTCGGCTTCGCCCCCGTTCCAGTACCTTTTTTTTTCAAAATTTTACTATAGAAACCTTGGCCAAACAGTAAGAAACACAAAAAAAAAATCGAATTCAGTATAGTGGTTTAGAAGTTATGCGCGTACACACATTTCGACGATTCATTTTTATTTATAATAATATGTTTTTCTCTATGCAAATACTTCTTAGTTTAAGGTATGTGTAACACCGATGATCTCCGCATTTTATCTTTCTTTAAAAGTTGCCAGCATGTGCTGTCAAAATAGTATTTGCTTTAGATTTGAATACGGGGCTGTTCCATCACTGTCTGATAATATCTATCTTATTTGTCAGACAGATATGGTTCCGTCTATTTATTACTACGAAACGGACAGAGACGGCTTCTTTGCTATCTGAGACTTAAGAAGCCATCAGTAACTTATCAGACAGTGGTGGAAGAGATGTATCAGCATAGAGTTTAAAAGATAGAAACCTCTTGTTTTGATGTCGAATACCTTTTCGGTATCATCAACTCAGTATGTTTTTGTATTAGTTTAAGAGTCTGTGTATTTTTTGATGTCGAATAAAGTTATGTCTATGTCTATGTCAATAATAATATTTGCTGTAATTTGAACATAATCTAACAACTAATATGTCTGTATATAGTAACTATATATATACTATGTGGGTGTATGGCTTAAGATTAAGTGATGTATCAGCATAGGCTGATAGGACGAAGAAAACTCTTTTACTTTTTGATGATTTTCTTAAAATACTTATTATTTAGACATGTCCAAATAAGTTTTTCTTTTTTTTATTAACTCCAGCTCGAACCTGCAACAGCCTATATAAATGCCTTTATAAATGCCTGAATCTTTTTTATCGATAGGAATAACCTTCCTTACTAAACTATTTTTTTTTAATTAATTAATGTTACTAAAAAATCCAATATTTTTTTGGTTGATAAAGAAGGTTATTTTTGTATAAAAAAACGTTTCAAGGACTTTTTATCATTTGGTTTTGTATTAACTAGTTAATGCAGTGTTAAACAATAGAAAATAAATACAATTTTTAATAAGATATATTTTAATTTCACTCACTTTTTAATATTGATAGTTAAAGGCTCTCTATTATCCATACAATATTATAAAAAACGCGAAAGTGACTGTCTGTCTTTGCCTGTTTTCTATTTCATTACTGCAAATCTGCTTTACCGAACTTGATGAGATTTAACTAGAAGATAATATGAACGTTGAGGAATAAAATTGCATAGTTTTTCGAGGACCATGTCGCGGGGAAGCAGCTAGAGAAGTAAAAACATCGTCGTTTTTCTAAATTAAAGAATTCAATCATAACTTGATTATGAGAAGCAATTTACACTTTTGTAAGCTGGGTGCAGTAAAAAGTATATGATTATGGAGTTTAATATCTACTCTGTTAATTTTTCAGCCGAAAATGTATTCTTAACCAGCGGCAGAAGCGTTCTAATGTTCCGGGGATTTTCCTTCAGCAACCCTAGAAAGCTGACCAGTGTGCAATGTTGGAGATGCTCGTGCAGAACCGCCACACGCTGCAAGGTCTACATCCACGTGGACCCCAACCTGCGTGTTGTCAAAACTGCAAATGAACACAACCACAACCCGCCGAACTATGACGTTGCCAAAGGTGGAATATCGTTGACTTGGAGCAGAAAGGGTCGATGTCAAAACTGATTCTCTAGCCTTGACCTGACTTAAGTTCTTGCGTCTCCTAGATGTGATAGAGGGCGTCCACAGTGACTCTCTATGCCGGGAGGCCTTGAGCATCGCGTTTTCTGTTGTAGGTATGAAATGTATTGAAAGTTTAATTATTTAATTTTATACTAAACATAACACTCTCTTTTTGGAAATATACTGTGAAGCTGTTGTATTTTAATGTGTTTTCCTTTCATCGCATATTATTTTGCGTGTAAAATAAATTGAAATTACACCGCCATAGTCGATTTTTTGTAATATTTAACCAGAAACCTAAAAAAGCGGGGCTTTGATTGTGGAGGACTGTGGTTAGATCATCAAAGAGTTGTTGCATGAGCACTCAAGATTTTTGGTCCCTTTTGCTACCTGATAAGTGGAAATGTGAGGCTGGCAAAGATGTATATATAAGAAAACTTGTTGATGACTCTTTAGAATGGCGTTCTGTAACAACGTTATACAAGTAACTCTGGCTGGCGACATCGAAACTTAATTCCAATAACTACGCTGACTAGCAAAAATCCCTATAAATTGTAATTGTTATTTTTTGCTGTAGGTAGCGTATTGTACACTCCAGTTTTATCTACTGTAGCGAAATGCGCTACTATAAAATTATTTTCATTTGCATTTTTGTTGTTCTGGTTCGGTTGCACGTGGTTCAAAACAATAATTATCTAGATTGTTTTCAAGTTCTTCAAAGCTTTAAATATTCTTTCCCCTTTCTCTTAAAAAATACTTTTGCAGTCAACTTTTTAGGTTTTTTTTCTTGTTATTTTTACTGTTTAGTGTAACAATTTTTCCTTTTTTTAGACACTTCTATCATGAATAGAAAAAGAAGAAACAAGGAGCGCTTGGAAAAAATAAAAATAGCTAGACGTAACAGATACGCTAAAATAAAAGAAGACCCAATATTGTATGCGTTAGAAAGAGTAAAGGAGAAGTTAAGATATCAAGAAAGGAAAGATAAAAAGCAATTAAAAAGTATACATGACATGTCTCCTCGTGAACAACGTGAAAGGCGAAAAAAATGGCGCGAAGCATCTAAAAAACACCAAGACAAAAAAAAACTTGAAAAATTAGAACTGTAGTTCCTGAGGTAGTGATACTCAAATCAATTAGTGACTTAATAAAAACAAAGCAGATGACGCATTGGTCCCAAAATCTTCTCTGTACTCTAACCTTGAATATCTTAAGACGCGGACTCGAGACCGTATGATCTTTCATTCCGAGATAAAACTCCTATATAACTGTATTATATTTGTCATTACCACTGACTTGTTATCATAATCATTCCAAAATAATTCATTCTGTGAACAAACCAACATCCGTCTCGCAATTCCGCTACCCTACCCCAGGTGCAAGACGTTGGAAGTACAAACCTGCTAACTTTAAAACTTTAAAAGCTGATGTGATCGTTGTTTTTCTGTATATTAGGTATCCTAGTAGTTTCCTACGCTTTTTAGTAAAGTAAAGATCTTGACCAGTAGTTCGTACCAAAGCTCGTAGACTTAAATAGGTAGACTGGCCATTCTTTAGCAAATGCTTTGTAATCATTTCTTTTTTATTTTTATTTTACGTGCAATTCTTTATTTTTAGTTTCAGTAGTGACTTTGTCTACTGGTAAAACCCTGCTTATTGTTAACGGTTACACTTTTAAGAAAGGATTTAACTTCACTGGCGGGTCAAGGTGGTGGTGTAATGAGGCTGGCCAGAGAAAATGCGATGTTTATGTGCACGTAAATGAAAAATTTGAACTTCTTTCATCAAGTATGAAACATAACCATGATCCTATACTCTGTCGTGTGTTCCAAGAACGAATAATGTAGGAAGGTCTTCATGTGAACTACTTTTGCATGCAATTGAGTACCTATATTCTTTTCAAATATTTGAATTGTCTTTACATTGTACAAATTATTACGAAAAATGTTTGTTGTATTCTTGTTGTTGATTTACGTTAATAAAACTTGACTGATTTTGAATTCCGTTATGTTGTCTTAAATTAAAGCTAAGTGTGTTATGTTCGTTGTCTTTTTTACCTCGTATGACCTCAAATTGTACTTAAATGTGTAAGTTTTATGTTGTTTTTTGAGAAGACAGTTGTAGTGAGGTAATATGAGAAACCAATTTGAAAAATGTTTGTCGACAATTTATCTTTCATTATTAACTTGAGTAATCTGAAATTATTTATAAACATGTTTCTAAGTTTTACTTGTTAATTAAATAAAAATATGTAACTACTTTTGTTTTCTTTATGTTATGTTTATATATTACTTAATAAAAATCCTGCCAATGTCTAAACAACCCTATTATTGTCCACAGATGATTTAGATGAAAACATGGATTTAGAAACTCTTATTGCTTACAACGAAGCATTGGAAGATGAAGAAGAGGACGAAAACGAAGATCTTGCAGTAATAGAAGATGAAGATAGCGACGACGTTGCCCTCTTCGTGCAATCCCGGAAAGGACATACAATACTCCAATACAACGGCCACAGATACAGAAAAACTTACAGATCCAAACATGGTGTTAGATGGAACTGCTCTACTAACAAGCGATGCACAGCATTCCTGTATTTAAACGATAATGATGAAATTATAATGGCGAATAAGATTCATCAACATGAACAACCTGTCAACGAGAACATTGATGCTGATCAAACTGGTACGTAACATACGCCTTTACCAAAATAATTTCAGCTACATTAAACTTTGATATGGAAATGGTCACTTTATTGTCTCAATGTTTATTACTCATTGTTTTCAGACACGGCTGTCGTAATCACGTCTAGAAAAGGCAAAGAGATGCTTCTCTTCCGCAAGTACACGTATCGGAAGCAGTACACCAAAGCCAACAGGACGCGGTGGGTCTGTTCCACGCTGAAGAATTGTCGTGCTTGCGTCTTCACTGATGACAATAACTTCATAACATCAGCTTTTGAGGAGCATTGTCATAATCCTCCTAAGTATTACCTCAAACCAGATCACGTGTTAGAGGCAATACGAGAACCTGTTGTTGGTGAATAATTTTAAATACTTGTAGGAAATGAATATGTGTTGATTAGGTGAATGGTCTTTTAACTAATGCCCTGAACCGTATGAGTTATGAGATCTGGTTACTTAGCTTAAGTTGTTCATGGTATTTGATTTAACTCATAGAAAATAACTTTTTTTAGTGACTATCTTTCTTTGTACTTTTTATGATGGACGAACGAAGTAACAATCTCCCGGCGAGGTTTAAAACTATCTGGTAATGTTTTACAAGCTCTAACTACCTATGTATAGATACTTTAATTCACTTGTTGGATAGGTTGTACTTGCTCTTGCAAGTCGAATATAATTCCGCTTTCAGCTTTTATTTGTGGGAAACTAAATTAGTTGTCCAGCAAGAGTTATGCTTAAAAATAAGCTCATTTTCTGACATCTGTATATTGGACATTTGCACATTTTAAAATAATTGTTTTATATTTTATGCTTCCTCGGCACTGACTATTTTCAACGAATATTTTATTTTTATATGACAATGAAAAGTTTCCTGCGTACCTAGTTTGTTTATATTTTTGTATTTGTATAGTGAAAAACTTAGTTAAGATGGTGGAAATTGCAGTTTCTTTCAATAAGTATCTAAGTTAGATGTTCTGGTTTTAAAGAAATTATGGTCATATAGTTGTTTAAATACAAAATTTGGTTATGGCTTTGAAATTATATTCAATGGTGTTTAGAATTTTAACGTACCTACTGTCGGTAGTATTTAATTAAATTTCGTTCTCTGTTCGATTTTCTTGTTGCGAATATGTACACAACTACTATATAAACCAGTATATAGAATTATTTAATTATTATTAATTCACAATTACTTTATTAAAAATTACAAAAATCAAGCGAGCCTTTTTTTCATCAATTATTATTGCATATTTTTCAAATTTAATAAATACGTGTTGTACGCCACATAACCTGTATTACCTACATTCACTATGTTTCCAGGACCGATTCAAGTGACTTCGAAACGTGGTCGTCCACTGTTGGTCTACAGGGACTATACGTACTCCAAACATCCTTACCCTTTGAAGAATGGTTGGAGATGGTACTGCTCCAAGGTCAAGAGTTGCAGGGCATACATATTCACAGATAATGACAATAATTTGACAGACGTCAGAGGAAGGCACGAACACGAGCCAGTGTCTAATGTCTTCGAGTGGACTCAAATATCAGGACAACCATTCCGACCGCCTAGATTTAAATGATCCTTAGACATGTTTACTTGCTTAGTAATATTTATTAGGTACCTACTGTAAAACACTTATGAGAGGATTTGCATTTAGCTTGGTTTTAAAATCGCGACTTCTCTGATCCATCCAACCGAGAAGCGAAGGGACGCCATTACTGTGAGACTGTATGATACGAACTTCGAATAGGATTTCAAAATAGACCCCCCCAGGTGTATGTCATAGGTGCTTTGTGGGTGCTACTTAATACGATATGTTAGTTGTTTGCATTTATTATATGGCTATGATTTTAGATTCAACGTAGTTTATCTACTGATGTGAGCCTAGTTGCAATTTAGGTTGGAATTATATTTAAAGTTAGAAAGCTTGCTGCATTTGTTGTACTTTTAGATATGTTGTTAAAGTTCTTAAGTAATCATTTTCATACCTATTATTAATAACAAATCATTTTAAGGGTTCCATGTCAACGGGGCCTTATTACTGAAGTTCTGTTTGCCTGTCTGTTCGTCTGCCAAAGGACTGTATCTAATGAACTGTGATAGCTGAACATTTTAAATTTTCATTTTGTTCATTGCTCAGTGGTAGGTATGATGGGTAGGTACCTATTTTTTATATGAAAATTGGAGTTCATGTGACCTTAGCAAATACTTGCTAGTTTTCTTCAGAATACCCAAAGAAATAGATTATGATCATTATCAATTGTTAATTCATGGTACCTATAAATATGCAACTAGTTTTAACTGCTTATTATTTTTAGTGTATTTTAGTAGAATAATTAATAGATAATGAATTACCTTTTTAATAAATGTTGTATTTTTATATTGTGATATTATTGTTTTATTTCATTTTAATCACCATTTTAGCCGTAATTTTAAGATTTAATCGATTACATATTTTTGGAAAATTTACATCAACGTTACTTTTAGAAAGTGTCCAAGATATATATTGGGGACGTGCGAAGTGTACGGTGGGGGTATAGAAAACGATCACAGCGCATGCCGTGGCAGACATGTGCAACTATAGGGGAAACTTGTCAATGTTGCTTATGAAAATGGGTCATTATTAAACGTTTGGCGAATTATGTTGGCTCGTATTAAATAACTATTGCCATTAGTTCTTTGTTTTTCTACATTCCTAACGAGTTTTGCTAAAACCGATTTATTACCTCTCATAGCATGGTTAGGGAAACTTATTTTGTGTTTTACACTCTACTCTATTTTTTATAATGTCATTTTTTCCTATTAGATACTGTTTGTAATAAATGCCTCTAAAAATACTATTTATTGCCTTTCTATATATATTATTTATTGACCTAATTTTATATACAGTAATAAGGATTTGTCATTCACTATTTGACTAAATCCCCTAAAGTTGCGTTTGCGAGATGACGCTACTGTCGTGCACAGAGCCAATATATAAATTAGGTATCTCACTTGGACGATATGCAAAAAAGGGATATATAAGCATTCGGAAAAAATGTTCAAACGGAATCGGTACCTACCTAAACTGCCAGGAAAAATCTTTTTACACGCCGACTAAATATTCTAATAAAGAACTAGCTTTTGATTCCATTTTCCACCTGTACGCCCACAATTTTGCTAAATGTGGCCTGTAGGTACCTGTTACCTTAGGCTCTGTCTACCCCGTAAGGGATGAAGACGTGATTTGTGTGTGTGTACTAGCTGTTGCCCGCGACTTCGTCCGCTCAGAATATAGCCTATGACACTCACGAATAACATGCCTTTCTATTGGTATAAGAATTTTCAACATCGGTTCAGTAGATCCAGAGATTACCCCCTATAACCTCACAAACTTTACCTCTGTATAATATTAGTATAGACAATTTATGTCCATGGAACTGTAAATTAACTGTAGCCAATTGGATTTGATTTTAGGATTTCATTATTCAAGTAAAAGAAGACCACTTACTGCTGCTGAAAGGGTGCGGATGTATAGAGTACGGCTGAAAAATGATCCTGAAAAGTACGAAATATGGCGCCAGAAACATGTAAAGCATTCTAGAGATAGCTATCGGAAGAAAATTACCACAATGAACGAGGCAGAGCGAGAACGACTCAGAAACCAGTGGAAGGCCAGTAAAGAGAGAAAAAGAAAAGCTCAGAATATTGTAAAGATTGAGTTTGCGGAAGATGATCAAAAACTTTAGTCTTCTGTGGAATATACTAATCTGAAATGATCGATTTTCAAGGATTTCTCACTTTAAGGGGTTAAGAAATATGCGACAAAACATTTTTAAATGCTGCTTGTAATAGTAAACGTCTATTTTAAGATATAATATTGTCAAAATTGTATATTAATAAATTTAACGTTTTCTGCACTATCTGCAATATTTTCTCTCATCTGTCGCAGTCACAGAAGAACAAGCGTTCTTCCTTACCAGAGTAAACATATTTATTTCTACTTGTTTAAATACTCCATTTTATTCCTGCAGTAAGAATACTACAATCGAGGAGAGGTCGACCATTGCTTATGATCAACAACTTCACGTACACCAAGAGCGGCTGTTCTAAAAGTGTGAAGAGATGGGTGTGTTCTTCTAGCAGGTCAAAACATTGCAAGGCCTGGGCCACTACTAGTCTTAACGACAGTTGTGAAGAGATCGTGGAGATTTCAGAGGAACATAATCACGGAGCTCCTGCGTTTCATATAAGTTCAGACGGTAGTTTTATTAGACTATGAAATGTTGAATTGACAACAACCAAGGGTGTCGCCAGCCGATAATCAATACTAGCAGTATAGAGGATGGGAACAGTATGGCAGCACTTGAATATCAATATCAACATTGTCAGAAAGGCTACATTTTTCGATTATCTAGAGAGAGGGGGCAGCACTCCCCTGCCCCCCCTTAACGACTCCCTTGGCAACAACTGTTCAGATTCTCATTTTGTTAATAACAATACGTCCCATTTACGTCGCTTTCAGTATTTTTGTATTAATGATCTCAAAAACTGGGTATGGCTAAGTTTTACTATTTTGTAATTTTTTCTATGAATAATAATTAGGTATAACAATAAAATATGTGAAAGTAAACAACTATTTCATTTTAGTAACACACGCTTAGCGTACCAATATGGCGTGTCGTCAGGCAAGCCGAAGCTAGTGTGGCTACTTTTTGCAAATAAATGTAGGAGGCAACACTAGGTATAGGTATAAATGTAAGTGGGGATCGTGTTCTATGGACGCCACGCCAAAACCTACCAATTCGTACCTATTTTTTTGTGGAATACATTCTTATTATTTTGCTATGTATTTCAGTGGAATTGGTTAAAACGAGACGAAAAAAAAGTAGAAGAAAGCCCGGCGCAAGAACTTATGGAAATTATTCTGCAGAAGTTCTCCGGTTAGCTATGGAAGTAGTTCAAAATAATATTATGTCGTCACGCGCCGCGGAAGAAAAATTCGGCGTGCCCCGTAGAACTATTCTAAATAAGATAAAAAAATTGCACACCGGATCGTGGGGGCATCCAAGGAGACGGAATGGAAAGTCTGAGGATTGATGAGGTGCGAGATTTATTTATTTGTTATGAGATGAAACAATGTGCATCCTTGTGGCAACGATGAAACTTAAAAAATATTTTCGATGTGTGTTACTTGTTGACAACTTATTTAGACAAACGGGATAAAAAAAATAGAATACATGGTGTACCTAACCTAGTAGGTACTCCGAGACGGCCGACCGAGCAAATGAGTGTGCGTGTCGCGACACGAGTGTGCCCGCAGGCGCGCGAAAACCCCGACTGGTGACTGCTAGACAATCTCAAGTTGTCGCGCGCTGTAGGTGTTTATGTGTAAAACTAAAGCGATCCAATAAGGGTTTTGTTTCGAGATACGGAACCTTAACAATGGCTTTAGATCGATATTTTTGATCCGATGATTAGAGGTACCATAGCTTGCCAAATAGCTAAGAGGGCTGGATTGACGCCTTCTTTTGACAGTCTTCTCTTCCAAGAAGACGCTGTACAAATCTTGGTCGTCCAGGTACAGTGGGGTGGGGCTAGGGTTGCCAACTATACTGTTTTAAACAGTATTCTACTGTTTTTCACTAAATTATACTTTTTACTGTTTAACAAAAAAAAAGTATACAAAATACTGTTTTCAGCATCAAAATGTAGACACATTATTATGTGTTACATTTAGACGCTCACAATTTTTTTTATTTAGTCAGAGGGCGCACATTACACTGCTCAGTGCAGCGCAGCCACAAACATATCGCACTGAGTTTCTGAACGAATCTGTAGTGTCAAATATTCAAGGCTGTCAGCTGTCACTCACTGACAGACATGCGAGTGTGTGTGTACGTACGTTCTCAGAATCTATCCGTTTTTTTGCGTGGACCTTGTTTGTTTTTGTAATAAATCTTTAATTAAATTATTTATTTTTTAAATCTTTATTAAAGTAATTAAATATAAGTAATACAGTGATAAGTTTAGTGTACAAAAGATGGAAAGTGACAACGAATTATCTACTTCTACAACGCCAAGAAAGAAAGCCAAACTGTCGAAGGTACAACAAAAATATAAGCACGAATGGGAATGCCAATATGACTGGTTAACTAATGATCCTCTGTGCGAATTTAATGCTAAATGCAAAATATGCGCTTTAACATTTACTATTTCTCACGCAGGTGTTGGACAGGTTTGGTACTTTCGTTTGCATTTGCTTGATTTCCACTTATCTATTTTTTGACATGCTTAAATTATTAGACATTAAGGTAACTATTTTACATAATATATATATATTTCGTTTCTGTTTTTTAAGGTTAAACAACACTTGACCAGCAAAAAACATAAAGCAAAAATGGAAATGAGAAAATCTAGTGGATTGTTACAAAAGTTTTTTCCTAAAACTTCTGCTTCTACATCAGGCTTGTCTTCCCCTTCTAATGAAGATACCAAGTTAACAGCGGCCGAGTTAGCGATGACATACCATACTGTCAAGCATAATTTATCGTACAGTAGCCAGGACTGTGGTATCAAATTAAATAAGATTATCTTTGTCGATTCAAAAACAGCCACTAACTTACGATTGGCTAGGACAAAAATGGAGGCATTAGTGACCGAAGTTCTTGGCCCACATTCCTTGCAGTCTGTTATTGACCAGTTAAATAAAGACAATGTATTTTACTGTCTACAAACTGATGCCTCCAATAAAAAAAATATAAAATTGTTTCCTCTGGTAGTTCAATATTTTACTCCTAAAAATGGAATACAACAAAAATTAATTGATTTCTATGAAAATCCAGATGAATCAGCCAATGGGATGTTTTCAGCCATTAAAAACTCTTTAGAGTTTTATCAACTTCCTTTCAATCAATTATCTGGTTTTAGCGCAGACAATACAAATGCAAATTTTGGACATAATCATTCATTATATACAAACATCTTAGAAGTTGTGCCAGACTTAATAAAAGGAAATTGTCATGCCCATATTGTGCATAATTCAGTAAAAAATTCTATGAATTGTTTAAATTATGATATTGAAAACATTATATTAAAAATCTATAGTCATTTTTCTGTTTCTGCATGCAGAAGGGAAGAATTAAAAAGATTTGTAGCGGTTGCTGAAGGAGAATTCCATGAAATAAAAAGACACATAGGAACTCGTTGGCTATCTCTTCTACCAGCAATTGATACAATTTTACTTAATTGGACACCAATTTGTAATTATTTTGTTAGTTTGGATGTTGACTGTCCAATGGTTATACAAAATTTATTAATGTTAGATGATAATGGTAAAAATAATGTGATTTATAGTTACCTTCTTTATGCTAGTCACATACTAAATGTTTTCAATAAAACAATTAAAAAATTAGAAGGAAATAATGTAACTATCTTAGATGTTTATAACATTATGACTGGTTTAAAGACTGAGCTAATTCAAAGAAAAAATGATAAGTATTTTGGCCATGAAACAAAAAAAGTTTTAAATATTATTAGAGAGTCATCCCAAGAAGTTTTTGATAGAACTATAAATAACTTCATACTTTTTATTGAAAAGGCTAATTTGTACTTAGAAAAATGGTTTGATTTCAGTCAGACTAACTGGCTTTCTTTAATTAGCTGTTTGTCATTAAAGTCTGCAGTCACGTTTGATCATTTTGAAAAAATTATAGAGAATCTAAATTTGTATAGACTTAATATTGGAATGGACGATTTATATTCTGAAATAACAAATTTTAAAGTAATTTATGAAAAAGTATCTGAAGATAAAGATTTTCTTGAAATGAGTACTAGCCAAAAGTGGAGCCATTTATTAGTAAACACTTCAGAAGAATTTAAAAATATAATTAAAATTGTCTCATATCTACTTTCTGTTCCCGCCACCTCAGCATTTACTGAAAGAGTTTTTTCAGTAATGAATGCTAAGTGGCGAGATGATAGAAATAAAGCATCTATCAATTTAATAAAAAATGAGCTCCTCATTTATTTTAATTTCAATTTTGATTGTAATGAGGCATATGATGTTTTTAAAAACGATTGTAAATTAGTAAGTTGTGCGAGAAGCTCCAAAAAATATGTATTTAAAAATAATAAATAAATACTGTTTGTTTTGCTAAAATACTGTTTAATAATCTTCATAGACCTGAATATACTTTATTTCTTGTAAAAAAAGTTGGCAACCCTAGGTGGGGCGTGGTCAGGGCATGCAGGGGTAAGGTGACGCGACGTAACACAATAGGGAATATTCATGATTTTTGTCATGGCTTTCATTAAAAGCTCATTAATGTAATAAACAATATAAAAAAAAACCGAGATATAAGCACAATCAAAGATTTATTTATTTTATCTCTATCTCTTTCTAGAAAATCGGAATTTTAATATGGAGTTTATATAGAGGATATGACAAATAACGTCACATGTCATATCGGTTCTCTCTTTCTAATCGCTGACTAATTAGTAGTTTAACTTTAGTAGTCTTTACTTCTTTACCGATATTACTTTTATTTTACTTTTTGTCATCTTTTCTACGATATTTTCATATTTTATTAAGAAAATTGATATTTTTTAAAATGCATATTCCCTATTTGTTCGTGCTGCCTACCCTGGAGACCACCCTCTGCACGTCGTAGCCAAGGTACCAATAATAATTAATTACTCTATTGACGCAACCAGTGTTTTTAAATCAATAAAAAATATTTTCACAATATAATTTGCACATTTGTAAAATTTCCGCCAACTTTATCAGCCAAAGGTTCAATTTTAACGGCTTAGAAACCTTAGAACGTCAAAGGAAATTTGAGGTAACGAGCCTATCAGGGTCGGCAACACACTCATAACGCCGTACGTTATGACTGTCTATGGGCGGCAGTGATTGCTTTCCATCAGGTGACCTACGTGCTCGTTTTCCTCTACCACATAAAAATATAATATATTTGAGTTATTCCACTCTTGGCTGGCAATGCATCTGCAATCCCTTGTAGCGGGTATCCATGGGTGGTGCTCACTTACCACCAATTGCTCGTTTACCGCCGTTTCATAAAAAAACCTGCATTCTACAGAACCCTCTGTGCCTTAAATGGGTCTTTACGTCAATTGTTTTATTTATATCGTCATCCTCGTCGTTATTCGAATTTCATATCTTAATGACTGATATCTGACTGAAACACGCATTCATACATACATTATAGTAATCTGATTAATAGCTACCAGGTCCTGACTGAGCAGGCGCCTCGCGAGGCAGCAATTTTCTGTTCGATTTTGAGCCTTCTGTCAAACGAAATCATGCCTCATGCAGCTGTCTCGCGAAGCGGCTTACCCAGTCAAGATCTGGTTAACCGGCTTCAAAAATAGGAGATTTGCGGTTGCGACAATGGCGGGTTCCGTCGGAAAAAGACTTGTTTATGGACGACCTCATAGTTCGTGTACAAATATACCTGGATATTTCAAATCAAACGGGGCCTCGAGATATCAGGTATCAAGTCAGTCCATCAAGTCTCAGTGCGTCGAAATGTATATTTATTATATTATACTTACTTTTTATATTAGTAGGTAGTAGGTACTAATTTGCTACCCAATGTAAAATGATCTTATTATTACAGCATAAACAACAAAAATCTAAATGAAAATGCAAAACTTGGAAAGATACTTAATTTGTTTTATTATTATCTAATAATCTCATTTACCTAAAATAAAAAATATCAATGCTAATCACAAAAATCAGTCTTACAATAAAACAATAAAAGTATCTTGAGCAATAAATAACCACAGGTTGACATGTTGACAGTTAACAAATAGAGCAATATTTGCTTGCCAAGTAACATTGTTTCATTACTCATTACTATTACCTGAACTTACAGAAATAGATTACTAGTAAAAATAAAAAATAGGTACATTTTGCATTTGGTGCTTAATTACCAAAATGTTAAACTGTCTCTGACTTATTTCTTTCTTTTATTGGTTGTCTGGTAGAGATTGCTAATAAGCAATAAGCCCGCCTATTGTCTACCTTCTTTGTTTCTGTATTGTTTTGTACTGATTTGTGGTGTTCAATAAAGAGTATTTGTATTGTATTGTATTGTATTGTAATGTTCAGTCTTTATTAAGTCTTTTTAATTAGCAGTCAACAGCTCAAATCTAAAGTAGTCTTAACAATAAATCTTATTAATTGAACACACAATAGTGATTGGTAAAAGTATGTCTTAAAAAATATTTTGTACTTTATTCATAGTATTATTAATTTGTATAAATCAATAAAAGACATTTACTAACTGCCACTAATTTTTGACAGTCATTTATATAAAGAAATATATAGTAAGTCATTTATATGAAGAAATAATATAAAGAAAAAAATTACTTTACTAACAATTAAAATAATAAGAGGTAGTACAAAATGAGGTATTTCAGTCTTAAAATCAGTCTTCTTATTGTGATAAATGTTCAAACAATTTTGAATGATCCATCGTTGCGTCTATAGAATCCCGGAGCTGGATGGTTGTGAGAGTTGCGGACACGTTGTATTACATTTCCTAGTCGGTGCACCACAGTTGTGACATCCACATGACATCCAGTCTTAGTACGAGATGTACAGTACCACTGCTTCTTTCCATATGCCAATTTATTCTTCAATCTGAATGCAAATCCGTGGTGGACCAAAATCAAACTTCCTTTTCTTGTAGGTACAAAGTTAGCAACTGAAAGAAAAGTGTCTATTAATAAATGTGTTTCACTTTTCAGTACTTATTTTGCGCTAAAGATTACCAATAACTAAATCATCACTACATATTTTAGCATTACTAATGAAATAAAACACACTTCTTTTTATTAGACTTTCTTTAATGTTTTTTAAGTTAAACTGTATCGATGGTGAATGAGTATGACTATTTTTCAGTCACTGAAACACTTAACGCAAGTTAAATACAGCTTTCGAGTAACATTAGTCGTCATGTTGGCCGCAGCTAAAACTTTTGACTAAGTTCCTGATACACATAACCTTATTTTTTAAGTGTTGAGAATAATGTTTTCTAAAAGTTCACAAACTGTAACAGTAGCACAATAACTCTAATTTATTGAAACAATTGAACTTTCACAGTTATAAAACCTAAAAACAAAACAAACAGTCGACGCGACTTCGATGACAGACATGGCATGATGACAGCACGAACGAATACGTAAGTAAGACGCAGACCCTGACCGGACGCCAAAACATAAAAAAAAAAAGAATCAGGGTTCAGTTAGTTTGAGACATGCGAAAAAACTTCATATTTGTAAAAATATTTTTTACGATTCTGTTACTTCAAATTTAATAACGATAAACATAATATATGGTCCACTCTAGTTTAGCAAGTTATTGCCATAATAATGGTCTGTTAACTATTACAATGACGCTTCACTACATACATAGTATAAAATCATCAATATAGCAATACAATAACGGGTTTTCATTTTATATTTTTTTAGTTGTTGGTAATAGTTTTCCGACCCCTAATTATTTAAAGTACGAAGAATGCTACTGTTTTTAACCGCTATTTTTTTGTAAGACAAAATAATTTTCTTTTTTAATTTATTGAAAAAACAAAAATGCTTTATGAAAATGGCACTACTCAAAGGTTCATAACTCAGTGGAATTCTGAATTCGTATATAATGTAAAGATAACGTATTTTAATCTATGATAATAATACCAAACACGCTAACTAATGATAAAAAAGTAGGTACAAAGTTCTTTCCGTGATGGAGCATCGAGTACGGATTTTTAGACGGAGCGTGTCGACTCGAGCTCAGTTGCTCGGTGTGGAGCTGTCAGTCTCAATTGTCAAACAATGCTCTTGTTGACTCGAGTTTTTACATTCTTATTTTAAACAATATTTAAATCGCGGAACGGAAATGTCTGTTTGCATGTGAAACGGTAATAGTGCTTGTGACAGTGTTTTTTTTTATATTTATCGTAAGCACGTGACTACCATTGATTTGACGAATGAGTTACCAATAGTGATTACAAAGTGTTTTGAAGTGTTAATACGTATGGGTGAGATGGGTACGTAACCAGGCCCCATTAAGTGTTTATTAAACACATTATGCGATTTTGGCGTTACCATTATGTAAAATGATGTAGAATTCAGTATGTCATAGTAAATTAGAAAAAAAAAGCATTGTTGATGTTGCATTTGTTTACATGGTACTAGCCACTAATTAATTTTTTTTTTAAAGTTTATATATGTTTCTGATATTTTTTCTCTTATATCCCAAATACTTTCGTTATACTTACTCATTTCCATTTAGATTAAATTAAATTGCTTATGAAACATAACCTTACTTTTATGCTTATTCTAATATTCTTAGAAGTTTGTTACTGCATCATTATGTTAAAAATTGTGTAAGCTATTAATAACTATGTAGGGTTAAATTTTAATATTCATAGATATTATTTTATTGGAGTTCATTTTGAGCCATAAAAAGAATTTCGCTTTTTTCGGGTGCAACATGGGTGGAAACAAATAATACCCCCTCTGCTCACCCTTAACGCAATATGTTTTTTTTTAATTTATTAGTATTCCTATTTACTTTTACAAGACCATGAACCTATCTTGATCTTACTTGTGTTTGTGTATTGCCTTTGTTTATACAACAAGGACTTTGACTTACAATGTTTTTACCTATTATGTGTAGCTGACCTGACTGCAAATTACTTATTTTAAAAAAGTGTACATCAGTCTCTAGATAGCCATAAAATGTGTCAAGAGTGGCCTAAGAAGTTAAGAATATCTAATAATAGCAGTACCCATCCCAGATCAAAATTAGTGTGTGTTACGAAAATGAGAATTTAATGTGTTTTTATTTCTCATTTTTGCAAAAGTCTATATCTATTATGTTACAATAGCATTTAGATTCAGTAATTCTCATTTTCATAAAGGATGATGCTTATGTCATACATTTTAAATGTGTAAATTGTTAAAAGTTCTACAGTCTGGCGTCATGCAGTTGGTTTAATGATACAGGTGTTTTCTCAGTCATTATTTATGATATCAATGTTTTTCCTGACTAAATTGTATCTCATCACTTGCCATCTTGATGAAATCATCTTTCTTTCTATAAAATGTATCATTGTTGAATTATTGACACTCATTATGCTGTTTTGTGAATAATCTGTGTCCATTGTACTTTCCTTATTTTTGCAGACTTCTTCACAATGACAACTGTTGGCAGGCACTTTGAAATTAAATGAATCTAAACAAATATTGTGTTATTTTCCTCCCTTATAATTAGAGTGAATAATGTAAGAAAATGTTTATTCATTGTTTTATCACACCAGTCATTTAACAAACTTAATTTGTTGCAGGTATATTCATAAACACAAGAGGCAATTCCAAATTATTCATATACCAAAACCACACATTCAGGTTCATGTACAAAAAGGCTTACGGCAGTCAGCTCTGGTACTGTTGGTACTTCTTCAGCAGATGTTGTCCTGCAAAGCTCCGGATAAATGATGCTGGGAAGGTTACGGAGAGCATAGGCAGACACAATCATGACCCTCCAACTTGCTGGATGACACCCGATGGCAAATCATATAACCTGCCACCTCTTCCTGTTCCAAAAAGCAATGACCGGAGGACTCCGTAAAATGTACATTATAAATAAAACATTGTGATTACTAACCTTTGTTTCACTGCCCTGTAAATAGTAGAACAAGGTGTAGCTTTAAGTTACTTTAATTATGTTGAGATTTTAATTGCCTTTTCTTATTTTAATTGTAATAGTTATGTTTAAATTGTCTCAGAACGAAATTTGAGAAATTTTCAATTATTCCCTAGGATCTAAGGATTTCCACAAAAGATGTTTAACATATTGATGGAGTTTAATATGTGTTAATTCTGTACAGATTATCTAAATTGATGTTTTCTATTAAAATTTTATGTTGCTTTTGCATACATTTAATGTCAAAATAAATTATAGATACAAGTATTCAGATTATGTAGTAGTTAACTCCATAAACAATGAGTATACAACCTGTGCTTGATGCTATGAAGTTTATATGATTAAACTTCCCAATGTTATAATGTAAATTTGTACTTTAAAGTCTTGCAACATTTACAGGTTTACAAACTTTGCCATAGAACTGCTATTAATTAGCATGGTTTCTTTAGAAATCAGACTCTTGTTGAGTAACCTGCAACTTGGAAGGCTTTAAATAATTAGTCTACTATTAGAACAATGGGAACACTGTTTTGTCCAATTTATCTAGTCCGATGATGCAAAAGTTCGCCTAAGAAATTGTAACATGCAAATTCTAGAAGTTTTAATCCACGTTATATGTGCTGATATTTGCCATAAAAATGTATTTATAACGTTTTGGGCGAAATTTGATTCCTAAATGGCGTTAGAAAAGGTTAAGAAGTTGCACAACGTCTGGGAGCAATCTAAATACAGTAAGGTACGATTTTATGACATGGAACATTCCTAAAAATTTAAATGTTGGCCGCTTTCCTAGATTTTGATTGCTAGTGTAATATACCCCCTAATGTTGGGGCCAACGTCGACCAAACTGTATTTGAGGGACGCTGTTATACGTTGGAGGGAGCTGAGCTCCATATATTTCCATCTTACTTTCACCTAAGGATTGCAATCCCGCAGCTCATTCTATCCAGCGGGATTGATATGCGGGATCACTCAATCCCGCGTCTTTGAAATTATGTTATTTAAAATCAAATAGAAACTACATATGTATTTTTATGTAAAAACCAACTTCTATTCAACATTTCTTACATTTAGTAATTAAGTATAAAGTAATTACTAATCTGTTTTCTTAGATTCATCTTTATTCGATGGCTAATAATCAAATCACAACTTTCTCTTATTACTATGTTATCAAACTATGGTGATAGTACGCTCTTTAGGGCTAGTTTTGGGGCCAAATTTTTAATTTGCGGGATGCGCGGATCCGCGCTTTGAAGGTGCGGGATCCAGCAGATTAATAATAGCAGCGGGATCCCGCGAGAATGCGGGATTCCGTTTTGCGGGATTGCAATGCCTACTTAACCTATGACAGACTACCTCACTTTGGCCTGACTTGTAGATCAGGCTTTATTCCCTAGCCAAGTGCTACTCCAAAATTTGGAGTTTGTTTCATACGGTGTATCTTCTCTATTTTTGACTAATAGTGTGAATGGAACGGTATGGAACATACTTCGGAGTAGGCCTGCACGGACCATTAGACGGGGCGGGTCCATTTCTATTGCTTCTACTTACAATAAGCCAGTATTGTGTATAAGTCAATAAACTCAAAGGTTTACCTTCTTATCGTCGATACATTTACCCAGAACGCATTTTTGATATCAGATAAGCAATGATGTATAGATAAAATTATGCCATGAGTGACAAAGCATTTGTTCAAAGTAAGGTCTAGTTCCTCAGACATTTTGTTATGTATTAAATGCAAAAGGTTTATTAATTTAAGATTTTATATAAATATTATGATGTAAGTGCCTGTTATTGTTTAATTTGCTGCAAGTTTCCGACAACTGCCGCAGTATGGCCGGTGTCGCTAGTACAGCAAAGTCTGCTGTAGTGTTACAAGGTTCTTAGTTGGCTAGGGTTCACTGTGTAAGCTACTTAGTGTAGAAAGTAGCCGAAGGGAAATAACAGGTTAATTCGTAAGATACAGCTGCGAAAAAATGGTAACCTAATTAAGTTTTTTACTTTTTCTTATTGATTGTAACTACTGTTTGTCTTGGAAATAGGTGCAAGGATGAAAAAGTTAGTTAAATTTAGACCACGGCCATTAAGAGCCTTGTTATACTGTTTTTGGACCCAAAACACTGACGTATCAAAGCAGTATTATGGTAAAAAATCTTTTTTCATGCAATTTTATACTGTATTTAATTAATTTTTACAAAATTTATTTATCATGAGACATTCGGCAAACGATTTTTAGCTTTTGCTATTGTTACTTAATAATTTAATTATGTTTTAAAATCCAAAATTATACCTAGTTAGGTAGTTATCAAATTTGTATCTATACTTAATTAATAAACAGCCTGGGTTTTTATTAGAAGAAAAAAACATTGTATCGTGCCTTTCTTAATACTTTATACGTATGTTTACCAAAATATAAACCATAATTAAGATGAGTTGAAGTTTTTCTTTACCATAAATATCTCACTGTTTAATGTGTGTGAAGTTCCCAATCCTCACTGGGCTGCGTGATAACTACAGCCCAAGCCTTAGGCTCTCTTCTGAGGAGAATGCCTGTGCCCTACAAGTGGGACGTAAATAGGCTGGAAAAGATGAATATCTGACAGATTAACAATTCAAAAGTAATTACATAAATACACAAATCACGTCTTTAACCCTTACGGGGTAGACAGCGCCTAAGGTGTCAAGACCTACAGGCCACGTTTAGCAAGATTGGGGGCGTATAAATGGAAAATGGAATCAAAATAGATAGAACATTATTCGTATGATTTAAAGTAATTAAAACAGTTCAAATCACGCGTAACAACCTAGATCAGTTATTTTTAGTTTATTCCTTTTTTTGAAATAAGGTGGCAAAACAGCAAGTGGGTCACCTGATGGCAAATGAGTACCACCACCCATCGACACCCGCAACACCAAAGGATTGCAAATGCGTTGCCAGCCAAGACGGCTAAGATGGAATAGCTCACGTGTTACTTACTTTTTTTATATGACCACTGCTGCTGAGCCTCTGACAGCTTTTACAGATTAGCGGAGGGATTATTTAAATTACATACATACTTACATATTATATCACGTCTTTATCCCTTACGGGGTAGACCTAAAAGCCACGTTTAGCATGGTTGTAGGCGTACCTATAGGTGGAAAGGGAAATTTAAATCACACCTGCATAATTGAATTGACTTTATGTTAGCTACAATAAAAGATGGTATGGAAGTAGCTATGTTTCGGCTACTGGAAACCGATTGTTGTAACCATTCGTGTAACCATTTGAAAGTCCTGAAAAACGTTGAACTACGACGAACGCGTCTAAAAAGTCCCGAACCGGCATGGGTCATCGCGTAAGTCACAGATTGGCCGTCTTGTGTGGTACCATTTCATTACTAAAGTTTTCTTTAGTTATACCCAAGTGTCATTGCGATAATGATAAGGCCGTAACGCCGATAACGCCGTTGGTCGTTAATCACTATTTGTTTGTACATACATTCGTAGGTAGGTATACTTTTATATAAAACTATATTAAACAAGTCACGCTCGGATAAAGCGAATTCTCATTAAGGGCCGATTTGAAAAATCTCAGATAAGCACTTAACTGACAGCTACCCATAGAGTTGTCCGTCGAATAGGGCTTATCCGACGATTGAAAAATCGGCTCTTATTCATATAATCATAACTAGCTGTTGCCTGCGATTCCGTCTGCGAAGAATTCGCTTGTCGGTATCCCGCGGGAACTATGCAATTTTCTGGGATAAGAGCTATCCTATGTCCTTCAAATGCACGATAGATAATAATATAATATTTGTACACCATTATTATGGTAAAACAATATTGGACATCAATACACTGTAACATCAGTTTCACTTTTGTTTATGCAAATAAAATGATCTTATCTTATCTTATCTTCCCCGGGGCTGAAACTATCTGTATACCAATTTTCAACTACATCGGTCCAGCGATTTAAGCCTGAACAGGTAACAGAATTACTTTCGCATTTATACCTAATATAATATCAGTAGGTTAGGGATTTATTTGACAAAACTAGATTGCTGAATGGGGTCATAATATGTCTGCCAAATTTTAAGTCAGTCAGTCACGGTACTGTTTTATAGATAGGTATAGACAGATATAATAATATGTTAAATACAACAGCAAGATACAGTATTTTGAAGTAGGATTATTTATTCATTTTTTCCGTTTGTCCACTGACAAGACAGATAGATGGACAGCAAGTCATCCTATATGCTATAATGGGTTCAGTTTATTCCTTATTTGAGGTACGGAACCTTAAAAATGACAGTATTAAAAGTTTATGCATTGCTTATCTAATTCAAAAACTTGTAAATTTAAGGTTCCCTGGATTTGACGTGTTACAACACCATTTTTACAGGAAACTCCTAGCTCTCAAGCCCTAGGTAAGAAGATAATTACAATATCACTAAGTGGGAAACTAGGGAAATGGGGGCATTGCATAAATTTGATTCTATGCTCAAAGATTCACAAAAAGCCATATTTTTAGTATTTTTGTTTCGAATACATTCTTAACTACATACACAATTGCATTTCAGGTGTCATTGCCAAGCACTTAGCACGAATTCGAACTGGCATAAGAAAGCTACAAATTTCACAGCAAGAAATACTACAAAGAATAAGATCTTTTTCTTCAAACCCAATGGAACATTCACTACCAGATGAAATTACACTGCCATGTGATGACAATGAGGCATTGGTGATTATCGAAACCTGGATTAAGGCAAAACCGGAAAATAACAAACTTTTGGTAATTTTTTTATTGAATTCTTAGTTATTCAGAAGTTTTTAGTTTATAACATTCCAATACGGTATTTGACGCTAGTTAAACTATTTGACACTAATCACTAAATTAAAAATAAAAAGAAGAAAAAACAGAAACTAAAAATTTAAACTATTTTTAATTGAAAAAACTTAAAAGAAGAGGTGCTCATTTGGCTGCCGAATTTCGTGACTTCATACAAACATATTTTCCCATAAACTTCGTACTGTTTGTTTTGTTTGTGCCTATTGTTTTACCACATCGAAAAAGTACCTATAGCTTATTTGACTTGCGAGTCAAACACCGTATTGTTTCCTGCGGCCTGTCGTAAATAATTACTCTTAAATATTAAAATTTGTAGTAATCATGATTGAACATAGCCAGTACAGTCGGCCAAATAGTGGTCTACCACCCTAAAGCTGATTGTCTTTTGCATGTCATAAAACAATAACGTCGATAAGACGTGCTGTCAACTTGAAAGTTCGACTATAGAGACGTATTCATTTGATAGGAAGTTGTTTTAAAATTGATAGACCACTGGCTTGGCCGACCGTACCTACAGTATTATGTAAATATAGGAACAAAAAATTACTTGTTTTAATTTGTCATATTTCCATTTTCAGGTCACTTATCTCAGCCTTGTGGGTGGCAGTAAGATATCCATTATTATAAGAAGAATACTTGAAAAGCTTTTCACAAACAAACTGGCTATTCTATGTAATTGGACTGGTAAAAATAGGAAGATACCTTTGAAAGACTTGGAAATAATTAACATAATAAGAAGTAAGTGTTACTTATCAAAATCATTTTTCAATTATCATTTTCATCACACTAGTTACAAATATTTTTACAGCTAAGTAGTAGTAGTACTCGGCTCTCGGAGGAAATTTAAGTATAAAACATTATAGGTTTTATGATAGTTTTCTAGAGAAAAATGGGAAACACGTATGCTAAGTAAAAATTAAACACCCTGTAAATGATATTAATTAAATGGGACCTCATGAAATTCTAAAACCACAATTTTCATAGTAATAGTGTGACGGGGGAGGGGGCGGGGGCTCGTTAGCAGGCATGATATTATCACGATAATATATGTATATGTATATCAGACATGAAATTGTGCCTCTTTTGGTAAACAAATAGAGTTTTTGCAAGTCTATTTTTTATGTATGTATAGATGCTGTGCGCCAGAACCAAATTGCTGCAAATGCTACGGATGCCGAGATTCACGAAATAATATTAAATTGGTTCAGATTCACCAAAGATCGCAATGGTGGAAGAGAAGCCCGCAGAGTTCAGCCGAGACCAGCTGTTTCAAAGAGGTCGAAAAAATGAAGTCTTGCTAGAAAAACTACACAAATCAAGCAAGAGTTACATGTAACATAGATATAACTTGAATAACAAGTCACGCAGTGTATCTAATGAATCACTGTTAAGTACAAAAGTTGATGTATTTGCAAATAATGAAACCTATGAGTCTGTGCATGTAGCTACCAACTCAGATATTTCGATACATAGTTCTACCAAGGAACCCTTCAGTTCTTCAGATATTAATTCCTTTCTTGTATCATAGTCTAAGCTAAGAAACATAATATAGGTCATTCTGCTCTCAACGATTTACTTAAAGAGCGAACTTAAGTTACGCGTGCAGTTGTACGCTTCATCTCTAGGCGTCTTACTTTTATGCTGTGTTCACGGCGTAACTACGCGTACGTGCTACATACGTGACCGGTGTGCTCCGGCCTAACAAGGGGTGTACCTAATGTTGGCTATTCTCTGTTGGTTATTTCTTGAGACTGGGTTGAAGTGGCACCTCGCGCGAATGTGGTTCTCCCGAGTTTTGTGTGCTTCATACTTCATCTTTTGATATTTGCCGAATCCGTTGTGATAATTTGAACGAGAACGTTTTATTGCGTTAATTGGCCTACGAGTTATATGTGAATGGACATATTGTGTGAACTCGTGGTTGTGAGGCGAACCTAACCTAAAACCCGCCGATCTGCTGCGGTCTGACCGCTGAGCAGAACAGACATAAGCCTAGCCTTAGATCATCGTATTGCGTTCTTCCTCTCGATCGTGCCACACTGTTTCCTTTGGGCTGCGGCGCAACTGCCATTTGCCACTCACACTCCTGGGTCCAGTCAGGTGTCCCGGGTACACTCAAACGGGCCCAGCTGCCCGGAACGCCTGGCTGTGTTGCTACCCAGTCAGTATAGTGAACAGGTTTTGGATTATTTCAGTGTTGGCTATTGTTGGTGGTTACTAGAATCTGGGAATAGCCAAAATTGTACACATGGAACCGTATTTTAGCGTATGTAAATCCTTTTCTATGAACTTAATCTTTTCGACGCTGCGTCAAATGCAAAGCAGTCGCATGGCATCGCTTAAATTTTAGTTTTATTTTTTAAATAAATGGTTAGAAATTATTTTTTGATTTGATTTTATTTAACTTAATCGACACCGGACTGCTCGCCCGAATATTTTTTGGATGGCGTTTGGTATAAGACTGCGAATTAAGTTTCAGACACTTCCCAGCTTCCCACACCGGTGTCGAAAACGTCACTGGATATTTTTCAACAACCAACAACTTTATTCTGTAAAAGTTGTTGCTGTGTGTTGAATAATATAACCAACGCTTTTATACACCGGTGTAGAAGCATCTAAAGGCCGGGTGCAAGTCGGTCGCGTATGCAGCACGTATGCGTATATATGCGTGTGCAGCGCGATTGCGTAGGATACGCCGAGACGCCTAGAGCTGACGCAAATAGTTGCGCCGTGTACACGCACGTGCAGCTACACGCAGCTCTGCGTCTCAGGGGTAACCTACGTTTACGCGCTGCATACGTATACGCATACGTGCTGCATACGCGACCGGTGTGCACCGCCCTTTTTAACGAAAGGCCAACGTAGATATATCTACAGTTACAAATATTCAGAAGGGCCTCGGTAAGGAAATACCCAATTGGCCCAATGTGGATAAACAAGTGAAGGGCTTACCTAGGACTGCCATCATTGGGCCACCTTGTTTTAAGATTGACAATCCAACATAAAGCCAACGTTTGGGCCTATGTAGGCACACATGGTTTGCTCAGCATAGAAAATCACATTAAAGCCCTACAATTGTCCTACCGTTGGTACTACTATTTTTAGGGGTGACAAACCTCACGGTCGGCCAACCAAAAAGTGGACGGAGGCCCGACAAACAGCCAACTCAAAATGCTACTAGGGCAGTTATCAAGTATAGTACTTTCCTACTTTTAAGATGAAATCCAGTCACTGGTGGGTCACCGAGATTTTTGAAAGTAAGGCATTGTACGGCTCGGAGGGATATAGCCAGTAGTAACTACAGCAAACTGATTGGACACTACTGGATTTATTCGAGATGTACGGGATCTTGGCGCCCTGAGCCAAACTTTTATCTAATTAATGAAATACCATATAGGTTCGTAACCGTATTTTATTTCAAACTTTTTATCTTTTAATATCCTAAGTTATGGCAGCAATGCCTTCGGGGGCAGCTGTACAGGTAATGCCACAAAGAAACACTTGTTTCTTACGATTCATCTTAAATACTAAAATCAAATTGTTAATATTTACATTACTTGCCAGCGAGTTACATTCTATGTTTTTTTTTTCTCCCAGACCAGCATGGAAGTCAGGTACCAAAATGTCATGTTTTTATCATCATGGACTTTGGAATTAAATACGAAGACTGCTTACTCATAATCAATCGGAAATAAGTGACAGGTATTTACTGCGCTGGTGTTGGCGTTGCGGTTTGATTATGACTGCACTGTGTACAAAGTTCACAGTCCAAGGTCGAGAAAGTTAACGGAGGACATAATCGTAGAAGCAACTTTGGTATTCAATTGTTCAATACATACATACATATATACATAAATCACGTCTTTCTCCCTTTTCGCCAATTGTTCAAGGCATCATAAAATTGCGAATTTGCCGGGAGCAAAGAAAACACTAGAATGTACCAGTTGCTTCTCTTGCCGCGCAGATGGTAAAAGGCCATCGAGGGAGTGGGGGAAACTCTTAGGGATCATTATATAGGCGATGTGGCTAGCAACCCATCACTGTTTTGATTCCTCTTTCCATCCTCTGTCTACCTCGTAAGAGATTGGACGTGATTTATGTATGTATGTATGTATCTTAAAATTATCCCGGAACATTTCAATAGGTAATTGGGTTAGCTTATTTAAACACTTCTGTTAAGATTTTTTGTCGTAATTTTATATTCAAAATTTAGTCAGCTGACGCTGTACACTTTGGACATCGACCGATGTATTAAAAATTTTGTTGACCACAATTAAAACAATCCTGAAAAATATGTACACAGTCAAACTAATCCAAAAACAGTATTTTGGATTAATTTTAAGACGCCCTGTATAATATTTTTTGTATTACAAAAACCCCACTACAAAATCAATTGACTAAAAATAAGACCAACTAGCGCTGAAAATCGTGCAATACATATTTTGTTTGAATGATAAAGGGCATGATACTAGTTTTTTTTTGTGTTGTAATTTTGGTTTGTCTTCGCCTACTGTAATTAAGTAGCGTAGCACAAAATCGATCGTCGTTGGACAAGCTCTCTGTCCAGAAAATGAAGTCTTCTAGTTGATACAATGACGAATACTACTGTGCAAGTGTTTTTGATAACAATCAATATTTAGGGTTTTAACCTTTTTGGCTGTTGGTGGCTGGCTGGCGCTAGTCCATTGCCACGCGCCGCGGCACCAAATAAGAATAACAATAAGGCGGCTGTCACTTGTTTTGTAAATTTTCGGTGCACGGTCGGTATTTTTCGGATTAGTTTTTAAATTGTTGTAATTATTAATTAATTTGTATAGTGTTTGGTATAACTGTGTAATTAGTGTATATGACTTTCCGAATATTCTTTGCGGGTGACATTAACATAGCGGCGGCGGTGGCTAAAAGACTCTACGGACGGTCTCTACACAACGTTGGTCGAAGCCGGCTTCCTCAAGGTTTGTGGCTCTGAAATTGATTGCTAGACCTAATACTGCACAAAAGACAGCTAAACCACGGTTTTGGTAACAGTCACTATTTGTCCATCTAAGGCCAAACGACTACCTTTAATAATTTCGAGTTTCTTCTTATATTCTAGTTCATAGGCTCTGTCTACCCCGTAAGGGATAAATACGTGATTTATGTATGTATGTTCAAAAAATCGTACACCCCTTGTGACAGATAAGTAGACGGACAGACAGCAGGGTCTTAGCAATAGCTGGCTGATAGTACCTTTTGGGAATAGGAGAAAAATCCTACAAAAACTCGTAGCTATTGTAAATATTTGAAAGTATGTGTGTATGTTTATTGTTCACGCTAAAACGGCTGGACGAATTTAGACAGGGTACATGGGATACTTTTTATCCCTTAAAATCCAGACGCTGCTCCTGTGGGAACTAAATTAAAAACGCGAAAATAGGTATCTATGTGTTTGTATGTTCGATACTTCTTCACGCTAGATCGGCTGGACAAAATTGGATGACTAAATCTTTAGTAAATTACTAATTCCACGCTAATACAAGGAAATTGCGGGCAAATAGTAAATAAACTGTCAAATCCACAACCGACAAGTACCTAAGTAGGTATGTTTTGGGTTTATTATGTCACTTGTCCGCATGCCCCCGATTTTACAACTGCAATAAATAGTCATGTTTACCTACTTACTCAAACAGGAAAAACCAGTAAACATGGACTTTGGAACTACATGACATAAACTATTTTTGCTGGCGGCGGTTTCGGAAGGTACTTGTATATTAAGTATAATAGGTATGTATAAATGTATTACCCATAGAGGAAAATAACCAGAGTGGAAATAACATACATTCGTACTGTAAAGTCGGGTTACTTTAGCCCTGGAATTTTTGCTTTGACTTTTTTATTCGATTTTTTTTTATTTATTTAATTTTTTTTTATAATTTTAATTTTAATTTATTTATTTAAAATTAACTCGGGTCCAGGTTTTACTATTGCATTCATTATTTTTAATTTAATTGTATTAGTCAATTTTAATTGTTACTTTAATTTACGTTTTAATTTAATTTTCAATGTCCTTCGCAGTGTTTTTATAGGCTAACTGGCCTAAAATAAATCATTTTAATTTTATTAATATTTATTCAGATTATAGCATATTTCCCACACAGTTGTAGCTAACAGCCCACATCTTTATGGTTAATGCCAAACCGTATATAGTCAAAGTTACCCTCCGTTTGGTCAAAGTGACCCGGCTTTATGGGTGAGACAAACGGGCGTAATTTTTCGAGTTATGATTCGCGTAATTTCTGCCACATTCGCTTTCACACAAAACTCTTGTTTTGTTCACACGTCGACGCAAAATGAGTTGGACTTTTGTATGCAGCAAACATTACGACTCGCAACTCAAAAAAATTACGCCTGTCTGGCTTCATCCAAGGAAAAATACGTAAAGCTACTGCGGCGATTTCAGCACTGATTTGCCGGTTAAATTCAAGCAGGACGCTAAGAGTTAAGCAAAGATATTAAATATTATCGGTAGGTATTGATGATAATTTAGCCATTGAAATTTTTTTGAAAATTATAGCAAGTAGGTAAGCGGACGAGTATATCTCGGTTTTTACAAAATGGGCAAAACGCGTTTTCCCAGGAGTTTTTTTTTATAACACGTCAATATTATAACATAACATAACTTTGTTTTTATATAAACATAGGAAATGTTTTTTGTAATTTGGCCTTTTGGTATTAACTATCGATGAACTTGCAGAGGTTCTGGGTTCCCTTTACATGAATGAATGAAATAATGAATACCGACCGCACAATATAGTATAGGTAAGTATCTTTCATCATATTTCTAATAATGCAATTGCTTTTAGATCACGAGAACGCTGGACGCCGATTTAATATGATAAACGTGAGGCTTGGAGAACCAGTGGATGTCTTGGTAACACAAACAACGGAAGTTCCAGTTCATTTTGACCTTAATACAGGAAAAAATATCGCTGACATCGATCTGAAATTTCCAATACAAACAATAAAAGATTTGGAGGCTTTGGAAGATAGTCTCCAAGAGAAGAACTACGAAAATAAATTGGTATGTTAATGAACTATAGTTATTAATTAAGAAGGGAAAAACCATCTTGTAAATTACTTATGCGCTCCTTTTTCAGGTAAATAAGTTTTCAAAAATAATTGGAACAGGCGGATTACAGAAGTTGCCAAAATTTGGAATTTTCTTGATGAGTCATATAATCAAAGACGAATGTCTTAACCTGTGTACCTGGAAAGGCATAAAGGGGTGTCATAAAATACCTTTCGTAAAGTTTTCAAGAGTACGAGCAATGATTTACAAAGTTGTTTGCCTGTCCGATAGAACATGCTCATATAAAGAGGTCGACGCATTTCTACAGCATAACGCTATAAAGCATAGCAACCAAAGATTGAAAAGAAGAAACGTTAGTATTAACTTTATCTTTAAACGCTTCATTGCGAATGAGATAAGCGAAATATTTATACATTTGACGATCTCGAATTTTTTTCAGATCCGAATTAGCCAAAACAGGATATAAGGTAGTAAATATGAAGAAAAACTATACTTATTTGACAAATAAAATGTCTTGCATCTGGAAAAACAAGAAATACTTATCTAATTTATGAGGAAGAGAAGTCATCCTACACAATGAGTAAATAAATATAAGATAGAATTGATGACAGAGAAAGTTTTAGCGATGAATGGTGGGAAGCATTGCAATAGGTATAGGGGATAGGTACCCATATTCCCACTAATTAGTAACATATGTTCTCCACATATAACCTAAATAACTTTTTGAGGTTCCATTATAAAATGGTAAACACGATACTCTTATAGTTTAAGTAGGTACGAAAGCAATTAAGTATTTCGCATTTAATTACTTATTTAATAAAAATGAATAAATAAAAAACGTTTCGACACTACAAAATCGAGTTTAACACTAAATCGAGATCAAAACTTTTCCTTAAGACTGGAACTGAGTGTTTCAGCCGTTACGTGAATCACGCTAAACGCTACCTACCTTACGCTGCCTTTAGCTCGTTATCCTACGCTCTGTATATAACCCGTAAGGGATTCAGACGTGATTTACTTACGTATGGTATGTATGTACCTATGTACTGCGTGTTTTTCTAGGTTTTCCCTACGTATCGTTCGGCACCACGCAGAGAGGGAGGAAACTGTTGAGGATTGGGCAATACCAGTTCAGCGTGCACCGTGAAGTTGGCGTGAAAACGCGATGGCAGTGTTCCAGGCAGAAGCCACTTGGCTGCAAAGCCAGAGCCTTGACTGTTGACGACGTAGTGATGAAACAGATAGGAGAACACAACCATTAACCCTTATGAAAAACCGTGAAAGGATCTACGTATAACACACGTATAGTCTTTGTAGCCTGGTGGTTTGACGTATGGTCTCGCAAAAGCAGAGGATAGTGGGTTAAAACTCGTGCTCGGTCTTCTTGTTCTTCCAACTTTATTTGCGGAATTACATTTAAAATTTAAGCTTTTCGGTGCGGAGTTCTTGAAGAAGTATGCACACACCTGCGAAGGAGCTTATGGTGCGTGGCGAAGTTCGTAATTCGTACTTCTGTGAGATTTAGAGCTGAAGCCCTTTCATACAGAGAGATGTACAAGTCAGCGTCATATAGTATGGAACAGTGACCAAAAAGTAATAATAATAATAATAATAATATCTTGGGACAATTGACACCAATTAACCTAGCCCCAAACTAAGCAAAGCTTGTAATATGGGCACTAGACAACTGATAAACATACTTATATAGATAAATACATACTTAAATACATATTAAACATCCAAGACTCGAGAACAAACATTCGTATTTTTCATACAAATATCTGCCCCGACCGGGGATCGAACCCGGGACCTCAAGCCTCATAGTCAGGTTTTCTAACCACTGGGCCATCCGGTTGTCAACACACAATACTATTTCTATCGTGTACCGAACTATTTGGACGACTTGGATGCTTCAAACTACAAACGCTGACTGTACCTACCTATAGGTTGGAGGCGTAAGATGTTATACCACACCAGAGTTAAAAATACGCTGAAGCCGCGTCAAGATTGTGAAAGTTAATTGATTTCGCACTGATTGTGACTATACTGCATGGCGTCAAAAACGCGATACGATCGTTGACACTAGCCTTCGCGTCAACGATTTTTGATTTCCATCGAAATGGCCTGACATTTTTTGCAACACAAATGAATAAGACGACTTTCCAGTTTAAGTTATAGTTGATTGTGACTTCGTAATGAAAAAACATTGATCAATAAACTCTATTTTATTGATGACCCAAAAAATACTTAGATCTTCAAAATCTGGCTGCAAACCAGGCGCAGTCAAGAGGCTAAGAATCTTGAAATTGAACTTTGAACTCACTAGTTCTTAGTTATTTTGGCCTTGCGTCCAGATGTATTACTTTGATTTAGTTTACTTTAACATCTACATAGTGCTATTATTTAATTCATTGCATGAAAGGTCCAGACTACTCCAGACGTATCTAAAGATCTCTAGATAAAGACAATGAGTGAACCGGTTACAGTTGAGGCACTCAACTGTTGAGAGTACCCACAATATAAAGGTAAATTTAGACTACGACACTTTGGTGTACTTATACATTAAATTAGACACTATAGTGTCTGTGTTTCAACACCTGCGTTGCGACATAAATTGCGACATCTTGTTAATGTTTCGCGCCTTACATTTGACCGGAACGGACATTGATGTCCGACACTTGGGTCACAGTTTGTGTCGTAGTCTATTCGGGCCTTAAAGGGCGCGCTTGTGAGCAACTGCAAATTCGGCGCATATTGTTGATAACTTACTG
Source organism: Pandemis corylana (assembly GCA_949127965.1). Classification (NCBI taxonomy): domain Eukaryota; kingdom Metazoa; phylum Arthropoda; class Insecta; order Lepidoptera; family Tortricidae; genus Pandemis; species Pandemis corylana. The sequence continues at coordinate 3,612,402 of OX421859.1, read as the reverse complement.
GATTTAAACTTTGTTGTTGGTTAGTGATAGATAACGCTTCAAAAACGACCTTGCGTTCCAAAGGTCGCTAAGAACACTGACGCAGTGTGTAATACGTATATTATTGTAATTTTAACCGCTTTATAAATAGTTGTTGTTGAACTTTGGAATCTATTTGGTTTCCGCAACGCTTTGGTTTCAATACAGGTGTCAAATGCAACTAATAAAAACATAATCGCGTTGTTTACTCCATTTTTTTATCCATAGTATTTCGTTTTTTACAATAATTTATACAGTATTTCATATTTGTATTATCAATGACGACTCAACTACTTGAGTCCTCATTTTATGAATTGTTGTTACAAGCTTTTTAATAACTTTGCATATCGACGGGGAAGAACCAAGATCTCCTATCTTACAAATTTTAATTATTGTAGTTCGAACTCTATTGAGAGAAGCAATAGTTAGTAGTAGTAAGTAGTGGTAGTGTTTTTTTTTTTGTAATTGTTGTTAGTGGCAATAAATCATCTTTTATCTTTATCTTTATAGTTCCTATCTTACATTAACCCGAAATTACAAGATATGAGATCTTGGTTCTACACCTTCGATATGTAAGTATTTGTAAGCCTGCAGCTGACTGTCCTAATCGCTGTACTTACTTAACATACTGGATAATGGATAATTAATTGGATTAAGCTTTGTACTCTTTATCGAATTAAAGTAACAGTTCAATGTTACCTAGTCTTCGACAGCTATTTTTATCAGTGGATTGATTATGTGTATCAATGAACTACTATAAGCCGTGACTGTGCTTGCAAGGCTAACAACTACTTAACAGAAAATTCAGAACAAATAAAAAAGAAAGCGTGTACGTATATTGATTGGACGTGTGTGCGTGCAAGTGTATAAATACGCTGAGGCGAAGTATTGCCGGCCTCAATGCAAAATGCACTTTTCTTCCATTCAAAGATTAGATGGATATTACTTTGCTACTCCGCAAAACAATGAAGTCAAGTAACTGCTATATCGGTCGTAGACTGACCGGCGGAATGTCGACCGCTGAGGATGCCTCAGAGAGAGGCGAGTGTCGGAGTTGGTTGTGTGTGTTAGCTATTTCATTTTCTAAATCGTAGGGAAGGCGGGTTAACTTAATGAGGTAAATATGCATCGGAGCGCGACTATTTTGCATGACTTGATCAAAGTGATATCAATCGATGAATGCGGCATACGCTTTAAACATTGTCGAAGATTATTGGCTGTAAACCTCATATGTAAAAAAAGGTACCTTTTTGTTAACTGTCTTACCTTATTTTTCCTAGATTTTCACTTCTCGCGCGGCACAACGCAAAAAGGGGGTCCAATGTTGGAGATTGGGCGCTACAAATTCACCGTCCACCGAATGGACGGTACCAAGACGCGATGGCAGTGCAGTAAGCAGAAACTGTTTCACTGCAAAGCCAGAGTGCTGACCGTGGGAGAGGAAGTAGTGGCGATGACAGGGAATCATAACCATAAATGATTACAATAGTAACCTTGCCATAATTACAATAGTATGATGGTCTAGTGACGGTTCTTCATTTTTAACCCCCGCCGCAAAAAAGGGTGCTCTCTTTCTCTCTCTCTCTCTGTGCGTGTGTGTGTGTGTTGTGTGTGTGTCTCAGACGGATGGACCGATTTCTTGAATTTCGTCGGTGAAATGAGCGCAGACGTAATTTGATTTTGAAATATTAAAGACTAAATGTTAATTGTAAACTTTTTTTTACATAATCACCAGGATCAATAGGGTGAAAATGTACGAGACTTATAATATGCCATACTTTCAACATGTAACTACCGTGAGACTCAATCATAGCGTAAACGATCCAAATATCCAATGCTCGACACCTTTATTACAGTACTCACACTATGCTTGTCACCTTTATTTCTATGAATTAAGGTTGTAAGTGTCGGTTATTGGTTCTTGTCGGTCATTGGTGCCACTACGCTAGTAACAAACGGATAACTCACGTATTAAAGTCGAGTACCTAATGCTCGACATGTTTCGGACTAACACACACACATGGACATGTTAAGGAGGAAGGACTACGAATTAGTCTGCTTTTATGCGTGAGTTATCCGTTTGTATAATATGCCGTATCTTTCATAGTTCTAATATGTTATGTACAGTCAAGTGTAATAATATGTATCTAGTCAAAGTTTCAAAAATAAGTACCATACGCTCTTACACCGGCGTAATAAGGTCGTGGGACTTATTTTTGAGAAGTTCATATCGATACTTATTTTTGCACTTGACCGTACGTCTTCTTCGTATTTATTCAGATACTTGATGTATTTCCCCCATTTAATGACACCGTCTACCACAAAAGACGGCGAACGTTCGCTCGGTCATCCATGTGCAGTCCGTGAGATGCTATTTGAGTTTATCTTGCTGTCTCCCTCACTCGGCCGATTCAAGTATCCCCATTAGACTGAGTGAGACAGCACGACAAACCCGAATGGCATTCTAAGAGCTCACGGAATGTAAGTAGCTACTTAACTTAATTCTTAATTCATGTGTAGAACGACCGCTTGAATGAGGCCTCGCCCGCGCGGTGCAGGGGCGCGGGGTGGGATGACAAAGGGGGCCGAGAGAGTTCCCCTTTGTTGTCCTACCCCGCACCCCTGTGCCGAGCGGGCGAGGACTCATTTAAGCAGTCGATATATAGTTCGATTGATGTGCCAAATAAAGTTGTGATATGAATTTTATCAAGTGTTTTTGTTTTATTGACTGTACTTTCCTACTATTAACCCGTCAAGCGTCCAAGCGACTACAGTAGTCCCTAACTTTTTCGGGCGGGAGGCTTAAAGAGAGAGCGAGAAGGATATATAGCGAGTTGTCGCTGGCTCTTCCAGATGAGGAAGACCTGGCCAGTGGCGTGAATGCATAATGCAGTCCCTAGGATATTTCCCGCCCGAAAAAGTTAGGGACTACTGTAGTCGCTTGGACGCTTGACGGGTTAAATATAAAGAATCAATAAATAAATCGTCGCTCTAAAACTACTGCGGTTTTTTTCGAGCGATCGTCAAATAAATTCCTTTGCTTTTCAATGAAATGTTATTCAATAAACAATCGCATACGCGGCCTTATCGCTGATGTGCAAAATAATTAGCCAAGGTCATGACTTTATGAGACCATAGTCGTACGTATAGATATATAAGTTATACTTATACGTCTGTCTCGTGCTGGCATTTATGATTTACTAGCTTCTGCCCGCGACTTTGTCCGCGTAGGTACATTCAGCAATGATTATTCACGTTGCGACTCCAGGCAGCTACTTGACATTTATCGTTATCCAGCGGGAAATATGCAATTTTCCGGGATAAAAAGTAGCCTATATTTCAATCTAGGGTACCAGCTGTCTACGTTTCAAATTTTATTCAAATCCGTCTAGTTGTTTCAGCGTGAGGAAGGAACAAACATACACACTCACTCACATCGTCACAACTTTCGCATTTATAAAATTAGTAGGATAAGAGAGAGCGGGAGGGACGATATAATACGAACTTTGAATTTCGTATTTCGGGAAAGCCCCCAAAGATTGTTGTTCCCATAGAGCAGACAATCTAATAGAGAGGAAATGCTATGTAATTCATGTGATACATACATACACATACATAAATCACGTGTTCATCCCTTACGATGTTACGATGTAGACAGAACCTAAGGTAACAAGACCTAAAGACCACGATTTATACGATTATGTGACATATTAAGCCGAAAACCAAGCCGAAATTGGAGATTACTGCATTCTTGAGTACGAGAGTTGAGCAAACAGCTATTATGATCATTATGGATAATTAATGTTTAGTCCCCTTCGGCCGTCTACCCTTATTGATAAAAATAATGAACTTCCACCTTCCCACTGAAAAACAGCGTAGCGGCTTAGGGCCTTTATGCTGAATGGAATCTATTTTACACATACAGGAAGTAACTAAAGGAAATACTTATTAGGTAGTGTGTTTGCTCTATTTTCAGGGATGGATAACTTCATTAGATCCAAGACCTACAGATTACTTAGACTTTAATGGTACCTATTTCAAAAGTGTAGCGACTTATCGTGAGTTGCACCAAATTAGTTTAACAATAACTTTGACGATAACCAACGGTTTTGACATAATTAGACATCGGATTATATGCACTAACAAAGTGCCAAAATATATATGCGAATATGCACGAAAAAAGAACGAAATATGCACTAAAAAGTGTTGTAATGCCCAAAATATGCACAATGCAATATCAAAAAACCATATTTATTTTTATACATTTTAACTAAAGTCGGCATAAAACAGCAAAATATTATTAAATTTACGCATAGTTTTTGTGACAATATATACAAAAGTATTGTTCAATATTTTCGAGCGCAAATTTCAGATGTTTGTCACCCAGTATCAATATTTACGCCAAAAACGAGCTCTCTACATCAACCTACGTCATTCAGTAAGCCGCTGCGCTCGCGCCCTGCTCGGCGTCGTCACCTAGGTCCCTATGCGTACCTCCCGCTACTAAAGGAAATATGCACGATTGTAAAAAAAAAGGCTGAAATATGCGCTAACGCCGTAATCAGTGAGTTATATGCATTTGCATATAATCGGATGCCTAGACAATTCTGCATAGGTTTTCTGTCTAAAATCGTTAGTTATGGTATACGTATACGTTATTGTTTGACGTATGATTGGGGCTTTACCATGACGTCTTAATGATATTCAATTGCGATTCAGTTTAGCTCAGGTTTAGGTTAGCAGATTCGCTCGCTGTCAGTAGGCATATTACCTAACTCGCTCGCAATCGCCATCGTGTTCATTTGGACAGTTCTTGTATGAATGTGACAGCTGGCTGACTCCGATGCCAATTGTCAGCCCATACATGAACTGTGAAAGTGAACACGATGGCGATTGCGAGCGAGTTAGGTAATAAGACTACAGATCCATACTAAAAATAACAGCTAAGACCTGTACGCTTATTATGTAACTCGCTTGCAATCGCGACCGTGTTCATTTTGACAGTTCTTGTATGAATGTGACAGCTAGCTGATTCCTATGCCAATTGTCAGCCCATACATGAACTGTCAAAATGAACACGATGGCGATTTTGAGCGAGTTAGATAATAAGCCTACTGAACTTAGTCGAAATTAAATCGCACGACGTCTTAATGCTATTGGAGCCTCTGATTTATTTAAGTGCATTTGCGTTCGTGACACGAATGGCGTACCGTCAACCCGGGTGACACAGGTGGCTACTTAATCACTTAGTTATCAAGCATTGTGTTAATTGCGACCAAAGTCTAACGCATCACGGAATGTCGTATCTAAAAAAATATTTGCGTTACATAATAGGTATTCAAACGCTCAATGTTTACACGCAAAGGATGTGTCGAAACGTCGAAAATAATACAAGTTTTTCACATGTGCCCCTTCATGGACGACCGGATAGCCTAGTGGTTAGTGACCCTGACTATGAAGCTAGAGGTCCCGGGTTCGAATCCCGGTAGGGGCAGACAGTTGTATGATGAATACGAATGTTTGTGCCCGAGTCATGGATGTTGTACGTATTTAATTATGTATTTATCTACATTATATAAGTATGTTTATCCGTTGCCTGGTACCCTTAGTACAAGCTTTGCTTAGTTTAGGGCTGGGTCAATTGGTGTAATTTGTCCCAAGATATTTATTTATATCTCATTTTCATCAACGCATGGTGACTTGCGTTGCAATAGAGGGCAACACACGTCACTGCCGTATACGAGCGATGAAGTTTTTCAGGGGTTGGTCGGGAATCCCACTAGTCCCGTGGTAGAACGTTGGGCGCGTCTAACCTAGAGACGCGTGATCTAAGTCCATCTGACACACTCGGAAACACTTTTTTTATACCTAATAAAAACTGACTTAGTTTTCGTTGAGGGCCTTTGCTGTAAATAAATAGTATCTATTTGAACGCATACACACAAATCACTTTGATATCCTTTATGGGGTAAAGTCTAAGGTAACAAGCCCTGTAAATAATAGGGTAGTTTCGAAGATATATGAATGTGGGTAGATTATGGTTTGCATGGTTAACACTTGTGCTCGCTTTGAGAATGAGTAGAGGGATCGAAACGCGTCGGTGTTTTGTGTGGTGTAGGGAATAGTTAAGTTTGTGGGATTTATGTGTTTTATATGGCATTTTGTTTTGATCCGCAAGTGGCGTTGTTTGTTTTAATCAGATATGAGAAAATGCCACTGGACAGTTAGTGAAAAATTGTGCTGTATCTGAAATACGAGTAGCCTAGAAGAAAGTAACACAGCTCTAATTAATCTAGTCAACTATTCGAAAATTTAATTTGACCTGTAGTTTTGTAGAAATATGCAGATTTATATCACTTTCAAATGGTCCTTTCAGAAATCAGGCTCCAAGACTGCTCGAACGCGCCTTACATTAACCTTTCAGTGGTCAAACAGGTTGGATAGATTCTAGATTGTGTACGTATTTATTTGGTCTTACGTTATGAGATCTGATGACGTTGTGATGGTAAAGTACCTTTGAATTTTGTTTTACGTGAATACTTATATTGTATTTATAGGATTTTTAGCGCACTGTTTTTAGCATCTATCTACATATTACGTCAAGCAGCAGATATCAACAGAAGAGGTCATCATGTACCACTCTGTAAGTACTAAGGTGCAAAGTCTCATATTGAAAAATAATTATGTAGATACGGTTTTTTTACTGTCACGATGGGTGTGTTTTTGATTGACAATAGAATTGTGAGATAGTATTAGTCATGAATAAAATATAAACTCACGTTTATGAACATTTTCGAATTTACAATATGAAATCGTGTTTAAACGTTTTTATAGATTTGAAGCTGGTACTGAACGTATTTTGTAGGCGTGACCCAGGTTTAAGTATATAACTAAGAGTTCATCATGCTAAACGTGGCCTTAAGGTCCTGTTACCCCGTAAGGGATAAAGACGTGATTTATGTATGTATGTACTAAGAGTCAACAGTTTACTCAAGTTAAGAGAATGCGAAAATCAACTCGAACATACGTACGTTGAACTGGCAATGTGCGGGCCCGCTCGTAGAACAGACCGTTGGGGGAGAAAAGTTCTCGGGGGCGACCACGGACCGGAAGACGCAGTGTTGGCAGCTACCACGCAGCAATCGTGAAAGTTGCGGGAAACCGGTGGATGCAGATGGCGAGTTGTCGTTCATTATGGTGTGCTAAGGCCTTTGTTCAATAGTGGACGTCTTCAGCCTGATAATGATGATATTTATGATGATGATGATGATGATGGTGGAAATGAACTGTTTGAATTTTGATTTTGTTGTTTATATTTTTTGACTAGTTTAGTACTGTCCAAGCGGCCCTAAGTAGGTTAATTTCACTGCGGTTTTCATAATTTAACCAATTTCTGGTATTAGAGCCTAATATTATCATTCTTGAACGGTTTTTTGTGTTTAAAGTAGATATTGTACGTTATATAAGTACCTGTCTATTTTTTTCTTTAATCAAAAATGATCGGCATTATCAGCATAAATCAATTTGTGGCATTTTCTACTGACTCACAAACTTTTCATTATTTTCTTCATCAATTGCGTTGTATTTAAGTATGAAGAATGTACAATTCTACAAAGTCTACATTGTAGATACACTAAATCAACTTTGCACGCCGTTACGAAGTAAATGCAAAAAACTTCAGACACAGACCATCACGCGATTCTTATCGTTACAATAATAAACGAATTATGGGCAGTCAGTAGTATTTGATAACCTTTATAGCTTGATTCCGAGAAGTCAAGGCTAACACGGAGGCGAAAGTGCATGTCTGACATAAACGAGCTGAGTTTCATGATAAAACCGCCAAATATACACAAAAGTGATTTGGGTATGAATCTGTCCAATGTACTCGAAATCATAATCGTACTAGCTTTTGCCCGCGGCTTCGCACGCGTGAACCATGAGCATTTCAAAGAAGCAAGCAATCAAGCAAGCGAGCAAGCGAACCTGCAAGCTTTCAAGCAAGCATGTAAGCATGTAAGTATGCAAGCAGGCATGCAAGCAGGCATGCAAGCAGCAGGCATGAAAGCAGGCAAGCAAGCATGCAAGCAGGCATGCAAGCAAGCATGCAAGCAAGCGTTGCAAGCAAGCACTCAGCGAGAATGCATGAACCTGAACATGAAGCAATCAAGCAAGCGAGCAACCAAACCTGCAAGCTTTCAAGCATGCATGCAAGCATGTAAGTATGCAAGCAGGCATGCAAGCAGGCATGCAAACAGGCATGCAAGCGAGCAAGCGAACCTGCAAGCTTTCAAGCAATCATGCAAGCATGTAAGTATGCAAGCAGGCATGAAAGCAGGCAAGCAAGCATGCATGCAAGCAAGCATGCAAGCAAGCGTGCAAGCAAGCACTCAGCGAGAATGCATGAACCTGAAAATGAAGCAATCAAGCAAGCGAGCAAACAAACCTGCAAGCTTTCAAGCATGCATGCAAGCATGTAAGTATGCAAGCAGGCATGCAAGCAGCCAAGCAAGCAGGCATGCAAGCAGGCCAGCAAGCAGGCAAGCAAGCATGCAAGCAAGCGTGCAAGCAAGCACGCAAGCATGAATGCATGCAAGTAAGCACGCAAGCATGCATGCAAGCAAGCATACAAGCAAGCATGCAAGCATGCATGAAAGCAAGTATGCAATCAAGCATGCAAAGCAAGGACTCAAGCAAACATGCAAGCAAGCCCCCCGCATTGCCCCGCTGCCTTAATTTTTCTGAAACTAAATATTGCAGGATTTTTATAAAACAAACCCAACCTAACCTATAGGGCTGTCCTAAAATATATCCTAAATAGCTTTATCTAGCTTTATCTTTATCGCTATCCCGCATGAATTACGCAATTTTCCGGAATAAGAAAGAAAGAAATTAGCCATGTGTTATTCCAGACTATAATCTATCTATGTTCCAAATTTCACCCAGATCTGTCCGGCCGTTCTGGCGTGAAAGAGTAACAAATATCCAAACATCCATACAAACTTTCACATTTATAATATTAGTAGGACATATTTTACTAATTTTACTAATAATTTGATTTCTTACCTGCAATCACAAATCTCAACGTAATAGTAGTAATAGTACCCACTTAGTAGTAATATATTCATCACCATCATCATCATCATATATCCCTCGGGAACCGTTCATTTTTCCGGGATAAAAAGTAGCCTATGTGTTATTCCAGACTATAATCTATCTATGTTCCAAATTTCATCCAGATCTGTCGAGCCGTTCTGGCGTGAAAGAGTAACAAACATCCAAACTCACAAACTTTCACATTTATAATATTAGTAGGATTCACCATTTTTAGGGTTCCGTGCCTCAAAAGGAAAAAAATAGAACCGGAGGATCACTTTATTGTTCGTTCGTCCGCTTGTGAAGTCCTTTTTTCGCAGGAACGCGCTTCCCATAGAGAAAGATCGAGAGATGCGGTACAGATACTCGTATTTGAAATTCAGCAGAATTTTTCACCACTTTCGAGTGGTGTTTTCACATATTTGCTTTCAAAAATAGGGCCCCAAAATACACGATAGCAAATAGAATCACAACATAATCTCTGGTTAGAAATCGTCAAACAAATAAGCGGGTTATCGCTTAGGCATTGATTGATAAAAAGGCTGATCAAACTCCATCAATCTACGGCGCTCCATTTCTGTTTGGAGCCCCAAATTAGCAATTCATTTGGGCTTATAAAGAGTAGTAGGCAAGATTCTAAGAGGTCGTTTTGAAGGAACTTCAGGATGTCTATTGATTTCATTTTAATAATTAGCATTTACTACTACTACTACTACAACAACTGTTACTTCTACTACTACTAACTATTACTGGTATAAGGAATAAAACGTCATCAACAACATTTATACACTATAGCTTTTCCCCGCGACTTCGTCCGTGCACATAACGTCAGAGTGACGACACACCCCATACATCCACTCATGTCTCCAAGTATAAGGTTTTTATTGCCTATCCCGTGGGAAATTCGGAAAATCCCTTCTTAGAGCACCTACAGATCCTCTAGGAATATTATCTACTAATTATAGTCTTAATTATTTACATTGTGTTTTTATCCCGTGGGAAATTTGAAAAATTCCTTTGTAAGTGCATCTTTGTACTAATCAAGGAATAATGTGTAGGCATGCTAAATTTAATGTCTGTAGCTTTATTAGTACAACATTTCGGAATTTTCCAATTCCGTGGGAAAATCGGGATAAAAAGTATCCTATGTCCGTCTCCTGGTCCTAAGCTACCTCCCTACCAATTTTCAGCCAAATCGGTTCAGCCGTTCTCGAGTTAGAAATAGTGTAACTAACACGACTTTCTTTTATATATATAGATTTGGATCACAAATCGTCAGACATCAGAGTCAGCCCCAGGACGCTGCTACTAAGTACGTAAGAAAAATAACATTGTTGGGTGAACAGTTCCATCTTAAACTGTGTTTAGTTTAGCATCTTCCCGCGTATTTAGTTGTAGACAGCTAAATTTATCCTAGTATCTATTCTAGGTAAAACGTACAGGGTCATTTCCGTATTTTCCATCAGATAACCCTCGTTTTATCCGTAAACTTTGTATGTAGATAAAATTAAGTGTGTCACGATTAAGACTACTTCTACTACGTGTGTATCTGTATGTCAGTATGTGTATTTTGTAATATTTGACATACATACATACATACACATACACAAATCACGTCTTTATCCCTTACGGGGTAGACAGAGCCTAAGGTAACAAGACCTACAGGCCACATTTAGCAAAATTGTGGGCGTATAGGTGGAAAATGGAATCAAAATAGTGATGGGTTGCTAGCCTCATCGCCTATAACAAGATTTCTATGATTTTCGCCCATTCCCTCGATGGGCTTTTACCATCTGCGCGGGTAGAGAAGCAACTGGTACATTCTATGTTTTTTCTTTACTCCCAGACCAGCATGGAAGAACTAGAATTAATATTTGACGATTATTTAAAATGTTGTTTCCTTTAAATTATCTTTGCGTGTGTATTCTTGTTTAATTGTGTTTGTCATCGTTGAAGAGTAGTAACTAACTTAACTGATAGAGATCACTTTAAGGGATGCATTCGGCTTTGTACATTTTGTTTTATTCTGTAACTTGTTACTGTTTTATCAACAAAAAGTGCCATGAACATAACATAACATAATGCAAAAAACTGTCTGCTGTTGAATATCTTAATTTTTTTTTTCATTATGTTAGACAGGCCAGACAAACGAACTAGTGGGTCACCTGATGTTAAATGATCACCACTGTCCATAGACACCCGTAGCGCTTTACGCGATGCCAGTGCGTTGTCGGCCCTAATATGATACCGAAACCCAAAATATGTTTTTATTATACCTAATGGAAAGAGGTACCCTAATAGAATTTTCCGTCGCGATTAAAATTTTTGGCTGTTCGTAAATCTAATCTAATCATTTCGCTAGCTGTTGAACTTTGTCCAATCGTTTCAATTATTTGATGGATGGGTTTAAAATGTATAGTATCAGTATAAACTCTTTTATTACTTGATTTATATTCGTTACATTGTGCAAGTACAAATAAGGTATAAAAACAGTCGGGTTCGATATCAATACCCATATAAATAATAATTTGTCTGTTGATTCACCGTCATGAAAATTCGTATTAAGGGTGCGGTCTAGATTTAAGAAATTGGTTTAGAGTTTACATTTCCATAGATTTAGACGCTACTGAAACCTTGGGTAAGCTGGGTATTAAGTAATAACATTTTCTCCACTGTCTTAATGGGAGTAGAACTTCGAAACCGCAGCAGATTCCAGCTGAAAACATAAGTATCTAGGACCAGGAGCGAGGTACGGCCATGGGCCGTTGCCAATCAGAAGCAAGGGTAGTCAGCTGCCACCCGATCGATAGAGATAATGATCTGACCATGTTACGTGTACGTACACAGAAAATTATTAATTAAAACTAAGCCATGAAGTGTTTCTAAATCGCCGTCACTTCTACGGCACCAACATTGACGAATATCTTTATGAACTTTAGTTGCTTATTGTTATTGTTCGCTATAGGTATGTGAGCCTTTCTTTAGCAAGGCAATGGTTCATGGTCAAATTCGCTAACTTTGGTGATCCAATATCTCGAGTCGAATATCTCACAATACAAACAAAACCATTTCAGGAACTTTAGTAGTCACCGGGTCTGGTAAAACTGTTCTACTACATGATGGTTTTACCTATTCGAAGAGCCAGTACGTCACCCAGCTTAACTGGATGCGCTGGATGTGCTCATCCAGGATAAGCTTCGGCTGCAAAACCCGACTCACCTGCTGTGAAACCAAGGTAGTCTGCAAAAGCGGAGAGCACAACCATGACGCGCCTGTTATGACTGTGGATCACAACGGAAGGTACTTCAAGATGAGGCATTCTATGGAAAAATTGAGTTGGATTCGGGATCGAACCTGATTCTTCGTCATTCGGTTAAGCGGCCTAATTGTATTTCGTAATATTTTGGAACATATTGGTCGCATACCTAATCTTTCATATATTCGCAGATGTATTCTCATAAATAACAGTACATAGATGTTAATAATTTGTGTAAAATTAATGTGTAGGTAGATCAAAAAATTACTTTTGAACAATATGTATGTAAAAATAATAGAAACTTTTCTTCACTCTTAAACTATTTGCTATTTGGAATGACATAAAACGAACATCTAATTTTTAACGTTGGAGTAACGCCTGTTTGTGATTTTGCTCGTATAGGGTTTACGAAACCAGTGACCTAGATAAGGTTTGCATTTTCTTTATCTTGTAAATTGTGTTTCTACCTAGACAGTGATTTGCAAACTAAGCATCTGCATTTGTTCGTGTTTTCGTATTTTTTTGAACAATATTAAACATGCCAATCGAAAGTCGAAAATTGGCAACTCATTTAATTTAGTTTTCATGAACCAGTTTATGTTAAGATACTCAGATTTTAAATATTTTGCCCATTGTTATCTACCTAGTACTTGTTTCTCCTCAAACTATTGGCTGGTTTCCATGTGACGGCTCATATCATATGACTTTTACTAAAGCCGCGGTTAAGGATGATTCTATCTAAGCAGCCCACATCCACCCACTTTTGAGTAAAGGCCTCTTCATTTTCACGCCACTTTGCCCGGTCCTGTCCCAGTCTCATCCACAGGTTCAGCCGAATGACAGGTGTCATCTGACCAACGGGCTGGTGGTCTGCCTGCTGACCTTCGACCCAATCTTGGCCGCTCTGTGACCAAGGATTATTACGAAGGGAAAATATCTACAAAGTAGTCATTCTGACGTAAATCTTATTTTGTTTGTGAATGTGTTTAATCTAACCTCACGTCCCAGCGATAACATTGTTCGCTTTTTCCTTACATTCCTCGCACAGTTCTGACGCAAAAGCATCCTACACATTTCAGACACAAATGTTTTTATGGCCGTTGATAAATCTAATCATTTCACTAGCTCTTGAACTTTGCTCAACAGTTTCATTAGATTGATGAGTGACTCAAATAACCTTTTTTAAAATCCTTAGTAAAATATAATCAACGCGAAAGTATGTTTGTCTATCTGTTACCTCTTAGAAAATCAATTAGACGATTCTATAAACACCTGAACACTCAAAGTAACCAATACTATTTCAGGCGAGTTCATAGCCACCGGATCAGGTAAAACTCTTCTTTTACACAAGGGTTTTACCTATTGGAAGACCAATTACGTGAATCAGCTCAATCATCTCCGGTGGTATTGCTCATCGCGAAATCGCTACGGATGTCCGGTTGTCCTCACCTGCTTCGGAACCATGGTTGTCAATAAAAGAGGAGTACACAACCATGAGGCGCCTGCTATGCAAGTAGATAGCTATGGAAAGTATTTTAGAAAACGTTTTTAAGGTCTGTTAGATCGATACCCTCGATAAACAGTACGCCTACTAGAAAATAAAATGCTCTTCAGTTCTTTGTTATAACAGCTATTTTCATGTTTTTTTGTGCAACTTACTAGTTTATTGTTCCTTAAAATCGCATAATTTGATTATGTGATTTCTTGCAACTTTCAAAATTCCCGTAAGTAGTTAGCGGAGCTTAAGACGGGGAAATGGCATCAGGGTTCGACTTAACTTCGCTAAGTAATGGAATCAGTAGGTACCAGGAGGAAATACTGCAATAATTGTAGGATTATTATTCTAGATATGACATTATGATTTGTTTAAATTGACATACTTATCAGAAATTAATATTTTTACTGTTATTGACCTTTTCTATTATTGTTATTATTTTGTTTTAAACAGTGACGATCTCTAGCGGAGAAATGATTTAATTGTACCAGTATTATTATTCTCCATTTTGTAATTTTTGTAAAATTAAATTGAATTTAAAAAATTTATTTTTCTACCCTGAACGATTTCAATTCAAATTAAATTCGCCTAACTTGGCAATGTACAATTTATGATGTAATTTTTATTGAATGAATATAATATATTATAACGCAATCTAATGTAGAGGTAATCTACCGCTAAGGGTCTCAGCATGTTTTCTCGCATGTTAGTCCTAATTACCGGTATATATTATAACATCTGGGGCCTTACCATGACGTCTTAATGCGATTCAATTCCGACTCAGTTCAGGTTTTAGCTGCATTTTTAGTATGGATTTGACAGTTAGCGAACCTAAACTGAATCGGAATTGAATCGCATTCAAACGTCGTGGTAAACCCCCTGACGTAAGTGTGTTAAGTGTTACACAGGTTGGGAGAGCCAATCATGGAACAGTACAAAGTAAAGTGAATTATTAGCGCAAAAATGTATGGTCACGAACGTAAATGTTTTACAAGGGGAATGTAAGTGGGCGACAGACGGGTGAGTAAGTTCGCGTACTTACGGCTCGACGACTCTACTCGCCTGTACTTTACCCTAAAAGTACGCGTACTTAGACTGACACACAGGCGAGTAAAGTCACCGAGCCGTAAGTGCGCGAACTTACTCGCCCGTCTGTCACCCATTTAAATTTAAATTGTTTTTCCCGACGGTTTCCACATTATTATGAGAATTGACATGTAACCTTACCTAATCTACTGGAGATTGTACTAATTGCGTGTAAATAAAGGAAAATATCAGTGAACAGTGGAATTTTCAGTGAAAATCGTAGGTTAGGGTAAACGTTATTCTTAAAGTAGCTCGGTGTCCAACTCTACGGTTCCTGCTTGCATTTGCATGCAAAATATCTTACCAAAATCATAAATGTAAAAGAATGCCAAGTCTGTCAATGGTTTCCCTGGTAAAAGAAGTGAAAGTCAAGAGACAAGCTTCTATCGCTTTTATGTTTTTGGTAGGATCAAAATAACGCACACTACGTAACCGACTTTCATTTCATCCTCACCACCTCAACAGTTGGCAGTCCACGACCGTTGCTTTTTCGCGGAACTTCTTACCACGCACGGTTAAACTCTGGAATCAGCTGGCGGCAGCAATTTTCCCGGACCGGTACCACTTAGGGATCTTCAAAAAGAGCCTATTCTTTTCTTAAAGGACCATCAACACGATCTTAACGCCCCATGTTATGAGCGTCTATGAGCAACGGTGATCACTTTCCACCAAGTGACCCACTTGCTAGTTTGTCTCCTTTCATATAAAAAAAACCTTATCCTGTTATGTTAATAACGAAATTGTATACTTATTGTTTCAGGAGTCACAATCATTAAAAGAAAAGTTTATCCAAGTTCCGGATTAAGAACTCAAGCTCAGCCAGCAATAGCTAATAGTGACACAACATCGACTAAAAATCCGACTGAAAACTGTGCACCACTGGCGACTCCTAACACTACTAATATTACTACAAATGAAGCCCTCCTTATAATCATGCAAAAACTCGAGCGAGTTCAAGAAGACGTTAGAACACTAACGGGCGATATCAAAACTGTTACAGAAAATCAATTGGCACTTTTTGAAAATCAGAATAGTCTAATGTTGAAATTTGCAGAACACCAAACGCAGTTTGAAGAAGCTTTCAAGCTGTCTCCAGGATCAGAAATTTGCGACTTCAACTCTATTGGGAACGAGAATGAGTTGCAAAATTTAGAACTACTATTAAAAGATCCGGATTTCAGGTCAAAATTGATAAGGAAAATTGGTGTTGTTTGCAGCAAAGGCAAAAACAAAGGCGTCAATAACGCGTATGCTTTAATGGATGTCCTTTTCCAAAGGAATTTTTTAACTAATTGTTCCTGGGCTGGTGGATCTAGATCCGATGAGCCCAAAATTGCTTTCAAAAGTTACACCAATATTGTTAATTTGTTATTCGCTGTGTGTCACGAGGCAGATCCTGATTTCAAGAAGCCAGACTGTGAGAGATTTCTAAAGGTAGTACTCAAAAATTCACGTCAACGCTGTAACAGCAAACAGCTAAGATTATCCACAGTGAAGCGTCGCCATAAAGTTAAAAAAAGTACTGGCGCCACTTCCGAGCGATCTGGCAAAGTTGATGAAAGCGATACCAACATAATATATGAATATGAACAACAAATGTCCAAGACAAAATCTTTCGAATGTACAGCAGGACCATCGGTAGCATCATCTAATGAAAACACTACAGGTTTAGAGAGAGACCCCCTTTGTTAATTCATGAAAAACTAAAAATTCAAACAAAAAAGCATGCACACACAGGTGCGAAATAATTACATACACTTTTAAGGTCGTAGAGTCTTGATGAAAGCAAAATCAATAGTCCAGTTGACGAGGACAATTTAATCCACAGAAAAACGTTTTTACCTATTTTTTATTTGCTGACGACTGTGTTACTTTTTTAAATATAGGTATGTATGGAACGTGACGAAAAGGAAAATAAATTCCATAGCTAAATCTGGGACACATATTTTCATGTATGAGAATCGATAGGGTAAACGTTCTGAGAATGAAAAACCCAAAATATTTAAGTTCTGTAAAAAAAACATGTGGACTATTTATTGGAAAACGCTCCTAGGGGGTACTGTCTCCGTTCCAAATTTTATCTAAATCAGTCTAGCCATATATGCGGAAAGAAGGAACAAACATACACACTCACTCACTCATATCGTCACAAACTTTCGCATTTGTAATATTAGTAGGATTACTGGTTGCAGTAATGGTGATCATTGCAATATGGTTTCCAATCGCATTATAGCGCATTTATGACAGTGTGTGTGTTGTATATGTCGGTTAGATATAATTTATTGTCATATTGAGGTGGTGGGTAGTTTAAGATATCATCGTCATTCTTGCAATAGAGTATCGCGGTAAACGTACACCTATCCTTTCTAGTCCTTATAAATGACTCTATTATTCCCTTTGACAGCTTAAAAGACTTATCAGTGTGTTTTTTTTAAATGCCTCGCTTATATCACATGTTTTTTTTTGCATTTTAGAACATCTGTTCGAAGTACCTATGGTAAGTAGGTAGAAGTTGTCCCTTTACTAAAATGAGTAGCATCTTAGAGAAAATGATAACAAAGGGTTACATGTCAACTCGAAGGAATAAGACCTTGTAAAGTAATCTTAAAAATAACTGTTTTTGTGTTTTTAGTTATGTTATGTGACATGATGACTGATAAGTACAATTATGTGAATCACTTTATAATTTAATAAACGAGGATAACATTAAAGGCAATTTTAATTTTTTCACCCCCAAATGACGATCGTAGTCGATCCGAACGTTCGGTAGAGCGTGTGTTTAAAACAACAGTCGGACCTCGGACCGCCGAATATTGATAATGATAATTTATTAAAACAGTTCTTAAAAAAGATATTATGCTTCTCATATTCTGTCGCGATTGCGACGTGTAAAGTATGTATGTATGAATGTAAACTCTTTATAGTGCAAAATAAACAAGAGAAATACAATTGACAAACACTGAGATACATGCACAAAGGCGGACTTATCCCTTTAAGGGATCTCTTCCAGTCAACCTTTGAGTGGATGAAAGGAGTATTATTTTTTATAAAGTAATCATAACAGCAATACATAGACAGATATATATAAAAATATTCTGTTCTTAGTATTTGTTGTTAAAGCGGCAACAGAAATACATCTGTGAAATTTTCAACTGTCTAGCTATCATGGTTCATGAGATACAGCCTACAGACATACAGACAGACAGACGGACGGACGGACCGCGAAGTCTTAGTAATAGGGTCCTGTTTTTACCCTTTGGATGTGGACCCATAAAAAAACCTGGCCAAGTTCTGATCCAATCTTCTTTCACAACACGAACTTCGTCAATCGAATTTCGGATGAGCCCCGAGTTTACCTTTGTTACTACTAGCGCCATCTAGCGACGTAATTAAAAACTGCATTAACTTGAGCGCGCGAGGTAAAAATAAATGAGCCGAAGATACAGTCTATACATATCTATACCTATTTTCATACATAAATCACGTCTTTATCCCTTACGGGTTGGACAAAGAATAGAGTAAAAAAACCAAAAGGCCACGTTTAGCATGATTGTGGGCGTATGGGTGGAAAGAGGAATCAAAATAAAATAGTGATGGGTTGCAAGTCGCATCGCCAATGTTATTCCGTCAATGCGCTTTTACCATAATAAGCGCGGAAAGAGAAGCCACAGGTACAATCTATGTTTTATCTTTGCCCCCAGACCAGCGTGAAGCCATTATAGTCCATTATTTCAATAGTTGAGTTGTAATTTAATTCAAATTATAATTGACGTTACTAACGTTCTCATGTTTGATAATTTAAGATGCCGAGTTCGGGGTGTCAACAAGAGGCAATCCTATTATCAGAATCGGTGATTTCACGTTCTACAGACAGCGTACGCAGGGCAAGAAAGTACGATGGTGGTGCCAAGCCGCCCAAAGAGGCTGTAAAGCAGCGATATACACCATAGACAACAAAATCGTAAAACGCGTAGGCGATCATAATCACCACGCTAAAACGCGGCAAGCCCTGCCAACCGTTTTATCTACACTATGGAATCCATACCAAAATGCACACTTTTAAAAAACAGTATTTTCTAGTAATGTTAGTTACTACATTAAGGGTAAAATTTACAATAAAGATCTCACATATGTTTACTAAGTGTTGAAGCTGAATATTTATGGGGGTGTCTACCTATTAGTAAGGTAGGTATGTATACAGTGTTTTGAGTACCATGAACCGATGTGGGTACCTAAGTGAGGAACCCATTTTGGATCACTTTCAAGTTCTGTTTTTTTTTTGCTGTTCTCATTTACTGAAAATAACATTATATTTACATCAAGTACCCAATAAAATTAATTACTTATTTATAATATTATATTAAATAATTTGCTGCAGATTACCTATACCTAACTCATTTAACTTCATAACTTAACACATAACATACATAACTTAAACCATAACCGAAAATTTTGACAGAAAACCTATGAAATAGAAGAAACATCGACGATTATGGTTCATGTTTGCTGTAGGAACTTGATGCAAAGCACACTTAAGTATATTCTAACTATACCAAAAGAAAATTAGGTACTTGTTCATTGTTGGTACTCACATTTATTTGTAATTATGTAACCTACTTACGTGCCAAGTATTAAGCAAGTAAGTGGTAAGTAGATGTCAATAAAAATATCTAAAAACAAGAAAACAAAATTTATTTATTTATCCCAAATTGATATAAAAACAAACAACAACGCAACGCGGTAAATGGAATAATTTGTTAAATAAAACATTTCCTTACACAGTCTACATTGTGCGCCATCTATCGGCGACTTGGCATAATTTAGTCACACTCACATAGTGGCCTTCTCGAACCTCAATTAACCTGTGAAACGGAACGCAAAGCAACTAAACGTCAAACTGACAGATCCGGTTGCGTCACATTCACATTTATTTTATTTTTCTGTTTTCCTTTCCATCCGATTCTGTACACAATTCTAATGTTTTGTCCCGTAATTGCAAAATATTAAAATCACAACTAAGTGCAGCGAACTGTTTTTTCTCAAAAGTGGATATACGAACTCCAAACACAACATTTTGCAAACTTGCAAGCAATGTTTACAATCTCAAAATTCTCCATAAATCATCGGTTTTCTACTTTTCGCTCGATTTGCCGTTGAATTAAAGTAGTTGTTGTGTCCTCTGCTAAGTTTAGTGCGTAGTATAACAGTGCTTAAACGTTACAGGCGAAGATTTGGTCCAATGCGTACCAACAAGGAAAGGACATCAGATTCTGTACAAAGGTTACACGTACGTGTTTAAGAGTAGACTCCAGTGCGGTGCGGAGCAGTGGTGTTGCTCTTACCGCCAGAAGACAGGTTGTATATCCATTATAAACATGCAAGCAATTGGCGTCGAAGTTGTCAGAGATTTTCATAATCATAAAAAACCATTTCTCACTGACGGTGTACAAAATTGAATGTCGACGTTAGTCTATTATAGCCCCTGTCTTGCACAGATCAAAATGTGATACCACCATTTTGGTTATAGTGGAAATAGCCACAACTCTATCAATGAATGTAATGTGACTGAGGTGTCAATTGTAAGCGAGTCTTTAGTCCGACCCAAATTTGGCTCTTTTTCGAGTGACGACTGCAACTTTTTTGGGAGCAGTATGTGTGCCAGTCATGAATAGTGCCAATGTTAGCACTGGTCTAACTAAATTAGTTGAAACTAGATTGTTGTGGTCACTTTTATTTGTGCTGTATCTCATTAATTAAATCATTGGTTTACAGACACAAAGTAATTAGTTTATAGTTGTGAAAAGTCTGTTTCAGAATAGTATTGGTAAATGCATTGGAGATATGGCAACTTATTTTTTGAGTGCAATAATTTATAGTTGAAATAGTTAAGAGTATATGCTAGCACAAGTTTCTAAAAGCTACACAGAAACCGAGTGAAACACACATGCAGAAAATACATGTCAAGTATTGCAGTTAAGGTATGCCCAACATGTTTTAAACTAATTCATGATTTTTCCTCGAGGCGAGTCCAAACATAGCCAATTAAGAGTTGCATGCCAGAACTCTTGAAATTCTGCCACTCGGCCTGATCATTGACAGAGAAAACCATAGGCATACCTCAACTGCTTGAGTAACTTTTGTATCATATTTTAATAATGCTACCCGTATCTCACATTAGATTTGTATCAGGTGTGTACCAATTTTACTCCTGCATTGATTCATTGAATATTTATAGCTGCCATGTTAATATTTCTTTTTATTACAAAAACTAATGCCTGAATAATAAAATAAGAGTTTTAGTGCAAAACTTTTTCTTTTATTTATTTATTTCTATGTTCCTATATGAGCCTTAAAAATAAAACCTACCAATTAATATGCCTTTTATTTTAACCCTGCCCTTTATTTAGATAGTAACTTAGCATTACATTATTTAAATTTTTATGATGTCAAACCAAATACCAACCTAACCATTTTATAAACATTTGCAGATAAGCGAGAACTGCCGGAATGGGTGTCCATTTACTTTCTGAAGAAAGGTGACAATGATTTCCGTTGCAATATATGTGACAAAGCGATTAAGACCACAGAGAAATCTTTGGAGCTGCTCGATCACATAAAGGAAAGTCACTCGGAAGTAATAGATTTACATAAAAATCCTGACTCAACACTGGGGTTCCGTATAGAATTCCTTCAACTAAATGTTCTGAATGAAGATGAAGGAGATCACAAACCACAGCCTGTCATGTTGACAGACATCTGCGAAGGACCCACCGAGGAGGTGGTTAGTGAAAAGGTCAAGACTCTGTCGGAGAGTGATACGTCAAATGTTCAGTATGTCCTGATACCAGGGAAGAAGAAATACAGACGTGAACATGGTGAGCATTACCATTATTAGTTACCCTTTTCTTTAAATACTTTTTTTAGAAAGACTTTTT
This sequence comes from Pandemis corylana, assembly GCA_949127965.1. Classification (NCBI taxonomy): domain Eukaryota; kingdom Metazoa; phylum Arthropoda; class Insecta; order Lepidoptera; family Tortricidae; genus Pandemis; species Pandemis corylana. The sequence continues at coordinate 3,590,516 of OX421859.1, read as the reverse complement.
AAATATTTAATTTGCGTTGTTTTGCATGCAGTACGAAAATTGTCTGCTATCAAAATTTGCAAACCATTTTTCTACAACTTTTAGTGATCGGATTAACTTAAAAATCCATAGGTATGCAATGTATATGGATGAAAATGCAGGGTTGCCATCCGTCCGGGTTTCCCCGGATTTGTCCTAGTTTAGAGGGCACCCGGGGAGCGTCCGGGGAAGGTTTCATTTGTAGACCGGGTTTTAAAAAATAAATAAATAAAAAAAATTGGGCCGCCCGCGAGACACGCACTATTTCACCGTTCCCCCACCCCTCCCGTCACGATCTTGTTGATATGTCCGGCTTTCGGACTCTAAAATCCGGGGTTTTCACGCGTCTTGTCCTGTTTTCCAAATTTTAGAGATGGCAACCCTACCGGTGTACATCTGCTATGGGTGGTGTAGGGGTTAGCACGAGTCACGGAATGACGAGGGTCCGGGTTCGATCCCCCGCCCATAGCTTTTAAAAGTAAACAAAATACAAGAAGTAAAAATTCTTGATTCATTTCATACTAAAAATATTAGAATTTGAACTATACTATCCATATTTAATAACTGACCCAGTTAAATGTTGTTCTGTCAAGTGCAATTTTACAGTTTGCCGAGCAATTTTTTCCAATTTTTCACTTGTAAAGATACTGATAACAATGGTGCTAAGCAACAGATTTAACCTTACACATATTTTTTAACTATCAGCTTTTAGTAGTACATTGTTATTATTTGAATTACAGAAACAAGAAAACGCAGCTGGGTATGGAAGTACTTTGACAAGCTGAGCACCATTATATTCCGGTGCAACATATGCAACGTTGTCCTGTCCATCAAGGGATGCAACACCAACAACATGAATAGACACGTTCGGACGAGACATCCCAGCATTTACAAGGTTGAAGTTGGTACGAAAGGAGAGGGTGAACAGATACTGGACTTGGGATGTGAAGTGGAGACTCCGTATGCTGTTAAGACTGAGGAGATTAGCGCAAGTGACAAGGATTATGACGAAGCAATATGTAAGTTTTTTTTATATCTGACAAGGAAAATGAGTTAGTGGGTCACCTCAAGGGTTGCAGATGCGTTGCCAGTTTCGCGGACTAAGATAAACGAATACACCATTTACCATTAATTTTTACCGGTAATTTCTTTTATTAATCGAGCCAGGTTGAAGTAACGGAACAGCAGTCTTAATGGTAGTGTAAGTGCCTATAAGCGGCGGTGATCACTTAACATCAGGTGAACCGCATGTCCGTTTGTCGGCTTTAATTTTTTTTTTTTTTTTTTTTTTTTTTTTTTTTATAGATATCTGCAATCAGTCGCAAGACTATAATCAGAATAGTTGAGTTGTGGATGACGCTTTCAGAATATGAGGGCCATTGCCCTAACTTCCATTAAATGTCCAGCACATCAGCTCTTTTAAGTCGCCTGGCATAGTGAGGCTCGAGTAGTGGGTTGATCAATGGATTTGGGTGGATAGTGAGGCGTTCCTTGTAGCTGTCACTATATCGTTTTGCCTCCTCGAGGACAGTCGGCATTTCTAGGTATTCGTGGATTTCACTGATGCGAGTGAACCAGGGAGCAGCGCACAGTACCCTAAGAATATTATTTTGGGCTCTTTGAAGGCAGAGGATGTTAGACTTGCTAGCTGAGGACCATATTTGGATCCCATAAGTCCAAACCGGTTTGATAACTGAGCAGTACACTCTTAATTTGTTGCTCAGAGATAGAGCGGACTGTCTTCCAAGTAGCCATAGTAGGTTTCTGAATCTGTTGTTGACTTCTCCCCGTTTGTGTTTTATGTGATCTTTCCAGGTCATTCTTCGATCCAAGTAAAACCCAAGATATTTGACGCAGGATGACTGCGGTAGTTCAGCTTGTCCCAGTCTAACTGGAGGGCAGGTGTCACGTCTAAGTGTAAAGGTTATGTGGTGCGACTTAGGTGCACTAGCTTTTATACGCCACTTGTTTAACCAATCGTAGGTGTTGTCCAGCTGTGCCTGCAGGATTTTACTTGCTTCATTGGGATCATTGTTGCATGCTAGGAAGGCTGCATCATCCGCAAAGGTGGCCACATCAATATTGCTTGATTGGGGTAAGTCACATGTGAATATATTATACAATATCGGACCTAGGACAGAACCTTGAGGTACTCCTGCACGGCAGAAATGTAGTGAGGATCTTGCTTCACCATGTTTCACTTGAAACATCCTTTCATGGAGATACGATGCCATTATCGGGTAAAGACAGTGTGGTAATAGTTTCTTGATCTTGTACAGGAGTCCTCTGTGCCAAACTCGATCAAAGGCTTGTTGAACGTCAAGAAACGCTGCCGAGCAGTATTGTTTTTGCTCCAAACATTGTCGTACTGAATAGTATACTCTGTGAACTTGCTCTACAGTGGAATGCTGCTTCCGGAACCCAAACTGATGATCAGGTATGATTTGTTGTTCGTCAAGGTAGTATTTTAGACGTGTTAAAACGACTCTTTCCCAGAGTTTGGATAATACCGGAGTCAAGCTTATCGGACGGTAGGATGATACTTCGTTTACTGGCTTGCCAGGCTTATGTATCATAACAATTTGGGATATTTTCCAGAGAGCAGGAACATGAGAGACTCTGAATGTGGCATTAATGAGGATTGTGAGGAAAACAATGCATTTCTTGGGCAGCTCTTTAAGTATTCGAGGGGTTATTAGGTCAAAGCCTGGAGCTTTATTAGCATCCATATTTGCTATTTCTTTTGCCAATTCCCGTGGAGAAGTTGGACGCAGAGGTAAGCATAACTGCAGGTCTTGATTGAGTATTAAGTCTATTTCTGGGTCTTCTGGAGTGTTTGCATCATGTCGGCTTTAATAAAAAAAAAAACTGTCACTTACATAGCAGACATAAAAATATTCTGTTTTTAGTATTACTTGTTATGGTGGCAACACAACAAATACATCATCTGTGAAAATTTCAACTGTCTAGCTACCGCGGTTCATGAGATACAGCCTGGTGACAGACAGACAGACACACAAACAGACAGACGGAGAGTGGTGACTTAGTAACAGGTTCCTCTTTTTACTTGGGTACGGAACCCTAAAATAAACTTGTCTAAAAATAAAAAATAAACCTTTTTTTTTCAGTGGAAAGCCCGGACAAGAAAGCGGCCCGCCGCAGTTGGGTGTGGTCCTACTTCAAGAAGGTGTCGAGCACGCAGGCGCAGTGCAAACTGTGCAACCGGAACATATCGCACGGCGGCAACGCTACCGGCAACATGAACAGACACATCAAGATGATACACAAGGAAGTATACTCGACCGCTGATATGGACCTCGGCAAAGTTGCAGGTGAGTCACACACCTGTAGACCGACAGGTGTATAGGGTGCAGGGGCGCGGGGTGGAACGACCGCAGGGCCAAGAGGCGAAGTACTCGCCCGCACCTCTCTCGGTCCCCTTTGTCGTCATACCCCGTGCCCCTTAAAATACATATTGAGGAAATTGGGTGGCCGATGGGTGGGTGTTACTCCATACAACGTATTATTTTTTCGGGTTCAATACCCAAAGGCTAAAAACGGGTCACTATTTTTAAGACTCCACTGTCTGTCTGTCTGTCTGTCTGTCTGTCTATCTATCTGTTTGTCTGTCTATCACCAGACTGTATCTCAGGAACCGTGATAGCTCGACGGTTGAAATTTTCACAAATGATGTATTTATGTTGCTGCTTATAACAATAGACACTAAAAACAGAATATTTTTATGCCTGTCTGTCTATGTAAGTAACCAATATAAAATAACCTCGCACTGCGTACAGTTTCCTTTGGAGGCAGGGCTCTGCTAACACTGGATTTTATATTCACTTGTCGAATTTGTACGGTACCCTCGGTGCCCTCAACCTCGGAGTCCGACTCGCACTTGGCCGGTTTTTTCTCCGGTTTTGTCCTCCCTGAAATAACATTAAAACGAATATTTTTTCCCACACGAGTTAGACATCTGCTATGCCCATTTGTTTTACTATTTTTCCAATTTTGCGATCACGATCTGCGAAAGACGAGAATCAGCTGGTACATTCTATGTTGTTTCCTTGCTACCAGGGTATTATCCTGATTTATACATATAATTTGTCAGTGTAAGAAATTAATTCCAATGAAATTCCGAACATTTGTTTGGCGCATGGTCATCTTACTAAAATTATAAGGGCGACAGTTTATAAGTTTAGATGTTAGTTGCTCTTTCATGGCAGAACGGCTAAACCAATTTTATTGAAATTTCGTACAGTGATAGCCACAGTCCCGGGAAAGGACATAGGATAGTTTTTATTCCGGAAAATATCATAGTTGCCGCGGGATAGCGATAAGCGAATTTATCGCAGACGGAGTCGCGGGCAACAGCTAGTATATCATATATCATATTATATTAGGTATACCTTTAATTAGTGATTAGTTGGCTTAATATAATGCACACGAATATCGGAGATATAAAAAATCCCATGCTTCAACAGACGACAACAGCTGGGTGTGGAAAGTGTTCGAGAGCGACGAAGACGACTTCTACTCCTGCAAGATATGCCACTTCAAGTGCATGAAGTTCTCAAGCATCGACAAGAGCGTGCTCTGCATACTGAAGCACTTGAAGGTCGACCATGGCGTCATCTCCGGGGACCAGATTATCACCAGCGTAGACTGTGACACCTCGAACCATTAAAAAAATTGTATGCCGAACTTTTACCATTGAGGTGTGGAGACCTTGGTATGTACAAATATCGGGTCTGTGGTGGTCGAATATTTTTTGTCCCAATAAAGTATAATGTTACTTTGGCCGAATTATCCTTTCATATCCGACGACCAGATCATCAGCGATGACTGTGACACCTCCATTAAATAATGCCGAACGTACCTCCTTTACCTTTGAGGTGTGGAGACCTCGGTATGTACAAATGTCAGGTCTGTGGAGGTCGAATGTTTTTTTTGTTGTCCTAATACGAGTTGGTCGAACGATAGTTTGGTCGAATTAGTTTCGTCTAATGAAATTTAAAAAAAAAACATCGACTTCTTAGGAAAGCAATGAAAATCTAACTTAAAGTACAAGACTTCCTAAAAGATTATCTGAAATGTATTGAGTATTGACTGAAGAAATATTTATACAAAACTATCATTGTAAAAAATGTTCGACCACACAAAAAGCACAGAACTCTAGTTTCTATCTCGGATAAAAGTATTATTTCCCTGTTTAAGCAGTTGGCAAAGAAGGGGATGGATGCTTTATGCTCGCGGTAAGGCCTAGAATGCTAGCTCGCGCTCATGATTGCACGGCAATCTGTTTCTTTAGTTTAATTTATGAACAGTGGAGTTTAGTTCAATATATTATGTATTTTGCTTGTTAGCATTTCTTATTCTTAGTGAGAAACACTAAGTATTGACGGCAGGAAAATTTGTGTTCACATCATCTGTTGAGCTAAAATTGAGTATGTAATTTTATGGCTGGTTCTTTGTATAATATGTAGCAGTAGTTTGTCAAATACTTTTTTATACCTATAAAAGATTTTCTCTTATATTTCTGAATATAAGACTTCATTGCATAATATATTTTAGTTATCAAAAAATTATAAATGTAAAAAAGCATTTTTCATGCTATGGTATTTAGTTTAACGTCTTGTTCATGGAAATATTTTATTTATCAATTTTAAAAGAAGATTTATGCAATAGAAAAATATCTAATAATTGAAGAAATTGTTTAGATTAATTTTGTTTTACGATAGTTAAGAAGTTTAGCATAATTTACATATTTAGGGTCAGAGGTCTCTTTTGTCAATAAGATAAGTTGTATATTTTCAGACTATTAATAAAAACTATTGCATACGCCATGTTCTTAAATCATACCTTTCGTAAGGCTCCGTATACGAGATGATAAGTAATAAATATAGAACTAAGATACAGCTCGGAATATTGATCAAATATGCGAAATCTAGTTCGTTATTTTTTTGTTTTTATACAACTAATTCAATAGTTTCTTTTATTTGTTTATTTTAAAAAAACTAAAAAAGCTTTTTGTGCACAAAAATAGCTGGTTAATTTCTTCTTGGGCCTTTTAATGATTGCAAATCGGATAAATGCTTAAGCTGCTAATAGGCGTGCACTATGAACAAAGTATTAAAACAACTAAAACATTTATGACTAGTTAGATTTATTTTAATATAAACATCAATTCACACAAATTAACATGTAAATCATCTACAATTTTGATTGGGCAAATATCACTACAAAGGTCACTACAAATCTTTATTTGCTATCGTAGTAACTAGATGCACAACCGCATAAAATATTTGTTTATAAATATTAAAGAGGTAGACTTAGATATTTTTGATTTCATAAAAATACCATATTCAATACATTATTATCAGAAGCCTGTGGGGCTTTTAAGTGCAAAATAATCCTAGTTCCGTTTTTCAAATAATAATACACAAAACTTGGAGTTGTTCAGTCAAGGTCACCAATGTGGATAGGACACACACAAAGTTGCAAAAAGATGTAAACACCAGAGCTATTGCCACAATAATAAGGTATGTAATAGTGTTGCGGGTGCTCGCTCACCATCAGGTGACCCACTTGCTCGTTTGCCTTACTTGTCGTATGAAAAATAATAATGTACGGTATGTATGTATAATATGGTCACGTAGAGAGGGTGGACGTTCTGGGACCAAATAGAAGTTTTTGAAAAAGGTCAAGGGTCCGATTTTTTAAAGCATATGTGTGAAAATATCACACGAAAGTGAAAGAAAGAAGAGATTTATTCCTTTTTACACACAAATATAAGATAATAAGTGATGATAAGTGGTGAAAAATTGTGCTGAATTCTAAATACGAGTAGCTTACAAGATACTCACGGCTCTCATTAATCTTGTGAACTAGTCAAAACTTTGATTAGAGCTGTAGTTTTGAAGATGTAAGCTGATACCGCTTTCGAGTGATGTGCTTTCACAAATCGGGTCCCAGGTCTGTTTTTGCGATTGCGTTTTTGTGTTGATGACCTTGACTGTTCAATAACACATTCAAATATTTTACAAGCAAAATAAAATAGGAACACGGTACTGTACTGATAATATCAATTTCAGTTTGCACTTTTTTATGTTTTGATATTTTTTTTTACTATAATACTTGCAATAATACACCTTATAAGGAACACCCTGTATTCGATCCTAATTGTTGCCCATTTGTCCGGTAAGCACGGATGATTTATAAATAATAAAAACATGATACAAAACCAGTTTAACCGAGTACATTAGGATGACATTAAATTTAGCTTAAACAACATACGACATCCATTGTTTTGAGACATACTAGGCATATAGACATCAAATATTCAATATGACTATGAGGTATACAATCAAGTATATATGCATAAACCTAATTATTGTTTAGGAAATCGATTTATTGCTTACGAAATAAATATATATACATTTTAGGACGGGTAACACTACTTTTGATAAAAATAAATATTCGCCTCACAAATTCATAGGTACTGATGTACTTCATTCGAATATTTTCTACCGCTAAAGTATTTTGTTCATATTGAGCTTATTTCAATCGATATAGCTTATATTTTAATATTTACACACGTCTTTATTGATAGGTACTATATAATTTCAAACTATCTCTAATTAACATTGATTTCACAGGCATTATGTTTTGGCACGGCGTTTATATTTTTTGTACTGTATTCTACCCTTTTATTCGTAAAAATTCTTACAGTTTTAATATAATCAGAAAAATACAATTACAAAAGTAAATCAGTTTTTTGTAGCTAGGTACCACTCAATACTATGTTAGGCATAATTTGAAATAATGACGGATTTTTATCATAATATTGTACTCGCACTGAAATAACTATGTTCTTAACTAGGTAATATACAGTTATCTTCATCTCTTTCATCACACAGGAAAGACACTTCACTATGTCCATGATCATCACTTGCGCTTACGTTTTTGTATTATGATAAGACCGCCATAATTTAAAATTATTTGCACCAAGTTTGACAGTTAGGTTTATCTAGTTCTGACAACCATTTACTCTATATATTAGATATTTGGCAACATTCCAAAAAACCATTGGGTAAACGAGTACGTAGGTGGGTACCGGAAATAATATCGGTTTGAACAAAGCGCTCAAAATCTTTAGTATTTTGTTCTGTCCGATATTTTTCCCGGTGACCGTGACTACCTAAAAACAGAAAAAAAAATAGTTCGTCACGTGACGAGAGAACGAATAAAAACAGAGCTTGGCTCTTTGATTTAGAAAACTTTTACCTAACCCTCGAGGACACAACCAAAAATAAATATATAACGACTTGGGTTGCTAACAATTCTATGAACATTGTCCACGAAAGCGCAGGACCAACTCATATTGCAACAAACATCACAGAAAAATTAGGAGATTCATGTGGCGGCGGCCGGTGGTTTCGGTCCACAGTTGTGTGTGCTCTGTATGTAAACGATCCTGCCTCTGTAGGTGTGGAGGGCAGCTTTGCACCACGGGCCACGGGAACATCTCCATCGGATCTTCCCATTCCTCGCACACCCGTTGAACCTGAACCTGTATCCTCCAACGTTGATACCCATCTTCCCTTGCTTACTGAGACAGTACGATGCGAAGCAGTCGATGCCTGTTCCGATGAGACCAACTGTAACAAAGAGTTGTTTTTAGTATTGATTTGGTAACAATTAATTCAACTAATTCCAACAAGAGCATTCCAAAGTGAACGCGACGAAGTTGATCGTCGTTTTTCAGTTTTGAATGCTCACAAGGTATTTGTTCGTGGTCATCAAAGAAGCTTAAAGCTGGGTACTAAGTAATCTGCGCTCTGTAAGTATTGCACTAAGGTTTTTGGTTTCTGTAACGTGCAACAGTTACGGAGGCTTTAGAAACTGTTTCAACTTCTATTTTTGTCGAACCGGAGTCTTGCAGTCTAGTCTATTCCGTACAGTCAGCATTATGTAGTTTGAAGCATCCAAGGCGGCCAAATAGTTCGGTACACCATAGAAATAGTATGGTGTGTCGAACAAACCTTTAAGGAATTTTAAGAACACGGTTGCTTCACTGTCAGCTCGCTGGTGATTATTGTAGATTGCTGTTGATCGTTTTCTTTTTCTTACAAGTAAAGGTAAAGGCAAAGGCAGACTCGCGACTTCCAAAAATGATTCTAAGGTATTCTTAATAAAAATAGAATAAGAACTCTTACTTGTCGACACCTGCCACCATGCCCGTACCAATTGAGACGCTAACGCGATCGTATTAGAAACTTTTAACCTTCTCGCCGCCACGTCAAATACAAGAGATGTCACCCATACGCCAGACTTCTTTATTGCTATGCCTTAAGTTGAACCTAAACCTGCGATGCTTATATATGAGTCGTGAAGGTTAGGTTAATTTTCAGTGGAGGCTCTAGAATTAAATTAAATCCGTTAATTTGATTAATAAAATAATGTACTATATATTTAAAAACATTTAATATACTAACCATTTTCACAGTAATTACTCAGCCAAAATTAAATTTACACATTGTAACCCTTGCACTGTAAAATTTTAGAAATTTCAGTTATATTGCCTCTGTCTGCCAATAGCAAAAAAGGCAAGATAACAGAAAGACAAACGATTGTTGAGTTAACAGAAGCTTAGCAAGCTTTTATGAGTAAGAGGGGTAGTTGTTTACTGAAACATACTTGGCTACAACCAGCGTTAATTCTGCCATTTGTACATTAACTATACTCTTATTTTTCAGTACGTTTCGGCCTCTCGAATCGAGGTCACATCGTGGTCCAAGTGGGTGCTCATAAATTTATCAAACACGAATGTTACAAGAACAAGATCAGATGGACGTGCAGCAAGAAGGTTCAGCTTGGCTGTAAAGCCAACATCACAACAACGGACAACACGCCAAACGGCCACCCTGCCATCGTTAGATCGTTTCTGATTCATAATCATGTCAATTAGATCTTGGACATTGTTAACATTTTTATCTGCTCAAATATGTCTGATGCAGACATTAACCCCCTTATTCATGAACGCTCTGTAGGCTTCTGCTAACTTAGCAATCTTCTGTCCTTATCTGTCACTTTGACATTTAGTAGGTACCTTTCATAGATAAGGACAAGCCTATAGAGCGTTTATGTATAAGGGGGTAAGTTTGTAGCTTAAGGAATTATATACAGTCCGTGAGCTATTGGAATGGCATTCGGGTTTGTCTTGCTGTCTCACTCACTCCTATTGGATTGATACTTAAATGGCATTATAAGAGCTCATGGCTGTAGCTTGGACGTCAATTAACTTAATTTTATATGTATTATTATTAGATAACATTTGTAAATGTTTCAATTCCTGGAAATTGCTTAGAAACTCTGACTGGCTGACGAATAATGTATTTGTTTATATATTCAGAGGTATATACAACAAAATGTTAATTGCTTCCCTTGTGTTACGAAAGTTACCCATAAATTTTCGCAACACAAAACACATTTCTTTTATTAACTACCTAACTAAGTATACATTTTTTGAAAGCGGCTCTTGTAGTAAAAAGTTTATCAAAAAGATCTTCGTCGCTGTTTTACACGTTCGTCAGTCAGTGAATGTTGATAGTTATTATTTAATATGTAGAAAAACAAAATCGGATATGTATTTATTAAGTGCCTAAAAACATGACTGTGCCTTTCTATTGATCTATGCACTTAGTGCAACAAAAATGGAAATGAAATAGACAGGTAAGAAAAACTGATATTTTTGACTATTTTTTTTTTAATAACAATGCTTGTGTATAATGATAATGTATACAATATACCTACTGTTGAAGTAAATTTAATTTCTTAATTATATTGTTTTTCATTGAAAAAATACACCAATTTTAATTGTAAGTTTTATTTCGTTCAATTAAGTATGACTTAAGTATAATTATATCCACAATTATGTAGAAATTGAGGTAGGTACAATCTCATAAAAAGTAACAGACTTGTTACAGGTGAATTATGTGCGACATGTATGAGTGACAGATGAATACAGAAATTGTATTAACTAAAATGAGCTAACCAAGCGTTTATAAACTAGGGGTATTCATATAACTCTTTGATAATATATACTCTTAGAATAAAAGTGGAGGGTCTCACCGTTTTCGAAAAAATATCGATCTAAATTTTTCTATATAGGCGATTTTTCTATATTTGGTAGAGCACCACCCACCAATCTCCTACTAAGCTTGTCGGACTACATACAGGACACCGTATAAGATACCAAGTCGAAAGTAATTCCGTTCCAGATGCAGCCGTCGAACTAACTTAACACGTTGGCTGCCACGAGGATCACCGGTGGGATCAGAGGCTCATTTTTCAGGGTATTGTTTAGCTTCTAATCCCGCCGGTGATGCTCATAGCCACACACAGAAAATTAAGCGATCCCACCGGTGATGCTCATGGCATCAAATGTAATTATTTCTATGGGGCGTGGGAGCAATAGGTACTGAACTTGTACCTAGCATGGTAGGCAGCCAACGTGTTATTGTAAATGGGTTTGCTTTTCTATACACATGTATGTGAATGCACAACGTATGATTCGTGAGCGAAGAGTATACCGCCAACAGTCTTGATGCGCGCGCTACATTTCTCACTCTTCCTCCTTCTGCAGTACCATAGCTGTGTTCTGCCACCCCTGAGCGCATTCTGGGGTGTAAATATAAAACCTTTGTATTGTATTTTGGGATGTCCAGAGCCCTCTAGGATTTCAACTGCAATTAATCATGCATGACGTATTAAAAATGAATCTGATAACACTTTACGTTGTGGCGGTATATCTATGAACTGAATGTTGCTCCGCGAACAAATATGCAAAATAGCTACGTATATGCGACACATATGACTATGCTACAATTCACCATCTCAAGAACTTGATCGTTTTTAAAACCTTACATTTCACTGAACCGCTATCCCTGATGGTGTTTTCCTTCACCGAATTCCTTCATTAGTTTAATTGACTTTATAACATGGCCTTCAAGTTTTGTCACTATAGACTCTGTATGTCCCGTAAGGCATAAAGACGTGATTTATGTATGTCTGTATGTCTTTACAAGTCACTTTGACATTTGCCATCCCGAGGCACAGAAAAAGCATAAATTGTACATTTTTTAAAGGGTGTTAGTGATTTTATCACCTCTAGAAAAATCTTTTTGATTTCTTAATTTAAAGGGTACCTGTCTACGGAGAAAGAAAATGTTCGATAACCTTTTTTCATTGAGCTTCTAAATTCAAAATATATAATTACCCAGTGAAATGCAAAAACTGTATATTTTAATATAAAAATCTCAAAAAAAAAACGTTGGTGGATTTATTCTTCCACTGTACCTATTTTTCTTATAATTTTCTCCTTTAATTCGCTGGGTAGCGAAAGAGATTTTTTTGTCAGCTGATAGTAGGTGGGTACGTAACTGGAAAATCAAAGTCTCGTATCTAAAATCGAATTTCTATTTCTTATGTCCATAACACGAAACCACATTTACATGATTTTTATAAAAACGAAGCTGCTCAACATTGAGGGTAATGGTCCTGGGGGGGGGGGGGGGGGGAGATTTTTTTTTTATTAGGTATGACAAATTGTGAAATTCTGAATGTTGCGTACCGCTTTTTTATAGTACGCTTTGTAATATGCAAAGGTATGGAAGGTTATTTGAACACAGAGAATTCTGTGACTACAGGGGGGCTACTCCGAAAATACGATTTTCGAAGTTTGTATCTTACCGTCCATCTCCCTATCAAACTAATGACTGTGAGCAGAATGACACGGAACGAACTTTGAAATTCGAATTTCGGAGTATGGGGCCTGAAGTTCCTGATGGCTACTGAACAATAACGGTTTTGTAGCAGTTTTAAAACTATTAACTAACAACGAGCGTTTTCCAAAAAAAGTCTACATAATATTTTTTTCCAGAATTTGTCTATTTTGGGGTTTTCTTACTCAGAATCGTTTACCCTATCGATCCTTATACAAAAAAAGCAGTCCCACACTTTCATTCCAGTTTATCACTTTTTTGTTCGTCGTTTTTTTGTATGTATGGAATTCCATAGTAAAATCAGGGACTCATGTTTTCTTGTATGAGAATCGAATATTGGCTAAACGATATTAAGTAAGAAAAACCCAAAATAGTTAAATTGTGGAAAAATTGATAATGTACCTACTTTTTTTTTTTAATACGCTCAGCCCAGTTTCTAAGTATCAGTTTGATAGTTAACTCGGAACGATATATGGCATTAACTACGTATACATTTTCCTTTAACAAAATTGATTTACGTATAAACAAGTACCTATATGGAACATTTTTATACATCGTAAAGAAGCTACTCTAAATTATACCACCTAAATTATATTTATGATTAACAAATTATATTCACAAAGTGTGGCCAAAATTCATATATTTATCTACTATGTCAGTAAATACTGTCGAGCATATTTACAATAGAGCGGAAACACATTTACTTTTATTAAATTGTTAATTAGTTTGAAAACAATTCCGCAAAATCACTAAGGAGCCATTACCTTTACTTTTTGAAGTGATAACGTCTTATAAATCGTTGAACGCCGGCTGCACTCACGAAAAAGCATGACTCTTTGCGTTACGTTCCGCGTGACGTCCGCGTGCAAGCGAGAGCGCGGAACAAGCGATAGAGAGGCACGACACGATCGGCGCAAGCGTCGGCTTGTGATATATTTATCGTTATCACGTAAAACTGTCGTCCGTAAACCGTCTTTATAGACAACCGGTTTTTAGAGGAAACTAAACTCTGATTGGCTCAAATGAAAGTAGAGATGGAGAAGCAGATCTGACATTGTGATCGATATCTATAGTCAATATTTAATCAGCTCATGGCATAAATAAATAAACCCTTGTTTTATACAGAATAAAAACAATTGTTATTCTAATAACTAAAATGGTTTTTGTTTTCATTACTAGCATTGATAAAACACTGGGTTTCGGAATTGGAGTTGGAATAACCTCTGTATTGTGCTCGACGGCAAATACGCACCTCTTTAACATTAATTTTTCGCTTCTACATTTGCTTTTGTGAGACAAAGACAAAGCATATATTTTTCAATAAAAGGTTTGCAACTTTTTAGGAGTAAGAGGCATAGTAACTACTTATATGAATCGTTGCTGATTATAAATCTTTATTAAATCAATTAGTTAAGTAGCGTTGTACGGTGCGCGAGGCTGAGGTTCAGGTTAAATCCACCAATCGAATTTGGCGAATCCCGCGCTCTGATTGGTCGGCTCAAGTCAATCATGACACTAGAGATATCTTTGGTGAACAGTCACACAAAACAAAAGTTTGGCTAATGCGTCGCGCACTGTACATACACATAAAATTACTTTATAACTACGTACATACAACTAGGTCCGTCAAGAAATTAGAAAACCTATGTTCAAAGAATATTTCACAAAATAAAAAGCTTATTTACAAAAATAGGGACTACAAACACAACCTTTAAGAAGAAGACAAAGTTATATATAAAAAAATAATAAAAAAACAACAGAATTTCATTAAATTTGCCTGAAATGCAGAATGACTGTGTACATATGTTTTTTAAATAACCCATATGGAAATAAGATTTTATATGGATATAAGTACAGATAAACATTTTACCTTTGTTCTTACCATCGCCATAAATCCATTGCATTCAAGTCGGCGCTAACGACAAATTGATATATTTGTTACGTATTAAGCGGGTTCTTAGACCATGAATATAATTCCCAAAATACAAATAAAAAACAAATGCAGCCCAAAAAAAGAAACCAATGATGACCAGTAACAAAGAAATGAAGGTTAAGCTTTGTACATAGGGTTTACCTAGTATATATATATATATTTTTTTTTTTTTTTTAAGAACAATGTTTTTACTGTCTAAGACGTGTGTAAAAAAAACATTGTTTTCAAATATTCAGGAGAAATAAATGATCACATTATTTTAAAAAACGTTCAAATTAACCAAATAGTTTATTTTTATGTAGATGATGTGACGATTTTTCACTTTGGTATCGATTTTTTAACTACCTATTGTAATTATATTCTGCATTTCACCATTATAAATTTGACTATTTTTTTAATCATGCCGTACTTTCGATTTTTGATTTCTGCTAAATAATTTGATCCTTAAATATTGGTATAGGTATAACATAATTTACCTATGAACAAAGTGTGAGAAATATTTATAGGTTTCATACAATGGGATTAAAATTGGGCTGTACCAAAAGCTTTACTGTTTAAAAGTAATTAAAGAAAAACAAACTTAATAAAAAAAAAACTATCCTCCATATAAGAGTTCTTTTTGTCGATTACACATTACGATACTATATTTACAATGTCATTTTATAAAATAAAAAAACAAATTACTTATGTAACATTTGTGCCTGACTTTCGAGTGAAATTGACCCAAAAAATAGCTCCCAAGTTAAGAGAGTTAAATTTCAAGATCGAGTTGCTCGTAAAACAAAAAAACACGTAATTGAAACTGTTATACAAGGCGCCTCCTCCGTCTACTTGTGTCATGACCGAAATGTATATCTTACTTATGTCATAGTTGGAATAAAACTGGATCTAATGGTGCCTCATTCGTTAAATTACATGAAGCCGTCTAACTTGCAGAGGATGCCAAAAATATAGACAAAGATACACACTCAAAATACATACCTAAGTCTAAAAAAAACTACAAACACACTGAAGTATAAATACACATTTCAAATGACAGCACCTTAGGATAATGAAGCAATATCCTTGTCAACTAATAAACAAGTAGATGATTTAATTCTATCAATGGTTATGAAAGTCATTGAGCTTGATGATCTGGTTGCCATGGGTGATGGCGATGGCGCGACACTTGTTGAAGGACTTGCAGCATCGCCAGCGGGTGCGGCCTTGGCGGCTGACGTAGTGCTTCATGAAACGGTTATTGCCAATCATAAGGACTCTTCGTCCACCCTGCTCCACGAACGCTACTAGTCGAAGACCTAAAATATACAAAGGTATTAATTTCTTTGAAAAAATAAGAGTAAGTGGCTAAGGTACGTCATCGAAATAATTAAAGCCGATAACAACTTGAATTACTTTGATACTTAAGCAACCAAAAGTTGAAAATAACATAACTGCCTGTATACGGTTGGTAGTGATTTTGAGGTGTAGGCAAATAAAAGTAGGCAAGACATAATATTAATTTATTGAAATGTAATAAAATATTTCTTTATAAATAAGTTTAGCAACTTAATATAAATAACAATAATTTATATACAAGAACAAGAAAAGTGAATAACATTTATATTTACAAAATAGGAAAAGTTTACAGTCCCTCCAACCGGCGATGACTGACGTCAATATAATTAAACGAATAAGTTAAACAACACAGTGATCGTGATAGTAAGATTTGTTTTTACAAAACATCATTTTCTTCTTTGTGATTATGCTTTCCAGTGACCTTTTTCAATACTGAACCGATAGTGACTGCCGACACTTTGCATCCCTTATGTCGTTTGACGCATCTCCATGACACTCTTTTCCCGTGGCAGTAGTCTTGGCGGAATTTATATCTATCATAACATAGCACTATGGCGCCACGTTTACTTCTCGTCAATATGAAATTATCATAAAACTGGCATGTGTCTGTAAAAAAAACACGTGTTAACAAATTGTACGTGACTTTTATGTTGGTAATGTTGAAACAAGAAAAAACACAAAGAGCATGGCAATTAAACACACGTTATTGATTTATTTGTTTAATGACACTTAAAATACGCAAAACTCAAATTTACTACTTCTCTAACTTAAATATTATTATAAATGAGAATCACTAGTAATAACGAATTAATACCTCACAAAGTTTACAAAAATCTAGTAATAATCAATTGAAAAGGTAAGTTCTAGATTATAATAATTTTGTGAATAAAAAATATTTAGCCAACTTTGTTGGAAGTCTCACTAGGCACTTGGTCGTTGGGTAGACTTTTTGGTATGTCTGGAGGAGGCGTTTGTACTATATTATCATCTGGTGGTGTAGGTATGCTGATACCTACACCTGCGCCTGCGCTGGCAGGCGCAGCTGCTTTATCTATATTGTCATTAATGGATAAATTTTCGACATTGATTTCCGGGTCAGAATTAGGTTTTCCAATTGTTTCAGCATCCGATGAATGGGCAATAACGGGCACAGTTACGGCTTGTATCAAAGGAGTTTCAGGCTCGTCAGAATTTTTAACAATGTTGTCGTTATGAAGAACGCTTTGTAGAGGATCATCTGCTACTTCGCTGGTATCCATTTTGTCATAAAAATCTTTTCTGTCAGAAATCATGAGTGATGAGAAGTGAAAATTTGGGGTAACAACAATGGGTTCGGTTTTCTTTGATTTTGCAAGTTCTTGTTCTTCCCCATCGGACAATATTTCAATAGGCGCTTCATCTCTCACGACTTCTATGACGTCATCATCGGAATCGTTTTGTATGGCGCCGGAAGTGACGTCACTTATTATCAGATTCAAACCAGTCTCACCTGTAACAATAAAGATATATCAAATAATAAAAATTAAGTCATAAATTTCGCCACACTACAGATTACTAATCTCTACAGAAATCATAAGACTAACTACATTACGTGACAGTTAATTCTAAGTAGGTAAGCCAAACTAAAGGCAATTCAAAAATAAAGTAAACTACAGCTGTTTTGGCCAATATTTAATAGATTATCTTTGATGTGACTGTATCGGTACAAAATATGTACTTTTGTCGACATGAACACTAAATATAAATTTAATCAGTTTTATGTCTGTCGGCGATTTTTTTTTCTACATTAGAACTTTCCCCAAATCGTCTCAATACTGCAACGAGGCTACATCACGCAAATTTGTCGTGATAAAGCCATCTCAGTATTCAACTGCGGGTAATATCGCAAAATTTTAAAATACACCATCAACTCGTCAATTTATCAGACGTGGTTATGCTCATTCTTGACAATGATGTTGTCATCGATAACGATTGCGCTACATTTGCACTTTAGACTAATGCGCTTCGAACAGCGCCAGAAGCTTCTATCCTGTCGTTTGTATTCGTTATGGAAACTGTGCCCGCCGATTATCAAGAGACGGGACCCTCGAGGAGTCAAAACGTACTTCCCTGTTAATGAAACAAAGTTGTAAATGAAGAAGAATTTCATAACAGTACTCTCACTTAACAGATTGATCTAATTAGATTATTAGAACTTCTTTAAACTTTTTCGAATCTTTTGAGCAATAATGATACCTGTAAGTGTAGCGGGCAAACAGGATGTCCTATGGGAAGTGGTTAAAGGACAGTCGTGCTAGTCATTAGTACTGCAACTGCGCCAGGATGACACAGACACTACAATTTTGCAATAGATACTTTTAACACAATATTAAGCTAGTGTTTGTGTATCCCATGGACAACGTATTCAAATCGTTTTTCGATATCTTTAATGAGACCAATGAGAAAAACGCACGAAACATGTCAAATAAAGATGTTTATTAATGACTATGTTCTCCTTTTATTGCTATGACGTGTCCCCCGTGAGTCTTGACTCTGACTTTGCATTTGTCTCTGCCGTAGTAGCTCGTACAGATCCACGACGTTCTTGAATCAGCAGGGTTTGGCGACGTATAGTAACTCTTGTTGAACGTGTAACCACCTACGTGGAGTATAACACCACCCCGTCGAGAAGAAGTGAAGTAGGCACGTTTTTCTGAAAGAGAAAACAAGTGTGTAACACAGTTGAAACTGTAAGCTTTTCAAAAAGATTTATTAGTCCCTTTGGCTTTTAGGATAGGTCTGCGGGGAATCTCTTTAATTTTAAACAGAGGAGAAGGTAAACTGGGACTTTGGGATCAACGTCATAAACACAAATAACGAGACGTTATGATACGAAAAGATATGAGACTGGCAAAGGCAAATGACAAAGTGACAGATAAGACAAACGGATGTTAAGTTCACACAAGGTTAACGAACGTTTAGGGAGAAGGAATAGCGGACGACAGCAATAATAAAATAATAATGGCTTAGAAACTTACAACTACAGAAAAGTAGTAATTTTTGTTAAGAGGAACTTGTGTTACAAATGCAATTCTAAACAGCTCTCTATACTTTTTGTTGTCATCCATCTTGCAAATTATGTACATTCCAAATTTGAAGTCAACCCGACTATCACAAGTGTGTCAAATTTAACATGCAAAAATAAAATATTGTAAAAATAGAAATCTTTCAAACCAGAGGACAAAAATTCCAAAGTTAAAAATGAAACAAATAATTATGAAATATAAATCGATTGGCACCTTTATTCCATGTAAAACCTAGATTGACTAGAAAAACGTATCGAGAGGGTTCGCTAAATGGTTGTGTGCGTTGTTCAAACTGACGATTTGGTCTTGGACTGTGTGCACCTTGGCTGTGCAGTCGGAGTGTGAAGCACACTTCCAAATCTTCTTGATGTGGTTGACACAGTACGTCCGACAGATGAATGCGAAGCCATTAACCACAAGCTGCCGGTTTCCTCTTGCCGATATTTTATAAAACACTAGAAATAAAAGAAATCGTATTAAAGATCGCTTTAAAGGAAACGTTGAACTTTTTCTCTGTCAATATTGTATATTTAACTTACAATGAAGAAACAGATATTGCAATTGGATTCTGTAAGATAATATATTTAGTTATGACATTTTCAAATAGTCATTTTTAGTACACAGGAATCAAGGGGTAGTGACAGCAAATGATTATGAAATAATTCCATTTAAGTGATTGTATATTTTGATATAGACATTAAAATTATTAATACACATAAACGCACTATTACAAATTTGTAAATTTAAACGTCAATTGTATAGAATCTCCATACTGCATTGTTGGTATATGATATTTATATAGAAATAAAATAAATAGGTATTATTTAATTTGACTTTGAATTTGTATAATATTCAATACAAATAGCATCTTCTTCCATATTCTAGAACCACGGTGTACTATGGTGCTACCCTTATCTTAACTTAGCTCAAGGCCTAATGATATATATACAAAATCCTTGTATACAATTTTCCATTTAACATTTGATCAACTTTAAAGAAGTATTATTTATTTTGTGACTAACGACCCTTCCCGGCTTCGCACAGGTTGTTAATTATGCTTATAAGCCCTTTTCTTGAATCACTCTTATTTATTGATAAAAACAGCATTAAAATCCGTTGCATACTTTAAAACATCTTGGCGCTAATAATAAGCGTACGAACAATACGGATTGCGGGAAACCACTTTGTTTTAGAAACTATTTACAGATCAAAATAAACTTAATTTAACTAACATCATATTTTACAGATGTAACAATTTACAGGCTAAACAAAATAAACTATAGGTAAAAATATTACACATACCCATACATTCCTGTGTTTCAGGCGTAAATTTCTTAATTCTAGATGAGAATTCTACATGAACAGAACTTCGAATACGTAAATTAAGTAGGTACCGTACTGGAGTACTAATTACTAAGGATCCCAGATCCGCTTTTTATTACAACAACGATAAAAAGGCAGAGTCACCTGATGGAAAGCAAATACTGCCACCCATAAAAACCTGCAACAGTGGCGAATTACAGTAAGGTACAGTGAAAGAAACTAAATCGCGTGCAAATGTCATAGCGACTTACCATTCATACACCTACCAAATAAATTATTGCGAAATTGCATGAGAAAAGGTTCCACAGGGGTACGCGATTCAGTTTCTTCGACCGTTCATTACGGCTCTTTTAAAAAAGAGCGAGCTCGTTTAATGTTTACTGAATGGACATTACAAACAACGTTTTATCCAAGTTCCGTTAAATAGCCGATAATCCGGAGGTTCATGGTTATGCTCTCCTCTAGGCTCCAGACCATCCTTAGGGTTCTCTGTTCTGCTGAAGACGCTTGCTTTGCATCCTCTAAGACTTCCGGAACATCTCCAGTTGATGCTGCCAGTGGTGGACTGGTATATTCGCTTGTAAGTATGCCCTCCGTACAACAGGAGAGGGTATTTTCTACCCAAAGGGATGAGGCAGATACCTGGGGACAAGGTATGTGACAACAAACGTTAGAAATCAATTCCCATGACATGATTTGCCTAAACAACGTTAAGGAAGAGGTAATTCATTAATTGTTTGCTGTGATAGATGATAAAAAAATAAGTATGTCTTACAGGGTAGGTACTTACTTAAGGATATCTGCAATTGATTTTATGACCCAGTGTCTAGTGGCGACTGTTTAAGAGTTAGGATACTTAGATATTCAAAACAATGAAAGAAAACACATAAAAGTACTGAAGAATCACACTTGCATATATATTGTAACTAGTTTAATTGTGTCTTCATTACATCTACATTCCCTATACCGACCTACTTTTATTCCTGTTCGCTCTTAAACCATGTACCTATAGCCGTTCTTTATACAGGGGTGTGTCATGATTATGTTTTCCTCCGCAATATTCTATGCTTTCTTTGGGGTTTTCGTTCTTGGTCATAATTCTCGCTCAACATCCTTTATGTACGCTGGTACACTTCCAAACTACGTTACCGGAGACGACATTTGAAAAACGTTTGTAAGTGTGTCCTCTGTACATAAAGATCGGATACTTCCTGCCAAGGGGTAGTAGGTGGATGTCAGGAAGTAAATACATTAGATTAGATTATTTATTCATTCAATAAATACCGGAGAGATTTTAAGCTTGACTACATGGTACGAAGTAGCATAAATATGTATTAGCTAAAACAGATTCACTGATAAAGCAAGCATCACGAGTACCTAACAAACCGAATGCGATTCCCAGAAATTAATGAAGAACGATTTTTTATCGATTGAAATATAATTTGACGATTTAGTAACAACTGTTTAAAAGCATATTTTGAAGGGGAATAGAAAATGATTTTTCATTTTCATTTCTGTCGTTATGGGAAGCAACTTATACGCATTACGAGTATTCGCATAATAAATAAATATGCTATGAATATCAAAAATAATAACCAGGATAGAATAATAACCATGTATCTACAATTTATTCATTCACTTATAGTTTCTATCAAACAATGTATGAATATACATTCAAACCACACCACAAATCAAACGCAACACGACACATTTATAAATGAAATTGATGAAACTGACATAAATATCAAATTTTAACTGTTCGATCAAAACAAGACACCACTACTTGACTAACAGAGACTACGAATACGTTAAGTAATACATCCATTTTTTTCTCAGTACAGACATCTCTAGTGGACAGCATTTTGATTCCAACTAGGCTTAGAATTACTGTGGTAATCTCCTTTAATCCACGTCCCATCTTTCAACCGGCGATAGCTTGGGCGTTCGTGGTTATGATGACCTTTGCAAACTTCCAGACCTTCTGTAGGGTTCTCATTGTTGCTCACAATGCTGGCTTTGCAACCTTTAAGGATACTGGAGCATCTCCAAAGGACTCTGCCGGATATAAACTTGGAGAAGCGCTTGTATGTGTACCCTTGGTGCATGAGGAGTGGGTATTTCCTACCAAATGGAATGAGGGTGACACCTAGAACAAACACAACTCTTTAAATGATCAGATGATGGACGTTAGCCTAAACAAAAACTAAGCAATGAAGAAAAAAAAATGCTATTCTAAATAAATGTTATTGTTAATTAATATAGACCTCAAAGTATTTAACACCTGATTCAACAAATTAGTCAAAAACTGAGAAATATATAAAGTTTGCCATAGTTGAAGTGCAAGCAAGGGTGAAAGAACATGCATTAGAAATTGGTCATTGCCTGTTGTTAAGGGCCTTACATACTAGCGAATTGTCCGGCGAACCGCAAGTGTGTAAGGGCTCTTAGTGTACCGTGGTACAATCAAAGCCTAATGTGTCACTATGGTATACCCAATCCCAATAAACCCAGTTTGAAATTTGTCTGTGCAATAACAAACAAAAATAATTTAGCCGAGGTTCTAGCTGGACAGGAGTGATGTGTACAGGACATTAAAAACATACTTTGTAAAACATTATTATTTTAATCATTTTTTTTTAAATTTGGTAATTGCCACCTTCCCGTTTTGGTTCTGCAGTTTGGTGGGTCGTGGTTGTGCTCATTTCCTAGGTCGATCTCATCGTCGTCAACGAGGCAGTAGGCTTTGCAGCCAGTGCGATGAATGAGGACGCACCTCCAAAAGACTTTGCCTGAGCTGTTCTGTTTAACCCTCTTGTAGACGTGCTTCTGTATGACCATGACGGGGTATTTCTTGCCAGTCGGTAGGTATCTTATTTCTGTAACAATTATGTTGCAGAAATATTATTTTGGTATCAAACCTCAGTCCGGGATGAATGAATGGACAATGCAATAAATGTACCTATGTTTGCGGTTAATTTTGAATATGTTGGATTAAATCAGAAACAAGACACAAACAAAGCGAAAGATATTTTAACTGCAAATTATCAGAAAAGTATAAAATTGAGTATTTAAGTACTGCTGACATATTCATAAACACTAGTATAGATTCAATTTGTCAAACGAAATATAAGGGAATTAAGTGAAAAAAATAATTACCTCACTTAAATATTTACTTAGTTTACTGCTTACGTCACAAAGCAGTTCAATGAATAGAGTCGAGAAGTCAACAAAAGTCTTTCTTTTAAAATAAACGTACATGTATTTTTATATTTTAATACACTTGTAATATGTATTTACAAAATTATTCGTAAAAGCTGTCGGCAGAATTAGGAAACCGATTAGAGCCTTGCTGATATTGTTGATTCTAGACCTAGAATAGCATCTATATAGTATCGTACTCAATTAACTGTTAAAGATACAATTACTAGTAAACTTTCATGTTTTAGTATACACAATCTTGCAGTCAAATTCAACGTTTCTTTTCTTTCATTCAACATTTCATTTCTACTTTCCGTTCAGTTACGAGCTGCGTTTATTTAGAATGGTGATAGTGTTCGTCGTACACGGTTTGAACTGCGTCCAGTTTGCCAGGCAACGTCCTGACGAAGGCCTTGCAACCAGTCGTGGTCCGCCGGGAACAGTGCCACAGTACACCTTTACTGGACAGAACTTTGTACGTGTACGTGAAGTTTTTATATTTGAGAAGAGGATGTATACCCTTGCCAGAAGACACGAGGACAGCTGCGAATTTAAAATTTGTTAGACTTTATCCTATCTCACGTTTACAACGGTGGAACGATCCGTAGTTACAGTAGTTCCGATAGGCCTTTTTTCTAATACTGACAACACTACATCACCGACACGCTGTACCTCAGTCTCCTCTCCGTCTCTAAACTACAACTAAAGAGCGGAGTTAGTTTTACTTATTGGATTTGTTAATGAATCTAGTTTTCAGTATCGTTTAGAAATACAATTTCTAACGGGTTAACCGTGAAAATAAACACAAAAATCGGGAAGTAAAATTTTCATTGATCTCGATCCTTAGGAATAACGTTGGTGTCAATCATAAAGTCGCTGCTCCCGTTTCTGTCGTGAGGAGTCCAGCTTAGGATGGTGGCAGTGGTCCTCGAATGCTGCCAGTACGACATTGAGCTGATCAGAGGAAGACTTGATGAATGCCTTACAGCCGGTTCTCTTTCGTCGAGAGCAGTGCCACAAGACACTACTGCTGGATAGAACCCTATACGTGTAAGTATGGTTCTTGTACAAGAGGAGGGGGTGCTTGCCTTTGCCGGAAGGCACGAGTATCGCTGCAAATTTAAATGGTTTGTTAGATCATTAGTTATATTTCAGAATCCGTGTAGCAAGATTTTCATTTTTAACTTCAAAGCAGATTGCATCCACGACTGGTATTTAGAGAATGTTATTTTAAAGCCTTAAATTAGCCAAAGATTTTAGGTGTTTCTTTGAAGAAAAGGGATAATTCAAAGCCGTTATCTACCAACAAAATACAAGCTTATCATTCTACAAAGTTTAATAATTTACTTACAGTAGTTTAGGCAACTTACAGATATCTTAAATAAAAATACTTATACTTAAAACTAGCTAGGAACATAATTGTCATTAAACAATTGATTAAATATTAGGCACCACTATTCAATATGTGTAGCTCTCTAGTCGAATAAAAGCTAAAAAACCTCGTAAGTTTCGAGACAAAAATATTTTAACAAGTCATTAAATAAATGCATCACTTGTATCTAAAGAAGTAGTCGAGTATTTAATTTTAGATTAAAATATCTTACTTGTCTAAAATATATTTAACAATAATAATATCGGAAGGTCTTTACAAGTATAATAAATATTGCTTAAAATTGTATTAATTTACATACAAAATTTGTACCTTTTTTATTTTGCTACTCATTTTAAAATAAAAGGATTACAAATACGTTCACTAAGATGTAGTCATTTAAATATTATGTCATGAAATGCAACATCAATCATTCTAATATGAAAAAAAGCTATCTGTTTAGATCCAAAATGCGTACCTATAATATAATATACCAAGGGTGAAAAAACGCGAACAAGCAATATTTAACTGAGGGATTTGAAAAGTATTGTTCTTCTGAAATTCCATAATTAATAAAAAAAAGCTTAGGTATTGATACCAATGCCATTAAGAAAAGACAACAACCTAACATCCTTTATGTAAGAATGGATGAAGAAATTAAACTTACTGGATTTCATTACCAATTCAATTTCAAATCTTTATCCACCCAAGCAAACTCTAAAAGTAAATCCATAGGTTAATTTAAAAAAAAGGCGGGAAGGTCTCTCTATGTTTCTGGTGTGCCTAAAGTAATTTTCGGTGGAGGATGATCGTGAGGTTTGGTCGCGTACACTTGGGTCCCGTAGCTCACAGCAGACGCTCTGCAACCTTTGAGTCTTCGGGAGCAGTACCACGACGTCCTGCCGAGGGCATTCTCCTTCTGGTAACTGTATGTGTACCCAGCTAGAAGGAGCAGGGGATGCTTGCCCCCTCTTTTCGTCCAGAGAAATCTGCCTGTGTGAAGAATTTTTGCTTTAGTAAAGAAACTAATTCATCGAATTTACTACTACATATGAGAAAGAAATGCTTTGAATTTGTTGTGTATGCGTGACTACTTTATCTTTAGTTGGAGCAGTAACAGTTAGTTCTCTAGTATTATAAGAAAACGAGGAAACATAAGTCGATCAAGGCACAGAACACCTTATTCGCTCGGGGAGACAGCTAACTGGTGTAATGGTATAGTTACTTTATGATTCTTTTATGTACTTATATAATTCTGTGGGTAACTGTGTCTGATAATGAGTATCATCGTCAAATAAAGTGCAGACCGTCAAGTTGCTCTTTCCAATAGGTACCATAATGTAAACTTAAGAAATAGCAATATAAGTTGGTATCGCGCGTATTGTTGCCTGAGGTACCTAGATAAAACTTAAAAAGTAGAGTAGTCAAACAATAGGGTTTCAGATAGGGTTAAATAATACATTTTGCCAAGTATATGTAAAATTAACATTTATTCATCTAATAGAAACGTTCAATAAAATATAAAAATATTTAAAACAAGCAATAAAACAGTAATACTTTTATAAGTATTATTTTCCAATCACATTCTCATCTTAAGGCACAAATTGTGCTCACACTTACTTAATAACTAGATATATTGAATATAATACTAATACATTATATTCAATATATTGAATACTCAGACCAAATAAAAAGCCAAGACGGAGTTCTGTGATTGTAACTGGCATGTCCCTTATTGCCGTTTCTTCTCAGTCAGGGACAGGGATCGGAAACCGGTTTTTTTGAAATTAACCGGTCCAAACCGGTTCACCCCAAGGTGAATGACCGAAACCGAAATGGATTGCTGTTTGGTTACCGGTTTTTTAACGATTAAAGTCGCTGGTGATGGCACCAATTCAGGTTTTTTCGAGCGAAATGAACCGGTTAACTTGGATTAAAACGCCATCTCTTGTCATCTCTCTTCAAATATTCTTTGTAGCCAGCGCATGCTGAAAAGAGATAGAAAGAGAATCGCGGCGTGACTCAGCGTGTGCGGCGCGGTAGGAGCGGCGTTGCTTTGAGTAAAACCGGTTTTGTATCGGTGAGCGCGAGATCCAAAATTTCGTTCTTCGTATTAACCGGTCACCTGAATTATTTTAATACTCTTAATTTAGTTCCCTCCGTTAACCGGTTAATCCAATGAACGTAATTATACCGGTTTTCTGAATGATATTAACCGGTATTTCAAAAGCGGTAACGATCCCTGATCAGGCATAACATAATATTTCTGAAACGACGGCAGCATTAAACATACGTTTGCTTACAAAAAGTCGTTTGCGTCCAAAGAACACCTTTGCTGAGCGGCCTATATGGCAGTTCGCATCTCTCCGCTAAGCTGTGAAAGCCATCAGAGTCTAACAAGAGGTAAATCTGCGGTACACGCAAATGAGGCAGGTTTCAACAAAATTTTTTATGTCTACATTTATTCGGTCTGAGATTAAATATATGCTTCATAATTTAAAATAGGTAAACAAAAACACTTTTTTAAAGTATGCAAAGATCAGTGAAATACAACATGACAAGCAATCTTTTTTTAATACTAGTCATTCTTGATATCGATTTCTTATTGATCAGTCAAATAAAAGCGCGTTTAAGTATAAAGTATCAAAATTTTTTGAGTGTGAATAATTTAATGATAAGAGTAGGCACTATTATGGCTTTAAACCTGATAATTTTCTTAACTTCACGTCGTATTTTTTTTATTTATTTACTATACAATATAATACATCGAATTTATTGTTACAGATCAATATATTTATTATCAAAAATCAGTAGAGCGAGATATATAGTAAATAACGGCAAAAAATAGGCGGTCTTATCGCTTAAAAGCGATCTGTACCAGACAACCATTTAAGATACCTACAGAAAATAAATTTTATTGAAATCAAATGTACCAAAAGCCGGATTTTTGAAAGTTTGCTTGCTTGAACGTAGCTTGTTTCAAAAATTTCAATTTAATTACAATAATCGAGATGACGAAATAATTTACGCCTCTATTTATTTGAATACAAGCATGATTTGCTGACTGTATTGACACTGTCATTGTCGTTCTATTTACACATGTATCGGGTGATTCAGGAGCCAAGAGCAGGACAGATCCTACTAGATTCAGTTAGTTATAGGCTACTGTTCCATACTAGTATTAGGAAGATAAACGTCACTTTTCAATGTTGAAAACTAAAAGTACCAAATTATTTTTCGACTGCATGGTCACTACAATTAAGATTTACCTGCGTAAGCCAAGTCCCGACGCTCTTCGCTTTAACTGTCAACAACAGTTGACATTGTCAAAATGAGACTTTACTGTCGTCATAATCAAAGTGTAACTATCATAACCGTTAGACATACGTACATACGTAAATCACGTCTTTATCCCTTACGGGGTAGACAGAGCCTAAGGTAACAAGATCTAAGGGCCACGTTTAGCATGATTATGGGCGTATAGTTGGAAAGGGGAATCAAAATAGTGATGCGTTGCTAGCCGCATCGCCTATGATATGATTCCTAAGATTTTCGCTCATTCCCTTACCATCACCTTATCATTACCTTTTACCATCTGCGCGGGAAGAGAAGCAGCTGGTACATTCTCTGTTTTTTCTTTGCTCACAGACTAGCATGAAAGATAACCGTTAGAAAGGTTTTACATTTATCAATTAAATTATAGTAGGGTGAACATTAGTAGAGAATTAATTCAACTGAGCTACAAAGTAAAAAAAAGAAAAATAAGGGTGTTTAAGGGTGTGATCGATCGATGGTAGAATGGAACAGTCGACGTGGAGCCACAGTGAATACATAGAGCAGTATGGAAGCTAGGCTTACTTTTTGAAATAAATACCTACGCTCCATTAGAGCGTTAGGGTTGTGCGTCTATGTGTGCGTTCGTTTCAACCGTTTTGTTCGTAGTTTCTTTACTGCTTTAGCTTTTATATTTACTGTGGTGGAGCGTTAGTTTCTACTAGAGCTATCTAGATATGTAGATGATCGATCGATTGGTGTCGTAACACCCTATCTTAAATATGACGGTGAAAGATCAATTATCATTTACTGTGTGGTGCAAAGGGTGCAAACAACATTTTGAAGAACATCGTAAAAGCTCCATGGTTTGCGAAGATTGACGAAATACACAAATATTTGAACATTGCAACAGTATCCTCAGAAATAGAGCGCTTTAAGGAACAGCATATCAAACGACTTACAAATCACCCCAATCCACTTGCTTCTGGATTACTTGACAATGCCAATGTGGTTAGGAGGTTAAAGAGGAACCACATATTCTAAGTTGGCAGCAAGGCATTGGCCTGCTGTACTTCAAAAGTCCTTACCACTCAACACAGCTGATAAAAGTCTGGCGACTGATTGCAGTTACATATATATTTAAAAAAAAAAAATACTGTGTGGCTTCTAGTGTTGGTCCTACTCATGTCTCCTGAATTAATCTGTATACATTTCAAGTCAATCCGAAATTGCAAATTACAAAAACAAAATCACGGTATAAATTACACACCAACTCCGCATGCCCAAGTGCGACATAACTTGTTTCATCTCGTTCACAACAAAATATTGGGAATGGATAAAAGGAAACTGTTGTCAATAAACTCTTACTAGTACATCATTCCGTTTCACGAACTGCGGCTTCCTGTGGCAGTGGTCCCCGCAGTTGTCCAGCACCTTGTAGGCATCACCTGTGAACAGCTTGGCAGTACACCTCTTAGCAGTACCGGGCTGTACCATGGTACACCGCCATTGTCCTACGTTGTTGCTGTACTTCTGAAGACTGTAGGAATAACCTCGGAAGATGAGAAGACGACCACCTCTTTGAGACTGGGCGAAGGACACTGGAAAATTCAACATCTTGTAATTATTCGATGTTTGGCGAGCACTGCATCGATCTCCACTTTATGAAAGAAGTAAGCACGCTAAATCCACAAGAAATACACCGCAAGAAAACCTATAGCATTTATTTTAAAACAAAAAGGCAACGCTCATGAATATAATTATAATTACTACGAGTAAAACAACAATAGGTAAAAACGAAACTCAAAATGTCTGTTCAGTATGCTTAGTGTAGGTTTTCGGTCAAGCGGCATTCACATTTGTCTGTCGTGTTGTGTTGTGACGCATCAGAACTGTATCGGTTTCATACATTTAATTCGGTTGCGTTCACATTTCTCTGATGCCGTGTGTTGTGACGGCTTATGTTGTGTCGCATCACAAGCGATCCCGGTCTGCGACAGAACGGGTGAGGTGCGGGGGGCGGTGCAGCGTCACGTCAGGATAGTGTGCACGCGGCCAGTGTTGTGTTGTGACTCGTCAGAGCCTTAGACATTCTAAAATACTGATGAAATTTTTCAGCATCACTCTCAAGCTCTTTAACGAGACAATGAAACTCGCCTTTACTCTCTCGTTTTCTATTTACGGGATGGATCCAATATTTTCTCCTCTTTCATTGTTTGATTAGAAGCGTTGCCAACATCAATAAGTGCATATCTTCAATATCTGAATCGGAATCGGAAGAATCTTGAAAAAACATTGCGAGCGTGTGAACTCTTCGGGTGCCGAGATGGAACTGATGAAAAAATGCGTCTTAATGCGTCATAACACGTCATGCAAATGTGAACAGTAGCCATCACGACAGAGAGCATCACAACACAACACGACAGACAAATGTGAACCTGGCTTCACAAAATACGTCTCGAACGCGTTTGCGTTAAGGCGGATGCTCGCGTTAGCTCATTGAAGAAGTCCCGTTAGATGGCGCTGTAATCAATGATGTGTGTTTTTTGTAGTTTTTAGAAGATTCTTAGAACACTTATAGATTATCAATTGATTTGCGCACACAGTTTAATACGGCCGATTTTTTGAGACTACACTCAGAATGTAACAATGCACCAATTCGGAGAATAGCTGCACAAACGCTGGTGTCACTAACGGCCCTATACAGATACTAGTCTTACACACACATGCAAATAGGAGGCGGCAACTGGCGGAAAAATATTGCAACACCTTGCTAAGCTGTTAGCGTAATTTTTCACGTTATGTTTACGTTTTTATATCAACTTTACTTTTACCAGAAATTTTACAATCTATACGTACAAAACTTAAATCGTATTATTTCAACCATTTATAACTTTGGAATGGCTGCACGGATTTTTATGATTTTTGATTTTTTAGCTTTCTCTCTTCCTCGAATAGCCAAATATCTTATCATAAATATGAAAAATGCACCAAAAAAAAAACTCTTTAATTTTCGTATACAGCGCCATCTCTGACAAAAACTGACTTTAAGCCGGAATATTTTTTGCCAGCTCGGCTAGTTACAAATACAGAATAATATTATATATGAGTCAAGCAGATGCAAACATGTGGATCAATGCCACCTGCAACCCTTTTTGAATATTAGGGAGTATTTTTTTGTACTTTGTTAGATAGAGGGCTATCGTATTTGTACTCACTAGTTGGCGCCACTGTAGCGTAAGGTATATCATATCAGATTATTCAGGATTTCTTTTAATTTATCTTTAATAGCAAGCTATTTATTACCCAGTGTTGCACAGTCCCGTTTATCCTCTAAATTAGCTGTCATTTTATTTGCCTTCTTAGTTTGGCTCCTACTTTTCATAGCTTTTCTTTTAACATTTTAATAAACCTGTCGTATGTCTGCGAAAATATTCGGAAACAATGTAAAGTAAAGCCGGAATATGCAACTTGTAGGTAGTACTAATTTTACGTTTATTTATAATACCTCAAGTTACAATAGCGCCTCTAGCGGCGAATTCATATGCCGTCATTGCTAGTATCTTGAAATGTCTTTGATTAGTATTTAGTATGTAGGAACCCGCGATTCATATCTGATATTCGCTCACACGTAGAGACATCATCATCACCATCGTCTGACATTTTATTAAAACTCCTATGCATTGCATTACAAACGTTTCGTCTGGGACATCTAAACAACTTGCGCTGTACTATAGGTATTGTCGTTTCGCGTCATAGGCTTTCGTAAACAGGTAACTTGAGAATCAGCCTGCTTACAACAATGAGACGAAGTCATTCGTGCTAGCCATTCGGATCCTTTCCTTTCACCAAAATGCATTGGAGTATAGGATCACATAAAGGAAATTAAATAATAACGCATAGCGCGTAGGGACTATGTCTGACTGCTTTTTGGCTAGGGATTTCGATAGTCATCGGTCGTGGGCCACCTGCCTAGTTCACCTGGGTGGACCACGGGCACATTTTCTTGCCGATATTCCACCTCAGAACACCTAGGTGAACCACGGGCAAATGACTATGGGTCATGGTCCAAAAAGTGCCCATGGTTCACCTAGGTGTACTGAAGTGGACCATTGGCAAGAAAAATTGCCCGTGGTCCACCCAGGTGAGCTATACAGGTGGTTTTCGGTTAGATATTTGTTCCGGAGTTGCGACCTGCCTTTCTATGTTATGTCATCATAATTCATATCACTAATTCATGGTACATTGCATAAAAGGAAAAATAATATTAGATAACTAGTATTAGATAATTATGATGACTTTGCAATAGGTAGGTACGACAAATAAATAATGACAACTCCAAAACAAATTGAATCCATCTGAACTCACTTTTACTTACTGATACTTACTTACTTCCACAAAAGTCGAACTTCATCCATCGATGGTTTTGAGTAGCGTTACCAACAGTGGGATAAAGCAGATTCTCACGGTGTCTAGTCCACACGCGAAAAATAAAAATTGCAGCTCGACGCGAATTATATCAGCGCATGGACCAACTCTATATGCACAACTGGTTGTGCCAATAGGAATTTCGGGCTTATAAAAATAAAAATTCTCATTAGAGATAGTAAAATTAGGTTAGGTTCATTAGGCATCTTCAAATGCCCGAAGGGCAAACCGAATAGAAATAGGAACCCCGCCGTCAATCTTACGGTGGAGTGAAATTCCTAATGGCACAACTAGTAGTCCATAATATAGAGTAGGCCCAGGAGAAAAGCGTCATACATTTAGGCACAAATCGTGTGCATAAAAATGACATAGAATTTAGCTAGCGTCGTGCAGCAATAGCGCCTGTACTATACGCGTGTCGACCAGTGAAACAGGGAACAGAGACGTCCTAAACTACGAAACTCTCTAGATATTTTTTTCGGTCTGTAACCATGATCCACCTGCAGTTTGGCCACCTGGTTTTTGACAGAGCTCCGCTCCTGGGCGGAGCTCCTTTTTCTGGGTATTGAAATTTCAGTGGTTTTCTGGGTGGACAAATTAGGTGGGCTACGGGTAGACTGCAAACAAACGGCACAGTCGATTTGCAGCTAGCTTGCAGTTCAAATGCTGACCGTCTAGTTTATTATAGGCGTTAGATAAGATCCCACAATAGCTAGGCCAATACGCCACGCAACACGTGGTATGCGCACATAAGGGTTGATTTATCAAAGCACTGATAGTTTAAAAAAACCTCGATATTTTTTAAATAAAAGTTAATACATTTTTAAATGAAAACTCTTTTATGATGTATGTAATCAATGATATTGGCAAAATTCAGGCCATTATTATCAGGGTATTTAAAAGGAAACATTGACATAACTACACACTTCAAAGTCAAGAACATATATTGTAATGATTAGATGTTTTCTATACCAGGCGTCAGGCTCCAAATGAAAGAGATGAGACGATCACTGACAAGTTAGTACTCTTCTCGGTGATTGTCAATGTCAAGAGATGAGCTTTGCTAGAATCAAAAACACGTCAGGCCATATTGAATCTTATGACGTGTTTATTTATTTTTCACTTGACACGAGATTAAATCTTATACCATTTAAAAAATAGAGCTCAGTTTTCTAGTATGTTCCATACATTTGGATACTTTGGCTACTACTACTACGCTACCAGTGGCGGTTTGGATGTTACGGTACTAATGGTTGGCTTGAATGTTACTAAGTATTTGGCGATGTGCGTGCTCCAGTATATTTGTGCACGATGGATGTCCCGAACAATTTGACCGCTTTGGTTGAGTCACTGTTAATTACCATTTTGGGTGTTTCCAAGTAAATGAAGGTCTTGACTTCTACTTACTATATAACGCTGACTGTACATACACACATAAAACACGTCTTTATTCCTTGTGTAGTATATACAGTGTAGTTATCACCTAAGAAAATAAGACGAAAAATACAAGCCTTTCCAAATACACGAGTATCTCGATACGAAACTCAAAATATTTATTAAATTATCAAAGGATGTCACGAAATTGTAGTTTGTAGATCACGCAACATACTCAATTCATAACTGAATTGCATGTAATGGAAATTTGCCACTTATTTATTGTTCACAAAAATATTTTTTTACATGCATACAAGAACAATCATAACTTATTTTACTACTTAGAATTATATAGGCTGACTTTTTTTATCACCGTCAAAAGAAACAACACGACGAATACAAGCATTATTTTTAAGTTTGGTGTTAAAATATTGCAAATGGTATCATTAAATGATACCTGTCATCATTATCATCCTCATCATATCAGGTGTGTGACGTCCACTGTTGGATATAGGCCTTCAGATACCGCCCATAGAATTCCAGTTGCCTCGGTTGGAAGTGGCTTGCATCCACCATGAACCCGCGACTTACGGTACCTATACGGTTGCATATGATACCTAGGTCAACCTAAAACTTGGACGGTGATATTAATATCATTCTGTATCATACAGTTTCCTTTTCCTTCTTTCTACCGATCATAGGTAATGGGAACATGAAAGACGGACTCAAAGTCTTCAAGTCTTCAGAACAGGGTTGACAAATCTCCGCTGTTGGACATCTGGAAATTCACGGTCTTGATAATTTCCCTAGTAACATAAAGTAATTAACCAATTAGAGTGGTAATAGGGGTTACAAAATTTTGCAACACCGCACTATGGATACATACATACATACATATCACGTCTTTATCCTTTACGGGGTAGACAGAGCCTAAGGTAACAAGACCTAAAGGCCACATTTAGCGTGATTTTGAGCGTATAGATGGAAGAGAGGAATCAAAATAGTGATGGATTGCTAGCCACATCGCCTATAACATGATTCCTAAGATTTTCGCCCATTTCCTTGATGGGCTTTTACCATCTGCGCGGGAAGAGAAGCAACTGGTACATTCTAAGCTTTCTTTACTCCCAGACCAGCATGTAAGAACATATATTGATAGTTTGGATGAAACGAAAACAGACCATATCGATTAAATCGAGAATTTTACTTCCCAATACTGTAATTAAGACTTTCTTAGGTTTTTCTATGACAGTTTTTGGGTCTCCTGTGCATATATAGCTATGTATACATACATAATCAGTAAAGCATAACGAGGTTTTTACCTCGTAACGTTATTACAAATTACATCAATAAAAATCAGTGTTTTTAGACCCAACCAATTTCTTGTCATCACACCAGCAGTAAAGTTCTTGCTCTTCTTGCACAATAAAAGCAAGTAAAATCTCGCGTCCAATGGATGTATGATTCACTTATTTCCTGTTAATGCACAAAAATTACCTTCCGAATCCAATGTGAATCTGAAAAATTAACGTACAGTCAGTACAACAAAAGGATAAATAGATATTTTTTAGGCTTGCATACTATGACATGATTTATTTCACTAAGAATTAAACTCAATTCAAACGTTTTCTGGATACAAAAATACTTGTTTTGCACATTTATACTAGTTAAGATGATTAACATAGACCAATTGAATGCTATCTCACTCGCAAAATAAAAATAAAACAATTGAAATAAAAATCAGTTCACAACATAGGAAACCAACAAACATACATACTGACACTCACAAACATAAACAGACCACATAAACTTCCGCAAGTTAAATTCAAAGATTATACAAATTTATCCCCACTTTATAAACATTCAGAAAAACGTAACCAAAAAAGTTACATGATGATAAACTGCTCGGCCCGAAAATTCTTGAAAAAATCTTTAAAAATTAATTACTCGAAAACTACAAAAATCGGCCAACATACATGGGGTATATTCGGATAGACCCGGATGTGAGGCATGTAATTTCTTTTTTTAGACTTCAGTCTTTGGACCACTCTGTATATAATAACATTATATTCATTGTTGAAAACCGCATGAAAATCCGTCCAAAAGTTTTGAGTTTATTGTAAATAAACACACAGACAGACAAAACGACGCGGCAGATGACTTTATTTTATAATCATACTATTAGCGACAGGCAGACGGACAAACAGAAAGACAAACAGATGGATGATTGGACGTACAGATTAACAAGCAGACGGACGGACGGACGGACAGACGGACGGACGGATGGTCGGAAGCATAGACAAACAGACAGACAAACCAACGGATGGACCGCCGGATTGATAGTTGGACAAACAGACAAACTGACAGACAGACAGACATACATGCATACAGACAGGCAGGCAGACAGACGTACGGATGGATGGACTGCCGGATGGATGACCGGACGCACAGACAAAAAGACAGACAGTCAGAAATGGTCGACAAACGGACGGACCTGCAAAATATATATGTGCTTCTAACAATGGTTCCTTATTTCTACATGACGTAAGAAACCCTAAAAAAATCAGACAATACAGTCATGTGTGTTTATTTCACCTCTCTTATACCTTTCAATGTACATACGTAGTTTTTAATTATCATTTTGACTTGCGTTCGCCGATTAGGACGTAAAATATACATTCATACACAAATCACCCTTACGTGGTAGACAGAGCCTAAGATAACACCTTAAAGCCACCAAGAACAAGCATGATTATGGGCGTATAGGTGGAAAGCGGAATCAAAATAGTGATGGATTGCCCTATCGCGTATAACTTGATTCCTAATATTTTTGCATTTACCATCAACGCGGGAAGAGAAGCAACTGGTACATTCTATGTTTTTTCTTTACTTCCAGACCAGCATGAAAGGGAGTAGAAGATAGCTACCTAATATGGGTAAAAAAGCTATAGTTAGACAGACGGACAGATAGACGGACGGATTTGAACAATGCGGCCATAAAATAAACCACGATACAGCGTGAACTTGGTAATAGATAAGCTCCTTTGTGTTCCGAACACCAAAACCTGGCCAAGTGCGAGTCGGACTCTCGTACCAAGGGTTTCGTCCAAATTCGGCAAGTAAATATAAAATCCAGTGTTAGCAAAGCCCTGCCAACTAAGCAAATTGTAGGCTGTGTGAGGTCATTTTATATCGGTTACTTACATACTACAGACAAAAATATTCTGTTTTTAGTATTTGATGTTAGAGCGGCAACAGAGAAACGTCATTTGTGAACTGTCGCCAAACAATCATGATAGCTGATAGCGATATCACGGTTCATAAGATACAGCTTGGTGACAGACAGACAGGCGGACAGTGGCTCCTAAATGAAAAAAATATAGCTACGTAATATGGGTAAAAAAGCTATAAAGTTAGGACAGACGGACAGATAGGCAGATATAGACGGACGGATTTGAACAATGTGGCCATAAAATAAACCACGATACAGAGTGAACTTAGTAATACATAAGCTCCAGATTGACAAAAATATTCTGTTTTAGTATCTGTATATAGCGGCCACAGAAATACATCATCTGTGAAAATTTCCTTTATCACGGTTCACGAGATACAGCTTGGTGACAGACAGACGGACAGACAAACATATACACATACATACAGACGGACAGTGGAATCTTAGTAATAGAGTCCCGTTTTCACCCTTTGGGTACGGAACCCTAAAAAAGCTGGTCAATTGCAAGTTCGATTCGAGCACTAAAGATTCCTCTAAGTTCTAAGAGTTATAATTAGATGTAAGCGTAATGTATGGTTAGTTATTACTCTTTCTGTAGATGAGTTTCCAACTGCGGAAGCGACCCTGGCTGGGTCACCAGAATTTCACTTCAAGATTACTGTATTGTCATCAGACTTATGCCAGATTTCACGTCAATGTGATCAATTAGAAATGGGTCAAAATTCACTTGCAAGATTTGATTACATGCAGACACCGGGACTGAGCACTTCAATTGCGTTTACAAAAATAATTTGTACCAATCACACAAACGTTGGAATGTTGTATCTTACAAAAATGTATTATGATTAATTGATAAGTACATACCTGTACGCGTGTACGTACAAATAAATGTCTACGCTGCGTCCAATATCGTAGCTTGTAACGTCTTTTACTTCCTTCCTTTGACTTTAATTAATTACGAATAAAATGAATAGATTATTTTTATTTTGAGACACCATGTTCTGTCAACCAATAGTTTATGACAATTCATATCATTGTTTTTTTTATTACCTGTCTAACCAGCCAGGTTTTTGACTCGCATGTTTTTTTTTCATTGTTCTGCAATTGAGAAAACCTATTTACTCGGCCTATTTTGTATTTAGCACTTGTCGGATTTCACGAATCATTGCCGTGGTATATGGCCGTGATTTGATGCAGAGGGTTAGGGTTCGATTCTCGTGAGAAGCATTAGTGCAAAATTAACTGGAAGCCTTTTTTATTTTTAACTTTCTGTTGTCGAGTACTTTTTTTAAAATATATAAGGCAAAACGTGTTTTTAAGGCGGCAATATGACTGGGGGGCGCCACCATCTATGCCAAATTAATAAGCACGTGCGATCCTAATACTAGAGAACTTACTAGGCATGAAAGCTTTGCCAAGTTTAGGACTGGCAATGCCACCCGCTAAACCATTCAAATTGGCGATGCCTCACTGCTACAAGATTATACAAAAAAAATACGAAACTATGTGTTAGTTTAAAAAAAAATCTTGGCTAGAATAAGTTTACCATCACAAGTGTACATTTTATTTTCGTTTAATTGATGGTATAGACCATTTATCGTAAACAGTAAAATCTAACTAGGGTAAGCTTGTAGTTGTTTAAAAACCACTTAGGTAGTACTTTCTTTGGTTTGATTTGACAAGAAAAATATTGAATTTACCATAAAGTTTTCTAAATCTCATCGAGATAGTATTACTAAGTAAGTAAGTTATTAAAAACAATGTTTATAAAATTAAAAAAGATTCGTTCACGGCCTCGAGATTCGAACTTGGTCTCTAACTATTCAGTCCTTTAAGTCACGACCACTGAGCCAGATTGGAGGTCACGTGACAGCTCGAAATAGCCGATTGGTTTTTACAACATGTTTTATTTGACACTAGCTACTCACACTATTGTAAAATGCATCGAAATTTACTGCATCATACTGCAATTTAGGTATGATAAATGCACTCTGTTTTGTAATTTGCGCAGACAATATATCCATAGCTAACTATCCTCAAAAAACCGCATTGAAATTAAGCCTGTGGACGAAATGCAGCTGCACGGAAGGTTTGTATGGAAGAGCAACCGCCTTAAAATGTCAAATACGAGAACAGTTTGTTGCCGTTTCGCTCCGCAAGTGGCGCTGCCAATTTTTCCATAGTAATTGAGATGTTTACGTGAACGCGTCCGAGACGTTTTTATATGCGAAAACTTACACTAGAGGCTCAGATAACAAATGACTCAGGTAACATGTAAGTGTAACGTGTCTGGTAGAGATCCTTTATAGGGATAAGTTCGCTTTTGTGCATATATCTAATGTTTTTTTTGTGAATTGTGTCTGTTTCTTTATAATTGTACAATAAAGCATTTAGTTACTTAATTAAACGATATTTGATAAATGTCGGCGACATGTGACAATTCGACATGCAAGGCGTGGTCAATATGAATCCAACCGGCGCAGTGCCGGCGTTACGACCACTTACACCCCGGGCAAGAATATTGTGGCGCCCGCATGAAACCAATCGAATACCAGTTTGCCGGAGGAAGCATCGCCCCCTGAAATTTGGCGCCCTGGGCCGTCGCCCCATCGCGCCCCCCCCTAACACCGGCACTGAACCGGCGTAGGTTCTGGTCGAGTTTGTAATGCAAAGAGAATTGTCACTTGTCACCTACAATTGTCATGTTGGTGAAAGAGGATCCAGACATTATCAACGGAATATAGACCCAGATTACCTTTAACGAACCTTTGGCGAGCTTTTGGGAACTTGTTAGTCTATAGAATCAGAATCAGAATTTTTTATTGTCATCATTGTTACAGATTCGACACTACATTGCGTAAATACAGACGTCAAAAGGAACAAGAATGACTCGTCATTGAGGATGTAGCACAAGTTGCCATTCCATTTTACTTGGCATAAATCTATTTATTATCAAACATCTAAAAACTAGAGATAAATACTATATCCCGCTGATAATATATCTTATCTTACTAACCGTGAATCTTTTAAATCTGTTAGAATTAAACGATGATTAACAATGTTATTAAACCACATCGAAACACGGATCAGATTAGCAATCGCCAATGAACAAATCCACTAACACTACCAGGTGCCTTACCGTGACGTCTTAATGCGATTCAATTCCGACTCAGTTAAGGTTTTAGCTGTCATTTTTAGTATGGATCTGACAGCAAGCGAACCTAAATCGAATCGGAATTTAATCGCATTAAGAGGTCACGGTATGGCCCCAGGAGTCACAGAAAAATATTAAAACTAGTTAATTTTATAATCAAACTTAACTTTCAATTAATTTTAACACGAGTATAACATCCATTCTCCAATTGCGTATACTGCGGCCTCGGATGGCAATGTTCGCCTTTGACAACGACCAGTTCTCCCTTCGTCGTGACAGCTATGATTGCCCTGCAGAAGCTCCGAGTGCATTGGGTGCATCTCCAAGTCTCACCTATCTTCGTCTTCCATCCGAAGCAGTACACATACCCATCTACCATGTAGAGTTTCTTGCCGGACTTCGCCATTGTTATTTGTTTGATGTCTATGACAAAATAGACAAGGATAATTATTTGGACAAGTCTCCAACAACAATAATATGCTTTTTTATTAAAGCCGACTGATGAGAAGTGATCACAGCCCCTCATAGACACCTACAGTAGGTACCTTTAGGATTGCTGGTGCTTTGCCGGTCTTACAAATAGTGGTACACTCGTCTTCTAAAGCCCATATGTTATAACAGATTGGGAAAACTTCAGCTACCAGTCCATTTAAGTGTTTTTATTTAATATTGCAATAACATCGATACATGTAATAACATTAAATACGAAATAAGTACTATTAGGATTGATATGTGCAGGGTATGCAAACATAGTGCTATTTTTATTGATGATCTAAGAATCTCTATTATTGCTAAAAACTGTTTAAAATCACAATTTAAATGTGTACATAACCACATACAATAAGATATTCAACAAGAGTCCTTTTTAGTAAACACACAGAGATAACAATGAAAATCTTGACTAGATTCTTACAAACTAAACTAAACTCGAATTCTAGCTATCTACTACAACTATACTCGGAAGCATAGAAACCGCGTCTCTTTTCATACAACTTTCTACGGGAAGTGATCCGGTTTCTTTGCTCCCGAGTATATTCCACCCTTGTTTTTGAAGGTATCTTACTTTCTGATATGTTTCAGCAGGTAGTTAGGTCAGTTGAACACCCCCATAAAAAGTTTTGAAGTAAAGGCAAGTATTTCAAATTTAGTCACCCCTTTGACACCGCCGTACATCTTGAACATCGACTAATGTCTAACATTTGTCAACTACGTAAGGAAATCCTTAAAACATTTACAGGTGCCTTACCATGACGTCTTTATGCGATTCAATTCCGACTCAGTTCAGGTTTTAGCTGACATTTTTAGTATGGATCTGACAGCGAGCGAACCTACAC
Source organism: Pandemis corylana (assembly GCA_949127965.1). Taxonomy (NCBI): domain Eukaryota; kingdom Metazoa; phylum Arthropoda; class Insecta; order Lepidoptera; family Tortricidae; genus Pandemis; species Pandemis corylana. Next base: position 3,548,692 of record OX421859.1, on the reverse strand, counting down.
TGAATCGGAATTGAATCACATCAAGACTTCATCGTAACCCCCCAGGAGTGTTCAGTCAAAGAACTTTATCATCTGCTGAAGATTCCGGATTGATTTTGAGAGAAAGTGGTGAATAATATACGTTTGACTACTCTGAAAATTGGATTAATTTGACAAGATTTTATCCCTTTTTGCTTTTACATATGTGCCATCTTTGAGCACATCATAGTCCTGCTTAGGATGGCTATGATTTCCCCTGGCTCCCAGGAAAATCCCCTCGTCAGTGACAATGATTTGGGCGCGACACGACTTCGTGTTACAGTGGGTGCACCTCCAACGTTGGGCGATTCTCGTCTTAGACCCAAAGCAGAATAAATAGCCGTCGTACATGTAAAGCTTCCGCCCACTGTTGGCCATCGTTATTTGTTTAAAGTCTGTCGCTGTGCAGAAGAAATTTGAATTTTAATACAAGGACATATTTAAGTGCATCCTCATCAAAATGGCTATGGATTTGTGTGTTGCTTTCTAACTTAGTCGCTTATAACCAGATACTGTGTTGTGTTGCACGTTACACTAAAAAACCCTCGTGGCGTTACGCTCGCAGCAGGCTCACGAGCGACGTCCACACTAGGGTTTTTGGTTAGTGTAACGAGCAACAGTTATGGTTGCAGCTTGCAGATGAGTACCCTGCTTATTAATAAGTTACCTTTTCTGCCATTGTTCCCGAAGCTTAAGTTTAAGAACACCTGATGGACTACAGCTTCTTTGGAAGACTATACCGTACAACTAATTTCACGTCTTGTTACCCAAAAAAAAAGCTTTGTGGATTTGGAAGCCTTGGTTGTTTGAAATGAAAGGAAAAAGAAAAAGAAAACCATTGCCAGAGAAAAGTTGTGTATTAAATGATAAACTACTAAGTTACATTAGCCATTGACCATCCGAAACTACCAAATAAAAAAAAAACGTCTGCAAACACAAGCATCCATACTTAAAAATAATATTGTTGGTTACCTCTTCAAAGTAACGCACTTAAACCAATCTTAAGTCCAAAGATAGTTTCAATACCGGGGCAAAAAACTGGCTACTCTAATTTTCGTAATGATAATTATTAATTAAGTTGTCCTACATAGGTAATTATTTTATTTTTCTAAAGCGTCTAAAAGGACGTACAAATATTTCCTTCTCTCAAGTACTTCCACTATATTACATACAAAGCATGCATTATTTATCCGGGAAAATTGCTGAGTTCCCACGGATGATCGTCACGATAAGCGAATCTCGCGCAGCAGTCGCGGGTAGCAGCTACTTGTATTACATGTCTTTAGTACAGTTTTATATGGTGTCCTGCTTCCGTCAAATGATATTTGGGGGCCGGATGAGCATGCTCACCGGCTGCTTCTATAACTACACCATCAGCAGTTACAATGATATATGCCTTACACTTGGACGTACAACGCCATCTCTCGGCGCCTCTGCTATTGAAGTGTCTGCTATAAGTATACCCGTTGTACATGTAGAGCTTCTTGCCATTCTCTGTACGTATGCGGTGTAGTTGATTAACAGAATCTAAAAAGAAACAGAAATGTTAGTGTTTCACGTAAAAACATTCCCTTTATCTGCTGCCCCGCAAAGCTTGCATGAACATGGAAGTCTAACAACGAAAATTAAAAACCACACAGTGTAATAAATTTAGGTTCATTTTATTTATTGTAGATTGTAGGCGACGGGCTTATTCAAGTACGTGTAACAACCTTTTTTATTAAATTCACTTATTTTGGCCCTGGCCGTAAATAATTTGAAATGCACGCAGCGCTGAAAGAAAAAACAAAAGAATATCATTGTTGTGCCATTGGTATTGTCAGCGCTACGTGTTGAGTATATTTTAAATTGTTGTATTTAAATAGTTTTTACAGTGTACATAGATAACACATATTTAAATATATAGCAAGTATCACCGTTCTCGTCTTCCGACGCGCTTTATTGTTTCTCTTACAAAAGGAATTTGGTATGTTCAGTCTACAAAATATACAAAATATTTCATGCGTTACGTTACACCAATGTTAAAAATGTTGGTTTGTTTGAGTCTTTCAGTGATCACACAATTTGACATAACTATTTAGGTATTTAAACATCCACTCAATCTTCTGAGCAGGTTTCGTTCGGAGAAAATTCATTGATGAACTCTGATGTAACCGCTGCCGGTCTTGATATAGGCTTTAGGGGGATGGCTGTGTTCCTTAACAGCTTTCAACAGTTCGCGGTTTTTGTTGACAATGATATACGCCTTGCAATCAGAGGTGTTGGTACACCTCCAGTATTGTGCATCCTGTTTTTTGTAAAGAAAATGAAAGGTGTACGTGTACTTCTTGTACATTAAGTACATTTTGCCATTAACCATGGTTATTTCTGTGACTGCTTCTACAACAAAACGATTTGTAATTAGGTACAAATACTCCCCTACTTGTCATAGTCATAGAGTTTCGAACTATACGTATGAAAGTTTTATTCATGAAATTGAAAAGCAATTGTCCTTTCGAACTGCAGATCAAGATAATAAATACAGTAAAAGCATACCTAAAACGTGCAAATGTCTTTAGTTAATTAAATACTTTTATTTCACTTCAAACCGAATTTATATGTATCATGATCAGCATTATAAAATAGGAAGCTGAAATTTGAGGGCTGAAAGAAATAAACTCCTCTCTCCAGAAAATAAGCTCTTTATTTCTTTAGTTCTTTAAAACTAATTACTAATTTCAAGTTATTTCAAATATTGAATTCAGAAACAATAAGCATTTCTCTTAAATCTTCTTCGTTATATTTAATCGTAATTATTCGAAAATCAGAAGCAGTAGACAAGATGACAAAACAGTGTACATAATAGTAAAATCGATAAGTCAGTAAGGATTTCCGTCACTAATTTTAACATATTTTCCTGTCTTATTTATCATGTACCGCGGAGGTTCATGATTATGAGTAGGTATCGGTGAGAACAGGATACCTCTAATAACCTTGATCTTAGCGCGACAAGTACGTGTTTTAGTACATCGAAAGCTCACGTTAGAATTTTCCCTTTTTGTGTAGGTATAGTTTTCCAGCATGTAGTATCTTGTACCCGCATTGCCTGCCAGTAGTATTTCGTGGACTGAAAACAACATGTTATTAGAATTAAATCATTTAACATTTTTATACACATGTTCTGTATGGTGTGTGTTTATTTGTCGACGGGGGTTGTCTAGAGAATATTGTTTGGTCTAGGCCCTTACTTTCGTTCCTTAATTAGACGTGAATACTAACTGCGATTCTTGACCCAGCGTAGACATCTTAAATATCAAACACAGACTTCCAAGAAATTTTTATTCCTTTCATCAGGCCACAAAACGAATTAAACTTTAACTTCCATGCTGGAGTAAAGAAATAGTATTCTATGGAACAGTTGTATAAAAGGGGTCAAAAAGGGTGAGTGGTGTGGGTTACGATGTGAGCGCAGCGAACATCGTAAGGTAAGACGCCACGAGCTTTTTTTGACTTAATTATACAACGTTGCATACAATACTTTTTCTACGACTTCCTTAAAATTATTATCATCACCGTCATCATCAACAGCTGAAAGGCGTTCACCGTTGGACCGGGGCCTATGTACTGTAAATAAAACATAAATAATGCCAAATTCGAGCTCAGAGCCACCAAATTAGCCGAAAATGACACCCAATCACCATTTTTGTGTCAAAGTGTCAAAATGTCATCCACCATCTTGGATTCATAAAATTATGCCAAATTCGTGCTCAGAGCCACCAAATTACCGAAAAACGATCCCCATCAACAATTTTGTGAAAAAGATACAAACCCGAGCGAAATTTATATGGTGCAGTGTAAATTACAATTTAGGTACGTGTTTAGAACAAGCGAGAAGAGAACAGTGCGCCCACATAAATTTATATATATTATAGCCTATTATTTACGTGAAACACGCGTGGTTCTGTATCGACAACTACGGCTTCACTAGCGTGGCGAGCGGTCGACTCTCGCGCCGCCCGCGTCCCGCTTAGTGCGGCTTTGAGGTAACTTTCTTAAGACATAAATAAACCTCAACCCGTATGGTCTGAAAAAAAAAACCCAGTGCGTTCGAGGCTTTTTAAGACCTCAAACATTTTTTGTACAAACGAGTCCGGCTTTGCAAAACATAAATAAATGTATATTTGGCTTTATCACACGCCTTGTAAGTAAAATGCGGCAGCTCCCGCACGAGAGATAGCGCGTAATTTTAGCTCCGCACCAACGTACGGTCGAGGTTGAGGCGGTTTTGCCTCAATCCGCAGAGAACGTGTTAAATCTGGATACCCGGGGCTCAGTCTGCTCCCTGAGACATTATTAGTATGTACTACGAGTATTAAATTTTAACCCATCTCCCCTCAGCAGTCTGGAACATATTGACGAGTGGATGATTGTTATCTTTGCCCCATCTGATGATGATTTGGACTTCCGAGTCATCCCATGTTACCCATTTCGAGTAGGAGTTACAATAGGTACCAGCGCCAGTTACCGTGGGACTTGCAGTGTTTGTAAAAGGTAAGCTACTGTAGTGATGAGTTTTCCTGTAGGGGATCAAACGACACGTTGCATTTAATGATAAGTGTAACGTTGATTAGAGTTTCCAGTTCCAGGAGAATCAAGATCTGCAAGAGCCATTCTGTACGAAATTCACAAAATATCTCTTGGTCAGTTAGTATTGTGATCATGAGCAAATGTGAATAAGAATTTAGATGTATAACTGGTATAAGTTATGGTCTTATGCTAGTGACCACGGGCAACGGTGATTGTTGAGGGATGGAAGATCAAGAACTACATTGATACATAAATGAAACTTGGTATGCATTCAAATTTGTTTAATTAGAAAACATTTATGACAGACAAATCAAACTATAATAATTGAAAAAAATTAAGTTCTTACCCTTGTAATATTCTGTTTTACTCATCACTTTTATTTTATACAATCTTCTGCACTAAATTCGAAATGACTCAAATATACCATTTTATAATTAATTACATTCATCAAAAGGATACTATTGATACAAAATGAAAATAAAGATAAAGGAAACAGAAACTATATATAAAATAACCCACAATTACAGAGAAGTTAAAGTTAAGATAATTCTACTTAAGTCACTTCTAACTTAAATTCTACTTAATCAATCAATACAGTATACAATATCAGAAACAGTACAGCTTAAATCTTTATATATTTCCCCGCAGAAAGCATATGTAACCTCACCTTGCCGTGAGTGTGTTCTTGCCCCCAATGAGTGACAACCAGATCATCGTTGGCGAGGACATAGGCTTTGCATCTACCGTAGCTAGTACAGGACCAATGCCATTGATTGCGAACTTTATAGTGCTTGTAGTACGTAAAACCTTTCACATGAAGGTTTTTCCTGCCAGAAACTAAGGTGACTAGTTCACCTGAAAAAGAGACAGTAGTCATTGACGGGGTTACTAATGAGCATGCGAAGAAAATGTCGCCAAATCCCTACATAATTTGGCTAATGTAACTTATTTTACTAAGCCGTTTACTTTTGGACTCTTAAACATAATTACTAATAGATGCGTTACTGTTTTGTTGCCCCGTAGTCACGTAGCCCTTATAGTTTCCGAGTAAAATGCCTGTGATATACGAACAAATAGGCATAATACCAACAGAAAGGACGAAATTAGTTATTAGACGGAACCCTAGAAAAACATAGAACTGGAGAAGGAAAATCAAGAGCAACCTTTTCGCTGCCACGTCAAATACAAGAGACGTCACCCATACGGCAGACTTCTTTGCCTTTTACATTCAAGTAATGGACGAATATATAGGTCGTTGGCGTTGAACCTGCGGTGCTGATATATGTGTCATTGGCGTTGAAAAGGTTAAAACAAATGTTCATTTACACGTAATACATTCATTACCCAAACACGATTATAAAAGAAATGCTTAATTTAAATTTTAACGTAGGTACCGTTGGCAGTCCTTTTGAACGTGCTTCGAGGGTGGTTATGTTCATTGGCACGCAGAGTTATAGCTTGACCCTGGAGTAGAGCATAGGCTTTGCACTTGCCATAGGATGTACAGGACCAACGCCATTTATCATGGGTCTTGTAGTGTTTGAAGTATGTAAAACCGTCCAAGTAAAGGTTCGTTTTACCCGTGACCAACGTGATGTATTCAGCTGGAGAAATATACAAAATAATGTTAGAAACGTCTAACTAACAATTGAAATAATATTGTACCAACATTTTAGTAAAACTAAAATACGTTATAAACAGAAGTCCCCTTGGGAATGGTTAGGCAGAAGTTCAGTTAAGGCTGATTCTCCTTCATGATCAGCGGGAATTTAAAAAAATAGTTTAGTACAAAGAGAACCTGTCCGATCACTGTTGACATAGGTATTGAACAAAATTAAACAACATAGATTAATGAATTACCTGTACAGTACAGTTTACATCAAAATATATGAACACCAAAACCAATGTTGATCAAAACATTAAGACGACTGTGAAATATTTGATGCATACGAGTACATTTCATTACAAACATTTTTCCCTCTATTTCATGATTGTCCAAAACTGTCTCTAAAATTACTAGTTAATAAAACGTGTTTTACATATACGTCAATTTAATTACAACAAAAAAATGTCCATAGGAAAACTAACTAAATAAAAGCAATTCTCATTCAATTGTTTCAATAAGTAATAAAGCAAATTCTTAAACCGGTATCCTTCCATAAAAGCCCGAAGACGTCCAATGGAGCCCTTGGGAGCCTTATTTATCCTTCAATTGACTGACTGACTTAACACAAAAAAAGCCTTACAAGCGTTTTATAAGCAATAAGAGACCCGCCTCATTGGGACGAAATGGCGAGGTTGCCACGATTGGTTACGTACACTATACAAATCAGAAGATTCAGAAGCCGCCACAGCGTAGCCAAGTGAGTGAAGCCGATATATTTCCATTATGAATTGTTTGGCTACGGTAGCCGGCAACGTCGCCACGGCGTCCCAGTGAGGCAGAGTTCGATAGTAAATTCCTAAATTCGTATCCTTACATAATAACCCGAAGCAGCCCGATGTAAAGCAGGAGCCTTATGCTCATGCTTCAAGTGACATCTGATAATTTCATTTTTCTTACTTAACACGACAAAAGCCTTACATTTTGGGTACGAGGTACACTTATAGTTGAAGATGTATCCTCCGTATGACTTGTAAAACGTGTAATTGTTCAATAAAAGAACAATCTTGCCGTTGCTCATAGTTATATGTTGAACTAAAAGAAATAATTGAATACATTAAATAATATACACAATGAAGACAAAGTGGCAATTAATTCCACCATCGTTAATATTACGAAAATGTATTCTCTAAAAACTAAGTATGTTGTGATTTTTTTCACTGTGAAAACAATCTGAATACCTACAGTAGATTTGAAACCAGGGTGAAGTGGGGAAAAATCGTGCTGAATTTTAAATTACATAAAGTAGAAGAAAATTACAGCTCACTAACAAAGTGAAATTTGAATTTGAGCCATGGTTTTGTAACACTACACATATTTTGCCACTTTCGAATGGTAATTTCGAGTTGTGTCCTTTTAAAATTAAAGTCCTTGAGCTGTATGAGCATGTACGCGTGTATTTCAATTTCTTAAAACTATACCGTGAATTTTTTTTATTATATATATATATACACGACTTGTCTTCAATAAAAATAATGTTTAACACAAATGAGTTTTGTACTTGTGAATTCTGTATTGTTCAAATATTCGTAAATATTAATCGTTACGTTTCTCCTGCTGTTTATCAATCAAATTTATAAAAATAATATTGAACACATCCTTCAAATTATTTAGTTAGGCTTTTTTTATGTCCATCATGAAAACAACAGAAACATTTTTCCATTTGATCAGTTATTGTACAATATGATGTATAAAACAATCAAATTCGCATGTATCTTCCATTCTTTAACTGAATAACTCCTCTTTTAATATGATTATGTTCGAGACACATGTCATTTTTGATTAATTTCGATTGCATATCAACAGTCATATAACTTTTGCAGGAAGGAAAGGAAGTGCAGCACCATCTTTCATTGTGTTTTCTCGTATACCTCCTATAGTACGTGTAGCCATCGTGAAGGATGAGCGTTTTCCCGTTCATCATAGTAATCAGGGACACTAAAATGTTAAAGGTAGAATGAAGTTTAAGGAAATAAAACTCTAATATGGTGAACAGTTACGATATTACGAAGGAATCAAAGAGACGATTGAAAAAATATCTTAAAAAGGATTAGTTATAAGTACATATTTTTTTTTGTTATGAATAAATATTACAATTCGTGTGGGCGTGGAAAGGGCATTAGAATTTAAGACACAATTTTTTTTTATTTTTTTTTTATTGGAATTTAGGTACAGTAACACAAACATTAAAACTAAATGAAATGTTAAAATGCATAACTTAAGATTTATATATTCACTACAAATTCCTTAAATAGACGATTTCATCCACTTTGTGTCTTTGTCATAACTTAACCTACCCCTTCTCAGAGTACTGAGGAGCATTTCTCAGCCAAATTTGATAAAATTTACCGTAGCTAACTTTGTTGGATTTCGAGTTCACAAATTTCTTACAGTAAATAAAATCTTGAAACTATATTAACCTACCTGGGGCCTTGTATGCGGACATAGCTCCTACTTACAGAACTAGCTCTATATTCTACACTGTCTATGATAGAGAAATGCAAATAATACATTGCCATATGATTGGCGAGCAAAAAGTTAATCTTTGTTAACCAGTATTTTCTCATTCCTAGCGACTGATTCCACAACATCCGTTGTGCCACATATATGAATTATTCAATCAAGTAAAGTTAATTGGCATTGTTCACTTTTTTTAGTACGCTCCAATTCTAAAACCATTTGGAGGAAAACAACCAATCATACGATTTATCTTGCCCGATTTCAAAAATACTTTACCATTGCAGATATTTTTGTAAAAGTATTTTTGACCTAACGACCCAGTTTTTTAACAGAATCGAGCATTAAATGTTTGCCACAAAAATAAAAATAAAAGTTAAGCTACGGTAACTGCCAGGCTGTCACTGTCACATCTATATCATAACATTACATTCCTACATAATCTACAAACGTTAGAAATAAAAACAAATTCAAAGCATAAAACTGAAATGCACAATGGATATTTATGAAAAATGTTTTATGCCGGGGTACAACAATGATTTGAACAATAGCCCCCCACAATATCGAAGAGAAGAAGAAGAAAAAAGAGAAGATTTGCGAAAGGAATGGTGTACGCAAGCTAATGTGGAATATTTCAAAGTTTACACAATGTATTGTTGCGTTGTTGCACCAACGTGGCTGCTATAAACTGTCAAAGTGCGAGCATCCTTAATGAAGGCCTAAATAACACTTACGAGTTCCGTTTGAAAGTTCCGAATATCCCACACCCAGTGATTTGATGTCACATGTGTTGGTATGACCCTTGGTTCCCTCCACAATACTTAATCACTACGAACATCGAATATTGTATCAACTAAACTCATTTCATAAATCTACCATCGGCGCAGCGGTGTAACAGCTTCTTCTCATGGTTGTGGTCCAGAGAACATTCCATAACCATGTAGCGCTCATAGCCATCCACGCAGACGTAGGCCTTGCATCGTGGGAAGTTGGTGCAGACCCATTTGAAACCAGTTTTGGTCTTGTAGCGGAAGAAGAACGTGTACCCTTCGTAGTACAAGCAGCTTTTACCGCTGACCATCGTGATCATTTGAGCTGAAGAGAGAAATGGAAAACTGGGCTTTAGGGTTGTATGCAATTTTATAACAAAGATTTAAACATAGATAATGGTATACTATACTGCAATAACGCATAACGCACGCTTATTGCGAATAAAACATACCACGGAATCTAAAAAAAAAATATGATAATGTTGATGTAAATAGGACACACTAAGAATTTTGAAGGTTTAAAAGTTTTAATTGTAAACGTAAACAAATTACAACGTTTAAGCGACGTTTAATTCTTAAAAACACCTACACATTTTTGGTACAAAAATAATCTTGATCTTATGAATAGGCTACATTCAACTTTGGGTGAATAAAGTCGCGGGCACCAGCAATAAATACAGAGGCCTAGCCAAGAAAACATCGGACGGAAGTAATGATTCTTTATCATCATCATTATTTCAGTCGGAAGACGTCCACTGCTGGACATAGGGCTGCCCCAAATATCTCCGCGAAGATCGGTCGTGTGCTACCCGCAGCCAATGCCCCCCCAAATCCCTTGATCCCCCAAATTAGTTTTACTTTCACACTTTGAAATATGCCCCTTTATTTGAACGATTATATACAGGTGGTAGATGATTATGTTCTCCTTTGAGTTCCAGTATAATTTCTGAGTTAAGGCTGAGGAGAGCACACGCGTTGCATTTACTCATCTTAGAAGAACAGCGCCATGTACTCGTATCATGATTTTTGTAGCTGTAACCTTTATGGTAAGTGTAGCCGTCGATCATAAGGAGCTGCTTACCGCTTATCAACCGAATGAATTGGCAACCTAAAAAAAAGAATTAAAAACCATGTTAAAAAAATGGGTAAAGAAATATTCATTCCTGAGTTTAAAACTTATTTATTCATTGATAAGTATACTATATTTTGCGTATCTACTCATTTAAATGTACTTTTATATAAGTAAGGTATATTTAAGGGTTTATATTCAGGTTGTAGATGATTATGTTGTTGTTTTTCAACATTGTTATGACTGACGAGAGCAAATGCGTTGAATTTACTCTTCTTAGAATAACAGCGCCATCTATTCTTATTGTACTCGTAACTGGAGCCTTTATGGTAAGTGTAGCTGTCGATCACGAGGAGCTAGCTGCCTAGCGTTTATCAACTGAATGACCAGTACAAAAAAAGAAATTTCGGATAAAGAATAATGTAATTTAAAACTATATTTTACGTACCTACTCATTTAAAAGTCTAAATATATTATACTAGCTTCTGCCCGCGACTTCGCCTGCGTAGAACTATACATATAAACCTTACTCTTGAAACACTATCTTTAAAAAAACGCGTCAAAATCCGTTGAGTAGTTTTAGCGGACAGCGACTTTACCTTATGCTATTTAGGAAAATATATATACAATCCACTTCCATAAACTAAATGAGGTATAGCAAAGAGAGAGCAAAGAGAGTAAAGAAATAAAAAATCTTAAAAAGTGATTCTTTATCATCATCATTTCAGATATCAGTCGGAACACGTCCATTGCTGGGCATAGGCATACCCTAAGGATCTCCGTGACGATCGGTAGTGCGCTTCCCGCAGACAATGGCCTCCCTCTGATTCCCTAAATTAGTTTTACTTTTACATTTTCATATATGTCCCTTTTTTTGTGCGTTTATATTCAGGTGGTAGATGATTATGCTCCCCTTTGAGTTCCAATATAGTTTCTGAGTTACGACTGACACGAGCAAACGCGTTGCATTTAATTTTGCTACTTTTAGAAGAACAGCGCCATCTATCGTACTTCTTGTAGCTGGAGTCTTTATGGTAAGTATAGCCGTCGATCATGAGGAGCTGCTTACCATTCATCAATCGAATGAATTGGCGATCTAAAAAAATAGAATAGTAAATAAATTGACAGTATATTTTACGTACTTATTTAAATGTTTTTTGTAGGCTTAAGTCTCATATACATAGTCTCCACTTACAGTAAAATTATACGAATAGATATTTAAATGTGTATATAAAAAATTAAAAGTTTCAGTAAAACAACATGTACGTAACATTTTTCATATACCTAAATATAACGTATTTAGCACGCTTACGATTATTTTAAACTTACAGTTTTTGCAATCCACATTTGCATTTTTTTTCACCAAATAATGTTAAAAGAGTTGGACTCACATAATTGTAGACTTTACTCTTCATGAAGAAGAAAGACAGTACCGACACTGAGTCTAGTTTAATCAAACTTGTTGCGACTTGTCTTTCCGTTGAAGTAATAACCCTGGGAACCACGAGACGAGCGTTTGAATAATCAACCGGAAATACAATTGCCTAGGAACCTTTTTGGCTGTCTGCCTTTATTAATAAAAAAAAATCAATTTTCAAAATTAGACTTTAATGTACCGGCCATCAGACATCATTCTAAACGCCGGTGGATCATGGCTGTGCCACGCGGTCACTCGCATGACGGTCGCACCATCACAACTGACGACTGCGAACGCGTTGCATTTGCCTTTCTTATTCTTGCGTGAGGAACAGAGCCAGCGATACCCGCCGCAATACAGGACGGTGCTGGACTTATGAAACGTGTAGCCATTGATCATAAGCAGCTGTTTGCCGTTTTGAAGAGTAATGAATTTACATTCTGCAACAAGACCACATTGCGTGTACAGATTAACTTGATTAATAAACACAAAAACACTTATGCAGTGGAAGTGTGATTTTTTAAGTATGTAGTTACAGATAAAAAAGACAATTCACTCCACCTACATAATATTGTGTATGAATTAAAGATATCAGGACAGTATTCTTCCGCAGTCACACTAGGCAATGATTATACTGAAGTTACATACTAGACTACGGATAAACATATACTCGTATGAGTGTGTAATTTATTACTTACCTATTTGGGTTCAGAGCCACCAAATTACCCGAAAACGACACCCCTATTTAGAAAAAATATTTCATCTGAACGTTTCGAGCGGGAGAGAGAGAAAGAAGTCAATCGTCACCAGTAGGGAAAAAAACTGTCCTAGACCAAGATAGAATAAAACTCCGCATATACTTATTCAATAACTTTATTTTTCACTTTTTAACTAATAAAAAACTGAAAATAAACTATCTATAGAAGTTAAATCCTTATTTTCTGTCTTAATCTAAATCTATTCTAATATTATAAAGATGAAAGATTTGATTTGCTTGCATTAAATAGACTCCGAAAGTACCAGACCGATTTGAAACATTCTTTCACCGTTAGAATCCTACATTATCGCTGATGAACATAGGCTATATTTGATTCTACGCGAACAAAGTAGCGGGCAACAGCTACTATTCAATATTTCTATTAATCCTCATTATCAAAAAAAACAGTATTTTTAATTATAACATTTCAACTCTTAAAAACTTAAAATTCATTCACTGGAACTAAATCCTTAATTTCAACAATTTATTGAAGCAGACATTATCTACTTTGCTTAGAACCATATTAAATGACAAAACATTTACTATGCTATAAAGCGAGCACACGTGTCAAACCGCCAAGCCTGTGCGAAATACGTGTTTGAATGAAAACCCACCTTCCTCTTCCCATAAGAAATTATATCAATCCCACAAACCTAACTATCCCTACACTACACAAAACACGGACTCGTTTCAAACCCCATATGGTCACAGGTCGTATACGGGTGTGGTGTTGTAACTGCAATTCTTGCTGGTCAATTCAATGGCGAATAATACGGTTGTTGTGGAAGGAACAATTGTCCTGAACCACGTATACGGGATTGACGTCTGGATAAGTAACAAGAACGTAGGACAATAGCACATGATTGAGGACTTTAATACAATCTCTGCTGATTAGTCGACCAGTCACATGGAACAGTTTCCCGGCCCTGCAGACGACATCCACCCTTAAACTCCGCATGAAAAACGACCTGATCTTCTATTTTCCATTATATTTATTTCGTAATAGCGAGTATTATTTTGCAAAATGACACTCGGCTATCCATGCTCGACTGAAAAACTTTTTCATCTAGAAACGCCGCGTTTCTGAAATGAAATCTTAAATAGCGGATCGCAAAATCGAGCTTGAGGTCCTTAATAACTATCAATGCAGTAAACAGAATTTGCTTGTCGTAATACCAGCATGCGAAGTTACTGTTAATATGATAAGTAATTTTAATTATAAATAGTAAACTGACTTTGCTTGTTATAATGGAAGTACGAGTAGTTGCTGTTGATATTGTAAGTAATATAGGTCGTGTACTAAACACATTGCTTCACAAAACCACAGTATGTGCACTTATGTACTATCATTAGTACTTATAACATATGCTTAAATGTTAAGACCTCAACTAGTGACCCAGTATACTTCTGTATAGTAAGGAATATCACTACATAATATAAAACAAAGTCGCTTTTCGCTGTCTGGCTGTCTGTCCCTATGTATGCTTAGATCTTTAAAACTACGCAACGGATTTTGATGCGGTTTTTTTAATAGATAGAGTGATACAAGAGAAAGTTTTATATGTACCTATAATTTAATGCAGACGAAGTCGCAGGCAGAAGCTAGTTTGTAATAAAATAAACGCTACTGCTGCTGCTACTGCTGCTACTGCTGTTACTGCTACAGTGATTTATGAAATGAACCGTTCCCATTTACTATCAAAATGATGATCACATGCTTTTATAGAGTTCAAAGCGCTGCTTTCAAACTCAGTTTTGCCAAAATATGGACTTGCTGCCCTTATAGTTAGTGCGGCAGCTTACGTTTCTTTTGGGGCGATTTTCGAACTAGATCTTGATTCCTAAAACCAGCCGCTTTCAATCTTCGACGAATACTGTGGCAGGATATGCCAATAACATTTGCGACTTCGTGCGTTGAAGCCGTAGGATTTTTTTGATATAGGTTAACAATATTCTGGTCTTGAACGGCTGTAGTTTTACGGGGCCGGCCTAAACTTTTATGGTGGTCAACATTGCCTTCTTCTTCCCAGCGTGTAATCCATAATCTTACTGTGTTTCTCTAAAAACAACAGAATATTAGTAATACATTATTATGTAAGTAAATAATTATTGATTCGGTATTACATAAGTAACTTACAGAAACTCCCAAAACATCCATTATTTCTTGGACGGTTCTTCTTTCTTGGTACATGGAAACAATCCTGTGTCTCAAGCTTACGTCGATTCGATAAGTCGCCTTTACATCGCGACCTACAAATAATAAAATAGCTACTGTTACTCGTATGATACAGGATCGTGGGCTAAAAGGATTGCCCGGATTACGGGTAGGTACTTATGTTTGAGGGTTATATAGAAAGAAAGATCTTTTTGAGGGTATACGGAAAAGAATACTTGATTGTGACAGCAATTTATTTACAAAGTAGGTAGTTCAGCAACCCTCCTTCTGACGCAGTCGGGTGATAAGAAATACTTCCTTCAAATGAACCGAGTGAGGTGCAGGCAGGTAGCGCGCCTGCCACCCGCACCTCTCTCGGCACCCTTTGTTCGCCCCACCCCGCGCCCCTGCACCGCGCGGACGAGGACTCATTTAAGCGGTCAGTCTATAGAAACAATGAATAGTGTGAGAACAGAGGCATGATCACGACATGACCATGATCTGTATAATATACCATCATCAAGTACAGCATCGATCCGCAAGGGTTGTATTAAACCCTTTTAAATCGAGTGGTTTGTTGGGAGGAAGTGCTCTTGAATCGACACTAAGGAAAAATGATGATACTGCGCCATATTTAAAGGGATTCTCCCACCTGAACTTGCTCCGCACAACTCGGTCCTATAACACGGATCTCGTCATTTGTTAACTTAAAACATAAATCGGAATAACCTGCCATATTGCGCTGCATCCTCGACATTTATAACACTCCTAGTGTGAAATATAAATGTCTTTAATGTCTTCGGATGCAGCGCTTCGTATAATTATGCTCAAACTTCACTCGGGTAGGTAGTAAGTAAAAAAAAACATTCAATCTGACATAAATAATTATTATCAATGATTTATTACAATGATTTAACAGCCAATTGTACCTACTTTAATTAAGAATAGAATAGGTGAAAAACTTGAGTAAATTATCTGTTGTATGTCGTAGTGTACAGAACTGATATGGGACTCAATTTGTCTATTCGCACACATTACTCACACGTACAACAGGTCATTTACCTATGTTTTTGCCTATACAACCATCGATTTTGACATAATTATATTTCATAGGTTTTCTGTCAAATATGTCAAAATCGTCTGTTATGTATAGTTAAAGTTATTGTTAAAGTTACATGGTGCAATTCACGTCACTAGAAATTTTCATACAGAATGTACCGAACGCCAACGAAAGTCCTTGCTGTTGCATTGCAATCGTAACATTTTATACTTTAACGTATATACCGTCATTTGTAACTCGAAACTTGGGGGGTAAATGATTATGTTCTCTTTGAATTCTTTTAATAGCTTCAAAGTTCGCCGTTAATACAACGAAGGCATGGCATCGGCCTCTTCTGGTGGAGGAACAGAGCCAGCGTGGACCGTCGGAATACACACTGCAGGCCTTATGGAAAGTATAGCCGTCGACCATAAGTAACTGTCGCCCTTTAGAGATAGTTATGAATTGTACTGTAACAATAATACGGGCGTATGTTGAGGTTAAGTAGCTCTGACATCTCCAGTTTTAAATTTCAAAACTACACTGAATATTAGACCACAGAAAAATCCGAAAAGTAAAGTTATGGCCGGGAATCGTAGCCGGATCCTCATCATTCCGTGATGCGTGCTATACCGCTATACCACCCATAGCAGGTGAGTTAACCTTCGAATTTTTCTATCTGTATCAGCTGTCACGTGACCTTGTTATTGTTACTATGCCAATTTTTGTCGCCAAGCGTCATCTGTTTGAATGATGTGTCTGTACGACATTATTGCAACCTGCCGTGGAACATCTACTGCTCACCAGGATCGAGAGAAAGCGCTGTTCTTCCAATGATAGGTACTATCAAATGAATCAAGATATTTGACTTCTTGATTTTTTTTCTATATATTTTTACGGTTATACCCGTTAGAAAAAAAAATCTTAACGACACTGAAAATTCTAACTCTAAATTTACAAGTCCTGGCTTGAAATAATGAAAAGCTATGAAAAACGTTGCCACAGGGCTCCGATTTTAGAAGCATATTCCTCGAAAATGGTATAGATCAGTGTATTGCTACAAAACTACAGCTCAAATTAAATTTGCGACCAGTTGATTAGATTGATAGAGCTGTAATTTTCTTCTAATCTACTCGTATTCGAAATTCAGCACGATTTTTCACCATTTTCGAATGGCATTTTCACATTTTTTGTGCTTTCGAAAATCGGGCACTAGCTCACTCTTAAACTCTGTTCTTCTAGACAAGTAAAAATAAATATTACGTATTAAAAAAAAACTGTTTAAAATCAAAAATTTGTTTGTACAACATTTTTTACTCCTTAGGACCTCAGAAATTAACTGTTATAACCCTTCAGCTTCCTCCTGGGCACCATGTACAATTTAATTAATGTGCTACTTTTTTGTTTGAATAATTACTATCATTTATATATATATATATATATATACCTACGTCACCTACGACAAGGAAGGCAACAATTGGAGCTGGATATAAATTACTTCTAACTTTAGTAGATACTAAATTACCTACTAACTTAAATTTATATTACAAAGGGACAAATGGATTAGAAGTTCAAACAAATATTTTCAACCTTAAGGTATTTAAAAATAGTCTTTTATTTTTAAAGCATCCATCAATGCGCAAAGGCTTCTCCTTTTCGTTACCTACCTTTCCCTATTTTTTTATTTAGGTAGACCGTTTTGTGTCCATTTTCCGTAAGATTACAGCTTGACGTATGCACCGCTCTTTAACAATTTATATGTCGGTGGTAAATGATTATGACTTCCTTTAATTTTTACAATGGTGTCTGAGTTCAGAGCGAGCATGGCAAATGCGTTACATCTGCTCATTTTTGATGAGCACTGCCATCTGTCGTAGGTTTTATAGCCAGTGCTCTTGTGGTATGTATAACCGCTTATCATAAGGAGCTTTTTACCGTTTACTGTTGGTATGAATTTGTATTCTGTAAAATATAAAATGGCATGAGTAATTGACCAATAATCTGATAAAATAGCTTTGGGATAAACGGATAAATTAGATACTAGCTACACTGCTCAAAGAACGAACAGGGGTCTTATCATGACGTCTTATTGAGATTTAATACCAATTCAGTTTAGGTTCGCTCGCTGTCACATCCATACTAAAAAAAGACAACTAAAACCTGAACTGAGTCAGAATTGAATCGCATTAAGACGTCATGGTAAGGCTTATGTAAAGAAAAACACGTTGTCTATCTCGCACGCACTCGTGCTAGCCGCACAGCGCATGTTTTGGCGGCAACTCAAACATTCTTCTCAACCCATCGATTGATGCGATGATTTCGCCAATGTCAAAGTAATAAATACAGTATTCAAAAATCTTGTGACAAAAATGTCGGCATCGTTGTACGGTAGAACATGGTCAAAAGACCCCTCTTCCCCCTGTCGGGCTCTTAGCCAACGGATAATGATATCCCTCAAAATCTGCCAAGAAATCATTAACCGATGCCCACGGTGCACCGGACCAAGCACTGCTCTTCCCCTCGGACGGTTTCAAAAACGAACCACTGCTCTTGACCACACGCGGAGATAACCCGACTCGCACCCCCTACCAAACCAAAAGAGTATTAATACCATTTCCAAGGAACTTTTGTAGTAATAATAAATACAGTGAATAACACAGGATCATTTGATACTAATTGATCACTATAGGCTATCCGCTAGTCTAGCACCTAGTACTTAATAGTTGATTTAATCAATAAAAACTTGTGAGATACAAACAAGTTGTCAACTTTAACGACATGTAAATAAGTCGATTCAAATTTAGGAAAAAGTGTCTCCATCAACTTTTTGATGATTCTGCCAATGTGAATAAGTCTTATTTATAAAACAATTTAATCTGACAGCTGCATTTGTATACACGACTTGAGCTCCATGTCACTAAAGTTGAAAACCGGATAAAATTCAACTAAGTGTCATAGAAAAACGTTTTATGCACTACACCCGTAAGACTCTTTTCTATAGTAGGCTGAGGCTACTTTGTTCCATTTGCTACGATCCTGACATACGTACCTCTATTGCTTCAATGTCTTAGGTACTCTTGACGTGACCTTTTGTCAAAAAAGAAAAAGATCTATGACATACTTTTTTTTGAATAATATTTATTAATTGTCAAAAAGGACATAAGAAATACGAATATACGTAATATATTAAACTACATCGAGGAACGAACGAAATTCACAACACTTGGTATACCAGCAATCTTAAGGCTACAGAGATCAAAGATTACCTAAGGATATGGAATGTTTACATAATTTGTACTAATACTATACGTATTTGGTTCTTTTTTATAAATTAAAACATCGGGTCTTCAACCATATTAACCCTACTTACTGACCCAATCATAATTTGAATCTTGCCATTCTTAAATGCTAATGTGAGATGTACTACTCTTTAAAATAATCATTCTAAAAGAGCTCAAAAACTTTGTAAACCAACAGTTTATGATATTTGGCCATCGAAAGAAACTTCTAAACTTTAACGTAAGTGCCCAGCCCCGTTTTCTTGAGCACGGGCGGTTCGTGACAGTGCTCATGCCCGCTTATCCTGAGCAGAGACTGAGCATCGCAAGTGAGCACTACGAAAGCATTGCACCTCCCCCTTTTGTTGTGTGTTGATGAGCATCGCCACCGGAAACCTCCAGAATACATTTCTCTTGATATCTTATGGTACGTGTATCCATTCACCATAAGAAGCTGTTTTCCGTTAACGAGAGTTATAAATTCGAAATCTGTAAAAAAGGGATTTAGTGGTTCGTAAACAGATAATACTCTGAATTATTACTACATTCTTACGTTATTTTTTGGAGAATAAATAGGTGCCAATCAGAAAAAACAGATTGCCAGACTGTTTTTTCGGAGTAGCGAGGTATTTTTTCAAATTTAATTAAATATCTATATCACACGAAGCTCGTGTGATGAAAGAATAGGATGTAAAAGAGTGTTATTGAAGACACGTGTTATGAAAATATTCTGTATTTTTTTGATTATTTCAAATAATTTTGTTGGTTTGTCTACCCCGTATGGGATAAAGACGTGATTTATGTAAGTATGCATGTATAACTTTCTTTGTTGCAAAATAATAATATCTTGTTTTAATATCTGGGATACTTTATAGTAGAAATGAAGTCTATAAAGGTGCACGAGTCGACTCTTGCATTACAAAATCTGCTGACTTAAGTTTCCTCAGGGAGTCGTTATTCTAATGGAGATATGAAAGATGCTTCTTCTAGAATTTTGCAATTTTTTAAAACCTCTTTGGTTTTTAAACTTTTACGTAATAATCTCCCATTTTCATATATTTCGGTCGTATATGATTATGATCTCCAAAGAACTTGACCAGTTGGAAGGTTTCTTCGTTCAGAATTATGTAGACCGGGCACCCTTTGCTCCTGTGAGAGCAGAACCACCTTACGCCACCTATTCTTTTGGCCCCGTTCCTGTGGAAGGTGAAGCCGTCTATCGTTGTGAGGTGCTTGCCTGACGGTAGCTGTAGGGTACTTACTAAAATACAAAGATATTGAGAAGATTAATTTGGTTTTAAAAAGTTTGAAATATTTTCAAAGAGAATTTGACTTATCATTAATCGTTAAGATGATATGAACCATTAATGGCATTGAAATTCATAACAACAGCAACAAAAAATGTTACTGTCATATTATAGACACAAATGTAGTTTGGGGACAAAAGGATTCAAAATAAAATTACTCTGTCAGTCAGTCAAAATTTAATTAAATATCATAAAATTTGGGTAAAGATTTGATGATAAAAGGCAAAATATATTTGATGATAAAACGCAATCAATAGTCAAAATATCAATGACTCAAATTAAAGAACATAAAAGTATTCTACGTCATGATATGGCTCGCTAGTCTCTGAAAAGACCAGTCTTTCAAGAAAATACAGACAGGGGTCCCGTAAAAGAAGTACTTAATTCAACAGATAGTAAAAAATAAATAAACTGAAGCACTGAAAAAAGTAACACTGAAAGATAGAATAAGGAATAATGTGGTAAGAGTATAGAAAGTGCTGGTGTGAAAGAAGATATATAATGAGTAGTATAGAAAATAGTATACTTCGTTGGTTTGGTCACGTAGAGAAGATGGAGGAAAGAAGATTAACTAAACAGATTTATATGGCGAGTGTAAATGGATGCGTTAGGAAGAGAAGGCCTAGCAGGAGGTTTCGTGAGAAATTGGGGACCTTTTGAAAAAAGATCCGGTCAAGAGTATCCTAAACCGACGAGCGTATATGAAGAAATTGATGAATGTGGATGAAGCGAAAGAGGTATGTCAGTGGAACAAAATAGTCTCTGACTACCTCTATGGGAAAGATGCTTGACATTATGTGTATAGTTTATAGACTAACATAAAAATACGTTCGAAAATATACCAAAACCTGTGTTGCCCTCTATGCCTGTCATGGTGTTTGTCAAGTTTTCATTTCTTTTTCATGTGGCGAATTCTATCACAATTATGCCAATTTGTCATGTTCTTTCTTTATTTGAGCTCTTAATTTGTCACGTTGTCGTTTTCTCTTCGCTCTTTCACGATTACTCATCTGATAAACTGCAAATGCCTCAGGACGTTCTTTTTTTAGCCTCTCCCTGAACCTCCGTGACTTTTCAGCGCCAGTCATCGGCTTTCGTGTAATAGGGGGATCATTACTAATCTGATGATTTGAACCTGAAAAAAACGATCGATTTACAAAGCCAATTAGCAAGCCCTTGGAAGAGTATTTAAGCGGTTGATGCAAGTGCGTTGTGTAGTAGATATACTCATGTTATGACGCAAGCTATGACGTAGAAGTACCTGGGTTTTTCGTGTGCTGAATTTTTAACGTTTTCGAGTTTTCCATAGGGTTCGGGATTAAAGTGGCTGTGAAAAATACTTAATCCGTGATATTATTAAAAAGAGCATGCATTTTTCGCACACGTGTGCAGAGGAACAAGGATAATAATACCGGTTTATTTATTATGAAATCTTTAGTGTTTTTTTGCAAACCAAACGAAGGAAAAAACAAGAAAGATAAAAATGAAAAATCTTTTATTCGATTTACAGCTACACGGATATATCCTGACGGGACACCTTCTGTTCCCTTTTCTTTGTAACTTTGAGCAATGCAATTCGAATAAATAACAAGAAAGAAGTCAGTGCGGTTAAGTCGATATTTTCTCGAACATGATAGTATCAACAGTTTTTTTCAACAATCTTGACAAGTAGCACGAGCCTTCACTCTCTAAACCTCCTACCGAACCTATCAACCAATTCTTTACATTCAGACATATCTATCCCAACAAAACCATTGTGGTAAGGAACGAAGCACTTTACAGCGCACAGCGCTTCAGAACACAGAGCACAGTAAGTAGTGCATCTCTTGCCACAGTGTTTACATTTACGGCGAATTCTTTTGCGTTCTTTTGTGTTAGTGCTAAATGGAAAACACGCTGGTTCGTGTTTTGCCTCTTGCTGTAAGGGCAGTGGAATAACGGCGCGCTTAGTCAGGATTCCCATTACTCTTTCATTATAACATGATCGTTTTCTTCTGGTCTGTTGGGTGGAATTGAGTCGCCATATACCTTGAAATAAACACAATTTGAATTAAATTGTTTTTTTTTTTACTTCATAAAACAAGAGTGACATGTATTGACATTGCTTTAGCATAGATGTCGCTTAAAATAATTTCCAACACTTATTTTACATAGTCTGTCAATACCAATAGGAATGAAAGGTAACATACGCCAGACGACAAAAGTTAAGTTATGCCCTCTAGGACATCTCTGGCTATACATATACTCTCTCTTACACAGTAGATAAAGTTTGCATTTACCTAAGCCACAGAAGTAGTAGGTTAGATTGTACAAAAATATATCTCTGTCATGTCAACTTATCTCTTCGATTTTTTTAGTTTTACTAGTCTTCTATCGCGAACACCGCTGATATGGTGGAGCTAGGATTAATTTCACGGGAAGTAACGGGGTGTAGACGAACGAAGACGATCTAGATCTGTAGGGTTTAGATTATTTTTACGTGACGGTGTAGCTTCTGGAGTGAGCTCTGATCTCACTTTTCCGACGCGCTCGCGCACTTCGCCATTTCTTTTTCATTGCTTGATGTTCACGTGTTGTTAAATCACGTACTAAACGTTTGGTTTCATGGTATCTCTTTCTCTGCTTTCTTTTGGCTTCTGCTTCCTTTTCAGGATCATTTTTACGTCGTTCACGGTATCTTCGCTGCTTCTCAGCTGGCGTGAGAGGCTTCTTGGTTATCTTCGCAGGCTTGATGGACCCTGGAGTATGGAAATTATTATTCGTAGGCAACGAATTAGAATTTTAAATGTCTTTTTTCTTTTGGCTATGGAAAATAAGAGAAAAACAAGATATTTTTTTAAGATGTTTATTTACATTTCGATTACCTACACCATAATTATAACATTTTAATTGTCAATAATAATTTATTTTATTCAGATAAACAGTTCATAAAATGTTAGTAGTGACTGTGTGTAGATATAAACTATGTTAATGTAGTGATTGCAACAAAACCCACTTACAAATAGTCAACAAAAAAAAGTGTAGTAAAAAAGTAATACAATATATACATACATACACAATCACGTCTGTATCCCTTACGGGGTAGACAAAGCCTATGGTAACAAGACCTAAAGGCCCCGTTTAGCATGTTTTTGGGCGTATAGGTGGAAAGGGGAATCAAAATAGTGATGAGTTGTTAGCCGCATCTCCTATAACACGATTCCTAAGATTTTCGCCCATTCCCTCGATGGGCTTTTATCTTTAAATTTAGTTAATATAATCGAGTTACATAGTGGTATATCAACCGAATTATTTCAAGTCTCCTGCAAGATTTCTTTTGTGATCTATCTTTCGCAAAGTGCGACAGTGATGTGTAGAAACTGGATGACAATGGGTATTAAAAAAAACCATATTCACAATCGGTTTTCATATTCTAATATTTGACATCGTATTGTCGTCGTATTCTAATCGAACACATTAGGAATATCCCGCACGTATATAAGTCCCTTCAGTGGATTTCATGTACTTTATAGGTGAATGATTGTGCTCGTTAAAATGTTGCACCACGACATGATCTTTGCTCACCAAAGCATTCGCTTTACATAGCCTGGCTCTATTGCTTGAGCATTTGTACCTAATTTTACCATCACCTCGGATAGCTTGGTGAGAGTAAGTATATTCGCCGATACGCAAAAGTCTCGGCCCGCGGGCCAAAGTGATGTATGCCGCTGAAAAATAAAAACAAAGATTATACATACACCGTGTTTTTTTTTAATTTCCGATAAAATCGGCGTATTACTGGGTGCATCCATAAAAACTAAGTGGTAGATTCGATTTATTTTGCAATATCTAAAAATCTAATGCACCACTTAGTTTCTATGGATGCACCTAGTAATAAAAAAAAACACGATGTATACAAAGGCGTTGCCAGCCGATGCTTAAGGAGGCGGGGGGAGGCTAGTAGAAGTATAGCGTCTATCGGTAGCTCAAACAATATGGCGGCATTTGAATGTCAACACTAAAAAAGGTTAAATTTTTCCATTTCTCTAGGGAGGGGGACGGGGCAGCAGTCCCCCCTATCAGTTTAAATGGCACCGTTTGTACCACAGATTAGAAGTTGCAAAGGCGGTAACTTTAAGTAAATGCTCATATCACAACATGTTGTAAAGCCTCGTCTGTCTGTTCGTAAACTCAAACAGTGATCGGGAACCGGTTTTTGAAATTAACCGGTTTGGTGTCATGGTCGAAACCGAAATAGATTGCGGTTTACGGTTTGATTACCAGTTATTACAGAAACCGGTTTTCGCACCAGTTTAGGATATTTGAGCGAAATTAACCGGTTAACTTGTGTTAAAACGCCATCTCTTGTCATATCTCTTAAAAAAATCTTTGTAGCCAGCGCACGCAGACACGGCGCGTGCGGCGCGGCAGGGGTTATATTGCTTTGAATAAAATCGGTTTAGTATCGGTGAGCGCGACATCAAAATTTCGTTCTTCGTCTGAACTGGTCACCGGAATTATATTCATAATTTTTTTTTAGTTCCCGCAGTTAACGGGTTAATCCAATGAACGTAATTATATCGGTTTTCTGAACGATATTAACCTGTAAGTATTTAAAAAACGGGTTCCGATCCCTGAACTCAAAAAGCACATAACGGATTTTCACGCGGTCACCAAAAGAAAGAGAGATTCACGAGGAAGCTGTACGTACATAATTCGTCAAGGTATTGTGTAAAATAGTTGCAATATGACCATATTTAAGTTGAATTTTGCAATGGGAAGGCGAAAATTACTAGGTACACTCAAGGGCGTAAATATATGTACGTTGTCAAGACGTCAAAATCATATAGATGTTTTCTTATTTAGGGTATAGATCCTTATGCCATAAACAATAAGACCGACGACGCATATGTTTGACATGACGGCTGTATCGATTTTTATTCCTTCGACTGTACTCTGATTATCCTCAACACTGAATTGATATCGGGCGCTTATTACGATGTATGCAAATTCAGTGTTGCATCTAGATTGACTTAGGTAATTCTGTGATGCAGGCGTACCTCTGGTTTCCGTGGGTTGGACATCAAACGTTGGCGCGTTGTCCACGGGTTTCGAGGTTGACGTGCCTTTGCCTGTAAAAATAATGGCAAGTGTAAATAAATAAATAGACTAGAGATAGGTAGAGAGAGCCTAAGGTAACAAGCCCTAAAGGCCACGTTTAGCGCGATTGATGGCGTGTAGGTGTTATTTTTATTATTTATAATTATATTCATTTTGCGATTCTTGCCTGTTTGTTTTCGCTACCTACTGTAACCGGATTTTTATATCTTTGCAGTTGAGCGTTTTCCAAAAATAAGTCTGCATGAACATTTTTTTCAGAATTTAAATATTTTGGATTTTTCTTACTCAGAATCGTTTACCCTATCGATTCTCATAATTTTTTTTCCTCTTCGTCACGTTCCATACAAAGCTATATTCAAAAAAGTGACAAACTGGAATGGACATTTATGAACACATTTTTTCTTGGATCGATAGGGTAAACGATTTTGAGTAAGAAAAACCCAAAATAGTTCAATTCTGGAAAAAATGTTCATATGGACTTTTTAGGGAAAATGCTCACTTATCGTTTAGAGATCTTTTTTAAACGATAGGATCGTCTATTGTATATCTTGCCTCTTTATTTTTGTAATTCATTGAACTAATTAGTTCAATAGCAGAATTGTATTGTGTACTGCAGGTGTTACTTAAAAGTTTTTTTAAACATATGACTGAGATAAATATCTGCACATGCAGTGCTGCGTTGGCTTGAGAACTAACCGCAATCTGTCTCAAAGTTAACCCAGGTTAACCCTTATTCAATATGATACAATATCCATTGTATTTATTGAAAATCAACTTGCTTTGAAAAAACTTTTACAAGGTGTATATTTGGTCGCTGCTATTGGTTTTTGATAGCATATTCCAGTAAATGGAGCCTTTACAATGGTTTATGCTTAAGCGCATAGTTATTTTGATTAATACCTACTGACTAAATATGTATACTGTGATGGAGCCGTACCTACCTGGAATTTCTGAGAGTTCAACTTTAAACGTTGGTTTTATGTCCACAGGGCTGGATATTAACATAATATCTTTGATGTCTGTAAAAAAAATGTGTCATAAAAAAAGATGGAAAAGCACATGTAATGGCGGAGAATGTACTTATTTATGTGCTATTATAAAAAAACACAGATCAAAAGAAAAATCGTTTATTCGCTGTAAACACATAAATATCCTAATTTGTCTTAACACCAATATTCATTTGCATAACAACATATAAAAAAAACAGAACATTAAAGTAATCTGTCCCGAACGCCGCCAATAGGGAAGCCTTGAAGGCTAGGGCTTGTGCTTTGTTATAAATATATCACCAATAGCCTACACGATGATATATTCCTGTAGACGTTTTCATGTACTTAATAGGTGGGTGGTTATGCACGTCATCATGTTCCACCACGAACTCACGGCTCACCCAAGCATACGCTTTGCATTGCCTGGTTTTGTTACTTGAGCAAATGAATCTTTTCTTACCACCATTCAGTGTAACTTTGTGAGAGTAAGTGTATTTGCCGATAAGCAAAAGTTTCGTACCACTGGCTAAAGTGATATATGACGCTGAAAAATAAAATTCCAGATCAGGAGGAGCACATTGCGCTTCACTCGTATCGCAGATGTTGGGAAAGCAACCGCTATAGATAGTCCTCGCCCGCGCGGTGCAGGGGCGCGGGGTAGGACGACCGCGGAGGCCGAGAGGTGCGAGCGGCAGGCGCAGCACCCGCCCGCACCTCTCTCGGTCCCCTTCGTCGCCCTAACCCGCGCCCGTGCCGCGCAGGCGAGGACTCATTGAAGCGATCGATCTATAGGCTCAAACGGGATTAGGCCGGGCATTGTCTGGCGGATGCAGCTACAAATAACTGACCTTTACCCAACAGTGGGACACTAATATAGGCTAAAATAATAACAACAGATCAGGAATAAGTACATCAGCGGTTCTAAATGCCTTTCGAAACGCGACTCACTAAGAAACTAAATTAGGAAATCAGTTTACCTGACGTTACTACTTACTCGTAAATGTCCAATATAAGAACGCCATTCTTTCGAAGCAAGTATTAATTTCTGGCCTCCAAATGATGTCCGCTTGCAACTCATCTGGCAGATGCGGATGTGGTGGTATGATTATTTGCGGAAATACCGCACTTACATAGATCACGCCTTTATCTCTTACGGTGTAGACAGAGCTAGATCTGTGGTAAAAGACCCAGAGGCCACGTTCAGCATGATTGTGGGCGTACCTATAGGTGGAAAATCCGCACTTGCGGAGACTAAATGCTTTTCGTTACGAATTCTCTAATTCCTTGTAGAGGCTTCAAAGCAACTTCATATACACTCTAGAGCAAAAAAACCGGGTCACTTAACGTGGAAAGTTGTATTAAAAGTGACCTGGTTTTTTGCTACCGAGTATAGTTTGTATATTGATGATTGTGCTCATTAATCGTTTTTAAAATCACATCGTCTTTGCTGACATGAGCAACGGCTACGCAATTCTTACTGAACGAATGCACCGATACCTTCTTCCGCCATTTCGAATCTCACCACAGTTGGAGTATGTAATGTACCTATAGTCCATTGATACAAAGAAGTTGGGTTCCTTTTTTCAAAGTCAAATAAGGGGTCAAATAAGTCAAAAATGTTGAGACGTTGTAGTTAGTTAATTTTCAACTAAAAACGTATTAATTGTTAGTCTTAGTGTTTATTATGTTTTAGAGTTTCGCGTCTTTCATTCCTAATAACTAACAATCCCGAGTCGACTACTCACGTCTTTTTCAATACTAAAATTACTTCCACATTTTCGTCACATTGCAGTAGCCGCTATTTCTAAAACTACCCACACTTATTCCTGTTTTTATACCGACACACACGCAGGGGCGTGCAGTGGGTTCTGACAAAGGGTATGCATATTGACAACAAAACCCGTATTGGTACGAAGCGTGTCGGGCACATTTACGTATGCTTACAATACATACATACATACATACGTATGCTTACAAGCACTGCTTATATGCCTGTAAGGGATGACCGCGTCTGCACACACGCAACTGACAATATCCGAAGATACATCTCGACACCCACATTATATAAAACCACCAAAAATACCACAGTATGAAATTGAAACTTTTTATTTGAGACCTTAGTTAGTCCATATAAAATGTTAGTATAGTTTGTTTCATTTCGTCATTTTAAATGAAACAAAGTATAACAATTTTAATCTTACAAATAATGGTTAGTGAAACAAAAATAAAAAGTCATCATAATCATGAAAGGCATGATTTACCTCTAAGAGTGCCAGTGATTCCTCGATAAGTGTTAAAAAAAACGCATGTGAAGTTGCTTTTATATCATTTATCATTGAAAATTAAAATACAAAGAGTTTACAACATATAAGCCAGCTCAAAACTAAACGAACTGACACAAGATGCCTTCCAAATCGGTACAACCCAGTAACCATTTAGCAAGCAAAGGGTAAGCCTGCAACGTGACAAAATGAAACAAACTTGCTTATAATTTTCAAAATTGCCGATGATAAAGGGTCACTAGGTAATCGTAAAAAATAAAAACAAACTTTCAGGGTATTTATTTTACTGCTCTGGTGTCTCAATTAACAGATACCCACGTTTTATTAAAGCTTTCTAGTCCTTAAGTGGGTGGCAGACGGGCGTGTAAGTTCGCGTACTTACGGCTCGACGACTTTTCTCGCCTGTGTGTCAGTCTAAGTACACTTACTTTTAGACTGACACACAGGTAAGTAGGTACGCGAACTTACTCGCCCATCTGTCACCCACTTTAGAGCCAAGCCGAGAAAAGAAAAATAAATATTACGGTTCTGTTTCCACAATTTTGGGTACAGTCAAGGGCAAAGATATGTAAACACCACTGAGTGTCAAAAAGCATGGTCATCTAAATGGTCATAAATTTGGCAACATACAAAAGTACATAAATTAGTATACATGATTTGAGAGATAACTATGTATACAACATTTGCAATATTATGTCCTCATGTATTAGGCCATAAACTTAGAAACACCGTAAAGTTCAAAAATATGTATACACTATTTAACCATTAATTATGTATCTAATATGATAACCAAAAATATGTAAACAATCCAAAATTCTATTAACACAACTCTATTGTCAGGAGCTTATGAACGTATTTGCGTAACATCGAACTCTGTAATCTTAATGTAATCAGCCAACCACTTGAAGCTTCAAGTCGTATACAACAACTGCTATTCCAAACTCTTTAACTGATCATTACTCTATTTATTTTAAATCATGTCATGTGCCCACAATCTTGCTAAATGTGGCCTGTAGGTTGTAGGTACCTGTTACCATAGACTCTGTCTACCCCGTAAGGGATAAAGACGTGATTTGTGCATATGTATGTGCATGTGTCATGTGTCACTTTTGGATTTTTTAATTCCATTTGACATACCGTTTCTTATGGTTTATCTGGCGGCTTTTCATTAATTTTGAAGGAGAAAATGTATCGTTTAAGCGATCATTTAAAACATAGGATTGTTGCCTTATGCGAGGAAGGTATATCCGTGCTTGATATAGCTCTGCTGACGAATTAGGCATCACGGTAAGAAATATTAAACATGTTAATAATAACGTACTATAGAAAATATTACTCTCTAATCACTTTGTCTTAAGTTTAAGGAGTGGTTTTCTTTATTATACAGTTATTTTAAGTATACTTTGCCTTTTATTAAGTAAAAAAGTGGACTTGTAATGGCTGAAATGATGATGATGATGATGGTGATGAAGTAAAAAAAAAATTGAAAATAGCGTAAATCTCCAATTACTGTATGATTTGATATTGACGACACGGATGGCTCAGTGGTGAAGCAACCGCTTTCTGAGTCGAAGGTCCCGGGGTCGAGACCCGGCCAGGGTAATGTTTGTGTGATCAACTTGAATATTTGTGCTTGGGTCATGGATGTTCTACATACATACATACATACGATATACATATATCACGTCTTTATCCCTTACGGGGTAGACAGAGCCTGAGGAAACAAAACCTTAAGGCCACGTTTAGCATGATTGTAGGCGTGTAGGTGGAAAAATTAATCAAAATAGTGATGGGTTGCTAGCCGCATCGCCTATAACATGATTCCAAAGAATTTCGCCCATTCCCTCGATGGACTTTTACCATCTACGCGGGACGAGAAGCAACTGGTACATTCTATGTTTTTCTTATACATACATACATTCACACATACATACATACATACGTACATTCTATGTTCTATATATTTAAGTATGTATTTATTTATATAGGTATGTATATCGTCATCTACTCGTAACTAGTAGATACCCATAACACAAGCCTTCTTGAGTTGTCCCTGAATTTACCTAGCGTTTTCATCTTCAATCAAAATCAACGAAATCTGAATCTGTAAAATCTATTAAACATGCCGATTGATAACGTCGTGGTGACAGGTCAAAACATGCGACAAACATATGCAATGACAAGTCTGTACTGTTTTCGTGAATTGTCAAAACATACTTTACAAATTTGTTTCGTGTGACTAGGCCGTAAAGTTGATATTCGCAGATTACATTTTGTATACATATTTTTGTGGCAATTACTGAATCTATATTTAATTACATAAGTATGACTATAATATTTTGCATTATTTGCAGGATACTAATAATGGAATTTTGATTGTATACAAGTTTTTGGACTTGCCAGGTACATATTTATGTTGCCAGTGTAGTTTGCATATTAATTCCCATTTGAATGAGTATATATCTTTTTAACTTTATGTGATTACTTATTTTCTTTCACATTACTTGCATATATATCTTTGCCCTTGACTGTACCTACGGAATACTAATTATAAAAAAGAGCTAATTTCCAATTTTGACGTATAAACCAGAGGAACACTCCGTATAACTGGGAGGGCCATGAGTGTGCTCATAATTCCCTTTCAAAATGACGTCATTTCTGCTTACGTGAGCAAACGCTTCGCATTGCTTGCTTTTGCTTCTCGAGCATGTAAATCTTGAACCACCGGAACGTATTCGACCGCTCCTGTTGAACGTATAGTTGTTGATGACGAGTAGCTTCGTCCCTCCTCGTGTCGTTATGTATATGGCTAAAAATAAACTTTGTTTAGATTTAGATTCATTGATTCTTGCTATTACAAGAATTGTTGAACATTTTTTTAATGAAATTGGGTGGAAAACGAACGAGTGGCGTTGCTAGTTTCAAGAGCTAAGATAGAATGTATTACGTGCTAATAATTTCACCGGATGTCTTACTCTCCACCTCCACACAGGAACTCAGCAGCGCCAGCACCGCTCTGGGGCAGGATTAGCGAATAAAATAATGGTACAGTCCATGAGCTCAATACCATTCGGGTTTCTTTTGTTGTCTCCCACACTCGACCGATTCAAGTATTAGACTCGTAGGAGTGAGCGAGACTGCAAGACAAACCCGAATAACATTTTAAGAGCTCACGGAATGTTGTGACCTGGACCGATACTGCGCTAGGTGCTATACCCGTAAAATTAAAAGAATGCCATTTAATTACCTTATTTTTGTAAGTAACTCACAGTTAAGTGAGACGCCGGTTTTTATTGTGTTATACACCGTTATTATTAATTCAGTGTAATAAAGATCATGATACAATTTATACTAACTGCCAGAAATTAAGCGAAATGTTAACAATCAATGGTAATTAAGTAACGGATATATATATACCTACATAAAAAAAGTACAAACTAAGTTAAATTACCTACGCAACGTTTATTTCGGCCTATAAACCCATAGTATTGGTAACAACAGACGTAGTATGTTGGGGTTTAATTCAATCAAAATTTCATGACAGAAATAAGAAACGATATTTGTATCAGTTGTGGGTATTTATTATTTTTATAGAAAAGTTATTTTCAAATTTTGACGTATAAGCCCGAGGCAAGCTGTGTATACTCGGGAGGACTATGATTGTGCTCATAGCTGCCCTTCAAAATAACGTCATTTTTGCTTACGTGAGCATACGCTTTGCATCCCTTGCTAATGTTACTCGAGCACGAATATCGAGCTCCACCATTACGTATGGGACGCCTATAGAAGAACGTGTAGTTATTAACAAGAAGCAACTTCGTTCCTCGTGTTGTAGCTATGTATGTGGCTGAAAATAATTACATTTAATTACAATTACAAAACATTTCAACCAATTTCACTAATGCTGATATTACGAAGGAACTTTAAAACACAACTATTTTTTTATTTAACAACTTTATTTCTGCGTCTTCAAAATTATATGAAACAGCGATGATTTTCAATGCCTTCATTCTGCGCAATTTCAAAAATTTTGCAGCTATATTGCAGAAAAAACATTTTTCTGTCGCTTTTGAACCGGACGAGGCAACCTGCCCTCAATTACGATACGACACTTACGAACGTATTTTAAGCACTTTTATTCCAGAGTGCTCATTTCGAATTACAGTATTTTTGACGTCATACAAACGTATACAATCTATATATGAGTACCTAATCACATTTACAGAAAAAAGCTACTGGCCTATTTTCATGTAGAAGCCTGAGGCAACCATTTTATACGTGGGTGGATTATGATTGTGCTCATAATTGCCCTTCAAAATGACGTCATTTTTGCTCACATGAACATACGCTTTGCAGCGCTTGCTTATGTAACTCGAGCAGGAATATCGAGACCCACCCTTTCGTATAGGACTGCTATTGGAGAAAGTGTAGTTGTCTATTTGAAGAAGCTTCTTTCCTCGTGTAGTAACTATGTATGAGGCTGAAAAGTATAACATTTTGTTAAGAATGAAATAACTAATTTATCAAATTAAATTAGAATGAAGAAAGGTGACAGGATTTTACATACTCGGCGGGAAATCTATTCTACAAAAGTCATTAATCAAAAAAGGTTTTTTTTTAAAATTTAAATTTAATTTCTTACAACAGGTTATACCGATCAGTCACATTTAAAATAGAAATGGGTTAATGACAGAACATTTGCTTAAACAAAATAATTTTTACCCGCTTGTGTATAGATTTTACAAGTCAATTTTGATGTACGCACCCGTTGAAGTCTTCATATACTTTGTCGGTGGGTGGGTGTGATTAGCGTACATTTTTATGAGTACATCGTCCTTGCTCACGTGAGCATACGCTTTGCAATTCTTGCTTATCTTACTCGTGCAGGTATATCTTGATCCACCATTGCGTATACTACAGCTCTTGAAGTAAGAGTAGTCTTTAATACAAAGAAGCTTGGTACCTCTCGTCAACGTTATATAAGTCGCTGGAAATAATAGTAAACATAAATAAAAAATAGTTATGTCCAATCATAAACGTTCTGCCGGGATTTGGAACCCCATCGTTGTTTTTTTTTATAAAACGGGTGATATAATAAACTTTAACATGGATGAAAAAAAAATTAAGTAGTTTATTTTTCGTGAATTCTTTGCATGGTCAAAAAAACTATTCGGTATATTAATCATATTTATTAAGTGATTTATACTGATACCCATTATTTTCAGAAAGTTAAATACCATAGAAATTTGACACGTATCAAAGTGACAGATAACAAAATAATATTCAAACAGTATCGTAATATACATGTGAATAAGCATCACTTTCCAACTTTGACGTAACATCCCGTTGACAACTTCATATATTGCGTTGGTGGATGGTTATGCTCAGCGAAAATTTTCAAAATTACGTTTTCTTTGCTCACGTGAGCATAAGCTTTGCAACTGTGTCGCAGAGCACTTGAGCACGCATATCTATAACCGCCGTTACGTATATTCCCATTGATTGAATATGAGTAGTTGTCGACGTACAGAAGTTTAGGTCCTCGAGCTAGAGTTATGAACGTTGCTGAAAATGTCAACATGTGTTTTAGTAAAACCATTTTACATAATCATTTATTGTTTTTTCAGTGAGAATTTAAACTTTCAAGTTGGCACTTTAAATTAAATACTCACTAAAAACTGCAACCAAGTAACCAACAAAACACAGAATGAAAAAAATTGGAATGTACCAGTTGCTCCTTTTCTCGCGCAGATGGTAAAAGCCCATTGAGGGTGAAAAATCATGTTATAGGCGATGCGACTAGCAACTCACCACTATTTTGATTCCCCTTTCAACGTATAAGCCCACAATCATGCTAAACGTGGCCTTACGTGGCACCTTAGACTCTGTCTACTCCATAAGGGATAAAGACGTGATTTATATATGTTAATGTATGCATGTAGTATGGAAAAGGAAAGTGTAACGGTTTAATCCATGCAAATTCCTTTCCCATAGGATTATCTCGGAAATGTTCGTATTTGTATTGAAATGATTAGATAGTTAGATAGATAGATATCATTTATTGTCCAGAACTGTGTACATAAGATCTCATGTCATACATTGAAAAGAATCAACAGTTTGCCCATTTCGGGCGTACAACGATTAGGATGTACATTCGGGTAAGTGTGAAATAAAACCAGATAAATGTGGTACACAAAAGTATATTGTCTCTATAAAGTAAAAAATAGGAATACCCGAAATGGGGTGTCTAGTAAACCAGATTTTTCGGTTTGATATTAGATAATATTATTCTAAGATCTAAAATTAGGTAACAAAATGCCTTCTAAGATTCTAATTTAACGCTTATTATTCAGTGAACTGTAAAATCTACGACACAGCTGAGAGCTGCGGAGCTTCTATGACAAGGAGGGACGCCTCGCCACGAACAGACGTATTCTTTATTAGACGACTTTAATGTATAAGCCTGTACTTGTCTTCATGTACTTGCTAGGGGGGTGATTATGCTCATTGCTCATTTTCAAAATTACGTCGTCTCTGCTCACGTGAGCAAATGCTCGGCATTTCTTGCGCACGTAACTTGAGCATGTGTACCTCAAGCCGCCAGCTCCAATGCTGCCACTGTTGAAAAACGTGTACTCGTTGATGTAAAGAAGCTTCGTTCCTCGTGTCAATGTAATGTAAGTTGCTGAAAATTTCATTAAAATTAGCAAATATACAAAGATTTCGGGCAGAAAGTGCAATACTGCATATCCCGTGGGAATTTTTTGAAGTCCGTTCTCCGTACGTTTTTACGCTACAAAAGAGATGTTTGTCTAAAATTAGTTTTCTACGCTTACTAGTTTTTTTCGTGTAGTGATGATCAGTCAGTCAAGACAAACCGACTTAGAAGTACCATAAATTACTAATATTTCTTAGTTGTCTTATTTTCATTTAAGAACAGGAGCTATTTTGACCGTAACAATTCTAGCGTTAAAAATAATACTTAATCGAATTTGACGCATTCCGGCTACACTAAATACGTCATACTCAACTATATAGGCAAATCTGCAAAATTAATGTACAAAACTGAGTTTTTACATTATTTTATTGAAAAAATTAAAAATGATACTGAAAAACTACCGCAACGATACTCGGAACAATATAATCTAAGTTTTTACTAACTTATTCATAACATTTCTCTTAAGCGCCACCGATTTTAACGTAGAGGCCTGTACTTGTCTTCATGTACTTCTATGACAAGGAGGGACGCCTCGCCACGAACAGACGTATTCTTTATTAGACGACTTTAATGTATAAGCCTGAACTTGTCTTCATGTACTTGCTAGGGGGGTGATTATGCTCATTGCTCATTTTCAAAATTACGTCGTCTCTGCTCACGTGAGCAAATGCTCGGCATTTCTTGCGCACATAACTTGAGCATGTGTACCGCAAGCCGCCAGCTCCAATGCCGCCACTGTTGAAAAACGTGTACTCGTTGATGTAAAGAAGCTTCGTTCCTCGTGTCAATGTGATGTAAGTTGCTGAAATTTTTGTTAAAATGCATGTATGTTAACAATTATAATTCATGACAAGGTACTTGGCTACGCGACTACGTCTGCGTAGAATTATACACAAAAACCTTCCTCTTGAATCACTGTATCTATTAAAAAAAACCGCATCAAAATCCGTTGTGTAGTTTTGCAGATATAAGCATACATAGGGACATAGGGACATAGGGACAGAGAAAGCGACTTTGTTTTATACTATGTAGTGATAGTAACAGTGTAATGTAATAATAAACTTATTTATTTATTTATTTAATTTCATTACCTACTTTGAAGTCATTTCTTGTAGTTGTAGTTTAGATATGTACCTATAGCAGTCATAAAATAGTGATAATACTCTTACTCCAAAGTATAGAAAATAAATACTTTTTCAAAGTAATACTTTCAATTTTATTATTAAAAATAAATAAATAACAATAGAGCGTCCGCAGTTTGTAGCCTAATAATCCAAAAAAAACAGAATTTATATCCAGAACTGAAACGATACAAAAACTATCTAAAATATAATTATAAATTAATATTATTTCAGTCATTTATTGCAGAAACACAAAATATCAAATACTGATCTTGATAAATTTATTTAACAGGACATAATTAACAAACGTCTTAATGAATTAATGTTTAACTTTTATGTATAAACCTGTCGAGAGTTTCTTAAACTTGACAGGAGCGTGATTGTGGTCATTGACGATCTTCATTATGACGTCATGCTTGCTCACGTGAACTAATGCTCGACATCGCAACCAATCGTAACTTGAGCATTTGTACCTCGCACCGCCATCACGCAAGGAGCCCGCGAAGTTGTATGTGTAATCCTGCAGGAGCAGTAGTCTGGCTCCACTCGCCAAATTTATATATTTGGCTACTGAAAATGGCAAATGCGCTTATTGTAAAAGGGTTATATAGTTATTTGTGTCACATGGGAGCAAAATGATGTATTTACGGCGAGGGCGGTGCATTAAATCCAAAATGTAGCGAGGTATTCTACAATAGAATCCTGAGCGTAGTGAGGAATTCTAAAGTAGTCCTGAGCGCAATGAGCAAAAATAATTTTGCTCCCGAGTGGCTCATACAACTTTTCAAACCGAGATTTAGGAAACTTAAAAAAAAACAATTCTAAATATAATTAAAGAGCAACCAGCATAAAAAATGGCGTGGTTGTACAATTATAAACTTCAAAAAAAAAATGCAAAAAACGCTTTAAACTTGAGCAGAAAAGTTGCACTTTGATCCCTCTCGTCAGGGAGCAAAAGTTACTTTTCTGAATGAGAGGCGTGACAAGATAATTTAGATTCCACCTATGGATCAAAATTGAACAGACTTAATATGGTGTTCCTGTGCAATAGAGCAAACATATTTCATTGTCGTTTCAAGACGTTTTACTTATCAAAAGTATAACCACCTACCATACCGGTATCCAGCTAGAACCAGTTACTTGCTACTCCAAAACGTACAAGATAGCTACGACCGGGCGACAGATATTTTATTACGAAAAAACTCTCCCTCATCTGTTTTCACACAAATCAAAATAATATATATATCACAAGTAGCCAATTATTATCAAAAGTTAAGATGTAACCGCGTTAGCTTGACATAATAGACCATCGTTTCTAGACAGTCGATTTTACTGACAACAATTATCAACTATCCCAAGTATAGTCGCTAGTTTATCTATTGCCCGTGGTCCTACCATTTTTTTTTGAATAATTCAATAATCCTACTAATCCTACTAATATTATAAATGTGAATGTTTGTGAGTATGTTTGGATGTTTGTTACTCTTTCACGCCAGAACGGCTGGACAGATCTGGATGAAATTTGGAACATAGATAGATTATAGTCTGGAATAACACATAGGCTACTTTTTATTCCGGAAAATTGCGTAATTCCTGCGGGATAGCGATAAACGAATTCTATGACGAAATTGCGGGCAACAGCTAGTATTTTATAATTCCAAAATAGGTAGGTTAGGTTAGTTAGGTATCACCAGTTGCCCGAAGGGCAAAATACCCAGAAAAAGAAGCTCACCCTTGGGCTGACCTCCTTCGAAAACCAGTAGCAGGACCACGGGCAACAGAGGTAGTCGCTTCCCTAACATAAGTATCCAGTTTTGTATACTGACTGCTATGAAAAGTGGGTACGTATGTCAGGGAACCGACTGTACCAATTTTTTACTCTTCGTGACCCTCTTACCGTGACCTTATATAGATTTTTAGAGTTCCGTAGCAAACATGGCAAAGTAAAAACAATTTTTAATTTTCGAAAATTTAAGAGCTATGTAAATGGAATTTTTAACATCTTTTAACTTTGTAAGAAATTGGTATTGAAAGCTGGAAAAGACTGAGGTGATGTATTTCGCCGCGTAGATGACGAAAATTAGTGAATATTAAAAAGCAAGCCGTTATGTTAGCGGCAGGTCGAGGTAATAATTTTCACTTCACATCGACCCCAGAACACTTCGTTATGCGTGCTTCGACACGATCTCAACTGGTCTTTAAAGTTTTAGGTGGAGCATTTTTGCCTTAAGGGACACTTTCCCCCTGGCCGTGACTTTTTTATAGGTATACTAGCTTCTGCCCGCGACTTCGTCTGCGTGGAATCCGCATCTTAATCCGTTGCGTAGTATTAAAGATCTAAGTATACGTAGGGACAGACAGACAGCGTAAAGCGACTTTGTTTTATACTATGTAGTGATTCATTTATTTATTAAATAACAAAAACTTACGACTATAGGTGCTTGTATTTTAGTTATTTTACAATATGCATATTGCATACACAGACATTGAATAGAACACACGGTAATATTTAAAAATTGCTAACTTTGACGTATACGCCAGAAGAAACTTGCATGTACTTGGCTGGAGGATGGTTGTGCTCAGTTTGAGCTTTCAAAATGTAATCATCCTTGGTCACATGAGCAAAGGCTTTGCATCGTCGGCTGTCGCAACTCGAGCACTTATACCGAGAGCCTCTGTCGCGTATTGGGCCACTTATAGAGTACGTGTATTCACCGATGAGCAACAATTTCGTACCCCGTTGTGTTGTTATGTACGTCGCTGAAAATCGTAATAAGTTTAAATAATAAGTTGGGAAAACTCGTTTATTTGAACAAATAATAAAGATACACATCAATGAAAGTAAAGTATCTTTCAACATAAAACTACCGTGCGACTCAATAGTAGACTCGTCCGTAGTCCGTCCTCTTGGAGCGCTGTTTGGTTCGTTTCGCTGCGCCGGGGCGAGCGCTCCAAGAAGGACCACGAATTAGTCCAAAACATGTCCAGCATCACTCGAGTGAGTTATCCGTTCGTGTAATTATGAAAGCAAAGGATGTTTTGAATTAATAGATTCCATTATTATTTTTCAACCAAGCAATGGTGTGTCACTGTCTCCCACCATGGCTGTTCCCACGGGAGCAATAGACCAAACCCCTCCAGCAAGCTGAAGGAGGCCTATGCCAATACGCACGCTGAATTACGCGATATTTTACAAACATGAAAGTGACGAAAACATGTAATGAAACTAGCGAATTCGGAATAAAAGGGCTATATTAATATTATTATTATAATAGTAACCGACGAGCATGTATGAAGAGAGTTATGAATGTGGATGAAGCTAAAGAGGTAAGTCAGGATCGTAGCAAGTGGAACAAAATAGTCTCTGCCTACCCCTGTGGGAAACAGGCGTGACGGTATGCATGTATGTGTGTATTATAATAAATAAATAAATATCTTGGGACAAATTACACCAATTGACCCAGCCCCAAACTAAGCAAAGCTTGTACTATGGGTAACCAGGCAACAGATAAACATTCTTATATAATGTAGATAAATACATACAACATCCATGACTGGAGCACAAACATTCGTATTCATCATACACCTGTCTGCCCCTACCGGGATTCGTACCCAGCACCTCTAGCTTCATAGTCAGAGTCACTAACCACTAGGCTATCCGGTCGTCAAAATGGTGTGTGAAGTTCCCAATCCACACTTGGCCCGCGTGGGATATATAGCCCAATCCCTCTGATTCTGAGCGGCCTGTGCCCACCAGTGGGACGTATATAGGCTGGGGATGATGATGATGATCATTATTCAAAGTAACTCTTTCTAGCCAGGATCGTGCAATATTAGTACGAGTAAGGGACGGTAAAGTAAATAGAAATGAACAGAACGGAATATATACTTACACATTTACAGTTACCTAAGAGGGAAAGCTTGACTTCGCAAAAGAAGGATGCATAAGAGAAGCCTTTGTCCCGCAGGACACTATGGAATCTTAAGATAAAATATCTGATGTTGAAAAACAAAACGAGGTACTGAAGAATGAAGAAGCAGAATTAGATAAAATCAATTTATTTAAAGTAACGAGATCAAAATTACAAATTGTGCATAAATATTTTGACTAGGATTGCGTTAACATTGTAGCAAGAAACATTAGAATGTTTAAAGGCGCTTTAAGACTAACTACAATCTAACAATCAAAGAAAGTTCGATCAACTTATCAAATAATCAGAAACCGCATTTTATACTATGCATTCGAGCACATTTCACAAAAGGTAACAACTATAGAAAACCGAAATCCTTATTTACACGATAAGCTTGGATCAACCTAATTATTTAAAAAATATAATACTTACTACATACTTGCATTGACTATTAAAACTAATATGACTGGTTACAAGTAATCTCTAAATTTGGAACTGAACACTTGTACAGCATTTAATACTGATATTTTTTAAGCTCAGTAATTTATCAACAACGAAAAAACTACTACTGGTTAAAGTTGATGGCCCGGAGTTCGCATAAAACCATAATGAGAGCCACCAGGGAGATTTTACTAGGACTGAATCCTGCATAACGCCATTATGGGTTCCTTGGTAACTTGACGAAGACAAAGGGCCTGTCTCACCATTCTCTACTAAGTTCCAGTTATCTTACGTATCAGTTGTCTATGACAGGGGTCGGCAACCTTTTGAGTCGGAAGAGCCAAAAATTACTATTTACAAAATTTCAAGTTTTTAAAGAGCCACAAAAAAAATTCTCGCCAACAATAAATAGCCTCAATACTTTCATAAAGTTTGTTTTTAAAAAAGTTATCTATTTATTCATAAGAAAAATATCTATTTATTCATATATAAGTAGTGTTTGTCACAACAAATAATCACATTTTATAAAATAAATAATATTTGCGAATGGAACTAAAGAGCCGCAGCCTCACATCCAAAGAGCCGCATGTGGCTCGCGAGCCGCAGGTTGCCGACCCCTGGTCTATGATGACGTCTCTGTCTGTTTCGTAGTAATAAATAGAGACGGAATAACTGGAGCTTAACAGAGAGTGGTGAATTTCTAAACGACACTGAAAATTAGAACACAGAAAAATCCGAAAAGTTACCTATGGCCGTGATCGAACCCGGATCCTCGTCATTCCGTGACGCGTGCTATACCCCTACACCACCCATTGCAGGTGGGTAAGCCTTCGAATTTTTCTATCTGTTACTAGCTGTCACGTGACCTTGTTACTATGCGAATTTTTGTCGCTAAGCGTCATCTGTTTGAATGATGTGTCTGTAGGGAGTGCTGAAACAGGCCCTTACTGCTTACCGTTCTAAAAAAG
Source organism: Pandemis corylana (assembly GCA_949127965.1). NCBI lineage: Eukaryota > Metazoa > Arthropoda > Insecta > Lepidoptera > Tortricidae > Pandemis > Pandemis corylana. The sequence continues at coordinate 3,506,666 of OX421859.1, read as the reverse complement.
GTGGTAGCTAAATATGTGGCTTACGGTATTAGCTCATTAAACTCAAACAGTTTAATTAAAAAAAAATAGCCTTCGCATAAATGATGATATAGGTAGAGATATTCATGCGGTTATACTTTAAAAATATGTAAAGTGCAGTCATATTCCTATTTTTATCACTTTAAAATCTATTTGATAGTAGTTTATTAAAATAAGACTAGAAATATAAGTCGCTAAACGACTTCTCACCTTCAACTGTAACATACATCTCGCCGGCGACAGCACCGAATGATCTCGCATCATCTTTACAATCTATTTCGATGACGAATGGCATATTATCAACATTCTCAAAAAATAATGCACATCTATCATTTAGTTCAGCTTTTCATTGATTTGCACTAGAACACTTATAGTAAAAAGCTCTTTAAATATTGCTATGTAATAAACTAAAATATTGATCTAACTTATCATATTAACTATACGTTCTTTATTATGTTTAAAACCTTGTACTAATAAAACAGTGGCGTACAGTGCATTGGAACAAGCTCTTAGATTAATACGACTAAAATTATTTTCGCATCGGCGTGCCAAAGGGGCTATGTGTGTGATCCATATTGCTTCTCACGATGGTCATGTCATCAGCTAGATGCAGGTAAGCCTTGCATCTGTGCCATCGGTTCTTGGTGCATCCCCACCTGAACCCACTTCTGGTCCTACTTTGTTTGTAATAAGTAAAGTTGTGGTACACCAGCCGCTCCTTCCCTCTTGCGGTCATGAATATGTTCACTGAAATTGTCGATTGTTAGTCAAATGGTTTGTTAGTGGTCACCGTTGAAGCTGTTAGATAACGTGCAGTGCAGTACTACTAAGTGATGGTTATTAGATTAGATTAGATACCTAGTTGGATTTCAAGACAGAAAAATGCCTTTTCTCAAACATTGTCGTAAATGTCGTCATTGTATTCTAAGTAACAGATCACGAAAGGCCTTGTTGACGGCCGAATTATATTTGTATACTGTTTTTCATTTGTATTTAAACTTTTAAAAAAGTCAAAGTCAAGTTGATGACTGAGGAGTGCGCGTTTTGTTCGAGCCTAACGTTTTTATCAACGTCTCAAATAGCTTACCGTAACAGATGACATAAAAAAAACTTAAGAAAAAAGGCGGGAACGTGAAATCTACCCAAGTTACGAGGAAGTTTAGTGCAATTTTTTCTTTCATTTCCTCTCAATATTTGAGAAAAACATTATATCTGCCTCAACTGGAGGAGCAATTGTTGGATTCGTAACTTAACGTAACAAGTTACTCATCCAGGAATTGCCTACTTCCCAGGCCTCGGAATTAATCTACTACTAAGCCGGGATTAAAATATCAGAGTAATGTTATAGTCTTGTCACAACTGTGATTACCGTAGCAACGGTAAAATTCTTAAATTATTATTTATTAACAGTTTTGAAGGAATGCAGCAAAATTATGGTGCCTTAGAACATTAAACAATAAAATTGTAATACAACATCATGATGCTTCAGAATTTGGCCCGAGGATTCATACCTAATTTAACGGTATTTATTTCACGCTATTCTTTCAAGCGTTTTTTTCTCAGTTAAGAATGTAAAAATACGCAGGGCAAAAGCCATAAATAAAAAGCGATTTCATAAAAACTTATATTATCAAAAATAGTTCTTTATTGGCATAAAAAATCAACTTAGTTCATGTAGTCTTAATCGTTGTTACTTTTTCTTCGTTTCGTCTATTTTCACAAACAAACCCTTTCGCGTCTTCTTGAACTTTGGTGGCAAATGTTCGTGCCTGTCTACCACTTTGACAATGTCTAGGTTCTCTGTTACTAGAAGGTACGATTTGCAGTAGACATCAGTACAACTCCACCTGAACCAGTTATTCGTCACACTCGACAAACCTTTGTTGTTAAAAGTGTGCTTATTGAACCTGATCAACTTTTTACCACTAATCAGTGTAATAAGTTCACCAACTGAAAAGTATGAATCATAGTCAAGCGTGATAGTCATATAAATTGAAAGTTAAACATCTAAACTACACGGAGGATCTTTAAAAGCGCTCCAAGATGTCGTTAGTAAGGAAAAACACTTAATTACCTATTGTTACCTTGTAACATTTTGTATACCTTTTTTCTGTTTTGGTTGTTATATGTGGTGTTCAATAAAGATTTATTGTATTGTATTGTATTTTTGTAGATTTCGGAATATGCTGTAGCTCCTGCAATTTAATTCTTCTCTGAGAAAAAGGTAAATGTAACTGGTATTTTGATAGACGAACGTCTCCAAAAACAGTGGGTTTTCCTTGAAAGTTTTTTTACACCTACAATAGTTCACAACGATTTAAATGACAACACAAAAATATTTCATCATTTTTAATTGAAATATGAATTAAGGCAACAACACATTATAACAAAAATCTTAACCACATCACCGTATCGCAAACGTTCATTTTATCATTACATAAATAACATTTCAGAACAGTTGACATTTTCGGTTCATTTAAGATAATATTTGAGAAAAACTACTATGGAGGGTTTCAGAAAGATTGACATGCCAATGTTGGTTAGAATTTTTGTCTGCTTCTCTATCCGCCTGTTTGTTTACGCTTATATTACAAACTACTGAACGGATTTTCGTGGCGATACATAAATTTACGGCACAGCACGTTCACATGTAGTTTAATCTTAACTTGGAGCGACATGTAGGCTTCGTCACATTAAAATCAGATGTCGAAAAGAAAACATATTATCATTGAAAGTTCAAAAATAACTTCAAATTCGTCATTACTAACAGCGAAGTCCACGTGTACGAAGTCATCATTAACTATCGCCGGGTATCGTCGGGTAGTCATCATTAACTATGGTACCGCTTGAAGCAAGCGATGCACAAGGCAGGATAGTTAGGACAAGCCGGACAATAAAAGCTGGTGGCTACTCTCCTTCTAGCGGTTCGCCAACAGCGAACACATCTTTTCCTCTTTCTGTTACCTCTAAAATTTTTGTCAAAAAGCGTTGGAAAATGATCTGTTGTCACCACAGGCAGTTTTATCGTCCTATTGCCACCTAAAAAGGGCAATAAAATTATATTTACGGATTATGATGTTCAAATCAGAAGTCCCCTTTCCACCCACCACCATCCCCACAGTCGCGCTGAATGTGGCGTTTAGGTATTTCTACGCTAGCTTTGTCTACCCCGTAAGGGATAAAGACGTGATTAATATACCAGTAGAACTTGGATATTTTAGCTGCATGTAAAAGCGTAACATTGTTTGTACACGTTCATATTAGCCACCGTGTAACGGACCGTGTCTTTTATACGGCATAATTGAAAACAAAAACATGGTCCATCATGCGGTGGATAAAACGAGCGAGGCCTGAGATTATTTCTCGGGTTAAATAAGAAAATAAAATATAAAATGTTACTGTTACCAAATTTATTACCCCAACGTTTGAGTATGATGTACCAACCCTAAATGTAAATGGTAATGAAGACAGCTATGTTCCAAGATTTTTCTTAGGATTAATTAAGAACAGGGAAATATTTAAGTGGAGAAAGAAAGAATCAAGTGCGGTACGAGTCGGATTAGTACATCAAAAATTCCATATTTCACAATATAACATTCAAGTTCGTAACCTTTTACAACGCAAACAATTAAAATTGTTTAAGACAGACTTGTGTAAATATTTCTTGCCTATTCTGTCAGTTTTTTTGAGTCAGCTTTATTTATTAATATTTAAAAAAAAACAGTTACTTGTCGTGAACAATTTTAAAATTGGACATTGACGTCCAAAAATAACACGAATTAAACATCAGGCTTACAGCATAAAACCTTTCAGACAGTTGATAGTTACACTATTTCACTTCATAAATACTCGTAGTGTACAGACGTATGGACTACAAGCCCATGGAAAAAAAAACATGTGAAATGAACCAGCGTGAATGAAGGTTAGAAGGCTGTTACTATATCATAAAATAACTCTGAGCGCTATGCCGTCATTTCTGAGCGGTACATTTATGGAATTTCTCAGGTATAAGTGAGGTATTACGACTAATTATTAATTTACGGCGTTTTATTTTGCACGACATCTGTACTTGTACTTGTATCACCCCAAAAAACTAGCAAATTTTAACGTACTTGCCACAATTTGCTCTACGATATACCGGTGGGGGGTGTGTGTGCTCATTTTTCACTAATTTGATCTTGAGCTCTTGATCGACATGGATATAAGCTGGACATTTATTGTGCCTTGTGCAATTCCACCGAGATCCTCTGTTTAATACGCATTTTTTAAAAAACGAGAAACCATTCAAAATATATGCATATTTTCCATTCACCAACTCTATAAGAACTCCTGAAACAAAACGTGATGCGTATTACCAGGTTAACAGAAAATATATAGATTAACAAACAATAACACTGACACACAAAAACACAGTTTTATTTAAATAAGAAGGGTCAACCATTCGACCCCCACTTTTCTGAAGTTTATGAAATGTTTTAGTATAATAAAAAGGTATACTGAATTGAATAATTCAATAAATAATTGAATTGATGGTATTTCTTAAAACAATCAGCGATATCAAAATGTGAATCGAAAAGATCGGTCTTGAAATCAATAATAGTCCTGGTAATATCCACATTGTTGAGAGCAAACAAAACAAGTGAAAGATCAAAAATGTATTCCATTCCAATATATCAATTTCTGAACGTGTATGTTTTATTGACGGATAGCCCAGTGGTTAGAGAACCTGACTATGAAGCTTGAGGTCTCGGGATTGATCCCCGGTCGGGACAGACATTTGTATGAAAATACGACAGTTTGTTTCCGAGTCTTGGATGGTTATTATATATGTATTTATGTATATATATTTAAGCATGTTTATCTGTTGTGTAGTACCCATATTACAAGTTTTGCTTAGTTTGGGACTATGTCAATTGATGTCAATTGTCCCAAGATATTTATTTATTTATTGAAATAAACTCAACTCATATACGTTATGAAAATACAAACCGTCTTCACAACACGGGTTCTAACTGACGCTACACGAATTAAATCAGCTACAAGCCTCGTATGTTATTACTTAAGTAACACTTGCTTGAATAAACAATCGATATTTGTGAAATATTCTAAAGCTTACAAGCACAAGCCAGGTCTATTAGGGCAATTCAGGCAGCCAAACACACTCTCTATCCTTTTTTTATGTTCGCCAACAATGCACACACCTTTTTCTTTATGTGTGATTTTTCTTATCTTGACCGTTAATTTCTCTCCTGAAACCAGAAAATAAACCAATAAAATTAGATGCTTTGAGCCTGGGGTGGTCATTCATTAGACCCAAGACGTTCCTAATGTTGTGACTACTTACCTATACTCTGTGCGATCTACCTATCTTAGGTGCCTAAATAAAAATACAATGTTGTCTAGGAACTAATTTTTATGTGATTGTTATTGGTGAATCAACAGAATATATTTAACTTTAAGCCAAAACATCTGAAACGCTTTTAATTTTTAGTCACATAAAGCGCAGCGCTAATTTGAAGAGATATCCTTTTCGAAATTTGGTATCACAAATGTAGGATTTGTCAGCTCAAATAGTTTGTACGGCTGGCTGCCATACAAAGATACTTTAAGGTCTCGTATTGACGCAGACATAGTTTGTACTAAAGTATTATACCAACAGGCAGCGCCTTGCGACATGGAAACTATTTGGGAGGACAATTGTCTGTAAGATAAGACTGTTATTTTTTTCACTTCGTTCAGGCCTTAGAAGGATGATTAGAAGCAGACTTTAGTCTAGTTTCTTGAAATGATGTTTCCATTATACGAACTGCTTTCCTGTATGTCTCATAAACCACATTGCAGTTTGGATATTTCTCTACGAAATCTGCGTGCATAGCTTTTACAGTAATGTCGTTTGGGAGATTTAATTTTTTTGGTGCATGTTTTTTTCCACTATTAGAGGTGGTAAGATTGTAGCTTAGTGCATGTTCTTCTATAACAGGCTTAATAACTGCGCCAGTTCTTATATGTCTGCCTCGTCTGTCATCACTTACGTCTTTGTATAAAGCATGATATATGACCCTGTCATTACTCATTTTAAAACCTAATGTTGTTAAAAAGAAACCTTTGCATACAGATATGTTTATGGAATCTTTATTTGTTAAGAAATACCCGATTCTAAATTTTCTATTTGATGGACGTTGGCTCCTTTGCGGTTTTGAAATTGTACAAAGATTCCTTATAAATTCTACTCTTCCCCTAAAATCAAGTTTCCAAAACCTATTGTTTATAATATGTCGCATTTCTTCTGTAAAATTCTTGCTGCATTTTTTCTTGCATGTGAGTGAATTACATCCAGGTTTGACAAAATAGATTTTTTTTCGCTTTTCTTGTTTCTTTTGTTCTTTTACCATTAAACTTGAAGTACGTCTTTTCTTTTCCCGTAATGTGCCTTTTTTACTAGTGGCGTCTACCTCGGCAAATGGAACCTTATGTTTGTCAGTTGGTTGCGGAGTATCATTCAGTGTGTCAGATTGTTCTTCGTTTACATCACTAAAAACGTCAGAGGGCGATAATTCCCGGTCCACAAAGTTACCAAAGTCGAATGCTGAAAGTAAAACAAGGTTTATGTGTAACGCGTGGTGAGCAGTTCTTTAAACTTGTCACATTCGAGTTTCTAAAATAGAATAATGTTTCCGTAGTTCCTACTTGAAGCTTGATTTTGTGTTTCAATCATTATTTCTCCGTCATGAAAGGGATGCACTACAAATAAAAGCTTGTTTTAAAAAGGTTAAGTGATTTTCGATTTCGTGAAGACGCAGTTACGAAACAGGTACCCAAATGCTGTTGACATCATCTATTGTACTATTATTTCTAAAAAATTCAAGTTCACATTAAACCAAAAGAAGTTTTTTTTTTATATTAGGAGCAAATTTTCAATATAATGCTATTTTAAGAATTTAAAGAACAAAGCTAAAGACGGTTGGTACTTAGTACTTTTTTTAATGCAGTGCATTATATCTTATCAAAAAGGACATAATAAATAATAGAACAAATATAACAAAGGTATAAAGATAAAACTACAAGACACTGAATTCGCTTCAAATTAGGCAATACGTAATAATTAGTAGTACCTATGTAATAAATTTAAAAATAATTTAAAGATATATCACAAACGAAATTACTCGAATTATCCGTCGATATCATTTAATTTAAAACATAGAAAACAAATACAGGAAAATGTTAGCTATGTGTAGAGAAATTATATCTATGCTGACGAGCAAAACTAAAGGGTCACTTTTAATACAACTTTATATGCGAAGTGACAAGATATTTTTGCTCGTCAGTGTATTCTTATGTTGAAGTTGTATTGAGATATTTTCTTTCTAACGTATGTTCGCCTAAACGAAAATTCGCGGAATGTGTTTGATCCAAGGATAAAGCGCTGTGGAGTTGCACTTATTGTAAAATGTCATTTATAAAATAAAACTCACGATATATATGTAATATCAGAGACATCGGTTACAAACTTATTTCTAGTAACATTTTGAGCATTTCATTCTTAATTGATTTAACCAGACGTTAAAATTTCATTTAACGTTAGTAGAGCTAAGCCTATGTTAATCTTACTAATATTATCAATGTGAAAGTTAGTAAGCTTGTTGGTTTGTTTGCGGTTCAATTCTGCATATGGTTAAACCATGACCGGGAGGCGGACATAGGATCCCTTTACATCCCGGAAAACGTGAGTTTCCGCAGCATATCGATAAACAATTAAATATGTCATATGTCTTGAGTTATTGTATTTTTTGTCCAAGCAACTTTTACATAAGTAGACAAGATTTCATAGAGACGTCATAGAATGTGTGTCAATCTCATCCCTAAGCATTTAATTTACAAGTTTATCTCATCATCATCATTGCCAGCATATATCTCAGCGAGCATGAGTTCACAAAAAGTTACGTGAACCAGTATATGACAAGGCATGATAACATACCATAACGCCGTTCTTGTTGTAATTGCATTCATACCCCCTTATTCATAAACGCTCTATAGGCTTCTGCTAACTTAGCACTCGTTTGTCTTTAACTGTAAAAGGTAAATGTCAAAGAGACAGATAAGGACAAATGATGGCTATAAGTTAGTAGAAGCCTATAGAGCGTTTATGAATAAAGGGGTTAATTTTGAGGATTCTCATGAGGATTTATTAATTTGTTACCCTGATTAAAATATATATATTAATTTTAATTAATTAATTTCCTATGTTTTATGTACAATATAGAGTATGTATATTAGAGTTTTAAAAACATAATATAATAATATTTGCTACCTATCTATCTAAATGCGCTCACAAACTTTGTAAATACCTGTGACGAGCTTCATAAAACAAGAACATTGATATTGTTAATTAAAGCAACAAAAATAAAATAAAAACTAAAGTTGTACAATAATACAGTAAAACATACTAAAAACAACGAACATTCATTCAAGCCATTTAGGTTTGACAAACATTTCATTTGACAACCCTTTAATGTCTGATCAACCGTAAACTTTTTTTTTAAATCGCAAAACCCTAAGGCGTGGGTTATATTAGGTTAGGTTAGGTTTGTTTTATAAGTTTTCCAAAAAGTCAATATTTTAGTAGAAAATAAAAGGTTGTCAAATAAAGTGTTTGTCAAACGATACATTTGAGAAATGTTGTTTAGCAAATGATGGTAAACTGTTTCCGCACCCTTAGACCGTACCATACTAGAGCCATCATTGCAAAAAATAACTTTGAATGAATTAGAGTCAGGTACAAACCCGACACAAACCAAACATGGCATGCGACATGCAAGTCCGGACTCGCGACGTTGCCAGATCGGTGCTTTTGGGTGACGGTACATGCTTGTAACCTATGACATAACACAAACTCATCCATTTGCGAACGCTAGTACGGCGCTATGGGTAGTGAAAGAAACTGAGTCGCTCGCGTACCACGGTGGAACCTTTTCACTCCAAATGGCGGCATGACTTACCATACACCCATACACCTGCCAAAGAAATGATTGCGAAATTGTATGAGAAAAAGTTCCACAGAGGTACGTGATTAGGTTTCTTCGACCTTACCCACGCCTCACCCCGTTTACCCTTTTGAGCGCCAGAGTCGGCTATAGCCGATAGTGAGTAGTGTAAAAGCGATTTTCGAGCAAAGGCATAAGTTTTAAACTACCTTTACTGTCTAGTTAAGCTTGGCCTTGAAAAGGTGTAGTAAGTCTTCACTGTCTGTACAAATTGTTGCATCTATAGCGAAATGGTTACGGGCGTCGCATAATACGGTGTAGGGGGCGTCGACCTTTTAAAAAAAAAAGAGCACGCACGTCGGCTTTACCACCTTGAATTCTACATTCAATAAAAACACTATTGAGTGACACAAAACTTGGACACTTGTTTTTAAACCTCGTTGAAAACCATACACTGTTTATTTACAGGACCGCTCAAAAAAGGAATTCATATATAGAAAAAGTACAAACAAATATACTGAATTCGCGGAGAGTGGCAGAATAAGGTGAAATAACTATTTCCCTCCCCAAAGTAATGAAGAAGATTGAAGATAATTAACAACGTTTGATCACATTTTCATAAATTTACCACAAGGGTGTTTACAATAAAGTGGAGGTGGATGCGTGTGATTTATCTTGCTCCTGATGATTTGATTGCCTTCGCTCAAATGGAGGTACGATCTGCATTTGAAATGACCATTGCTGGTACAGCACCACCGACAGGCACCGTTCTTCATTTTCATATGTTCGTAGTAAGCAAATCCGTTGAAGATGTACAGTAACTTTCCACTCATTAGCTCTATAAAGTGGCCTGGAAAAAAAAACAATTGAGCCAATTGGAATGACCAACTTTCTTTCAATTTACATTATTGACAATAATGTAGACTTGAAAGGATCTATCATCTGCATAAATCTGTGCATCTAAATCTCCGATGTATCCTCAAGACGGTAGAAAGCAGCACAAAGATGGTAGTAATTTTTGATGTGATAGTCGAGGTGATTATATTGGGTTAGTTTTTGTTATGGATGTACCTCAGAAGTTGGAGAGTGAGTTGTGTGAGGTTTTATTATCTTGATAAAGTCCATATACTAAAATTAAGGTCTGATTCATCAATTTAAAGCATAACGCTACAGAAACCTAGTTTGGTCTACAGCCATAGGGCAGTCTTAACGTTGTCAGGATCTTTAGAAGCACAGGTATCAAAATCAATTTCCAGCAGGGTCATCTTTCGGTTGATAAATATGATAAATATGCGAAACGAAGGAAATATTCAAAATATATTTATTGATTACCCTTAATGAGGACGGTATCTTAATCCACTATCACACTTTACCCTGAATGTTGTGACGCAGTACTCTTTGCACTTTTCAGACGTAGCTTTTCAAAGTTACCAACGTTTTATCAATTGTTTTTTTGTTGGGTTATCTTTATGGCTCAAACTGCGACTTTCTGCAGTCACGCCGTCTTTTCGTCTTCGATTTGAAACCCCCATCAATAGATTCCAGTAGGTAAGTCCTTAAAAATTGGCAAGTTCGCAGCTTGGTTTTCACTGACTTCGTAGCGCTGTCTGTCACTATAAATAGTTTTTACTTTTACGTTGATATTTTAATGTATCCATTCACAGTCTTGTGGTAGACAGGAGGCGGGTGAGAGTGTTCGATATCACCCTTCATAACAGTTAGCTGGTGGTTTAAGTGAAGGTACGCTTTGCACCGACGGTTTCTTGTACAATTCCATCGTTGTGCTCTTATAAGCTTGCTGTGCATGTAATAAGAATAGCCGCGGTACAGATAAATAATTTTTCCATTAACTAATTGTAATAAAGTACCTGCAACAGATAAAAATACACAATTATTTAAATTACTTTAGTATTTTCTTCTTTAATATGAAGCTAACCAGATTATTTTTTAATTTTTAAGTTTCCAAATGAAAGGGGTTTAGGGCGATTCCATTATCGCGGGTGCAACATTTAGACGCCTGTTTTAGTTCAACCTAATTAAATAAAAAACATTTTTAATTAAGTTAGTCTTTAAAAGACTACAGTTTAATATGTTTACTTTATATTAATTAACAAAAATGGTATATGTTGATGTATTTGCCTAACTTTTGCAAATAACAAGCTCAGAACGAAAAGTGCCTCTAGCAAATCTGTCTGCCGCGCGGCGATAAATATTTTTTTAAAAGTATTTTGTATACCATAATACCAATAAAGTATATATTTTTATAATTCTGAATAAACGGGCTATCCATACTTATTTTTTTTATAGAGTTTTGACTGGCAGTTTTTGTATTATAAAGGTTTTTGAAAAAAATGAGAATCCATATTTTCATATTTTTTCAAAAATCTCGTTTTTTTTATATGAAAAGGTATAATTATCACATCAAAAATGAATTCAGCATCCTTAAATTATCCGAAAATGATACGAAACACGATACAGTTACTTTATTTACGAAGATATTGAGCTTAGAGTGGAGCGCGGCGGAGCCACACTTCCCCCCCCCCCCCCTCTCCCGCGCCCCCCTGCACGATGGCTCCTCTTGGCTCCAGGTCAGAATCGACTCAGTTTACCTATAGGTACCCCTGGGCGAAGTGGTTTCCTTGGTTGAAAAAGTGCAAGGTTCGGCCCAAAATCGGCTCTAAGACTTCTGTGAATTGTTTGCCATTAACCGTCGTTATAAATTGTACTCTAACTTCTCTATCTTCATCCATATCACTCTGACACAACCCCACATAACGATATTGAGTATTTTTTTTGCCGGTTTTGCAGAACAATTGTACGAGCACATACACACACACCAGCGCAAATATTTTTCAGTAAGACAGTAGCTTGGAAAGTAGCAGTTTCAGGACATACTTCTGGTGATAATTTTGAAGCTTGAAGAGACGTTGATGGAGTTTCGTCATTATTAAATTCATTGTCTGAATCAGTGTCTAAATCACTGTAAACATCAGAAACGCGCAATCTCTTTTTAAGTGGCAATAAAGATTTGCTCTGATCTGAAACTGAAGAAACAGATATATCAGGACCCGGAATTATTTTTCGTAATTTGTGATTTGTAAGAGGTTCCAAATCGTCATCGGCCCAATCACTATCTGTATTAGCGGTGGGTTTTGGCGACTTCAAAACCAATGTGCATTTAAAATGAGACAGTGAGGTGCGCGCCGCAGAAATGCTATGAGCCTCTTCAGATTGGAAGAAATGTTTGGATTGAATACCCGGTATATTTTTCAGCCCTTCCCATTGTATTCAACTTGACTGTTTTCACATCTTTTATGCCAGGCATTTGTCTGCTAATGTCATCCCTGTTATTAAAATCACAAATCAGTTTTTTCCCTCCATCCGTCAGCTTTCGAGGCGCTTCTTTAAAGGCGTTATTTTTGTCAAATGCGCCAATGTTGAATTCAGAAGCTATTTTTTTACAACTTCTACTGCTTTGGTGGACTGGCTGGTAGATTACGTTTTATTTTTGCCACAGCCTTCCCTAGTGTGCGAGGACTGCTGTATGTAGTAGACGTTTGATTAAATTGTTCTTCCTTACGTCGCTTTCTAGTTGCCTGCATTCTTTCTTTGGATCTGATTCTGGCCAATATTTTCAAATCTACATCTGTCTCCATGTTCATTTTCATTACTTCTCTCCGTTTGGAATCACGAGCCCTTTCCCGTTGGAGGTGTTCAGCATAAAGCTCAGGATTTTCTTTTAATTTCCGCCTATATTTCAGTGAAGCTGTCTCCTTAGGTTGCTCTGTTATCATTTTAACCGATATTTCTGTAAAAAAATACCGAATATAATATAGACACATAATATTAAATATACATCACCAATCGTCTTCAGCATATATTATTAGTCAAGGTATATCAAAACAACGAAATGTATAATTAATCACACAAAATCTCAGATCGGGATCGCGGGTGCATCCAATTTCAGTTATCGTTTATTTTAACCTAATAATCATTACACACTTAAAAACAAATAATGTAAGTTTGGTTTTGATTTCTTCTTACTTTTGCAAAGTTTCAGAATGTTAGCTCTTTATTTCTGTTAAAAAAGTAAACTTTTATATCTTTTGCATCGCGGGTGCAACAGTTAACAGTGTATTCTAGAAAGTGAATAATTCTTAATAAATAACAATTATATACTTACATTTTTTGGAACACGAAGATAAATGAATATTGTCACTTCACGTTTAGCCGGTAAAACTACCCTCAAACTGTTAAACAACAACTGTTTCGCGGCAGTGTTGCTAGATATGATTTTACAGTTTATACCAATTCTTCGGATGGTAATGTTTTGAAACGCGCCAAAAAAGAAGATATGGTATAAAATCAAATAAAAATAAATTGATTATTATATTTAGACTTTCTTCTTTGCACTAATAACAAAAAAACAACTAATAGCGTGACTGAAAAAATCATGTCGCAAATCGTCTATAGCGGAATCGCCCTTTAGCAACAGTACAGTCCATGAGCTCCTAGAACGACATTCGGGTTTCGGATACGATCAGCCGATTCAAGTATCAAACCCATGGGAGTGAGTGAGACAGCAAGACAGATCCGAAGGTCTTTTTAAATATTAACGCACTGTAAATTTTTGTAGGAGAGAGGAAAAACGTCAATTTTATAGAAGATACTTTTGAATCCACTTTGAAACTGACGCTGCACGTTGTTTTTCATTGAAACTTGAAGGAAGGCAAAAAAAACAGTTTAAAATAATATATATCTGCGTTCACTGCGATGCAATTTTTAATGATCTCTCATCAGAGCGTTAGAGACCTACAAGAACTAAGTTCTTGGTTATAACCAAACTTTAGTTGAGTGCTAATCAGTCTCCTAAAATTCGGTTTCGCAAATAACGTACCTCGCTCGCTCGTTATGATTCTATTCCGGGAAAAGATAATCTATTGTTCTATCTTTAGACGAGTTCCCATGCAATTTTGACATAATTATATAGAGTAAATACAAAACAAATATAGGGTAAAGGAGCGACCACACCGCCACGCGCAGTGACGTGTCGTATGCGTCACGTTTTCTCACCGTTTTTCCATACATTTTGTTGCGTAAACGCACCGTCGACGTCTATTACGCACTGGTGTGGCCGGACCTTAATTGTATCTCATTCGCAACTAAAGTTAGTTCAGTTTGTGTACAGACTTGTGATGGGATTGAAATAAAACACTATTAGTCGTAAAAAAAAATATATTGCAAAATGAACGTGTTAACGAAATGCTATCCCGCTCTAACAACTGACCGGCTGGCAATATTAAAGGGATGCAACGAACCGACAGACGAATACTTTTAACAGTAAATATACTCAAAAACTCATGTTTTAAAAAAAAAAATCATCTCGTCGATATTCTGACATATCTGCCATTGTCTTTCATGTGGTAGATAGGAGGCGGGTGGGAGTGGTCAGTGATGCCTTTTATGACTTGTAGATCGTTGTTTAAGTGAAGATACGCTTTGCACCGTCTATTTCTTGTGCAAGGCCATCGTTGTGCTCTTACAAGATTGCTGTGCTTGTAATAAGAATAGCCGCAATACAAGAAAATCGTTTTTCCATTTTCTAACTCTAGTAAAGTACCTGCAAAACATAAAAGTCAGTTATTTTAATTACTTACTTTTCTTTGTTTTTCGTAAATTTTAAGGCCTCATTAAATTACTTTAATAACAAACATAAAAGCGATTATCCTTATAAAATCCAAACGGCAAGATAAGAGTAAAAGTAGATTATTCAATAAGGGAGGAAGTGCATCGATCTTTATACCTAACTGCTCACAGTTTCAAAGTGGTTCTTCCGGGTTTAACCGATTTTAAAAGATTTTAGTTTCAACAACGAGTAGAGAAAAATAACAGAAATTTAAAAATAATTATCTTTATTAAAAAAAAGCGGAATATAATCCGCTCATTTACTTCTCCGAGTAACTTTAACAAAAAAAAAACGTATGATACTGAAAAAAGAGGCCCCTTTAACAAACATTATAAAAACTACAGACCGACCGCTTAAATGAGTCTTCGCCTGTGCGTCACGGGCGCGGAGTAGGACGACAAAGGGGACCGAGTAGGCGCGGGCGGGTAGTGCGCCTGCCGCCCGCACCTCTCTCAGCCCCCTTTGTCGTCCCACCCCGCACCCCTGCACCGCGCCGGCGAGGACTCATTTAAGCGGTCGGTCTATAGTCAAATTCTCATTACTTACTTACAAGGCGAAGTCTTACAAAACTAGGCTACAGTTTGTTGTTTGAAAATTTTAAACTATTTATATTTTGATATATTTGCCATTTCCCGTCTTCCGGTAAATAGGAGGCGGGTGAGTGTGTTCGGTGTTGCCTTTGAGGATATTAAACTTGTGGTCTAAATGGAGATACGCCTTGCACCTGCTGTTATTGGTACATTGCCACCGTAGCGCCCCTTGTTTGGCAAAAGCGTACCCATGATACAGGTAAATCATTTTCCCTTTTATTGATTCTATTAAAACACCTGGAAATACAGCGTCAAATTAAAATGTAACATACGAAAAAACATTGTATAAAATGTTGTTAGCTGACGTCAAAAAGGTCGCAGCTCAGCACATGCTGTGATCATAGTCACAGTCCCGGTTTTTTTAAGCTGTATATAACACAGCGTATTAAGGTAAATTGGGACTAGGTTGGACACATCTGCCTCATGCACGTACCTATACCTACACAGTGGGCTCACTCGGCCATTTGGTGAGTGTCGGAAAAAGGCATCGACGAGTCAGAATAAAATGGCGGGACGACTAAGACGTGTATGAGGACTGGCCTGACGTTGCGCTGGACCGGGAGTTGTGGAATTCAAGGTTAGAGGCCTTTGCTTAGCAGTTAAGACAACATAATATACTAATTAAAAAAATGTTTATTAAAAAAAAATGGTTTTATTTGCTTTACTGCGTTTGTTTTTACAATTCAAGATATTTTGACATATTTGCCATTGCCTGCCTTCCGGTAAACGGGAGGCGGGTGAGTGTGTTCGGTGTGGCCTCTGAGGATATTTAGCTCGCTGTCTAAGTGGAGATACGCCCTGCACCGATTGTGATTCGTACAGTCCCACCGTAATATTCCGTGTCTGTAATACGAGTAGCCATGATACAGGTAAATCAGCCTTCCTTTTACTGATTCTATTAAAAGACCTGGAAAATTAACATCATCATACATCTTGGCTGCCATAAATCAAGTATTCCAGTCTTAGGACTTTGTAAGGAATAGAAAGAACAATACAACATAAATACGAATACTCTTTATTGAAAACCATAAATCAGTACAAAACAATACAGAAACAAGCAACAAAGTATACTATAGGCGGTTTTATCGCTTAATGAGTCGTTTTCAAAAAAATGTACATAGTAAAGGGCTTAATCACAAGTAAAAATTATTGATTGATTGAAAAAGTCGTAACACAAAGGAATCAATTAACTTTAGTTATAATTATGGCCCTTAACTATGTACACGTGTTTTGAAAACGACTGTAATGGCGATCTCTTCCAAGAACGAAAGTAAATACATTTATTTGACGTATAACACATTAACAGCGTTAAATTAAAATCTAAAATACAAAAACGTGGTTGCAAATCAGCACATGCTCATATACGTGATCATATACTCACATCGCTGGAATGTGTTTTTTAGGTAGGTAACATACATGCATACATACAGTCACGCCTCTTTCCCATAGGGGTAGGAAAAGACTACTTTGTTCCACTTGCTACGATTTTGACATACCTCTAAGTAACAACAAAAACTAGTTAGGTAACAACTGGTAAATTATAAAATCAAAATAAATATAAATAACAATCGTTAGTATGTTTTATTTTCTAGAATGATTATAAACAAAACCGATCGTATTTCACATTTCTTTGAAGTCAATTAATAATACTAAAAAGAAGTTTAAGTGCTATCGTGATACAATGACAATAAACAATATTAATAATCGTTGTCTTTTCTACGACTCTCAGTTTTACTACGCAATCCTTTTAAGTTTACAACATTGCTAAGGAGAAGAACCCTATGAATTAAATAAATTGAAATTGCCGTCGTGTTCGTAAAAAACTATACGCTTTGTAAGTATTTTGTTGTTAGTAGAAGTAAACGTGAGACTTATATTTTGACATATTTCCCACTGGGTGCCTTGCGATAGGTCGGAGGCGGATGAGTGTGGTCGGTGGATTCCTTGATGACATTTAGCTCGTGGTCTAAGTGGAGATACGCCTTGCAGCGATTGTGATTGGTGCAAAGCCAGCACACTCCGTTAGCGACTTTGTAGCGTTTGTAAAACGAATAGCCTCGGTACAGTAATGCCGTCTTTCCATTAATTAATTCTAATAACACACCTGTTAACGAAAAATCACGATTTAATAGTACATTACTGTCTAGGCCAGGAAGCAGGCAATTGCTGGCTGAGTATTGGTTTGAACGGACGGGCTTGCGAGTCCGTTTAGTAATACGAAGCCAGCAATGCTATTCTGGCCGAGGCAAGTATAGCGCTTTTCTCAAAAATCGAAAAGAAAACAACAACAAAAATAAATGAAAATGTTATTGACATAAATTTTTAATTATTTTTGCTTTGCCGCCTTTTTCTATAAATGGCATTTGACGAGAGTATTTTTCTACCCAGAACATCTAAAGCACAGACACAGATAAACACGTGGTCGTACTAGCTTTTTTTTAATTTGGTGTTTTAAGTCTTGTGCCTTTATTTTTTATAATGGTGATTTGCATTTTTAAAAAGTTAAGAACAGTAATGGAATTTGTATGCAATATTTTGGACTGACCGGCAACAATTAACTTCCTGTTCTGATTTGTAGTTAACAATGACAACTTTAACGGACATTTTTGAGAAAAATAGTTTTATACCCAGCCTTTCGAGTATTTGTTTACTTGTACTACACACCCAAATAGTTAATAATCTTTTCGTAATTAAGGAAAATAAACCTATATGAAGTAAATAAATCGAAAATGCCACGGCATTAAGGAGCGACCGCACCGCCGCGTATACGCAGTGACGTGTCGTAGGCGTCAAGTTTTCTCACCGTTTCTCCGTACATGTTGTTGCGTACACGCACGGTCAACGTCTTTTACGCACCGGTGTGGTTGCACCTTTAATGTGACAATATATTCTTTAATTAATAGTTTATTAACAGTGAACGTGCGCCTTATACTTTGATATATTTGCCATCGGCTGTCTTGAGATAAGTCGGGGGCGGGTGAGTGTGGTCGGTGGTGTCCTTGATCACATTTAGTTCGTGGTCTAAGTGAAGGTAAGCTCTGCACCGATGGTTACTGGTGCAAACCCAGCGCACTCCGTTACTGACATCGTTGCGTTTGTAAAACGAATAGCCCCGATATAGCAATGCCGTCCTTCCATTCAGTAATTCTAACAATACGCCTCCTGTTAATGAAAAATCATGATTGAAAATAGTGTTTACCGTTTTGACTTAAGCCACGTTTAGCATGACTTAGGCCGCGTTTAGCATGATTAAGGGCGTATAGGCGGAAAGGGAAATCAAAATAGTGATGGGTTGCTAGCCGCATCGCGTATAGCATGATTCCTAAGACTTTCGCCCATACCCTCGATGGGCTTTTACTATCTGCGCGGGAAGAGAAGCAACTGGTAATATTCTGTGTTTTTCCTTAAACTATCTAGTAATGAATAAAATTAAAATTACTGTCGCTATTATACAAGAATGGTTTATTAAAGTTATTATCACTAGAGACACACATATAACAGTCTCCAACGATTTAAACTATTGTTTCTATAACTTTTTTTTCTAATTTTCTATTTAATTCACGGAGCAATAACTTTACTAACAGTTACAAAGAATGGGTAGTTCTTGACACAAGTATCCCTATACTAACTAGGAGGTCCCGATGCACCCTGGCCTGGGCATCGATTAATGATTTCCTGGCAGATTCTGAGGTATATCATTATCCGTTGGCTAAGAGCCCGACAGGGGGGAGGGATCTTTTGACCGTGTTCTACCGTACGTATAACGTTGCCGACACTTTTGTCACAAGATTTTTTAATACTGTATTTATTACTTTGACATTGGCGAAATCATCCCATCGATCGATGGGGCCACACTAAAAAAAGAAGAAGAAGTGACACTTATAGTTTAACATATTTGCCGTTAGCTGTCTTGTGGTATTTCGGACGCGCATGTGTATGGCTAATGTTCCTCTTGATGGTGTTCAGTTGGTTGTCTAAATGAAGGTATGCTTTGCACCGATGATTATTAGTGCAGGACCAACGTGTTCCTTTAGTCAAATCGGTTTGTTTATAATACGGATAGCCGCGATACAACAAAACTTGTTTTCCATTAATTAATTCTATAAGAACGCCTGCAAAAGACAATGTGAATATTAGTCAAAATTAGTTGGTATCTTTTGAATTTGGCATGATACACTAAAGAAATAGGACTGATGTTATGCTTTTAGCTTTCATGCCATTCGGGATTATCTTGCTGTCTCACACACTCTTATGGGTTTGACACTTGAATGAGCCGATGGTACGGACGGACCCGTTCGGAAAATGTCTCACAGAAATGAACTTTAGTTACATCTTTAGACGGGTACTTGAAAATTAACAGAAATAAAGTAAAATCATAGCGTTCTTTTACTAGCATCATATATTTAAAAAGTTATCTTCCATTAAAACATTAGGTAACTACATAACTATTTTGTACTTTGCTTATTTTTATAAAAACTTAAGCTGATACTCTGATATATTTGCCACTGCTTATCTGCCGGTAGACAGGAGGCCGGTGCGAGTGTTCGGTGTTGCCTTTGATGAAATACAGCTCATGGTCCAAGTGAACGTACGCTTTACAAACACGGCATTTGGTGCACGCCCACCGTATCCCACTAGCTACTTTTCTGACTTTGGTAAATGAATAGGACTGATAAAGCAAAACTCGCCTTCCATTGACCAGTTCTAATAGAACACCTGTAAAAAGATATATCTTGATAATCTCAGTCAGAGAAAACTGTTACAAATAGCTTTGCTACTGCGCTGATTTGGTCGCTGAGTAGCAATGTATCAACACCGAAAATTACCGAATAAAAGGTAACTGGTTTTCTTGAATAGCTCTAAAGCAGCGGCACTTTATAGATAACAGAAATAAAATAAAATACAGTGGTTTTCACTAGCATTATATTTTTAAAAATTCTCAAACAATTTTAGAAAGAAAGAAAGCGGGAACTAGACTTTAAATTAAACGTGGCGTATTTGAAGCAAAACCACTCTCAAACATACATTACAATAATATTATTGGTACCCTGATGTGCGTTGGTTGCAGTAAAACATTCACTGCAAAGATCGAGTACATCAGCCACCTAAGGACGAAACATACACAGCTGGACGTTATCCAAAAAAGTCCACATGTAGGTACATTTTTCCAGAATTGTGAATTTTGTATATTTTTACGGTGATATTCTGACATATTTGCCACTCCTTATCTGGCGGTAGACAGGAGGCCGGTGAGAGTGTTCGGTGTTGCCTTTGATGAAATACAGCTCATGGTCCAAGTGCAGGTACGCTTTACAAATACGGTGTTTGGTGCACACCCATCGCATTCCATTAACGACATTTCTTACTTTGGTAAAGGAGTATGACTGATACATTAAAACTTTCCTTCCATTCATCAGTTCCAATAAAACACCTGCAAAAAGATATTTGTTATGACAATCTCGGTCAGAAAAAAACTGTTAAAAATACCTTTGCTACTGCGCTGATTTGGTCGCTGTGTAGCAACGTACTAGCAACAAAGATCATCGAATATAACTGAATCGGTTTACTTGAATAGCTTTAAATGAACCTTAGATACTAGCTTCTAACAAAAACTAATTTTATACCTGAAGACGGTACTGCAAACTTAACAGAAACAAAAAGAAAACTTAAGTCTTTCACTAGCATCAGATTTTTACAAATGAACTTTCCATTGAACAAAAAACATTTACCTTTCTACTCCGCTACTTGGGTAAGGACCAAAAAGTTACACACCGCTAAAGTTGTTTTAGTAGGTAGTTAAAATTTCCACTAACTTTTTCCATTGTGTCACGAAAATTAGGCATACATTTGTATGGATAACTTTCGTGTCACAATGTAAAAAGTTAGTGGAATTTTTAACGCAACTTTAACGGTGTGTAACTTTTTGTGTAGCGGAGTAGCAAGGTAAATTGAGGTTAGGTTCAACTTAGGCATCGCAATAAAGCAGTCTGGCGTATGGGTGACGCTCTTGTATTTGATGTGGCGGCGAAAAGTTTAAAACAAAGCGGGAACTAGACTTTAAACGTGGCGTATTTGAAGCAAAACCACTCTCAAACGTACATTACAATAATATTATTGGTACCTTGATGTGCGTTGTAAAACAAAACATTCAGTGCAAAGATAGGGTACATCAGCCACCTAAGGGCGAAACATAACACAGCTGGGCGTTAGGGAGCGTTCAAGTATTACGTAACGCAATTATTGAAGATTTTTGACCCTCCCTTCCCCCCTTGTAACGCGCAGTAACGTTTTTCTGTAACCCCCCCCCCCCCCCCCCCCCCTAAACGTTACGTAACACTCAAGTGACCATTTTTACCCAAAAGCCAAAAATTTATGTTGCGCAAAGTACAAGAAAGTCGCTCTATCTAAATATCTTTGTTATAGTTTTAATCGCCTTTACGGTAATAATACTACCTAAATACTCGTAAAACAAGAGATGTTTAACCCGCAATACATGCGTAGTTTGTTAACTTGGCAGTTCTAATTCCTTATTTTTTTATTTAAAAAAAGGAAAACGTTACGTAACGTGTTGTATGGAAGACCCCCTCCCGCCCCTGTAACGCATCGTAACGTTTTACGATACCCCCCCTCCCCCTCAAATTGCGTTACGTAATACTTGAACGCTCCCTTATCCAAAAAAGTCCACATGTACATTTTTTCCAGAATTGTGTCCTTAGCATATTATTACGCTGATTCTCTGACATATTTGCCATTGCCTATCGAGCGGTAGACAGGAGGCCGGTGAGTGTGTTCGGTGTTGCCTTTGATGAAATACAGCTCGCGGTCTAAATGAAGGTACGCTTTACAAATTCCGTGTTTGGTGCATGTCCACCGCATACCTTTAGCGACTTTTTTTGCTTTGGTAAACGAATAGGACTGATACAACAAAACGTGTCTTCCATCTACCAGTTCTAATAACACACCTGAAAAGAGTTTACAAAATGTTTGTAAAATACTCTGTCTGATTTTCATCAGGTTCATCACTATAAGATGAAAGACCAAAAATTCGCTCAGAGATGACGCTGCCTTCTAGTTATATGGCTAAGAGACTACTGAGATACAACTGTACACAATATACTAAATTACGCTACAAGTACCCGTTTCAGACAGTGAAATGAAGTAAGGTAATTGGTTTCAGTTCGTTAATGAACCTCTACAAGGTAACGCTAGATTTAATAAATTACTGCACACCATTAAAATTTCCTGAGGTTAAATCTAAGCAAATAAATGATAATGTAATATTATGTATTCATGAAACAAACATAAACAAGAACATAGATTATATTTCGTTTATTCGTATATAAAGTCACGCTGACACTTTAATGTATTTGCCACAGCTTGTCTGGTGGTACACGGGAGGCGCGTGTGTGTGGTCCGTATTACCCTTTATGACATATAGCTCATCGTCCAAGTGAAGGTACGCTTTGCACCGGCGATGTTTGGTACACGCCCACCGTGCCCCCTGAACCGTTTTGTAATGTCTGTAATACGAATAACTGTTGAACAGCAAAACCGGCTTTCCAGTCACTAACTCCAACACAACACCTGTAAAGGTACAATTATCGATTACTTATTATTGTTGTGAGTAACATACATAGCAATTTCATCGAAATTTTTAGAGAACGTTTATGAAATCCAAATAGGTTGCGGTCACCTTTTAAACTTTTCGCCGCTACATCAAATACAAGAGACGTTATCCGTACGCCAGACTTTTTTTATTGAGATGCCTTAAGTCGAACCTAAACCCAATTGAACCAAGGTTGCTTCCGCATTGAAGTAATGAACGTGTATATAGGTCGTTGGCGTTTAACCTGCCATGCTTCTATATGAGCGTTGGCGTCGAAAAGGTTAAAATGTTCATATTTTCTACCACATCTTGTTACATATAAGTATAACATTCACAGCTTTTGTAATAATTATTTTATTTTGCTTTATTAACATTGTAGGTATACATAAATGAAGTCCCGCCTCTTTTCACGTTCCCCTTGCTACTACTTCTTTCGCTTCATCCACATCCATTCAATCTCTTACATGCTCGTCGGTTTGGGTACTCTTATCCTGACCTGACCTTATAAATTATCTGATGTAGATCAAATTTAACAAAGGTAATGAATAATAATCGTCATAATTAAAATAATTATTTTGCTTTATTTATTATATTTGTACATATTGATAGAGACACATCACCTCGACATTTTCACATATTTGCCGCTACTTGTCCGGCTGTATACAGGTGGCGAGTGAGAGTGTTCCATGTTCCCTTTGATGACATATAACTCATCGTCCAGGTGGAGAAACGCTTTGCACCGTAAGTGCTTGGTACAAGCCCATCTTGCCCCGTTAGCAAGCTTGTAGTGCTTGTAAAAGGAATGACCACGGTACAGTAAAACGAGCCTTCCGGATACCAATTGCAATAGAGCACCTGTAAATTAAAAAAATAGATATTTTTTACCCCATAATTTCTCATATCGCAAGACGCAATTATTTCCTAAGACATAATTAAGTAATAATTATAATAGAGTATTGTTTTTATTTTGTAAACTTCACGTTTCACCATTATTAAACCACGACGTAAGAGGGGGTTGCTTTGACCGCTATGGGTCGTTCTACCGTTTCATCCGGATTTGGTTTTTCCAGTTTTTTTTTGAGTTTTTGTGTTTGTATTGTTATTGCGTGTGTGCATACTCACCCCCTTATTCATAAACGCTCTATAGGCTTCTGCTAACTTAGCAATCGTTTGTCCTTATCTGTGAAAGGTAAATGGCAAATTGACAGATAAGGACAAACGATTGCTAAGTTAACAAAAGTTTACAGAGCGTTTATGAATAAGGGGGCAGGTCTTTATATTATTTAATAAAAGGCGCCCATATATTAATGTTATTTAAAAAAAATGAGATGAAATGTAATGAAAGCGTAGATGGAAATGAAATTCAACTGGACGGAAATGAAACTTACACGGATGGGAATGAAATATGCACGAAAAGTTAAGAAATTAGATTGGATGGAAATGAATCGTAAAATGATAGAAATGAATTAGTTAAATGGCAATGTATGGCAGCCCTCGAATGAAACAAAAATTACACATTTTCGTATATTTATTTACCTAATTAACATTGAAATTTAAATTTCCACAATCATAGCAGAATTCGACACTTTATTTGAGACTCAATCAATATTCCTATAATTAACTATTAATTGTTATTAGATAGAATAAGGAATAGTGTGGTAAGGGAACGTGCTGGTGTGAAAGAGGATATAGTGACTAGGATAGAAAAAAGTATGCTTAGTTGGTTTGGTCACGTAGAGCGGATGGATGAAAGTAGACTAACTAAACAGATCTATATGGGGAGTGTGAATGGTAACGTTGCAAGGGGAAGGCCTAGAAGGACGTTTCGAGAACAAATAGGAGACCTTTTGGAAAAAGGTCAGGTCAGGAGTACCCGAAACCGACGTGCATGTATGAAGAGATTGATGAATGTGGATGAAGCGAAAGAAGTATGTCAGGATCGTAGCAAGTGGAACAAAGTAGTCTCTGCCTACCCCTATGGGAAAGAGGCGTGACGGTATGTATGTATGTATGTATAATTAACTGGGTACTTTCAACATGATGTGTAATGATGATTAACTGGGTAATTTAGATTTCCACAATCATAACAGAAATCGATACTTTATTTATTTATTTATTTATTTAATGCAATTCACATGTCACAGGTACAGTAGAGGGATGGCAATATGCACAATATAACATATGAAACCCTGTTGGGCGCAGCATTTTGGAGAGGAAGAGATAGGCCGAAGTTATATAACAGAAACGAATTGTCTATACATTATGTGAAACTAGACTTAAACTATATTATAAAATAGACTATTTCAAAAATGAGTGTCGATTATAAAATATTATAATATTACAATGTCATTAATCTTAGTACAATTATAATTAAAAAATAGAATTAAAAGTATGAATAGGTATGTCAAATATTAGAATTACAATGTCAGAGTCCTAAACTAAAGCATCAGATTAAAATGATTAAATATGTCAGTATGCAAGGAGACAATGTTATCGGTAAAATTAATTTAAATTCATGGAAGGTAGATAGTACTTTAGGAAGATTCGTCGTTGAAATAGTCTTCAGTATTTGAGACAATCTTCAGTATTATTATTTGGCAAGAACATGTAATGATCTGAGATCTTGAATTTCTCAACTTATCTAATTTCTCTAACGTGTCTTCTTTTGGTTTCTGTATCTTTTGTCTATATTTGATCCGACGCAGCTTTTCATTTTCTTTTTGCAAAGTATTAACTTTTGTCTTCAATTCTTTTATTTCCTTTAGATCTTATTCGCCTGATTGTTTTATTTACGTTTCCTGCTGTATTGTTTTTCTTGCTTGTGCTTTGTTCATCCACTGGTTTAGCATTAGGCACAAGTGGTAAATTTGTCGTGTCAGCTAAAGGATCATCTTGAATAACACAAGCCTCTTGGATTTGCTCATTTTCCCTGTCCGGTGGTGAGTTTTCTAGAAAAATTTGGGTCAGTTTTTGTTATAGCTTATTTTTTTTAAGATAATTTTGAGAATTTTTTCTCCACAGGCGTCTTTTTCTCTTTTTGCGCTTTCACTCATTTCATGAACACTAACAACCTTCTTTCTTTCTTTTTTTAATAAATAACGCTGCTTCTCTTTTTCTTGGGTAATGCGATAAAGTTCCGGATTATTCTTTATTTCAGCATATTTCAACTTTTTGCGTAACCTATCCTTTGCTAATTTTTCCTCTTTAGTCATTTTTTTTTTGTTTTCACCATTCTTACCACTGTAAGTACCTAGAAAATACGATGAAAAAAATTAAATAAAGCCACAACTGCCAAACACACCAATAGGCACAATAAAATATAAAAGGTGATCTTAGCCTCTGGACAAATAATGAAACCATGGATAAGACTGATACTTAGCAATATTGTGAAATAGTTATTTGCTTAATTAGAAAAAAAAAAAAAAATGAAATCAGATCACCCAAATACACAGGCTGCTCCAAAGCGATACATTGAAAACCGTTAGTTTTTTCGGTAAATATTGGACTGATTGTTATGATACTTTGCAGCTTGGTTTTAAATATCTTGCTAAACCAGTAGTATTCGTATTTGTCCAGATAGCCTCAGGTCACCCAGCATTGCGGGCACATCACTTGTAATAGCGGGACAATTGTAATTTCGGCAGAATGAGGTAGGGAAGACAAGCGGGGATCATGGTTCTACGTGAATAAGGGCGCGCTTAGAATTTGAAATGAATTTCAATTCTCGCGGAAGGTAATGAAGTTATTCATTTGACACAAGGAAAAACTGCGTTCTCTCCATAATAATTTAACTCTAGTTAATGTAAGGATGCACTAACATAATATTTAATGTGTTTTACTCATAAACAACAAAAACACACAATAGGTTTTCTTGCATAAAGAAAGTTTTTTAATCATCAATCCAATGGAGCACTATTTTACATAGGAAAGAAATGAAATTATGATAAGTTTTTGTACAATATTTTAAAAAATTTAAGGCTTCTCCTTTTGCGTCATTTGTGAAGAAAACATTATACATTAGCCATGTTTGAAAAATGATGTTTTTTTACTCTTGATTCGGGTCCGGACACCAAATCCGAACGAAATGCGAGTATGCTTATACGAGTGTATGTGTCTGTGACACCGTAGCTATCAAACAGGTGAACTGATATCAGTTGGACACGGTCTTTTTAAATTTGAAAGCACGTTTTATAGCGGTTCTTTTGAGACATGTTTAAACAAGATTGGTTCAACCGTTTTTACGTAAGGATTTTTTTTGTAAAATTACTGGCACATGAGGAATTCATCTAATATCTTAATTAATGATATATAGAAGTAAAAAAACAAGGTCCTCGACACAATTTATTTAATTTTAATACATGTATTAAGATGAAGCTTAATCTAAGAAAACGCCGTTAAGCACTTCCCAGGATTGACTTTGACAATCAGACAAAAACTAGTGACGCCTAATTAATTAATTATTACCTAATTAGTATATAATTTAGTTACTTTTTATTACACATAACCAATTAAAAATAAATACAATAATGACGGAGAACAGTAAAACGGAAATCTTATCCCTAGAAGGCCCTAATTCCTAAGTTTCCTAGACAGTCCTAATTTTCTTTAAACAGCAAAAAGTTTGTTCTTTATTTCGTTTGTTTTTACATTTCATGTAATTTTAATGTATTTGCCACTGCTTATCTGGCGGTAGATAGGAGGCGGGTGAGAGTGTTCGGTATAGCCCTTTAAGACGTATAGCTCGTGGTCTAAGTGGAGATACGCTTTGCACCGATGGTGTTTCGTACAAGCCCATCGTGCACCTTTAGCTAAATTGTTGCTTTTGTAATACGAATGGGACTGATACAATAAAACTTGTTTTCCACTCACCAATTCTAATATAACACCTGTAAAAAGCAAAAAAAAAAATAGAGTTCGAAACACCACGCTGCGCTCAAAAACATGCATGGCTGCGGTTGGAAAGAGAGCTAAGCTAACATGGCACTGGGCTAGACACAGTGGAGTCACTCAGCCACTTGGTGAGTTCCGGAAAATTGCCATTTTTTTCTCATAAAACGTTCATTGTTTAGGATCTTTATAAAACTAACCCAAGCCATTTTAAAATTCCAAAAAAAAAAGTTTGTGACAAATCTTGGCTTATGGCATATGAAACTCGAGCAAACGGAACGATCTAATTTTTCGGTTAAAGGGTTTTTAAAAAGAAAAAAAAAACAAAAGTTTTATTTCGTTTATTTATACAATTCAAGATATTTTGACATATTTGCCACAGCTTATCTGTCGGTAGATAGGAGGCGGGTGAGTGTGTTCGGTATTGGCCTTTAAGACATATAGCTCGTGGTCTAAGTGGAGATACGCTTTGCACCGATGGTGCTTCGTACAGACCCATCGAGCACCTTTAGTTAAATTGTTGCTTTTGTAATACGAATGGGACTGATACAATAAAACTTGTTTTCCACTAATCAGTTCTAATATAACACCTGTAAAAAGCAAAAATAAAATAGAGTTGAGTGCCGGAGAATGGCCATTTTTTTCTTTTAAAACGTTCATTGTTTAGGATTTAGTATCTTTATAAAACTAACCCAAGCCATTTTAAACTTCCAAAAAAAAGTTTGTGACAAATGATCTTGGCTTATGGCATATGAAATTGGGGCAAATGGAAGGATGTAACTTTTCAGCCGGGTTTTTAAAAAAAACTACAAAAAGTTTTATTTTCTTTATTTAGTTTATTTTTACAATTCAAGATATTTTGACATATTTGCCAGTGACTGTCTGGCGGTAGGTAGGAGGCGGGTGAGTGTGATCAGCGTTGCCTTTTAAGACGTACAGCTCGTGGTCTAAGTGGAGGTACGCTTTGCACCGGTCGTGTTTGGTACAGGCCCACCGTACCCCATTCGCTAACTTGTAGCGTTTGGAATACGAATAGCCGTTATACAGAAAAATCAGTCTTCCATCTAACAATTCCACTAACTCACCTGTAACAGATAAGTAATTAAAGCCGTTTGGTTTTTGGTTTCGGTTTGGAGTGCGGTCTGTAATAATCACAAGAAAAAAACGAACTTACGCATGCAGTTCGAGAATCGACCAGACGTACTACGATGCCTGGCGACTAGAATTTGAAAACTGCTAAATTAACTTAGTTTTTTTTTTGTCCACCAAATTTTTTTGCTATAGCAATTATTGGGGATTTCTTAGTTTATGAACTCAACAGTAACGTTATTATGTACTGTACGGCATAACGCATTTAGCTGTTTTTTTACTATTATAGGCGCGTTGGATTTATTGTAATGATAAATTATCATATGGTCCATTCTGTGACCGGGGAACACGGTAGTGGCAACCAGCCAAGTCAAGCAAAACATTGTTTACACCAACTAATAATAACGACGAAAAAGGCAAGTGCCCAACACAACACACATTCCCAAACATTCGTATATATTTTTTTTCCTTTATTGTGTTTATTTCTACAATTATCGTAATTGCCTTAACAGGGAGTCGACATAAATAAAAAAAACATGGGACAACTGACACCAATTAACCTAGTCCAAAACTAAGCAAACTACGTTTTGTGTGCCCCCTCCGCTTCATAGTCACTATTCCTCAAAATTTCGTAACTTTTTCTTATTCTAATTATTCATGATCATGATAATTTCACATATCTGCCACAGCCTATCTTGCGATACACAGGAGGCTTATGAGTGTGGTCGGCGCTGCCTTTCAATAAATATAGCTCGGTGTCTATAACTGGAGATACGCTTTGCACCGGCCGTGCTTAGTGCAGGCCTACCGAGCCCCATTCGCTACATTGTAGCGCTTGGAGTACGAATAGCCCTTATACAATAAAACCAGTCGTCCATCAACCAATTCTATTAACACACCTGTAAACCACAAGTAATTAAAATTGGTTGGTTTTTGGTTTCGGTTTGGAGTGTTGTCTGTATACAAAATTTCGATCGATCAGTATACTAAAGGATCTGCTCTTATAGTCTTTCCAATCATTTATTTTCTCGATGACAGATGTAGTTTGATAGTTATAGTGTTGTGACCTAGTAAGTGATCAGTAGATACGATATCGATCCAATTTTATTATATATACGAGTAGTTGAGAAGTATTCAGCTATGGAGCCAATAAAACAACCGACTTGAATGCTAATTTATTACTAAGCGTGCAAAATGGCCGAATGACAGTATGTTTGTAATGAATAAACTAAAAATTACTGGACAAACAAAAAATATTTCACCATTAAAATGCTACATTATTCCTGAGTAACATAGGCTATTTTTTATCCCGGTAAAAAATTACAACGTGTACAAAGTCGCAGGAACACATCTAGTTCAATATATACAGTACCGATAAAATATCGATAATTCAATCATAACATCACTATTTGCATTCCCATAGAACGTAACTTTATTAAAACGTTTATTGTTTATCGTACTTTAAAAGTTATTACTGCATATCTTGACTCAATTTGTCTTAGATGCATATTATATGGGACCAAGGAACAAAATTAGGCAGTCGTCATATTTTTTATACCTCGCATTTAAAAGTTATTTTTTGCGTAAAAAGCGCAGTTACATTCTACGGGAGCTGTCATCGAGAAAATAAATGATTGGAAAGACTATAGGAACTTCGTTGTTTTAGTAAAAAGAAAAACTACATTCATACATTTACCAGTGCATATGTGACATTATTAAAAACATATATCTGCGATTAAAAACATTAAAGAAAACATTAAATTAATATTGTGTGACGTATTTGCCTGGAAAAGAAAAAGGTTGGAATTTCGAGCAGAAGGTAAACAGGTGAATAACGAGTTTATCTATTTGCTTATAAAAGGTTTTTAATAGAAATAAGTTCATAACGAAAATAACTTGTAAAAACAATTTTTACACTAAACTGACCAGTGATTGGCTACTTTTACGCCTGGAAAAATAATCCAGATGGGGCTGAATTAACTCACTGGTTCAGTAATAATTTTGCTTACACAACTATTAATATTACCTAACTTATATATACACTGTAATTCATGTAGGTAGGTAAGTATACTTATGTACATTACTCTAATATTAATCACTATTAGTGTGAGCGAGATAGTATATTCGTTCGCTGAATTTAATTAAACAATAGTTTTTTGATCTGGTTATTGGAATTTGAAACCTGTGGGCCCTAGTTTTCCAATTTACTAACGCTGAGTAAAAGTAAATACATAATAAACACGGAATATTTTATAGGCAATGTCAATTACAATATTGATGCTGATTCTTAGTATAAAGCACAAGTGTAGAGTGTATTAGCTCACTTGCTCTATTTAAATGTGGTGTATAAATAAAAACTGTCTATTTCTCCATGGAGCTTCAACGAAACTAAAAAACGGAAAATTTTCGTCAATAATACGGTTCTATAGTTGTGATTTCAAAGACGTCCTGTGCTTCTCACGCGACTGCTTTACTAGAGAGAGTAAGTTTTTACACAAAAAATGTCTCGAATGCGTAACCATCTCAATTACTATAGAAAAAATAGTAGCACTACTAGCGCTACGTACCTGCTAGTAATTAATCAAAAAATCATATCCATGTACGGGTCGGCTACGACTACGCGAGACCGGCGGCGCGGTCAGTGATTTTTCTATTCAGTGCTTGGCCAAGACGCTGACCGCATAGCAGTTCATTGTCAAACTACGCAATGTATTGAAAAGCGCTCGCCATAGTCTTGTCTGGGCCGTTACATAAGTACAGCCTATATTGGCATTGATGACAAAAAGGTACTGGTGTCTTATTAATTATCTGAGCGACAATCGTTTGACAACCAATTTATTTGACAACTATTTAATATTTGCTAAACTGTAAACTTTTTCAAAATTCTAAAATTAATTTCGTGGTTCACATTAGGTTATGTTTGTTTTATAACTTTTCTAAAAGGTTAAATGTCAGAAGAAACTTAAGGATTGTCTAATGAATTGTTTGTCAAACGATACATTTGTCAAACGTTGTTCAAATTGTAGTGTACCAAAGGCACTATGTACAATTAGTATGTTTGGTACAATAACACCGCTTCCGATTACCTGAACCCGTTTGTAACAATAGAAACTTGCCATTACTTGTTTTATAGTACACAGGAGGCGGATGGTTGTGGTCCCCAGTAGAAGCAGCAACAGTAAGGTAGCAGTCCAAGTATATGTACGATTTGCAATTGTGAGACTGATTTGTGCAGCACCACTTACTGAATTTAGCAAGATCAGTTTCTTTATGATAGGAAAACTTATCAAATATGAAAACCTCTTTGCCATTCATTAATTCTATGATATTACCTGAAAAATATATTATTTAATAATTACTCCATACATTAAAAACATTACTTTAAGTATCTTGAAATAGGCATGGTCGGGTTTTGTATCTGACTTGAATAACAATTAACCACGGTTCCAAAGAAAACATTTCACTGTGATATTAACTTATTTAATTGTAGCTAATTTTCCAATTATAATGTATATATGCGCCTCGAGTTAACAATTCCAACTTAAACGCCCATCTACTCCAAAAACTCACTCACATTTGTAACTATTTTTAGTTTGCTTCAGTCTGAACTAACTAGTTATATTCGTTCACCGGAACTAACGTAAAAAAATAATAAATAATTAAAATTATAATTTGACTTTGCTCCGATTTGGCTTTGGTCCGAGATATATTGTGATCAAATCATGCAAAACAGTCACGCTCCCATCGTATCCTATTCATGCAGTCAATGTTGGAGAAACGGAACGGACTCTTGCGCAATTTGTCTCACTATAAACCATCCACTTTTGTATCCGATGATAATTAGACGCTGGGTGATGGATGTCCCAACCTTCAAGAACCGACCAGATGCTTATCCAAATAGAAGAAGCAAGAACAAAAGCTGTGGCTTGTGGACACCGCAATAAACTGTAACCGCGACACAGAAAAAGTTTTGTCCCACCAAAGGAAAACACGACGACACCGCGGCTTTTCTCTGCAGCTGACAGTACAATGATGTAAGCGGTCAATGGCCTTTGTAGGAGACCATAGTCTAAAAGGTAAAAAGCTAGACGCGTGCGTAACGACAACTGTGTATGTGATGCGGCATTAAAATGGTTAAATTTTAACATATTTCCCATTCATGGTCCTACGGTACTGTGGTGGGGGATGACAGTGGTCTTTCTTGGCAAAAGTGATATTGAACTTCTGGTCCATATGAAGGTACGCTGCACATCTGCCGCTGTTTGTACAAGCCCATCGAACAGTTAACGTACGGGCTAACGTTTTCCGTCGGTAGTAGGTATAACCCTCAAACAGGAACACCCGTTTCCCATGCATCAAGTCCATCATACACCCTGAAAAACCGACACGTTTACATCATTTCATTTCATAGCTGTACCTATCTACCGTACAATATAGCTGAAACCTTTTTATGACGAATGTTAGTTAGGTACTTAAGAAATTGTTAGAATATATATTGTGAAAAGATTCTGCAGCTAGTGCCGAATGCCGTGCGTTTCTCTTGTTTCTTCTTCACGGCTTCAATCAGGGTTAGCAGCAAAATCTTTTGCTGGTCATTTTCCTTACAGCAAAAAATCTTAACACAACTATCCTTTTCTGACATTCGGTTAAATACTTACGTATTTGTTTTCAAACATCTTGAATGTGGTAGAGCCCAGGAGAAGGATAAGGTAGGTAATTTAATAGGACACGGCTGTACAAAATAGGTTAAGAAGGTAATATAAGGAAAGATAGAAAAAAATAAGGAAAGGTCTAATATACGTCATTTGAATCAACTAAATAAAGCAAAATATAGACATATTTGTGTCGTATAGTACAACCCAGTTAAAGAACAGACGCTAAAAGAACGGATTGAAATGGAACTGCACATTTATTGTTCATATTTTTTTGGTATACTTAATATGTTTGCCACTAGTGGTTCGGAAGTAGAGAGGCGCCCGATGGTTGTGGTCATGATGCGCTTTGGTGACTTTGTTCATGTTGTATACGTGGATGTACGCTTGACAGATGTTGTTCCTAGTACAAGCCCAACGACTAGTCAAGTTTTTAGCCAAGTCTTTCTTTTTGGTGAAAGCGTAGCCGTTGTACAAAAAAAGTAGCTTCCCGGTAGTAAGTTCGATGAGGCCTGCAAAATGAAGACGATGAATACCATTGCATTTCAGTAATCGGCAGAGAGGAAGTCTGAGACAATTTTTTATCCCTGTGTTTGATACCGGTTATATCTATCTACAGGTAATACTAGAACTGGGTGAGGTAGCATAGTGATATGCCAGTAAAAAACAACCAATAGGATTACATTATTTTCTTGAGCTTGCCCATCGCACCTCTAATGGAAGTGTGCTTGGCAGAGAGGTTGTTATCCAAGCAAGTAATGCC
This sequence comes from Pandemis corylana, assembly GCA_949127965.1. NCBI lineage: Eukaryota > Metazoa > Arthropoda > Insecta > Lepidoptera > Tortricidae > Pandemis > Pandemis corylana. The sequence goes on along the minus strand of OX421859.1, from coordinate 3,472,394 downwards.
GTGAGCGACGAATGTGTGTCAGGAATGTGTGTGTATAGCATCGAGAGCCGTATGCTACCACCACTCCACACCCATTTGAAAAAACTGCTTTACAGAACCACACACTACTCATCTGCAGTTTCACAAATCCGCTAAGCATCCTCACATCGCTTCACGGCTTCGCTCAGCTCTAATGGATTCCCAGGCGCAATTGATGCTTTTATTGTTTTAAACTACTGTTTTGCCTGATGGTTTTCTTCAGCAAACAGCTCTAGGTAAACTTCAAACGTACACACACATAAAGTCCAACAAAATTAAAGTGCGAGCCCGTATGAACCCACGATTTTCTTGAGGTCAGTGTGTGTATGCCACTAGACTACCACGATCTTTGGAATAATTAAATGAATTAAGTTTTGTTTCTCTATACTTTGATATATTTTCCGCCACTGATTTGGTGATACTTTGGAGACGGATGCTTATGGTCAGGTTTCGCGTTAATGACTTCGTTGGCGGCGTCTACGTGAATATATGCCGAACAGACGTTGTTTCTTGTGCAAACCCAGCGAGTGGCCAAGCCCTTAGCAACGACGTTCTTTTTCGTATAAGCGTAGCCATTGTACAGGAAAAGTTTCTTCCCGGTTGTGAGTTCGATAAGGCCTGTAAAACAAAGAAGATAAATATCAAACAGATTAAAAATAATATTAGTGCAACCATTAACAGGGAAGTATTTGAAAATTCTATTGCGTATTGCTCGCGTGAAGGATTGTTTAAAAGAGGAACACGAATCAGTACCGTAACGACTAAAAGGGGATCAAAAGATACTCACATTTGTTAACGCTAAACTCGTCGCAAAATAAAAGGCCCGTTTTGACAGTTCACGCCTATGAAGTTCTCTATTTTTTACCGATCGAAATGTTCTGAAGGTAATTACATTTTTCATTGATGGGTACCGCCCACTCGGCTAAGTGCTGTGCATAACGATTTTTTCATATTGTCCACAGACTAATAATAATCGGTAAAAGAAAAAAAAATCGATCAAGATATTTTTTTAAGGCCGACTCGCACTTGGCCGGTTTTATTTATTTAAATACTAGTGTTCATCAATCAATTAATTACTGAATTTCACCAGCTGTGTAGTGATCTTTACTGAAAATTATGAGCTTGAAGCTCCAAAATTGACCTTTTGTAACATTGTATCATTTCAAAATCTACAACATCAGTGTAAGTAAAATTTTCTAAACAGAACTTTAATCCAATGCACTTTACAATATATATTCAAATCGATCAAGTACTCATGCAAACTTGAATCGATTTATCGTGAGTATCGAGTACCGAGTCGTATGGTTACATCACTAGTTACGTCGCAAAGACAAATGTCAAAACGGGCCTTTTATTTTGCGACGAGTTTAGGTTAGATAGGACGTCCAAAGTAAACAATAGAAATACGTTAAAAATGTAATCGTAGCCATTAAGTAAAATGAAAGTGAAAAAGCAATGCCACACATCCTAAAACTCTTAGAACTATTCACGAAAAACACATCAAAATACGATCGAAAAGAAAAAAAAAAACTTAATTAACTACAATACTAAAGTCAGTCTCATAGGAAACAAATCAGACGAATTTCGATAGTAAAATGAGATCCAACATACGAGACATTGTGATGTAAATCACAAGAGCAAACTAAAACACTAAACAATGAAATATCTAATTGTAATCACATTATAATACTGGGTTCGTTATTAAATGCAAAAATATCACACTTTCCTGGTAGTTAGTTACATGTTAATTCTAAACATTTTTTATAGCTACTCAGCTTAAAGACACATACTCCATTTCAAGAAAGGCACATTCTTTATATGTATGAATTTCAAATGCATGTAAAATAACGGGAATATTATATGCAATTTTTGCCTTAATTGTGATGATCAAGATAGAGAATATGTCTCAATTAAATCTATTTTCTCAGTAGGCGTGTTCATCCTAACTCAACAAGTAGAATAGACTGAAATCAACTCCTTTGTCACTAAACAAGATTAAATTTTCATTTCATTAGACATGTTTTCTACGTGATGACTCCATGATTACGTTTGATGAGCTCCCGATATTATAAAATCATCATGATCACGGGTAGAAAGAAGAAATAGCGGATGGATGTTAATGTTGTGTAGACCGAGCTGTAGACTTATCACTAGCTTAAAACAAACAAACAACACTAAGAGTTATTTATTACGCACTATCTATTGGTCACCTCACCGTCGCCACCGGCTTGGTTTCTCGGCGAACGACCGACGGCCAAGAGCGTCAAACACCTATATAAACTAAAAAAATCACAGTTGCCCGCAACTAAGTAGTCCCAGGCGATCAGTCGACATGGCGTGATAATAATAACTTTTACATTCATCATTCATTTTCATTTAACGCACTTGACACGGATTTTGTAAAAGGTTTACCTAAAGACAACCCCGTAGAAAGCATGTCTAATCGTGAATCATTTAAAACTGTTCGTAAATTAACATGTCTTTTAATTTTATGAGTATGCACTGTTTTTCGAGTAGTATCAACTTAAAATTAAAACAGTTAAAACACGTAATCCTAATCCTTATCTCTATACCGTGTAGTCACAAAAATTCGTACAGTTTAATTTTAACTTCTATTCCCGAAAACAACCTGCAAACTTAAAAATTTGCAAAAACACTATGAGCTACCAAATAATCCTGTAGTGATGGCATCGATGGTTCCACGACAAAACCCAAATCCCCAAATTCCTCAACATTTGGTTCAAAAAGATCAACCGAATCTTTAACTTTGAGTTTCTTTTCTTTCTTAGGCTTAACTTTCTTCTTCAATTCGACCTGTTTCATGAATTCAAGTTTCTTAAGTTCATCTTGCTTTTTAGCGTTCGGCTTCTTGACTTTGCTCGGGGGGTGGCTGTGGGCTGTATTAGCTTTGAGGACTTCAAGTTTATCTGTGATGATGAGATGGGCCCTGCACTTCCATTTGGAACCGTAGGCAGTGCAACTCCAACGATGGGCATTGGTTCTGGCTTTCAGATGCTTGTAGAAGGTGAAATTGTTCAGACGAAGATTCACACGACCATTGGGACGAAGATAAAATTCAACTGTGGAAGAAATCCTTCCATTAGATAAACCCTTTATCACTAAATACTAATTATACTATGGAACTAAAACTAAAGATAAAATTAAAGGAAAAATACACAATAAACGTAAGCGAAGCAAAGTCGTATGTTTTAATAATTAGATTTAAAATAGCGTATAATCTAACAAGTAAAATACATTGTAAAAGAAAATACCTAAATTTAATGATAAAAATGGAACTAAAAAATTCAAATCTTAAAATTATGTGATGGTTAATATAAGTTTTATTATTATGAGCTGAGACAAAACCGTGTCAAAATATCAAACCCCACGCTTTACGCGTACTTTAGTCTCTCAACACTACATTTCATAAAAGTTTTCTTTTATTTATTATGATTCGAGACCGTGAAAACAATTAAAAACTACTACAATATAGTAAAAACTACAAATTTAAGGCATGAGGGAGGCTTCTATACTAAAATCCTACGCGCCCCTGTATGCTTGCAATCTTTAACGAGAGAGCAGAATTCACGTCCTCCTCGTCAGATGAACTCTTCTTAACCTGGAAAAACAAAAGCAGTGCATGAATATTTTAAAATCTAGACGTTTTATAATAAAAAAACACAGTTAAATTAAATAAAGTTAGCATACATTACAAAAAGTGTAAAAAGATACATAACATTTTAAAAGTAATTAACGCTTTATGAAAGTTTATTGAGAGTTTGTGTACCAACCTAATGTATGTAAAATTTTTAAAATGACGATTTTTGGACGTTCATATCTGAATAACCGTTTGAGGTGTATTTATGAAATTTGGAGCACCTATTTATCTTGCAAGTCTTAATATATGAGGCAAATTTGTTAATTTTATGTGAAATAGTGTTTGAGTTATGAAGGTGTCTATATGAAACTTAAAACTGATCAAAACTTACATCAACTTCCCTTGCGAATTGCTGCTTGATTTTCTCCAGGAAATAAGTCGACGGAGGGTGGGTATGCTCTGTATGGGCTCTCACGACCAACATTTCCTTTGTCACGTGCAAGAATCCTCGGCAGGATCTGGATCCCATCTGGGTGCAGCTCCAACGGAACCCATCTCTGAGAATTTTGTGCTGGTAGTAAGTATACCCATTCAGCATCAGGAGATCTTTCCCGGTGCGACCTTTGACAAGGAGAACTGAAAACAAACGAACCGTTAATATCAGCTTTGAGATCACGCAGTTTTACGAACCCGAAATAACTATTTTAAAAACTCGCTTCTGCTATTTTAGTAGTAGTAGTAGTAATAATAATAATAATAGTAGAAGTAACTTTTTATTGCACACAACAAAATAAAAATGCAAAGGCGACATTATCCATAGAAAGGGGTCTCTTCCTGTTGACCTTATTTAAGAGAGGACAATAAGGTAAGTCCAGAGATAAATAAATATTTTTTATTTTAAATTGCAAATTATTTTGACTACCTACTCACTAAACACGGGCATTAAAGAGGATGCACAATTAAATACATTTATAATATTGTAGCATCACATGTGATCAGTAATTAACTACATTATACATATAGGTTTGTGATCTTTAACATTTAACAATAGTGTAACGCTCTTAATTACAGTAATATCTAGCAGAAAAATATAAAAATATTCTAAAGTCTGATGTAAGACCCGTTGCTTGGCATCATGAATCTCGGAGGGCTATGAGTAGGTATGGTCATTTTTAATACGCAAAACTCCACCGAGTTCATTTAAAACCACGAACGCTGTACAGCTCTTTGACCAATGCCAGGAACACCTCCATTTAATGCCTTTCTTCATTTTCTCATTCTTATAGAACGTGTATCGATCGTCGATAAGGGAACATGCTGGTGTGAAAGAGGATATAGTGACTAGATATCAAAAAGTATGCTTAGTTGGTTTGGTCACGTAGAGCGCATGGATGAAAGTTGACTAACATAACAGATCTATATAGGGAGTGTGAATGGTTAAGTTGGGTGGGGAAGGCCTAGACGGACGTTCCGAGACCAAATAGGAGGCGTTTTGGAAAAGGGTCAGGTCAGGAGTACCCGAAACCGACGAGCATGTATGAAGAGATTGATGAATGTCGATGAAGCGAAAGAACTATGTCAGGATCGTAGCAAGTGGAACAAAGTAGTATCTGCCTACCTCTGTGGGAAACAGGCGTGACGGTATGTATGTATGTATCGATCGTCGCTCATTACTAATACCCTGCCTCTCTCTCTGTGCGAATAAACTGGACTGGAAATAAAAAAACTACTGGAAAAATGAAATTGCCAATAAAGAAGTAACACAACTTGAGTTGCATAAATAAAAATATAAACGAAAAACATCAAAAAGTGTGTAATTTTAAACGATCTATTTGCATTTATAGTCAAAACTTCAGCAGTATACCTGCACCGCATTAATTGATTAAGCTCAAAACTTAAAAAATAACTTATATTAAAACAATTACAGTTCACTGCAGTAGCATGCCAGGTCCAGTTTTTGGTGAATTAAAAAAGTGATGCAACTTATTGAACGAATGAATCGATTAGTTTATATCTGAACTTAACATATCTGGGGACACGGTAGCCAAGCCAAGTCGAGCAATCATTATTTTCTAGAATGACACTTGGAGCTGTCATTCTACCGCAGTGAATTATTTGTCGAACTATACACCATGTGTTAATAAAAAGAATTCTCATATGGAAATTTTGTGTCATACTCCTTAATATTAAAACCCTTAATATAATTTCTAATTTAACTTGTAGGACAGGGACAATAATATAGCACTACATCGGTCAGGCGTGATCCAAAGTGGGAGGGATGCAACCGGACGAGGTGATTCTTTTCCAGAAAACGGGTATCTTATTGACCCCATCTTTTCTCAAAGCTGACGATACGGAAACATCTTTTCCAAGTACTTTATCTAGCTAAAACATTATAGCGGATAAACAGTTTTTTTTTTCAGGAGCTCAATCCCCTCAATAACCTGGTGCTGCAACCGAAATTGCTACTACTACCAATCGATCTACCCATTTGTACCTAAACGCCTTTACAACGTCGACTTATGTGGCACTTTCGCACAATTAAGTCGCTTGGTGATAAGTTTAAAGTAGAGCCCATCAGGGCTTTGAAGATACGTGACAGGCCCATGCGTGTGGATGTCCACATGTTTGGTAACTTGTCCATCATCGTTTAGTATCAGGTAGGCCTTGCATTTTCTCGAAGTGTGATTGTTACACATCCACCGAGTGCCGCTCTTGAGGGCACACTGTTTGAAGTAGGCGTAGTCTTTCAACATTGCCAGGGTTCGACCGACGTTAGTGCGTATGAAGCTAACTGAAAGAAAAACACTGATGAATTCCTGCGAAAAGACGTTGATGCTGAAACAAACGCCGATGGTGAGATAATGAAATCATTGACAATCTCTTAAAGATAACTAGCTACGAGTCTTTTCAGCGTACGAGTACCAAATTAGTGATGCCCATTTCATTTGAAACCAGTAATAACTTAAATAATGGTGTCGTAATGTTCATAAAATAGCATCCTTGCGAGATCTATTATTATTATTATGTTAGCAGGTAACTCCTTTAATACTTTTTCATACTGAAATAAATAACTATGTAGTTTCAAAAATCAACAACTTACGAAGACAATACGGACATTGCGTGGGTCAAAAATAAAACGCAACATTTTACTGCAGATTTATAAAAAGAATTAAGTCATCTTCCATCTACTGACGTATAACGATATGAGCTTATATTAAACTAAAATAGCTACCTATCATAATTGCTATAACAGGTATATATATAATACCAGATGGGTACCTACATAGATAGACAAGGTATTCGTATGGTTGTGAACATAGAATTAACTGATAGTTTACTCACTCTACGAGGTTTATTACAAACTAACAGAGTTCACAAACATACGGTGACAGAATAGATTAAGTACACCACAATTTAATCGTGAGAAAAAAATGACTAGGAATTTTATGTATATACATCTGAAATTAGAACCTTATTATAATCACGACAGAAGAAATATTTTTCATATTTGGCAAGAAACGTTAGAATACTAAATTAACCATATCTACATTGGCACAGTAAGTACATCATTACCATAAAAAGTATCACACGATATAAAGTGAGTAGAACAAGATAACGGTCATTTCAACAGTGATCTTCGCTCATTCACATAGAAGTTAACTTGCAACAACTGCATGTGTGTCGTTCATTACATTAGGTCGCAGGAGTGAGTGGTCCGCCAAATAAGCAAGATCAAGTTCGAGCGAGGTGAATGATCTGACGACTGCTAGCGACATCTGTTGACGCGCTTAAGTAAAAACATGCCGTTATTACATTCTTTATACGTTGAGAATGCTTAGGAGCTAGATGCTTGGAAAATCAACATTAACTTTATCTCGAACTTGACGGACATTGCGATGTTTGTTAACAGTCATATTTGTTATTGAAGCGTTTTTTTTTAAACCACCTGAACTAAGGTTATTTCGACACTTAGGCAATTTTTTGTTTGATCATGGAATAATTTCAAAGATTAATGCAGCAAAGTCTCAAGAGTTCCGTTTAATAATTCGTTGATCTTTTTTTTTTGAGGGAAACCAAAGTCTTTCATTCGTTTAAAGTTAGAATCTAACTGATCTAACTGTTAGATGTACCTACACGATGGCTTGGCTAGCCTTATTTTGTGCAGAATAATGACCACAAGAAATCTGTTACTTTTGCCTGCTGCCTAGCGCCACAGCGCGACACTTTTAGTCGATTGAAGTCTTACAGCACATAATGCCTTTCGTACTTCAAAATTTTATTGTTAATAAAGTATACATCACTGTAGGAAGAAAACCCGCTAGTTTTTTTAGCATTACTGTGGGTCAGGCCAACTGCCCATACATTTTCAATTGCAGTTCCATTGCTGTCGGTACAACTGAAACCTAACTGCGACCGAAATGTACGGGCAGTCGGCAGATGGCAGTTACGTTGCAGTCGGAATGCAGTCGGTCTGTAATGGCCCTGAGCGATTGAGAATATTTGAGAATCAAAATAGTATCATTCTATCCAAGTCAGCGTGTAAAATCTTAGCTAATTGTACTTTTATGTTCCCCGACGTCCCCGATTTTGTGAAATTGTAGCTCAACAACGAATGTGCCGATTAGCGTGTGGTTTTTTTCCGACAAAAAATTAATTTGATAGCAATGGTTTTCCAAAATAAGTTTTTGAGATATTGCACTTAAAAAGTAAGAATAAATATAATTTTCTACCACCAAATAATTCTCATCCAACCTGTTTATGCCTTTCTTACTCCCATAATTCATTACAAAATCGACAGTCAAAATTATTTTACGTCCGTCTTTTAATAAATACTAAGTAATTTCAGGTTTTCGACTATACCTAGAGTCATTTATCAGGAATGATATTTACGTAGGTAGGTTACTTACTATACAGAATGTAATAAAATTATGTATATGCCCTTTAAATACTGCATAACATAATATATTTAACTAAAAACTTCTCCTAATACGTTTTTTAGGAAACTGCCTACTTACATTTTGATATTTATAAATATCCTACAACCTATTTTCTAGTTTTTACTGGTTAAGAGATCAACTTAATTTACCGACAATACATTGGTCGCAACCTTACCATAATTTCTTTTCTAATGTAACGATATTTTCTATTGACTAAACTGATTTAATATGGCGAGTGTGAATAGGAGCGTTGGGAGGGAAAGTCCTAGACAGAGGTTCCGGAAAGAGTACCCTAAACCGACGAGCATGTATGAAGAGATTTATGAATGTGGATTGAGAATTGTAGCAAGTGGAACAAAGTAGTATCTGCCTACTCCTATGGCTAAGAGGCGTGACGTTATGTATGTATAGGAGTGCCACAAGCTTACTCCTAAATTAAAATCTGACTTCTTGTGTTTAGCTTTCAGGACAAGATTATGATTAGATCTTAGCCTGAAATAGGATTATTAGTTTAAATAACGCTTCAAGAGTCCATGCGACACTTCAAAACAATTTCATCTTTTAACAATAATTTAGTTTGACACGGTCGTTAGTAAGTATTTTCATTTGTAATCAATCATTGAAGTTATATTTAGTGTAATTATCATCGTGGTTGTGAAATCCCTTGTGTTTTATATATCTTCCTTCAACGGTGGTTTGAATGCAAGAATTGCAGCCGAGCCTCTTGCGATCCCTGCACGTCCAGTTGATCGTGTTTTGATAACGATTGTTGATCCAATACTTGTTATCTTTGAAGATCAGGACCATACTGCCGGTGCGGTGGGAAGGGAGGTAGTAGATCCCTGAAAATATACCCCGTTTAACACCTGGAGGTCTACTCCCAAATCCGAAATCCGAAGTTCGTATCTTATCGTCACTCTTAATCTAATATTAAACACTATTAGTGTGATCGAGACGATACTAGTCGAATTTCCAATTCCGATTTTGCGGGGATAAGACATGGGAAACACTACAGCATAGCTAGATTACTTTCTGTTACTACAAATACAAAATATTATACATGATGGCTCATATCGACTTTCGCCACCCGAATAATCGAAATGGGGGCGGCTTCGGCACGAGTATAAAGACTCTAATGCGAGTCGAGTCTACATGAGCCATGAAGGAAGGTATTAAATGTATGTGGTGGATTTATCAGACAATAGTTTCAGGTTAAAACGGACTGGGATTTTCGGTAGGAATTTAATATGGGGGGCGTGCCGCCCCAACGGGGGCCAGACATGAGTATATTTATAGTGTATTTATTCTACAATGACGTCAAGAGGAGGGGAGTTCGTTTTAAGCAGGAGGGGAACGAGTGACGAAATAAAGAAAAATAAGAACTTTGGTTTAGGCAACAAATAAAACCACCCCCATTACCAGAATACTGTATTTCCAATAGGTATATCGAAAAAATTATAATCTAAAATCTAGCAGGTCCCTACAGCAGAACGCTCGAGAACTATGTAAATAATAAAACAAAAAGTAAGTACATGATAAAAAAACAGAGTAAAAAAAGTTACAACTATCACTTGAGTCTAGAGAGACCAAATAAATCTTTTTCTCTAATAAATCTGCCGTCGTGACATTGCCTCAAACGGGGAGGATCGTGTATGTGTCTTCCTCTGAAGATGGATATATAGTCCCTGCCATCTGCACCCTTGTAGGTGATGACATCAGCTCTGCAGCCATGGACATCTCTGGAGGAGCAGTACCATTGTTTCTTCCCATGGGCTTGGTGGTTCTTCATGTAAAATGTGAATCCGTTGAGAATCAGAAGGCCGGCGCCAGTCCGCCCCGGTATGAACTGAGCTGGCACTGTTAGCAAAACCAGAAAGTTAATACCACAATAAAACGAATACCTTTTATTTATAAACATTTATATTTGGTGTGAAGCCTACATGGTCTTTTAATGACTGCATGGAAACCTCACTACTTTAATTTGCCTTGTTGCTGAGATAAGGATTTAGGGATGAGAGGTTTCATAAATGAATACACAAAACTCGTAAAATCTTTATTTTCTTTCCAGGGACGTAGGGTGAAATAAATAAGATTTCTGTTTTTATTGAAAATAAAATAAAATAAAATACAATTCATCTTAAAACTAGTGTTTAAAATTTGTATTTTTCGCGAAATTTTTCGGATAAAACATTAATTTAAAAAAGTATGTAATGGCACCATGGTTGAAAAAAAAAGTTAAAATCAAAACAATTAAGTCGAGAAGTGAATCCAAACCTTAAAGTAAGATATGATTTCGGGAAAAGTGTTGAAAAATAGTAAGTTATCATTAATTACTAATATGGAAAACAATCTGTCATAGAAAACATAAATAAAATAGTTATATGTTGTATCACACTTCTGATATCATTCTTTGTGTCTAAACAATCTACATAGTTTTCAAACAATTTTGCTCTCTTAGTAAACATTTAACAACTAAATTATTTCGTAAATATACTGCTTAAAAGTTATGAAATATCTGCAGCAACTGACAGACAGACGGATTGACAGATTATCCACTTGCTGGTACCATGAAACATACACACGCAATACACACCAAGATAAACAAGCAACTGTTTAAGATATTGTCGATAAGTTCTAACAGGGATCGAACCTGTTACCACCAGATTCATAGGTCACATTACCACTTGCCTAATCTCCTCGTCTAGATTGATTTCAAGACATGAATGTTATTTCCTTGGTATATCATACAATCAAAAGCAACCAGTTTAATTGAGATGAAATTTTCGACATATTATTTTGATGTAGCTCTTGTCAACAAACATACAAACATGTTTTTTTAAATAAGTACATACTTATTAGAAATCTATGGATCCTTGAAATAAATTCTGGGCAGCAATCCATTCCTTTTGTGGGCTTCCAATATAAAGGCCTAATTTTACAATAGTTATAACCAAACCTAACACTATAACCATAGTGACTGTTAATTACGTTGAATTCTTGCTTATTGATTACTTTATGCCGTACTAAATTGAATTAAATTATGGACAACATTATTATTTAAGAACAAACAGACACACATACTGATACATACATACATACACTGGACAAGAGACGGACGGATGTAAAAGGGCTATATAAATATCAAAATACCTTACTCCACAGTTTCCTGTGAAAGTTTCCTTTCAGCTGTCATTTAATGATATCATACTCTTGCAACTACAGATAGAGTAGCAAGAGTAGAGCAGAGTGGGTATAATAAGCAGAATCTTTCCGTTTTGTTGAATATTCACAATGCTGTTAATCTTTGAAATGCAACTTTGTGCAGTATTTACTGTCACCATTCGTTACTAAGGTTTCTTAGATGTGTAGCCGGTATTCCCTACTAAAATCGTGTAATTCCATTGATACATACATACTTATAGCATACGTATTGCTTCTTGACCTTGACCAAGTTAATTGCTTAAATTTGTGCATATTATTAAAATAAATCACTGTTTCATTATGTGTTTGTAGTTTATCCGATACAGTATTTAGGTAGCTCTGCCCGCAGTTTTCCGATGCTTCCCCAAACATCATTAATACATTAGCTGCCACGCATTGGTACGAGCTATGCTTGTAGCTGGTAGCAGCGTTTTTCAATTTTGTAGCGATACTGCCTACAAACAGTGAACTCCCCTAGGGAGATCTCGGCGCTGAATGCATTAAAATTCATACATTACATACAAACACATTTTTGGAGGAACAAACATACACACACATCTAAAATTCAAGGTGGGTATTTAGTTATTGCAACTATGCATTCTTTTGATCGAATTAGTCGTACAAACGCTATAAAGCGACCACTATCTGTATGTAGTGAGCATTCTGATTATTAGACATACCGTTATATTACCATCATCGTCATCATCATCATCACCTTGTGCAATGCCGTATTGTATCTTGTACAAATAACATGATAAATGGAGTCTGGAATTGAACCAACTGTGTACAATGATAACAAGTTACTTACTTAGAAATACCAGTTTTGTTTTTAGATCTTATGCAATTCTTAAATATACTATATTTAATATGTGAAACTTAAAAACTACTTAATAATGAAAATGATACCAAGAGAGCAAATTATATCTTAACAACAATGTATATTTTCAACATTAATTGAATACAAGTTTTTTTTTTTATAATAGGTTGCACCAATAACACAAAAACAAACAGATAAACCATAGATAAACTAACTCCCTAAAAACTGAAAGGTTGAACTACGTAAACAATGGAAAACAACACGTTTGCCGAAACATCTCTGACTTAGCTGCATGAAAAACCAAAATTGAGGTCTACTACATTGTGCTGTCACTTTAGACGCCTGGTATTTCGTGTTTGGTTCAACATGGAGGTTGGGAAGCCTTCAATAGGCAACTTACGGTCTAAAACTCACCAAGCCGCCGTCAGGATCTGAGGGTTGAAACCCCAAACAGGGGAAAAGCGGGAACCAAAACTAACCTTACTCACTTCACTTTCTAACATCATTTTCTCTAATTTAACACCTCGTAACGACAAGAAACTTCACATAACCAACACAGCACTCATCTAAGATACACTAAAACCAAATTTGAATGAGATATTACAGAAAATGTTAAACAAAACACCAAAAACAAATTTGACATTGCAAAGCTCTTACGATAACACTTAAAGCTAACACTCGCGGCGTGATAATTGAACACTCAAGGGTCCCATATCGGCAATAATAACCGCGAAAAGCTTAATCTCAACGCATATAGCGGAAATAAATCTAATAACAATGTAAAACAACAATATTTGGCATCGAGAGTTATTTTGACATTTGACGTTTTGTATGCCCGTGCCAAAGCCAGACATAGTTTTTAAAAATTGACTTGGATGCAAGACTTTTAGGTTAACCATGTGCAAATTTGTCAGAAAACATTCAGTGAAAGTCTAATTTGATGAAACAACGCATGTTGTATCATAACGTTCATAACTAGCAATTTAGACCGGCAGTTATAAGAACCTTTAGATGTACTTTAAAATACTCGAGGAATCGTTTTGGAAGTTTTGCTGCCATCTTGTAAACAATTGTGGAACTAAGATGGCCGCCAAATGGCTCTTTTCTATTGATTTTTAATTACTTTAGTATTTACCGAAATGGTTTGCATCTTTGAAATTTTACTAGGTAAACATAGAGTTTTTAATCTATTAAATCGGAATTGATCAAAGATACTGTTTTGAAAGATAAATGTAAATGTCCATGTTTTATAATATTTGTACATAGTGCTGCCATCTAGTGCGAGATTCTTAGACTTTTACGCGACCTCATTGCGCTTCTAAGCCACAATCGAGAACCATTATTATTCTAGCTGGCAAGAACGTTGTAGAACGTGGAATGTAGATGGCGCTATAATAAATATGGTACTTGCTTTGAAAAATCCTCCGTAGATAGCACTAAAATCAATTACTAATGCCGATGAATTACGTGTGGCGCCTCGCGCTGGCGGCTGGTACCTAGTAGTATTATAAGCGTGGTCTTTGGGTTACCTTAGGCTCTGTCTACCCCGTAAGGGATAACTATGTAGAGGTTAATATCGGCCAGGGGGGAAGGGGTTCGGGATTCCACCCCGAAAAGTTCAGATTTTAACATTCATAGAATTAAAATAAATTTGACCTCCCCCCCCATGCTAAAACCTGGCTTCGCGCGTGATATCGGTCCTGCTTGCATACAAGTAACACTTGCTAGGGGCACTGCAAGTAACCTTTGAGGCCGGTCGAGGGAGCCCTTTCACCTCTTCAGGCGTGTATCAACAAATCAAACAATTTATGTCGTTTACGTCAAAGGCCCCATGGGGACTGTTCTGTAGCGGTAACATAACGACCCTTATGTTTTAATGCCGATGCCTGGGAAGTAGCCAATTGCTGGATGACTAACTTGTTTCAAAACACGAACCGCAGGTAAGTGTTTATTAAAGTTACGAATCCAGCAATCTTAAAGTTACGAATCAAGCCTCCTCCTTAGAACTCCACAATGAACGACAACTTGCCACCTACATCCACAGGTTTAACGCACCCCCTATGTCGGTCCACCGAGGAGGCCTGCCATCGCTGCGTCTTCTAGTTTCGTCGCCACTCGAGAACCTTTCTACTTAGACTGTCATCTGTTCTACGAGTGATAAGGCCTGCCGATTGCCACTTCGACTTACCTATTCTTCGAGCTACTCGTATGTCCACAAACTGGATATTAAATACTTACTTATGTTTCGCATTAATTTCGCATAGGTATACCTTAACCCGTCAAGCGTCCAAGCTACTAACTTTTTCGGGCGGGAAATGTCCTAGGGACTGCATTATGCAGGCCCTAAAAAAAGGCCGAAAAAGTTAGGGACTACTGTAGTCGCTTGGACGCTTGACGGGTTAAAGCACGTCATGCAAATTGCATACGTTTGGGTATAAATAGTTACTCCGTCTGCGGAGAATTCGCTTAGCGCTATCCCGCGGCAGCTATGCAATTTTCCGGGATAAAAACTATCATATGTCCTTCCCCGGGATTCAAACTATCTGTATACCAAATTTCAACTTAATCTGTCCAGCGGTTCAAGCGTGAAAAGATAACAGACAGACAGTGTTACTTTCGCATTTATAATATTAGTAGGCAAGTAAGGATTTATGTGTAGGCTTCATTCAGATGCTATCCAAGCTGGTCTGAGAGCAAAGAAAAAACATAGAATGTACCTATTACTTCTCTTCCCGGGCAGATGGTACAAGCCCATCGAGGGAATGGGCGAAAATCATAGGAATCATGTTACAGGCGATGCGGCTAGCAACCCATTACTATTTTGATTCCATTTTCCATCTATACCTAGCCCCACAATCTTGCTAAACGTGGCGTCTTGTCACCTTACGATAAAGACGTGATTTATGTATTGTATTGTGTATTCAGATGCTGTTACTATTTCTCCTCTCAGCGACCGGTTCAAACTTCCAGAATACCAACACAAAAAATCAATTCATTTCCCCTATGAGAAACTTCTGGGCGCGCAATTTCGCACATGTGGCACCATCTTCGGATGTGAGGATAAAATTATGATTGGTGAGAGCCTTCACTGATTACACTTATCAGGCCAGTCGGCTTTATTAATGATCGGTGCTTAATTCGCGTCTGGATACGTTTCCATTATCATACATACATGAGCACGGCGAAACTCTGAAATCAGCTAGCGACACCAATATTTCCGGACCAACAACTTCTTCAAAAAACGAGTATAATCTTTTTGTAATGGCCGGCAATGGCAATGCACTCTTAAGCCTCCTGAGTTCATGTGAGATCTTAAGTGTTCATTGAGATCACCACTATGATCGTTAGTCGTCTATCATTTAAAAAAATATACCTACTTTGTCGGTTTGCCTAACGCAGAAGTAAATATTAAAAAGTATTGGATTTTTTATGGCGTTCTGACATACTTATTCATGCAAATTAAACTTAGCCTGCTTGGAGCCACACTACGAGCACCCAATAGATTTTATTTCGTGAAAATGAGGTCGAGAAAAAAAAGACAATAGTTTCAAAACGATTTAAAATTTATCTCTTAAGATTGAAGTCCACGCCAACAGCTTTTAAAAGGAGGTAAAATGTCTGAACCAATTTCAAGACGTCCTTACCAATACAAAACTACATCGCCGGCAACTTTTATCCCTGCAAAATGGTCCCGCAGACTTAGTCGAAGACGGGCAACAATGTCTATATGTAACACCCTTGCTCCATGACATGTCCCAGCACAGTAAGGCCGGTGTGGCGGCAGCAAATGCAGAGCAACTCAAACGTCACAAATATG
The DNA here is from genome assembly GCA_949127965.1 of Pandemis corylana. Taxonomy (NCBI): domain Eukaryota; kingdom Metazoa; phylum Arthropoda; class Insecta; order Lepidoptera; family Tortricidae; genus Pandemis; species Pandemis corylana. Next base: position 3,456,003 of record OX421859.1, on the reverse strand, counting down.
CAGCTCTTGGGGAGGGCTACATTTTTGCGCCGTTTGGCGTTGAGACCTTTGGGCCGTGGGGCCCAGGCGCGCGAGATCTTTCCAGGGAAATATCTACGCGCCTGATAGATGCTTCCGGTGACTGGGCTGACTGCTATTTTGGGCAAAGAATTAGGCTCGCGATTCAACGCGGCAATGCTGCCAGCCTTCTGGGTACAATGAGCAGTGACAGTGACCTGGGAGGGGTGTTTTATTTTTAGTTTAAATTAGGCTAGGTTTAGGTTAATTTTGTACATAGTATTTAGTTAATTTTTTAATTTTTAATGTACAGTCTTAATGCAATTTTTGTTTACTATAAGAAATGTTTGAAAGTTAAATATCTATACGAAACGTTTACTACTATGTACTAACCATGTCGTGAGCAAATACCATGTATTCTAGCGCTCGCGGGACCAGCAAGATAAAGGCTGTGCAATTTCCGCTAAGCTTTTTCACCTACTGCTCGCACGGTACAGCGAGTATAAAAAGTATCTAGTACGTTTTTACCCTGATAAACTACTTGAGACTTGCTAGTGTAAAACTAGTATTACCGCCAGAGCCTCTAGTGCGGTGTTTTGCAAACTTCTTTATGGTCCCCTATCATGAAAATGTTTGAAAAAAGACCTAGTATGCAAACAAATATCGCAACATTTTTTTTCATGTAGGCATCTTTTTGCATACGTACATACATAAATCACGTCTTTATAGGGTAGACAGAGCCAGCAGCAAAACCTAAAGGCCACGTTAAGCAGTGAGCGTATACATAATCTAAGTGGAAAAGGGGAATCAAAATAGTGATGGGTTGCTAGCCGCATCGCCTAATGACGACGAAACGAGCAAGTGGGTCACCTGATGGTAAGTGATCACCACTGCCCATAGACACCCGCAACCCCGGAGGGATTGCAGATGCGTTGCCAACCTAGAGGACTAAGATGCATTGCCTCTTGTGCCCGCAATTTCCCCGGCTGTCTTACTCTCCACACCGGAACACAGCAGTGCAAGCACTGCTACTTAGCGGCAGGATTAGCGAGTAAGATGGTGGTAGCGATCCGGACGGACCTTGCACAAGGCCCTACCACCCGCAAAAATCCTAAGATTATCGCCTATTCCCTTGATGGGTTTATTTTATTTATGTTGCAAACAAATATTGCGTCCATACTGGTCTGGGAGCAAAGAAAAAACATAGAATGTACCAGTTGCTCCTCTTCCCGCGCAGATTATAAAATGCTTTTGAGGAAACGGGCGAAATTCTTAGGAATCATGTTATAGGCGATGCGGCTAGCAACCCATCACTATTTTGATTCCTCTTTCCATATACGGCTACAATCATGCTACGCTTTAAGTGTTGTTACCTTAGCCTCTGCCTACCCCGTGAGGGATATAGACGTGATTTGTGTATTTGTATGTGTTAGAAGAACCAAAAAATCGAAATATCGAATCGGCGAAAATCATAGAAATCATGTTATAGACGATGCGGCTAGCAACCCATTACTATTTTGATTCCATTTTCCATCTATACCTAGCCTCACAATCTTGCTAAACGTGGCCTGTAGGTCTTGTCACCTTAGGCTCTGTCTACCCCGTATGGGAGACGTGATTTGTATGTGTATTGTGTAGAAGAACCAAGTAACCGACAAAGCCGAGCAAATTGCAGTGGGCGGGGCCCATGGCACATGGAACCGACGGCGTTACGGCCGTAAGGTTCTAGAGTGGCGACTGCGTGCCGGAAGGTGGATTGTGGTGTCTCCCGCAAGGACGGACGATCTACCAGGGTCACTATGAGGATAGTCAATGAAAATCAGAGTCTGGATACTTGTTGTATTAAAGTTGATAAAGTTATTTACAACTTGTAACACCACATCCATTCACTAATACTACAAAACAGCATTCACGGGCGAACAACAAACACACAAGGATATTAGTTCCCAGCGGCGCCAAGAGATGGCGCCACAAGGCAAATTAGATGGCGCTAACGTTTGGTTCCCCTGAATCATTGACCCTCGATGCATGTTTGCTGTGTATTCATTCCAGTAGAGACTAACACAAGCACGCTATGCGATTTCACCCTGTTGAGACGTTTTAGTGTCTAGTGTTAGCTATTTAGCGAATAAATTCCCGTAACAGTGAGTTGCGTTATTGCTTCGCCTCCTTCGCCGCTTCCCCGCGTTAAAGTGGCGCCCAACGTGGGGCCCGTCGTGACGTCAGCTACGTACTACGAGATTCGTAGAGCGTCTACACCGTGCTACGCGCGCTACGGTTCCTGCTTCTGTGCTACGCGCGACACGACGACCTATTCATAAACATTTAATGAGTGGAAGAAGCTTCGGAGACGCGAAGAAAACACCAACTTACGTTACGCGTTCCGGCCGCACGACTACTGTTAAAATAAAAACGAAACCTACCAGTATGATGTCACCGGAACAATTTCAACAGCTCCTGGATAAGATAGCCCCTCCATCAACACCTGCAAAGGGCTCATTCACCAACTGCAACTACAGTTATGATGGCTCGAAGGATGCCGAGGTAGTTGAAGCATTTCTGTCAGCTGTAAAAACTTTTAAACGATCTGCCGACATCGGTGATTTAACAGCGCTGGACGAGCTACCGATTCTACTAAAAGGTGAAGCTGGCGTCTGGTGGCTAGGTGTGCAACGCGACGTGTCTTCGTGGCAAGAATTCGAAACACGTCTACGGGAAAATTTTGCTCCTACACGTGAACCATACTTGCTGTACTTCGACATTACCCAAGAGAAACAGCCTCAAGGGATGTCAACTGAAGACTTTGTGCGGCGCAAGCGTATGTTATTTTCCCAATTACCAAAGCCCGGCCACGTAGAAAGCCAACAACTAGACATGATCTATGGACTACTACACCTAGAAATCAGAGAGAAGATTCCACGCGCTGTAGTACGAGATTTTAAGGATCTTCTGAAGGCTGCTCGTGCTGTTGAGCACGTTCTCAATGAAAAAGAAGATGTAGTGGCTTCAAGAGGTGCACCACCAAGCGAACACAGGCTAGATGCCCGGTCAGCACCCATGCGCAAGACACGCTGCAGATTCTGCAAGAACTACGGCCATCTGACTGAGAACTGCAGAAAACTATCGGCACGCAAGGAAAATGTAATAAAAACAGCTCCTGAAACTGAAACCGTGGAAGCAGTTACTCATTTTCCATCACCATCTCTACCAAATAAGCTCAAATGTTACGGTTGCGGTGCTCCTGGCGTTGTAAGGAGTAACTGCCCGACATGTCATACAAATAGAGGTCAAAGGAACCCACCGGAAATCGGATTTTGTTCAGTGGATACTTCCACCGATGCCAGAGACCGGCCGATCATTTATGTGGACATCGGCGGTACACCTGGTACCGCCTACCTGGACACGTGCGCTAAATCAAGCATCGCTTCTTACTCCTTGTATTGCCAGTTACAAAGAAGCGGGTACGCCTTCAAGGAAGTGGGAGTAGGAATAACCCTAGCAGATGGTGTCCAGAAACGGCAGAACGTACTGGTCACCCAGGCCCCAGTAACGGTCAACCGACGAACCGTGATGACTACCTTTTTGGTTCTGCCAGAGTCACGCTCAAATCGTACCCTCCTTGGAGTCGGATTTATACAAGACGCCCACATTGTGCTCAATTTGCCCCAATGCACCTGGCACTTCGTGGATGAACCTTTTGAAGTGTTCGAGCTCTATGAAGAAGGCTTCGTGAATTTTTGCGAAGTGGGGGTTGCTACTATGACAAACGACGACGTCACATTGTCACCTTCATTACCAGAAGAAAGCATCACCGAAACTTCTTTCATGCGTCCATACGGCCCTCTAAAGCGCTTGGACCTGTCTTCTCCACCACAGTCTACTGCGAAAAGGTCCTGTGCTCGGTTCCCAACTAACTATTCACCAATTCTCAATGCGCTCTATAACGACGCCGTGACTAGTCTCCACAATTACGACGAAGAGGACGAGTTAAATGAATTCGACCGAGCACTCTTTCCAACGACGTCGATATTATCGATAGATATACAAGCATTGGAAGAAGGCAATTTGGAAATTTGGGAAGAGAACCACAAGAAGGCTTTCGTAAAACTTCGCGAACTCTTGGTCCCCCCCCGGGTACTCACCCAAGCCGATCACACCAAGCCTTACGCTATAACCGATGAAAGCAGTTACGCTTTCGGTGCAGTTCTGGTGCAGGGGGAGGGAGACAAAGGACACCCCGTAGAATATGCGAGTCGCCTATTAACGAAGTCCGAGCGCAACTACTCCACGACGGAGCGGGAAGCTCTTGCTGTTGTTTGGGCGGCCGACAAGTCCAGAGGCTACCTACGAAGGTTCGCCAAGACGAATAATCCATCCTGTCCCACTCGTCGAGGCGACTTCACGGACAGAGGGGGAGAGCTGTAACACCACATCCATTCACTAATACTACAAAACAGCATTCACGGGCGAACAACAAACACACAAGGATATTAGTTCCCAGCGGCGCCAAGAGATGGCGCCACAAGGCAAATTAGATGGCGCTAACGTTTGGTTCCCCTGAATCATTGACCCTCGATGCATGTTTGCTGTGTATTCATTCCAGTAGAGACTAACACAAGCACGCTATGCGATTTCACCCTGTTGAGACGTTTTAGTGTCTAGTGTTAGCTATTTAGCGAATAAATTCCCGTAACAGTGAGTTGCGTTATTGCTTCGCCTCCTTCGCCGCTTCCCCGCGTTAAAAACTACGTTTTACACGAGAGCTGGAGAGCGACTTTTTACACAAGAGCTGAGGAACGACTGCCGGAGCGGGCGCTTGGTCCCGCTAAACCCAGCTAAAAGGAATTTGCTGACACCGCTCATATCCTAGTGCACTTGCACTGTGATATGAAGGCGTAGTATGTCCCTACAGGTCTATGTCCACCAGTAGACGCCTCCCAGCTAGTATGATGATGATACTCGTTTGGGGGGCGTTCAAGTATTACGTAACGCAATTTGAGTTACAGAGTGGGGGGGGGGGGAGGGGGGGGGGGGGCTTCTTACAACACGTTACGTAACGTTTTCTTTTTTTAAATAAAAAAATATGAAATTAAAACTGCCAAGTTAACAAACTACGCATGTATTGCGGGTTAAACATCTCTTGTTTTATTTAGTATTATTACCGTAAAGGCGATTAAAACTATAACAAGGATATTATAGCGACTTTCTTGTACTTTGCGCAACATAAATTTTGACACTTTTGGGTAAAAGTGTTAGGTACCTACGTAACGTTTAGAGGGGGAGGGGGGGGGGGTGTACAGAAAAACGTTACGGCGCGTTACAAGGGGGGGGGGGGAGGGAGGGTCAAAAATCTTCAATAATTGCGTTACGTACCTAATACTTGAACGCTCCCTTGGTCTATAGTTACAGAAACTTCAATCTTCGGTCATGCCGTGTCGTCCTAGTTAACTGGCAACGTGGAAACAGTACCGTTCGGTCGGTAATCTTTGGTATAACGGTACACGACGTACATATGAATTTGCTTTTCATTCTATATTAATATCGTAGGGTTCGCCCGAGGCTGCGCGTGGCTAAGCTGGTTCAATCGATTGGTATAGGCAGTGGTAAGAAGGGTTAAACTTATGTTAGTATGCTTATCTTTGTCTGTCACTTTGATATTTGGATTTGTCAGACACAGACAAAACAAAATTGTACACAAAGTCACTTTCTGCCGTCTTTCCTTCAGTACCTGTGTAACTATGTAATGAATATTTGCTTAGCTTAGGTATTTTAACTTACGTATCGGAGATTAATGCCTTCATTAATAAAGTGATTCAATATCTCGGGGAATCACTTATTTCTCTTGCGATAGCAGAAAAATAATTCTTCGCATCACCGACGGGGTCTCGGACGACAGCAAAGCAATATATAATCTAATGATACTATCGGTCATGTAATGATAATAATTATATATAGTGTTGCGTAACTTGAAATCCCAAGCGCGCACTTCACCGCGTCTCGCGTAGGTACGTATCGTAAAGAGATCCGAGAAGGACGTGGGGGAGCCTTATTATTTATTTACTTGCCTACCTATTACATTGCTGGTAAATTATTAGATGTTTTTGTAGAGGGCATACCTTTTATACTCTTTTGACATTTATACTCAAAACTATTGTCCGTGAATTCGGCGCTGAATTATAATTAGAAGGGTTGTAACAGAGGCCATCTTAGCGATTGTCATATTATTCTAGCCATAGCCATGTTATTCTATAACAACGCGCATAAATAAACTTCCGTTACAACTCCGCGAAAAAATTGCACAGGCGGAGGCGAAGGCACGATTTCTGGCGGAACTTCCGCAGTAACGGAGGCGGAGAAGAAGTTCCCTAACAACCCCAATAATTTGTATCACAGGCAGCTTGACTTTTCCTGGCACTTTAAGGATGATCCGTAGAGATCGAAACGCGCCAGTGTGTTGTGCGGTGTAGGGGATGGTTACGTTAGCGGGATTTATGTTTTATGTGGCAGCAAAGGGTGTTTTTCATTTATTTATTCATCTTTTTAGGGTTCCGTACCTCAAAAGGAAAAAACGGAACCCTTATAGGATCACTTTGTTGTCCGTCTGTCCGTCCGTCTGTCAAGACCCTTTTTCTCAGGAACGCGTGGAGGTATCAAGCTGAAATTTATATCAAATACTTAGGTCTACTGCCCCTTGGAGCTGTGAAAAAATCAAAATTCTAAGCCAACGCAATCAAAAGATACAGCCGTTTATGCCGCAAATTTCCGCAAATTTTCAACTCTCAAGGGAATCAAAACCTACAAGGTAGTTCCCGTGAACGCAGAATTTTGAAATTTGGTATGAAGGTAGGTCTTATAGCACAGATTAAAGAATAATTGCGAAAACCGTAAATGTGTATGTATGTCTGTATATAGCAGTGACCAATATAAAGTAACCCCACACTGCGTACATTTTGCTTTGGAGCAGGGCTCTGCTTACACTGGTTTTATATATTTATAGATAATGATACGGAACCCTCGGTGCGCGAGTCCGACTCGCACTTGACCGGTTTTTTGTATATAACATGACAGTTGTTACCATAGCGTTACATAAGATACTTAATATTAGATAATTATACGCTAACCTAAACCTAAACTAAACATCCTGCATCCTTTCTAGCACTCTCTTCTATTCCATCTCCAACCTAGCTATCTTGGTCGCAAACAGATCACACTGGGGGGCTGCTGCGAGCAACCACGTAAAACATACTGTATTTCGTACAGACTTGGCTATCTTGCGCGGGAGTCGTGTACACACGTGTAGCGGAGTAGCAAGTTAAATGTTTTTTTAATGCCGTGAAATAAGGAAGTTGCAATTAAGTGCACGTTAAACAGAGGCAGTACCAAACACAGCGGTACTACGAGTACATATTGACTGTCGTCAAACAGTCGGCCGGTTTCGCCCGGGCCCGCGCGTTCCATCGACCAGTCAAATAGCGGGACTAATAACAGCGACAACAGGGAGCTAAGACAGGCTAGAAGAGGAGTGGACCTGGAAACATTTTATAAAAAAAAAAAAAAAAAAAAGAATTATCTGATGTAAACCTCAACTTTCTCAGCGGCAGTACGACGTAAGCAGGGTGTTACGTTCTGGAAGAGTAGTAAACCTGGAATGAATAAATACTTTGCATATTATTATTTTACAGTTTCAATGAGAATAATAATTATGCCAATAATCGAGATGACACTTATTTAAAAATCATAGTTCTTCAAGCAACAAAATGAACAAAAAATATTTACCTTGTTACTCTGCTACTCACGTGCATGATATAATATATTTCACACAGGCTTGGTTATTTTGCACGTGAGTAGTAGCAAGGTAAATATTTTTGGTTCATTGAAATGGACCTCCGCAAAGTAACGCCTGATACAATAAAATAATAAAAAACTCCTTCAAGCGCTGATTCAAAAAGCTGCATCGGCCGGGAATCGAACCCGGGCCGCCCGCGTGGCAGGCGAGCATTCTACCACTGAACCACCGATGCTTGTTTAGTTACAGTGAATTGGTAAAGTGTATTCGACATAGAAAGGTTATACGAAGATGCGCAAGAGATTGCAAAAGCGTAAAAAACGTGACCTTTCACATAAATCACGTTAATATCAGCACAGCTGTGTATACGCAAGAAGCGTAAGAATTAGGTAACTAAGTACGAGTATACGTAGGTAATTGTCTTATTTTTTCCAGACTCTACGTATCTTTAAACGTTTTCATGGCAACTTTAACTACAGATGCAGTGGCGTAACTATAGGGTGGCAGGAGTGGCATAATGCCACGGCCCCCTAGCTCTACGAGGTCCCGAACTGGCTTGGTTTGGAGCACAGAAGGGACGATGATGCACTTCTTTACATTGAGGAAGGAGCCCCATCTGACGAATTTGCCGCGGGCCCCAGGCGTTATAGTTACGCCACTGTACAGATGCCAATTGTTTAAACAATGGTCTAAGTAGGTATTTGGTAAAGAAATAAAAACGTCAAATGTGAAAACTTTGGGTAATCCATAGACTTTGTTCTACTTACGTAGGTGATTGCAACAATAATGAATAATTATTTAATGACGCCTGCGCGCGTGGTCATCAATATTTTTTATACTTACAGCAGTAGTTTTTGTTTCATATTTTCATCATACCGATCGACGAGCACGTATGTATGGATGAAGCGAAAGAGGTATAGTCTGTATTGGGGTAAATTCGAAATTGGGGGAATTCCGAAAATCGTGGACATCCACTAAACGAGGAACAATTCCATAATCTGGCAACGCTTATCTAAAAGCCAAAGACATTGAAGCTTCTAGGTAAAGATTATGTAATTGTTCCCCATTTAGTGGATATCCACGAGTTTCGAAATTCCCCAATTTCGAATTTACCCCAATGCACTATATGTCAGGATCGTAGCAAGTGGAACAAACTAGTCTTTGCCTGCTCCTAAGGGAAAGAGGCGAGACGGTAGCTATGTATAGGTATGTATATGTCATCACTCGAGTGAACATTAATAGAAGAGCCAAAGTTGTAATCATTTTCACACGTAAGCATACTAATATAGGTACAGCCTGTTTCTTGTTGAATCAAAAACTTTTGCATCTATTAGGTACATTGTTATGGTTATAACACTGAGAACAGATATATATAGGTACTTATAAAATAGTTAATGAGCCCGGCATACTAGTAATGAAGCTCTTCCAGCATAATTGTCTCAATAATGAAACAAAGCAATAATTGAGGCGGATGCCGTTCTGCTGACAATGTAGTTAATAAACAGAACGCTGGCTTGAATCAACAATACCTATACCTATGTTTAGTTAACCATTTATTTGAACTGTTATTTTATTATATTTATACGCACGGATAGTACCATCAGCTAAATACGTAGTCTGCCACTCTAAGATTAATAACATTAAATTTAAACATTTAAAAACCACCCACGTATTAATCGAGTAATATATAAGTCAATAAACAATTTTATGCCATTATAAATTATAAAATCTACGCAGAAACTGCTGAACCGATTTTTACCAAACACGATTAAGAACCAATGCAAGGCTGTTTGTCTGATCGGACTTTGCTTTTGTTTACTGTACTTGCTTTTCATCCATTGCACATGAAACGTGTACATGTACACAGTCTGGGAGTTTTAAAATACCATTAGGGTTGGCTATCTCCCTCACTTGGGCGATTCAAGCATCAAACCCATAAGAGTGAGTGAGACACTGTTCTGTAGCCAAATTTCAAATCAATCCGAACACTGGAAGTGATAGAAATTTTGGAATACCTAAACCGAACGTAGCTATGCTTACTAGAGATGGGCAGACTACTTGCCGATTAGTCGGCATTATTTGTAGTCGGCGACTATCCGGCAAAAAGTGACGACTAGTCGGTTGATGTTTATTTTTTAAAATAGGGTGAATAAATAAAACCACGGTGACTAAATTAAATTTGTTCTAAAGCAATGATCGTTGCTACGTACGTTAGCAAAAGTACGGTTGGGTGAAATGAATGTAGCCAAATTAGTTACATTTGATTCATTCATTTATTTGTATTTGTAAATTACATTATATTTTTATGTCAAAACATAAGAAAGTAACAAAAAGATCGTCAATCGTAAACAAAGTAAAAACAATAAGGTAAGTTAAGTACAGTAAAATAATACATACAAAAAATAAAAATCAGAAATCCACTAATACAATCAAGAAATAAATGTCAAATTCAAAGTGGTTAAGAATAAAAATATAATAAAATTATGCAATAAAATGCGATAAAATTTCAAACAGTACAAATTAAAAATTAAAATAAAAAACAATATGGTACAAAGTACACACGAAACATTCAATGTCAAGGAAAAATCATTTCACTATACTCTTGACCCACAAGTATGTGCGAACGCTGTCAATTAGTCGAAGGCGGGCAATTTTATCCGAACGGCTGCAAAAACAATATGAGTTGACAAGCTCCCAAAATGATCGGCAATGCCGACTAGTTGGCCGGCATTCGGCATTTTCGGAACCAACTAGTCGGATAATCGGTTTAACCCGTAGTCTCCCCATGCTTACTTACGAACAGCGTCAGATGAATATAGAATCTTGTGAAAACATGCCTTTAAAGTTATTTCCCTTCTAGAAAGTTCTATATTGGCGTGCGCCAGCAAACAGAGGCTGATTGCAACGGATGCAAGCCTTGCGCTTGATCCGTACAAATTTGACTTTAATCCGATTAACGATCTCCATGTAAACTGGCGGGCTCATTACATCGTCATCACCAGTCTATACACGCCCCGCTGCTAGGCACAGGCCTCCTCTCAGAATGAGAGGGCTTGGGCTATAGTTCCCTAGCGGGCCCAGTGCTGATTGGGAACTTCACACACACCATTGAAATGCTTCGATGTGTGCAGGTTCATTCACGATGTTTTCTTTCGCCGAAAAGCTCATTGTAAATTTCAAGTATTGCACATAATTTCCGAAAAACTCAGAGGTGCGAGCCCGGGCCCGAACCCACGATCTCTGCTTGACAGGCCACAGGTCAAAACACTAGGTGTTTTAGGGCTCATTACAGGATCCTTACTATTTCAGACTCCTGTGAGACAAACATCCATGCATAAATAAAATCCCTTAGGGGAGACCGAGGCGAGTTGAGACAGATGTGAGTTGATACAAAGCCGATTTCTCTGCACCAATGACAGTTAACGAGGTCACAACTTCACACAAACTGTGGAGTGTCGAAAGAGCAACGAATTAGCGAAGTTACCAGCCCGATAAACTGTCAAAATTCAGAGAAATCGGCTTTGTATCAACTCACCTCTGTCTCAACTCGCCTCGGTCTCCCCTACCCTAAGATATCCAGACCTAAAGGCCACGTTTAGCATGATTGTGGGCGTATATATGAGTGCTAGCCGCGTCGCCTACAACATGATTCCTACCTAAGATATTTTGCCCACCAAGCATAGAAGCATATGAGACCAAGGAATCGATTTTTGAAGTCACTCCCCTAAAAATACCACCTGAAAAGAGTAAAAAACTGTCTTCCTGAATGAGGTCCAGGTTTGTCTTGCTGCCTCACTCACTTTTATGGGTTTCATACTTGAATCGGCCGAATATAGGTATCCGAAACCGAATATCGTGTCAAGAACTCACGTACTGTACTCTTCCATGTAGGTTTGGGAGTAAAAAAAAACATAGAATGTACAGTACAGTCAAGTGTAATATGTACCTATCTAGTCAACGTTTCAAAAATAAGTACTAAACATCTCTTACACCGGCATAATAAGGTCGTGGGACATATTTTTGAGATGTTCGTATCGATACTTATTTTTGCACTTGACCATACCAGTTGCTTCTCTTCCCGCGCATATATAGTAAGCCCATCTAGGGAATAGGCGAAAATCTTAGGAATCACGTTATAGATGTTGCGGCTAGCAACCCATCACTATTTTGATTCCCATTTCCACCTCCGCAAAGTAACGCGTGATTCAATAAAATATTGAGAAGCGAAAGTGGTGAATTGTGCGATTAAAATGTGCTAATGGCGTCTTTAAATATTTGCACGCTCAACTCTCATTCATTTCACACCAATAAATACATGTCATATGCGTCAATTGAGTCCCTATGTGAAAATTATTCGAGTGAATAACTCATATTTGAGCGTTAATTTTGTAGCAATATGTAGCACCTATTTCCGTGCGAATTAAAATCAACATTCGTTACCGTGGTTTTAACGGTGCATTTTATTATGTAACCAAGAAGCTTAGAGTGAAACCGCTCGTACATAAATGAATAGTCGTTTTTGACTATAGTCTTTCCAATCATTTATTTTCTCGATGACAGAATGTAGTTTGAAGTTATAGTGTTGTGACCTAGTAAGTGATCAGTAGATACGATATCGATCCAATTTTATTATATATACGAGTAGTTGAGAAGTATTCAGCTATGGAGCCAATAAAACAACCGACTTGAATGCTAATTTATTACTAAGCGTGCAAAATGGCCGAATGACAGTGTGTTTGTAATGAATAAACTAAAAACTACTGGACAAACAAAAAATATTTCACCATTAAAATGCTACATTATTCCTGAGTAACATAGGCTATTTTTTATCCCGGTAAAAAATTACAACTTGTACAAAGTCGCAGGAACACGTCTAGTTCAATATATACAATACCGATAAAATATCGATATTTCAATCATAACATCACTATTTGCATTCCCATAGAACGTAACTTTATTAAAATGTTTATTGTTTATCGTACTTTAAAAAGTTATTACTGCATATCTTGACTCAATTTGTCTTAGATGCATATTATATGGGATCAAGGAACAAAATTAGGCAGTCGTCATATTTTTTAAACCTCGCATTTAAAAGTTATTTTTTGCCTAAAAAGCGCAGTTACATTCTACGGGAGCTGTCATCGAGAAAATAAATGATTGGAAAGACTATAACGAATTTTGATGTGCTAGTGAGCAAAGTAGTTTTTTGTCGTACTCGCGCAGCATTTTACACAACAGTCTTTTCCAAGAAATCAAACGCTTATCTGCGTCTTTACTGCCTATAATTTTTTATTCATCAGTTTAATCACTACACTACTACTGTACTATTTCGTACAGAGCTCCGAGACGAAGCTCTCGGGACTGCAATAGACATCGCCCAAAGTGCGGCGACATGCCGACCTTGTTTTAGTCAGTAACTTATTTGAACGGGCGAGAAAACTTAAGCTACTAGTTCAGGCAAAAACTAAATGCTCCCTCAGAGGCAGGAGACCCTGAAAGGCTCCAAAAGGTACACTTTATAGCACACTAAGGTATATCATAAACCTGCTAAGTTTCGGGCAAAAAATACTCCGGTCGTAATTCGCGATCGGAATTTGGGGCAAGAAAAGTTTTGACACTTTTATCTTATCTGTATCGGGGGATGGAATTGTTTTAGCAGAAAAGGATGGAGGGATTATGGTCGAATAATTATTTTTGGCGAGAAAGAGGCAATAAAAATAGGTCAAAGCTAAAATTACTTTTAGCTAAGTAGTAGTAGTTTTTAGCTAAAATTAATTTTAGGTTATTCTGCCGGCGTTTGTTTCTTGGACGCTACAATTTTAACGTTTTTAAATCAAGACTCGACTCGAAGAGCGTGATTAGGTACTTGTTAGGCAAGCATGCTCCATATTAGACTACATCTTCGCTTACTACTGTCAAGAATTTGTGCTTAATGGTTATGAGCTGTCATCTTCAACATTATGTTCAGTTAATACACATCCCACTTCTGGGCATAAGGTTCCTTTCAAAATATCAGGGCTTGGGTTGTAAGGACGACGTAGTGAGAATTGGGAACTTCAGGATGCGATATTTTCTTTACCAACGAAAATAGACTCGGTGTAAATTTTGGAAATTCCGACGAAACTTCAAAAGCTGAAGCGAAGCGACAATGTCATAAATATTTATGAAAATCTGTCAATTTCATACACTTCTATCTAACAGCGCTTTCAAGGACTGTTATAGATATAAAAAATCACTAAACAATGATTACGAATCACAGTCATCACGAGGGGTACGGCTGTCATTTTAGGAGCACATTGACATGGATTTTAGTGCTATGACTTTGAATAAGCTTATAGTCATTGATTAGGACTTTTGAAGACAGATAACACACTGTTACCCCAAAATACTAGTGTTCCTTACCCTTACGTACGGTAAAAAAATTAATTGTTGCGCATACATGGAACGTTGTCTTAGTGATATGATTCTTGTTAGTGTTTAAAATACGTTACTAAAGTTTGCCAATGTCAATATGACATCGTTCCTAGTGGCTCAACAATTAAGGTTGTCGACGGTACTAGAACTTTCGTCTGTGCCTAATAACGGTAATAAAGAAACAAACTTAGCCTCTTCCACGCAGACTAACATTTGTCCTGAACATTATTTTCGGGCCACTTCTGCTCTTAACTGGCAAAAACAGAGTTTACGACGGCACGTGCTTACGACACTTGTAGATAACACGCACGAGTCAGTCTTCAGTTGGTTTCATATTTCGTTTTCATTTTATGTCTCGACTTGAATAGTTGGTACGTTTGACGACTTAGCTGGTATAGACTGGCCGCTTAAATGAGTCCCCGTCCGCGTGGCACAGGGGCGCGGGAGAGGACGACAGGGGACCTCTCTCGGTGCGGGTGGGTAGTGCGCCTGCCGCCCGCACCTCTCTCAGCCCCCTTTGTCTTCCCACCCCGCGCCTCTGCACCGCGCGGGCCAGGACTGATATATAAGCGGTCGGCCTATAGTGACATTTGTTCCTGAGTCATGGATGTTTCTATTTATTAAGTACCATGTATTTTTGTATATATGTATGTATATCGTTGTCAAGTAGCCATAATACAAGCCTCACTAGCGCTTGCTTTGGGACTAGGTCAATTTGTGTGAATGTTCCCTAATATTTATATTTGTCGAATCGGGGGCACAACGTTTTCAGATACATTTTCCATCCTCGGTAGCCGTAACAGTAGCAAAAAACAAATGAAAGTCTGTTTGCGTCCAACGCTATTTTACAATTTGAAATAGTAACTAATTCACAACACTTTGTCGACAAATGTCACTAACACTAAGTTTGAGTTGAACAATACTGTTAATCGAGCAAACCTGTAGGTTCAGTCCACAAATATCGTCATTCGCGCTTTTCATTTCAAGAAAACAAAATAAAACTCACATAACCTCCAAAATCTCTTTCCCGCTCAAGTTCTACCTACGGGCAGACTCCCAGTCTCTTACTCAGACTGCTTTAACCACCCAGCGCCGCCATGGCGGTCTGCTTTACCGACTCTACCCAGGCGTATCGCCCGCGTTTACTCAACAACAGTTTAGAATTTGGCCAACAGATGGCGTTTAAGCTACAACTCATTGAACAGGATAGTAATAATTGTAATGTCAATACAAAAAAAATATTTCTGCTTCAGTTAATTTCCGACATATTTATGTTTATTTTTATACTGTGCATTAGTTTAACGCAGCACTATTCGTGTACCTAGTAATAAATTGTAACGCGTAATTACCTATTTCTTTGCTGGAAACGAGTCATTGTGGTTATCTCTGTATCCCTCTTGCTTTTATCCTTTATCTTAGACACTAATACTGCGTGTAAGGAATAGAATAAATTGTAATTTTATCCCCTATAAAGAGTGGGATTAGACCGGAGGATTTCCCAAGGGAAGGCACGCACTGATTAGTTTTTAAAGCTATCTGTTTTCTATTAACCCTTATCGCTGCTTTCTTTAGCTATTTACTTTCGTATCGATGCTAGAATCGATAGTAAAACGGTTTATTTTGTAGTAACGAAGCACACTACTGGCTTAGTTTAGCGATCGACTATTTCCTCGTTCCAGAAATGTACATACATACACACATACATATATCACGTTATTATCCCTTACGGGATAGAGAGCCCAAGGTTTGCCCAGACTTTAGGCCACGTTTGGCATGATTGTGGGCGTATAGATGGAAAGGAGAATCAAAACAGTGATGGGTTTGCTAGCCACATCGCCTGTAACATGATTCCTTAGATTTTCGCCCAATTCCTCGATTTGTTTTTACCATCTGCGCGGGAAGAGAAGCAACTGGTTCAGACCAGCATTGAAAAGTACACCTTAATGCTACAAACAATAAGGTCGGTGACACATTATATTTGACATGGTGGTTGTATCGACATTTCGCACCCTTCGTGGAAGAAAGACGTAAGTCCTGTAGAGCCTTAATAGGACTTACGTCTTTCTTCCACGAAGTGTGCGATTTATGCACTAGACTAGACAGTCGAGTTCTCCAATATCTACACTAGCCAACCGTTCAAAAATATTATCTGCTTACACATAGACCTTATTTTTATTACAAGTTATTACAAGATTGGTACTATCAAATGAATCAAGAAATTTTGTTTCTTGATTTTTATGTTTTACTTTTTCGGTTTTATCGTTAGAAATTTTATTACAAGATTTTTTAACTTGCAATATGTATGTTTGTCCGGGTGGAATCTTGCGACTCAATTTTGAAGCAGATGTCTGCAACCAATTGAGCTGAAAATTTATATACTTATGTGAGTCGGACGACAACACAATAATCTGTTAGTGGAGTTC
Source organism: Pandemis corylana (assembly GCA_949127965.1). Classification (NCBI taxonomy): domain Eukaryota; kingdom Metazoa; phylum Arthropoda; class Insecta; order Lepidoptera; family Tortricidae; genus Pandemis; species Pandemis corylana. Next base: position 3,439,383 of record OX421859.1, on the reverse strand, counting down.
TGGTGACCTAGCCAGGATCGTCTCCGCAGGAGGGAACTCTTCAACGGTTGGTCCGATAGACTTGAAATTTGGTACACACGTCAGACACGTCAATGCAAGTACAGTCGGCAACAAAGCTTGTATTTAAAAAATACATTTTTGACAGAAACTTTTTGTTACACAAGGTGCGTGTTCAGATTTTTTTGTACGATTTGCTGTATTATTGGAGACTGTACATACAAAATAGCATAAAATGATCCCTGAACGACCTACGTCATCCTAACATTTATTTGACAAAAAAATTCAGTAACAGCGTTAATTTTGTTATGTCTAAACACGTTCGCACACGCCACTTACAACAACGACGTAAGTAATACCGCCAACAAACCAATCTGAACTCCCAGTGTCATGAAACAGGGTTACTTTTTGACGGGAGGGCCGTGTGACTTGGTATCTTACGTTTGTGAGTGTGTGAGATGTCGTCACGTACAGGTTTAGGCAAGGGCGGGTTTAATTGTAACACGTTAGAACATGTTAGTACGAGTATGTTAACTTGGTAAGCGTTATTAAACACGTGTCTGTCTGTGACACGGTTTTAGCATCACTCTGGTAATAGTCTCGCTCTGAGATGGCACGTGTATCGCTCAGAGATCATGTCAGAGCAACTTGAACATTAAGTGTGGGTTGTCATCTGGGTACAGGCGTCCTCTCAGAACGAGATGGCTTATAGTTCCCACGGGGGCCCAGTGCTGGGAACTTCACACACACCATTATGCTTGCAGATGTATGCAGCTTTCCTCGCGATGTTTCCTTCCCCAAAAAGCTCATGGTAGATTTCAATTGTAATTTTGCACATAAATTCCGAGACACTCAGAGGTTCGAGCCCGGGATTCGACCCCACGACCTTCTGCTTGAGAGGCCACAGGTCAAGCTACTACGCTAGTGGCTTTTGTGGGTTGTAGCAGTACCAAATCACTTTTTCAATAAAATTAACTATATCGTCCATTCTAGTCCACTTTACTAACTTCCATGCTGGTCTGGGAGCAAAGAAAAACATAGAATGTGACAGTTGCTTCTCTTCCGTCGCAGATGGTAAAAGCCCATCAAGGGAATTGGCAAAAATCTTAGGAATTATGTTATAGGCGATACGGCTACCAACCCAACACTATTTTAATTAACACTGGAATAACGCATATGGCTACTTTTTATCCCGGAAAGTTGCGTAATTCCTGCGGGATAGCGATAAACGAATTCTATGCAGATGAAGTTGCGGGCAACAGCTAGTGTAAACATAAACGTTAACGGCACTATAGTAAGATGATATACATATTTTTGACACTTCGTATACATATTGGTGAAGATTTAATCCAAAATGAAAGCGTCGTTTACATTCAGAATATTAATTATGTCCCATTTATAGTTTCCTCTTATTTTTGTTTACATACTAAAAAGATTGCATCGGCCGGGAATCGAACCCGGGCCGCCCGCGTGGCAGGCGAGCATTCTACCACTGAACCACCGATGCTTGTAGTCAACAGATAAAATCGACAACCATATTGTGCTTTAGAAAGGCTTCACACGATGCGCGTGCGTCTATTCATAATCATCTTCGTTTAAGGTCCGGCCACACCAGTACGTAAAATAGGTTGACGGTGCGTTAACGCAACAAAATGTATGAAGAAACGGTGAGAGAACGTGACGCATGTGATACGTCACTGCGTATTCGCAGCGGTGTGGTCGCTCCTTTAACGCTCAATACTTTACTTTTACCAATCCAAGCAAATTACTTAACGGTTTCTACATCAGCATTTTTATTTTGTTTGTAACTATGTTGTTAATGGAATAAAATGCCTGGCAGCAGTTTTATTCTTGTCAGTATTTCATCACATTTGTACAATACTTTATTAAGTAAAACAAAAGTTACAAGTGAATAATATAAAAATACATACAAGAATAGGAACAAGAATAATGGCCACCAAAAGAATAGTCATGTGAAAAAGAAAGATCCCGTAGGAGATGCGCGCCAGGAACTTCCACCGCCATAACGAAAGGAACCTGTTGAGCGGACCACTGCGACAACTTCTTCTCTCCTCTGAAGACATGCAAGATGTACCCGAATAACATGCCGATGAAGAAGGGCGGTGACCGCACCAAAGTGTTAATGTTTTAATATAGCATGTACCTACTCTTCAACGTTTCCCGTAGCTGCCCAGCCTATGCTTTATTCACATTTGTATGTTATATTTATATCTATGAAGTAAAATTTTATGAATAGAATTCCAATAAAATTTGAATGTGTTTTGTTCGAGCCATGCGCGTTATCAGAATTTAAGTGTTTATTTATCTGTATACATATTTGCTTAGTTTGGGACTAAGTGAATTGGTAGATATAAATGGTGTCCTATTTGTTTCAGATCTGAATATATTTTAATATTTGACATACTCTATCACATAGGCTATTTTTTATCCCGGAAAGTTGCATAGTTCCCGAGGGATAGCGAAAAACTATTTTTTTGCAGACGAAGTCACGGGCAGCAGCTAGTAAGATTATATTCGTGAAAGTAACTAAAAACGGTAAAACCACCAAACTAATTAACGAAATTTGGCAAAGGAAAAGTTTGTCGAATGAGGATAAAATAGAACATTGAATATTCACTTATTAAATTTCCCGCGGAATAATAAATTGATTCCGCGTCGAATGCCATGCAGGAAAAGTCACGGGTAAAAGCTAGTTAATGTGTATGTACTTATTAACATAGAATTTACCAATTGTTCAAGACTAGAACAGTAGATTTTATTTATGGTTTATTGTCTACGGTTTATGTTTCTGTTTTGACATGATTATTCGGGTTGTCTATGTACAATGTCAATTAATAATTAAATGTGTGTTCTATAAAGCACAATATTTTATTTAATGTATCCGCGCACATTTTAATCCTATAGCATTAAAGGCCACGGCCATACACGCGGCTGCGTCGGATACATTAAGTTTGGTCCTTCGTTTTAAAATTAAAATTTACCTATAGTTAAATTTTAAATTGTAATCCAGTGCTTATCGTGAAGATAGTTCGTATAAAACGGCAAGAAGCCAAAGTGTTTAAATAAAGTGTTCAACACGTGAAAAGCCAGTTGAAGAGGCATATTTTGTATATATATTCCTATTGTGAAAATTTCATCGCCATTGAAATTTTGAATTTTCCCTGGTTTCGCCGTGATATTCGCCGATCGATATTTCAGCAAGAACAGTGCGGCTATATACGCAGATTGTATAATTTAGAAAGAGATGGTCGAATTCCTAGCTGACTACTAAGTGACATTCTTCACATGTATTTTCCTAGATATTATCTTCCGAAGAAACCGTAAGAAGAAATTGATTTCGTCGAGATTTGACAGGTGTGACTGTTTTCGAACGGAATTTCTAGAGGGGAATGGTCGTTGAAGAGCCGTCAGTCAAAGTGACTTATTGACATAATTTCAAATTTGAAAACAATTTTCTTCTATATAAGTTTAGTTTGTATTATAGTTGTTATTGTAGCATTGTATTATATAGTTAAAATGGAAGTAAAGGATTTAGTAGCCAGTAGGGGTTATACAAAAGGGGCTATTACCCGTATCGTTAAGTTTTGTTCATCAGAGCGATTTATTTCTGCTTCGCCAGAGATTCTTCGCGAGAAACGAGCTCGGCTCGAAGCTTCCTTCGCGGAGTATATAAAATATAATAAAAGCATTTTAGCAATCAACCCTGCAGATGACGAGGACTATGGGTCCGTAGAGGATAGTTGTGACGACTGTTTAAGTCAATTTAATCTGCGATTGAAGGTAGTGTCTGGTGACCCTTCTACGTCAGCATCGATGGCTGTAGCAGGTTCGTCTCATTCTGGTGAGTTTAAAAAGTTGCCTCCTATCAATATAAAGCCATTTAACGGCGTGGATATAGTCGATTACTATCCATTTATCAATATGTTCCGATCCGTCATAGATTCCGACAACAATCTGAGCCTGTGTTCCAAGCTCTATTATTTGCGGTCATTGCTTACAGGGGAGGCCTTAAACATCATTAAGAATCTTATGCTTGTTGATGAAAATTACGAAATGGCACTAGAGCTTCTAGACAAGAGGTATAATAATATTCCAAAAATAATAAACTATCATATTAGCAGTATCCTTGAGTTGCCTACCTATTCTAAGTGTACAGCACAAGGGATGCGGCAAATTATTTGCAATGTAAATATGCATCTTGCAGCGTTAAAAAATTTGGGACAAAATGTTGATGAATGGGATGCACTGTTGCTGAACGTATTATTTAAAAAGGTTGATGTATATACATACAGGGGATTCCACATGGAACAGGATATGAAAAAGATGCCGACATTAAAGGCATTTCTGGATTATCTTGAAAAAAGAGCTGTAGTTTTAGAAACCACTGCTGAGGAAAGGCCAGTGAGGGCTCAATCTCATTCCCATGTGGTTTCTCGGATTTCATGTAAATATTGCCAAAAACCTCATAAGTTATATCAGTGCATTCAATTTAAAATGATCTCCACAGATGAAAAGATAAACTTTGTAAATAAAAATAATCTGTGTAAATTATGCTTAAATGCGCATCAGGGTAAATGTCTGATGAATTTTAATTGTGCCACTTGTCGCGGATCTCATAACACTCTTTTGCATAATAATATTCAAGCTAAGAGTGTGGTAACTAATGTTGCTACAACGGATCCTTCGGATCAAAATGTAAATATGGATGTATGCTCTAATGTAAATAATGAAAATAGGAGTATATCTTCCTCTAACTATACTGCTAACGTGTCAGGTGCATTGCTTTCTCCGGGTGTTCTGTTGCCAACAGCTAGTGTTAAGCTATTAAATAATGATGGTACTTATACCTATGTTAGGGCTTTGCTAGATTCTGGAAGTCAGGTATCTTTTATCTCAGAAAAACTGCTCGATAAAGTGGACTGTAAAATATATAAAGCTGATGAGTTAGTATTGGGAGTAGGTGATGGCACCAATAGTGTCTCAAAAAAGGCAGACATTCTTATCAGGTCTTCTGTCAATGATTTTAAAATTAAAGTTTCTTGTTGCGTGACAAAAAACATTACATGCCCGTTGCCACAGCAGGCGTTTGACAGATCTTTGTTAAATATTCCGTCTTGTATTAAATTGGCAGACAATGATTTCAATAACACGGATGAAATTTCTATTTTATTGGGATGTGACATATTTTTCCAGGTGTTGCAGCGAGATTCGTTGCCCCTAACGCCCCGTGGGCCATTTTTGGTAAATACATCCTTCGGGTATATCGTTGCTGGGACGCTGCCAGTCTCTGCTAGCAAAATAACAACATGTAATCATTGTGTTGTAACTGAAGGTAATACTTGTTTTGATAACACTGTGTCCAAATTTTGGGAATGTGAAAAGGGTCCTGACCTGATAAAGGAAGGTATCTCTGAGCAGCATTTAGCTGAACAAGTTTTTCAGGATACTGTTAAGTTGGAAAATAATGGATTTACTGTGGGTTTACCATTAAAAATCGAGTTGGAAGGATTAGAGTTAGGCGATTCGTTTGATCGTGCGTTGCAGCGGTTTTTTAATTTAGAAAAGAGATTTTTAAAAGATAATGGGTTGTATCAAAAATATAAAAGGTTTATACATGATTATATTGAACAAGGACATGCAAAATATTTTGATATCGCTAACTATGATTTGAAGTCGGGCAACGTCTATTTTTTGTCTCATCACCCTGTGATAAATCCCAACAGTAAAATAACACCTGTTCGCGCGGTTTTCGATGGTGGTGGTTAGAAGTATGATATATATGTTTCAATGATATCCTCATTCATTGGCAAAGTGTGATTTATGGTGGCATGGTCCACAATGTATACAAAATTTTGATCATTCTCATTCAAGTGCTAAATATAATTTACCAGAGTTAAAAAATGTGCCTAAGGTTTGAAATACATGCATTAATATAAACACTACTTACAATTGTATGTTAAAGTTTTCTAATATAAGTTTGGTATCTTGTTTTTCTTATTTGTTTTGATAATCTTCGGTATGTTGTTTTAATTGATCTCCAATAATGTATTTTGTTTTAAATGGGCAGTTGTCTTATGTCATTCATTTAAGTTCATGTGCTCTAGGCTAAGTAGGGTTATTTATGGTTTATTGTCTACGGTTTATGTTTCTGTTTTGACATGATTATTCGGGTTGTCTATGTACAATGTCAATTAATAATTAAATGTGTGTTCTATAAAGCACAATATTTTATTTAATGTATCCGCGCACATTTTAATCCTATAGCATTAAAGGCCACGGCCATACACGCGGCTGCGTCGGATACACCAATTGCCTCTCTTCCCGCGCAGATGGTAAAAGCCCATCGTGTGAATGGGCGAAAGTCTTAGGAATCATGTCATACGCGATGCCGCTAGCAACCCATCCTTATTTTGATTTCCCTTTCCACCTGCCCTTAATCATGCTAAACGTGGTCTTAAGGTTTTGTTACCTTAGGCTCTGTCTACCCCGTAAGGGATAAAGACGTGATATATGTATGTATATATGTACTTATTAAGTTAAACCATTAATCATAAAAGCGGAGTAGTGCAAATGAATTTAAACTAAGTTCGGGTTAAGTAATTAGCATAAGTAGTTAAGTTTACTTTGACCTCAATCTTAAACGCAAATGACGCGACTAAGCTCTTATCAAGTAGGTATACTTACTTAACACAAGAGCATGCTCCTTGGCATGAAGAGATAATATTCTTCTTCTTCTTACTTAAGGCGTATCAAGTTGTTATAACGACGACAACTTCGCCAATGTCAAAGTAACAAAAACATAATTCAAAAATCTTGTGACAAAATGTCGGCAACGTTGTACGGTAATGGTCAAAGACCCCCTCCTCCCCTGTCGGGCTCTAAGCCAACGGTCAATGATATCCCTCAGAAACCGCCAGGAAATCATTAGCCGATGGCCAGGGTGCACCGGACCAAGCACTGTTCTTCCCCCGGCCGGATCCAAAAACGAACCGTAGCTCTTGACCACACGTGGAGGTAACCCGACTCGTACCCCGAAATAATATTACCTTATCTAGTTCTGAGCCTCTGAGTATAAATTTTTGACGTAAGTAAAGTACCGGCCAAGTGCGAGTCGGAGTCGCGCCCCGAGGGTTTCGTACCAATTCGCGAAGTTAATATAAATCTAGTGATAGCTGCTCCTAAGCAAAATGTATGAAGTGTTAGATCATTTTACATCGGTTAATTACATAGACAGACATAAAAATATTCTGTAGTATTTGTTGTTGTAGCGGCAATTGAAATACATCAGCTTTGAAAATTTCAACTGTATAGCTATCACGGTTCATGAGATACAGACTGATGACAGACGGAAGGACAGCGAAGTCTTAGTAATAAGGTCCCTTTGGGTACTGAACCCTAAAAACGTCTCGATTACATTCGCGTAAACGTCTCATTATTTTCAATAACCACTTTAGCCTATTTGGTGTCCCACTGCTGGGAAAAGGCTTCCCTTTCTCTTTCCACCCGTCTCTGTCTTTTATGAGGGTTCCCCAGTCTGGCTCAAAAGACTCCAAATCGTCCCGCCATCTTAACGTTTCAACAACGGTAATGGTTGGATACAGATAATTTGAAATTACGACAAACAAATTCTTCAAATCTTACCTATCTACATAATTAGAAAATATCAGTCACAGATGACAAAATAGCATTGTCTTCTCTGTTTTCTCTTCCATGCCTCTGCTCTGGAGCGATCATAAAAAAATTTGGCGTGGAGATACTAGTTTTTATTTTTATTTTTTTTATTTTATTTGTCCATGCGGACAGGCTAGGGTCGGAGACCATATCGCCTCGTCATGAGTTTTTAAAATTTATAGAAATAGAAAAATTTAACTTCTTCAGTAATTTGGTCAGTCGTCGATGGTCTGCGGTTTCAAACAGCAACTGTCTAACACTTTTTGCCGTGGTGATCTGTCATCCTTACCACACGCTTATTCCTTATTGTTTTCTAGTCGCCCTATTCTTTGTGTATCTAGCCATGTCCTTCCTGTATATATTATTCTTCTGAATATACAGTTATATATTGTGGAGTGCCTTGTTTCCTTTATGCATCCTTAGCACCAACAATTGCATTTTTTAGGCGTATTCTTATTTGGGAAAATTGCCAAGCTCTCGTGGGACGGCGATAAACGCGTTCTGCGTAAAATAACAGATAACAGCTGGTTAAATAATGGCTAGTTAGGTATTATATAAACAGGTGCTGCAGAGTTAAATTCAGTTGTCAACTTTAGGGCATAAATATGTGTACGTTACCAAAACGTCAAAAACATCTGTACCTTAAGGCTGCGGCTCCACTGAGGCGGAGACGAGCGGAGCGGAGAGGAGACGTGTGGGGATCGACCAATCATATTACAGATCGGAGACGAGATGTGGATTTCATGTAATATGAATGTAATATGATTGGTCGATCCCCACACGTCTCCTCTCCGCTCCGCTCGTCTCCGCCTCAGTGGAGCCGCACCCTTATGCCAACAATAAACTCAGTACGGTGACACATATATTTGACATAAATTATAAAGGCTGTAGCATATATATTTATGCTGTCGACTGTACTCGTCGAAATATAAAAATGTCTGGCGGTTTGAATTATAATGGGTAAGGCCTTGGTCGTTCTCATCCTCCCACCGTCTATATGCTGTGTTCCTAAACGTTCGGGAGATGTCGTTCTCGCCCGCCTTGTGCACATTAAAAACGCAGCGGGTGAGAATGGCCGCTTTCGAACAATTATGAACACAGCATATAGACGCCGCGGACGACCAGCCGTGGATGGTGGGAAAACGACGGAGGCCTTAGGGTCATAAGGACTAGGTTTTATAATGACCATGTCCGCAAGAAACCGTAATTGTACGTACATTACCTCATTAAACATAATGGAATGACTTTTTTGAACATTATGGATTAGTTGCACGATCGTCGATGTACAGCAGAATGTCGTAGTTGCACAATGACTGAATGATGTCAAGCCGTTTTGCAATGAAGGCGCTGTAAAACTAAGTCAAATTTTATACTCAGTCATTTTAATATTATGGCATTTCACATGCTTAGACATTTTACCACCGTGATCTGATTCAAATTACACCTTTGTCTTACATTAGATTGTTCAGCAAACTAATCCCGAATTTAGAACTTGCGTAGATCTTCAATAAACAATGAGTAACAGCAAACAGGTACCTATTACAAGTAGGTACAAAGTAAAAATGAATATGCACTAACGGCTACCTATTAATTGAGCACTGAGCGTCCACCATTAAATTTTCGAGCACGATTTAGTACCAATACTGATACGACAGTGATCGTGAGTAAACCTTTCTAAAGCACGATGCACAATTTAGTTATATATTTTAACACATAGTTATCAGCATCGGTGGTTCAGTGGTAGAATGCTCGCCTGCCACGCGGGCGGCCCGGGTTCGATTCCCGGCCGATGCATTACTTTTTTTATAACATTTTTTTTAACCCCCGAAAGACGGGTGTTATAAGTTTCTTTGCTATGTGTGTGTGCTACCTGTGTGGCACCCTAGTTCATAAACGGGTATAGTGATTTTCTAGCGATGGTTCTCAGACATGATTTTGGATTATAATATTTTAATATTTTAGCCGTAGTTTATTTAATCGTAGTCTTGGATTCAAAATTGAACCGCCCCTTTGGTCCCGTACAGTTCGAACATCGCATCGACAAACGTTTCCTAATAATAATATAATAAATGCGAAAGTTTGTGAGGATGCGACGATGTGAGTGAGTGAGTGAGGCAGTGAGTGTGTATGTTTGTTTCTTGTTCACGCTGAAACGACTGGATGGATTTCGATCAAATTTGGAACGAAGATAGCTGGTGTCCTAGATTAAAACAGGTTATTTTTTATCCCGGAAACTTGCATACTTCCCGCAGGATAGCGATAAACATTTCAATTGCTAATTCTACGCGGGCGAAGTAGGAAAGGAAAATACACGGATAGTTGACACCTCGTATGTCTTAGAGGGACACTTGCTATTACGTTCACCTTTAAAAAAACTCGTTTTTTCCCTGACATTAGTGATTTTCTTATCTCGAAATTCGAATTGATAAATAATTCTAGTAATTTCACGGAAGACTGGCTAGAGTTCGTACCAGCATCTCTAACCCATTTACTTGAACTGAGTTCGACGTCCTTATTCGAGTGTAATATATTTGAATAAAAATAATTATTCTGTGAGTGTTTTTCAAAAAAAAGGCCACATGAACATTTTTTCCAGAATTTATATATTTTGGGTTTTTCTTACTCAGAATCGTTTACTCTAACGTTTTTTTTGGCGAACGCTCCTGTACCAAAGTTGAGTGCATTTTTCGACCTTTGGGTCGTCGTGGGGGTTATTTCGTCGTCCTAAGTAATTTAAAAGGCGAATATTTCTTTTTACTATTTCACGCTAAAACTTCTCAACAGATTTTATTATAGAGTCAGTGAAGTGCTTTGTTTTTAAATACCATTTTTTGGCTCTGTATGTACTGCACTAAGGTGATATTTAGAAAACTAACATATTAGGTACAAATTATCGACTCTATAATCAGAATAGGTACGTCTACGATGGAAGTTGGGAAAGTTCAACTGAAAACTTAATTTTCTGCGCTAATATTTTCGTGATTTCACTTATTTTCTTTTTAATTTGAATTTCAAATTAACTTACACTGATTTCGATAAAATTTTATGTAAATCCACTCGGACATTATAAAATATTTACTAGCTAGGTACTTACTATTCATGGGACTAAATACTATTAACGTTCAATCATAGATAATAGATATAGCTTAAATTAACTATAGTTGTTCCAATCATTTATTTTCTCGGTGACAGATGTAGTTTGATAGTTATAGTGTTGTGACCTAATAAGCGATCAGTAGATACGATATCGATTCAATTTTATATATACGAGTAGTTGAGAAGTATTCTTACTCGCTAATCCTGCCGCTAAGTAGCAGTGCTTGCACTGCTGTGTTCCGGTGCGGAGAGTAAGACAGCCGGGGAAATTACGGGCACAAGAGGCATTTCATCTTAGTCCTCTAGGTTGGCAACGCATCTGCAATCCCTCCGGGGTTGCGGGCGTCTATGGGCAGTGGTGATCACTTACCATCAGGTGACCCACTTGCTCGTTTGCCTTCCTATTCATATAAAAAATAAGCTATGGAGCGAATAAAACAACCGACTTACTTGAATGCTAATTTATTACTAAGCGTTAAAAATGGCCGAATGACAGTTGCGAGCGTTTGTTTTGGTGTTCGAAACAAATACACATCATTTCTCCACCGTTAATTTTAAGACCTGACAAGCAAAACACAAAAAAACATCTCACGACATATTGAATAATTAAACTATACCTACCTTATTATCTATTTTTTATCGATACAATATCGATATTTCAATCATAACATCACTATTTGTATTGCCATAGAATGTAACTTTATTAAAACGTTTATTGTTTATCGTACTTTAAAAAGATATTACTGCATGTATGGACTCAATTTGTCTTAGATAAATATTATATGGGATCAACGAACAAAATTAGGCAGTTGTCATATTTTTTATACCTCGCATTTAAAAGTTAATTTTGGCGTAAAAAGCGCAGTTACATTCTACGGGAGCTGTCACCGAGAAAATAAATGATTGGAAATACTATACCGATAGATTAGATACACAGCTTTTTCCATTTTCGAATAACTTCGAGATTATCCTTTCAAAAACTGAGCCCCAGTCGGTCCAAATAGCGGCTCAAATATACCATATCTAAATGGAACACAACGTCGACAATCAACATTTGTAACGCAGCCAGTGGTAGCGATACACCGAAATATCATCTGTCAAACGCCTAACCCTTTGTACGGCGGCCATGTTTTATTATACCGCCCCTTGTATTTATGACGCAAGAAATTAGGCTACCCACAAATTACCGCACCCTTAGGCTATGGATTCATTACATTTATTAGACCGGGTGATATATTTCACAAGCTTCGGGGTACGTGATGTGATAAAGAGATTTGTTCTGTATACGAACGGAAACTTAACTTAATCGAATGACAAAAGTTGCCTCCACTGTCTGCCATTGACATATTGTTAACGTCTTATGAATCGATGAACGCCGGCTGCACTCAAGAAAAAGCATGACTTATTGCGTTACGTTTCGCGTGACGTCAGAGTGTGCAAGCGAGAGCGCGGAACAAGCTATTGGACGATCTTCTCGCGTGACGTTAGAGCTAGCAGTTCGAATATTTTTATTTATGACGTTATCACAGCAAGCGGCAGACAATCGGTTTTTTCGTCGTTTCTATTCGAAAGGCAAAGGGGTTTTAGCCTATACAGTCAAGCCTGACGTGACCTAAAATATTTTGATAATTACAAAGCCCTGTCACAGTCAGAGTCGTTTTAATTTATCCTTGTCATGTGCCATTCAGTTCTTAATGCTTTCCGTAAAACCAAAGTATACTTTACTGCGAGCTATGGCAAAAAGCCGCTGGCGGCTACGTAGGGATATCAAAACAGACGGGAATATAAGCTTTCACTTGAATTCTTTTTTCTTAGAATGCCATTCGAGTTTGTTTTGCTATCTCCCTCACCCGGCCGATTCAAGTAGCTACCAAATCTGAATGGTATTCGAATAGCTCACGGACTGTACAACTTTAAGCACAAACACAACAATTCAAAATAACACGAGACACTTCGATTTCTCGTCAAGCGGCTCTTTTTGGTTTTTGATAGTAGGTATTCTTTTTTTTTTCGGAAATGGTAAAGGAAACTAGTCCATGCTGCCTAGATAAATTTATGTCATAAGTCCTTTTAACTGTGGCTTACAGTTGCTGTAATATATCGCAACACGCTGTCCGCATTCACACCACGTACCCAGCTGCCATGTGTCATTTCACAGAGGGAGTTAGAGTCCGCCTTTTAATCGATGTTACAGAATTTCTAGAGAAAGAATTTGGGGTGTGAGTCGGGTTACCTCCACGTGTGATTAAGAGCTGCGGTTCGTTTTTGGATCCGTCCGGGGGGAAGAGCAGTGCTTGGTCCGGTGCGCCCTGGGCAACGGCTAATGATTTCCTGGCAGTTTCTGAGGGATATCATTGACCGTTGGCTAAGAGCCCGACAGGGGGGGAGGGGGGTCTTTGACCATTACCGTACAACGTTGCCGACATTTTGTCACAAGATTTTTTAATAAAAATTTTTACATTGACATTGGCGAAGTTGTCGTCACTATAAAGACTTGATACGCCACAAATAAAAGAAGAAGAAGAAGAGAAAGAATTTTAATTTTCCTTTATTTGTTGCTTTGGCGTAAAAATAGGGTACTTGCCTAATCTGGAAAAGTTTGCTAGGAACAGTTATGTTTGGTTCACATAAACGATGGTAGGTAAATATTTTAGTTTTGAAACTAAACTGTTTAACCTGTAGGCTTATTATCTAACTCACTCGCAATCGCCATTCATGTATGGGCTGACAATTGGAATCGAAATCAGCTAGCTGACACATTCATACAAGAAATGTCAAAATGAACACGATGGCGATTGCGAGCGAGTTAGACAATAAGCCTAGTTTTGAAACTAAACTAAAATGTCTCGTTTTGAAACAAAATTGTGAATCTAATAACCAGAGAAATTGACAAGAGTGCATAGAGAACCAATTAGGTTAGAGGATCAGTCGATCTAAGCAAAGAGAAGAAATACATACACGTAGGTATATTACTAATCACAAAACTTGCATGGATATATGTACAGTTTGACAGCAAAAATAATGCTCCACTATGTACCTGCGCAGTAGACCAATTTTAGTAGCGCGGGAAACTCTGGCGCTGTTATTGGTCGATCGATTTCGTACCAACAATGGCAAAATCGTGTAAGCGGGACAGATCTAAGAATGCAAAGCAAGCAATACTCTGCCAGTTGCGCTTGCAAATAAAGTTCAATATAGATTATTTACACGTTCGGCTACCATCGGAAACTGGTCTGCGCTTCTCTGCGCAAACGAATACTGCCGATGCGCATTATATTTGTTGTCAAACTGTAAGTATGTTTCTTCTTCCTTTTCGGTATCACTCTTGACAGAGTGGTCGTGGTCATCACTTCAGGTATTGGTGGCAAGCTTCACAACACGCCGCCACTCCTCTCTGATGGCCGCCTTCCTCGTGCATTCATGCAGTGATGATGAGTCATTTACTGCCGCTTTTATTTGGTCAATCCACCTCATAGGCGATCTTCCTCGTGGCCTGGTACCCTCAACCTTTCCTTGGACCACAAGTCGCTCAATAGCCACTTCTCCTCGGCGGCATACGTGACCAAAAAAGGTAAGGATACGAGACTGTACCAAAGATGACAAACGCTGCTTGATGCCGAGTTCTTGAAGTATAGACTCGTTGGTACGGAATTCAGTCCACGATACTCCGAGCATTCTCCTCCAGCACCACATCTCTAGAGCGTCTATCTTCTTTTTCTCCACTTCCCGCAGGGTCCACGTTTCTGCAGCGTACAAGAAAATGGGGAATACAAGTGCCCGAACTAGCCGGATTTTTGTGGCTCTATATATGTTGCGATTCCTCCATATTTTCCTCAACTTATCCATTGCAGATCTAGAAATGGCCATACGCCTCTTCACTTCGTCGATACATCCACCATTGTTCGAAATCAAGGCTCCCAGATAAATGTATGATTGTACCACATCACAATTAGCAATTTGTGTAATTTCTGGAGAATTGTTATTCATGCGGTCGACAATCATCATTTTTGTTTTATTCCGGTTTATCTTAAGTCCGTACTCAAGGCTAATGCGTTCCATCCTGCCGAGAAGTTCTTCCATGCGCTGGGTACTGGTGGCGAACAAAGTGGTATCGTCTGCATATCTTAGGTTAGAGATCCTAAAGCCTCCGATCGAGATGCCATCTGTCCAGTCTTCAAGTACAGTCCTCATTATGAGCTCTGTGTACACATTGAAGAGTAGTGGTGAAATAATGCATCCCTGACGGACTCCGGCGCTGGGGTGGAAGTGATTCGATTGAACCTCGTCTGCGCGTACTGAGGCTGTGCCATCCTCATATAGTCTACGCAGAAGGTGTACCAGATGTTTAGGAACACCCATCGCCGTCAGCGTTTCCCAGAGTTTAGGCCACTTGACAGAGTCGAACGCCTTAGAGAAGTCCACAAAGCATATGTAGGCGGGCTTGTTGAATTCTCTGGCTTTCTCTATAATTTGTCGAACTGTCAAAATTTGTTCTCGGGTTCCCCTCCCCTTAACAAAACCAGCTTGCTCAGGAGCAATTTCTTTGTTCAAGTAGGACTTTAGACGCTCGTTCAGCACGTGCAGCAAAATCTTGCTTGCGTGGGAGATGAGAGCAATGAGTCGGTAATTACTGCACGTCTTGGTGGAACCCTTCTTGTGTAAGGGGACAAAAACAGTGTGAGCCCATTCTTTCGGCCATTGCCCCGTGAGCCATACCTTATTGCACAGGGTGTAGAAGATTTGGACACCATACTCGCCCGATGCCTTGATCGTCTCGATCGGTATGGCATCTGCCCCTGTGGCTTTACCGTTCTTCAGATGTTTAATAGCGGCTCGTATTTCATCTTTCAGAATATTGGGCTCAAGATCTTCGTTCCCGGGTTCCGTAGGGGCGTAACACTCTGATTGCGAGTCTTGAAAGAGAGACTGGCAGTATTGTCTCCACGTTTCAGCTATTGTTTCTATGTTCGTTACCGTCTCTCCATCAGAGTTTTCGATGGCCCAGGTCTTGCAACTCAGGGTTTTTGTGATGGCGCGAATTTTTTGGTGTAGGTCCCTCGATTCATGCTTATTTGCATGGACTTCCACTTCTTCACAAATGTCCCGAAGTTGGTTATTCTGGTCCCGCCTACAAGCTTCCTGAATTCTAGCGGACTTTTCGTTGAGGGATCTTATATCAACTCCAGATGCTTTCATGTTTCGCCTTTCCTCCACAAGACCCAACGTTGCATCACTCATCCAATGCTGCCGTTTCCGTTTCCGTACGCTTACACCAGACTCTGCGATCGAGCTCACCATAACGTTTTTAGCACGATCCCACAACTGATCTGGAGTCTCTGTGTTGGAATCCACGTTCGTCCACGGTATCATCGCTTGCTCCAGTGCACTCAAAAATTTCGCGTTGTCAGTTACTTCAATCTTTCGTCGTGTCTCGAGTTTCCTAACTGCTCTTAACCTTAATTGCACTTTCGATATCAGCAATTGATGATCCGACCCGCAGTCTGCTCCCGGTAGAGTATGAGCATTCTTGATAGATGTTTTCCACCGCGATCTAATCAGGATATAATCAATTTGATTGCGATGCTTGCCGTCTGGCGATATCCAAGTATATAATCTGCGTCGGTGATGTTCAAAGAATGTATTGGACACCACCAAGCCGTTATCAGCCGCGAATTGAATGAGTCGGTCCCCTCGCTCGTTGCGTTGCCCTAAGCCAAATTTACCTGCACAGTGACTCAGCTGATGAGCATCTGCTCCCACTTTCGCGTTGAGATCACCCAAGATGATCATAACTTCTCTATTGGCGATTTTTTTGATGGTACTTTCCAGTTCCGCGTAAAAGCTCTCTATCTCATCATCACGTGCAGCACTAGTCGGTGCATAAACCTGAATGAGGTTGAAATTCACAGGTGTCGCTTTAAGCTTTATCCTTATTATCCTGTCGCTAACTGGTTCATACTCCATTACACTATTCCTTAGATTTTTTGGAATAAGGAAGGCAACTCCATTTCTGCTGCTATTGTCATTTCCAGAGAAGTATATGGCATGAGTCTCTGTGAGAAAATGACCGTTGCTTTTCCAGTGAGTTTCACTAATGCCGCAGATATTAATGCCACACCTCGTTAACTCTTTCTCTAGGATCTTTAGCTTGCCTGGTTGAAGTAGACCGCGAACATTCCATGTCCCTATCCTTTGTATATGTCGCATCTTCATGGGATCTCCAGTAGCATGTTTTCCATACGTTGCCTGGTCTCCCACAACCGTATGGCCGGTAGCCAATTTCCCACCGTCTGTCCCGGACGCAGTACGGCGCCGGTTGCTAAGCGGGTCGCATGGCCTCCTCTGTGTATTTGATTGTACCTTCATGATGACTTTCTTGGGAATTTGTTATGCAGTGGTTTCCCCTTGCCTTCTGCATTCAAAACCTTTTTGGGATTATTTAAATCCCAAGGCCGTTTTAGCCTCTTCCAACCGGTTGCCCAGCCAGGTGTATGGTTATCCCGCCATTTGCTCGGTCGCCAGAGCCTCGTCTGTTGTCTAGCAGGGAGCACCACGGGGCAGTAATACGCCACCCCGCCGCCATCCGGCGCGTGCAGGTGAGGTTGACAATAGGGTCGGATAAGATCTTAGTTCCGTTCTCCCCTTACTCCCCCCCTCCCCTCCTCCTCTCCCCTTACGTAAGTATGTTTGTCCGGGTGGAATTTTGCGACAAAATTTTGAAGCAGATATCTTTAACGGATTGAGCTGAAATTTTGCATACTTGAGTAAGTCGGACGATAATACAATATTCTGGTAGTAGAGTTCTGGTGACCCAGCCAGGATCGTCTCCGCAGGAGGGAACTCTTCAGGGATTGGTACGATTGACCTGAAATTTAGTACACATTTATGTATAGAACGGATGATAATGGGAGTACAGTCAGCAAAACTGAAATTAAAAAAAAAAATTCAGTGTGTCATTGGCAATCCCAATAGAAGAAAAACAAATAAAAAGTATGAAAATGTCTTTATTGGAAATAAATATTCGTTCGTTTTTTTTTAATCTGCAGAGCTGTCGAATTGACGTTCGCCGTCAAGTGAACCCACTATCCCAACACTGTGCTTAGGAGTGTCTTGTCATTAACCGAGCAGTGCTTGGTCCGGTGCACCCTGACCATTACCGTAAACGTTGCCGACATTTTGTCACAAGATTTTTGAATTATATCTTTGTTACTTTGATATTAGTGAAGTTGTCGTCGCTATAAAGGCTTGATACGCCACAAATAAGAAAAAGAAGAAGCCATTAATAAATCATATTGCATTTAATTATGGGGCTTTTATTAACCAAATTCAATAGTCTTTAAAAAAGGAATATTTCGTATGCAACGCCATCTCTGATGACAGGACAGAAAACGATTCCAAGGCGAAGCGAAGTTTGCCAGCTCAGTTAATTCAAGTTTAACATAAAGATAAAACATTCAAACGACAGATACGATATTGCATCTAAATCATGTGCCAAAACTTCGGACCTCAATATTGAGGCAGCCGACGCATGAAGAGCTGTTTTGATTCCACCGGGGCTTTTCGCGAGACAGGTCTCTTGGCAGCCCAAACTGGCCAAGACTGCCAAGAGAAACTAGATGTTTAGGTACGAAAACAAGATAAATACCTCAGCTTGCAACTTTGAACGTATCTGAGGATACTATCAAATGAATCCAAGAACTTTTATTTCTTGATTTTTATGTGTTTACTTTCACGGTTTTACCGTTAGAAATTAAATTTCTAAATTTCACTGAAAATTAGAACATATAGAAAAATCCGAAAAGTAAAGCTATTGGGACCGTGCGCGACGACAGCGCCACGTGATAGGCGGCCATTATGGACAATATTGTCACCGCTGTCAAACAAGAAGTAAGTAAATATTGTGAAAAATATTAATGAAATCTTGTGTTATTTTACTATATTACACAATTTTGGACAATGGTAGTCAGTAACATTATTGCCAATAATATTAAAATTGTTGTTTTCAGTGAAAATTTAGAGGTTAGGTAACTTACTTTTTTTTTCTTACGGCAAATATCCACTTATT
Organism: Pandemis corylana; assembly: GCA_949127965.1. Classification (NCBI taxonomy): domain Eukaryota; kingdom Metazoa; phylum Arthropoda; class Insecta; order Lepidoptera; family Tortricidae; genus Pandemis; species Pandemis corylana. Next base: position 3,420,533 of record OX421859.1, on the reverse strand, counting down.
TCTTTGGTCTCGTTTCCACCATGGTCTTGGAAATTGGTAAAATTTACAGTCGCTATTCTTCTTGGTGTTATTACAATTCACATCAACACATCTTACCAGGACCATATTTTTATCTCAAAAACGATTAGAAAATGTTTACTGCAATATGGATTTGACAGCTCAAGTCAGCGACAAAAATGACAATTTTAGCCGTAGCGAGCGCTGTGATCGTTTAGGCTACCCCCTCCACCCGCTTTGCACTCTGCCAATAGCCGGAAAACGAACCCGGATCCTCGCCCTATGAACCCCCGCCCGGAGCCATGGCTCGGATCCCGGCCATAGCTTTACTTTTCGGATTTTTTTGTCTTCTAATTTTCAGTGACATTTAGAAATATCTGAGGATTTTAGACACATACACATAAATCACGTCTTCATCCCTTACGGGGTAGACAGAGCCTAAGGTAACAAGACCTAAAGCCCAAGTTTAGCATGATTGTGGGCGTATAGGTGGAAACGGGAATCAAGAGTCGATTTTCCCTCAATGGACTTTTACCATCTGCGCGGGAAGAGAAGCCACCACTAATAAGGCCACGTTCAGCATGATTGTGGGCGTATAGTAGAAAGGGGGAATTAAAACAGTGATGGGTTGCTAGCCGCGTTGCCTATAACATGATTCCTAAGATTTCTGAAAGCTAATGATTTCTGGGAATGCTCTGAGGAACTCTTTGACGTCATTCCAGCTGCGGGGTTCCATTACAAATCTACCCGCCGTAAGCGCTCATTCCATCGGCATCATGTTGATGAATGGCAGTCTTCGACGGTGCGGCTTAATCGATCTTTTTTGCCACGAACTTGCAAAATCTGGAACGAGCTTCCCGCTGAGGTCTTCCCATTAAGTTACGACCTGGGTGCCTTTAAGAGGCGAGTGTACAATTTTCTGCAGGGCCGACAACGCACTGGCATCGCGTAAACCGCTGCGGGTGTCTATGAACAGTGGTGATTTACCATCAGGTGACCCACTAGTTTGTTTGTCTGGCCTCTCTAACATAAAAAAAAAAAAATCGCCCATTCCCTCTGCGCGGGAAGAGAAGCATCTGGTACATGAAATAAGTTTATTTTCACATAAATTACTGAGTAGGTGCTTTCAATTGTGTGGTGCTTTATAAAATGCTGTTGCTCGGATCCGATCATTTTTAATATTTTAATAGATTTGCTCTAAATGACGTCTGACTAACATTATGATCGGATCACTTTTAAAATTATCTGTCTGATCCTCCTCATCTTTAAATAAAAGTGAGGCACTCTAATTGGAATTGAAATATTTAAAAAGTCCGTTTCTAATAACAGTAAAGGTTCAACCCATTAGGCATAAAAAGGGGAAAAAGGTGTAATTGGGAATCCCCCGGGCAAAGCAAGGACGCAACGAGGGAGAAACAATAAGTGGATGTTGCCTATGAAATTTTGATCACCTGCCAAGAATCCGCTTGCAAACGGAATTGTGGAACGCTGCTGCACCATATTGACTCACAAGTCTCTCAAGATCAGCGAAAACTACTATTTTATTAAAACTGCAAAAGGCATGTAAATAAAATAATGACATTTAATACCTATTGGTTTATCGGGTGTGACGGTCGGATAGAACAAAGGATAGTGGAACAAAGTGGTCTTTGCCTACCCCTGTGGGAAAGAGGCGTACGGTCGGATAGTCTAGTGCTAGTGGTTAGTGACCCTGACTGTGAAGCTAGAGGTGCCGGGTTCGAATCCCGTTAGGGTAACCACATACATTATACACACATACATAATTAAGTTTTTTTTTTGTATTTATTATGGAATGCCAGTTAGTTCTACAACTATCACTAACTACTACTACTACTAGTAATCACTACTGATTACTTACCCTAAAATACAAACAACGGTTCACCAATGTTTGACCAAAAAATTATGACGTTTAAAAACTTCTATTTTCTACTAAAATATTGACTTTTTGGAAAACTTATAAAACAAACCTAATGTGAGTCACGCCTAAATGTTTTTCGATTTTTAAAAAAAGTTAACGGTTTATCAGATATTAAAGGGTTGTCAAATAAAATGTTTTCTCAAACGATACATTGTCAAACGTATGTACTTAGGTCAAATGATCGGATACCAATAGGTACAAACACACCAAACACGCATACTTATACATCCCTTGTTCTTCTTACATAACCAAGTTACATTACTAGGACATTCTAAGGTAAAATAAAGACTATTTCTAAAGTAAAACGAACCTAAACCTAAATTAATCCAAATTAATCATCCAACGTTGGTTTTACCAGTGCTGGTAACGTAACTTGGTTATGTACGAAGAACAAGTATAATGCCTCCGAGGTATGGAGTCTTATTATGTCACGTAGTTGGGTAAAAATCCAAAGTTATGGTCATATTGTATGTGTGGAAGGGCCTAGTTTCAGGTAAAGTGCACATATGTAGGACCCATAAGGCCGTGACGTCACTAGGCCGTAGTGCCCGCACGTGATGCAAGATACGTTTATTTATAAGGGACTGGCACAGCGCATTGCGACTATAGCTAGGTCCTATTAAGAAATACATACATAAATCACGTCTTTATCCCTTACGGGGTAGACATAGGGCTAAAGGCAAAGGATTGTGGGCGTACAGATGGAAAGTCGAAACAAAATAGTGATGGGTATCTAGCCGCCTCGTCGATGACATGCTTCGTAAGATTTTCGCCCATTCCCTCGATGGACATTTAATATCTGCGCGGGACGAGAAGCAACTGGTGCATTGAAGTACATACATACACAAATCACGTCTATATCCCTTACGGGGTAGACAGAGCCTGAGGTAACAAAACCTAAAGGCTACGTTTAGCATGATTGTAGGCGTATAGGTGGAAAAAGGAATCAAAATAGGGATGAAATTTCTAAATGTCAGTGAAAATTAGAACACAGAAAAATCCGAAAAGTAAAGCCATGGCCGGGAATCGAACCCGGATCCTCGTCATTCCGTGACGCGTGCTATACCCCTACACCACCCATAGCAGGTGGGTAGTCTCCGAATTTTTCTACCTGTTACTAACTGTAACGTGACCTTTTGTTACTATGCGAATTTTTGTCGCTAAGCGTCATCTGTTTGAATGATGTGTCTGTACGACACAATTACAAACTCCCATGGAACATCTACTGCTCACCAGGAAAATAGGGATGGGTTGCTAGCCGCATCGCCTATAACATGATTCCTAAGAATTTCGCCCATTCCCTCGATGGGGTTTTACCATCTGCGCGGGACGAGAAGCAACTACATACAAGAACACATACTACGTAGAAGAAGTACATTCCATATTTTTTCTTCCATCTTTTTTGGTGACAGTGAAGCAGTGAGTTATCTGTAGTCTGAGTAAGTTGTAGCAAATAGGTTATATTGAAAGAGCCTTCGCCTCGGCGGCCATATTTATATTTGGTAGTCGTATATTATTTATTTGGGTTACACTGTTCAGTCTGGTTTCTGATATTAGGCATGCTGTGAATAATAATGAAATATGGGCCGTATTAACATTGTTGGAAAATTTAAAAGCATCATGAATCCAAATAAATTATGGTTAATTTAGTAGGTGTATATTTTTAAAAAGTTATCAATTGATGTATTTTGATTCAATAGCTTTTCAGCGTATACGAATAAGAATTTTTTTTAAATGAAAATTAGAACGAGACAAACACGTGTCGCCTTTCATTAAGTAGGTATAAGTTTTTTTACACATAAAATCAAACTATAAAACTTGCTTGAACATTCTTTCATGCTGTTCTGGGAGCAGAGAAAAAATATAGAATGTACCAGTTGCAACCCATCACTGTTTTGATTCCCCTTTCCATCCATACGCCCACAATCATGCTGAACGTGGTCTTCAGGTCTTGTTACTTTAGGCTCTTATCCCCGTGTCGCGGTGACACCATAGTGCTCCCGTAACGCCCACAGTTCATGGCTAGAAGGGAACGTGTGTGTTTTTAGACGGTAGGACTCTCCCCTCCTTCCATAGGGAAGGCAGCGTCGAGTTGGAGAGCCCGTCATACCCCCGTTGCTGCCCCGAGCGCGGGAATGCATAAGGCGTATTTTCCACACGTTAAAAAAAAAGGCTCCTATCCCCGTAAGGAATAAAGACGTGATTTATGTACGTATGAAACTTGCAAAGAATGTACTGCGTTTTACTTTAATGAAGGTTATACGGACTAAATACATAGCTGAAAAGACTTGTCAAAATAATAATTATAATAAAAAAAACTCGACTGGGTCAATTTGTATAATTTTGATGTAGGTACCCAGTGTCACTCTCACGACTAAGACGAATCTAATGATACCTCTCAAGCTCAAATGCGACAAACCGTTTAGGCTCTAGAGCAGCCTTTTCCAAAGTCGGCGATAACGTCCCCTTGTGGGCGCTGCAGGCCTAAAAGGGGGCGGTAAGACTCAGAAAAAAAAGTGGTTGTAGTGAAGTTATAGTGGTTTTTAAGTAGGTGAAAAAATGGGGGCACTAAAAAATAATTTATTCTCAAAGTGGGCAGTAGACAAAATAAGTTTGGGAACCCCTGCTCTAGAGCGTGCCAAAGAAATATACACACAAACATACATGCACTCAAAAAACAACCCTCCCGGAGCAGCAGGGTAAAAAACATCACGTGATTTACGAAGCCCTCTTTATTCGTTTAGCGCATTTTGCCATCCAAAACCTAAACAAATCACGTCTATATCCCTTACGGGGCAGACAGAGCCTTTTTCTTAACGGAGAGGATATCTTTATGGATACCCTAGGCACGGGGATGCCTAGGATTATGTGGGACTCCCCCCCCGAAGGGGTATACCCAAACTAAAAACTCTCCGGCGTTGCGTCAGTCCGGTGTGATGGGGACGCAGTGGGATGCCACTAGGGTTTCACCACAAACGCCCCCCCGGTGGCCCCGGCTTCCGCCAGGACCGCGCCAGGAAGAGGAAGGCCCGTACACTGGCTCCGTCTTCCCTTAGACGACGAGACCGTGCAATGCAGGTAGGTAATGAGCACGGGGTAGACAGAGTTTGAGGTAACAGGACCTAAAGGCATGCAGCATGATTGTAGGCGTATACTTAGGTGGAAAAACCTTCACCACAAAACCAAACCAAACCAAAACCTTCTCTCTTTAATTGGTGTTTCAAATACAGCAAATAGACGACAAATACTTGCGTTTTAAAGTTCCGAACCCGACCAAGTTCGGAAATCCTTTGCATGTCGGCCATAGGTCGCGGTTCCAGAAACTTTTTGGGTCGAGTCGGATTTCAAAGCTTGCAATTACGGTTAGAATTCGCAAGGTCTATAAACCTTGAATTTGCTTTCGTATGGATGCTTTAATCTGATTAAAAACTATTCGCTACCTACCCGACTGCTTAGTTCAAGGCAAATTTATGATTTTGAATTTACAGTTCCATCGTAGTGCCGAGTCTAGATCTGGTTTGGTTGTATGAGACGTCATTTAGTTATTAAAGTTGTGGTGACATATGGTACCTACTAAAATTTTACATAAATTTATTTGATTTTATTTTTAAATTGTTTGTGTTCAGAGATGTTTCTGTAATTTTTTTTTCAAGTAGTTACCTACTCATAACAAAATTAAAAAAAGTATGCATCGGCCGGGAATCGAACCCGGGCCGCCCGCGTGGCAGGCGAGCATTCTACCACTGAACCACCGATGCTTGGTATAAAAGTTTGAATTTAACGGCTCAATTGTACTATAGAAAGGTTATCTCAGCGCAAGCGCTGGTCTATAATTACTTCAGCATCATTTCACCGTCCGTCGATTGCGGTCACGTTCATTACACTCTAAGTGCGAGTGCGATAGGTATATTTAGTCTCCTTTCTTTTGATAAAAATGTAACAAGCACTTTTTTATAATGAACGATTACCTAATGCATGAAAAATGTATGTGTCTTTAGTTAGCTCTATATTTCTAGTTATTATGGTTTCTTTCAGTGATTACAAAAAACAATGTAACCGTTAATTAATGTAACCGTCATATCACGATATCCTCATAAAGATACGCGCTTTTTTGTCAGCGCCATATATGCATATTTTTATGTGATAAGAATACCGGTGGTTGTTATTTTCAGTTTTTATTTTCAAATGTAGTTACCTACTTTTTTTGTGTGTCAAACATAGTATGAGGCGGTAGGAACTATTTTTGGGAACGTATACACTGAGACTTAACATTATTGCCTACTTATAACAAAATATGATTGTTTACAGATAGAGTCAATGATCATTAAAATTCCGTGGTTCATTCGATATAAAATAAATAAATAAATATCTTGGGACAAATTACACCAATTGACCCAGCCCCAAACTAAGCAAAGCTTGTGCTATGGGTACCAGGCAACGGATAAACATACTTATATAATGTAGATAAATACATACTCAAATACATACAACATTCATGACTCGGGCACAAACATTTGTATTCATCATACAACTGTCTGCCCCTACCGGGATTCGAACCCAGGACCCCTAGCTTCACAGTCAGGGTCTCTAACCACTAGGCTATCCGGTTGTCGTCATTATATGAAAAAAAAAGTATAAAACGTAGGTACCATATCTCCACTCACAACCATGGACTATATTCCTCACAATTCCAAACCAAAGACAATCTTGTAGCGTTTGTAACAAAGCAAAATTTTAGCTACAACATAAAACGAATAGATTTCTAAAGCTTATCTGCCGAATGCACAGCGGGAACTGGAACTGGGTTTACCCGGGACACACACCTATAAAACTCCGTAGCTATCTATGCAAATAGCGCTGCCAGGTGTAAAGTAGTGATAGGTACGTTTTTTTTCGTTTTTGTATCACTATCCTCTCAGACTCCGACAACTGAGAGTAGTAGGATGGCAAATAAACTAAAAAGTTCTATACAGAACGAACTTCCTTCATTTGCCCGTTGTTACCTACTAGGAAATATGATAATTTTAAAAACAGATGTTGAGTCCTAGAAGGTTTAACGTGAAAATAATCATAAGTATTAATTTAAATGCATGAGCATAGCAGCGTTTTGCTTGGCAGATTGATGGTATCGATTCTAATGGACCTTGCACAAAGATTCTGTAACACCTATTTAGCATTTTTATCACCGTATCTGATTTCTCTGTGCCGCTTTTCATCGCTGTAACAAGTGTACTAAATTTCGATCTCAGACCCAAATAACGCAGGCATTTCTGACAAATCGATGGCCATCCCACCCCCGGGCGTGGGGTAGCATTCATTTCGTTAACACTGTCGTTAATTTGATAGGAAAATGGCGTCTGATAGATACGAGCGATGATTTTGTTTACGAGTCTCATCTATTGTCTAATAACGACCGTCGATGACTTGTTGTTCTGGAGTTTTGTTCACAATTTTATTCTTGTTGGTTGGTTGTTCGAAGACAATGTTTCGTTCAGAATCAGTTTTTGACCCTTTTACAGCATTGAAGATTATGAAAATCTTAATTTGTTGTTCGTTGTTACATTCATCTAATCTTTTTCTTATTTTCAAAATAGTGATGGGTTGCTAGCCGCATCGCCTATGACGATTCTTATGATTTTCGCCCATTCCCTCGATGGGCTTATTTTGATTCTATTTTTTGCCATTGATACTCCCAAAATCTTGCTACACGTGGCCTTTAGGTCTTGCTACCTTAGGCTCTATCTACCCCGTAAGGGATAAAGACGTGATTTGTGTATGTGTATGTATGTGGCGCAAACAAATTTTACATATACCTGTTATTCCTTTTCTCGAACCGAATTATCCTCCTCGCGATGTTTCTGTGTGACAAATCACGATATCTTCCCCACCTTCAATAAATTACGGTATCCATGGATGTTTTTTCGCACAAACTTCTATTCCTCTCTTTAAATCATTTTAACTGCATCTATTTTATTCCAAGTTTTAGATTTGTTCATTTTGAAATTTTTAATGTTACTCCTCCTTATAATCATTTAATTTTTTTGTGACTTATCATCATCATCTTCAGCCTATATATGTCCCACAGCTGGGCACAGGCCTCCCTCAGAATGAGAGGGCCTGGGCTATAGTTCCCACGCGGGCCCAGTGCGGATTGGGAACTTCACACACACTATTCAATTGCCGCACGTTATTTTCCTTCACGGTTAAGCTATGTTTTTTTTTCTAAAAGGTTTTTCCAAACTTACCAAGAATTTTCATCATTCATCCCAGACATTGCACTATTTCGTATATATATTATATATGAACTGTGCAACCCAGAAATGTCCCCTGAGGTAACCTCGTTTAATTTCCTCAGACGACAGGTGTCAGTTGGGAGGAGGTAAACCTATTGTAAAAACGGGGGTTAAAATGGGGGTAGAACGTGTTGAGGCAGACAGCGATGAAATATGATCGCCAGGGACCCACATTGAACTTGCTTCCTGGTGAATGAAATGTTGGAGCGTTTACTGATTTGACTGTAGCTCTCTGTCATTCATTTAAATTAATCTCACAAAGACTTTACAAGGCCCTTTGACATTGTTTCGAAATATTTCAGCAGGAGGTCGGGTTAGTCTGGCCCCCCCTATTTCACCAATTCGACAATTGTCAGTGACAAGTGACAATTCGAATTGCAATGCATGGTCAATACGAAGCCAACCGGCATAGATTCTCGTCGAGTTTGTAATGTAAACAGAATTGTCACTTGTCTCGGACAATTGTCACTTTGGTGAAATAGGGCCTGATTGGACACACCTATACAGATTTTTTATTGTACATAGTTTAGGATTCAAACCTTTTTGGCACAATACACTTTGAGCATCGATCAATGTTTGGAAAAACATTTTGTCAACTGTGTGAAATCAAAACATTTCGCCCTTTCCCTCGAGGGCTTTTAACATCTGCGCGGGATGAGAAACAACTGTTCCATTCTATGTTTTGTTCATTGCTTCCGGACCAGCATGGAAGATTGTGCCTTGTATATCATTGATTACAGATATATTCAGCGACAAAAAATTGGCCCCCATGTGTAATGCAATACAAGTCATTTTGTATGGAGAATGGGCCAAAAATAATGCCACCGAGTATATTAGGTATCATATTTATTACACCAGGTTATTTCACCAAATAAGTTCATAACTGAAACACCATTTTTACGCACAATTCTTGATGTTTTCATTTAATCATGAAAGCCCTCCAGCAATCAAATCGATTACATTGTACCGTAATCGGTGTGCTGCGTACGGCTCACTCTCATATGCAAATTACCGCAATTAGCGCCCAAATTGCGTGTTTCTCATGTTAATTTGAGTAATAATAAGGTCTTGAATATAACATCGAATTATGATTGTATGATGAACTGACAATTTTCATTTTTATTTACGGCTAATAAATCATCGATGTATAACACTAATGAACGAAGAGAACAGTAAGAATATTTTAAAATACACGCTGAATATAGCTATAAGCATATTCCACGAGGAACAGTCGCAGTACATCTTATGTTAGGACGTAACTTTATGGAACACCAAGAAATAAAAAAGGCAGGGTAGACAATAGACCGCGGATCTGCAAGCGTAGGGCGCACTCAGATTAGGTGGAGTGATGATCTTCGCAAGGTGGCTGGCAAGAGCTGGCCGAGAATCGGACTTCGGACACAATTGCGTGTAGAGACGGTCCAACAGTGGGTATGTTTTATCGTACAAAAATAAGTAAAGTACACGTGAAAATAGTCAAAAAGGCTTTAAATTAAAAGAAGTCATAAAAGTAAGATTAAAAAAAAAACAAAAGCAAAATGAACAGATTCCGTTGAGAGAATAAAGAGAATAATAAAACGAACAGTCAAGTTAGCAAATGGTATAGTTTTCTTTGCTCAGTTTCGTGTGTAAACTAAATTGAGGCGAAAGTTTTGCTCGAATAAGTAGAGCGTCCAAGCTCACCTGAGATGCAAATTGAAAATGCACTCTTAGAAAACTAAAGTAATGTAAATGCTTTACCTTCTCTAGGTTAGCAGCAGGTAGCCAATAAGAATACCGCTTTTGTGCAGCTATATTCTGATATTTTAAAACGAATCCGTCGTTGTTACTTAAGCATATCTCGGAAACATGCAAATATGATACCACGTTTATTAATAACATGAGCTGGAAAACGAGCAAGAGGGTCATCTGATGCTAAGTTAGCGCTATAACACCAGAGGATTGCAAGTGTTGCTAGCCTAGAGGGCTAAGATGGAACGCTTCATGTGCCAGTAATTTCATCTGTTTTTTAAGTCGTCACGACGGAACATAGCAGCGTGAGCACTGCTTCTTGGCATCAGGATTAGCGAGTAACGTGCCTTGCTACTCCACGACCACACGTACAACAAAGCAATGTCTTTCAAACAAAGCGACCAACGGATCTGCAATCGGTTTGCCACCCTATCTCATAAAAAAATATGTCTACAAAAATCAATATTGGAAGCGCCCACAACCCCAATTTATCTTCTAAAACTGTTTAACTTTTGCTCAAAATGTTGCAGTTAAACAAAATTCCGTCTCTAATAACGTCAAGTTAATTTATGTCCCAATTTTAGTTCAACCGAGTTTCGGCTAGACGCCTGATAGTTCGCAACTTGAATTCCAGTTCGCGGGTTGTTTGGTTCGAGATTATCTCTAGAACAGACGAACCATCAGTTCAGTGAAACTAAATAAAGTTAATGGTATTAAGCGTGTACCTACTAACATAAATACATACGTTAAAGTAAAAGGATTGCAGTTCTCGCAAAATTAATGATTATACTTAATATCAAATGAATCAGGAATTTTACTTCTTGATTTTTAGGCAACCATGCATGCAGGTAGCATTATAGGTATGGTAGGCACCTACTATGAGTGGTGTAGCGGTTTCGATTCCCGGCCATAGCTTTACTTTTCGGAATGTTCTGTTCTTATTGTCAGTGTCGTCTAAAAATTTGATTATACTTGTTTAAATGTAAACAAGCACTATGTTTTATTGCGCTAAAGATAATGCAATTTGCTGCAACTAGCGCTGCAGTCTGATCCAATTTGTCTGTCTCCTTACGTAAATCTTGTTTCAACGAAATTACGCCGGCATTGCTGACAATGCAGGTGACTTTTTAAAAATGTACTAGTTCCTTGGATGTTTTTACTGAAACCTTACTTTGAAATGGAACGACACTTAGAATGACAAATTCTTGAGGCAAGCACAAAAGTCTTGTAGTAACGAGCAATTTTTAATTCTGACCACGGTACTATTTTTTTACTCTAGGCGATGGTGGGACGACTTGGCCGCATATATATGGACGACTGGTCTGACATTGCGCAGGATCGTGAGTTGTGGAGGTCAAAGGGACATGCCGTAGCTCAGCAGTAGGACACCATAATAGATTAATCATCATCATCATAATCACTACGTAGTATAAAAAAAGTCGCTTTCCGCTGTCTGTCTGCCCCTATGTATTTAGATCTTTAAAACTACGCAACGGATTTTGATGCGGTTTTTTTAATAGATAGAATGGTTCAAGTGGAAGGTTGGCAATGTGTAATTCTACGCAGACGAAGTCGCGGGCAGAAGCTAGTAATAATAAAAAAAAACTTTTTACTGTTATTTTACAAAATAATTGCGGTGGGTTAGCATTAGCAGGCCAGAAATTGATTGATTGAATAGATTTAGAAAGTTCATTTGGATGTAGCTTTGTAACCAATTTGCGTCGTCATAAATGAAGAAATGCTGCTGTGAAATAAAATGCGATTGTTTTGAAAAAGATAATTTTATTTACTAAAATTTTAGGGTGCGCCAAAGTTGAACTAATTTTTTAAGGTCGATTGTCGGAAGTCCGAAAAAGTTTTTTCTAAAAATTTATTTCCTAATAATCACTGCCCATAACTACTCTGTTCATAATGATCTGCATTCCTAATCATTCGATTTCACAATGTCCGTTGCAATAAACATCTATCATACTACTACTTGTTTTCCTATATTTTTTCTACATAACCATCTTTTTACACTATTATTCATCATCATATTTTTTTTATGTAGATTTGTTTTTATTCATTATTTTGAATATTATTATACATTAAAGTTTATATGGTAACTTACGAATGCAATGAACTGGGTCGGAATTGGGTTGCATTGGGATGTCATGGTTAGGCCCCAGTAGGTTAGGTTAGGTTAGAACTGCAATATTAATAATAGGAGTAATAATATTATAAAAAAACTTATGATTAAGCATAGCATCACTCGACTTTTTATACCTGAGTTATCCGTTTATGTGTAATGATGATTAAGAATGTTATGAAAAAAAATATGTAGGAGTTTACATAAATTCTCAAGTGAAGTTAGTAAATAAAATTGTAGGAAAACTGAGTGTTATGGACTACGTTAATAGTAAAACGAATTTTAGGAATACCTACAAACTTTAGGAAACAAAATTTTAGGAAAAGGGATCATTAGTCGAACCGGTCGTTATGATAATCATTTTCGGGTGATGAACTTTAGTTGAGCCAATATGGACCCGAAATTTTATCTTATACCTACTCATATTCATTGCAGATATAAATCTTTAGTGGGTAATAACGCTACGGAAAGGGGTCAAAAGAACGCGATTATTTCGCAATAACTTAGACGCAGACTTAAACATTTTTCGTCGTCCTTATTTATTTGCCAAACGTAAACTAAACCATGTGCACTTAAAATTGAATTATTGCGCTATAAAGTTCAATCAGCGAAATAAATAAACAGTTAATAATTATTAAGGCAACCTTCATCTCTATGTTCCACCTATGTTCTTCATCTATATGTTATTTGCAAACGAGCCTATCAAAACAGGGCATCCCGAAACTAAACGTGCTCACGAAACATTAACAATTGAAGCGAAACTCTAATTATTACTGATCTAGTTAAAGGGTCAGGCGTGATTCGTATATCAATTGAAATATAGGCTCGTGAAAACATTGCTCCATAGACTCCGTAGTCCGATGGTCATTTGTGAGTCGTTGCTGATTTTGGTTTGACAAAGATTGTCTAAAGAAAAAGAGTGTCTTAAGACGGTGACTAGTAAATAAAAAAGAAATTCCAAATCGCATTGTTGTTTACGAATAATAAAATGATTTCTTTTGGAAAGTGAAATAAAAGGTCACTTTGAAATCAAATAAGTCGACTTGAGAATTATGAGATTTCTTTTATGGAAAATAGAGCATTTTGAAAATCACACTGTTGATAAAAAAATACGCTATTAACAAATCTGTTACAATTGAAAACTGTCGTTACTTTTGACAGTTTTGAATATATTTCAGCAGCCACCATTCACTTGTAAGTTTTTTTTAGAGATTTATATTTTTTTTTCGAGTTTCTAATTATGCTGACGTAAGCACTTGACAAAACTGTTAGAATACTACAAGTGATGTTCTTATAGTTAAATGCAATAATCTAGTAGATACAGATAGAGAGACAGAGAGTTTGGATTTACACGCTTTACTAACAAAAACTTAAATATTAAATAACGCAATGTCAAAATCTGTTATATATTTTTTTACCAGTCTCCGTAAATTCCACTCAGTAAATTCTAACTGTCTACAAAAAATTGCGCACTTGTGAGTTTTGTGAGTTCAATTTTGTTCCCGTACTGGCCTAAGTTGAATTTCGCAAACAAAACGCGGGGAAAATTGTTGACGTTATTCACGTATGTTTACGTTTCATTTGAGCGAAAAATGGCGACTGTGCGTGGTGTGGGTTAATTTATTGACTTTTAGCTTAACGCGCCTGTTACCGGGTTAAGCCCTGAAATACAAGCATCTGTTATCCTTTGCTGGATGAAAGAGTTTAAAAATCCAGCGGATTAAATGTATTAAGCGACGGCGTGGTACGATGTGAATGGACATTTTGGTTCGAATAAAAAATAAGGAAATAGAAATAAAATCAAAATAAGGAGGTCTTCCATGCCTCTCTGGGAGCAAAGAAAAACAGAATGTACCAGCTGCCACTCTTCCCGCGCAGGTACCTAATAAAATCCCATTGAGGGAAGGGCGAAAATCTTAGAAATCAGCCCCCATAGCACGAGAGCGCACGAAAATCGCGTCGCGCGCGAGTTGGATTACCCGTCTCTTTCTTGTTGGTGCAGTAAGAAAAGGATCGGCAATCAATCCCGCGCGCGACGCGACTCTTGTGCGCTCTCGTGCTAGACGTGCATGTTCTTTAAGCGATGCGGCTAACAACAGATCACTATTTTAATTCCCCTTTCCACGTACACGCCCATAATCATGCTAAACGTGGCCTTTAGGTCTTGTTACCTTTGGCTCTGTCTACCCCGTAAGTGATAAAGACGTGATTTATGTATGTGCGTAAGGATATTTGCGGTTATTTTTGACAAGCGCTTAAATTTAGTTAAAATTAGTTTTACAAAATGATTTAAGAAGGTTACGCTTCTTCCGCTAACAGTAGGTAGGTACTTTTGGTTGACTGTTCGTTCATTGTCATCTTATCTACATTATGTATACCAAATTTCAAGTTGATTTGACCAGTAGATGTAACTCAAATTTGGCTTCCAAGATCTAAACTAAACAGACAGAATTACACATAAACTGATAACTCACATATAAAAAGTCGAGTTATGCTCGACATGTTTCGGACTATTTGTAACTACTACTACTACTACTAGTTGTTGTGTTGTTTATGTGTAAGTATGGTCGAGTCTCACGGTAGTTTCATGTTGAAAGTAAACAGACAGAAGTTAAATAAAAACTGCGTACATATTTACTTACTTACTTATATTTAAGTAGGTATCGAGTGTAGTATTCTGCCGACACGTTAATCAACTTCGGTCTCATTTAAATGTCGACGCGTCTTAATCATATTTTTAAGGTTCCGTACCTCTAAAGGAAAAAAAGGAATCCTCATTATTATGGTCACTTCACTGTCCGTCTGTCGGTCCGGCAAGACCCGTTACCTCAGAAACACGTAGAAATATAAAATTTAAATTGATGCCGAATACTGAAGTCTGCGGTCTTTTGAAGCTGTGAAAAAATCAAACCTCTAAGTATACTTAATGAAAAGATACGACCGTTTATTTCGCATTTCCCATCCATTCGCTTAGGGACCAAAACCTATAGGGTACTTTCCGTTGACCTAAAAATTTAAACTTTGGTGTGAATGTAGCTTTAATAAATTATTTGCAATTAAATAAAAAGTGTTTTAGAATCGATAACTCCGTTTAAACAACTAAAAGATACAGTATATTTAAATAGAAACAGCTACATTTAGCGTTGCATGTGACCTTTATCTTATTGGCAGAGTGCAAAGCGGGTGGAGGGGGTAGCCTAAACGATCACAGCGCTCGCTATGGCTAAAATTGTCATTTTTGTCGCTGACTTGAGCTGTCAAATCCATATTGCAGTAAACATTTTCTAATCGTTTTTGAGATAAAAATATGGTCCTGGTAAGATGTGTTGTTGTGAATTGTAATAACACCAAGAAGAATAGCGACTGTAAATTTTACCAATTTCCAAAGACCATGGTGGAAACGAGACCAAAGAAATAAGTGGATATTTGCCGTAAGAAAAAAAAAATAAGTTACCTAACCTCTAAAATTTTCACTGAAAACAACAATTTTAATGTTATTGGCAATAATGTTACTGACTACCATTGTCCAAAATTGTGTAATATAGTAAAATAACACAATATTTCATTAATATTTTTCACAATATTTACTTATTTCTTGTTTGACAGCGGTGACAATATTGTCCATAATGGCCGCCTGTCACGTGGCGCTGTCGTCGCGCACGGTCCCAATAGCATAAAATGCTTACAACATTCACGTAAGGAAACGTCACGAAATCACATGTCAACGTCACGTCGCTGCGTGTGACGTTTGTGTTTGACGTCTCTCGCAGAATTTCACAAAATACAGCGACGTAACGTGTTGCCTCTCTCCGTGGTAATATGCCACTTAAACTGATAATAAAATCTATTTCGCTCAGTGTTTTAGTTAAATGGACAAATAAACTAACCTTACAGTTGGTGAGCTCCTACTAGGCACGACATTCGAGTTTGTTTCGCTGTCACTCTTATGGGTTTGACACTTGTATCGGCCGAAGGAAACCCGAATATCGTCCTAAGAACTGACGGTCTATACTTTGCTTTGCCTTACTTTCGCAAGGAGGCTAAGCCTATATAGGTCTTTCTACCTTTACCCTAATAAAAATAGTTTTTTCACATTAATACAGTTTAGCATGGGTCGATTCTCAACGAGCCAGGGGAAGATGCGACGCGACGTGTCTGGTTGCAATATACGTCATCGATTCACTTGCAAACGATCATTTATATGTAGGTATACTCAGAAGACATGACATCAGGCGCTCAAAAGTGCGCCAGCAAAGCCATTCTCAAAGGCGCTTTGAGAGCGAGTGAGTGAGACGGCGAGACGAAACCGAAGCTCTTATTAAATACTAGGTATCGTACTGTACATACGTGCTGAGTCAGTATATAAATACTAATATCTGATAGATAGATAGATAAATAGTTTATTTGGTACTGCCAACACACACAATCAAGATTACATAAAATATAAACATATCAAACCAAAACTTAAAAATAGAACATTATCTTTGTTTGTGTGCGTTACAGTAGCACAAACTGGCCATGGCTCAGTGTTCAACATTGCTCGTAGGATCAAAACACTGGTTCAACTGCATTCTGCCACAACCCACGGAACAAACAAATGAACGCTTATTTAACAGCTACTTAAAATATGAACATAAAATGAACGGCGCAAAAACTAATTAAGCATGCACAGTGAGCATCATGAAGCGAAATTGTACCTAAGTGTAATATTAAAATAAAATAAGAAATAATCTATATCTTTGGTTAATAGTCCATTAGCTATGATTTAAACTTAGCTACCTATTAAAAGCCGAGACTAGCCGACCATTAATTGAATAAATAAATTATATTGAATTGAAGGCTATTAAGTATCTAATAAATTTTATCTTCATTAATGAATTGAACAGGTACTCGATTAAACTTCGAGAAGGTAACTTTTGGAGGTCTTGGAGGCACGTCAACAAACCCCTGAAGTAAGCTTTATATTTAACCTCCCGTAAATAACTTACTGGAAACCGGAAAATCCGAAAACGTTAAATCACTTTATTAAAGCAGTAAAATACACAAAATTACAGCAAAGGGATGTTTATGAGCTAATTAAGTGCTCTGCTATTTAGTTGAACCGAAAATTGCTTCATCGTAGTAAAATGTATTTTATTGCGCAACATTTGAATTTCAGAGGTATTTTATTACAGTTACAGAATTGAATAAATTTTATGCAGTGCCCTACTTGTTACAGAGAGCAACAGTTACTGTTCAAGCGCTACAGCCTGACAGCAGCAACAACAAACCATGCAACACATATGGAGATTATTGCGTATAGAAATGTCTTAGGCGCTTTGTTCTATTCTAAGTGACTGTCCAAATTTTAAATCACTTTTACCGACACCTCTGCGACTCAAGCACATATTGTATTAAATTCATCCTGAAGTTCCCATTCAATAGTATTTAATTATTTGAGGTTTTTTATTGAACCCCGTTGTGTCCGCGAAGACAATTACAATCCAATAAAATGGCGAAAGTTGCAGACGCACTTTTAAAAGATTGATCACAAGATAAGCTAATAGCAAAATTAAAGGACGATAAACTAGCCACACTAATTTAAAACACTGTATCACAACATCAATTACAGATACATGTTTTATTTATATGTTTTCTTCCATGCTGGTCTGGGAGTAAAGAAAAAACATAGAATTTACCAGTTGCTTCTCTTCCCGCGCAGATGGTAAAAGCTCATCGAGGGAATGGACGAAAATAGGAATCATGTCATAGGCGATGCGGTTAGCAACCCATCACTATTTTGATTTCCCTTTCCTGCTATACGCCCTTAATCACGCTAAACGTGGCCTTAAGGTTTTGTTACCTTAGTTTTCGACTTAAAGTTCGACAGCGGTCGTTTTACGTTCACATTGTGTGGATCATTTACGAAGTGACTAACTTACAGTGAGTGTTCATGATGGTTTCTGTCTCTAAATTATTTTTACAGCTTGTGTCCACGATTTCGCTCCACAGGAAGAATAAAGGCAATGAGAGCCTTGTCGTCCCGGCTGACAGAGACCTCAGGAGACCCCAGAGCTGGCGCTTACCTCTCCCAGCGAATTTCTCTGGCTGTACAGAGAGGTAATGCCGCCAGTGTGTTGGGGTCTATGCCGCAGGAGGGCCTTTTAGATGGTGTTTTCTTTTTATAGTTAGGTATATTTATTTAGTTTTAAGTTTTGTATATTTAGTTAACTTTTAGATTAATCATGATGTATTCTATTATGTTGTAATTTTAGATTAGTTGGTTTAAATAAATAGAAGGCAAATTGCATATCCCGTGGGAATTTGGAACATTCCAAGACTCCGCTGTCGGTCCGTTTGTAACGGGGGACTATCTTAACTACCGAAACAAATACCTACCGTAAAACTGGGTGAGAAGGGATTGGGGGGAAAAGATATAGAACTAATATTCTGTATTTTTACTTGCTATGGCTACTTACTTCCATGCTGGTCTGGGATAAAGGGAAAACACAATTGCTTCTCTTCCCGCGGAGATGGTAAAAGCCCATCGAGGGAATGCGAAATTTAATTATTCAAGTAAAATTCATACCACCAAGTAAAATTCACACATGACAATATTTTTTTATCGAGGTTTGAACTTCTAATTTTTAGCCTACTCACCCCGTTTTACGGTACGCAATTGAAATTTCCAGTGTGTGATTGACAGGCTTTGCACTGACATTCGCAAGGAGTTAGAAAAAAAAGGTCGTCCCAAAACAAAATAGCAACGCTCTTTTGAAAGGGAATTACAATCCCCAGGTGATCACGGCGCAGGATCGTAGAAGTGGAAAAATGTGATAGCCCTATATATCCCTGGGCAGGGATTACAAGATGCAATGATGATAATTACTATGAATGGTCGCTTTATTAAACATCAAAATGTTAATCCTAATAATTTAATTTTAGTCCTTAATTCAAATTTATATTCATAACTTTATTTTGCGAGTAGGCCGCAAAGGGCTCTTTTGCATGTCTTTTTTTTAAGACCATCATTGCCAAGAAGAATGGCAAGTTGTATTTTTTTCAAAATAGAATAGGTACATTATAAAACTTAACTAATAATAAATACGTCAACTTTAATTTCATTTCATTTATACGGTATGTTCACTCAATTCGAATAGCTAAGCATAGAATCTCCAACGTAATCGAACGATTGCTCCCTTTTGTCATAAGTCATAACTCTTTGAAGTTATTGTCCATAATTGCTCAATTAGTAATACCTGCACCGTGGGAAGCCTCGCATGTGACATATATAGGCTATGTTAATAGGTTGTAGAATAGACAAAGAAAAATCGAATGTACAGGATTTATTTAAGCCTTCCATTCCAACTTCAGCCTTCTCTTCCATGCTGGTCTGGGAGCAAAGAAAAAACATAGAATGTACCAGTTGCTTCTCTACCCGCGCAGATGGTAAAATCCCGTCGAGGGAATGGGCGATTATAATAGGAATCATGTTATAGGCGACGAGGCTAGCAACCTATCACTATTTTGATTCGATTTTCCACCTATACGCCCACAATCTTGCTAAATGTGGCCTGTAGGTACCTGTTACCTTAGGCTCTGTCTACCCCGTAAGGGATAAAGACGTGATTTGTGTGTGTGTGTGTGTGTGTTCCATTCCAATTAATTTTAACGTTTTCGTAAAGAACCAAGTCTCGGTTGCCATCGACTCCGTCTACGCAGAATTTGCTAATCGCTATTCCACGGGATCTATACAGTTGTCCGAGATAAAAACAGTCCTTTATACTAGGTACGTTCACATAGGGTTTTTGGTTTGTAATGTGCAACAGTTACGGTAGTAGCTCGCAGTGAATGCCCCGGCTTTAAGCGTCCATTTGTATATTTTCAGTTCTAGCAGTAGCAAAAAATGACAGGCTCAAATTTAACGCGAAAACGATTTGAGTTTTCGTGAAATTTCAAACGTTGATTTATTTATTAGACAGACGTTTGCTGAGATATTAAGAATTAAACGAGCTTACCTGTAAGCGAAGTCTGATTCTAATTTTTTGAATGGTAATCTGAAATATAATTAAATTAAACTGTGTAGTACCGTTTCCCTAACTCATTGGCATCGCGGAAGTTTAGAAAGGAAAAAACCATCTATGGACTGTTTTCCTTACCTGTGGCAACACTAAACGTCACTTATTTTAGAGAAATGAGACCCATGTCTTGCTTTACTGAAGATAAAGCAGGCTAATGGGTTTCAAGAGCATTCACGAAGCATTCACTTAAGTTGTGAATATCCAGTGAATGCGCCTCATCATTGCAGCCTGGGGTCTCATCAAGGGCTGGGTGGGTGATTATATTTCAGATTACCATTCAAAAAATTAGAATCAGACTTCGCTTACAGGTAAGCTCGTTTAATTCTTAATTTTATTTCATGGTAATCTGAAATATAATTAAATTAAACTGTGTAGATGTTCAGAGCCATCAGCAATGATGAGTATACAGATGATGATGTAGCTGGGTTATTCTGAAATAAACATCAGTTATAATCAACATGTATTTTTTATTTTTTAATTTTGTAGTTTTAAACTTATAGTAAGTAATGTACATTTTTAGAGTAAAACTTAATTATCATCTAACACTGCCATAGCAAAATTTCCCTGTAGTGAGTTATCATCATTGATAGGTAAGTCATAAAATCTAGCAAATGTAGAAGAATTTTTTGTCCATCCAGCAGCTTTCCTTATAATATCCCACTGAATACCGCGTTTCTTAGCGGTCGAAGAAGCAGCATGTCTTGTGCTATGCGAGCTGAATGTGGATGTGTCAATGCCACTCTCAGCCATGACACTTTTTATCCATCGACTAATGCTTTGACTTGATGCTTTTCTGTGGGGTTTTTTAAATGTAATCCAAAGATAAGGCTCATTATTTCTTATTACTCTAGTTTCTTCTATATAAACTTTAAGTGCTCTGGCTGGACAAATTTGGGGATTATTTTCATAAAATGGCAGGTGGATAGCAGGTTGAGATTTTGTGCTAAGAGAGGTTTTTATAACGTCTGTGATGTTTATAAAAATATGTGATTCATATTCATGAATGTTGTTTATT
Source organism: Pandemis corylana (assembly GCA_949127965.1). Classification (NCBI taxonomy): domain Eukaryota; kingdom Metazoa; phylum Arthropoda; class Insecta; order Lepidoptera; family Tortricidae; genus Pandemis; species Pandemis corylana. Next base: position 3,399,370 of record OX421859.1, on the reverse strand, counting down.
TTAATTGCAGACAATGTTTGAACCCGCTGAGCTGAAGCTAGAGCTATAAGAATTGCTAGTTTTTTAGTAAGTTTTTCCAAGCTTAAAGACTTATTTTCTGGCCAGTTTGTTAGAAAGCCTAGCACTCTCGAGGGGTCCCACGTACTAACATATTTTGGAACCGGTGGCCGTAACCTATATACTCCCTTTAAGAACAACCCGATTCTATCATCGGTACCTACGCTGCGTTCTATTAGAAGAGCCAGTGCCGATCTGTCGGTATTAAGGGTGCTATAGCTAGCATTTTCTTCAAATCTATTTGTTAGAAATTGCAATATTTGCGGTACTGATGCCTTATATGCGTTTAATTTGTTTTTTAAGCAAAAGGCCCACCATTTTATATATGTAGTGTTATACTGTTTAAGTGTACCTGCCGCTAGAGAGGCTATAGCGATATCTAGTGATCCCTCTGGCAAGCTTCTAAGTCGGAATGCTTGCCGCAGAAGATCGCGGCTGCCAGGGAAAGCGTTGAGCTCAGCGGGTGTGGTGTTCTGAAAGGCGACAGTAACAGATTCTTATTAGGTTTAAATATGATCGGTTGGGATACCATAAGAGATTTAGCTAGGGGATACCATGGCTGCGAGGTCCATACTGGATATACCAGAACGCTTTTTGCTTTGTCTTGTCTAATTTTGTGGAGACATCGGGATAGTATAGAGAATGGAGGGAATGCATAAGAGTAATATTCCGACCAGTCAAGCGTAAAAGCGTCAATATTAAATGCATATGGATCCCTCTTCCACGATACATATTTTGTGCACTTAGCATTAATCCTACTGGCAAACAGGTCAATGTCTTGTGATCCAAATGTATTACAGATTGATTTGTAAGCGTCTAGAGATAGTTCCCATTCTGTATCAATGTTAGTGTTTCTAGATTCTTGATCGGCAATAACATTATCTTTGGACTTGATGTATGCTGCATATACATATATGTTGCGTTTTTGACACCATTGCCAGATTTTTCTAGCAACTGCATTAAGGTGGGGAAATTGTACACTTCCCATTTTATTGATACATGCAATGGCGGTCGTATTATCAATCCTGACCAGTATCCTAGTATTTTGAGTGTTTTCAGTAAAGCATTTTAAGGCAAAATATGCTGCGGTAAGTTCTAATAAGTTAATGTGAAGTTTTTGTTCTTTGTCTGACCACAGGCCTCCAGTACGCTCGCCATTGCAGTGGGACCCCCACCCAGTAAGGCTAGAGTCTGAATATATTTCCATGCTGAATTTTTCTCCTGATAGTTCTTTTCTAGCATGTGGAATGTTGTCTAACCACCACTGTAGGTCAGATATTATTTCTTTAGAAGGTGTCATAAAAGCATCATAGTTATCATGTCCTTGAAGTAGAGCTAGGTATTTATTTCGCTCCATTAATTTAGTATGCATTAGTCCATAAGGGACGGCAGGGCATGCTGAAACTAAGGTCCCTAAAAGTTTTGCAAACTGTCTTATTTTACATTTGTTTAAGTGTATGTGTTCTTTAAGTAATGCTATTATGCGTGATTTTTTATCAGTAGGTAGTTCTAGGCACATGTCCTCTGAATTTATTACAAATCCAAGGAATTGACATTTCATACTAGGGATTAAATTGCTTTTCTCATAGTTAATAATTAAGCCTAGACATTGGAAGAGTTGTACTGTAGCATTCATGTTAGATATGCATTCTGTTAGTGATGGTCCAATACATAAATAATCATCTAAATATATTGTAGATATGTGACCTAGGTTTCTTAGGTACCCTACCACTGGCTTAAGTAACTTTGTGAAAACTCCCGGAGCGGTGCATAAGCCATAAGGCATGCAGGTGAATTCATATAATTGGCCCAAGTGTTTAAATCTAAGATATTTTCTATCTGATTGGTGTACTGGGACAAGAAAATATGATTCTTTTAAATCAATGGAGCACATGTAATATTTATCATAAATTAACTTGATTGCAGTGCGTATGTCCTCCATTTTAAAATGCTTTGGGGAGATGAATTTATTGAGTGGTTTTAGATTCAAAATAAATCTAAATTTTCCATTGGGTTTAGGTCTTAGAAAAATTTTAGCTAGAAATTCACCTTCAGCATGTTCACAGGGAGTAATAGCGCCTATTTTGAGTAAATTAGCAATTGACTCATCCATTGCGGTGATTTCATTGGCAGGTATGCTATTTATAGGTAGAGACGCTTGGTAAGGCTCAGTGACAAATGGTATGCGATACCCTTGAACCCATTGCAGAATAACAGGATCAGAGGTCAAGGCTCGCCAACGTTTCGAATAGTTTTTAATATTTCCAGCATGTACCTGGTTAGCTAACGGCGACGTACTGCATTGCGTGGACCTTGTGTTGATCTCTCCGGGCAACGGTGGTTCTGGTTCGATGAGTATCGCTTCTGTTGAGTGGCTGGCTGGAACGAATGGGACGGCTGGAACGACTGGGACGACTGGAACTGCTGCGTCTTTGGTCCACCACGTGTCATCCCCTTGCCCTTCGGCCGAAGTGGTGGACCGTTGCGGTTTCCCGATGTCTTTAAAGTTTTCATGTTGGGAGCGGCAGGCACTGGTTTCCTTATATGAGCCACTGACTGTTGCAGTGTCTTAGCAGTCTTGATAGTTTCTGATAGGTTATCACCAAAGAGGAAAGCATTTCTATTAGACTTTTCTATTGTCTGGATAAAATTTTTGTCCAAAGAGGGAGTTATTAACTTTTTCCTGGTTTTGGTTTGGTGAAAGTTTAGGTCATTTAATAGTTTGGAAGCATCGCTAAGCAAACTTATTAGGTGTGCTTTATTCAGGTCCTCATTTCCCATGAGCTGTGTCATTGCTTTGCCAATGATGCCAGTTGCAAGGCCCAGCTGGGCTTGGCCGATCTCTATGCCCTTGTCCCTCAGTTTAGAGCTGTCTCCGAGCACATTTTTAATTTCTATGTTAATTGCTGGGGCTTCTAGTAGAGTACAGTTGCTGGGAATCTTGTACTTCTTTGTAATTTGATCCCTTTGTTCTTTTGTCAGTCCGTTTATAACGATATGTGTCCACCTGCGGGATATGTCTTCATGAATACTTTCATCATATTTTGTTGCTTCTGTGTAATCATCTCCCAAAGCTTCACTGTAAGGGTTAGCTATGGGTGCATCGGCAACGTCTGGAAAGCACAGAAAGAAAACCCTTGAGCACAAGCTTACAGGCCATTTTGCTACATATAAATGATAGCATGAGTATCTCGTACTCAATGGCTGTATGGAAGGGATCTAGCATTAAGAATGCCAAAGCATATCAAACCATTTTGCCACATAGAAATGATAGCAGGAGTATCTCGTACTCAATGGTTGTGCACAGTCAAGACTATATTGTCTCATAGAATGCGGCGCAAAGCGTCGCGCGAGTATCTCGTACCCATTAGTGTGCAGGAAGATCAACCCCATTGCGTGCATAAGCATGCGAGCCATTTTGCCACATCAAAGTGTTAGCTGGAGTATCTCGTACTCAATGGCTGCGTTGGCCACCCGGTGTCATAGAAAAACCCCTCGAGTATCTCGTACTCGATGGCTTATTAAACAAACAATGCAGTGCAACCACACGGTGTCTTAAAACATGCGCTGTTAAAGTTTAATTCGAAGACGCGCACTTTGTAGATTTATAGGTTAGTATTGAAAATAAAGCGTAAAATGAACACCAACTTACCTTCTTTATCGTTCTCGTCCTTCTGTTCTTCTTCATCTGGCATTTCCGGCACTGGTGAGGCATCCCGGCGAATAGGACTGCGACTCCGGGTCCGGGTTCGGCCGCTGCGTGAGCGCCGTGACCGCCTCGGGCTCCGACTGCGCTTGCGCCGACGCCGGTGATGACTTTTCTCGAGTGATTCGGTGTATTGTTTCAAAATTTTGAGCAATCGTCGTTCACTGGGCATTTTATCACCAAAAACTTCTCACAATTATAATTCACAACCACGATGCCGTTGGGCGGAAAAAGAAGTGACGTTTAGTGTTGCCACAGGTAAGGAAAACAGTCCATAGATGGTTTTTTCCTTTCTAAACTTCCGCGATGCCAATGAGTTAGGGAAACGGTACTACACAGTTTAATTTAATTATATTTCAGATTACCATGAAATAAAATTTCAATTATCTCCGGAAGATTGGACGTAATCTCGTTTTTTAATGGAACTGATTTTACTTTAGAAACATTTCAAATTTTTCCATTAAAGAAAACAATCTTTACAGCTAGAAAATGTTTGAAATTACTTAGCAGACAAAAATGTTTAACGCGAATTTTTTTGCTAAATATTTGAGGTGCGAAAAGGGTTCGAGGATGGAAAAAACTTTCTGTTAGCTTAATTAAGATCAAAATCAAGTCGTGAAGTTTTAAGATTTTTGCATAAAATATTTGTGCTGGTATTTTTGCATAACAATAAATTTCGTACTTCCCATTATTTGAAAAGGTTTGATTAAACTTCTGTTAATCTAAAATTGGATTCATTACAAAATAGTTATTTGTTATGCAAGGCTGCAAAGTGTTTGTTTGGCGCGAGTGCCTGAATTGAAACCCGAGCAAGCGAAGGATTCTATGATTGAACCACGAGCGAAGCGAGTGGTTCAAAAGAAGAATCCTGAGCGTCGCGAGGGTTTCAAGGCACGAGATACTAAACAACTTTGCTGCCGAGCGAAACACACAATTTTTCACCTCACTACAGCGAGAAAAATGGTGGATGAAAGAAAAACAGTCTAATAGTAAATCATTATTTTGACGTGACAACGTCTTATAAATTGGTTTGCCGGGTGACACTTCAAGAAACTGCGTTACGCTCCGCTCACGTTATGCGCTCACAATGAGAGCGAGTGAGAGGCATGGTTAGCCCGCCTAAGAGCGAGAGAGACAGACATAAAAAGTGAAAGGCACGCGTCCCTTCCACTCGAGCACAGTTAGCCCGCCTAAGAGCGAGAGAGACAGAGCGAGAGAGAGAGAGTGAGAGAGATAGGCATACACACCGGTTCATGTCTTGCGCTTCTTCCTACTATACGAATGAATATTCACATTAAAATTATTTTACCACTCAAAGTCGTTGTCACGTAAAACTTTTTCTTCTAAATAAGAAAGGTAAAAGGATCTAAGCCCATACAGCCTAGTCTAATAATCTAATAAGTAAAACTATTTTTTCTGATTGTTCTATCACATTAATTTCTTGTGTATCATAAACCAAACAACAATTTTGGTCAACTTTTCGGTTTCCCGACGAGCAAACTCTAAAAACTTTTTTTTTTCTAATCATAGATATATTTTTAAAAAGAAAGTTAAAAAATCGCACTAACTAGACTGAATTAAAAAAAATGGGGCGCGTTCTGAATTTGCATCATAATATCTGTTTTTTCCTGCTTGGTTGCTATTTTTGTGGTTAACCACAAATTAAAATAATTAATAAAAACCAATATCGTTTTTTCTTTTAGCAACCAGTTAGCAAATCTTGAAAATAACTTAGGAAATAACGGATTTTAAAATAAATTAATAATGGATACCGGATCGCGTTTCTGAACGTGACGTTATGTTTTTTTTTATGGGATGAAAAAGTTAGGGGTCTGATAACAAGTTTGACATTTGAAGTTCGTATTATTCCGTCCTTCTCATTCACCTAATTAAGTACTATTCGTATAAGCGAGACGACAACATACGAAGTTCAAAGTTTTAATTTCTGAGTATATGAGTAGGCGGGCAATGGTGGTCATCGTCACGTTCGAATTTCAAAAACCTTTTCCACGCAAGCGCGGAAAAAGCACTTTTCCACGCAGATTTTGAAGGAGAAAGACAGCCTTTTCGAGCAAGTGAGGTGAAAAATTATTTAATGTTTTCAAAATTAAAAAAAACGCCCTTATCAACAACTTTTTTAGTTCTATACCTAAAAAGTTACCTAATAAGAATTTGACACGGTTTGCTTGGTTGTTCAGAATGCTACTTGGTTGTTAAAAACGCTACTTTCATGTTTCTATAGAAATGTTTACAACCAGTCCGTACTATTATTCTTTCCTAACTTTGCATTCGAGCTTGGTGCAGCTCTAGTCCACGCAACCGGTTTCCAATCCACGTTAAAAATAGCTTTTTAAAACCCCCCGCCACAACTCGCTGAAGCTCTTACTCCCGTTTTCAAATTAGATTTAGATTACGTTGGCGGTGAAAAAAAAACTGTATCCTCTGAATAACAGAACGTTTCGGGACACTTATTTAACCTGTGTTCATAATAGAGCTTTAAAAACACCGATCTGCGCTCTATGACTCGAATTGTCGATGGTTGCGCCGCGCTGCCGTATCCAAGGAGGTGAAGCCATAGCTGTAGCTGGCCGGAATTCTATTGAGCGGGACATCATAGCTCGCGCATTGTTACATACATACATACATACATACATACCTATATCACGTCTTACCATATCCATTACGGGGTCGATAATAAGGTACCTAACAAAACCTTAAGGCCACGCACGGCCAAAATATTTCATGCTGCACGCAGAGTCGTCAATAAAGTAAATAAAGAGGCCTCGGAACGAGTTCTAGTCTCATTACATTTTAACTAACGTTTCCGAGTGCAATAACTGATAATTTTGTGCCTTTGTTAGTTGATATTTAATTGATTTCCGTTCTTTGCTGGGTCAAAAACCGCAATAACTTGCTTCAATTTCCAGACCACGCATAAATAACGACATGTTATTTCCAAAAAGACAATTCCAATGAACAAACGCCGTTTTTACGGTTTGAGGAAAAAACAATAATTTTTTTAAACGAATCCAATCCAATCCAAACCTTACGCAGTCATGGTAGAATTCATTCTGATAATTACTATAATTGATTCCGACTTCCTTTTACTCGAAGAGCGGGAAACTACCCGATACCCGTTCTTATAAAACGTGTTTTAGCGCAACTTTAACTTTGCCGTTGCTAGCGGCGCTGGTTACTATGAGCAAGCCTCCAATTAGTATGAGCTAATTTTAGTTGCAAAAAAATCCGCTTGCTCTATCAACTTTGTTTCTCAATGTTTGCGTTGGTCCGGTTTTTTATGATGATATTGTAACATTTGTAACGCACTCGATTAAGAATAATAATTTTATTTTAGTGATCACTGAATTAACACATAAGTAACCTCATCGTCTCACTCAATTCGTGGATTCGTATTTATTGACGGACTCCGCTATTTGTCATAGACCAATAAAATTATTTCATACTAGCTTCTGCCCGCGACTTCGTCCGCGTAGAATTAGAACGAAGAACTGATGTTGATTATATTCTGCAATAATTATTTACGTTGCGGCTCTAGGCATCTACGACCTTTGTCATGTTTATCACTATCCCGCGGAGACCATGCAATTTTCCGAGATAAAAAGTAGCCATGTGTTAATCTAGGGTACTAGCTATCTCCGTTCCAAATTTTATCCAAATCCGTCCAGCCACTTGCGCGTGAAGAAGTAACAAACACACACACACTCACAAACTTTCAAAAAGTGTGATGATAAGCTTCTATAGTGGTCTAGGAATGGATCTATTTAACTTTACTGTACATACTCTTCTTCTTTTACGATCCTTTATTATACGCTTTTGCGTACTTATAAGGAAAATAAAAAAGTTTATTATTTTATGTTCACTTAAAGTATACCGCAAGAAGTAAAATAGAGCATTAAAGTGTCAACTAAGGCGATTTATCAAACTATAGTGTACCTTAATGCTAAGACCGTACCATTTTTATTAAGTTCAAGAAGATTGATGCATCTTTTATTAAACAGAAGAAAGAGCTGAGAAATAAATTACTTTTTAACTTGTGCAGGGGACGCATTTAAGTGCGTGTATTTACTCTATATTTTAAGATTGGCTGGTAATAAATTTTGAATGCTCGCAGCGCGGAAAGAAAAACAATTGAAAATCAGTAGTCGTGCCTGCTCTTGTCTACGCTGCGTGTTATTCTGTACAATCGAATCATTTGGTGGGCCAGGCCACCGTAGAACGTTCTCACAGTAAACGTCACATGATTTTCCTTGTGAATTCAATGTAACGTCACTATGACATTCGATGTGAGAGGGCTCCACAATGGGCCAGGAATCAATTTGTTTGATGGTACGTCTAAGTGTATATTATATTTTAAAAAAAAGCCGTGGAAGCCTGGTGGTACGACTTAAATGGCCGCGACTCAAAAGCAGAGGGTTGCGGGTTCGAGTCCCGAGCTCGCACCTCTGAGTTTCTCGAAATTTATGTGCGAAATAACATTCGAAATTTGTCTTAAGCTATTCGGTTAAGGAAAAATATCATGAGGAAATCTGCATACACTGACGAACCGGTTCAATGGCGTGTTGAAGTTCCCAATCCGCACTGTTCCCGCGTAGGAACTATAAGCTCAAGCCCTCTCATTCTGTAATTATTTTAGTAATTTGTCACACCGCGAAGGTGACACAACTAGTGTCACACCGAGAAGGTGGCACGACTAGTGTCACACCGAGAAGGTGGCAAAACTAGTCACACCGAGAAGGTGACACAACTAGTCATACCGAGAAGGTGACACAATTAGTCACACCGAGAAGGTGACACAACTAGTCACACCTAGAAGGTGGCACAACTAGTCACACCGAGAAGGTGGCACAACGTCTCAGATCTTTTGGTCAATGTCGAAATTGTAACCTTTGACATAAAGTCGTCATGAATGAAAAATTCCAGCGGAAACTGCAGTGCTTGTTTGGAGTTACCAAACCACTTGCTGAAATTCTCCAAATAATTTTATAACCGTATAGCTAGCTAGGTAGTTAAATGTGTAGGGCACTGGCGCCGAGCTTTAAGTAAATGGCTACCATTTGTTTCAATTTAAGCGCCACCTGAGCCATGTAAACAATCAAATGTTTACAACCAAGGAAATATCACTCAACAACACAGGAATTGTTTTTAGTGCACCGTACCAGAAGTGGAACGAAATATGTTTATAGTAGATACACTGAAAAAGCATCGGTTGTCTTGCTTTCCACGTCATCAATATTGTCAGCTGGAAGACGTATACTGTTGAAAAAAGGCTTCCTCTTTAAAACGACACAAAGAGCGACATCTTTCCAGGAGGCAATAAACAAGGAGGACACGAGCGTCCACCGGTTTCCCACTACTCTCACGATGCCGTCGGTCCGCCTAGTGGGAGGCCAATGCTGCGTCTTTTGGTTCGTGGTTGCCACCGCCGCTCAAGAACCTTTCTCCCCAACAGAAAGTTACGTATTTTTAGTTAAAGGGATTTTGTGCTCTACGTAATTTTTTTTTACTTCCATACTGGCCTGGAAGTAAAGAAAAAACGTAGAATTTACCAGTTGCTCCTCTTCCCGCGCAGATGGTAAAAGCCCGTCGAGGGAATAGGCGAAAGTCTTAGGAATCATGTTATAGGCGATGCGGCTAGCAACCCATCACTATTTTGATTTCCCTTTCCACCTATACGTCCTTAATCATGCTAAACGTGGCCTTAAGGTTTTGTTACCTTAGGCTCTGTATACCCCGTAAGGGATAAAGACGTGATATATGTATGTATGTATGTGTAATTTTTTTAATATAATGGTGCTAAGCTTTTATAAAAAAATGTCGCTTTAAGTGAAACAGTACTTTTTTTTATTGTCATCGAATATTCTAATCATGAGGTGTCACTGTGTGAAATACACCCCCTTGCAAAAAAAATCGGGCACCTATGGTTTTTCTGATTTTTAGGCATTAAAGCTTTAAAAAATATGTGTACCTACTCATATTGTAAGTAGTGTGTGTGTATGTATGTGTGTAATGAATTATATGTAGTAGTTTATTTAGGAATTGTTTGTTGTATTTTGAGATGTACGCTCTATTGTGGCTTTTACTATAATATGGATATTTTAAACTCACTCTTTGTCGGTCCCTCGCTTAATGCTCCTCTAAATTACTCAAAGGTTAACCGGAGATCCCTTATACGGATAAGTTCGCCTTTGTGCATATATTTTAATGTATTTTTTGTGATTTGTCTCTGTTTCTTTATATTTGTACAATAAAGCATTTACTTATTTACTTACTTTTATGCACATAAAATATACAAAAACCATAGGTGCCCGTTTTATTTTCAAGGGGTTTATTTCGCTTATAAGTCGTTTTGTTTTAACATTTGCAAAACATCAGCAGATGCGAACTAAAACCATAGGTGCCCGTTTTATTTGCAAGGGGTTTATTTCGCTTATAAGTCGTTTTGTTTTAACATTTGCAAAACATCAGCAGATGCGAACTAAAATAATTCATTAAACTAAAGTGAAGGAATATTGCAAAGAGAAATTAACAAATAATATTCGCCGGGCAACCAGATGTTCGCTTCGTGCTTTGTTAAGCATAATTTCGTTTGAACAAACTCGAAACTACTGGTTTATTTATACGATAAATAGTAATTAATGTTTTTAATTGGCAACGAAGCTTTGGAAGTTCAGAGTGCTTTGTTGGCATTAGCAATAAAAGTTTTTTATTAAAAAAGTATTTTATGAACACAATACATTGCGAAATGGATAGAAAAAAACATCCTCTTCGATAAATAAATAGCTACTAATGGACAAATTCGGAAATCTAATATTCGCATGATCAATATTTTAAATGTCTAACAAAATCGGTCCAAATCAAATTCGACGAATAAAAATGCAATAATTATGTTGTAGGTACTGTACGCTGTTCTCTCTTAACTAGCAACCCCAAAACCCTTTGGTCGGGTCTTACAAGGATTTAATTAATTTACCAAAGACCAGCGTTCTCAGAACGTAATGACGAAACTTGTTTCAATTTATTGCTGTGGGAATATTCTGTGAAAGGTCAGACCTTGAATAAAAGAAGGTATTACCATAATGTCTCCAGAGGTTCTTATAAGTAGGACAAGTTCTGCGATAGGCGTCCGATTTATTAGACGGCACGAAAAGTCTAGAGCATTTTTACGGTAAAATTTTCTGTGTAATTTAGTAGGTACCAAATAACGAAATTTTAACCCGTCAAGCGTTTAAGCGACTACAGTAGTCCCTAACTTTTTCGGGCGGGAAATGTCCTAAAAAAAGTCACGAAAAAGTTAGGGACTACTGTAGTCGCTTGGACGCTTGACGGGTTAACTCTCATTTATTTAGACAATAAACGCACTGATCACTGGTGCTTCAATTCAATTCAAACTTAGGAAAAAGTGGCTCCATCAACTTTTTGATGATTCTGCCAATGTCGAGGTTGGATAAGACACGGCAAGTAGGAGGACGTCTTGTTCGATAATCTGCCAGTTTTCGGTGGGATAACTACCAGTTACTATCTGCAATGAAGATACACATGGTTTCAACAACTAATCGACATCACTACATAGTATAAAATAAAGTCGCTTTTTCTGTCCTCATGTCCCGATGTATGCTTATATCTTCAAAACCACACAACGGGTTTGGATGCGGTTTTTTTTAACAGATAGAGTGATTCAAGAGGATGGTTTATATGTATAATACATGCATAATATACCGTGCGAAGCCGGGGCGGGTCGCTAGTACAATATAATAATGAATAATCACTGGTAGGTAATTAAGAATAGGTATAATATATGGATATACAATACAATACAATGCTCTTTCTAATACGACCATTGCGGGAGGCCACGCAGGATTCTCCGTCTGTGCCATACCACAGACTATAGCATTGTGCTACAAGGCAACGTTCAGAAATCAGGTTGAAAGTATTTGAAAAAAAAAAATTGGAGTCATTAAAATCATCATCATCGTTTTATCCTGTAATCCATGATAGGGCTCTCAGCATGTTTTTCCACTTGGGGCGATCCGGCGCGTCTCCTAACTCTTGCCAACTCATGCCCATAGAATGTAATTCCCTTTCAACAGATCGCTGCCATGTTGTTTCGAGACGACCTCTTTTTCTAACTCCAGGCAAATGCCGTTGCAAAGCCTGTTTGGCTGTTATAGTCATCAGTTTTCTCAATGTATGCCCTATACAGCTTCTTGTGACATCTTTCCGTCATAATCTATAGGCTTTTGTTCAGTTCACTACAGAGTGTGTTCTGTAGAAAAAAGATAGCTGTAAGTCATGTGCAATGAAGCAAATTATTCTTATTTTTTTTACATTTTTTCGCTAACTGTACTTGCATTTGTTATCCGTCCTACATACCTAATATGTGCTAAATTTCAAGTCAATTAGACCAACTGTTGAAGAGTTCCCTCCTGCCGAGACTATCCTGGCTGAGAACTCTTAGTACCTACCAGACTATAGTATTGTGGCTTTCACTATATGGATAAACTCACTCTTTGTCGGTCTCTCGCTTAATGCTCCTCTCATTTACCCAAAGGTTAACTGGTAGAGATCCCTTATAGGGTTAAGTTCGCCTTTGTGCACATATTTAAGTTCTTTTTTGTGATTTGTCTCTGCTTCTTTATATTTGTACAATAAAGCATTTACTTACTTACTTAATTACTTACTTACTATTGATTGTCATCTGATTTGCTCAAGTATGCAAAGTTTTAGCTCAATCGGTTAAAAATATCTGCTTCAAAATTGACCCGCTGGATTCCATCCCGACAAACATAACTTACATTATGCATACATACATGCGCAGGCGCAGGGGCGCGGGCGAGAACTCATTTAAGCGGCCGGTCTACAATTCATGGAATACCAACGTTAAATTAACGATATAGGTACCTACTTAATTATGTTTGCAGAGATATATACCAAAATATCTCCAGTTATGGTACATTATAACTGTCATTAATGCCCTCGTGAATGGGGAAGCTCTAATCTGTTCTTATAAAGTTGGCGTCGTTGCAAATTGAACGCACCTAATGTCTCGAAGTGTGTAATAACACTTGATGTAAAGCCTTGCTAGCACAGAGTAAGTATCTCACAGAGACAAAGCTATGGACCGACCTCTTAAATGAGTCCTCGAACGTGCGAACGATAAATTAATTTTCCCGTAGGAAAATATATTTTCCCGCGGTAAAAAGTAGCCTATGTCACTCAGTGATAATGTAGCTCTAACGGCAAAATAATTTTTGAAATCCGTCCAGTAGTTTCGGAGCCTATTCAATTCAAACAAACAAACAAACAATCAAATTTTTCCTCTTTATAATATTAGTATAGATATACCTACAATCGCATCCGTGGAAAAGCTACTCGAAAGAGGTATTGGCCTGGGAGCGAAGACAAAGCATAGAATGTACCAGCTGCTTCTCTTCCCACGCAGATGGCAAAAGCGGCTAGCTACCTATCATCATTTTGATTTTCCTTTCTAACTATATGCCCACAATCATGCTAAACGTGGCCTTTAGGTCTTGTTACCTGAGGCTCGGTCTACCCCGTAAGGGATATAGACGTGATCCACGCGTATCGCGATCCATATCACGAATTAATGAAGAGTATCCCAGCGCGTCCAGTAGGTTTCAAATCCTATATTAACATAATCAGAATCACGAAAGTATTGACCGTCGAATTCATACCACAATAACTAACAGTTTTAATTTTCTACGACACCATTCGTATTTCAAATTCAACATAAATTTAAACCGCTCTGGTTTCGTCGGTATTTTCACAAATGTGATTTTAATATTCGACGTCTGTTATAAATACGTTTAGGCGACTGTACGATAGCGAAATTATATTCTATGCAATGCATTGCCTGCATAAGAATGACATACAATTTGCGCAACCCATATAATATCATATCTGTTATCACAGTGTTCACGAGTGCCTTTAAATTGTACACCTTCCAATTCCATCATTAAATGGCTACAAACTTCTTTGCCATGCAGCTTGAAGATATTATAGCATGATATGAGAACTGTATGACGAAATTACAAACGACAAACAAAGGTAATTACACATAAACGGATAACTCACGTATAAAAAGTCGAGTGTTGCTCGACATGTTTCGGACTATTTCGTAGTCCTTCTTCCTGGAGCGCTCGCCCTGGCGGCAGCGAAACGAACAAGGACGAATAAGACCAGGAAGAAGGACTACGAAATAGTCCGAAACATGTCGAGCAACACTCGACTTTTTATACGTGAGTTATCCGTTTATGTGTAATTATGATTGAGTCTGACGGTAGTTTCATGTTGAAAGTGACAAACAAAGGCCCACTATAGCGATCGCAATAACAATCTTTAACAAAATTCCTAAATGTACATCGCAGGAAGAAAAGTAGACATCATTTGTTGATAAACTTAAATCCTATTTCATAGAGAAGGTGTCCGTGTTCCTTACTTTCATGGAATAAAGAGAATATTTAAATACATACGTTGTGACAAAAATAATATAAAAATAGAATACCAAACAGTGCTAATTAAATTAGGATAAGAGTTGTGTTCTGTTGCATAATAAAAAACGTTTGAGAATATGTTACCTATATAGATTACTAGCTTCTGCCCGCGACTTCGTCTGCGTAGAATTATACACAAAAACCTTCCTCTTGAATCACTCTATCTATTAAAAAAACCGCATCAAAATCCGTTGTGTAGTTTTGAAGATATACGCATACATAGGGGCATAGGGACAGAGAAAGAGACTTTGTTTTATACTATGTAGTGACTATGTAGTGATATCTATAACGTTACTTATTTTTAGGTTTAGTTATAATTTTTGCTACGCCCTAGTTGGGTCCATGTCTGTACTGGCTAGAATAATATGAACATCTTGTAAATACCATGGTGGTAATAAATGATTGCTTGATGACAATAAGTACGTAAAGGAACAAGGTAACGCTATCTGTATTAAACTTTGTCTCTGTAATGATTAACTCGTGTGGTCCTTCTTCATAAAGCCACCGAGATTGCCTTTAATTAAACGTCCTTTATGGTAGGTTTCTTATTTTATCTTTTAGATGGCATCATAATGTAAATGCAGTGAGTAATAAGAATGTATCCTGTTATTATATCATCAATGTAGACTTCGAAGTATTGTGTTTTGCCTTCATTTGCATCTTTGACTATATCTTTTTCGAACTCATTTTACGATAAATACATTGTAATATGAACAACTAGATTCCTAGCCCACCGTTGAACGTTCTCACAGTAAACGTCACATGATTTTCCATGTCAATTCAATGTAACGTCACTTGATTTACTGTGAGAGGGTTGCACCGGTCAGGAGCTAATTTGTTCTATAGTACCTACCATTGAGGGAATGGGCGAAAATCGTAGAAATCGTGTTATATGCGATGCGGCTAGCAACCCATCACTATTTTGATTCCATATTCCATCTATACGCCCATAATCTTGCTAAACGTGGCCTGTAGGTCTTGTCACCTTGGGCTCTGTCTACCCTGTAAGGGATAAAGACGTGATCTGTGTATGTGTGTGTGTCTATGTTATGTACCTACTAAGCGGTTACGTATCAGTATGCTTAGTACAAGTTTTCGGTCACAAAATAGTATAAGCATTAATCGAGTAATCATACGTAAATAAAAAATCCGGCCAAGAGCGAGTCGGACTCGCGCACGAAGGGTTCCATACCATTATTCTATAGAACGGCAAAAAAATCATGTCTGTAGTATTATAGCTAATCTTCTTCTTCTTAGTCGTGCACTCTTGACAGAGTGGTCGTGGTCATGTTTCGGTCGATTCCTGCGCCACCGCTGCTCTCGCGACGCGTCGCTAAGTATCTCGATGCTTGGCAGTGTGGGAGCAATCGTTTATGCTGGAGTGCGTCACAGTTTTGATGAGGTCTGTCCGCCGTGTCGGGGAGCGCCCGCGAGATCTTTTGCCCTCGACTTTCCCTTGCACCACAAGCCATGATAGCTAATAGTAGGTACTAAATAGCTCAACAACAAGTCGACGCAACAATTTTACAAAGATCGGGACTGTTTTTTTAAGCGGAATGCGCGGTTTAACCCACAGATATCTAATACAAATAATGTTGCGTTCAGCAACGTTAAAAGTCAAGATGTTTACAGCCATGGCGTAGGTATTATATAAAAAAATCAACGTTTTATTCAAAAAAGTATTCACATTTTTATCATAAATAGTTACTAGTATTGTAATTATCTAGCGAGATTTCAATTAAATTCCTGTTTAGATAAAGTTTTAATTTCGAGCTAATGCACCTCTTTGGTTGAACCCGAGTTGTAAGTTGTAAAACAGTGCTACAAATTAAAAAAAAATACTTACCGACCACGCGTTTCATGGAAAGATAAAAAAGGCAAGTTTGCCTCCTCGTTATGATACTATTTACATGCAAGTAGGTATAATGAAAATACCTAAACACGCTTCTTATGCAACTGAAAATAAGGTCTATGTGTAGATATTTTTGAACAGTCGGCTAAATTCGCATGCTAGTTTTGAGTAAGGTTATTTTGGTTTGGGTTAGGTACCATGTTGCTGCCCATTGTTTCCGATCCGTTGCCACATCTACCACAAACTCTTGGTGGGAATTGGTTTAGGGTGCTGGCTATGTCTACTGCACTACGTTCTAAATATTTGATTTAAAATTGTGTCTGTATCTGTTTTTTTCCCCAATAAAGAAAATAATAATCAACAATAATATATAGATATTGGAGAACTCTACTTTACGTGTTCATGGCCGGGCTGTAAGCTTCAGTAATTTATAACTAGCAGTGTTTAATTGATATAAAACAATTTAGCTGGGTATTAATCAGACACAGAGCTGAATCCGCATTAAACGATTCGTATTAATTTACTTTGCGTTCGCAGTTGCACCATCTTTGTTGATAAATCCATCTAAGATTGAGGCTGTCTTTATTGCCGGCCGAGGTGTGTACACAATTTTAGCGTACCGTAGCGAGCGGTAAATTGCTAATTACGACCCAGGGCGACTTAAAATATATTTACAGATTGTTAAATATGTTTAGGTACGTACCAGTGTTCATACTAAAGTTACAGAGTGAGAAAAATGTTCACGACTTAGGAGTCGTCACTATCACTACATAGTATAAATAAAACAAAGTCGCATTCTCTGTCCCTACGTCCCTATGTCCCTATGTATGCTTATATCTTCAAAACTACACAACGGATTTTGATGCGGTTTTTTTAATAGAAAGAGTGATTCTAGAGGAAGGTTTTTATGTATAATTCTACGCAGTCGAAGTCGCGGGCAGAAGCTAGTATTTTATAAGATAGGTGTGGCCGAAGCAAAATCGGGTCGTCAGCATGATTCGTGTTCTTAAATGGGGAAAGTTCGTAAATAATGGAGCGGCAGACTATCGAGACACGTTCCCAGTTTAATTAGTTCACATTCAAGGCTGGATCAGTATCGAACTTGGTGTGGCGGCGGGAATTCTTTAAAATTCTGCGTGCATTGGAACGCTTATATTATTATGTCAACAAGGGACAGGATACGCTACTCCTCGTAATTAGAAATTTGAAGATCCCTCTCAGTCTCATTAGTAATGAATATTAGTATCCTAGCTGTTGCCCGCAACTTCGTCTGCATAGAATGTTCTTAGAGGATGCCTACGTCATAGTAGCTTTATGCATGCAAAGTCTCAGCCCGATCGGTTTAAAATTGACAAAGTTTCATACAAACTTTCATCAACTATTTTATCCCCTTGGGGGTAGAATTGATCAAAATCCTTTCTTAGCGGATGCCTACGTCATAACATCTACCTGCATGCCAAATTTCAGCCCGATCCGTCCAGTGGTTTGGGCTGTGCGTTGATAGATCACTATGTCAGTCAGTCAGTCACCTATGAGTTATATATATTTAGAAGTGGGATGGCATGATATAAACCTCGAAGTAAAAGGTCAGGGGTCATTATGTATTTTAGTCACATATATTTATGATGTTGTTCAAGTTCAAGAGTCACTGCGCCCAGTCCAGTAGGTAAGCAAGTAAGTAAGTATTTTAAAGCCACCATGGGATATTTAGGTAACAATATGAACAGAATACACTCATCTGTAATAACATTCTTCTACATATTTATAAAAAAAACTACAAAAATAAATGCGATTTGAAATCGTTAACGATCCAAATGGTTTCGATCTCATTAGAAGATTTATGTATCAAGGGTTTTTATTAGTATGTACATTACAATACAATGACTCTTTATTGTACACCACATAATCAGCAATACGGAAAATAGATACATAACGAAAGTTACAAAGTTAATCATGTTTTATGAGAGTTTAAAGGCTTCGTCAAACAGAACGCGTACTTAGCGCGCGTCAGAGCGCTAACCTGACGCTGCGTTATGACGCTGAGATGTGTTTGTTGTACTACGATGGTAATATAACGTCAAACAGAGCGCCAGCGCTAGCAGTACCTACTGCCTACTATTGGCTAGCGCTCTGACGCGCGCTAGGTACGCGTTCTGTTTGACGAAGCCTTAAATTAAATGCTTCTGAGTTCTGATATTTTTTACATTGTCACTGGCTGCAAAATTGCAGAGGAAGAATTACTAACATTATAATTTAATTACCTTCTTTCTTGTTATCGTTTGGATTAAGTAAGTATGCCCTCGCTCTGATTTCAAGTCTTACTTTCCCCGTAAAGGGTAAAAGTAATTAAAAAGTTAAAGATAAAAAAGCAATTGAGTCGCTTTTGTCTAACGATACCTACTTAAGTTTATTATGGTTTGGTAATGAACGAAATTATAAGTTCGAGAAAGTTTTTTTTTATGTGATTGGGGGTGGGACGTGCCCAGCAGTGGGACGTATATAGACTGGAGATGATGATGATAATGATAAGGGGTAAAGGAGCGCGCGGGTTGCCTTTTGCACACCGGTAACATAGCGGGGTTACGGGTGCGTTGCCACCCCTTTATGAAAAGATAAGTAGACTTGTTTTTTATAAATCTCCAAGTTGTACTTGTCCGGAAAAAATAGTGCCGCCAAAGAGTTCGAAGGGGGGACCCAACTGTTACACATGCAAAACCTAACATGCAAAGGTTTTGCATGGGTAACAGTTGTGCACATTAAACTTTGATAATGTTTCCGTAGAGGAATCGAAACGGGTCAGTGTTTGCGTGGTGTAAGGGATAATTAAGTTTGTGGGATTTATGTGTTTTATGTGATAGTAGTGGAAGGACATTGCACGAAAAACATATATAATTCACACATATAATTGGTCATCTTGCACGTAAGTCAGTGGCGTAACTATACCATCTGGGGCCCGTGGCAAATTCTTTTGATGGGGCCCTATCAGTAAAAATCGTCACGTTGTACTCAGTTTAATTTTAATATTTTTGAGCTCGCGGCCTCTTGGGCCGGGGCCCTCTTGGGTCGGGGGCCCCTGGCATTTTGCCAGGCCTGCCATATATATTGTTACACCACTGACGCAAGTAGCGGAGTAGCTAGGTAAATATTTTTCGTTCATACACATAGAAGTTATGTCGACCACAAATTACCTTTCGCATGCCAATAAAACTCCTTTGTTTCGTATGTGAGTGAACTATCTTTGTCGTTTATCTATGTTTCCGTAACACCCTGAAAGAACAATTTGCTGGCAGGTGGTGGGAGTGATTGAGTGGCTATTGCAGCTTTACGCGTCATTCGGTTTTATTTTTATATCCTGTCCCGGCTTAAGGTTCCGTGGCGCACTTTAAGAACCTTTTGCGGAAAAAACATACATATATCACGTCTTTATCCCGGGGTAGACAGAGCCTAAGGTAACAAAACCTAGGCCGCGTTTAGCATGACTAAGGGCGTATAGGTGGAAAGGGAAATCATGCTAGCATGAGTTGCTAGCTGCATCGCCTATAACATGATACCTAAAACTTTCGCCCATTCCCTCGATGGACTTTTACCATCTGCGCGGGAGGAGAAGCAACTGGTAAATTTTATGTTTATTTCCTCACAGACCAGCATGGACGAAAAAACAGTAGTCAGATTTTAGGGTTCCGCATCCAAAAGGGACCGGGGACGTAAAAATGGAACCCATAACTAAGACTCCGCTGTCCGTCTGTCTGTCAACAGAATGTATCACAAGAACCGTGATAGACAGTTGTTTTCGATATTAGCCAACGATTTTCATATTTTTAAACAAATTAGGCAAGCGTACTCGCCTATGGTGCACCGGTACAAACGGCCTTCTTCCCCTTAAAGCTTACTAGAGGAGCACGTGAGTTTATCCGACTGAAAAACTAATAAACAAATAAATAATCCTGCCTCAAATTTCGATTGGGATCGAAAGTATGCAGGGCTACTCCAAAATTCGAAATTCGATGTTAGTGTAATACCTTCCCTCTTACTCTAATATGGCTATTAATGTGAATGAAACAGCACAACACGAACGTCGAATTCTTGACTTAGGAATAGGCCTGCTGAATTGTGTATACAAATTTTAGTCAACTTGCGAGATATCAAAGTGATTTGTTTATTTCATAGATCAAAGGCTTGTTGGCATCCCACTCGGTAAATATAACTTTAACCACAGTATTTACATATACAAAGGCTCGATTGGATATTCATAATTATACCTCTAGGAACGCAAGCGGAATTTAAAGATACATACGTAAATACATAAGAATAAGAATAAGAAAACTTTATTTCCTTCGCACTAGACTCTGGGTCTATATCGCGAGTGCTAAGTGAAGTAATTAAAACACAAGAATAATTAGAAAGTGTGTGTGTGTGTGTGTGTGTGTGTGTGTGTGTGTGTGTGTGTGTGTGTGTGTGTGTGTGTGTGTGTGTACGTGTGCGTACGTGTGTGTGACATAATTTACGTCTTTTTTCCTTTCCGGGTTGACAGAGCTTAGGCTTAAAGGCCACGTTTAGAATGATTGTGGCTTTTACCATCTGCGCGGGAATAGAAGCAGCTGGTACATTCTATGTGTCTTTGCTACCAGACTAACACGAAAGGGGGAAAGATTACAATGAAGGCCAACATGAAGAGGCCTTTGGTATCATTTAATTAAAACAATTATTATTATCAAGTTTGTGGAATTTATATGAGTAGTAGTGGAGGGAGGGTTGCATGAAAAACATAATACATTTCGCACTTGCTTGGTTATCTTGCGTGAGCAGAAGTAGCAAGGTAAATATTTTTTGTTCATCGAAATGGACCCTTGCAAAAAAACGCCTAATTGAATAAAAAAGCACATTTGTAAGTCAACTTATTTACCTTTCCTTTATCTGCTTATCGCTTTATAACAGTGTATTAACTACATATTTTTGTATTCCCTTACCATCTCCTGAGTTTCCTTCCTTCTCCCATCGCAACACTTACACACTTCCAGCCCTTTAGGGTCACATAAAAACAAAAATAACTTCTATTTCCGTTGTAACCCTAGTTAGTACATACACACAATTCATCCTGCTTAGCCATAGAGAATTAGGGTCGACCGTCCATTAGAGCCGGCCGACGTTATAATAATTTATTGTGATACCAGAATTAGTTCTGATGAAGGTGGGGTAGCAGATGGATTTGCAACCTTAGATAACAATGGATGGACCATTTCCCTTTGGACGGGGCTAGGACGCCTTATTAGGGCGTATTGATGACGGAATTTATGACCAGTGAAAGATTTACAGTTATAAAGGACATTTGAAATACGGAAGGACCAAAGGAAGGCAAGTCTGTTCAAGGCGTCTTTAAATTATTCTGGATTACTCCAGCAGGTGGTTGGGTTTGATTGAATACTGCTACAAAAAAATTTCAGCGTCATTTTTTATTTAAATTTAAGTCAATACTACACATACACATAAATCACGTCTTTATCCCTTAATACGGGGTAGCCAGAGCCTAAGGTAACAAGATCTAAAGGCCACGTGTAGCATGATTAACTACTAATAACTTTTAACTAACATAACTTAAATTGCTAATAAATGTTTTTGGCTGATTTACGACGTTTATACAGTAGGTAGGCGAATGAAGTCGTGGACAATAGCTCGTCTGAAATAAATAAAATCTATTCTTGTACGAGCATACATTTAATTTTCACCACTTTTCGTTTTCAATGACCTAATTTTATCTTTCAGCGCTTTCTGTTTTTTGATCATTTCGCTTTTAAATTTATCTAACTCAGACAGCATTACCTCAGGAGTAATCCTTACTCTTCGGTGCTCACATGTCGGATCAGCTGCGTCTAAGTTCTCTGGATCAGGGTCTGCCACAAACTCTATGACTGCGTCATCCGACCAGAACTCTTCACCTGCTACAGAAAGCTTAGCAGACACCCTGACTTCATACAACGTGTCAGCACAGGGCAGTGTCAAATCCACTCGAACATCGCTAACAGGTATGTATGGACCAGTTGTATTCACTTGAAACTGGTGAAATCCAGAATACACGTAAATTATTCTATAGTCCAAACTATGACCTTGTCTATATGAGCCTTTATAAAATGGCAATGAAACGTCAGAGTCAAACCAACTTAAAGAAGCACTGTGAGAAGTCGTTTCAAACAGTATAAGTTTATACGGTGCACCTAATCTTACAACCGAAAGGTGGTCGAAGACAAACGTTTTATTAGCACAGCCCCATATAGTACATGTGCTCAACAGGAAAGTTAGTGTTTGTTTGTTAGATTTATATTTTATTACAGGATGTTTCCAATCCCATGTACAGGATTGTGCCATATCAACAGTACTTGTAGACTGTGTATACTCCAGGTCGCATAAGCGATACGGGACTCCATCCTCCACGTAATCCAATGTAGAATTAAGTCTGTAATTAATAGATATCCAGCTACAGTTCATATAGATTAGTTTTTCTGATATACAAAGTAAAGTAACTTCCACTGGCTCAGAATCGACAATTACGAATATAGTGTCGTAGGCGAATTTGTGTGAGCCAAGAAAATTATTATCAATTTGCTTGCAGCTATACACATATCTACCACGCTCCAGATTCTCTTCATATACCTATCTTCTTTGTTGTCCGGTTTACCATAATTGTGGGTTCATATCCGTGAGGACCAAGAATAACAAAATCTTCTCCTAATTCTCCTAATGGGTAACTACAAAACAGCTCCAGAGCAGTCCCATACCTAATGTTGTGATGAGCACGAGAGTTCACTACTTTGCCATCGGCTTGGTGGAAGAAAATACGTCCTTCTGCAATGGACACAGTTATTGTAAACAATTAACAATAACAAGAGTGTCTTTGTCGTGACCAACATTTTCAGATCTTCACTACAATTGGTAAGAATCCAATGTATTTGTTCTTCTTCTTCTTCTCCAAAATAAATATGCAATAGATGTGGAAACTAAACCTTTTCGCCACCACGTCAGATACAAGAGACGTCAGCCATTCGCCAGACTTCTTTATTGCGATGCCTTAAGTTGAACCTAAACCCAATTGAACGAAAGCAAACAAAAGCAAAAAATTAAACCACAGCTTCCGGGAATCATCCTGAGCTAACTACGTTCTTCTTCTTCTTATTTGTGGCGTATCAAGTCGTTATAGCGACGACAACTTCGCCAATGTCAAAGTAACAAAAATATACTTAAAAAATCTTGTGACAAAATGTTGGCAACTTTGTACGGTAATGGACAAAGATCCCCCTCACTCCCTATCGGGCTCTTAGCCTACGGGCAATGATATCCCTCAGAAACTGTCAGGAAATCATTAGCAGATGCCAAGGGTGCACCGGATCAGGCACCGCTCTTCCCCCGGACGGATCCAAAAACGAACTGCAGCTCTTGACCACGTGGTGGTAACCCAACTTGCACCCCAACGTATTTGTTGCAAGTTTCTTTGTTTCCAAGCGTTAGGTATGTACAAATTAATGTTTTACCCACGTAATCCAGTCTAAACTCATCTCTAAGTCGTATGCTCCTAAAATAGCGCCGTAGCGATCACAGAGAACACACAGCAAGAAAAACACTATTACTTCAAAACAATACAAAAGGTTGTGTTGCAATGCGCAGAGACCGAACAGTGTGAACTATTTATATGTGTCCACAATAAATGGGTATATTTTAACAAACTGTGTTTGTTTTGCATTATAATTATTTAATTAATTTAGTAAGGAATGTGTTTACGTTTATTAAACTAGGTAGGTAAATTGCTGTGACATTTGTGACCGTATGAGGATAATTCGTTAGTACTCTTTCAAACTAAAATCGAGGTTTCAAGTTAATTACTTCCTTAACCACTTTCAAGAAACTAAAATGCTACCTATATATTATATAAATGCGAATGTAACTTTGTCTGTTTGTTACACTTTCACGCGTAAACCACTGAACCCATCGTGATAAAATTTGGTATGAAGATAGTTCGAGACCCTGGGAAGGAGAAGGGATGGTTTTCATCCTGGAAAATTGTATGGTTCCCGCGGGCGCGGTAAACGAGTTCTCATTCATTTCAATTTGGGCACCAACTAGAGTACTCTAGGTAATGAAGTTTTTAGTTTCTGTTTATCTTACAGTAACTCGCAGGTATACAATCTGTGGTACGGCATCCCGCAGTCTAAGCCTTGATATCGCGCAGGTCTTTGTCTGAAAAATATTTTTATTCAAATCTTATGAATTCATTATATTTAACGTGAAAGGGTACAAATTCAGCGGCGCCCAGCGTAGAGTACTTATAACAGGTGCTGGCAAAGCATTCATCTCTGCACGACTAGCACCAGTGCGACTTAGACTACCCGCTTTTTTTTAACGAACAGTAGGGAAAAGACGGTAGTCTATCTCGCGCATGACAAAACTCTCGCACGCCTTCATGCTAGCCATGCTGACAAAAAATGTGTATTCTATTGCGTTTATTTTATTAATCACTACATAGTATAAAATAAAGTCGCTTTCTCTGTCCCTATGTCCCTATGTATGCTTATATCTTCAAAACTACACAACGGATTTTGATGCGGTTTTTTTAATAGATAGAATGATTCAAGAGGAAGGTTTTTATGTATAATCCTACGCAGACGAAGTCGCGGGTAGAAGCTAGTTTAATATAAAATTTACATAATGAATTACACATTACATAAATGTCAAACATATACATATTATTGAAACCGTCAAAGTTGACAGTAAATACGAAATGTCACAAAGTAATATGAATAAAAAATATGACGCGATAACTTTTAAAACAGAATTATTAACCCTACAAAATGAACCAACTATGAGACACAAAAAATTGCTTCACAGTCAGGGTAGATAGATATAGACGGACTTAAGGCGAAATAAAACCCCTAATTAAATTTATAATAAATAAAAAATCAATGTTGTTAAAATAACTTAGTACCTACATTTTCTTAGTAATTATGCGCAGTTTTTCTTGTCTGTTATTTATTTATTTTTTATTTATTGACAACAAATTAATAATATATACAATTTATAAGCTTTATAACAGCGGGGTAGCTGTCGGTTACTCAAATTAGTGCCTTAAACTAAACACACGAGTTATTGTGAAATGCTTTAACAATTCTCTTGCATCTATTGGGGTTGGCACACACTTCATTATGAGTTTCCGATGGTACCTCGTTGAGAATACTTGGTAACATATACCGCCGTGTGCGTTTGCCGTATACATTGGAACATTTTGGTAGAACATTATTTCGGCAAGTTAATCTATTTGACGGAGATTTTGGGATCTAACAGATTTATTCAAATATTGCAACTTTTCTATTTCGTAATTAAGTACTTCATTTTTCATATTATAAATATGAAATAAAGACGACTCCTGTTATAGGTGCTCTATGAAGGCCAGTCTACCAGGAATAATTGTGGTAGGTACGGCATTATGCAGATTGTTCCGAGGGAGTGGTAAGCCAAACCTTTTGGGTCAGGATTCTGCGTTAAAGGTCTCCTTTCCTTATCACTACATAGTATAAAACAAAGTCGCTTTCCGCTGTCGGTCTCCCTATGTATGTAGATCTTTAAAAGTACGCAACGGATTTTGATGCGGTTTTATTTAAAAGAAGAAAGAAAGAAGTGATTCAACAGGATGGTTTATTATGTATTATTCTACGCTCACGAAGTCACGGGCAGAAGCTAGTTTATTCATTAGAGGTCTAATTTGTTTCGCAATTCGTGAAATAGGTACGAGTCGTCAAGAGAATGTATTGTCCGTGATCCTACTAATTTGTCCTACTCGGATTTTTTTTTGCCATTATTTTGAATAATTCAATAATATTATAATACAAAAATAGGTAGGTTAGGTTAGTTTGGTGTCCTCAGTTGCCCGAAGGGCAAAATAACCAGAAAAAGAAGCTCCGTTGAAAACCAGTAGAACCACTGGCAACAGAGGGTCAAGAGGATAAAAGGTGGTAAAAACAAACACGCATTACCAAATCATTGCATCATTCGCATCCAAATTTGAGGAAAATCGTAGCTACATTTTGTAAAACGGATATCGAGTTGGAGCAGATTGCACTTGACATAAATGTAAAGCAGCCGATTGCAGAAAATATTCGCGGATACGAAATGTCGGATTTTATTTATGGCAGGTTTATATTTTCTTAGACATATCGAATAGTATGACAGAATGTCTTGACAAGAACGAGAGATGGAAAGAAGAGCAGGTCTTGGCCTAGGTGTGGGATAATTGTATCCTGCCCCCAAGCAGCAGTGCTTTCGACGAGGAGAGTAAGACAACTGGTAATTACTGCTCAGCTAGCTATACGTCAGTATTCCCTTTGAACCTTCTTGGAGGGTCAGCCTAGACAAGGCTAGCAAAGTATCTGTAACTGTGGAATGGGTCGAATAGGTGGAATGGGTCGTGACGTGATGGTACTCACTTGCTGTTGACCCACTTGCTCGTTTTATGACAAACTTACACACACAAATCGCGTCTTTATCCCTTACGGGGTGGACAGAGCCTATAAGGTGACAAGACCTACAGGCCACGTTTAGCAAGATTGTGGGGCTAGGTTATAGATGGAAAATGGAATCAAAATAGTAATGGGTTGCTAGCCGCATCGCCTATAACATGATTCCTGTGATTTACGGCCATTCCCTCGATGGGCTTTTACCATCTGCCCGGGAGGAGAACCAACTGGTACATTTTATGTTTTTTCTTTGCTCCCCGACCAGCATGGAAGTACAAATTGGGTGACAAACTTAATTATTGTTATTATTGTCAACGTTAGTACGGGTTTTCGATCACGGGCCCATGGGGATCCGGTTATTTGAAAGGCATTCATGGGGCCGAGGCCAACATGAAGAGGCCTTTGGTATCATTTAATTAAAAAAATAATTAGGTATTATAAAGTTTGTGGAATTTATATGAGAAGTAGTGGAGGGAGGGTTGCATGAAAAACATAACACATTTCGCACTTGATTGGTTATCTTGCACGTGAGCAGCGGAGTAGCAAGGTGAATATTTTTTGTTCATCGAAATGGACCCTTGCAAAAAAACGCCTAATTGAATAAAAAAACACATTTGTAAGTCAACTTATTTACCTTTCCTTTATCTGCTTATCGCTTTATAACAGGGTATTAACTACATATTTTTGTATTCCCTTACCATCTCCTGAGTTCCCTTCCTTCTCCCATCGCAACACTTACACATTCCCAGCCCTTTAGGGTCACATAAAAACAAAAATAACTTCATTTCCGTTGTAACCCTAGTTAGTACATACACACAATTCATCCTGCTTAGCCATAGAGAATTAGGGTCGACCGTCCATTAGAGCCAGCCGACGTTATAATAATTTATTGTGGTACCAGAAATAGTTCTGATGAAGGTGGGGTAGCAGATGGATTTGCAACCTTAGATAACAATGGATGGACCATTTCCCTTTGGACGCGGCTAGGACGCCGCCTTATTAGGGCGTATTGATGACGGAATTTATTACCAGTGAAAGATTTACAGTTATAAAGGACATTTGAAATACGGAAGGACCAAAGGAAGGCAAGTCTGTTCAAGGCGTCTTTAAATTATTCTAGAATATTCCAGAAGGTGGTAGGATTCGATTGAATACTGCTACAAAAAAATGTCAGCTTAATTTTTTATTTAAAATTAAGTCAATAGAAATTAACTACACGCACACACATAAATCACGTCTTTATCCCTTACGGGGTAGACAGAGCCTAAGGTAACTGCTATTTCGGGGAAGGAGGCCGGGGAATGAGACACGAGTATCTGTTAGACGAGCTATAATTCGACTGCTTAGGCCGGGTGTAACCGGCTAGAATGTTTTTACAAAACTACCCTCAACCTTAATACTAACATCCCTCCACGAATATTTCAGAATAATCTCAACATCTAAAAGAACTGTTTATAATTCACTGGGGGTCGTGGACGTTTAGTTTTTGCAGGTGGGTCGACCTGAACACTGTTGCTGTCCCTGTTTTCGGCACGGGCGGAGGGCGCCGGTGGCGCGAACACGCTAGGGCTCGCCAGGCTCGTCGTGGCGCCAGTAGGCTCCTCCTGTTCTGGACAATCCTCCCACTCTACAGCTTCAACTTCGGACCTCAAGTGGTCCGCCACTGGAGCCACTTCCATCTCAGCTACTATTGGCGCTATAGGCGCTGCTGTCAAGCCTGCCGCGGCCTCCGTTATGATGACCGGCTTGTCGTGACTGAGTCCATCTATTTCTCTGCTGGTGGACTGCTGGGCTCTCTGGTCCTCGTCCAGACTTGTACTTCCGCCAGCAAGTATCTCTTCCTCCCCCTTAAATTCTACAATTTGATTTTTATGCCTCTTTATGAGGCGATCTGAATCGGTCACTTCAATTAAATACGCCGATCTCCCCAGCTGTTACTTTACTACGCCCTTAGTCCATATCACTTTTTGTCCTTTCAGTACCTTAACTAGATTATTGCTAGCTGGTTGCAAATTAATTTTCCTACCCCCACGGTAATGCCGGACCTGGGAACGCTGATTTTGAATGCTACGTCGGATGGTGGCGTTCGCAAGGTTTAGTAAGTCTAACCTGCAACGCAAATTTTTCCCAAACAATATCTCGGCTGGCGATCGATTAGTGGATGAATGTTTCGAATTTCTGTATTGGAACAAAAATTCATTTAATGTAATGCTTTTTTTTTTATTAGAACCAGATAGAAATATCGTTTTCAAGGCCTTCTTAATAATCTTTCCATTGCTCGCTGGATGATAAGCAGGACCTCTTATATGAGTGATATTGTTACAGAGTGTTGACATAATTTTAGTTTTTTTTGCTGATTTACGACGTTTACAGTAGCCGAACGAAGTCGTGGGCAAAAGTTTGTCTGAAATAAATTACATTCTATGCTTGTGTTATATGAGCATAAGTTTAATTTTCACCACTTTTTGATTTCAATGAACTAGATAATTCTTTCTTCAGCTCTTCCCGTCTTTTGATCAAATCGTTTTTCAATCTCTCTAACTCAGACAGTACTAGGTCAAGAGTAACCTTATCTCTTCGGTGCTCACATGTCGAATCAGCTGCGTCTGAGTTCTCTGGATCAGGGTCTGTCACAAACTCTATGACTGCGGCATCCGACCAGAACTGTTCACCTGCCACAGAAAGCTTAGCAGACACCCTGACTTCATACAACGTGTCAGCACAGGGCAGTGTCAAATTCACTTGAACATCACTAGCAGGCATGTATGGACCAGTTGTATTCACTTGAAACTGGCGAAATCCAGAATACACGTAAATTATTCTATAGTCCAAACTATGACCTTGTCTATCTGAGCCATTATAAAATGGCAATGAAACGTTAGAGTCAAACCAACTTAAAGAAGCACTGTGAGAAGTCTTTTCCAACAGTGTAAGTTTATACGGTGCACCTAATCTTACAACCGAAAGGTGGTCGAAGACAAACGTTTTATTAGCACAGCCCCATATAGTACATGTGCTCAACAGGAAAGTTAGTGTTTGTTTGTTGGAATTATATTTTATTACAGGATGTTTCCAATCCCATGCACAGGATTGTGCTATAACAACAGTACTCCTAGACTGTGTATTTTTCAGGTCGCATAAGCGATAAGGGACTCCATCCTCCACGTAATCCAATGTAGAATTAAGACTGTAATTAATAGATGTCCAGCTACAGTTCATATAGTTTAGTTTTTCTGATATACAATGTAAATTAACTTCCACTGGCTCAGAATCGACAATTACGACTATAGGGTCGTAGACGACTTTGAGGGGGCCAAGAGAATTATTACCAATTTGCTTGCAGCTATACACATATCTACCACGCTTCAGATTCTCTTCATATATCTTCTTTGTTGTTTGGTTTACCATAATTGTGGGTTCATATCCGTGATGACCAAGAATAACAAAATCTTCTTCTAATTGTCCTAATGGGCAAGTACAAAACAGCTCCAGAGTAGTCCCATACCTAATGTGATGAGCACGGTTCATGACTTTGCCATCGGCTTGGTGGAAGAAATTACTCCCTTCTGCAATGGACACAGAGTTATTGTAAACAGTTAACAATAACAAGAGTATCTTTGTCGTGACCAGCATCTTCAGATCTTCACTACAATTGGTAAGAATTCAATGTATTTCTTCTTCTTCTTCGTATTTGTGGCGTATCAAGTCGTTATAGCGACGACAACTTCGCCAATGTCAAAGTAACAAAAATATAATTAAAAAATCTTGGGTGCGTTAGTTTGATCACCCGACGACGCCCGGCGCCGCACTGGACCCGTTCAGTAAGTCAGTGCGATCATCGGACGATCCCTCCAAATCGTTCAGTAACATCGTCGAGCGTCGTCAGGCGATCGCACCGGTCACCACAGAGTAGGTACATTATACATACTGAGAATAGAGTTATCACTCTTCTCGAATAGGCAGCGCCATCTATATCGTTATGTTTGAACTATTAACCTCTAATACATTATGGATAGGTACAGCTAGCTATGCGTTACTACGATAGTACCCTATCCAGATCTTTTTTGTTATTATATTATTATTTTTTAATTGGGTGTGTAATGATCGATATAAAAATATTTAATATATTTTCTATAGATATATCAACATTTGATACAATTTCAAAGGGTATAATCACTCATTGTGTATAATAAACGTTTGGTATAATTTTAAAATATATATATTTATTTCGTATATTTATCGTTCGGTATAACGCTTATTTCTTATAACGATTATATGGTATAACGCTCATTTTATATACAAATCATAATATATAACAATCAAGAGGTATAAAAGGTATATAAATCTTTACTACCATTTACATATTTGAAATTGTAACGCCTAATTATTTATTTACCTAACCTAACCAACTTTTTTATAGCAGTTCGTTTTTGTTGGGGGACGCAGTTCAAACCTAACCTAACCTACTTTTTGATAGCAGTTCGTTTTGTGATTATGTCTCTAATACATTATATCAATAATGGTTATGCCAATTGTATTTTATATAAAAATAACGTTATACCATAAGTTCATTATATGAAATAAGCATTATACTTAAAGAATGTTATATTAAATGATATTATATCAATTGATCATTATAAGAAATGATAATTATGTCACATGTAAATATATTGAGTGTTGTTATATGATTTATTAATTTTATCAAATGAGCGTTATTGCGTCTAATATTATACCAAAAAATTTTATAGCCATCACTACGCACCCTTTTTAATTGTGTCATTAGATTAGTTCGTGACACCCAAAGTGGCCAAATAGCCAAGAAGAGCTTATTTCAACTGTAACAGACGTGTTGCGAACTATTTGGCTACTTAGGTGTCACCGACTATTTGACTCTCACTGTACCTACTTAACTTAACAATCATGCGTTTCTAGACTCCGAGGCGTCTCTCTAGCACACGTAGCGCCCGTGCACAAAAGAGAGGCGCTCGTCACCCTCTCGGGCCGCCGCGCCCGTGTGCAATGCACACCCTGCACCACAGACCACAGGTACCTAAAGAAGCCTCTGTCTAGGATAATAAAACCAAAATATACTTTCTTTTCTTTCTATTGTTATATTTAAATGCTAATACCTGCATTACATCATTTCGACCGTAGTTTTGTGAAGTGCCGCATAATAGTTTATTCATATCGCGGCACCAATTGCACAAGAAAATTGCAAATAGTACTAAACATTTCACTCACGATCTGTTCCTTGTGGGTGCCGCATTTAATAAATTTAACATCTATTCTCGCATAAAGAATAGTTTTTAAATAATTTTTAATGTTGCTCAATGAAGCTTGTCCCTTAATTATATGGTGAATTATATCTTGTATGTATGAAAAGCATGAAATTAGCTCATCGCTTGGGTAGGTCAAATAAGATTTATTCTTACTATACTCTCTAAATTTTATATAAGTATCAGCCTGAAAATCAAGCGTCCTATATAATTTTTTTCTATAGTATTTGCATGTTTTGAACAGTTTTTTGCATAACTGCCGTAATATACATCTGGTGTTCAATAAAAACTCCATACCTACCTGATGTTGAAGCTTCATCATTAGCAATATCATGATGTTGGTTGGTAATGTCTCTTAAGATGTTCGTCTGTTTAACTGGACCTGAAATAATATAATATAAATTTGTTGTAATAGTAGTCTAAAGTAATTGAGGTCCATTTCATGATAAATGTAACCAATTAAACAGTAATCGTTTTTTTAAATTATTATTTTTAACTAGCTTCTGCCCGCAACTCCATCTGCACAGAATTTGTTTATTCTTGTCACCTGTCACCTCTTCCTTACATTTTATTATTAAATAAGTATAAATTGGAATATCTCAACTTTCAAACAAAGAGTAGGTACCGCAATATTACTCAGCATTTTGTTTCCGAGCCAAAATTGATTTTCAAAATTTAATTAGCAAACCAGGTGGTACTTATAAATATTATGTGTCATCAGTTACAAGTATGTTTCCTTCAATGGCAAAGGTCCATGAGCGGAATCGAGTTAATTCCTTCTCAGGGTTGGGAAACTTGTGAAGAGTGTTATGCCTTGCCCACCTAGAAAGTATAATTTAATCAGGATATAAGCAGCTGTTTTACACCAATAAAACTGTTAAAATGATATAATATATAGGGAATATGCTCACGGGAGAAGTAAGTGGAATTATGGTATATTAGACAACTCAAAAACGGACGGAAATAACTTATAAATCACATCATACTGTTAGTGTAAGTGAGTAATAAACAACTAGCTAATAACACTTAGTAGTTTTCTGTAAGAAGGTACTCGCGTTGGATGTTACAGTGCCGAACGCAACACTTATTTTCTGAGGCCATTGTCAGTCCTAAACAATTAAAACGTTTAAAAAAGATAACGAGTCCAATATACACAACCAAGGTTTCGTGTTTTGCGCAGATAATCGGTGTCCAAGATAAAGCCAGTGGTCAAAATAACTTTAAAAATCCACTTACAAACTTGAAAAAATCCGAAAGCAACCGACGAAGAAAGCAGTCAGAGTACGTACTGTCAAAAGCAGTGATGCCATATCAAAGAGAACAATAAACACTACTATTCTGGGCCAAGTCAATGGGAAATATATTATCAGAAAAAAATACATTTTCATATCCTGTAACGTAAAATTATATAAATTAAAGAAGCTACCTCATTTGATTGGTGTGTGATAGAATAATTGAACAGAACATTTTTGTTGTGTTATTTGAAGTGTCCAAATCGACTAAAAGCCCTCAACGTGGCAACACTGAACACAAAATATTTCGTTCAGTAACACGCTGATTATTGAGCTCTGCTCAAAGCTTTCAATTTCTGAATGTAATCTTCTGTCGAGGCTGCCATCTATATAGAAAAGATGGAACTAATTTCCATTCCCACTTTTGTATGAAGAGTAAAAATGTTCTAAGTGAAATGGCCCAGGGCTACGTTCAGTAACTAAAGTGTCAGTGTGATTATCGTCGGATGAAAATCGTCCGATCATGAACACACTTACTAAACGAGTTGGGACGTTCTTCTGTCAAAAGTGTCAATGCAAGTGTGATTTCGTATTCGTAATAATATATAAGTTTATATCCCCAGCGTTCAAATTATAAATTTTGCCGCTTTTCAACTGTCAAAGTGACGTCTGGGCTTTTTTTACCCATCTATTTTATGGTGTGACCGGTGCGATCGCCCGACGACGCCCGACGATGTTACTGAACGATTTGGTGTGATCGTCCGATAATCGCACTGACTTACTGAACGGGTCCAGTGCGACGTCGGGTGTCGTCGGGTGATCAAACTGAACGCACCCCTGCCGGTCACCCCATAAAATAGATGGGTAAAAAAGCCCAGACGTCACTTTGACAGTTGAAAAAGTGGCAAAATTTATAATAGGTAGGTTAGGTTAGTTAGGTGTCCTCAGTTGCCCGAAGGGCAAAATAACCAGAAAAAAAATTTTTTTGTTCATTGAAATGGACTTCCGCAAAGTAACGCCTGATTCAATAAAATAAAATAGAAAAAGAAGCTCCGTCGAAAACCAGTAGAACCACTGGCAACAGAGGGTCAAGAGGATAAAAGGTTTTTGAAAAGGCCATGTGTAATAGGTTGACGGACTTCTTGGAAAAGGGAAGCATACTACACGTAGACCAATATGGCTTTCGTAAAGGACATTCGACGGAACTAGCATGTTTTGAATTCATCAAACACGTAACTAAAGCCTTAAATAACAAAGTGCCCGTAATGTCAATTTTCTTGGATTTAAGCAAGGCATTTGACTTTGTCGACCACAAAATACTTCTTTCCAAGTTACAATGCTTTGGAATAAGAGGTATAGCTTTAAACTGGTTCGAAAGCTATTTGCAGAATAGGCAACAATGCACGGAAATTGCTAAAATGGATATAACTGGTAACACTCTCACAAGAAATGTGTACAGATCGCAGTTTCGTACCAATAGCTCAGGTGTTCCCCAGGGAAGTAACTTGGGACCAGTGCTGTTCCTGATGTACATAAACGATCTACCACTAGCCACTTCACATAAATGCATCTTATTTGCTGATGATACAACTTTGATAGTGAAAGGTGATGATAAAAATACATACGAATCTAGTATAAATACAGCGCTTACTGACATAGATAACTGGACAACTAATAATAATCTTAATATAAATTTAACTAAAACGACATATATGCAATTCCATTCTTATCAAAGTCATCCAATTCAATTAGACATAAATTATAATAACAATTCTGTGAAGGAATCTAATAATGCGACGTTTTTAGGCTTAGTTATTGATAGACATCTAAATTGGAAATGCCATATTGATTACGTGTGTTCTAAATTAGATAGGTTTGTATTCGCGTTAAGGAAACTCAGGAACACATCCTTTATCGAGGCGGCGATTGCTGCATATTATGGTTACGTGTCGTCGACACTTGATTATGGACTCCTCTTATGGGGAAATTCCGTTGATGTGGAGAGAGCATTTATTTTACAAAAAAAATGTTTACGGGCAATTGCGAATATTGGGTTCACTGATAGCTGCAGGCCAATTTTCAAGAACCTAAAAATTTTACCTTTGGCCTGCATGTACATAAAAAAGGCTTGTTTGATAACTAAATCACATTCACAATATTTTGAAAGGCGAGCAGATGTTTCTGTAAGACACCAGAGAGCGCAATCTAAGAATCTTCTTCGTCAGCCACCATGCCACGCGGATATGTACAGGAGGAATGCGTTCAATATGTCAATTCTACTGTTTAATAATCTTCCGGATGAATTAAAGATTTTGCAGGGTTTAGATTTTAAGAAAAAGTTGACATTTTGGTTGAATGAAAATTGTTTTTATAGTCTTAAGGAGTATTTAGATTTCTCAAGGTATAATAATTAAACTTGTAAGTATTTCATGAAGCTTGAATCAATTGATAATTTTATACAATTATAATGTTTTTATTTTGCAATGATTTAACCTAATTGACATTACACCTAATTTGATTTCTTTGACATTCCTACTGTTACTGTCTGCATTATTTATATTCGTTATTATTTTTTGTGTATACTTTGGTTTTAAAAATATATAATAAATTTGCATGTTGATTCGTCGACTGAATACTGGTTCACAATAGGTAGATATTATATAAAGATCTTTATGTACGTATTCTGAGCAAATAAACATTTTCTTTCTTTCTTTCTTTCTAAAAACATACACGTATTACCGAAATCATCATCAATCATCAATCATCATCTGTAACTTGCGGAATGGGTTGAATAGGTGAAATGGGTCGTGACGTGATGGTACTCACTTGCTGTTGACCCACTAGCTCGTTTGATGACAAACTTACACACACAAATCGCGTCTTTATCCCTTACGGGGTAGACAGAGCGTATAAGGTGACAAAACCTACAGGCCACGTTTAGCAAGATTGTGGGGCTAGTTATAGATGGAAAATAGAATCAAAATAGTAATGGGTTGTTAGCCGCATCGCCCATAATATGATTCCTATGATTTACGGCCATTCCCTCGATGGGCTTTTACCATCTGCCCGGGAGGAGAACCAACTGGTACATTTTATATTTTTTTTTGGTCCCCGACCAGCATGGAAGTACAAATTGGATGACAAACTTAATTATTGTTTACATTGTTAATGTTAGTACGGCCCATAAGGATCCGGTTATTTGAAAGGCATTCATGGGGCCGAGGCCAACATGAAGAGGCCTTTCGCATCATTAATTAAAAAAAAATATTATTATCAAGTTTGTGGAATTTATATGTGTAGTAGCGGAAGTAGGATTGCATGAAAAACATAAAACATTTCGCGCTTGCTTGGTTATCATGCACGTGAGCAGCGGAGTAGCAAAGTAAATATTTTTTGTTCATAGAAATAGACCCTTGCAAAAAAACGCCAAATTGAATAAAAAAGCACATTTGTAAGTCAACTTATTTAACTTGCCTTTATAACAGTGTATTAACTACGTATTTTTATTCCCTTACCATCTCCTGAGTTTCCTTCCTTCTCCCATCGCAACGTGGTACACTTACACACTCCCAGCCCTTTAGGGTCACATAAAAACAAAAATAACTTCCATTTCCGTTCTAACCCTAGTTAGTACACACAATTCATCCTGCTTAGCCATAAAGAATTAGGGTCGACCGTCCATTAGAGCTGGCCGACGTTAAAATAATTTATTGTGGTACCAGAATTAGTTCTGATGAAGGTGGGGTAGCAGATGGATTTGCAACCTTAGATAACAATGGATGGACCATTTCCCTTTGGACGGGGCTAGGACGCCTTATTAGGGCGTATTAATGACGGAATTCATTACCAGTGAAAGATTTACAGTTATGAAGGACATTTGAAATACGGAATGACCAAAGGAAGGCAAGTCTGTTCAAGGAGTCTTTAAAATATTCTAGAATATTCCAGAAGGTGGTAGGATTCGATTGAATACTGCTACAAAAAAGTCAGCTTCATTTTTCATTTAAAATTAAGTCAATAGAAATTAACTACATGCACACACATAAATCACGTCTTTATCCCTTACGGGGTAGACAGAGCCTAAGGTAACTGCTATTTCGGGGAAGGAGGCCAGGGAATGAGACACGAGTATCTGTTAGACGAGCTATAATTCGACTGCTTAAGCCGGGTGCAACCGGCTAGAATGTTTTTACAAAACTACCCTCAACCTTAATACTAACATCCCTCCACCAATATTTCAGAAAAACCCCAACATCTAAAATAACTGTTTATAATTCACTGGGGGTCGTGGACGTTTAGTTTTTGCAGGTGGGTCGACCTGAACACTGTTGCTGTCCCTGTTTTCGGCACGGGCGGAGGGCGCCGGTGGCGCGAACACGCTAGGGTTCGCCAGGCTCGTCGTGGCGCCAGTAGGCTCCTCCTGTTCTGGACAATCCTCCCACTCTTCAGCTTCAACTTCGGACCTCAAGTGGTCCGTCACTGGAGCCACTTCCATCTCAGCTACTATTGGCGCTATAGGCGCTGCTGTCAAGCCTGCCGCGGCCTCCGTTATGATGACCGGCTTGTCGTGACTGAGTCCATCTATTTCTCTGCTGGTGGACTGCTGGGCTCTCTGGTCCTCGTCCAGACTTGTACTTCCGCCAGCAAGTATCTCTTCCTCCCCCTTAAATTCTACAATTTGATTTTTATGCCTCTTTATGAGGCGATCTGAATCGGTCACTTCAATTAAATACGCCGATCTCCCCAGCTGTTACTTTACTACGCCCTTAGTCCATATCACTTTTTGTCCTTTCAGTACCTTAACTAGATTATTGCTAGCTGGTTGCAAATTAATTTTCCTACCCCCACGGTAATGCCGGATCTGGGAACGCTGATTTTGAATGCTACGTCGGATGGTGGCGTTCGCAAGGTTTAGTAAGTCTAACCTGCAACGCAAATTTTTCCCAAACAATATCTCGGCTGGCGATCGATTTGTGGATGAATGTTTCGAATTTCTGTATTGGAACAAAAATTCATTTAACATAATGCTTATTTTTTTTTTATTAGCACCAGATAGAAATATCGTTTTCAAGGCCTTCTTAATAATCTTTCCTATGCTCGCTGGATGATAAGCAAGACCTGTTATATGAGTGATATTGTTACAGTGTGTTGACATAATTTTAGTTTTTTTTGCTGATATACGACGTTTACAGTGTAGGCGAACGAAGTCGTGGGCAAAAGCTTGTCTGAAATAAATTACAGTCTATGCTTGTATTATATGAGCATAAGTTTAATTTTCACCACTTTTTGATTTCAATGAACTAGATTCAATTTTTTTTTTAGCTCTTCTTCCTGTAGTTTGATCAAATGGTTTTTAAATCTCTCTACCTTAGACAGAAGTAGGCCAAGAGTAACCTTAACTCTTCGGTGCTCACATGGCGAATCAGCTGCGTCTGAGTTCTCTGGATCAGGGTCTGTCACAAACTCTATGACTGCGTCATCCGACCAGAACTGTTCACCTGCTACAGAAAGCTTAGCAGACACCCTGACTGCATACAACGTGTCAGCACAGGGCAGTGTCAAATTCACTTGAACATCACTAGCAGGCATGTATGGACCAGTTGTATTCACTTGAAACTGGCGAAATCCAGGATACACGTAAATTATTCTATAGTCCAAACTATGACCTTGTCTATCTGAGCCTTTATAAAATGGCAATGAAACGTTAGAGTCAAACCAACTTAAAGAAGCACTGTGAGAAGTCTTTTCCAACAGTGTAAGTTTATACGGTGCACCTAATCTTACAACCGAAAGGTGGTCGAAGACAAACGTTTTATTAGCACAGCCCCATATAGTACATGTGCTCAACAGGAAAGTTAGTGTTTGTTTGTTGGAATTATATTTTATTACAGGATGTTTCCAATCCCATGCACAGGATTGTGCTATAACAACAGTACTCCTAGACTGTGTATTTTTCAGGTCGCATAAGCGATAAGGAACTCCATCCTCCACGTAATCCAGTGTAGAATTAAGACTGTAATTAATAGATGTCCAGCTACAGTTCATATAGTTTAGTTTTTCTGATATACAAAGTAAATTAAGTTCCACTGGCTCAGAATCGACAATTACGACTATAGGGTCGTAGACGACTTTGTGGGGGCCAAGAGAATTATTACCAATTTGCTTGCAGCTATACACATATCTACCACGCTCCAGATTCTCTTCATGTATCTTCTTTGTTGTTTGGTTTACCATAATTGTGGGTTCATGTCCGTGAGGACCAAGAATAACAAAATCTTCTTCTAATTGTCCTAATGGGCAAGTACAAAACAGCTCCAGAGTAGTCCCATACCTAATGTGATGAGCACGGTTCATGACTTTGCCATCGGCTTGGTGGAAGAAATTACTCCCTTCTGCAATGGACACAGAGTTATTGTAAATAGTTAACAATAACAAGAGTATCTTTGTCGTGACCAACATCTTCAGATCTTCACTACAATTGGTTTGGAAGAATTCAATGTATTTGTTCTTCTTCTTCTTCTTATTTGTGGCGTATCAAGTCGTTATAGCGACGACAACTTCGCCAATGTCAAAGTAACAAAAATATAATTAAAAAATCTTGGGTGCGTTAGTTTGATCACCCGACGACGCCCGGCGCCGCACTGGACCCGTTCAGTAAGTCAGTGCGATCATCGGACGATCACTCCAAATCGTTCAGTAACATCGTCGAGCGTCGTCAGGCGATCGCACCGGTCACCACAGAGTAGGTGCATTATACATACTGAGAATAGAGTTATCACTCTTCTTGAATAGGCAGCGCCATCTATATCGTTATGTTTGAACTATTAACCTCTAATACATTATGGATAGGTACAGCTAGCTATGCGTTACTACGATAGTACCTACCCTATCCAGATCTTTTTTGTTATTATATTATTATTTTTTAATTGTGTCATTAGATGTATCAAAACAAGCGAAAAAAATACACAAATATATACACAAATCAGGTCTTTATTCCTAACGGTGAAAAAAATGCTTGTTTGAATACCAAAATACATAATTAATAATCATGTACAGTCAGCGTCAAATAGTTCGTGACAACCAAAGTGGCCAAAAAGCCAAGCAGAGCTTATTTAAACTGTAATAAAGACGTGTTGCGAACTATTTGGCTACTTTAGGTGTCACCAACTATTTGACGCTCACTGTACCTACTTAACAATCATGCGTTTCTAGACTCCGAGGCGTCTCTCTACCACATGACTGTAGCGCCCGTGTACAAAAGAGAGGCGCTCGTCGCCTCCTCGGGCCGCCGCGCCCGTGTGCAATGCACACCCTGCACCACAGACCACAGGTACCTAAAGACGCCTCTGTCTAGGATAATAAAACCAAAATATACTTTATTTTCTTTTTATTGTTATATTTAAATGCTAATACCTGCATTACATCATTTCGATCGTAGTTTGTGAAGTGCCGCATAATAGTTTATTTATATCGCGGCACCAATTGCACAAGAAAATTTACAAAATTAAATAGTACTAAACATTTCACTCACGATCTGTTCCTTGTGGGTGCCGCATTTAATAAATTTAACATCTATTCTCGCATAAAGAATAGTTTTTAAATGATTTTTAATATTGCTGAATGAAGGTTTCCCTTAATTATATGGTGAATAATATCTTGTATGTATGAAAAGCATGTAATTAGCTCATTGCTTGGGTAGGTCAAATAAGATTTATTCTTACTATACTCTCTAAATTTTATATAAGTATCAGCCTGACAATCAAACGTCCTATATATTTTTTTTCTATAGTA
Source organism: Pandemis corylana (assembly GCA_949127965.1). Classification (NCBI taxonomy): domain Eukaryota; kingdom Metazoa; phylum Arthropoda; class Insecta; order Lepidoptera; family Tortricidae; genus Pandemis; species Pandemis corylana. The sequence continues at coordinate 3,358,431 of OX421859.1, read as the reverse complement.
TTTGCATGTTTTGAACAGTTTTTTGCATAACTGCCGTAATATATATCTGGTGTTTAATAAAAACTCCATACCTGATGTTGAAGCTTCATTATTAGCAATATCATGATGTTGGTTGGTAATGTCTCTTAAGATTTTCGTCTGTTTATCTGGACCTTTAATAAAATAATATAAATTTGTTGTAAAAGTCTAAAGTGATTGAGGTCCATTTCATGATAAATGTAACGAATTAAACAATAATAGTTTTTTTTTAATTTTTATTTTTAACTACCTTCTGCCCGCAACTCCATCTGCACAGAATTTGTTTATTCTTGTCACCTGTCACCTTTTCCTTACATTATTTTATTAAATAAGTATAAATTGGAATAACTCAACTTGAACAGAACATTTTTGTTGTGCTATTTGAAGTGTCCAAATCGACTAAAAACCCTCAACGTGGCAACACTGAACACAAAATATTTTGTTCAGTAACACACAGATTATTGAGCTTTGCTCAAAGCTTTCAATTTCTTAACGTAATCTTCTGTCGAGGCTGCCATCTATATAGAAAAGATGGAACTAATTTCCATTCCCACTTTTGTATGAGATGTAAGAGTAAAAATGTTTTAAGTGAAATGGCCGTGCCGGTCACCTCATAAAATAGATGGGTAAAGAAGCCCAGACGTCACTTTGACAGTTAAAAAGCGGCAAATGTATAATTCGAACGCTGGGGATATAAACTTATTATTGAGAATACGAAATCGCGGTTAATCCTGCGGTGTAGTGTGAAAAAATTCTTTGATTTTAATATTTGAATTGACTTTTTTGACAGAAGAACGTCCCAACTCGTTCAGTAAGTGTGTTCATGATTGGACGATTTTCATCCGACGATGATCACACTGACACTTTAGCTACTGAACGTAGCCCTTGTGACAAAATGCCGGCAACGTTTGCAATGATTTTTTTTATGGGTGCACTACCAGCGTCTATTTCCATTACTCAAACAGCCCTGCCTGTTATTTAGATCTTATTAAGTCTGTTTATTATACTGTATTAAGTCTGTCAATAAGTAAGTATTGTTTAAAATATTTTCCAGTGTTTGCTATTTTTTCTTTTGGCTTCCTATCACCTAGTTTTGAGTCTTTTGGTATTTTAGAATGTTTGCGGGGCAACTTAGTTTATTTGGTTACATTTTCTGCGATACGTCAAACTCGGAGATCTTGGGATGGCAACAATCCGGCGGCCGTCATTTTGACTTCGATCTCTGTATTGATTGTGGCGATCGCAAGCTCCTTTGTTTTTCAATTTCATCTTCGAGTTCCGGGAAGATTTTATCAAAATTCGCATCAAATCGTTGTCAAAATCCACTGGAGTTAGTCGCTTAAATTGTTTTTGGTTTCAGGACAGCTGCGGTTGATTGACCTCATTTTGAGTTAACTTGCAAGTCGATCAAAGTGTCGCTTTATCATAAAATAATATTCATTTCGGACACGGCAAGCGATCCCCTGCCTTGTAAGTATGACAGATAGTGTCTACAGTCAAAATATTTACAGTGTTGACGTGTCATGCTAACCGAATTGTGTCGTTTCAGTGACCGAAATTTATAATACCCGAGCTTGAGTGTGGTCGGCGGTTATGGAGCATCCCTGGAGTTGACATTGGTCAACATTCCCAAGCAGGGCCATTATCTTCCGAAAGGTGAGCCACTTTTCTATCCTCCGATCTGACCCTAAGCTTAATCTGCGTAACCTAGATCAAAAGATAAGCACATTTCTCCTAAAAGTGGGCCTATCGCCTCTGTTACCCCCATCCGGCGAGTGGTCGCTTTGTAATTACTTGTTGCTAAATAAGATGACTGTTCCAGGAGGTTTTTGGTACCCCCCCCCCCCCCCCGAGACCCGTCCGGCTACTCCTGAGTCCAGCAACCGAGCCCTGCGTAGCAGCTTTGTGACGAGGCTTCCCGCCTTGTTCCCAGGAGCTCCGCAGCTCTCAGCTGAGTCGTAGATTTCCATATAGTTAAGCTGTAATAAGCGTTATCAATCAACACCGTTAAATCTAGAACCCCCCCTTAAGGGATTTTGTTACTTATGTATAATCCTAGTATAATATCTAGTATTTAATACTAAAATCTAGCTTACTGTTCCACCCCTTTAGGGGTACTTTAGGCATAATATATTTTTGTGTACCACATCTATTTGGTTTCATTTAACCTCCCCTGAGAGTCAAAAAATAATCATTTCATGTTGTACGGTAATGGGCAAAGACCCCCCTCACCCCCTGTTGGGCTCTTAGCCAACGGCCAATGATATCCCTCAGAAACTGCCAGGAAATCATTAGCAGATGCCAAGGGTGCACCGGATCAGGCGCCGCTCTTCCCCCGGACTGATCCAAAAGCGAACTGCAGCTCTTGACCACGTGGTGGTAACTAGACTTGCACCCCAACGTATTTGTTGCAAGTTTCTTTGTTTCCAAGCGTTAGGTATGTACAAATTAATGTTTTGCTAAGAAACAATACAAATTCCAATAAAAGGACATCCGAAGAATTTAATTGACAGAAAATTGAAGACACAATCTCGGGCTCATGAAATATTTATACGTTTTCACGCGAAAACCGGCGTACAACTCGATGAAGCAATTCTCTTCGGACCGATTTTTATATTAATTTAATTAAAAGAACTATATGGATGTAACTGTTCCCTGAGGTTTCATCTCAAGAGTTTTTGATTTTCCATCAGTACTTATTCATGAGTAAATTAGGCTTTTTGTGACCGCTGTCGATTTATGACTATAGAAACGTGGTGACCATTTTTGGTTTTATTGATACCGTAATAAACTTTGTTCGTTGAATGAAGCAGCAGGAATAACTTGATCAGAATTTATCTTGCTTCATGAAACCGTAAAGAAACCCCTGGCTCTATCTAATTTTTATGTTAAAGCTAAATTTTAATTACACATAAACGGATAACTCACGTATAAAAAGTCGAGTGATGCTCGACATGTTTCGGACTATTTCGTATACATGTCGAGCATCACTCGACTTTTTATACGTGAGTTATCCGTTTATGTGTAATTATGATTAAGTCTCACTGTAGTTTCATGTTAAAGCTAAATTTGTTGAGATGACACAGTTCCAAAATAGCTCGACATCATATCTACTTTACTGCCTTTACGTCTCCCGATTTGTTGCAGCAAAATCTTTTGTAACTAAAATATCTATTCTAAATACCCAGAATTGTAAAACTAGTTTTCTCTAACTAGAAATAAAAATAATATTTACTTCAAAGCATTTCTTAAGATCTCCGAACCCTTTTCAACACCAATGAGCATTGAATACGGTATACGGTAAAGGAATTTTTACCTTTATTTTTTTTATTTTATTGGCAAGAATCTTATTAAAGGACGTTTATATCTGTCACTTGAACTAGAACCAGACTTGTTTGATGTGTGTTTAATATTTCGTAAGTTTAGTTTAACTCTATTTAAATTTATTTATTTAATTTAATCTGTAAATTTATTACTTAATCATTTTGGAGCACATTTAGATGGTCACTTGTAGTTTTTTATCTAATGATGTGCTTTTGATTAGCTCGCTTACAAATAGTGCAGATGTTTACGAGTAATTTTTCGATTCAGGGATCCCATTGTTGTGGTTAAAATGAAATGAAATTAAGTACTTATTTCAGACAAGACAATCAATTAAAAAAATATTAATTTCCACATAGCCAATCCTATACCTACCATTAAATTACGTTATATTAGGTACATGAAAAAATATTAAATTAAAGTCCTTCAGGAGGTGTGGCAGAGACTTATCATCTAAACAAATTGTACAAACTAAATTTCAAACCACATTTTGATAACATTCATCAAATGCGATTGCTTTTAAGCCGCGGAATGGAATTTCTTTACAAAGGAGGAAAAAAATAATTGAATAGAATATATTACAATGGGTTCTGGCCCTTGAAAGGCTGAAAAAAGTTCGGCTGGTTTCACTATGACATTTAAAAATGGCGTTCATTGTAAGTAGGACTTATTCCGTACGGCGCGGGAACTACTGGCTGACAAGAAACTTACTTTTATTTAGAAAACTGTTTCTAGTTAAAAAAAAATAACCTTCCTTTTGCTTACTGTGGTAGGAAAAGGAAGGTTTATGGTTTCTGCTATCTTTATTTTGTTTATACACTTCATTTCACATTAACATAAGATTTCTAAACGTCGGTGAAAATTAGAACACATAGAAAAATCCGAAAAGTAAAGCTATGGCGGGGAATCGAACCCGGATCCTCGTCATTCCGTGACGCGTGCTATCCCTACACCACCCATAGCAGGTCAACATAAGAAACACTTCAGTTTTTGAATTCAGAGGAGTTTTGACGGTTCAATATTCCATCAGTCCATCTGTGAACTTATTTCGTTTATAAAAATATCTAAGTTTAATTTATAATCTCTATTCACAAAAGTTAGCTTAATGCTTTTGTTTAAAAAGTTAAGAGAGAACGTAACAAGGCATTAGGTTATTTTACAGCGAAAATTCCGCAACGTTTTTCTCCTCCCGACTGTGAACACGTCACTTTAAAGTAACCACTTTATCCTGCTACTAATTTTAACCGTTACTTCATTAGCATTTTATATTCGGAGGTTCTCGGGATTCCTCAGGGTGGAAGGAATAAATTATTAAATAGTCAACGTTTTTCTGTACACTATCAAATGATTCTCTTACGGTTTTTTAAGTATGTGTGATAAAAAAGACTGCCCAATAAATGAAAATTACCTAAATTATTTTGACACCAACCCGTTTCTAGATTTTAGTGCGCTATGTAAATCATGGGTAAAATATTGGGAAAAGAGCAACAGTTCAAGACCGACAAAGCTAATCGAGCTTGATTTCCGAATCTAATCTTACTTTTCAGAGATAAAAAAGTTTTTCTAAAACTGTAAAAATTGTCCTATCAAATGAATCAAGCCTTTATTCTAGTTGTTTTCTTTGCTTTTAGTTTTACCGTTGGATATTAAACTAAAAAATATATATTAAAATTCGCATAGTAACAAGATTACGTGACAGCTAGTAACAGTTACTCACCTGCTATTGAGGGTGTAGCGGGATAGCACGCGTCACGGAATGACGAGAATTCGGGTTCGATTCCCGGCCATAGCTTTACTTTCCGGATTTTTCTGCGTTCTAAGTGCGCTCGAAGAAACTGAATTACGTACCTCTGTGAAACCTTTTCTCATAAAACTTCGGAATAATTTCTTTGGCAGTCATTATGATGTTTGCAGTGAAAAGGTTCCTTATGGGACGTGATTCAGTTTCTTTCCCTGACCTATACGGTGTTCATTAAATAATTCATTCATCTCGTCTCGTCTCCAGCCTATAATACGCCCCACTGCTGGGCATAGGCGTTCTCTCCGAATACGAAGGTACCTATTGAGAAATTGTTACGAACATACATACATACCGTCACGCCTCTTTCCCACAGGGGTAGGCAGATACTACTTTGTTCCACTTGCTACGATCCTGACATACTTCTTTCGCTTCATCCACATTCATCAATCTCTTCATACATGCTCGGTTTCGGGTACTCCTGACCTGACCTTTTTCCAAAACGCCTCCTTGGTCTCGGAACGTCCGTCTAGGCCTTCCCCTCCCAACACGCTGCGTTACGAACAGCTTAGTAATTTTTAACTCCGGCTGTGTATTTAGCTAATAAAAACCCAACGCTCTCTTAATTCAAGCAACCCCTAAACCCCTTTATTGGGGCTACATCCTTACAGAAAATAAAATGAAATGGCTTTTGTTCTGCTAAACAATAAATTTTAATTGAAAACGTGATTCGACTTCGAGGCGGGCCGTCCATTTATTAGATCAAGAACCCAGAGGTGGTGTTAGATTTTACGGCAAAACTTTCGCTTATATGCTGACCGAGGTTGGCACGCGAGCGGTGTTCACGCTTGCAGTCCGGTAGGCTATTACCTAACTCGCTCGCAATCGCCATCGTGTTCATTTTGACAGTTCTTGTATGAATGTGACAGCTATATAGCGGATTCCGATGCCAATTGTCAGCCCATACATGAACTGTCAAAATGAACACGATGGCGATTGCGAGCGAGTTAGGTAATAAGCCTACCGGTACGGAGGTTACCACGACGTCTTCTATCTACCTAATCAGCCACATTCACCCACTGCTGAGTAAAGGCCTCTTCATTTTCACGCCACTTTACCGGTCTTGAGCCAGTCTCATCCACAGTTGGCACTGGCTGATGGTCTGCCGACTGACCTTCGACCCAGTCTTGGCCACCACTCTGTGACCGCCTTCGACCATCTGCCTGACTACGACGTCGTAATGCGATTCAATTTTGATTCAGTTTAGGTTCGCTCGCTGTCAGATCCATGCTAAAACCTGAACTGCGTCGGAATTGATTAGGGTTATCACGTCATGGTAAGGCCCTTTGCCTCATAACTACTTCGAAATTCGACTTTCGGTTTGGTGCTATTCCGCTCACACAGTCATCAACTGAAAGAAAGAGGGACGGTATGATACGAATTTCGAAAATCGAATTTCGGAATGGCCACCTCTAAATGTTCTAGTAAAGCCGGGTACACATCTGTGAGCTGTAACCGTATGTTGCACGTTACAGTAATCAAAAACCCTAGTGTCACGCGGCTCGCGAGCCTGCGAGCGCAACGCCACAGGGATTTTGGTCGCGTAACGTGCACAGTTACGATTAAAGGGGCCTAGTTCAGGTTTTAGCTGTCATTTTTAGTACGGGTCTGGCAGCGAGCGAACCTAAACTGAATCGGACTTGAAACGCATTAAGACGTATCTACTCTTAAGGGTAGTGGGGGTCATTGAGCTGAAATTTGAAAATTCAATGCGCAAGTGTCACTTTGATGCAGTGACGTCTCTTAACACTAATTTATATACAGAACGTTTGTGACAACGGTTCTTAATAATGCAAAGTAAGTAATTATTTATTCAAATAAAATTATAAACAAAGTTAAATTAAAATAATACCAAAATTACAAAACCAAAAATTTACATGACCTACCTAACTAGCTAAACAACCCGCCCCGCATCATTCCGGGCGCAAAACCGGGGTTAAGCGGCGATGGACAATCTCTGCACCAGGAATGATCCCGAACGGGAATCCAGACCAAAAAAAAGTATTATTTAATAATAATATATCATGTTTTTCTTTTCTGTCCTTCTCGTTGAATATCTTTCTGGTTTTAAGTGCTTTAAACTTTGCTGAGAGCAGGAGCAACAAGTCTTTTTTAATTCCAGAAAGAAAACGTCTACAAGTACGGCTTTATGATAATATAAGCGTAAGTATACACAACAAAAACACAGTAATTAAAAAGATCGTTTATTGACATTTAGGAGCACTAAGAAGAAATTAAATTAGGAACTTGAAGCTTAATTTATGGTTCTTAGAGTAAAGTGCTTACCCCTTATTTACAACCTGCTTTTAATAAGGAATCATTTATAATTATAAGACTCCTATGTGTCGAATAAAATTTTGAATTGAATTTGAATTTCGAAAGATTTGTCGTTTCACATAATTTCTCTCCGCCTTTCTCAACATCATGTTAAATGTTGAGAGGTCAGAATGCATAAAGTTTAAAATGTGTAATGGGTTAAAATACATAATGGGTCAAAATATATAATGCTATTTTCAGTGAAGCTATTAGCTAGATGAACTTTGATATCGTAATCTACAGATTTGTTTAGGTTAGGTTAGGTTTGTTTTATGACAATCTTGTTAATTTACCACTCTCTGAGAAAAATCGCATTTTATATTTTGAACCATTATGTATTTTAACCCATTATGCATTTTAAACTTTATGTATTTTAATACGTACGCTAAATGTTGCTACCCGAGAATCATTCCATAATTTAAGTCATGTTATTTTTCAGTTATGTGAAACGATCTATCGCCCCAACGTCACATTATGGCAAATGATATATGTATGCGGTTTCTTATGATCCCATTTATTACATTATAGTTCACCCCATATCTCCATTCACAGTATGGTTTTACATTCACGTTAACGCCATCTAGATTAGAACCATCCTAGGCCACCGACATAGTTAAAAAAACCTGCCTTGTAACATTAAAATGCTTTTTTTTTCTATGTATGTGAGGTGCCCTAAGACTATTTAATTTACATTCGAAGATCGCCAGGTTCTAACGTGTGGTGTAAACAAATGCAGGCAGAGAATTCCAGTTCATAGCACTCCAGACAGTGAGGCATAAGCGAAACGCTAAGCGATTTTTAGGGATGCTGACAACATTAAGAGTGAAGAACTCAACTGGTGGTGTGTATACGAAAAATATTTTTTGATGCCATCAGCCTTACCTGACGTCTTAATGCGCTGCAATTCCGACTCAGTTCAGGTTTTAGTTGTCCTTTTGAGCATGGATCTGACAGCGGCGATCCTAAACTGAATCGGAATTGAATCGCATTAAAACGTCATGGTACGTCCTGATACTCGTATTGGCGCGGAAGAAGGCCGGTACCCTTACCAACCGCGCGTTGTTACCTCGTGCTGGGTTTTTTAAACCATGACTTTCAGTTTTCCCTCCTTTTTATTTTTTGTTTATTGTTAACTATTTAATTAATTTATGTATTTTTTTTTAGTTACACATAAGTCGGGGTCTATCTATTTATTGCTTTGTTTACGTAAAAGTTTATGGATTATGAAGTATATTTTATCTGTGTATCGTTTCGTGAGACATAGACGGTTCTAGCTGAAAATCAGGGCTGCAGGTGTCTAACACCTCAGCGTAATGCTGATCCAGCGACCGTTTCACTTTTGCGAAGACACAACAACGCTGATGATCTATTTTTATATGTCTTGATTATTTTCTATTTAAAATTATGTATATTCTCTTATATTTGTGTTGCAAAAAGGAATAAATGTCCTCTTTCTTTCTTCTTTCAGTGATTTCTCTGTTCATTGCTCACTTGGTACGCTGCGCATTGGGGTCACATATCAACAAACGCAATGTATTATAAAAACTCGCCTGCCGCTTGTAGTGCTCGTGCTTAATCATTAGTGTTTGTAAAACCACCATTACCCACCATCATCACGAGTGACATAAAAGCATTTCTCCCGTCATCTTCAAACCTAACTCCTGCAAGGCTTCGGTGATGACCGCCTTGCACGGACGTGATGGTACCCTGGCAAAGACAATTGTTTCGCCCGTGTTGCAATCATGGAGTATAAGTAAATTCTTCACCATTAGCCATTGATCGGGATTCTCCTCCAGAAGGTCGTAGTCGCCTGGAAAAAATAATGGAGGAACTGTACTTGGAAGCTAGTTTTGACAAGCAGAAAATGTCTAAAGACGCTACATACGGTGTCTTAATTTAATCTGGAATATATAGTACATTTACAACTTTTTAGTATTGGCGACTATTTTCTCTGTCGCAACGTGACAGTGATAGGGAGCTAGAATGGACAATTTGACACTTCAACGTTAGACCAAATAAAAAACGGTGGTAGCCTAATGTGTGACCTATGGCATATCAAGCAGAGGGTCGTGGTTTCGAATCCCGGGCTCGCACCTCTGAGCCTTTCGGAAATTTACCATGCGCTTTACTATGAAGAAAAAAAATCTCGAGGAAACCTGTACACATCTGTGGCGCAATTCAATGGTGCGTGTGAAGTTCTCAATCTGCACTGGGCCCGCGTGGGAACTATAGCCCCCATTCTGAGAGGAGGCCTGTTCCTAGCAATGGGACGTATATAGGTTGGAGATGATGATGATGATAGCCATCTACATTCACACAAACAAACACAATCATGCAAACTTCGTGAAGTCAACCAGTTCAGCCACACAACGCGCACGAGGCAAGCTGTCGTTTTAACCAGCCCCTGTCGATTATAAAACTCCGTATTGACTGTTTAGGGTACCCAAAGGGTAAAAACAGGACCCTATTGGTAAAACTCCGCTCTGTCTGTCTGTCTCCAGGCTGTATGTAACGTATCGTGATTTCAGGCAGAGCTCTGCTAACACTGGATTTTATTCTTTTGTACGGAACCCTCGATGCGCAAATTTGACTCGCACTTGGCCAGTTATTCTGAGACCATAACATACTCGTAAGTATACTGTCGTAGAAAACATATTATTTCGGACTCTTTTGTGAGACTAGCGTGCAGCTGCTGTTTATGAAGTAAAACGAGGTAATACGTAACAAGATTTCTACAAAGAGAAAAGGCGAGGCTCTGTTTTCTTTTTATAAAGATATGGCCAACCATTTATCATACGTTTTACGAATAATTTAATATCGGTCCTGCGCTGGCATCAAACTTTCAATCTTCGACCGCCAACTTTGAGTTCAAAGAGACGGCAAATAAATTTTTATATTTATGGAAGCAACGTATAAAGTACAATTTAATATCTCTGGTCGGAAACTTTCAATGTTTGCAAAAGTTTTTATAGTCGGAATATATTGCCAATTTTACTTTACAATTTCGGTTTTATGAGCCAGTTACTTTCTTTTGTCTTTAATGTAGTTTTTAACTGAACAAGTGCAGTACAATATTTAACCATCATGTCATCAACATGTAACAAACCGAAAGGCAAATGTTTTAACCAGGTCAAAATTTAAAGTTTTAAGAATTCTAATTGGTCTATGATAGCACATACCAAATTACAATTTGTAGCTATACTGCCACTTTGAGGCACGTACCTCTTTTGTTCTGAACGAGAAGAATGTTCCTCATGACTCCCTTGTCAGCGACAACTCCTTGCAGGAAGTGCTTCCTATATTTTGCTACAGCGGATTTTATCTCAAACTGGCACTCTTTCCAAATCATGCTGTCGTTGTAATTGCCGTACCATTGTTCGTATTGCTCTCTTTCCTGAAATGAAACGCAGCATGCAAAACTAACAACAAAGAAGATTGCTAAGAAAAGTCAATGAATTTCGATTCCTCTACTATGCTAAGCACTAATATTTTGTACTGCAGTAATTGTATGTTAAAGAATTTGTGAACTTTCCATTCCATTACTAAGTTAAATGAAGAAGTCAACATACCACCTCCAATGTTTTCCGTATAAGTATCTTAAAGCAAGGCAATTTATCCTGCAAATCAGAGTACACTGGCTGCCAAACGTTTGGCATCTTATCCATATCAAAACTTGTACTGTCCATAAAATGTGGACATAGTGGGTGGGTGGCTGCTGGTTCAGTTACGCTTGACAATGTTGTTACAACATTTACTGTCGTAACATCTGCAAAAATTTTATCTACATAATCAGCCATACTCGTAATTTCATAGGGAACAGTTGCTATTTCCTCAGTCATATCTTCAAAATCACCGTCTTCTTTACTGTCCGTTTTGTTATCGGCATCATTTATAAGACTTTCTAGGATTGTATACACTTTGCCACTTTGTACTTCTGTTTTTTTTTTAGTTTCATTTACTGTTCGGTAAACAAACTTCTTCACCGTAGTAAATACGTCTTGGACTGTGTTGGACATACTTTCAACAGTAGTAGGTATATCTTCTGCTGTAGTAGTTAAGTATTCTACAGATGTAGTTGGGCCTTGACCAGCTGTCTTTACGTCTTGACCTGCTGTGGTTATATGTTGACCTGCTGCGGTTATGTCTTGAACTGTGGTGGTAAATTCCTCATCTACAGTTGTCTGGTAATCTTCTTCAAAATTTTTACTTATGCTGGTCGTTAGTAATTCTTCATCATATGTTGACAATACTTCTAAACTTTCTGCGGCATCGTAGACACTGGCTGTTTGTTTAACACAAATTGACACTAAGGTCACGTGCAATATTAAATATCTTAAGGTGATCATGGCTCAACGATAGTTCTGATTTCTAGCATTGACCGAGGATGACTGAGGGCTACATTAGGTTTTGTTTCTAACCTCACGTAATGTTTTGAGATAAATTATTGTTTTATAAATACTATGTCATAATGAACGCGTATTATGACTTCATTGTGAACGTAAGCATGTATTTACTATTTTGAAAATCATTCTATTGTTAAACAAGAGTATAGTATTGTGGAATCACGGTTAGTATTTTGTACCGTTTGGGACGCGAAATATGTTTATTGTCACGTAATGTGGTTCTCCATGCGAGACAACGATGTTTACATGTGTCAGTAAAGAATGATTGCCTGAAATGAACACCGGCTAGATTCGCCGTATTTTCGCAATACTTAAAACGCGTAATAAATGCATTTGCTCTTGATATAGTAGAAATTACACTAGCGTGGGCAAGCGTTGTTTTGTGGCACCTTACCTTAACGTAACCTGTGACACCGTACGTTACATATTGATGCTATGCCACATTGCTGGGACCCTCACAAAATGACAGACCTTGGATTGTAATTTCCACGCAGTACAGATTTGGTAGTTCAGAATGCAGAGATATTGAACGTGAACTCCGAAAAACGGACATACATAAATCACGTCTTTATCCCTTACGGGGTAGACAGAGCCTAGGGTAACAATACCTAAACGCCACAATTAGCACAACACACAAGTCAATAATATATCTAAACTAAACTGAATAATTTAATTTGCGCCCGTATGAAATTTACACGCTGTATTATAATTGTTTTTTAGTTGTCATGTAGATAAATTTTATTAATTAACTAGCTTCTGCGCGCGACTTCGTCTGCGTAGAATTATCATCATCACTACATAGTATAAAACAAAGTCGCTTTCTCTGTCCCTATATCCTTATGTATGCTTATATCTTCAGAACTACACAACGGATTTTGATGCGGTTTTTTTAATAGATAGAGTGATTCAAGAGGAAGGTTTTTATGTATAATTCTACGCAGACTAAGTCGCGGGCAGAAGCTAGTACATTATAAACCTTCCTCTTGAATCACTCTATCTATTAAAAAAACCCGCATCAAAATCCGTTGCGTAGTTTAAAGATTTAAGCATACATAGGGACAGGCAGAGAGTGGAAAGCGACTTTGTTTTATACTATGTAGTGATTTAGAAGTTAGGGTAATCTTCCGACACTTTATCATACTTTAGAAACCACTGAGGCCACTCGGGCTTGTAACTTAGCCAATATCGTGGACCTTTCCTAACTGCGACATTAAGTACTACCGGAATAAACTTTTGTTACTGGCGTCATATGGCTACTTGAGCCCGAATACGTAGCATTTGAAACGGACAGTAGAGGTTACCCTGTTACTGGGGTACGTATTAAAATACATAAAGTTTAAAATGTATAATGGGTTAAAATACATAATGGTTTATAATAGATAATGCGATTTTCTCAGAAAGTTACAAATTAACAGGATTGTTATAAAACAAACCTAACCTAACCTAAACCAATCTACAGATTACGATATCAAAAAAGTTCATTTAGCTAATAGTTTTACAGAAAATTACGTTCTATATTTTGAACCATTATGTATTGCAACCCATTATACATTTTAAACTTTATGTATTCTGATCCGCTCCCCTGTTACTGGTATACTCTACTTTGAATTTTTAGGGCTTCGTATCTCAAAAACTGGCAAAGAGCGAGCGGACTCGCGTACCGGGCCCGTGCAAATTCGTAAGCAAAATGTAAGCGGTGTGAGGTCATTTCATATTGGTTACTTAGACAGATACTTCCTACTTCCTACTAATATTATAAATGCGAATGTAAGTTTGTTTGTTACGGTTTCACGCGAAAACTACTCAACTGATCATCATGAATTTTTGTACACATGTTCTTGGAGGTATTAACTAGAAGTAACATGGAATACTTTTTATTAAAAAAATATTTTTTGTGTCGTCACTCTGACGTTACTGCGCGGACGAAGTCGCGGGCAAAAACTAGTACATACATAAATGTCGTCTTTATCCCTTACGGGGTAGACAGAGCGTAAGATAACAAGACCTATAGGCCACGTATAGGTGCAAAGGGTAATCAAAATAGTGATGGATTGCACGTCGCATCGCCTATAGCACGATTGCTACAATTTTCACCGATTCCCTCAATGGGCTTTTACCATCGGCATGGGAAGTGAAGCAGCTACCAGCAATTTGTTCTTTGCTCCCAGACCAGGGAGCGGATCAGAATACATAAAGTTTAAAATGTATAATGGGTTAAAATACATAATGGTTCAAAATATATAACGCAATTTTCTGTAAAACTTGTTAGCTAAATGAACTTTTTTGATATCGTAATCTATAGATTGGTTAGGTTTGTTTTATAACAATCCTGTTAATTTGTAACTTTCTGAGAAAATCGCATTATATATTATAAACCATTATGTATTTTAACCCATTATATATTTTAAAGTTTATGTATTTTAATACGTACCCCCCAGACCATCATGGAAGAATGGATTCATCAACGCTTATCGACGCACATTATACCAAAAAAGGAATAGTCGAATTGACTTCCTCCTTTATTTGTAGCCGGTTAAAAATGTTTAAACACTGCAGTAATTTGTACTGTGGTAGTATCGCTTTATCAAAGTTGCAATGTAACATTGCTGGCTACCCTGCATCTGGCCCAACTTGCCAAAAATCAGTTAGCAGGCTTCGCGGTTCAACCAACTTGTATATTAACTAAAAGTTCGTGCAGTTGAGGACCCTTGTGTCAGTGTTCCCTGAACCCTACCGTCTGACCGGCTTCGATTTCAGGGTGAATGGGCATTGGGCGTATCAAGAAAGCAAGCGCCATCTTAACATAGTTTTCTCAAACGTGCAATGATATATTTATGTTGTGTTCCTTATAACAAGCCGAGAAGTGACACGTTTCAGGTGCGACTCGAAATACTGCTGGCCTAGGCCGGCAATACCACCGTCTTTTACAAATTTTATTTTTACTTTTCTTTTATGGCTGCTTAGTTGTGAGTAGCCAGTTTTACCAATAATACGTGAAAAAAATAGGTACGCATTTATTATAATTAGAATCGAATTAAGTATTAATTGCCTTTACGACGAAAATATCATTTTTAGTAAGAATTCTTGAACTTTTTTTTTATTTAATTGCATGTTTTTGAGAAAAGCACAATGTATACAAGCCTTGGCCACGAACAGGGATTGCCGGCCTCGTATCTCTAAATGGCCTCGTTAGCACTCGGCTATCTATAACTACTCGGCCGGCAATCCCCTTCTTAGCGGCCGCTACTGTAATCCTACTAATATTATAAATGTGAAAGTTTGTGAGTATGTTTGGATGTTTGTTACTCTTTCACGCCAAAACGGCTGCATAGATCTGGATGAAATTTGGAACATAGATAGATTATGGTCTGGAATAGCACATTAGGCTACTTTTTATCCCGGAAAATTGCGTAATTCCTGCGGGATAGCGATAAACGAATTCTATGCAGACGAAGTTGCGGGCAACAGCTAGTGTACTATATTTGTGGGCCAGATTCTCTTCAATGGATTAAACACGAAATGGGGCGTATATACACTTAGTTATTCATATCGTCGGGTTGAGGTTGCAAGAAGAAGATGTCTGGGAGGCAGACGGTGTCGGTGAAGCCAAAGGCCTTATTGTGTAACGCGCGGGAGCATATTCACCATCTCTTTCTTCCCTTAACCTTTACCGTTTGATAGAAAGGACCGGTGAATGCGAAGAAATTTCAAGTACCTTAGACAATAAGACCTCTGCACCCACCTGACAAGCAATTCTACTATGGCCCAAGCCTTCTCATTCTGGGAAGATGCCTGTGCCCAGCCGTAGGACTTATATGCTATAGATGATGATTGGAAAAGTAAGCCCTTTTCCCGATAGTTTCATTGTTGAAACAAGCTTCCATACTGGTCTGGGAGCAAAGAAAAAACATAGAATATTCCAGCTGCTTCTCTTCCCGCGCAGATGGTAAAAGCTAATCGATGAAATGGGGGAAATTCTTAGGAATCATGTTATAGGCGATGCGGCAGCCCATCACTATTTTGATTCCTCTTTCCTCCTATAGGTACGCCCACAACAAACGCGGCCTTTAGGTCTTTTTGCCTAAGACTGTGTCTACCCCATAAGGGATAAAGACGTGATTTATGTTTGTATGTAGGTACCTATTTCATTGTTGAAATGTAGCTAATGAATGGACGAGCTCTCGCTATTAAAACATATTTATAACAAGGCGGATACTTTATCGGTATCAAAGTATTTCCCGTTTATAGAAGGGTTCTAAAGGTCTTTAAGACTGAGACAAAGCAGTTGCTGGGGGCCCGGCGCCATTATGACATCGACTTTGATTTGTGAGGTAAGCCACGTCAAGATATGACTTAATGAGATGTCAGAACGGGAGGCAATGTAAACCGTTCCGTATTTCCCGGCCTGGAAAAACCGATCAAATATTTGGCAGCCAAAATGGGTACGTATTAAAATACATAAAGTTTAAAATGTATAATGGGTTAAAATACATAATGGTTTATAATATATAATGCGATTTTCTCAGAAAGTTACAAATTAACAGGATTGTTATAAAACAAACCTAACTTAACCTAAACCAATCTATAGATTACGATATCAAAAAAGTTCATTTAGCTAATAGTTTTACAGAAAATTGCGTTATATATTTTGAACCATTATGTATTTTAACCCATTATACATTTTAAACTTTATGTATTCTGATTCGCTCCCAGCCAAAATGTACACGGAATAACAGTTCGGTATTTCCAGGTACGCTCTAAAACCGAGGTCATATTTCACGTTCATATAAATACCGACCTGATAATCGGAAGCCAGTCGATTGGGTTAAGTTAGTTTTATAACAACCCTGAACAACATACAAATGTGCTCTAGAGAATAGATACCAAGAATCGATTGTCATTGCGAAACAATGTATGTGTCGGGTTTTTTCATCGTGGTACAAGCCAATACCGGGGTGGAAATACCGACCCGTATTTCATGTACAATGTACGCGGAATATAGGGTCGGGATTTGCACGGTTGGGAATTAAACACACCGTCAGAACAGGTGGTTTGATGTGAAATAAGGGGTTTATCGAACACTGCGAGAGGCAGTTTTCGTGCTTGGTAACGACGTAGCTAAATCAGTCTCATATTTTTTTCCGTCTGTACTGTGGACATGACATACGCTAGGGATTTATAGGTAATCATCCTACTGATGGGCGCAGGGCTCCTCACAGAATAAGAGGGGTAAGAGTTAATATTTACTTTCTCTAAACGATACTGAAAATTAGAACGCAGAAAAATCCGAAAAGTAAAGCTATGGCCGGGAACTAACCAGGGTCCTCATAAACTAGCAGGTTTACTTGATATGGGTGACGTAGCGGTATACCACGCAGCACGGAATGATGAGGATTCGGGGTCAATTCCCAGCCATAGCTTTACTTTTCGGATTTTTCTGCGTTCTAATTTTCAGTGTCGTGTAGAAATTTAATTTAGGTACCATTAAAATAAATATTAAAAATCAAGAAACAAAATTCTTGATTCATTTGATAGTTATATTTACTTGTAGGTACTACAATGCCCTTAAATTATTTCATACTTCCTGGTATCGATATCTTGTAACTGTTGCGAACTGTACAGTAACTTAACTTATTTAAACGTTAACTAAACAACCGAAAAGTTTGGATGTACTGCCGTTAGTTCGCATGCGGAGTGGAATTCGCGATACGGAGAAAATTAGATTAACGAACAGGAAGACCAAGTGATGAAGCTTGCCGGCCGAAATACTCTCTGGTCTGGGAATTCTACAGATTAAACCCCAAACATTTAGGTCATTGCCTACTGCAATACTATAATTATGTATGTTACGTATCATCTATTTTTTTTATAGCCTGATCAGTGTCCCACTGGGCAAAGGCCTCCCCTTTCTCTTTCCATCCGTCTCTGTCTTTTGCGAGGTTTCCCCACTCCGGCTCAAAAGACTTCAAATCGTCTCGTCTACTTTTTGGTCTGCCTCTGCTCCGGTGCTTGTCATATGGTTCCCAGTCGGTGGTAATTTTAGCCGAGCGATCTGGATACTTTCGGCAGACATGTTCTGCCCAGTCCCACTTGAGCTTGAGCTATCCCTACATCGGCAACATACCATCAATTAACTGATGATGAGCAAAGGGCAGGAAAGTGGAAGGTTGCTAGAAGGTTAATGTCATGATTTCATTATAACTGCCTGGGTGCCTTTAAGAGGCGAGTGTACAATTTTCTGCAGGGCCGAAAACGCACTGGCATCGCGTAAAGCGCTGCGGGTGTCTATGGACAGTGGTGATCATTTAACATCAGGTGACCCACTAGTTCGTTTGTCTGGCCTCTCAAACATAACATAAAAAAAAAACTAGGTATGTTATAGGAATGGCGACCATTGCACCTACCGGAAGACGCCGCTCAGGAAGGTCTCCTTCGAAATGGACTAATGAACTGATGAAGGTCGAAAGAGTTCGCTGGATGAGGGCCGCTCAAGACCAGGGCATATGTTCAGCAATGGACGTCTTTTGGCTCTTGATGATGATGATATAGGAGTGGAACGGCATCAAGATGGCGCTCTAGTGTTCGTAAAAGCTTGACTCAGATTAAGACTAGTTCAATTGGTGTCAAATGGTCATGGGTTTTTCCCTCGCCCTTTGTGAACCAATGTAGCTGAATCTTCTTTTATTTGGTAGAAGAAGATTCCTCTGCTTTCATCTGCACAAAGGAGGGGCCCAGAAAAGGTGGCGTAATTGTAAATAATTGTTATATACGTGTAATTGTTTTTTTTTTAATCAGGGTCACCACCGTCGAAACCGATGACTACTGGTGGACTATATAAATATTTGACAGAGTATTTCTTAAGTTTTGCAACATTTTATAATCGTTGTAATCAATTGACTTAAGTGATAAAAAAGGTAATTTTGCATCGCTAATTATTACAAATACCACCTGGAGAACAAATTATCCTCTCAACCCAAAAGTTTCAGATTAACAAGCAAACAAACATTATCAAGCGACCTTTCTCGTTACGTGTATTATTCCAGAATTAGCATAAGCTGTTAATTTTCAGCAGAGTTTCATTTCTCTTTTTCGTAGAGGATAATTAGGGATTGTATGTTAATTAATTGCAGACGTGGACGGATTATTAAATAATCACCTTAAATATCGGTAATGCGATTAAGGACTTAACGGTAGATTAATGGGCGCTCTCATATCCTATTTGTAGTATTTACGAATGTACCTGAGTTCAAAATTAGTTGTTAAAACAATTTAGTGCTTTGTAACTTTCAGTAATTAGGAACAAGACGAACTGTCCTAGCGCACCTAGCTGTTTAGTGCGACAAAGTATTAAAGTGCGGCTAGTTTTGAGTGTGTCTTTATTCCAACTTACGGAAAAAGCGTGTATTTCTCTAACAACGGATTTGTTCTGTTTGACAAGTCAAAGCCCTGCAAATAATGGAACATTTATGAAAACCACAGCAAAATCAGAGTCATATTCGACGTCAAACGTCCTGAAAAGCTTTGACAGGCTAAACCCTATAATCTTCAAGAGCAAAACCTAACCCACTATTAAACCTCTCATTAAACATCCTTTGTGAGAACTTCAAAGATGTATTTAGTTTTACGAACGGCTTGGTAAAACGGAGCATTTCGCGAGAAACGACTAAGGCAGTTGTCCCTCTGCTGACGTTTAACGAGAAGCGAGTCGAGCTAAGCCAGCCAGTCCTTCCAAGCTGAGCCTATAGTGTAAGTTTTCGCATATAAAAACGTCTTGAACGCGTTCACGTAAATGTCTCAATTACTATGGAATAATTGGCAGCGCCACTAGCGGATCGAGACGGCAACAAACTGTTCTCATAGCATTTGACATTTTAACGCAAACGCGTTCGAGACGTGTTTTGTGACCGAAAACCTACACTAAGCATACTGTAGGCGTATTGTGTTCATTTTGCCAGTTCATGTATGTGGTGACAATTGGCATCGGAATCAGCTAACTGTCACATTCATACTAGAACTGTCATTTCAATCCGATGCCGAGTGTCAAATCAAAATAGTTACACAATTACCCTG
Source organism: Pandemis corylana (assembly GCA_949127965.1). Lineage (NCBI taxonomy): Eukaryota > Metazoa > Arthropoda > Insecta > Lepidoptera > Tortricidae > Pandemis > Pandemis corylana. The sequence continues at coordinate 3,338,505 of OX421859.1, read as the reverse complement.
CTGGTCTGGGAGCAAAGAAAAAACACAGAATGCACCAGTTGCTTCTCTTCACCCGCGCATGAAAGAACCGATTTGCTGTTCATTGCTTGGTTAACCTGCTCACCGCTTATTGATTCAATGACCACACACGCAATGTATTACTAAATCGCTTGCTTGCTTATGTCGCGTGTAGTCGTGGCGAGACCGTAAGGCGGTAAGCTGCGAAAATAATAAACAAGAATAAGTGATTCAAGAACGGTGGCTGTGAAGCTTTATTTCTTAAAGTTCTTTTTATTTTTTGTGTTTTAGCTCTCTTCCGACATAATTTTTTTTTAAAAGTTTCTGCCAAGGTTTTTGCAGTGCATTCTTCTTGGCAATAATAGTCTTTCCAAAAGCGCTGATAGTATAAAATTTGATTTTGATCTTGACCCGTGAGTGAATATACCTAACATGTATTTATTTGGTGTTTACATAATTATGTGTACGTATGAAGCTTGGAAAAAACATAAAATTTACCAGTTGCTTCTCTTCCCGCGCAGATGGTAAAAGCCCATCGAGCGAATGGGCAAAAGTCTTAGGAATCACGTTAAGGCGATGCGGCTAGCAACCTATCACTATTTTGATTTTCCTTTCCACCTATACGCCCTTAATCATGCTAAACGTGGCCTTGAAGTTTTGTTACCATAGGCTCTGTCACCCCGTAAGGGATAAAGATGTGATGTATGTATGTATGTACGAAGCTTGTGATTTAATAAGTTTAGACACTTGCTTACACTTTGCTTACTGACATGGAAATTCTACGAGTGTTCGTGACATTCGTGATTTTCTGGGTTAGATGGGTTTTTAGCTACGTCTTCGTCAACCGTTTTTTTGAACTAATTCTCACCTTCACCGTGCCGTTTCAACCAATTCGCATTTTTAAATCTGGCTGTATTCCAAAAAAGAAAAGGTAACCCGGCAGTTTGAAACTTGGCAGCCTTGGGAGCAAGTCGGCATCGACAGGTAAAAAGTTAGCAGCGGTTTTGTTGGAGCAATGTTTGTAAAGTAAATGCAGTTCAAATTCTAAAACCGTAAATTTCTTAGTCGTACCGTGCCAAGGTGATTTGGCAATTAACCCGTCAAGCGTCCAAGCGACTACAGTAGTCCCTGACTTTTTCGGGCGGGAAATGTCATAGGGACTGCATTATGCAGTCCCTAAAAATAGTCCCGAAAAAGTTAGGGACTACTGGAGTTGCTTGAACGCTTGACGGGTTAAACGCAGTATACATCGTGCATTTTCGTGCGTATGATTGATCACTTATAAAGCGTTAGCTGATCGGCCGCGTAATGTAACGCTAAAAAGTGTCCTGTTATGCTTCTACATGCATACCGTCATAAATCTTTTCCACAGGGGTAGGCATAGACTACATTGTTCCACTTGCTACGATCCTGATAAACCTCTTTCGCTTCATCCACATTAATTAATCTCTTCATACCATGCTCGCCGGTTAGGGGTACTCCTGACAGTGGCGTAACTATAACGCCTGGGGCCCGCGGCAAATTCTACAGATGGGGCTCCTTCCTTAATATAAAGAATTGCATCAGCGTCCCTTCTGTGCTCTAAACCAAGCCAGTTCGGGGCCCCTGGCATTTTGCCACCCCTGCCACCCTATAGTTACGCCACTGACTCCTGACCAGACCTTTTTCCAAAACGTCTGAAACGTTTTGCTTCTAGAGTTTCGCTATTTCAAATTCTGGTCTAGTACAACTTGCGCCTGCAAAGTGAACAAAGAATTTTCCGCAAATATATTTAGGGAAATTTTCCTTGCGGCGGTGGACGTTATGTAAATGCCCATAAATATTCATAGGGCGCATTCCGTTCCTTGCCATGATTGACAAACGTTTTGATGAAACATTTACGTTTGGAACTGACGATTTGAATAATCGTGTAAGTCGATTTTTATGGGACGTTGCCGAAGCAATACAAGTAGGGTTCGCAAGTAAACTAGCGTCGCCGCAAACTCGATAGGCCTATAGTATCGATAGTATTGATAGGATCGGTCTCTTATTTAAAGCAATACTATCGACAGTATTGTACAGAAAATTACGAGAACTATTGATATTACTGAAATAAAGGTAACAATCGATTATTCAAAATACATAGTTTACAATAATATTGATAAGGAATTGGATGAATGCTATCGATAGTATCGTGTATTGTATTGTAGTTATTTCTCTGATATTATATTATAGACCGATCGCTTGGTGGGACGACCGCGGGGGCTGAGAGAGGTGCGGGCGGCAGGCGCACTACCCGCCCGCACCGCTCTCGGTCCCCTTTGTCGTTCTACGCTGCGCCCCTGTACTGCGCAGGCGAGGACTCATTTAAGCGGTCGGTCTATAGTTTATCGTATTTTTATGTGTATTAGTGTACACCTGTATTGTTTTGCATGTGTATGTATTCTATATAAGGTTAAATTTAGGGTCTTCTAGCTCTTTTAGCATGTCTGTATCTCTCTCTCTACTCTCTATATTCTGGCTTCTGTTGTCCTGTCAATCATTCGCAGGTTAAGTGGAAGAGTTCCCTTTAAAGGGTAAGTTCGTGTTTGTAATCTTTAAAATTATCGTGTTTTTGTACAATAAAGGGTTACATACATACATCTTTGTTCAAACTATCGATAACTTATCAAAATAATATTGATAGTGGACTATCGAGCGACAACACTAAAGTAAACTAGGGGAAGCATGCATGAAAGCGGATGAATGAATATGAAGTATTTTTATGTTACTCAAGTACCGATAGGACCCTGATGTTTTGTTTTCTTTTACTTTTGATTCATTCGTAACTGTTTCTGTTCATAAAATAAAAAGTCTGAATTGTCTCTGTGGAATTTAATGATCGGATGAGCGGGTGTATTAGATTAGAAAATGAAATGAAAATGAAAATGAATTTTTTTTTTTAATTGGCCGCCAGGGGCTCTTTTACATGTCTTTTTGAAACTACCAGCACATTCGGAAAGACCATCATTGCCAAGAAGAATGCGCCGCAAGAAACTTGTCAGAAAGTCATTTTTTCAAAATAAAATACAGTAAGAATACTTAAGTTCTACTTAAATTAAATACATTTATAAAAGGGATGTATAAGGTCCCCGAGCCTTAAATTATATTAATCTATAAATAGTAGAGATGTATAAAGTCTCTACTAGTCAAAAATAAAAAACAAAGAGAAGTAGCTATAATATAGATCTTTATTAAGGCGGTTGCTCTTCCATACAAACCTTCCGTGCAGCTGCATTTCGTCCACAGGCTTAATTTCAATGCGGTTTTTTGAGGATAGTTAGCTATGGATATATTGTCTGCGCAAATTACAAAACAGAGTGCATTTATCATACCTAAATTGCAGTATGATGCAGTAAATTTCGATGCATTTTACAATAGTGTGAGTAGCTAGTGTCAAATAAAACATGTTGTAAAAACCAATCGGCTATTTCGAGCTGTCACGTGACCTCCAATCTGGCTCAGTGGTCGTGACTTTAAGGACTGAATAGTTAGAGACCAAGTTCGAATCTCGATGCCGTGAAAGATTCTTTTTTAATTTTATAAACATTGTTTTTAATAACTTACTTACTTAGTAATACTATCTCGATGAGATTTAGAAAACTTTATGGTAGATTCAATATTTTTCTTGTCAAATCAAACCAAAGAAAGTACTACCTAAGTGGTTTTTAAACAACCACAAGCTTACCCTAGTTAGATTTTACTGTTAACGATAAATGGTCTATACCACCAATTAGTTGAAAATAAAATATACACTTATGATGGTAAACTTATTCTAGCCAAGATTTTTTTTTAAACTAACACAATAGTTTCGTATTTTTTTTTTTGTATAACCTTTTAGCAGAGGCATCGCCAATTTGAATGGTTTAGCGGGTGGCATTGCCAGTCCTAAACTTGGCAAAGCTTTCATGCCTAGTAAGTTCTCTAGTATTAGGATCACACGTGCTTATTAATTTGGCATAGATGGTGGCCCCCCCCCCCCCCGGTCATATTGCCGCCTTACAAAACACGTTTTGCCTTATATATTTAAAAAAAAGTACTCGACCCCAGAAAGTTAAAAATAAAAAAGGCTTCCAGTTAATTTTGCACTAATGCTTCTCACGAGAATCGAACCCTAACCCTCTGCATCAAATCACGGCCATATACCACGGCAATGATTCGTGAAATCCGACAAGTGCTAAATACATAATAGGCCGAGTAAATAGGTTTTCTCAATCGCAGAACAATTAAAAAAAAACATGCGAGTCAAAAACCTGGCTGGTTAGACAGGTAATAAAAAAAACAATGACATGAATTGTCATAAACTAATGGTTGACGGAACATGGTGTCTTAAAATAAAAATAATCTATTCATTTTATTCGTAATTAATTGAAGTCAAAGGAAGGAAGTAAAAGTCGTTACAAGCTACGATATTGGACGCAGCGTAGACATTTATTTGTACGTACACGTACAGGTATGTACTTATCAATTAATCATAATAAATTTTTGTAAGATACAACATTCCAACGTTTGTGTGATTGGTACAAATTATTTTTGTAAACACAATTGAAGTGCTCAGTCCCGGTGTCTGCATGTAATCAAATCTTGCAAGTGAATTTTGACCCATTTCTAATTGATCAGATTGACGTGAAATCTGGCATAAGTCTGATGACAATACAGTAATCTTGAAGTGAAATTCTGGTGACCCAACCAGGGTCGCTTCCGCAGTTGGAAACTCATCAACAGAAAGAGTAATAACTAACCATACATTACGCTTACATCTAATTATAACTCTTAGAACTTAGAGGAATCTTTAGTGCTCGAATCGAACTTGCTATTGACCAGCTTTTTTTTAGGGTTCCGTACCCAAAGGGTGAAAACGGGACTCTATTACTAAGATTCCACTGTCCGTCTGTATGTGTATATGTTTGTCTGTCCGTCTGTCTGTCACCAAGCTGTATCTCGTGAACCGTGATAAAGGAAATTTTCACAGATGATGTATTTCTGTGGCCGCTATACAGATACTAAAACAGAATATTTTTGTCAATCTGTCTATGTAAGTAACCAATGGAGGAGCTTATGTATTACTAAGTTCACGCTGTATCGTGGTTTATTTTGTGGCCACATTGTTCAAATCCGTCCGTCTATATCTGTCTATCTGTCCGTCTGTCCTAACTTTATAGCTTTTTTACCCATATTACGTAGCTATATTTTTTTCATTTAGGAGCCACTGTCCGTCTGTCTGTCCGTCTGTCTGTTTGTCACCAAGCTGTATCTTATGAACCGTGATATGGCTATCAGCTATCATGCTTGTCTGGCGACAGTTCACAAATGACGTTTCTCTGTGGCCGCTCTAACATCAAATACTAAAAACAGAATATTTTTGTCTGTCTAAGTATGTAAGTTACCGATATAAAATGACCTCACACAGCCTACAATTTGCTTAGTTGGCAGGGCTTTGCTAACACTGGATTTTATATTTACTTGCCGAATTTGGACGAAACCCTTGGTACGAGAGTCCGACTCGCACTTGGCCAGGTTTTGGTGTTCGGAACACAAAGGAGCTTATCTATTACCAAGTTCACGCTGTATCGTGGTTTATTTCATGGCCATATTGTTCAAATCCGTCCGTCTATGTCTGTCTATCTGTCCGTCTGTCTAACTATAGCTTTTTTACCCATATTAGGTAGCTATCTTCTACTCCCTTTCATGCTGGTCTGGGAGTAAAAAAAAACATAGAATGTACCAGTTATTACACATAAACGGATAACTCACGTATAAAAAGAAATAATGATTAAGTCAAGAAAGAGAGTAAGAGTATTTATGTGTAATAATGATTAAGTCTCACGGTAGTTTCATGTTGAAAATGTACCAGTTGCTTCTCTTCCCGCGTTGATGGTAAATGCAAAAATATTAGGAATCAAGTTATACGCGATAGGGCAATCCATCACTATTTTGATTCCGCTTTCCACCTATACGCCCACAATCATGCTTGTTCTTGGTGGCTTTAAGGTGTTATCTTAGGCTCTGTCTACCCCGTAAGGGATATAGACGTGATTTGTGTATGAATGTATATTTTACGTCCGAATCGGCGAACGCAAGTCAAAATGATAATTAAAAACTACGTATGTACATTGAAAGGTATAAGAGAGGTGAAATAAACACACATGACTGTATTGTCTGATTTTTTAGGGTTTCTTACGTCATATAGAAAAAAGGAACTATTGTTAGAAGCACATATATTTTGTAGGTCCGTCCGTTTGTCGGCCTATCTTTCCGTCTGTCCAGTCTTCTGGGCCATTTTGCGACAGTTTATTTATCAGTGGCTTTTATATTTTTAGTTTTTTTTATGTTTAGATACTTCTGTTTTTTTAACTTCTTTTGTGATAAATAAAAAAATTCTTTAAATATTTCTGCCTGTCTGTCTTTTTGTCTGTGCGTCCGATCATCTATCCGGCAGTCCATCCATCCGTACGTCTATCTGTCTGCCTGCCTGTATGTATGTCTGTCAGTTTGTCTGTTTGTCCAACTATCAATCCGGCGGTCCATCCGTTGGTTTGTCTGTCTGTTTGTCTGTGCTTCCGACCATCCGTCCGTCCGTCCGTCCGTCCGTCCGTCTGTTTGTTAATCTGTACGTCCAATCATCCGTCCGTTTGTCTTTCTGTTTGTCCGTCTGCCTGTCGCTAATAGTATGATTATAAAATAAAGTCATCTGCCGCGTCGTTTTGTCTGTCTGTGTGTTTTTTACGATAAACTCAAAATTTTGGACGGATTTTCATGCGGTTTTCAACAATAAATATAATGTTATTATATACAGGGTGCTCCGAAGACTGACGTCTAAAAAGAAAATTTACATGCCTCACATCCGGGGCTATCCGAATATACCCCGTGTATGTTGGCCGATTTTTGTAGTTTTCGAGTAATTAATTTTTAATGATTTTTTCAAGAATTTTCGGGCCGAGCAGTTTATCATCATGTAACTTTTTTGGTTACGTTTTTCTGAGTGTTTATAAAGTGGGGATAAATTTGTTTAATCTTTGAATTTAACTTGCGGAAGTTTATGTGGTCTGTTTATGTTTGTGAGTGTCAGTATGTATGTTTGTTGGTTTCCTATGTTGTGAACTGATTTTTATTTCAATTGTTTTATTTTTATTTTGCGAGTGAGATAGCATTCAATTTGTCTATGTTAATCATCTTAACTAGTATAAATGTGCAAAACAAGTATTTTTGTATCCAGAAAACGTTTGAATTGAGTTTAATTCTTAGTGAAATATCATGTCATAGTATGCAAGCCTAAAAAATATCTATTTATCCTTTTGTTGTACTGACTGTACGTTAATTTTTCAGATTCACATTGGATTCGGAAGGTAATTTTTGTGCATTAACAGGAAATAAGTGAATCATACATCCATTGGACGCGAGATTTTACTTGCTATTATTATGCAAGAAGAGCAAGAACTTTACTGCTGGTGTGATGACAAAAAAATTGGTTGGGTCTAAAAACACTGATTTTTATTGATGTAATTTGTAATAATGTTACGAGGTAAAAACCTCGTTATGCTTTACTGAGTATGTATGTATACATATCTATATATGCACAGGAGACCCAAAAACTGTCATAGAAAAACCTAAGAAAGTCTTAATTACTACAGTATTGGGAAGTAAAATTCTCGATTTAATCGATATGGTCTGTTTTTGTTTCATCCAAACTATCAATATATGTTCTTACTTGCTGGTCTGGGAGTAAAGAAAGCTTAGAATGTACCAGTTGCTTCTCTTCCCGCGCAGATGGTAAAAGCCCATCGAGGAAATGAGCGAAAATCTTAGGAATCATGTTATAGGCGATGTGGCTAGCAATCCATCACTATTTTGATTCCTCTCTTCCATCTATACGCTCAAAATCACGCTAAATGTGGCCTTTAGGTCTTGTTACCTTTGGCTCTGTCTACCCCGTAAAGGATAAAGACGTGATATGTATGTATGTATGTATGTATCCATAGTGCGGTGTTGCAAAATTTTGTAACCCCTATTACCACTCTAATTGGTTAATTACTTTATGTTACTAGGGAAATTATCAAGACCGTGAATTTCCAGATGTCCAACAGCGGAGATTTGTCAACCCTGTTCTGAAGACTTGAAGACTTTGAGTCCGTCTTTCATGTTCCCATTACCTATGATCGGTAGAAAGAAGGAAAAGGAAACTGTTTGATACAGAATGATATTAATATCACCGTCCAAGTTTTAGGTTGACCTAGGTATCATATGCAACCGTATAGGTACCGTAAGTCGCGGGTTCATGGTGGATGCAAGCCACTTCCAACCGAGGCTATTGGAGTTCTATGGGCGGTATCTGAAGGCCTATATCCAACAGTGGACGTCACACACCTGATATGATGAGGATGATAATGATGACAGGTATCATTTAATGATACCATTTGCAATATTTTAACACCAAACTTAAAAATAATGCTTGTATTCGTCGTGTTGTTTCTTTTGACGGTGATAAAAAAAGTCAGCCTATATAATTCTAAGTAGTAAAATAAGTTACGATTGTTCTTGTATGCATGTAAAAAAATATTTTTGTGAACAATAAATAAGTGGCAAATTTCCATTACATGCAATTCAGTTATGAATTGAGTTATGAATTGAGTATGTTGCGTGATCTACAAACTACAATTTCGTGACATCCTTTGATAATTTAATAAATATTTTGAGTTTCGTATCGAGATACTCGTGTATTTGGAAAGGCTTGTATTTTTCGTCTTATTTTCTTAGGTGATAACTACACTGTATATACTACACAAGGAATAAAGACGTGTTTTATGTGTGTATGTACAGTCAGCGTTATATAGTAAGTGGAAGTCAAGACCTTCATTTACTTGGAAACACCCAAAATGGTCATTAACAGTGACTCAACCAAAGCGGTCCAAATTGTTCGGGACATCCATCGCCAAATACTTAGTAACATTCAAGCCAACATTAGTACCGTAACATCCAAACCGCCACTGGTAGCGTAGTAGTAGTAGCCAAAGTATCCAAAAGTATGGAACATACTAGAAAACTGAGCTTTATTTTAAATGGTATAAGATTTAATCTCGTGTCAAGTGAAAAATAAATAAACACGTCATAAGATTCAATATGGCCTGACGTGTTTTTGATTCTAGCGAAGCTCATCTCTTGACGTTGACAATCACCGAGAAGAGTACTAACTTGTCAGTGATCGTCTCATCTCTTTCATTTGGAGCCTGACGCCTGGTATAGAAAACATCTAATCATTACAATATATGTTCTAGACTTTGAAGTGTGTAGTTATGTCAATGTTTCCTTTTAAATACCCTGATAATAATGGCCTGAATTTTGCCAATATCATTGATTACATACATCATAAAAGAGTTTTCATTTAAAAAAGTATTAACTTTTATTTAAAAAATATCGAGGTTTTTCTAAACTATCAGTGCTTTGATAAATCAACCCTTATGTGCGCATACCACGTGTTGCGTGGCGTAATGGCCTAGCTATTGTGGGATCTTATCTAACGCCTATAATAAACTAGACGGTCAGCATTTGAACTGCAAGCTAGCTGCAAATCGAATGTGCAGTTTGTTTGCAGTCTACCGTAGCCCACCTAATTTGTCCACCCAGAAAACCACTGAAATTTCAATACCCAGAAAAAGGAGCTCCGCCCAAGAGCGGAGCTCTGTCAAAAACCAGGTGGCCAAACTGCAGGTGGATCATGGTTACAGACCGAAAAAAATCTCTAGAGAGTTTCGTAGTTTAGCAAGTCTCTGTTCCCTGTTTCACTGGTCGACACGCGTATAGTACAGGCGCTATTGCTGCACGACGCTAGCTAAATTCTATGTCATTTTTATGCACACGATTTGGGCCTAAATGTATGACGCTTTTCTCCTGGGCCTACTCTATATTATGGACTACTAGTTGTGCCATTAGGAATTTCACTCCACCGTAAGATTGACGGCGGGGTTCCTATTTCTATTCGGTTTGCCCTTCGGGCATTTGAAGATGCCTAATGAACCTAACCTAATTTTACTATCTCTAATGAGAATTTTTATTTTTATAAGCCCGAAATTCCTATTGGCACAACCAGTTGTGCATATAGAGTTGGTCCATGCGCTGATATAATTCGCGTCGAGCTGCAATTTTTATTTTTCGCGTGTGGACTAGACACCGTGAGAATCTGCTTTATCCCACTGTTGGTAACGCTACTCAAAACCATCGATGGATGAAGTTCGACTTTTGTGGAAGTAAGTAAGTATCAGTAAGTAAAAGTGAGTTCAGATGGATTCAATTTGTTTTGGAGTTGTCATTATTTATTTGTCGTACCTACCTATTGCAAAGTCATCATAATTATCTAATACTAGTTATCTAATATTATTTTTCCTTTTATGCGATGTACCATGAATTAGCGATATGAATTATGATGACATTAGAAAAGCAGGTCGCAACTCCGGAACAAATATCTAACCGAAAACCACCTGACTAGCTCACCTGGGTGGACCACGGGCATTTTTTCTTGCCAATGGTCCACTTCAGTACACCTAGGTGAACCATGGGCACTTTTTGGACCATGACCCATAGTCATTTGCCCTTGGTTCACCTAGGTGTTCTGAGGTGGAATATCGGCAAGGAAATGTGCCCGTGGTCCACCCAGGTGAACTAGGCAGGTGGCCCACGACCGATGACTATCGAAATCCCTAGCCAAAAAGCAGTCAGACGTAGTCCTTACGCGCTATGCGTTATTATTTAATTTCCTTTATGTGATCCTATACTCCAATGCATTTTGGTGAAAGGAAAGGATCCAAATGGCTAGCACGAATGACTTCGTCTCATTGTTGTAAGCAGGCTGATTCTCAAGTTACCTGTTTACGAAAGCCTATGACGCGAAACGACAATACCTATAGTACAGCGCTAGTTGTTTAGAAAGATGCCCCAGACGAAACGTTTGTAATGCAATGCATAGGAGTATTAATAAAATGTCAGACGATGGTGATGATGATGTCTCTACGTGTGAGCGAATATCAGATATGAATCGCGGGTTCCTACATACTAAATACTACTCAAAGACATTTCAAGATACTAGCAATGACGGCATATGAATTCGCCGCTAGAGGCGCTATTGTAACTTGAGGTATTATAAATAAACGTAAAATTAGTACTACCTACAAGTTGCATATTCCGGCTTTACTTTACATTGTTTCCGAATATTTTCGCAGACATACGACATGTTTATTAAAATGTTAAAAGAAAAACTATGAAAAGTAGGAGCCAAACTAAGAAGGCAAATAAAATGACAGCTAATTTAGAGGATAAACGGGACTGTGCAACACTGTGGGTAATAAATAGCTTGCTATTAAAGATAAAATAAAAGAAATCCTGAATAATCTGATATGATATACCTTACTCTACAGTGGCGCCAACTAGTGAGTACAAATACGATAGCCCTCTATCTAACAAAGTACAAAAAAATACTCCCTAATATTCAAAAAGGGTTGAAGGTGACATTGATTCACATGTTTGCATCTGCTAGACTCATATATAATATTATTCTGTATTTGTAACTAGCCGAGCTGGCAAAAAATATTCCGCCTTAAAGTCAGTTTTTGTCAGAGATGGCGCGACGAAAAATTTAAGAGTTTTTTTTGTGCATTTTTCATAAATATGATAAGATATTTGGCTATTCGAGGAAGAGAGAAAGCTAACAAATCAAAAATCATAAAAATCCGTGCAGCTATTCCAAAGTTATAAATGGTTGAAATAATACGATTTAAGTTTTGTACGTATAGATTTGTAAAATTTCTGGTAAAAGTAAAGTTGATATAAAAACGTTAATATAAGGTGAAAAATTACGCTAACAGCTTAGCAAGGTGTTGCAATATTTTTCCGCCAGTTGCCGCTTCCTATTTGCATGTGTGTGTAAGACTAGTATCTGTATAGGGCCGTTAGTGACACCAGCGTTTGTGCAGCTATTCTCCGAATTGGTGCATTGTTACCTTCTGAGTGTAGTCTCAAAAAATCGGCCGTATTAAACTGTGTGCGCAAATCAACTGATAATCTATCAGTGTTCTAAGAATCTTCTAAAAACTACAAAAAACACACATCATTGATTACAGCGCCATCTAACGGGACTTCTTCAATGAGCTAACGCGAGCATCCGCCTTAACTCTCTCTTCTTCTTTGGGTGCCTCTTCAATAACTGTAAGTTGGCTGTCAACTTGTGTGCTTAGATCATTCACAAATATTTATGTGTGCCATGATTCCTTCATCCACCATCACCTAGTTTTTTGCTTCTGAACTTACCGCAGAGCAGGCAGCTTCCTTGGACAGCGTATTAGTATCGCTGTCCAAAGGGCTAATGCTGTCAGCGTCTGTGGTACTATGCCCCGGGGACCGTCCTTTTTTAATTATTTTATTTTAAGATTAGTTTTTAATTTAATCATAGTTTAGTTTTTTTTAAATTCCCCTTTTGTAATAAATGTATGTGACTTACTACATAAGTCTCATGTCAAAAAAAGTACCAAAATCTTTCGTTGTTGTCTTTTTTCCAATGTTTTTTTTTCGGTCTTGTTAAACTTGCCGTCCAAGCCAACTCGTCTTTACTCAAACTTTAATTTAAATATACGAAGACTAATAAAAACTTAAGCTAAGCATGCGGAGTTAACTGAAAAAGGAAACTTGGAATTGAAGTCGTATCCCAAAGTGTCGGTATAAAATACGGATTCCATTATCGTTCGCGTTTTTAGGCAAAGAGTTCTCGGGACCAACGAACGACCAATAAAATTATGCAAGCGGATGAAATATAAATGCATTCCTCCGACTTGAATTTCACGAGAGGCAGATAATTTGTTTTTGTGAAATTTTCTTTGCACAGTGTTCACTGAATCAACACGTCATAATCTAAAGGTTTTAAGGCTTCCATAATCGCAGGGATAAGAGCTACCAGTTCAGTGTTTTGACCCCAATGGTGAGTGAACCTAAGCTTGAGGTTACGGATACGATCCTCGGTCGGATCGGGGCCGATATTATGTATGAGAAATACGATTGTTTGTTCTCGAGTCTTGGATGTTTAATACATGTTTGAGTTTGTATTTATCTTTGTAATATTGGTTATCCGTCATGTAACAAGCTTTGCTTAGTTTGGGAGTAGGTCGATTCGTGTTAAATGTCTCAAGATATTTGTATATTATTAGCCGCAGCCCGCGGCTTCGTCTGCGCAGAATTAAAATTGGTATCCCAGGCAGCTTAACTTTTCCACATAACCTTAACGTATTACACGTAAACTTAACAAATTATATACTTAACCTCCCTCGTGATTTGCTCTGTCTGTTGGTTACCACATGAAATTGAATAGTTTTTGTGTTTATTGCGAGACAAACTGACGCGGCGGAGGACTTTGTTTTATACTCGTATATAGTGATTATTTATTTATCAAAGCAAAAACCGGCTTAGCAATAGAATTATAGCAACTGGCACTTGCACTCGCTGCACCCCTAACCGTTTCAAGTTTGTAGCTCCTCATCATCATCATCAACCCGTGGTAGTTCACTGGTGGAGATAGGTCTCCCCTAAAACGCGCCATTTTACCGACTTCGGCTTGTCGCATCCAAACACTACTAGCCACCTTTCGCAAATCGTCAACCCACCCAGCTGGAGGTCGTCCGCTCGCTTCTCGCTAATTTAGTAGTAGGACAAATGCCTAAGCAACATTGCCATGAGTCTGGAGTGTCTACTTATACCGCGATAGATACAAACTTATCAATACCATCCGGACTGTAACTGCTATCTTCGTCTAACTTCGCAAGTGTTGTCCAGTTAGTTTGTTCAGCGGGAGTAATAAGGCGGAAAACTTGGACTACATGTACGTGCTAGATGCTACCGCTTCCACTGTTGTCTTTTGCTCACAATGTATACATCTATATAGAGTTTATTATCTGTTGTTCTGTGTCTGGGGTCCAACTTTTAAAAGTACATCACTCGAAAGTGGTATAAATGTGTGTATTGGTGCGAAACTACAGGAGCCTTACTAAGATGTCTTAATCCGATTCAATTCCGACTCAGTTCAGGTTTTAGCTGTCATTTTTAGTATGGATCGGACAGCGAGCGAACCTAAACTGAATTGGAATTGAATCGCATTAAGACGTCATGGAAAGGTCCCTGTAATTTTATTCTAATCTAGTCATATTTCGTTGGGGCGGAAAGGATCGGCAGGCGCAGCGTAGGACCGTCCACCAACGAGGTCGCATGGCCTTTCAAGCGACATTCTCACATTTTCAAAAATCGGGTTTTGGAAATAACTACAGTGCGTTAATATTTAAAAAGACCTAGATCTGGGGGCACGGTAGTGCCCCCGCCAAGTCGAGCGCGAAGCAAACACTGCCGTACCATCCTTTACTGGAACAACCTCTGGATAAGACCAGAACGCAGAAATTTTCGTCATCCAGTAAGCTATAATCACATAGGTACTTAAAATCCAAAATTTCAAGTCTGTAGGTCATTTAGTTCCAAAGTTAAGCGAAAGCAAAGTTTCGCATTTATGACACTCACTCACTCACTCATGATCATCAAAATAGAACTAGTACTTCCCATAAACTCAGAGAGCTGAAATTTGGTACAGAGTTAGGGTTTAATGGCCACATAAAGGGAAAACTATAAAAACTAGGATAATCGAAGATCTGGAGTACCTGGTGACCCTGATTAGAAAACACAAGAGCCCAACCAAACTATTAGAGATCGACATATACCGTCTTTACAAAAAATATTCGACTTGGTGGGCAGCTTCATTTGATGTTTGAAAAAAAAATACACCTCAAAAGAAAAAAAAAAGGTGTCAAAGAAGAAAATCTAATAAAATAAATCAATGCGCCCACGTTTCTACAAAAAGAAGTGAAATCCAGGTGCTCCATGGCACCATTGCACCAATCTGTCGCCAGAACCGCCATTGACGTTGGAAAATGGACCTGGTTTTGTACCCTTGTGTACCCTTCAACGGCCAAGTCACACAACATTAACTATAATAATAAAGAAATCGTAGTAAGCAACCTTAGACTTGGAACGACTTTGTCTAGATTTCATTACTTTTTAGAGATAAACAAGCAGCTCCATCGAGACTTGGCTAGTTTCTTACAGAATGTTTTTGGTGGGATCTGTCTTACTGTCTGCACTCTATAGGTTTGATTCTAACCGGCCGATGGTACCCGAAACCCGGACATCTTTCTAGGAGTTCACAGACTGTGCGGTCAGTACATTTTTTTTGTACCACAAGGTAGGGAAACGAGCAAGGGAGCTGATGGTAAGTGAGCGCCACCCGACCCTGGACCCGAAACGCTAGAGGATGGCAGATGCCGCATGTGCCAGTAATTTCACCACCCGGTGTTACTCAACTCGATTAGTAAGTAAATAAGATCACAATTGGCATTGTTCATTTTTTTTAGTATGCTCCAATTCGAAAACCATTTCGAGGAAAACCATCAATTATCCGATTTATCTTGTCCGATTTCAAAAATACTTTATGATTGCAGATATTTTTGTAAAAGTACTTTGAACCTTTGTTTGACCGAACGACCGAGTTTTTAGACAGAATCCAGCATCGAATGTTTGCCACGAAAATGAAAAAAAAAGTTTGGCTACGGCAACTGTCACCTGTCACTGTCAAATCTACAAAACCATAGACAAAGCCGTTTTTTTTATAGCCAGCCGAACGAAGGCGATTGGGATTCTGTCTAAATTCACGAATTATCAAACAGCGAAAAAATATTTATTATTAATTAACAAAGCTACGTAAAAGCATTATATTCAAATTAGTTGCTTGAAATAGTCCATTTTATCAAATAAAGGTGTTAAAAGCACGGCTTAAAAAAAATGAACAATGCCAATTTTTGTAGTGGAAAAGCGTGGCGTTTAAAGAAAACCCGGAATGAGACAGGAACTAATTTCTTGCGGGAGTAAATATACGCAAGTTACGATTTTCTAGTCTATATTTGAAATTGCAAAGTCATAAATTGATACCTCCGAGTAAACTTTAAAACTAAATTAAGAGCAGCGTTTATTCCTACTGAGTTGGCAACGTCGACTGTCCGTCCGTCCGTCCATCCGTCCGTCCATCCGTCCGTCCGTCCGTCCGTCTGTCCGACCGCCCGTCTGTCTTTCTGTCTGTCTGTCTGACTGTCTGTCTGTATGTTCGTACGTCCATCTGTCTGTCCGTCAAGACAAAACGCTAGCATGTTTGTACAGTTAACAGCGCCATCTGTTGGTTACTTGGGTAGCTGTTAGCAACTGTTGATTTGCAATTACATTTTTAGTTTTTCATACCTCTAGTGAAAGTTCTGGGCCAGCAGAACTCCAACAAACCACCTCACAGTCACTTTCCTTCTTGAGCAAGAGCTAAATAGCATTTAAGATTTAAAAGCAGCCAACAGCTAACTTTATCACAACAAAGTGATACTTATTCGCCTCCAGAGAAACAATGTATACCAATTTAAATTCCCAACAAAACATGTAATTCACAACCATAACTTCGTTGATGTCCTACAATGTACACTTCACTGCAAAATAAACTTTGAGCGCCCGAAATACAGTTGGAATTAGATGTGTCGGCAGCTCAGGAACGAATTCAAAGACTTAGAAATACGTGTTGCAGTCGTTTTGAATTTTGGGGGAGATATAATAAGGTTGGAATCTGTAATAGGGTTTCTGAAGACGCTCAGTAAAATAGTACAAGAGCCCAATTTTCGAAACCTCGAAAGTGATAAAAATCTATGTAGGTAAGTAAGTTAAGGAATTCAACCTGACCCATCGACGAAACTTCACACATAAACCGGTGCACCCTGGGCATCGGTTAATGATTTCCTGACAGATTCTGAGGCATGTCGTTATCCGTTGGCTACCCCGACGGGGGGAGGGGTCTTTTGACCGCGTTCTACCGCACAACGTTGCCGATATTTTTGGCACAAGATTTTTGAATACTGTATTTATTACTTCGACATCGGCTAAATCATCGCATCGATCGATGGGGCCATATTATTAAAAAAGAAGAACACGACGCTTACTATAAAGCGTTTGTTGTTCACAAAACTAATAAGAAATGTAATTTTCTTCTTCTATGGTCCATTCGGGATACCTAACATTAGAATCTAGGATCAGTGATTGTAATTTTTATTTCATGAAGTTATAATATAATTAGAGATAACGTGAATGGAAACAAAAGAAAACTCCACACAGTGACAGTACTGAGATTTATTACGACCTCTGCCTCATTACGTGTTTTTAGTCATTGTAAGCTACAACTAGGTTTTTGTATTATATACAAATTATTATATGAAAGTCACTAAAATGATAGTTTGATAAATTGGGTGAAGGTATTTTAACATTCGATATTTTATTTTGCTCTGTTTGGAGACTCGCCCCTTTATTCATAAACGCTCTATATGCTTCTGCTAACTTAGCAATCGTTTAAATAAGTAAATAAATATCTTGGGACAAATTACACCAATTGACCAAGCCTCAAACTAAGCAAAGCTTGTACTATGGGTACCAGGCAACGGATAAACATACTTACATAATGTAGATAAATACATACTTAAATACATACAACATCCATGACTCGGGCATAAACATTAGTATTCATCATACAACTGTCTGCCCCTACCGGGATTCGAACCCAGGACCAGGACCCCTCTAGCTTCATAGTCAGGGTCACTAACAACTAGGCTATCCGGTCGTCAGTCGGTCGGTCGGTTTGTCCTTATCATCTGTCACTTTGACAATGCCTTTCACAGATAAGGACAAGCGATTGCTAAGTTAGCTGAAACCTATAGAGCGTTTATGAATAAGGGGGTTAAACTCAAATGTTGCTTATTAAATGACATTTTAAAAATTGTACCATTCTTCGTTCTGTCTTAATCTATATCTAATCTGAATGGAGCATATATTTTCATCCAACTTCCTATCAAATGAAAATTTTGCTAAAGTCGAATTTTCAAGTTGACAGCCTGTCTTATGGACATTATATATATTGTGACGTGCAAATGAATTTTACCATATATTTGGCTGATGGTACCATCAGCTGAACTTTTTACTCGTATACTACTCTTTGAAAAAAAAAACTTCTGTACTCCGCGTTGTGCCGCCGACTGTACGCCATAAAGTGGGCTTCAATTAGAGTTAATCACCACTCTGCGGCGCCGCCTGTACTCCTCGCACTACTTCAGTCCACAGCGGCGCATACTACATGAGTCACCGGTTTAGAAACGTTTAGTGTCATGGTAATGTATGCCATAGGCAAGGTATTCGAACCAATTCGTTTGTCCTTCGTCAAGATTCGAACTACCCTCGTTTTCTTCATAATATGTAGGTATGTAAGTATGTATGTATAACTCTTTATTGTACATAAAACACATTAAATTTTACAGGTAATGAGAAAAACAGATGTACAAAGGCGAACTTAAAGCAGAGTATAGAGAGTAGACATACTAAAAAGCTAAGACCAAAGACCTTAGCTTAACCTTAACAAATAAAGCATTAAAATAATAATAATAATAATACACCTACACAACAATACATGTACACCCCAATACATGTCAAAATAAAAAAATACAATAAACTAATACATGTCAGAAATATACTACATGTAAAATACATATAAACTACATAAATATACACACACAAAACATAATATGTCCACTTAAGAAGATAATTACTGTTACAAATTGTTGAATAAATTGTGTACGCAACCCCTGGTGTAACTGGTAACAGTCCAAGACGACATTGTATACTATTATAATCTGTGAGAATAGCTCATTTCATCTAAAATTATTAGCTATAAGTATTCTGCTCAATAGTTTTTATTGTCCTTCTCATCATAATCGTGGAGCTCGACACCTTATTCCAAGCAATAAAGGGGGGGGGGGGGGGGGGTATTATCAACAGCTGTTCCGAATCACGCTGCGAGAGATATCGCTAATAGTTAGGGCTGACAAAAGTATCTATTTTGTTCGCAAATTAAATGTAGGTTAATATTTGTATTTTTTTTCAATATTTAAAACGATTGTTGGCGTACCGCATGTCATCAATGATTTTTGGCGCAGTGTCGAGCCCCTTCACTGCACTCCACAGTAACAATAGGCCGCAAACCAGCCAGTAGCCAACAACAATTTGATGGTTTTTTGTTTAAACTAGTTTGTGATAGGTATTCTATCCTAGCCCTCTAGGCTGGCAATGCATGTGCAATCCCCTAGTGTTGCGGGTGTCCGTGGGTGACCATCAGGTGACACATTTGCAATTTGCCTTCCTTGTCGTATAAAAAAAAATGTTTAGTACCGAAAGACGAATTTGGGTCTAAAATTCTACAATTTAAGAATATGTACAACAAAAACAATGTAATATAAGTAATTAATACTGGTCTGGGAGCAAAGAAATAACATAGAATGTACCAGTTGTCGAAAATCTTAGGAATCATGTTATGGGCGATGCGGTTAGCAACCCATCACTATTATGATTCCGCTTTCCACTTATATGCTCACAATTATGCTAATCGTGGCCTATAGGTTTTGTTACTACAGGCTCTGTCTACCCCGTAAGGGATATAGATGTGATATGTGTATGAATGTGTATGTATGTATAAGTAATCTGGGGGCACGGCAGTGCCCCCGCCAAGTCGAGCAAAAAAAGTGGCACGGCCGTACTATCCTTTTCTCGAAGCAGTTCAGGCCATTTTCGACCCCCCTTTAACTTCGTTGTGGATAAAACTATTTTATTTTATATTCCACTCAAAAAACAATCATGTTTTTAGAAAAAACACCATATTTCTATAAAGGCTCTATATTTTAAAATTCTTTATTTGCTTGTGGTAAAATGAAATAAAATTATCGTGTAATTCGATTCGCGCTTGGCCAATTTGATTTTTATTTCAACTGGCAACCCTAAAAAAAAACTAGTTAATGAAACAACGCGCCAGCAGTAAAAAGTTATCGTTCCAGCATTTTTAAACGTCTGTCGAAACAATTTTAATAATTGGGAGGAAGGAAATTGAAAAATAAATAAAAGCTCTCGTTTAATGCTTCGCTATTGAGTTCCCAAAACGAAACGGAATGGAAAGCGAATTATACTTTATACAAAAACCAATGGCACGGTTGGAAGGACTGGATGGAGCACGTGATTGCGAGAATCCTACTAATATTATAAACGCGAAAGTTTGTAAGTATGGATGGATGGATGGATGTTTGTTACTCTTTCACGCCAGAACGGCTGGACAGATTTGGATCATATTTAGCACAGAGATAGTATATAGTCTGGAATAGCACATAGGCTACTTTTTGGCTACTTTTTATCTTGGAAAATTGGGTAGATCTTTACTGACGAACTCACGGGCAGCAACTAGTAAGGAATAATTGTTACCTCGCGTTATTTTCACATCTGCTGGTTACCTATTTACTGTTTAGAAAAAATGGGAACCTATTACTAAGACTCCACTGTCCGTCTGTCTGTCTGTTTGTCACCAGGCTGCATCTTATGAACCGTGATAGATAGATAGTTGAAATTTTCATAGATGACGTGTTTTTGTTGCGGATTAACAACAAATACTAAAAACATACATACATACATACATACCGTCACGCCTCTTTCCCACAGGGGTAGGCAGAGACTACTTTATTCCACTTGCTACGATCCTGACATATTTCTTTCGCTTCATCCACAGTCGAAGTCAATACTAAAAACAGTTTCTTTTTTATGTCTATCTATGTGTATGGATGGAAAGGGGAATCAAAATAGTGAAGGGTTGCTAGCCACATCGCCTATAACATGATTCCTAAGATTTTCGCCCATTCCCTCGATGGGCTTTTACCATCAGCGCGGGAAGAGACGCAACTGGTACATTCAGTTTTTTCTTTGCTGCCTCCAGCGTGGTTGTAAAGTAAGTTTTGTTTTGTTTTTTTTTTTTTTTTTATGTGAATAGGAAGGCAAACGAGCAAGTGGGTCACCTGATGGTAAGTGATCATCACTGCCCATAGACACCCGAAACCCCGGAGGGAATGCAATTTGTCGAGCAATAGTAAATTTACTGTCCAGAGAGTTGACATAAAGTCACAAATAACAGCCATTAACTTAATACTAACGTTTTTCCACTGGGAGAGGCTACATTTGCATACAGGTCCATTAAATTAGAGGATTACATAAACAGCGCAAATGTCTTTATTGATCACTTAACGTAAGTAAATGGTGAATGGTAAATTACACACATGCAAACACAAATCACGTTTTTACCCCTCACGGGGTAGACAGAGACGTTTCGATCGCGTTCACTTTAACGTATCAGGGTGAGGACCAGAAAGTTACACACCGTTAAAGTTGCGTTAAAATTTCCACTAACTTTTTCCATTGTGACACGAAAAGTAGTCATAAGTAAGTAAGCAAGTAAGTAAATGCTCCTGAAAGGGGACGAGGGGTCTCACCGTGTTCTGCCGTACGACGTTGCCGACATTTTTGTCACAAGATTTTTGAATACTGTATTTATTACTTTGACATTGGCGAAATCATCGCATCGATCTATGGGGCCATATTAAAAGAAGAACTTTGGTTTGGAATTGAATCGCATTTGGGCGTCATGGTATAGCCCCTGATCTTTATGCACAACTGTCAAAGATGTGATAAAAGATGTCGTTAATTAAAATACAAAACGGACGCATTCCAAAATCGTTCGCTATTACATCTAAAAACAAAAGTCGGTCGTTATAAGGTTTCAAATGTAACAGTGTACGATTTTGAAATGTGTCGCTTTTGTATTTAATCAGCGATGTGTTAAATCATTGTAATGTTGGTTTCATCGTGCTAAATGTCTTCTCATTACAGCGCTGAAAAGGTCCATTTTCTGACACTAATATAATAATATCTAAAATAATGCTTCTTTATGGAAGTTTACAAAGGTCCCAACTTTATGTATAAATCTTCTGGCAGCAAGCCCGGGGGCCAGCATACATTTATTTTAGTGTTGCTGCCGCTCAAATTGTCATTAAAATTCCGTGACTTTGTATATAAATAAAATAAATAATAAAAAACCATTTTGTCGCCACAAAACACAATCTTATGAAGTATATTTTTTTATAGAAATCTACATTCTCCCGAATTAACATAAGCTTCTTTCCATGCTGGTCTGGGAGTAACAGAAAAAACATAGAATGTACCAGTTGCTTCTCTTCCCGCGCAGTTGGTAAAAGCCCACCGAGGGAATGGATGAAAATCTTAGGAATCATGTTATAGGCGATGCGGCTAGCAACCCAAATCACTATTTTAATTGCCCTTTCCACCTATACGCCCACAATCATGTTGAACGTGTCCTTTAGGTATTATTACCTTAATACCAGTCTACCCCGTGAGGGATAAAGACTTATGTATGGTATTTAGAAATGAGTAGTATAAAATAAAATTATTATGAAAATTTGGTCTATAAAACAAGGAGACACCCATTTTAATATCATAAATGATACTTTAATTTTATTATTAACTGTAAAATAAAATAAAATAAAAATACTTAGTACTCAGCGCTTCGTACCTCGTATTTTTTTTCACAAAGAAGTAGCTGTAAATTTTTCTCGCTCGAAAAGAAAGATGGCTACAAATGCAGACCATCAATATAGACGCCTAATGTATGTTTGGGGCTACACATTGAATACAGCATTATATGTTAGTGTCTCTGAGCATCGATTTATGTTTGTTGAACTACAGCTTACGTAAAGCGCTTTCAGATACTTTGAAGACAAGAACACAGAAAAATCCGAAAGTAAAGCTATGGCCGGGAATCGAACCCAGATCCTCGTCATTCCATGACGCGTGCTATACCCCTGCACCTATGATTTGAGGTTCTTCTAATTGCCACAGACCTTATAAAATCAATGCGTAGCTAAGCCGTAAATCTCAAGCTAAAAACAAGTCACGAAGGAGAGCTATAAATGGCGGATGAGACCGGTTGAAACTACGCCTACACGTAAGCGATTTGCCACTAGAGGCGCTTGTGTCGCGTGAGGTCCAATAACATTCATTTTTAACTGGTTTTGGCGGGTTTCGTGACATAAATTATAATTTCTTTCATTAATAAACTTGATAGATTCCAGATTTAAAACTTTGTTCCGGCGCCGATCTTATAAAGTCGTTTTTGACAGCTACACCTCTAGACCCTAGTCAACAGTGGCGCCAACTGGTGACAAAAGAAACGATAGTCCATATTGCGACACACACACGCGCACGCTGCAAGGTGTAGTTTAAGAGCCATAATCTTATCTTGACTGCAGAAGACAACTAAATATGTATAATTTTAGAAGATATGATATCTTTGACTACGGAAGACAAACTACGTGTATAATTAAAAAGAAAAAAAAATGAATAAATACTTCATTGACGCCATTACCTTCCGTCGCAGGAAGCGTTAAGCGTACATAGGCGTGGCGCCCCGCCATGCGTCTTCCGGGATACGGGACTCAGGGATCTTTACGCCCTGAATTTCCGGTATTCTGCTTTTAGTAGGATCTGAGAAAACATTAACATTTTTTTCTGGGAAAATGAAATATTTGCGCCAAAATTGTTAGTGTCATTTGGAAAAAACTTAAATGCTTTCTCATTCCCAATTCTGTTTTGTCGTAGATTGTAATGCCTCAGACCAAGTTAAAAGCCAAGACGGAGTGCTGCCAACGGCGAAGTTAGGCCGATTTAAAATTCTCCTAATCATGAACCTTGTACAAAACACAATCAAACATAAATCACGTCTATATCCCTTACGGGGTAGACAGGGTCTAAGGTAACAAGACCTAAAGACCACGTTTAGCGTGATTGTGGGCGTATGGATGGAAAGGAAAACCAAAATAGTGTTGGGTTGCTAGCCGCATCGACTATAACATAATTCCTAAGACTTTCGCCCATTCCCTCGATGGGCTTTTACCATCTGCGCGGGAAGAGAAGCAACTGGTAAATTCTATGTTTTTTTCTTTACTCCTAGACCAGCATTAGATTGAGTTTAATGCTGAAAACAATGTCTACACCAGAGTGTCATTAATGTGCGCAGATGGTTCTGTTAGTTTGAGATTAGAGAGAACATCCCTGTAAATATATCACAGGTTTTTGACATTGTGGTCTACATAAGTTAAGTTAGTGCGGACAATGAGGTGTATGGCGCTAAGGCGGTGACTTAATTTTTAATTTCAAAACTACCATGAAAAACCTTTTGAGGAGTAGCCAATCACAGATTAATCCAACCACCGTTAGTATTTGATGACGAAAAAAATAAAGTGGGGCACTACGTATCTTTCCTCGAACTGATTCGTCGTATTTTCAAATCTTCATAACATGGTCCTAGTGGACACCAGAGAGCCCAAATTCACAGCATAAGATGTGGTTGGAAAATTTATTTCAATTACTTGTCTAATTTTTTTTATTAATGAAAAAAATACAATAGGGAAATTAAAAACAAATTAATCTATGATTAAATTTAAACAATTTAAAAACTAAACTAAAACTAATCTTAAAATGAATTAATTAAAAAGGAGGGACCCCGTGGCATAGTACCACAGACGCAGCGTTCCCCCTTTGGACAGCGATACTAACACGCTGTCCAAGGAAGCTGCCAGCGCTGCGGTCACCCGTAGCGTCTATTAGCCTCTTCGAAATGTCTTTGTCTAAATTAAAGAGCAAGCACGATTGCTACAATATCTACCTTGTAAGAACATCAAAATCTGAAAGAATCAGATATTCACAATAACGCCGACTCAAGTCGTAAATTTTTAATATCCCCCTATGTTATTGCAATGAAGTCGGGCCATAAAACCAGGCACTCGATATTTAACACCCACCTGCTCAGAATGTAGAAAAAGGGGCCTTTTATTTATTATTTCATGTGTTAACGCCCGCGCTTTTTATGGCCCACTTCTGATTGGAAAGAGGCCTTCGTACAAAATGGGGGCTAAGTAAATTTTTACTCCTCCCCGGAGATTATTTATGGAGATGAAATTTTTAAGGGGCTTAAAATAGAGGTTTTTGGGGTAATCCGAGATATTCGAGATGATGAGGGTGTTTAAGTTATTAAAGGCAATTTTAGGGTTTATATCCGCGACAGAATTTAGTAAATGAGTTTGAGGTCGTGATTGAAAGGTGGCAATTAGAATGCAAAAAAAATCTAAACGTCACTGAAAATTAGAACACAGAAAAATCCGAAAACTAAAGCTATGGCCGGGAATCGAGCCCGGGTCCTCGTCATTTCGTGACGCGTGCTATACCCCTACACCATCCGTAGTAGGTGGATAGGCCTTCGAATTTAATTACATTTTGTTTAATTAGAATGCAGTTTTTTTAAGTTGGCAGTTCGTACAGCCAGTATCAGAAGTTTACTATCAAGGAAGCGATATACCTAGCTGTTCCGAGGGCTCGATAGCTCTAACGATATTCCTCCCACTGCTGGGCAAATGCCTATTACTTCGACCTCAGTGATTCCCAGTCCTCTAGTCTAAGAAAGTAACTAGTATAACACAAATTTTTAGGGTCGAGAAATACGGGTAAAAAAATTATGTTAAAATTTTCAAATTTAAACAGGATCTTTAGAAATTTTCATAAGTCCGGCTCGCCCTTGACCAGGTTTTTTTAGAAGCACTTCTGAAAGGCATCGAAGCCTCAAAGGCGACATTAGTTTTATCCCGACTAACGAGCCTCTCGGGCGCCGTGGAACCTTAACTAAATGCATTACTGTCTCTATACAGGATAAATGGACGCCAGTCCCTTTTCATGACATATAACATTCTATTCATGCTGCACGGCCATCTTGGACATATTTTTGTAAAAGGTTTTTTAAGGTGTCTTAACATTAATCTAGAATACTTAAAGATGTGGTTGGGTACTTCCATGCTGGTCTGGGAGCAAAGGAAAAACATAGAATGTACCAGTTGCTTCTCGTCCCGCGCAGATGGTAAAAGCCCATCGAGGGAAGAGGCGAAATTCTTAGGAATCATATTATGGGCGATGCGGCTAGCAACCCATCACTATTTTGATTCATTTTTCCACCTATACGCCTACAATGCTAAACTTGGCCTTTAGGTTTTGTTACCTCAGGCTCTGTCTACCCCGTAAGGGATATAGACGTGATTTGAGTATGTGTATATGTATGTATGTGGTTGGGTTAGTTACATTGAACATGCCTGTAAAAATGTTTTGAGGATTTAAGCGTTTACCAAAAAAAGTCCACGTAATAATTTTTTTTCATAGTTTAACTATTTTGGGTTTACATACTTACCCCCTTATTCATAAACGCTCTGTAGGCTTCTGCTAACTTAGCAATCGTTTGTCCTTATCTGTCACTTTTACATTTACCTTTCACAGATAAGGACAAACGATTGCTGAGTTAGCAGAAGCCTATAGAGCGTTTATGAATAAAGGGTTTAGTATCTTTCACCTTATCGATTCTCATGCAAGAAAAGAGTCACTGATTTTACTATGGAGTAGGTATGTAAAAAAACGACGAGCAAAAAGTGACGAAATGCAATGGAAGTTTTGAGACGCGTTTTTTCTTGTATAAGAATCGATAGGGTAAACAATTCTGAATAAGAAAAACTCAAAATAGTTAAATTATGAAAAAATCATGTAGAC
The DNA here is from genome assembly GCA_949127965.1 of Pandemis corylana. NCBI lineage: Eukaryota > Metazoa > Arthropoda > Insecta > Lepidoptera > Tortricidae > Pandemis > Pandemis corylana. The sequence continues at coordinate 3,311,883 of OX421859.1, read as the reverse complement.
TTTTTTTTGTAAAAACGCTTATTTACGTATTTTTTTTTCCACGCATTTGACAATTTTCATAACGGCGTGGCGTCAAGAAGTGAATTAATTTTCAATCAAGAATTAGGATGAAAATATTCTTTCTAGTCTCCTCTTCAGGGAGCTCCATGCTCACGAACATTCCTTGTCTCACTACGAATATTCGCTTCTTCAAACCTTTTAACGTGTAAGAAAACAATGTGTAGGCGTTTTCCTAAACACGCTAGCATTATATTTGCGCAGAGAAACAGACGCGCGTGTCCCGACTACGGATGAGGAGATAATGTTGCCCTGTAATGCGGATCGGTTTACAGATATTCCAAGTACAGAGTTCGCTGTTCACTGCTCCGTCGCCACGCTCACCGCACGACGTGCTACGTGAAACTAGAGCAGTGTATTTGGAAAGTAGGGCTGGTACTTTGCTGTTTTCTTGGTTTTCGAAAGATATTCGTAGCGTATCGAAATGAGGTTTTATTCAAGTATGTTGTTTTGAGAAGCATGTTTGAATGTTAAGAGAGGTTTTAGTGTTCGTGACTGTCTTGTAAATTTAATAATCAGTTTGCAATAAAAATTGCAATAAAAATACAATGAACAAAATATATTTACCGTGCTACTCCGCTACTCACGTGCAAGATAACCAAGCCTGTGTGAAATATATAGGTTTTTCATGCAATCCCTTCCTCCACTAATGCCAAATAAAACACATAAATCCCACAAACTTAATTATCCCTTACACCACACAAACACAGCTTAGTTTGGTTATGGTTAGCGTAGCGGAGACCTTGGTCAATATTTTTTGTTCATTGAAATGGACCATACCATTGGCCCGCACAAGGCGGTTTGCTTCATCCTTCCTAATGCGAACTGCTAGGGAATGGAATTCACTCCCATCGTCTGTATTTCCGGACAGATACAACCTAGGGCTCTTCAAGGCTAGAGTGAATAGGCTATTACTGAACCAGTGAGTTACACCTTTGGCCTCATCTGCACCTTCCACCAAGTGAGATAGAGGTCAATCACTGGTCAGTTCGTAATAAATAAAAAAAAACCTTCGCGTAGTAACGCCTGATTCAATAAAATATAAAAATTCAAACTTTTATTGACTGCACTTTTAGTAGCTAGCTTGCCTGCGGTCAACAAAATAAAGCTATCTTTGGAATTTCGTTTGTAGCTCTTATATTTTTCGAGCGTAATGGATGACTAACGGACACAACTATATGGGTTCCGTTTCCACCACTTTGGCTACGAAAACCTAAAAATCAGTGCGAAGAGAAGCAAAAGCAAAACTTCTTATAATGTAAAGGAGCGACCACACCGCCGCGTATACGCTGTGACGTGTCGTAGGCGCGACATGGTTTCTCAACGCACCGTAACGTCTTTTACGCACCAGTGTGGTCGCACCTATATATAATAAAAGTTGATATACACAAGTAAACAACCGTTTCGTTCTCATACAAATCAAATAAACGAGCGGAAATACAATTGAGTGTTAGTGAGTAGATACTCGTAGCATTTGTAATGGTTTGTAAATAAGACCCAATACTGCTGATACACATTCACTTACGTGTAGGTACTTACGTACAACATGTATTTATCCCTTACGGGGTAGACAGAGCGTAAAGGTAACAAAACCTTAACGCCAAATTTAGCACGTGTCAATCCACTGCTGATATTAGGTGTATGAAAGAGTTTTTGTGTTTGGTGAAAGCCCATTGAGGGAATGGGCGAAAGTCTTAGGAATCATATGTTAACCCATCACTATTTTGATTCCCCGTTCCACCATTACGCCCACAATCATGCTAAACGTGGCCTTTCAGGTCTTGTTACTTTAGGCTCTGTCTACCCCGTAAGTATGTAGGTACCTATGTAAAGAGTTTTTGTTAAAATACTTTCTGTCGACTCTGTACACGAAGAAATTAGTCAGCGATCAGAAACACGAGTAAAAATTATATATTCAACGTTGTATTCACAACAAACGTGAACATTGAATTTGTGAATATGCTGGATTTTATTCAGCGGTTTTGAAAGGCAAATTTTACGATCAACGGGGCCGACGTAACAGTCGTACTCAAGAGTTATTATGTTTGCGGTTTACACTGGCGTACGTCACCTGCTGCCCTAAACAAACGTTATAGACCCGTCTGAAATATCTGCATCTGGCTCTTGATATCATAGGATGGGGTCTACATTATTCATCATCATCATCAGCCTATGTTAGTCCACTGCTGGACATAGGCCTCCCCTAATGAGCGCCATAGCGCCCTGTCTTTAGCTTGATGCATCCAGCATCTGGCTGCAGTCTTTCGCAGATCGTCATCCCACCTGGCCGGAGGGCATCCTACACTACGTTTGCCAAGTCGCGGCCTCCACTCAAGAACACGTTTACCCCAGCGGTTGTCGGTTCTTCGCGAGATATGCCCGGCCCACTGCCACTTCAGCTTGCTAATTCTTTGAGCTATGTCGGTAACTTTGGTTCTCTGTCGGATGTATTCGTTACGAATCCTGTCCTTCAGAGAGACTCCGAGCATAGCTCTTTCCATAGCCCGCTGAGCAACTTTGACTGGTGAACCAATCCTACCGTGAGTTTCCACGTCTCAGTTCCGTAGGTCATGACGGGTAGGACGCACTGATTTCAAACATTGCGGTATGGATGAAGAGAAGACTCGACGTAGTTTATAGCTGGTCTATATTATTACAATACACAAATCACGTCTTAATCCCTTACGGGGTAGACAGAGCCTAAGATGCATTATGCGGCAGCGCGGCGCGAAGCATTCGGGAGCGACGAACTGGAGGACGAGCTACGAGATATCGTACTAAAAGATGTCCTTATGTTCGGTAAGTAGATAAGAAGATTCGAGGAGAGTTGGCGCGTGGGAGCGCTGCTGGGACAGTAACCGGTGGCTCCAGCCAAGGGAAACTGGGCTGAATGATCGCCACGGCGGATCGACAGCCCACCTGACCCAGCTAGACGTCCACAATATCATCAACATCATCATCAAGGTGACAAGACCTACAGGCCACGTTTAGCAAGATTGTGGGGCTAGGTATAAATGGAAAATGGAATCAAAATAGTAATAGGTTGCTAGCCGCATCGCCTTTAACATGATTCCTATGATTTTCGCCCATTCCCTCGATGGGCTTTTACCTGTCCGGGAAGGGAAGCAACTGGTACATTCCATGTTTTTTCTTTGCTCCCAGACCAGCATGGAAGTCTACATTATTTCCCTTTAAAATTAAATTTCATGAGAGCCTTGTCGTCCCGGCTAATAGAGACCTCAGGAGACCCCAGAGCTGGCGCTTACCTCTCCCAGCGAATTTCTCTGGCTGTACAGAGAGGTAATGCCGCCAGTGTCTTGGGGTCTATGCCGCAGGAGGGCCTTTTAGATGGTGTTTTCTTTTTACAGTTAGGTATATTTATTTAGTTTTAAGTTTTGTATATTTAGTTAACTTTTAGATTTTATCATAGTTTAATTTTTTTTGTAATTCGATATAAATATTTATTTGTATTAATTAGATTAATAGAGCTATATAATTAAATTTCTAAATTACTTTGAAAACTAGAATACAATTGTGTATGATAAACATAAATCAACTTATTCATAAACGCTCTATAGGCTTCTGCTAACTTAGCAATCATTTGTCCTTATCTGTGAAAGGTAAATGTCAAAGTGTTAGACAAGGACAAACGATCGCTAAGTTAGCAGAAGCCTACAGAGCGTTTATGAATAAGGGGTAACTATTGAACGCTCGGCCTCCAGAAGTATGCAAATTTTGTTTTGAAAAAACTATCGCGTTACTTTATTTTATCATTTCAACGAAATTGATTTTGTGCTGTTTTGGATAAAAACTGGATAAACTTTGAAAGTCGAGTTAAAAAGGTCGCTAAGCCTTTTTTCATTCGCCAGTCCCCTGTCATACCGTGACAGTGTTACTGATGTGCGGCTTAAAATGGCCATAAATACAGGCGAAATGGAAAAACATCACCCTGTGGATATCCTAAATAGACTGGCGAGTTTTCCACACCAGTTAATCTTCATGAAAATTTAACTGGGATTATTATTGTTTTGTTAACTTGCGAGGTGCGTTGTGTAAATGCCTAATTGGTGGGAGTCATAAACAGGTATGCTAATATAAAGCATAAGTATTATTAAGAAAAAAACGTATTTTTTACAGAGATTACGTCACTGGTCTAAAGGTGGTACAAAATAGCTAACCCATAAATTTTGACTATTTCAAGTGTAAGATTTGCAGAGTTCATGGATGTTTCTGCGCGCAGATGGTAAAAACCCATCGAGGGAATGGGCGAAAGTCTTAGGAATCATGTTATAGGCGATGCGACTAACAACCCATCACTATTTTCAGCCCCTTTCCAGCTATACGCCCTTAATCATGCTAAACGTGGCTTTAAGGTTTTGCTACCTTAGGGTCTATCGACCCCGTAAAGGATAAGGACGTGATATATGTATGTATGATTAAGATTTAACTTAAGCTCTTTGGCTGTTTACGTACTTCGTTTCTACATTATAGAATTTGTAGAGGATTTTCTAAATAAGCAATTCACATATCAGTTTTGAGAATAATCTTTAATTACATTTGTAACACTTATCACAGTTTATAGCCGCTGTTCTAAGATTACAAAGATATTGATAGTTGGCACTTCTAAGGTAATTGTCCACTTAGTTGAGGATATCGGGGAGGATGACGACGGGGGCGGGGTTGACCACGGGCAGCTCAGGGGCGGGCAGCTCGACGGGGGCGGGCGCGGGGGAGGGCAGCTCAGGGGTAGGCAGCTCGATGGGGGTAGGCTCGATCACGATGGGAGCAGGCACGATGGCGACACCATCAATGGGGTTCTCAGCAACGTTGACATCCTCAGCGGCGTCGTCGACAACGATGACGGGCGTAACGTCGTGCACGGGCTCCTCAATGATAACTTCGGGAAGCACAGGGGCGGGAACCTGAGCAGGGGTCTCAGCGACAGCCTGGTTGATGTTCAGAATGATCTGGACCAGAGGAGAGCTGCTGGCGGGAGCAGCCTCGATGGGAGCGGGCACGGGGGCGGGGTTGACGGGGGTGTCGACGACGATGGGGTTCTCGATGAAAGCGGGTCCAACGGAGATGGGGGCTTCACCCTCAACGAAGGCGGGTCCAACGGAGATGGGGGATTCACCACCGATGACGGCAGGTCCAACGGAGATGGGGGATTCACCACCGATGACGGCAGGTCCAACGGAGATGGGAGCTTCACCTTCAACGAAAGCGGGTCCAACGGAGATGGGGGTCTCACCCTCAACGAAAGCGGGTCCAACGGAGATGGGGGATTCACCACCGATGACAGCAGGTCCAACGGAGATGGGAGCTTCACCTTCAACGAAAGCGGGTCCAACGGAGATGGGGGATTCACCACCGATGACGGCAGGTCCGACGGAGATGGGAGCTTCACCCTCGACGAAAGCGGGTCCAACGGAGATCGGTGATTCGTCGATCACAGCGGGTCCGACAGAAATGGGGCTCTCAACGTAGACGGGTCCAACAGCAACGGGACTCTCAATGAGAGCTGGTCCCACTGAGATTGGGCTTTCGGGGTCGACGATGATGGGAGCGGGGCCAGCGCCACCAGGTGTGACCAGGGCGCGGGTCGGGCCAGCGACGGCCATGGCGACGACGGAAGCGACAATCAGCAGGAATTTCATGGTTGCTGCAAAGAAAAATGTTTTTTAGTTACGGAGAGGAGACGTTATGGTTTAAAAAGGGTAGAAATACTAACCAGGAGGGAGTGAAGTAGTTATGTTATGAGTAGTAGTTGGAGCCAAAATGATGCTACATGGAATTAAAACCTTTGTAATAGTGATTTATGTCATATTGATTAATGACACAAATTAACCGTTAACCAATCGGTGGGTACAGTAACAAAGGAATTAATTTGCTTTTAATAAACAATGGAACATGACGATTTAAAGACGCAATCTTATAAGCAAAAACCCAAAACTTGTCCGAACTTGTGATAAGTGCACCTTCAGTGAACAGTTTTAAAAATAGACTAGACATTCATTTAAAAACTCAGAGAACACAAGTGCAGGGATAGATATACACGTATCAGCTCAAAGAGCTGCTAGTGTATTATTTGAAATAATAATAAATAATAACAATAAATAATAAAAGTGCAATCGTAACTTAGGTTTAATAAATCGTAATCTATTTGCATAACAAGATTATGGCTCACGATAATCATCTTGTAGATAAACATTATGCAATGGGATGATTTGAGATAGTCAAGTCAAGAGTGCATGATTTGTAAATGAGAAAGCACTGTAATTGCTTTTATTAACTCACCTGTTTGGTTTGTAGATTCAAACTATGCTCTTCCTTGGAAAAACCCAGAGTTTTTATACCAAACCGTATCTTTTAGACAGCAAAATTAATCGCCAGGGAAAGAATTAACCGATAAATTTAATAACCAGTAATCCGGGCCATAAATATGTTTGAAGTTAATGTAAATGAAATATTGGCGGATTAATAAATAATTAACCATTATCTTTAATCTCTTTATCGTGTTTTGCGAGATAATTAGCAAATGGCATTAGTTAAATGCGTAAGTTAGTTTTCAAGGAAGCATACCTAATTACCTTTTCTTCCATACTGGTCTGGGAGTAAAGAAATAACATAGAATGCACCAGTTGCTTTTCTTCCCGCGCAGATGGTAAAAGCCCATCGAGGAGTGGGCGAAAATTTTAGGAATCACATTATAGGCGATGCGGCTAACAACCCATCACTATTTTGATTCCCCTTTCTACCTATACGCCCACAATCATACTAAACGTGGCCTTTGGGTGTTTGATTTAGGCTCTGTCTACCCCGTCAGGGATTAAGACGTGATTTATGTATGTAGTATACCTAAAAGTGCAAATTTGTGTTGTCTTCATTATTTGTTTTAAGACTATAGGCTAATCCTAAGGAATTTGACACTTTTGCAGGGGTGCTAAGTCAAATCAACTCTGTTGAAAAATTCTTTCAGACTTTGTGTATTTCTCCACACCCTATATCAATATACCAGCATAAAGGTGCTCAATTTCGAAGGTCACTGGAGCCAATTAGAAATTCAGGGCTCCCCATAAATAACGCCCTAACCCTTAGCGACGCCCTACTCTGAGTTACTGATGTACAGGGCTCTGAAACCTTTCCCTCATAAATAAAACGATGACCATTTTTTATTTCGGTTGCTCCGCGACCAGTGTCCCATTGTTGGCACAATCTCATCATAGAGCTACAATCATTCTACTATTCTACTTTCTACTAATATTATAAATGTGAAAGTTTGTGAGTATGTTTGGATGTTTGTTACTCTTTCACGCCAGAACGGCTGGACAGATCTGGATGAAATTTGGAACATAGATAGATTATAGTCTGGAATAACACATAGGCTACTTTTTATCCCGGAAAATTGCGTAATTCCTGCGGGATAGCGATAAACAAAGTCTATGCAGACGAAGTTGCGTATAAATTTACATAAACATACCGACACAATATACTTGTCTTTATTTTTCTAAACATCTTTAGTATAACAAAGTATAATACTTCCATGCTGGTCTGGGACTGAGAGCAAATAAAAAACACAGATTGTACCAGTTGCTTCTCTTCCCCCGCATATAGTAAAAGCCCATCGAGGGAATGGGCGAAAATTATAGGAATCATGTTATAGGCGATGTGATTAGCGACCCATCACTATTTTGATTCCATTTTTTGCCATCTATACGCCCACACTCTTGCTAATCGTGGCCTAGGTCTTACCACCTTAGGCTCTGTCTACCCCGTAAGGGATAAAGACGTGATTTGTGTATGTGTATGTTTAGTATAACGATGGACGAAGCCACAACCAAATGCAGATTAAAAAGGACCTGCCGTTCCCGCATCAAATCAGTCAACCAAATTCTCTAACAATTTGACAGTTCGGAGCGATAGAAAAGTTTGTCACCAGCAATCCTTTATCGGAGGACGTAGGGCCTGGCATGTTGACATATGGGTCTGATTTATTTGAATAGTCTAGGTCGGTCCGAGTTTGCATGCAAATTATGTGTAATAAGAGAAAAGGACCTCTAGTTTCCTAGATTGATGGAATTTTATGTCTGGGTCCATTTGTTTGGTGCCGGCGCAGAATTAAATAGATAATGAAATGATAACATATTCTTTGTTATTTTATCCACGCATTAGTGCTCTAAAATTCGTTCAGATACCATAGGAAATGAGCAGCATTATACACCCTTAAAAATCTATACTGTAATAAAATTAAAGTATGATAATACATATTATATACATATACTAAAATCACGTCCTCATCCCTTACGGGGTAGACGGAGCCTAAGGTAATAAGACAAGAGGGACACATTTAGCATGATCGTCTAATCTGTGCCAACAGGTAACGCCGATGATTTATTATTGCTGTGTATTCACATTTTTGTTTTCAATACTTTACTGGTATAAACATTAGATTATGATAAAAAAAAACAAATTATAGATTAGCTAACTAAAAACAAATTAAAAACGAAACTATTAAAAAAGGAGAGTCCCCCATGGCATAGTACCGCAGACGCTGGCAGCATTTCCTCTTTGGACAGCGATACTAATACGCTGTCCAAGGAAGCTGCCAGCTACCCGCAGCGGCTTAAAAAATATTTAATTCATGTCATATATTTGTAGATTCATTAATGTAGAATCTGGGGGCACGGCAGTGCCCCCGCCAAGTCGAGCAAAAAAAGCGGCACGGCCGTACCATCCTTTTCTCGAAGCTATTTTTTACACCATAAAGTATCACTGAATCCATGGGCGTACGCAGGGTGGGGCAGGGGGGGGGGCAGCTGCCCCCCCCTGGATAATGTTGACGTCCCTACTAATTAAAGAATTTATATAAAATATATCTATTTTAATTTAATTTTTTTTAAGCACCTAGCTTATAAAAAATCTGATTAGCCCCCCCCCTGGCCCAGAACCTGGGTACGCCCATGACTGAATCACTTTGAATCTCCGATAACAGCCAAGAATTGCTGGCAACTCTACTTCACCAATGTTAACGATGAACGATACAACATCAACTCACAAGTCCGCACATCTGTTGAACCAAAAACCACTTAAGATTAACGGCTTTTGAAACACTCGTCAACAGAAGGTTGGCAAGGTGCCAACCTCTTTCAGGGTTGTTACTCTAAACAAGAGTCTTCCCTGAAATAATAGCTGCACTTAACAAACAACCATATCTTGATCTGTTCCCTCGACGACATTACACAGAGTCAGGTGTCTTCCGTGTTTTGCCGTTGGTCGTATGCAACGCCAGATGGCAAGACACCCGATTCTATCTAATGCTTGTGAGTGCAAGGTTCACGTTATGATTGTCTCCTAAGTGCAGCGATCACTTCCCGGATGAGGTTCTTTTTGTGACTGATAGGACAGCTGTGAAAGCCAGTTCACACCATTAAAGTAATCTTGTGTTAGTAGCATTAACACTGCGGCGCTGGATCCACACCAAATAGTCGTTAGTTCCTCGTTAGTCTAATCTGGTCAGGAGTCACAGTTGGTAAATAAAGACGCTGCCGTCGACACTTGCACATGTTTCTGGGAAACACATACCTATACATTACCTAATGCAGTCTAATCCCCACTGACCATGGAGGGTGTGGAAGTGACAAAACGGATTTGCAATTCAATACAACGGCGCCAACCGTCCGGTAATGAAACCGGCAGTTCTATTGTTGCTAGATGTAATTAGTGATTCTGTTCTGCATTGTTTGAACGTGTTTTGCCAGAAGTTTGAGACGGGGGAAGATACTTGAATGTTAAACTTGGTTTGATTAGTGACTAGATGGATAGTGTTGGATTTAGTTTGTAGGTCATGGTGGAAATTGGCGTGAATAAGTAAATGCTGACACACTTTGCACTTATCGAGCTAATGAACTAAGACCGAAATGAGCAAAATTCTTGTAATTTTTTTGGAACAGTGCTTAAATTTGAATACTTCCGCGATTGACGATATGATCGTGTTCAAATATTTTTGAGCAACTATGTGTATGTAATACTACTTCCATCCACTCAAAGTTTGACTGAAAGGCTTATCGCTTTGCCGCGGGAATCATACAATTCTCCGAGATAAAAACTATCCTATGTATACCAAATTCCAACTAAATCAGTTCAGCGGTTTGGGCATGAAAAGGTAACAGACATACAGACAAATAGACAGAGTTACTTTCCATTTATTTTATGAGTAGTTTCTGCCCGCGACTCCGTCTGCGTAGAATTATACATATAAACCTATCTTCCCCACTCTATTTATTTAAAAATAACCGCATCAAAATCCGTTGTGTACTTTTGAAGATCTAAGCATAATAATATATAGGGACAGACAGACAAACAGTGGAATGCGACTGTGTTTTATACTAAGTAGGAATCTCTAATAAAAGTCAAAGCCATACTGCCGTAGCACCCGTATAGTCTTAATCTGCCAAGGTATGTACGAGCGAGCGACGATTTATAAATGAAAGTGAACAGTATAACAGTATACTTATGTTTAAAATCTATAAACATTATATTTCAGATAGAGATTAAGTTGCACAAGATTTCGCATAATAAGTACATTCTTAATTTACTCCAGGCATAGTCGAGCAAGAAAGTGCCTTTTATGACAGTTCCTCCGTCAGGAAAAAAGCAATAAAGCTGATTGTCACATTGAGTTATGAAAGAAAATAGGCTTTGATATTTTAAGCTATACAAAAGACATTGATCCTTAAGGCGTTAAAGAACTTTCTTGGTCGACTGTACCTATCTATAGTAGTATATATGGGTAGTAAATTCAGTATGAGTGCACGTAATTGATTTTTTGCGTGCTAAGCTATTTCATACGACAGTGTGGCGCACTGGGCGATAAACTAAGCTGATAGCATTACCATTAGCCGGTTCTCTGTGAAATATGGGAACTGGGAATTGTTTTTACGCATATTGATATAATTTTCTTGAAAATGTTCGTTGAACTTGTCACTAATTTGTGCGCTAATGAGCAGATAAAACATTTATAGCAAAAACGAAAGAGTTTTTGGGAAAACAATTGCTCGCTACAAGAGTGTCTCCAGCCGATGATCAAGTGCGGGGGGCCGCTTTAGAAATATAACGTCTATCAGTAAGTTAAACAATATGCCGGCACTTGCATGTCAAAAAGTAATGGCCACATTTTTCGGTTCTCTGGGGGGGCGTTGAAGGGGGGGGGGGCATGGTGGCTGCTGCCCCTTGGAGACGCCCTTGGCTCGCTGTACTTTCTGTCCCACATAATGCATACAAAATTAGAATCCCAAGATTTGACCCTTTCCGCGAGTGAAATATAATAGTTTGTAAACGGCACAATGTTACTGACTTTCTCCCAAAAATTGTATAGATTATGTTTTAAGTGATAGTTGTTACTATCTCATTAATTCGATAAATTATAATATAGCGGTTACAGTTATCTTTTAACGTTAGTATTTCTTTGTGTCGTTAGGTGTTTATCGATATCAGGATGATCGATGTTATCATTGTGTCAAGAAACAACAATACGTCATTTGCGTCATAAATAAATGCTTATGAGTCTTTTGATACAGACCATTGACAAAACGGATAACTTTTTATTTCTCAAGCTTTTATTTAACGTATATATGTACGGTTGTTTAAATTTGGTTTGTTAATTTCGTTGGTTTACTTCACCAATTTCCGATGACAATATTAAAATAAATTAACCTACATAATGTTGCATTCAGAATTTTCTTCTCACGAGGGAATAATTTCGCTCCACGATTATAGGTACGGATACAACACACTGCCCATACCGTTAAAAATTTACAACTAAACAGGTCTAAATTAAATATGGTTGCTCTATGATCTAATCTCCGCGATATAGTAACGTCAAGTTGTGGAAAACAGTTAGCTACAATGATAAATACAGCATGATCGTATGCAAATTAGAATCTTGTAGCATAATATTCAAAGGTGAACCATATCGCAGTTTTAACTTCTGTGGAACAACACTGTGCAACACTAGGCAACTATCTGTAACTTTTGTGGCTACTAAAACTATTGTTGCTACCAAATCTTACTCAGTAACACTTGGAATCGTTCTACAAAAAGTAGAAGCGGTGTGCTCCTTTAGAAATATGGATATACCTCGCTTCGTGTCTACCATAAGATTTATACTTCAATCCTGTGTTATTTAGGTCCTTGGTACACAAAGACACTTCTTGCATATAAATGAAACTTTAAGATTGCACATTAGCGTTGTTCGCATGTGTGAAACTATATGGCGGAGATGCGGGTGTGTAATTAGGATGAGAACTAAGAACTTTTGAATGAGTACGCGGAAGTGTGTTTTGAAAACTCAAACTAAAGTTTATTGTCACCGCTAAGCGGGGTTTCGGAGCACAGCGGGAGTGATACCGCGGCTGGGGAGCAGATAATGTATGACAGGGCCTGTTCTCTGTTTAGTTTCCGAAATCTTGAGTGTCAGATATCTATGTTTCCGTCTCCATTTATAAAATGAAACTGACAGAGACGGTATCATTAATATCTGAGACTGAACATATCCCCAATTTCCCCTTAAATAACCCTAATTTAAAAACGTCGTTCCGTGGAGTAGGGAATGGTTATAAGAGGATGCGTCCCGAACCGCCCAAGATCGGAGTTGGTGGAGGGAAAAGATACGAGCCTTACACCCCAGCTGAGACAGAAGAAAAATATACCTGGAAGTTAACAGAGGGTGCTGGAACAAGCCTGAGTAGACGCTAAAGCAAAACGAACATGATGCATAGTGATATATCCCTTTGCCTTTTCCCGCCACGCTGTCCGCCCCGCTAAACGCTATACTGCACACGCGCTACTTCAAGAATATCAAAAGGCAAGCCGAAGGGAATTTAACTAAACTTTTCCTATAATTCTGCTTAATAAAAGTGCCCAGCTGCCTTAAAATAGGCAAGCCAGTGGAAATCGAGTTCTATGGACGCCACGCCACTGATACTTAGGCCTTTCACTAATAGACTACAAGCCCATGGAAAAAAAAACGTGTGAAATGAATCAGCGCGAATGAAGCTTAGAAGGCTGTTACTATATCATAAAATAACTCTGAGCGCTATGCCGTCATTTCTGAGCGGTACATTTATGGAATTTCTCAGGCTTGTAGTCTATAACGCGGTACTATTCTCAGCTTCTAGTGTAAGCCAGGCTGAGATAGAATACGTCATGTGCCAGTAATGTCACCTGTCTTACTTCCACGCTGGAACACAGCAGCGCAAGCACAGCTTGGCGGCAGCATTAGCGACTGAACTTTCAACGAACTTCAAATTCCTCACGTACACATATACTATACAAACAATGCTATCAAAACATACGCTAAGTACCTAATAAATTCGAGAGCGAAACCATATTTGCTTTCATAACTTCAATAACCCTCCAAGTAATACTTAAAAGCAATTTAATATTCACACACCAAATAACACGGAGTCAAAGAAACAAAGTACCAAGACTTAGTTAGGAAATTAATATCAAAAGATCGCTTAAGTCAAGTTTGAAATCTACTTAAATAATGTATTAAACGAGATTCTGCTTACAGGGTTTTCCTGAAACTTAAGAATCGGTAGGACCCTTGATAACTAATGATGTATGTACTCGTATACAGGGTGTCCCAGAAACCGACGATAACCCGTTAAAAGCTGATAGACCTACTAATTACCTGCCAGAATATCATATTTTAGGTTCAGTAAAAATCTTTTAGTTTTCGAGATATGGTCATTTTTGCAAAAATCACGATTTTTCTCCCTCAGTTGAGTTTTTCGTCTGCCACACCCTCAAATGACCGAATTTAGTTAATCTGATTACTGATAAATATTGCAGAATACATGGGCTTTTAAACGTGATATTATTTTCTTTTATTATTTATTCAAACTTGGTTGAAAAACGACTTAAGAGACAGTTTTCAGATATTTTACTGTTTCATCCCGTAACTTTGGTCCTCCATGGTATAAAAAAAATAACTACGCTAAAGTGGCACTGGCTATTAAAAACATGTCTAGCTAATGTAGTTTACAAAATGGTATAACACTTACTTATTTGTTTAATAATTTCAAATTTACTGCTATTTCATTACAGAAGAAGCTCAAAGAAAATTGAAGTCACTACCAACTACAAATTAAAATAAAATGAAATATTTTTAGCAACCCAATTTTACACAGCCATTTGACAAAAACAAAGCAAATTCGATTTTCAAATTCGAATTTAAAAATTTCAAACTTTATTCGAAATTTGAATTCAACTTTACCAGCCTTATAAAAACAATTATTTTGCCGTCCTCAGACTAAATGGCTGCTCACTTGATTAGCTTCTTCAGTAATGAAATAGCAATAAATTTGAAATTATTGAACAAATAAGTAAGTGTTATACCATTTTGTAATCTACATTAGCTAGGCATATTTTTAGTATCCAGTGCCACTTTAGCGAAGTTATTTTTTTTATACAATGGAGGACCGAAGTTACGGGATGAAACAGTAAAATATCTGAAAACTGTCTCTTAGGTCGTTTTTCATCCAAGTTTGACTAAATATTAAAATAAAATAATATCACGTTTAAAAGCCTATGTTTTCAGCAATATTTATCAGTAATCAGATTTACTAAATTTGGTCATTTGAGGCTGTGGCAGACGAAAAACTCAACTGAGGAAGAAAAATCTATATTTTTGCAAAAATGACAATATCTCGAAAACCAAAAGATTTTTACTAAACCTAAAATGTGATATTTTGGTAGGTAATTAGTAGGTCTATCAGCCCTCAACGGGTTATCGTTGGTTTCTGGGACACCCTGTATATGTATAGCTCTTTATTGTACATGAAACACATGAAAATTAAATAATAAATACAGGCCAACACAATGCACAAACCCTCACCCTCACGCCCTCAGTACGCCTCAGTGTCTTCCTAAACGTAGCCTGTAGGTCTTGTTACCTTAGGCTCTGTCTACCCCGTAAGGGATAAAGACGTGATTTGTGTATGTGTAGTGTATGTATGTACAAATGCACAAAGGCGAATTTATCCCTAAAAGGGATGATAACAGAAGGTTTATGCTTATCCTATGAGTAGGTACCTACTATTGGGAACGTGCGAAGAGTATGGTGGGATATAAAAAACGATTGCAGCGCATGCTGTGGCAGAAATGTGCAACTATACGGGCTTGGCTTGGTGAAACATGTTGCTTTGAAAATGGGTCATTATTAAACATTTTTTATAGGGGTTAGTCACCAATGTTTGGCGAATTATGTTGGCTCGTATTAAGTAACTATTGCCATTAATTCTTAGTTCTTTTACGTTCCTTGCGTGTTCTGCTAAAACCATTTTATTTTCTTTCAGCATAGTTTGAGGCCGGAAACTTATTTTGTGTTTTACACTCTCAAAACCAGCTTTTATAATAACCTCCATTTTTCCCATTAGGTACTGTTTGTGACAAATGTCTGTAAAAATCCTATTTATTGTCTTTCTACATTTACTTATCACTACATAGTATAAAATAAAGTCGCTTTCTCTGTCCCTACGTCCCTATGTCCCTTTGTATGCTTATGTCTTCAAAATTATATAAAATAAAGTCGCTTTCTCTGTCCCTACGTCCCTATGTCCCTTTGTATGCTTATGTCTTCAAAATTACCCAACGGATTTTGATGCGGTTTTTTTAATAGATAGAGTGATTCAAGAGGAAGGTTTTTATGTACAGTATAATACATGCATAATAGACCGTGCGAAGCCGGGGCGGGTCGCTAGTTTTTATATAAAATAATAAGTACTTGTCATTCCCTATTTTGACAAACGCCCCTTAAGCTGAGTTAGAGAGATGGCGCTACTGTCGGGCGCGTTGTCAATAGGTTTTAATTTTAAGAAAATAGTGTCTAGTTTTATGGATTTCATTTTAATAATGTTGTGGTGATAAATATTATATACATAAAATTATAGACTACCTAAAGCTGTGTCCACGTTTACATCGTTTTATCATTTTTATATCATATTCCGTATCTTATGGATAGAGAAAGAATGAGAGTGTGTGAATCCGGCTTAAGGTGCGCTGAAATCATTTTGCTTGAAAATATCTCTTCAATATTCCGGAATATTCCATTCTACCCGTAAGTCCCTGGAGTGGGAATCGAACTCAGCTCTCGCTGAAATATTTCGCTACTCTAAGCGCTCGGCTTAGGAAACGCAATATTAACCTGTATTCATGTTGCCTTCAAAATTTAGCTCCACAAAACATTTAATAACACCAAAAAAAAATTTAGGAATCGAGTTATAGGCAATGCGGCTACCAAGCCATTTTTGTTTTGTTTCCGTTTTGTTCGAACGCCGTACGCATCGATGTGAATCAAGCGATGGTTGCTTAGGGAATGACGATTTATTCAAATCAAACAGCCTATTTATACGGTCACAGAAAAATCTTAATAGCGCCATTCAGGATTGCTATGGGCATATAACAGCGACATCTATGGGTTTTTAAAGTAACCAAACATGACACAAATTATTTACAAAGAAACATACTGAGCCTATAAAACACCATTGAATACCCTTTCCACCTATACGCCGAAAATTACGCTAAACGTGGCCTGACCACCCCATTAATAATAAAGACATGATGTATGTAACCTGTCTATGTATTAAAGCAAAAGAAAGATATTGAAATTAGTTTTCAGCCAAATACAGACAGATCTTGTTAAAAGATACAAACACATCTTGACAACGGAAGCAAATCTTCGCGAGACACAAGTTAGTAAGTTATAAAAATGTAACTACATTTTTCAATGTTCGGGTCACATTTTTATTCAGTTCGCGTGATAAAAATGTCAACGAATTTTACCTTGGCTATGAAATAGCCATGTAATCCAAATATGAAAGTTTTATGTACATTCTTTCCCTTTGACGCCGGAACGTCCGCTAAAACGTAGTCTGCAGAAACAGGTGTCACGTTTATAACCTGTCGTAAATCATTTGGAGACAGACATTTCAAACACATAGTGTATGTATGTATGTATGTAAACTCTTTATTGTGCAAAATAAACAAGACAAAATACAATTGACAAACACTAACATAGTGTTTACAAGAGATAAGTTTAATATCTAACGTTCTTAAAAACCTGCGAAAAGTTAGAAGTAGGTGACGTATTTTGCTTAAAGTGGACGGAATTTTAAAGAATTTATTCCAACACGTGTATAGATAGGGAAGTCTGCCTGAAATTTTCTGTATAAATTTTGCATTTTAGGATCAAAAACATTTCAACACATTTCGTTGATATTAAAGTGCTTTGCGTAAAAAACATTCAATGGAAATGTTTCACGGTGCTGTTCAATTAAACTACCTCTGTCAATTTCTGAACAACCCCAAATTAACTAAGCCATCCCACATAATCCTTAAGTTTTTCGTTGTTACCAAATGTAAAAAAGCAGAGCAAAGTTTCTAAGATACCAGCATAATTGGAAGATGAATTCTAAGATATTAGCCCCAGATGGAATTATTGGTGGTAAACGAGATTCATTCCAACAAAATTTCTCACGCACTTTTTTTCTCGAAAGACCATTATTCAGGAGAGGAAAGGTTAATTTTGAAACAGCTCTCCAGAGAGGAAAACGAAGAAGCATTAATAACAAAAAATGTCAACAATAATCCCTAATGATGGCGGCACAAAGAATATCACGCCGAATTTCAAAATAATTCCAAACCAGTATTTTACCAAAATTCGGAACAAATTCAAATTTCCATTAGGCTTATTTTGTGTTCCTCATATAAGTAGAAATCAATATTCCAAAACATGATACAGGCATATCTGATTCATGCATGGGAAGGATTTCCATTTAAATTGGAAGGCATGATATTATATTTCCGTAACATGTTCTCTATAATCCAGCCAATGAGGCTTTTTCTTTAGGATATCAGTTTTTACATACCTTCAGATAGCCCAATTGAAAAACTTCTGTTCTAAGTACCTCACTCTAAACATTGACTAATTCTCTTCATTCATAAAACGAAAACTTTCGGAGTCTGATTACATACCTCAGTTGAGTTTTTTGTTCACTGCAGAGTACTAGTTCTTCGGAACTGCAATTTTATTTACACCTTTACGGCACTGGTTTGGCTACCCTTACACGAAGTCCTAAATCTGAACAGACGTTTCTAGTCTGTTCTCGCTCCACTCCAGCTCTCTTTTCTGAAGGCACTGCAATAACTGTTTAAATTATCGCCTTCCGCTTTTCCACAGCAGTACCATATGCGGTTGCAATAAGAGCTGTATTTCCACGTTTTCTCATCAAACCCGTTTTTCCTTTGCTCACAGCACCCTTTGTTTAAATTGGGTGGGAACTTGTTACGGGGTACTATTCGGAGTGGAGAGCTTAGGGAATTGTTCACGTGGTTATTTTTACTACTAGATGTGTGCATGTTTTAGGACAAAAGAAAGGAGTGCTGGCAGTTTTTTTTAAGTAACTGGAATTTAGTTATATTTTAAGAGTCCAGATCGAAGCTAAACTAACGCAAGTTCGATGTGTAGTTAGTAAATTTATTTATTATTTTTAACTTAAGTTTGGCAACAAAAATCATCCACTGACAGGTAAAGTCACCACATTTGACGATAATCAGAACGAAAATGCTGCGAGAAATATTTTAAGAGATGGTTTCACTGCCGGATCTACCGCCTATGGCTTTATCAGCTATCGATAAACGAATGCAAAATAACGCAATTATATCTTTCACTCTATGTCAATTAACATTAAGTTTAACCCTTTTATACTGTATAAATAATTTCTAATAACTTCGCAGCATCACTTAACATATGTTATCCTAACGTATGAGATCCAAGTTATTTGATATCGTA
The DNA here is from genome assembly GCA_949127965.1 of Pandemis corylana. Classification (NCBI taxonomy): domain Eukaryota; kingdom Metazoa; phylum Arthropoda; class Insecta; order Lepidoptera; family Tortricidae; genus Pandemis; species Pandemis corylana. The sequence goes on along the minus strand of OX421859.1, from coordinate 3,292,973 downwards.
AGCGCTGTGCTAACGAAGACAAGTTAAGGCATAACATTTAATTTTGATCTAGCGTATAACAGTTTGTACCAGTCAGCCAACGGCTTATTAGTTATGTAAGACATCAATGTTTACTTTTGACTTGAATTATTCACAACTAGCTTGCGTTTCATTACTCTCTATCCTGCGTAAGTTAATAAAATCCTTCCTTTATTCTTCGTCCTCTATAATAAGCGGAATCTAAATGCTAATATTTGGCTTTTTAGGCCTAAGAGTTTGGGATGGGTGTTGATTAATCAAATAAGTCATTTAGACTACAAGCCCATGAGAAAAAAACATGTGAAATGAACCAGCGTGAATAACGCTTAGAAGGCTGTTACTATATCATAAAATTACTCGGAGCGCTGTGGGTTGCTAGCCGCATCGCCAATAACATGATTCCTAAGACTTTCGCCCATTCGCTCGATGGGCTTTTACCATCAGCGCGGGAAGAAAAGCAAGTGGTACATTCTATGATTTTTCTTCACTCCCAGACCAGCATGGGAGATGATAATTATTATACCTTCACAAAATTGCACATGAAGTCGTTTATTTATTCGATTGGTTGTATTTGTTGATGAAAAATAAACTTTTCCACCTAGTGCCGCAGCTACAGTATATTGGTCAATCGCACAATGAGATAACGTTTTAATTAAAACTTTTTAAACGAGGCTCAGGCTGAATGGGTTTCCGTTTATTCAGCCTTAATTAAAACAAGTAGCTGGCTCATGCTTAGTATAATTATTATTTATGAAAGTTCGAGAGCCTATCATATTTTGATAGGTTAACGGGTTGAAATTAAATTTTGATTTGAAATGTTACCATGGAATTTTATTTGTACAGATATCGTGTTAACGTGATTCGGGTGCGAGTTTCATAGATGTGCTGATTTTTATGTGCTGTTGTTGACAAAAAAGATTGTTTTAATGTTTTTGTTCTGTTATACAGGAAGACATTTTAAAAAGTGAACAAAATTCTATACGAAAACGTTTTTCGAGTACCTACCGGGCAAGATACCTACAAACTTAAATAAATTATGATACGTTACACATAATATTGTGTCGCTAAAATTAATTTTCTTCTCAATAACTGTGCAAGTATTAAAAATAAAATAAAAGTTGAACATTTTCGGTTGTCATTGGTTGCAAATCTATTGCCGCTCGCCGTCGCATCAAACAAGGGCCACTGTCATTGGGTCTTTTAAATCTTTCGTTACTAAATTTAAGATTGCTTTTTTATTTTATTCCTTGAATCCTTAAAATAATTAACAAATTCTTTATGGTTTGTTAAGCTAAATGGCTCATTTTGGATATTCGATAAAAACGACAGCAGTAGGTAGATACAGCATGTACACTGAAACTAAAAGGTAAGCTATCATAACTTTGTGCCTACATCTTAATCTGCAAATTAACGATTAATAGTCGGCAAAAACCTCTTAGTGTTGAATATTTTCTACAATATTTTAGTATGGAACCTTACATATATGGCCCGACACAGACTCGTTTTTCCATTTTTCAAGATGGCCTCATCAGCCACTTCCCTTCGAAAGGCTGTCTTAATCAAATTGTACTTGGAAACTTCACCGCAGTAAAGTAAAAAAACCTTGGAACATCTGTATAAAGAGATATGGAACATTAATCATCAGTCCACAAAGAAAGTCCCGCGGGAACGAAGTAATTACTTTACGGGTTTGACTAAGATACTAGGTCGAAAAATAAAACCTCTTCTCACTTCTTGTACCAACTGGTTTTACTGAGGGAATACTTTGTCAGGAGAATGAGATTGTAAGTCAGTTTTAAAGTGCATTGTACTACAGATCAAAACAATCGAAGACCTTAAAAGGACTTACATATATATACAACCTCTCTTATGACGTTGAGAAATGAGGCGTATGTTCAGTTGAACTTTTACAGCTGATCATACATACATATAATCATTTATCCTTTACGGAGTAGATAGAGCCTGGAGGTAACAAAACCTAAAGGCCACGTTTAGCATGATTGTAGGCGTATAGGTGGAAAAAGGAGTCAAAATAGTGATGGGTTGCGAGCCGCATCGCCCTATAACACGATTCCTAAGAATTTTGCCCATTCCCTCGATGGTCTTTTACCATTTGCGCGGGACGAAAAGCAACTGGTACATTCTATGTTTTTCCTTTTTGTCAAGTTAATGCCCATTACATTTATGAAACATGCTGACACAAAATAGTACCTACAGTGCGTCTATTTTCTTTATGTCTACTGTCTAATGTTTATTTTCTTAATGACTTCTAAAATGGCAACACATTAGTAGTAGTTTTTTAAATGTAATTATGACGACGAGATTACGTTTCTGCTAAGATGCAATCTAAGACAGCAAGTTAAACAGAGTTCTCGCGGAACTCGCAATGTAAACCGCTCTTGGTTTTTATGGGTTGAACTGGTTCTTACTTAGATTGAACTGGTTCTTACTAGATTGGTCTAGAGGTAGAGACGTTGCCAGCTAGGTCAGATTCAAATCGCTGGCCAGAGGCCTTATCATGATGTCTAAATGCGATTATTCTTCTTTTTTAATGTGGCCCCATCGATCGATGCAATTTCGCCAATGTCAAAGTAATAAATACAGTATTCGAAAATCTTGTCACAAAAATGTCGGCAACGTTGTACAGTAGAACACGGTGAAAAGACCCCCCTGTCGGGCTCTTAGCCAACGGTCAATGATATCCCTCGGAGACCGCCAGAAAATTACCCGATGCCCAGGGTGCACCGGTCCAAGCACTGCTCTTCCCCCCGGACAGATCCAAAAACGAACCGCAGGTCTTGATCCCGACTCGCACCCCAAGCGATTCTATTCCGATTATTTAGCTGTCATTTTTGACATTTCTAATATGGATTTGACAGCGCTCGATCCAACTTTGGTGCGCAATTGAATCGCATTAAGATTTCATGGTAAGGCTCCAGATACGGTGCTTGTACCGGAGTTTATTACTCTGAAAACAAAAGAGCGATAATTTCGTTGGTTATTGTATAATTATATTTAGAACTAGCTGTTGCCCGCAACTTCGTCTGCATAGAATTCGCTTATCGCTATCCCGCAGGAATTTCGCAATTTTTCGGGATAAAAAGTAGCTATGTGTTATTCCAGACTATAATCTATGTATGTTCCAAATTTTATCCAGATCTGTCCAGCCGTTCTGGCGTGAAAGAGTAACACACGTCCAAACATCCATACTCACAAACTTTCACATTTATAATATTATTAGTAGGATACAATGTCTCTCCCTCCACTGCTGCCAATAAAACACACATAAATCCCACAAACTTAATTATCCCTTACACCACACACACACTGACGCGTTTCGATCCCTCTACGGGATCATTATCAAAGTTTAATAATACAGCCGGGGAAATTACGGGCACAAGAGGCATTGCATCTTAGTCCTCTAGGTTGGCAACGCATCTGCAATCCCTCCGGGGTTGCGGGTGTCTATGGGCCGTGGTGATCACTTACCATCAGGTGACCCACTTGCTCGTTTGCCTTCCTATTCACATAAAAAAAAAAAAAAAAAAAAAAAAAAAAATAGTACCGATATGGTGTAAAATGGGCCCCACTCAGCATAATGTTATAATACAATGTCTCTCTGAACTATACCGGAATACGAGTTGTTCAGAGGGTGGTTGGTTAGGTTAGCTCGACGGACATCCCTACGAAGAGGTTTCATTTAAATTTTTGATTCGAAACTTAGTTCTGCTCTAAAGTGTTATAAAGTTTAAAAATAATGTTGACGAGCAAAGCACAGACGAGCTAGACTGAGGAGCAAAAAAATAACGGCTCTTTTCGTACAACGTTCTATGTAGAAGAACTTAAACTTACCTTATATGTATAAATTTTTAATGGTTCTTTAGCGCAAAAACTGTCTCCATCATTACTGTCTGGCAGGCTAAAAGGCAGACTCAAAGGGGCCTTTTTGTTTTAAAGGAAAAGCTTACGTCTGCGGCCCTTTTACGATCGACCCGGAGCCGATACGTACTTACTAGTGCTGTAACAGAAGCCCGTCTCCGCATCAGTAAGTGCGGAACTTCCGCAAAAACCATAGCTCCGCTTCCGCCTTGGCCTCCGTTAGTTATTAGCTGATCATTTGTGATTGTGTCGTTTACGTCATCACGTACGTATCTACAATGAACAAAAAATATTTACCTTGCTACTCCGCTACTCAATGCACCGGTGAGTAGCGGAGTAGCAAGGTATATATTTTTTGTTCATTGAAATGGACCTCCGCAAATTAACGCCTGATTCAGTACGTATCTACAGACAGTGAATTTGATTTCTAGGCCGCTATAGAACCTTGTCGCATGATCGAGCACCTATTTTCAGTTTACATAGTGGAATAAAAACTTAGATTGAAAACAATTGGTACCTACATTTCATTTTTGAATCCTGTGGGAAAAACCAATGAACTAATTTATTATTCACCTCTGCCTCCATTAACCTCCGATTCCAAGATTGTCACCTCCGCATTCGCTTCCGCCTCCGCTAAAGGTCTCGACACAACTCTAGTACTTACCACAACAAAGGAGACAAATAAAATGCGTGCAATCCAATGTACAGCGGGTAGGTCGAATGAGATTTTCACCCGGCTAGCGGATTAAAGGAAGGTGTTGCTAGCCTTGTACTATGGAATCTGACACTTAAGGTGAGTCCTTAGTATATCAAAGGTCTTATCTTACAGAGAGTAGTGGAAAAATCGCCTAAGACTTACATTTAATAACTATGACGTCCGCAAAGCAAAATCATACTGTACCCGAGAGCATCATTGAAACCTATTGGATTTTGAAGATTTATTGATGTGCTAAGGATAAGTTATATAGCCGACTAAAGTAACTGCTTTTATTTAAAAAAATAACGTAGTTTAGAGCATAGGGTCTAAGGGGTTTGACGCCATACATTTTAAACATCGACCAATATAGAGCACATGCATGCACATGCACAAACGTTTATAAACCATTATTTGAAACTCCTGTAAAACATGCACAGGGATTTTCAGTTACAGACACAATGTAATTGAGAGTATTTGTATTGTTGTATTGTATTGTATGTTTCCCGCCATACAAACGATGGCCAAGCTGGGGCCTTAGCATAATTACGACTTAATGCGATTCAATCCCGATTCAGTTTAGGCTCGCTCGGTTGTCAGATCCATATTAAAAATGACAGCTAAAGCTAGACTTCCGCGACCAGGCGATAATATTATGCAGTATGAAAGAACGTCCTACATACATTTCATATACTACATATATTTCTGCTCTTGCTGGTAGATTGAGTTCTGCCGCCTATGCTGTACGAAGAATTAGACAATTCACCAACGTGGAAACTGCTAGACTGGTTTATTTCAGTTATTTTCATAGCATTTTGTCTTACGGCATTCTGATTTGGGGAAGAGCAGCTGACATTCAGAGTATCTTCATTTTACAGAAGAGGGCAGTTCGATCCATCTACAATCTGAACTCCCGAGAGTCATTGAGAGAGCGCTTTAAAGAGATAGAAATTCTCACAGTGGCTTCGCAGTACATACACGATGTAATTATGTACACACACAAGAATTTCAATTCCTTTAAGAAATTGTCGGACATCCATGATATCAACACTCGTAATAAACACAAGCTACTCATTCCTAAATTTCGTCTACGGAAAGTAAGTAAATCTTTCCTGGGAAACTGTGTCAGGTTCTACAATAAAGTGCCTGTAGATGCGTGGAAATTGTCATATGTGTTATTCAAGAAATACATAAAGAACACGCTGTTAAAGAAAGCATATTACACAGTCGATGAGTACATGTGTGATGAGAACATGACATGGCCATCTTTGGAAAAATTACCGTAAGGATCCAGTGTTTTTGTGAGTGATCCTATAGTGTGTGTGTGTGTGTGTGTGGGTGTGTGTGTATGTGTGTATGCGTGTAGTGTCTCTAGATACAACGGTCTCTGGCCCTGTTGCTACCGTCTGCTGTTTAGGTTAGCTGATCTTGATTAATTAAGATTTTTATTAAGATTCAAAATTGTACCTATAGCTATTATTAATTATGAATATTAAGATAGGTATTATCAATATAAATATTGTACCTACTGTAGTTGTTTATTTAAATATTTATTCTATTTTTCATAATTATTATTGTTTACAATGACGTAAATATTGCTATGTCGTATGTGCATTAAGCTAGGTATTGGGTAGGTATATTGTTAAGCTTATGGATTTCCGGTTTCATTTTTTTTTTCTTTTACTGTTTAGTTGCAGGCTAACGACGTCGAAGTTCCTAAAACGTTCCCATAGTGTGCTTGTGGGGACGGAAGCGAGACATGCCCTCGGTACCGCTCTGCTTTCAGAGCAGGACATGAGTGCGTGGAAGCCAACATTGGGGGCGGCAGACGCAAGCTTGCCTTCGGAATCCAAAAGCTTATTGGTTACTTACTTGACATGAAATGTATATTTCATAATTTTGTTTTATATTTTTTTTTCTTGCGACATTGGAGACATCTCCAATTAATTTATTTGACGGTAGAGGCGTTTTACACCTCCACTGAACTTATTGTTATTATTTTCTTTTCTTTGTTTTTTATTTTTTGACCAGTAGAGACTTTATACATCTCTACTATTTATAGATTAATATAGTTTAAGACTCGGGGACCTTATACATCCCTTTTATAAATGTATTTAATTTAAGTAGAACTTAAGTATTCTGTATTTTATTTGTATTTTATTTCGAAAAAATGACTTTCTGCCAAGTTTCTTGCGGCGCCTCTTCTTGGCAATGATGGTCTTTCCGAATGTGCTGGTAGTTTCAAAAAGACATGTAAAAGAGCCCCTGGCGGCCAATTTGCAAAAATAAATTTTCATTTTCATTTTCATTTTCATTTTCATACCTACATTTAATTATATTTTACTAGCTGTTGCCCGCGGCTTCGCTCCCGTTTTTTTTCTTCTGAATTTCAATATTTTCTCACCGTTTAAACCTTCCCTGGGCTTCCACGAATATTTCAAGACTAAAATTATACGAATCGGTTCAGCCGTTCTCGAGTTTTAGCGAGACTAACGAACAGCAATTCATTTTTATATAGATAGAGATAGATTTCATACATTTTCATACTACATAATACTATGTCAGTGTCGCAGCGATACTGTCGCCGGGGCCGCCATGCTCGGAAGTCCACCTTAAAACCTGAACTGAGTCGGAATTGAATCGCATTAAGAAGTCATGGCAAGGCCCCTGGAGAATACTACATACATACATACATAGCGTCACGCCTCTTTCCCACAAGGGTAGGCAGAGACTACTTTGTTCCACTTGCTACGATCCTGACATACTTCTTTCGCTTCATCCATATTTATCAATCTCTTCATACTTGCTCGTCGGTTTCGGGTACTCCTATACAAATACAAAAAAGAATATATTATACGCTGAAGGTACACAACAGAGAACTATATAGAATCTAATGCAAGCCTTCAGCAGCGCACAGCAAGAAAATAAAGGTATTTAAATTCCCTATGGGATCCACAGCGGTGACTTACTTCTATTGCGAAGGAAGATGAAAGAACCGTTGGTCCGATGGGAATATGATAAATGATAGCTGGGTCACCACGAACAGCTCTTGGAGAAGAAGAATAATCGATTAATGTAAATAAATAAAATACTTGAAGCTGCGACAGTACATACATACATACATAAATCACGTCTTTATCCCTTACGGGGTAGACAGAGCCTAAGGTGACAAGACCTAAAGACCACGTTTAGCATGATCGTGGGCGTATGGATGGAAAGGGGAATCAAAATAGTGATGGGTTGCTAGCCACATCGCCTATATAAGACAAGATTCCTAAGATTTTCACCCAATCCCTCGATGGGCTTTTACCATCTGCGCGGGAAGAGAAGCAGCTTGTACATTCTATGTTTTTTCTTTGCTCCCAGACCAGCATGGAAGTTACAGCGACAGTGTTATTTCTTTATCTAGCTACCTTACCTTAGGGAACCTAAGAAATGGTCTACAAATGTACTCAAATTCAAGTTCAAAGTCTTCAAACTGGTTAATAAGGGATATTGTAGCATTCTATGGTTATGTGAATGTGAAATAACTAACACACAAACAAATTCGCTTACTTTTTCCTTAAGTAAAAAAGTACATTTATGATAATTAATTTCACTGTCAATCTACGAATTTTAGAAATCCAACTCGTTTCTATGCTATGTTTGGAACTACTACAAAATAACGATTAAAATATGTTGTAAAAATTGGAAACCTTATTAAATTTAGTATACAATGTCGAAATATGTGACGAGCCTACAAAACAATGTCTAACGAGGAACTTGTTCAACACAACCACACTCGTTTCTTTGAAAAGTCAGGAATCTTTAAAAAGCCATGTTCCACAAAATATAACCTCCATTTTATTTAAGTACCTCACAAAACCACCAACGATAACCCATTATTATCGTAGATTTTGCGAACATCAAAAGCAATTTTGCAGCAAACGGCGATATTAAATTCTCTGTAGTTTCTAAAGTCGATTTGAGACATGCGAGACAGTGATGCAGCCAGCCGTGCGGGGTCCGAAAGGATAAGACAGAGTCGACATGGGATTTTCATACATGTATGGATTACTCAAGGTAGTTTTGTCCCATAAAATTGAAGTCCCGAATATATTGTGAAGCATTCAAAACTGATCCTTCGTTATGGTAAATGAAAACAGACTTTGTTAAAGAGAACACACTCATTGGGCAGGGCAGTGACGTTGACAGCTGACAGATGTCAACGGCACGTTTTGGCGCCAAGCGCTCTAGATGAGACGCGGAGACTGTATGTATGGTCATTCGGACTGTGAGATGCTGATATGTGAAGTAAGTTCGAAGTTTAAATTTGTATTAATGGTAGTAGAAGATGTAGAAAAGACTATGCCCGTGAGGTTTCTTGCTAGTTCTTCCCGCGGAGGGTCATACTGAACTAGCTCAATATACTGTGTTGTTGACCAAATGAATAAAACGATGTGCGCTACTAAACTGACTTTCATTGGATATAAGAGAGGATCGTTACAATATAGTTTGTCAAAATTTTCGTTAGTCATAAAGCGTTTAATTACTAAAACAGTATATATTTTTTAGAATTGTCAGAAACTAACCTAACCTAACTTACTACATTCTAATGACTTTCACAAAATTGTTGATAAATGTATGTGTTAGGTATGACAAAATAAATGACTAACGATTATAATGACCAATAAAAATTATGGCACAAAAAGGGACCCGAGTATAACGGACCATCTGACGGATGATAAGAACATACATACATACATACATACATACATAAAATCACGACCTACGACTACGGATGATAAGAAGTTTCTCCCTAACCCTGTCTAACCTATACTAAAATACCAAAAAGTTTATAATTGTGTTATTAAAAAAACTGGAATCGCTTAGAATATCATCCGAGAAATCGCCTTTATAAATCCAATTAAATCCAAATACAAGTCACAACAATAAAAATATGACCAACTACGTTTAAGTTTTAATACTAATATCACGGTGCACTAAAACGTTATTGCATCGCGAACGCCCCATTAACGACCCTTTAAAATTTAATGGAGCCTATTGAATGCACTTTCAGCGCCAATCAAACTTATGATCCATTTTTTGCTTAATGTTCTTCTTCTTTTTACTTAAAAAAGTCTCTAATGTCAAAGGCATATTATAGGACAGAGGACTATTTAACAGACAAACATGCATGGGCTAAACCTGAAACCAAATAACTTAGTCATTAAAATAACTTACCTAATTAATTAATGTTGACATTGTATCAAACGTAGAATTGTGATTTGTCTTTATCTTAAGCCTGACTAGCTGTTGAGTTTCTTTCGGCGTTTCTTCTCAACAGTGTCTCCTTTTGCGAAATGCCAGTAGACTCATGACGTGTAAAAGTGCCTGTACGGCCTATTTACTCAATAAAGATCATTTATTTCATTTATTTATTAATATGGCCCCATCGATCGATACGATGATTTCGCCAATGTCAAAAATCTTGCGACGAAAATATCGGCAACGTTGTACGGTAGAACGCGGTCAAAAGACCCCTCCCCCCCTGTCGGGCTCTTAGCCAGCGGATAATGATATCCCTCAGAATCTGCCTGGAAATCATTAGCCGAAGCCCAGGGTGTACCGGACCAAGCACTGCTCTTCCTCTCGGACGGATCCAAAACCGAACCGCAGCTCTTGACCACACGCGGAGGTAACCCGACTCGCACCCCTTGCTTAATGTTAAGAGTGGCTATAATTTTGATACGGTGTTATCTTTAAAAGAATCTATCCGTGATTCTTAGAAAGAATATTTAACACTGATAGACAAATTTTGCGGGTGGTAGGGCCTTGTGCAAGGTCCGTCCGGATCGCTACCACCATCTTACTCGCTAATCCTGCCGCTAAGTAGCAGTGCTTGCACTGCTGTGTTCCGGTGCGGAGAGTAAGACAGCCGGGGAAATTACGGGCACAAGAGGCATTTCATCTTAGTCCTCTAGGTTGGCAACGCATCTGCAATCCCCCCGGGGTTGCGGGTGTCTATGGGCAGTGGTGATCACTTACCATCAGGTGACCCACTTGCTCGTTTGCCTTCCTATTCACATAAAAAAAAAAAAAAAACAAATAACAGCACTGATCACCGGTATTCAAGAATGTAATATTTCCAAGCCATAATAGAACTGTTTTAATATGACCATCGCGGGAAGTGGCCACGTAGGGATCCCGCTGTCTGTTCCCACAGACTACAGCTTTGGCTTCAAGGCATTGTTCAGAAAACAGGCTAACAGTTTTCTAACATTGGCATGGATTACGCGGCGAATATTGTCCTAATACTGGTACATCAATATATTCCTTCAAAGATATTTTAAAGACTTAATCATCATTACACCTAAACGGATAACTCACGTATAAAAAGTCGAGTGATGCTCGACATGTTTCGGACTATTCCGTAGTCCTTTTTCCAAGAGCAGAGCGCTGGCGCGCAGTGTTCGTGTCGCTGCCCCCGGGGCGAGCGCTCTTGGAAAAAGGACTACGGAATAGTCCGAAACATGTCGAGCATCACTCGACTTTTTATACGTGAGTTATCCGTTTATGTGTAATGATATTTTAAAGAGGCTAATATAGCTGGCAGCTTCCTTGGACAGCGTATTATTAGTATTAGTGTCGCTGTCCAAAGGGGGAATGCTGCCAGCGTCTGTGGAACTATGCCACGGGGCGCTTCCTTTTTTAATTATTTTATTTTAAGATTAGTTTTAGTTCAGTTTTTAATTCGTTTTTAATTGAATAGTTTGATTTGTTTTAATTCCATTTTGTATCCCTGTATAAACTTAATATAGGATCGTGGCTATCAAATCAACCGCATTCACTGCGATACGCATTGATCAACCTATAATATTGTCCATCTGATCTATGCAGGTATATGCATATTGCTTCCATGCAGGTCTGGGAGTAAAGAAAAACATAGAATGTACCAGTTCTCTTCCCGCGCAGATGGTAAAAGCCCATCGAGGGAATGGACATAGGAATCATGACTTGTATAGGCGATGCGGCTATAGCAACCCATCACTACTTTGATTCCCCTTTCCACCTATACGCCCACAATCATGCTAAACGTGGCCTTTAGGTCTTGTTACCTTAGGCTCTGTCTAACCCGTAAGGGATAAAGACGTGATTTGCGTGTGTGTGTGTGTGATCTATGTCATCCAGTAAAATCAGGGTACATTTTTTAATGGAAAATGCCATAGTAACTAGAGGTAGCTGAAAGGCTTTTAAAACTGACGAATGTGTCTGAAAAGAGGAATGAACGAGGAAAAATGTAGGTATAATGTTAGAATCGCAGCGAAAGGTTGCATGCTGTTACACTCTTAATGAAAACAAGCAAAAAGTACGCAACATGTTTGTAGGTAACATTAGCATTTAACATTTTTGACGACCGGATGGCCCAGTGGTTAGAGAACCTGACTATGAGGCTTGAGGTCCTGGGTTCGATCCCCGGTCGGGGCAGATATTTGTATGAAAAATATGAATGTTTGTTCTCGAGTCTTGGATGTTTAATATGTATTTAAGTATGTATTTATATTATATATAAGTATGTTTATCCGTTGTCTAGTGCCCATATTACAAGCTTTGCTTACTTTGGGGCTAGGTCAATTGGTGTCAATTGTCCCAAGATATTATTATTATTATTATTATTATTAGCTACAAAGTTAATTTTACTGTGGTATAAATACATAACTTATCAAATGGAAATTGAGTGAATACAATACAATACGCGGGGTAGACAAAGCCTAAGGTAACAAGACTTACAGGCCACGTTTAGCAAGATTGTGGGCGTATAGGTGGAAAATGGAATCAGAATAGTGATGGGTTGCTAGCCGCATCGCCTATAACCTGATTCCTATGATTTTCGACCATGTTTTTTCCTCGCTCCCAGACTAGCCTTTGTGCATGTATTAATGGTATTTTTATTTTTTTGTAAATTGTATCTTTATATTTGTACAATAAAGTATTTACTTACTTACTTACTTACTAGCATAAAATATCAAAGTGTTATAAAAATAATCCTGATTTCAACGAAAGGTTGGGTAAGTTCGAATCACCCGACCCTGTATATTTTTCCTGAACTTTAAGCATGAATTATTTTGTTACTGCCTGTTGTCCGCGACTTTCTCCGAGCAGAATTACATATAGCCTTTGTACATCAGGGATCATGTAGGTTTCTAATGGTGAAAGAATATTTCAAATCGGTCCAGTAGTTTCGGAGCTTTTTCAATGCAAACAATCAAATCTTTCCTCTATAAATTATTAGTGTAGGTCTACTTAGTCATAGGTAAATTAGCCCTCTAGACTGGCAACATTATCTGGTGGTGCTCGGTTACCATCAGGTGTCCCACTTGCTCGTATATGCCTTCCTTGTCGTATAAAAAATACGCGCTTTAAATTTGCCAACAGAGACAAAACACTTTCTTTTTTCCCAAACAACCATCATTTTTCTACACCATGGAAACCTCCTTCCAAAGCATAAAGTACTTATTACCGCATGTCATACAATCCAGATGAAAAGTATAAAGGTGGCTGGCAGGTACAATAAGGATGACAGATGACGCTGGCTGGAAAGAAAAAGCAAGGGCGCTGGTATAAATCATCCCTCGGAATCATATTGCGTGGTGGAATATTGAGAAAGGCTTTGAATTTAGAAGGCAATGCAAAGTGCGTTAAGTTGTTTGCTAAAGGCTTGGGAAATATTTAGGGGGAAACGTTGCGTTTTATAGCCGGCGGAAAAACGCAAATTAAATTTAAATAAAGCCAGTCAAGTGCGAGTCGGATTTGCGCACTTTGAAAGTTGTAAAAGATACTTTTAATATTTTTCAGCTTTCCACAAATGAAAATTGGGCCGAGTACTCGTTTGATACTCGGTACTCTGCGTACTCGGCGGGTTTTTTGATACTCGTACTCGGCCGAATAACTCGGTTATTAGATAACGAGTAACGAGTATACGTACTTTGTTTAAGAAAAGCAATATATTTATATTTATTTACTATGATGCGTAACGTGACGTGTTTGTTTGCAAACAATCAAGTGACTAGTAGTTGAAAGGCGTGGGCGGGGTGAGGGGTGTATCAACGCGAGCCGACGTCTTGACCGGCGCAAACCTGTTTGTACTTGTTTACGCGCACGAAATGCGAATTTGATTGAACCGAGTTACTCGGCCGAGTACTCGGTTGAAAAAAAATTGAGCCGAGTAAAACTCGGTACTCGTTACTCGGCAAAAGTGTTACTCGGCGCATCTCTAGAAAATATCTTTGTTTTTCATAGGAATCATACGGTCTGAATCTAGATCTCATTAGAAATGGAAATCAGTGAATTTCGAATACTTTCCTTTACTTAAGTTGTATTTCATATTTAACTCAACAGCAAAAACAAAAACATTATTTTTACGGATGTCAAGAGATACATAAGTCACGTCTTCATCCTTTCCGGGGTAGACAAAGCCTAAGGTAACAAGACCTAAGAGCCACGATCATAATTCATAAGTCTAAATATACTCCGTTCCGTACTCACAGACGGAAAACGAAGTAAATAAAATTTTAAATTTGAGGTACGGAACGCTGAAAAGATGTTTTTTGAAGAATAAAATGGTTTAAGTAATTAGAAATGTTTTAAAGCCAATTTTTCACATGCAACAAAGCGAGCAAATAACTTTTATATAATGCAGTTACTCGCAATTTTCACCCGTTTTTACGCTTTCAAGTGAGTAAGAGTATATATCTTGAGCTTGTTAGTGTAGACATGCATTATAATATAACTAGCTGTTGTCCGCAATTCCGTTTGCACAGAATTCGTTTATCGCTATCCCGTGGGAATTACTCAATTTTCCGGGATAAAAAGTAGCCTATGTGTTATTCCAGACTAGTATCTATCTATGTTCCAAATTTCATCCAGATCTGTCCACCCGTTCCGGCGTGAAAGATTAACAAACATCCAAACATACTCACAAACTTTCACATTTATAATATTAGTAGGATTAGTAGGATTTTTTTCTAAACGACACTTAAATTGGAACACATAGAAAAATCCGAAAAGTAAAGCTATAGCTGGGAATCGAACCCGGATCCTCATCATTCCGTGATGCGTGCTATACCCCTACACCATAGTAGACAGTCATAGCTTTACTTTTCGGATTTTTCTGTTCTGATTTTCAGTGTATAGAAATTTAATTTATTACGGGTAAAATCGTAAAAATAAATGCAAAAAAACTTGATTCATGTGATAGTACATATATTTATATTATATGTAAGTATGTAAAATTCGTCGGACGTGCAACAGCTGCTACTTGTAGCGACTAACGAGGAGACAATATAACACAGCTGTCAGGCTCTACCATATATCATGTTGTCTGAGCCAAGCATCTGACATTCACACAGCTGAAGTTATTTGTTGTTGGAGTGTTTTTTTGTAATAGGGGAAACGAGCATGCGGCTCGCCTCAAGGAAGCAACCTTGTGGGGTTGCGGGTGCGTTGCTGGCTCTTTAAGAGTAGACTAGTTTTTTGAGAATCCCTAAGTTCTTTTTAAATGGCTAATCCCTAAGTAGTATGTACTTATCCGGAAAAACTGGTGCTGCCAACTTATTCTAGAGTTTAACCGTGCGTGGTTAGTCCCGCGGGAAACAAACGGTTGTGGACTGCGAATATGTGAGGGTGGAATGAAAGTTAGTTAAGATTACAAGTGGTACAATAGAAAACTTAGCAGCAATCCTCTAGATCTCCTCATGATAAGTGTAGAGAAAGAATTAACTGCAGGTGGCAGAGTGGTCAGAAGCCGCGGCCCTACTTCCATGCTGGTCTGGGAGCAAAGAAAAAACATAGAATGTACCAGTTGCTTTCCCGCGCAGATGGTAAAAACCCATCGAGGGAATGGGCGAAAATCATAGGAATCATGGTATAGGCGATGCGGCTAGCAACTCATCACTATTTTGATTCCATTTTTTGCCTATGCGCCCACAATCTTGCTAATCTTGGCCAAGGTCTTGCCACACGGCTCTGTCTACCCCGTAAGGGATAAAGACGTGATTTGTGTGTGTCTGTATGAAACTATATTTTGTCTACGAATTAGATTGTTTAATTTTATTAATTGCAAGCAATCATTCATCTTACAAACAAAAAACATTTGCCATCTACTCCGCTACCTACGCAACGCAACGTATCTTTTTTAGTTCGCGTGACATTTCCAATCCTCTTATTATTTTGGCAAGTAGCATACATACATACATACATACCGTCACGCCTCTTTCCCACAGGTTTAGGCAGATACTACTTTATTCCACTTGCTACGATCCTGACATACTTCTTTCGCTTTATCCACATTCATCAATCTCTTCATACATGCTCGTCGGTTTCGGGTACTCCTGACCTGACCTTTTTCCAAAACGTCTCCTATTTGGCAAGTAGCGACACTTAAGAATTGACAAATAAAAGCGTGGGTAAATGACATAAATTTATTCTCCCGGAAATAATTCAGTTAATTAGGGATTTGCACGTACAAGGAACCCTCATTTAATTAATTCCTCCAAAGTCAGGCAAGTCGAAGAACTGATGAATAAGTACGAGTTTTTAGCGGGCGAAAATGAAAAACACTGCCTCCGTGTTGGTTTTAGCTAAATACTGCCTGTCACACCGTGCTCTTGCCCCATTTTTTCTAAATATTCGTACATCGTTTTTTCCAGAATTTATTTAATTCGGGTTTTTTTACTCAGAATCGTTTACCCTATCGATCCTTATACAAGAAAATATCTGTCCCAAAATGTCCATTCCAGTTCGTTACTTTTTTTAATATAGGTAGGTATAGAATGTGACGAACAGTAAAAAAATCGTAATATCTGGGACACATTTTTTCTTGCATGAGAATCGATAGGGTAAACGATTCTGTGTAGGAAACTCCAAAATATTTATATTCTGAAAAAAAATTTCATGTGGACTATTTTGGAAAACACTCACATACTACCACGCCTCTTTTCCATAGGGGTAGTGACTTTGTTCCACTTGCCACGATCCTGACAAATCTTTATAGCTTCATCCACATTAATTAATCTCTTTATACATGCTCGTCCGTTTAGGTCACAGTGACTTTTTTTCTACACATTGCGCATTCTTAACGTCCACTTCAAAATTGGTCTTATGCATGGAACACTGTGTTAGTTCCAAACCGTAAGAGGTTTTTCACTCACCGAATTTTCAGTTCATCCCTTTTATTTTTGTTTTGAAGTACGGAAGGGGTGGCACTGAAAGAATGAATAAAGAATAGTGATAAGGGAACGTCGTGGTGTGAAAGAAGATTAAAGTGACTAGGATATAAAAAAAGTATGCTTAGTTGGTTTGGTCACGTAGAGCAGATGGATGAAAGTAGACCGACTAAACAGGCTAGACGGACGTTCCGGGATCATATAGGAGACATTTTGAAAAAAGGTGATGTCAGGAGTACCCAAAATTGGCGAGCATGTATGAAGAGATTGATGAATGTAGATGAAGCGAAAGAGGTATGTCAGGATCGTAGCAAGTGGAACAAAGTAGTCCCTCCTGTATGTAAAGAAACAGGATGTTACGGTACGGTGTAAAGTCGTCACATATTTCGGTGCCGCGGCGGATCCCTCCAGGGTCTGAAGACAAATGGGTCTAATTCGTGATGGAACGACGGTACCGGGCCAATTCTTACGGCTTTGCGCGTAACAAAATGATCCCATAACATTTACGCAATGCTAACACCATGAAATTGATTCTTGAACGAAAATTGGGCTGCGGAGTGATAGGAGTGTATGTGGTGCTTTATTGGAAGGGAAACGAGGCTCAATAAGGAGAGTCGTCAATGAAGTGCAAAAAACGGATGGCAATAGGACAAAAAAAACATACGAAATTGCAGTGGGAATTTGTCAAATGCATTATTTCACAAACAAATTTACTGTTTGATTTTTGTTTAAAGCTTTCTATTCGTGTTCATATTACGTATTTTGAATTAGTGCGCTTCAAATCTTGTTTAGAGTTTGATATCACGATTTTATATAATGAAAGTTTCACTGCAATACGTCGTTATTAATTTATTGTGAAAAGGAAAATGAAAAATCATTTTTGCAAATTGGCCGCCAAGGGCTCTTTTACATGTCTTTTTGAAACTACCAGCGCATTCGGAAAGACCATCATTGCTATTATCAAGATAATAGATATAGTGATTTAATAGGAAGGTTTATATATTATGTACTTATAGATTGCACCAGTGCGAAGTCGGGGCGGGTCGCTAGTATTCTGTATTAGTCTGTTTTTAAATACTTATCTTTATTTATTTTACAATAAATTGCTTATTTATTAGAACTGTTGCTTTCTTCAAATTTTCTCCTATTTCTAATTCAGTACAATTTTTTATTACTTTCAATGACGTGCTTGCAATATATATATATATATTTTTATATGAGAAGGGGCAAACGAGCAGACGGGTCACCTGATGGAAAGCAATCATCATCGCCCAGGGACACCTGCAAGACCTGAGGAATCACAAGTGCGTTGCGTAATGGTTCTATCTCTATCATACATACACAATATGGCTCTATGTAATAAATCGTACAAGAAACTAGCTCTTTCTTCAGCTCTACCAATCCGAATACAACCCAGTCATGCTTTAATGTAATTTTGTTGCCGAATGAGGCTAACCACGTATGCTTTTACGGCATGCTAATATCCGGCTCGGATATTGATTGCTGTTCACGTACTCGTAGCACAATTTTTACCTGAGCATGGTTACGTAAAGGTTTGTACACGTCCAAACTTGTTCCAGCTGTTTTGCTCTTGTCGAATTCTCTATTCTGTATTTCAAAATAGTCTTGTTTATTCCCTGTCTACTTTACACATCTCTACTCTATACTAATATAATTTAAGGCTCGGGACCTTATACATCCCTTGTACAAATGTATTTAATTTAAGTAGAATTTAAGTATTCTTACTGAATTCTTTTTGGCAATGATGGTTTTTCCGAATGTTCTGGTAGTTTAAAAAAATATCATGTAAAAGAGTCCTAGGCGGCCAATTCGCAAAAATATATATTTTTTAAAATTACTACTTTTTAATTTTTCACCTGTACGCCCACACTCTTGCTAAATGTGGCCTGTAGGTATCTGTTACCTTAGGCTCTGTCTACCCCGTAAGGGATAAAGACGTGATTTGTGTGTATGTGTATGTATGTAAAAAAATTGATGTTGACTTGATTAAAAAAAAAAAAAAAAAAAAAAAAAAAAAAAAAAAAATGGTTTGGATGGTTTGATTTTATAAATGGGAACTTTTTGCAAAATTTTAGATTTCATGGCCCAAAATGGACGAGTAAGAGTCTGTCAGTTATTCTTCATTCCAATACATTTTAAAGTCTTTGTAAACATCTCAATTTCATTGAGATTCCCACACAATCGCTCATTGTATGCAATCAACATCACATCCCCCGGAACGATGAAGGATCATATTTGAAGGATATATCTCACGCCATTACATAATAATTAGGTGTTTTATGATTATTATATTTAAATTTGTATGAGCTAGGGGAACTTGTTTGTTTATAAAAGCTTTAAATATAATTGGTACGGGCTATACGACTATTCCTTTTGTATTAAGATAATAAAGAGCGATATATGTGTAGTATGGGAGCTTGGTACGACTAAACTACTTTGTTCCTTTAAAAAAAACATTGTTACTGCTTTGGGAGTCAAAGTTAAAATGCTTGCAGTGACTGAGTACGTGGAGATACTCTCCCCTAGTCAAATTGTAAAACAATGTCCCAAAAATATTAACTCTAGCAGCTTCTTACAGTAGTTATATTACTAGTATCTTTATAGTTCCTCCAGCCTTGATATATGAATAGATACAGTCGAAAACGTTTACTGCTGGTCATTGCCTTGTATGATCAACTCTGGAATCGATTTGTTTTAACCGCAGTTCCAAAATAATATAACTTTATGAAGTTGATTCATTTAATTATAGATTTAAGATATTTTAAATGCAGTAGAAATGAGAGCGTTAAGAAGTATAGAAGGTGAAGGGTAGAATAAGGAATAGTGTGATAAAGGAACGTGCGGGTGTGAAAGAGGATAGAAAAAAGTACGCTTAGTTGGTTTGGTCACATAGAGCGGATGGATGTGGATGAAACGAAAGAAGTATGTCAGGATCGTAGCAAGTGGAACAAAGTAGTATCTGCCTACCTCTGTGGGAAAGAGGCGTGACAGTATGTATGTATGGATGTAAGATAGTCATATTTTTGTTTACCGCTAACGTCAAGTCATAATAAATTGTTTGGTCTACTATACGGGTGTATATGTGAAATGAAACGTCCAATAATTAAATACATACATTTATTCGAATCTCTATACTTAGCGACTCAACATGACATACCAGAAGTAATATAACACAAACAGATAGCTACAATAATTTTTGCATAAGAGTAGGTACTAAGGTACTATAAATAATCAACAAAGCAATATAAATAGACTTTTACTTATAAAATGTAATCACAAAACGACTAGAATATTATATATAGGGAACTTCATACGGGCGTCCGAAGCGCGCGTTTAAAAAAACTCTGAAAACTATAACAACTCTCTGGGACGTTCCTTCGGCATTCCAATCACATCTACAAATAGTAAATATGTAGTTTTATACTAAACATTTAATAAATTATCTGCTTGGTACATTCAAACATTAAATATATCTTGTCATCTAAACTCTTATTTCTACGAGTTTGACAACACGTATGGAGTTGGAGATTTCGAGTATTACAATGTATGAGATGTTTTTAATGTTGAAAATATCAGTTTTGATGTTATAACAATGTCCAAAAATCCTATAAACTGTCGCTATGTAAGTATAGTAACTTGATGGCCAAATATTAAGCAGAGTGAAGACAAAATTAACTATTAAAAGCATTTAAACATTCATAATTCGGGTAACATGTTGCGTAACAGTAGGTACATAGAATTATTTTAGATATGAACTACAAGATATGCTATATAATAATGAGATAGGTGAATATTTCATTCGTTGTCGTAAGATAAATCCTAAGGACTTGAAAATGACTAGTAAAATGCTTGATTTTTGAGCATTCCATTTAAAAATTGAAGACTATTCAAAGTTTCAGAATCACGCATTGATCCACTAAGAGAGAAAGATCAGGAATTATTCTATGTTTTGAACACAGACACATTTAACGGTATTTATAATAATTTTACATTTTAGGTGACATCATTTGTAGATGACTGTTGGAAATGGCAGCTGTGGAAAAACGCTGGACTGTTGTGATTTGCGCTAAGCTGGCGCCTGTCAAATGTCACGTGACAGTAGGTATTGTTGGAATGTTACGGCTTGCCGTGCTCCATTGCCCACGCGTGGGAGTTTATCGGCCTCTGAGCTTAGAAGCTGGTCCTGCCGAATATGAAGTTGCCGGCGGCATTTGGATCTTCAGTGGAGAAGTACTCTTTCCACAACTCCTGAAACTCCTCCCAGAAGACGTTTGCCTTTCCCTGGTAAAGAAAAAAAAATTAACACAAAAAGTAGTAGCCATCAGTTTTTACTCTCAGTTCGTAATTTAATACATTTCAGTACGAAGAAGGTTATGGAGTCGCAAAACCCAATTTCCTTTACCCTAACATACACTTAAAAAAAACTCATGCTCTCTTGCTCTCTAACCTAGCGCGAATTAAATGACTGAAAGATCTTAATACCCCAGCCCATTAGTATATGATTTACGAATGAAAAAGAAAAGCAATAAAAGAAAACAACAAGCACATTTGGTTTGTAAATGAATTGCCAGGAATAAAATTATATCCGAAGCTCTTAACTTTATGATTTCGTGTTTCCCGCTATTACTGCTAATGTAAAATTGATGTCGTCCCTTTCGGGGAACGGCCAAGTATAAGGCACGATTTCTGTGTGAGTATTCATGGAATAATACAAATACGCAGGTTGACTTCAGAAAGATGGTTTCATTTTCTTTGTACTTATTGCTTTGAGGAATAAATTGTGTAGCGTTGGGATTTACTAGTGGCCTAATATTAGGCTCTGTCTACCCCGTAAGGGATATAGACGTGATTTATGTATGTATGTCAGAGAAGATATACTTTAGCGACGTACTCAAATAAAAGACAACTTCCTGAAGTAAGCACGTTCAAGACAAATAAGCAGTCCCGCTTTTGAGTGGATGAAAGTGAACGCGATTAGGAAGTTATTTAACGTTTCACAACTCTTGTTTTTCTTGAGAAATGGAATTAAATTTAATGATAATATTTAAATGGGAAAAGTTTTTCTTCAACTCGTTTAGAAGCTTGGAACTCACGGATGCTGAAAGTTGTGGCCAATGTTTTGATAGAAGTTTATAAATCTGTGAGACTACAATAGAGTGGGTAAAATCTTTGGATAAGCTGACTTAAAATTAAGATAAGCGAGGAAAACAAGCATGTAGGTCATCTGATGATGATGATCTGGGGATGTTATGCGAATAGCAAATCCCAAGTGGGAATGGGCTGGCCACGTGACTCGTAAGCATGGCTCATGATGTAAGAGAGTTGTGTAGTTGAGACCATGGGGAGAAAAAAGTGGTAGACCACAAATGCGCCGGTATGACGATATAAACAGAGCGGCTGGAATGAAATGGATACAAAGAGCCCAAAACAAAGCGGAGTGGCATAAGTTGAAGGAGGCCTACATGTATTGGCAAAGGCTAAAAAGAAGAGATGAGGTCGTCTTATGGTAAATGAGCACCATTACATAGATATAGTTCATGTTACTTATTTATTATTGGATTTAGTTTTAAGTTTCGCTACATCCTAGCAGTTGTACATACTGGCTAGAATAATAAGAACATCTTATAAATACCATGGTTGCAATAAAATATTGATTGATTGCAAACGCGTTGCCAGTATAGAAGGCCTCAGATAAATAACCTTACGTATCAGTAAGTTTGTTTGTCTTACTCTCCGTGCCGGAACTCAGCAGCGCAAGCAAGGCCTAGCGGCAGGATTAGCGAATAAGGTGGTAGCGTTTTGTTCGGACCTCTCACGAGGTCCTACCTCGACTACCCGCAATACAGTCATTGTAAACGCCTTACCTTCGCCATCTTGCTAAACGCCACCTTGCACTCCTGAGGATCTATGCCGTAGGAGGAGCAGACGGTGGTGAACTCATCACAGTCTATGGAGCCGTCAGCGCTGGCGTCTTCCAGTTGGAACATGAACTGGCTGTACAGTTGCTGCCACTTGAGGGCCGCGGACGGGTTCTGAGCGTAGTCATTCCACATGGAGACCCATTCTTCAACGGACACCTATGAACAAGGTTAAGTTAATACAGACCAAAGAATACGCTTTAAATTTCGGCATGAAATCGCATGGAAATATGAAAACGGCTCTATTACAATACCACCTATAAAAACAAAGATTAAATTTATTGAAGGGGTTAAGAATCTGCATCAAGCGAGAGTGCTACTGGGTGCCTTAGGTTCCATCATTTCTGTGTGTCTACGACTAGGTCTTCATCTAGTTTATACCCAGCCTATATCTAGGTATACATGTTCGGTCCGATTGTCGGGCACACGCCAACCCTCAACCGACAACCCTCCTCTGAGAATTAGAGAGTTTAATCTGTAGCTTCCTCGCGGATCCAGTGCGGATTGAGAACTCAATACATATACCAAATCCTAAGCCAGTCGGACTATTAAAATTAGCAAAAATCGAATTAAAGTATTGCATTGTTTGTTAGTTTTTTTTTAATGTAGAGTCTTGAGTTTGACCACAAACAGGTTTGATGGTGTCTAAGATGGGAGCACACGAGCCTAGCTAGTGCTCATTCACCCTAGATACAGCTGATTTATATAAGGGTGTTGAAAATAAACAAACGTTGAAGTTAAATTAAAGAATGTTGTGTTAACCTACACAAAACACAGAAGTAGGTACACATTGACTTGCACACTTGGCCGCACATAGTGTACGATACGTGCCGGGACCGCGGCTGTTCAAGCTAATAAAATGCCTCGGAACAATAAAGGAATTACTGGACAAAAATGTTTAATATGGCGCCCATTTATTTTAACAATGGAAAAACAGCGCTCAATTAAACGTGGACAATACTTGGTGCGCTGGAGTGACGAACTTTATTATGGTGCTTAGAGGTGAAACTTTATTACTGTTTTGTGAAAATTTTGATGCGAATGCAAACTGTTATAACAGCAAAGTGGCTTATGACTATACCACACGTGCAGAATAGCCAAGCCTGTGTGAAATATCGGTAGCAGAGTAGCAAGGGAATGTTTCAAAAAAGTGTACAATTCAGAAGAGCGGTTTTTTGGCGGTCTTTGACAGGATTTGCAATTGCATGGCACTGTCTTGCACATATTTTTAATTTTTGATCGTAAACGAAAAATAACTGAGTGTTCAAACGGTAGAGAATATATACTGTACTATTTAAGTATATTAGTTTCGATCGAGTATTCATACAATCGTAAAAATGGTGTACTATTATTTTCCGGTACAAACGACGTGTGACGGTTCAATGCACAAAATATGTGCCACTATTTATTCGTTAAGACGTATACAAGTCAGTCCTCTATTGCCGTCTGAACCGACTTTTATGATAAAATACTACATAAAGGTGTAACAGGGCTGCATAACGAATTAAAAAAGTGATAAAGTTGAGATCAGATACCTGTCCATCCCGATTGGAGTCGGCCCTCTTCCGAAGTCCATCCCAGATCTTGATCATGGTTTCGTGTGTTTCCGTGTGCTTTGGGTCTCCAGGCTTCCATCCTCGCAAGCTGCAGATTTTCTAAAAGAAAGCAGGCAAGTAAAATTGCTAGTCCAAAGAAAAATTACTGTAGTTTTCTATTATACATTTTTATGGAAAGTGATCCGATATGATTTTGGTCGAAAAAATTCCATATCAAAGGCTCTTAATATGATCTCAGAGGCAGTGGAAGCCGCAACTAACTAATTTAAAGAAAGAAAAACATGTAGGGGGAAATCGGTGAAGTGTCTCATGTTATTTAAAATATGGATAAGAAAAAAATACAAACAATAGTTGTAGTTTCTTTTTAGTAAAGTTAAACAAACTTTACCTACTGGACACAGTGTATAAACATTTTAAGAGTGCTGTCTCAATATTCGGCTGCGCCTGAGGCTAAAGGATGAACACGTTTCCAGCTAAATACTCGACGACTTGGGATATCTCCAAGGGTCCGTCCACTTAATCTTTCCATTCTAGTATTACATAGACTTTAAGATGAATGCGGCCGAGATCTAGCCCGCTGTACCGTTTCATCACAGAAAAAGTTTTAAAACAGTACGACAGGATTTTTTTAAATTAGAAACATCAGTATATGCCTTTGGCTGGGGTGTACGAAATGAAGAAGTGATACAGGTATTTAAGTGCCCCGCTCACTTTGTGACGACTACTTTATAACCAGAGGGAAGCCCTAGATTTCATATAAGTTGGACATTTTGAGGTAAATAATCATTTTACATGTAATGTTTTCGATGGAATAAGATTTTTCTTGATGCAATTCTAATCCTAATAGTGGGTTTATGACATTCGTTCCATTTGGTGCATTATTTTTAATGTATGGACGCTTCTTGACGAATGTACTTAATAAGTTTATGTGAGCACCTATAACGATATTCGGTTTTCACCCTCATTAGAGTGAGACAAACGATAGCAAAATTACAACCAGTATCGATTCCTACAAAAGCTTAGCTCCGACATTACAGTATGATAATAGGTTTTAAATATTTGCTCCCTGTAGAGAAGTCACATCCCGACAAGCTCAAAAAGTCACTAAACTAACTGCTTACTCGCTTTCCATCTGTGTAGTGTACTGTGTGCTGTTGCGGGACTGTGACCGAGATTTCCCACTACAAAGGCTAAGATAGATCTACAGCATCCTTCAGTTTTAATGCCGTATTACTGAGAGTGGGTCTTCAAACACATTTTGCTGAGTAATCGCTTTAGTTATATAAAGTGTGGGACCCAAGACAGGCCCGACATATAGGAGCTATTTGTAAACTAAATTGATAGCTTCACTACGATTGCTTGTGTGTTTTGTTGAAACAGTTATTTTAATTTAAACTTGATGTTACTCGTTTAAACGAGTTCTTTTAAATTTGGTGTTATTTTGCTTCGGGTCCTTTTGTGTCCCAAATTTTCATTGGTTATTATCGTTATTATCCGTGAGTTATTTTGTTTTCATAACACATGAAATCGTCCTATTTTCAGGAGTTCCGAGATGTCATCAGAACACTAACAGTTTCAGAAACAAATGGCTTTATGACTAACGAAAATTATGTCAAACTATTCGGCACTTGAATTTTATGGGACAACATAGACTCTATTTCGCTTATTTATAATCTTACTAATATTATAAATGTGAAAGTTTGTGAGAATGTTTGGATGTTTGTTACTCTTTCACGCCAGAACGGCTGGACAGATCTACTTTATATCCCGGAAAATTGCGTAATTCCCGCGGGATAAAGATAAACGAATCCTATGCAGACGAAGTTGCGGGCAACAGCAAGATAAAAAATATGTTTATTTCTTTACTTTAGTAGTATTGGTTTAGTTATTATCACACTCGGGACTTAATCACGTAGTAGCCTACATACATAGATCACGCCTTTACCCCTTACGGGGTAGGCAGAGCCTAAGGTAATGAGACCTGGCCACATTTACCATGGTTGTGGGCGTATAGGTGGAAGGAGAATCAAAATAGTGATGGGCTAGCCGCATCGCCTATAACTAAGTAGTTATTTATTATTATATAAATTACCTTGACGTTTCGGTCGCGATGCAGCGGCCGTAGTCGCGAGTGGACTGAATAATACCTACTAAATTCGCTTAGCACATTTTTTTCTTGATTAGATTATGTGCCGAGTGTGATAATAGTTAAGTCTTTTTTCTGTTAATATGATATTTTGCGAATACTTTACTTCCATGCTGGTCTGGGAGCAAAGAAAAAACATGAAATGTACCAGTTGCTTTTCTTCCCGCGCAGATGGCAAAAGCCCATCGAGGGAATGGGCAAAAACTTAGGAATCATGCTATAGGCGATGTGGCTAGCAACCCATCACTATTTTGATTCCCCTTTCCATCCTTACGCCCACAATCATGCTAAACGTGGCCCTTAGGTCTTGTTACCTTACGCTCTGTCTACCCCAAGGGATAGAGACGTGATTTATGTGTGTATATATACATATATACACATACACAAATCACGTCTATGTCCCTTACGTATATAGGTGGAAAAAGGAATCAAAATACTGATGGGTTGCTAGCCACATCGCCTATAACGTGATTCCTAAGATTTTCGCCCAAACCCTCGATGGCCTTTTAGCATCTGCGCGGGACGAGAAGCAACTAATAGATTCTATGTTTTTTTTTGGTCCTAGACCAGCATCAAGAAATGTCAAAAAGGAAGAAAATATTATAAACCTTATAACTCACCTCAATAGCCAACTCGAAGTCTTTCCTTTCTATCGTGCCACTTTGATTAACATCTGTAACAATAAGATTAACAAACCAGGTGGATTAAAAAACGAATAACAATAACTAAATTCCTCTATTAGGTACAATGTCTTATAAGCAATTACCATGAGACTAAAACCATAAATTATTCACTAAACTGGATTACTTGTGTATTGTAATCGGTTTAACGTCCGAACTTTCGAATCTAGTCCAGATTCATAATTCATCATCTTGGGAGTGCGTCACGGGGTGAAGCACAGCAAACAATTACCAAAATGGTGACCCCTTTTTAATTTCGAATTCGAACTATAAATGGCCTTTGAAAAGTTGAACTTATAGACTACAGGCCCACGTACAAAAATGTGGGTCATATGAACCACCAGGTGACGTATATAGGACGATTTAAGAGCATAAAATAATAAGATTCAGCACTATGCCGTCACTTGTAAGCTGTCCAACTGGGTGCTGGTGAGAATTCAAAAGTGCAACCCTCGATTTTTTCCCCTTGTCGCATGATTTTTGTACGGCGTTGCGGAATAATGGATTAGAAGCTGTATTGAAACAGTATGAAACTGATGCCGTACAAATGGTGCGCCACAAAGTCGGTAAATTTTTTTGATTTTCTGACCATTTCCAGGGTAAATTTGGTCATTTGATTCTGTACGGCATCAGTTTCATACTGTTTCAATACAGCTTCTAATCCATTATTCCGCAACGCCGTACAAAAATCATGCGACAAGGGGAAAAAATCGAGGGTTGCACTTTTGAATTCTCACCAGCACCCAGTTGGACAGCTTACAAGTGACGGCATAGTGCTGAATCTTATTATTTTATGCTCTTATATCGTATTATATACGTCACCTGGTGGTTCATATGACCCACATTTTTTGTACGTGGGCCTGTAGTCTATGAACTTAAAATGACATAAATTAAATTTCTAAACGTCACCGAAAATTACAGCATCCGAAAAATCCGAATAGTAAAGCGCCTCCTGGTTCTATCGAACCCGGATCCACGTCATTCAATACGCATGCTAAACCCCTACACCACCCATGGCAGGTAGCAGGACCTACCTAGGTGTAGGATTTTCCTATGTGATTTTCGGTACACCGAAACTACAGTTTAGAAATTTAATTTCTAACGGTAAACCGTAAAAGTAAACATAAAAAAATCAAGAAGTAAAAATTCTTGATTCATTTGATAGTATTAATTAAACTTTTCTACGACATTAAGCAAGGCACTTACCAAAGAAGACATTAAAAACGTAAAGAAGTTTCTTCCGTCTGAACTCTGAGATGGACATTTTTTATCTGAAACAAAGAAATTTTACCTTCAACTTTGTTTATCGTTACCTCTTCATTTTAAAGTCTTATTACGTTGCAAAATTCAGCAGTTAATTTTCATTAAAAGAACACCTGCCGATCATAACGTCTCAGTCCTTAAAAAACAATATTATATGTGTTCATTTGGAAAGCAATGGGATAATATTTTCAATGTAATAGGTACTATTAATAGGTACGTAACCCATAGCTATTATATCTGGTATCAACTAAAACCACAGTCAGTCATGCCGTATTGAACTGACCGCTCGTTTCGGTCTATCTGATAGAACAATCTAGAACGCTATTGAAAAATACCACAAACTATTATTTCATGCAATCGAGTTCTAGCAATTTGCTGACATTGATCGATTTGTTTTGAAATTGAATGTTATTTCAGTTTTAAAAGCTAATTTCTCGGTGCTTTGTGGACTGACATGAATTGAACGTGACAAGAGGTTTATTTGTTAAAAACGCTTAGATTTTCTGTATCTTAGATATAAAGTAGGTTATCTTCTTTTAGAGTTCAACAAAGATAGAGTTCCCGAGATATCGTAATCAAAATATGCCGGCATAGTCAATCAAATACCTGGTGTGTGCTAAGTTCATGACAAATATTGTATTTACATAATATATTGTTTTTTGTACAAACAAGTTTTATCATGTTTAATTTACGACTGTACGGCTCATAAATGAAAACCTAACCAAAAATAATTCATCGTAGATGATACACGTCCGTCCTCATTTCATAAACTATTTACATCAGTATTTTCAGATTAATCCCTGAGTGTTTGATCCTACAAAAATATCGTGATCGTCCAACATATTTCACGATATCACGCTCAATCTAGATGGATTAATACTGTATCGAAATTTGGAACACAACAAAGGAATAATCCTCCTAATAGTTCAGTCCTCAATTCTGTCTAAAACATTTTCGACAGCGAGCTCTGAAAATACGAAATATTAAATGAATATTTTCAGTCGATATCAATCAGTTTCTGTTGATACTGCAAACGGTCCGGAAAATAGTTACCTACTTTTTTTAAATTCCGCTTTCATTTTTCCTGCTATTTTGGTAGCTGGCGTACAATATAACAGTTAATTATTGTAGGTATCTGAAATTGCATTTTTGTATAAAATTCAAAGGGTTCAAAATACGTAATATATCTAAATATATATAATTGTGACTGACTGACTGACATAGTGATCTATCAACGCACAGCCCAAACCACTGGACGTATCGGGCTGAAATTTGGCATGCAGGTAGATGTTATGACGTAGGCATCCGCTAAAAAAGGATTTTGATCAATTCTACCCCCAAAGGGATAAAATAGGGGATGAAAGTTTGTATGAAACTTTGTCAATTTTAAACCGATCGGGCTGCATAAAGCTACTATGACGTAGGCATCCTCTAAGAACGGATTGCGTAATTTCTGCGGGGTAGCGATAAACGAATTCTATGCAGACGAAGTTGCGGGCAACAGCTAGTTTACTATATGTTAAAAGTAAAACTCTACATTACAGCCTAGTTAACAATGGCTCTGGTTTTTGTAATATAAACGAAGAGGTAATTTTGGAGACATCTTTACAAGAATAAGCACCGGGAGTTTCACAATAATTATAAAGAAAATTCCACTAACATCATTACTTAGGCGTAACAAGGCTGGCTGTAATGTTATTTACCCTCTGGTTCTGAATTAGGACATTCCACAGAAATTGTACTAAGTATTTAGATTTACTGAATGAGAAAAGTTTGTAAATTTTTACGATGTAGCCCAGTAAGCAATGTTTTACATACACACATACATATACCACGTCTTTATCCCCTACGGGGTTGACAGAGGCTAAGGTATCAAAACCTTAATCACGTTTTGATTAAGGGCGTACAGGAAAGGGAAATCAAAATAGTGATGGGTTGCTAGCCGCATCGCCTATAACATGATTCCTATGACTTTCGCCCATTCCCTCGATGGGCTTTTACCATCTGCGCAGGAAGAGAAGCAACTGGTACGTCCTATGTTTTTAATTACGGGCACAAGAGGCATTTCATCTTAGTCCTCTAGGTTGGCAACGCATCTGCAATCCCTCCGGGGTTGCGGGTGTCTATGGGCAGTGGTGATCACTTACCATCAGGTGACCCACTTGCTCGTTTGCCTTAATATTCACATAAAAAAAATAAAAAATAAAAAAAACTAGCAGGTTTTATGTCATTATTTTTCTGTTTACCTTATAAGAAAATAATACGAGTCTTCATAAACAACTAATAATAAAGAGACAGACTTTGTTTGTTCGCATAAAGAAAATTATTGGACCATTGAAACAATTCCTAAAATTCTTTAACTTAGGTACTTCTTAAGCTACACTTACTTTTTATTCCGGACCCGTACAAAGTTACGATAAGTTAGTCTCAAACAATTCTTCTTAGAATACGAAGGTTGTAATTTTATTACGCTCTTCAGTAATCCACTAATTAAGTGATGTCTCAGAATTTATCATGATTCTAAAAACATTTGTTATTCTTGGGATTATTATGGAGCAGTATTGCGCCTGAATTCACTTGAGTCATTTTCTATTATGCAAAAATGACATGATAATGGTGTCATATATCTTATACGCAGAAGTCCAAGGACATCTATACATATAAAATTCAAAGTCCTGACTGACTGACTGACTGACTTAACTATATATCAACGCACAGCCCAAACCACTGGACTTAGAGACTTGAAATTTTGCACATAGATACCTTATACAATGTAGGCATCCACTAAGGTAGGATTTTTGGAAATTCCCACGGGATAAGGAAAAAACGGGAATTATATGTTCGACTCCGAGTGACGCTATCTCAGTAACTATAATAACTAGACTCTTCAAATTTGATACAAAAGTAGGTGATTACAAAACGAAGAAACTAATTTCAGGATTTTTGGAAATTCCCACGGGTTAATCGAGATAATAACCTTCCTTGATGAGTGTATGGGAGCACTAAGAAAGGATTTCCAGAAATTCCCACGAGAACAGGAAAAACGGGGTTTTTCGTTTACTGGTCGTAGAAAGATGAAATTTAGCATTTAGCTTCCTTAGGGAGAGTAAGGGAGCATTAACAAAGGATTTCGTAACATTTTTACGGGAACGGGAAAAATATTTGTTTACAAAGAAATACTGCGGTAGGCATAATATGGCTAGAAAATTGAAATTTGGCACACATATACCTTGAGTATCCTAGAGGTGCACTAAGAAGGTATTTTTCGAAATTCCCACGGGATAGGGAAAAACGGGATTTTTTGTTTTACTGGTCGTAGAAATTGGTAAGAACCTTCCTTGATGAGTGTATGGGAGCACTAAGAAAGGGTTTCCAGAAATTCCCACGAGAACAGGAAAAACGGGGTTTTTCGTTTTACTGGTTATAGAAAGATGAAATTTAGCATTTAGCTTCCTTAGGGAGTGTAAGGAAGCATTAACAAAGGATTTCCTAACATTTTTACGGGAACGGGAAAAACCGGGATTTTACGTTTCCAGACGAAACAGCGGAAGAAAGAGACTTAACATTTATAACGTGTGTTTCTTTAAAGGTTTTAAGTGTACTCCGAAAGCACTCCCCAAAATTTTCACGGGAACGGGAAAAAACTTATTTTTCTCAAACATGCTCGGAAACGTATGCGTTAATGTCCCGATATGAGGACATGAAGTTTCTCGTTTATGGCTCCCTACATTACTTCTTGGCTTAGGCCACAAAAGTTAGTATGAAAATCCATTTTTGTCCGCTGCTCTAATTTTTTAAATTTCTATACTAAAATTAAATTGGCAAAGGAAAAAATTACATACAGCCAACCACCACCACAATCTGTACCTAAGCATAATTGCGACATAAAAAAAAAATCTATGGTACTATATTTATGTGCGGTTAAACATGGTGCTCAAATAGCTGGATCAAATTAGTACATTTAAAAAATAAAAAAGGTGGCAAATCGAAAATCTTTTTTTCTGCTTATGCGTATTTCGTAGTGATTGTTAACAGAAATAAAACAGAAATAAAAATGACTTCTAGTGATGAAAGTGACGGGGAACTTATGAACTGTACTCCGCCTCATTTAAAAGAGGAGGCAAATTTAGCTATGCAAAATATGCTACCGGAAAAAAGTAAAGAGATTTTTCCCTATAATAAACTATGATTTACTTGATTGTCTAGTAGTTATTTTAATTTTAATATTTCCTCACATTGTTTGAGAAAAGCACTATACAAGCTTTGGCCGGAACAGGGATTGCAGGACTCGTTCTATCTGGCCTCGTCTTCGACTCGGCCACCTACCCCAAACTCGTCCAGCAATCCCTTACTTCACGGCCTCTGCAGTAATGTACTATTTTCGTTTTACATCTTAGCGCGTACGAAGTCGCGGGCAAAAGCTATTTGGGGTAGGTATATTTTAGGACAGCCCTTTAGGTTAGGTTAGGTTTGTTTTATAAAAATCCTGTAATATTTACAGTTTCAGAAAAATTAAGGCAGCGGGGCAATGCGGGGGCTTGCTTGCATGCTTGCTTGAGTCCTTGCTTTGCAGCTTGCTTGCCTGCTTGCATGCCTGCTTGCATAGGTTTGGGTGTTCGCTTGCTTGATTGCTAGCTTCTTTGAAATGCTCATGGTTCACGCGTGCGAAGCCGCGGGCAAAAGCTAGTCATTTAATATCACACACACACAAATCACGTCTTTATCCCTTACGGGGTAGACAGAGCCTAAGCTACAGAGCTAAAGGCCACGTTTAGCATGATTGTGGGCGTATAGGTGGAAAAGGGAATCAAGTGATGGGTTGCCAGCCGGAACGCCTTATAAAAGTTATGATTCCTATGCCCATTCCGTCGATGGGGTTTTACCATCTGCGCGGGAAGAGAAGCAACTGTTTCTATAATAAAGAAATAACATGGAATATTCTATGTGTTGGTGGTGGTTCCGATTGTCAATTCGGTTGTTTTTCCGTTGTTTTTTGTTTTGTGTTGTCATTGCTTTGTCAAAGTAAACGTTGACTGGATGAATTGGATTTGACGGGAACGTGACTGTTTTGCATGATTTGACCTCACTATATCGCGGAGTAGCAAAGTAAAGTTATCCATTTATTTTTTGACATGGACCTCGGCAAAGTAGCGCCTGAATCTACAAGGTTCTTAAAAGAATGTCGTCGTGATACTGTCCCTCTCGCACTCACTTTTGCGGGTGGTAGGGCCTTGTGCAAGGTCCGTCCGGATCGCTACCACCATCTTACTCGCTAATCCTGTCGCTAAGTAGCAGTGCTTGCACTGCTGTGTTCCGGTGCGGAGAGTAAGACAGCCGGGGAAATTACGGGCACAAGAGGCATTTCATCTTAATCCTCTAGGTTGGCAACGCATCTGCAATCCCTCCGGGGTTGCGGGTGTCTATGGGCAGTGGTGATCACTTACCATCAGGTGACCCACTTGCTCGTTTGCCTTCCTATTCACATAAAAAAAAAAAAAAAAAAACTCAAATTAATGGCAATTAGTGTGTGCGGAGCGGCACGATTTCGAGTTAGCTCTCTGTTATTATTGTCTCCACGAAGAAAGTCGATATTTCTTTCATGGTAAGCAAAACAACGGTATTTATTGCTAGGACCTAGACTTGTTTGTGCGAACATAACAGTACAAACAAGAAGACAATTGGTAAACTCTTTTGTTATTTTGGGTCAGATGTGCGACAATATTTTGAAGGCTCGCGGATATTTTCACACAACTTTGGCGCTTAGTCACATTCAATATTTGTTTTCGTGATTTTACAAAAACACCAAGATGTTTTTCAAATGTTTCGGTGGCCTTATTTGTTGTTGCACAGTATTTTCGTTTTAGCAAACGTCTGGACTGTGTTATTTTTTTATGAATCCGTTATTGGAAAATGTTTGTATCGTCTGTGTTGTGGTCAATGGAAATGCCAAAGAATCATAAAGATAGACGAATGTTGTTAAAATAAACTTAATACGCGTATAATAATCTGAGGGGTTTTTAACTACAAATTTTTACAAATACAAATTAAACTATTAAATTAAAAAACGAATTAAAGACTAAACTTTATTTTTATATGAATAGGAAGGCAAACGAGCAAGTGTGTCACCTGATGGTAAGTGATCACCACTGCCCATAGACACCCGCAACCCCGGAGGGATTGCAGATGCGTTGCCAACCTAGAGGACTAAGATGAAATGCCTCTTGTGCCCGTAATTTCCCCGGCTGTCTTACTCTCCACACCGGAACACAGCAGTGCAATCACTGCTACTTAGCGGCGGGATTAGCGAGTAAGATGGTGGTAGCGATCCGGACGGACCTTGCACAAGGCCCTACCACCCGCAAATTAAAACTAATCTTAAAATTAAATAATTAAAAAGGAGGGGGCCCCGTGGCATAGTTCCACAGACGCTGGCAGCATTCCCCCTTTGGACAGCGATACTAATACGCTGTCCAAGGAAGCTGCCAGCTCTGCGGGCACCCGTAGCGTCTATTAGCCTCTTCGAAATAT
This sequence comes from Pandemis corylana, assembly GCA_949127965.1. Classification (NCBI taxonomy): domain Eukaryota; kingdom Metazoa; phylum Arthropoda; class Insecta; order Lepidoptera; family Tortricidae; genus Pandemis; species Pandemis corylana. The sequence goes on along the minus strand of OX421859.1, from coordinate 3,258,067 downwards.
CTTTGAAGAGGCTAATAGCGCTAGGACCCCACGGACCAAGGGTGTCAACACCGAAAGGGACAAAGTTATATTCGGTGCTGAGACCCCTATATTTGTTTATCTTGCCTGATTCGGCCGCTTCTGCAGCCGCGCCTGCTCTACTTTCTTTCTAAATAACAATTCAATATTACAGGAGGCTTATTTTAATTTAATTTGAAGCATCTGAGCAAACGCTTTAACAAAACTAGAGAAGGTTAAGTATACTTTGAAAAATTAATTGAAAATTTCCCACCAAACCCCAACCACGTAAGCTTCCTAATCCTAAACCAACAACATTTACCTAATACCTACTAAATCTGCTTACCATTCGTAAGTCCATCTTAAGTCTCCCTTTAATCAATTAAGCGACCCCCGATTATGCACACCTGGCTACAGGGCTACTTCGGGCCCTTTGCGGCAATAAGGTGCCCAGTGTTTGATAATTGGCCAATTCCAAGTATTTGTATATCAAGGGCTCGGAAGTGCCTCGCCAAGTTGTAAAAAACAGAGTGAGCCCCATGCAAAATGAAAGTGCACCTTTTTGTAAAAAGTTATATTCTTTTCTTTAGTAACGTACATACACATACATATACAAATCACGTCTTTATCCCTTACGGGGTAGACAGAGCCTAAGGTGAAAAGACCTAAAAGCCACATTTAGCATGATTGTGGGGCTAGGTGTAGATGGAAAATGGACTCAAAATAGTAATGGGTTGCTAGCCATATCATCGCCTATAACATCCTATGATTTTTGCCCATTCCCTCGATGGGCTTTTACCATCTGCCCGGGAAGAGTAGCAACTGGCACATTCTATGTTTTTTCTTTACTCCCAGACCAGCATGGAAGTAACGTAATATTTCATACATCGATAAGACCGCATATTGTCTACCTTGTTTTTTGTTTCTGTAATGTTTTGTTCTGCTTTGTGATGTTCAATAAAGAGTATTTGTAATGTATTGTATTGTACATCATCATCAGTTTATACAACATTCCCTCGATGGGCTTTTACCATCGTGCGCGGGAAGAGAAGCAACTACTAAATTCTGTTTTTTTACCAGCATGGAAGAAACATGTGACGTGTCTTTACAATAGGCTTGAAACTGTCGAAAGAAATTGTCTTCCACAAAAGAGCATAATGGAGTCAGCGTCCAAAATGGCCAGATATATCGGGTTTTAAGCCCTAGACATATAACTTTGTTCTGACACTCTTGACCACTCGATACATATATCTGACGGCGACTATTCATTCCGTCCCAAAAATATAAGGTACTGGGATCCGAAACAAATATTTTGTGTAGGCTTCCGTAACGGGGTTTATCTACCATGAATGAAACAGATATCCTTTTCGCCATATTTTCCATAAATATAAATGAGATTTTGCAGAAAAGTCGAGAGTAAATTGTTTGCGAGAATATTTATGAAGTGAACCTTGTGGGTTGCTTTTTAGCTGAAATTGAACGCAGATGTGGGACTCCGACGATCGGTCGTGCGCGACGTTATTTTGGATAAAGGCAAGATATGTAACTCGCCTGTTAAGATGTACTGTGTCTTGTTAAATAATCTATATCTATACTAATATTATAAAGAGGAAAAATTTGTTTGTTTGTTTGTTTGTTTGCATTGAATAGGCTCCGAAACTACTGGACCGATTTCAAAAATTCTTTTGCCGTTAGAAAGCTACATTATCACTGAGTGACATAGGCTACTTTTACCGCGGGAAAATACCTTTTCCTACGGGAAAATTAATTTCTCGCGGGCAAAGCTGCGGACGGAAGGCTATATTATACACAGTTACCATTAGATATATCGAATGTTGCACTCAAAGCTTTCATAATAATAGATTAATGCCGAGGCCTGGGAAATAGCCAATTGCTGGATGAGTAACTTGTTTAAAAACACGAACCTCAGGTGAATGTTTTTTAAAGTTACGAATCCAGCAATTTCTCTTCCAGCTGAGACAGATACAAAGTTAAAACGTTAAACTCGAACAAAACGCGCACTCCTCGGCCATCGACTTGGCTATATGGCATTGTTGTTCATTATTCCATAGTCTCTTAGACTTAAAAATGTTTTAAAAACAAATGAAAAACAGTCCAGCAATCCGATTTATGGTCATAAAATCGCGCCTGCAATGTAGTTCGGCCGAACAAGGCCTTTCGTGGTCTGTTACTTAGAATATTCGACATTTACGACAATGTTAGAGAAAATGTAATTCTTTAATCTAAAAATTGTATTTTGATTTTCCTCTCCGCATACGCTCATAATTAGTATGCTAAATGTGGTGTTTAGGTCTTCTTATCTTAAGTTCTGTCTACCCTGTAAGAGACAAAGAAGTGATTTATCATTAGGTAATCCATAGTTTAATATGTGATAAAAATGCTGATTTCTAACTTTGTACAGAAAATAATACTCCCTGTATCAATTAATATTTAATCATAGACCCTATCCTTTGCCTAAGATACAGGGTACTTTCGTATCCTAGTTTAGGCATTTAATTTAATTACTCTACGCACAGTTTATAACATACTTTCGTTGTAAGCGCAGGCGCACTTGTTTTATGTCGAGTCATTAGTTTAGTTCTTAACTTTGTTGTGAACTTACTAATACATAGATAGACATAATATAGTGCTTACTAACCATTTATAATTTATTTGTACAATTGATTATTTTAATAAATAATTTGAATTTGATTTTGATTTGATTTGATTTATGTATGTATTCCATGTATAAACTAAAAAAATCTCGCTTTACGTGTAAAGAGGGTGCCTACCTCAAATGTGATTATTGTGTAAATTTTTGCCAAATTACAGCTTTCTATTACAATGAAACTGAGCTGCGCCGCCGACAGACATACAGAGAAAAGACATGCCAAAAATATGTAAGTTTCCACCATTTGACGGACCACCTACGGAGTCCAAAGAACGCGTTCATCCACCGAATTCTATTTCCCAATCATAATTAGGCTCCCATCCGATTTGCTGACTAATTAATGCTTTGGTTTATACAATCCAGCGTTCATTGAACACCTTATCGAACAAATGACACCGAAATTGCTCGCAAAATACCTACACGTCCCCGTCCGTATAATATATGTAAGCAATCAAGTCAGTAATTAGTACGTTTTGTGATAGTCTAATTATACTATGTACGTAACATTCGCTTTGTTTGAATTATATACTCATTTAGGGCCCAACAGAGGACCGGGGGCGGGAGGCAGTGTGTATTTATGCGGATAAAATGTGAAATGGCAAAGCCGGCTGTGTTTAAACATATTTTTGCTTGGGAACTGCGCACTTGTTTTGTTAAAAAGGTTTTTTTTTAATTAATTTAGTTGGTCCCGTACCAAATTCTAAGGATCTAAGACAGCCAGAAGTTCACCGTTGCTGTTGATTCTACGGCAATTTATACGGAACATACGTAAAGTACATAAATCACATCTTTATCCCTGACGGAGTAGACAAGGCCTAAGGTAACAAGACCTGAAGGCCACGTTTTGCATGATTGTGGGCGTAAAAGTGGAAATGGGAAAAAACAGTTATGGGTTGCTAGCCGCATCACCTTTATAATGATGATTTACTTTTGATTGCGTTGACATACAAGTTACATTTCACGTAACTTTAAGAGATTGCAGACTTGAGTATTTGATGATCAATTTCAGCTTGATACCATCACGCATTCCTGTGAAAAAGAGTCTTGAAAGATGGACGGACGGACAACAAACTAAACCTATAAGGATTCCATATTCGTCGATTGAGGTACGAAACCCAAACTAAACTAAGTCCTACTTAGTACCTACTTGCATTGTCATCCGTCCTACACATATGTACCAAATTTCAAGTCAAACGGATCAACCAATGAAGAGTTCCCTCCTGCAGAGCCGCCTCCAGCCCTTGCCCGGCCGGAATACCACAATTCTACTACCAGATTAAATGTCATTCAACTTACACAAGTACGCAAAATTTCAGCTCAATGGGTTGAAGATATCTGATTCAAAAGTTGCAAGATTCCACCCGGAAATGAATATATACATTGCAAGTCAAATAAAAGCTTGTGAAATAGGTCAAAGACCGTCATTACTTTAAATACAGTAGGCTTATTACCTAACTCGCTCGCAATCGCCATCGTGTTCATTTTGACAGTTCATGTATGGGCTGACAATTGGCATCGGAATCAGCCAGCTGTCACATTCATACAAGAACTGTCAAAATGAACACGATGGCGATTGCGAGCGAGTTAGGTAATAAGCCTACAGGTCTTTGTTTCAACCTCCAGCAATTTCGCGTAGCTTCGGGAGACATTCCTTGCCGCTTCGTCTTACTTGTCTCATATGACGCGACTACAGATGAAACGTAACTAACCACAACTAACGACGGCTCTAGAACCGAAAGAACTCTTCAACAGTTAAACTTACAGCCACAAAACCAAAGTTTCGCGCTGACTAAAGAGTTAAAATTACCCTAACCTCATTATCCGCGTCTCACATAATAATATGCAAATTTATGGAGGTCTGAAATATTATAAACTTTTCCCACGAGGCCACATCTCCATGATTTTGCATTATAATTCCCACTGCGTTCATTTCACGCATCTCAAAGGATTTTTTACCATCAATAAGCGTGAGGTGTACCAAGTAAATGTAACGACAACAATCTAATGAATCAAGAATTTTACTTCGTGATTTTTGTATTTATTTTTATGGTTTTTAGCCACATCATTCAAACAGATGGCGGTTGGCGACAAAAATTCGCTTAAGTAAAAAAGTCACGTGACAGCTGCAGCTGTGACTATGTTTTTTTGTTTTGCCTTGGAAACAGAGCCCAAGTCTTTTTACGGAGATGAAATAGTACATTACCCGAGGGTAGTGAAATAAAGAATGTCTTTCGAAAAGGAGTACCCGAAACCGACGAGCATGTATGAAGAGATTGATGGCTGTGGATGAAGCGAAAGAAGTATGTCAGGATCGTAGCAAGTGGAACAAAGTAGTCTCTGCCTACCCCTGTGGGAAAGAGGCGTGACGGTATGTATGTATGTATGTACCTTGAAAAGGGTTTGTCCGAACTTGTCGCACGAGCCAAAGCCGAGGATGATAAACATGCGACCAGAGTCTTTCGTTGCTTTTCTGCCCGAGTTGTGTACACAATTTTACGTTTCCCCCTGGCAAGTGGAGATTTCAGCCTGCGTAGCGGGCGGTAAATTGCCACTTACGGCTCGGGGTGACGTAAAAAATTTACTAGGTACTAATCCCTGCGGTTATCAGTCCTGCGATTCTACCAAAAAGAGAAAAGTTACTTTTTCGTTCTCCAACGGCTTTTGTAAGAGTTTTTCTTTAAGTTAATCGTCGCCCGTGTCAGGTTAAGCCGGGACAGAATGACTTTTTGAGTAGAAGCGATAATAGATCAATTAGATTGTTGACTGTGGTTGAAGAACACTTGGATATAAGTACTGACTGATTCATGTTTTGTTGCTAAGGAAATGACTCACGATATTTTGAAAATCTGGTGCATCTGGAAACAATACAGTTTAATTCATTGTGATAATGACCCTTCCGGTTATTTTAAATTCGTAAAATAATTTTTCACTTTTCACATACGATTTTTTTTTATAATTTGAATTTTTTTATCACATTCACTTTCAATAGTCGGATTAACTATAAACTTGATACGCATGCGTAGATTTAACAACAATGCACGTACAGTCAACTCAGAATTTAAAAGCACATCACTCAAAAGTAGGTACTCGAAAAAGTTGAAACACCGAAGTAAATTTTAAAGATTCATGAAGGAATTGAAGAATATCAAATGATCCTAAATTTATCTTAATAGCAGTGCACAATTTTTTTACAATTTCAAAAATTGGGCACCGATTATCAACTGTGTTAAAAATGCTGTAAAAAACTTATTAATATTTTTAACTTGACTTTAGTCCCATCGGCCCTGATCCCCGGTATCCGGGTGAGCCTCACTCGAGTGCGAGTGAATCCATTACATTGGTACGGAAGCGGAGTTCCCGCTCGGTTCGTTAGATCTTCTGGGGAATTTGTCTTAAATGTGATAAAGAGCGTTCTTCAATTCTATTTCTACCAACGTTGAAGGTAAATTTTCGGTGCTTTGTATGTCGCGTTTCGGGTTACATTTTTTATTATCATTCATCATCATAATTTATCCCTTTAATCCTTTATTCATACAAAATTGATGTTTTTTTAACGGCAAGACTTAACGAACCCTGGCATACAGCCATACATTACATTCTGGTAGAAATAGTTTTATTTTATTGGTAACACTCTTCCCTCAAACTTCATCTATCAACACAATACAATGTCAAAGTAGTGAAAAATTCGTGAAAAACGATGTGTTGCCGATGTGTTTGTTCTCAGTTACGTAAAAATATTTATTATTATTGTATGTATAAATTATTAAGCATATAATTTACTATTTTAACATGATTTTTGAAATACGCGGTATTTGTTTCAAAATAAACGACGAAAAAAAGGGGAATAGTACACTTTTTTTAACTTATGACTATGTGTACCAAATATCCCCGCCTCAATAATGTCCTACTAGTGTCAAACCCAATAAGCACCGACTTCGAACAAATCGCATACCGAAATGTATTTTGATATGTGATTTCTATGTTTATTTTTCACTTTGTAGCGGTTATTTTTTGAAGGCGGTTTATTTTTTTCAATATTTTAGACTAGTTCACATAAATACTGTGGTACTGCATGTTGCTATTTCACTTGTATTGTGGCACGCAAACTCTATACTACACCGAAGTAATCAAACTAATGTTTAACAACATGCTGTATAGTTATTGATGCGTTACATTGTAGCCGCTATAAAATCAAAACGGTGGGAAAATACACCTGTTTAAAATAACACATGAAACCAATTGTTCTTTTCATGTTCCCCGTCGACAAGTCGTGGCATTGTTGCCATATGCCGCTTGTTAATAAATTATTTGGGTTACACTTGAAGTAAGTGTTCAAATTCTATTTAATTTTTAATAATTTATTTTTGTAAAACTGTTTGACCCACTTTTTTGTACCGGATACACAATTTTTATGCAATAAAGTGACGAGCAACATATACATACATAAATCACGTCTTTATCCCTTAAGGTAACAAGACCTTAAGTACACGTTTAGCATGATTGGGGAATCAAAATAGCGGTGGGTTGCTAGCCGCACCTATAAAATTATTCCTATTTTCGTCCATTCCCTCGATGGTCTTTTACCATCTGCGCGGGAAGAGAAGCAACTAGTACATTCTATGTTTTTCCTTTGCTCCCAGACCAGCATGGAAGACAGATGTTTTAGCGATACAAACCGACCTTGCACTAGGTCTTACCACCCGTGAACACAAAACTTGTTTTCTTTTCAATTGAATTTGTAACTGCCATCCTTTGCATAATTTAGTTTCATGAATAACACGATCACGAAGATAACTGAAAAACATGTCATATTTATCAATCTTACCTCTCAGTCTATTTACAGGAGAAAAAAACACCGAAATGACAACAAGAACCGAAACAACTTTATAACTTGGCACTTAGTATCAAATCCAGTGTTGCCACTTTCAGAACGCTAAGCTAGATGGATGTGTGATGGAGGCTTAACGAAGCCGGTTTAGCCGCAGTTCGAGGTGAATTCGCGCGCTGTTTTCAAAGTTTTTTTTTATACAACTGAAAAGGCAATGGAATAAATGTGTCGCCTGATGATCAGTAATCACCGCTCCATGTACCTAGATGGCTGTAAAACTAGAGTGCATTTGCTAGTTTCTAAGGTGTGTATATTATTGAATCAGGCGTTACTTTGCGGAGGTCCATTTTAATGAACAAAAAATATTTACCTTGCTACTCCGCTACTCAACGCTAGGCTTTGTTTAAGTAGCGGAGTAGCAAGGTAAATATTTTTTGTTCATTTAGAAGGTGTGGTTAATCTCGAGAGAAATTTTTAATCATGGATGTACGTAGAAACCTGATATACCAGTAGGTTCGTTTATATTTGCCTACCTAGCTGATTAAGGAGTTTAAAAGTATTTTAAAAGTAATAGCGGTTACCTGGGTAATTTTATAAAAAAAGTGCTGAAGTTTTACAAAGAAAGTGAAAATGAGTGTTCAAAATATTTCATTCCATTTACCAATATTTTAAGAATACTTTTTTGCCTTTTAACACGTTCAATGCGGCTCTGAATATTAAAAACTATCCACAAATGCGGTACGTATCAAATTTGACTCATTACTGACTAGCCATTCCTACGTTACGGGTCACTTTCAATACGTAACTAGACCTACCTTCACGGGTCGGTATTTTTTTCGAGAACTTATATTCATAGGTGTTTATTGCTAAAATGGAATGTTATTAAACCAAACTACACCCTATTCTCATAGCACAAGGGTCTTAAGCATAGTTTCTGAGTTAATAGGTATCAAAGTTACGTATTGAATTTGATTCGTATAGCACAGGAGTATCTACATTTGCCAATTTTACGAGTTAAAATTGATTCGTACCGCACCTATTTATTTTTTATCGATAAATGAATAGGGAAGTGAAATTAAACAAATATATATCGACTGTCGATAGTTACACGTTAGACTGTCGTAGTGTGGTCACGAGTTAACTACGGTTATACGGTTGCTGCAATGTGGCCGAAACGTCGAGGTAAATATAAATATAAATTGCGTGATAATTCCCGTTTAGTATTGTACTCGTAATTATGCGTGAAAATCAGGAAAGTTTAAAACAGTACCTAAGTAAAAAAAAAGTTATTTCTAAAAAAATACAGAAGTATTTAAAAAACATAATTAGGCGACAATGACATTAGAGTTTTGGTGAAATTTATTAAAACATTGTAGGCACATAGGTTTTTCGCATTCGACACAAATTGTATTTACTTGTTTGGCCTGCACTATTTTCTATTCGCCAAAACAAATGGCGGTACGTATTATAACTAATACGTATAGCACTGAAGTAAAACCATAAAAGTTGATACGTATAGCACTGAAGTGAAATTATTATGATCCAGTGCGTTAGTATTAAAAATGATTCGTACTTTTAAAACAGTATTTTCAAGTACTACTTGACAAATGATGCCCAAACATATATTTGTCTCTTTCAGGTTTTAAAGTTTGTGGTTTTTATGGCTCCCGCAAGTTGGGACAGGTAGAGGTTAATCGCTTCCGCACCGACGCAAACTACGCGATCGCTTATTTTTGAGACGTATAGCACTTAACGTGTTAAAACCAATAGTAACTACTATTAAATTAAAATAACTAAATAAACTTTAAAATTAATTATATAAATCTGGCCTCTTGGCCCACCTCTCTTGTACCTACTATTAATTTTAAAGTTTATTTAGTTATTTTAATTTAATAGTAGTTTTAGTTTTGTTTACATTTTAGGTACCTATCTATTTTTACTCTGATGGTAGTGATGTGGTTAATTTGGCAAATAGCAGGACGCTACATTTATGTCATAGTAACTACTCGATATAAAAAATGTATATACCTGTATTCAAATTTTACCAAGTTCCGTGGATTGATCTGAGACAGTTCGGGCCTACATTGACTGCCAATATGACCGGTGTCCATTTTAATTATGTTGACAGCTTAACCAAGCTAACACTTCATGCATAAAACCATCCAGCAGCGATACTTCCGCCACGTTTATTAAAATGATACGCACATTCCGTTAAACAACTAGGCGAGCGCTATTCCATTCATAAATGCTAGCGAATATAGGACGGCTTTATGCATAATTTAACAAAGGCAACCAAAATAGGCTCTTTTGTGTTTACCCCAGATTGTGTTAATTGATGTACTGACGGCGCACTTTTGCCGATAATTATGGTTCAGTTTCGCATATCATCATGAAACTGCGTGATTTGGTACGGATTGTAATTTGTCCTGGAAATTAATTGGGGAGTAATTATCGATACATTACGAATGTGCGTACTCGAAAAACCTTCAGAATTCAGATTAAATCAGCTTTCTAAAAAAATCAACTGAATTGGTCCATTTGTTAAAGACATGCGACGCCTCAAATGATTTATTAATGAAAAAAATACAAAACGGTATTAAAAACAAATGAAACTATGATTAAATTAAAAACAAATTAAAAACGAAACCAAAATTAATCTTAAAATAAAATTATTATAAAAGTATTCAAAATTCAAATTCAAATTATCTTTATTTCGCATAAAATGTGGTGTATTACAATGAACTCAATCGGTTAAAGATATCTGCTTCAAAATTAAGTGACAAGATTACACATACATACATACGCACATCACTACATAGTATAAAACGAAGTCGCTTTCCCTGTCCCTATGTATGCTTATATCTTCAAAACTACACGACGGATTTTGATGCGGTTTTTTTTAATAGATAAGAGTGATTCAAGAGGAAGGTTTTTATGTATAATTCTACGCAGACGAAGTCGCGGGCGGAAGCTAGTACAAAATAATGGTTTATTGGTGTGAACTACCCATATTCGTAATGTCCTGATTTTTTATAACAAGTACTAAATACTAAGGCACCAGTGGCGTGGCGTATATCAGAAGGCAAGCCGAAGGGAATTTAACTAGCCTTTTCCTCTAATTCGGCACAATAAAAGTTCCCAACTGCCTTAAAATAGGCAAGCCGGTGGAAATCGAGTTCTATGGACGCCACGCCACTGCAAGGCGCCGAGTCCCAGCTTCGAGATTTAGCATTTAATTTTAGCGTATTTGAAGTTCTATTTTGTTTAGCAATTTGTACTGCTTGTAGTACATTAGGCATTTATTCTTTCTTTTTATTTGTACTCCAGGATTTAAGAGGATTATATTCGAATACCTGCTACTACCCAACCCACAACATCTGTTATTAAAAACCATTTTACTACGTATTATTAACGCAACACAGAAAACGTTTTATCGGATCAATAAATACCGTGAAAAGTAAAATATCGGGTTAATTTTTCAGACAACTTGTATGGCATAATATGTATTGTTAAATAAATTGTGCCCAATATTATCTACCAGCTCTCTTCGCAGGTGGTAAAAGCCCATCGAGAAAATGGGCGAGAATCTTAGGAATCATGTTATAGACGATATGGCTAGCAACCCATTACTAATTTGATTCCCCTTTCCACCACGCCCACAGTCATGGTAAACGTGGCCTTTAGGTCTTGTTACCTTGCTCTGTCTACCTCGTCTGTATACCTTACGGGGTGATTTATGTATGTGTGTATATACTGCATGAAGTACATTCAGCATTGTGGATTATACACAGATGACCAAAAATAACAGATCACTTTTCATGTAAAGTTCTATGGAAAGCGACTCGTTATTTTTGCTCGTGAGTATAATTTCAACACCTGCTATTATCCGCCATGATACCTGTTATTAAAAAAAAATACTACACATTTTCAACGTAACATAGAAAACGTTTTATCGGATCGATATAATAGGCAAATTGTCGGTGTGTAAGTTTGTGGCAAGTTCGACACGCCACGTAACAAGGAAACTTTTCTTGTTTATGGAAATTTCGGTATAATATGTACACTTTGTAATATTACAAACTTGTTAAAGAAATTGTGCCTAGTATTGTATAGTACAGTTGCTGATGGTAAAAGCACATCGAGGGAATGGGCGAAAATCTTAAGAATCATGTTATGGGCGATGCGGCTAGCAACCTATCATAGGTCTTGTTACCTGTATGTGTCTACTCCGTCAGGGATAAAGACGTGCTTTATGTATGTATGTATGTATGTATTAATATTTCCTTGCAACTGTAGTGCTTACACCAATTTTTATCACATCATGTTTATTGCTAAAACATGATTTATGATTAGATAGACTTTAATTGAGTGTAGGAAAGGTATATTGTTCTTCCTGTGAACTCAAAAGGTATTTAGGTATTTTAAATATTAGTATTCGCATTTTTACAAAAAAATTACATACATACATAAATCGCGTCTTTATTCCTTACGGGGTAGACAGAGCCCAAGTTAACAAGACCTAGAGGCCACGTTAAGCATAGATAACGTATAAAGGTGGAAAGGGGAATCAAAATAGTGATGGGTTGCTAGCCGCATCGCCTATAAAATCCTATGAATTTTAAATTATGAGGCAAAAACGACCCGAGAATTTTTTCAAAAGAATGCGTAATGTAATTATTTTTATATATTTAGGACTTTGACTGTAGTATTCAAATCCTTATCCGAAATAATATTATAAAAATTAAATATTTTCCTTCTCAACATATATGTATTATTTTAATCTTCAGCGATATGTAGAAGTAAATTTATTTAAGATTAAATCCGAGTATGATAGCAGTCATGATTTTCCCTTTCATTTTGTTTAATTCGATACCCGAACAATATAGTATATTACTTCATAAGATCAATCTATTGATAAACATAATGCCCTTAGTTGTCACGCCGTCCCATCGCCGAAGGTTCCTGCTTCTTATCAGAGGAGACAATCTTATTCACAACTGTATGCAAAATATCAAGGCGTAAGGATAAGAGATCCGACTATACTCAGTAAAGGACTACTTTTATCCCCGCTATTCCTACGATGAGAGAATTCTAAAAATATTTACCTTGCTACTCCGCTACTCACGTGCAAGAAAACCAAGCCTGTGTGAAATATACATGTTTTTCATACAATCCCTCCTCTACTACTGCCAATAAAACACATATAAATCCCACAAACTTAATTATCCCTCACACCACACAAACACTGACGCGTTTCGAGCCCTCTACGGGATCATTATCAGTCGTACGACGTTGGTTTGCATGTGTAACAGTTTTGCTCATTAAACTTTGATAATGCCGCGGGGGAGTAGTTTTTAGATTTATTTTAGTTTTACATGCTTATATACATATATAATACATAAATCACGTCTGTATTCCTTACGGGGTAGACAGAACCTAAGGTAACAAGACCTAAAGGCCACGTTTAGCACAATTGTGGGCGTATAGGTGGAAAGGGGAATCAAAATAGTGATGGGTTGCTAGTAGCATCGCCTATAACATGATCCCTATTTTCGTCCATTCCCTCGATGGGCTTTTACCATCTGCGCGGGAAGAGAAGCAACTGGTGCATTCTATGTTTTTCCTTTATTTTAGTTTTAGTTTAATTAATTTATCTTATAATATATTTTTATTTTTGTAATTAATTAATTACACATTAAGTCTTTAAGTGTTTTGTAACTAAAAATAAATTTTACCGTCCAATAATTATGTCAAACAAAGCAAACGGCTTTATCATAGTTATTAATCGACAACTAACGTTTAGCCGAGCAGTTTTCAAACACATTTCGTATGCAAATAAGGCACCCTTTGTGAATTTACAAGCATCCACTATCGGTACTTTCGACCCGTTGCCCGGAGTTTAGCAAAAAGTGAACAAAGAACAACTAGGTATACAATAGTTTGTCCTGAAACAATGAATCTTTTGGGATTTAAAAGGCCTTTGTTAGCTTGACACAGGTTGAGCACAATGGTCCTGTAAACCTTGGGATAATCAGAAGTTTTGCCAAGTTTTATTTAGTTAACTGGATGTACGGTTACTGAAAAACAGAGGCTGCCAGGAGAATGCGATTTTAGTTTGATATTTCAACTCGCTGTGTTATGTTTATTAGTTCAAGTGTTCTTATACCTTTTAAAACATTCTATTTCAGGTAGATACCCGGATTTTGAAAAAAATCCTATCATTCCGAATTTGTTTTTTTTTGTATTGTAAAATTTCAGTTTGCATATAAAACAAAAATTTATTATAAAAAATTCAAATCAAAAAAATAATTTGACTAGATTTTTAAAAATGAATAATAAAGAAACTGCACGCGTTGATATCTTTTGAATAAGATTCGCAATGGGGAATTGTTTTTCAGCGTAATGGATAAAAAATAAACAATTTAATAAACAGTTAATTAAAACTGGCATTATTATACGCTTCTAAAATAAATTAAATATTTAACACGCTACTTTTTAATATATTTTCAACAGTTAAAATCTCGTATTCGTCCAGGTTCGAGACAGTCACAATGTCACAGTCACGGCTAAAAAAGCACTATCTTTTAATTAAAACTAAATTTATTTCACACTTTTTTCATTCCAAAATTAAAGCAACAAGACCCGGAATGTAATAAGGAGGACGGAAATATTTCACTTAATTAAACATTCAGGGAGTGCAAGCAAATGTTTCGAATTTCCAGACTCCGGATAACGAATTTCACTGTTTTAATTCGGACCGGAATAGCACTCTTAAATAACGGTTTTCAATTTGAACTTAGATCCCCAATCCGCCAATCAGATGAGTCTGCCGGGAGATGCAAGCTTTTTAGTTTTATAAGCCGTCACAAAAAAACATAGGTAAGTATAAACACAGCCCTGCTTTAATTTAGGTATTTAAAAAAATACAAATAATATTTTTCCTAAATGTAAAATTATATTTATTCTTTAAAACTGCACTTTTTTATGCATCACTTTATTTGCAACTGCACAAATACTAAAGTTTCAATATCTGCTAAATAGTGAAATTAGAAACAGATCAATTGGAAAATTGTCAATAAATACTGTTTGAAACCTCCATTTAATTAAGTGCTATATCAAAGCAATACTAGAAACTGGAGCGCACTATACAACCCTTATAGAGGCTCAACGGCATTCAGTACAAACGCGTTTCGCATAGTAATGGCGCAAAATTAGCTAATACATCACTGTTAGCGAGCGATGCGACCTTTATATGGCTTATGTGCTGAAATGAATGAAAGATCCAGGATTTGAATGAGTAAACTTTTATTAAAGATCTTGACTTATTGTAGAGCCCTATAAATATTCGTATTTATATTGAATACAAACATAATGGAGTAGACAGAACCTAAGGTACCAAGACAAAGGCATTTTTATCACGACCAGTATTGACAGACTAAGTATATTGCAGTCAATTTTTGCATTTTTAGTTACAAAATGTAAGCTGATATTTTTATCTTTGTTTCTGTTGGTCTGAATGATGAGAAACATTTCCTAAGTCTCACTCACTACCATAATTTTAAATGCAGGAACGCAATTTCGAATCGTATTCCTTCTCTCAACAATAAATTCCTCGGTACACTACGTTCCAATCGCTTTCAAGTCTGTAAATCAAAGGCTTTTCGAGTACTATTCAAAATGCAGCATTCGATGCAGCGTCCAATTAGAACGAGCTCTCGGACAATTGCTATATAACGCTGAATAAAGAGCGAACTAACTCCAATATATAGCTTCACAAATCTCTAGTATGACTCGGATTAATAACTCGAATTCTTATACGCTTCAAACTGAAAGCTTTTGAATCAGAGTTCAATTATCAAGAAAAGTCGGACATTTGATATATTCAAGTGAAATCGAAGCAAAATCTGAAGGTTTTATTTAATTGACTCTATGGGTTTTAGATAATTACGCAGTTACAATTTGAAACTCCGTTTGATGTAAAGCAGCGTATAATTAATACAAGCAATAGAACAATCAATACGAGCCAAACAACGACTTCAAATGTCTATTAAGCCAATGTCAAACATCAAATTAACAACTACGTTAGACATTGATTAGGTAATAATGTTGCCTATTTAATTGACATTTATCGACAGTAATTTACACAAATAATAAACCGAGAGCTATCGGAAATATTCAAGGTTTAGGCATGAGTTTGAGTGACATAATTACGTTATATAAAAAAAAATGTTTTTATTTCAGATTATAAACGTATACGTATTACGTATACGTATTTAAGAATTATAAGACAAGTCGGACTTTAATTATAAAGGTGTTCGAAAATCCATTGGTAACGGGACATTACAACACATTGACAACACACGTAAGGAAGATTCGGCACAAGTGCCTTTTCGGACAGGTCGCTTATAAATTGTAGCACGTCCGATTTCAGATTCAAAGGGTGTCCGAGAATCGGAAGGTGCGGCTTTTGTACTGAATTTTAAGATAACGATTTGGAAACGTGTTACATTTTGTAACGTGAAGAAACTTTACAGGCGTTCAAGTAATGTATCGTAATGAAATGCTGAAAGAGATCTCCCTTTGGGGAAATCTCCTCTTTTTTATGTTATACTCTTTGACTACTGTTGTAGTTTTTATAAGTTTGACAAAGATCCATAAATGCGTACAAATCGTTACTTATATGAACAAAAATTGTTTAAATGGATCAAAAATGTGTCTGTATTTTTCGAAACTGGTAAAGATTTCCCGGTAAAAAATTTTGTAACTTGAATATTTTCGTTTCGTTTTTTTTCTTTTCCTGCTCAACGAGACGTCTGTAGATTAAACTACTTTGAACTAGGATAGTATTTTTATTCCGTATTTCTGTTTCAAGTATCTGCTTTTAAATTGAAAGTTATTGCCTTTTACAAACTAGAACGAGCGCGGTAGCGGAGGGCAAATATTTATTTTACCAACGACTCAATAGCACGAATGGTTACTAGTATTTTTAACTCCACCGTCAGACCAGAGTGGTGCTTTTCTGCTCGGTGTTTCTCTATATTACTGGTTTTAAAAGTGGATGAAACTGAAGATAGAAAAATTTTAAAGATTTAAAAATTCAACACAGAGCCTAAGGTTGCAAGACCTATGCTACGATTGGCACGATTGTGGGCGTATAAATGGCAAAAAATGGAATCAAAATTATGACGGGTTGCTAGCCGCATCGCCTATAATATGATTCCTATGATTTTCGCCCATTCCCTCGATGGGCTTTTAACTGGTACATTCTATGTTTTTATTTGCTATCAGACCAGCATGGAAGTAGGCCCTAGGCTCTGTCTACCCCGTAAGGGATAAATACTTGATTTGTGTATGTATGTTTGTATGTATAAATTCAAACTTTAAACTATGAACTTAGCAATGCGGGCAGATACACTGAGAAAAAACTTGATGTCATAAGAAAAACTTACATTTAAAATCTGAGACGTCAGGAGAATGTAAGAGTCTTTTTCTAATAAGGTGACAAATTTTATTTTATTATCAATAATCCATGTTAAAGGTTTTTTTTAATATTATAAAATTTAATTTAATATTATAATAACGTTGTTGCTCGCGTTTTTTTCCGTGCAGAATTAAAAAATATAACCTATATTCAACAGGAGTATGTAGAATTTTAATGGTGAAGGAAGTTGTCAAATCGTTCCAGTAGTTTCGGAGTCTATTCAATGCAAACAAACAAATCTTTCCTCTTTATAATATTCGTCTAGAAGTGTAAATAAGCGTGCGAAGGTGTCAGGAAAACTTCCTCCAACAGTGAAGTTATTGGAGTTGCCTACTTTACTGCTAGATACAAAATAATATCGCACTATCCCAATTGTGTCAGATGTCAGATTCACTCCACTGCTCAATCTGTCATCAAGCCTTAGTTGGTCATAATGTGGCGCAAGAAAAAAGAGGAAACAGTTTTGTATTATTTTCTTACATTCCTGGTGGAAATCGAACTACACCGTAAGAGCTGTATTTTTTGTGATTTAGAAACACAAAAGTCAGTCAGGTTTTGATTCGTTACACTTAGCGAGAAATAAACAGTTTTATTTCAGTCTTTATTTGCTAGAATAAATAAACATATTTATAAATTAAATTAGATGATATCTATGTTGATAGATACCTCTATCATTTAAAACTAATTGAAAAAAAAGTTTTACAAAATTGACTTTCAAAGAAATTACTAGTAAAATGCTAAAATTATTTAATTGTTTGATATTAAGTTAAATACGAAATTTTATGATAACCTTAAACTTTCTCGGACAAAATTGTATAGCTTACAAAAAAATATGTTATAAGAAATCTTGAAACATAAATCAACCACTTCGTTGCAGGCTTAAACAAAATTTATAAATTATACTGTAATTATGCTTTTACTTGAATTTAAAATAGCAGTACGATAACGCCCTGTTCACGGATTACGCAAGACTTCGATGCGGCTCAGCGTTTCGAACGTTGCGTTTTTCCTTTTTGTAATTCTGTCTGACTTATTTACAAATCCAATCATTATTTGTCCGACATAAAAATGTTATTTTTTTAATCACGTTGAGATGATGAATTTGGATGAATGATTGCGCTTTATGTATAAAATCAATGTATGTGTAGTGATTTTACTCTTTACTGCATTATAACACCTTCATAATTAATATTTTATTCCATTTATATCATTGTAATAGGCTAAAAGCCTGTATCACAAAATAAAATTCGCAATAAATTATTTTGATTTTGATTTTTGATTTAAAACAGTAAAAAACGCCATCACAGGATATTTGTTAGATATATTTATCAGAAACTAGTGTTATGGTTCCAAAGTCTGTTTAGTATAATCTTCTTACCCTAATAAAATGTCATAAAAATACTTAAAAAATGCGCAATTTTGTAAAGGTTTTAAAAACCTGGTGTTACCAGCTTTTAACAAAGTAAAGAACAACGTAAAGTTATTTTATAAAAGTAAACGTATGTTTTATGTTATATCTACGATAAAAAAACCTATTTTTTACGAACTGAAATTTCCACTGGAAAACTCCTTGTTTTAAAAGCCGGCTTTTAAAACAAACCCGTTTCCTAAGGCGAAACTTTTTACGCCGAGAAAGCTCTGACTGAAAGCTTTTGTTGCCAATACGTCAAACTTGGAACACGGAAGTTTCTTTTACAAATTCTAGCAAGTATGTAGGAAAGCTTTGCAGCTTTTTTAAATAACGAATTCGTTATATTTTTTAAGTTAATAAAAAGAAGCGGAACAATCTGTTTCATTAATGTCATTTTTGCATTGATTTGAAAATATCTATCAACATTAAGATAACATTTTATTTTTTTATATCACAGCGTTATATTAACTATTTAATTACCGCAACGGATCAATTAACTCACTTACACAGTTAACGAAACTAAGCATAAAACTTTTTAAATCCTCTCGAAACCTAGACAAACTTTTTACACAAAACAAATCGAACACCAGAATCCCGTTTAAAAACCTCCTCGATTCCACGATTTCAAAATGCTGGCTGGTAAAAAGTTCAAATTAAGAAGGAAACCTACCTTTTTAAAACGGCGTCCGGGAGCAGTGGTAGCACGACGTCAAATGCCGCGCGGCGATGGCTCCCTACTGAACCTGCCTCTTCGTACCTATATGTGCTACGCTGCAGTTCGCAAGAACCTGAGGGGCGATTGATCGGGCCCCGAGATGCCTGTATATCACTTACAATTTACGTGGCACTGTTAAATGTATTGAAAGTTTGGATTGAGTGCGTGTCGGAATTTATAGGTGGATCTAGGCAGCATCTAATTTGGTAGGGAAAATTTAGTGATTGTGATATTCTGTGAACCTGAAAAAATACGAACAAAGTCTCATTAGTTGGGCGTAAATAAATTTATCCTTAGATATAATAATAAAAGATACTATTTAACATAGGAAATTAAATACATATGCATAAATAAAGAGGACGTAAATTGATTATACAACTGGGCAATAAAAATATTTTTATTATTGTATAAAATTTTATGTAACAGTTCGATCAGTTTATGAACTAGGTACTAGAGTTTAACGAACTTTGGTTTAGTACCATCATAAAAGCTAAAAATCGATCGATAATTAACACAGGGTATATAAGAATTGTTCCAGAAAAATTCAGTAGGTTTAACTCAAATGTTTATCAGGAATTCGTCGCAGACGAAGTCGCTGACAACAGCTAGTAGATAAAATAGAAAAATGCTTTGTGTGAAAAGTTATTTGTAGCGCCACGTAGCGCGTACTTTTTGGCAATGACCATAAAGGCACTGGCAAGACGGCTGAAAAAAAAAAGAAACCATATTCGGACTCCTTGCAAAATAGGTGCTTCAAAAACAGCCAGTCTTTATTATTTTTAATTGAAGCATTCCTTGGTGTTAATAAAGGCGTCCTTAAACCCTTTTTACGCGATCACTGGCAATATCGCGCAAATGAATCGTAGGCGCCGGCGCCCTTAAGGACTTTTACTACTTCGTCCTTAACACAGTTATTACTAAAATAGTGGTGGGACGTCACAGAAAGGTTGTATATCGATAACATTTTTTTTAATGAACAAAAAATATTTACCTTGCTACTCCGCTACTCACTCATTCACTCACTCACTCATTAGTTACTCTTGCTTGCTTGAGTAGCGAAGTAGCATGGTAAATATTTTTTGTTCATTGAAATGGACCTCCGCAAAGTAACGCCTGATTCAATAAAATATTTAAAATCCTTTTTTTCCTGGCTGTTCGGTAATTAAAAATTAATTTTAATTTTGATTTCATTTTCCATCTATACGCCCACAATCTTGCTAAACGTGGCTTGTAGGTTTGTTACTGTAAGATATAATATACGTGATTTGTATGTATATGTATCTATGTTCTGTCATTATTAATAGCTTACTTAAATTAGTACAAGATGTTGATTAAATCATTGCTCTGTTTATTCGTAATTGACAGTCACGTCTTGTCTTGGGACTCGCACAGGACCGGGATAGCTAGCGTTATTATAAAGCCATCAGTAAGTGATTGTGGGATCATTTGAATCATTGCTTGAATAAGTTACTGTTTCTGGCGATCATACTGTAGCCTTTCAACAGTTACAAAAATTTTACCCAACTTGGTCACGGCCAGACGGCTCTCGTGGCTAGTTCTAAATAGCATTTAGGTCATCGCTGCATCAATAAAGAGATCTCAAATCGAGTCGGTGGACGCTTTTCACAGTCAAATACAGAGTTAAGCGAGTAGTTAAGTTTGTCAGAGCTGTCTGTGTAAGTTTTTATCGCAACAATCGTCGCGAATGCATTCGCGTTGAGGCGTCAAAAACTAAATACATCCATCCATAGTGATTGAGACTCTTACGCGAATTCAGAAAACGCAAGTGTAAAAATTTAATTAAGATTTTTTAGAGTATACAGCTTTTTACACATAAATTCCAATACACTCAAAGGTGTGATTTCAGGTAGGTCGAACCATTAGCCTACCTCGTCACCTACGACATCTCCACAGATGTAAACAAAAAAATAATACCACCATATAGACTGTCATAATTATTATGTAATGTTTTCCAACTATATTTTATTATGTTTAATGTTTAGTATTTATTTCTCTCCGTTTATTTATTTAATGTGATCACCATATGGTCCCAACGGAAGACCAGCGCTGGCTGTAAGGCCAGCAAATGCTGAGTTGGGACCATTTTGTGACAATTTATTTATTTTTCGTATTTTATTACATTTGATGTTTTTTGATTGTCGTTGATTGTCATAAATAAACTTTTTTTCTTTCTTTCTTTTCTTTTCTTTTTTAAATAGGCGACACATTGTATTTTAAAGTAAAAAATAAATATCAGTTCCTTGCTTGAACCTGTTTTTTTTTTATATGAATAGGAAGGCAAACGAGCAAGTGGGTCACCTGATGTTAAGTGATCACCACTGCCCATAGACACCCGCAACCCCGGAGGGATTGCAGATGCGTTGCCAACCTAGAGGACTAAGATGAAATGCCTCTTGTGCCCGTAATTTCCCCGGCTGTCCTACTCTCCACACCGGAACACAGCAGTGCAAGCACTGCTACTTAGCGGCAGGATTAGCGAGTAAGATGGTGGTAGCGATCCGGACGGACCTTGTACAAGGCCCTACCACGCGACCCGACCCGTTTGATTTGACATGGTGCAGTCGATAAGATCCGAACCCACGCTCCCTTTGATTTCCTATTATATTTTAAGAGAATGTTTTAACAAAATTACATAGGTATAATAAATCAGTAGAAAGTTCGTATCTGTATATTAAATAAATTCACCAAAAATAGAGTGCTAGGGAAGAGTAATAAAACACAAAAAAGTAGATTCTATAACTTTTGTCTAGCTGCATGTATGTATGTACGTATGGATGTGTTAATTTACCTATGTTTGTGTTCGCTAATCTCCAAAACGGTTGGACCAATTTAAATGAAATTTTGCGTGGTGGTACCTTATATTCCTATTCAATATTTTAGATACTTTTAATCCCAGAAAATTAAAGAGTTCCTGTGGGATAGTTAAAAAACCATAGTAACTTATGCAGCTTAGTTCACAACAACTTAGCATATCATTAAGTAAAATTGTCGTACTGACACCTTATATGCCGCGGTTACATTAAGCGTACATACATAATTAGTTGAAATTTGGTATACAGTTAGTTTCAGTCCCAGGGACGGACATAGAATAGTATTTATACCAGAAAACATAATAGTTCCCATGGGATAGCGATAAGCGAATTCTGCGCGGATGGAGTCGCGGGCAACAGCTAGTAGAAAATAAAACGTTCACTTAACCAAGCTTACTTACTTTTAGTTACTATTTACTATAGATGAGACGCTCTAGGCTCTTCCAGAGTTAAAAAGTGCTAGTTGTTACTTGAAAACTTGATTTAAACTTTATCCTGCTAACGGGTCGACCAAGTTACGAAGTAAACACGTACTTAGAAGTACTTATTTTATTCTCTGCTTTAAGAATATCACTCTTGGTACAAAAAACTACCTCAAAGAAAATTCCTCACTGCGACTCATCAGCGCCCAACGCATTTACGATTTCACACAGAGGTTTCTTTTCTTTTGTAGACATTAATAAGAATGGCTTTTAGGAAAATCCGACGTGGAATTCTGCAATGGAGGCGAAGTCGTAGGCGAAAGGTCTCAATATTACATTAAATTAAAACGATAGTCACTCATTACGAAGTTTCGAAAAATACTTTATCTTTGAAGGAGAAATTAATGATTAGGGGACGTCAACTAATTATATAATGGGTTCTATAAATAAACCACCTAATTCTGTATGTCAAGAATGAGAATAAGAATAATTTATTTGTTGAAAGCAGGCGTACATAAATGATCTTAAAGCTAGACAGAATCTCCACTTTCTACCCAAAATAGGCGTACAAAATTAAATTGTCTGGAATAATACAAGAAAAAAAAATGTCATGCATAATAATAAAATAACAATAGTATATGTCAGTAGGCAAGTGGGTATACAGACATTGTGTTTGAAATATCATTACAAATTCAATTAATTTTCATTACATACATAATAAATTAAAATTAAATTAAGAAAACTAACAAGTAGGTACATCTCACATTAAAACTGATTCATTTAATTTTTATCGATACTTTATTTCCCATCACTAATAGTTAAGTTAGAAACTCACTTTGCCGATGAGGGGCAATTAGTGGTGGGGGGCAAACACTTCGGAGCAGCTTAACGCCTGCGATCACTTCTGGGGTTGCTAGCATGCAAATTTTGTGAATATTCCAAATCAGCAGGCGGTAGTACTAAAACTTATATTGTGCTGACCGGGATTCGTCCGCATAGAAAAGTGTGTACCAAAAAGTAGCTAGCGTAGGGTGATAGGACCTTGTCGCGGTGACACCGTAGTGCTCCCGCAACGCCCACAGTTCATGGCCAGGAGGAAACATGTGTGCTTTAAGACGGTAGGCCTCTCCCCTCCTTCCACAGGGAAGGCAGCGGCGAGATGGAGAGCCCGTCATACCCCCGTTGCTGCCCCGAGCGCGGGGATTCATAAGGCGCATTTTCCACGCGTTAAAAAAGTAAAAAAATAGGACCTTGTGCAAGGTGCGTTCGTTTTTCCTACTATGCGGGCCATATATCTTATCTTACTATCTTATCTTATATTATCTTACTATCTTATCTTATCTTATCTTACTGCTATCTTACTAATATTATAAAGGTGATTTTTTGTTTGTTTGTTACTCTTTCATGGCAAAACGGCTAAACCGATTTTTTAGAAATTCGGTATAGTGATAGTTACAGTCCTCCGAAAGGACATAAGATAGTTTTTAAACCGGAAAATCGCATAGCTCCTAAATTCATCGCAGACGAAGTCGCGGGCGATAGCTAGATTTTATTATAAAGTTGAAAAAAATTCAATGACCGCCCGTTATTTTAACGCTTTCCAGCATTTAAACAGTAAAGCTCGCGTCGGTGCTAAAAACCCTTTCCCTGTGATTGGTCTATTCAAATTAATGGCGCAATTTCAGTCTACTCCCATTGGCTGACTGATAGTTGTGCAGTATTCGAAAATATAAAACGTTAACGGTCGCTCAGTGAATTCATGACGGAATTATTTTATCTCCAGCTTATATCAGTCCCACTGTTGGGAACGTGCCTCTCAAAATGATAGGGCTTGGGCTATACCAGGGGTCGGCAACCTTTTGAGTCGGAAGAGCCAAAAATTACTATTTACAAAATTTCAAGTTTTTAAAGAGCCACAAATTTTTTTCTCGCCAACAATCCTCAATACTTTCATAAAGTTTGTTGATAAAAAAAGTTATCTATTTATTCATAAGAAAAATATCTATTTATTCATATATAAGTAGTGTTTTTCACAACAAATAATCACATTTTATAAAATAAATAATATTTGCGAATGGAACTAAAGAGCCGCAGCCTCACATCCAAAGAGCCGCATGTGGCTCGCGAGCCGCAGGTTGCCGACCCCTGGGCTATACACACAGTTTAAACGCCTACTAAATATTTGCATTCTTCCATGCTGGTCTGGGAGGAAAAAAACATAGAATTTACCAGTTGCTTCTCTTCCCGCGCAGATGGTAAAAGCCCATCGAGGGAATGGGCGAAAGTCTTAGGAATCATGTTATAGGCGATGCGGCTAGCAACCCATCACTGTTTTAATTTCCCTTTCCGCCTATACGCCCCTAATCATGCTAAATGTGGCCTTAAAATGTTGTTACATTAGGCTCTATCTACCCCGTAAGTAAAGGATAAATACGTGATATATGTATGTATGTATCTATGTATTTGCATGTTATGTCAGATATCGTTGTCATTCTATGTTTATTTTTTGTTTCGTTTACTAAATGTTTAACCGCAAGGTAAAATAATAAATAAAAAAATTAAAAAACTTTAATTTCACACAACCTTTTTGGTCAGAAGTAAGTAAAAAGTACAATATCAAAACAGACAGCAAATTCAACTTTGTAAAAATAGTACATTACTGTCTAGGCCAGGAAGTAGGCAATTGCTGGCTGAGTATTGGTTTGAACGGACGAGCTTGCGAGTCCGTTTAATAATACGAAGCCAGCAATGCTATTCTGGCCGAGGCAAGTATAGTGCTTTTCTCAAAAATCGAAAATATAACAACAACAAAAATAAATGAAAATAAAATAGTGAAAATTGTTTTGCTTTGCCGCCTTTTTCTATCAATGGCATTTGAAGAGTGTATTTTTCTACTCAGAACACCTAAAGCTATTTCAGACACAGATAAACACGTTGTCGTACTAGCTTTTTTTTTTTTAATTTGATGTTGTCTTGTGCCTTTCTTTTATAATGGTGATTTACATTTTTAAAAAGTTAATAACTAGACAGTAATGGAATTTGTATGCAACATTACTGTCGAGTTTAGCGCGACAGTAATGTTTTTTTTTTTTAATTTTGGACTGACCGGCAACAATTAACTTCCTGTTCTGATATGTAGTTAACAATGACGACTTTAACGGTCATTTTTGAGAAAATAAGTTTTATTGTTTTTAAATTTCTAAACGACACTGAAAATAAGAACACATAAAAATCCGAAAAGTAAAGCTATGGCCGGGAATCGAGCCCGGATCCTCGTCATTCCGTGACGCGTGCACCTACACCACCCATAGCAGGTGGGTAAGCCTTCGAATCTTTCTATCTGTTACTAGCTGTGACGTGACCTTGATACTATGCGAATTTTTATCGCCAAGCGTCATCTGTTTGAATAATGTGTCTGTACGACACAATTACAAACTGTTTTGACTGAAACACAGGTTTGTGTGTTTTTTCAATACCCACTTTTACGTCTGCACATATTGGTATTGAAATAATTTGAAATATTACAGTAAAACAGAAGAATTCAATTTACTGCAACATTTTCTGAGGAAAACGAATTGAGAAAGTTTTTTCTTGCAACTTTTTCGATTCCAGTTACGAAATGACTTGGCTTGTTCCTAAATGTAAAATTACTACGGAACCCGGTTTGACGGAACTGTAATGGTTTGGAAGCTAATATTCTGTGATCCAGAAAGTGAATTATACATACATATACACATACACAAATCACGTCTATATTCCTTACGGGGTAGACAGAGCCTGAGGTAATAAAACGTAAAGGTCACGTTTAGCATGATTGTAGGCGTATAGGTGGAAAAATGAATCAAAATAGTGATGGGTTGCTAGCCGCATCGCCTATAACATGATTCCTAAGAATTTTGCCCATTCCCTTTGTGGGGGTTTTCCATCTGCGCGGGACGAGAAGCAACTGGTACATTCTATGTTTTTCCTTTGCTCCCAGACCAGCATGGAAGTAAATTATGCTGACACTATTTCAAGAGGCGCAGTGACAGAAATTTTGACAGATTTTAAGAATAAGAATAATTTATTAATATAATAAACATCGACTTTTAGTTTGTTACCTTAGGCTCTTCGCTGTAAGGGTCTACAATGTGATTTATGTATGTATGTATTAATATATAGGATACACATAATCCTCCATGATCCTTCATGCTTCTCTTTCCCCGCTGATGGTAAAAGCCCATCAAGGGAATGGGCGAAAGTCTTAGGAATCATGTTATAGGCGATGCGGCTTATAACCCATCACTATTTTGATTCCACTTTCCACCTATTTCCACAATATTGCTAACCGTGGCCTGTAGGTCTTGCTACCTTAGGCTCTGTCTACCCTGTAAGGGATAAAGACGTGATTTGTGTATGTATACACATAAAAAACACAAGTCTGCCCATAGGGCCTGTTAAGGCGAGGATCGTGGGCTTAAACGCGGACCCTGAACTGCTTTCCTCAAATAGTCAATCGTCGCCTATGGAACCAATTACCGATAGTTTATTGGTAGACAGTGGCCTTTCTGTCCAAAGTATTATTATTTACTCTGTGGTCTGTATTGCCATCAGAGGCATATCAGAATTGTATGTAATTAGAGTAATGTGATTGAACGCCTACCCACTAGATGGAGTGACGAGGGCAAGGTGGCAGAGGGATCCGGAGATCCAAGGGTCGGGTTTAATGACGTGTCTCGAGAAAATTCCATGTTCGGTAGTAGACTATAATAGGCTGATGCGAATGTAAAAGGGATATGTATTATTTTGAAGAGAGAAAGTGGGCCGAAAAGTCAAATTGCTTTTTGCAAATAAATTTCAATTTCCGTCCACTTCTGGAGTTAAGAGAGTCGATTAAAATTCATTTTGTGATCTTGCTGAGTCATTTTAATTGTGGAGGAAAAGCGAAGGGTTATTTGACACCATCATTATTATCAACAGTTAGGCAAATATTTCGCTTTGGGATTTTGTCTTGATGCTCTGTTTAAGATATTTGAAAACGTATTTATATGGTACCGACATTTTTAATGATAATTATCCGTTTTCTTCCATGCTGGTCGAGGAGCAAAGAAAACATCAGTCAATCGTCAATGTAAAGCACCAGTGTGTTTAGTATAAGTCGTCGATTAAACCGTTTGCGTTAGCGTGGAAATGGCGAATACTTTCAGAACTGAGGGGTTACTTCGAATTTTGAAGTTTATACACCGTCCTTCTCACGCTCATTTTAATGGCTATCAGTACGAGCGCAACGGAACATAATAAGCTTCAAATTTTGGAGTACAAAGCTAGTTTGTTGCCGGTTCGTTTTGCTAGCGGCGGTATCTACGTACCTGTGTTTTTCGTGTCAAAAAGTTACACTAAAGCCTCGGTTCCTAACCTGGGGGTAATTGCCCCCTCGAGGGTAAAATTGTTTTTTTCGGGGACCATAACTGGTTGGCTGGATTTCCTACATTCATACATAAATTACGTCTTTATCCCTTACGAGGTAGACAGAGCCGAAGGTAACAAGACTTAAGCCACGTTTAGCATGATTGTAGGTCTACAGGTGGAAAGGGGAATTCAAATAGTGATGGTTTTCTAGCCACATCGCCTATAACATGATTCTTAAGATTTTCGTCTATTCCCTCGATGGCCTTCATCTGCGCGGGAATAAAAGCAACTGGTACATTCTATGTTTTATTCTTTCTACCCAGACCAGCACGAATGGGAATGGATTTCATGAGACTGAATATGTTCATCCTTGAGGGGTAAAATCATTGTCCTAAGGCTCATAAGGGTCGTAAGGGTAATGAAACTGAAAAGGATAGAAACTGCACTATTAGAGGCTTAGTAAAAACGTTTTACGCATTTTTGAACAACTTCAACAACTTATACGTATTGAGTTATTATTTTACCGTAAACTTTCGGGTAAAATTGAATGTGCTAAGCTATGCAGGGAATCTAACCCTTTTCGGGTCGGTCGCGAGTGTACTGAACCCTTTTTAGTAACATAACGGGGAAAGGACGAGTGAAATAGCATTTGTCATCAGCAAAATCTCGACGAATAACTTTTACTAGTGTTAAGCTCTGTGAGAAATGGAGCAGCCGCAGGCTCCAAAGAAATTCAGAAAGTCTAAAACTAATTTTGAAGCGACAAGTTAACGAAACATCACATCAACTACGCAATGCGCGCGGACTCGAATACGTTTCCGCTCGCACACTCGCTGTCTATCGCGCTCGGCGGACCGATACGGACCCGAGCACCTCCGAACGCGGCGCGTGGTCCCTATAAAACCGCAGCAGCCGCCGGACTATCATCATTCGCTAGCCAGCGGTCAAGCTGGAGAGAAGGCCTCTGCCATCCTCCAGTGGAAACCGATCAAGTGAGTGGAGTGACAACGCCGCTGCGGTCCATTCCAAAACTCATATGGTTATGCTTTTGCTTAGCTAGGGTATTCGACTAGAGAAATGAAAATGAAAATGAAAATGAAAATTTATTTTGCAAATTGGCCGCCAGGGGCTCTTTTACATGTCTTTTTGAAACTACCAGCACATTCGGAAAGACCATCATTGCCAAGAAGAATGCGCCGCAAGAAACTTGGCAGAAAGTCATTTTTTCGAAATAAAATACAAATAAAATACAGAATACTTAAGTTCTACTTAAATTAAATACATTTATAAAAGGGATGTATAAGGTCCCCGAGTCTTAAACTATATTAATCTATAAATAGTAGAGATGTATAAAGTCTCTACTGGTCAAAAAATAAAAAACAAAGAAAAGAAAATAATAACAATAAGTTCAGTGGAGGTGTAAAACGCCTCTACCGTCAAATAAATTAATTGGAGATGTCTCCAATGTCGCAAGAAAAAAAAAATATATAAAACAAAATTATGAAATATACATTTCATGTCAAGTAAGTAACCAATAAGCTTTTGGATTCCGAAGGCAAGCTTGCGTCTGCCGCCCCCAATGTTGGCTTCCACGCACTCATGTCCTGCTCTGAAAGCAGAGCGGTACCGAGGGCATGTCTCGCTTCCGTCCCCACAAGCACACTATGGGAACGTTTTAGGAACTTCGACGTCGTTAGCCTGCAACTAAACAGTAAAAGAAAAAAAAAATGAAACCGGAAATCCATAAGCTTAACAATATACCTACCCAATACCTAGCTTAATGCACATACGACATAGCAATATTTACGTCATTGTAAACAATAATAATTATGAAAAATAGAATAAATATTTAAATAAACAATTACAGTAGGTACAATATTTATATTGATAATACCTATCTTAATATTCATAATTAATAATAGCTATAGGTACAATTTTGAATCTTAATAAAAATCTTAATTAATCAAGATCAGCTAACCTAAACAGCAGACGGTAGCAACAGGGCCAGAGACCGTTGTATCTAGAGACACTACACGCATACACACATACACACACACCCACACACACACACACACACACACACACTATAGGATCACTCACAAAAGCACTGGATCCTTACGGTAATTTTTCCAAAGATGGCCATGTCATGTTTGGAAAAATTACCGTAGATGTATGTAGAGTAAGACTTAACTTGTTTTGTAAGTTTACTTAATAAACCTTCTGTGTGTACTTCTTGGCGCCTCATTTCACCCTACAATTTTAATTAAATCTATAATTATTAAGTTCTCACACGGAGATGATTGTTGGGGCCAAAAAAATCTCGAGTGGAGACCACGGATCGGCAAGCGCAGCGTAGGACGTCCACCAACAAGGTGGACGGATGACCTGGTTAAAGTCGCGGGTACACGGTGGATGCAAGCCGCTTCCAACCGAGGCAACTGGAGGAGGGGAGGCGTACTTCCAACAGTGGATGTCCTATAGCTGATATGATGATGAAGTTCTCACCAAATCTCGCGAAAGGTCCTTTCAGATCGCTACTACCGTCTTACTCGTTGTCTTACCGTTATGTACTTGCGCTGCTGTGTTCCATCCTGGAGAGTAAGTCAGCTGGTGAAATTAACTGGCACTTGAGGTATATTCTATCTTAGCCGAATAGGGTTAACCTATAGTTTAGCAACGCATCTGCAATCCTATATTTATGCGGGTATTCGTGAGTGGTGGTGAAGTAGATAAAAAATCAAACAGTTCGTTAAATTTTCAACCTGTGTCTTATCAAAATGAAAATTGTACGTCATATATACGTAGACGACATTATATTTACAGGAGACTCCATGGTTGCATTCCAGTCCCACCCGGTATACAAACCGATATTGACAAGTCCGTTCGCTGTTCGAATCCCCAGCGTAAACACACAGCCCAAACTTGCAATCACGAGTAACAAAATACAGTCGCAAAACACGAGACATGTTTACTTGACACTTTGGGATGCGCAATATGCGCATGGATAAGCTATGCAATAAAACTGCTGGATTTGTCATTGAAAACTTGAATAATTAACTTTTAAACCATTGATTTCATAAATATAACGCATGGTCGGACCGCGCGCGACTTCTAAAGTGGACTCCATAATAAAATTAGGCGAACTAACTTGACAGCTGGAAATGCTGCCACAGATATAGGAAAAAAATAGTGTCTGGTTCATATCGATATAATTCTGTCGATAAAACAAGTAACAAGAAAGATAACAATAAATACAACTCAACTACGTTATTAAAGATTCGCAATAACTGTACAAATAGCTCCGAGCAGACCGAGATGACGGAAAGTCGAATGGCTTGCTTGGTGAAATGTCAACAAAACAAAACGGCGGACAGCGTCCTGTTCAAATGATAGTCAACATTTTTATTTTCGTTATTATTATTTTTAACGAAATTATTAGTTTGATTTCAAACACAGTATTATTGCTGTTCTATGAACTGGATTTATTAAATATCGATATTAACAGCACTAGCGAAAATGTGGCAACATTCGTGTGCAATAAACTGTCAAATTAGTTCGCCTAATTATGGAATCTACTTTAATCGTAGCTTGAGCCGTTCAATACCCCAGTTAGGACACAACAAACAAAAATACTTTAATTCTTGTATTCAGAAAGCTAACACTCTCTTTCCTCAAACTTACCCTGTCAAAATAGAGTTTAGACGCGTAAGAAAATACTTCCCGGGTTACTTGCTGCGTAAATACCTGACGCAGTAATAAAAACGTAACAGTCACACGTGGTTTACGCGGTGTTACGCCGATAGCGCCTAACTGCCGCCCTGATAGCGCTAAACCCATTCAAGTTAAACGCTACAAACGGTTGGTGATCGCGAGAACAGAGTACAGAACAATACAGTCCTTAAGCGCTTAGAACGGGTACCATCGGCTGATTCAAGTATCAAGTACGTAAGAGTGAGTGAGGCAGAAAGACACCCGAATGTCGTTTTAGGAGGTCACAAATTGTACGCGCTTGATTTTGGAAGGATGTTCAGTATCCGGGGAAAGAACATATTTCAGTATCTTACGTTGAATGAGGTTACAGAGACCACAAAAAGTTTAATGTAATTAATCCAATATGGTAAAGCTTAAGGTTTACATACACGTATATACATGCCGTCACGCCTCTTTCCCACAGGGGTAGGCAGAGACTACTTTGTTCCACTTGCTACGATCCTGACATACTTCTTTCGCTTCATCCACATTCATCTATCTCTTCATACATGCTCGTCGGTTTCGGATACTCCTGACCTAACTCTGTCTCGGAACGTCCGTCTAGGCCTTCCCCTCCCAATGCAACCATTCACACTCCCCGTATAGCTCTGTTTAGTTAGTCTACTTTCATCCATCTGCTCTACGTGACCAAACCAACTAAGCATACTTTTTTCTATCCTAGTCACTATATCCTCTTTCACACCAGCACGTTCCCTTATCACACGATTCCGTATTCCTAAGGTGTGCTATTAACAAAGCCGAATGATAAACAATAGATGGTGTCATCCACGAAGACGCGTGGACTTATTGAATCTAACTTTAACAACCTAGTAATGAGAACTACAGTGGGCGTCACAGTTAACGAATGAGTAGAGACTAAAAACTGGCCTCCTATAGAGTAACGTATAGCATTTTTCTGGCTTTGATGATTTAAACACTTGACAACTTCTTTACAAAACATAACGTTGAATGCCATTGGCAAATGTCTACATGGGGTGCGTATTGATGGCTATAAAAATTTTTGGTATAATATTAGTAGCAATAACGCTCATTTGATATAATTATTAAATCATATAACAACACTTAATATATTTACATATGACATAATTATCATTTCTTATAATGATCATTTGATATAATATCATTTAATATAACATTCTTTAAGTATAATGCTTATTTCCTATAATGAACGTATGGTACATATAACGTTATTTAATCACAAAACGAACTGCTATCAAAAAGTAGGTTAGGTTAGGTTTGAACTGCGTCCCCCAACAAAAACGAACTGCTATAAAAAAGTTGGTTAGGTTAGGTAAATAAAACACAATGTTCATTATATAAAATGAGCGTTATACCATATAATCGTTATAAGAAATAAGCGTTATACCGAACGATAAATATACGAAATAAATGTATATATTTTAAAATTATAATTATCAAACGTTTATTATACACAATGAGTGATTATACCCTTTGAAATTATATCAAATGTTGTTATATCGATAGAAAATGTATTAAATATTTTTATATCGATCATTACACACCCGTCTACATGGCTTTATACTCCATTTGTTTAGGTAGTTAACTAACGGTAAGCAATCTTGACATGTCTTTTTATTGAAATAAATACTTTAAAAATTAAAATCTTTACACTGTGCAAATTAATTAAAAATTAGATTGCTATTTCATAATTAATTTACGAAGTGAAAAGATTTAGATTTTTATAGTGTATATTTCAATAAAAATACATGTCAAGATTGTTTCTATTTAGTTAACTGCCTAAACAAATGGAGTATAGTTACTACTTCTGTGGTCTTTCGCCCCTTGAGACCGGATACAAAAGACCGCATAACTTATACAGTTTCACGTACAAGTTCGGTATTACCATTCTAACTCATTTCTGCAACTCGAGAACACGTAAAGTTATTACTGAACATTATCTAACATCACAATGCAGTTGTTGTCAATAAGTGTTTTGAGTTGCACTCTCGCATCTCAAAAACAAGTAATGACTTAATTCAAAAGTAGCAACTGAATAATCAGTTTGATCTGCTCTAACGCCTCAAACTTACAATCGTAACAATGAGATAGAAGTATTAAGACATATTTCACTATTCAAAGATATTTCGAAGAGGCTAATAGACGCTACGGGTGACCGCAGAGCTGGCAGCTTCCTTGGACAGCGTATTAGCTTCGCTGTCCAAAGGGGGAATGCTGCCAGCGTTTGTGGTACTATGCCACGGGGCTATCTCCTTTTTTAATTATTTTATTTTAAGATTAGTTTTAGTTTAGTTTTTAATTTAATCATAGTTTAATTTGTAATTCACCTTTTGTATTTTTTTTTTCATATTCACATGGTAATCAATTTTTAGGTTGTCCTCGCCATTTCAACATTAGTCAATTTAATAAAAATATTGAAGATCGGATCGGACGTGAATGTGAACTTTGAAATTGTCGTCGGAACTCTGTTACTTTTTATCATACTTCTATTTACGAGTAGGTACTCTACTTTCGCAGATCTAAATGTAGTTCTAAAAATCATATTCCACACCTAACTCCAGTCAATTTGTGTTTGGTTTCTGCTAATCTTTTCTATCATTATTTGATTTAGTAATCCTTACTTCAAGAGAACTGCTTGCC
Source organism: Pandemis corylana (assembly GCA_949127965.1). Classification (NCBI taxonomy): domain Eukaryota; kingdom Metazoa; phylum Arthropoda; class Insecta; order Lepidoptera; family Tortricidae; genus Pandemis; species Pandemis corylana. The sequence continues at coordinate 3,223,933 of OX421859.1, read as the reverse complement.
TTTGACTTATTTATCTTTTATGTGGAATAAAGAGTCGATACATTTACGTCAAGAAAAAGTCAGATACACTGTTTTTGTTCAAAGCACTCAACGTTATCCCTTAAGAAAAACAATGTGCGGAGTGGAAGCTGTACGTTCAAGATAATATTAATGCGTAAGTGAGATTTCTCGCAGATTTATTCCTTTGTCTTAGCGGTGTGAGTCTTTGTCTTAGAGAGTTCTTGTTGTTTCCAAAAAAAACGAAGCAAAGTCAAAAATGGGCCCCAATTTTTGAAAGCTCATCACTCGAAAGTACCCCTTGAAAGTAAGTAAGTAAGTAAATACTCTAAATGAAAAAAAAATCTAAATGTCAGTGAAAATTAGAACACATAGAAAAATCCGAAAAGTAAAGCTATGGCCGGGAATCGAACCCGGATCCTCGTCATTCCGTGACGCGTGCTATACCCCTACACCACCAATAGCAGGTGGGTAGTCTCCGAATTTTTCTACCTGTTACTAACTGTCACGTGACCTTTTGTTACTATGCGAATTTTTGTCGCTAAGCGTCATCTGTTTGAATGATGTGTCTGTACGACACAATTACAAACTCCCATGGAACATCTACTGCTCACCAGGGACGAGAGAAGGCGCTGTTTTTCAAATGATAGGTACTATCAAATGAGTCAAGAAATTTTATTTCTAATACTAAATACTTTATTGTACAAATATAAAGAAACAGATGCAATTCACAAAAAAAATAACATTAATATATGCACAAAGGCGAACTTATCCCTATAAGGGGTCTCTACCAGTTAACCTTTGAGTAGATGAGAGGAGCATTAAACGAGGAACCGACAAAGTGTGAGTTTAAAATTCTGTATAAATCTGTTGATATCTGCAAAACTACAGCTCTAATCAAATTTTTGACTAGTTCACAAGATTAATGAGAGCCGTAAGTATATTCTAAGCTAATCTTATTTCAAATTCAGCACAATTTTATACCACTTTCGAATAGTATTTTCACATTTGTGCTTTCAAAAATCGGACCCCAGTACTCCTTATGACTTCTAGAGGAGGATGGTTCCGTTGTACTATTTTTGAGTCAACTTGATGAGTTACGATTATTAAATATGATATTGATTCACTCGCGAACTTTAATCAAGTTATGTCAAACATGTATCGAACCAATGTATGTTTTTTTTTCAAAGAGAGCTCTAGTGGTCATGCGTTGACGTTTTATTCTATCGAGGCAACTCTACCCCTACCATTTTAAAACGAGTGCCAAAGAACTAAAGAATACAAAGAAATATCAATTTCATACAAAATGTTTAAAAGCATATTTACCGGTAGCACCTTATAGTGGTTCATGGATCAAATTATAAAATACCTATAACTTCTGAAGAGTAAGAGAGCTTCTTCAATGTTGATGTAAAAAATTTAGGCTGATAATTTTAACGCAAAAAACTAGGTACTATCAGCGCCTTCTCTCGTCCCTGGTGAGCAGTAGATGTTCCACGGGAGTTTGTAATTGTGTCGTACAGACACATCATTCAAACAGATGACGCTTAGCGGCAAAAATTCGCATAGTAACAAGGTCACGTGACAGTTAGTAACAGATAGAAAAATTCGGAGGCTTACCCACCTGCTATCGGTGGTGTAGGGGTGGTGTACGCGTTACGGAATGACAAGGCCGAATCCCGGCCATAGCTTTACTTTTCGGATTTTTCTGTGTCGTTTAGAAAAGTAAAAATTCGCTTTCGGGTAGAAATTTCAAGCAACTGCTAAGATACGAGATCTAACTTAATCATTCTCATTACGCAAGTAACTAATTGAAAATAAAGCTCTCGAGTTAAGCATGTAATTGAAGGAAAACACTTTCGTTACTCTGTAACTCGCTTAATTGAGAAAGCTTTTCGTCTTTCTGGTATTCCCGCTGAAAGCTTTGATACTCCGGTTATTTAGTCACACAGAACTTGGAATGCCTACTGACGGACAGGCAGATAGACCAACCGAAAGACTGTCAAACCATTACTCCTTAAAAGAAAACTTAATTGCAAGAATTGCATGAAAAACATATATATTTCGCACAGGCTTGGTTATCTTGCACGTGAGTAGCGGAGTAGCAAAGTAAATATTTTTTTCATACCCTGTCGAGAGGGATCAAAGTGCAACTTTTCTGTTCAAGGCTTTACTAAGTGTTTTTTGTAAATGCAATTTTTGAAGTTGATAATTAAAACCACGCCATTTTCTATGTTCTTTAGTTATATTTAGAAGTCTTTTTTCAAGTTTTTTAATGTTTGTTGTGTAAAATTGTATGAGCCACTCCGGAGCCAAATTATTTTCATCTTGGACGTTAACACTTGAATCCCTCAATACGCTCTGGATTATTTTTTCAAGTTTTTAAATGTTCGGTGTGAAGAATTGTATGAGCCAGAGAAATTATTTTCATCTTGGGCGTTAACACTTGAATCCCTCAATACGCTCTGGATTCAATGGCTCTCGCCGTAAATACATCATTTTGCTCCCTTGTGACACAAATAACTATTGTTCATTAGTTTAGTTATATTGATGTCTGTTTTCGAAAGGCAACAAGGAAAAATAAAGTGTACTTCCGTAGTTCACATTCTCTATGTTGATGTCTACTAAAAAAGTAAAACAAAATGGCCGGTGCAAAGCTTTGCTGTCGCAGGTTTTGTCCATTTTATTTTTAAACGGACTCAACGGGCTGAATAGTGGACAGTTTCATTATAATCTTGACATGAAACTGTAATACCTTTTGCTTATAAATAGAAGAAATGTGAATTTAGTCAGTATAATGCATTTACGTCTTTGTTGTTAGTATATTTATTATACAAACTTATCTAACGCAAGCCGTCTTTAGCTTTATTACACACACATAAGCGTGGTTACGGTTTAGTACCACCTAGCCTCATTAACTTGCATTAATGCAACGTAATGGGAGTGGCCGACCGCCTTCGAGGCGTCAGCGCTAATACGGCTGGCCGACAGCGCGCTTACGGCTGGGCGCTGCTTGCGGTTTACTAGTCTGTGCCAATGCGACACGATGGCGTTACGATAGCGATTTCTGTACGTAATGCGTTATAGTATGAAGTTTGCTATAGAGAAGACAGAACGACTTAGATTGAGATGGTGAGGACGCCGTTTTGAAATGAACGACTCTCTAGAATAGGTTGGTAAATAGTCTACCTAAACACTTAATCTAATTCTCAAGGATAAAACACTAATAATAATAATAATAATATAGCCTTTTTATTCCGAATGCGCTACAATTTCATTTTTGTTGTTGTTGTTTTTATTATTAAATTGTCGCGTAATTCGGCGTGCCTCATGGCATAGGCCTCCTCCGTGTATTGGAGGGTTTGGGCTATAGTTCCCACGCGCGCCCAGTGCGGATTGGGAACTTAACACACACCATTGAATTTCTTCGCAGATGTGTGCAAGGTTTCCTCACGATGTTTTCCTTCACCGAAAAGCTCATGGCAAATTTCAAATGTAATTTTCGCACATAAATTCCGAAAAACTCAGAGGTGCGCGCCCGGGATTTGAACCCACGACGCTCTGCTTGAGAGGCCACAGATCAAACCACTAGGCTACCACGGCTTTTTTTTTTAAAAGGCCAAGGATAAAACACTAAGTAATATTAATTAAGTAAGTAGTAGTAATTGTGTATATTCTCTTATATTTGTGTGTCTTACAAAAAGGAATAAATGTCTTCTTTCTTTCTTTTCTTTCTTTTAAGTATGACAAACTATCAAATTTATTCCGATAAAGGACTCGACATTACAACTCGTTGTAGTAGCGTTCAGTTTTCAATTACGAATTGGACCAATCAGCGCGCTCGATAGTCGACGCTCGACTCTAATAGGATTGTCCTTGGAACTCTGCCTAACGTGTCCACCGTTGAAAATCGCCGGGGCACTATTATTAGGTTTCAACCAGTTAACTTTAGGCTATGCTTGTGACTTTGCCTGCATCCCTACTAATACTATAAATGCGAAAGTAACTGTCTGTCTGTCTGTTACCTTTCACGCTTAAATCGCTGGACCGGTTTAGTTGAAGGCATACAGATAGATTGAGTCCCGGGGAAGGACATAGGATAGTTTTTATCCCGGAAAATTGCATAGTTCCCGCAGGATAGCAATTTTACGGAGACGGAGTTGCGAGCAACAGCTAGTAGGAAATAAATCCGGCGAAACAAAAATCCGGGAAAGCAAAAATTCGGAATAAGAACCGACAAATCGTTTGTGTAGGCCCCTGCCCACTAATCGTTTTTGTTGAAATTTAAATAAGTAGGTACATTAGTTAGGTATTTGGTATATTTCGACTTCGACGGTTTCGACGGTTTTTAAAAAAAAAGTGATTTTAGTAACAGAACGTGAAATTTTATTGGATAGATTTTCTTTAGGCTTTAGTATCCGAGTCACGAACTTACGGGCGCCTCAGATAGCCGAAAGACGTGAAATTGGGGGAAATCCTAACATTATGAAAAATTGGATGGAGAATACCGTTTGATGTGACCACATTGATTAGCCTTTTGTTTGAGAATAGGCCGGACATTAACATTGATAGAACTCGGCAAATTGTGATGAAAAATAAAAATATAACGTTTTTTTTTATAAATGCCTTTTGCATTTGCAGTTTATACTTTGTCCAGAGATTTTTAAACTCACAGTAAACACATGAGCTTCCAAATAACAGCAAAATTTTGCACAGGCACTGAGTAAATCTGTCATAAACATGTCAGGCAGTGATCATCCGAACATTGATCATGGGAAATGTATAGTTGTCGCATGTTTCGTATTTGTTTTTTTTTTGGTTTGGGTCACACACCCATCAATCTTCCGAAATCCCGTATTTCACATACCCGAAAACGATCTATAGAAATTTCAAAATCCATATATTTTTATTTTCATGATTTCAAATTGTAACAGATTCAATGAAAGACGATTACGATTCGACAGAAATACAAAATCCGAATGAGGTGCAATATTCAATTTTTGTCAATTTCTTAACATGCTGGGAAATTATTTTAGTCTCAAAAATATTAAAGTAGGTACCTAGTGAATAAATATGATACTTAGGTTAGACTTTGTAAGTTTTATATTTAGTCTTGTTTACCTTGTTTTATAATAATACAAATTATTATCGTAAAATAATTTTGCAAATTAATTTAGTTCATAAATTTAAGGGAGACAGCTGTCTTGTCAGTTATTAAGCGATTCCGAAAGACAGATCTCGAATTAATGGCCAAATTATTAACCCAATTAATTAATTGCGGGTGGTAGGGCCTTGTGCAAGGTCCGTCCGGATCGCTACCACCATCTTACTCGCTAATCCTGCCGCTAAGTAGCAGTGCTTGCACTGCTGTGTTCCGGTGTGGAGAGTAAGACAGCCGGGGAAATTACGGGCACAAGAGGCATTGCATCTTAGTCCTCTAGGTTGGCAACGCATCTGCAATCCCTCCAGGGTTGCGGGTGTCTATGGGCAGTGGTGATCACTTACCATCAGGTGACCCACTTGCTCGTTTGCCTTCCTATTCATATAAAAAAAAAAAAAAATTTGAAAAAGTTACTGGGACTTGAAATTCTTGTATAAAATCAATGGTTCAAGTGTCATTCTAAGGAATAATGTTTTTTTTTTTAATTGTTACATACTTACATAAATCACGTCTTTATCCCTTACGGGTTAGACAGAGCCTAAGGTAACAAGACTAATGTGGAAAGTGTTGGTAGAAACAAAACAAGACGTCGTGTAAAAGAACACTTTGTAAGTAATTTTCTTTTCACACCTCTCATTCAGAAAAGTAAGCTTTGATCCCTCTCGACAGGGGCGAGAGGGATCAAAGTGCAACTTTTCCGTTTAAGGCTTTTCTAAGTGTTTTATTTGCAAATAGCTTCTGCCCGCGACTTCGCCTGCGTAGAATTATACATAAAAACCTTCCTCTTGAATCACTCTATCTATTAAAAAAAAACAGCAAAATCCGTTGTGTAGTTTTGAAGATATAAGCATACATAGGGACATGGGGACATAAGGACATAGAGACATGGGGACAGAGAAAGCGACTTTGTTTTATACTATTATATACTTACTTATTATACTTTGTTGAGCATTGTAAAACCACGCCATTTTCTATGCTGGTAGGTCTTTAATTATATTTGGAATACTTTTTCAAGTTTTTTAATGTTCAGTGTGAAAAGTTGCATGAGCCACTCGGGAGTAAAGTTATTTTCATCTTGGGCGTTAACACTTGGATCCCTCATTACGCTCTGGATTCAACTTTAGAATCCCTCACTACGCTCAGGATTCTATTGTAAAACCCTTCGCTACAATCTGGATTCAATGTAGCGCCCTCGCCATAAATACATCATTTTGCTCCCTTGTGACACAAACAACTATTGTATAATTCATGCAAGCACAATCACCAGACGTGAAATCTTGAGCTACTAGCCACTTGTCGTATTTTTGTCGTACCTATACCTAATGCAAATTGGGCGTAGATCAGGCACACGACTGATAACGAATTGCATTCTCTTCTTCTTCTTCTTCTTCTTGATTGTGGCGTTACAAGTCGTTATAGCGACGACAACTTCGCCAATGTCGGTAAAAAAATTTAATTATAAAATCTTGTGACAAAATGTCGGCAACGTTGTACGGTAACACGGTCAAAGACCCCCCTACCCCCCCTGTCGGGCTCTTAGCCAACGGTCAATGATATCCCTCAGATACTGCCAGGAAATCATTAGCCGTTGCCCAGGGTGCACCGGACCAAGCACTGCTCTTCCCCCCGGACGGATCCGAAAACGAACCGCAGCTCTTGTTCACACGTGGAGGTAACCCGACTCGCACCCCAATTGCATTCTCCGACTAAATAATAATTATGACCAGTCTTGCCAGGTCCAATCAGGAAATGTCAGAAGAGTAAAACCATAAAAATAAGGAGATTGAAAAAAACTCAGTAGATCAAATTTCATGCTAGAAAAGTCAGAAAACTTACCAAAAAACAAATTTTATGTATTCTTATTATTTTGTTTTTAATAATGCTGATTTATAATGTATAAAATGATTATTTAATGTGTAAAAAAAGTATTACAAAAATTATTACCTAATTTATATCAATCCAGATGCCTTCCCTTCAAATTATAAAATAACATACATACATACACATAGATTCACGCCTTTATTCCCAAAATGGGTAGGCAGAGCAAATGAAACTTATGTTCCAGTGCCACTTTTAGCATGCACGTGGGTATAAAAGATCCTCAAAACTTCAGAATCATTCATCAGGGTAGTAATTATTAGGTTCAAATTAGTCTCATAAAATTCAGTAGATTCGATTGCAAATCCAGTAGCTCGGTAGACATAGTCAACAATCAGAATAACTTCGGAAAAATCAGGAGACCTGGCAACACTGATTATGACAATCGGCTTAGCATTCCCGTAAGCTAATTTACTTCAATTTTCGCTTTTAAAAGTTTCAATACCTCGTCCAACTCAGGCCTAATTATAAAAAGAAGTGAGAAACGTTACAAGGTTAGTACTCAGCCTGAAAATACCTCGTAAAATATGCCAGGTGTAAAAAAGGCCTAAAGTCAATGACCTCATTTATCTTTGTTTACTGTAGTCATATTTTAGGGCGGCAGTCGTTTGTTTTGTTACTTAAATATAGGTTTTTACGTACACAGGTCATGGTAACGTATTCGGATAAGGAAGGTTAGGCTAATAGGCTTGGACCCACTACGAAAATGCGTCATCATTATGCGATATGTTGCTAATATTTTGTTACTTTGTGTATTCCATTTTTGATTTTATCACTTTTTTTGCTGGCGTGCTACATTGTCATGTGGCCAGTATTAAACAAACCAAACGTCCAGTCACGACTACTGAAAGAGGAAGATGTTCGACATAAAAAAATCAGATTAAAGTGACTTAAAACGTTGCCAGTTAAATAAAAACTTGTCAAAACCTGTCAATTGCGGCCATCCCACTGTACCATTGCCATTGTTAAGTGCCTATTCCATAGAATGTATCAGTTGGTTTTCTTCCCGCGCAGATGGTAACAGCCCTTCGAGGGAATGGGTGAAAATCTAAAGCATCATGCTATAGGCGATGCGGTTAGCAACCCATCGCTATTTTGATTCCCCTTTCCACCTATGCACCCGCAATCATGCTAAACGTGGCCTGGTCTTGTTACCTTAGTTTCTGTCTACCTCGTAAGGGATAGAGACGTGATTTATATGTATACGTCTATTCCAGTTTAGAAAATACAGCTGTGTCAGAAGATTTAATAAGTAGAACTTGGGTTCCTTCGGCTTTTCAGAATCCTAAAAAAGTAAATATAAAAGTCATTCTGCTTCCATAAATTATTATAATGATCCACCATTACATTCCGAGCCACACCCTCGCGCCTAGTCTAGTCATTAGGCCTTCCGAAATGGCCTTAATGAATAAAAAGAGTCAACTGAAAGACATCTCAATTTAACGACCTCAAATTAAGTTTCCGGCGCCTCCGAGCTATTGAAGAAATTACGTCAGTTACGTGTCTTTATGCCACATTTTGGATGGCAACTAGCACCTGTAGGAAGCAGGACGACGCGGTGAATCGACCAATCACGTGTCATTATCACATCTGTAGAAAAATATTTACCTTGCTCCGCTACTCACGTGCAAGATAACCAAGCCTGTGTGAAAGGGCTCCGCAATTTTGTATAAGGTCCTTTGTTTTTTGTACGGCAGGCCTGGGGGGTTATCATAATGTCTTAATTCGATTCAGTTTAGGTTCGCTCGCTGTCAGATCCATACTAAAAATTACATCTGAAACCTGAGCTGAGTCGGAATTGAATCGCAGTAAGACGTAAGAGGCCCTGGAAATTTTGATAAAAAGGTAGTTTATAGGTAAGACGTCTGTTCAAAACAAAGTTTTTGGACCGGGCCGGATTTTTTTTTTGCAAAGCTCTACAAATTTTATTTTGCGCGGACAAAGTAGCGGGTCAAAGTTCACTTTTATTTGCATTCCGTCAATGGATTGACCTGAATTCCACATGTACAAGTATATGTAGACCCGATGACAGTAATACCTAAATATCTTCTATCAAGATCTTATAACACCTCTTCAATCTACTCCACTTATTTACGGTCTAATTACTAAAGGATTAGTTCCAAACCGGATTGGGCCATGATGGCCAATTATTGGAAATCAATGGCCAATGATTGCGATTGCCCGTTGGCCGTTTCACCGCAGTTCTGATTAGCTATGATAAAAGACAATGGGATGTGAGCTCGGACAAAGACGTACGATCGGACTATCGGAATTGTTGATAGGACTGTATCGTAGCGAAGTGATAGGTTGCGTCTATGAAATTGCACTGTAATGGTCATGATGTTGATAGTGACAAGGTTACAGAAAGCATTGTAGTGTGAGCTGTGAAAAATAAAATAAATAAATAAATATTTATTAGCACAACATAAACAGATAGAAGTTAAGTTGACAACAGATTCAAGACTAGAGAAAAAAAAAACAATGAGATAGACTAGGCTGGCTATGTTCGGCAATGGGTACCAGTCCCAGCATGTGCTGGGCTACATGAGCCCAGCGCTGGTTTTCAGTCTGGTCCCTTCAGCGAAGGCTAGCTGTAACAGAAAGAGACGATTAAAAATTAAATATAGATGGACGAAAAGAAAAAAAAACTGTATTATTTTAAGTTAAAAAGAACAAATAAAAACAAAGTCCGAGCAGTTTACCGAAGCGTGTGGCGTATGCAAGTGTGTACATATATGTGTGTGTGTGTGTTTGTGCGTTTGTTTAAGCGTAAGCATTTAGTATAATAAAGTAGTATTAAATCAAAATTAAACTCGTCCACATTAGTGGGCTCCCAACCATTGATGTCCGCTGGGCTTAAAATCTGGCTGGAGATAGATTATATCGTGGCCTCTCACCACACCCGTTGCTGATCTTACACAAGGTCCTCCCTCCAGCTTATACATACTACTTAAATCACAGGGTAGACAGAGCCTAAGCTAAGAAGACCTAAAAGCGACGTGTAGCATGATTGTGGGCGTAAAGGTAGAAAGGAACTTTTTGACTACAGAACCTTAAAAGTATACTTAAGCTCAAAGTAAAATTTCATTTCAGTTTTATGTTTCCCGCGTTAAAAGCTGGACCTGCAAACCTCGCCGGAATATTATTTCATATTGTTGCCGTCGGAAATGCTCCCGCTAATGGAGCGCGGGAGACATGACAGTTCCTAGCTCCAACAATAAAATAAAAGAAATGTCACCATTAAAGGTTTCCCAATAAAGGTTGTCGCACACCTAACCGCACGGCACCAGATCGGCGCCGCCTCAACTCTAGCCGTCTTTGTGAAATTCCATACCGGTATTGGAACGGCAACGCGGGCATCTCGCCTCGGCATAAACTAGCAGTGCGTGGGCAACTCGCCGCCGCGAGGCGCCGCGCGGACCTCGGGTGGTTTTTTTTTTAATTATTTTTTTATTACGAACTGACCAGTGATTGACCTCTATCTCACTTGTTGGAAGGTGCAGATGAGGCCAAAGGTGTAACTCACTGGTTCAGTAATAGCCTATTCACTCTACCCTTGAAGAGCCCTAGGTTGTATCTGTCCGGAAATACAGACGATGGGAGCGAATTCCATTCCCTAGCAGTTCGCATTAGGAAGGATGAAGCAAACCGCCTCGTGCGGGCCAATGGTATGTTGACAACAAATGGGTGAAAACGCTCCCCCCCGCCTGGAAGTCCGTTCCCGCGAACGTCCCGCCGCTTGCCTATCTGACATCGCCGACTTACGTTGACCGCTAGCTGCCAACCAGCCGCCGTCTCGCGGTAAGCTAGATAAACACTTAAGTATACTATTTAGACTTTGACTTGAGAACAAACATCCTAATTTTCCACACACAACATCCCGGGGACCGAATCCGGGACCTCAAGTTTCGTAGTTAGTCTAACCACTGAAAGCAAGCAAAATAAAAAATTGTGGTACCATCTGGCATGCCAAAGACTTTGAAAAGAGGCCATGTTCAACATTAAGCTTATTAAGACTACTAAAAGTAAGTAAAGCGGTGAATTAACTTGAAAAATTAACACTTAACCAAAATGGTTAAGTCGTTATATTTTCAAAGTTGGCACAAGACACTGGCTAGCCGCGAGTCACTGTAGCATAGAGCAAACAACTAATAGAGTGGCGATGTCATAATTTATTATGAAACTAGCTTTTACCTGCAGCTTCGCTCGCGAATAATGAGTATTTCGAAAAGCAGGTTCAAATCCGTTCAGGTAGCCTGTGTTATTCCAGACAGCCAGCTATCTAAATTTCATCCAAGTCCGTCCACTCGTTTAAGCGTGAAGGAGCTAGTGACAAACACACGAACTTTCTATTTCACATACATTATATTATTATAGCCTTTTTTATTCCGAATTCGCTACAATTTCATTTTTGTTGTTGTTATTGAGTTGCTTTTTTTTATTATTATTATTATTAAATTGTCGCGTAATTGGGCGTGCCTCATGGCATAGGCCTCCTCCGTGTATTGGAGGGTTTGGGCTATAGTTCCCACGCGCGCCCAGTGCGGATTGGGAACTTAACACACACCATAATAATCAAAACTAGAACTATTTTAATGGACATAAAAGATTACACGCGAAAAATTTGTGTTAGTAGGCTTAAGTGGAAAAAAACTGATGAGTTGCCATAATACCTTGTTTCCACTCTGTTTGGTTACTTCCTCTATGCACTGTACGAGTAGACTGCACTGGCTCGCCGCCAGCGAAGACATAAATTAGTGACACTTTGTGCCATCTTGTGAATATTCTGACACGTTTCGGCCACGTGCTTTGTTTTGTTACACGATGGTATTTTTATTTGCAATCAAGTAGAATAAGTAAGAACAAGAATTTCCAATCCATGTACTCGTATCGCCGGTGGAGACGTTTCACACCTCCAGTAAACGTAGATTTAGGTAGCAAATAGGGCACTTTGATTTTTTGTTTTGACACAGACCTATAGAGATTATATAATGCGCATTAAAATAAGCACAAAATGAATGTTCGGACCAGACATTTGGGCGCCGATTACTCTGTAAAAGATTAAATTTGTACTTTTTACCGAAATGTTTTTTTTTTTAATTTTTATTGTGTCATTTTATCGCCTTTTATTGCATTTTTTTATGTGAATAGGAAGGCAAACGAGCAAGTGGGTCACCTGATGGTAAGTGATCACCACTGCCCATAGACACCCGTAACCCCGGAGGGATTGCAAATGCGTTGCCAACGTAGAGGACTAAGATGAAATGCCTTTTGTGACCGTAATTTCCCCGGCTGTCTTACTCTCCACACCGGAACACAGCAGTGCAAACACTGCTACTTAGCATAATTTTATTATGATTTTTTTTTAATCACTGACATTTATTTCTTGATTGATTACTGGATTTCTCGTTTTTATTTTTTGTATGCATTATTTTACTGTAGGTACCTTATTGTTTTTATTTTATTTACAATTGACGATATTTTGTGGCTTTCTTATGTTTTGACATAGAAATATAACGTAATTTACAAATATAAATGAATCGAATCTAATTTATTGACTAGAAATACTTATACAAATACGTGTATGTCTACACTCAGTAGAAAGTGCGATAATTTATGAAAAAAACGAACTTCTCTTGTAGAACCCCAAAAAACTGTGATCTTGACTGGCTTTCGAAACTCGAGCAACACGCTCAATCAGATAAGGCGTATCTGAACTGAATGCAAAATGGCAGAAGAATGCTTCCATGCATTCCGAACAAGGAGTGGATTTTCAGTGACCTGAATGGTGGAATTATGAAAGCGGCAGATATATTTCGCAAACTGAACAAGAGGAATATTTCACATTTTTTACTCGCCTACTTAAACTGTCTCCAACTTATTTAGCTTTTTGGTTGTCTGGAAGAGATCGCTATTAAGCGATAAGACCGCCTATTGTCTACTTTGTTCTTTGTTTCTATATTGTTTTGTACTGATTTGTGGTGTTCAATAAAGAGTATTTGTATTGTATTGTATTGTACCTTGCTGCTTAACAGTTGAGCTTGCATTGTTGTACTACAAAGCCCGTACCCGTACCCTTTCTCGATGGGCTTTTACCATCTCCGCGGGACGAGAAGCAACTGGTACATGCTATGTTTTTCCTTACCACACCAGCATGGAAGTACAAGAAAGTAATTACGTAAGATAGAGTAAGTAGGTAAGAGAGTAAGTGAAAGAATATACTTTGTTTTATCCAGCATTGAAAATGAAAATGAAAATGAAAATTTATTTTTGCAAATTGGCCGCCAATGGCTCTTTTACATGTCTTTTAGAAACTACCAGCGCATTCGGAAATACCATCATTGCCAAGAAGAATGCGCCGCAAGAAACTTGGCAGAAAGTCATTTTTTCAAAATGAAATACAGTAAGAATAAAAAAATAAAAAAAAAGTAAGAATACTTAAATTCTACTTAAATTAAATACATTTGTAAAAGGGATGTATAAGGTCCCCGAGCCTTAAATTATATTAATCTATAAAAGAGATTTATAAAGTCTCTACTAGTCAAAACCACAAAATAAAAAAAAAAAAGTTCAGTGGAGGTGTAAAACGCCAAATTATCGTCAGTAACTGTGCAACGCGGAATGTCTATGTCCCGTGAAAAGTTCCCGCGACAAATATCGACTGCTCCAAAATAGCCGCCGCGCTCGGGTTTTTTAAAGCCACCGCGTACCAGATGCAGTTTTAATGAGGTTCTTCTTCAGATCCGAATAAAGCGCAGTTGCTACGACATTTATATAGGTATATTAATAACTAGCTCCTGCCCGCGACTTTGTCCGCGTAGAATTAGCAATTGACATGTTTATCGCTATCCCGCGGGTGCTATGCAATTTTCCGGGATAAAAAGTAGCTTGTAACCTGTCCGGTGAATTCTCAACAGATTAGTAAAGTTTGCATCGAAATCCGTTTAGCATTTTTGAAGAGATGCCCTCGCAAATATACAGACAAACAGACAAACGTTCTAAACTGTTGGAACGAGTTCTGTCGATTCTAAGTAGGTACCTAACCCTTGTAATTTTTTTAAAAACCTTTCATGTACAGGCTTTCGATCCTCTTCAGCTTTATTATATTTAGAGATATAAATAGGTATAGAAGTTGTATAGATAATAAAATTAAAATAAAGATTCCGAAATATTTGCAGTTTTTTACACCAAACGATCATTCGACCAAACATTACATTAGACCAAACAATTTGTTCGACCAAACGAAGGGGAATCAAAATAATGATGGGTTGCTAGCCTCATCGCTTATAACATGGTTCTTAAGAGTATAAAAAAATGAAAGAGAAAATAAAAAGATTTTATTGACTTTTTATTTTAAAGTAAAACTATGCCTTAAATACATGCGCACAGATGTCTATGAGAATCTGAGGAGTGGTGATGATCTCACTCTTTTGCCGGTTTTAGGGTTCCATAAAAGAAGGCTCTTATTACTAATGGCTGTTTATCTGTCTGTCTAATAATATAATAATATCTTGGGACAATTGACACCAATTGACCTAGCCGCCAAACTAAGCAAAGCTTGTAACATGCGCACTAGACAACGGATAAACAAACGTACATAGATAAATACATACTTAAATACATATTTAACATCCAAGACTCGAGAACAAACATTCGTATTTTTCATACAAATATCTGCCCCGACCGGGGATCGAACCCGGGACCTCAAGCTTCATAGTTAGGTTCTCTAACCACTGGGCCATCCGGTTGTAAACCTTAATCATAAATCTTATACCGAGTGGGCCCTGTAGTAGGAAGCAAAAAATTAAAACAGGTTCTGCTGCTCAAATGGAACTACTTTAGTTCTGCAACTTTCAAAAATTAAGTAACTTTATCGGGAGCGGATCAGAATACATAAAGTTTAAAATGTATAATGGGTTAAAATACATAATGGTTCAAAATATATAACGCAATTTTCTGTAAAACTGTTAGCTAAATGAACTTTTTTTGATATCGTAATCTATAGATTGGTTTAGGTTAGGTCAGGTTTGTTTTATAACAATCCTGTTAATTTGTAACTTTCTGAGAAAGTCGCATTATATATTATAAACCATTATGTATTTTAACCCATTATACATTTTAAACTTTATGTATTTTAATACGTACTCAACTTTATCATTATGTTTATTCCAAATAAATCCATTAGCCTAAATGACGGATTTAGCAATAAATATAAATAAATAAATATCAGCTGGGACGTCACGGTCTCTCATGCTCCAAAAGCGCTGGTCGCTTTTTCCGCCATGGCACCATTAATGACCTGGTCCGCCGCGCGCTTGCCACCGTCTCTGTGTCCGCAATCCTTGAACCCGTGGGCATGGCCAGAGACGATGGCAAGCGCCCCGACGGGGCTACTCTGGTGTCATGGAAGCTGGGTAGGGCTCTGGTGTGGGACGCAACATGTGTCGACACTTTTGCACAGTCCCATATCCAGGCAACCCGCTCACAGGCCGGGGCTGCAGCTGACCAGGCCCAAGTTCTCAAGTGCCGCAAATACTCTTCTCTTTTAAAGGACTATGAATTTGCGGGGCTCGCAGTGGAGACAATGGGTCCCTGGTCGGCTGACATGAGGGCCTTCATGAGAGCCGTGTCGTCCCGGCTGATAGAGACCTCAGGAGACCCCAGAGCTGGCGCTTACTTCTCCCAGCGAATTTCTCTGGCTGTACAGAGAGGTAATGCCGCCAGTGTTTCGGGGTCTATGCCGCAGGAGGGCCTTTTAGATGGTGTTTTCTTTTTATAGTTAGGTATATTTATTTAGTTTTAAGTTTTGTAGATTTAGTTAACTTTTAGATAATTTAATAAGATTAACACTTGTGACATGCATGTTTTTATATGATGTAGCTAGCTGTTGCCCGCAACTTCGTCTGCATAGAATTCTTTTATCGCTATCCCTCAGGAATTACGCAATTTTCCGGAATATACAGGGTGTCCCAGAAACCGACGATAACCCGTTGAGGGCTGATAGACCTACTAATTACCTACCAAAATATCACATTTTAGGTTTAGTAAAAATCTTTTAGTTTTCGAGATATTGTCATTTTTGCAAAAATCTAGATTTTTCTTCCTCAGTTGAGTTTTTCGTCTGCCACAGCCTCAAATGACCGAATTTAGTAAATCTGATTACTGATAAATATTGCTGAAAACATAGGCTTTTAAACGTGATATTATTTTATTTTAATATTTAGTCAAACTTGGATGAAAAACGACCTAAGAGACAGTTTTCAGATATTTTACTGTTTCATCCCGTAACTTCGGTCCTCCATGGTATAAAAAAAATAACTTCGCTAAAGTGGCACTGGATACTAAAAATATGCCTAGCTAATGTAGATTACAAAATGGTATAACACTTACTTATTTGTTCAATAATTTCAAATTTATTGCTATTTCATTACTGAAGAAGCTAATCAAGTGAGCAGCCATTTAGTCTGAGGACGGCAAAATAATTGTTTTTATAAGGCTGGTAAAGTTGAATTCAAATTTCGAATAAAGTTTGAAATTTTTAAATTCGAATTTGAAAATCGAATTTGCTTTGTTTTTGTCAAATGGCTGTGTAAAATTGGGTTGCTAAAAATATTTCATTTTATTTTAATTTGTAGTTGGTAGTGACTTCAATTTTCTTTGAGCTTCTTCTGTAATGAAATAGCAGTAAATTTGAAATTATTAAACAAATAAGTAAGTGTTATGCCATTTTGTAAACTACATTAGCTAGACATGTTTTTAATAGCCAGTGCCACTTTAGCGTAGTTATTTTTTTTATACCATGGAGGACCAAAGTTACGGGATGAAACAGTAAAATATCTGAAAACTGTCTCTTAAGTCGTTTTTCATCCAAGTTTGAATAAATAATAAAAGAAAATAATATCACGTTTAAAAGCCCATGTATTCTGCAATATTTATCAGTAATCAGATTAACTAAATTCGGTCATTTGAGGGTGTGGCAGACGAAAAACTCAACTGAGGGAGAAAAATCGTGATTTTTGCAAAAATGACCATATCTCGAAAACTAAAAGATTTTTACTAAACCTAAAATATGATATTCTGGCAGGTAATTAGTAGGTCTATCAGCCTTTAACGGGTTATCGTCGGTTTCTGGGACACCCTGTATAGCCTATGTGTTATTCCAGACTGTAATCTATCTATGTTCCAAATTTCATCCAGATCTGTCCAGCCATTCTGGCGTGACTTTGTTGAGTAAATAAATAAATCTATATCTTAATTAGTATTCCAGCGTAGAGAGAAAGAAAAGCTATGAAAATACTGGTACAGAGTTTATTGTATCTTAGCCCTCTAGGCTGCCAACGCATCTGAAATACTAAAAATTAAATAAAATCTAAAACATACTTATCAATTCACTCATATTATATATTAAGTTACCGTAATACACTAGTGCCATCTATTTTTATGAAACCGTAAGCTTAGGCAAACAGACACCGTCAATTTGTTCGTAGAATAGGCTCTACGACACTTCGTAGCAGCTCTACGCTCGTAGCATTTGCAGCTACGGCGGAACGTAGATAGATGGCGTGGTAATACAAGATCACAAACTTTGGGGTTGTTAGTTTAAAATGGATGAGGAGGTAGTTACTAAGTTGCGATAATCGTCACGTAGTTTTATGCCTTTAAGTATAGATGGCGCTAGATGTAAGTTAGCTAAAAATTAAACATTAGATGTTTTAACCCAGTCGGTGGTACATTGGATACCTTAGACTCCTTAGACTATGACCTTAGACTGTGTCTACCTTGTACGAGATAATAATAATATAATAATATAGCCTTTTTATTCCGAATTCGCTACAATTTCATTTTTTTTGTTGTTGTTGTTGTTGTTTTATTATTAAATTGTCGTGTAATTCGGCGTGCCTCATGGCATAGGCCTCCTCCGTGTATTGGAGGGTTTGGGCTATAGTTCCCACGCGCGCCCAGTGCGGATTGGGAACTTAACACGCACCATTGAATTTCTTCGCAGATGTGTGCAAGGTTTCCTCACGATGTTTTCCTTCACCGAAAAGCTCATGGCAAATTTCAAATGTAACTTTCGCACATAAATTCCGAAAAACTCAGAGGTGCGCGCCCGGGATTTGAACCCACGACGCTCTGCTTGAGAGGCCACAGGTCAAACCACTAGGCTACCACGGCCTTTTTGTACGAGATAATATATGTATGTAAATAAAAATAAAAATTGAGAGATAGGGGGTGCGATCCCTGCTCTGGTTCGTGGCTGGTTCAAAGGGTTTCCATTGCAGTTCAAAGAGGCAACGCGGCCAGCATAATGGGAACCTTTGAACCAGGCACGAAACAGGGGGCATTTTTTAGGTTATTTTTTAATCATTTTTAACATACTTTAATTTAAATCAACTTTCCTAGTTTTAGTATTCTTTATTGTTATTTAGTTTTTAATAGTATGGTTATTAATAAAGATTTTGGATACCTACATACATACATAAAATAAAATAAATATGTACTATCAAATGAATCAAGAATTTTTATTTCTTGACTTTAATGTTTACTTTTACGGTTTTACCGTTAGAAATTAACCGCCTTATTTATAAACGCTTTATAGGCTTCTGCTAACTTAGCAATCGTTTGTCCTTATCTGTGAAATGTAAATGTCAAAGTGACAGATAAGGACAAACGATTGCTAAGTTAGCAGAGGCCTACAGAGCGTTTATGAATAAGGGGGAAAATTTCTAAATGTCAATGAAAATTAGAACACAGAAAAATCCGAACTGTAAAGCTATGGCTATGGTTGCTATGGGTGGTGTAGGTTAGGTTATCTTGGGACAAATTACACTAATTGACCCAGCCCCAAACTAAGCAAAGCTTGTGCTATGGGTACCAGGCAACGGATAAACATACTTATATAACATACTTAAATACATACAACATCAATGACTCGGGCACAAACATTCGTATTCGTCATACAACTTTAGTCCCCACGGGGTTCGAACCCAGGGCCTCTAGCTTCATAGGCAGGATCACTAACCTCTAGGCTATCCGGTCGTCAAAATCATTATGTGGTTCATTTGCGGACTTTTAATTGTTGAGCATACTAGAACGCTGTCATAATAAAATAACGCCATGTCAACGAACAATTTCAATTTTATTTGACACTAGCTGTTGCCCGCAACTTCGTCTGCATAGAATTCGTTTATCGCTATCCCGCAGGAATTTCGCAATTTCCCGGGATAAAAAGTAGCCTATGTGTTATTCCAGACTATAATCTTTGTATGTTCCAAGTTTCATCCAGATCTGTCCAGGCTATCTGGCGTGAAAGAGTAACAAACATCCAAACATTCTCACAAACTTTCACATTTATAATATTAGTAGGATAGTAGGATTTTGCGAGAAGGTTCTATCATGACTCGACAATTAAAGGCAGCCAGTGTATTTCGTCTGCTCAAAAATCATAACATTGTTAAACAGTTGTTAGCCTGCAGTCAGAGATGTCACTTTAGAATGTGCATCTCTGAATGTGAGTGTGTTGTCAAATGCAGCATCTGTGCAATTTCTTGGGCTAAAATGTATCCTTACAGTTTCAAAAAACATAGAATGTACCAGGTGCTTCTCTTCCCGCGCTGATGGGAAAAATCCATCGAAGGAATTAGCGAAAATCTTAGGAATCATGTTATAGGCGGGTGGTAGGGCCTTGTGCAAGGTCCGTCCGGATCGCTACCACCATCTTACTCGCTAATCCTGCCGCTAAGTAGCAGTGCTTGCACTGCTGTGTTCCGGTGCGGAGCGTAAGACAGCCGGGGAAATTACGGGCACAAGAGGCATTTCATCTTAATCCTCTAGGTTGGCAACGCATCTGCAATCCCTCCGGGGTTGCGGGTGTCTATGGGCAGTGGCGATCACTTACCATCAGGTGACCCACTTGCTCGTTTGCCTTCCTATTCATATAAAAAAAAAGAGTAAGTTATTATCAGTACAACGTTTTTTATATACATATATCATTAATTCCATCGGTATCTTCAAAGAGCTGAGCTTCGTGAAAGCAGTTGAAAACGGTTAATGATTGAAAACGATAACAACAGTTAACCGTTTTTTTGATAACGTTCTCAACCGGTTTCACTTGGCCCAACCCTTACCCAAAGTCGTGCTAAATGTCATCCGGCGTGATGTAAGCTCTCGTCCAAACTCCCGAGTCGTTATCCCATCCATAAACTGTTAGATTAAACACTCGCCGTTTTTAATGAGAACGCAATTTATTGCGCATACATCGGCCATTTACGAGGTACGTTGCGCGGGGCGCCACTTACAGCGGAATCAATACAATACAATAGTATTGCTGTCTTACTCGGATAATTCAAGTATCAAACACATAAAGAGTGAGACAGCAAGCCAACCCCGAATGGCATTCTAAGAGCTCACGGACTATACAATAATTAACAGCAAAGAAATCAGGTACATAAAGAAAATTTATAGGTTAGCAATAGGCGTCTTATAGCTACAGAAGGATCTTTTCCAGGCAATCTAAAGAACAGAATGAAGAAAAGAAAATTAAAGCAGGTGATGCAAACAGAAATTCAAAGAAACAAACACAACAAGTACCTACATATAATAGCCATACAATACATACCAACACATTAATAGACAGATACACAGCAATGTTTATATATGGATCATGTGATTCTGTAAAAGAAACTTGCTTGCGGCTCGCGCTGTACTTGATAGGGAATCATAACTTGATCCGCTTTCTGGCAGCCTTTGAACGGAGACAGGAGTCTTATATTGTTGGTCGTGTGTCAACCAGTTGACCAGACACATGACTCCGTATAATACCTACGAAGGAATGGGTCAAGTTTTGATTGCAATACAAGCGCAGCGCGCGAGTTCGTAAACGAGTTTTTTTTTGAGAATTACGCTCCTGGTAAAAAGCTGAGGCCATAAAATATTTATCGCTTTCCATCAATTGGTATCGAGTAAATGGTGATGGAGTAGTTATACATAAATTAAAAAAAAAAGAACTATATTATGCCAAAAATGCTTTACATAATTTTGGAAAAAAGCTGATACTCTTCATTTTGCTGGGCTGATTTTTACCAAACCACGACTAAAAACTACCGCATGGAAACTGGCTGTCGAATGAAAAACCCATATCGAAATCGATTCATCCGTTTGAGAGCGCACACATAGGCATCGACGTCAAATTTATAACACCCCTCTTTTTGCATCAGGGGTTAAAAAGTTTACATACATACATATACCACGTCTCCATTCCTTACGGGGTAGACAGAGCCCAAGGTAACAAAACCTCAAGGCCACGTTTAGCATGATTGTGATGGGTTGCTAGCCGCATCGCCTATACCATGATTCCCAAGACTTTCGCCCATTCCCTCGATGGACTTCTACCATCTGCGCGGGAAGAGAAGCAACTGGTAAATTCTATGCTTTTTCTTTACTCCCAGACCAGCATGGAATGGAAGAATACATTAATATTAATATTTAATTCTCGCTAACAGTGGCGATGGACGCGAAGCGTGGGTTCCAACGTGGGTACCCTCAAATGTGATTGAAACTAAACTGTCCAAACCCGCCTTTAGTTAGTGCGTGATTGGTGATAATACATACATACATACATACATACATAAATCACCTCTTTTTTCCTTATGAGGTAGACAGAGCCTAAGGTAACAAGACCCAAAGGCCACGTTTAGCAAGATTGTGAGCTAGGTGGAAAGGGGAATCAAAATAGTGATGGGTTGCTAGCCGCATCGCCTTTAAAATGATTTTCGTTCATTCCCTCGGTGGGCTTTTACCATCTGCGCGGGAAAGAAGCAACTGGTACATTCTATGTTTTTTCTTTTCTCCCAGACCAGCGTGGAAGAACATTGGTGATAAACTTGAATTTGTTGCAATTAAAAACTTTTTAATTTTTTTTTTGTTTTGAACCTACAACTCATGGACCTAAAATATGCTCTGATATTAAGCTTAGTGTACACATAATAAAGGCATTTACAATTTAAACTGTACTTTACTTTTATCTAAAAAGAGATTAAAATTGGGTTCTTATTGAGTTAAAACTAACGACATTGTTCATTTTTATAAAGAAAAAAAAAAGTGACCCTATCCTTGTCAGCTCTTCTTCTGTTTTTTTCATACAATTTAAGTATGGCCCAATACAATGGGGGCTATTGCGTGTGAATTTGCCACTAGAAGTCCAAAAACATTCGCTTCGTGTCACAAATTATAATTTCTTGTGATATCTTTCGTGAAATTATCTCAAATATGGCGATGAATATGAACGCTTTGCAAGCGGTTTTTTTCCCGAACAAAACGGAACTGCACAACATTGCGGCATAGCTACTCGATATGATGATAGTTATTTATAATTAATAAACTTAATAAGATTCAAGATTTAAAACTTTGTTTCGACGCCGATCTTTTTTTTTTTTTTTATAAAGTCGTCTTTGACAGCTATGATAGATAGATAGATAGATAGATAGATAAAAACTTTATTTTCTCACAACACAGGTACATTACATAACATGTATTGAGTTCACATATTTAGATGGAAAATTAATACATACAACACAACATAAATACAATTACAACAACTGAAGAACAAAAGAGGTAATAAAGAAAAATAAACAACTAAGTATGTTGAAACGAATTGCGGATGCCACGTGTTGTGAAAAAAGAGGTGCTGACTCAGCATAAAACTGCGGAAAACCGCAGCACTGATATTCTGCCAGAACCATAGGAAGCTAAATCTGTGCTATACCTGTGGACCTTAGTCAACAGTGGCGCCAACTGGTGAGCAAAGAAACTATAGTCCCCATTGAGATCTTCAAACACCATTGGATTGCTTCGCGTGTGTGGGTAAACTTCAAATGAAACTCGGCAGATTAATTGCCAAAATTTCAGCGGAGTCTAGACTCGAACCCGTGACCCTCTGTTCGAGACCATAGGTCTAACCGCTGAGCTACTAAAGCTTAGTAAACCTATACTTAATCATAATTAGTTAGCGACGTGCCATAGCTAACACCGCAGAAGTTTAAAGTTGCCGGTACAAATTGTTCAAGTTGTATGGTTCTAGTTTGTGTATGAACATTTGTCTTGTCCATTGGAGGAGGGGTGGAGCGATTTGTGGGGGGAGGGGGCAATACGTTGCTATTATGGAGAAATCAGCATAAAGTAGAATTTGGTGTTGTTTTAATTTGTACTCATTTGCGACCCTTTAAGAAAATTAAAGGCACTATCAAATGAATCCATGCTGGTCTGGGAGCAAAGAAAAAACATAGAATATACCAGTTGCTTCTCTACCCGCGCAGATGATAAAAGGCCATCGAGGGAATGGGCGAAAATTATAGGAATCATGTTATAGGCGATGAGGCTAGCAACCCATCACTATTTTGATTTCATTTTTCTCCTATACGCCCACAATCTTGCTAAATGTGGCCTGTAGGTATCTGTTACCTAAGGCTCTGTCTACCCCGTAAGGGATAAAGACGTGATTTGTGTATGTGTATGTATGTATCAAATGAATCAAGAAATAAAAATTCTTAAAATGAATTCTTAATTTCATAAAGGGCCGCAAATGAGTATAAATTAAAACAACACCAAATTCTACTGCACTATTTTGATTTCATTTTCCACCTGTATGCTCGCAATCTTGCTAAACGTGGCCTTTAGATCTTATTACCGTAGGCTCTGTCTACTCCATAAGGGATAAAGACGTGATTTGTGTATGTATGTATGTATGCATGATCAATGCGTGTGGGTATTAAGTTTTTAAATTTAATGTTATTGCCACCATTTAGTGCCGAATGAAAGACAACTAGGTACAGACAGAGGAGTTCACTTAGGGGTGCGAGTCGGGTTATCTCCACGTGTAGTCAAGAGTTGGGGTTCGTTTTTGGATCCGTCCGGGGGGAAGAGCAGTGCTTGGTCCGGTGCACCCTGGGCATCGGCTAATGATTTCCTGGCAGTTTCTGAGGGATATCATTGACCGTTGGCTAAGAGCCCGACAGGGGGGTAGGGGGTCTTTAGACCGTATTACCGTACAACGTTGCCGACATATTGTCACGAGATTTGTGAATTATATTTTGATTACTCTGACATTGGCGAAGTTGTCATCGCTATAGGGCATTTTCAAAAAAACATGTACCCTTGACTTTTTTTTCGAAAATGATGACATTTTGGGTTTTTCTGAATCAGAATTATTAGCACTATTTATTTTTGTAAAGAAAAAAAGTGTCCATTGGTTTTTTTGTCAGTTTTGTGACACTATTTTCATACGATTTATATAGGGCGTCACAAAACTGACACGAAAAATTTGTAAGGGAAATTAAGGTAATCTTGTTGGAAAAAGGGTACACGTTTTTTTGAAAATGTCCTATAACGACTTGATACGCCACAAATAAGAAGAAGGAGAAGAGTTCACTTACTAGTAAATAGTGACTATTATCTAAGGAAATAAGGTGTGTCGAGTCATAAATAAAACGATGTATTAGATATTGTTTCTTCGTCATCCGAAGTATTCATGGACAGAGCATCCTTGAAGTGTCACTTATCAAATAGAGGGTGCTTCACAAACGCGCACCAAGCTTGCCATCTTAAAAAAACGAGAGGAAAAAATGGCTATTTAATACCTAAGTATATATAACCATGTTACTATTGACCATGACCGTAATATAGCGTGGATTTGGAATATGGGTGAAACTTTTAACGATATTCAATCATCATCATCATCACTGCTGAGCACAGCCTCTTACAATGAGAGGGCTTGGGCTATAGTTCCCACGCGGGCCCAGTGCGTCGTCACGATCAGGGTTGTTACGGATGCAAAAATTTATACATCCGCGGATGCAGATGCGGATGCGGATGTGATGCGGATGCGGATGCGGATTTTGGGATTTTTAAAAGGATAATTATTTAAATTTTAAAAGCATAATAATACTTTATTAGTGCATAATAGTATTTATGCAAACAAACGCGAAGCACGTGCGACTCTAGCTCCGCCCACTTTCTTAACATGTAGTTACTTGTCGAGTCTTGTTGATGTGAATCTGCATCCGTAAAAACTCCGCATTGATTGATGCGGATGTGGATGCGAATGCAGATGTCTGAATTAATGCGAATATTCCGCATTTACGGACGCGGATGCGAATATTCGTAACACCCCTGCTCACGATATAGCTCATGATCTAATGTAATTTTGCACATAAATTCCGGAAAACTCAGAGGTGCGAGCCCGGGATTCGAACCAGGGCATTTTCAAAAAAACATATACCCTTAACGTTTTTTTTTCAAAAATTATGACATTTTGGGTTTTTCTGAATCAGAATTATTAGCACTACTTATTTTTGTAAAGAAAAAAAGTGTCCATTGCTTTTTTTGTCAGTTTTGTGACACTATTTTCGTACGATTTATATGGGGCGTCACAAAACTGACACAAAAAGTTGTATGGGAAATTAAGGAAATCTTGTTGGAAAAAGGGTACACGTTTTTTTGAAAATGCCCACCCACGGCCTGCTTGAGAGGCCACAGGTCAAACCACTAGGCTACCATGGCTATTCAATCATATTTTATTTAATTTTCCCTAACTCGACGTAATTAATTTTTAAAGATGCAGTCGAGCAGCAATGTAACGCAAATTTATTTTGATAGTGACATTGTGTCACATGTCAAACTTATTATCTTAACTGCATTGCTTATAATTTGTTTGATTTTTTTGTCTTATTTTTTAATGAAATGTACCCAACTTAATTAACTTTAAGTGTCTTAAAAGGCCGGCAACGCTATCTTAATGCCCTATGTTATGAGTGTCTATGGCCAGCGGTGTACTTGCCATCAGGTGACCCGCTTGCTCGTTTGCCCCCTATCATACGAAAAAAACTTAATTCAACGCGGACGAAGATAAGGGCTTTGGACCCCACGAGCAGGTACCGTTGGCTTAGGGCCCGAAAGATGTTAGTAATGCTCCTGACACCCCAAAATGAAAGAAAAAGGGGGGCCTTTGCCCAGCACTGGAGCTCCAAATAAACTATAAAAAATAGGTAATATTTTCATCATCATTATCATCATCATCTTTATATACGCCCCAATACTGAGCCAAGGCCTCCACCCAGAAAAAGAGGGCTGCAGTCAAACGAGCTATATTGAGTCACCTGGATGATAAAATTTAAATGGATTCTGTCCATTGTTATAACGATTTTGGCTACGTTGCGTAAAAAGTCTTGAAACGCGACCAATATTGGTTGCCCAAGGGGCACCAGCCCAAACACTACTTCCGCCTTTATAGGTTCCGTCTCTATCCTCTATCGCGGTGTTATTCATTTTATAGAACCCTTTTAACCGTGGGTAGACCGTAAAGCTAGCTCGGGTTAATAAGGCTGGCTATTACATGTCTGAATGACTATGTCATTGTCCGCACTTTAGTGGTCTATATTCATAATTTTATATCAAGAGTGATAAAAATGCTCGCATCCTGCCATTAGTGACGCTTTTTATTTACGATAATATTGAAATGAAGGCGTCAAATGATTGTTTAGTGCACTTACTTTTATAAAGAACTCGGTTATTAGGCAGTATAATGTACTAGGAATGGGTTAAAAGTTAGACATTGTTAACTTGTACTCTAACACAAATTAACCACAAGGTAATAAGCGTTACTTCCATGCTGGTCTGGGAGCAAAGGAAAAACATAGAATGTACCAGTTGCTTCTCGTCCCGCGCAGATGGTAAAAGCCCATCGAGGGTATGGGCGAGTCTTAGGAATCATGTTATAGGCGATGCGGCTAGCAACCCATCACTATTTTGATTCCCCTTTCCACCTATACGCCTACAATCATGCTAAACGTGGCCTTTAGGTCTTGTTACCTCAGGCTCTGTCTACCCCCCACGGACCTGCTTAGGCGTCTAAGTGGGTGGAGAGGTGTACTCCAACGTGGCGCATCCCTAGGTGGTGGATAAGGGAACGCCTGCCTCACGGCAGGTAGGGGTCCGCAAGGGCCCCCGCGAACCAAACACTTGGGGGTAGGACGGGGCGAAGTATTACGTTTATGTATCTATTTTTGGCGAGGGCCGGGGCGAAAGCCCCTTTTTATCAAGGGCGGGATCGTGATTAGGTGGGGAAAGGCGGGCGGTAGCTGACGGGAAGCTGCTCTGCATCTGCGGCCGAGTAGCCACTGGTGCGGGTCGGTGCCAGATGGTGAAAGGAGGCGTAGCTCTGCACCAGGCCTGAAGGCACCAAATGCCTTTTGGGGGGGAAGGGGAACCTTGGGGAGACGAGGGACAGAAGCGTTGGGTACTGTCGGGCCGAGCTGAGCTGCCTACTGAGTAGCCCCTCCCGCCGAACTGCTCACTCGGCCTGGAGCTGGCGAAAAGTAGGTATTGCTTTGCGGTTAATTACCGGCAGGCCTTTCGTTCTCTGAGGGGGGTGAGCCTAGGGGGGGACGGGGCGTGCGGTAGCTGCCGGGGAGCTGCTCTGCATCTGCGGCCGAGTAGCCACTGGTGCCGTGGGACGGTGCCAGGAGGTTGAAAGGTAGCGCAGCTCTACACCAAACCTGGAGGCGCCAAACGCCTCGTACGGGGAGGGACGGGGGCGAGTCCAACCTTGTACCTGCTGTTCGCCCCGGGCGGGGAACGGAAGGGCGAGCCTCATGCTGGCGGCGGGCGAAAGCCTGCCGTCGAAGCGGTGCGTTCCGCAAGGGACGCGATCGCGGAGCGGAGTGACCTCGGTCACTTTCGGTCGGCACGTAACCTGGTCCGTAGGGCCGGGACCGTGGGCCGCCTCGTCTTTATCAAGATAAGGGGGCCGCGAGGAGAAAACCTCTATAAAAATCCGGAGGAGCGACGTGACCTCGGTCACGGTCGGACGCCACGTAAACCTGGTCCGTAGGGCCGGGACCGTGGGCCGCCTCGTCTTTTTCAAGATAGGGGGGCCGCGAGGAGTAAACCTCTATAAAAATCAACAGGGCGGCGTGATCTCGGTCATGTCGGCCGTCACGTAACCCCGGCCCGCAGGCGCTGGGAACGTGGGCCGCTGAGGGGGCTACGAGGAGTTAACCTCTTTAAAAAAACAGACGGTCACCGGCGTGGGAGGGCGGGGAATCCGGAACCCGCATTCAACGGTGCCGTCGCCACCTGCCCCATCCCGGGGCGGCCAGTGGACGTTGCGGTGGTCACCAAGTGCGCCCGCAACGCCCGCAGTTCAAGGCCTGAAGGGAACGTGTGTGTTTTTAGACGGTAGGCCTCTCCCCTTCTTCCATAGGGAAGGCAGCGGCGAGATGGAGAGCCCGTCATACCTCCGTTCGTATGCTGCCCCGAGCGCGGAGATGTGTAGTGACACAGTTGTGTAACCATACCTATATAGCGACAGCTATATAGTATAGGTACAACGACGGGCACGCCAGTAGTCTCGTACCCATAGGACCCGACACTTGTCCTTATGGAAATAAATATTATTTTATAGTATTCGTGGTTTACACTCATCTCTCATAGACTCCTCAACTAATGGACCCAAGTAAATCAAGTAATACTAAAGTGGTGACCCCTGTGTTGTGAACATTTAATTATAATTAGTGTCAGGTTTTACGTTCGGAAAGTTTGCTGGTAACGAGACTACTCCTTCCCGTCGAAGCCACGCGGGAAGCATTTCAGCGGCACTGAAAGCGTTGCACACGAGGAATGTACGGGCAACAGGGCACGGGAGTGCCACCCCCAGGACCACCCACGGCACCGCCGCCCGTAGCGGCCACGCCGGAAACAAAGTATAGGGAGGACGGGGGAGCCAGAGAATTGGCGGCAGTCACGCTGACGAGCAGGATTCCAGATTTCTGGACGGAACAGCCACGTCTTTGGTACGCACAGTTGGAAGCGGTGCTCGAACCACAACGTCTAGGAGACGTGCAGAGATACAATGTGGTAGTGACCAAACTGGGGAAGACGATGATACAGGCGGCCAGCGATATCCTGTTAAATCCACCTGAAGAAGGAAAATACCAAGCGCTCAAAGAAAGGTTGTTGTCGGTGTTCGAGGAGAGCAAGGAAAACCGACAAAGAAGACTGCTCCACGATATGGAGCTGGGGCATCAGAAACCATCACAACTGATGAGGCAGATGCAGGAGCTGGCTGGAGAGGATTTCCCACAAGCAACCATCCGTATTTTGTGGGTGGGGCTGATGCCTCCGGCAGTGAAGGCCGTTTTAGCCAGCAGCGAGATCACGGACCTCACCAGATTGGCAGCGTTAGCGACAGCCCGAATGTAAACGCTGAAGGTTACCTTACAGAATTAAGGGACGCTATAAAAAGTTTGAGGCCCAAACCCATCAAACAACGCGATTCGCGGACGGTGTTCGTTCATCCGGATCTTAACACGTGTGAAAAAGTTTTCGTTCGTGTAGACGCAATTAGGAAACCTCTGCAGCCACCCTATGATGGCCCTTATAAGGTCATTAGGAGAAATAACAAAGTTTTCACGGTGCAGCTACCAGAGCGACAGGCACAAATTTCCATCGACAGACTCAAACCCGCGTATATTTTAAGCGACGAAACGTCGCGGGGTAACTTTGTTAAAGCAAGCAACGACGAAGCCGCTAAAAATAGCATCACTGTTGATAACAAAGCCAAGGCGAGCGTTCGGAATGTGCAGCCGCAGCAACTTGCGGACTCAGCGCTGGTCACACGGACTACACGCCGCGGGCGGGTGATTAACCGACCTGCTAGGTATCAACAGTGAGGTTATGTTATTGACATTAGCGAATAAGTGTTTAAACTTTGTAACTAGGTAAGCACATCGGTTCTGTTAGTCACTTAATTTGTGCTCACTATAGCCATTTTGTTATTTCGAAATAAATATTGTTGAATAGGCAAATTAGTTTGACCAGGTTGTCAATGTATGTATAATTAATACGTAAACTCAACGTAATTGCTCATTCGGTTTAGATTTAACGAAGAACGAACATGGGTTGGAACCAGAGTAAAGTCAAGGAGGACGAGATTTCCGCAGGCTTTGTTGCAAAGCACACGGAACTCGAAAGCCGAATGACCAATTACGGCATTATAGTGTGGGTGCTCGTGGTAATATTAACGGGCGTAATATTAATAGCGTCGGCAAGATGTTGTAACGCTAAAGTAAAGGGATGGATCCTGAAACAGACCGCATCGCAGCAGGCTGTTGCCGCGCGAGCCGCAGCGCCGCAGGCGCAGGCACACGCAGGGACGGCCGGCTATGTTTAAGTGTACGTCAAGCTAGTGTGTGGCCACAGCGTTAGCGAACCCAGTGCTAGTTTTAAGGTGTTTAATTGTGTTCTTTTTTTTGTTTTCCGAAAGGTTTTCTTTCTTTTTGTAAGGGGGGGGCTACTGTAGTGACACAGTTGTGTAACCATACCTATATAGCGACAGCTATATAGTATAGGTACAACGACGGGCACGCCAGTAGTCTCGTACCCATAGGACCCGACACTTGTCCTTATGGAAATAAATATTATTTTATAGTATTCGTGGTTTACACTCATCTCTCATAGACTCCTCAACTAATGGACCCAAGTAAATCAAGTAATACTAAAGATGCATAAGGCGCATTTTCCACACGTTAAAAAAAAAAAAAAAAAAAGGCTCTGTCTACCCCGTAAGGGATATAGACGTGATTTGTGTGTGTGTGAGTGTGTAATAAGCGTTATAGACCGACCACTTAAATGAGTCCTCGCCCGCGCGGCACAGGGGTGCGGGGTGAGACGACAAAGGTAACAGAGAGGTGCGGGCGGGCCGACTGCCGCCTGCACCTCTCTCAGTCCCCTTTGTCGTCCCACCCCGCGCCCCTGCACCGCGAAGGCGAAGACTCATTAAAGCGCTCGGTATATAATTGGTACATACATGCATATACAAATCACGTCTTTATCCCTTACGGGGTAAAGCTCTGCCTAAGATGACAAGACCTACAGGCCTGTTGGTAATGAGAATGAAATAACTTAATTGTCATCTCCAGATGATGCTGGGTAGAAGCCTCCTCTCATAATTAGAGGTTTTGGACTCGAAATCTCACGCGGGCACAGTAGGGCAGGCCGAGGCGAGTTGAGACAGAGGTGAGTTGATACAAAGCCTTTTTCTCTGCAACTATGACAGTTAGCGAGGTCACAACTTCACACAAACTGTGGAATGTAGAAAGAGCAACCGAATTAGCGTAATTACCAGCCCGATAAACTGTCATAGTTCAGATAAATCGGCTTTGTATCAACTCACCTCTGTCTCAACTCGCCTCGGTCTCCCCTATGGATCGTGGTTTTTTGCACACCATAGAAATGCTTGTTTTCCTTCACCAAAAACCAACCTTCATTCCTAACCTACGGCTCTCTGCTTTGGAGGCCTAGGTGTTCTTTCCAAAACGTAAAACACGTTGTTCTTTCCTGTAACCCACCATTTTATCAAACCATAAACATTCAGCTATCAATGACGACCGGATAGCCTAGTGGAATCCCGGTAGGGGCAGACAGTTGTAAGATGAATACGAATGCTTGTGCCCGAGTCATGGATGTTGTATGTATTTAAGTATGTATTTATCTACATTATATAAGTATGTTTATCCGTTGTCTGGTGCCCATAGTACAAGCTTTGCTTAGTTTGGGGCTGGGTCAATTGGTGTAATTTGTTTCAAGATATTTATTTATTATTAAATAGTTTTTTTGGGCTGACAGCATGGCGGCAAATTCATATCTTGCGTCCTTTTCGGGACACCTGTGTCACGTTGCGATAGAAGGAAGGAAACTCAGGAGATGGTGGATGGAGGTTGTTATCGATACATATAAAATGCTTTGTTTGAATGACTGACTGACGGATCAATGCACAGCCTAAACCGCTGATCGTAGTGACCTCAAACTTGGAGGGTGTGTTCTATGTAGGACGTAGGCATCCAGAAGAAATATTTTTTCAAAATTCTAAGGGTAGAAAAGAAAGAAGAAATAAAGAAAGAAAACATTTATTCGTGATATATCATAAAAGAGGGGGTAAGTTTGTTTGGGACGTGATTCATTCATTGGTCTGATCTACTTCAAATTTTGCATACACATTTTTTAACAGAATTGATGGAAGACGAGTTTCGTATTTTCATAAAATTCATCCCCTAATGGGGTTTAAGAGGTGTAGAAAGTTGTTGTTTTTGAAGCAAAGATATTAATATACATTAAATTACATTATTTCTCTAAGATTTCTTGTGGGAAGTTATGGTCCCAGCAAATGTAAATAGGTAAAACAAAAAGCCAAAACTAAGCAAAGAAATCATCTCATGGTGAAACAAACTTTATTTATTTACAGGACCCGTAATTCTCATTGTGACACCTTTTATTGGATCGGAAAGAGGTACGCAATATTCTATTATTAGGTTAATTTGCCAAGCAGTAAATTTTGATGGTAAGAAAACAGGTGCAGAATGCTTTAATATTGAAGTACCACTTTTTTACATTGTTTACGTCGGGCAACACCTAAATTAAAATATTATGCTATTAAATTACATAAAAAATATATTTAGACCACGGTTTTAGTTGTAAAATGCCGGACAAGTCATACTATGCGTAACAATAAAAATCTTTTACCTTTGTTTGATTACCATATAAACAGGTAACAAAAAAGCGCATCAGCTGATTTGTACCTCATTTTTTAACCTCTAAATATGTGCATTATACATTTGTCCGGAGATACGCTCTCATTACCGCGGTCAAATTTCGGAACATCAAAATATTTGCTGAATTTAATTCCAAGCTGGTCTGGGATCAAAGAAAAAGCAAAGAATGTACCACTTGCTTCTCTTTCCGTGCCGACGGTAAAAGCCCATCGAGGGAATGGGCGAAAATCTTAGGAATTATGTTACAGGCGATACGGTTAGCAACATATCACTATTTTGATTCCCCTTTCCGCCTATGCACCCACAATTATGCTAAACGTGGCCTTATTTCCACATATACGTCCAGAATCTTGCTAAACGTTGCCTTAAGGTCTTGTTACCTTAGGCATTGTTTACCTAACCCCGGCCCGTAGGCTCCGGGAACGTGGGCCGCTGTCTTTTTCAAGACGGAGGCCACCAGGAGACAACCTCTATAAAAAAATCCAAGTCCCACCAGCGGGGAGGGCGGGAATTCCCAAACCTGCATTGCACAGGTGCCGCGAAGAGCGACCCCATCCCGGGGTGGTCGTGAGGCGTCGCGGTGACACCGAGTGCTCCCGTAACGCCTCACATACGACCGAATAGGGAATCCGCGTGGTTTTTAGTGGGTATGCCTGCCGTCGCGGGAGAGCCCCACTTACCCCTGGTAAACCCGAACTGGGCGAATACATAAGGCGCATTTCCACACCATAAAAAAGGCTCTGTCTACCCCGTAAGGGATAAAGACGTGATTTATGTATATATGTATGTTGATCCCTTAAGTCCCTCGTAGTCAAGCTGCATCTCTCGGCGAGAGACGTCTGCTGAGACGGGACGTTGTCGTGCAATAAATATTATAAATGTAAGAGTTTGTGAATACGGATAGATGTTTCTTAGGGGAGACCGAGGCGAGTTGAGACAGAGGTGAGTTGATACAAAGCCGACTTATCTGAACTGTGACAGTTTATCGGGCTGGTAACTTCGCTAATTCGTTGCTCTTTCTACACTCCACAGTTTGTGTGAAGTTGTGACCTTGCTAACTGTCATAGGTGCAGAGAAAAAGGCTTTGTATCAACTCACCTCTGTCTCAACTCGCCTCGGTCTCTCCTACTCTTTCACGCGAGAACGGCTGAACAGATCTGGATGGAAAAATAGTCTGGAATAACACGTAGGGTACTTTTTATCCCGGAAAATTGCGTCGTTCCCGCGGGGCAGCTATATACGAATTCTTTGCATACGAGGTCGCGGGCAACCGATAGTACATACATAAATACATATATCACGGCTTTATCCCTTACGGGGTAGACAGAGCCTTAGGTAACAAAACCTTAAGGCCACGTTTAGCATGATTAAGGGCGTATAGGTGGAATAGGAAATCAAAATTGTGATGGGTTGCGAGCCGCATCGCCTATAACATGATTCCTAAGACTTTCGCCCGTTCCCTCGATGGGCTTTTACCATCAGCGCGGGAAGAGAAGCAACTGCTAAATTCTATGTTCAACCGCTAGTAGTTGAATAAAAATCCTATTCTTCATGTAAAATGCCTCCAGCTTATTTCTGAACGTGTCCTCAATGTGGTTTTTCATTACTGCAGTGCACTAGCGCGCGAAATGGCTGCATCATGCTAGTTACGAGGTCAAAGAGACCTATGAGACATATGTCAGTGTATTTTTAAGGTAAAGGTAAATTCCAGACAGCAATTGTTTTGTGACGAACTTTAAAAAGAAGAAATCAGGTTTATTTTTATGTATTACTAGCTGTTGCCCGCAACTTCGTCCGCGTAGAATCAAATTATAGCCTACTAGCTGACCCGGCGAACTTTGAAAAATTCCAGTGGTTTGGGCTGTGCCTGCGGGAACTATGCAATTTTCCGGAATAAAAACTATCCTATGTCCTTTCCCGGGACTCAAACTATCTGTATACCAAATTTCAACTAAATCGGCCCAGCGGTTTAAGCGTGAAAAGGTAACAGACAGACAGACAGACAGAGTTAGTTTCGCATTTATAATATTAGTAAGGATTAGCTGTTGCCCGCAACTTCGTCTGCATAGAATTCTTTTATCGCTATCCCGAAGGAATTACGCAATTTTACGGGATAAAAAGTAGCCTATGTGTTATTCCAGACTATAATATATCTATGTTCCAAATGTCATCCAGATAGAAACTTATAGGAATCATGTTATAGGCGATGAGGCTAACAACCCATCACTATTTTGATTCCATTTTACACCTGTACGCCCTCAATCTTGCTAATTGTGGCCTGTAGGTACCTGTTACCTTAGGCTCTGTCTACCCCGTAAGGGATAAAGACGTGATTTGTGTGTGTGTGTGTATGTTTTGGCGTGAAATAGTAACAAATATCCATCCATCCATCCTTACAAACCTTCGCGTTTATAATATTAGTAGGATGTTTTGATTTCGATTCCCCTTTCCACCAATACGCCCACAATCATGCTACTTTAAGTCTTGTTGCTTAGGCTCTGTCTACCTGATGATGATGATGATAATGGTGATGATTAGTACTAACGAGTAGTCAATGTCTACACATTTATGCTCTCCTCCGTTTCAGTGAAAGCATGCCCTTTGTAGTCAAAACATAAGTCATAACATAAGCTATAATGAGAAAATAATCTTCGAACGGTAGTGTTCTAATTAACGTTCTTTGAGATAAAACAGTATATCTAATTTGCGCATCTATTCATGAAAATGTTTTACTTTCCAGGTCAAAGTTAATTATCCGAATCCGGTATTAGGAGTACTTTCTTTGAACGCTTTTAACATAAACGAATCCAACGGGATAAATACAGCAATTACCTTGCATGAGATACTGATGATTTCGACACAGTTGCATGTATCAGGGGCCTTACTATGACGCCTTAATGCGATTCAATTCCGACTCAGTTCAGATTTTAGCTGTCATTTTTTGGTATGGATCTGACAGCGAGCGAACCTAAACTGAATCGGAATTGAATCGCATTAAGACGTCATGGTAAGGATCCAGGATGGACTGTCCGCAGAATGAGGGCGGGTCTTTGTGGCGCTCTTTGCAAGAAGTCTATGTTCAGCAGTGGACGTCTTTTGGCTGATGACGATGATGATGCATGTATGATGAAAAAAGTAAGCAAGTAAGTAAGTAAATGCATTATTGTACAAATATAAAGAAACAGAGACAAATCACAAAAAAGACCTTAAATATGTGGCGTACATTCAGTGTAGGTCACTAACTCTTAGCTTAATTTAGTTAAATTAGTCCACTTTTACTGAATGTTAATAAATTAGTAAATTACAAAATATTTCAATGGCATGTTTAATATAATAATGAAACAATAATAAATAATAGTAATCAACCATAATAATAATCTAATCCTAATAATCTAATTTACATTGTTAATAAATAATCATAATAATAATATCTAATAATAACAACTAATAATAATATCTAATAATAATAATAATAATTTACAAATTGCATAATGCATCTACTTATGTTAAATCATAAATCTTAATTTGCATTATATAATTAATCAAAAACATTTTGTCTGTTGACGCGGACACGCGCAACGTTTTTGTTATTAGTTAAGAAGCGCGGCTAGCGACCGCCTACGTCACAAATATACCTGCCCGGCGCGATGCGCTTGCGCAAGCGTCCGCGGCGCGGCGGCCGACACCAGTCCGCTATCCTATATGACGCGAGATGCACGACCATTTGCTCCGCGACTTTTGTAACAATTATTTACGTATTGTATGCGCGTAAATAATATTAGCCGCTATACCTATCGCTTCTCTTCCGTATTCTCCTTCTGTGAAATTTTGTGTTGCTATTTTTGCTGTGTGCTTTGCTTTCTGTGCCCGGCAATAAAAACAATAAGTAAGTGTTTAAGACTTTCATTCGCAACCACATTGGTGACCCCGAACTCTACGCGACGATGGATGGAGCAGGAGAAGCATCAAAGACGGCTAGCACTGCGGAGTTATGCAGAGTGGGTGTGCGGATACCCCCATTCTACCCAGAAAAACCAGGACTATGGTTTGCTCAACTGGAGGCCCAATTTATGCTGTCCAATATTACTGCGGATACCACCAAATTTTATTATACCATGGCCCAGTTGGATCCTCAATACGCGTCCGAAGTAGAGGACATCATAACAAACCCGCCGGCTGCAAACAAGTACGAAAAGCTCAAAAGCGAGCTGGTGAAACGTTTGTCAGCCACACGGGAGAGGGACATCCAGCAGCTGCTGTCGCACGAGGAACTAGGAGATAGGAAGCCTTCTCAATTACTTCGCCGCATGCAGCAATTGGCTGGTCCTGGCGTTCCCGAGGATCTCATGCGGACGATGTGGACCAGCCGGCTTCCCCAGGGCATCCAGGTCATCCTAGCCTCTCAAACGAAGTGCACCCTGGAAGAATTGGCTGAATTAGCGGACAAAGTGCACGATGCCATTGCCTCTGCCCCGCAAGTTGCAGCAGTGCAACCAGCTGCAGCCTCCCCAACGGACCCGCTAGTGTTCCAAATCGCAGCACTGAGCAAGCAGATGGAGGTCCTGACGACCAGGATGGACCGAATGTCACGGGAACCCCGAGAATCACGACCGAGGGCAAGCAATCGCAGCCGAAGCCGAAGCCGACCGCGGCAGTGTTCCACCAGGTCAAGTTCGAACTACCGCAAATTTCCCACCTGCTGGTATCACCACAAATTTGGAAGCCAGGCTCGGAGCTGCGTGAAACCGTGTGACTACCAAGCGGGAAATGCATCGGGCAGTCGATGATGGCGACGGGCGGCTGCCCAAACACCGGTCGCTTATTTGTAGTGGACTCTAAGACTAAAGTGCAATTTTTAGTAGATACCGGAAGTGACCTGTGTGTGTTTCCCCGTAGTCTAATAAAGGAACGCAGACCTAAAACTAATTATTCATTGTGCGCTGCAAACGGCACAATTATTAATACTTACGGGTATGCACACTTATTGCTTAACATAGGGTTGCGCCGCGACTTTGCTTGGCGATTTGTCGTTGCGGACGTCACTAAAGCAATAATAGGTGTCGATTTTCTCTCCAATTATAATCTTTTAGTTGATTGTAGGAATCAACGCCTTACCGACAACAATACAAGGCTTACTACCCCTGCTTTGCCTGCGCAACCGTCTGATGTCATTTCTTCGGTGAAGGTTGTTACTGGTGAGTCTGTATATCACAGCATACTACGCGAATACACTGACATCACTCGCCCATCTGGCATACATCGTTCACCTACACATTCTACCGTACATCACATACGCACAACACCCGGCCCGCCCGTATCTAGTAAGCCGAGACGATTGGCTCCCGATAAG
Source organism: Pandemis corylana (assembly GCA_949127965.1). Taxonomy (NCBI): domain Eukaryota; kingdom Metazoa; phylum Arthropoda; class Insecta; order Lepidoptera; family Tortricidae; genus Pandemis; species Pandemis corylana. Next base: position 3,185,946 of record OX421859.1, on the reverse strand, counting down.
TTAAAGGTGGCAAAGGAGGAGTTCGCCTCTATGCTCTCGAGTGGTATAGCCAGACCCTCTGAGTCACCTTGGGCATCACCCTTGCACCTGGCCCCTAAAAAGGACAACGGGTGGAGACCATGCGGCGACTATAGGATGCTGAATGCGAGAACAATTCCGGATAAATATCCGATTCGTCACATCCAGGATTTTTCGCACAGCATAACTGGTTGCACAGTGTTTTCCACCATCGATCTCGTCAAGGCCTATAACCAGATCCCCGTCAACCCCGAAGATATCCCGAAAACCGCTATCACAACACCGTTCGGGCTATACGAATTCCCGTTCATGACGTTCGGACTTCGTAACGCCGGACAGACCTTCCAGCGCTTCGTGGACGAGATGCTGCGGGGTCTAGATTTCTGTTATAGCTACCTTGACGACTTCCTGATCTTCTCTAGGGACCAGAAGACGCACGAATCCCATCTACGACAGCTGTTCACTCGGTTGCAGGAGTACGGGATGGTGATAAACACCTCCAAATGCTGCTTTGGGGCCGAAGAGGTAACCTTTTTAGGGTATCGTATATCCGCCGACGGTACCAAGCCCCTACCTTCCAAGGTAGCCGCCATCCAGGATTTTCCAACCCCGAAGAACATACGGGAGCTCAGGAGATTTCTGGGTATGCTCAATTTTTACAGACGTTTTATCCCAAAAGCAGCCATACACCAGGCTCCCCTGAACTCCCTTCTCACAGGTTCCTTCAAAGGCTCTCATCCAGTTCACTTCAATCAAGAAGAGCAGGAAGCCTTCGAACGCTGCAAGGCAGGGTTGTGTGATGCAGCGCTGCTGGCCCACCCAGACGCTCAGGCCAAGTTATCCATTGTTACGGATGCATCTGACGTTGCTATGGGTGCTGTGTTGCAGCAGCTTAAGGACGGCGCGTGGGAACCACTTTCATTTTTTTCACGCAAACTAACGCCATGTCAACGTAAGTACTCTCCTTACGACAGGGAACTTTTAGCTATATACGAAGCAATAAAGTACTTTAGACATATGGTAGAAGCACGAGACTTCATTGTCTATACCGACCACAAACCCTTATGCTTCGCATATAGCTCTCGTAAGGACAATTGTTCCCCAAGGCAGTTTCGGCACTTAGATTTCGTGTCACAATTTACGACGGATATCAGGCACATCTCCGGCAAAAGCAATGTCGTAGCTGACACTCTCTCACGGGTTGAGGAAATCACTCAGCCTGTAGATTTCAACAATTTAGCTGCGTCACAACACACCGACCCTGAGCTGAGACTTCTTTTGGACGGCAGCAGCTCGCTGTGCCTGAAGGAAGTGAATGTGCCCGGAACAAGTGTCAACCTGTACTGCGAGGAAAAACATGGCAAGGTAAGGCCGTACGTCCCAAAAGGACTCAGGAGACAGGTTTACGAGAGTCTGCACTCTTTCAGCCATCCAGGGGCGAATGCCACTGCCAGGTTAGTTGCAGAAAAGTACGTCTGGCCGGGGGTACGCAAAGACTGCCGAGAATGGACTCGAAGTTGTCTGGATTGCCAGCGATCAAAAGTCACTCGGCACGTCTCATCACCCTTAAGCTCGTTCAAGCTACCACAGGCCAAGTTCCTCAACATCCACATCGACCTGATAGGACCACTCCCACCTTGTCAAGGGTTTCGGTACTGCCTCACCGCCGTCGACCGTTTTACACGTTGGCCTGAAGCAGTACCATTACACGACATATCAGCCGAGACCGTTGCTAAGGCGCTGTTGAACGGCTGGATAGCTCGCTTCGGATGCCCAATCGACATTGTTACGGACAGAGGTCGCCAATTCGAGTCAGCGCTATTCGAACAGCTGGCAAAGTTAGTAGGATTTCGACGTAAGCGTACTACTGCATATCATCCTGCCTGTAATGGACTCGTGGAGCGCTTCCACAGGCAGCTGAAACCAGCAATAAAATGCCACGCCGACAGCAGTTGGGTCGAAGCTCTCCCTTTGGTACTGCTGGGAATACGAGCCGCGTTCAAGGAGGACCTCCAGGCCTCTACAGCAGAGCTGATTTATGGTGAGGCGCTTAGGTTGCCTGGAGACTTCTTTAGTCAGGAAACCCACGCAACCACAGACGTCACGGACTATCTATCCCGCCTCCGCACGTTCGTCAGGAACCTAAAACCAATGCCTGGTACTCGTCACGTAGGTCGACGGCCAACCTTCGTCTTCAAAGACCTAGCAGCATCATCTCACGTGTTTCTTAGGGACGACACTATTGGTGGGACCTTTAAAGCAGCGTACACTGGTCCACACAAAGTGTTAAAGCGTGATCCCAAAGTATACCAGTTATTAGTGAAAGGTAAAACTATGACAGTATCGATAGATCGTTTAAAGCCGGCCTACATACTGCATAATACACACACCACTAACACTCAACTGGATACACAAATACACAATCACAACAGTAACACTAACAACTCAACAAACACTTCATCAACGCCACCAGTTCCAGCAGACACTACAACGCCTGCAGCCAAAACCCAAGATAGTGACACCAGACGGACGCGATCAGGCCGCGTTGTTCGGTTTCCCGACTATTATCGCCCATGACGGTCTCTGGAAGGGGGTGATGTGGCGTACATTCAGTGTAGGTCACTAACTCTTAGCTTAATTTAGTTAAATTAGTCCACTTTTACTGAATGTTAATAAATTAGTAAATTACAAAATATTTCAATGGCATGTTTAATATAATAATGAAACAATAATAAATAATAGTAATCAACCATAATAATAATCTAATCCTAATAATCTAATTTACATTGTTAATAAATAATCATAATAATAATATCTAATAATAACAACTAATAATAATATCTAATAATAATAATAATAATTTACAAATTGCATAATGCATCTACTTAATATGTTAAATCATAAATCTTAATTTGCATTATATAATTAATCAAAAACATTTTGTCTGTTGACGCGGACACGCGCAACGTTTTTGTTATTAGTTAAGAAGCGCGGCTAGCGACCGCCTACGTCACAAATATACCTGCCCGGCGCGATGCGCTTGCGCAAGCGTCCGCGGCGCGGCGGCCGACACCAGTCCGCTATCCTATATGACGCGAGATGCACGACCATTTGCTCCGCGACTTTTGTAACAATTATTTACGTATTGTATGCGCGTAAATAATATTAGCCGCTATACCTATCGCTTCTCTTCCGTATTCTCCTTCTGTGAAATTTTGTGTTGCTATTTTTGCTGTGTGCTTTGCTTTCTGTGCCCGGCAATAAAAACAATAAGTAAGTGTTTAAGACTTTCATTCGCAACCACAAATATATGCACAAAGGCGAACCTATCCCTATAAGGCATCTCTACCAGTTAACCTTTGAGTAAATAAGAGGAGCATTAAGCGAGAGACCGACAAAGAGCGAGTTTAAAATATCAATACATTGAAAGCCACAATAGAGCGTACATCTCAAAATACAACAAACAATTCATAAATAAACTACTAAAAATCATTAAACACACATACAATATGAGTATGTACACATATACAATATTTAAGGAGATGGTGTGAGCCACATTATCTTCAAGCCCTTCTTGATCGACGCCACGGAGGCAGATTGCCTGATGGAGGTCGGTAACCGATTCCACAGCCTAGCAGAGTGAACTGTGAAAAGTTGTGGTAGTTCAGTAGTTTCATCATAGGGCATCTCAAGCTGGGGTGGCCACGGAAGACCGGTCTTTATGGCGTCTTTGGAAAAAGCCTATGTCCAGCAGTGGACGTCTTTTATCATGAAAAACGCCGTGGTAGCCCAGTGGTTTCACTTTTATGGCGTCTCAAGTTGGAGTAGTGGGAAACCAGGCGAACCTCAGAGTGTTTCGGAATTTACATAAATGCGATATTATTGGAAATCTATCATGAGCTATGGAGGAACGTGAAGCACACCAGCGAAGCTGTTCAATCTGTGTGAAGTTCCCAATCCGCATTGGATCTTCGTGGGAACTATAGCAAAATCGCTCTGTACTGAAGAGGGGACTGGTTCGTATTTAGGTTGAAGGTGACGTTGGGTATGATGACCCCGGGTAGACGGGGTCATCAAAGCTAATCCCGGTCTATATCCAGTTGGAAAACATGTTTTGTTTGTCCCAATGGATCTTACACCAATGTGTAAGGTGTCGATGTATATAGCCCGTTTAAAAATAACCCGGATGTGTGAAAACCCCGAAAAGATGATGGTGGTATGACTTGGCCGCATTTCCGATGCCCTGGACCGGGACGAGTGGAGGAAAAAAGGCCTTTGCCCAGCAGTGAGACACTCCAATATGCTAACATAATGGACATGGTTCGTGCACCTTTTTACGAATGGAGTCTAGTGCAAGGTATGCCCGGATCGCTATGAACATCTTACTCGCTAATTGGCCGCTAAGCTGCATTGCTCACTGCTGACTCACGAGCCACGTCCACACTTGGGTTTTTACTCAATGTAATGTGCAGCAGTAACAGTTTTAGCTCAAGGATGAGCTAGGGGTTGTTAGGGTAGGGAGCGCATACAAATTGGTGATATACACGAAAGCGCGCAAGAATAGCGCCGCGCGCGATATATTGCCCGTCTTTTTCTTACTGTTTGTTCTGAAAAGAGACGGGTATTATCCCGCTGCTGCACGCCAAATGAGTACCCAGCTTAACCGTCTACGTACCTCTGCTATTTATCTAAATATATATAACTCAAAGGTGACTGACTGACTGACATAGTGATCTATCAACGCATAGCCCAAACCACTGGACGGATCGGGCTGAAATTTGGCATGCAGGTAGATGTTATGACGTAGGCATCCGCTAAGAAAGGATTTTGATCAATTCTACCCCCAAGGGGATAAAATATGGGATGAAAGTTTGTATGAAACTTTATCAATTTTAAACCGATCGGGCTGCATAAAGCTACTATGACGTAGGCATCCTCTAAGAACGGATTGCGTAATTTCTGCGGGATATTGATAAACGAATTCTATGCAGACGAAGTTGCGGCAACAGCTAGTTCTTAAATAATACTAATTAACTGTTTCTCAAAGTATTTTTGTTTCCGTGACCAGTCAGTCGAATTTTACGCGAGCCGTTGGAAGCAGTTCACAAAGAAACACACTCTTTAAAATGTAGGAATTTTTTTAGCGTTAAAGGGGATAATTTTCCAAAACGATAAGTCCACGAAACGTTTTGAATTTCTAACCTTCTGACTAAGGAGTTAGGTGTAAAATTTTAATGGCGTCTAGATGGTTATGTCCTTTTGAAATGAAGCGCCTCAATTTATCTCAGTCGGACGAATTTCGTTTAGTTTTAGATTTTAATAACAATTAGTATTTAAAAACTAAAACAAAACGTTTGTGAATCGTGCTCAAAGCAGAATCAGCTAATTTATGAGTTTGCTCCAAAGATTGGGCCACAAAGAAAGTATAGTACCCACTAGTTCGTTTGTCTGGCCTCCCTAACATAAAAAAAAAAAATAGTGAGCTTTATAATTGAACTGAACTGCAGCGCCTCTGACGGTGTATTTTGGCAACATACTGTATGGAGGGCTTCAAATCAAGATCGCCGATGTGATCCAAACTAGGGAGAACCCCAAAATTAGCCACCCGTTGTTTTATTCTGTCACCAACACAGGTAATTTCGATATTTATGACGTGATAAAGTGTGCGATGATTTCGCCAATGTCAAAGTAACAAATACAGTATTCAAAACTCTTGTGACAAAAATGTCGGCAACGTTGTACGGTAGAACACGGGCAAAAGACCCCCCCCTGGCTCTTAGCCAACGGATAATGATATCCCTCAGAATCTGCCAGGAAATCATTAACCGATGCCCAGGGTGCACCGGACCAAGCACTGCTCTTCCCCTCGGACGGATCCAAAAACGAACCGCAGCTCTTGACCAGACGCGGAGGTAACTTGATTCGCACCCTATGACTTCTTAAATCAAGTATCTAAGTCAAAGGAATAAATGTATGAAGCCAATTCCTTAGCGCAAAGTTATATTTTTCGTCAGCAAAACTGTTAACTTCATACTAAAACTGTTAATGAGTAAGTTAACAACATTACTAAATCCCATTAATTAAGCAATCGTAGACTCTACGTCTGTAGTTTTAAAACTTTTACGTTAGCAGTATTTTAAAACTATTACACTTTTGAACCATACATACATACATATATAAATCACGTCGTTATATCTTACGGGTTCGACAGAGCCTAAGGTAATAAGACCTAAAGGCCACGTTTACCATGATTGTAGATGTATAGGTGGAAATGGGAATCAAAATAGTGATGGGTTGCTAGGTGCATCGATTATAAGGTGATTCCTTAGATTTTCGCCCATTCCCTCGACGAGCTTATACCATCTGCGCGGGAAGAGAAGCAACTGGTACATTCTATGTTTTTTCTTTGCTTCCAGACCAACATGTAAGTTACACAAATATGGTCAAAACATGTAGGTAGTTCACAGGTACAGAAAAGAAATATTTTTTGTAGCATGTTATATACTTGACTAGCTTCTGCCCGCGACTTCGTCTGCGTAGAATTATACATAAAAACCTTTCTCTTGAATCACTCTATCTATTAAAAAAACCGCATCAAAATCCGTTGTGTAGTTTTGACGATATAAGCATACATAAGCACATAGGGACATAGGGGCATAGGGACAGAGAAAGCGACTTTGTTTTATACTATGTAGTGATAAGGAATTATTTCTTCGGTAGGTACCTATTATTTTTCCGCAAAAAAAACTGCTTTTGATATTTAATTAATTCCTGGACCCGTAAACTCAATTTTCACGAAATAATAACAAAAAACCTACGAGGAAAATTAACGAGTTAGCAGAACAGAAACAACGAACCAACAAACAGTTTATTGCTTCCCCTTTTCTATAGAATTAATGAATAAAAATCGCTAAAAACGCGCGTATCGTATTTTTCTTCAGCTTCCGTCTAGTTTTAAAAATGTTTTATTAAAACTACTATACATACATACCGTCTCGCCTCTTTCCCATAGGGGTAGGCAGATACATACATACGAGCACATACACAACTCACGTCTATATCCGTTACGAGGTAGACAGAGCCTACGGTAACAAGACCTGACGGCCACATTTAGCATGATTGTGAGCGTTTAAGTGGGAAGGGGTACCAAAATAGTGATGGATTGCTACCCGCATCGTCTATAACCATTTACCTTTTACCATCTACATTCCATGTTTGTTCTTTGCTCTCAGACCAGCATGGAAGTCAGAGAGTAGGCAGAGAGATACCTTTTTCGTTTCATCCACATTCATTCATTCATCGTTTAGGGTACTTTTGACATGACCTTTTGTCAAAACGTTCCCAATTTGATCACGGAACGTCCGTCTAGGCCTTCCTCTTCCTAAGCACTTGTTCACAATATCAACAACACTACCACAACTTTCCTATTTATGTACCTATCTCAGACATAGAGCTAGGGGTCGTGTGTTCGAATCCCGGTAGGGGCAAGCATTGGTAGAGTATACGTATGCTATTTTTACTCGACTGTGGCTACAACTACAACAAACAAATTATTGTTTTTTTTTATTAAAATAAACAGTCAAGTGCAATTTGGACTTGTGCAGTGAGACTTTGTAAGTTTTTGTACAATATCGAATAGACTGAACAGACTAAGTTGAGATTTTTGTGCGACAAGGAAGGCGAAGGAGCAAGTGGGTCACCCGATGATGTTAAAGAATCCGGTTTTTTTTTAAATACTGTAATACCTACGTCCACATTTCCACTTCAGCCGTCGAATTATTGACAAACTCGCGAGTCAGACCCTTTTTTTTCTAACCAAATTTTTTATTATACAAAATTAAAACGTCATACAGTATAGTAAAAAATCATAAATAAAGTCAGTTGACGTCACAGGTAATTCCTAAAATTATTACAAAGTCCCACGTAGACAACGCTGAAGCAGGCCTTCGCGGGTATATAAGCGACCGCCGACTTGGCTGTCAAGTAGACACCTCTTTGCCGCGCACAGTGCTGGCTGGATACAGCGACCACTTCGAACGTAAGTTTTTGAATTTTTTTTTCGAACGGGGCGTGTTGAATTGCTGGTGATTTAGAACAAGTGCACACAATTTTTATTAAAGTGCCAGTAGACATTTTTAAATATTAAAAAATATGCGTGACATTGCGTTGCATTTTAATAATTTGAATGAAATAAAAAAATACAAATAAACAATTATTACAATAAATTCATTCGGACTCGGAATTTTATTTCCGTTGAAATAAAACGTATTTATTTGACCAAAAGTACATTCGTTTATTAGTAGCACTAGGTATGTCAAAACACAACGTTAAGAAAGTAAACAGTACTATCAACTGAATTATTATTGTAAAGTGGCGGAGATTTAACCATTAAAATGAAAGCAAAATAAAAAACGAGAATTTGCACACAGAATCAAAAGCAATCCTAAATTTACTAACAGAAAGTAAACTCGTGGAATTATGAAAATGCTGAAAAAGTAGGAAATAAACTATTTGTGAAATCTAATTTTTCCCAATAATAAGTGCATGACTTATAAAATGAAGTAAACCAGAAGTCTGATCCCTTTTTATTGCAAATAAATCACGGTATATTTTTCTAACCGCCCACTGACTGCAAAGGGAACTATCAAACAACATTTGAAATTGTTATTTTATTAATAGATTCATACCAAAAAGTTTGACTTATCCCTTACAGCTTTATTATTACTGATTCAAATTGTTTTATTTACTTACCTTTCATGTTATTTCCGTATACTTGATCCAAATAATAAAATTCGGCCTTTAAGTTTCTTATAGCACAAATTAATGTCATACTCATATGTTTTAAATTGTTTACCTCTTTTTCATTCTGCTGCTATGAACGTACTTTGAGATTTTCAAATATCTTATTCCTCATCTAAAAAGGCATATTTTAATATGCGGCATCCATATCTTTACCCTGTAAAATATCAGGTTTAGTTTCCTAAAGAATTTTACATAATTGTTTTTGCTGTATTTTTAATAAATAAATACCTCATAAAATAATTACCCTTTCCATCTATACGCCCACAATCATGCTAAACGTGTCTTGTTACCTTAGGCTCTGTCTACCCGTACGGGATAAAAACGTGATTTATGTATAAAATAAATAACACGGGACAATTTAAGTTCACAAACTGATTTAGTCCCAACTATGTAAAACTTGTACTGTGGGTACAAGCCAACGGATAAATCTACTTAAATACATAAATATACATATACTCGTAGTTAATAACATAACACATCCGCGACTCTACAATAAATAATTATTCAAGTGCCCTTACCGGGATTTGAACCTTAGATTCATAGTCAGGGCCACTAACTACTAAGTCTGGTCGGCAAATATACATTAAATTAACCCACTTCCTTGCTACCAATCCGCCCTAAACTTATCCACATACATACATACATAAATCACGTCTTTATCCCTTACGGGGTAGACAGAGCCTAAGGTGACAAGACCTAAAGACCACGTTTAGCATGATTGAACTTAACCACCCAACGTAAAAACCCGTCCCCTTAAAATATCTTTGAACGAAAAGGTCTAGTTATGATGGTGTTCTGAGCACAGCGATAATTTTATGGGCGAAGTTTGTTTAAAGAATCATACAGCTGGTAGAAGAAAATCCGTGGTAGCCTAGTGGTTATAGCTATGGCCTCCCAAACAGAGAGTGGCGGGTTCGAATTCCGCGCACCTCTGAGTATTACGGAATGAATGTGCAAAAACCTTTGAAATTTACTTTTCACGTCTTTATCCCTTACGGGGTAGACAGAGCCTAAGGTAACAAAACCTTAAGGCCACGTTTAGCATGATTAAGGGCGTATAGGTGGAAAGGGAAATGAAAATAGTGATGGGCTAGCCGCATCGCCTATAAAATGATTCCTAAGACTTACGTCCATTCCCTCGATGGGCTTTTACCTTATGCGCGGGAAGAGACAAATGCTAAATACTATGTTTTTTCTTAATTTTTTTTTTTTTTTTAATTACTTTTTGGTGAAGGAGAAAACCGTGAGGACTACACATTGATGACAATTAAATGGTGTTTGTGAACTTCCCAATACGCATTGGGCCCGCGTGGGAACTATAGCTCAAGCTCTCTCACTCTCAGTCTGTGCCCAGTAGTGGGACGTATAAGCTGGAGCTGGAAGATGGAAATGAAAATGAAAATTTTACTTTTTTGCAAACTGGCCGCCAACGGCTCTTTTACATGTCTTTTTGAAACTACCAGCGCACGACCAAGAGATGAAATTATCTGCTTCGTAATAAGGATTGAAGGAAAAATTTCTAAAAGCGCCTTCTTCAAACTTGTAGCGAAGGTTGCTTGTTAACCACAGAACATTCTCATAATTATGTATGTCGCATAAAGCAGCAGTCACAATTAACGGTGTAACTTTACAGTCACAAAGAAACTTTACTGATTTAGAAGTTACTTGGACATTTTGTAGAATTATGCTTAATTTATTTATACTCTGATTCCGCTGACGCAGTAGGGTGACGGCACCAAGGGTAGCATGACGTCCATGCGATTCAATTCCGGCTCAGTTCAGGTTTTTGCGGACATTTTTAGTATGGATCTGACAGCGAGCAAACCTGAACTGAATCGGAATTAAATCGCATTAACACGTCACGGTAAGGCGCCTATTTATGATAGACAGGGACCTAATAATGTATGTAGGTATGTATGTAAACTCTTTATTGTGCAAAATAAACAAGACAAATACAATTGACAAACACTGAGATACATGCACAAAGGCGGACTTATCCCTTTAAGGGATCTCTTCCAGTCAACCATTGAGTGGATGAAAGGAGTATTATATTAGGGATGGACGAGTGTGAGTTTAAAATTGCAAACACTGAGAGCCACAATACATAACTTTACCAATTATAATAAATAAACTCCTAAAACCTACCAGTCAATAAACTACTTTATACTACCTATAATATATATCAATAAATTATACTACATAAAATAAATAAATAAAGAGCACATTAAACAAAGGAATATTTAACCATTAATTTAAGAAGATGGATGGATGGAATAATAAATAAACTCTTATTCAAAAGAAGACAAAGGATGGTAATTTATTTTACAACAATAGTTTTATAAAACAATATTATCTTTAAATCATAAATTAAGCGTCTATTACTGGTGTTTGTCAGCTTTAAAGTGTCCAAGACTGCTGCTATCACCCTAATGTAATGCAAGACGCGTGTATTTTACTACTGAATTATTAAGGTAAGATAGATTACGAATACGTGGATTATCTATTTGAAAATTCAAATTGGATCGTATAAGAAAGGAATATAATAGATGGAAATTTAATCAAATTCCAAATCCCTCAAAATATATCCGTATTACAACCTTGTGCCATCCTTATTCTTGTCTTAAGCATTCGTTATTGGTTTCAAATTGTTATAATTTCAAATTATTTTTAGTGAAACTAAAAAAAAACTTTATTAATGCAAACTTATTTACCAAATGTATTTATTTATGAATTTACTACCAACACTTATTTTATATCAATCTGGCCCTTATTCACAACGCGACAATCGTTGCTGACATCAGACAATTCGCCAGTTGGCTTCATACTGACTACGCACTGCGTTTCGAATTGTCACTTGTCAGCAACAATTGTTGAGTTGGTGAATTAGGGACCTGTAAGCTTATTATTACCTAACTCGCTCGCAATCGCCATCGTGTTCATTTTGACAGTTCATGTATGAATGTGACAGCTAGCTGATTCCGATGCCAATTGTCAGCCCATACATGAACTGTCAAAATGAACACGATGGCGATTGCGAGCGAGTTAGGTAATAAGCCTACTGGTCACTAGAAGTCGGTCTTTGTTTAAGATTTTAACCCAAAAAGCCCGTCCATATGTAGGTACATATATATTTATACATCCGAGAGTATTATATTAAGTTCATGCCTTAAATGATAAGAAATGCCACCGAGTATGTAGCGTTGAACCAGTGAACTAGGTAATTGTGATGTTACTCTTCACGGCTCTATGAATATCTTCTGTACCTGAGCCTAGTTTACATGGAGCATTGGTTGGCTTATATGACGTTATAAGATGTTTCCGTTGACGCACTGTATATGTCCGATGAAATACCTAGTGTTATAACGAACATACTTTTTTAAACAATAAGTAAGTAATCTTTATTTGCAATTAAATATGGTACAATAGATGTCAAAATAAGATATAGGTCACATATGTAGTCAATAATATGAGAAACAAATGAAGCAATATTTACAAATAATTAAAATAAGAAGCACAAGTCCACAATCAATCAATTAAAATAAATACAACTGAATCGAAAAACAATAGTTAAAATGAAATGTCAAAAATAAAATAAATTAATGTGCAGTGAAATTAAAATAAGTTACAGGAGTCATCAAACAAAACCATTAATAAACATTATAAAACATCACGCGTACAGCCCACACCCTCGGTACTCCATAAATTCCTTAACAGAATAGAAGCACTGTTCTTGTAGCCATTTGAGCAATTAATTCTGAACTCTTTAAATGGCAGATCCTGAAATTGTCTGGGTAATTGATTGAAAGTACGGATCGCCATAAGAAAACAATTATTTTTAAACAGTTTGGTGTTTGCTCTAGGTGGTGACAACATATTAGAGTAACGAGTGGGATGAGCCCACGCGTCGCCAGTCTTACAAAACAATTCGGGGTGTGCCTTTACAAAACCTTTCCACAACTCAAATATGTACAATGATGGTATCGTCAATAGCTTCAATCCTCTAAAAAGTGGCTTACAAGTTGTGAAACGTGGAACATCACAGATGCTCCAAATGCATTGTTTTTGTGCAATAAAAACCCGATTAATATGTGCTCAATTCCACCGTATCGGAATTCCATATCTGAGGATAGCGTAGCCGTTGTAAGCTTGAATTGCTGATTGTTTGTTAGCTACTTTGCATAAGTGCCATAGAGCATAAGCGAAGCTGTTCGACCTACTGCAGATTTTATCAATATGGGGTTTCCATGAGCATAATGTCATCTACGATTATTCCTAGGAAGTTTAGTTTAGTTTAGTTGGCTTCAGCTATTATTGTCATCATGTTTCAATATCAACAAACAGAAAGAAAGAAAGAAGACATTTATACTCTTTTGAAAGACAATTAAATATGCTCCACACAATTGTTCAAAAAGACAAAGACATGAAAATAGATCATCAATGTATAAATGAGCGTGTCTTCGCAAAAGTGAAACGGTACTACTTAAATACAGTCAATTGGGAACGTTTCACGATAAATGAAGTTGAAAAGCTGGATTAAAGTGTGTAAACTAAATAATAGGTACTATTCTCGTGAGACTTGATTCATAAAAACTACAAATTTTATAATCAAATCAGGCTCATTCTAGTAAGGGTCCGTCAATTCCTTTTTACGTTATACCCTTTTCATGTAATTGTCTCATCTTTTAAGAAAATAAATTATCATTATCATTTCGTTAAATCAAGCAGTTGTGATTCGGCAAAACATTTTTCAAAGCTGCTCTGAAAGCTGGGGTTTACCATGACGACTTAGTTCAGGTTTTAGTTGTCATTTTTAGTATGAATCTGACAGCGAGCGAAGCTAAACTGAATCGGGATTGAATCGCATTAAGACGTCATGGTAACTACCCTGTTCTAAGCGCAGTGAACCGTCTCAAAATCAATTTAAATAAAAATGAAGATTGATATGCGCAAAACTCAAGAGCTATATTCTTTAAGGCATATAGAATGTATTTTGGAGAGAAAAAACATTAAAATAAAAAATATATAAAAAAACTGGAACGGGGCGAGCCCGTGGGGAGCAGCTAGTCTATACTAATATTATAAAGAGGAAAAATTTTGATTGTTTGTTTGTTTGCATTGAATAGGCTCCGAAACTACTGGACCGATTTTAAAAATTCTTTTGCCGTTAGAAAACTACATTATCACTGTGACATAGGCTACTTTTTACCGCGGGAAAATACCTATTCCTACGGGAAAATTAATTTATCGTGGGCGAAGCTGCGGACGGAAGGCTAGTGTATAATAAATATGAGTGTATCTTATATCTACATTGTCAATGATGGAAGGGCGTTGAATATAGCAAAGAAAGTCGTCGACATAAACTAAAACGATTCTAGCCCTAGCCATTGTGCGTTCAAACGACGTGGCGAGGTGCGTGGGATTTGCGGAAATCCTACACTCAGCCTATCCTACACCGAACGAAACAAAGGCTGGGAGGTGGGAACAAAGCTTTACTACAATTTAAAATCTTTAGTGACATCTGAAAAGTCTTTTAGAAGCTATTATTCAACTAACAATGCTCGTATGCAAGTAACTTTGCTGTGGCGTTATAGCTGCTTTGGTTATTGGTTTAGTTAAGCTGTAATGTAAATTTTAATAAAGTAACAATCTTTCAAAAAATGGGAGATTAGATGGAATATTTAGCTAAGATACTTTAAGGCAGTTAAATTGGTATCTCGTCAAGATATTTCGCTATAAGCATCGACCCCAAGACAGTGCACTGGCTGTGATACCTAAAAAAAACTTTGTATTAGGGCCTTTTTATTACTACGAAATAGACAGAGACGTCATCATAGATAACTAACACTTAAGATAACTGGAACTTAACAGAGAGAGGCAAAACAAGCCCTTGGTCAGCAAAGAGCGAATATACAACTGCAATAATTACTAAATCAAATTCATACCGTTTGTGTAGTCTGATTACTGTATTTTGTTTAGTCCGCAATCGTCCTTTAATCAATTCGTGTCGTAATATAAAGCACTTTTGTTTGATTTGTGTTTATAAAATGACAGTCATAAAATGTAGATGTATTTTTCTGTGAACATGTAGGTATTTTATCTATTTATATTTTTTTATTGGAAAAGAAAAAGAAAACATTTTCCATTTCAAAAGCGGCGTATGTCAAGGTAAACTTTGAAATTGCCAAATTGCAATTATAATTTAAAATTCCTTCTGAGCAATGTATCCGCTTTATTAATTAAATTAACAAGTGTTTATTAATATTTAATTATTTACGCGTCCATTTTCTACTTTGAATTTACTTTGTCGTAGCAATCTTGTAATTTGCAATTAATTCGAAGAATTTTGATAAGCTACCTATAAATAATTTCAAAAAATAATTGTAGTTAATAATAGTTATAAATAATTTTAACATCATAGGAATCATGTTATAGGCGATGCGGCTAGCAACCCATCACTATTTTGATTCCACTTTCCACCTCTACGCCTGAAGGCGCTGACACTGAAGTGTCTTGCTAAACCTAGCCTGTAGGTCTTGTTACCTTAGGCTCTGTCTACCCCGTAAGGGGTAAAGACGTGATTTGTGTATGTATGTATAAATAATTTTCTTGAATTTTATTTTTATGAAACTTGTTGAATAATTAAAATGACGTGTTTGTATTGTATTTGGTGATGATGATAGACATCCTGGGTTCTTGGATGGCATGGAGAAGACCGTCAATATTACCGTGATACTGGTACGTCAATATTGGATCGTGTATTTCAAAACAACCGGATTCGTTGCGATACGTATCAATACCTCGTGATATTGATCGCAATACAATACAAATACTCTTTATTGAACACCACAAATCAGTACAAAACAATAAAGAAACAAAGAACAAAGTAGACAATAGGCGGCAATATGCGTGTATCATACATACATACACAAATCACGTCTTTATCCCTTACGGGGTAGACCGAGCCTAAGGTAACAGGTACCTACAGGCCACATTTTGCAAGATTGTGAGCGTATAGATGGAAAATGGAATCAAAATAGTGACGGGTTGGCCTCATCGCCTGTAACATGATTCCTATGATTTTCGCCCATTCCCTCGATGGGCTTTTACCATCTGCGCGGGAAGAGAAGCAACTGGTACATTCTATGTTTTTTCTTTGCTCCCATAGACCAGCATGGAAGAATAAGAAAAATAGTGTGTATCACACGATGATATTGGCCCTCTATCTCAAATAGATTCTTCTCTATGCCCTATAATATTTAAAAAAAGATAAAAAGTATTTGTATTGTATTGTATTGTATTGTAATATGCCATTGCTTCACGGTTGAAACCGACGTCCGTCACAATCTTTCTCGACGAAACGCCGATTTATAGTTACTTTACTCTCAATTTCCTCTTCAGTTTATTAATTAAATCTCGAGTTATTTTGCGGAGGTCGACATTCACAATCTATAATTAGTACTTAATTAGTTTTTGTCCATGAATACCCTATTTAACATGTTCACTGAAGAAAATTTCTATTTTTACCCAAAGATGACAACGTTATAGAAATTTGGGTTGGCCTATTTCTTTCTTATTTACAGTCTTTAAATAATTGAACATAAAGGTCCTGATATATTTAATACATAAATACATACATGCATACATAAATCACGTCTTTATCCCTTACGGGGTAGACAGAGCCTAAGGTGACAAGACCTAAAGACCACGTTTAGCATGATTGTGGGCATATGGATGGAAAGGGGAATCAAAACAGTGATGGGTAACCACATCGCCTATGTAACATGATCCCTAAGATTTTCGCCCAATTATCTGCGTGGGAAGAGAAGCAACTGGTACATTTTATGTTTTTTCTTCGCTCCCAGACCAACATGGAAGAAATGGATGTGTCTTTAACACACACACACACACAAATCACGTCTATATCCCTTACGGGGTAGACAGAGCCTGAGGTAACAAGACCTAAAGGCCACGTCTAGCATGATTGTAGGCATATAGGTGGAAAGGGGAATCAAAATAGTGATGGGTTGCTAGCCGCATCGCCTATAACACGATTCCTAAGACTCGCCCATTCCTTCGATGGGCTTTTACCATCGGCGCGGGACGAGAAGCAACTGGTACATTCTAAGTTTTTCCTTTGGTCCCAGACCAGCATGGAAGTGTCTTTAATATTGCGGCTTTAGTTGGCATAATATAATCATTCTCACTCATAGCCATTAATAGGTGAGTGTGAGGGATGGCTTGATACGAACATTTAACTTCAGTGTGGCCCCCCGTTGTCTCTCAGAGCGCCTTACCTGGCGCAGTCGGTATATTACACCATGATTATTTGTCAACTGTCACCCGTTGAAGGATACCAATTACATTCGAGTTAACACTTTCACCATAACCGTACTTACTATGTTTATAGTAATATCTACTTTAACAACATACTTATAGTGTAAAAGTCACTATCCTATCAGTTATTTTTAGTTCAGTTGTTCAATTGTTTGAATAACTATAAACCTCCTTTTATTTTATACATAGGTAGTATAGAATGTATTTTAGGCATAAAGAATAGAACATACTTTTAAAACATGTCAGTCGTGTACGTTAAAAATCTATTTTACACAGCTATCTAATCTATACTAATATTATAAAAAGGAAAAAATTGTTTGTTTGTTTGTTTGCATTGAATAGGCTCCGAAACTACTGGACCGATTCCAAAAATTCTTTTGCCGTTAGAAAGCTACATTATCACTGAGTGACATAGGCTACTTTTTACCGCGGGAAAATACCTTTTCCTACGGGAAAATTAATTTATCGCGGGCGAAGCTGCGGACGGAAGGCTAGTTTGTAAATAAATTAGTTAACCGTTGTTGCCCAGAGTGCATCGGACTAAACGCTACTGTTCCCGAAAACGTACCCTCGTACAGGCCTCGGCTCTCTACAAATTTACTCACGTTACCTACAGTAATAGAGAAAGAAACGGAATCGCGCACTACTGTGGAGCCAGTTCGCTGCAAATGTCAGAATGACTTACTAAATAGCTGCTAGAGAATTTATTGCGAAATTGAATATGAAAAGGTTCCACGACCGTAGGTACATCATAACCAAGTTCTAATGCAACGTTTAAGTTTCTTCGGATTAAAATAAATTCTAGGAATAAACAATTGCGGGAGAAAATAAATCACAACGATACGGTCTTTTATCAAAGCACATCTCTGCGAAACAAAAAGAATAAAAGATCATAATAGGTAAAGAAGATACAGCTTGAGGCATAAGCGGTAGCGGGAAATAAGTACTTCTAATCGACTAAATGAATCTACGCTAATAACAAAGTAGCAAGGTACCTCCGCAAAGTAACGCCTGACGCAATAAATTCTGGAATGAATTTAAAAAAAATCTGGGAGATAAAGTGAAGCGCTGAAATATCGCAAGACTATAAAAAACTTAAATATTAATACAATACTTGCAGCTGATGAAAAAAATATTTTTTTATTTCGGTGTATGAAAGATAAGGAATAAACTAGGAAAACTTTATATTTCTAGTAAAGAAACAAAAATAGAAATAAATAAACGTTCTGGAGAGGCTCAGAGTCGCTCAACGAGCTCGGAGTTTCTTTATGCGACAGAATCCGGAATACGGAGATTCGCAAAGAACTGGAGTCACCGATACAGCTCGAAGAGTATATACGTTGAAATGGCAATGGGCAGGCCACATCGCTCGTAAAACAGACAACCGTTGGGAGAGAAAAGTGGTCGAGTGGCGACCACGAACCGGAAGACGCAGTG
This sequence comes from Pandemis corylana, assembly GCA_949127965.1. NCBI lineage: Eukaryota > Metazoa > Arthropoda > Insecta > Lepidoptera > Tortricidae > Pandemis > Pandemis corylana. The sequence continues at coordinate 3,167,355 of OX421859.1, read as the reverse complement.
TTGGTAGGGCTCCCACTAGGTTTATCGACGACATCGTGGAAATTGCGGGAAACCGGTGGATGCAGGTGGCGAGTTGTCATTCATTGTGGCGTTCTAAGGGGGAGGCCTTTGTTCAATAATGGACGTCCTCTGATGATGATGAAACGTTCATACATTCATACGTTTGTTGAGCGTTTGTCCACAAGAGTTTAAAATCGTTGGCTCCTGTGACTGAAGTTACAAGAAGTAGCGTTTATCTCGACAATGCATTTGCATGTCCGTAGCCGGCCGCGACAAGAGGTGGATATGAATGGAGAACCTTGTTTTAGATACAGACTGGTGCGCTTAATAGTACACAGCGTTCCTCAGAGTCTAGTTAAGTATTAATCAGAATCGGAATGAATAATATGCATCATGATAATGACAGCTCAGATTTTATTGATTAGTTTTTGACAGTTGTATTTTGACTGACCCTGTATTTTGAGAGAAACTGTTACTGACATTGGCCCAAGCCTTACGGCCGCCATTAAGGGAGAATATAATAGAAACTGTTTTTTGACAGACCCTATGTATTTTGACAGACCCTGTATTTTGACAGACCTTGTATTTGACCTGAATATTATTTTTCAATGGCTGTAGTAATCACATTGAGTCGCCGTTATATTCCCATTCGCCTTTCCATTAATACAGGGCACGGGGCTCTTTCCACATTAAAGCGACTTATTTAAATTCGTCTCATATTTTGTTACTAAAGATGTACCTACCTATACGATTTCCTTCGGAGTACTTCGGACAAGGCTTTTATGAAATATTTTGTAGATAAAGAGGCAATAAGTAAGGATTGTCGATTTTCCAATAACTCGTTACGCGTCCTGTTGCTTCGAATATTAATTGTTTGCTTCAAAGCATTGCAAACAAGAATATTTGTTAAATATAAAAATAGACGCCGAGACATTTTCTTGTCACTTCTTTCCATTGATACACTGCGGTTACACTATTGATATTCTATTAAACACATACTTGAAAAATCTTCAATTTCAAACTTTATTTAGTTATATTTATTTATTATTATGGGTCGTAAGTTAATAAAATATGATGGGACAATTTACTCCAACTGACCTAGTCCTAAGCAAAGCTTGTCTTATTATTGCTAAGTAACGGATAAACACGCTTTTATAGTAAATACATACTTGAATACTTATTCAATAAAATGTCTAGCATACTTGCCTATATTTTAATTAAACCCGGAAACACAAGCGTCCTAATAGTTTGATCACTTGGCCGACATTTTCGTCACAAAGTGGACTTATTCCTAAAAATTGATGTTTGAATTAATCTCATCCAATATATATGTGGCTGTAGAAGTATGCGCGAAATAGTTATATCATAACTATTTATTTATTTTATATTATTTTTCCTACTTGAATGAGATTAATTGAAACATCAATTTTTAGGAATAAGTGCATCTTTGTCGCTTTTTTTTTCTTTTTCTGTTGCCCGAAAAAGGTTTATACTCTTTGCGAAATATGAAAATTTTAAGTGACGACACCATTAATCATAGAAAGTGGAACTTTAGATATAGTCTTTTCACCTCTTGAGGTACATAACCTAACATATAACAACCACAATTATAAAGCCTCTCACAAAAATAATCCATAATCTAGGCTAATTAAATTAATTGTCGCAGAAGATGTGGCGATTGGCTAAGTTCCTGGGGGCTCCAGGGAGTACAACTATTTGAACTAAACTAATAAGACTAGAAACCGCAAACAGTCTACCTCGTTCAGAAATCAGATAAAGACATTTTATGCAAATCATCTCATTTCTCTTACTACCTTTTACATAATCACAACCGTGTGGTTTCTCAGCTTTTGCCTGCAAGTTCTTTTGCATAGAATTCTTTTATCGCTGTACCGCGGGAACTATAGGTTTTTCCGGCATAAAAGTAGCTTGTTTATTTCTCATAGATGACAAGATTATTTCCAAGCCAAGAAAAATCGTATAATACCAACTGCTTCTCTGCCCACGCAGATCGTGAAAGCCCATTGAAGGAATGGGTAGAAATCTTAGGAATCATGTTAAACGCGACCCATCACTTTTTTGATTCCACTTTCCACCTATACGTCCACGATCACGCTAAACGTGACCTTTAGGTCTTGTTACCCTAGGCTATGTTAACCACGTGAGGGATAACTGATTATGTATGCAGGCATAATATAGATGAAATTAAAACTATCCTATTGTCAAATTTTACCTAACAGAGAGACGAACTTATTACCGAAATTTACAATAATAAATGAGCCTACTTATCGCCACATAGATGCCAGACGGATAAGCAAAGACATGGCAAATGCCTACTTCCCTAGATTTGAAGACTTGATATGTCTAGCGTTCCAGGAACACATACGCTGGCAGGAAATTCTGTATGCGTAGTGTAGGTTTTCGGTCACAGAACACGTATCGAACGCGTTTGCGTTAAAATGTCAAATACTATAGGAACAGTTCGTTGCCGTTTCGATCCTCAAGTGACGCTGTTAATTTTTCTATAGTAATTGAAAAGTTTACGTGAACGTTCGAGACGTTTTTATATGCGAAAACTTAAACTAGAGGCTCTGCTCAGCTGTTTGGATGATAAAGGACGAGCGAATCTTTGTACTTGCAATTTTTTACAAGCCTTTATTTAACTTGCAGTGTATTTATGTGTTGTCCGGGTGGAATCTTGCGACTGAATTTTGAAGCAGATAGGTAACAACCGATTGAGCTGAAATTTTGCATACTTGTGTACTTAATTCGGATGACAGTACAATAAACTGGTAGTGGGGCCAGGATAGTGTCCGCAAGGAGGAGCAGGGAAATCTTCAACGGTTGCTCCGACTGACTCGAAATTTGGTACACTTAATGTAGGACGAATGACAATGCGATCATAGTCACCAAAAAAAGCTTGTATTAGAAATGTTTTTTTTGGTAGCAACTTATTTTTTGTTTTATAGTTGTAAGTTTGAGCTACCCTGTAAAAATGTCTGAGTCTATTTACTTTCAAGTTTCGACAAGCCTGCCGTCCAATTCATTGTACATTGTTGTTCAATAATAGCTTTAACAATTAACCTTTCTGTTTCAACAGTCAGGTATTAAAGTAACCTAACAATTAAATGTTCGTTAACGGGAACAAGAGTACGAATTCAATCCAATAAATTTGATGATGGGAAGTCTTATTACGGCATGGTGTCAGGACTATTGGTAACTGTAATGGTTACTGTAATAGTTTTAAAATTAGTCTGACACTTACATAATAATAAATAAAATTTCATTTTGTGAATGGGCGGCAAGGACTCTTTTACATGTCTATTTTGAACCAGCATTAAGCAGCAGAAAGATCATTATTGCCAAGAAGAATGCGCCGCACAAAACTTGGCAGAAAGTCATTTTTTTCAAAATAAAATAAGTTATTAACTTGTAATTCATTTCATTTTGTTATTTCTTCCATGCTGGTCTGGGAGTGAAGAAAAAACATAGAATTTACCAGTTGCTTCTCTTCCCGCGCAGATGGTAAAAGCCCATCGAGGGAATGGGCGAAAGTCTTAGGAAACATGTCATAGGCGATGCGGCTAGCAACCCATCACTATTTTGATTTCCCTTTCCACTATATGCCCTTAATCTTGCTAAACGTGGCCTTAAGGTTTTGTTACTTTAGGCTCTGTCTACCCAATAAGGGATAGAGACGTGATGTATGTAATTCATTTTATGAAATGGATGTGTTAGGTCCCCAAGTTCAATAGGTACCAGACGTATAGAGTCTCTACTGGTCAAAGTGAAACAAATATATAAAAAGAAAGAAAAAAGAACTAATAAAAATCATTTAAGTTCAGTGGAGGTGTAAAACGCCTCCACCATCAAATAAATTATTTGGAGATATCTCCAATGTTGAAATATACATTTCATGTCTAATAAGTAAACGATAAGCTTTTACGAAGATCAAGTTTACGTCTATACCCTTGTATCTTAAGTATAATTGACTATACGAGATTCGTTTTTGATGTGAACGAAGAGAAGATAGATGAGAATGTACCAGTTGCTTCTCTTCCCGTGTAGATGGTAAAAGCTCATCGAAGGAATCAGCGAAAATCTTAGGAATCATGTTATAAGTAGGCGATGCGGTTAGCAAACCTATCTATTTTGATTCCACTTTCCGCCTATACGTCCACGATCATGCTAAACGTGGCCTCTAGTTCTTACTTTAGGCTCTATCTGCCCCGTAAGGGATAAAGACGTGATTTAAGTATGTGTATGGATGGTACACAATTTTTTTTCTACTCTATGTAATAATAAATATCTCAAAAACTTTTTATTTTCTCATGTACCATAAAATCTTCGTATACGTATCGCAACGAATACATCCGACAGAGAACCAAAGTTACCGACATAGCTCAAAGAATTAGCAAGCTAAAGTGGCAGTGGGCCGGCCATATCTCGCGAAGAACCGACAACCGCTGGGGTAAACGTGTTCTTGAGTGGAGACCGCGACTCGGCAAACGTAGTGTAGGACGCCCTCCGGCCAGGTGGGATGACGATCTGCGAAAGACTGCAGGCAGATGCTGGATGCGTCAAGCTGAAGACAGGGCGCTATGGCGCGCATTAGGGGAGGCCTATGTCCAGCAGTGGACTAATATAGGCTGATGATGATGATGATAAAATCTTCGTAACTTGATATGCATTTTCGTCCAATCTTCATGATATAGTTATATTCAATTTCAAGTTAATCCCATTGCTAGGAGTGGAAGAATCAACTTGAATTTTTTTTTACTTAATATCAAGTAATGAACATTTTAACATCGGTGAAATCGTAAATATCTAGGAACAATAGAGCCATGTTAATTAAAACACTGTAGTGATGTTTTAAGGTAATTCAGAAATACATTCATTAGCATATTCAAGAGTGATTCATAATTAATTCAATTTTATCATTAATAATTTAGAGCGTTCATTTTACCTTTCTTTGAGAAACATCTTTGGAAGCGATGAGAACTTCAATGGGGCTCTGTAAATATGAAATGCTAATTGTACAAAATATAGCGGCGATTTATACCGTACAACACTTAAAACCTTAGATTAACAAATACTAAATATGTATAATGGATAGAAAACAAACTCCTACGTAAAATACTGTGCGCGGGATCATACAAGTATATACCTACAGACCGGGAGCTTCATGAACGACATTCAGCGAATAAGAAGAATAGCGCTGTGGGGAAACAGCACCAACGCTAGCAATCTGTTCGTCCTACAGAAAAAGTGCATTAGGATCCTCGCGAACATAAAACCTAAAGTCAGCTGTCGACCATATTTCGAAAAACTTGGAATACTTACCTTAACCAGCCTATACATCCTATAAATTTGCAATTTTGTTAAATCCAACATCAGTTTTTTCTCTCAAGCTAAAGATCACTTTACCCGGCCGCATAACTTACGATACCAAAACAGATTAGCACTGCCAATCTCCAGCTTAAAAATATTCCATTCTGGACCACATGCAATGTGCATAAAAATGTATAATAAAATTCCAAACTTCATCCAAAATATAAAAGACATTAAACCTTTTAAAAATACACTACATAAATACTTGCTGGAAAAATCCTACTACACCCTTCAGGAATTTTTTGATGATAAGCAGAGATGTTTTAGAAATTAAGAAAACTTGTTTACTGTTCAAATGTATAATGTAATGTAATTTATGCCTATGTGTGTACTACTATTTGTACATTAAAAATGTAATATTTGCAGTGCCCCTACAGGGTTTGATCTTGTATATTGTGTCTTGTATCAAAGCAAATAAAAGTTTGAGTTTGAGTTTAAGATTTCTGGTAGCATCGGCTGATTGAAATATCAAACCTATACAAGTCATTGAGACAGCAAGACTGACTCGAACAAGACTTGAAGGTTTTTTTAACTATCTATGTATAAAAATACATATTCACACAAAAGGTCCACAATACCTTAAAACTCAACATAGTAACAGATTTACTGTAACTAGTAGCACAGTCATTAATTTCCAAAATAGAATCTTACCCTTACGACTTCGTCCCGGAACAATAATGATAGTGTCAACTATCAAGAAATCAAGACCTCACCCCACAAATGAGGCGGTATTTGCCGAGACGTTAGGCCGGGGCCGCACTAGTAACGCGCTGGCGACGCGACAGCGATGGCGACTAAATCAAATATCCTTTGTAGCCCCGGCCTAAAACTAAGAAACCTTAGCTTTATGTTACACACATTGTCACGTACCTATGCAGATAGGTGTTTACCACAAATAAAGCTCACTCGCCATGATTCCTGAATTGCAATTAGCTATAGTTTTCATGCATAATATCTGCGTCGATAATCTAATTTTAATTATAATAATTATTTATCGTCTTTATTTTTATTATTTTCTCTTTTGCAACTTAATCTTTACCCAGGAGCTAACATTTCGCACGGGCCTAAGCCGTGCTATAATTTTATGCTAATTTCTGATAATTATTATTAACCTCATGCTTCATAGAGAAGTTCTCTGACAACTAACTTATCGGGTTGTTAAAAAAAAAAAAAAAAAAAAACAATCCGTAGTCACAATACTTACGACTTTCTTCTTGCAGGATCCATCGGCAACCCCTTGAAAAATGCAGAAGAGTGACAGCAGACGATCGCAGGGGGCGGCGGGCGCGGCGCGGGTCTTGGCTCTCCTACTGGTCATATGTCTCGCAGAATGCGCTTCAGGTACATAAAAAAGCATTAAATAGCTCCCTTCTGGTGGTCTGACGTCAAAATTTAGAGTCCTTGGCAAGGGACCCGAATTCGGTCGCGTTGGCGTGTTGGCTGGCGTCTACCAGAGGCCGGGGAGGGACCAAAATCGGGTCTGTCACTCAAACTCTCACCAGATTCATAAGAACTACGTAATGGTCGGTTTAATTCACTATTGTAAACGCAATGGGCAGCGCTGCCTACTCGGATGCTATCCCCCTTGAAATAAGTCTATCGATTAAATCGACACTAGTCAAATTGTCTTCTAATTATAACTGGTGAGATAAACCGTTTATTTTATAGATTTTACGGCAAAGCAGCTTACCATAACGTGATAATGCTGTTCCATTCCGATTCTTTAGCTGTCATTTTTGACACTTCTTTTATGGATCTGACAGCGGTCGCTCCGATTTTGGTTCGGAATGGGGACTATAGTTTCTTTGCTCACCAGTTGGCGCCAATGTTGACAAGGGGGCGTTCAAGTATTACGTAAGGTCTTGAGGGGGGGGGTCTTTGCTTTGCTTATTTTTGATGACGTGGTGGGTGGGGGGTCCATATGGTGATTACGTCAGCAGTGTCGGTTCGAACTGCTGCTCACGAATAAAAAAAAACAGAATTTATTAAAAGAAAAATCCATATGAGGTACCAATGATTACGCACGCATGGGGGGGGGGGGGGGTAAGAGGTTTGCTTACTTTTGCTGACAAGGGGAAGGGGGGGGGCTAAATAATTGTAAAAAATCTGCTTACGTAATACTTGAATGGCCCCCTACGGTCCAGAGGTGTCAAATGCGACTTTATAAGATCGGCGTCGAAACAAAGCTTTAAATCTAGAATCTCATTAAGTTTATTAATTATAAATAACTATCATCATATCGAGTAGCTATGCCGCAATGTTGTGCAGTTCCGTTTTGTTCGAAAAAAAAATCCGCATTCAAAGCGTTCACATTCATCGCCTCACGTCTCACTTCGTTCGAGCGCCAGAAATATATCGGGTGAAATGGGTCACTTTCAAACCTTGGTTATCAATCTACTATTTTTCAATTTACGTTTACTGCTATAATAAGCTATAGTTCTAGTGTTTATCAAAAGAGCAAGAAAACTACTAGCTTTTCATGACTTTATAAAACAAATACTAACAGAGTTAACCTCGGGGAAAATAATGTAAGTTTCACGATTATGACACTATAAAAATGACAATACGCTACGTTGGTAAGCATTCTTTTATTTTCCTTGAAATGTCAATGGACCGGGTTATGTAATAGTTGAACTTTAAAGTTTGTGGCCTGAAGTAAATAAGACAAGAGACGAGAGTCGAGTAAAATTAGCTGCACAAGAAATTTTCCAATATAAATTTAATTAATTAATTTGTGTTTTTAATGAATAAGTGGTTTTCCTTAGGCCATATTCCGCAGGTACATATTGAACACACATCATAAACATACTTTACGCCCCGGTCCGTAAGTAGCAATTTACCGCCCGATACGCCAACGGATATTTCCACTTCCTGGTTAGGGGAAGACGGATAATTGTGTTTACACCTCGGCGGTGACAAAGAAAGCCTCAGGTCGCATGTTTATCGGCCTCGCCCTTGGCTCGTGCGACAATTTCCTGCGATCTGATCCTTTATTTCACCACCCTCGCGGTGTAATGTACTTTTACCTAAAATTAATCCATGCAACATTGCTATCGATGTATGGCATGTATTCGATGAATACATGTGTGATGATAATATGACATGGCCATCTTTGGTAAAATTGTCGCCCATTCCCACAATCGGCTTTTACCATCTGCGCGGGAAGAGAAGCAACTGGTACATTCTATGTTTTTTCTTTAATCCCAGAACAGCATGGAAGATAAACATCTAGAAAGGTATTTAATCAAGCCATCACCTGAAGTAATTTGTATTCATTTTAAGACAGCGTATCAGTCACAGTAAAAATGAGACAAAATATTTATATTCTTATTTCGTATAATACAAGTTCTGCATGATAATGATCAGACAGTGTAATGACTCGTATCCTCGAGGTATAATTTAAATATGTTAATCTAATAATAACATGCTTACTGCAATCTTCCATGCTGGTCTGGGAGTAAAGAAAAAACCGGTCAAGTGCGAGTCGGACTCGCGCACCGAGGGTTCCGTATCATTATCTATAAATATCTTTAAACCAGTGTAAGCAGAGCCCTGCTCCAAAGCAAAATGTACGCAGTGTGGGGTTACTTTATATTGGTCACTGCTATATACAGACATACATACACATTTACGGTTTTCGCAATTATTCTTTAATCTGTGCTATAAGACCTACCTTCATACCAAATTTCAAGATTCTGCGTTCACGGGAAGTACCTTGTAGGTTTTGATTCCCTTGAGAGTTGAAAATTTGCGGAAATTTGCGGCATAAACGGCTGTATCTTTTGATTGCGTTGGCTTAGAAGTTTGATTTTTTCACAGCTTCAAGGGACAGTAGACCTGAGTAATTGATATAAATTTCAGCTTCATACCTCCACGCGTTCCTGAGAAAAAGGGTCTTGACAGACGGACGGACGGACGGACAGACAGACGGACAACAAAGTGATCCTATAAGGGTTCCGTTTTTTCCTTTTGAGGTACGGAACCCTAAAAACAGAATGTACCAGTTGCTTTTCTTCCCGCGCAGATGGTAAAATCCTATCGAGGGAATAGGCGAAAACGTTATAGGCGATGAAGCTAGCAACCCATCACTGTTTTGATTAAATTTTTCCACCTATACGCCCACAATCTTGCTAAATGTGGCCTGTAGGTACCTGTTACATTAGGCTCTGTCGACGGGATGAAGACGTGCTTTGTGTGTGTATGTGTTATTCCAGACTATAATCTAGCTACGTTCCAAATTTCATCCAGATCTGTCCAGCCGTTCTGGCGTGAAAGAGTAACAAACATCCATCCATCCATACTTACAAACTTTCGCGTTTATAATATTAGTAGGATTTGGTAGGTACACTTCTCTGTGCGTACATGGCTCACGCCCTCACCGTAAACCTAAGCATTATTAATTCCGAATTTGCAAATAACAAAAACAGCATTACATCATATTCCATAAGATAATCCTACATACATTATTCACCCGCAAATGTCATAATCATAACACCAAATAATACGTCACCTGATTTGATCCAAGGGAACACAGGGGAAAGCATTAGCGAGCAAGAAAATGACTGTATCAAATAAAGGCTTAGCACTTCTTACTGAGGCTCAGCCCGCCAAATCTTCGACAATCTCATTTACCCCTGAAAAATACCTTACGTCTTATTGGGTGACGCAGGCTGAAATGACGAATGGCGGCCGACTGTCTCATTTCACGCATTGTTTATGAAAGGGATGACGAATGATCGGGATAAGGTGTTTTAATGTGGCGTCTTTAGTTTGAAAATAGTTGTACTTTTTGTTAAATAGACTGTAATTTCGTGACGGAATGTAATGATTAGGAAATATTAGTAAGCACTGCCAATACTGCATAATATATTATAAAGATCTTAACTTCTCTTACATAAGCAGTAATAACAAAGAATAATTTCTATTAGGTACCTAAATTTAAAATGTTTCGTTAAACATCCCCTTTTTTTTAATAATCTTATTTTTTTTAATCAGTGGCTTTCAGTCATGTTATGAACGGTACAATCCTTTTAGCAGTGATGGTCTTTTCGAAATCGCTGATATAGACGAGACGTGAGCCTAAGAGAACTTTTTGGGGTATTTGTCTTCCATGCTGGTCTGGGAGCAAAGGAAAAACATAGAATGTACCAGTTGCTTCTCGTCCCGCGCAGATGGTAAAAGCCCATCGAGGGAATGGGCGAGTCTTAGGAATCATGTTATAGGCGATGCGGCTAGCAACCCATCACTATTTCGATTCTCTTTCCACCTATACGCCTACAATCATGCTTATTACCTCAAGCTCTGTCTACCCCGTAAGGGATGTAGACGTGATTTGTGTGTGTGTGTGACATTTTAGTTCCGAATTTGTATTCCGAAAATCCGTCTTCCCTAGTACCGATGTACCAGGTTTTAATCAGCCTCACAACAATCACAGCCAAGTAGTGACCTCACAACTGTTTGTGTTTAGATCTAGACATATATTAATAATCCCTAGCCCAGATGATAATCTTCAAGCTAGAAATGACTAATAACTATACCAGTATCCCGGAAACCGTTGTATGTTTGACCAAATTAAACTCTAACAAATATGCCGTATAATATTAAAGCAATACAAAGAATGCTATTTATGTCTTGATCATAAGGAAAATAAATAAAATTGGGGAAATTCGGTTTAGATTATTTACTGATATTTGGCTCATCACTAGTCAACAACGGACCAATCGTTTGAGCCCCTGTGACAGCTGTCACTTCCGCCATTTTTAATCAAAAATAAGGATGACGTCTGCTATGTTGATTCTACGGGTGCGAATTGGATTACCTCGGCGTGTGGTCAAGAGCTGCGGTTTGTTTTTGGATCCGTCCGAGGGGAAGAGCAATGCTTGGACCGGTGCACCCTGGGCATCGGTTAATAATTTCCTGGCGTTCTCCGAGGGATATCATTATCCATTGGCTAAGAGCCCGACAGGGGGGTCATTTGACCGTGTTCTACCGTACAACGTTGCCGACATTTTTGTCACAAGATTTCTGAATACTGTATTTATTACTTTAACATTGGCGAAATCATCGCATCGATCGATGGGGCTATATTAAAAAAACAAGAAAAGAAGATTCCACGACCCCACTATTAGCTATGCGTGCTGTCAATTGTACTAAAATATACTGGTGAGCAAAAAAACCGGATCATTTTCATACAACTTTCTACGGGAATAAAGGCGGTTTTTTTTGCTCTGAGTGTAGTACATTTGGCTAGAATGACCTCAGTGATCGACAACCTTTTTCGCTTTTGAAAACATAGAATATATTAAGCAGACTTATCCGCTTACATTTTTTTTAATATTGTGAATAAGTTTAAGAAGTGTAAATTAGCTTGTGCACCGTGTCCTATATATGCGGGTCACTGCATAGTAAATATTTACCATTTTTATGTAGACCATTAAAGGATGCTGTTAATATCTTTGGTAAATATTGGCCGATTTACGACCTGACTTCGAGGCAAGCGGTATCGCTAGCTTAAATATAAGAAAAACCATGTTTCTCAGTTAAGATAATACTACTACTGATTTTAAAAGATGTTGACAAAATTGTAGTTTATGCTCCAAAACGACAATGGTAAAATTATATTATTCTTATATTTACTAAAAGTCTGAAAAGACGGTCAAAGCACGCAGAAGCCAAAACAACGGAATGAAATGAAAAATTGAAAATCAAAATAGATATAGTTCAAAAGATTGTAATAGAAGGACGGACGGGCAGATAGCGGAGCCTTTGTAATAGGGTGCTGTCGTACCCTTTAAGTATGGAACCCTAGAAAGAAATTCCAAACATACGCACTCAATCTCTTTCATTATAAAGTAATTGGCCGTACGAAAACGAGCAATCAAAACACCGGGGTCATGCTTGAACATAATTAAATTACAAACAGTATCATTGTAATATTTATTTACAAAATTTTCCTTTTATCAACATAATTAAGTAGTATAATGAGTTTCTTTTTTGAGTGTAACTGTTATCTGGAGCGTGGGTTTGCTTGAAAAGAAGTGGAATCAGAATAAATAAAAATAACCTTCCAGGTAAAAGGTGATTTAGATCTTTCGAGAACAACTGGAACTGGTTAACTGGAAGAGATCCCTTTTAGGGATAAGTTCGCCTTTGTGCATGTGTGTTATCCTGTATTCATCTTTTTCTTGTGTTTTATGTACAATAAAGAGTTATACAAACATACATAGAGCAGACCACCTGATAGAGAGGAAATGCCGTGTAATTTATGTAACAGAAAATAAAGCCGAGCCGAAATTGGCGATGCATTCTGATTGGCCAGCCGAAGGTCAAACAGGTCACTCGAGAACAAGCAGCTGTTATGATCAATATGGATAGTTCATGTTTAGTCGTTGTGTGAGATAGTGAGTAAAACTAGATTAATATTGGTAAAACAGAAAGTAAAATATACTCAACGGCAACAAAAATGGCCCTCATTTGTATGCAAATATAGGTTTTATATGCTGGCTGGCCGATGGTAAAAGCCCATCGAGGGAAACGGCGAAAATCTATGGAATCTTGTTATAGGCGATGCGGCTAGCAACCCGTCACTGTTTTGATCTCCCTTACCACTACTAAATGTGGCCTTTAGGTCTTGTTACCTTTGGCTCTGTCTATCCCGTAAGGGGTAAAGATGTGATTTATGTATGTATGTATGTATGTATGGTATATGGAGACTGCGTCCAATTTTGTGCCGCCGAGTATATTATAATTAAAATTCTAATCACTTAAATGACCTGGTTCCGTGTAGAAAATTAAACAAAGAACTACAAAAATAAGTGTAAGAGTGGTATATGACAAAGTCATATGTGTTGTCATAATTTTAAAGCCCCTATAACCACTCTAACTGACTATTTACTTTATGTTCGAGAACTTCATTTTTGTGTTCAAAATAGTAAAGCTCAGATAATAATAACTAAATGGAGTTCTGCGGACGGCACACGCTATGGCGTAGTTCAAGCCGGCCTCACTTAACCATTCACAGGACTCCATTTTGTTTTTTTATTTAGTCTGCGAGTATAAAATTTCATCTCTATGACAAATAAACGTCCAAGTAGACTCCAATCAAAAAACAATTTTATTAATAACACTTTATTTCGAAAATACTTGTGTGCTTCCCAATTTCATGACAGTTTTAATGGAATCATAGCTTGAGCTCGGGAGTCTGATTTAATTTAAATTGAAATTTATATTTTTGCTACCTTTAAGCCGATTATTGACACTCCCATTTTCAGAAATAACTTAATATTTCGATGTTTGATATGATAATAATAGTGCTTCCTTATACTATTTTCACACTGTCTTTTACCGTGTGCGTATTAATATAAGTAAAGACACGAAATACCATTTATCTACTTCTCCTTCTTATTTGTGGCGTATCAAGTCGTTATAGCGACGACAACTTCGTCAATGTCAAAGTAACAAAAATATAATTAAAAAGTTTTGTGACAAAATGTCGGGCTCTTAGCCAACGGTCAATGACATACCTCAGAAACTGCCAGGAAATCATTATCCGATGCCCAGGGTGCACCGGACCAAGCACTGTTCTTCCCCCCGGACGGGTCCATAAACGAACCGCAGCTCTTGACCACATGTGGAGGTAACCCGACTCGCACCCCAGCATTTATCTAAAAGCTCTTGTAAGCCGTCATTGAAGATTATTGACTCAATTTTTCGTATGTCCACGAAAAGGTTTGAACGAGCGCCAAACACTTCAAAGAGGTTTAAATGTTTGCCTACATTTAGTACATTTTCTTATACCTAGCACACTATAAGAAAACTAGACGTCAGAATCTGTCTTAGCAATAAGAAATGTAAAAAAGTCATGTTCACACGTGAAATGTTTATACTGTATGGGGTGTTGTCATTATTAAACAAAAAATACAAACCCAATGTACGAACCGCAACTAAATTGGTCCCACGGTTCTCGAGATAAATGGGTGACAAACACACAAACAACCTATTAGGTACGAAGAACCTATTAGGTTAGGGAAGAAGGACTACGAAATAGTCCGAAACATGTCGAGCATCACTCGACTTTTTATACGTGAGTTATCCGTTTATGTGTAACAACCTATTAGGTACCCTAAACGCATACCTTTTCCGTTCTGTCGTAGGTTAAAATACGTCAGTAGCGGAGTAGGAAGGTACGTAGGTATATTTTCGACTTCCCCGACGTGTTGTAAATAATAAGTTATCGAAATTAGATGAAAATAAATGTCAGAAAAACGTCAGCGTTAATAAAAATAAGTTAGAGAAAGGTGAATGAAGTAAAATTTCGCGAAACTGTCGACGGGCCCCGAGACAGTCGGAAACTATGAGCGTAGAATTTATTATTAGTTGAGTAACATGAGTTCTGGTTTTGTAGGAAACAATAAAAGTGATTGCCCATTTGCAGTAGGTATCGCTAAAATACAAGTTTGGTCACAACATACATACATTCATACATACTTCTTCACCCCTTAAGGGTAGAAACTAGCCACGATTAGCATGATTGTAGGCGTATAGGTAGAAGGGGAATCAATGATGGGTTGCTAGCCGCATCGCTTATATGATTCCGAAGATTTTCGCCCATTCCCTTAATGGGCTACCACATTTGCGCGGGAAGAGAAGCAACTGGTACTTTCTGTGTTTTTAATTTGTTTCCAGACCAGCAAAGAAGAGCTAACAGCTATTTAATTCCAATTATTCCGTTTAGTACCTAATAGGAAATTAGGAATCTGTTCAAAACAGCGCCTTCTCTCGTCCCTGGTAAGCAGTAGATGTTCCACGGGAGTTTGTAATTGTGTCGTACAGACACATTCAAACAGATGGTGCTTAGCGACAAAAGTTCGCATAGTAACAAGGACACGTGACTGATTGAAAAATTCGAAGGCTTACACACCTGCTATGGATGGTGTAGAAGTATAGCACGCGTCACGGAATGACGAGGATCCGGGTTCGATTCCCGGCCATAGCTTTACTTTTCAGATTTTTCTGTGTTCTAATTTTCAGTGTCGTTTAGAAATTCAATCTTTTCATTTCATCCAAGCCTGTGCCCGTTTCTCGACGATACAAATACAATTTTGAGAGTCTTAACTGGTGAAAAACTTCAAAAAACTGGCCAATGGTGGGCATAGGGTAAAACCCGGATAGTCTCCCCGAGGGTATAGTTGCCTTGATTGCAATTACTCTACTTTCGCGAATGAAACACATGTTATTTTATTTATCTATCGAGAGACTCTTCAACTACAACTAAGTTGACCGTGTTGCATGTCTCTGTGCGATTGCATGAGACGCCTAGGTGCGATCAAAGTTTTAGCGGGGTAAATGTCCTCTTTCTCAACAAGGCAACTATCCTAAACGTAATTTACATGGTTTAGGCAACTATCCCCTATATGGGATAGTTGTCCCAAAATTTAGAGGTCTGCAAAAATCGCCAATACTCTGGAAATATCAAAGATAATGTTTATTCATTTCATAAATTTGAAGATAATAAACCAAAGTACCTACCCGTTTTACAAATAAAGAATCTTGCTTTTTGTACAAAGAGATATAAAGTAATTTCAAAAAGTGGGGCATCTATCCTGGTTTTACCCAAACTGAAATCAATTCCCCAACCATGTACTCGTAAAATGTCATTTTGGTCAGATAAGTTGGTGGTGGTCCTTTTATTTTTCATGACACTTGACAGACATGTATTTACTTCCGTTACATTATTTATAGAGCATTATTAAGCAGCCCAGAACAAAAAACTAAAATTTCCGAGCCAATACTTAATTACGGATAGCGACACTTAATCCCACAGGCAATCTACTGTAATGAATCAGGCGGCAATTTGAGATGCTCAATTTCAATAAAGTTTTACATAAAAACGGCGAACTCCTGGACTACAATAATTTAGCAAAAGATCTATATAACCTCCCTATTTATCTTGCCCAGAACCCGATATATCTGATTGAATTAAACGTTTGAAAAAGCGAGAAGAGTCAGTTTATAGCAGATACCTACCAAAAAACTGCCATTTTTATGTTAACACAATACATAAACTTATTAAATGGCCATGTGTGGGTCGTGAACGTAAATGGTTATGAAGTCCGCTTGCCGTAAATCACAAATTAAGTTAATTTTTTACGTCGATTTCATTGTACTGGTACTGTACGTAAACTCAATAAAATATGAGCTATGACTTGATTTTTACAGCACATATTCCATGCTGGTCTGGGAGCAAAGGAAAAACATAGAATGTACCAGTTGCTTCTCGTCCCGCGCAGATGGTAAAAGCCCGTCGATGGAATGGGCGAGTCTTAGGAATCATGTTATAGGCGATGCGGCTAGCAACCCATCACTATTTTGATTCCCCTTTCCACCTATACGCCTACAATCATGCTAAACGTGGCCTTTAGGTCTTGCTACCTCAGGCTCTGTCTACCCCGTAAGGGATATAGACGTGATTTGTGTGTGTGTGTGTGTGTATATATTCTAGCGTAGGTATTTAAGGCATTAAAAACCAATTAGCCAACTACACCAAACCATCACAACATAAATTACATCAGAGTAATCTTGTTTAGACAATTCCATTCCATTTTGTTTTTCTAAACAAATCAGTCCCCCAAGTTCATAATAATAAAATTACATACATACATATACATACATACACATACCGTCACGCCTCATTCCCACAGGTTTAGGCAGAGACTACTTTATTCCACTTGCTACGATCCTGACATATTTCTTTCGCTTCATCCACAGTCATCAATCTCTTCATACATGCTCGTCGGTTTCGGGTACTCCTGACCTGACCTTTTTCCAAAACGTCTCCTATTTGGTCTCGGAACGTCCGTCTAGGCCTTCTCCCAACGTAACCATTCACACTCCCCATATAGATCTGTTTAGTTAGTCTATCACGTCTTTATCCCTTACGGGGTAGACAGAGCCTAAGGTAACAAAACCTTAAGGCCACGTTTAGCATAATTAAGCGCGTATAGCTGGAAAGGGATATCAAAATCGCCTATAACATGATTCCTAAGACTTTTGCCCATTTCCTCGATGGACTTTTATCATCTGCGCGGAAAGAGAAGCAACTGGTAAATTCTATGTTTTTCTTTACTCCCAAACCAGCATGAAAGAAAGACAACCAATAAGACAGAGAAATAAGTTAAAATACAGTTTAAGTAGGTGGTGGAAACAAATAGACAGGGAGAAAAGCCGGGATAATAAAAACAATACTAACATAAATATAATACATAGCTAAGTAAATAAAATAAAATAATACAATCATACACACAACATTATTGTATAATACTTAAGCTAAAATTAAATATGAGAATGTAACAACGAAAGAAATATATTATTATAAGAAGACCATATGACAGAAAAGGATTTGATCAGAAGCAAAAAGAAAAGGGACTAAAGACAGGAAGTGGATTCAATTAGTGATAAATGGTGAGATTTGAGTTAGTTACTTATTAAGTACAGATTTGTAACTTCCAAAGAAAGAGGGGGCTTAGGTTTTTTATCTTAATTAAACATGTTCATGGGCAATTGCCTTCAAAGGTGCATGGACTTGGCGAGTTCGTGTAAACTTATCGCACGGTTGGCAACTAGGAAATTGTAACGTAAAATGTTAAGGCAGGTCAGGTGCATGCACACTGTCACAGAGTACTTGAAATTAAAGGCGACTAGTGCCTTCAAAATTTGTCTTTGTCTTTTTATTTACGTGTGAGTAAAGATCAACATACTTTTGCAAATTTTCAGTATTTTTATTTTATTCGTGATGAGAGAGAAATTACATCGGATTCTTTTTAACATTTAAATATTTTCATAAGTCGTTACCGTTTAGGAGCAGTAGGGAATGCAAGCCAAAAACACCATTCGGTTGAACTTTATTTGAATATCGAACTTTTTCTGATACCTAAACGATCTATGTTACAAATTTTGCATAATAGTTGATAATACTTTTTTTTTCATAATTTTGGGCTCAGCTATTAAAGAGGAGTAGGCTTTAGAAAGTACCTAATTTACAGCATTTGAAGGCGCTGGGCGCCTTAAACAAACTATTTAAAAATATCCATGACTTTCAGCTAATAAACAACTACAATATGCCGAATGACAAAGTAAGTATCAGCTACCAAGATGCGTGAGAAATACACTAACCATTACTTACATTTAAATAATGACTACGTGTAAAGAAAGACGGCAATATTTGAATCGGTTGGAGTTCGGAGCAAAGCGATAATGGCGCCGCGGCATTGACACTGCGTCAGAGCGGCAGCTAATGTCGTTGACGCGGCGTCAGTATGTCTGCGCTCGAGGACTTTATTTAGCGTGAGTTACGCCAAGTTATTTCAACAATAACTGACTTTATTTTAACAATAATAATTTCATAGGTTTTCTGTCAAAAATCGACGGTTATGGTTAAAGTTGCTCTTAAAATAACTTGGTGAAACTCGCACTTACTTACATTGATATGTAGCTCTGTGATGGCGTCATTGTCGTGACGTCACTGACACTGACGTACGCTTCTGAAGGCCATTTTTCTATTTGTAGTTCAAAGACACCATTTAAACAAATGTGATCTGTGGCAAATATCAATAAGAACTCGAGAAATTTTCATCACCATTGATGGTAGTTTAAAACCAATTACATGGCGTCAGGCTGCTTTGTTTCATTTTGCTTCAGCGGGGGGTGACAACCTTAGTCACAGTATTTATAAGTAAATATATAATGCTTTGGGAAAAAGCATAATGCCTAAATCGCTTTAAATTATCTGAAGATATAATCTGTAGTTTTTATAAAGATAAAAAATACTTGTAATGACAGCGATTTCGGAATTAGAGTTATCCGCGACGGTTTTTTAATTCTTGATTTTGGCGTGTTCTATTTATTTGTTCAAAGCCCTCCAAAGCAATTTCTGTAATTGTTATTAAGTAGAACGAACGAATAAAACTAAAACAACTGAAAATACTACAAAATATATTTTTATAGGCAACTATTCATTATTACACTTGTCTTGAACTTACTCTTGATGTTTCATTTTTTTTTTCTGCTAGAACCAGGGAAAAGGCAGTGGTTTGAAACTATACAGCCAGTTCTTAATAATTTTTGTACACACTCTTGTTAGTGTGATCGTCGTTAGACGCAAGCCTTGTAAATAAAAAAACTTCACTTTTTTAAATGTTGCCAGTTAATAATGTGCTTGTATCGTTCACAGAGCAGAGAATTAACAGAATAGGTAGCAAGTCGGCGGGTCTCATTGAAAAGGTCAACGGTTGGCGCAGTCAGCGCGGAGGTATGTCAACGAACGCATGGCTTTGATTGGCTGTTTGCACGGACGCAACTGTCAATGTCAAAATAATCAATGTATATAAAAATAGGCTGGACAAGTAGAGTAGTCGCTTTACATGGCATTTTAACTTTGAGAATGATGTTGGCGTTATTATTGGGGCACTTTAATGTTTTTATTTTTAATGTAAATTATGTTTGTTGTATAAACGCGTCATTTTTTATTTCAGACATTTCGATGTTTAGTGCCTGCTAAAAGTAAGTTTCGGCGTATAAAATAAGCAATGATTTAATCAGTATTTTTTAAATCTTTGTGGCAGTCTACTTTTCTACTGTAATAGGCATAACATAAGCCACTTCGCATCAGACGATAGATAGTAGGATATTAATCAAGGTCTTTTCTGATTGCTATCACACTCTAATCCAGCCGCTAAGCAAAAGTGCTTACCTGCTGTGTTCCGGCGTGGAGAGTAAGACAGCCGTTGAACTTACTGACACATGTAGTATATCTTAGCCTTTTAGGCTGGCAACCCATCTGCAATGCTGGTGGTACCATTAGGTTTCCCACTTGCTCGTTAGTCTTACATTAAAAAAATATATATATTCGAAAAATTACCCGAATTATTGAATTTTCAAAAAGTTCCTTTTTGTTACAAAATGAAATGGCCGCCTCTATGTTTATTCTCTACTCTGCGCTCGTTCCCAGAGCTAGTTAGTCCCCAAGGGAAAATTGACATCCTCACAAACACGCGATCGTTTAATTATTTATATTAAATGCATGCATTAACCCATTCATTTGGTTTCACGGAAGAACGGGCGTTCTAAGAATTAATCGCGTTAAAAGTAAATCGCTTTCGCGAACTGCACTCTCAAGGTTCTGGTATCTGATGGTATGTAAATGCATTCTGAGTAACGTTTAATTTTGCGAGGTCCTTAAATTAAACAGAAAAATCCGAAAAGTAAAGCTATGGCCGGGAATCGAATCCGGATCCTCGTCATTCCCTGACGAGTGCTGTACCGCTACACCAACCACAGCAAGTCCCAGGTCCAGTAGGATCTTAGTCACAGTTTGGATTGCTACCAGAATCTTACTTGCTAATCCTGCCGCGAAAGCAGGGGACTACTCCAAAATTCGTTTTTGGAATATCATACCACCCCTCTCGCTCCCAAGATTGAAATGGCTATTGGTGTGAGCGGAACACAAAATGAATTTCGAAAATCGAATCGGAGTATACGGCCAGCGCGCTGCTATGTTCCAGCGTGGAGAATGGACAATAAACAAAAAAAAATACTGGCACATTAAAATTTATCTTTGCCTAACCTAACCACCTGAATGAAATATATATACATACATAAATCACTTATCCCTTACGGGGTAGACAGAGCCTAAGGTAACATGACCTAAATGCCACGTTTAGCATGATTCTGGGCGTATAGGATAGGGGAATCGAAATAGTGATGGGTCAGCAGCATCGCCGATAACATGATTCCTAAGATCGCTCACTCGATTTTCCCTCGATGGACTTACCATCTGCGCGGGAAGAGCATCAACCGGTACATTCTATGTTTTTTCTTTACTCCCAGACCAGCATGGATGCAAATATTCTAGAATAATTTTATGACACTTTGTCGTTCGCTTCGTTCGGGCAAGAGCATGTCCTAACCTAACTCAGTTTGAAAGAAGAACGCGACCGCTCCCTAACTGCTCTTTTAACGCGTCATCATTTCAAACATCGAACATCCGTCATATCGCGTTTAGCGGGCCCTTGGGGAAATCATGCGTGCGCGCGGATTTATGCTCGCGGTGTTGGCGCGATTGGATGTTTATAGGTTTTCGTTCCGTCTGCGATTGTAACGGCTTGTTGGAAAAATTGAATTTGAAATTGTATTAGCTAAATGCCACTGTTGGCGACATTTAAACGAGTCCGTTGGGAGTGCTTCGTGAATTAAATCGCTGTGAATATTAGTTGCTATGACGTGGATCTTTAAATGACTATGTATGTATGTATGTAAACTCTTTATTCTGCAAAATAAACAAGACAAATACAATTGACAAACACTGAGATACATGCACAAAGGCGGACTTATCCCTTTAAGAGATCTCTTCCAGTCAACCTTTGAGTGGATGAAAGAAGTATTATATTGGGGATGGACGAGTGAGTTTAAAAATTGCAAACACTGAGACCCTATGACTGACTATGTAACCCTTGTGGGGAAAAGTTTTTTTATCTGCGCACATAAACCATAGGAAATGACCAGCATCATTACATCCTTAAAACATTCTATACTGTAATAAGATTAAAGTACAGATTTTACCTACTACCAAAGCCAAGAAAGTACTTACATAAATCACGTCTTTATCCCTTACGGGGTAGACTGAATGACCTAGTACAATGGTTGTTATAATGCTGGTCATTTCCCTACTGCTTCTGAACCCATCTTAGAGTACTTGCTTATGGTAATGTGTGTAGATAAAATAATGTATCCAACTGTACTTAATTAGGCCTTAAAACACTCGTGTTTTAAAGACTGGCGTTATGTAACGGTTGGATAAAATACTATTATGTTCGACTTTAAAT
This sequence comes from Pandemis corylana, assembly GCA_949127965.1. NCBI lineage: Eukaryota > Metazoa > Arthropoda > Insecta > Lepidoptera > Tortricidae > Pandemis > Pandemis corylana. Next base: position 3,145,087 of record OX421859.1, on the reverse strand, counting down.
TGATTTCTCAGACATAATTTGAAAAAGGTTATTTAGGCTCTGTCTAACTCTTGAGGGATAATGACGTGATTTATGTATGTATCGAGATAATAGTTATTTGTTATGCAAGGCTGCAAAGTGTTTGTTTGGCGCGAGTGCCTGAATTGAAACCCGAGCAAGCGAAGGATTCTATGATTGAACCACGAGCGAAGCGAGTGGTTCAAAAGAAGAATCCTGAGCGTCGCGAGGGTTTCAAGGCACGAGATACTAAACAACTTTGCTGCCGCGCGAAACACACAATTTTTCGCCTCACTACAGCGAGAAAAATGGTGGATGAAAGAAAAACAGTCTAATAGTAAATCAGTTTTTTTATTCTTTTTCTTCTAAATAAGAAAGGTAAAAGCATCTAAGCCCATACAGCCTAGTCTAATAATCTAATAAGTAAAACTATCTTTTCTGATTGTTCTATCACATTAATTTCTTGTGTATTATACTGTTTTATCATAAACCAAACAATTTTGGTCAACTTTTCGGTTTCCCGACGAGCAATCTCTAAAAACTTTTTTTTTTTCTAATCATAGATATATTTTTAAAAAGAAAGTTAAAAAATCGCACTAACTAGACTGAATTTAAAAAAAAATGGGGCGTGTTCTGAATTTACATCATAATATCTGTTTTTTCCTGCTTGGTTGCTATTTTTGTGGTTAATTAATAAAAACCAATATCGTTTTTTCTTTTAGCAACGAAAGTTAGCAAATCTTGAAAATAACTTAGAAAGTAACGGATTTTAAAATAAATTAATAATGGATACCGGATCGCGTTTCTGAACGTGACAATATGTTTTTTTTTATCGGATGAAAAAGTTAGGGGTCTGATAACAAGTTCGACATTTGAAGTTCGTACTATTATTCCGTCCTTCTCATTCACCTAATTAAGTACTATTCGTATAAGCGAGACGACAAAATACGAAGTTCTAATTTCTGAGTATATGAGTAGGTGGGCAATGGTGGTCATCGTCACGTTCGAATTTCAAAAACCTTTTCCACGCAAGCGGGGAAAAAGCACTTTTCCACGCAGATTTTGAAGGAGAAAGACAGCCTTTTCGAGCAAGTGAGGTGAAAAATATTTTATCTCGTTTAATAAGAAAATAGAAGTCCATCACGATCGATTATTGTATTAGACACATTAATACACTAAAAACGAAGAGCACAACAGACGCACATATCAGACTTTCATTCGATTTCTGTTAAATAATCGTTAAGAAACACCAAAATGCGACGTCACCAGCTCAGTAGGAACCTCTTAACTCCTTTTCATCTAATCAGACTCCACGAGTGCCCAGCCTAGCAATAATGTACTATTGCACCTCGCCCAGTCTCGATAACGTCTGGTATTGGATTATACTGCATCCATTCCTACTAATGCAACCGATGCCATCGTGAGCATGTGTGTAAACAGTTTACTGTTTGTGGACTTCTCTTAAGCCATTAGTGTGGGGTAGTGCACACCAGTGTCTTTTGACACCGCCTAAGTGATATTGCAGAGGCGTAGGTTCTTTGCCTCGGGCGTGGAGTTTCTTTTGTTTCTAAAGATGGAACCTATTTAAATGAGGAAGCAACAGAAAAACAAATGAACACAGAAAAATTATTTCATCCAGTGTTTGTCACCGAAACTCGACGATTGCATACCCGACGAAAAAAACGGAGGAGGTTCTAAATTCGATGCGTATACTGATGGGAAATGAATTGAATGAATACAGGGTGTATTTTTGATTTGCCTTTGTGAATTTACACAGCTCACACCGTATCTGGTATTAGGTACTTCAGTTTATCTAATTACGTTTCCAGCACACTTGGAATATTTCCATCTTTTCTGGGTAAGACTACTGCATGTTTACACTATCGTAGTTAGTTCTTAACTATATTTAGTCAGTATACTGTTCTTGCAAGATTATATACTTATACATATCAAAATGGATCAAGAATTTGCTTTACCTACCACTGTTCGAGGAAATCAATGTTTCATTAACAACGAATAATGGTTTTGTGCTTTAATGAAACTTCGTGCTGTACAGGATTAACGATTATATTGTTCAAGACGGTTACAGCAGTCCCGACAATTTAGTCTTAAACGGTTAATACACTTCCGTTGGTTCACTCGCGGAATAAGTACAATACTTATGTTTAGGTCGCGTGCTCGATGCCAGAGCACTAGCCCCGAACGGAGTAAGTTCTAGACTAACTTAATGACTAACTTAATATCTACACTGCACTGAAGTACCGCACTGACACTGACGTATAGGTACGTGTATGTATAGGTACCATACATACATAACACCCCCCTCATCGGTTGGAAGCTCCTTCTGCAAAGAAGGGCTGACTGGTAATGGCTATTTCTTCATTCTCCTGCCTTTGACCTTCATGGCTTTTATTCAATAGATGTTCCTTAATTTTGATGTACAATCCATATGAGATTGCAGCTGCAACTAAGGCATACAATGGTCCTGTCCAAAAGTGGAAATTATTTTCGTCATAATTGAAATCAAGATTTTCGGCTTCCAAGTTATCTTCTTTTTCCAATAAGGCCTCCAACTCGTAGAGATGATCCAATGGAATATTTTCCAGCATGATTGGTTGATCAATGTTCTTGATAGAAACATTTGATAGGTTAAATGATAAGAGTTTTATTGGCTTGCCTCTTATTTCGTTGTGGTAATTTTTTACAACATGTTTTTGGGTTATAAAACTACAACCTTCTGGAATTTCAATCAGGTATGTGCCTTGCATGAATCTATTTTCTTCTTCATCGCATATAAATTGTATCTTAGTACGACGACGAAATGTTAGAATAAAGTGAAAATCGTCAATCTTTTGCAGTAGTTCATAGTTAGTTTGGAAGGAAGTATATTGGCAGGTGGGCAGTATTTCTTGATGCAGTATCAGCGTATAAATGCAGTCATCTTGTTTTGCGGCTATGGTGAACTCGGAATCTTGACAATAGTACGTCTCTAGAAATCGTTTGCATTGGTACTCCATGTACTGATGATTTTCGTCATTCATGGCAAGGAAAGGTTTCAACGGAATTAATATTGTAGAATTAAATGTAGGGGTAGGGAAAATGTGGTAATATGCGTAAGTATCTGTATACATTATCGGGAACTTCAGTGCAAATACAATATTATTATCAGAGTAATACGATCCACAAAGAATAACATCATAATAGTCTCTAATCTCAGTTAATTCATTAACAAGTAGCTCTGATTTATCATATAAAGAAAATAAGGTTTTGGACATGTACTGAATGTTTTCTGAGCTGATTACACTATGATGAGTGATACCTAGTTTAGAAAAGGCAATTGAGTTTTCTAACAAGCTTACATGACTGAATATCTTATCCAAATTTATTTTAATCAAGTTATACAAACTATTAATTTTTATGTAATCCCTCAATCTGTAATTTGTCATATTGACTGTATTCGAAACCGTATTAAGTAAAACATGTATTTTGTATTCGTTTGAAACAATAGTGGACAATGTCATGTTAAATGTTTCTAACATTTGTTTATTCAGGCTAATACTTGTTTTTACTTTTTTGCTTATAATATTTTGATTTTTTTCTAACATTGTTATAGCTTTATCATAATGTAAGGCATCTTCGTGATCAAGATTTCCAGTTATGCCTTTAACGACAGAACCCAAAGCGTTGATAAGACCACGTTTTTGTTTTGATTGCGATGTATGTAAACTGTTGAATTTAGTGTAAATAGAGTTGAGATTATCCAAAAATATTTGATTGCTTGTAATCAGAGTGTCACCAAAATAAACGGGATCAGCTAATTTAATGTAATCGATGTATGCACCTATATAGTGTTCTATATTACTTATGCTATCTTTAATCCTATCTAATTTGTAATAATGTAAAAAAATATGTTCCGTTTTTTGAAATTTAGCGTTGCCTAGCCTAAAGGGAAGTATTCCTGGGTTTTCAGTCAGCTCTGTTGGTCGGACGCGAAGGCCCTGGGATACTTCTATCATGAGAATCCTGTAACAAGGGAATTTGTTGTTGTAAAGGTCTGCGTAAGATTCTCTTATGGTGACTTATGTTTCTATCATCTAGTACTTTTAACTCTACGTTTTTCTTAACTCTACGCCCCACGTATCGAGGTTTCGTTTTGTTACGGACTGCTAAAGGGTTTTTGTTGTAAAAGGCGTTGTTTTCTTCGTAATTAAGGGGGTCAGACCTATTTTGGTTACACCTTGTCATTTCATTAGTTTGGTGAACCAAAAGTGTTTTGTTTATGTTATGATACAATTCTTTTGTCGTATCTCTATGCCTGTTTATGTAATGTTGCATGTATATGCCTTCAACGTCGATGTCGAAAGGGTCACGGTTATTTATGTGCCCGTTAATAATGTCTATTGGCTTTTTGTTGGTTGCGGAGTGAATACTACTATTGTAACCAATAACAGCATAGACCATTAGCTCATTTGTTGTAAGATTTGAATTGGTTTGTCCTAATATACGAATATGTTCCAAAATGCTTGAATGAAATTTTTCGATTGCTCCGTTAGATTGAGGATTGTTGACGCTAATGAAGTGTAATTTTATGTTATGTAACTGAGCAAATTCCTTTAATAGTAAGTTTTTAAATTCCGTTCCTTGATCTGCTGTAATGCTTATGGGGAGACCATGGTGGGACATGTAGACTGTCAAGCCGTTTAGTATACTAATACCAGTCACCGACTCTATTGGATAAGCTTGAGCATATTTCGAGAAAACATCGATTATCGTCAGGAACTTTTGCTGATTTACAGTAAAGGTATCGATGTGGACAACTTCAAAGGGTTTTTCTGGTAAAGGAGTAATTTGGAATTTTTGTTTGTTAGGATGTCTTTCATATTTACTTGTCTGACAGATTTCACAGTTATTTATGACGCGGGTTACACTGTTTTTTATATTTGGCCAGTAATAGTTTAATTTTATTCTTTTTTCAGTTTCTAAAATTCCTCTATGGTTTGTCTGGTTGTCATGAAGTTGTTGAACAATTTGAAATTGTTCTTCTTTGTCAATTACGTCCGTGACTTTTGATTTGCAAAAAAATAAGTTATAAGCAGAGTTTTTGAAGTTATTTTGTAACGTTGATGATATGATAGGGATAAATTGATCCGGAGCATAAATTCCAATCTTAATACCCGGTTTTATTTTTTCTTTAAATAGGCTTATAATATCCTTCTCTATACAGTTTTTACTGATTTGAGCAGACGTTCTCTTTTTTCCAGGAAATATTTCAATAGTTTTAGGTTTGGAAGGGGAATGATAAACAAAACTTAGGAAGAGTTGATTGTCGCAAATGTTTATTTGTTTATCCAGGATGGGGATTTCTAAGACGGGGTTTTCGAGTTCCGTATGTACTGTGCTTGCTAGTTCTTGAATAGGGGTTGTGTGATCAATTTTCTGTGTAGCGAACTTAATAAGAGGTAGGTTGTCATCGTCATCGTCGGAAGATTCGCTTTCTGGGAGACGGGTGCGATTTGCTATGGTAGATAAGGGTAAGTTATCTTCATCATCAAAGTCACTGAAAGATTTTTCGGAGTGGTTTACCAATAATGACAGGGGTGTACCGTCATCGTCATTGTTATCTGAATCAGTGTAAGTAGCCGATTCTATTTCATTTTGTTGAATTTCAATTCGCGATAAAGCGTCTGCATTTGAATTTGATTTTCCTTTCTGATATATTATTTTATAGTCAAATTCTTCTAATCGCAAACGCCACCTGGTTAAACGGCTGTTAGGCTCTTTTACGTTCATTAAGTATTGTAAAGGTTTATGATCTGTAATTATGTTAAACTTTCTGCCATATAGATACGGTCTAAAATATTTGGTTATCCACACAATGGCCAGTAGTTCCTTTTCTATGGTACTATATTTGGTTTCACTATCATTAAGGGTCCTTGACGCGTAGGCAATGGGTTTATCTGAACCAATGGGCCCTTGGGAGAGGACACCGCCTATAGCAAAATTTGAAGCGTCACATCTCACGTTGAATTCTTTACTGAAGTCAGGGAATTGAAGAATGGGATCATTGGTTAATAGATTTTGACAATGTCTAAAGCAATTAACGTAAGCAGGCGTAATTTCAATTTTTGAATGTTTTTTTAGGCACGCAGTTAGCGGTTTAGTTAGTTTTGCAAAATTGGGAATAAATTTCCTGTAGTACCCAAGCAAACCAAGAAAGGATTTTATGTCTTTTGTTGTTTGTGGCAAGGGGAACTTTTGGATGGCTTTGATCTTATTTTGGTCAGGTTTGACACCATCAGCTGTGACTATGTGTCCTAAAAATGGGGTTTCTTTTTTCATGAACTCTGATTTGCTAAGCTGTACTTTAAAGTTCGATTCTCTGAGCCGTTGGAATACATCTTCTAAATTTTGGACATGTTCCTGTAGGGATGTGCTAAATACAATAATATCGTCCATGTACACCATAACGTTCTTAAGCCCACGCAGCACGTTATCCATGACACGTTGAAAGGTCGATGGAGCGTTTTTTAGGCCAAAAGGCATTCTTAAATATTCGTAATGCCCACGATATCCACTGTTTTCTGTATCGACGTTAAATGCGGTTTTTGAGATGTCAGAAGGATTCATCTCAATCTGATGAAAGCCTGAGGCTAAATCTAAAACGGTAAAATACTGGCATTTTCCAAGTTTATCAAAAATGTCATCTACATTGGGGATCGGGTATTTATCGCTTACGGTTTTTTCGTTTAGCTTACGGTAGTCTACTACAAGTCTCCATTTTTTTTGTCCTGTGGCATCTGCTCTTTTGGGTACTATCCAGATTGGGGAAGCCCATGGGCTGTTTGATGGTCTAATTATATTCTGATCAAGCATGGATTTAATCTGCTTGTCGACTTCAGCTTTGTGTATTTGAGGATATCTATAGGTGCGGGAAAATATTGGATTTTCATCTGAGGTTTTTATGCAGTGCTTTATTTGATTTGTGAATGTCAAGGGTGTATTTTCCGTGTAAAATACATCACTGTATTTTTCACATAACTGTAAAAGATTGCATTTTTCTTCGAAGTTTAAGTGTTCCGTCCTAAGCATTGACGAGATGTTATCGGTTTTATTACAAGTAGCTTCGATATTTAATACCTCGAAGTTGTTGTGAAGCGTGTGCGTTTCTAGTGGTGACAACAAGCTGATAATAGCGTCACTGTTGGTGGGATTAATTATCACTAACTGCGCGTAGCCAGACTGAGCTCGGGTTACGGTTGACGGGATGTAGCATTTGCTGATGTAGGTTTTAGGGACATAAATGTCGCCTTGTTTTATTGTGACAGGAATTTTAACCGACTTGGAAGAGTTAGCCCTAATAAGAGCTTCAAAAAGTGTTTTTGATCCAGAGTTTAATATCTTTATAGGTACCTTTGCATTCGGTGTGATCAGAATTTTGTTATGAAGATCAACTTTTGCGTGTAATCTTTCCAGCATTTCATATCCGATTAATCCGTCGAATACGTTGTGGAATTTGTAAATAAAAAATTTAGATGACGATCTTTCGTTCAGTTCCGGGAATGATGGTAGTTCTACAGTATAGTTATTTTCAGTAGTGCAGTTAAGGTTGGTAACGGTGAACGGTTCAAAGTTTAAGGGATAGTTTTTATAATGGCGTTCAAATGTTTCAGGTGATAAAAATGATTGATTGGCTCCCGTATCGATTAGAAGTTTTAGTGGCGGTTCTTTTATTTCTATATAAGGCAACTGCCGTTTGAGATGGACATTAATCTCTGTTATCATGTCTCGGTGTTGAAGTTGGGGGTTAGGTAAAAATTTTGGTTTGTCTCATTAGATGCGATATTTTCAAATTCGTCATTATGTACTTCGTATTCGTTGTACTGCTGGTTGGCCACATAGTCTGTGTACATATCGATGTTTTGAGTTGGTGATGCAGCGGCGACGGCCCGGGAATTATCAGAATCTATGTCAGCAAAACGCGCATGCGTGTGGTCTTGGTGGGTTTGATGCATTTCTTGGATGTTATGGTTATTTATATTAGACATTGATGGTCTCAATGGAATATTGGCAGATCGATATGAAAATCCACTCATAGGTTTGGGTGCTTCTTGTTTGTTATGAAATTGGGTAGCACCTTGGAGGGGCCTCTGTTGGGTCAGAAAGTATTGTGGTCGGAGTGGTGCATTATTTTGAAATAATCCCGATGGATTATTGTTTCTGTTAAAATTCGGGTTAGGTTGGCGGAAACTGCTTTGCTGTGGGAATGGTTTAAGATAAGGGTTCTGGGGTGATGCATTCGAAAAAGGCACAAAGTTAGGCTTTTGATTCGGGTTTGTACTGGTATTTTGTTTTTGAGTTGGTTGCAAAAGGCCATTTCTTTTTTGTAAATATCTAATATTTTCTTCCTCTTTTATGAACTGTAAAGCTGTGGGCATGTCAGCAGGTCTCATTGTCCTAATTGTTATGCCTAACGGGTCCCTAAGTCCGCCAAGAAAAGATTTGAGTGTTTGTGATGTGAAAAAATTTCGTTTGCATTCTTTAGCGCTATTGTCAATTTCATGCAGATTGACGTAATTGATAATAGTGCTTAATAGGTGCATGCAACGATTATAGTAGTCCTGTGGATTCTCATTAAATTCCTGCCGGATATTAATCAAGTCTCTGTTTAAACAATTTTCGTCTCTTTGGTCTGCAAAATTTTTTAATAACACATTTTTTATAAGTGCCCAAGAAGTGACACCGTTTATTGTAACGACCTCCTCTGCTTTATTTTGCAATTTATTTAGGATAGAATGTAGAATCAATTGGTTAGTAAAATTTTCCGGTGCTGTTTGGTCGTAATACTGCGTTAAAACAGTTTCGCAAGTTGTTATGAATCTATGCAACTGATTTGGGTTGCCGTCGTATGTAGGAATAATACTAAATGCTGTTTTAAGCTCATTAAGTCTAGCAGCATCACCCATTTTTACGATAGCAAAATTCTTAAAACTAAGCTTAATCAAATATACTTTACTTTCTAATTTAAGTAACTACACCAACTTATAGAAAAAGGTGGAGTGAGAAAACGAAAAACGAATTTTTGAAGTTCGCTTAATAATGTATACAGTACTAAGGAAATATAAATGGAAAGGACTCACAGGATGACGAACAGCATAGTGTAGCTCTGTAGATCCGACCAGGCACTTGATTTTTGAAGGGCTCCGGCTTCCTGTTTCGACTGCGCCAATAATGGTTTTGTGCTTTAATGAAACTTCGTGCTGTACAGGATTAACGATTATATTGTTCAAGACGGTTACAGCAGTCCCGACAATTTAGTCTTAAACGGTTAATACACTTCCGTTGGTTCACTCGCGGAATAAGTACAATACTTATGTTTAGGTCGCGTGCTCGATGCCAGAGCACTAGCCCCGAACGGAGTAAGTTCTAGACTAACTTAATGACTAACTTAATATCTACACTGCACTGAAGTACCGCACTGACACTGACGTATAGGTACGTGTATGTATAGGTACCATACATACATAACAAACGTGTTGCGGAGGTGCGCCGCTAGAGACGCTGTCAATTTTGCCCACACTAATTTTAAACAAACGTTTTTTGGTTTATAAACTTAGGTACATTGGTGTCTCTTTGGCAGGCATTTCCTGATTTTTTTACAATGCGGATTACCTTATCAAAACTTAGTAAAGCACTTTCTTGACTTTATTTCTGGTAATCTTTATTCAATCCTCGTATTCATGTTGAATTAAATATTTCTCACAACTTAGAAAAGCGAGAGAAAAAGTGGTAGATACCTTGCTAGCTCTTTCTCGCATGCATTAGGCTACTATCCTTTATTATTTTATTTCAACGCTGTAAAAAATCTAGTTAAATATTTCAGATACCGTAAAACGGAGTGGGTTTCAACTGCCATTAAAAAGGGAGAAGTTCAAAAAACAGTAGTCTGACTTTTTTTTTTAAACAATTGTAAGTCAAAATTAACTAGCTAAGATCAATAATTATGACCTATACTTTATAATTATCATCGTAATTATGCAATTTTCTCAAAGTCACTCCATTTTACGGAATTATGTTGATAGTTTCTCTTAATTCTTGTAAATATCTAATCACTGTTTTTATTTGTGTTCATAATAAAATGTTGATTTAATGTCAAGCGATTGGCTCGGAGGAAAAAGTGTTTTTCGTGTTGCTCATCGTTCCCTTCTGTATAAATCTAGTTAAAAAAGGACACCCTAGCTATAAAGAAGAAAGGGTAAGTTGAGATAGCCGCGCAGAAAGAAAACACTTTCGTCAATTGTTTTCGATTCCTTTTTTTCAAGTGAATTTGGAAACTGCTAAGTATGTATAGAATACTCAGGTTGGTAGAAGGCCTACGGTCAGAGGTTTAGAACTGTTTGAAAATAATATTATTGTGTTGAAAAAAAAATGTGAAAAAAAAAACAAATTACAGATTTACCACATTGAATGTGTAAAAAGCAGCTTACCCTATTTCTCCACGACTGTGCACACAACCAAGCTAGTGTTTATTATTTCAAACGAAAATAAAAAAAAATCAATCGTAGTAAAAACACTTTGGACATGATTTCTATAACTAAAAATGCAATCTTGTGTAAAATGATCTCACAAATGGATTGAAGTTTTTCTTCCCCACTTATGATGTAGATATTATTCCGATGGAAAACTATTTGTAATAATTGTTTTTTTTTTCGTTTTCCAGGTTCCTGCCTTAGTTACGGACACTCGTGTTGGGGAGGTGAGTATTATTACTTTTTTTTAAACAAATACATACATACATACTTAAATCACCTCATTATATCCCTTACGGGTTAGACTGAGCCTAAGGTAAAGATCACATTTAGCATGATTGTGGGCGTATTATATGAAAAGGGGAATAAAAAAGTGATGGGTTGCTAGCCACACCTATTACAAGATTCCTAAGATTTTCGCTCATTCCCTTGATTGACGAACAAAATAAATAATATAAATTAAATAAGAAAATTTACTATTTTGAAATCGGTTTTGCATTTCGTCGATACAGCCGCCATCAAATTAATCGGAGCTGTATAAGTTTGAAAAACTGATAGCGTTTGTAACACTATTAGCAAGAGGTATATTTTTCAATTTAGATGCAGCATTAAAATGTTTGACATGATTTTCTCCCCGTTTCGTAACATTTTTTGATCGTATTTGGAGATTCTTCAAGAAACTTCATTTTCTTAGCTTTATACACTTTAACCCAAGGATGCTCCACCCCAAACCCTGAATGTTGAAAGTGAAATCTGAGTAACTGAATAGGAATTGTCAGTGGTCCGTCGTAAACGTCTGAATCCACCATTTGGCCCGACTGTTAAAAAGGTTGAGCAGCCCTGCTTTAACCCCTTGTAACTATACGGAAAATTAAAAAAAGTGCGTTCTAAACACGTTTCTCTCAAATCTTAACACCAATCTCACTGATTCGGTGCAATCAAAATAAAAAAGATAGCACATTCAGCCCAGTAGGTTTATTACCTAACTCGCTCGCAATCGCCATCGTGTTCATTTTGACAGTTCTTGTATGAATGTGACAGCTAGCTGATTCAGATGCCAATTGTCAGTCCATACATGAACTGTCAAAATGACCACGATGGCGATTGCGAGCGAGATAGGTAATAAGCGGGGTGCGAGTCGGGTTACCTCCACGTGTGGTCAAGAGCTGCGGTTCGTTTTTGGATCCGTCCAGGGGGAAGAGCAGTGCTTGAACCGTTTCACCCTTTGCATCGGCTAATGACTTCCTGGCAGTTTCTGAGGGATATCATTGACCGTTGGCTAAGAGCCCGACAGGGGGGAGAGGGTCTTTGACCATTACCGTACAACGTTGCCGACATTTTGTCACAAGATTTTTTAGTTACATTTTTGTTTTTTTTTATTTTTATTTTATTTATTATTATTGGGAAACAAACAGCTTAAAATTAAAACTTAAGATATAGACAAATTCAGTTGACGAATCAGCCAAAACAGTCTCCACCTGTAGTTATATTGTATTGGTTTTATAATGTATTGTACTTTAGTTGTTAATTTATTAAGTATTAATACTACTTATTTGCGCATAATGACTGCTTGCCTTTTTGTTGTCAACTATTCCTTTCTGTAGGTTAGCTGGAAGAGATCCCTTCTTAGGGATAAGTTCGCCTTTGTACTTTTTTGTCTGAATTTCTGTATTTTTTAAAAATTTTATGTGCAATAAAGAGTTTACATACATACATACATTAATTCCGAACGAAATTTTATGCTCAAAGATTTTAAAAAAAACTTAAAGTAATAGTACCTAGTTATTAATTACTAACAAACATAATTCTTGTGAGAAAACAAAGAAGCAGAAAAGATGCCCTAACATCAAATAATCAATTACTTATTTTAAATACTAAATATGAACTTACTATAAATACAGTTGGGTTTTACTTATGAATACTTTTAACTGCGGACACAAACTCATTTAATTTCATGTGAAAAACGTCAGCACATGAGTATTTCTTGTTGTAACTGGAACATTGTTACTTTGACATTGGCGAAGTTGTCGCTATAACGACTTGATACGCCACAAATAAGAAGAAGAAGAAGAAGTAGGTAATAAGCCTACAGATCTGAGTCTTTGTCGTGGGGTTAAAGGAATAAAGGTGTTGCCTAATGTTGCGTAGGTCCGCCCCCACCTCTATATTTCATGACATTTCAATAACCTTCCCTCACACAACAATGGGTACATGATGTCAGCAATATAGAGTAATCTCGGCTTCCGCGTTAATTTGTACGTCAGGCGAAAATTACGTTAGCCTGCTCTGAATTTATTAACCTGTCCCACCGCGGGGAAACGACTAGCGAACGTATAACGTAGTTTCCATGTCAATAAAGACCGACCAAGTGCAAGTCAGGTACACGCTGGTCTAGGAGCAAAGGAAAATCATAGAATGTACTAGTTGCTTCTCGCCTCGCGCAGATGGTAAAAGCCTATCGAGGGAATGGGCGAAATTCTTAGGAATAGGTGATGCGACTAGCAACCCATCACTATTTTGATTCCTTTTTCCACCTATACGCCTAACAATCACGCTAAACGTGGCCTTTAGGTCTTGTTACCTCAGGCTCTGTCTACCTCGTAAGGGATATAGACGTGATTTGTGTATGTGTAAGTCCAAGTCAGACTCGCGTACCGAGGGTACCGTACAAATTCGGCAAGTGAAAAGACAGTGTTAGCAAAGCCAAGAGCCAGTGTGAGGTCATTTTATATTGGTTAATTGGTTACTTATATAGACATATAGACATAAAAATATTCTGTTTTTAGTATTTTTGATCGGCCAGTTTTTCATACCACGCATTTGAAAAACGAATTACGGTCTCTATATACCCAAGTGAGCAAAAATTATAAATCGCTTACTTCCCCGTAAGGAAAAAAAGTATTTTTCTGTTCGAATTGATATTTGGCTAATCAACAGGATGTTGTTATTTTTTAAAAAAAAAAGTATATCCTCACAAATTAGAAAAATCTCACAAAAAACGTGTTTCCCTTTCATTACAGAGCTTTCGAATATTTTAAACAAAAGTAAATAACAAAAGAATAACATTTACGAGCGAGCTTCGAGCGTACTATCGTTAATATCGCTTTTATTAATCTACGGGCTTATTGTATCGGGAAATATTTGAGATAGGACTCAATAGGCCTTAACTTCATATTTCACAAGCTTTAATCCGTATTGTTATCTGCCTCATTTTGTCACTTCAATTGATATAACACCATAAAAGCAAATAAACATGAGTGCCATTATCGCTATTGAGTTTGGCCAACTTTATTTAACTAGGAAGTTTGAAAATTGAGCTGTTTTATTAAAAAAAAAAAAAAAAACTCGTTAGCGCGTAATGAGACAGGTCAGTAAATAAAATGGGATGCCTACGAAAGTCCACAATACGCATACGGGGTAGAAAGAGGCTAAGGTAACAAGACCTAAAGGCCACGTTAAGCATGATTGTGGGCGTACCTATAGGTGGAAAGAGGAATCAAAATAGTGATGCGTTGCTAGCCACATCGCCTATAACATGATTCCTATTTTCGTCCATTCCCTCAATGGGTTTTTACCATCTGCGCGGGAAGAGAAGCAACTGGTACATTCTATGTTTTTCCTATGCTCCCAGACCAGCATGGAAGACATAATTTTCATTTTTGGAAAATACGTATATACAGTCAAGAAAATTTTAAGTTTCCAGCTAACTTTCGGTTCAAAATCTTATAAATACTAAACAGTTAAATTCGATCACTTTGTTAACTTCATCTGTATTTGGATGCGTTAGGTGAGATCATACTTGTAGTCCTATAATGCTTTTGACGATTTGTAAATCAATAAAAAAGCGTCGCTTTAATGGACTTTTTTTTTAAAGTTTTACACTAAATTTGTTATGTTTTTTTTTCAGTTTTCTACTCAGAATCACGAGCACTAATCGATCCTAATATCAGAAAAAAAGTGTCCCAAATCTTCTAGATACATTTTTTTATCTTAATTTCTTAATGAATGAAATATATGAACGGAAAACGCAAATAAAAAAATTACAGACATTAAATAAGTGTACAACTCTAAAAAAATGGCCCATCCACCTGATTTATGATCGATAAAGAATACTTCTATTGTATAGTATTTTTAAGATCCATACTGTCCGCACATACAATCAAAATACCACATCTGAATACAAATACAATAATTACTGTCACCTGACACAAAGGTAGGCCGTTACACCAAGGGAGGGCCCCATTAAACATGGTGGCAATTATATTCGCGTGAACCCAAACACCATGGAAGGATATTATGAATTTTAATCATCCTGTGAACGTGATTATGTAGGGGTTAGTAAGGCAATTTAAAAATGTAGACACTATTTTAATTTATCTTATTCAAATATTCGAAAAAAAAAATAGCATAAAACAAAAATGGTATGATTAAAAAAAATGTTGTCTCAGAAGTTTCGAGCGTTACAATTTTGTTTTAATGATTATAATAAATTATTATCAATAAATATCTTGGGACAATTGACACCACCTAGTCCCAAAGTAAGCAAAGATTGTAATGTGTACTAGACCACGGGTAAACATACTTTTATAGATAGACTAACTTCTGCCTGCGACTTCGTCTGCGTAGGATTATAAATCTTCCTCATAAATTCTACTGTGAAGAATTAGATAAATTAAATGATTTAAAAAACCGGCCAAGAGCGTGTCTACCCTCAGTGTAGGGTTCCGTAGCTGCCTATCACAATAAGTGAATATTATATATTTCTAGTAGTTACAAAGAATCTCTGATCTACAAAAAATTCTTCCAAGCTGGTCTGGGAGCAAAGAAAAAACATAGAATGTACCAGTTGCTTCTCTTCCCGCGCAGATGGTAAAAGCCGATCGAGGGAATGGGCGAAAATCTTTGGAATCACGTTATAGGCGATGCGGCTAGCAACCCTCACTATTCTGATTCCCCTTTTCGCCTATACGCTCACAATCATGCTAAAAGTGGCCTTTAGGTCTTGTTATTTTAGGCTCTGTCTACGTCGTAAGGGATAAAGACGTGATTTATGTATATAAAGAATCTAAGCTACGGACAAACAGACGGACGGACGGAATTAGCGAAACTATAAGGGTTCCTCGTTTACTACAGAACCATAAAATGAGATTTAAAAAATATTAGACTTCGTTCCACTGCTAGGCACAGGCCTCCTCTGACAATGAGAGGGCTCGGCCGGCTCGAGCTATGCTTCAAATGCACATTGCATATTGGAAACTTCACACATACTACTGAATTTATATAAACTTACATACATACATACATAAATCACGTCTTTATCCCTTACGGGGTAGACAGAGCCTAAGGTGACAAGACCTAAAGACCACGTTTAGCATGATTGTGGGCGTATGGATGGAAAGGGGAATCAAAACAGTGATGGGTTGCTAGCCACATCGCCTATAACGTGATCCCTAAGATTTTCACCCAATCCCTCGATGGGCTTGTACCATCTGCGCGGGAAGAGAAGCAACTGGTACATTCTATGTTTTTTCTTTGCTCCCAGACCGGCATGGAAGAAACTTATACTTACTTTATAAACTTGGGAGTTCTATTTCCATCTAATCAAAAGTTTAATACTGAGGCGTATGCTAAATTTGGTTCACTGGTAAAGGGGAAGTCACAGTCCGACAACACGTGGCCGACTTATCTCCATTAAAGAGAATGACGACGTGTTAAGTTTCACTTAACTACGGGGTAGGGGGGGGGGGGGGTATTGTAACTGTTAGATACAAGCTAGCTCACTATGAACCGTGGCAAGCTACCCTGACTTCAAAGTAATCAAGATAGACACGGAAGAACAGAGATAAAAATGTGAAGTTGGAAGTTATTTGGTTTGCTTAGAAAGACAGTTAGGCTGTAACTCTCAAAATTAAAACTTTCTACTAAAACCAAACTACGGAAGTAAAGGAAAACTCGTAACTTTTTAGTGGTTTGGCGGTTTATTAGTGTTAATATTTTTTTAAATCACAAATGGACAAATCGACCCAAATCTTCAAGAGGTTAAAAAGAACAGCACCTCAAGATTTGATCTAATACAGATTTAATAAATGGTTGTGCCACTGGGCTCATGCCATTCACGTCTACGAATTAAACTCTTAAACTCTAGCGCAATGCTATAAAAGGCAGATTGCAAGAATACCTAAGTGGAGTTAAAAAAAAAAAAAACTCAAATTCATTTAAATACGAGGTCGATTATCACATTGTTACGGTTTAAGCAAAACATTTTCATCAAGCAGACAAAATGTAAAGTTTGCTCAGTATTTACCTTGGCCGTATCGAAGAAGACATAATCCGGTGTTATAAGATGGCTAAGGGCCAGTTTCACCAGTACTTGTTAAGTTCCTGATATCTTAACAGTTACATATCTATGGTGACGTCTCTATTTACTACAAAGCAAACAGATGGCATCATTGATATCTGACACTCAAGATATCAGCTAGACTACGAGTACGAGTAGCACGAGAACGCGCGAGACAGACCATCTCTTTCTAGAAGGAATAGTAAGAAAAAGACGGGTATATCACGCGCGCTCTTGTGCTATAAACATGCCCTGTCTCTCAGTTTCAGTGACAGTTTCACCAGAAGTGAACCCGCTGTCTTCCTGTACTGTGGAAGGGTCTACCCGTACGCCGTAAAGTAACTAAAACAACGTTTCAAAATTAAACGCTCCCATCCCACCAATTATCTACTTACATATTTCACGTCCTTTCGTTTCATGTTGGGAAAGTTCTAGACAACTATATTTGTTTAGCCCTTTAACAACACTAGCCTAAATTAATAATGTATTGTTTATAGACTGGCAACTTATTAGGACTGCGAAGTATAAAATTATTTTACCCGTATTTAGCCTTTTTTTGCGCCGGTACAGGGTTACCGGGGGTATGCGGGGCTCTCCCGCGACGGCAGGCATACCCACTAAATACCACACGGATTCCCTATTCGGTCGTATGTAACGCGTTATACGTATGTAACGCGTATGTAAGGCGGCCACCGACAGGATAGCCAAACAGTACGTGTTTGACAAAAAATACAGAATACAGCTGCATGAAGACCCAGGTGAGGGACTCAACCTGAAGGAGCTGAGGATCTTCACGGATGGGTCAAAAACAGCAACAGGTACAGGCTCTGGAGCGCATTCGGAAGACCTGAATATCAATATTTCAACACCGCTTGGGGCCCACAACACCGTCTTTCAGGCGGAATGTATGGGCATCATAGCGGCTACCACAGCGATAGACACCAGACAGGTAAACTATCCCATCCGAATACTATCTGACAGCAGATCGGTTCTACAAGCCCTGCAGAGCGACACAATGACTTCAGGATTAATCCACGAATGCCATAAAGCTCTGACGAGGGTAAGCGAACACAGCGCAGTAACCTTACAATGGATCAAGGGTCACAGCGGTTCGCGAGGAAACGACGCAGCCGACCGACTAGCGAGAGGGGGCTCAGAGGCGAACGCCATAGGACCTGAACCCATCATACCTCTGCCGTTCGGATGGCTGCGTGGTAGGCTACGGCACAACACCAAGGTAATGCACCAACAGCTCTGGTCAAACCTGGACACCTGCAAGCAGACCAGAGAGACGCTCCCGACGATCAACCCCGGATTGTCCCGCAAACTTCGCGAGTACGGGAGACCCCAGCTCCGACTACTAATCGGAGCTCTGACTGGGCATGCCTTGCTCAACAAACACTTACACAACTTAGGTGTTACAGACAGCCCCCTATGCAGAGCGTGCATGGAGGCAGAAGAAACAGTCACACACATTCTGCTGGAGTGTTCCGGAGTGGCGAACTACAGGGCACAACACCTCGGGTCACCGAGGACGCTCCAGGAAGTCGTCGGCAACATAAAGGGTCTGCTAGGCTTTCTACAGGAGCTGGGCTGGCACGAATAGTGCCGCAGCCCACCACGCAAAATAGGCGCAGTTAATAGTCGTCGAGTTGCGGAAAACAGCCCGTTACAACATAACATAACATAACATAACGCGTTACGGGAGCACTCGGTGTCACCGCGACGCTCCACGACCACCTCGCGATGGGGTTCCCTCTTCGCGGCAAGCCGAATTTAGCCTATCCTAGTTCGTAGTTTTGTCTAGAAGTAAAAATTTGCTACTGCACTTCCGCTTGCAAGACACCTATGCCTGTGCAAAATATGTATATGCTTACATGCAAACCCACCCTCTTGTGCTTCCATATACGAGTAAATCACGAATTTTATGTGTCATAGTTATGTCACACAAATCTCCAAAAAAAACCTAAACCCCTACATTGTTTTTGCTAGCGCATTGCGATGTCCCAATGCTGGGCAAAGCCCTTTGATCTCACAACTCCTGGTACAGCGCAATGCCATGCCAGTCTTTATACCCGTCTAAACAATCCCACCATCTCCTTCTCGGTCTGTTTCATAGTCGCTGCTCATTCTCTGGAACCCACCAAGTGGAGTTTGCCTCTAGATATACCTAGATAGAGTAGAAAATGATGATTGTACTGCAAGAGATTGCTTGCAGCAAGGCGTGGCGTAGCACACCTTGCTATGTGGTAATGAGAATTAATAACGTTTGTATTTCTGCTTTATGGTACCCTGGTCACCGTAAAGTAACTTTATAATGATCCTTCATACAGTGAGAAAATAACAGAATATCGCTATTATATCATTTACTAGCAAACGGCCCCGGCTTCACACGCCAAAATTATCATATTTCCTATATCACGAAACTAATGATAAGACCGATTGTCATATTTTTTATAAGAGAAAATAGTCTTTGACGCCATCGCTGTCCAAATGACCGTGAACCGAAAGGTGGAAAAGGAATTTCTTGGCTGATTATACCTATCACTAACGGTCGTCAGATTTGAACCTAACTGGGCTCGCACTTTAGTTTTTCGAAATTTAAATACGAGCTAACAATTTCAATTTACACATAATATAATTAAATATACACATTTACGAAGCTGTTTAATAGTGCGTAGAAACTTTCTGTTAGGGCCAGTGCAGACGAACAGTATTTCAACTAACTAGCAGAACTGTAGTCGTACTGCCATCTTGCAGTTGTACCGTTGTCTGTACCGGCCCTTAGCTGGTCTGTTTCATTGAGACGTTTAAACGTTGAAGATGAGATGACGAGAGAATTAGACCCGTGCTCTAGCAGTCATTATACGGAGTCAGGAGTCTTATGTTGCTCGTACAAACCAGTTGACCAGACACATTACTCCGTATAATACCTACGAGAGAACAGGTCAAGCTATGATTGGATTGCGCAGCAAACTGGTGGGATGCAATGCAGAGCGTTTCACACATATACCTAAGTATATTTTGCTTGATTCGGAACAAAACGAAGACAGACTTAGTGGATAGATTTAGTGGGCGGAAAGGTTAAGATGAAACGACGTTCAGTAATTTCCCGGCTATCCCACTCTCGGCGCCGCAACAAATCTCTCTGTTTACTGGTGGAAATGTCGTGTTCTGGTGTGGTTGACACTTAACGACGCAATCACGAGATAAAACGAGATTCGCTCATTGAAATAACATCCTAAAGCGAGATTCATTCGTTGGAACCACGCCCTAAACAAATAATAATAATAGTTTCAACATGAAACTACCGTGAGACTTAATCATTATTACACATAAACGGATAACTCACGTATAAAAAGTCGAGTGATGCTCGACATGTTTCGGACTATTTCGTAGTCCTTTTTCCAAGAGCGCTCGCCCCGGCGGCAGCGACTGCGTTCGTTTCGCAAAAACTCGCCGGGTTATTATAGAATCCGGTGTTAGCAGAGCCCTTCTCTTAAGCAAATTGTATGCAGTATGAGGTCGACATACATAGACATACACACAATCACGTATTTATCCCTTACGGAGTAGACAGAACCTAAGGTAACAAGACCTAAAGGCCTTTAGCATGATCGTGGGCGTATAGGTGAAAAGGGGAATCAAAATAGTGATGGGTTGCTAGCCGCATCGCCTAGAACATGATTCCTATTTTGAAGAGAAGCAACTGGTACATTCTATGTTTTTTCTTTGCTCCCAGACCAGCATGGAAGACGATAGATAGACAGACATTAAAAAACAGATTTTAAGACTTATTCCATTAGTTGTGCTATAGGAGCAACCGTCATACCAAAATTTCAAATTTCTAGGGCAACTGGAAGTACCTTCCGTATATTTTTTTCGATCTCGGCAATTTGTATGGAAACATCTTTTCTCACGACTGTATCTTTTGATTGAGTTGACTCAGAGTATTCTTTTTTTCACAGCTCCAAAGGATTACAGTCCTTAGTATTTGGTATCAATTTCAATTCTATATCTTTACGCGTTCCCGAGAAAAAGGGTCTTGACAGACAGACAGACAAAGGACAGCGATCTTATAAGGCTTCCTTTTTTTCTTTAGAGGTACCCTAAAAATCACATCAGGAAATAAACAAAGCAAATGACCAGCAGACTTCCAAGCTGGTCTGGGAGCAAAGAAAAAACATAGAATGTACCAGTTGCTTCTCTACCCGCGCAGATGGTAAAAGCCCATCGAGGGAATGGGCGAAAATAATAGAAATCATGTTATAGGCGATGAGGCTAGCAACCCATCACTATTTTGATTCCATTTTCCACCTACACGCCCACAATCTTGCTAAATGTGGCATGTAGGTATCTGTTACCTTAGGCTCTGTCTACCCCGTAAGGGATAAAGACGTGATTTGTGCAAATGAGCAGTTAACATAAAAGCTAACAATTACAGGACACCGTCAATTAGTTATAATTTGCGTTATAATTCAGCCGAATGGTTTTTAGCTTCATTAAATCCGACCGCCGGCATTAGGGCGCGTTTTACTGCAAATAAACGCGCATAATTGCATTCGAAGTACACAAAATTATTATTATATTATATATTTATTTTTATCTCAAGTTAGGTTTTTACAATATTCATATAAAAAGTAATAAAACAATATTAATACAAAATATAAAAACATTATAAAAACCTAACCTAGGGTGCCGCCGGCAGCGAGGCGAGGCCTAAGCTACCGGTGGTCAGGGCGACAGAGAAAGGAACCTCCTGACTATCCGAGCCGTGTCCAGGAGTACCGCCTTCTGTATCTGGCCCTTGTCCCAACCACCTAGCGAGAGCCTTTTAAGGTGATGGTCAATATAATATATTTATTATTATATAAGCCTAAATTTGTGTTCCATACTGGTCTGGGAGCAAAGCAATAACATAGATTGTACCAGTTGCTTCTCTGTAAAAGCCCATCGTGGGGATTGGGCGAAAATCTTTGGAATCATGTTATAGGCGATGCGGCTAGCAACCCATCACTAATAGGTACTTATGATTCCCCTTTCCACCTCACAATTATGCTAACCGTGGCCTTTAGGTCTTGTTACCATAGGCTCTGTCTACCCCTTAAGGGATATAGACGTGATGTGTATGTATGTATGAATGTAAATGTGTGTGCCATTGCTAGACAAAGACCTCCCCTCTTAAGCTCCGCATCTCTTTATCCAGAGTCATATCCGGCCACTCGGTCTGTTCTGCCTCCAGGTCGTCCCGCCGTATCCAATCCACGCCCAAAATATACACAATACATACTTTTTATACAAAATATATCTTAACCTTTTCAACGCTAACATCACATATAACAGCACCGTAGGTTCAACGCCAACGACCTATATACACGTCTATTACTCCAATGCAAAAGCGACCTACGTTCAATTGGGTTTAGGTTCAACTTAAGGCATCGCAATAAAGAAGTCTGGCGTACGGGTGACGTCTCTTGTAAATACAAGCCTTGCAGCCTTGGCGGCGAAAAGGTTAAAAATATGTATAAATGAAAATATATAGTTTTTTTAGTCTTTATTCCCTGGATCTAGGTGGAACTATGTCGGTCTCTAGAATAAAAAATAAAGTCTCATATTTACGTCCAGTCATCTGTTAAAAGTATAATATTAAAACTAAATCATCATTATAATCTCTCTATATACGTCCCACTGCTGGGCACAGGCCTCCTCTCAGAAAGAGAGGGCTTGGGCTACAGTTCCCAAGTGGGCCCGGTGCGGATAATAAATATCAAATTGCAGATATGAAACTCAGTAAACAAAAACATTATTTGGACGGTTCTATAACATGCAAGATGCTTTTAAAAGAAAACTTTATGTTTTTTTTTTAATGTATGGGTATCGGAAGTGGTGATTTCGTAAAGCAGTATGAACTGGGATGTGTGCCTGGTGACAGCCACCTCTGTAACTCTGTAACTGGCGTCACTGAAAATCAGCGTCACGACATTATTCTGGATCTTATCGTGACACATAGCCGAGTTGCGGCCATTTGGTTGGTTTGAATAAAGTATCCATGTGTAATGTTTTGTTTGTGTTTCTGTATCAGCTAATAAAGTTTTCTTATTCTAAAATTTTTAAAAACAATTCACATGTAGCATTATAAATAATGATACTTAGTAATTAGTAAAAGATCACGCAAGTTAAAAATACTTACGTTATCAAATAAAAAATAGGTCTGTGGAGCAATGACTGTTAGCTGAAATATTTCAAAGCATTAATTTCGATTCCTTTTAATTACTTCGAAGAATTCTAGGCTTTTAATGTCGGCTTTTATTTAATTGTTATTTAATCATTCTCAAGCTTGACTCATCAACAAAATCGCCGGCTTGAGCTTGTGACTCGTTACTAATATGTTTATTTATTTTCGAAATAAGGAAATTTGTGGTATTTTTATCTTTTAAAGGTTTGGTTCGTTTTGTGTAATTTGTTTCTACCTACAATTTAAATAGCTCGTCACATCACTGACACGTAAATAAATGTGAATGTTAGACGATTAATTCATGAAAAATTATGGTACCTAACGTTTTGATCAAACGGCAGAGACATCCGCACTCAATTCAAAATGTTCTTTTCCATTTCATACAAAGCTTAAACCCTCGAGCCAAGTATCAGATGTCAACATTTTAACATGTTTAGAGATGTCGACCCTATTCTAAATTACTTCTAATTAAAGTTTATCTCGTATGTATGTACTTCAGTTAAAAATTAAATAATGTTTGTAAAAACTTGCAAAAACTCCAATATTACTACTAGCAAGGTATATTTCAACTTATCGATTACGCTTACCAAAAATGGTATCTTCTTGCCCGCGGCCCTTCATCAGACTGATCTATGATAAATATTACGTGTACGCGTGCTTAGCTTGTTCAACAAGTTTACCAATCTTTCCTTGATGCCACAATCTTACAAATACAAGTGCCGAAAAACAGAACTAGCTCGCCCCAATACTAAATCCCCTGGAGTCTCGACTCGTGGCGCCATGCCTGAGTACAGAGACAAATTTGTAATTCTTCATCCCCAGAGATTCAGAAACTGTTTGGATGATTCTGACAAATCATGTTTCAGCAAAAGTGTAAATATTAGGGTTGTATGGCGGGTTTACGAGTGCCTGTGTGTAGTTACACCTTGTAGATCATTTTGAAAATTATGAACGGGTGATACAGGGTGCCGAAACTTTGAAACTGTACACGAACTGCAAATCACTCTAGGGTCACTGGTCAGTTATTACTCTTAGCGATCAGGTCAATAATAAATACGTAGATCAGCATTAACGTCAGTCAAAGATCAGGGTACGACAAAAACATGTTTGCGGTCCGTAATTTTGAACTATCTAATTCAGTAAAGTCAGTTTTATTGTTGGATTATTGAAGCGGAACTTATATTTGTCGGCTATAATACGGTTATATTATTAAGTGGAATTATGGTTAGCGTGGGATGCTTCGCGACGACGATTTTAGCAAATTTGGAATAGCTCGTAACTTAATATTTGAGGTTTATCAGAGCTTTGTAGCACGTTTTCATTAGAATTAAACTATATGTAGGTAAAACGTAAAAATCCTGACTGAATGACTTAAATTAAAGCCCAGCAAGAAACATTTGACCTAGAAAGCTGATTTTCTGTAACATAATATTACAAGGGATTAATTGAAATTCTGGGTTTCGTCGAATTCTGCGTAGAAGTCATAAAAATAAGTACCTAAAGTTAAGACAAAACTCACACCAAATTAAAAGCATTACAATACAGTTACGCGCACACAAATGCAATCAAACTTCTCCAGACTAGTTCCGTTAAGTACAAGCATACGAGGCGAGGCGCAGTTTGAACTGGTCTCACTTTGCTACTGACAGAAGCCGGTCTAAACTTTTTAATTGGCCTGAAAGCACAGGGTACTCGATAGAGGTTTGAGCCAAATCCTCTAGGATAACGTTAAACTAGTCACCGATTAGTGGTGTAGTGACTTACTGGCTCATATGTGCTCATCACTATCAGCACCCGTGTGAAATTGGGTGACATTTATCTATGCCTACAATCTGTCTGATCCTATGGTGAGCGATAACCATCGGTGGAGTAGTTTCCAGTCTACACAGAAAGAAACAACCAAACACACTTTTTTAACCATTCGTTCAGTCGTATTTGTGCTGGGAAAATAAGTAATCTGGGAAAATAAAGTAGTCTAGTTGACACCTAAGTAGTAGGTAGGTAGCAGCGATTTCGTTGAATTAAAAAAAACTTTTTTTTTCAGCCCATGGCAAGCGCTCTGGCAAGCCCCCCGCCGCTGCTCCGGACTGGTACCTCAACCGACTCCTGCGCCGCATGGCTACTAGCGCTGAAATGGTAAAGACTATTTATTTGAATTAAGTTTAAGCTGCTAGTGGTGAGACTCTGTGCAAGGTCCATCCGGATAGCTACTACCGTGTTTGTTGTTTATCCTGCAGCCAATCAGCAGTACTTGCGCGGCGTGGAAAGTACCTAGGAGAGCTGGTGTGATTCTCTCGCGAAATATATAATGCTCTGGGGTGGTAGTTACCCGCTTGCTTGTTGGTCTTTCTTCTATACTAATATTATATAAAGAGGAAAATTTTGATTGTTTGTTTGCAATGTATAGGCTCCGAAACTACTGGACCGATTTTAAAAATTCTTTTGCCGTTAGAAAACTACATTATCACTGAGTGACATAGGTTACTTTTTACCGCGGGAAAATACCTATTCCTACGGAAAAATTAATTTATCGCGGGCGAAGCTGCGGGCGGAAGGCTAGTATTTTATAAAAAAGTACATATTCACAAACACTACCGAAAAATACCGTGTAGAAAAGCGAAGTCATCCTAATTACTTTCTTTTGAAGAGTTTATAAGTGATGGCAAAAACAATTAGTTAAGTCTCGAACAAAATTTATATTAGTAAACAGTTACAAATTATAAAATTAATAAACCCAGTCAAAATGTATCGTCAATGTGTATCAATTAGATTGATAGACAGACACATGATCAAGGGCTTTACCCTAATAATACATGTGCCATATCTTATCGCGCTTCACGCTTGACTAACTAATCCAACCCTTAAAAGGTTCGCCTTTGTGGAAAACAAACACAAAGCAAACTCTATCCTAAACACAACAAAGATCATTACAACTTTCT
The DNA here is from genome assembly GCA_949127965.1 of Pandemis corylana. NCBI lineage: Eukaryota > Metazoa > Arthropoda > Insecta > Lepidoptera > Tortricidae > Pandemis > Pandemis corylana. The sequence goes on along the minus strand of OX421859.1, from coordinate 3,119,053 downwards.
AGCCATTACGAAGATAACCCCTATGTTCACTCAATCCTTTTATTTACATCTTACAATTGCCGTTTATTTACACTACTAGTGCTGCCATCTACTGTTGTATCCATGGAACTAATTACAAAGACTAACGCCATCTATTGGTGGGTTACAGAACCGCGCACGACAGGAGGCTTCAAATGACGACATCAACGCCATCTACCAAATGAATGTGCCCGATGAAGCGCAACCTAACAGGATAATGTAAGTGAGGTTGAAGCTATGATGTTATTTTAGTGCTTAAAAAAAGTTAAGAGATGGCGCTGTATGGTGGTCATTACAAAAGGTATAAAGTTTTTAATTAAATAGGGCAGTGTGTTCTAGTAAGCATAGACAAGTAAGTACCTGCGTACTTCCTTGAGCATAATAAAAGTAACTGCTGAAGGAGTACACATTGTCATTGACAAAATAACTGATTAAGTTGTTTTTATAAATCAATGTTTTTACTATTTTAAAGTTTATGGTGTAAATTTCATCCCTGTCTTCATTATTCATTAAATATTTTTTAATGTTTTATATCAAACTAAAGTATGTATTCTTGAATTTACAGGAACGTGAACGAGGATTCCGCGGACATAGGACCTATGAAGACCGAAGCTATTCCGATGCTAGACGATGAACTGCTCTCCAAGATGAAGATCTGGAAAATCATGGTAACGCCTACTTATAAAAACATTACAAAAACTTTGTAAAATTACCAGTGGCCCGTTTCACGAAGCTACAAGTTACTATTTTACAATTTCAAAATTAGCAACATTGGTCAAATCCCAACCACTGATTGGTGGATTAGGCCAATGTTGCCACTTCAGACTTGAAAAATTTTAAATTACTTCGAAAAACTGGCCACTGGTTAGTTAAAAAAAAACTAAATATCTGCAAATACCAATTTAAAAAAAGGAAGCCCTCTGCATTTCGCCGATCGAACAGCCCAGTGGTTAGTGGCCCTGGCTATAAAGCTTGAGATCCTGGGTTCAAATCCCGGTAGAGGCAACTCTTGTTGAATATGACTGACGTTGTATGTAATGGAGTACATATTTTATCTATTTAAGTGTGTATATCCGTTAGCCGTTAGTATAAAACTTTTCGGAGTTTGGGACTAGATCCAGTTGGTGAAAATTGTCCAATTATATTTATTTATTCATATTTCGCATCATTATTCCCATCAGTGTCTTCGTAGATCAATAATAGTCAAAGTACGTAACTTCGCTTGAAGGCGTATTGGCTCGATGGATCCTCTTAAATGAATGTGATGTGTTTTGTAACTTGTGTAAGTATGTATATATTTATATATTATGTAGTATATTTTATTTATTGTGTATTAGTTTTTCGTATTTATCTATTATGTGTAGTTTATTATATCTTAAATTTAAAATTTAGGCATTTAGGATTATTTTAGGTTTCGGTCGGTTCTTTTACTTTTTCCGTGTGTACTCTTGCTTAATACTTATGTCCTGTCAATCGTTCAAAAGTTATCAGAAAGAGATCAATTTTAGTGATAAGTTCGCCTTTGTGCATTTGTGTTGTCCTGTATTCATCTTTTCCGTGTTTTATCTATACTAATATTATAAAGAGGAAAGATTTGTACCTATTTTTGTATGTTTGTATGTTTGTAATGAATAGGCTCAAAAAGTACTGGGCCGATCTGGATGAAATTTGGAACATAGATAGATTATAGTCTGGAATAACACATAGGCTACTTTTTATCCCGGAAAATTGCGTGATTCCCGCGGGATAGCGATAAACGAATTCTACGAAGACGAAGTTGCGGGCAACTGCTATGTGCAATAAAGAGTTATACATACATACTTCGAGCTTAGCTAAGATGCAAACTATAACGTGTCAAAAATCTAATAGTTCATGGCCAATATCAACTTAAAACTTAACCATCCGGTAACTTTCACGCTGGTCTGGAAGCAAAGGAAAAACATAAAATGTACCAGTTGCTTCCTGTCCCGCGCAGATGGTAAAAGCCCATCGAGGGAATGCACGAAATTCTTTGGAATCACGTTATAGGCGACGCGGCTAGCAACCTATCACTATTTTGGTTCCCCTTTCCACCTATACGCCTCCAGTCATGCTAAAGGTGGCCTTTAGGTCTTGTTAGCTCAGGCTCTGTCTACCCCGTAAAGGATAAAGACGTGATTTGTGTGTGTGTATGTATGTATGTGAAAAAAACATAAGTTTGATGATTTTAAGCAGGACAGGACTTTCTTTTGTTTCTGATACTATGTTTGTTTTTCAGAGAGACGCCGCCGACGAGAAATGAATAGATATAGCTGTAGAATCTACTTGGACTGACGTTGTTTTGAAGCTTCATTTGATTGTTTATTATTGTTACCTACTTCCTATCTAGATAACTAATACTCTGGTTAACGGATAAACTACATACAATGTTGTACTGTAATTAAGGCGTCAATTGTAAGGCTGGGTTGCAGTTGACCGCATGTAAATAGATTAAGGTGAAATGTGCCATTCCAAATAAATTAAATTTTGAAAACCACTTTTGTGTCATTCTTGGAGATTTTTTATGAAGAAAACAGTGCTTCCATACTGGTCTGGGAGCAAAGGAACAACATAAAATGTACCAGTTGCTTCTCTACCCGCGAAGATGGTAAAATCTATCAAGATAATGGGCAAAAATGTTAAGAATCATGTTATAGACGATGCGGCTACCAACCCATCACTATTTTGATTCCCCTTCCCACCTATACTCCCACAATCATGCTAAACGTGGCCTTTAGGTCTTGTTTCCTTAGGCTCTGTCTACCCTGTAAGGGATAAATACGTCATTTAAGTATGTATGTAAGAGGGAGGTACCTGATGGTAAGTGATCACCGCCACTCAAGAGACCTCAAATTGCCGGTTCGTTGCCAGCTTTTAAAGGATTCTTTTGTTTTCGACGAAACTTTATCAAAGTCTATCCCATCCCTAGAATACTTTAACTAGATAAAATGATAGGGATACAAAGGAAATGATAATAACGATACAGAAACTAGCCTAACATTTTTGTAGCGGCTGAAGAATACAAACAAAGTTTCACTATTCAAACAAGTAAGTACTCTTACATGCTGGCATTTGCACAGCGTGGAAATAAGGTCGTGTTGCTAACTTTTTGGCCACTTTGGGTGTCACGTACTATTTGACGCTGACTGTACCTATATCTCAAACGATGATTGCAAGTCTGATCATAAAAAACAGGAGGTTTTAAAAGCATAAAGCAAGTCTATGCACCTTCCGTCTATAAACCTGCACACATTTCGCAAGAATCTGTTGAGAAGTGCGAGCTGGCCTTATTGTGAAATTAGATTTTCGAAGTTTAGTGTCATCCTGCTCATACATACAGTCATTGATTTGAAAGTGAGAGGGACGGAACCACACAAATTCCTAAAATTTTGGAGTAATCCCCCCGTGTGAAGCAGGTTTTGTCCAAGCTGAAACCCTCGGTCTATTATTTCAGCTTTTTTTATCAACTTTTTAAAATTTAACTCGCTGGCGGTCCCGACCCTTTATTTATTTGTCTGTTTGTCTAATGACCAATGTAAACAGATTATGCCCTCCGAGGTTTGGGGTGTTGACTTACCACCATGTTTATGTAAGGTTGAATCAAGAGTAACTTTAGTGTTCCTATGAAGCTGTTATGCTGCATCAGAACCCTTCAGACTTTGTTGACTTCTTATATTGTTACGTCAGGGGATCCAAAATTAGTCAGTTATCTAACTAATTTTGACGTCATCTTCTGTAAAGCGATTATCACATATACATGGCTGTTTAAGTTTTTTAGTTAATAATTTCGTATATTTGGTTATTTTAATTTGGTTGTTGAATTGGCGAACGCCGAATATGGTCTTATTCCTTCGACCGAATATAACAAATATACTTTACTAAATACCAACACAGTATTTAGATAGGACACAGCAAAATAAATACCTATTTGAGTATACTAACGCATTAAGGGTATAGATGAGGAATTTTCTCCTATAACATATTTATTTTAATACAAGTGTTTTCTCATTCATTTTAGAACGCCTATTATAACACCAAATTTCCTTCGCAAAAGCCTTTCAGCTGTACAAAGACGTAGGAACTAAGTCGTAAAAGGAATAGTTTTCATTTTGGGCGATGCGAGCGTAAGACGAAATAACTTAGTCGCCAGTAAAAGCGCTTAACGAGACCGCTTAGCCAGAGGTGGAGTTTTAATTGCCGCAACTAGCGAGAAAAACTAAGGCCTAAGTGTTAAGCTTGTTCAGTAAGACAAGGTACAGTCCATGTGTTAAATTTATTTAACGAATAACTCAAGTGGCGCCATCTAGGTCAACCCTGATGGCACTTCACACGTATAGATCATAAGCTTTCATGTAACTACAATTTGTTTTGATTTATTAGTAATATCAGAGATGGCGCTGTAAAACTAGTACATAAGATTTGTTTGTATAGAAATAAATCCTCTTTTCAGCATCGGTCGGCCCACTAATCTGGCTCTTATTTATTTTCCCAGCAAATACTCCATTCCCAATTTAACACCATGAGCGCTTAGAATGGCATTGTCTTGCTATCTCATTCTGGTTAAAGACATTTATTTCTCATACTTGAATCGGCCGTTGGTACATTCGTCATGATATATCAGTATTAGATTTCAATAAATTCGTAATAATTCAGAGCAATCAATTCGTCATAAATATAAGAGCACCGACTTTTCAATAAATTTGGAACGTTCAATGAGGTAAAAACATCAGAAAGCACAGATCGTCATAGGTATCGACAGTCAGGCTAATCATAAAGAACTGAACATTTGTGGAAAATAAACTTTACGTCTATAATAATAGATTCGAATTCCAAAGAAAACAGAAATATTATTATGGCTCATACGTCATGCCAAAATGAAAGATGTCACCTATAGTGTTGTAACAAAGTTAAAGTATATTTTACCATTCACACATTGAGAATGATCCCGTGGACAGATCGAAACGTGTCAGTGTTTATGTAGTGTAGGGGATAGTTAGGTTTGTGGGAATTACGTACATACATACATAAATCACGTCTTTATCCCTTACGGGTTTGGCAGAACAAGACCTAAAGGCTACGTTTAGCAGGATTATGGGCGTATACCTACGTGGAAAAGGGAATCAAAATAGTGATGGTTGCTAGCCGCATCGCCTAATAACACGATTCCTATGATTTTTAATCTTGCTAAACGTGGCTCGTATGTCTTGTCAACTTGGGCTCTGTCTACTCCGTAAGGGATAAAGACTTAAACATGATTCCTAAAAATTTCGTCCATTCCCACGATAGGCTTTTTTTGTGTGTGCATTTATATGTGTATTTTATGTGGCAGTAGGGAAGGGATTGCTTAATATAAAACATAATTATTTCACACTGGCTTGGTATCTTGCGAGTGAGTAACGGAGTTACAAGGTAAATATTTTTTGTTTATTTCTATGTATAATTCTGCCTTGGACAACGCCTGTCCCTTGCTTCTTGGACCGACCAAAAACACAGGTTACTGGGCTAAGTATTTAATGTAAGCAAGTCTATGAGTCCAATTCGCCTGTTGCTCATGCTTACGGCAAGCAGCTTTTAAACCAACCATTTTGTAGTATATGAAGGCAATTAATGCAAGAGGACTATATTGCAGACCCTCTCTAATGGACTCAGGAAGATGAGCGTGCCATCACTGTCTTATGTAACAAGTTAAACAAGGAGGTATGCTTGGGAATAGTGCTCGAGGACTTGGATAGAACGAGTAAAGATTAGAGTAAAGATGAGGTTATGGGCGGTTTGGAAAGGGTCGGAGGTAGGTTAGCAAATCTCAGGGAATGAGATGCTTGTGAGCTTCCCTTTTCTGTTGCGTAATTTCAATCTGTGGTCATCACATTGAGCAAGAAAATAAAATATCATATATTTTGACGACCGGATAGCCTAGTGGTTAGTGACCCTGACTATGAAGCTAGAGGTCCCGGGTTCGAATCCCGGTAGGGGCAGACAGTTGTATGGTGAATACGAATGTTTGTGCCCGAGTCATGGATATTGTATGTATTTATCTACATTATATAAGTATGTTTATCCGTTGCCTGGTACCCATAGCACAAGCTTTGCTTAGTTTGGGGCTGGGTCAATTGGTGTAATTTGTCCCAAGATATTTATTTATTTATTTTATTTTATGTTTCTTCCATGGTGGTCTGGGAGTAAAGAAAAAACAGAGTTTACCAGTTGCTTCTCTTCCCGCGGAGATGGTAAAAGCCCATCGAGGGAATGGGCGAAAGTCTTAGGAATCATGTTATAGGCGATGCGGCTAGCAACCCATCACTATTTTGATTTCCCTTTCTACCTATACGCTCTTAATCATGCTAAACGTGGCCTTAAGGATTTGTTACCTTAGGTACTGTCTACCCCGTAAGGGATAAAGACGTGAAGTACCTGCTGAAATGTTTCACTATAATTTTAGGACTCCTTGTATCGACGGAGGTTCCGTGACCAAATTGGGGACGTTTTGAAAAAAGGTCAGCTCAAGAGTACCCGAACCGACGAGCAATATGAATTGACGAATGTGAATGAAGCGAAGGTATGTCAGGATCGCAAGTGGAACAAAGTCTCTGCATACCACTATGGGAAAGAAGCGATGTTGTATTGACATAGACATAGAAAGAACTAGACACTTCACTAAAGCACAGTATATATAAGCTAAAGCAGTAAGGAAACTACGAACAAATCGGTTGAAACGAAACACGCACACAGGCGCGCGCTTTACACGGCCCCTAAGCGGACCTCGTCCACTCCGCTCAGGCTCAGGTCCGCTTAGGGGCCGTGTAAAGCGCGCGCCTGTGTGCGTGTTTCGTTTCAACCGATTTGTTCGTAGTTCCCTTACTGCTTTAGCTTATATATATACTGTGACTAAAGCCTGCTAGTATTTTATTAGTGGCTACAACACGGACTAGGTACAAATCACCTGTCACAAACCATGTCCCGGTGCCTCCTCCTGGCATTCCATTCATGCCATTCCTTTTAATTGGCTCCCACCGACTGACAAGAACCCTAACTCTGAAAATTAACACTAGCGTGCGCCCACGAAATCTGACTTATATTATTTAGAACTAGTGGTTGCCCGCGACTCCATCTGCGCTCGCTATCCCGCGGGAATTATGCAATTTTCCGGGATAAAACCCATCCTATGTCCCCCGGGACTCAATCAGTACACCAAATTTCAACTGAATCGGTCCCGCGGTTTAAGCGTGAAAAGGTGACAGACAGACAGACAGGCTTTCGCATTTATAATATTAGTAGGGATTAGGTATAAGGTTAATCTTATAAAATTTAATTAGCAATGTCATTTTTTTTGTTATTCTTCCATGTTGGTCTGGGAGTAAAAAAACATAGAATGTATCAGTTGCTTCTCTTCCCGCGCAGATCGTGAAAACCATCGAGGGAAAGGGCGATAATCTTAAGGATCATGTTATAGGCGATGCGGTTAGCAACCCATCACATTTGGATTCCTCTCTCCACCTATACGCCCACAATCATGCTAAACGTGGCCTTTAGGTCTTATTACCATAGGCTCTGTCTACCCCGTATGGGATAAAGACGTGATTTATGTATGTATGTATGTAAAATTTGACATCAAGTTAACCGTTTCACTTTTGTGAAGTCACAACGCTGATGATCTATTTTTCATGTCTGTGTTTTTTTTTCTATAAAATTGTGTATATTCTCTTATATTTGTGTATCTTGCAAAAAGGAATAAAATGTCTTGTTTCTTTCATTTCTTTCTTTAAGTTTTTCGGCAAGCATATCAACCTATACGCCCACAATCTTGCTAAATGTGGCCTGTAGGTACCTGTTACCTAAGGCTCTGCCCCGCAAGGCGCAAGGTTTTGCGGGTGGTAGGGCCTTGTGCAAGGTCCGTCCGGATCGCTACCACCATCTTACTCGCTAATCCTGCCGCTAAGTAGCAGTGCTTGCACTGCTGTGTTCCGGTGTGGAGAGTAAGACAGCCGGGGAAATTAAGGGCGCAAGAGGCATTGCATCTTAGTCCTCTAGGTTGGCAACGCATCTGCAATCCTTCCGGGGTTGCGGGTGTCTATGGGCAGTGGTGATCACTTACCATCAGGTGACCCACTTGCTCGTTTGCCTTCCTAGTCATATAAAAAAAAAAGGGATAAAGACATGATTTGTGTATGTGTATGTATGTATGTATATATCAATATCAAACCCTCAAAGTAACCCCTGACAGGAATAAGGCGTGACGCCTGCATTCCCGTCGATACACTCCGCGACATTTAAATTGCAGACCATGTTGGCACTCGTTAAATCTCATTCCGTCTGTACTCGGATGTAGAATCTTTCAACGTTCTTCAAGAACACTTTAAATTTTTTTTACATGATAGGGGGCAAACGAGCAAGGGGTATACCTGATGGAAAGTAATCACCGCTGCCGAAGACACTCATCATAGGGCGTTAAGAGCGTGTTGCTGGCCCTTTAAGAAAACTGAAGCAGACTCAGTATGAAACAAAATCGCTTTCCGCGGTCTGTCTATCAGTCCCTGTGTATGCTTAAATATTTTTAAACTACCCAACGGATTTTGATGCGGTTTTATTTAATAGATAGTGATTCAATAGAAAGGTTTATAAACCTATAAATATGCATAATTCTACGCAGACGAAGTCGTGGGCAGAAGCTAGTTAAAAAGTAAAACGGAGTTCTCGGCAAAGTGAGGTCAGTTTAAAGTACGCCTAGCCGTGTTAATACCAGTTACATGTACGCAAGTCTTACTCTAGCAGTAACTTATTTCGTTGCGAATTACTCGTGTACCAAATTTCAAGTCAATCGGACCAACCGTTGAAGAGTTCCCTCCAGCGGCGACGGTCCTGACTGGACCATCAGAATTCTACTACCAGATTATTGTATTGGCATCTGACTTACACAAGTATGCAAAATTTCAGCTCAATCAGATGAAGATATCTGCTTCAAAATTGAGTCGCAAGATTCCACCCGGACAAACAAGCCTACATACTGCATACGTTGTAAGTTAATAATATAAAGCCAATAATAAAAACTTTACTGTCAAAACCAGAGATTAAATTAGCGTACATAAAATTTCTAAATGACTATACTTAGAACACAGAAAAATCCGAAAAGTAAAGCTATGGCCGGGAATCCATCCCGGATCCTCGTCATTCCGTGGCGCATGCTACCCCACACCACCCATACCAGGTAATAGCATACATAGTCTTACAAGTGCTAAGTTTTAATAGTATTTCTTGTAGCTCCCAATATTAACCCGTCAAGCGTCCAAGCGACTACAGTAATCCCTAACTTTTTCGGGCGGGAGGCTTAAAGAGAGAGCGAAAAGCATATATAGCGAGTTGTCGCTGGCTCTTCCAAGAGAGGAAGACCTGGCCAGTGGCGTGAATGCATAATGCAGTCCCTAGGACATTTCCCGCCCGAAAAAGTTAGGGACTACTGTAGTCGCTTGGACGCTTGACGGGTTAAGAAGGTAAGCAATAATTTTCAGGCCGTTCCAGATTTTCTGGTATCCGCAAGCACTCGAACAAATTGAATTTTTCATTCCCGCCCGATCACCTGTATCTAGTCGCGTCGTAATGAATGCTAATACGTGCTATTCAGCTTTACCCCCATCTTATAAAGTTGCAAATCTAAGAAAAGTTTTGTTGGTTAGAATTTAATTTATATTTTATTGAATCAGGCTAGTACGCCGTTGGTTTGCATGTGTAACAGTTGTGCTCATTAAACTTTGGCAATGATCCCGTAGAGGGATCGAAGCGCGTCAGTGTTTGTGTGATATACGGGATTATTAAGTTTGTGTGTTTTATTGGCAGTAGTGTAGGAATTGCATGTAAAACATAGGCATATAATTATTTCAGACAGGCTTGCTTATTTTGCACGTGAGTAGCGGAGTAGTAAGGTAAATATTTTTTATTTAATAAATTTCTACGCGACACTGAAAACTAGAACACAGAAAAATCCGGAGAGTTAAGCTATGGCCGGAATTCGAACCCGGATCCTCATAATTCCGTGATTCGTGCTATTTCCCTACACCACCCATAGCAAATGAGTAAGCCTTCGAATTTTTCTACCTGTATTAGCTGGCAAGTGTCTTCTGCTAATTTTTGTCGCCAAGCATCATCTGTTTGTATGATGTGTCTGTACGATACAATAAACTCCCGTGGAACATCTACTGCTCACCAGGGACGAGGGAAGGCGTTGTTTTTCAAATTAATAGGCTATTACTGAACCAGTGAGTTACACCTTTGGCCTCATCTGCACCTTCCACCAAGTGAGATAGAGGTCAATCACTGGTCAGTTCGTAATTAAAAAAAAATCAAGAATGAAATTAATCAAAAATTCGCATCAAGGTCACCACGTGACAGCTAGTAATAAAGAACAAATAGAGAGAGAGAGAGAGAGAGAGAGAGAGAGAAACAAATCGAAGGCTTACTAACCTGTAGGTGGTGTAGCGGTATAGCACACGTCACGGACTAACGAGGATCCGGGTTCAATTCCCGGCCATAGCTTTACTTTTCGGATTTTTCTGCGTTCTAATTTTCAGTGTCGTTTAGAATTTTAATTTCTAACGGTAAAATCGTAAAATCTTGATTCTTTTAATAGTAGCTTTTTAGTACTAAGAATCTATAAGCTAAGCCGCGGACAGACGGACAGACAAACAGACAAACACTGCAAAACTATAAGGTTTTTTTTTTTTTTTATGTGAATAGGAAGGCAAACGAGCAAGTGGGTCACCTGATGGTAAGTGATCACCACGGCCCATAGACACCCGCAACCCCGGAGGGATTGCAGATGCGTTGCCAACCTAGAGGACTAAGATGAAATGCCTCTTGTGCCCGTAATTTCCCCGGCTGTCTTACTCTCCACACCGGAACACAGCAGTGCAAGCACTGCTATTTAGCGGCAGGATTAGCGAGTAAGATGGTGGTAGCGATCCGGACGGACCTTGCACAAGGCCCTACCACCCGCAACCCGTTGTTGTTAGAGAACCCTGAAAATGCTACGTTTATTTTACATATATTAATTACCATGAATAGGAGTCCGGCAAGCGTCAGTCCCAACGTTGCATCGACAGTCATTTTCCGGTATTTACAGCGGAATGAGGAAATGAGGAAGATAACGATCCTCTTTATGCCGTGCCGTGTGTGGAATGGACACTTCGATGGGCACTGAACACCGTTTATTACTGGGCTTCGCAAATTTGTCGCAGAAATGAAGGTGGCTTTTTACAGTCTGACGTAAGCACAGAAAGTAAAGTAGAAGGCATTAGCTTTAAAATGTCTTGCGTGATTAAAATATCTTACATAATAAAATAAAGGTATTGTTGAACTAGCAACAGATAACATCGGTTTCATCTGCTCTAACTTACATTACCGACAATTAGTTGGAAGTAGTAAGATATATTTCGCCACTTATGGGTCACGGGCGTCAATTTGAATGATGATTGATATCACGGTTGAAAACATTCACATCGCTTTTAGTGTTTTTACTCAAATACTGAATAATGCTTCAAAATAGTACAGTTCCCTTACGAGATTAATACGTCTGTTGCGCGATTTAGCTTCGATTTAGTATTTTATAGTTCGTCCAATCATTTATTTTCTCGATGACAGGTCCCGTAGAATGTAACTGCGCTTTTTACGCAAAAATTAACTTTTAAATGCGAGGTATAAAAAATATGACAACTGCCTAATTTTGTTCCTTGATCTCATATAATATTCATCTAAGACAAATTGAGTCCATATATGCAGTGATATTTTTTTAAAGTGCGATAAACAATAAACATTTTCATAAAGTTACATTCTATGGGATTAATCATTGTAATTGTAATCCCATAGAATGTAACTTTATGAAAACGTTTATTGTTTATCGCACTTTAAAAAAATATCACTGCATATATGGATTCAATTTGTCTTAGATGAATATTATATGAGATCAAGGAACAAAATTAGGCAGTTGTCATATTTTTTATACCTCGCATTTAAAAGTTAATTTTTGCGTAAAAAGCGCAGTTACATTCTACGGGACCTGTCATCGAGAAAATAAATGATTGGACGAACTATAGTAACTATATCAAAGACGGCGACAGTTACGTGGTTTTAACGTCTCGTATTGAAAATATTATACTCTATCAAGGTGGTTCTAAGGTACATACATACATGAATCACGTCTTTATCCCTTACGGGGTAGACAGAGCCTAAGGTAACAAGACCTAAAGGCCACGTTCAGCATGATTGTGGGCGTATAGGTCGAAGGGGGAATCAAAATAGTGACGGGTCAGCAGCATCGCTTATAACATGATTCCTAAGACTTTCGCCCGTTCCCTCGATGGGCTTTTACCATCTGCGCGGGAAGAGAAGTAACTGGTACATTCTATGTTTTTTCTTTACTCCCCGACCAGCATGGAAGAGTGGTTATAAGGTAGGTACGGACAGTGGTACATTCATCATAATACTCCCCGATTCGAGGTAAATTCAATAGAACACAAAAATGGAGCATTCTGTTTTTGTACAGGCGTTTCGTTTGGTATTATTTTAATACGCTTCCCATTCATTGTAATTATGTTAATTTAACACGAACCAAAACGTACTGTATTTTTAGCAAAGTTCAGAAGCAAACCGATATAAGAAAGCGTAATTATTTCAAGACCCCGACTTAATTAAAGCCATTTAAATGAGAAAGAAATCATTTCACAGTCCATTCGTTTGAAAAAATAGGGCAGGCAATGTAAACACTGCGCTGGAGGTAACCATTGTACTCTGACTGGGTTTAATTGGAGCGGGTTTCCTGATGAATTTCTACCATATTTTTACGTTAACAGTATCTACAAAATAAACTCTGCCTCGATAACGGATCACTGACTGTCCCAAGCGGAGGGTTAGGGTCCGGTATGGTGCCGGTCACAAGCCCGGAAAAAAGAGGAGTGCACAGGTCGCGCTGACATATTGGCATCATACCGGTATAGCAGCGCGCCCCCCAATACCCCCAGGGTCAGAGGTGGGAGGACGTGCCGGAGACCCTCACAGCCGGCTGTGGGCAGCGGGGGGTGGGTGCGGATTGGGCTCGCGAGCGGTCGAGGGGTGGAGGGGCAAGACCTGTGTGGTACCTGTCTGTGTGGGAAGCTTTGGGGTGTCACTAGTGATGCACTCGGGCGGAACCACGGATGGAGCAGTGGGATGGGGAGGTGTGCAGGAAACACAACCCTGGGACCTCAGGAGAGAGGACCCTGGGGGGACACACAATGCCACCAGACCCAGGCTGCTGCCACAAGCGGCACAGGGGCTGCTCATTCTATGCTCGCGAGCCTACTCGGCACAATCGCTGCTGAGAACGACTATGCGCAGGGGAGGTGGCGCTCACTGCGTAAGATGAATGTAGCCGGGGGCGGTAAGGGAGCACTGCCACCCTCATTAATGTTTTCTTCCCATACAGCAAAAGTAAAATGAGTGATAAAGCTTCCAAGCAAAACACCAACATACCTGCGATGGCAGGGACAGAAGGAAGGAAGGAGCCGATCAAGGGAGCGAGCAAGGGACCCCCCCCAGATGTCCATCTTCAAATGGGGGAGCTGAAGATCGGAGAGGAGGAGCTCCTGCGATCGCCTGCGCCGGGTGAGGAAGCCCGGGAGGTAACCCCCTTCCAAAGGTATCGATCGAAGGGGGAGAAGAAGAGAGCGTGGAGGGCGAGGAAATTCGCGGAAAAGATAGGGAATGATAGGGTGGGGGCGAGTGAGGAGACGAGCCCCCCTGTTAGGAAGACGAAAAGACAGAGCACGGATGAGGGGCAGTCGGGGAAGCCTCCGCCGAAGCGCCGGGATCTGGGTGGGGCAGCTGCGGAGAGTGGGCGGAGCGAGGCGAAAGCCAACCGCGATCTCGCCGTGGCTGTCTACCGGGAGGACGGCGTTTCGGTGGATGAGGCCCTAGCCAAACTCATCCGGAGGAGATTGACGCAGCTGATAGAGGTAGAAGTCATGACCATCTGGGAGGGGAAGACTGGAGCGAGGGCTCCTCAGTTCGCGACATCGGGGCTGGTGACAGAGGGATTTTTCCTTGTGACACCAGTCTCGGTGGAGGCGAGGGAGTGGCTCCTGAGCCAGTTCTTCGGTGAGATTGGCGGACACCGAATTGGCGCGAGAAGGATAGAGCAAACTAAGGTAGAAGTCTGGGTTCCTGGAGAGCCGGATACCGATAGGTTTATGGAGATGATGGCGATCCAGAACTGGGACAAACCAGAGCTATTAATGAAGGACTGGAGCGTGGTGGGCCGGGAAAAGCTAGAGAAGGGCACCAGGTTGTGCTTCTCGGTGCCGACCTTGGTGGAGGAGAATTGGGGGGACTCAAACTACAAAACTCTCTTCTTCTCAGCCACCAAGGTCCGGGCCAGGCTCATTAGGTCCCAGTCCTCGAAGGATAGGAGACGGGAGGAGCAGGGCAGGGAAGACCAGCCTCACAAAGAACCCGCACAGGAGCGAGGGGAGGCAGACCCAGGTACCCACTCAGAAGGAGAAGGAGGAATGAGTGGGGATGGGGATGACCTCTTCGAGTGAAGGTGTGGGGACAAGAACACTACACAAAAAAAAAACTAGAACAACATGCCACATACACATAACACACTAAACACACACACAAACACAAAAACACAAACAAAGATTTGTCAAGTAAACCTCCAGCACTGCAAAGACGCAATGTCCGAATTAGGACAGTATGCTGCGAGGAATAGAGTAGAAATCGCGCTGCTACAAGAACCTTATGCATGGAGGAATCAGGTGACAGGCCTGGGACATCTGGGGGGTGCTCTCTACTACGAAAGGAACGGTGAGCGACCGCCCAGAACATGCATATACGTAAGCAATAATGTGAGAAATATGGGTTGTCTAATGACCATATGTTACAGAGATCTCGTGGTGGTGGAGACATTCTTCACCGACGCGGATGGGAGGAGGCATAAAATAGCGGTAGCGTCTTGCTACTGGCCGAGCGATGGCGAGGCACTCTCCAAGGAACTGGAAGAAGCGGTAGTGCTGTACAAAGGTAAGGGGATTCCTCTAGTAGTTGGCTGCGATGCCAATGCTCACCACGAAGTGTGGGGGAGCACTGACACCAACAGCAGGGGTGAGTCTTTGTTAGAATTAATAATAAGCAACGACCTGGACTTAATGAATGTGGGCAACACGCCAACCTTTGTGACTAGGGTTAGAAGAGAGGTGTTAGACATTACGATAGCATCAAGGGGGGTGAGTGAGAAGATTAGCAATTGGAGGGTGGACATGGAGGACAGCATGTCAGACCATAGGAGGATACTCTTCAACATAGAATATAAAGTGGAGACGACAAAGATAAGAAACCCAAGGAAAACGGATTGGGCGAAGTACGAAGAAGAATTGAGTAAAAATGCAGCAAGGGCAGGGAGATACGAGAGTATACAGGACCTGGAAAGGGGCGCGATAGAACTAATGAAACCAGAAATAATGGAGGCATTCCACAAATCATGCCCGGAGAGGGAGCTAAGATCCGGAAAAGGGCAGCCGTGGTGGAATAATGAGCTACAAAAATTAAGGAAAGAAACAAGAAGGGCAATGAGGGTTGCAATCAAGAAAAACGATACTCAAAGCTGGGACACGTACAGGAGTAAAAGAAATAACTATAGCAGAATGAGGGCACAGTCGAGCCTCAAAAGTTGGAGAGACTACACGGCAGAGATACAGGGCTACTCTGAAGGGGCACGAATAATGAGAATGCTAGCGGGCGAACGCACGTGCCAATTAGGAAGCCTAAAAGTGGGCGAGGACATGGTTACGGAGCCGGATAAAGTTCTGGAGATCATGCTCAGCACACATTTCCCGGGCTGCAGAGAAGTGACGACAGAAGAAGAAGAAGGAGAGGGAGACTCACAAGACTGGGGAACGGCCGGGGAGGTAGTAACGGAGGAAAGAATGGAGTGGGCAGTCAAATCCTTCGCCCCCTTCAAAGCGGCTGGCCCGGACGGTATAATCCCGGCGCTACTCCAAAAAGGATACAAACATGTAAAGAATAAAATGACAGCACTATACGAAGGCAGTATAGCTATGGGATACATCCCAAAGGAATGGAGAGAGGTAAGGGCGATCTTTCTGCCTAAGCCAGGTAAGATAACTTATCAGGACGCAAAGTCGTTCAGAAGCATCAGTCTGTCATCGTTTGTGCTGAAAACACTGGAAAAGATGATAGATACACATATGAGAAGCAAGATAACAAGCAGTGACAGACCGCTACACGGCAATCAGCATGCCTATGTGGCAGGGAAATCAACGGAGACGGCGCTGCACAATCTCACAGTGAGGGTGAAGAGAGCCCTTGAAGTAAAACAATACATGTTAGGATGTTTCTTCGATATAGAGGGGGCATTCGATAAGGCGACATATTCCGCGGTAGAGGAAAGTCTGGAGAGAGAAGGAATAAATCCGACGATAGGGAGATGGATCTCTAAGATGCTGAGAGGCAGGGACATATCAGCTAAAATGGGAGAATCTATGAGGAGGATCAGACCTCGTAGGGGCTTTCCACAAGGAGGATGTCTTTCCCCTCTAATGTGGTGCCTACTGCTAGACTCGCTGATAAAGAAGCTGAACAGGGAGGGTCTATATATGCAAGCATACTCTGATGATGGGGTAATACTAGTACAAGGCTCAGTACTCAGCATTGTCAGGGACATAATGGCGAGAGGACTAGCACAGACGTTGGAGTGGTGTAGGGAAAGAGGGCTAGGCCTAAACCCCGCCAAGACCAAGCTGATGCTATTCACGAACAAAAGGAAGATAGGAGACATGAGGCCGATAAGAGTGCAGGGCGAAGATCTGGAAATGGTGAAAGAAATAAGGTATCTGGGAGTGACAATAGACACAAATCTCAGGTACAAAAGGCACATTAAAGAGCAAACTGCGAAGGTAATAAGAACACTGTGTCAATGTAGAAGGGCAGTCGGGAGGAAGTGGGGACTTAAACCACGCATGATACACTGGATGTACAAGGCGGTTATACTACCTAGGCTGCTGTATGGAGCGGCGGTATGGTGGCACAGAGCTCGCATCAAGGAGTATCAGAAAGAACTGAACAAGGTGCAAAGACTGGCATGCCTCATGATAACAGGGGCTATGAGAACCACCCCGACACAGGCAATGGAGGTAATGCTGGGACTGAAAGCACTCCATTTGGAGATAGAAAAGAGGGCCATGGAGCAGTGGCATAGAATGAGAGCATGCAAGGAGTGGAGAGGTAACTTCACGGATAAAGGGCATGCACTCATTGAGAAGGAGGCGAAACTAAAGCTGGGAATGCTGGCGCAAAATAACGACCTCATTAAGAAAGAGAAGATCTTCGACAAAAAATATAGAATCCACATCGGAGACAGAGACAACTGAAAGGCAGATCTGGTACATCCGATAACAATCTGCTTCACGGACGGCTCAAGGAAGAAAGCGACGAAACTCGCGGGAGCGGGCGTCTTAATACCAAAGATGAACGTCCGGGAGGCCATACCGCTAGGCAAATACGCCAGTGTGTTTCAGGCTGAAGTATGCGCAATAATGAGATGCGCTCAGATCATACATGAGAACCTGGGAAAAGACCGAGAAGTAGGAACAGTGGTGATCTACTCAGATAGTCAAGCTGCGTTAAAAGCACTGGACAAGCCAGTAGTCAGCTCTTCACTGGTAAGGGAATGCAAATCAGCACTCAATAGACTAGGGGAGAACACGAAGGTAACGGTAGCCTGGGTCCCGGGTCATCAAGGGGTGATGGGCAACGAAAAAGCAGATGAACTAGCGAGGGAGGGAGCGGACACGGAATTCATAGGTCCGGAACCGGTACTCCCAATATCGGGAGATGTCACCAAGGGGGCAATCGATAGACTAAAGGAACAAGAAGCTAACGAAGAATGGAGACAAGCTCCGGCATGCAGACAATCGAAGATGATGCTGAAAGGCATAAACGGCAAAAGGACTAGGTATCTCCTGAATCTAGGTAAGAGTAGCTTAAGAATATTAACTGGCATTATTACAGGCCACAATACTCTAAATAGGCATCTAAGCATCATAGGTATAGCGAGTGACTCCTCCTGCCCACAATGTGGGAAAGAGGAGACAAGTAAACACATCCTCACGGAGTGCGTCATGTACGCGGCAGCGCGGCGCGAAGCATTCGGGAGCGATGAACTGGAGGAGGACGAGCTTAGCGACATCAAATTAAAAGATGTCCTTATGTTCGGCAGGAAGATACGAAGATTTGAGGAGAGTTGCTGTGTGGGAGCGACGCTGGGACAGTAACCGGCGGCTCCTGCCAAGGGGAACTGGGCTGAATGATCGCCACAGCGGATCGACAGCCCGCCTGATCCAGCCAGGCGTCCCCACACATCATCATCATCTACAAAATAACATCATCATCATCAACCTTAGAACGCCAGTATGAACGACAACTCACTACCAGCATCCACCGGTTTCCTGCGACTTTCACGATGTCGTCGGTCCACCTAGTGGGAGGCCTGCCAACACTGTATCTTCCGGTTGATGGTTGCCACTCTAGAACTTTCCCCAACGGTTGTCTGTTCTACGAGCGATGTGGCCTCCCCATTGCCACTTCCACGCACATACTCTTCGAGTTATGTCGGTGACTTTAGTTCCTCGGCGAATCTCTGTATTCCAGGTAACATCCTAACAACATTCATGGACCAAAACCCTTCTACTTGGCTTAAAACCAATTCCGGTCAGCGAGACTTTTGAAAAGTAGGTATTTGAATAAAGTATTGCTATTTCTTTCATCTAATCCCCCAGGAAAGAACATGAAAGGGACAACTGCAACCCGGATCGGATCGTACATCATACATAGATCATCCTAAAGATAACTGATGAAAACGGTTGGCCACACGATTTTTGCTCAAAATTATGAACAAACATTGCGGTCAAATAGTAGTACTCTGTGACTTCTCCAATTGTCTTCCAATGGAGTTAGATAGCTCTGTGACAGAGGGACGGAAAGACAGCGGACTTTTAGTACAGGAGTCTGTTGTACAGAACCCTAAAAAACAATTAATTTTGCCGCAGCATTAAAAACCCGTTACCCTCTTAACGCTAAATTGACTTGTCGCGTACAATCGCACCACTTCAAATTATCGCTAACTCATTTATTTCACAATACTACAGTGCTTAAGTACTTAAAAATTTAATCATTCCCACCCACTTCGTTTAAGGGATTTGTGTGGAACTAGAAATTAAAAGTTTCAAAGGTTCTACATGAATTGTGAAACGGGTTGTCGCAGTTTTGAAAGTAACGTTGTTTGTATAAATGAGGTGTGGTGAATAATAAAAGACGTCCACGCACGGTTTTTGGCGGCGCAGTATTTAATGCGTAACGTATGAATATTTTTACGTGTAGAACTAATTTGTAATTGTGTCATTCAAACAGGTGACGAGACAAAAATTCGCATAGTAACAAGATCACGTGACAGCTAGTAGCAGATGGAAAAATTCGAATGCTTACCCACCTGCTATGGGTGGTGTAGGGGTATAGTAGGTAGGTACATCACGGAATAACGAGGACCCGGGTTCGGGGTGCGAGTCGGGTTACCTCCACGTGTGATTAAGAGCTGCGGTTCGTTTTTGGATCCGTCCGGGGGGAAGAGCAGTGCTTGGTCCGGTGCGCCCTGGGCAACGGCTAATGATTTCCTGGCAGTTTCTGAGGGATATCATTGACCGTTGGCTAAGAGCCCGACAGGGGGGGGAGGGGGGTCTTTGACCATTACCGTACAACGTTGCCGACATTTTGTCACAAGATTTTTTAATAAAAATTTTTACATTGACATTGGCGAAGTTGTCGTCACTATAACGACTTGATACGCCACAAATAAAAGAAGAAGACCCGGGTTCGATTCCCGGCCATAGCTTTACTTTTCGGATTTTTCTGTGTTCTAATTGTCAGTGTCGTTTTTTTCTAAGTGTAAAAAAAACCTGAGAGAGACTAACAATACAACAGGTCTATGCGATAATAATATTTAAAGTCTCAATGCGGATCAAAGATTTCGATGCGCCTCGGTCTTGAACTCTTCAAAAAGATCTCCCGTTAACATCGAAACTGGACTGATATTTCTCTTAAGTATTACTCTTAAGTAGTTTTTTGTGGAAGTTATGCAGCTAACATCCCTTTTTTAGCTTTTCTTTGTAGTTTTGTTGGTTTGCTTCCAAATTTACTCCTATGAAAATACAATAACAAATAACTTCAAGAAAGCAATCTAAATCAGAACTTCGATGGAGCTTAACCGGCTTAAAGAAGTATACTTACTAGTATTTACCAAAGTATTAAATACTTACCCCCTTATACAAAAAGTCGCAGAACTGCTGCGTCTGGAAATGGAAAATAAATATCAAAGCATAATGGCAGATAAAGACAATCAAATATCTTGTGAATAAGGGTGTTAGTATTGAATTAAAGTAAACAAGTAGGCTTATTGTCTATTTCGTTCGCAATCGCCATCGTTTTCATTTTGACAGTTCTTGTATGAATGTGACAGCTAGCTGATTCTGATGCCAATTGTCAGCCCATACATGAACTATCAAAATGAATACGATGGCGATTGCGAGCGAGTTAGATATAAGCCTAAAGATTTTACGTCGAACTCATTTGGTTTTAGGTAATCACAGCTTGATTCTTTTTCCAAACAAAATTTCGAAGAGCCCGCGCACTCTAAAATCATTCCGCTGAAACTTTTGCTCTGGAATTAAGTACGAAAAGTTGGATACAGGATATTCTCCAACATTAGCGACGGGAAACTCATACGAGAGGGTCCGCCTGGAAATGTTAAAAAGAGTTGAATCTTACTTGAACGTACAGTTACTTATTTGAGGAACTTGAATCATAGTTACACAAACGGGTAACTCAGAACACACGTATAAAAGTATCTTACGAGCTAATCCGTAGTCCTTCCTCCTGGGGCATTCGCCCCGGCGGCAGCGAACACCAGGGTTAACACAATCGCTTAGTGCATGCCAATTTCTGTTCAGCGTAAGGGACAGTTGTGCAGCCATATAGCTCTGTCCCTTACGCTGAATAGGACTTGGCACGTATTAAGAGTCTCACGGTAGTATCATGTTGAAAGTCAAACGCAAACGTCATTGAGCGAAGGAACGGTGCCAGCCTTTTGAGCACCTTGCCATGGGATTATTTGGATTTAGTTTAGTGTTAGGTACTTGGTTTTTCCTACTGTGGACGTCATCATCATCATCTTCATCAGCCCGTGTCAGTCCACTGCTGGACATAGGCCTCTCCCATAGCACGCCATTGGGCTCGATTGGTCTCCTCCAATCCCTGCCCGCTGCCTTGCGAATATCATCGCCCCATCTAGCAACAAGACGCCCTAAACTGCGTTTGCCTCTCCACTCCAGAACCAGCTTATTGTTGGGTCATCATTATCAACTTATCAGCCTGAAGACGAAAAATGCTAAACGTAGGCCTTCTTTAAGGTGCTACTCAAAGCAAAGGGTTTCCACGATCTTTATTAGATCGTCCATCCATCTTGAGGGAGTCTAACGTTTCACCTTGCTTGCTTTGTTTAGTTTTAATGAATTATGTGTTTTGGTTAGGTTTTAATCAAGGTTCATTAAGAGTTGTGTTATTTTTCTGTCGTAATAGTTACGAAAACTTAAACAATAGCTCAACTTTGAACAAATGCTTTATAGCAGTGTTTTTCAAACTGTGGGTCGCGACCCCCTGGGGGGTCGCAAAGCTTCAACGAGGGGGTCGCGAGAGGTCGCGGAAACTACCTCATCAAAAAAAAAGTTGCTTACTATGCAAATGCATAAAGGTGTCGTATTAATTTTCCTACTTACTAATACTATTTCTTGTGTGTAACTAACATCTATGGATTTTGTCCGAAATAAATGATTATTATTATTATTATTATTATTATTCTGTATATTTATAATATTCTTATTATTTTTACAATATTCATATAAAAAGTAATAAAACAATATTAATACAAAATATAAAAACATTATAAAACCTAACCTAGGGTGCCGCCGGCAGCAAGACGAGGCTTAAGCTACCGGTGGTCAGGGCGATTATTATTATTATTATTAATTGAATATTTGTAACATAAATAAAATACCTACACGAAGAAGAAGAAAGGGTGGGGGGGGGGTCGCGAAACATTTTTTTCATACTAGGGGGTCGTATTGTGAAAAAGTTTGAAAACCACTGCTTTATAGGATTAAATTCAAAACGTGTAGCGATCACAGTAATGCCAGCCAGGTTAACTTCGCGACAATGTGTTTTATGTTTCGCAATTACAAACCTTTGTCCATAAACATGTAGATTGTTATCGTCACAGCTTTGTTCGTAAAGTTTTTGGTTTTTGCCACGGGAATGAGTTAAGTCATTACCGGGCGCGAGGCTGGTGACATTTGATGGTGGTGCCTAGAAAGGAATGATGGAGCTTTGCAACCGTAACCGAAGTCGGATATCAGAACTTAAATTATTTTTATTGTTGTTTTGACTAGTAGAGACTTTATACATCTCTACTATAGATTAATATAATTTAATGGCTCGGGGACCTTTTACATCCCTTTTATAAATGTATTTAATTTAAGTATTGTTAGGTACTGTATTTTATTTGAAAAAATGACTTTCTGCCAAGTTTCTTGCGGCGCATTCATCTTGGCAATGATGGTCTTTCCGAATGCGCTGGTAGTTTCAAAAAGACATGTAAAAGAGCCCTTCGAGGCCAATTTGTAAAAATAAAATTCAGATTTTTGATTTTTTGATATTTATTTTTGCTTTTTTTTAGAAAAAACTCCGGTACTCAGTCATTTTGGATATTGATGGAGTGTTGCGTTATAATGAGATTCCACCTGTCCGTATTATTTTGTTTCAAAAAAAAATGTGAAACCTAAAAATCAAATTTAATTATATTTATAAAAAATGTTGTTTAATTTGTTATTTACTAGCTGATACCCGCAAAATTTCGTTTATCGCTATCGATGTTCTGAGATAAAAACGATCCTACGTATATCCTTGCCTGGGTATGAAACCGGGATTTAAACGTTACGAGGTAACAGACAGGCAAACATAGTTTCGCAATTGCAATATTGGTATAGATTTATTTTATTTATTATATGCCGTCTTTTACCGTTCAACGTATTAGGCATCATTGCGTAAGGAAAAGATGCGGGCGGTTTGTATGTGTATGTATGTATGTATGTATATAATTTGGATTAAAATTCTTATTTATATGTATTAAATTTAGATACCTACCTACTTTTTAAGCTTAGAACAATTTTATATTTCGTTTAATCTGTCAATTATTGGTTTTTAAAAAAATTTTGGACAATTTAGGTTTCTTTTAAAAAAATAATTTGTTGCTAGATTTTAAATGACTTTCTTGCTTCATTTCAGCAAAAAGGAATTTCGCACTTCACACTCACTTATACAGAAACCGTTGAGCCTTTTCTAATCAATTTGTTGAACAGGAATAGCTCGCTCAAATAACTCCTTCTTTGTGATACTTTCCCTTCATTGGAATTTACATTAGCAAATTTATTAAATGTGTCAACCTTAGGCGTTCACTCATCTATAGACTGACTGCTAAAATGAGTCCTCGCCCGCGCGGCACGGGGGCGCGGGGTAGGACGACAAAGGGGACCGAGAGAGGTGCGGGCGGGTAGTGCGCCTGCCGCCCGCACTTCTCTCGGCCCGGTCGTCCCACCCCGCGCTCCTGCACCGCGCGGGCGAGGACTCATTTAAGCGGTCGGTCTATAACACACCTCTACATTAACACGTTCACTGCGGTTTCGGGTCGAATAGATCCTATGCACATCTAGCCTACGGTGCGGCGATAAAATTCCTTGAACCACCGCTGGTGCGGGACAAGTTTATACAGGTTATCTGTTGAGCATAAGTGAGATAGTTAGTGTTTTGGTATTGTCTCTCCAAAAGTAGTCAATTACTTTAAAAAAACTTCATCGGATCCTTTATGCCCTATGCTTTATGCCTATCAGGTGACCCACTTGCTCGTTTGCCTTCCTATTCATATAAAAAAAAAAAAAAAAAATGCCGACTGAACGTAAAAAAATATCGTCTAGTGCGTTATAGGGTCTTAGTGACCCGATGCCCAATGACCCGATAGCCGCACTAGATTATACGCTAGTTTGTCTAGTGCAGTGCGGGTGTGCAGAACAAAAGATAGTTACCCCCATCTGTTTTTCTGAAATTAACCGAAATATACACTGTGACTTTTTTATTTGTGGAATGAGTGAAAATGAAGCGATTTAAACGGAAACTGTTAATGCCTAGTGGCGACGAAAGTGAAAACAACACAAAAACAGAAGAACATTTACAAAAAACGCCCATCGATATGTGTAACCTGAAAAACTCTTTGGGTAAGAGTAATTTTAATCAAATTCTTTTTTTCTCATTTAATCTCAAGCTCAATTCTTTTTAATCAAAATTTATATTGCTTGATATTGATGTTTTGTTTAACACCCTACAGCCCTAAAAATTTATCGATAGTTTTTTATGTCAGTGCGGATATCGGGCATACAAGATCCGATAGTTTAAACATACATTTGATTAGTTTTGAGAGGCTCCATCTACTTACGAACTTGGCTGTGCCAAGAGCAACTCTATGTCTATGAATTACAATTCATATTTTACCAATATTCATCAAACCTATGCGGATAATGGCCCTTATAGACGAGCATGTGAAACAGGTCCTTTCGACCCCCAAACGCTCTAACAGAAAGTTATTTGTCGGATCTTATATACCCTATGACGCTCTAACTGAAAGTCTTCGAAATACTTTCCCGCAGTGAACGTGTTAAATTAGGTATCAACGTATTCTGCCAATAAAATAAAATAAAATTAAAACCGCTTACGCATTAATCGAGTAATCACGTAAATAAAAAAATAATTCAATTTTATGCCCTGTGCCGCACTCTTCAAACTACTGAGCTGATATTTACCAGACAAGATTAAGAACCACAGTAAAATAACTGGCTTTCAAATGAAAAAACTGCCACAGATAGACAGACACACACACAGATATAGCCGAATCGACGTCAAACTTATAATAATATAGCTTATGCCCGCGACTTCGTCCGCGTAGATTAATCCCGTTTTTTCCTTATCCCGTGGGAATTCCCAAAAATCCTGAAATTAGTTTCTTAGTTTTGTCACCTACTTTTGTATCAAATTCGAAGAGTCTAGTTATTATAGTTACTGAGATAGCGTCACTCGGAATCGAATATATAATTCTCGTTTTTTCCTTATCCCGTGGGAATTTCCAAAAATCCTTCCTTAGTGGATGCCTACATTGTATAAGGTATCTATGTGCAAAATTTCAAGTCTCTAAGTCCAGTGGTTTGGGCTGTGCTATCCCGCGGGAACTATACAATTTTCCGGGATAAAAACTATCCTATGTCCTTACCCGGGACTCAAACTATCTGTATACCAAATTTCAACTAAATCGGCCCAGCGGTTTAAGCGTGAAAAGGTAACAGACAGACAGACAGACAGACAGAGTTACTTTCGCATTTATAATATTAAGTAAGGATTTAAAACGACATCACAAAATTAAATTCAGCAAGCCATGGAACGCAGCATGCTAGGTGTAGAACTAGTGGATCGAATCCAGAACACTGACCTGCGCTCCATGACTCAAGTCACAGACGTTGGTGAAAAGGCGGCAAAGCTGAAATGGGACTGGGCTGGTCATGTTTGCCGTATGCCGGATGAGTTATGGGCCAAGACAACCACTAATTGGAGTCCCTAGTGGGACCTAGACGGCGTTGGCGGGACGAGTTGAAGACCTTCTTAAGGGACTGGACACGTACCGCAGCAGACCGAGAGCAGTGGAAGCGTTGGGAGGCCTTTGCTCAGCAGTGGGACACAATAGGCTCATAATAATAATAATAAAACCCATAAGCAGAAAACAAAAGTCATACTTAAAACGCCGGGGCCAATTTTTATAAGACATCTCTGAGAACCACAACTGGTTGCCGTAGCGTGAGCCACGGATAGTGCTTGCTTATTTTCTGACTTCTATTAAACAAATTGATATCGAAGCTGGCTACGGCTCCCAAATAGTCAACGTTAATTACCTACTCTCGAGCCAGGGAAACAACATCACGACGCAAATATTGGCCATAAA
The DNA here is from genome assembly GCA_949127965.1 of Pandemis corylana. Classification (NCBI taxonomy): domain Eukaryota; kingdom Metazoa; phylum Arthropoda; class Insecta; order Lepidoptera; family Tortricidae; genus Pandemis; species Pandemis corylana. Next base: position 3,092,835 of record OX421859.1, on the reverse strand, counting down.
CAAAATTAACGAGAGCGGAAACTGGCCCGCGTCTAACAAGTCAAATTTTATTATAATCTCGTTAAAATTTGATCAGTTAATTGGAAATTAACCGCGTCGCGTAGGTGCCGCAGCTTTAATGTGAATGGGCTAGGATTTCTGCAAATTTGTCGTGAATTTCACTCAATATGACAAGAGTTTGCGTTTTTCTAGACACAAATGAAATTACTATTGTGGCTACTCTCGTACGTCCATCAATAGTTTAATAAAGAGGGCCTTACCATGACATCTTAATGCGATTCAATTCCGACTCAGTTCAGGTTTTAGCTGCCATTTTTAGTATGGGTCTGACAGCGAGCGAACCCCCCTGGTCTGACTAATTAACTTTCAGAAAGAAAGTCATGTCTTCATCATCACTATCACTACATAGTATAAAACAAAGTCGCTTTCTCTGTCCCTATGTCCCTATGTATGCTTATATCTTCAAAACCACACAATGGATTTTGATGCGGTTTTCTTAAATAGATAGAATGACTCAAGAGGAAGGTTTTTATGTATAATTCTACGCAGACGAAGTCGCGGGCGGAAGCTAGCCAGTAATAAAAGTAAGTATTGCAAATATTTAGCAAGGTACAATTTCAGATGTTACAAATTCTTCACAGTTTTCGGTATCTAAAATATCTACTTTTCCATTAATTGTGAGTAGGTATTGGCCTTTATTAAAGTTAAAGATAAGATTGTCTATCATATCCTTGATCTTATTTAAATGAACAAATCACGCTATTTGAGTAGCGGAGTAGCAAGGTAAACATTTCTTGTTCATTGGAATGGACCTCCGCAAAGTAACTGATTCAATAAAATATTAATCTTATTTGTAATACACAATTGATCTTTCCATCAATGGCAGCTCCGAGTATAGACAGAGAGAGTGCACCATTATATTATTATTAGGTATATTTCTTTTGTTGGTACGCGTTTTTGTATTAACCATTCATGTAGGCTTCTTAATAAAGCCAATTAATTTCATTTTCATTCATCGTTATTTAAATGGTCTTCTATTGTATTAAATTATTATTCGGTGAGCACCAGGTAAAGTCAGACTTCGTTGTCTGTTTTGTTGTTTTAACTATTTAGAGTAGGTAAAGTAACTAATTGACGAGAGTGTTCATTTCATGTAAACGTGCTGCGACTTGTTAAAGCTCTTGTGTTTTTATCTGAACAGCTGTTTTGAATCTCTTTGTTCCCGATAGTTGCTTAATGATAACTTGAAATGTATTAATCTACATCTAGCATTGGAAATTATACTTCAAAGCGTTCAGTAGAAGCCCTAAGGCATCCTCTTTTCATATTAGCTTAGTCTTTCAAACAATTTGGTTATCCATAATTCATAGTGCATTTCCTCTTTATTTGTCTAGAGCCCTGAATAAAATTGAGTGAGCGTGTTTAAAAAGAAGTAGCTAAACGATTTGTAGTCCAAAAAGAAGGACGGGTTGTGCACTCGACAAAAATAAGAACAGGAAAGGCTGTTTCTTTGTCCATTAAAGAGACGATAAATATTCAAAACGTTGGTATGTTCTAGTGTTTCTCCGAAGGCAGTCCGTAAATTTAAGCATAATCTACATATAATAAAGCTGAAGAGAGCCGAAAGTCTGTACATGGAAGATATTAAAAAAAAAATTGGCTGGGGTTACTAAGAATCAATAACAGAACACGTTCCGACAGTTTTTAGAATTTTTATCGGTTTATCTGTTTGTCTGTATATTTGCGAGCGCATCACGTGAAAACGGCTGAACGGATTTTGATGCAAACCTTACCAAATGTCATAAAAATCGGTTAATCGGTTTAGGCGTCAAAGCGTAGCAGACAGACAGATAGACCGACAGACAGACAGATCAACAGACAGGCCGAGTTACTTTCGCATTTATGATTAGGGACGATAAAAATGAGGCATTTTGAGGTTAGAATTCTGTTTACTAAATGAGACAATTAGGAAGGAACAGACTTTAGATAAGGGATGTGGGAAGTTATTTCCCATGCATGGCAACACAAAATGTGAAAGTTACCTATAGGCTTACGTTTGACTCGCCGTAAAAGAAGATGTGGTTTAAAATGGAGCACGGTTGCTTTCCCAAAACCTATAAAGCAAAAGTTTTATTTTTTTTTAGTTAATAATTCATAGCAAATATATCGTAATGATACTAATCATACTTCAAGAGATGTTACTCGTAACAAACGTAATGATCTCGAAGGAAGTAACATCGCAAAGCAAAATTATGATTTTTGTTCTCATAACACTGTAATAAAGACGAGAGTCGAGTAATGGGTAGCCGTTTTGAAAATAAAGGAATGCCATTATGTTACGTTTTGAGACGTTTTATGAAACGACCTAGCAAGCTGTGTATTACTTGCGACATAACTTATTATTTCTACCTATTAGACATAGTAATAACAGATCTTACAAGTTACACAAAAGAAAAATACAACTGTTTCTTTATTTGCGTACATACAGGGCTGTCTTAAACTAGGCTGGGGCCCTTGAGCACACACAAATTTGGGGCCCTTTTCGAAAGTAAAAAAGAAGAAAAAAGTGTAATGTGCCCGACAAATATGTTTTGAGAATAAATGTGTGAGAGAAATTGCCGGTTCTTCGGGGCCCCCTGAGAATGGGGCCCTGGGCACGGGCCCCATGTGCCCTTATGGTGAAGACGGTATTGCGTACATAACTTAATGTCAGTAACCTTCGCAGAATCTTTTCATCAGAAAAAGTTGTCTTAACTTACGACAAAACCCATGAATCACAGTGTTTTCGTCTGATGCGTAGTCCTATTCGATGAGCCTCAGAAGAAAGATTTTACGTTAATCAATGGGGAAGGCTGTGCTTTGTCCCTCATAGATCAAACCAGAAATGAAGAGAGAACTAGAGTTACCTACTAAACACGCAGACGGAGCCTAAGGAGACAAGACCTAAAGACCCCGTGGAAAAGGGACTCAAAATAGTGATGGAGTAACCGCAAGTAGATGTGGAAGTGTAGATGGGTTACCAACTCATCTCCGCACTTTTGAAATTGGGCGTGTTACGTAACTCCCAAAACTGTTGGATTAAGGAGCCGTAAGGTTCTGGAGTGGCGGCCACGTGACGGAAGGTGAAGTGTTGGTTGACCTTACGGAAGGTGGAACGATCAGTAAAGATCTTGGGGTGAACTGGCTGCGGGTAGAACAAATCCAATCCTGAGTGTGTGGTCCTTGAGGGACGCCTATGTCCAGCTTCTGGATGATAATGATGAAGATAAAGAGTTTGGAAAGCAATAAAGCAAATTTAATAACGTTTTACGATTAGCTATAGAAAGTTGCAATTTATTTTTAAGATTTAGTAATTTAAATTTCAAAAATATAAATGATTAAAACATCAATGCCATACATAGTGTTTCTAACGATTTATTAAAATACACAAAAACATTCTTAACATAGTCACATAATGCTCTACGTTACATAGTATTATTTGATGGTAAACTTATGTTATAACATTTCATATTAAAAACACTAATTTTTCAAACAATTGCTGAATTTAAGATCATAATAAACAATTCCAAAAGTAAAAAAGAGAAGCGTACATACAAGCGTTTTCAATAAACATACCAAAACATTCCATAGACTAAATAATACTTCCCAGCCTTTCGATTCAAAGTAAGAAATTTTCACTAACGCATTATAAATTCTCATAAATATGAAACATAGATTTTCTTTAATTGACGATAAAATTTATCCACTACGTAGATACAGAAGTCGTTTTCAACACGAATATTTCAGTTTAAATCAACGTCTTTCATTTCTAGTTTCATTTTAACCATTAATTAAATCTAAACTGAAATAAACGTCACATCTAGTCACTAAACCGGTTCGACCGATTGATACATTACTAGTTATTTTATTTCTAAATTATGTATGATTTTTGACGTATCGGTTTCTTTATTTGGTAATATTTATCCTCTAAAATCGGCGTGGCAAAGACTTGTGTTTTCCGAATACGTCACCAGAATCAGTAACCGAAAGATAATATATAGGTAGTTCACAGTTTAAGGAAGTCTAAGGACCAGTGGCATTCTCACTCAGTTCTATTATCATAAAAGCTTGGTTAACATAGAAGAACGGAAAAATGGTATCACTTTGGATTTCTACTTTAATTAAAATTAAACAAAATCCCGAACGAAATGCTTTTACGTATTGCATATTTACTAGAAAAGAATTCACACCGTGTAACTGAGAACAAGCCTATTCTTTAAAATTTATTGATTTATTAACGAAAAGTCCACTGGGGAAAAAATATCCCACAAAGCATTTCAGATGTCGAAATGGAAGTATGAAGACAATAACTTATGAAATAGTTCAAGTTTCTTGAGTATGAGAACCAAGCTTTTTCAAATCCGGGGGTTCACTGTATCTACATATAATTGCACATGTATTTCGTATTACTGTAATTTACAATGTTTCCGCGAAGTATCCCTCATCATTGCTCTGTTGTGATCGCCTGTAGCTGTCCATCTGAAAATTATGTATGTTTTAAAATACGGTCTACCTACTTACTAAATAAACGTTTTCATTTTGAATTTATAAACGTCTCTCAGAATTATTTAATTAGCAGCTGAACTGTGTCCCAGCTGACGATGAAGAACAAAAAGGGTACGTATTAAAATACATAAAGTTTAAAATGTATAATGGTTTATAATATATAATGCGATTTTCTCAGAAAGTTACAAATGAACAGGATTGTTATAAAACAAACCTAACCTAACCTAAACCAATCTAAAGATTACGATATCAAAAAAGTTCATTTAGCTAATAGTTTTACAGAAAATTGCGTTATATATTTTGAACCATTATGTGTTTTAACCCATTATACATTTTAAACTTTATGTATTCTGATCCGCTCCCACGCAAAAACAGATACAAACATAGAATAAGGTTCAACGGAGTCGCAGTAGTGTAACTAATCAGTGTATTTTAAAAATTATCATTTGACCTAGTTGCATTTCTGTCAGTTATTGTTCTATTACCGTGTTGCGATTCTTTTGCGATGACAAGCGCCCCGAATAGCTTACTAAGAACTCATCGCGTTCTCAACGGATTGTGTTCGACAAACTGACATTTTACCGGCAAATTAAACGATAGGCTCTGCAAATGGTTGGTAATAGCTTAGGCGGGTCAGCGCCGAATAGAGGGTTATAATAATGATCTTATACTTATTTGGTAAGTATGATTTGACTAATAATACTTTGGTTATGAAGACATAGCAGGCAGACGAGGGAAATATCGCGGTTTTAATTTGTGAATGGATTTGTGATTTGATTTAGCCCGGATCTACGTCACGCTGCTCGCGCAAATCATGATTTATGTAAACAGACTTCGCTTCAATTACTTATTAACTTGTTATTATTCAACATTACCTTAAGCGGGGTCTGATCTAGCTTCGTTTTTGTTCACTCTCTGAGATCCTAGTGAAAAAAGGGTTAATCTGATCAATTTAATTTCATTTAATTTTATTATTTTTTATAAATTTTATTATTTTTATAAATATTATTTTTTGTATATTTTCTAGTGTCAAAATAGGCATGATTAGAAAACCTGACTATTAAGCTTGAGGTCCCAGGTTCGATGCCCAGTCGGGGCAAATAGCTTTGCTTAGTTTGGGACTAGGTAAATTGGTGTCAATTGTCCCAAGATATTTAAATATTTTGCAAATAACATGCCTAACAAAATAATAATTCCACGCCTAAATTAAATTTACCCTGAAAGTCTTCCAAAGTATTTACGTGAGATAGAACCCTAATTTCATATTTCCCGATGTCTGAACGCCCTAACAACTAGGGCTCCCACATAACCGAATTACGCAAACAAACAGTCTCACCCAATGTTTGACGATGTTCCGAAGTTTAAACTTCATTACTTCGCGGGCTGCGGCACTGCTCTCTGGGTCGTAGATACCTGCGCAATCAAGGTCTTTGTTAAAGGTGAGACATAGCATCTATCTGACATCCCACTATTGGGCACGGTCTACTCTCAAAGAGAGTGAGTTGTTGCGGGTTGGAACCTTCGCACCACATTGAACTGCTCGCAAGTGTAAAGTCAATGCCATCACTTGATAACAGTAACAGTAACAGTGGCGTAACTATAACGTCTGGGGCCCGCGGCAAATTCATTAGATGGGGCTCCTTCCTCAATATAAAGAAGTGCATCAGCGTCCCTTCTGTGCTCTAAACCAAGCCAGTTGGAGCCCCTATTTTGCCACCCCTGCCACCCTATAGTTACGCTACTGTAGGTTTCATTTGTCATGTCCACAAGAAAAGGCAAACAAATTTCTGCTTGTAGCTCGAGAGTCGAACCAAGTGGAATATAAAATTCCTGATAGCACGACATGTCGGACAGCGAGTAACTAAAATTCCTCGTGCATCATGTCGGATAACGTAGCCAAATTGTCTGACATAGTTTGCCGATGCTAGTCGACAGACGGTGTAACTATGAGCGGTTTTCCAGCATTTGGCCATCTGCTTTATACAATAGCTTGTCGACCGTCGCTTATTATGCCGAGTGCTTCCGTAATACGCAGTGATAATTAAATTATACGGCATTGTCAGAGCATCTTAGGCTGGATTTTGTTGTAATTTGTGTGTCATACACTTTAGTATAGCGCATCATTTATAACGTAAAAATCCATTGCGTACACACGACAAAATAATCAGGGGCCCGATTTTTGAAAGCACATATGTGAAAAAAACACTTGAAAGCGGTGAAAAATTGTGCTGAATTTGAAATACGAGAAGCTTAGAAGATAATGGCTCTCATTAATCTTGTGAACTAGTCAAAAGTTTGATTAGAGCTGTAGATTTGGAGATATAAACAGATTTATACCACTTTAGATCGGTATTTTCACACATGTGCTTTCAAAAATCGAGCCCCAGGAAAGCAACCACGTAGGCCAGGCGCCGTATCTAACCTGCTTACCGGATAGCTTTGCTGTCTGTACATAAGATGGATGTAAAACATTGTATAAAATTAAATAAAGTTACTAACTTTACAATACAACAATAAAGAATTTGCTTACTTACTTACTTACTTATTTTTACTCGTAGCATTTGCTTAGCTCCATCTCGCGCATGATGCCGGCTCCAAACGTCTGGCAAAGGTCAGCAAAAACACATGACGCATATGAAAGAATAAGACAGGAATATCTCTGTTTACTCTAACAATGACTGCGTCCTGTGTTTGCCGACGTTTGCCAAACTTGTGGAGGCATGTCTCAGTTCCAGGAATGTGGCTCTTACCTCCATCTCTGACGGGTATGATGTCATCCCCAGCAGGCAGCAGACCGCTGTACCCAGAGCGAGGATATCCTGGATGGGGCGGTGTCTCCTCCTGGCCCAACTGCCGCTGCATCATCAGCTCAGGATTCGAAGACTTTAGGATATAAGGATTTCATACAATTATAATTATATATTGCCATGCCATCCAGACAGACGCGTGGAAGTACCAAAAATTAATAAGAACCAGTCATTGTAATAAAATTAAATGATTTTCATAACAATCATTTTAACGAATAAAATAAACAAAAGGAAACATAGCCAAAGTATTTCTTATATTATACGAGCTATTGCCGGCGACTCCGTCTGCGCAGAAGTCGCTTATCGCTATCCCGCAAGAAGTATGCAATTTTCCGGGATAAGCACTATCCTACGTCCTTCCCCAGGATTCAAACTATCTGTATACCAAGTTTCAACCAAATCAGTCTAGCGGTTTATGCGTGAAAAGGTAACAAACAGGCAGACAGAGTTACTTTCGCATTAATAATATTATTAGGAATTACACTTGAAAAAAAAAACTGTTCATCAGTTTTTTGTTCATAAATTTTCAAACCATGTTCAACCTCTTTCAGTGGTCGAATTGACTTCAAATTTGGTATCCATCATGTAGTTTGGATGACTACATCCTCTAGCAAAAAGTACAAAAAAAAATCTTAAGCACATTTTTTTAACTTATTTTATTCTTCCACCGGGTAAAGCTGCGGGCTTAACTAGCTTACAATATGAGCCGATGCCTACTACAATGTTACTTTGAATATTGAACAAACAAACTTCGCAACTAAACATATTATAATACACTTTGAGACAACTTACTGGGTAAGACGCCAGTCGCTAAATATTTGCCTAATTGCCTTTGAATTTCTGATCAAGAAGTTAAGAAACTAGTTTAGTGTACGTCATAAGGTATTATGTACAAATGTGGAAGCAGGTTTTAGTTCAACTTTCATTCTTAACTATATTTCACTAATTAACTATACTTCCCTTGCTGTCTAAATTTGTTGCAAGATTTTATTATCTGATTAAATTTATACATACACAATTAATTAAAATAAGCTACAAATATACTAATCCTAAAAACCTATATAACTAAACTAAAACTAACTGCAAAAACCTATATTTACAAATTACAAAAAAAAGTCATAAAAAGATCTGTCTAAATTACATTCTGTACCAGTGACGCGTCCATAGAACTTGATTCCCACCGGCTTGCCTATTTTAAGGCAATTTTGCACTTTTATTGTGCAGAATTAGAGGAAAAGGCTAGTTAAATTCCCTTCGGCTATCGTTCTGATATGATTGACGCCACGGCACTGTTCTGTACATCAATTTTCAAGTCGATGATACTGTCCATTTTTTGTGTTCCAATAGTTCCGATGATTATTATACGAGTGAGATATGTCGCCAGCACAGCAAGCAAAGAGCGCGCGAGAGCTGTGCTGCGTGAGAGATACCTGTCTCTTTCTAGAAAAACAGTAAAGAAAAAGGCGGGTAGTCTCGATAGACTACGAGTGCTTATCCACCAGAGGCAGCCTCGGGTCGAGCGGCTGCCTCGCTCCGAGGCCGCGCAAGTGGAGACGCTGCCTAAGACGTCGAGGCAGCGACTACACTTGCGCGACCTCGGTTCGAGGCAGCCGCTCGACCCGAGGCTGCCTCTAGTGCATAAGCACCTTATCTCGCGCGCTATCTTGCTATGTGAGCTGTATTTATATTGTGTTTTTTTATATGACTAAGAAGGCAAATGAACTAGTAGGTTTTTTGATGTTAAATAAGCACAACGAGCCATGGTTTGCGCATGTGACTTACGTCTATATTGTTGGTGTCTCCGGATCTCTTGCCGTGGCCGCCGAAACAGGAGTGGCCGAAGGCGGAGCACCCTCCTGCAAAGACATTGCAAACTTTAGCCCGCGACACAATCTCTGGGTCTAGTGCGAAAGCGCCGAACAAACACAAATCGTAATCTTTTGCACATTATAAATAGACGCTTTTTATTTTTTGTAGCATTTGTTAAGATTATGTATATTATTTTATATTAAAGGTACTCTAAAAATAAAACCGTATCTATCTATAAATGTACTTATAAATGAATTGCTGTTCATTTGTCTCGCTTTAACTTTAGAATGGCTATACTGTGCCAGAAAAATAGGTTCATTCTTCATTATATGTTTTAATGAAAGGTAAAAAAAAACAATTGTAAATCTTTTACAAATTGAAAAAATTTAGAGTTTTTAAACGTTGATTTTTGTTGTTATAACATTTGAATTTTAAGCTTGTGGCATTTAATTGTATAGGAAATGAGATAGACCCAATATTTAAGATAAATTCAGAATGAATAATTAATTATAAGACAACCCATACTAATTAATGTGGTCTTGTCTTGGATATTCCCAAGCTCATTTACTAAATACAAATTATCATAACCTCTTGAGGTTGGTGGCTGGAGAACTGCGTATTATTTACCCGACTACGCGATACAAAGAAGGGTAATGTCTTTAAAAGTCCATACAGCGTCTTACGCAAGAAAAACACGGGCACGAAGGGAAAATATTTAAACAATGTAGATACTTATAATATTTTTGGTCAACGGAGACATTATGGTTAGGTATTATTTTAAATAACCTAAAGCTAAACAGTGGTCATTTAGGTATGGTATGTGTATAACACAGGAACTCAGTGATATTATACAAGTGTCCCTACCGGGTCAGGAATGTCAACACAAAAGTTCACTTAGGTACAGTTTATTGTCCGGTAGGCACTAAATCCATACACAAGGAAAGTCAGAAGGCACAAAAAATAGAAAGCACAAGCACAGCTTAGGAATAGTGAGAAATAAAATATTTTTATTTTCACTGAGACAGGTCAGAATTTGACCAAAGTACCGGAAAATAAGCATAATTTAAATTTAAATAGAAATAAATATAATACTACTTTCTTGCATATAATAACGCAACGTTCAATATATTTTGCAACAAAAATAAATGCAAACAATTTCCGAAAATGACAAACCATGATCTTAGTGCAAGTATACAATTTTCAAAAAATCAGAAAAATTTAATTTTCTCCATAACATTGAGAGTTTTATGTAATAAGACAATTTATTTTAATTTTTGGTAGATGACCTGCCCTAGGTGGGCAATCTCCCTCTGAAGTTTGTCGTCCTACTTACACTTCTGTATACCTACAGGGTTTCTTACAATTGTTCCGAGATATTTTAGCAGAGGATTGGGTTAGGTTGATGCCCTGTATGTTTTTCAGGATTTTTTAATCACAGTTGACAATTGTTTCCATGCCTACACCGAAGTTCAAAATGTACCGCATGGAAAGCAGGACTAAATGTATAATCAAAAATTTAAATGAAAAATCAGCTCGTTCTCCGTACATAACCAAGTTACATAACCGGCACTGGTAAAACCGATGTAAGATGATTAATTTGGGTTAATTTAGGTTTAGGTGCGGCGATGTTTGTTTTAATTTAATAAGTCTTTATTTTACTTCAGAATGTCCTGGTTATGTTAAATAGTTATGTACGGAGAACAAGCGGAAAAATCTTTGTAGGAAAGGGTGTTCACTCAAACTAACACAACCATTTGCTAAAGTATTCCGGAAAAATTCTGAGAGAGCATATAGACAAATTTCCTAAGACCCGTAAAACTGTCATAACTCTACGAGTATGTCGTCTACATAAAAAGTCAACCATTAACGTCCGTAGTTAGTCATTTGCTTTAGTAATCAATGTTGATTGAAAGCGAAGCTTTTCGCTGTTATTAAAAGCTGGCCCACATTCCTGTTTCAATAGAACAAAATATTTCAATGAAAGACTTCAAAGGCCAGTGGTTCGAATTTACTAAGAACTTATGTGAATTCTATGCGTGTGACTTTGCTTTTTTAGCTTAGTGATATGTAAAGTATTTCCACCTTTTGCCTCCATTACAATTAGTATTCGACTAAACGTGTTTACCGGAACCATGCGTAACCTAATTTTTGTTATTAGCATTCCTATAGCAACAGTGTCAGAAATTACATCATTGAACTACATATAAGTATAGAGTAGGGGTGCGAGTCGGGTTACCTCCGCGTGTGGTCAAGAGCTGCGCTTCACTTTTGGATCCGAGGGGAAGAGCAGTGCTTGGTCCGGTACATCCTGGGCATCGGTTAATGATTTCCTGGCAGATTTTGAGGGATACCATTATCCGTTAGCTAAGAGCCCGACAGGGGGGTCCTTTGACCGTGTTCTACCGTACAACGCTGCCGACATTTTTGTCACAAGATTTTTGCATACTGTACTATTTACCTTGACATTGGCGAAATCATCGCATCGATGGGGCCATATTAAAAAAGAAGAAGAACTTATACCAATTTAGCTACAGATTTTCCGTTCATATCGAGAAAATCGTATAAGTACATTAAAAGGACGTCAGTGTGAGGTCCTTAAATAGACAGACAGACATATAAATGTTAGATTTTTAGTTCGTCATTTTTTTTAGATGGACAGACAAACAGACATACAGCCCGACGGACAGCGAAGTCTTAGTAACAGTGTCCCGTTTTTACCCTTTGCATACGAACCCTAAAAATGACTCATTCACAACAAAACCCACGAAAAGTGACTTTTTATTTATGTATTTTAACAGGCATCTTTACAGGATTCCGCTGACTTCAAAACAAAGACCGCAGATAATTCAATCAGATCGTTTCCCTGACACTCAACCCCGTTGATTTTACCGGCTGACTCATATCTACTTTGTTATTCCTTGTTTGATTAGCAAACGGTAGCAAGAACTTGGTTTGTGTGCCAACTTGACCAAACAGAGCCGTTAGTACGTTACGTGTGCCTAACACGATCAGGTTGGCAAGCCTGCAGGTTAAAGCAAATGTTGCCAGCTGCGACCTGTGCTCGGTGGTTTTATTGCACAGGCAATGTATACTTGTTAATCTAGTGTAACTTTATTAAATCAGTCGTTCGTTTTCGGAGGTTCATTTCGATGAACAAAAACCGGCCAAGTGCGAGTCGGCTTCGCGTACGAAGGGTTCCGTACCATACCTACTAATTTTATAAATGCGAATGTAAGTTTGTTTGTTGGGCATTTTCAAAAAAACATGTACCCTTGACTTTTTTTTCCAAAATGATGACATTTTGGGTTTTTCTGAATCAGAATTATTAGCACTGTTTATTTTTGTAAAGAAAAAAGTGCCCATTAGTTTTTTGTCAGTTTTGTGACACTATTTTCATACGATTTATATGGGGCGTCACAAAACTGACACGAAAGTTGTATGGGAAATTAAGGTAATCTTGTTGGAAAAAGGATAGATACACGTTTTTTTGAAAATGCCCTGTTACGGTTTCACGCGAAAACAACTCAACCGATCATCATGAAATTTTGTACACATGTTCTTGGAGGTATTAGAAGTAACATAGGATACTTTATATTAAAAAATATATATATATTTATGTCGTCACTCTGACGTTATCTTCGCGGACGAAGTCGCGGGCAAAAGCTATTTATCTATAAAACGGCAAATAAATCATGTCTGTTGTATGAGAGCCCCCTTAAATATTTATTTTATTCTGTTTTTAATATTTCTTGTTATAGCGGCAACAGACAACCTGTAGAAATTTCAAGTTCATGAGATACAGTTTGGTGACAGACGGACGTACGAACAGCGAAGTCTTAGTAATAGAGATCTGTTTTACCTTGCTACTCCGCTACTTACGTGCAAGATAGCGAAGCCTGTGCGAAATATATAGGTATGTATGTAATGACCTCACACTGCATACATTTTACTTAGGAGCAAGGCTCTGCTAATACTGGATTTTATAATAACTTGCCGAATTGGTTCGGTACCCTCAGTGTGCGAGGCCGGCTGGCACTTGGCCATTTTTTAATAGTGTCACTGGGTTTCCTCGGGCTCTCAGCGTGTATGAAAAATCTTGTCTGTCTCACACCGTTGCTCTGCAAACTAGTGACCGACCGAAATTTCGGTTTCAGTTTCGGCCGAAAAATCTAGTTTCGACCTTAGTTTCGGTTTCGGCCAAAATACAGCCGAAACATTCGATCCCGCCGAAACTCGAGTGTTCGTGAACTTTCGTGCGTCGATCGGTAAACTTAACAGCTAACTCGTGCTTGCTCGCCGGCGGGGCCCCGGCTCAGTTCGCCACCGTTCATTTAATAGTGAGTTGAGTATAATAAGTATTTTGATATTGAGTGATTTGGATAATGTGTTAATAAATGTTAAAAAAACAGTAAAAAATTGAATAAGTTTCGGTTTCCGCCGAAACAGAGAGCAAGACCGAAAGTTCGGTCTCGGTTTCGGTTTCGGCTGAAAAATCAGTTTCGGTCGGACACTACTGCAAACCTTGACTCGTTTGATCAGTTTTCAATTAACTATCAAAACCAAGTGACCTATATGCGGCTGTAGCTCGATTTAGGCTGGTTGCAGTACATCGGATTACTACTAACGAACGCTAATCTTCTTAGGGTTACATCGTGGCACGAAATGAACTTCAAGCGAATTCGAATTTCGATTTCGAGTGATGTTCAGTTTCGTGGTCATTTAGGTCATTCAATAGAGCGGGACAGTACTTCTTGCCAGCCCATCGCCTTCAACTCTATAAGGCGCAGAAATGGCTGCATATGGAGTACTGTACTCATCTCTTGGGCTGGGGCACCCAAGTACCAAATCCTTCCATTTGACCGCATCCAACGCAGAGCTGCTCGATTTGTCGATAACCAGGCACTCTCTGGTCACTGGTCGGCTCGATTATCTGGCTGTTCGGAGGGATGTAGCATCCCTCTGCATATTGTACCGAATTTATCATGGGGAGTGCTACGATGAACTCTTCGGATTGTTGCCTGCTGCTAAATTCCACTACCGTACTTCGCGGAACCGTCTGTCCTTCCATCCTCAACATCTTGATGGTTGGCAGTCAAGTACCGTGCGTTTCAAACGCAATTTCATTCCTCGTACGACAAAGATCTGGAACCAACTTCCTGCTGCAACATTCCCTGAGCGGTACAATTTAGGGATCTTTAAAAAGCGAGCCTTCCTGTTCTTGAAAGGGCCGGCAACGCACCTGTGATTCCCAAGTCTTGCAGGCGTCCCTGGGCGATGGTGATTACTGATTACTTTCCATCAGGTGACCCGTCTGCTCGTTTTCCCCCTCTTATATAAAAAAAATAGCAAAAGGCTAAAAATTACAGAATACCTACCTACTACAAAGTAACGCCTGATTTTCAACATGAAACTACCGTGAGACCCGGTATAATTCGTAGTTCTTCGTTCTGGAGCGCTCGTCTTACGCCGTTCGTCTGTTTCGCTGCCGCCGGGCAAGCGCTCCAGGACGAAGGACTACGAATTAGTCCAAAACATGTCGAGCAATACTCGACACATTAAATTAGTTAAGCACTATAAGAATAGAGCCACTAGCGTAAGTTTTCGAGACACAAAACGACTCGAACGCATTCTCGTAAACGTCTGGAAAAAAAAGCTAACTCCCTGCGATGGCTGCACTCAAATTGGCCGGCACCAATAGAGAAAAATGAACTTGACAGATCAAATGACAGATAAAAAAAACCCTTACTAAGTACGTGTACCTTTTTTATTAAATTCACATATTTGGGCCCTGGGAGAAAATCAATTCGAGATGCACACAGCGTTAAGAAGAATAAAACAAAAGAAGTCCCTTGTAGTGTCATTGCTGTTGTCAGCGCTGCGTGTCGATATTTTCAGAATAATTGAACGAGTTTTATTTAAATAGTTTCTACAACCTACACCTTTTAAGGTTTCTGAATTCCCTTTTGAGACACAGAAACTTAAAAATAAAAAATAATATAACCAAACGATTATTAAAACTTTTATCGTGGATTAAGTTGACACACTCGTAATAGGTAAAACATAGCGTAATGTGACAAACACCTGCTTGAGATGTAGATAGCACACGCTTCGCTCCCTTGTCGAACTTAACTTTCGCGTAAGTATTATCTTTGTACAAAGTTACTTACATGATGAAAGAGAACACATTATTTTATCTAGGCATATTAATTTCAGCTCACATTGGACGTGACGTGGTTTAGGTATATTTCATCATCATCCAAAACGTCTCCTATTCAAATATTCTCCTAAAGGTCAGGTCAGGAGTACCAGAAACCGACGGCATGTATGAAGAGATTGATGAATGTGGATGAAGCGAAAGATGTATCTCAGGATCGTAGCAAGTGGAACAAAGTAGTCTCTGCCTACCCCTGTGGGAAACAGGCGTGACGGTATGTATGTATGTGTCATCTTCATCTCATCGTCATCTTGAGCCTATAAGCGTCCCACTGCTGGGCACTGCCCTCTTCTCATAATAAGAAGGCTTCGTAGTACCTACGCGGAGCCAGTGTGGATTGGGAAATTCACATACATAAATCACGTCTTTTCCCTTACAGGGTAGACAGAGTCTAAGGTAACAAGACCTAAAGGCCACGTTTAGCATAATTGTGGGTGCATATAGGTGGAAAGGGGAATCAAGATAAGACGACCGGATAGCCTAGCGGTTAGTGACCCTGACTATGAAGCTAGAGAGAAACCCAGGACGGGTTCGAATCCCGGTAGGGGCAGACAGTTGTATGATGAATACGAATGTTTGTGCCCGAGTCATGGATTTTAATGTATTTATCTACATTATATAAGTATGTTTATCCGTTGCCTGGTACCCATAGTATAAGCTTTGCTTAGTTTGGGGCTGGGTCAATTGGTGTAATTTGTCCCAAGATATTTATTTATTTATTTAAGATAGTGACAGGTTGCTAGCCGCATCGCCTATAACATGATTCCTAAGATGATCGCCCATTCCCTCTATATTTTTTCTTTACTCCTAAACCAGCATGAAACTATACACCATTGAATTTCCACGCAGCGCAAGCTACGCTTAAAAGTATTCTCGTAACAGTAACTCCATCTCAATGAACAACGTCAATCCCATTCATGACATCAAAACGTACGCATAATTAAGTTAGAATTACACACTTAAAATAAAATATGCGTCCGCAAAGAACCCTCTTCGGTCTAACGTGTTAACTTTTATGCCCATATCACGTGCAAACCCAAGCATAACATTTAACAACATTGTTTTCATACGCCATTAAGATATATTAGTATAATTCCATTTAAATTAAATACCAGCACTCCCACAGGTGAACGACGAAAATGTAACTTAATACGTAAGGATCCGTGAAAACAGGTGTTATAATGCAGTTAATTAAACATGGCTCTTAAGTGACAATGTAACATGTTGGGTTGTGTGAATGATTAAAACTGTTCATTCATCTGTCTACGAGTAACATGTCTGAATTTATATTTTATACATTTTTAAGCGTATCAAGATCCAGGCTATTTTTGATCAGATGACATCTGGCATTCGGCTGGAAAGCTATGGATGAGACTAGCACACGGCCCAGATTTTTTAAAGGACATCACTCAAAGTACCACTTGAAGGTGGTATAAATCTGTTTATATCTTCAAAACTACAGTTCTAATAAATTTTTTGACTAGTTCACAAGATTAATGAGAGCCGTAAGTATCTTGATTCCCCTTTCCACCTGTACGCTCACAATCATACTAAACGTTGGCCTTTAGGTCTTGTAACCTTAGGCTCTGTCTACCCCGTAAGGGATAAAAACCTGATTGTCGTAGGTATGTATAAAGCCGGGTACTCATCTGCGAGCTGTAACTGTTGCACGTTACAGTAACCTAAAACCCTAGTGTGGTGTGATGTTCCGTTTGCGGCAGGCTTGCGAGTTTAGAGTTACGGTTGCAAGGGCTAAGGGGCCTTACCATGACGGCTTAATGCGACTCAATTCCGACTCAGTTCAGGTTTTAGCTGCCATTTTTAGTATGGTTCTGACAGCAAGCGAACCTAAAAAGAATCGGAATTAAATCGCATTAAGACGTCATGCCACAGATGAGTACCCGGCTTAAGGGACCGTCCCACACGGCAATCCACAATCCTTTACGCAACCAAGCCAAAGTTTGTGTTAACTCCAAGTCAAACCGAAGTCAAACATCTGGTTGTAGACAACGATTGCTTTAAATAAACGAAGGTTTGTTTATTTGAGTGCGGGGCTCACTTGTTGGCCTTAAGTTTTGGGTTTGTGTTATGTAAAGTTTGTATTAGTTTTGGACACTGGAATTATTTTTCTACCAGGATATATTCAGCTGCGAGATAGTTGGACTTGATAATCATAATCACAACAGTATCTATGTATGAGTACGCTATTAACTCTCACACACACACAAATCACGTCTTTATCCCTTACGGGGTAGACAGAGCCTAAGGTAACAGGTAACTACAGGCCACATTTAGCAAGATTGTGGGCGTATAGGTGGAAAATGGAATCAAAATAGTGACGGGTTGCTAGCCTCATCGCCTATAACATGATTCCTATGATTTTCGCCCATTCCATGGGCTTTTACCATCTGCGCGGGTAGAGAAGCAACTGGTACATTCTATGTTTTTTTTTACTCCCTGACCAGCATGGAAGAATATTAAGTCTCGATTAGATAAAATAATAAAATGAGTGCAAATCTTGAATATTTAGATCAGTTAACTGTTTTTAAATGTTCGTATTTCTATTCTGCTAGAAGTGGGTGCAGATGGAATCTCATGCATGTCAATTACCAAAAACTGGGTCGTTTAATAAAGTAAACAACCTGGTTATTTAAATCACTTATTATTATAATTTCAGAAAATGTATTGCCTGAACAACAAAATTATTCAAAATCATTTGAATTGATATTAACGTTCAACTTTACCCGCGTTTATAAATAGAAATCTTTAAAGGCAAGGAAATTAAATCCACATTCATCGTAAAATAATTTAAATACGTCAGAGCCTAATCCAAAGTTTCCCGCCGTCATAGCCAAATTCAGCGAACGTCACCTTTAAAATTAAACAGAAATAAACAAAACAGTTACGAAGCACGTTCCAAACCAAATGTTTAGAAATTCGCTATTTCTCTCGTAATTTTACAATAATTTCACTGAAATCGCAACACTTTTGCGAAACGGGATGGAAACTGGAGTTCGCAACAATACAGGTCAAACTCTCATTTGGGGGGATGACGCTATGAAAAGGTCTGATTAGACCCAAGAGGTATATAACGCATTGATTAATAATTCCAAATCCTTCCATGCACACAATACATGCTATGAGAAAGCCTCGTTCGCTTTTTTTGTCTGTTGGTTTTCTTTTGATTCTATTTTTGTACAATGTTATGTGATAACCAACCTCTTAGATTTTCCTTTCATTCATATACCGCTTAAAACAATTTTAGGTTTATGAATTCCACTAAGAAATTATTGTTTGATATCTTCCGATATGATACTTTTTAGTCGAGTTCGTAAAAAGGGGAGATGGAGATTTCAGAACTTCTTAAAGTTAAAGTGGAGTGGACGGACGCAGTTCGCGTTTTGAATCCTACTAAATAACGTTATAAACACGAACGTTTGTGAGGATGTATGCATGTATGGAAGTTTGTTAGGTACGCTTTCGCGCCAGAACGCCTGAATACTCTTAGATTTAAAAGAAATTTGGCACAGATACAGACTAGTTCAAGGGCTAATTTTGTTCCTGGAAAATTCTGGAAAAGCTGACGAATTTTTAGAGTTTACAACGCAAATGCGTTGAAGACGTTTTTTTGCGTCAAATACATATACTAAGAGGCTTTCAAGCGCCAAGTTTTTAATATGTTATTATCATAGATCCTTCATTATTAAATTTTACTTTTAGGTTAAAAGGTTTTGGTTTTTTGGTGAAAGTTGAAGAAACCGGCTAGCAACCCATCACTATTTTGATTCCACTTTCCACCTCTACGCCCTCAGTGTCTTGCTAAACGTGGCCTGTAGGTCTTGTTACCGTAGGCTCTGTCTACCCCGTAAGGGATAAAGACGTGATTTGTGTGTGTGTGTGTGTGTGTGTGTGTGTGTGTGTATGTGTGAAGAAACCGGTGGCTGCAGGTGGCGAGTTGTCGTTCATTATGGTGTGCTAAGGGGGAGACCTTTGTTCAACAGTGGACGTCTTCAGCTGATGATGATGATGATGATGATGGCTTTTGGCTTAACTTACGTTTCGCACTGACGCCTTGCAGCATCAGCAGAGCGGCCATTACCGTCAGAGCAATAGTTATTTGGGCCATTTTTGATGTTTTACCTGCAAAAATAGGAGCATATAATTTAGTCAATCAGTTTTACTCAGTCCCAATATTTAGTGGGCGTAAATTAATTAAGTAATATTTTTTTTAACTTTGCACACAGGTATTAGATTTATTAATGAAAAAACACAAAAAGGGAATTAAAAACAAATTAAACTATGATAAAAAAAATTGAAATTATTTTTAGCATAGATAGATTATGTAGGTTTTTAGGATTAGTGTTTAATTGTTATGTTGTAAATAAGTACCTATTGTCTTAAGGTGTTTTATTTCAAAGTGAATAAAATTTTAAGATTTATGATCAAATTAAAAACGAATTAAAACTAAACTAAAACTAATCTTAAAATAAAATAATTAAAAAAGGAGGGGCCCCCGTGGCATAGTACCACAGACGCTCGCAGCATTCCCCCTTTAGACAGTGATACTACGCTGTCCAAGGAAGCTGCTAGCTCTGCGGTCAGCCGTATCGTCTTTCGTCAATATAAAAATATAAAAAATATCCGAACGACAGTGAAAATTAGAATACAAAGAAAAATCTGAAAAGTAAATCTATGCCCGAGAATCCAACCCGGATCCTCATTCCGTGATGCGTGCTATACTGCTACACCACCCACGCAGGTGAGTAGCCTTCGAATTTTTCATTTTTTCTTCGATTTTTTATCCGCTCTCCCGCAGTCTACCTACATTTAGTTTAAAAGCAGTTTTTATGGTCACTTGCCGTACGAATAGTCCAAGATCCCAGAGCGATCAGACATAACTTATTTTCACACGAATGAAACCTTAAGTTTTCAGTAGCGTCTTGTGTGCCTTGAATACCTACGCGCTTGTGAAAACTTGCCGAGTGACACCTGGGCAGGTACCAGGTGAGAAAGGTAACTAAAAATAAGAGTTATTCAACTTAAATTCAGATGGCTGATTTTTATATATATCATGTAGAATATTATTTTAAAGTAATATCATAAGTGTCAGACAGTTTTGATGGACCAGAGCTTTTGTCAGACGCTTTAAAGCTAGTACCCAAAAAATAAATGAACTTTACTTATTTGTACATGTCTGATTTTTGAATATGTTATTGAAGTATTTATTTAAATGTTATATTCAATCAGTCAGACAAAT
Source organism: Pandemis corylana (assembly GCA_949127965.1). Classification (NCBI taxonomy): domain Eukaryota; kingdom Metazoa; phylum Arthropoda; class Insecta; order Lepidoptera; family Tortricidae; genus Pandemis; species Pandemis corylana. The sequence continues at coordinate 3,072,203 of OX421859.1, read as the reverse complement.
TAGAGTGACCAAACATCCCCTAAGACAAAAATGCATAGGTACTCTTATTTTTATACTTGACATATTTGTAAAAATAAAGCTCAAAGTTTGACACACACTTGGCCGGTCTGCGTATTAATTACCTTTGCTATAATACCACTTATTTAAACCTCTATAAAATGTACAATGTATATTAGAATCATGCTAAACGTGGCCTTTAGGTCTTGTTACTTTAGCCTGATTATATGTCTAGTTATTAAGCCTAGAGAATTATGTATTGTATCTATATTGGATACAAATTACTTGCGTATCTAAATCCGTATACCTCATACATGTCTAATGAACTTGAGTACCAGTTTCGATTTAATTTAATACCGAAACTAAAATATAATTGTACCTAAAATTTCATTAATTAAAGCTGTTTCGGTTCAATTAAATTAATTACAAAACCTTTTTCCTATTACGCTGTAGACTTCAAACATTTTTTTTGTTTTAACTACAAACATTTTTAGCACAATGGCGGTTTGATGTCATTCCTATGGCTTTTTGCGTATAATGAAATCGTTATTTGTATCAAGTATTAATTGTAATTCGAAGAAATAAAATTATGGCGTCCGAATAACCTTCACGGCAGTGAGAAGAATGCGTAAAATATTCGTCATGTTTATGAATAAAATTGATAAAATATGAATATAAACATGGCTAAAAGAATCAGTATAGATATTAAATATTACATACATACATACATAAATCACGTCTTTATCCCTTACGGGGTAGACAGAGCCTAAGGTAACAAGACGTTTAGCATGATTGTGGGCGTATGGATGGAAAGGGGAATCGAAACAGTGATAGGTTGCTAGCAACATCGCCTATATAACATGATCCCTAAGATTTTCGCCCAATCCCTCCATGGGCCTTTACCATCGGCGTAGGAAGAGAAGCAACTGGTACATTCTATTTTTTTTCTTTGCTCCCAGACCAGCATGGAAGATATTATGATATATTATAACTATTGTGTAGATATTATGTGTAAAGAAGACTATATTATTATCAACTATCTGTTGTCCGCGACTTCGTCCGCCCTAAATCACTACATTCCCGGTATAAAACAAAGTCGCTTTCCGCTATCTGTCTGTATGTCTGTCCCTGTGTATGTTTAGATCTATAAAACTATTTTTTTTATAGATAGAGTGATTCAAGAGGAAGGTTTATGTATAATTCTACGCAGGCGAAGTCGCGGGCAGAAGCTAATTATTTATATCACAGGCATCTTGACTTGTCTCGACACTTCCAACAATTTATCGTTATATGTGAACCAATATACAAAGACCCAACGCGGCCAGCATAATGGGAACCTTTGAGCCAGGCACGAAACATTTTCAATTATGTTTAATTTACTTTACTTTAAATCAATTTTCTTAGTTGTGTTCTTTATTGTTATTTAGTTCTTATTCGTTTGTATTTTAATAAATTACTTATCTTATTCGTGGAGTACAGAAAACCTTGACAAATTAACACTGACTTATATTATCTTCATACACATCTCAATTTAACATCGGAAACTGACTTGTCAATTACATACGGTCAGAGAAGCAACAAACGTGATAGCGGATAGAAACAAACCAGTTTTATTTGAACTCTCATATGGCACATCTTCGTAGTATGCGGTATACAGGAGAGACCAAAATATATTGGTTAACACCTGGACTGTATTAGCCAGAAATGGTAGAGCTCTCATTACGTTTCTAGTAGATTAAGTGAAGGGGTCATGTTGAAGCGGACAGATAAAGGTGTCGCAGGAAATCCGGTCTATAACTAAGTTATTTTGCGATTAGCTCTTGTTAGATGGTATACATCTAGATTATTTTTAGTTTTAGCTTAAGGAGATTCATGAGTTACATTTTTAATGCTATACCTTGGACTTCAAGGTCTTTGTTACATAAAGAAATTATTGATCTCACCATCATACATACAGTTTATATAGCTAAGATTAGTCCGTCAAAATTCCTATCAAGCTACCTTGATACCTATCAAACTGAAATTAATATCACATACTCAGATCTACTACCCCTTTGAGCAGTAAAAGATTCCTTGTTATTTCTTCCAAGTATTTCGGAATGTAATTTTCGAACGAACAATAAACCCTCGCTACTATAATTCTACTTACCAAACTTCATGCGATTTAGTAAACCAAACTTATAAAATTGTCTATAAAATAAATTGTGATCTAATGTAGTTTACCCACTTAAGTAATGTCCTGTCAAATTCTATGCCATGTCCTTCACAACTGCGAATCTATTAAACTGCACCCTCTTTAACCAACTTAGCGTTAAAGGCCGACAATTAAGTTGAATCACTGTTTAACTTCTCAGTAAACGTGTGACAGTTTGACCTTTGACAACCTATGTCATCCTGCACTTGTTAATTGTTGGAACAGTTGGTCAGCTAACTTAGACGAATTTAATTTGTTAAAACTTGAAATGGGCTGGGCTCCAACAAACAAAGATGTTCTAGTCCATCCGAAAGATTCTAAAGTAGAAACTCTTTTTAGAATTATTATTAAGTAACCGGCTGTTTCCCAGGGCTTCGACTCCGGTCCATTATTTTGGAATTAAGAATTTTGAAATTGAGACCCTTGGTCCGTGGGGTCTTAGCCCAATAGCCTCTTTAAAGATATGTCGAAGAGGCTAATTAGACGCTACGGGTGACCGCAGAGCTGGCAGCTTCCTTGGACAGCGTATTAGTATCGCTGTCCAAAGGGGGAATGCTGCCAGCGTCTGCGGTACGCCACGGAGGGCCTCTCCTTTTTTAATTGTTTTATTTTAAGATTAGTTTTAGTTTAGTTTTGGTAAGTATAGTTTTACATATATATGTGAAACTAAAGCCACGTAACAAGGTTTGTTCCTCACCGCTTTCTCTGTAAAATGTGGTTTTGTTGGAATCCAGTTTCGTTCCCGTGAGATAGTGTGAAAAGCTTTTATGTCAATGTTATCGATATTCGATCCAGATTTACATAAAAGGCTAGACTTTGAAATATTATATTTATTACAGGACAATGTGTTCTGACACAAACTCATATTTGTCGGAAAGACCCAGTAACTTAATTTTGTTGTGAACCTGGCAGTGTTCGATTTCCGTAGAAACCACTTTAAGAAGCAAAGTCCATTTAAATGCAAAAAAACCATAAACAATACGAAAAATTATTAAAGAAAATTTCTAAATGTCAGTGAAAATTAGAACACAGAAAAATCCAAAAAGTAAAGCTATGGCCGGGAATCGAACCCGGATCCTCGTCATTCCGTGACGCGTGCTACACCCCTACACCACCCATAGCAGGTGGGTTAGTCTCCGAATTTTTCTACCCGTTACTAACTGTCACGTGACCTTTGTTACTATGCGAATTTTTGTCGCTAAGCGTCATCTGTTTGAATGATGTGTCTGTACGACACAATTACAAACTCCCATGGAACATCTACTGCTCACCTATGTATGATCTGCCCTAATTATGAAAGAGTTCGCAACAGGCGGATTTATATTTTTTTTAAATACCGAACCAAAAGCGAATTTTTACTCGCATGTTGGTGGAATTGTATCCAAATCAGTGCCAGGATTATCATACATACGTATGTAACGTATGTTAATGTATGATTATATTACATTGCATACATGAGCCACTTTGTGAAATTGTCTTTCACTTCACACCGCGGCGCACTGAGTGCAACTTGGTTTGGAAAAAATAATATTATTTTTTAAATTAAACTTGTAACAGGCGTTTGTGTGCCAAACTTGCAAGTTAGTAAATTTGATCCGCTTCTAGTGATCGGCTTGAAATGTAGTACTTGTAAATGGATGACAATGGGGACTATCGTTTCTTTGCTCACCAGTTGGCGCCACTGTTGACTAAGGTCCAGAGGTATAGCTGTCAAAGGCGAATATAAGATCGGCGCCGAAGTTTTAAATCTTGAATCTCATTAAGTTTATTAATTATAAATAACTATCATCATATCGACTATACTGCGATGTAGTGCAGTTCCGTTTTGTTCGGAAAAAATAAATCCGCTTTCAAAGCGTTCACATTAATCGCCAAATAATCAATATTTGCGATAATTTCCCGAAGAAGTTCACTTTTCAACTGGTAAATGAAAGAAATTGTAATTTATCTCACGAAGCCTGCCAAAACCAGTGAAAAGTGAATGTTATTGGACCTCACGCGACACTAGCGCCTCTAGTGGCAAATTCACACGCGATAGCCCCCATTGTAGGCCTTCGAATTTTCCTATCTGTTAGACTGTTTTGTATCTGTTAGGTTACGTGACAGCTAGTAACAGATAGAAAAATTCGAAGGCTTACCCACTTGCAATGGGTGGTGTAGGGGTATAGCACGCGTCACGGAATGACGAGGATCCGGGTTCGATTCCCGGCCATAGCTTTACTTTTCTGATTTTTCTGTGTTCTAATTTTCAGTGACGTTTAGAAATTTAATTTCTAACGGTAAAACCGTAAAAGTAAACAAAAAAAATCAAGAAATAAAAAATCTTGATTTATTTGATAGTTTGATAGTAAAAGATATTGATAATTCGGATTCGGATTATTGTGAAGTAGCAACATTTAAACTTGCATTAGTTTGTACTGTGCTGCTGTAAGACTGTTAAAATCAAATACTTATTCTTCCATGCTGGTCTGGGAGCAAAGAAAAAACATAGAATGTACCAGTTGCTCTCTTCCCGCGCAGATGGTAAAAATCCATCGAGAGATTGGGCGAAAATCTTAGGGATCATGTTATATAGGCGATGTGGCTGGCAACCCACCACTGTTTTGATTCCCCTTTCCATCCATACCCCCACAATCATGCTAAACGTGGTCTTTACGTCTTGTCACCTTAGGCTCTGTCTACCCCGTAAGGGATAATGACGTGATTTATGTTTGTATGTAAATATTCTTACTTTTACTTTTTTACCGTGATCCCGGTATACCGCTGTCCTTATTCCGTCCCCGGATTCGTATTAGAATGGAAATTGATACCCGGGCAGGTCATCGGACGGGTACATGTTTGTCTTCTTGAATGAAATACATCGCAGTAATAACATATGGGCATATTCCAAGGCTTATTTGTATATTATTATAACGTGCACAAACTAAGGCCGGAAACTTGGAAATTTCGAATCAATGTAAACAATGCCCGTGTGCGAGTGAGAAGGTGATATTGCTGGGGGGCGTCCATTAATTACGTGAGGTATTTAGGGGGGGGGGGGGGGTCGAGCCGAATCTTACTAAATCTCACTTGGTCTCACCCCCCTGGTCTTGGCAAATATCACGTAATTTTTGTTTTAGCAGAAAATGGTGTAAAACTGCGTGAAAATTAAGTTAAATTAAAGTTGAATTAATAGTTTAAGATAACAGCAATAATTGCAAATACTAGTCCTTGCTAGTCTTAAATAAAAGTAATTAAACAAATTGTGTTATGTTTTTTAATAAATCCAATATAAAAAAAGTGATCACCATTTGCTCTCTTTGATTTCTTTCCGCCAGTTATGCTTTCAAAAACATGCATTCTGTAATGTATATATAATGCTCACAAACAACAACAAAAACATAGAATGTACCAGTTGCTTCCCTACCCGCGTAGATGCTAAAAGCCCATCGAGGGAATGGGCGATTATAATAGGAATTATGTTATAGGCGATGAGGCTAGCAACCCATCACTTTTTGATTCTATTTTCCACCTATACGCCCACAATCTTGCTATATGTGGCCTGTAGGTACATGTTACCTTAGGTTCTGTCTACCCCGTAAGGGATGAAGACGTGATTTGTGTGTTCGTGTGTGTGTGTGTGTGTGTGTATAATGCTCACAAAAGTTACATATTTAATGTACAATGTTTTATGTTCCGATCAAATCTTGACAGTCAGAATTCCAGTGGTCAGATTCACATGAAATATAGCGCCATAATCAAAGAAAGAAAGAAAGAAGACATTTATTCCTTTTTGCAAGGCACAAATAAATATTTAAGAGAATATTGGCACACAATTTTATAGAAAAAAAACACAGACATGAAAAATAGATCATCAGCGTTGTGTGTCTTTGCAAAAGTGAAACGGTCGCTGGCTCATACGCTGAGGTGTTAGACACCTGCAGTATTGATTTTCAGCCAGAACCATCTGTGACTCACGAAACGATACACAGATAAAATAATCCATAAACGTTTACGTAAATAAAGTAACAAATAGACAGAACCCGAATTATGTGTAACTAAAAAAAAATACATTTCATTACATTTTTCACCTTTCTGCCTCCCTTGTCAGAATGTCATAATGTGAAACCACTGGGTTAAAAACCGTTATTTTGTTAGCTACAAGTGCTTTACTCTTTTCGTATAAATAGCAAAAATTGGCAATAATAGAGGAGCGGGACTTCCTGACATAAGCATTCTTATGCTTACTAGGAGGTTCCAACCTTGATACTTCAACATGTAAACCTAAAAAAGTTTTTTTTTTTTCATTTTTCATTTTTTTTTTCTTTTTCATATTGTAAGAATAGTTAAGTCAACCTTGATACTTCAACATGTAAACCTAAAAAAGAAATAAACTTTTCTTTTTTTTTCATTTTTCAATTTTATATTGTAATAATAGTGTCCCGTTATTTTTGCTCGTCAGTCGAAGAATGATTACGAGAGTGACAGAGGTTGTAATTGGTGCGTAAGCTGTAAATTCCCACGTCCGCGGCCTACGAGTCACTCAGCCAAATTAGTTATGATTGTTCCCTAAGAATGTTATTTAACCACAGAATTTGTTTTTTTTTTTTAATGTCACCTTTGCGAAGGGTATGAGCTGTACAGATTTTGGCTTTTACTCTTTTGTATGTGGGTGTTTTTCAGTTAATATTGGCGAAACCCTTGACTGAGTCAGCTAAATTTGTGAACGGTTTTTTTATAAATAATTATAAAATACTGTCGTTTTTAAGTTAAAATGTATGTAGAGATTGATGACTGTGGATGAAGCGAAAGAAATATGTCAAGATCGTAGCAAGTGGAATAAAGTAGTCTCTGCCTATCCCTGTGGGAAAGAGGCGTGACGGTATGTATGTATGTATGTTAAGTTAAAAACATGTTATTTTGTGGTTGTTGTAGTTATTATTTTGTTTATGAAAAAAAAAAACCAAACAATACTTAAATGATTTGTTTTTTATTGATTCTTACGTTATTAATTACCATACCCTGAAAATATCCGCACCTAATTTTCTAGCACCTTATATGTATAATTTCGAGTCTAATGGTTAATGGTAAAAGCCCATCGAGGGAATGGGCGAAAGTCTTAGGAATCATGTTATAAATGATGCGGCTGCTATTTTGATTTCCCTTTCCACCTATTATACGCCCTTAATCATGCTAAACGTGGCCTTAAGGTTTTAGGCTCTATAAGCCCAAGTCTCCCCGTAAGGGAATAAAGACGTGATTATGTATGTGTATGGCGGGTGGCAGGGCCTTGTGCAAGGTCCGTCCGGATCGCTACCACCATCTTACTCGCTAATCCTGCCGCTAAGTAGCAGTGCATGCACTGCTGTGTTCCGGTGTGGAGAGTAAGACAGCCGGGGAAATTACGGGCACAAGAGGCATTTCATCTTAGTCCTCTAGGTTGGCAACGCATCTGCAATCCCTCCCGGGTTGCGGGTGTCTATGGGCAGTGGTGATCACTTACCATCAGGTGACCCACTTGCTCGTTTGCCTTCCTATTCATATAAAAAAAAAAAAAAAAAATGTAAGTCTAATTCTACGCGAACGAATTCGCGGCCAGAAACTAGTATAACATTATACTCGGGAACAAATTTTAAATAAAAAATCTGTTTCATCCATGTAGCTGTTATCACATAGACTACCGTATTCTGGCAGCGCTATGCCAATGGTATCCTTTTAATATAAAGTATTCTAAAAACCACTCTTTCTCGCCTTTTATACAGGTAACGGGGCACATAAAAACCGGGCGTGTGTCGCCTCCCAAGTGTTATTGAAAATTAGGGAAATCTTCCCAAAGGACTTACGCTTATTTCAGACTGATACGGCTCTAAAAATAAGTTTCAATATGCTACTATATCCTACTAATATTATAAACGCGAAAGTTTTTAAGTATGGATGGATGGATGGATGTTTGTTACTCTTTCACGCCAGAACGGCTTGAAATTTAGAACAAAGATAGATTAAGGTCTGGAATAACACATAGGCTACATTTTATTCCGGAAAATTGCGCAGTTCCCGCGGGATAGCGATAAACGAATTCTGTGCAGACGAAGTTGCGGGCAACAGCTAGGCGAATCACCTACCCCCTGTGGGAAAGAGGCGTGACGGTATGTATGTATGAAATGGTAGCTCCGTAACATAAGGGGACAGGCATCTCTTCAGCAACAGAAGCTTTTAGGCTCGCAGGTAATAGAGAAGGATTCCAAAAACTAATCGCTGACCCACTAGTTGGAAAGGCACTTGAAGAAGAAGAATGTTAGTATACGAATGAAAGCTATATCTATGAATTTCGGTTAGTTTGCGGATGGTAAGACCTTGTGCAAAGCCCGTCTGCATCATTACCACCATCTTACTCGTTAATCCTGCCGCCAAGCAACAGTGCTAGCGCGGCTGCGTTCCAGTGTAAAGAGTAATATACCTACATACATACACTACACATACACAAATCACGACTTTATCCCTAATGGGGTAGACAGAGCCTAAGGTAACAAGACCTAAAGGCCACGCTCAGCATGACTGGGCATTTAGATGGAAAGGGGGAATCAAAATAGTGATGGGTTGCAAGCCGCATCGCCTATGGCATGATTCCTAAGATTTTCGCCTATTCCCTCGATGGGATTTTACCATGTGCGCGGGAAGTGAAGCAACTGGTACATTCTTTGTTTTTTCTTTACTCCCAGACAGAGTAATATACATATTGCCAAAACTAAAAGCTAACAAGAATGTTACAGCTCAAATTCGAGATACTTTGTCGCCCTGACTTATGTAATCCATTAATTTGGTAGCACATGCGTTATATGAGAACGACAGGGTACTATATTGAGTCACTTTCGACACAAAATAGCCCCCGGAATAGATTTTGACCGGGTCGTCGCTTTTATGCAAAAGTTACAGGTGCTAGTAACGGTTTCATCCAATTATTCTTCGTGGAACTTCTTAAGACTGTTATGATTTTCGGGAACTTGTCCTTTGGTGTTACGAAAGTTTTTTTATAAATATCTGAGCCGGAACGATTATTAATCACAAAATAATCAGCACTTCTATTTGAACATTAAAACAGGTTGTAGGTGCCAGGACCCAGGCTGCTGATGGTAGCGGGTTTCCTAGCGATGCGTTTATAATGAAACTTCGATAATATTCGACTGGTATATTTTAAGGTACTGGATCTTACAAAATAAAAGTGCCTATTCGCTGAAGTGGTTATGAAGACAGTGGTAAAAAAGGAGCGTTTAAGACGGGTACAATCCTAATATTTTTGGGTACCTACGTGCGAAGCTGTGATTGGTTACAGAAAAACTACGTCACGTAACGTTTCGTTTCTACGTTAAAATGTGAAGTTACACAATACTAAATAATTAATTAAAATAATGAAATAAAAACAGTTGCGTTCGCAACACAGGTAAAAACTATCTTCCATGCTGGTCTGGGAGCGAAGAAAATACATAGAATGTACCAGTTGCTTCTCTTTCCGCGAAAATGGTAAAAGCCCATCGAGGAAATGGGCAGTACCCTGTAAGGGATAAATACGTGATATGTGTATGTGCATGTATGTAAAAGCTAGGTTTTAGGAAACTGAAAATTTCCTGTGTGACATAGACGAAGATAGCTAACAAATCTGTTTTTTTTTTTAATATATTACTAGATGTTACCCGCGACTTCGTCTGCAAAGAATCCGTTTAGCGCTATCCCGGGGGAACTACGCAATTTTCCGAGATTAAAAGTAGCCTGTGTTAATCCAGACTGTAATCTATCTAATGAAATGAAATGAAACGAAATGAAATGAAATGAAATGACATGAAATGAAATGACATGAAATGAAATGAAATGAAATGAAATGAAATGAAATGAAATGAAATGAAATGAAATGAAATGAAATGAAATGAAATGAATGAAATTAAATTCTTTATTTGCATAACATTATGTCCATTTAGATGTTAAGAATAATAATGTACGAGTCCAGATAATGCTAAATACCTCTATGTTCCAAATTTCATCCAGTTTTGTTCAGCCGTTCTGGCGTAAAAGTAACAAACGTCCATTCGTACACGCTACCCATGCTATCATGATTGCAGTTAAAATTAGTTGTATTTTTTAACTCGAGGCTATTCCCGTTAAGTTAATTGGGTCTACGCTGTTCGACGGTTTTCGCAGAACTCCGGTTTCACAACTAAGTTGGGTTTTTTTTACTTTGCGGATTTTCTTATTATCTCCGACCATTTCTCATAATTTATTTAACATTTTAAACCTCTTACGTATTTAAATATCCATGTCAATCTTTGTTTTGTCGAAGTCTTTTCTTTCGTATTAACATTTAATCATTTTACTTCCTCGTTTTAATAAAAGTCACATACATACATATCATACATAAATCACGTCTTTATCCCTTACGGGGTAGACAGAGCCTAATGTAACAAGACCCAAAGGCCACGTTTAGCACGATTGTGGGTGTATAGGTGGAAACGGGAATCAAAATAGTGATGGGTTGCCAGCCGCATCGCCTATAACATGATTCCTAAGACCGCTCACTCGGTTTCCCTCGATGGACTTTTACCATCAGCGCGGGAAGATAAGCAACTGGTACATTCTATGTTTTGTTACTCCCAGGCCAGCATGGAAGAGAGGTGAAACCACGCCTAAACGAAATTTGAGTCGGATTTGGATCATAATTGGGAGTTTTTGGACTAAAGTAAGATAGTTTCACAGTAACCCCAGCAATTGTTAGCAGTGTTTGGTACTTCTTTAATATTCAATATCATCTCGTTCTAAAACCCCGTGACAGAGTAGGTACTAGTGGATCTTCAAAACGATTGTCATGTGAAAATAGTGATGTTTTCCTAATAGAGGCTGTTTAGCACCTGATAATATACCGGCTGATAATGTAATCTAAGCACAACACAGAACGTTGTGCTTAGACATGACATTAACAATTATTTTATTGAATCAGGCGTTACTTTGCGGAGGTCCATTTCAGTGAACAAAAAAAATTACCTAGCTACTCCGCTATTCAAGCAGAGTAGCAAGTAGAGTAGCGGAGTAGCAAGGTAAATATTTTTTGTTCATTAACATTTGTGTTTGTTGATTTAGAGACTGACGTGTGTAAACACGTCGGGGGCTGTTATTATGTTTTTACTTTAATATACATTATTATAATAATAATAATAATAATATAGCCTTTTTATTCCGAATTCGCTACAATTTCATTTTTTTGTTGTTGTTGTTTTTATTATTAAATTGTCGCGTAATTCGGCGTCCCTCATGGCATAGGCCTCCTCCGTGTATTGGAGGGTTTGGGCTATAGTTCCCACGCGCGCCCAGTGCGGATTGGGAACTTAACACACACCATTGAATTTCTTCGCAGATGCGTGCAAGGTCTCCTCACGATGTTTTTCCTTCACCGAAAAGCTCATGGCAAATTTCAAATGTAATTTTCGCACATAAATTCCGAAAAACTCAGAGGTGCGCATTTGAACTCACGACGCTCTGCTTGAGAGGCCACAGGTCAAACCACTAGGCTACGCTTTTTTTAATAATATACATTATTTACTGTTAAATCTGGCTGCTCATTTCCATGTAATCTCATTGTTTCCCCACCGTCTTCGGCACTTCTAGAATCCGGAGTTCGCAGTAGGCAATGGAGACGGCTGCTGCCCACTCACATCAACTCCCTCTGCCTTTTACACACAACACCCACGGAGAGAGATCCGTCCTATTCCCATTCTTAGAGCAGGCACGGCTCCTCAATTAAATCAAATACTAGATACAATGAAACAATGGAAGAAAAGCTTTTGATTTGATGAATGTGAAATTTTGAGATTATTATTGTATTCGAGGATAAGTTGGAAACAATTGGGTTCTCCAAAAAGTTTATTTGCCTGATGAATATGACTTATATTTGTACAAAATCATTCATTTTCTGTTTTTTAGAATACCACCACGCAGGTGCCTGCAGGTAAGTTGTTCTAGTTTTTAGTGTCGTACCGTAAAAATAAATATAAAAAATCAAGAAGTTTCTTGATTCCTTTGTTAGTAATTTGGTCTGTTTAAAAAGCCGTTAAAAAGGTTTGGAATGGAGTATAAACTATTTATGAATATGAAAAAAGATGACCAAGTTATTTAAATAAATAAACAAATACCATGGGACAAATTAAACCAATTGACCTAGTCCCAAACTAAGCAAAGCTTGTACTTTGGGTACCAGGCAACGGATAAACATACTTATATAATGTAGAAAAATAAATATAACATCCATGACTCGGGCACAAACATTCGTATTCATCATACAAATGCGTGGTACCGGGATTCGAACCCCGGACCGCTAGCTTCATACTCAGGGTCACTAACCACTTGGCCATCTTATGTTTTATTTAGATTTTTTTTGAAGTGAATGAATTTTGTATACGGACTTCAAATATACTCGTACTACTTACTTCCATGCTGGTCTGGTAAAGAAAAAACATAGAATGTACCAGTTGCTTGTCTTCCCGCGCAGATGGTAAAATCCCATAAAGGGAATGGGCGAAAATCATGTTATAGGCGATGTGGCCAGCAACTCATCACTATTTTGATTCCCCTTACCCTTCCTTTCATTCACCGACAATAATGTTAAACGTGGTCTTCAGGTCTTATTACCTTAGGCTCTCTTTACCCCGTAAGGGATAAAGACGTGATTTATACTTCACATATTCCCAATTTGTGTTTTACCAGAAGTTGTTAAATCGTTTTGTTTCTCCACGGAAGCCTCTTACTTCCCTACTTATATTTTAATTATCCAAAGGTTATATTAAAACTCTGATGTTAAAAAGTTACCAGAATTAGCGAGTAATGGGAACTTTGGGAAATGTAAAGTCAGAGAATAATACTTTTGCGAAACTGAGCGGTAAAGTATTGCTGAACTTTTAAGAAGATTTGTACGCGAGGTGTAAAGATCAATTTAAAAAGGTCATATTTGTGGAAGCAACTTAATAAAATAATAATAAAAAAATAAATATCTTGGGACAAATTACACCAATTGACCCAGCCCCAAACTAAGCAAAGCTTGTACTATGGTTACCAGGCAACGGATAAACATACTTATATAATGTAGATAAATAGTACAAGCTTTGCTTAGTTTGGGGCTGGGTCAATTGGTGTAATTTGTCCCAAGATATTTATTTATTTATTTATTTATTTTACTTAAATACATACAACATCCATGACTCGGGCACAATCATTCGTATTCATCCTACAACTGTCTCTGTCTGCCCCTATCGGGATTTGAACCCAGGACCTCTAGCTTTATAGTCAGGGTCACTAACCACTTAGGCTATCCAGTCGTCAATAATAATGTAATAATCCCTTCCATGCTGGTCTGGGAGCAAAGAAAAAACATAGAATGTACCAGTTGCTTCTCGTCCCGCGCAGATGGTAAAAGCTCATCAAGGGAATGGGCGAAATTCTTAGGAATCATTTTATAGGCGATGCCCATCGAGGGAATGGCCAAAAATCTTAGGAATCTGTTATAGCCGAAGCGGCTAGCAACCCATCACTATTTTGATTCCTTTTTCCACCTATACGCCTACAATCATGCTAAACGTGGCCTTTAGGTTTTGTTACCTCCGGCTCTGTCTACCCCGTAAGGGATATAGAAGTGATTTGTGTGTGTATCTACATACATACTACTGCCATCTTGAATTTTTCTTAGATCGCTTTTTTGATAAAAACAATAATCTAGTTCTACAACAAATAAACAAAGTTGTACAATAAATAGATGTTTTAGTAGGCCTTGGTTATGGTGATGAGAAACCTTAATTTAAAAAAAAACTTGATCACTAATAAACAAATCACTATGGTATAAAACAAAGCCGCTTTCCACTGTCCTGTCTGTCCCTATGTATGCTTAGATCTTTAAAACTACGCAACGGATTTTGATGCGGTTTTTTTTTAATAGATAGAGTGATTCAAAAGGAAGGTTTAGTTGTATTATTCTACGCAGACGACGTCGCGGGCAGAAGCTAGTTAGCGTTAATAATTTCTTTAACGAAAAGTCGACCGGAAAGATATTCGCCCAAATTTTTATACGTCCAAGTTTTTATATGTCCTACGGGAAACTGTGGGTGTTGTGAAACATTGTACTATGAATTATAAATTGTAATTGTTCGAACTTTTCCTACTTAATTCCTTATTATTTGAGACTAGCCTTCCGTCCGCAGCTTCGCCCGCGATAAATTAATTTTCCCGTAGGAATAGGTATTTTCCCGCGGTAAAAAGTAGCCTATGTCACTCAGTGATAATGTAGTTTTCTAACGGCAAAAGAATTTTTAAAATCGGTCCAGTAGTTTCGGAGCCTATTCAATGCAAACAAACAAACAAACAATAAAATTTTTCCTCTTTATAATATTACTAGCCTTCCGTCCGCAGCTTCGCCCGCGATAAATTAATTTTCCCGTAGGAATAGGTATTCTCCCGCGGTAAAAAGTAGCCTATGTCACTCAGTGATAATGTAGTTTTGTAACGGCAAAAGAATTTTTAAAATCGGTCCAGTAGTTTCGGAGCCTATTCAATGCAAACAAACAAACAAACAATAAAATTTTTCCTCTTTATAATATTATTAGTATAGTTATACTTGCTTACGTAAAATTCTGTTGGAAAAAATCGTAATTGTACAGATTAAACTATACTGAGGAGCAAAAATAAGGGATAAATTTTAAATCAACTTTGAATGGGAACCCATTATTTTTTCTTGTCAGTGTAGTTACCTACTTATGGTTTTTTAAGAGGTAATACTTTCTTTTACCACTCTTAACTTGGACCGGTCAATTACTTATCAACCGTCAAGATCGTAAACATATTTTTATACTCGTCCACAATGCATTAAACTGTGTTATTAAAGTTCTTATGAGACATAACTTATAGCAGTTACTAACTAAAAAATAAACTAACTCACAGTTAAAGTCGGAAGCAGTCCGACGGGGTATCTGTCTTTATCGAAGACCTTCCTCAGGGCTGAGCACGCTTTACCGCACACATCCCGAAAAAGGTCTTCTCAAAGGCTGAAACTAATCGGACTGTTCCCGATTTTCGACGTGAGTTACCCGTTTAATTTACTTAACACGACATTTCAAGAATCTACTTACAGAAATCCAGAGTCAAACTTCGCGTGTAGTTGTGAAGGTGATCAGCACATGTTCTTGGGCGCTGCAAGTGTTAGAATGCGCTTGGGCGGGCGGCGAGCGAGCTTATAAGCGCTCCATAGAGCTTCGAGCGGGGAGAGACGGCGTGGGCGATGTGACGTTCAGCGGTGGATGTATAGATAGTGTGGCACAGTGGTGTGTTATTTGTTTATCGGGACAGGTGTATTTGTTATTGAATCTGAAGTTACTTTGTGTTGGACAAAACATATAAAATTTGGAATGCATAATGAATTAAATTAGTACATGCGATTTTCGGTGATTTGATTTCACTATTTTAATGCCACTTTACTACTTGCATGCTGGTCTGGGAGCAAAGAAAATACGTAGAATGTACCGTTGCTTCTCTTCCCGTGCAGATGAGCCCATCGAGAGAATGGGCGAAAGTCTTAGGAATCATGTTATAGGCGATGCGGCTAGCAACCCATTACTATTTTGATTCCTCGTTCCACTTATACGCCCACCATCATGCTAAACGTGGACTTTAGGTCTTGTTACCTTAGGCTCTGTCTATCCCGAGGGATGAAGACGTGATTTATGTATTGGTTAGACGAAATTTTTTGATTGTTTATTCTACAGATAGGTTTAGGTTAGGTTAGTTTTAATTTATAACAACCTTGTTATCATGTATACTAACTCATTATGCATTTCAAACTGTGTGTATTTTAATTCGCACTCTGCAGTCACAACTTTCAACTCGTTTTTTATCAATATCAACAAAATGGGTGTATTTACACCTATTAATATAGGAATTAAAAAATAAATTAATTATTAAGTATCCGACTAAAATAGTAATTATGATATATTAACTTATTTCTCTGATGTATGTCGTATTTGAATATGGGATTATTTAATAGTAAAGTTTATCCAGCTAGATTGTACCTACATTCAAGAAAATTTTAGAAGACAACAGCAATATTCGAAAAGCTGTGGGGGTTGAGCTAATTTCAAATAAAACCATCAGAATACCATTTCTGCCGATGCCATAATCCAGCAGATCTAGAACGCTTGCTTCATACAACAAAAGATAGGTACAGATCGTAAATAATAAACAACAAAGTAAGTACATATCTCTAATTATTTTTGCCCACGTACTTTTCTTAAGTATTGATTCATAATTTCGATAGCACGAAAATAGATGTAAATTTTAATTACTCGTTGCCGTTTCTAACGTTTATTTAGTCTATATTCCCGCCCAACGCTCGCAGGCCATTCGCGGCTCAGATTTGCGTTTAGACAGAGACGACTATATTACGCTTGTGCCGTCTCTCTCGCCCCTAAACTCGAATCTAAATCTCAAGAACAGTTTTAACAAACTTTGGCAAAGTTTTGTTGGGATTTTAAAAATGTATGATTTTGAAAGAAAGACGTTTTAATATTTATAACGTCTTTATTCTGCAAACAGCTGACAACACAGTCAACTACAAAAAAAATACACTGCCCATATGGACATGCATAACACCGGAGCATCGCATATGCGTTGCCAGCAAGCTAAGATGGAATACCTCTCGCACCAGTAAAATTTTAACTAATTTAACTCTCCACGCCTCGGCGGCAGGGTTAGAAAAGATAAAGGGCAGCGGTCCAGACTTACCTTGCACAAGGTCCTACCACCCTCAAAAATATTATTAATAATAATTAATAATAACTATTATTATCGAGGGAATGGGAGTAATTCTTAGGAATTATAGGCGATGCGGTTAGCAACCCATCACTATTTTGATTCCTTTTTCCACCTATACGCCCACAATCTTGCTAAACGTGGCCTGTAGCTATTGTTACCTTAAGCTTTGTCTACCCCGTAAGGGATAAAGACGTGATTTGTGTATGTATGTATTATTATCCAAAGCCATAAGAAGTCTACGATCAAAGTTTACCAACGAGTCATGAATCAGGAACACTGTCCTACGTTCTATGATTCGTAAGATCAAAAAGGAGACGGCGGGACGATTTGGAGTTTTTCGAACCGGACTGGGGAAGCCTCGCAAAAGACAGAAACGGGTGAAAAGAGAAAGAGGAGTCTTTTGCCATGTACTTTTGCTATGTACAGTAGCAAAAAAACTGTCAAGCTGCAACAGCAGCGTTGGGAAAGATACTGCTAAACTCAAATGAGACTGGGCTGGACATCTCAGCCACTTGGGTGCCGAGGCAGACCAAGACCGCGATGGCGCGATTTGAACGCGATATGGAGGGCTAGCTAGAGATTCTTTAGTCATAATAATTAGGCAAATAAAAAAAGCCTTTGCTAAGTTCCTTAGTGCACCACGGACGTGAAAATCTGCCTTAATATGCCCTGATGACTCGTCATATCCAGTTAATAACTACAATCAGTTGATTGGGTTGTTGCTTCAGCTTTATTAGCACGCGCAAGGATTTAATCACACTAGAGCCTTTATGAGCCCTGATAAGGTATCACATGCAGTTTGTTTACTAGCCAACTGTTTAGGAGCTAGTAATAGGGAAATTATCTACATTAAGGCTGAATTACGCTTTGTTAAGTGCAAGTGCACGTGAAAAGTGCAGGTGCAAAGTGATTATAGTCGTACTGTGTGCACTTTGTTTAACTGCACTTCTCACCTGCACTTGCTACTTAACAAAAGCTTTTGAGTAGCTATACAAGAATGGAGAGGTTAAGTTGGGTGGATAAATAGGTATCTGAAACTTGATATTTTTATGATTTTCATGGAACAGGTATATCTTGGAAAGTAAATCACGATATTTATTAACATGAAATAATTAAAAAAAACAACTACAGATAAAATAAATAAGAAATATGTAGTACTAGCTTCTGCCCGCGACTTCGTCTGTGTAGAATTATGCATAAAAACCTTCCTCTTGAATTACTCTATCTATTAAAAAAAACCGCATCAAAATCCGGTGTGTAGTTTTGCAGATATAAGCATACATAGGGACATGGGGACAGAGAAAGCGAGTTTGTTTTATACTATCTACTGATACTTTACTATTTACTAGAACTGAAATAAATGTATCAAAGAGCTCCTCCGCGGCATAAGACCCACATTTTTTTATATTCATTATTATTATAGTTTAATCAGAAGACTTCGCTGACTGTCCATCTCTCTGTCTGTCATTCTGTATGTATGTATGCCAGTAAGTGTCCTTTTTTGTAACACAAAACATTTTGCCGTTTTTTCCACGTGTGTTTTGTGTATACGTAGAGGATGTTTACATCTATTTGGTACTTAATACGCTATCACGTGAATATTAATACTATCATCAGATTAAGTAGGTACTCCGACGAGTCATGAAGCAACCACTCGACGGTGCGAAAACAATTTACGCAATCAAATTAGGGTTCCTTTACGGCAACAAAACAATGCTCCCAAATTATTTTATCCGAATATCATTTTAAAAACGTTTCACAGAATTTTAAATGCGTACACTTATTTTGCTTCCCATAATTTTAAAACGCCGTAGATCGTGTAACACAGAAAATTTTGCCAGAATTTTAGAAAGCTATCTACTAAGCTAATAACTATCCATTTTTATTCGACAAACACACGTCTTGTATTTTTGTAAACAAGTTGTGAAATTGATTCGGATTGTTACTTACGAAGGAAATAGGGTAAGTTATGGTTGCCTGGTAGAGATCGCTCTGTAGCGATAAAGCCGCCTATTGTTAACTTGTAATATTCTTTATACCTTTTTTCTGTTTTGGTTGTATATATGTACATACATACACAAATCATGTATATATCCCTTACGGGGTAGACAGAGCCTAAAGGTAACAAGACCTAAACGTTTAGCATGATTGTAGGCGTATAGGTGGAAAAAGGAATCAAAATAGTGATGGGTTGCTAGCCGCATCGCTTAGAACATGATTCCTAAGAATTTCGCCCATACTTTCGATGGCGCGGGACGAGAAGCAACTGGTACATTCTATGTTTTTCCTTTGCTCCCAGACCAGCATGGAAGCAATTGTTATATGTGGTGTTCAATAAAGAGTTATTGTATTGTATTGTATTGTCTTGTTAAAGTTACGCCAACCTTAACTAAGGCTAATAGGAGCTCAAATTGACATTGTTTCATTGCCGTCGAAGGAAAAGAATGTAAATGCGGAAAAAATTATATTAAAAGGCAAATACAAGCATCAATATCGAAATAAAACTGCATCCGGCGGTAAAAAAGATAAATATACCTCGTAGAATATAATTTTTCTGTTTTTTATCAGGATATTTTAGGTTATTATATTTTTCACACCTCTCATTCAGAAAAGTAAGCTTTGCTGGATGTCGAGAGGGATCAAAGTGCAACTTTTCTGTTCAAAGCTTTATAAGTAAGTAAGTAAGTAAGTAAGTAAATGCTTTATTGTACAAATATAAAAACAGATACAATTTACAAAAAAAGTGTTATTTATATTTATGTTGGTAATTGTAAAACCACGCTATTTTTTATGCTGGTAGCTTTTTAATTATATTTAGAATTATTTTTTCAAGTTTTTTAATGTTAGGTGTGAAAAATTGTATGAGCCACTCGGGAGCAAATTTATTTTCATCTTGGGCGTTAACACTTGAATCCTTCATTACACTCAGGATTCTATTGTAGAATCCTGAGTGTAATGAAGGATTCAATGTAGCGCCCTCGCCGTAAATACATCATTTTGCTCCCTTGTGATATAAATACATATTTTTCATATTTTAAGCGAGCTCGATCGAGGCGCTTTTAAAGTCAACAATTTGCACTAAGGGTCCTATAAAAGTGTTGTCAAGTGAAGTATTAGTCAAACGATTTATTCGATCATTGGTTTGTTGTTGAAACGAAATTTATAATTTTTTTGGTAGGTAGTCTAATTTGTAAATGCATTTAATCAATCATTAATTACTTAATTATACATACCTGCTAAGTTCAAAATTAGGAAAGGCACTCAGTACTTGAGCTTTGTTGTTCGTATAATTCGTATTCTCTTTGACTTTTAAAGTTACAATTCCAATTTGTTCCAGACAAGGTGAAAGTTGCTAAGTTGCAAGTTGATAAGACAGACAATTAGAAGCATTGTTAAATACCTAAAACAATTTTTGCCACTGCACACACACACACACACACACACACACACATATATCACGTCCTTATCCCTTGCGGGGTAGACAGAGCCTAAGGTAACAGAGCCTTAAGGGCACTTATAGCAAGATTAAGGGCGCATACCTGGAAAGGAAAATCATAATAGTGATGGGTTGCTGACAACGTTGCCGACATTTTGTCATAAGATTTATTAATTATATTTTTGTTACTTTGACATTGGCGAAGTTGTCGTCGCTGTGAAGACTTGAAACGGCACAAATAAGAAGAAGAAGACTTAGTTTGCGAGCCTGCTGCGACCGGAACGCCAGGACCACACGGGGTTTTGGATAGTGTAACGTGGAACAGTTACGGTTACATACATAAATACACATACACAAATGACGTCTTTATCCCTTTTTTTTATGTGAATAGGAAGGCAAACGAGCAAGTGGGTCACCTGATGGTAAGTGATCACCACTGCCCATAGACACCCGCAACCCCGGAGGGATTGCAGATGCGTTGCCAACCTAGAGGACTAAGATGCAATGCCTCTTGTGCCCGTAATTTCCCCGGCTGTCTTACTCTCCACACCGGAACACAGCAGTGCAAGCACTGCTACTTAGCGGCTGGATTAGCGAGTAAGATGGTGGTAGCGATCCGGACGGACCTTGCACAAGGCTTTACCACCCGCAGACCTTACTGGGTTGATAGAGCCTAAGGTGACAAGACCACGTTTAGCAAGATTGTGGGCGTATAGATGGAAAATGGAATCAAAATAGTGATGGGTTGCTAGCCTCATCGCCTATAACACGATTCCTATGTCGCCTATTCCCTCGATGGGCTTTTACCATCTGCGCGGGAAGAGATGCAGCTGGTACATTCTATGTTTTTTCTTTGCTATGTGTCTGGACACATGGTTACAGCTAGCAGTTAAGTACGGCTTACGTAAACCGTTTACTTTCCAGTGCGACTTTCATTTGTTTATTTTGTACCGGCTCAAAGTCCACAAACATCGTAAGAGTCTAGAGAAGTCTAGAAGGGTGCAAAAAATGTCTCGTTGTTATTGTTCCGTATTCGTCACATGCCAGTGGTACAAAGGTGGCCCATTACTGGGCGGCGGGCCTGCTGCGCGGCGGTGGACGGTGGTTCATTGTTACGCGACTACTCCTATACCGGCACTACGTGGCTTCTGCTAGGTGTCTTGTGATTGTTCCGAAATATACTCAGCGACACAAAATTTGGTCAAATCTCCATACACTGATTATATTTCAGCACATGGTTGAGTTGGTTTTATTGGCTACTCCCGTATAGGTTTTATATCGTTATTCTTGGATCTTCCATGCTGGTCTGGGAGTAAAGAAAAAACATAGAATTTTCCAGTCGCTTCTCTTCCCGCGCAGATGGTAAAAGCCCATCGAGGGAATGGGCGAAAGTCTTAAGAATCATTTTATAGGCGATGCGGCTAGCAACTTGTCACAATTTTGATTCCCTTCCACCTATACGCCCACAATGCTAAGCGCGGCCTCTGGGTCTTGTTACCTTGGGTTCTGTCTACCCCGTAAGGCGTGAGACGTGATTTATGTATGTATCTATATATTCTTGGATCAAATACTTGGTCAATTCCTGGTGCAACATTCCCTGAGCGGTACAATTTAGGGATCTTTAAAAAGCGAGCTTTCCTTGTCCTCAAAGGGCCGGCAACGCACTTGTGATTCCCCAGGTCTTGCAGGTGTCCTTGGGCGACGGTGATTGCTTTCCATCAGGTGACCCGTCTGCTCGTTTGCCCCCTCTTATATAAAAAAAAAAAAAAATAAGTCGACTTATTAACGCCGTAAACTTTAAACATTGAATAATGTACGGAAACATTCGTCTGTTACAATTTAAAAAATCTGACAAAGTCTCTAGTGTTGCGCATGTCAATAAGTGGTGGTGCTCGCTTACCATCAGGTGACCCACTTGCTAGATCACCTTCCTTGTCATATAAAAAAAAACTTATTCCATATTAGTCGATGTTCACAGTGTATGGCATTAAAAAACTTCATTTGAGTGTTCAACCAATCTAAACCAACCATGCGGTGAAATATTCTAGAACCCTCTGGTGTTATGTATGGTTTTCACTTGAAACACCATACACTATTTCATTTAAAACCAAAACATGTACAAAAATAGCAAATTCTCCAATGCAACGTGTTCAATTAACGTCTTAGATCGAAAATGTAAGCACATAATTAAATAGGTATTTAACAAATCTTGTTTTCTTTGTACCTTTTTAACAAAATACGGCCCATAAATTCATTAAGTACTCCTAATCAGTTAACACACTTAACGATTGAACAAAAAATACCTTAAAGCCACTTTTTATCCCTCTTACAGTATTCCACAATAATGCAATTCCTGAACGTCACTTAGCTTTAAGTGACGCAATTGAATTAGTCGCCTTACAGCAAGTGCGGACGGTGCCCATTCTCAAAATAAAGATTCTCTTCTATGAAAAGAGAAAACTTATGAAAAGATATAATAATGATGTGTCCGCCGGGACATGGGTACAGAAGTGCTCCACCAGCGCAGTCACTGCGTTAAAAAACCTCTGTTATGGTATTTATTGCGCCAAATATCAACTTTCATCGCCTAGCTGCTAGAAGCATGCGGATTCTATATGCACAGTCCCCGTAAAAAAACGCTTGAGTCAGAGTCGGACTTGCAAGAGAGTTTTGTGCAAATCCATACGTATGTAAAGTCGTGTAAATAGTCGTCAAAGTGTCAAAAGGTACGTTACAAATGGCCGTATCTCTATGAAAATCCAATGTCAGAACCCTGCTTCTAAGCAACATCTTCGCCGTGTGGCGTTATTTTATACTAACTGATAAGTTACTGTGTTATTAGTTAGTGGAGTGATAATGTAGAATTTTAATAGTGAAAAATCTTTCTTCTTTACAATATAAATAAATAAATAAATAAATAAATAAATATTAGTGTAGACTTAACCAATGTGACCTGGCGTGACCTGGGACCCGACTTTAATAAGCACATCACTCGAAAGTACCACTCGAAACTACAGCTCTAACCAAAGTTTTGACTTGTTCACAATATTAATGAGAGCTGTGATTGTCATCCTATGCTACTCGTGTTTCAAATTCAGAACAATTTTTCACCACTTTCGAGTGGTATTTTCACACATGGCCCCTGTCTCATTTTCGGCAGTAGATTAGCTCAGTGAACCATCTTGCTACAGTCTGCTGTGAGGGTCCGTTGACAAATAGTTACCATTTCTGTGTCCGCTCTACGTGCCTGAAGACTTAAAGAAGTGTTTGTTAAATTAAAGGATTCCCTGGACCCCACTTTACTGATACGATAATATAGGAGAATAATAAAATCATAATACTCCCGGGGAGAATTGTGTGTTATTCTTAGGCGGGTAAACCCGGATACATCCTGGTATGGTAGCCATTGTGATATTTATTTATGCTATAAACTGACCTTCCATGCTGGTCTAGGAGCAAAGGAAAAACATAGAATGTACCAGTTGCTTCTCTACCCGCGCAGATGGTAAAAGCCCATCGAGGGAATGGGCGAAAATAATAGGAATCATGTTTAGGCGATGAGGCTAGCAACCCATCACTATTTTGATTCCATTTTCCACCTATTGCCCACAATCTTGCTAAATGTGGCCTGTAGGTACTTGTTGCCTTAGGCTCTGTCTACCCCGTAAGGGATAAAGACGTGAGTTGTGTGTGTGTGTGTATAAACTGACCGCTAAAATGAGTCCTCGCCCGCGGCTGCGGGGCGCGGGGTAGGACGACGGCGGGGGCCTCTCGGTGCGGGCGGGTAGTGCGCCTGCTGCCTGCACCGCGCGGCCGAGGACTCAATTAAACGGTCGGTCTATAGCTGTTGCTCGCGACTTCGTCTGCGACGGATTCGTTTGAATCGCTATCCCCCGGGAAATACGATAGGCTGAATTTTTTTTGTTGTTATAACTACCTCCTTTTATACCTCCTTTTATACTTATCAAGGTAGGACCAAGAAAATAAAAGTCTATATTTTTCCTATCCCGTGGGAAATTTTGAAATCTCGTCTTAATGCACTTCTAGTCTGAATAATGAAAATGAAAATGAAAATGAAAATTTATTTTTGCAAATTGGCCGCCAAGGGCTCTTTTACATGTCTTTTTGAAACTACCAGCACATTCGGAAAGACCATCATTGCCAAGAAGAATGCGCCGCAAGAAACTTGGCAGAAAGTAATCCCTTTTGTATCCTTTAGTATCGGAAATATCGTAACATATTTTTCGCTGCTATTATTATTGGCAAATTTGTAGCTTGAAGTAGGTAGGTACATTTTTTTAAATGACCATAGAACTTTTAATATGTGACAAGGTAGGTATGCTACAAGAAATTATCGAAATGACAAAGTTGCATGTCTAGTCGAGATAAGATCCTAGAGTGTTGATATTCGGGTATAGAAAAAGTCCAAGCCAGCGATATATACATTGTCTCATTTTCATTGGCCGAAGATAAATTCGACAATTCATTACGCGATTGTTCGCCGAATTCGGCATTCGACCTGCGTCATAGCGGCATTGAAGCGTAGGGATCGACAAAAACATCGACACAGTATAAAACAGTAACCAATCTGCGAACCACGTTCGATTAAAACAAACAATTCCAGAAGCAACGCGCTGCAACATTCGCCAAATGACGGTTGACTGCTGTCTCAAACTCCAGCGCCTTAATCGCTCGTTCAGGTACTGAACGGACACTTCATAATACTAATAGGTATATTAACACACTTGTCAATGTGTGGGAGCATTTGAATTGTAATTGCGAATACGACCATAATTAGCTGCTTCCAATACATTTTAATCGAGCCTTCTGTGTGGCACGGTCTGAATAGTCTGATACAGATTGGGCCCGAACAACAAATAACTTTTAGTACACAGCAGTAACTATTGACTATACTGTCCCATCCACATTCAACCCGGTGAAACTGGGCGAAAATGTATGTAGTAAGTAACACGGATAACGTGCAAATGAAAATCGGTGCGATATTCGTGGATTAGTTACTATGTTTACACTGTGACATAGGGTAACGGATTGTAGTTAACAATGATATATATGTAACTATATACTATGTATATATTGGTTCAATTAAATTAGGGCTATTTCAGTTAGCTGTAAAGTTCAAGTAATGAGTAATAGTTGGTTTAATTAATTGAAGTTTAAAACATTTGTGCGTTATAACATTTGTAACAAAGCCGGTAGTGGTCTAAAGTGGTAAAAAGTAGATCCTGTAACAGAATAGTTAGTGCAATCAAAATAATACACACACACACACACACACACACACAAATCACGTCTTTATCCCTTACGGGGTAGACAGGGCTTAAGGTAACAAGACCTAAAGGCCACGTTTAGCATGATTGTGGGCGTATAGAAGGAAAGGGAAATCAAAATAGTGATGGGTTGCTAGCCGCATCGCCTATAATATGATTGCTAAGACTCGCTCATTCCCTCGATGGACTTTTACCATCGGCGCGGGAAGAAAAGCAAGTGGTATATTCTATGTTTTTTCTTTGCTCCCAGACCAGCATGGAAGGAATCCATCAAAATAATATAACTAATAAATGTAGTGCTTGTGGTTTATCGACATACTTATAAAGAGTAGGCAATTGACTGTAGGTCGGACTGTAGGAGGTGGTAGTATTCGTAAAAAATAATCCAGAATTGTTCAAAAAAGCCAATTACAGTAGCGAACGTTTGAGGCAAAGATTTAAGGAGGATTTATGCCCAGCTCCAGGGAAAACCGCTTTGATGCGTAAAAATGTATGCTCTCTTGCAATAAGGGTTTATAACAAATTACCAATAGAATTTAAACTACTGCCAATACCACTTTTGAGACGTAAATTATTAACCCTGCTTACGAATAAATGCTATTATTCTGTTCTCGATTATTTAAATGATGACCTAAATTGTTAATACTACTTAATAGCCAAAGTTTTTGTACGCCAACCGGCAAAACATAGTGCAACACTAAAATATGTAACATCTCTGTATTTATGCAACCATCACCTATGTTTCACAAATAAAACAGTTTTGACTTTTGACTTTTGACTTTTTTGACTGTTAAAAGACAACACACAACGTATACCAAGGGTTGCGAGTCGGGTTACCTCCGCGTGTGCTCAAGAGCTGCGGTTCCTTTTTGGATCCGTCCGAGAGGAAGCAGTGCTTGGTCCGGTGCATCCTGGGCATCAGTTAATGATTTCCCGGCAGATTCTGAGGGATACCATTATCCGTTGGCTAAGAGCCCGACAGGGGGGTCGTTTGACCGTGTTCTACCGTACAACGTTGCCGACATTTTTATCACAAGATTTTTGCATACTGTATTATTTACCTTGACATTGGCGAAATCATCGCATCGATGGGGCCATATTATAAAAGAAGAATACTTATACCAATTTAGCTACAGATTTTCCGTTCATATCGAGAAAATCGTATAAGTACATTAAAAGGAGACTTCAAATATGTATTAAATTGTAAATGGAGAGGAAGCGACAATGCCACAAACACATGCTAGTTAAAATAATCAATTAATAATCTTTTACAAAAAAAACATTCACTTCGTATTACTCATTTCAATCACAAAAGTATTTATTACTAATGAAAAAAATAAAGGGGAATTAAAAACAAAATAAAAACGAAACTAGAACTAATCTTAAAATAAAATAATTAAAAAAGGAGGCCCCGTGGCATAGTACCACAGACGCTGGCAGCATTCCCCCTTTGGACAGCGATACTAATACGCTGTCCAAGGAAGCTGCCAGCTCTGCGGTCACCCGTAGCGTCTATTAGCCTCTTCGAAATATCATTGAAGAGGCTAATGACAAAGACGATGTAATACTGGAATGCCGTATACAGAATAGCTTAATCATATCCAGTTCGACGCAAAAACCGTTTTTATTTTGTTTCAGGGGCAAGCCAAATTTGGTTGTTTACGTGAATTCGCTGAATGAGACAAACATTACGTACGTAGTAAGGTGGGAAACGTGTTTTCCAGTTTGGCAAAGCTATGGACACTACGGCGATGTTTGCTTGTCCTTCGTATTGGGCTAGGTTAAGACACGGTCGATATTATTGACTTGCCGATACATTGTTTTACGCAAACCGGAAAGCATGGAGTTGCCATAGCACGCCTTTGTATTACTTATACTTACGTATGTGTTTTCTGCCTTACCTAATACGTTTCTTATTTTTCAATACCCTAAGGCGAAAGTGACCTTTTTTGGCTGTTTTGCGTGCGTAAAGTTCGTTTTTGCGCACTAGTGCGATTTGCTTTTATATTTTTTTTAATTTATACTTGTTCCAATTCACAACTACTTACCGAAGAGTTATTACAATGTTAATTTGTACCAAGACGTAATAAAACTAAAAACCTATTATTAATGTAAAAATATCAAAATATTGAGATTCTATATTTTATTACTAGCCTCTTCATCATTATTTTTTAAATATAGAATTTCTAAAAACAGTTCTTATTAAGGTGTCTGAATGGAATGGAATAGGGTGGGAATAGCTTCCGAAACGCCTGTCAAAGAGGAAGCGTTTTTCCGACTGCAAGCATGGCTTTTAAGGTTCTAAAGGCAACGGTAGTTTTTGTGTTTATACAATTTAAATATACAAATAATCGAACACGATACTAAGGCAATAATAGTTAAAGTGTTACATTATACAGGGTGTATACGGGGGGGTGGATCAAACGAAGACCAAAGGTAGGGAACCTCAGGAGCTACCGAATCGACCCCCATGTATGTTCAGCGATTATCATTTGTTTCAGAGTTATGAGCATTTTAGTGCAAATTTCAGAAATGTCGGATTTCAGGTATAATGTCTTAGTGGTAGCTGAACTATTCGACCTACAACCGTGTTTTTTTTTTAGAAGTAGTGAGTTAGCGGGTTCATTAAATTTTTTCATTCGTTTTTTAAGATTTTTTTTTATGAAAACGAAGAGGCAAGACGCAAACTTAAAAGTAATTTTTAAAAAAGGTGCAGAGCGTGTATTTTTAATAACGGTGGACATTTTGAACACTTACTGTAGTTAAAAAACGAAAGCATCCAATGTTTTTCTACTTAATAATATTTTTTTTTATTACTATTTTTTTCAAAATAAAAGCTATTTTTGTGTTTTGTTCTTCCATTTTCTTTTTTTCTATCAAGTTCCGTTTCCATTTTCCATTTAAAATCAATTTTACGTAGCGATTTATAAAAGTGTATTTACTACTAGTGCCCTTCCCATATTATTTTTAAAGTGATGCCTTGGGACTACGTAAGAAAATTTTGCTGGTTAAATTTTACATAAACTAAGGTAGTTTTTAAAGTACTTTGCAGAAAAAAAAGCTATGTGAAAAAAATAAAAAAATTACCTTTGAAAATTTATGATTTTTTTTAATAAACTCAAATTATTGAGTTTTATTTTTTGTTGTTAAATGTATGATGACACGAGTTAAAATGGAATTGTTATTGGTAAGACCCGCTAACTCACTACTTTTAAAAAAAAAATCACGGTTGTAGGTCGAATAGTTCAGCTACCACTAAGACATTATACCTGAAATCCGACATTTCTGAAATTTTCACTAAAATGCTCATAACTCTGAAACAAATGAAAATCGCTGAACATACATGGGGGTCGATTCGGTAGCTCCTGAGGTCCCCTACCTTTGGTCTTCGTTTGATCCACACCCCCGTATACACCTTGTATATAGTTGCTGAATAGCAAAAGCCATTGCCTTATAAAACATGAAAGGTAAAAAAACGCCTTTAATTTGTCAAAAATGTTCACTGCTAAAGTTAGAAGTTATTTTATTCTGTGTTGTATTTTTTTCGCAACGGTATTAAAAAACTCAACTTCACTCGTCCCGATATACTGGAACTTGTGAAGTAATGACATACTTTCCGCACTAGCATCGAAATGTACTATAAGGTGCAATGTTTCAGTAGAATATCTTTCTCCGTAATCTGAAGAGAAAGAAGAATATTAGATAAAATGTGAACTCGAGTTGTATGATTCCTCGTACATTACAAGTATTATGACTAATAAAGATACACCCAGGTGCGTGAACAGT
This sequence comes from Pandemis corylana, assembly GCA_949127965.1. Taxonomy (NCBI): domain Eukaryota; kingdom Metazoa; phylum Arthropoda; class Insecta; order Lepidoptera; family Tortricidae; genus Pandemis; species Pandemis corylana. Next base: position 3,042,694 of record OX421859.1, on the reverse strand, counting down.
TGCTCGGCACGTACCAGGTTAAGTCTTTCCTGATTTGTGCTCGAATAGTGATGTGGTTTCGAATTGTGTCATCGATATCGATAAACGGTGAAAATCAAAACGTCCTACTAATTAAATTTCTAAATGTCAGTGAAAATTAGAACACATAGAAAAATCCGAAAAGTAAAGCTATGTCCTACTAATATTATAAACGCGAAATTTTGTAAGTATGGATGGATGGCTGTTTGTTACGCTTTCACGCCAGAATGGCTGGACAGATCTGGATGCAATTTGGAACTTAGATAGAGTATAGTCTGGAATAACACATAAGCTACTTTTTATCCCGGAAAATACACCGTTTTATATTCATTGCCAAAATCTAGTCAAAATACATGAATGATCCGATAAATATGCTAATCCAGACAGACTCGCAACTCCTTTAAAATCTAATACTAATATGCATCCCTAGCACAAACATTACAAAAGTGGATAAAGAGCAACCAAGCAGCAGGCATAGCACGCCGTTCATGCGGCGATATTTATATCATAAACAAAGGTAGAATCGCATTTTGTGCAAAAGAATTACGACTCCCAGATGTACCAACATCGGAGCAAAAGGTATATCTTGTCTGACGTACAGGATGTCTTCAATTAAGTACAGCGTCGAGTTTATTCTTGAAATTTAACGGTGGCAAAAGAGGAACATGTAGATCATGATATTTTATTGCTGGAAACTAAAAAAGTGGTTTCTAATCTGATAACTAGTAAGTAGACACCAAAAAAAAAGAGGAAACGGCTGAATGATGAATAAATACACTGAGGTACAAAAGTATACGGATCAAGTTGTTCGGAAAGTAATCCGTTATTTTTGCTCGTTAGTACGCAGTTACGTAGAAAGTGGTACCATTTTAATTTCTACTCTTTTATGTGTTATTCTTAACCTTGAAACCGTAGTTGTTCAATCTGAAACTAGGTCAACGGTTTACTTCTGTAACATAAAAATTAAATTTTGTAATAGAAATAATGTCGTCTACGTCCAGGCGTAACAATTTCCTAAAAGATTTACATTTCATTGTTAACATTCACAAGCTTCAACTTCTATTATGCATGATAATTGTTACCGAAAGTTTTTGGCTGGCAATTCTTCGCTCACCCGCGCTTCGCCCGCCAAGTTGCCAACTTGGACAAAAGATTCGAAATATCTGCTATGTTTAAAAGGTTTGACCACATTGTGAAATATTGTGATGATCTCTTAGTAATTTACATTTAAGGGTTACTTGGACCTTCCACAATCAATCAGGTCTAATAGTTGTTTGTTACCAGGCGCATTCAAGTTGGCAATATCTCTATTATATTTTAACCTAATAATGTGCCAAACGTAGTTATGGGCACCCGCAACTTAGAACACCGCTCCAGAATCAAAATTAGTGTAATTTCGCTATTGGCTGTTTTATTTTCTGTTTCTTCGTAATCTTTATTCAACTATTCAAGTAATGATACCATTTTAATGATACGCCTTTACTCTAACTCATGTTTCTACCGGTAAACTCTGAAAAAGTTTCAATAAACTGAGATTTTTTTCTTCAAAAAAGTTTTTAATATTTTATATGATACGAGTACACATTATATTTTCTGTGTGAAGTGAATTTATTTCATCGGTATGGCAATTGATATTTAATTGCAGAACCAAAATTATTTCTGCTACAAATTTCAAGTCTCATAATTTCTACGCATTTCAAACCTATTACTGTTACGTTCATTACATAGCCTCATCGCCAATTTAAATATTGTCTACCTTTAAAAAAAAATGTTTTCTATGTGGAAACTTTTTTATCTACTTCCTTGGTCATTCAAAACATACACATCTTTTTTTATTTCGAATCAGTCTCTAACATTAATTTGGAGACGTCAAAAGAAGAATCAATACTAAATAACAAATCTCGTACATACTATTATTTAAAAACTACAAGTCCTCGTCGTCATCTTCTTCGCTATGATTTATACTAAACACCCGACCGCTTGGCGCCATCTGTTCGACCTTATTCGCTTTCCTTCGAGCGTTGATCATGTCTATCAAATCCACTTTCTGCATCGTTACCCTCACGAGGTCCTTCAAGATCTTCTTTATGTCCTCATCCTGAGAAATTAGACTCTTTATATGCTCTCTAGTGAATCCTATTCCGAGCGATCTTCTTCCTCCTATTGGTTTCGTTAACTGTTTGTTCTTCTTCGGCCTCTGGTTCAGTGGAACTGGTTGGCGAGGTGGTGCTTGGAATGACGGCATCATTGGCATGTTCTGAGGCTGCATATACTGATTGGCACCTTGGTTTTGGTCTTGGCCACAGTTATTGTTGCACGACATCGAACAGCACATTTTGGGAACACACTCTGGCTGCGGTTTTGGCGATGGGACATCTATTCTCATTGGTTGAGGTGGACCTTGCTTCGCTTTGTGACTGCAGTCTTTATAATACAGTATGTTTTCTATGCTGCTTTCGTCTGACGATGAATCGTACCTTTTTGACGCGATGCCTGCTATTCTTATAGCTACTGCGACCTGAAATTGATTGAGGAATGATAAAGGAGGAACGGTGGGCTTATTGTCGCAATCCCAATAGACACTCCGTCTTCACGGTTTGAGATGGCGGATGCAATATTGACATTTTGTAATACAATTTTTTATACACTCATACGTGTCAGACTATGAATTACGTACGTTTTAATCCGTTTGACGTCGTAATGTATCATTATCTTCCAAAATTACTGCTTTTTCTATGAAATGAAATGAAAATTCGAAGGCAGAATCCACGTAATGTTGCAAAAATATTATAACTATAAAATACATTATTTATGTCCCAGAATTAATCGGGAACACATCTGTAGATAAGCTGGGGTAGCTTCACTGAACTGGGGATTACCATGACGTCTTAATGCGATTCAATTCCGATTCAGTTTAGGTTCGATACTAAAAATGACATTTATCTGAACTGTCACGGAATTGAGTCGCATTAAAACGTCATGGTAAGGCCCCAGCTTTGCAAATTTGGACTTTTTGACTATAGTTGACTGACATACATTAAATAAGTTCAAAGTGTACGACGTCAAAAGAGATGACCTAATTTTGAGAAAACCTTCAACGAAGTCATTTAAACTAACCTAGCCACAGACTGACATTCAGAAACAAATCTAAGAAGTATAAATCTATATATATATATAAAAGAAAGTCGTGTTAGTTACACTATTTATAACTCAAGAACGGCTGAACCGATTTGGCTGAAAATTGGTGGGGAGGTAACTTAGAACCAGGAGAAGGACATAGGATTCTTTTTATTCCGATTTTCCCGCGGGATTGGAAAATCCCGAAATGTTGTACATATTATTAATTGATCAGTATAAAGGTGCTCTACAAAGGAATTTTTCAAATTTCCCACGGGATAAAAACATGAGGTAGTTAATTAAGGCTATAATTAGTACATAATATTCCTAGAGAATCAGGTAGGTGCTCTAAGAAGGGATTTTCTGAATTTCCCACGGTATAGGAAATAAAAACCTTATACTTGGAGATATGAGTGGATGTATAGGGTATGTCGTTACTCTGACGTTATCTGCGCGGACGAAGTCGCGGGCAAAAGCTAGTATTTTATATTTTACAATGTTTGTACTACCATGAATAGAAAATCCATGTCCGCAGTTCACTAACGTCCTGTCACAATGAACCTCCTCAAGTTATAGAGGAAATCATAACGAGGTGTTTTGTAAATAAAGTCCGAGCAATCGACTGCTAAGAATCATGAACGAAAAAAGGAAGAACTAAGTTTAACGATCAAAAAGGGAAAACGTTGATAATTATTGCTTCTCGGCGTCACCGTTTGGAAAAACGTAGTTTTTTGTGAATTTATTAGTGACAAGGAGGTTCTCAATCGATAGAATATTTATTTATTTCTATATCGGTGTCTTCGCCGGTACTTAATTCGATTAAAACAGCGAAACTAGCGCCATCTAGTCATTGAATACATGAACTACTACGACGCTTGACTAGCTAGCGCTGCTGACGTCATCCGAGCTCTGCTTCGCGCTATCAGAGTTTCTTACCGCAGATGCATAAATACAAATTGCAGCTCTTCTATTTGGACTTCGATCTTCAAGTAAAGATAGCTACAGATTCACCTTATATGGTGTTGGGCTCCATATACAAAATGGCATAAACGGAGCGCTTTTAGTTTCGTCCCGCCAGTCTGTCTGTACGCATCACCATCATCAGCCAAAAGACGTCTACTGCTGAACATAGGCCTGCCCAAAGAGCGCCACAAAGACAGGTCCAGTGACCGCATCCAGCTAAGCCCCGCAACCTTCACAGGTCATCAGTTAGTCTTTCAGTATAGCTCTGTCAAATAGTAATCCAATGTCATCATCATCATCACCATCTCAGCCATTACAAGTCCACTGCTGAACATAGGCCTCTCCTTTAGATCTCCAATAAGACCGGTTGGAAGCGGCTTGCATCCAGCGCGATCCTCCGATCTTAATGAGGTCATCGGTCCACCTTGTGGGTGGACGTCCCACGCTGCGCTTGCCGGTACCAAAAATCCAATGTATGGGAAAGCAAAGGCTGAGTTAATAATTGACTCCGGCAAAATGGCAAGGCAAATCTCCCACGCGTTACATGTAAGGTTTTTATCCAATTTGCTTTTTGTCGCTTTTTTCCTAAAATCGTAAGTGTTATCAATAGGAATTTCCACTTAAGGAAATTGACAATTACGCTAAATTGACAAATCGAATCAACTAAATTTAGTATGTAGCAATTCAATACTTACTTTTGGGAATTAGGTTTTACTCAGTCAAGGTTATTTTGTAACGTAGGGCAGTTTACCTATAGAGTTGAAATGTATTTATGTGCAAATTTTTTTTTAATAAACAACGATAGCTGATCGCAGTCCTCGCGAGAGGTACGGCCGGTTGCTATTCTATGAACATAATTGATATAGAATTTGGTGCTACAGCAGCAAATCACATTCGTTTATACGTTCGTTGACTTATAGTTGATGATATTGTGACATGATAAAAATATATTGTACGTGTCAAATAATATCTATGTATTACCACCATCGATAACTAAAATTATTACGAATAAATGAGTATGAGTATGAGTATGATATCAACTACACTCATGTATCCATTTTTGTGGGAAAACAGTGAATTTTATCACAAAAAAAATATTTGTTCTATGTAAAGGATAATAGAAAATCTTTGGCAAATACATACATACATACATATATCACGTCTTTATCCCTTACAGGGTAGACAGAGCCTAAGGTAACAAAACCTTAAGGTCACGTTTAGCATGATTGAGGGCGTATAGATGGAAAGGGAAATCAAAATAGTGATGGGTTGCTAGCCGCATCGCCTATAACATGATTCCTTAGACTTTCGCCCATTCCCTCGATGGGCTTTTACCATCTGTGCGGGAAGAGAAGCAACTGGTAAATTCTATGTTTTTTTCTTTGCTCCCAGACCAGCATGGAGGAAACAAATTGGCTAATAATTTGTGTTTTTACAGTGTAAGTGATAAATGACTAATGTAATGCTTAACTGGCCAGCTCGTTCAACCATTCTATTGGTTAATTACTCTATACTACTTTGCAGGCTGAATTTTTAATGCTGAAGTAAATTTACGTTTTCAAACAATTACATATAACAGTCGCTCGCGTAAAAAACAGTTCAAAATGAATCATGGTTAAATTATTGATAAGTACTTATTGCATTACTAATCCATTTGGATCATCGAAAAATAACTATAAAAAAGTGATGATCAAAAATAACAGCCCGTATTTCATACAACTTCATACGGAAAATGACCCTTTATTTTTGCTCGCCAGTGCATTATTATTATGTTATTAGTTTCATAGTTTCTGCAACGGAGACCAAAGAGCTGGCAGCTTCCTCGCACAGCGAATTATTATTGCAATACAGCGGGGAAATGCTGCCAGCATCTTTGGCTCAATGCCGCAGGGGAGTACGTGTTTAGATTTATTTTAGTTTTAGTTTAATTAATTTATCTTGTAACTAGCTTCTGCCCGCGACTTTATCTGCGTAGAATTATACATAAAAACCTTCCTCTTGAATCACTCTATCTGCTAAAAAAACCGCATCAAAATCTGTTGTGTAGTTTTGAAGATATAAGCAAACAAAGGGACAGGGACATAAGGACAGAGAAAGCGACTTTGTTTTATACTATGTAGTGATGATACATTTATATTTTGATGTTTCATAGTATTTTTTACTTTTAAACATATATATCAGAAGCTACGGAAGTTTTAAAAATGGTGTCCCTCTTCGTATGCTTCTCAGGTCAAATTCCACGTCCACATGCTAATTTCTAAAGTATCTTGCTTGATTAATCTCCAACTATCCTTTTGCCATATTATTATTCTTCTCCTTCAGCCTGTATGCCTTCACTTTATCCAACACCCGCCTGTATGGCGACAGATCGATCTCCCCGTACCTCAGTCTCCTTTTCTCCTGCTTTTCCCTCAACCTCTGGCAATAGTCCGACCACCACGGCAGAATCTTGATAGGATCCATAGATTGCGACTCCATCTTGTCGCAGAAGGCCTTGTTAGGGATTCGAAGCTGTTGCGTCAAGTCAGAGTCCAGGGCCAGTGGAAGCTTCTTCACTGGTGGAGGGAATCGACGAAGGACGGGGGGCCGGGGGGATTGTACTGCGATAAATGATAGAAAGAGGAGGAAAACCTAAAATTAAAAAAATATAACATGTTATAAATGATATATACACCGCAATTATACTTTTAACGAGATATGTATGTATTATATGAAAAGTGACCCGATGTTACAATATACATAAATCACATCTTTATCCCTTATGGGATAGGCAGAGCCTGAGGTAACAAGACCTAAAGGCCACGTTTAGCGATTGTGGGCGTATAAGTGTTAAGGGATATCAAAATAGGGATGTGTGGCCATTCTGATTCTATCCCGCAGAGAAACCCCGAGCATAGCCCTCTCCATAGCCCTCTGAGTGACTTTGAGCTTCTTCAAGAGGCCTCATGAGGAGAAATAATAATTATAATCATAGTTAATTATTGTTAAATGTCGTGAGATATCAATGTCGTGGATGTGTGGGATTTAGATGAAATGGGTTGGTTTAAAAAGACGTTAAAATAGATTAAAATAGAGTATAACGGACAGGAGTTATTTATTATTTACAAACCTTAATCTTCAGCATTTTGCTGTAAATTTCGAATGCCGATCTCACACCTTTATAAATGAGGAAACATTTTATAAAAAGTGCAAAATCTTCGCGGTTTATCGCTAAATTTAATTGCGGTAAAATAATTGCTTATTAAACAACATGATTGCTTATTAAAAGTTATATTAATTACTAAATTCTAAACACCAGTCTGCGTGAGGGCGGGCGAGCACTCTGGGCGCCACAAATAAAAGGGTGCCACTGGGCGCCAGACGCTTCTGCACAAAAATTGAGCACTACAACGCATTGACGGCAGCTCTGCGGCTTTTAGGGTCATTGTGCTTGCACAATTGTGCAATCTGGATTTTAATACTGTCTTACTCGCTAAACCTGCTGCCGCCAAGCAGCATAACTTGCAATGTTGTACTCCCGTACGGAGAGTGAGAAGGCCAGTAAATTGGCAAGAACAAATTAACTGGGGCGTTACCATGACGTCTTAGTGTGATTCAATTCCGACTCAGTTCAGGTTTTAGCCGTCATTTTTAGTATGGATCTGACAGCGAGCGAACCTAAACTGAATCGGAATTCAATCGCATTAAGACGTCATGGTGACCCCCTGGTATTTTATCCTAGCCCTCTTGGCTAGCAACGCTTCTGAGTTTTGCAGCCAAAATAAACTTAGTAATGAAATGTCTCACAAGAGTTACCCCCTTATTCATAAACGCTCTATAGGCTTCTGCTAACTTAGCAATCGTTTGTCCTTTTCTGTGAAAGCTAAATGTCAAAGTGACAGATTAGGACAAACGATTGCTAAGTTAGAAGAAGTATTGGCAGAGTGCAAAGCGGGTGGAGGGGGTAGCCTAAACGATCACAGCGCTCGCTACGGCTAAAATTGACATTTTTGTCGCTGACTTGAGCTGTCAAATTCATATTGCAGTAAACATTTTCTAATCGTTTTTGAGATAAAAATATGGTCCTGGTAAGATGTGTTGTTGTGAATTGTAATAACACCAAGAAGAATAGCGACTGTAAATTTTACCAGTTTCCAAGACCATGGTGGAAACGAGACCATAGAAATAAGTGGATATTTGCCGTAAGAAAAAAAAAGTAAGTTACCTAACCTCTAAAATTTCACTGAAAACAACAATTTTAATGTTATTGGCAATAATGTTACTGACTACCATTGTCCAAAATTGTGTAATATAGTAAAATGACACAAGATTTCATTAATATTTTTCACAATATTTACTTACTTCTTGTTTGACAGCGGTGACAATATTGTCCATAATGGCCGCCTGTCACGTGGCGCTGTCGTCGCGCACGGTCCCAATATAGAGCGTTTATGATTACGGGGGTTAATCTTTATTTTAAAACGAAAGCCTGTTTAAAAATATGCTGCAATGTTGTTCAATAACTGGGTACGTAGGCTCGCCATGATTTGTATAAGGCGCTTCGTAATATTTTATTAATTGTTGTTATTTTTTAATTAATCACTACTGTATTATTTTGCCTTCTTAATTACAGTCAGAGTCATCAATATTGTACACTATGAAGTTGCAAAAACATGCACCTATATTTTACTCTAGGTTAAAAAGTAGGTAGGTAGGTTGAAATGTTGTGCGTTTCCCTTCGCTTAGTTTACGAGTAGCTTTTAAATAAAATATTGCTTACAATTTTAGTAGTAGTAAGAAACTATAAGTAGCTGAAATCGTAGTCTGAATATCGTTCTAAAGTCGAGGAGAATTAAAATCAAAACTCCGGAGTCTCCGGAAGTTCTGCTGAGGTCTTTGAAATATTCTTAAAAACATACATACATACATACATACATACATACATACATACATACATACGGTCACGCCCTTTCCCTCAGGCAGAGACTACTTTGCTCCACTTGCTACGATCCTGGCATACTTCTTCCGCTTCATCCACATTCATCAATCTCTTCATACATGCTCGTCGGTTTCGGGTACTCCTGACCTGACCTTTTTCCAAAACGTCTCCTATTTAGTCTCGGAACGTCCGTCTAGGCCTGCCCCTCCCAACGTAACCATTCACACTCCCCGTATAGATCTGTTTAGTTACTCTACTTTCATCCATCCGCTCTACGTGACCAAACCAACTAAGCATACTCTTTTCTAAACATATTGCTGATTATACGGAAACGCAAATAAACAAATCGCAGTATAATTTTTTGACAATATCAAACGTGACAGTAGACGTAGTTTTTTTTAAAATTTTAAGTTAGTTAAGGATCGAAGCTTTTCCAGCCATTAAATCTCACAAATGTCGTATCGACCACTTAAAAAAAAACTAATTAATAATAGGAAATAAAAATAAAAGAGTGGCCGTTCCTCGATTACTAACACTCTTCAAAAAACTTAACTTAGCCAATTGTCATAGACATGCATGTTTAAACCTTCACAATACCTTTCCGAACGTTTCAGCTACTTGTCTGTTGGCAGTCAGCATCGATTGCGATCCAACTCTAATCTCCTTTTGGCCTGTCCTTCGTCCTCTTCCAAAACTTATTCCAAATCCTTTACTCTACACTCGACTAGGCTGTGGAATCGCTTACCAACCTCCATAAGGCAATCTCCCTCCATAGTGTTGTTCAGGGAAGGTTTGAAGAAGATGTGGCTCGCACCATCTTCTTAAATTAATGGTAAATACTCCTTTGTTTATTGCGCTCTTTATTTATTTACTTTATGTAGTATATTTTAATGATATATATTATAGGTAGTATAAAGTAGTTTATTGACTGGTAGGTTTTAGTAGTTTATGTATTATATTCGGTAGTTATGTATTGTGGCTCTGTGTTTGTAATTTTTAAACTCACTCGTCCATCCCTAATATAATACTCCTTTCATCCACTCAAAGGTTGACTGGAAGAGATCCCTTAAAGGGATAAGTCCGCCTTTGTGCATGTATCTCGGTGTTTGTCAATTGTATTTCTCTTGTTTATTTTGCACAATAACGAGTTTACATACATACCTTCTAAACAGTGCTTGTAATGGGCCATGCCATGCGATGGCTTTGCTAGCTGATTAGTCAAATATGATCCTAATGAGCATAATCCCTGTATTGAGGTCAGTATTAGTCGTTAGTATAATCCCACTCTCACATGCTGCGGTCAGGCCGTTACGTGACGTTTATTTTGTTTTGAAACTAACTAAAAACAAATTAAAAACGAAACTAAAACTAATATTCAAATACATACATACATAAACCAGGTCACTATCCCTTATGGAGTAGACAGAGCTTAAGGTAACAAGATCTAAAGACCGCGTTTAACATGATTGTGGGCGTTTGGATGGAAAAGGGAATAAAAATGGTGATGGTTTGCCAGCCACATCATCTATAACATGATTCCTAAGACTTTCGCCCATTCCCTCGATGAGCTTTTACCATCTACGCGGGAAGAGAAGCAACTGGTAAATTCTATGTTTTTTTCTTTACTCCCATACCAGCATGGAAGCACCTATCTTACTTATATTATAAAGGCGAAAGTTTGTAAGTTAGCAAAACGGCAACCAATCGGTTAAGCCGTTTTGCTATGAAAGAGCAACACTATCTGTGGTAAAAACTATCATATGCCCTTTCCCGGGTTTTATTGAATTTTGGTTCAGAGATAGTTACAGTCCCGGGAAAGGGCATAGGATAGTTTTTACACCGGAAAACAACATAGTTCCTCCGGGATAGCGATAAGCGAATCCATCGCAGACGGAGTCGCGGGCAACATACATTACGGGCCCCATTTTTAGCCGCTGAGAATATGTTTGTGCTCAAATAATGAACTTTCATTTCTTTGCTTCTCAATCGCATATTTATTAACAGCCTTTTGTATACGAAGCATTTAAACAGACGGCGACGCGCACCGGTTGCTCTGAATCAATGGCGTCATTAACATAATGGTCTGCACTCGCAGTCGCATTTATTATTTGTTGACTGCACTTTTTGTATTATATCTCTGTATTCTCACTTTCTGTGCCACTTAATAGATTAGTTTTACTGCGGCATCTATTGAATGCAGGGTTAGGAGAGTTGCCTAGCCTTGGAGTCCCCACATACTTTGTAAAAACGAAATCAATAGTAAAATCTCCAAAATTACGAAACTATGGACACTGATAAGGGGAATATAATACTATAATTATTATGAGCCTATTGTGTCCCACTGCTGAGCAAAGGCCTCCCCCCGACGCGTCCACTGCTCTCGGTCTGCTGCGGTACGTATCCAGTCCCTTAAGGTGTCCAACTCGTCCCGCCGTCGCCGTCTAGGTCTGCCGGGCCGCTTTGAGTTAGTGGGACTCCAATTAGTGGTTCTCTTGGCCCATAACTCATCCGGCATACGGCAAATATGACCAGCCCAGTCCCATTTCAGCTTTGCCGCCTTTTTACCAATGTCTGTGACTTGAGTTTGAGTCTTGGAGCGCAGGTCAGTGTTCCCGATTCGATACACTAGTTTTACACCTAGCATGCTGCGTTCCATGGCTCGCTGGCAAACCCCGATCTTGGAATTGAGAGCCTCTATTAAAGACCACGTTTGAGCACCGTAAGTGAGAATTGGAAGTACGCACATGTCCATAAGCTTCTTTTTCAATGAAATTGGAAAGTTGCCTTTCATAAGGTGGTTCATGAACCAATAGCTCCTCCAGGCGTTTTCTGTTCGTCTTTCAACTTCTTTTGCTGTCGAGCCTGGAGGGAAACTAATTGGCCCAAGTAAATGTACTCCTGGATATATGTATGTATGTATGTATGTATGTATGTAAACTCTTATATGCGATATGTTCTCCGTTTATCTCGATCCTACATTTGCTATTTGTCATTAGCTTGGTCTTCGACATATTCATCGTAAGTCCAATTACGAGGCTTGCTTTGCTTAGGTCTTTTAGCATGTCCTGTGATCTAAGTCCGTAGCTGATGAAGAGAAGAGGACTATATCATCGGCGAAACGAGGGTTGGTTAACCTATAATACTATAATGATAAATAAAACACATTCCTCCATACATACAATTATGTATAAGTGACATCTTAGTACACCTACTTCAATGAATTTAATAATATGTAATAAATAACGAAGTCGCTTTAATAATTTTAGCTAAAAATGTCAACTTCAGCAAATTCCGGCAACTTTAATGAATTTATTCAACCATAAGCCCACAAACGGAACTTTTCCAATGAAACAAACAACTTAAAGAGAAACAAAGCGAGAAAAACCACTGCGAATATTGATAAATGTCAAGGTAGGATTAGATTTTCTATTGTACCAGTCCGACGTTCCATGGTCCTCATAATTAAATAACTTCCTAGTAGAATATGAACCATTATACGCAAAATGACCCATACGCATAATGACGCATACACACCGACGCAAATTGCCCTATACGCATACAAGAATCGCAAAGATTTTTAAGGTTAAAATAATATGTTCGCGGCTTAGGGGCGGCCCGAGGGCCATCCCCGCCGCATCCTGGCCCAAATAGTCTTAAAGCGTATTGGATAATTAATGTAAATAAATAAGTGTATGTAACTACATTGTTGGTTATGTCAATATGCGTATGTGTTGTGTCAAAAAAAATTAAGTGTTTGAAAAAAATATAAAACAAACCTAACCTAACCTAATGTGAGCCACGCTAAGAGGTTTTCAGATTTTTTATTTGACAAACGACTAGGCTATCCGGCGGATAGAACTACAAGTTTCTTATCAGCGTAGTTAATAACATCGGGACATTAATTTCCAAAACCATTCAAACATCAGCAAGAAAATTAATCCCACACAAGACGCGGCCGCAACAAATTGTTTTTACAAAACCTCTGCCGTTAATAAATTCCCGTTAAAAGCCATTACTTAGGGAAATAATTTATTGTCCCGAATTTAATGGAAGCCTCCGGAAATCCAATCACGATTACAATTAATTATTATTTGAGAAGACAACGGCGGATACACAGGTTTTGATAAGAGACGCAGGTATGGGCATAAGAACGTAATGGCTCTGTTATTATTAAAATTAGATCAAGGAGGCTGGTCGACTGCGATGGGGGAGGAAGAGCTGGCAGCTTCCTCGCACTGCGAATCAGTATTGCGATACGGCGAGAAAATGTTGCCAGCCTCTTTGGTTCTATGTCGCAGGGGAGATATTTTTTAGATTTATTTTAGTTCTAGTTATAGTTACTTTATCATATGTACTTGATAATTATCTGTATTTGTTGTTTTAAGTGTTATGTACATATACATTTTTTGTCTAATAATTGATCGAATTATCGTTTGGTTGAAACTAAATTTATACTGAAAACATAGACTTTTCAGGAACATAATAAAACCTAACCTAACTAATTCCACCAAGCTTATGTAAAAATATTCTGAAATTTCAGTTTCTGATGTCTAAGCTACCACAGTTATATTGAGACAAAGAAGTTTTTATAACTGTTAATTACGGTTATTTTCAGAAATGCGCATCAAAACCTTAACGCTGCTGCTTGTTTACCTCAATTCCGCAGGAACACAATCACCGTCGAATTGTACAAAAATACCCGCAGTGGTTCCGAATATGGTACCCGTACCCATGGTCCCAGTGGTGCCCGTGATTTACTACCCAGTGTACCCTTACTACCCTTACCCGGTAGCTTATTTTTTTGGATAAAATTATTGCACTTAGATTATTTTTCGATTTTATGATTTCTCTTACCCCAATGCCAATAGCCAGCGCTAAAAAACATTAGAGAACGATATGCCAATTAAAAACGACCCTATGGCGAGATCCACAAGGTTAAGAGAAGTAGAGGAAGACCACAGACACGTTGGGAAGATGAAATAAAAAGAACCGCCGGTCCAACTTGGAGCCAAACAGCATAGGATCGAGACAAATGGGCATCTTTGGAGGAGGCTTTCGCCGAAATAGGGGTTCTTGCAGAATGAAAGAGATGAAATTAGAAAATAACAACTAAACTAACTATTAAAACCATCCGCAGTTAATAATAACTAACCAATATAAAGTGATACCATGAAATGCCGTGGTACTTCCGCTGCCATGGCGAGGTAGCGGAGTCCAGTTCGCGTCATGTAAAGAGAACGCTGGAAGAAAGTGGAGAGGGGGTGCTTGCGCATGGGTACACTATGAGCAGAGGGGGATTCGACCTATAGCAAGGTGAATGTTTCTTGTTCATCTCCGCAAAGTAACGCCTGATTCAATCGATTGTAGTACTAGGTATGTATAACTTCCATGTGCCAGTCTCGGTAATCAAACGTAGCATCCAATACTCATAATTCGGCTGTAAAACAGTTTATTGCATATTTTTTATTGATAAAACGCGTGTTTTTGCACCGAATGAGTAATAATGTTTACGGCGTGCTGGTTTCAAGGTATGACCTCTTTTTCTCAAATTGCAACTCTGACTTAGCGTTTTCTAGAAGTAATGTACATAAAGTAAATAACTATGGTTATGCATAAATTACTAGCTTATGCCCGCGACTTCGTCCGCATAGATAAATCCCGTTTTTTTCCTTATCCCGTGGGAATTTCCAAAAATCCTGAAATTAGTTTCTTAGTTTTGTAATCACCTACTTTTGTATCAAATTTGAAGAGTCTAGTTATTATAGTTACTGAGATAGCGTCACTCGGAATCGAATATATAATTCCCGTTTTTTCCTTATTCCGTGGGAATTTCCAAAAATCCTTCCTTAGTGGATGCCTACATTGTATAAGGTATCTATGTGCAAAATTTCAAGTCTCTAAGTCCAGTGGTTTGGGCTGTGCTATCCCGCGGGAACTATGCAATTTTCCGGGATAAAAACTATCCTATGTCCTGTCCCGGGACTCAAACTATCTGTATACCAAATTTCAACTAAATCGGCCCAGCGGTTTAAGCGTGAAAAAGTAACAGACAGACAGACAGACAGAGTTACTTTCGCGTTTATAATATTAGTTTTATAGTAAGGATAGTAAGGATTTATTAGACAGTTATACAATTTAGGTATACTTAACTAAATATACAAAACTTAAAACTAAATAAATATACCTAACTATAAAAAGAAAACACCATCTAAAAGGCCCTCCTGTGGCATATAGACCCCAACACACTGGCGGCATTACCTCTCTGTACAGCCAGAGAAATTCGCTGGGAGAGGTAAGCGCCAGCTCTGGGGTCTCCTGAGTTCTCTATCAGCCGGGACGACAAGGCTCTCATGAAGGCCCTCATGTCAGCTGACCAGGGACCCATTGTCTCCACTGCGAGCGCCGCAAACTCATAGTCCTTTAAAAGAGAAGAGTATTTGCGGCGCTCGAGAACTTGGGCCTGGTCAGCTGCAGCCCCGGCCTGTGAGCGGGTTGCTTGGATGTAAATAACTAAAATGTTACATACATACATACATAAATCATGTCCTTGTCTCTTCCATGCTGGTCTGGGAGTAAAGAAAAACCGTAGAATGTACCAGTTGCTACTCTTCCCGCGCAGATGGTAAAAGTCCATCGAAATCGGCAAAAATCATGGGAATCACATTCCATCACTATTTTGATTCCAATTTTTGCCATCCATACGCCCACAATCTTGCTAAACGTGGCTTGTAGGTCTTGCCACCTTAGGCTCTGTCAACCCCGAAAGGGATAAAGACGCGATTTGTGTATGTATGTATGTACTTTTAAAGCAACCTGAGCCAGAAATGTTAAGTAACAAGTGAAATCACAAAATATTAGTTCTATCCCTTCTCCCCCCGCAATCCTTTCTCACCCCGTTTTACGGTATTGCATCTTAGCGCACTAGGCCGGCAAATTTTTACGTTGTCATTTTAAATAAAAGTTATCTAAATATACTTCTTAGATCCTTTTTTTTTTTTTTTTTTTTATTCGGAGGGAAAATGCATTATGCACTATCCACCGCGCCCTTGGGACGACGCGGCGGGGTGTATGGGGCTCTCCTCCTCCATTCTTTCCCTCCTATTTGGGAGCGAAGGAATGTAGAAGGCATACCCATTAAAACCTCCGGTATTCCCTCAACTGCCAATACTTCTTAGATCCTGTCCTAACCGCCATTTAAATAATTTGGTCGTATTGGATTTACACGCTTTATAAGTATGTTTATCAGTTGTCGATCACCCATATTACAAGCTTTGCTTAGTTTGGGACTAGGTCAATTGGTGTCAATAGTATAAGATTTATTTATTTACTGAATACTTATTTATTTTGATAAAAAACTATTCACTTAACTGATATTTTAGTTTTATAATTAAAAGTGTGGGAGCTTAAATGTCTGACGCCGTGTCGTAGAAGAAGAGGTAGAGCGAGATATTACCAGAGAAAGAGAAAGGAACGGTTCGTTTAGAAATATGTACAAATACAGGTGTATTTGTAGCAGCTTGTATGTATCATAAAAAATATGTCCTTTTAGAAAGAAAGAAAGAAAGAAAGAAAGAAATATTTTTTTCTCAACAACAACAATAAAAATTGTTAGTTGTTTCAAAATAGGATTCCAACTCAGCATGTGTCGGAGCACAGGGTGCAACGACGCTGTTTTTCAGTGGATCCATTTTAGCTGTTGCGCGGAAACTGTTCTATTTTCTGGAATAAAAACTACCCGATGTCTTCCCTGTTACCCAATTTCAACTCGATTCAGTATCTAGCTTAAGCGAGAAAAGGCAGACAGACACACATCATCTCGTCTTCATCACCCCCAGCCTATTATACGTCCCACTGTTGGACACAGTCCTCTCACAATGAGAGGGCTTGGGCTATAGCCCCACGCGGACCCGATGCTGAGTGGGAACTTCACACACACCATTGAATTGCTTCGCAGTTGTGTTCAGCTTTCCTCACGATGTTTTCCTTCACCGAAAATATCGAGATACATACATACATACATAAGTCACGTCTTTATCCCTTACGGGGTAGACAGAGCCTAAGGCAACAAGACCTAAAGGCCACGCTTAGCATGATTGTGGGCGTATATGTAGAAAGGGGAATCAAAATAGTGATGGGTTGCTAGCCGCATCGCCTATAACATGATTCCTATGCCCATTCCCTCGATGGGCTTTTACCAGCTGCGCTATGTTGCTGTGTTTTTCTTTTATAAAGTCACATTAAATATGCCATTGCTAGCTCGAGATAATCGAGATATAGCAAATAATTTCCGAAAAACTCATGAGGTGCGAGCTCGAGTTTCGAACCCACGATCCTCTGCTTGAGAGGCCATAGGTGAAACCACTAGGCTACCACGGCTTACA
The DNA here is from genome assembly GCA_949127965.1 of Pandemis corylana. Lineage (NCBI taxonomy): Eukaryota > Metazoa > Arthropoda > Insecta > Lepidoptera > Tortricidae > Pandemis > Pandemis corylana. The sequence goes on along the minus strand of OX421859.1, from coordinate 3,025,297 downwards.
GACACATTTGCATTTATAATATTAGTATGGATGTAATTAACATTCCATTCTAAGTGAAGCAAAATATTTATTTAAATTAACGTTTTTAGCGCCCTTTACAAGGTCATAGTCGACTCATATTTCGCTTGCCCATCTAAATGTTACGTCAAACAGTGAATAAGTTAGCTTGTAATGACGGTCGACATGATGTGGGAATGTGACTTAAGGCACGTACAATCTTTAAGGATGTGGCCTTGCTGGCAGCGACAAGCTTAGCGAGAACATACGCTTGTAGCGATTGTCAACGTGCATTAGCGTACTAAAGGTTAAAGGCTTATTTTGCGTTGTTGTTGCTTAGACTGAAGTAGTAACCGTTACCAGTAGCCACTGAGATGAGACAAAAAGTGAGAGAGAGAAAGAGAGAGAGAGAAATATTCATATTCAAACACAGCATAAAGCTGCAATGTAATTTTTAATAGGGTACATTCAAAATTAAATATTGAACACAAAAATATCGCACTGCATCAGTACAGTTTAAGTTTTCTATGTTACACATTGTACGAGTACAACCAGCTGTCAAAAAGTAATGCGTCTCTTTGTGTACTATAGTTGCCGTGCTACCAGTGGCTGAGACTGCCACCAAGTGTACGAATATGTGCCATAAATTGCGTAACAATTTTGTATATTCTACACTGATGGACGAGTAAAAAACGAGTCACTTTTGCATACAGAGTTGCAAGAAAAGTGGCCAGTTATTTTACTCGTCAAATTAGACACGACCGCCGAGCGTAATGTATGAAGCATTAGCTTTCCGCTAACGCTTCTTCAGTATGGCTCTAACCTAATTTAAAAGCCAAGTCGTTTTACTGGATTTATTATGGGATTCCATGCGGCATTTTTTATTAGTAAGTTTTAATCTAAACATGAAACCCAAGTCAAATTCCAAACGGCTACCAACCTAACGGTACATCGCCGAAACGAGCGCAAACCAGTTTAAAGAAGTAGTCTAGAGATATAAAAGAACCTTACTTGAGATAGCAGATGCTAAAAAAAAACGAAAAAATCATGGTGAATTTCAAATGTAACTTAGCACATAAATTCCAAAAAATTCAGCGGTGCCAACCTGCAGGCTTATTACCTAACTCGCTCGCAATCGCCATCGTGCTCATTTTGACAGTTCATGTAGGTATGGGGTGCGTTCAGTTTGATCACCCGACGACGCCCGACGACGCACTGGCCCGTTCAGTAAGTCAGTGCGATCATCGGACGATCACACCAAGTCGTTCAGTAACATCGTCGGGCGTCGTCGGGCGATCGCACCGCTCACCCCGTAAAATAGATGGGTAAAAAACGCACAGACGTCACTTTGACAGTTGATATGAGGCAAAATTTATAATTCGAACGCTGGGGATATAAACTTATTATTACGAATACGAAATCATACTTCAATTGACACTTTTGACAGAAGAACGCCCCAAGTCGTTCTGTAAGTGTGTTCATGATCGGACGATTTTCACCCGACGATAATCACACTGACACTTTAGTTACTGAACGTAGCCAAGAACTGTCAAAATGAACGCAATGGCGATTGCGAGCGAGTTAGGTAATAAGCCTACTGAGCCTAACTTTAACAACTGTTCTGTTGAAAGTAAAAGACCGACTAAATTATTTGACTTGTTTTTGTTATACTTACGCCAAGGAGGCAAACGAGCAGGTGGGTCATCTGATGGTAAGTGCCCACCATCCAGGGACACCAGTCTAGAGAGCTCAGAATACATGTGCCAGTAATTTCACCGGCTGTCCTACTCTCCACGCCGGTACACAGCGGCGCGCGCGCTGCTGCTTGGCGGCGGGATTAGCAAGTAAGATGGTGATAGCGATCCTGACGGACCTTGATAGGAACCACCCACAAAAAAGTTGGCGACAAAATCAATAATTAAGTTATTGTAGGTATTTAATAGTATTTATTTTATTTAGCATTAAATATTTGCTAGCTAATTAAAATACATACTTAAATAATATTTTTATGGTTTATGTTGTACACTTAGGCATCATGTATATGCTAGTAGCTACCCGGTCGGCACTTTATCTAGCCTTATCTATTTTCTAAACAATTACCGATGCGTTCACGTAAACAAAAAAGCCTACTTTATTAGCTCGTTCCTAGTTTCACGTAGGTAGTTTATCTGTTACCTTTATTCAGAACAACTAGATAACAATACACCCCGTACTAAAATGTTAATAACTAACGTAGATAGTGATATTTATTCGTACTCTCTTTATTGTTTTACCACGTGTATGTACAGATACAGGAAAGCAATCACGGTTTCTTTTTAATTGTTTGTCTGAGTTCACCATCTAGTGACAGGGTCAAGTGTATTCTGATGTCAATTGTCGACTCTGTATAGTCGGAATCCAGTTTATTGTACACACTGTAATCAGATACGTTTCTTCTGAGATGGCACTATGGCGGGAGGTCTGTGCCAGCCGCAGAAAAAAATGCAGTTCATTGTACGGATTCCGCGCACGCGCCTCGCGCGTCTTTTTCCCGCGCATTTGACGCGCCAATTTCGAAATTAGAATCTGCGTATTTTTTGTTTTTGAAAAAGCATGTAGTTTTTGTTTTGCTTTTGTTCCGTTATATTGGTACAGTGATGGAGTGTACAGAGTTTGTGTCAAATAGAAACAATGGATGTGGGATGAGGTTTGTTAGAAAACGATGGAAATTAAGTTTGGAGACCATTTATGCGGGTCTGATAGTGTGTTTAGTGCCATCGGTGGTTTGTGTGTCAGGTGAGGTCATAGAAAACACATTTTCTCTTATTATAATGCTTATTAAGATTTTTTTCGCAATAAACAAAGTTAGGGAGAGCAATTTCAGCAAACATCGCGTTCAATTCTTGCGTATCAGTCGCTTCAAACTTTTCAATTTAATAATCTGTATTTGGTGGATTGAACAAAAATTAAACGTCTAAATATATTAAAGTTTTAAAATTACTTAGATCTCTTTAAATCGCCGTAAGTGATAAGCACGTTTTATTAACACCTTGCGGTTAAATTAACACCTTATTATCGTGAATTGCAATGTGTATAAATATGGTGTAGGTCCGAGTTCGAACCCACAATCCTCTGCTTGACATCTGTAAGTCAATCCAATGAGCCACGGCTTTTTTTGCCGAAGTCTAGTCACCAAAAGTATTTTCGTTGGTCCTCTACCAGAACAGCTAGAAATTTAATTCCCTGCCAGCGTCTGTGATCCCTGAACGCTACAATCTGGCCATTTTCTAATCTAAAATGAATGGGCATTTACTAGACAAGTGCCATCTTTGTCTGCCCTAAGGCCTACCCCCAACGATCAAACGCGAGTCCATTTAGATAAGAAAAAAACCGAATAACGTTACTTCGTATATAAGCACGCCCGACAGTGGAAAGCCTAAAATCATTCGCAGCTAGAAACTAGAGCTCCTTGAACATCTTAAAACGCGGATACAAGATATTATGAGGCTATATGGCTAATCGCCTTCCAACTCAATTTCCTAACCGTATAGATTAAGCTAGAAATAACATGGATTTGGTCACATTTTCATACAATTGACACCTATTATAGTCCCAAACTAAGCAAAGTTTGTAATATAGACAATAGATAAACAAACTTAAATTAAGAGTGAAGTATTCAAACTATATATTTGTATTTATTGTACGAGTAGTAAACAATAACTGTACATTATAAATTAAAAAAATAACTAAATACTATGTACAAAATTAGCATACACCTAGCCTAACTTAAACTACAAATAAAACACCCCTCCCAGGTCACTGTCACTGCTCATAGTACCCAGAAGGCTGGCAGCATTGCCGCGTCGAATCGCGAGCCTAATTCTTCAATTAAATGGTACCCCCTTATTTATAAACGCTCTGTAAGCAAATTAAGATATTTATTTAAACCAACTAATGTAAAATTACAACACATATAATTAACATCGAAACTCAAAATTATCCTAAACTTACTGAATCCTACTAATATTTTAAGCGCGAAAGTTTGTAAATATGGATGTTTGTTACTCTGTTACTCTTTCACGCCAGAACGGCTGGACAGATCTGGATGAAATTTGGAACGCAGATAGATTATGGTCTGGAATAACATATAGGCTACTTGTTATCCCGGAAAATTGCGTAATTCCTGCGGGATAGCGATAAACGAATTCCATGCAGACGAAGTTGCGGGCAACAGCCAGTATTAAATAAATTATAAAAAATGACATGAATATATATTAAACATACAAGACTACACGAAAAAACACTCGTATTTTTCATGCTTAATATCTGCTCCGACCGGGGATCGAACCCGGGACCTCAAGTCTACCTAGGCATTTGACTAATAAGACAGACGGCACAAGGCCCCTTATACGGTGCTCTAGCACTTATTAAAAGGAGCCCGTGGTTCCGTAGCAACGGGCCATGGTTCTAGTAGCCAACTATATTGATGATTACCGAACAGGTTTGATACTAACCGTTAATATAACCAAGCGACGTTGATTTCTGATTTCTACTCTATAACTTACTAGCTCTTACGTTCCGCGAGAACTGTGCACCTTGATGAGGTAAATGTATATGACGCTTGGTGATGACATCACGAACACTACCCCCCTTATTCATAAACGATCTATAGGCTTCTGCTAACTTAGCATTGTTTGTCCTTATCTGTCTTCTTCTTCTTTTTTAATATGGCCCCATCGATCGATGCGATGATTACGCCAATGTCAAAGTAATAAATACAGTGTTCAAAAATCTTATAACAAAAATGTCGGCAATGTTGTACGGTACAAAATCCCCTGTCAAGCTCTTAGCCAATGGATAACGATATACCTCAGTATCTGCCAGGAAATCATTAACCGATGTTCAGGGTGCACTGGACCAAGCACTGTTCTTCCCCTCGGACGGATACAAAAACGAACCGCAGCTCTTGACCACTCGCGGAGGTAACCCGACTCGCACCCCTGTCCTTATCTGTGAAAGGTAAATGTCAAAGTGACAGATAAGGACAAACGATTGCTAAGTTAGCAGAATCTTACAGAGCGTTTATAAATATGGGGGTAACACTTTATCTCGAGGCATGGTAGTGACCCCGCCAAGTCGATCATAATAAAGGCACGACCGTACCATCCTTTTCTCGATTATAATCCTACCAATATTATAAACGCGAAAGTTTGTAAGTATGGATGGATGGATGTTTGTTACTCTTTCACGCCAGAACGGCTGAAAAGATCTGGATAAAATTTGGAACATAGATAGATTATAGTCTGGAATAACACATAGACTACTTTTTACCCCGGAAAATTGCGTAATTCCTGCGGGATAGCGATAAACGAATTCTATGCAGACAAAGTTGCGGGCAGCTAGTATACGTATAATTGCATCAAATACAATACAAATACAAATATGTTTATTTTGTCATCATTTCGTCCATCTAGAATTAGTAATTCTTTGGAGATTTTATTAGAATAAAGAGTAGCGCAGGTACCTAATTTGGGATATTAGCTATGGTATTCCAAATTTAATCAAAATTCGTTCAGCTGTTTTAGTGTAATGTACTTAGGTTGTTACTAGTAACAAATACATTAACTCTTACACACTTAAGATTAAAAGATTTTCCAGTCAGATCTTAACTTCTAACACTAGAATTAACATAAATTACCATCCATTGTTTATATTTTATATGTTTGCCGTGATGCATAAGACACACATGTGAAGTATTTGTGAAATATGCACATGTTGAGTTACAATGTTACATACTTTATGCGAGCTCTGTCAATAAGCCTCAGGGCATAAATCCTTAGTCACAAACCAGATCTGACATCCATCTGATCCGCGTGCGACACTATAAAATTTAAAATCATTTTTATTCTTCGGGAGCTCGTAAGAACTTACGATAGTAAAAATAAAGGTTGCGAACGTTATACCTGTGTCTGTTGAAGAAACTATTCAGCATTTAAGGATCGTCTTCGAAACGCTTGTCCATTTTATGTTTAGTCGACGTAGCGTTCGATGATTTTGAAACAGTTTGTGCAAACATGCAAAATTGCACCGATATTTTGATTTAAGGCGGTTGCTCTTCCATACAAACCTTCCGTGCAGCTGCATTTCGTCCACAGGCTTAATTTCAATGCGGTTTTTTGAGGATAGTTAGCTATGGATATATTGTCTGCGCAAATTACAAAACAGAGTGCATTTATCATACCTAAATTGCAGTATGATGCAGTAAATTTCGATGCATTTTACAATAGTGTGAGTAGCTAGTGTCAAATAAAACATGTTGTAAAAACCAATCGGCTATTTCGAGCTGTCACGTGACCTCCAATCTGGCTCAGTGGTCGTGACTTAAAGAACTGAATAGTTAGTAACCAAGTTCAAATCTCGAGGCCGTGAACGATTCTTTTTTAATTTTATAAACATTGTTTTAATAACTTACTTACTTAGTAATACTATCTCGATGAGATGTAGAAAACTTTATGGTAAATTCAATATTTTTCTTGTCAAATCAAACCAAAGAAAGTACTACCTAAGTGGTTTTTACAACCACAAGCTTACCCTAGTTAGATTTTACTGTTTACGATAAATGGTCTATACCATCAATTAGTTGAAAATAAAATATACACTTGTGATGGTAAACTTATTCTAGCCAAGTTTTTTTTTTTAACTAACACATAGTTTCGTATTTTTTTTTTGTATAACCTTGTAGCAGTGAGGCATCGCCAATTTGAATGGTTTAGCGGGTGGCATTGCCAGTCCTAAACTTGGCAAAGCTTTCATGCCTAGTAAGTTCTCTAGTATTAGGATCACACGTGCTTATTAATTTGGCATAGATGGTGGCGCCCCCCAGTCATATTGCCGCCTTAAAAACACGTTTTGCCTTATATATTTAAAAAAAAAGTACTCGACCACAGCAAGTTAAAAATAAAAAAGGCTTCCAGTTAATTTTGCTCTAATGCTTCTCACGAGAATCGAACCCTAACCCTCTGCATCAAATCACGGCCATATACCACGGCAATGATTCGTGAAATCCGACAAGTGCTAAATACAAAATAGGCCGAGTAAATAGGTTTTCTCAATTGCAGAACAATTAAAAAAAAACATGCGAGTCAAAAACCTGGCTGGTTAGACAGGTAATAAAAAAAACAATGATATGAATTGTCATAAACTAATGGTTGACAGAACATGGTGTCTTAAAATAAAAATAATCTATTCATTTTATTCGTAATCAATTGAAGTCAAAGGAAGGAAGCAAAAGACGTTACAAGCTACGATATTGGACGCAGCGTAGACATTTATTTGTACGTACACGTACAGGTATGTACTTATCAATTAATCATAATAAATTTTTGTAAGATACAACATTCCAACGTTTGTGTGATTGGTACACATTATTTTTGTAAACGCAATTGAAGTGCTCAGTCCCGGTGTCTGCATGTAATCAAATCTTGCAAGTGAATTTTGACCCATTTCTAATTGATCACATTGACGTGAAATCTGGCATAAGTCTGATGACAATACAGTAATCTTGAAGTGAAATTCTGGTGACCCAGCCAGGGTCGCTTCCGTAGTTGGAAACTCATCAACAGAAAGAGTAACAACTAACCATACATTACGCTTACATCTAATTATAACTCTTAGAACTTTGAGGAATCTTTAGTGCTCGAATCGAACTTGCTATTGACCAGCTTTTTTAGGGTTCCGTACCCAAAGGGTGAAAACGGGACTCTATTACTAAGATTCCACTGTCCGTCTGTATGTGTATATGTTTGTCTGTCCGTCTGTGTGTCACCAAGCTGTATCTCGTGAACCGTGATAAAGGAAATTTTCACAGATGATGTATTTCTGTGGCCGCTATACAGATACGAAAACAGAATATTTTTGTCAATCTGTCTATGTAAGTAACCAATGGAGGAGCTTATGTATTACTAAGTTCACGCTGTATCGTGGTTTATTTTATGGCCACATTGTTCAAATCCGTCCGTCTATATCTGTCTATCTGTCCTAACTTTATAGCTTTTTTACCCATATTACGTAGCTATATTTTTTTCATTTAGGAGCCACTGTCCGTCTGTCTGTCCGTCTGTCTGTCTGTCACCAAGCTGTATCTTATGAACCGTGATATGGCTATCAGCTATCATGATCGTCTGGCGACAGTTCACAAATGACGTTTCTCTGTTGCCGCTCTAACATCAAATACTAAAAACAGAATATTTTTGTCTGTCTAAGTATGTAAGTAACCGATATAAAATGACCTCACACAGCCTTCAATTTGCTTAGTTGGCAGGGCTTTGCTAACACTGGATTTTATATTTACTTGCCGAATTTGGACGAAACCCTTGGTACGAGAGTCCGACTCGCACTTGGCCAGGTTTTGGTGTTCGGAACACAAAGGAGCTTATCTATTACCAAGTTCACGCTGTATCGTGGTTTATTTTATGGCCACATTGTTCAAATCCGTCCGTCTATCTGTCCGTCTGTTTAACTATAGCTTTTTTACCCATATTAGGTAGCTATCTTCTACTCCCTTTCATGCTGGTCTAGAAGTAAAGAAAAAACAGAGTGTACCAGTTGCTTCTCTTCCCGCGTTGATGGTAAATGCAAAAATATTAGGAATCAAGTTATACGCGATAGGGCAATCCATCACTATTTTGATTCCGCTTTCGACCTACACGCCCACAATCATGCTTGTTCTTGGTGGCTTTAAGGTGTTATCTTTGGCTCTGTCTACCCTGTAAGGGATATAGACGTGATTTGTGTATGAATGTATATTTTACGTCCGAATCGGCGAACGCAAGTCAAAATGATAATTAAAAACTACGTATGTACATTGAAAGGTATAAGAGAGGTGAAATAAACACACATGACTGTATTGTCTGATTTTTTTTAGGGTTTCTTACGTCATATAGAAAAAAGGAACCATTGTTAGAAGCACATATATATTTTGTAGGTCCGTCCGTTTGTCGGCCTATCTTTCCGTCTGTCCAGTCTTCTGGGCCATTTTGCGACAGTTTATTTATCAGTGGCTTTTATATTTTAAGCTTTTTTATGTTTAGATACTTCTGTTTTTTAACTTCTTTTGTGATAAATAAAAAATTTCTCTAAATATTTCTGACTGTCTGTCTTTTTGTCTGTGCGTCCGATCATCCATCCGGCAGTCCATCCATCCGTACGTCTATCTGTCTGCCTGCCTGTCTGTAGGTATGTATGTATGTATGTATGTCTGTCTGTCAGTTTGTCTGTTTGTCCAACTATCAATCCGGCGGTCCATCCGTTGGTTTGTCTGTCTGTTTGTCTATGCTTCCAACCATCCGTCCGTCCGTCCGTCCGTCCGTCTGCTTGTTAATATGTACGTCCAATCATCCGTCCGTTTGTCTTTCTGTTTGTCCGTCTGCCTGTCGCTAATAGTATGATTATATAATAAAGTCATCTGCCGCGTCGTTTTGTCTGTCTGTGTGTTTTTTACGATAAACTCAAAACTTTTGGACGGATTTTCATGCGGTTTTCAACAATAAATATAATGTTATTATATACAGGGTGGTCCAAAGACTGACGTCTAAAAAAAAAATTTACATGCCTCACATCCGGGGCTATCCGAATACACCCCATGTATGTTGGCCGATTTTTGTAGTTTTCGAGTAATTAATTTCTAAAGATTTTTTCAAGAATTTTCGGGCCGAGCAGTTTATCATCATGTAACTTTTTTTGGTAACGTTTTTCTGAGTGTTTATAAAGTGGGGATAAATTTGTATAATCTTTGAATTTAACTTGCGGAAGTTTATGTGGTCTGTTTATGTTTGTGAGTGTCAGTATGTATGTTTGTTGGTTTCCTATGTTGTGAACTGATTTTTATTTCAATTGTTTTATTTTTATTTTGCGAGTGAGATAGCATTCAATTGGTCTATGTTAATCATCTTAACTAGTATACATGTGCAAAACAAGTATTTTTGTATCCAGAAAACGTTTGAATTGAGTTTAATTCTTAGTGAAATATAGCAAGCCTAAAAAATATCTATTTATCCTTTTGTTGTACTGACTGTACGTTAATTTTTCAGATTCACATTGGATTCGGAAGGTAATTTTTGTGCATTAACAGGAAATAAGTGAATCATACATCCATTGGACGCGAGATTTTACTTGCTATTATTGTGCAAGAAGAGCAAGAACTTTACTGCTGGTGTGATGACAAAAAAATTGGTTGGGTCTAAAAACACTGATTTTTATTGATGTATTTGTAATAACGTTACGAGGTAAAAACCTCGTTATGCTTTACTGAGTATGTATGTATACATATCTATATATGCACAGGAGACCCAAAAACTGTCATAGAAAAACCTAAGAAAGTCTTAATTACAGTATTGGGAAGTAAGATTCTCGATTTAATCGATATGGTCTGTTTTTGTTTCATCCAAACTATCAATATATGTTCTTACATGCTGGTCTGAGAGTAAAGAAAGCGTAGAATGTACCAGTTGCTTCTCTTCCCGCGCAGATGGTAAAAGCCCATCGAGGAAATGGGTGAAAATCTTAGGAATCATGTTATAGGCGATGTGGCTAGCAATCCATCACTATTTTGATTCCTCTCTTCCATCTATACGCTCAAAATCACGCTAAATGTTGCCTTTAGGTCTTGTTACCTTAGGCTCTATTTACCCCGTAAAGGATAAAGACGTGATATGTATGTATGTATGTATGTATCCATAGTGCGGTGTTGCAAAATTTTGTAACCCCTATTTCCACTCTAATTGGTTAATTACTTTATGTTACTAGGGAAATTATCAAGACCGTGAATTTCCAGATGTCCAACAGCGGGGATTTGTCAACCCTGTTCTGAAGACTTGAAGACTTTTAGTCCGTCTTTCATGTTCCCATTACCTATGATCGGTAGAAAGAAAGAAAAGGAAACTGTATGATTCAGAATGATATTAATATCACCGTCCAAGTTTTAGGTTGACCTAGGTATCATATGCAACCGTATAGGTACCGTAAGTCGCGGGTTCATGGTGGATGCAAGCCACTTCCAACCGAGGCAACTGGAGTTCTATGGGCGGTATCTGAAGGCCTATATCCAACAGTGGACGTCACACACCTGATTATGATGAGGATGATAATGATGACAGGTATCATTTAATGATACCATTTGCAATATTTTAACACCAAACTTAAAAATAATGCTTGTATTCGTCGTGTTGTTTCTTTTGACGGTGATAAAAAAAGTCAGCCTATATAATTCTAAGTACCTAGTAAAATAAGTTATGATTGTTCTTGTATGCATGTAAAAAAATATTTTTTGTGAACAATAAATAAGTGGCAAATTTCCATTACATGCAATTCAGTTATGAATTGAGTATGTTGCGTGATCTACAAACTACAATTTCGTGACATCCTTTGATAAGTTAATAAATATTTTGAGTTTCGTATCGAGATACTCGTGTATTTGGAAAGGCTTGTATTTTTCGTCTTATTTTCTTAGGTGATAACTACACTGTATATACTACACAAGGAATAAAGACGTGTTTTATGTGTGTATGTACAGTCAGCGTTATATAGTAAGTAGAAGTCAAGACCTTCATTTACTTGGAAACACCCAAAATGGTCATTAACAGTGACTCAACCAAAGCGGTCAAATTGTTCGGGACATCCATCGTGCACAAATATACTGGAGCACGCACATCGCCAAATACTTAGTAACATTCAAGCCAACATTAGTACCGTAACATCCAAACCGCCACTGGTAGCGTAGTATAGTAGCCAAAGTATCCAAAAGTATGGAACACACTAGAAAACTGAGCTTTATTTTAAATGGTATAAGATTTAATCTCGTGTCAAGTGAAAAATAAATAAACACGTCATAAGATTTAATATGGCCTGACGTGTTTTTGATTCTAGCGAAGCTCATCTCTTGACGTTGACAATCACCGAGAAGAGTACTAACTTGTCAGTGATCGTCTCATCTCTTTCATTTGGAGCCTGACGCCTGGTATAGAAAACAACTAATCATTACAATATATGTTCTTGACTTTGAAGTGTGTAGTTATGTCAATGTTTCCTTTTAAATATCCTGATAATAATGGCCTGAATTTTGCAAATATGATTGATTACAAACATCATAAAAGAGTTTTCATTTAAAAAAGTATTAACTTTTATTTAAAAATATCGAGTTTTTTTTTAAACTATCAGTGCTTTGCTAAATCAACCCTTTATGTGCGCATACCACGTGTTGCGTGGCGTATTGGCCTAGCTATTGTGGGATCTTATCTAACGCCTATAATAAACTAGACGGTCAGGATTTGAACTGCAAGCTAGCTGCAAATCGACTGTGCAGTTTGTTTGCAGTCTACCCGTAGCTCACCTAATTTGTCCACCCAGAAAACCACTGAAATTTCAATACCCAGAAAAAGGAGCTCCGCCCAGGAGCGGAGCTCTGTCAAAAACCAGGTGGCCAAACTGCAGGTGGATCATGGTTACAGACCGAAAAAAATATCTAGAGAGTTTCGTAGTTTAGCACGTCTCTGTTCCCTGTTTCACTGGTCGACGGGCGTATAGTACAGGCGCTATTGCTGCACGACGCTAGCTAAATTCTGTCATTTTTATGCACACGATTTGTGCCTAAATGTATGACGCTTTTCTCCTGGGCCTACTCTATATTATGGACTACTAGTTGTGCCATTAGGAATTTCACTCCACCGTAAGATTGACGGCGGGGTTCCTATTTCTATTCGGTTTGCCCTTCGGGCATTTGAAGATGCCTAATGAACCTAACCTAATTTTACTATCTCTAATGAGACTTTTTATTTTTATAAGCCCGAAATTCCTATTGACACAACCAGTTGTGCATATAGAGTTGGTCCATGCGCTGATATAATTCGCGTCGAGCTGCAATTTTTATTTTTCGCGTGTGGACTAGACACCGCGAGAATCTGCTTTATCCCACTGTTGGTAACGCTACTCAAAACCATCGATGGATGAAGTTCGACTTTTGTGGAAGTAAGTATCAGTAAGTAAAAGTGAGTTCAGATGGATTCAATTTGTTTTGGAGTTGTCATTATTTATTTGTCGTACCTACCTATTGCAAAGTCATCATAATTATCTAACATTATTTTTCCTTTTATGCGATGTACCATGAATTAGTGATATGAATTATGATGACACAACATAAAAAGGCAGGTCGCAACTCCGGAACAAATATCTAACCGAAAACCACCTGTCTAGCTCACCTGGGTGGACCACTGACAATTTTTCTTGCCAATGGTCCACTTCAGTACACCTAGGTGAACCATGGGCACTTTTTGGACCATGACCCATAGTCATATTTGCCCGTGGTTCACCTAGGTGTTCTGAGGTGGAACATCGGCAAGAAAATGTGCCCGTGGTCCACCCAGGTGAACTAGGCAGGTGGCCCACGACCGATGACTATCGAAATCCCTAGCCAAAAAGCAGTCGGACGTAGTCCCTACGCGCTATGCGTTATTATTTAATTTCCTTTATGTGATCCTATACTCCAATGCATTTTGGTGAAAAGAAAGGATCCGAATGGCTAGCACGAATGACTTCGTCTCATTGTTGTAAGCAGGCTGATTCTCAAGTTACCTGTTTACGAAAGCCTATGACGCGAAACGACAATACCTATAGTACAGCGCTACTTGTTTAGATGCCCCAGACGAAACGTTTGTAATGCAATGAATAGGAGTATTAATAAAATGTCAGACGATGGTGATGATGATGTCTCTACGTGTGAGCGAATATCAGATATGAATCGCGGGTTCCTACATACTAAATACTCAAAGAAATTTCAAGATACTAGCAATGACGGCATATGAATTCGCCGCTAGAGGCGCTATTGTAACTTGAGGTATTATAAATAAACGTAAAATTAGTACTACCTACAAGTTGCATATTCCGGCTTTACTTTACATTGTTTCCGAATATTTTCGCAGACATACGACAGGTTTATTAAAATGTTAAAAGAAAAGCTATGAAAAGTAGGAGCCAAACTAAGAAGGCAAATAAAATTACAGCTAATTTAGAGGATAAACGAGACTGTGCAACACTGTGGGTAATAAATAGCTTGCTATTAAAGATAAATTAAAAGAAATCCTGAATAATCTGATATGATATACCTTACTCTACAGTGGCGCCAACTAGTGAGTACAAATACGATAGCCCTCTATCTAACAAAGTACAAAAAAATACTCCCTAATATTCAAAAAGGGTTGAAGGTGGCATTGATTCACATGTTTGCATCTGCTAGACTCATATATAATATTATTCTGTATTTGTAACTAGCCGAGCAGGCAAAAAATATTCCGCCTTAAAGTCAGTTTTTGTCAGAGATGGCGCTGCATACGAAAAATTAAAGAGTTTTTTTTTTGTGCATTTTTCATATTTATGATAAGATATTTGGCTATTCGAGGAAGAGAGAAAGCTAACAAATTAAAAATCATAAAAATCCGTGCAGCCATTCCAAAGTTATAAATGGTTGAAATAATACGATTAAAGTTTTGTACGTATAGATTTGTAAAATTTCTGGTAAAAGTAAAGTTGATATAAAAACGTAAATATAACGTGAAAAATTACGCTAACAGCTTAGCAAGGTGTTGCAATATTTTTCCGCCAGTTGCCGCCTATTTGCATGTGTGTGTAAGACTAGTATCTGTATAGGGCCGTTAGTGACACCAGCGTTTGTGCAGCTATTCTCCGAATTGGTGCATTGTTACCTTCTGAGTGTAGTCTCAAAAAATCGGCCGTATTAAACTGTGTGCGCAAATCAATTGATAATCTATAAGTGTTCTAAGAATTTTCTAAAAACTACAAAAAACACACATCATTGATTACAGCGCCATCTAACGGGACTTCTTCAATGAGCTAACGCGAGCATCCGCCTTAACAAACTCCTTTTACTGCCAAAATGTATAAAATAGCTGGCAGTTGTAAACCTTGTAACAGCAGCGGGTGTGTAATGATTGATATAAAAATATTTAATATATTTTCTATCGATATATCAACATTTGATATAATTTCAAAGGGTATAATCACTCATTGTGTATAATAAACGTTTGGTATAATTTTAAAATATATAAATTTATTTCGTATATTTATCGTTCGGTATAACGCTTATTTCTTATAACGATTATATGGTATAACGCTCATTTTATATACAAATCATAATATATAACAATCAAGAGGTAATGTTGGGGGACGCAGTTCAAACCTAACCTAACCTACTTTATACAAAAATAACGTTATACCATAACTTATACCATAAGTTCATTATAGGAAATAAGCAATATACTTAAAGAATGTTATATTAAATGATATTATATCAAATGATCATTATAAGAAATGATAATTATGTCATATGTAAATATATTAAGTGTTGTTATATGATTTAATAATTATATCAAATGAGCGTTATTGCTACTAATATTATACCAAAAATTTTTATATACATCGTTACGCACCCAACAGCAGCATCTCATTTTTTATAACTGATTCAGTTCCTTACGAACCACGGTAGGAGGTGCTGCTGCCACGAGGTCACTCATCTTCTGTAGTTCTATTCCTATACTTATTAAAAACCAGTTCATCATCAAAAGCCGCTTTCGTAATTAAAGTGCCATTTTTCCAATTCGTGTTTTCTTATTCATACGTTTCATATGATTTGACAAGTTGACAAAAAATATTCATGTCAGCGAATAAGGCTTCCAATGCACGGACAGCAAGTTGGCAAGCCGACAGCCTGCAGTTGTAAGTAGTGTGGCACGTGCATTATTTCCACTGCTTGAAAGAAATCTATTTTATACTAGCTGACCGGGCGAACTTCGTACCGCCTAACAGCCGATTCTTTATTTATTATTATTATTATTTTTATTTTTTTCTCCGTAAGAACCATCCTCGTACTTCAAGGAATATTCTAGGAAAAGAATTAGCGAAATCGGTTCAGCTGCTCTCGAGATTTGCGCTTAGTAACACATTCAGCGATTCATTTTTATATTATAGAAGATTATAATGTTTAGTGTTCTTCCATACTGGTTTCTTTTATGCTGGTCTGGGGCAAAGAAAAACATAATGTACCAGTTGCTTCTCTTCCCGCGCAAACGGTGAAGATCATCGAGGGATAGGGCGAAAATCTTAGGAATCATGTTATAGGCGATGCGGCTAGCAACCCATCACTCCTTCCATTTTCTATACACGTGCACAATCTTGCTAAATGTGGCCTGTAGGTGGATCACCAGAACTCCACTGCCAGATTATTGTATTGTCATCCAAGTTACTCAAGTATGAAAAATTTCAGCTCAATCGCTTTAAAATTGAGTCGCAAGATTCCACCCGGACAAACGTAGTTAAGACGCTTTTAAAAATACGTCTCGGACGCGTTAGCACAAAAAAAAAATACTACCAGGTGCGCATAAGTAGCGCAACCATTTTTTCGACTCAAATGCTCAGATGCCTTATTTTCTAACGCGAGAATGCTAGCTATTACATTCAATTCTTTCTATCCCGGTCCCTCACTAATCGTCAGAGAAGAATGGTGTACTTATGCGACTGTGATTCCGAGTGCATTAGACAATAAGATCTCAGGAATTGATAAGGGCTCGTAACGGTGGGATTCGTGAAGTCACTGAACACGATATTATCCATTTATGTTAGTTTCATTTCAATAGATCCTTTATACGTAAATATCTTTGATTTAAATGCGTCAGAATGGAACGAGAGAACGTTTAAATTCTCAAATGAATTAAGTTATCGATACTAATGTTGTAAATGCGAAAGTGTCTTCACGCTTAAAACGCTGAACATCTTTTTTTTTTTTTTTATATGAATAGGAAAGCAAACGAGCAAGTGGGTCACCTGATGGTAAGTGATCACCACTGCCCATAGACACCCGCAACCCCGGAGGGATCGCAGATGCGTTGCCAACCTAGAGGACTAAGATGAAATGCCTCTTGTGCCCGTAATTTCCCCGGCTGTCTTACTCTCATCTGTCATCTGATAACTAACATATAAAAAGTCGAGTGATGCTCGACATGTTTCGGACTATTTCGTAGTCCTTCTTCCTGGAGCGCTCGCCCCGGCGGCAGCGAAACGAACACTGCGCGTCAGCGCTCTGTTCGCGCGGCTGCTCGACGCAACTGACAGCGGCGCACATCTACCCTCGTTTTCATCGTCATTTTTATTACTGTCAAATGTAGGGCAGCACACAACACTGATCACGTCACTCCGTAAAGGCCGCCGGGGCGAGCGCTTCAGGAAGAAGGACTACGAAATAGTCCGAAACATGTCGAGCATCACTTGACTTTTTATACGTGAGTTATCCGTTTATGTGTAATTATGTTTAAGTCTCACGGTAGTTTCATATTGAAATCTGTCATCTGTGAAAATTTTGAACTGTCTAGCTATCACGGTTCATGAGATACAACCTGGTGACAGAGAGACAAACAGACAGATAGTAGAGTCTTAGTAATAGGGTTCCGTTTGCCCCCTTTGGGTACGGAACCCTAATAAAAACTAACTTTCCTTCAAGCTCCCCGGCAGTATGAAGTCTCATAGTCCTCAGCCATTTTGCTTGTCGGAAATAAAACATTTTCCGTATAGATTTGTTTATTTAAGTCCTTGCCGCGTACGCCACGATAAATACAACCGATTTGTCTACACCGCACGTAGATTCCAAGTTCAAAAGCCCAGTTATACCTGCGTTATTATCAAGTATCATATTATATCACTTTAGAGTCATTGTTCTCGCCAATGCTTGACATAGGTACGTGTTTAGGATTTAAAAGTCCTTTTCCAAAGGGGAAGTATCGACCTTTAGGAAGTACCAACCTTTATCATCATAAGTACCTATGTATGATGCCAATGGAACATCTCGTTTGTCATGAAATATAGAAGTTACCAATTATTTATTCAAATTTTTCTTTCGAATCGAACAAAAAGTGAAGACGTAGTTTCGACCCGTATCTACCACGCTTCGCATTCTGCATACAGTTCCACGCAGCCAAACTTTGCAACCTTATCTTACAAGGCAAAATGTAGTTCAAACCGGCCTTTTTTTATATGATAGAAGGAAAAGAGCTTGCAGTCACCTGAAGAAAAGCAATCACCGCCGCTAATAGACACTCATAACATAGGAGCGGTGTGTTGCAGGCCCTTTAACAGAAGAATAGGATTGTAACCTCCCGTAACTGTTCGCAGAACTGTCTTTACTTTTATATTTGGTCTGTGTCTCAAGTAAAGACTTTATCTCGAGGCAACCTCCATGCAGATTAAGTTTTATTTATTGCTCTCACCTTTTTTGGTCGTGAAGAAGGAGACAACGTGATATTGCTGACACAAAGTTTAAGTAACTGTGACAGGAGTTATATTTTCAAGGATCGACGCCACCATTATTTTTTTATGTAGTTTTTACGATACAACTTTATTTAATAGTGTCATCGTTGAAGTTTAATATCTTTTAAGCCTTTTGCTCTTTGATTCTGCTGGTAGTTTCAAAAAGACATGTAAAAGAGCCCTTGGCGGCCATTTGCAAAAATAAAATTTAGTTTGTTTGATTGTTGCTGACTGATATTATAAGTGGTGAAAAATTGCGATAAATTTTGAATACAAGCACCTACTTATATTAACTAGGTGACTAGTGAACTTAAATATTTGAGCTGCATTTTTGAAACAATTCACCGATTTTTATCACATTCGAATGATTTCAATAAGGTTCTCGGAAACTAGAAATCGTGAACCAAATATTTCTCAACAAATACGCTGTAACAGCCAAAAAGTTTAATATGAAATAAGTAAACTCTGTGGTAAAGTGTACTCAACACAGCACGCACAAATCACGTCTATATCCCTTACGGGATAGACAGCCTAAAGTAACAAGACCTAAAGGTCATTCAGCAAGATTGTAGGCGTATAGGTGGAAAGGTGAATCAAAATAGTGATGGGTCTAAACGCATCGTCTATAACAATACATGATTTCTAAGATTTTCGCCCACTCCCTCGATGGGCTGTGTTTGTACTTACTTAAGTAGTCATAATATTATGATTATGACTCACGTATGAATTAAAGAAACACAAATGCCGGGAGATATTAAGAAAATATAAGTACCTGCCGGTTTAATCTGTAGTTAAATAAGCTAGACTTTTATTGCTAGGTATAAATTTTACGTAAATCTACAGATAAATAATCTAAAATGCTTAGAACGACGAATATTTTTTTGTCTGAAACGTAACTGTTATTTTTATATTTAAATATGATATCAATATGAATTCAGATATAATTTGTTATGAATAGATTTGTTGTATATTTGGACATTAAGATAAAAATAAATATACAGATAATATAGCCGTTTTGTTCCGAATTCGCTACAATTTCAATTCATGTTGTCGTCTTTTTTTATAAATTATCGCGTAATTCGGCGTGCCTCATGTCATAGGCCTCCTCCATTTATTCGAGGGCTTGGTTGAGGGCTGCTTTTAAATTAGGTCCTTTTATTATTTTATAAATTTGTAGGATTTCTTAGCATGTCTCTGATTATTAAAAGTGTTTCTAGCTAATTAACAAAAAAATCGTCAAGGGCTGTTTTTCCATGTCTTTTTTTAAACTACCAGCGCGTTCGGAAAGACTATCATTGCCAAGAAGAATGCGCCGCAAGAAACTTGGCAGAAAGTCATTTTTACAATAATTAAATTCTACTTAACTTATACATTTATAAAAGGGATGTATAGGTTTCCCAAGTTAAGTAGGTACCCTAAATTATATTATTCCATAGTAGAGATGTTTAAAGTCTCTACCGGTAAATACGTTGGTAGTAGTGTAGCAAATTAAACGTTTTTGTTCATAGTAACCTCAGTGAAGTGACGCCTGTTTCAATAGATTGTTATTTAACGGGTTAATATTTATATGCAGAAGCGACCATTTTAATATACACTCATGCCGCAATTTATTCCTTTAGAATCAAGAATATGTATTACGTAATCAAGCTTTCCTAATCAACAAGCCTAGTATTGTCATTTCTACAAATCAATGTCACTTTCTACGAAAAGAAACTTTAAGATGAAAAATGTAATAGGTATAAAATTATAGTTTTCACGATCATCACATTCATGATCGACAGGCACTGTTCGCGCAACACCACGGCAAAAAAACTGACAGGCCGTCGCGGCGAACAATCGCGCCGCACGATACTCAAGTAAAGAAGGAAAACAGTGTAATATTTTGTAACAATAAACGACACAATTTCCATACGTTATTCATTTGTAATATTTACTCAGGCCAGTGCATAAAATTGGCCAGTCACTCGCTAACGTCACATCATTGTGCCCCATATTTTACTCGTAAGATATAATTAGACACAAATTTTGTCTATATTTGTATCTAATTGTTGTAATGATATTAAATTCACGTAGAGAAACAAAAGAAATGCTACTTAATTACATTTTCATAGGTTTGTATTTTACTTAAGTCCATTTAATATGTTTATTTTATTACACATTGGCCCTTATGATGATAACCTCTTAATTACTTACAACAATGTTATAATGACATTAATAACGCTACAGTGTTTTACTCTGACTCGATTACTCAATATGATGGTAGAAAAATGATGAGTTTACAATTGGAATTATGTTACTGTTTGTGACGTCATCAGGTTTAGCATAGCCTGGGCGTATAGGTGGTAGGGGAATTAAAATAGTGTGGGTTGCTAGCCGCATCGCCTATAACATGATTCCGACGACATGCAACTCACGCTTGGTCGTAAAGAACTGCTTCCGTGGGTCAATGCGCCCGCGCTCAACCACTTTCGTTGACGGTCATCCGGTCGCTCGACGGTGATCGTCGGAATTAAGAAGTTCGCCATTTTTGCCATAATCACGCACTTTCACTTACGTAACGTTTATTTTATTTGTGGCTTAAGACGCTTTGCTATCGGAGCGTGAATGAATGTTATCGCTTAAGTTCATATTAGCATGGTTTAATAAACAAGGTCGCAAAACACTGCTGGTCTGGGTACTTCCATGCTGGTTTGGAAGCAAAGAAAAAACATAGAATGTACCAGTTGCTTCTCTTCCCGCGCAAATGGTAAAAACCTATTGAGGGAATGGACGAAAATCATAGGAATCATGTTATAGGCGATGCGGCTAGCAACCCATACCACCATTCCACTTTCCACCTCTACGCCCTCAGTGTCTTGCTAAACGTGGCCTGTAGGTCTTGTTACCTTAAGCTCTGTCTACCCCGTTAGGGATAAAGACGTGATTTGTGTATGTGTATGTATGAAAAACACTTTTAAGATGGGCCTAGACATACTTAGAGACCGTGAGTTCTTAGAACGCTATTCGGGGTTTCGGATACAATTGGCCGATTCGAATATCAAACCCATAAGGGTGAGTGAGATAGCAAGACAAATCCGAGTGGCATTCCCCCCTTATTCATAAACGCTCTATAGGCTTCTGCTAACTTAGCAATCGTTTGTCCTTATCTGTGAAAGGTAAATGTCAAAGTGACAGACAAGGACAAACGATTGCTAAGTTAGCAGAAGCCTACAGAGCGTTTATGAATAAAGGGGTAAGAGCACACGGACTGTACCAACTGTCAACCAAGTTCCCAAAAGGTGGCATTGGTTATTAAAATAACCATTTCAAGCCACTTTTGTCTCGGTCGTGACTGAATACCAACCGTACCGGGATTCGAACCCAGGACCTCTAGCTTCATAGTCAGGGTCACTAAACTACTAGGCTATCCGGTCGTCAAACACAGATCTACAGAGTAAAATGGGTTTTCCAACAAAAGGACTTTAAGGCGACGACCAAACGTTTCGTCATCTTGTTCACTCTTTAGGTGTGATGGTAGATGTTCATAGAACCGGGGGTACTGTACAATTGTCGTATGTCTTTTGCTACTGAGCGTCTAAAGATGTATCCTTACTGACTGGCTCACTACTATGCTCCCTCGCCCTTGTGTAATGCCTAAGTTCTCGTGTATCATTTGAATTTCAATCGTAATTATGCGTCTATTCTTTCCAAGTGCTATTGTCAAACAGATGTAAGTAACTGAAGTTTTGCAAGAACACATTCAATTGAATGCAAGTTCACTTTTCTTTGTAAGTGATCCACCTTGATCGTTGCTAAACAAGTAGGTGTGTCAAGGTTACGTGTAATTTCTAGAGCGAGTCAATTGCCAAAATAAATGTTAATCAGTTCTAATGGTCCTCTTAACACACCGGATGTTTCAATACACACATACACATAAACAAATTACGTCTTTATCCCTTACGGGGTAGACAGAACCTAAGGTAACAAGAGCTACAGGCCACGTTTAGCAAGATTGTGAGCGTACAGGTGGAGTGATGGGTTGCTAGCCGCATTGCCTATGACATGATCCCTATGATTTTCGCCCATTCTCTCGATGGGCTTTTACCATCTGCGCGGGAAGAGAAGCAACTGGTACATTCTATGTTTTTTCTTTGCTCCCAGACCAGCATGGATGTTTCAAGTCAGCGGATTACATAATAACATTAAATTCAAAATTTTTAAAACCCTCCACACATTTGTCAAGTAATCGTACGTAAATAAACAATGTTTTGCCAAAAATGCCATCATTTTGGATAAAAGCTGATATTCTGGTGACGGCTGGACCAATTTTTACCAAACATGGCTAAGAACCACCGCAAGGAAACTGGCTTTTGAATGAAAGAAACCGCATCGAAATCGGTCCATCGACTTGAGAGCTATGATGCCACAGACAGACATACACACAGAGACCCCTATTTTGCGTAGGGACTTCTGCCAATAGACAAAAAGACCATCCTAACTAGTAAAGAAAGTCGTGGGAGCGTAGTGGTTTGACCCATGACCTCACAAGCAGAGGTTCGTTCGAACCTGGGCTCGTACCTCTGAGTTTTTCGAGATTTATGTATGAAATCTCATTCGAAATTTGTCTTGAGCTTTTCGGTGAAAAAACTTTGTAAAGAACCCTGCGTTCACCTGCTGGGAAATTCAGTGTTGTGTGGACTAGTGTGAAGTTCCCAATCCGCGGAGGCTCGTACCTCTAAGTTTTTCGAGATTTATGTGCGAAACTCATTTGAAATTTATCTTTAGCTTCTCGGTGAAAAAACGTTGTAAAGAACCCTGCGTTCACCTGCTGGAAAATTCAGTGGAACTAGTGTGAAGTTCCCAATCCGCGGAGGGCCCGCGTGAGCTCTCTCCTTTGTTGCGTTCTTTGGAACATAGTAATGTCATCATTCTAACATCAACATGCCAAATAACTCCTTTTAAACCGAAGGTTAACATTAGCCTTAGAAAGGCTCGTATGAAGTATGTGATACCAATTCTGTGAGGCAACTATTCGCGAAACCTAAATGTCATGACATTATTGTGTGCTAATTTAATCTTATTGAAGGTTGTAAGTCTTGATGAATCATTGTTGTTTACTGTATTGAAATTTCTAATGATGAGTCAATAATTCACATAACTATTTACAAGGCCGCAGAGTAACGGGCTGATAGAGCTTCCATTGATTGAATTAATCCCAAACTTTTCTTGGGTACAACTACGTATGTCTAACTCTATAATATACAATACAATAACTCTTTATTGAACACCACATATAACAACCAAAACAGAAAAAAGGTACACAGAGCGATCTCTACCAAGCAACCATAAAGGACTGGAGAAAACAACAGATCTGAGCAGGTGGTGCAATTTAGAATATAATATTAATGTACTAAGTAGTGAACATACATAATACATTATACATGAAACACACATTTATAATTAATGGAGATATAAATAGACACATACACACATACCTAAAAAAGCCAGCTACAAGATTCATGCACAAGATGACAGATAACCTAACCGGATAAATAAAGAGATGTACAAAAGGTGAACCTTAAAGGGATCACTTCCAGTTAAACTTCGAACTGACAAACAGAAACAAGAGTAGAGAGTCGACAGACTAAAAAGACATATAGGTTCAATAAAATTTAACTTTCATCTTGCAAAAGTCTTCCGCTGACGCGATCCGAACCAGGAACTCTATTATGCTCTATGCTTAACAGTCAGATTCGCTAAGTACTAAGACCACTTTGAGCGTTTCCCAAAAAAAATCTACACAATCAACTTTTCCAAAATTTAACAATTTTGGGTTTCTCTTACTCAGAATTGTTTACCCTATCGATCCTTATACAAGAAAAAATGTGTCCCAAAATTACCATTCCAGTACGTCACATTTATATTCGTCGTTTCTTTTTAAATACGTATGGAACGTGACGTACAGGAGAAAAAATTCCACAGTAAAATCATCAAAACTCGTGTTTTCTTGTATTAGAATCGACAGGATAAACCATTCTTAGTAAGAAAAACCCAAAATAGTTAAATTCTGGAATTTTTTTTTTGGAAAACGCTCACTTACTTCTTGCGTCTCTAAACAATTCAGTGTAATACAATGACTTAAATACGCATAATAAGCAATACAGAGCAACATACTTCAACATAAATAATTTCACCATAAAGCTTAATTTGGTTTATGCGTGGATGGACTTTTTATATTAAAACTGCACCTGATGGTAAGTGATCACCACCGCCCACGGACAACTACAGCATCAATGAAAATGATTAGAAAGCCAATACTTCAGAACGTTTAAGTCTTATCAAGTCGGAATACAAAAATGACTACTTTCAGAGTATATAAATGTCTAAGTCTTGTCAAGTCGGAATATAAAAATAACTACTTTCTTTGCATAGGTCCAGGATTATAATAATACATATACGGAACGTATTCATCCCCTTTCCATGTGTCCATGCCTCCGTTTTACGGCATTTCGACTAACAATCAACAAACAAGCTGAATTCAAAAACAGACGGTTATCTATAAAATAAAATAAAAATCTGTGCCTTTTTTTCTCTAAGTCCAACTTAAGACTAAGTCATCGGCGCCTTAAAGGTGACTTCCACGACCCGATCTGACGAGCGCGGACCGTGGGAAGGTCACGTGGAATTGTCCGATGTTTCAAACCCGCGGCGAGTCGGTTAATTTGCAACTTTAACTTTCGATCGGATTATTGCAACGTCCACTAAATATGGTTTAAACAATTAGCAAGGTTGTAATCGCTCACAATCAATGCTTAAACCCAAAACCATTGACCATGAGAAGCGTAGATCTAGATTTGTAGATCAGGGGAAGCTGGCCTAAAGATCCGTAACAGACCGAGTCCCTTCTGTGTAAGCTTTTCATAATAATGTTTGGTCAATATCACCGAAAAGGAAGCTAAATGTACTTAAAACCTTTTTGTAAATTAAAAAAGTTTCGAATTTAGTTAATGACGTTCATCGAAACAATCTGTCGTTGCTTAATGCATGGTGACCCAATTCTCTCACATTACCCAGAGCATATTATTACTGGCCATTTAAAATTTCGAGAATCGTTCTGACTGACGGTATTTTGCTGTAATTCGACTTTTAAAAGCGTGATGTCATTAAAAATTCGACGTGCGTTTTGTGGCCAGTGTGTGAATTTTATTGTTATTTTGTTTATGGAACGACGAAAATTTAAAAAGAAAATGCACTTAATCTAATCTCCAATTCAGTGTTATATCGATCTTGACCTGTTTCAATAAAGTAACGAACGAATTTACAACTTTTTTAAATATTGGCTTTTGGCTTTTTGATCATGCCCTAATTATACTTAATTGCACTTATACAATATTCATAAAAGGTAAGTATTCAAATGTGGAAATACGTAAGGAGCGATTAACTGGGTTATTCTAAAATAATACAGATAACTCTTTAAACAAAAATGAAAAATTTAGAATCTTTAGAAATTAAACAAACAGGCATAATAAAAAATTAAATAAAAATGACGGTCTTTAAGTTTATATCACAGCTATTAATCAAATTCTAGTTTTGCTAATTATAAATTTTCACTGACGTCATAACACATGTTTGAAAGTTGTTTGGGATTAATGTTATGATGTTCTTTCTTATTAATTACTCGAAAAATAGCAACCCATCGCGATTTTCGCCACATCTTCCCTTGACATGATGAAGATCGCCATACGGAATGGGGCTGCTTGCACAATAATTAAATCGCTCAAACTCCAACTCATGCGCCAGTAGGGTCATCGAAAATGAAAAGTTAACGCACGTGTGCAAGGTTTCCTTTAAAAGTAAACATTAATATCTACCGGAAATATTTTAATGGAGATAGGCCAAGGATTGCCTCGACAATCAATATTGTATGGTCAGTTTGACTAAACAGCCCTGAAAATATTTTTCTGGATGTTTAATTATAGTTGATAAATGTTTCTATACGAGAAGCAACTGGTACATTCTATGTTTTTCTTTGCTCCCAGACCAGCATGGAAGTAATAATAATGTAGCTACTTAAATAAAATACATACATACATATATCACGTCTTTATCCCTTACGAGGTAGACAGAGCCTAAGGTAACAAAACCTTAAGGCCACGTTTAGCATGATTGTGGGCGTATAGGTGGAAAGGGGAATCAAAATAGTGATGGGTTGCTGGCCGCATCGCCTATTAGACGATTCCTAAGATTTTTGCTCTAAATAAATAAATTTAAATAAAAAATGGTAGGTAAATCACCCTCTTCGTGATCCCGCGATGTATGCCTAATTCCTCTTCCTATTTGTGGACGACATACCTAAACAACGTTTCGCCTGTAATCCTAAAAACACTTTTTTTCTGCCAC
Source organism: Pandemis corylana (assembly GCA_949127965.1). Lineage (NCBI taxonomy): Eukaryota > Metazoa > Arthropoda > Insecta > Lepidoptera > Tortricidae > Pandemis > Pandemis corylana. Next base: position 2,998,582 of record OX421859.1, on the reverse strand, counting down.
TTTAATTTATTAAAAAAATAAAGACATAAACAAGCAACCCTAGCAACATTGCACCAAAGTCAGCAATTAACGTATTTCGTACATAGAAGCAATTCCAACATCACAAACAAAGGTTACTCACATGGAGTTGAATGACCGAGATCGTCTTTTATTTATTATTCAGCAACAACAATTGATTACATCATATAACCACGTTGCGTATCACTATGTTCACGTTTAGTTCTGGCCTCAGGTAGGCCCAGGGTTCGTACTTGCCCATTACCTACCTGCATTGCACGGTCTCATTGTCTAAGGGACGACGGGTCCAGCGTACGGGCCTTCCCCTTCTTGGCGCGGTCCTGGCGAAAGCCTGGGCCACCGAGGGGTTTGTGGTGAAACCCTAGTGGCATACCACTGCGTCCCCATCACACCGGATTAAAACAACGCCTCAGAGTTTTTAGGTTGGGTATACACCTTCGGGGGGGAGTCCCACATAACCCTCTAGGCTTTCCCGTGCCTAGAGCATCCATAAAGATTTCCTCTCCGTTTAAAAATAAAATAAAAAAGAGCTCCTACTTGCCTCACTTACATTGAAATAGTAGTCCAGTTATCTAAAAGCAAGGGGATCAGCCTTTGAAAGCACATTTCTTGGAAGTACTATTCGGAACTGGTTAAAATCTGTGTAAATGTGTGTAATTAATAATAGACAGAGTTATTTATTAAGGAGGTCCGTAATCATGAAAATCACCGTCGGTTGCGGTCACCAGTTACTCTTCGCAGATGGTAAAAGCCCCTTGTAGCAATGGGCGAAAATCTTAGGAATCATGTTACAGCCGATGTGGCTAGCAGCCCATCACTATTTGGATTGCCCTCTCCACCTTTACGCCTACAATCATGCTAAACGTGGTATTTAGTTCTTGTTATGCTAGGCTCTTGTCTGTAAAACTTTATGTAGCCTTTAGCAAAACGTGTTAAATCACATCGAATGATCTTCCAATACAATATCCCACGCTTCATGAATTATCACCCTAACAATAGCACAAAATACATGAATAATTTATCCATAATTGATATTCAGCCACGACAATCAAGCTATTTTCAAATAATTTATCGTCATTTAAAAGTGACTTGTTCTATATTTAACCTGTGAACGGCATAATTATCTTAATCAAATATTAGGGGTTATTTTCTTACTTTTCCTGTAGGTATTTAACCTGTAAATAGCATGTTATTTAAGGCAGCGAATTTTAGGGGTTATTTTTAGCCTCGTAATGATTTTAAATATAGTGGCTTTGTCATACAAAGTATCATAATCGAATGAACAAGAAGAAGAAAAACAAGAGATTGGGTTAGTAAAGAATTGAACGCTTGCTTAGTTTAAATATTTCATTAACATTTAACACAAGCGTTTAATTTTAGAAATATTAATTTTGTGAGTTTGTTGGTTTGTTCGTGGTACAATCCCAGGAAGACGGCAGTATGATTTTATAACCTTTTCCACTGGTCTTCGATAAAATGTTTTTAGTCACATCTCGAGATATTTAACTCAGTAGTTCATTTCATTTACATTTTAATTGACGTCTTTGAGAGCTGTTAAATCTTGTTAAGTACCACAAACTCTGTACAAACAAAGTCGTAATTAAAACCTGATATAACCATAAATAATTAAACTTAGATCATAATTACAATACACACGTTTCATCAAAAAAAAAATACTTGATATTTAAAAAGCGCATGCGATTTGCTCCGCTTCATTTAATACACAAAGGAATAAAGGAGCGACCACATCGCTGCGTATTCGCAGTGACGTGTCGTAGGCGTCACGTTTTCTCGTACATTTTGTTGCGTAAACGCACCGTCAACTTTTACGCACCGGTATGGTTGCACCTTAAAAGCAGATAATTCGCACTGTAACCTCAAAATATCAACTTGAAACACGCAATAACCGTAAATAAATAATTGGAACCTCAAATTCAAATTATGACTGAATAAACAATTGAGGCTAAGTATTGTGTGCTCAATGTACTGGAATCCATTGTTTCACTGTATCAAAGATGAATTAATTAGTTATTATCTTGGTTCGTGGTTTAGTAATGGTGTTAATTAGTTGACTCTATTAAACTGGAAATTATTGACATGAAACGTTTGTAGAATAAGTATAACATCTGTAAAACGGCTTGCGTCTTTGTCTGCGGAGAATCTCGCTATTCCGCGGAAACTATGCGATTTTCCGCGATAAATAATTTGGCCAAAAACAACTCCGTATAAAACGGAATCTGGTAAATACAGCAGCGTGAAAAATCTAGAAATTGGACCCCATCTCTGACGGGAAAAAGTTGCCTATGTTTTTATCTAAGGTACCAGCTATCTCCGTTCCAAATTAGACCCCAATTCGTAAAGTCCTTTCAGTGTGAAGAAGGAAAAAATATAATACACTCACCCACAGACTTTCGCATTTATGATTCTAGCTGTTGCTTGCTACTCCGTCTGCAAAGAACTATGCGATTTTTTGAGATAAAAGTAGCATATGTTCCAAATTTTATCCAAATCCGTCCAGTCCTCTCAGAGTGGAGAAGGAACAAACATTCACACTCACATCGTCACAAGCTTTCGCATTTATGGTATTAGTAGGATTTTTTAATTGTTGATGTATATTTTTTTCAGCTGACGATTTCAATATAATCTCTTTGACGTTTATTTTTAAATACTAAACTAAAACTAATCTTAAAATAAAATAATTAAAAAGGAGGGGGGCCCGTGGCATAGTTCCAAGGAAGCTGCCAGCTCTGCGGTCACCCGTAACGTCTATTAGCCTCTTCGAAATATCTTTGAAGAGGCTAATAGTGCTAGGACCCTACGGACCAAATGTCTCAACATCGAAAGGGACAAAGTTGTATTCGGTTTTCAAATGACGATTTAATTTTATATTGAATGATCAAAAAACATAAACATTAGTTCTATCCCTTCGCACCCCGTTTTACGGTAAAGTATTACAATGGCGAGGCGTAAATTCGCTAAACGCTCTAACTATCGTTACATGTGAAACAAGCATGGAATAGGATAAACCATCTCTCCCATGCATTTTCACACATCGTTGAGCTCCCATTGAAATGGCACCTACATTTACCTATTATACAATAGTCATTGTGCATTACATTGGATATTAGCCCATGGATGCGCATGGCATTGTTCCCGAGATCTAGTGCGTGAAAAGTGGCGATTTTTCAATGGTTAAGTGGGTGAATTTGATATGGATGCCGTGTGTTGCTAAAAGAGTAAACTCGTTGTTTTTCTGTGTATTAGGCTTGCGTTTGACCACGATCACGCGTAAGTATGCGAAGTTGTGGTTTTGAACACACGCACACACAAATAACGTCTATATCCCTTACGGTTGTGACAGAGGCCTATAGGTGGAAAGGGAAATCAAAATAGTGATGGGGCTCTAGCCGCATCGCCTATAACATGATTCCTAAGATCCCATTCCCTCGATGGGCTTTGCCATCTGCGCGGGCAGAGAAGCAACTTGTAATGTAATTTATTTGGTCCCAGAAAAATATGATTACTCAATTAAAACTAATCTTAAAATAAAATAATTAAAGGAGGGGCCCCCGTGGCATAGTACCACAGGCGCTGGCAGCATTCCCCCTTTGGACAGCGATACACGCTGTCCAAGGAAGCTGCCAGCTGTGCGGTCACCCGTAGCGTCTATTAGCCTCTTCGAAATTATCTTTGAAGAGGCTAATAGCGATAGGACCCCACGGACCAAAAGTCTGAACAAAGAAAGGGATAACGTTATATTCGGTGCTGAGACCCCTATATTTATTTATCTTGCTTCCTCTACTCGTGGTTCCGCGAAGGTGAGACAAGGCTAGCGTGTCTACGCACGTTTCATCCCACACCAGCACACGTCCCACACTCCACGGAATCATAGGCATAACGTCTGGTCTCTTGCCGTCGTCCCTAGCGATACCCGTTGGTTCCAACAAGGCAGAGACATTGGCGTACCTCAACTTACTTTTAACCATTTTTTCCTTGTTTCAGATTGGTCCAGACACCTCACATACGAAGAAATATACAATGACACAAACTACGCCCAAATACAGCACACTCCGAGGCCATACAATTTGCCAAACACGTACACACCATACGAGTACACCATAAACTATACCAATGCTTTTAGTTCTAGTGATAGAGATACGTATTTAGATGATGCCAAAGAAAATGAATTAGAGTATGAAGAATTCGATTATAAGGGAATAAATAAAGTTAATAATAAAGAACAGCTGCTGGTTGGGTTTGCTCATGACCCGTTTAGGTATTCTGTGCCTGAAGCTGATTACCTCAAAGGAGTGAGGTATGTATGACTCAGAAATACTGGTGAGATTATTTGAGATGGACAATACGAGTGATTAAAAAGAAGTTTGTCTATGCAGACGTGTTCCGCACGATTTATGAGGGATCTACCTCTGCCGTATTGCTTGTTTTCTAATTTTGGTCTTCAAAATCACAAAAATTACGAATTTAGATGCTAAATCCAGACATTTATAACATTATTTTAAGGAATGGAATAAACAATAGGCATAGCCAAAGTCTTTCTTATTGTCCGAAAAAAAAATCGAAGTCGACAAATTCTTTATTCAAATACCTACTTTTTGAAAGACACGGTGACCAAAAATAATGAGCAAGACACATCTATACATATAAAATTCAAAGTCCTGACTGACTGACTGACTGACTGACTGACTGACTTAACTATATATCAACGCACAGCCCAAACCACTGGACTTAGAGACTTGAAATTTTGCACATAGATACCTTATACAATGTAGGCATCCACTAAGGAAGGATTTTTGGAAATTCCCACGGGATAAGGAAAAAACGGGAATTATATATTCGACTCCGAGTGACGCTATTTCAGTAACTATAATAACTAGACTCTTCAAATTTGATACAAAAGTAGGTGATTACAAAACGAAGAAACTAATTTCAGCATATTTGGAAATTCCCACGGGATAAGGAAAAAAACGGGATTTATATATTCAGTTAAACGAAATCCTATTATAATATATATAGCTGAATACCCACTCACTGACTCACTCACTGACTGACTCACCCCAGAGTTGTTTGGAAGAACTGGTAAGAGGTGGGGTTTTACTCTATACATCTTCGTATCAAAAATGCTTGCCCGACCACCAGAAAAATACGAAATCGACCTGAACGTGGAAACTGACTTGACACATGGGGCGGTTCTCCGCAACGGCTCGACCTATCGAGTTTGCCCGAAACTAAAAATGCTTAGAACAGCCAGCCAATGGGTAAGCCGGTCAAAATTTTTTCAAAATGGCGAAAACAAGATGGCCGCCATACAAAATTGAAACGCCAATATCTCAGAAGCCAGTTGAGATAGACGGGTGGTGCTCGACCAAATGTCATTCAGAGTTGAAGGGGAAATCTGACTATGCAATTTTTTTTCCAAGATGGCGGATTCAAAATGGCGGCCAAATTTTTTTTTGCTCCGATCCGATTGGAATTTTGCATCCGGGGCTCTTCTAGGCCACAAATTCCAACCGCATACTTTATTTTTCGATTCCGCCATTTTCCAAGATGGCCGCCATACAAAGTAATTTCTGTATCTTTGACCTGTTGTTTTGAAGAGCCCATAAAAGGTGGGGTTCGATTCTATACACTATCGCTTCAGAAATTTAATGATAAGTACCATTAAATTGAAAAATTTACCTGAACGTAGAAACTGACTTGACACATGGGGCAGCTCTCCGCGATGACTTGCCCTATCGAGTTTGCCCGAAACAAAAGTCGCTCAGAACAGCCAGCCAATAGGTGAACAGGTATTTTTTTTTCAAAATTGCAAAAACAAGATGGCCGCCATACAAAATTGAAACGCAAATATCTCAGAGGCCAGTCGCAATAGGTGAATGGTGCTCTTATAAATGTTGTTCAAAGTGAGAGAGGTAATCTGATGAGCTAATTTTTTTTCCAAGATGGCGGATACAAAATGGCGGCAAAATTTTTTTTTACTCCGATCCGATTGAAATTTTGCATCCGGGGCTCTTCGAGGCAACAAATTCAAACGCTGTACTTAATTTTTCGATTCCACCATTTTCCAAGATGGCCGCCATACAAAGTAATGTCAGACTCATAGATTCACTTGTGTTGTATAGCAGCTTTTAGAAATAGGGTCCGATTTTATACACTATCGCATAAGAAGTTTTATCACAAGTATAAAAAAAATGCAAAACTGTTCTGAACGTGGAAACTGACCTGACACATGGGCCAGTTCTCCGCAACGACTTGCCCCATCGAGTTTGCCCGGAACTAAAGTCGCTCAGAACAGCCAGCCTATGGGTGAACCGGTATTTTTTTTTCAAAATGGCGAAAACAAGATGGCCGCCATACAAAATTGAAACGCGAATATCTCAGAGGCCAGTCGAGATGGATGGGTTGTGCTCGACTAAGTGACATACAGGGTGGTAGGTTACCTTCCGCGGTCCCCGTGGGGGCCGCGGCCCCCACGCGAAATACTTTTTCCAAGATGGTGGTTTCAAAATGAAGGCCAAAGAATGTAGTAAAAAACGTTAGAAATATTTGAAAAAAATACAGGCTGGTAGGTTACCCTCCGCGGTCCCCGCGGGGGCCGCGGCCCCCACGCGAAATACTTTTTCCAAGGTAGTGGTTTCAAAATGACGGCCAAAGAATGTAGTAATATTTGAAAATACAACAGGCTGGCAGGGTACCCTCCGCGGGTCCCGTGGGGCCCACGGCCCCCATACGAAGTACTTTTTCCAAGATAGTGGTTTCAAAATGACGGCTATAGAATGTAGTAATATTTGAAAATACAACAGGCTGGCAGGGTACCCTCCGCGGGTCCCGTGGGGCCCGCGGCCCCCATGCGAAATGCTTTTTCTAAGATGGCAGCCATAGAATATAGTAAAAAAGGCTAGAAATATTTGAAAAAACAGCAGGCTGGCAGGGTACCCTCCGCGGGTCCCGTGGGGCCCGCGGCCCGCATGCGAATTGCTTTTCCCGAGAGGGCAGCCAAAGAATAAAGTAAAAATAGGTTTGAAATATTTGAAAAACAACAGGATGGCAGGGTACCCTTCGCGGCCGCCACGCGAAATACTTTTTCCAAGATGGCGGATACAAAATGGCGGCCAAATATGATAGTAAAAAATGTTAGAAATATTTGAGAAAAAAACTGGGTGGCAGGGTATCCTCCGCGGCCCCCACGCAGAATACTTTATCCATGGTGCCAGTTTCAAAAAGGCGGCCAAACTATATAGTAAAAAAAAAGGTTAGGATTATTAAAACAAAACAGGGTGGCAGGGACCTCCGCGGGGCCCTTGGGGCCCGCGGCCCCCACGCGAAATACTAGTCTATATATATATAATTCAAAGGTGACTGACTGACTGACTGACATAGTGATCTATCAACGCACAGCCCAAACCACTGGACGGATCGGGCTGAAATTTGGCATGCAGGTAGATCTTATGACGTAGGCATCCGCTAAGAAAGGATTTTTGGAAATTCCCACGGGATAAGGAAAAAACGGGAATTATATATTCGATTCCGAGTGACGCTATCTCAGTAACTATAAAAAGTAGACTCTTCAAATTTGATACAAAAGTAGGTGATTACAAAACTAAGAAACTCATTTCAGGATTTTTGGAAATTCCCACGGGATAAGGAAAAAAACAGGATTTATATATTCAGTTTAACGAAATCCTATGAACTATAATTACTAGACTCTTAAAATTTGGCATAGAAGTAGGTGATTATAATAGTAAAATAATGTTTTAATGCTTTTTGGAAATTCCCACGGGATAAAAACGGGATTTATGTATTCAGTTCTACGGGATCGATTTTTCGTTTTACTGGTCGTATAAAATTGAAATTTGGCCTTCAATTTCCCTTGGGGAGTGTAGGGGAGCGCTACAAAAGGATTTCCCGAAACTCCTACGGGAACGGGAAAACCGGGACTTTTCGTTTTCTGGTTGCAGATAGCTGAAATTCGGCATGTATGTTGCTTCGGGAGTGTAGAGGATCATTAAGAGAGTACCTACTTTCCAAAATTCCCATGGGAACGGGAAAAAAACAGGATTTTACGTTTTACTGGTCGTAGAAAGCTGAAATTTGGCAAGTGGGTTCCTTGGGGAGTGTAGGGGAGCATTATTAGATAATTTCCCAAAATTCTTCTTCTTCGTTCCCGTAAGAATTTCGGGAAATGCTTTATTTGGCGAAATTCTTACGGAAACGGGAAAAACGAAAAGCGGGGGAAAGTTGAAATTTGTCATGTAGGTTTATTCGGGAGTGTAGGGGAACACTAAGAAAGGATTTTCCGAAACGCCCACAGGGACGGGAAAAAACCGGATTTTACGTTTCCAGACGAAACAGCGAAAGAAAGAGACTTAACATTTATAACGTGTGTTTCTTTAAAGGCTTTAAGTGTACTCCGAAAAAACTCCCCAAAATTTCCACGGGAACGGGAAAAAACTTATTTTTTCATTTTACAACTTAGCGCGTACGAAGTCGCGGGCAAAAGCTATTTAGGATGTATTTTAGGACAGCCCTATAGGTTAGGTTAGGTTTGTTTTATAAAAATCCTGCAATATTTACAGTTTCAGAAAAATTAAGGCAGCGGGGCAATGCGGGGGCTGGCTTGCATGCTTGCTTGAGTCCTTGCTTTGCATGCTTGCTTGCATGGGTGCTTACTTGCATACATGCTTGCTTGCACGCATGCTTGCATGCTTGCTTGCATGGGTGCTTACTTGCATGCATGCTTGCTTGCACACTTGCTTGCATGCTTACTTGCTTGCATGCTTGCTTGCACACTTGCTTGCATGCTTGCTTGCCTGCTTGCATGCCTGCTTGCATGCATGCTTGCATGCTTGCTTGCATGGGTGCTTACTTGCATGCATGCTTGCTTGCCTGCTTGCATGCCTGCTTGCATGGCTGCTTGCATACTTACATGCTTGCATGCCTGTTTGCATGCCTGCTTGCATGCCTGCTTGCATACTTACATGCTTGAAGGCTTGCATGCCTGCTTGCATACTTGCATGCATGCTTGAAAGCTTGCAGGTTTGGTTGCTCGCTTGCTTAATTGCTAGCTTCTTTGAAATGCTCATGGTTCACGCGTGCGAAGCCGCGGGCAAAAGCTAGTCTTAACATAAAAACACGGTCACTCGAGTATTTGTAGGCGAAGTATGCTCGACATATTTTTGACCGATTCGTTGTTAGTACAGATAGGTTACTCATGAAACTCATCCCGTTCATTACTTTAATTGTTCATCATATTGTCTGCATACCAACCAGGTACTTGCAACCATAAATGTCTGCATAAAAAATGCTATAAATCGCGTATCATTAAATGGATGCGACATAACTTCTGCAATTTACGACATTATCATACCTATATAAAACCGGCCAAGAGCGAGTCGGACTTGCGGATCGAGGATTCCGTACAAATTTGGCAAGTGAATAAAATCCAGTATTAGCTCAGTGCTCCTAATCAAAATGTAAACAACGTGGGGTAATTTTATACTGTTGTTTTACCATATATAGATTTTACATTTAAGTACCTATTCCATTAGTTAGTGCAATAAGAGCTACCTTCATGCCAGATTTCAAAATTCTAGGACAATGGGGTATCGTTTCTTTGCTCACCAGTTTGCGCCACTGTTGACTGAGGTCCAGAGGTATAGCTGTCAAAGGCGACTTTATAAGATCGGCGTCGAAACAAAGTCTTAAATCTTGAATCTCATTAAGTTGATTAATTATAAATAACTATCATCATAATCGAATAGCTATGCCGCTATGTGCTGTTCCGTTTTGTTCGGAAAAAAATCCGCTTTCAAAGCGTTCACATTCATCGCCAAATAATCCATATTTGCGATAATTTCACGAAGGTGATCACTTTTCAACAGGTAAATGAAAGAAATTATAATTTATGTCACGAAGCCCGCCAAAACCAGTGAAAAGTGAATGTTATTGGACCTCACGCGACACTAGCGCCTCTAGTGGCAAATTCACACGCGATAGCCCCCATTGGTAGAGCCCCATAGGTGGATTATGGAACACTTTTTCTAACAAGTATCTTTTGATTGGGTAGAAGTCTACGCAACTTCAAGTAAAGTTGGTCGATTTTTATTCACAGCTCCTAGAGAGCCCAGATTTCAGTATCACTGCATATTGTAAAACAAAGTCATTTTCCGCTGTCTGTCTGTCCCAATGTATGCTTATATTTTTAAAACTACGCAACGGATTTTCATGCGTTTTTTTTAATGTGCGTTTTCCAAAAGAAAGTCCACATCGTTTTTTCCACAATTTAACTATTTTGGGTTTTTCTTACTTAGAATCGTTTACCCTATCGATCCTTATACAAGAAAAAATGTGACCCAAAATGTCCATTTCAGTACGTCACTTTTGTTATATAGTTATGTATGGAACGTGATGAACAGGAAAAAATATACATAGTAAAATCTAGGACACATGTTTTAGACATAGACATAGACATAACTTTATTCGACATCAAAAAATACACAGACTCTTAAACTAATACAAAAACATACTGAGTTGATGATGCCGAAAAGGTATTCGACTCAGCATTATGCTGCAGTAGGTGCCTACTACAGCGCTGATTTTCAGCCAAACCCCTCACATCTTTGCATCAAACGCGTTGGACCGGAATCAGCACAAATAAGTTTGTGTAGGAAAAGTGTGTAAATAAATAAAATAAATAAATAATAAAATACATAGATTTATCAAAAACTGCAATATCTGTTTTTAAAATTGAGGTAGCCGCATCAGAGGTAAGAAGAAGCAGCCTTCCCGCCTGCTGGCAGTGCTTGTTGCAAATTAATTAGATGTTTACTTAGTTTAAACTTAAAATTACTAATAGTGATCAATTTTTTGAATGGCGGAGGCAAATTATTCCAACACTTCGTTGCAGTGTATTTAAAACTACCCCTAAAAGCGGCAGTCCGGTGATACGGAACAGCTAGTTCATTGCTAACCTCTCGGAGCCCATGTGTGCTGGATCTGCTTTTACGCCAGCTTAATTTTTGGAACAGGTATTCAGGTATTCCTTTTTTTATAATACCAAAAAGCAATGAGGATAGGTGAAGTTCTCTCCGATATGCCATCTTCAAAACGCCAGCAGAGTTTAAATATGGCGTCACATGCGTACGCGCGGGAATTTTAAAACAAAAACGAGCACAGGCATTTTGGACTCTCTGCACTATACGATCTGTGCGGGAGAGCAACCGAGGACCGTACACTACATCTGCATAACCTAATTTTGAGAGTATCAGAGCATCGCACAATCTAATACGTAATTCAACGCTGAGGAAATCGCGAATGCGATACAACACTTTGAGTCTGTAAAAACAGGTCTTAACGACCTCAGCTATATGACCTTCGAAGCGCAGCGACTCATCCATCAAAACTCCCAGATTACGCACTTCTGAAACTCTCTCCACTTGGTCTCCCGAGATCAATACGACTGGGTTGTGGTCAGTTATTCGATTTACTTGCTTAATAGAACCAAATACCATGACCTTCGACTTACCCGGATTTAGAACTAGGCAGTTTGACTCAGACCAAGTTGTGATGCGCTCTAAATCTTCGTTTATTTTAGCCACGGCCGATTCGGTGCTGTTAGGATGAAAAGAGAGGTAAATTTGGATATCATCCGCATAAAGATGGTACTTACAATTTTGCACTACATTACAAACGTCTGCAGTATATAATATAAAAAGAAGAGGTCCCAAAATCGAACCCTGCGGCACCCCCCTTGTCACAGCAGACGGGCTAGATCGCACACAGGAACCATTTGCGATATGGAGATTTACCACTTGAGTACGCCCACTGAGGTAACTTGAAAACCATTCAATTGCCTCCGGCTCAAATCCATAATATTTCATTTTGGACATTAAAAGCCGTATGTTAATAGCATCAAATGCGCGTGAAAAATCGAGAAATGTCATAATTGTACCCTCACCGTTATCCTGTGCAGATAACACATTGTCAATGACATCGATAAGGGCCGTCGCAGTACTACGCGAATTGCGAAAACCAGACTGCAGTGCTGGTAGTATATTATTTTTTTCAAGAAATGCAGACAGCTGCATACAGACCACGCGCTCGAGAATCTTCGATAAGCAAGGCAGAATACTGATTGGCCGCAATTCTTTCAAAACAGTAATGTTGGACTTCTTTGGCAGCGGCGTTACCAACGCTGACTTCCACGCATCAGGAAAAACAGAAGATGTGATGGACTTATTTACCAAAGTGGTTATGACATTTAGTGTCCTAGGTAAGTTTTTCTTGCATTAGAACAGCGCTGAAGTGTCGCTCGTGCGAGCTGGCACTGGCAGCATTTGCTGACGCCGAACCATTTACCACTAGGTAATCCTTTTATTTTTGTTTTTGTGTTTTGATGTTTTTTTTAATGGTTGTTAGTGGTAATAAATATTGTTTCTTTCTTTCTTTTCTTTCTAATCGAAAGGGTAAATGATTCTGAGTAAGAAAAACCCAAAATATTCAAATTCTGGAAAAAACGTACATGTGGACTTTTACTTGGAAAACGCTCTAATAGATAGTGTGATTTAAGAGGAAGGTTTATACATTATGTATAAATTCTACGGAGACGAAGTCGCGGGCAGAAGCTAGTTTGATATAAATTTCAACTTTAGAAGGATCTTGCCAGACAGACCGATAAGGAAGTGATCTTATAAGGTTCTTTTTTTCCTTTAGATATACGGAACCCTAAAAACCGATTCATTGTTTCACTGTAAAAACAACTTACGGTTCCATTGGTAAAGGCGATTATTACAAAGACCATGGCGTCAATGTATGTATGTATGGCTGTGTATCAATACTGTCTTTGCCTGTGTGTTTGCAATGCTGGCAATGTGGAGGAAGGCTAAGTCGATTACTTGTAATTTTTTCCGGGTTGATATTATTTTCCCATACATGAGCGCCTTTACCATTTTGCCTGGGTATACTCGCACAGAGTGACTAACCAATAGTAACACAGTCAGAGTTCAGGCCACGCATCCATTAAAAGTTACCATCAATGATACAAAGATCATACTCTATAGTTTAGTGTAAGTGTTTAAGATAAAAAAAATTGTTCCAATTAGAAGTTTTTTTCATAAACGACTTAAAAAACCTAGAAGATTGGACTATTCTCTTGTTTGTTTTTTGTATTTCTGCCCCTCGTTAGTATACATCGCAAAATGGAATTAAATAATAAAAAGAACATAGTTCCGGAGATAGGCCCCCTTTGCCCTTTCCCTATCCATTGGGAACTTCAAAAATCCCTTCTTAGTCCACCTCTGTGATATGTCTGCCAAATTTCAAGTTTTAGTTGTTTATCCTATGCATTGTCAGTCAGTCGGTCAAACAATCAGTCAATTAGTGAGTCACATTACTCTTTTATAGATATTGACTATCGCTTATCGCTATACTGCGGGAACAATGCAATTTTCTGGGATAAAAACTATCCTATGTCCTCCGGGACTCAAACTACCTATATACCAAATCTCAACTGCATGTGTGTGTGTGTGTGCGTGTTGTGTAGTAGAATTAATGTCATCCCTCAATCGTTCAACAGACACATCAACCCGCCGACCTTTGGCAAAGGCGAGAACCGGGGGAAGCGCGGCGTCCTCCACCTGTACAACATGATGTACTGCGCTACTGGCTGCGACCCTATCTCCTACAAGGGCTACGGGTGCTACTGCGGCTTCCTGGGCTCTGGGAGGCCCACTGATGGGATTGACAGGTTCGTTGTTACCCGGCCAGCAAAAACTTCATTCAAGTAAATAGGAGCCTCTCCTCTCGACCTCCACAACTCCCGGTCCAATGCAGTCAAGCCAGTCATCCATATACGCGTCAAAATTGTCCCGCCATCGCCTTCTTGGTCTCCCTCGTCGTTGTTGGCCACTCTCCGGTAACCACAAAGACTATAACAATAAAAATAAAAACAAATCAAACTATAACTAAACTAAAAACTAAATTGAAGTTTACCTTAAAATAAAACAAAAAGGAGACGCCCCCGCGGCATAGTGCCACAGATTCTGGCAGCGTTCTCCCTTTAGACAGCGATACTAATACATTGTCCAAGGAAGCTGCCAGCTCTGCGGTCACCCGTAGCGTCTGTAGATCATAGCCATAGTCTTACCAACAGCACTTATTTGGATCAAAAGACGGCCACGTTAAACTGTCGGCTTAGATATAATGCGAAAATTGCGAGGTACTTTCTGTGAGGACACTAGCGCCTGTCGTCCAATATATGAAATTGATTGACTTTGGTGACGTCATTCGAATCACTGTACTACATGGCATTATCGAAGTTTCTATCAGCATCAATACAAGTTCAACCTCCTTGCTTGGTACTCCAGTCCCAAGTCTGGGGCGTCTCTCCAGAAACAACATTCATCCTATCTAGCCAATATTTTTGTGCGAAAGTGAGTACTTCTTTGTCTACCACCGGTCTTTATCGTTATGCTATTTTATTATACAAAACTAGTCCACACCTCTACTGGTTTGACTAGTAGGTAGATACAATTTATAGCATACTAGTGCAAACATAAAACTTGAAAACGGCATGAATTTCTACTTTACTAGTTAGCTCTGCTAGTTAGTTATTCTACATCTTTAGATTTAGTAACTAATTTGACTAATTTATTAGCATCTTGACCTTCTTGCCTTCTTTTTTGGTCTAGCTGGACTACAAGGCATACCAAAATGATAGAAAGTAAAAAACAACATGCAGTGTGTCTAATTTTAATTGTTTTTCCAAGTAATCTCCAATCATCTCACTTGCAATGTGCTTTTCCATTCATACAAACCAGTAATTTAGAGAAAGAGAGAGAGAGAGAGAGAGAGAAACATTACACAATAATACCAGTCTTAAGTTGTTTTAATCAGCTGATTTGTCCGCTTCTGCGGCTGCTTGTGAATCTACAAACCGTTTGATCGTACAGATTCTATATTTATTCCATTGGGAATCAATCATGCAAAACGTGGCATTGAAGTCTTGTTACCTTAGGTCCTGCCTACTCCGTAAGGGATAAAGACGTGATTTATGTATGTATGTATAGAGAATGTGAAGAAATCGTTGAGGCTGCAGATGGATTTAAAAGCTATCGACGCCTAATGCCTTATTGTCTAAGGTACTTGGAATCAGAATCGCATTTTCCGTTCCTTTTTGTCAAACGGTATTGGTTGGTATAAAGAGATGGTGAATATGATTGCGAGCTCCCTCGCGTTACGCCTCCGTAACACTTCACTTCACGCCGTCCGTCTGTTTTACTTTTGCGAAGACACACTCTATTTTCATGTCTGTGTTCTTTTATTTTATTTCTGTAACATTTGTGTGTTTGTGTAGCGACTGAATATCTTCTTTCTTTCTTTTGTTCTTTACAATATCTGGCCTCAGACGATGAAAATTAAATGCTCTTTTCATTTCAACTATATTTTTCCACAGATGCTGCAAGATGCACGACCAGTGCTACGAGAACATCTACTGTCCGTTCTACACGGTCTACTTCCAACCTTACTACTGGAAGTGCCACCGGGGGGAGCCTCTCTGTGCTTTGGAGAACTATAGCAGCCAGCATCAGTTCGTGAACGGATGTGCGGCCAGGTTGTGTGAATGCGACAGGCAGTTCGCTATGTGCGTGAGAAGGTACCCGTGTCCGAGAAGACGAGCCTTGTGCAGGTCTTCGCCGCTGCGGTTGCTGCAGAATTTGCTGATGTTCCGTTAGGTGTTGTAGTGATTTAACTCGTAAGATTAAAGTGATTGTGAAACTTGAGACGGGACAGAATTGCAGGTCTATACATGATACCAATACGTGACGAGAGCACGAATTTTGGATTCTTGCGCGTAAGATCAAATGATAATAGAATCAAATAACTAAAGATCCCAAACCTTGGTGACATTGAAATCAATCTCCATCATGTGTTGCATAAGAACTATAGGGGTTCAAGTAATCTAAAGTACATAAGGGAATATTCATAAACATTTTTTTTTTCAAATACTGAACTTTAAAAATAAAAGAGATATAAGATGTACAAGATTTGTCTCTTTCTCTTTCGAGATAAACAGAATTTTAGCAAAGAATTTATAAGGGCGTTGTGACATTATGACATCACATTATCACATCGGATCTCTCTTTCTAATCGCTGACTAATTAGTAGTTAAAAACTCTTTTAATTTCACTTCATGTAATCTTTTCCACGATATTTTCATATTTTATAAAGAAAGGTTTTTTATGCATATTCCTCATTGAGATAGATCTTGATGACACCAATGGGGGGGGGGGGGGGGGGCTGATATTAAATAGGTAGTCAAAATGTTTTTCCCTTTGTTTAATCACATGTCATGAGATACAATCATTAGTCTAGTCTTTGGTCGCAGTAATTTTATAATAAAACGATAAAATAAGTTATGGTGAATGTGAATTAGGTAAATTATCTTAAGTTGTTTACTGATCTGGCCTACCTAACCAAATAAGTAGCTGGATGTAAAGGCCATATACACTTGTGTAATATTCGCACTTATATAATACGAAAACAGTTTTGTATAAAGAGGATCTTAGCCTTATTTGTGTTAATTAACTGCAAGTGTTAAAGAAATTGATTAATATGTTGAGATAAGTGCTGTAACGTATAAAATCTGGTACCTGGATCAAATATGGCTTATAATATATGTAATTGTAGTGTCAGGCTCAATGTAAGTAATGCATTATTTTAGAAGCAGATTAGATACAACGCCAAGGCGTAGTGGAATCCAACTACCTATCCTGATTATATCTGAGCCTCTAGTGTAAGTTTTCGCATATAAAAACGTCTCGAACGCGTTCACATATACGTCTCAATTAGGTACTATAGAAAAATTGGCAGCGCCACTTGCGGATCGAAACGGCAACAAACAGTTCTCATTGTTCAAGACTATATGAACAGTAGATAATTACTTATGGTTTTATTGTTTGTCTACGCTTTATGTTCTTTTTGTTTGTGATTCTTATTCTTTGATTCTATGCAAAATTTCAATATCAAACTAGTGTTCTATAAACACATTGTTTTATTTAATGGATCCACGCATAATCCAATAGTATTAACCACGGCCATATACGCGGCTGCGTCGGATACATGTGTATCTGACATTTTAACGCAAACGCGTTCGAGACACATTTTGTGACCGAAAACCTACTCTAACCATACTGTATGTATTGGCGATTCTCAGCGGCTCCGCGCCGTTTTAATAAAGACACTAAAAGCGTGACTTTGTTTTGAAAGTCGTCTCGAATCTCTGCACAGGCGACATTTATTTTGTTACTATTAGAGAAACTAAAAGATATTTTATTGGTATGAATAATTAATGAACAAAAATCGAGTTTAAAGCAGTTAAGGCGCTGACAAAAACAAGAATGCTTTTTTATTACTTATTTCACACGGATTTAATGTACATACAAAGTTATTAAATTAGACGTTGCTTTGCAGAGGTTCTTATTAACAAACAAGTAACAGATAACTACCTACTATAGTATCACACGTGTAAGACAAGACAGCTATCTCTATGAGACTCATAAAAATGTGTAAATGGAGGAGGGTGAATTTGTATGTAAACACATAATGTGTGGTCCAGCAAGCTATTTTTATTTCAATATAAAAAAAACGTAGGTATAAATATGAGGTAATTTCGCACTTGACAGCATCTTAAGTGACAAATTGACAATAAATGTAAATTTGCCTTTTTTCGCGATAGTCTCAAATTTTCCACTATGGTGTAATAAAAAGCTATTTTTAAACAATACATGTCAATAACCTGTTTTAAAACAACAACAATATTTGGTTTGATTGACTTTTTTAACATTCTTTCCCTCTTACTCATAGAACATTACAGTCCTGTTATTTTTTGTCTTTGTCCAATAGAGAAAGACAGACAATTATTTATGAAACATAACGTTAACAAACCTTTGAACAAGAGGGTTAGTAATGACGTCTTCCGTGTTCAAAAATATGTATATTTACTATCGTAAATAAATATTTGAAGACTTTTTACAAAATGTAAATAAAGACACAATACAATAATTTTGTTTCATTATCAGGGAGTACAGTCCGTTAGTTCCTACGACGACATTCGCTTGTCGGTTACGCGGGCCGATTCAAGTATCAAACCTATATGAGTGAGTGGGACAGCAAGACAAATCCGAATGTCGTTTTAGGAGCTCACGGACTGTACTATAGTCGAGCACAGCCTCCACCTATTCTTTCCTGTCCTAACCTCGTATCCTTGTCTTGTCTTAAAGCGACACTTTTGACTCCTTGGAACTTCCTTGTGAATTTTTTCCTTGGGATTTTTTTATAAATCCACACCCAGTTGGCTAATTGACCACCAAGGTACAAGGTACAAGTTTCCTCAAGGTACAAGTTTACAGTTCCACAAGTTTAAACTGGCAACTTTATTCCAATCAACCAATCAATGGTTGAGTTTTTGACCAATGTTGCTAGTTGAAAATAATAAAATGCTTCCATGCCGGTCTGGGAGCAAAGAAAAAACATAGAATGTACCAGTTGCTTCTCTTCCCGCGCTGATGGTAAAAGCCCATCAAGGGAATGGGCATAAGAATCAGGACTTTTATAGGCGATGCGGCTGGCAAACCATCACTACTTTGATTCCATTTTCCACCTATACGCCCACAATCATGCTAAACGTGGCCTTTTGGTTCTTTTTACCTTAGGCTCTGTCTAAAGACGTGATTTGTTTGTGTGTGTGTGTGTGTGTGTAGCTTCGAGAAACGAACCACCTGGAAGTCGAGTTGGTGTAATTCGGCTTGCAAGACTTGAGCGAGCAATTTACTTTACTTTGTGAAATAAAAAGTAGAAAAGTTACAAACCAAAGGTTGGTAACAAAATTGACATTACAAAACTGGTTCACTTTTTTCGTCTGCGGTAGCTTTGTGTGATTGCCCTAAAATGACGCGTTAAATAACATTCCGTTGTACGCACGACTGGCCATCACTCTATGGTATCTTAGAATCTGTACTAAATACGCGTACTATTGTGTTTATTGTACGTAAAAACAATGTAAATACTCTCACGGGTGATTTATAACCCAGAAGTTACGTAAATATTTTTAGAAGTACTTAATCTTTTCATTCTTCAATGCTGGTCTGGGAGCAAAGGAAAAACAGAAAGTACCAGTTTATTTATTTATTTATTCATCAAACAATTTATACAGCATTACAGTAAAGACCAAAACGCTGGAAAACTTAATTTTAACAAGTATACCATTAAATACATTCATCAAATAATTTTATAACATAAAAATAATTTTAACCAAAAACGCTAATTTTCGCCACGGGAGCATGTTGGTGGCACCATGATCTGAGAGATCATCACTTAAAACGAGTTAACTCATCCGCCAGGCTGAAAGGGTTACAATACCTACATAACTCACGTATTTATCCCTTACGGGGTTGACAGGGCATAAGGTAACAATGGCATTGAAATGAATAACATAATTCTACAATGCCATCGAGGGAATGGGCATAGGAATCATATAGGCGATGCGGCTAGCTACCCATCACTATTTTGATTCCCCTTTCCACCTATACGCCCACAATCATGCTAAGCGTGGCCTTTGGGTCTTGTCAGCTTAGGCCCTGTCTACCCCGTAAGGGTATGTATTAATAGTAACGCCGTCTCAAGCTAGCGTCATAAATTTCACTGAACATCCAATTTCATACATTTATAAACATAACTGCGTATATAACTTGAGACCATTTCATTAAGATTTTTATCGCCTCACTTCGAAAGTTACGCACCCATTATAAGCGTTGCGTAAGGGCGATTATCCCATGCACGAGCGGTTGTTGTCGCTTGAACTATCTCCTGGTGTTTGCGTGCATTGTTCGTACAATTATAGGTCATGTTACCCACGACTTTTGCTTCGTTAAGGTTGCAGTAATCTTACTTGATATAATTTTTCTCAAAGCCAGACATTAATATTAAATTTCAATAAAAAAAATAACTTATTTAAAAAAATCGATGGGAAGAAAACAAAGTCGGTCGATAAACAACACATACACCTATACAAATCACGTCTTTATCCCCTACGGGTTAGACAGACCCTTTTTTTTTTAACGTGTGGAAAATGCGCCTTATGCATTCCCGCGCTCGGGGCAGCAACGGGGGTATGACGGGCTCTGACGGGGGTATATGAACTGTGGGCGTTACGGGAGCAGTATGGTGTCACCGCGACGGGTTAGACAGACCCTTTTTTTTTTTTTTTTTTTTTAACGTGTGGAAAATGCGCCTTATGCATCTCCGCGCTCGGGGCAGCATACGAACGGAGGTATGACGGGCTCTCCATCTCGCCGCTGCCTTCCCTATGGAAGGAGGGGAGAGGCCTACCGTCTAAAAACACACACGTTCCCTCCAGGCCTTGAACTGCGGGCGTTGCGGGCGAACACCGTGACCACCGCAACGTCCACTGGCCGCCCCGGGATGGGGCAGGTGGCGACGGCACCGTTGAATGCGGGTTCCGGAATCCCCGCCCTCCCCCGCCGGTGACTGTCTGTTTTTGGGTTAGACAGACCCTAGGGTAACAACTAACAAGACAAATAACTCGTACAAAACTAGGGCGTTAACACTTGGATCCCTCAATACGCTCTGGATTCAATGTAGCGCCCTCGCCGTAAATACACCATATGCTCCCTTGTGACACAAATAACTATTTCCAACATAGTGTTAGGTTTAAGTTATTATTCATAAGTAGGTAGGAAATCTAATTATCGGTTAACTATTATTGAAAGCATTTACGACACCGAAAATAACAAGATTTCATTCCATTTCAATTTATTGAAACGACAGTGTCGACGGTCAAATATTACAAAGTATTTAAAAAATCGTCTCAGGATTTCAAAGTATTTTCGCTTTAGAATATACGTAGTTGAAGACGGTCATTAATTAACAAAGGTCAGTAAACCGTAAATATCGCTACTGACATCTCGAATAACAATAGATATTTCTTACAGCATAAACACAGCGATAATTAAAAAAACTACAGTGTCAGCGCCTTCTCTCGTGCTCGTCCCTGGTGAGCATTAGATGTTCCACGCGAGTTTGTAATTGTGCCGTACAGACACATCATTCAAACAGATGACGCTTGGCGACAAAAAATCGCATAGTAAAAAGGTCACGTGACAGCTAGTAACATAGAAAAAATCGAAGGCTTACCCAACTGCTGAGTGGTGTAGGGATATAGCACGCGTCACGGAATGACGAGGATCCGGGTTCGATTCCCGGCTATAGCTTTACTTTTCGGATTTTTCTGTGTTCTAAAATAAAAATGATGAATCAATGGTAGGTGTCAGCCAACTGCTGACAATAATTATCATCTCCAGCCTATATTCATCCCACTGCTGGGTACAGGCCTCTTAGCTCTGAGCTTTTCGGTGATGGAAAACATCGGAAACATGCATCTCCGAAGCAATTCAATGGTGTGTGTTAAGTTCTCAGACCGCACTGCCCGCATGAGAACTAGCCCTCTAAACCTACTGAAAAGACTTAGTAGAAAACCGCGTAACCGTACTTTTTTTACTTTCTTTCAGATGCCTCTACATTTACCCGCGTCATTTTACGTAATACTAACTTTAATAGCAATAGGGGATTGCGGGAAACTAAAACCAAAAACGGTACCGTTCAGCTCTGACACTGATGTTCCAGATTTAATTGATGACGCCATATTGTATTCTTCGTCTGAAACTGCTGGCGCGGGCGTGTTGCCTCCTTCCCCAATGGAAGACCTTGTAGAAATACTAAAAGAATTAAAGCTAAAGTCAGAGGGAGACAATCAACCTGATTCAGATGTTGTAGAATTACTACAACAATTAAAAGACGTAGAATTACTATATCATCCTAATCGGGAACGAGCCAAAGAATTAGTAGGCGTTGTTGATAATCTCATTAAAATCCAAGCGTTAGTTAAGTAATAAGATAACCTAAAACTTTTCACAGAACGAGGGATAGGTGCAAAACTACTCAATATACTTCTTTAGAATCACTTTAATCAGCAAAAACAAAGATACAATACAACTGCTTGGCCGTTTTAATCGATTTATTCCGCTTTCGCCTCAATCAAAATCTGAGTTCTTTGATCAATTTAGTAGAACACGAGGCAGCTTCTAAGCCACTTCAAGTGTCGCGAAATATCTTCAAGCTATTTTGACGGTATATCTTCTGCAAGACAGAACGTATTACAGATGCCCGAATTTTCTTTGGTAACGCTTCTCTGGGTATTTGTATGTATGTTAACAACGCATGAATGCCGCCGTGCGTACCAAATTAGGGCACCATATCAGAACAACGTGCAGGCGACCCCAAAACGGACCGTACAGTTACAGAATTCTGGCAACATGCCACCGCAATTTGAAATTTTAGCATCGAAAAAACACCAATCTGAAGAGAGAACAGTCAAAAATCTGTCAGCTCGGGAGCAGAAACTGACGGAATTGGCGAAGAACCAAACATTGGCAACATTGAGCCAGCTGGATTTGCCAGAGCTGTCCATAATAGCATCATTTTTGCTGTATTTGAAGAATCAACGAGAGCCCGTGCCCGTGGAAGATCCAAAGAATATTTTGAGGAAAAAAGAGGATCCTAAATATTTGATTTCTACTACAACAGATTTTCCTCCATATTAATATTCTAGTTTGAATCTGAATGCTTATTTCTTAAATAAAAGTGGTTGTAGTTATTTCTTTAATTTTTCAATACCGTTATCTACCTACACACTACAGGGATAGTCATCAACGATAAAATACAATGTCAAACCAATTGAAGATCTACACTAGGCCTTGTCAATAGGAACTACCTATGTATATTCTATAAACAATAACTAATGAAAAGAGTGTACCTATCCGCTGCATGGTTCGTCCAAAAGTACTAACTTAAAAATCTCCCATTTCCTAGCCTAACCTAGAGAGGTTCCACTACACTGGCTGCATTGCCTCACTGGGCTGCATGAAAACCAGTTGAATCAACCACGACCCAGAGCAAGGATCAAACTCTGACTCCGCTAATTTAAAACCAACCCAACCTTAAGAGAATCAGCATGCAGCACCAAGATACGAACCGGTACATTAGGGATCTTCAAGAAAGGAGCTCTTTTTTCAAACAGCCAGGCACGCCCCTAAATACCTCTTAGGTGGGTTAAGAGTGTGCCTAAGGGTAAAAGATTCTATTAAGTAACCCGCCGAATAAGGGGATGTGGATTTAGACACGGATTAGGGAGTAAGAGATTCCTCTCTTCATCATGGGTATAAAACTCGAAGAAAATGAACAGAATGATGTCCTTTTCGGCGTATAGAGCTCCTGCTAGAAGGTGATGCGTCTATGACCATGAAGTCGTGACTCCTACATCAACTCTGTTGCGATGCATAAATCGCGAATAATTATCACCAAAATCTCCCAATTTCCAATGGTATATCTTAATCCGACTCGAATTCGGCAATCAATTTCTTATTAATGCAGATAAAATCAATCATATCCAGAGTTTTCACTGACTGAAAGAAATATCTCGTTTTATCTGTTGAAATATTCTGAGCACTTTAGTGGTGTTTTCAAATAGAACAAGGTATGTCAATTAAATTCGTTTTAAGTTCCTTGTTTTGATAATTGCTTGCATTGAAAGAGACAAGTATTACGACCGCTCTTTCAATGGTACAGAATTTATTAGCTTATAAAAACGTAGTTTTACACGTAATAAAACAGTCTAAAGTCTGGCTTGCTAAGTTATTGTTATAAAAAGCGTTAACTTTATTTCAGATGCCTCTACTTCTCTTGTTAATGAAACTCGGTGTGCTCCTTTTTCTGGTACCAGCTAGCGATTGCCGCCTTTCTGACAATGCAAAGTCTGATCTTTTGCAAATTCTGGGACTTGGCCAACCGACTGAGTCGAAATTATTAAAGTTCCTTAAACAACAACCAGCAAATTTTGGTAGTCCGCTGGTATCTTGGCCCACTTATATATCACCAGCTACAACTTTATCAGAGCAATCAAACCCATCAATATATTTAAAGGGCCAAGAGTCATCGTGGTATCTTCAAGAGCCTCAATTAAAAAAGCCTCCTCCTGTATCATCGCTAAGCTCAACCCATTTACCAAAATTAGGGGCTCTAACATCAAAACCTGAACTTTCGGATGTCGTCGTCCCTTTGGATGAACCATTAGATTATGCCACTGCTTGGAAAAGTGCAGCATTATCAAACACTGTACCATTTTCGAAAAAAAAATTAACTCTATGCGAAATTAAAAAGAAACTATTAAAAGGTACACCGTTATTAATTCATGGTTTGAACAATGAGAACATTCTAATACAAATCCTTTCGACAAATTATGAGAATCCGCTCTCACGTCACTCTTCCCGTACCAGGCCGAAGAAGATAAAAATAAGAGCAAAATCAGACGCATTATCTAAACTAGCGAACGATTATTACGGGAGCCAAAACCGTCCAGAAACTCTAGAGTTGAAAAAGCATACAAGAAACCCAGTCAGGAAGATAAAAGTATTTAAATCACCAGCACAGGAACTGAAATTCAAGAAACAATTGAAACTAAATGTGAAAAAAACACAAGCAACCAAGAAAGTAAAAATAAATGCTGAAGGTCTTAAACCTGTAAAGAAATCAGGGAAGAATCGTGGACGCTTTAGTACAAGAAAATCTGAGACGGTACGTTGCTATAAATCGAGGAAAGAGGACAGTAGTACGCGTACTGTATGCGTGACTTACCCCGCGTCTTGGGGCGAAGGTGCCAACTACACCATCCCCAGAGGTATATACCCATACTACTACCCGTACTACTACTATCCAGCGTATTATTACTATCCGTATGTTTACTATGGACGACGTTAAAATTGATGAGTGTTTTCCGAAAATAATGCATGTGCAAAGACTTTTTACCTTTTCATACCACAGCGCAATCGTCAATATAGATCGAGCGAAAACGCCGAAAAAGCACAGATACCTAATTGATTTGGTGTTTATTTAATTAATATATATTTGTTGTTATAGCGGCCGTAATACCTACTTACACGCTTCCTAAATTCCAAGTAACAAATGGATAGATGCGGGACTTTAGTAATGGGTTCTCTTGGCATCTTTTGAATAAGGAACTCTAAGAATGGGGTAAGTAGTTATCTCGACACACCGTATATTTATGCAGAATTGTAGATGTTGCAATTATAACTTCTTCATAATTACATGTTGTTTTATTGTTCTATGCAAAACTAGTGACCCACCCGGCTTCGCACGAGTGCAATGTAGATACTATACTCGTAATGAGGTGATAATAAGCTTGATTTCTTCCGACATTTTGAACAATTATGGTAATGTTTCACCAAATTAATACAAAACAATATTGTATCATACGTACCTCTTGTCACTCTATGTATTTTAAAAACCGTATTAGAATCCGTATGGTAATTTAAAAAGCGAGAACGATACATACGAAGGGACACCTACTTTTTTATTAAAATGATTAAACTAGCTCAAATATTGAAGTGGTTTGTTAAAAAAGTTAGTATAACTAAGACTAACTTGGTCATTAAATCTACGTAATAATGTAGTTAGAGAGAATTAATTATAACTCTGCACTAAGTCTTGTCGCTAACTCAGTGTGAGACCTCTAGAGACTACTAGATCGTGTACAGTCATGCTATATTAATAATTAACTAGATTGCTATCATAAATGTAGCGGAGTAGGTATATTCCGAAGATATTACGTCTAAGGTAGGTAACCTGGTTTTTCTACGTTCAGTAGCAAGAAAACACGGAAAATAATTATCACCTAGAGTATGGAGTTCTTCTTCTTCTTTTTTAATATGGCCCCATCGATCGATGCTATGATTTCGCCAATGTCAAAGTAACAAATACAGTATTCACGTGACAAAAATGTCGGCAACGTTGTACGGTAGATCACGGTCAAAAGACCCCTCCCCCCTGTCGGGCTCTTAGCCAACCGATAACGATATCCCTCAGAATCTGCCAGGAAATCATTAACCCATGCCCAGGGTGCACCGGACCAAGCACTGCTCTTCCCCTCGGACGGATCCAAAAACGAACCGCAGCTCTTGACCACGCGCGGAGGTAACCCGACTCACATCCCTAATATGGAGTTAGTGTTATTCAATTCATTAGCGTCCCTCGCTTAATGCTCCTCATTTACTCAAAGATTAACTGGTGGAGATCCCTTATAGAGATAAGTTCGCCTTTGTGCATTTAAGGTCTTTTTTTGATTTGTTTCTGTTTCTTTATATTTGTACAATAAAGCACGGGCATTGCCAAGGGGGTTTTGGGGGTTCAGATTATTATAATTCATGGAATTAAAATAAATTTCTTATGATGGTAGGTAAGGGGTAAAAATTAGGTAGGTAGGTACTTAGAAAAATGGTGACAAATTGTGCTGAATTTGATAGAAGAAAGTAGTGTTTTCAAAATCGAGCCAGTGCACCTTTATAGACAGCGAAAGTGTCAACGTCTGCTTCGCGAGCTACAAATGGAACGTGACGAACGAAAGTTCACTTAATTAACGCTTAACAACTTGTCACATAATAACTCGCAATTATTTTCTGACGAGCTGGTAGCTTGACAAGACTGTGCTAAGGTTTTTCGCGTAGAAAACGCATTAAACTAAACCGAAGAATTAAGTTGACAAGACAAGGCAAGGCGTTATAAAAATATATTTAGTTACCTATTGTATTTGTGAAGGATAATCATTACTTATCATTAGCTACGTTTGCGATTTTTGACGTAGGAATGTAAAAATAATCGAGCTATCATTAATATTAATTTCGCCGTTTCATTATTTGTAGGTGAAAACAATAAATTCCAAGCCTATTATATTCGCGGTCTCGATGCTGTAAGTCAATTTTACATAAACCCTAAAACGGATACATCTCAGCGTTTTCCAAAAAAAACATGTAATTTTTTTCCAGAATTTAACTACTTTGGGATTTTCTTGCTCAGAATTGTTTTCCCTATCGATTCACGTACAAGAAAAAATCATAATTTTTTGACACTTGAAACGAAGTGATGTAGGTACGAGTATGATAATAGAATCAGTGCTGCAGGTGTCTAACAGTTCAGCGTAGATAATGCTGAGCCAGCGGCCTTTTCACTTTTGCGAAGACACACACAACGCTAATGATCTATTTTTCATGTGTGTTTTCTTTTCTTGTTTTTATAATAAAATTCCGAACTTCATCCAAAATATAAAAGACATTAAACCTTTTAAAAATACACTACATAAATACTTGCTGGAGAAATCCTACTAACTACACCCTTCAGGAATTTTTTGATGATAAGCAGACATGTTTTAGAAATTAAGAAAACTTGTTTACAGTTAAAATTTATAAAGTAATGTACTAAGTACTATTTGCACATTAAAAATGTAATATTGGCAGTGCCCCTACAGGGTTTGATCTTGTATCAAAGCAAATAAAAGTTTGAGTTTGAGTTTTTCTATAAAATTGTGTATATTCTCTTATATTTGTGTGTCTTACAAAAAGGAATAAATGTCTTCTTTCTTTCTTTCTATACTTAGGTATATATATCACTGCCTAAATACTTATACTCACGGCCGTAGCCAGGGGGGTTTGGGGGTTCAAACCCCCCGCCCCGAGAAGTTCAGATATTAACATTTCTTATTTAAGGGTTATTTTATGTACTTTTTGTAGTTTTAACCTGGCTATGGCCGTGCTTGTACCTACTTATCGAAGACCAATTCCTAAGACGCCGCAGCTCTGCACACACGGCTGCAAGGTCAAATCCAGTTGCATGGTTTGTGGATTAGTATTACCAATATCTGTGCCAACTATGTCAACAACTGACACCTTGGCTGGACAAACATCACAAGTTTGCTAAATACTGAGAGTAGTCAAGTGTAGTGAAGCAACTCGGTATTTAGGTACACAGTTGACAAGTGCTATCTATACAAGATGTGTAATAATCTTAAGCCATCTGTAGGCTTATTACCTAACTCGCTCGCAATCGTCATCGTGTTCATTTTGACAGTTCTTGTATGAATATGACAGCTAGCTGATTCCGATGCCGATTGTCAGCCCATACATGAACTGTCAAAATGAACACGATGGCGATTGCGAGCGAGTTAGGTAATAAGCCTACTGAACTTACGATATTAAATTTAAATTGTTAAATTACACATTAATCGAGTAATCACACGTAAATAAAAAATAGTTATATTTTAGGTCAAAAATGCCTTACGTCATTTTACAAAAGAGCTTCTCTTCTAACTACTAGACCAATTTTTATTAATACAAACACGTACACATACACATATAACGTCTATATCCCTTAAGGGGTAGACAGAGCCTATGGTAACAAGACCTAATGGCCACGGTTAGCATAATTGTGAGCATATGCTGCATATAAGAAATAACTTAGAATGTACCAGTTGCTTCTCTGCCCGCGCAGATAGTAAAAGCCCATCGTGGGGATTGGACGAAAACCTTAGGAATCATGTTATAGGCGATGCGGCTAGCAACCCATCACTAATATATAGGTGGAAAGGGGAATCATAAGTATTAGTGATGGGTTGCTAGCCGCATCGCCTATAACATGATTCCTAAGATTTTCGTCCAATCCCCACGATGGGCTTTTACTATCTGCGCGGGCAGAGAAGCAACTGGTACATTCTAAGTTATTTCTTTGCTCCCAGACCAGTATGGATGGATTTTTATTAATCATGGCTAAGAACCACCGCTAGGAAACTGGCTTTCGAATGAAATAACCGCATCCGTTTGAGAGCTACGATGCCACAGAGATACACACACACACACACACACACACAGACAGAGAGAGAGAGAGAGAGAGAGAGAGAGAGATCGACGTCAAACTTATAACACGCCTATTTTTGTGTAATCTTTTAAGTAAGTGTAATCTTTACTTTTTCCAAAATGAAGACGTTTTGGATTTTTACAGAATTAGAATTTCGGTGTCCACGTTTGTTAAAAAAAGGTCAGATTTAACCGGCTACAAAAAAGGAGGAGGTTCTCAATTCGACTATATGTATTTATTTTTTAAAGAATTTAATTAGATCGAGTCGATGCAGAGGCGTTAGCTGTAAAGTAGTTATCTTGGTACTTCACAAACCGTCAAACGAATTGGATAACATTTTAATAGGACCACTGGGAAGCACACCTTTTAAAACAAAAAATAATTTTCCATTATGTTCAGGCGTTCTTGAGTAATCGCGTAACATACAGTCGAATGAACTTCCTTCTTTCTTGAAGTTGGTAAGAAGTAATATTTCGTCACAAATGATAAGCAGTTGACAGTAGACTATTGTAAGTTGGACTGAATCATGCCATGCTGTGAGTGCTAGGGTAGGCAGTGGGCACAAATTGCGCTGCCTACTGCACGCTACTGAAGTTGGAATCTCAATACAAATCGCGAAAAAAGGTGAAAAATACCTAACTATAGAAATTTCAAAACAAAATATTTATTTAGTTGTGCGCTACCTATGAGGCCATGATCCGATAGAAGTCTGTGCCTCTAGAGAGCAACCAAGGGCCTTACCTTAGTCTTAATGCGATTCAATTCCGACTCAGTTATGCTAAAAATGACAGCTAAAACATGAACTGAATCGGAATTGAATAGCATTAAGACGTCGTAGTAAGGCCCCATGAAACCAATCTCGCTCTGAAGGGCTTGGGAACTCCGAAATTCGAAGGTCATAATCATATCGTCCCTCTCATATTCTCATCCCTCTTCGAATTTGGAATTATAAGACCTGGGGCCAGATTTTTGAAAGCACGTGTGAAAATACCACTCGAAAGTGAAAGCAAGAAAGAAAGAAAGAAGACATTTATTCCTTTTTGCAAGACACACAAATATAAATGGATATATATACACAATTTTATAGCAAAAAAAAACAGACATTAAAAATAGATGCTCAGCGTTGTGTGTCTTCGCAAAAGTGAAACGGTCGCTGGCTCAGCATTACGCTGAACTGTTAGACACCTGCAGCACTGATTTTCAGCCAGAACCGTCTGTGACTCACGAAACGATACACAGATAAAAATATAATACATAATCCATAAACTGTACAAACTGTGTGTTAAAGTGGTATAAATCTGTTTATTACTTCAAAACAGCTCTAATCAAATTATTGACTCACAAGATAAATAAATAAAAGCTACTCGTATTTCAAATTGTTAGTAGGTATGTTCACATATATGTGCTTTCAAAAATCGGGCCGCTGGGGCCTCACTGTGAAGTCTTAATGCGATTAAATTCCGACTCAGTTCAGATTTTAGCTGTCATTTTTAGCATGTACCTGACAGCGAGCCAACCTAAACTGAATCGGGATTGAATCGCATTAATACGTAATGGTAACCACGGCTAGGCGCCGCGTGAGTTATAAATAAAACGACCCCTTTTAAACAAACTTTGCCATATATTTAACACCATCAACAATGTGCAGTCGGAGCTTCCCTATAAGAATTTGACACCGCCTATAATGTTCACGGGTCTGCCTTTGTACTTCTTTGAAATATCACCCTCGATCTGAAACAAAAATCATCATCATCAGCCTATATACGCCCCACTGCTGGGCACAAGCCTCTCAGAACGAGAGGGCTTGGGCTATAGTTCCCACGCGGGCCCAGAGGGGATTGGGAACTTCACATACCATTGAATTGCTTCGCAGACGTGTACAGGTTTTTTTCCTTCACCGAAAAGCGCATGTTTTTTTTTTTTATATGAATAAGAAGGCAAACAAGCAAGTGGGTCACCTGATGGTAAGTAATCACCACTGCCCATAGACACCCGCAACCCCGGAGGGATTGCAGATGCGTTGCCAACCTAGAGGACTAAGATGAAATGCCTCTTGTGCCCGTAATTTCCCCGGCTGTCTTACTCTCCGCACCGGAACACAGCAGTGCAAGCACTGCTACTTAGCGGCAGGATTCGCGAGTAAGATGGTGGTAGCGATCCGGACGGACCTTGCACAAGGCCCTACCACCCAAGCGCATGGTAAATGTCAAATGTAATTTTGCACATAAATGCCGCAAAAGTCAGAGGTGCGCGGGATTCGAACCCACGACCCTCTGCGTGAGAGGCCACAGGTCAAACCACCGTGCGTCATATGTGCTACACGACCCATATCGTTTGTACCTTGCAGTGTAACATGACACATGCACAGGTAACGTGTTAACAGAGAATTGTGAAACAGACCCTCAATCTATCAGGTAGAATTTACATACATACATACCGTCACGCCTCTTTCCCACAGGGGAAGGCAGAGACTACTTTATTCCACTTGCTACGATCCTGACATATTTCTTTCGCTTCATCCACAGTCATCAATCTCTTCATACATGCTCGTCGGTTTCGGGCACTCCTGACCTGACCTTTTTCCAAAACGTCTCCTATTTGGTCTCGAAACGTCCGTCTAGGCCTTCCCCTCCCAACGTAACCATTCACACTCCCCATATAGATCTGTTTAGTTAGTCTACTTTCATCCATCCGCTCTACATGCCCAAACCAACTAAGCATACTTTTTTCTATCCTAGTCACTATAATATATCCACTTTCACACCAGCACGTTCCCTTATCAAACTGTTCCTTATTCTATCTTTCAGTGATACACCTTCCATACTCCTTAACGCTCTCATTTCTACTGCATTTATTCTACTTACTTTATATTTATTAATTAGTTTTTATTTTATTTATTTAGGTAGAATTTAGACGGCCAATATTATCGAATCCAATTGTTTCGAAATCTACGATCTTATATTGACGTCAGTATCAGTATAATTGCCCGTCTAATCGCCCATGAGCCCCACCTCAGCCTGCAGCCGGCGCGTGCGTTCCGTCAGCGCGGCCAGCTCGGGGCGCAGCTCCTGCGCGCGCGCAGCGGCCGCGCGGCTCTGCTGCGTCGCGCGCGCCGCGAGGCCCGCCAGCTTCTCGCACACCACCAGCTTCTGCTTCAGCTGCTCTGTCAGCATGTCTACGTATCTAGAAGCAAATAAATAAATCTATATATATAAAAGAAAGTCGTGTTAGTTACACTATTTATAACTCGAGAACGGCTTAACCGATTTTGCTGAAAATTGGTAGGGAGGTAGCTTAGAACCAGGAGACGGACATAGGATACTTGTTATCCCGATTTTCCATTCCATTTTTCATTTCGGAAAAATCCCGAAATGTTGTACTAATAAAGCTACAGACATTAAATTTAGCATGCCTACACATTATTCCTTGATTAGTATAAAGATACAACTACAAAGGAATTTTTCATATTTCCCACGGAACACGAGGTAAATAATTAAGACTATAATTAGTAGATAATATTCCTAGAGGATCTGTAGGTGCTCTAAGAAGGGATTTTCCGAATTTCCCACGGGATAGGCAATAAAAACCTTATACTTGGAGACATGAGTGGATGTATGGGGTGTGTCGTCACACTGTCGTTATGTGCGCGGACGAAGTCGCGGGGAAAAGCTAGTTAAACATATATTAGACATACATACGTGAGTCAGTCTGTATCCCTTACGGGGTAGATCAAATATATTTTTCACGTCAAGACGCTGACGGCAGAACTCTTAAAAACACACGAATCTATAAAAACAAAAAGCGTGTTTTTTTTTTTTGTATATACATGTATCACGTCTTTATCCCTTGCGGGGTAGAGTAGCATGATTAAGGGCGTATAGATGGAAAGGGAAATCAAAATAGCGATGGGTTGCCAGCCGCATCGCCTATAACATGATTCCTAACGCTTTCACCCATTCCCTCGATGGGCTTTTACCATCTGCGCGGGAAGAGAAGCAACTGGTAAATTCTGTTTTTTCTTTACTCCCAGACCGCAGTCCCCATCACACCGGATTGAGGCAACGCCGGAGAGATTTTTAGTTTCCTTCAGGGAAGAGTCCCAGATAATCCTAGGTATCCCCATGCCTAGGGCATCCTTAAAGATTTCCTCTCCGTTGATAAGTAAAAGGCAGCGGAAGGCAGCGGTAAGGTAATGCAACACAACTTTCACGCGCTGCCTACCCCGGCGACCCCCCCCCCCCCCACAAGCGTAACGGTAAACGATGATGATGATGCTTGTTACCTCGGCGAGTGTTTCACGTTGTGCAGGTGCGCGGTGGCGGCGAGCCGCGCCGCGCTGGCCTGCGCGCTGGCCAGCATGCCGGCCAGCGCGGCCGTGCTCTCCGTCGGCAGCTGCTGGGCCAGCGAGAAGCCTTGCTCTGCACCCGTGCTGGTCTCGTAGAGACGCATCTTGAGGAAGGACTCCAGCTGAACAAAAAAAATTGATTACAACCTGTTGTTTTTCGCGAGCGGAACTAAGGCTACTCTCCTACCCTAAATAAATATTTTATTAGCTATCTAATTTACTTATATGCTCACTTACTCAAATAACTACAGTTTGACAGCAAAAATAATGCTCCACGATGTACCTGCGCTGTATACTAATTTTAGTAGCGCGGGAAACTCTGGCGCTGTTATTGGTCGATCGATTTCGTACCAACAATGGCAAAATCGTGTAAGCGGGACCGAGCTAAGAATGCAAAGCAAGCAATACTCTGCCAGTTGCGCTTGCAAATAAAGTTCAATACAGATTATTTACACGTTCGGCTACCATCGGAAACTGGTCTGCGCTTCTCTGCGCAAACGAATACTGCCGATGCGCATTATATTTGTTGTCAAACTGTACTCGCAAAAGTTAAGCACTCACTTTTTTTACACACATACGTACATTTATTTATTTACTACGCATAGCCGGCGATCAATGACTTGCCTGCCGCCTGGCGACCCCTACGACCCCCTTACCCCAGCCACTATGGCCAAGCGACACCACTCCAGTTACCTCCACCAGCTGGTCGATGAGCTGGCTCCTGGTGGCGGGGTTGTCGAGCAGCGTGAGTGCGTCGCGACCCCGCGCCGCGCCCCCAGCGACCCCCGCGGCCTCCACCACTATGCCGGACTCCTCTAGCGGCACAGACGCTATTTCAGCTGACAGATCCTGAAGACGAGTTGATGTTGTTTAGGATTTTCTTACCGTGGGTAGCGACCCCATGGGGTCGCGAAGCTTTAGGAGCCACAGATACTCCAAGATAACTGTAATTGGTTAGTTTTCCATATTTATAATATGTATAACAAGTAAGTACAGGTTCCCCTGTATTCCCTTCGGAATGGAGAATTGGAAAATGGATAAACCAAAGACGCCATAAAATAGACAGAAAAACACTGATAAGAACTGTCAACATATATGGTACCTAACTGTGATGGGAAATCTCTAACCCAGGTTTAATTACTTCACTTTTTAATCCTCGGTAGTGCTAGTGTCGTCAGTACAGTGTAAATAAATACATCTCAGCTAAGTTTCATACTCCATAACATTGAAAAAACTATGAAAAACTAATCAAGGGAGTAACACGCATAAAGATGGGTTATCACTAGTGATGTTCCGGATATCCGTATCCGTATCCGTGCCCGTTACTTTTCACGCGGATCTCTTACGGATCTTTTACAGGTGATTAGGTAGAATTAAAATAAATATAAAAATCCATTCAGAGTATTTTTATTTCTTAAAATCAATTATGTGGCACCTTTATATTGCAAACATTTATCGCAGTAAATTACCATACCAATACTGCATAACTAAAAGAATCTTTCGTCTACTATCGCTTTAAGGTTGCGGGCGCCGACACCAATCGAATAAAAAAATAAAGATCCGTATCCGTATCCGCGGATCTTGACACTAAATATCAGTAATCAGACCCGTATCCGCGGATATACATTTTTAACGATCCGGCACATCACTAGTTATCACAACAACAAGAAAATCGGTGGCGGTTCCTTCCTTTTGAGTACGGACAATTTTTCACAGGTGGAATGACAACAAACTACTGTAAGGGTTCCAACCGACTACTCTGTACTTCTTGTTTCACTATTATTGTACAGTAAACTGAATCGCGTAGCACTGTGGAACCATTTCACTCCCAATGCCAACGACTTACCATACACCTGCCAAAGAAATTATTGCGAAATTGTGTGAGAAAAGGTTCCCCAGCAGTACATGGTTCAGTTTCTTCGGCTGTACTTCTATTGTTTTACTCGATGCAAGCAGCTTTGCTCAGAACTTGTTCATGCTAATGTAACTCACCAACTCGACTGCAGGCTCACTGCCAATGTTGCCCCAGTCTATCTCTGCCGTGTCTCCATCGCCAAAGTCTATGTCCGCGGGCGCGTCTATGGCTCCAAAGTCTATCTGGTTCGAGTCGCCAAAGTCTATCTGAAAAGGAAACATACTTAATTAGGTCTGCTATTGTACCATGACGTAGGGGGCGTTCAAGTATTACGTAAGCGCTTAAGGGGGGCGGGGGGTCTTTGCTTTGCTTATTCTTGATGACATGGTGGGTGGGGGGGTCGATATGGTGATTACGTCAGCAGAACTGCTGCTCACGAATCAAAAGAAAAATGCATGAGGTACCAATGGTTACGTAAGCATGGGAGGGGGGTAAGAGGGTTGCTTACTTTTGCTAACAAGGGGAAGGGGGGGGGGGGGGTAAATAATTGTAAAAAATCTGCTTACGTAATACTTGAATGGCCCCATAGGTAAGTGTGAATGTTTGTGTGCTTTTCACGCTGAAACAGTTCGATGGATTTTGATCAAATTTGGCACAGATAGTTTATGATCTGATAGTTTTTTATCAGAAACTTGCATAGTTCTCATGGGAAAGAGAAACGGAGTCCCGGGTCGTGAAAAACACCTACTACCATATAAATTGTATTAAATGAAAAACTTTTCGTACTTGGATGTTTGTTAGTCAATAATGCTTTACATAAACTGTTGCATTAATTTGGATCCGAATTTGGATATGATCCCCACACGGTTACTTTCCATCCCATAAAATTGCATAGTTCCCGTGGGATAGCTACATTTAAACTCCATACAGGCAAAGTCGCAGAACTTGCAGTGCTTCGCTTCGCAGGTGTGTGCACGTTCACTCACAAAGTTTTCTTTCGCCATTAAA
Organism: Pandemis corylana; assembly: GCA_949127965.1. NCBI lineage: Eukaryota > Metazoa > Arthropoda > Insecta > Lepidoptera > Tortricidae > Pandemis > Pandemis corylana. Next base: position 2,962,508 of record OX421859.1, on the reverse strand, counting down.
AAAACAAACTCAATTAATTATACTCTTTACTGTCTGCATGTTTATTACCTTGTCTCCGCTGCCCTGGTCTTCATCGTCCAGCTCTATATGCACAGGGTCAGGTTCCACGCTCAATGGAGGCTCTCCGTAACTCCACTCGTACACAGTAACATTACCATGGGTCACAACAAATTGTAGCAACGGGAGCACCTCTGGCGCCTTGTCTCCGAGGACATACTTCGTGAACGCTGAGTACAGGTCTATACCGGGCTGTATTGGTTTTAAGGAGCTGCCAATCTGAAAAAAAAACTTATTTTATCCAAAACAAAAATGTTGAAAGACAAATTTGATTAAATTAAACTATAATTTGTAAGTACTGTTTTTGATAATATTTTTATGGGTCCACCTCTGCAGACTGTATAGATCTTCACTCAAAAAAAAAAAAACATCCGAATTATCCATTTTTGCCGAGATTATTGCTGAAAAATATACATACACAAGAAATAGCTAGTATTAATACATACCTTTGAACATCCCTAGGAAATACAACATCCTTCTCTTTAAGCCCAGAAAAACTAAAAAATGTTGTGAATTTATTTTGAAACAAACATTTATTTTGTATTTCAAACTTTAGTTCAAATATTTAAATGATGATACTTTAAATACTTTTATGCTGTTTACTCATCCTACAAAACAGTATTTTAATAAGTGACCACATAATTACACATAAACGGATAACTCACGTATAAAAAGTCGAGTGATGCTTGACATGTTTCGGACTAAAAAAATGACGATGAAAACGAGGGTAGTTGTGCGCCGCTGTCATTTGCGTCGAGCAGCCGCGCGAACAGAGCGTTGGCGCGCAGTGTTCGTTTCGCTGCCGCCGGGGCGAGCGCTCCAGGAAGAAGGACTACGCATTAGTCCGAAACATGTCGAGCATCACTCGACTTTTTATACGTGAGTTATCCGTTTATGTGTAATTATGATTAAGTCTCACGGTAGTTTCATGTTGAAAGTGACCACATGACCGAAACTATGACCAAAAGGTTCTCGAGTGGAGATCGCAGATCAGCAATCGCACCGAAGGACATCCACCAACAAGGTGGACAGATGACTTGGTTAAAGTTGCAGGCTCATGATGGAGCCAAGTCGCAACTGGAGGTCTATGAGGGAGGCCTATGTCCAACAGTGAAGCTGATTATGATGATGATGAAGTATCCACATAATAATAATAATAATATACACACACATACAGTCACTTAAAACAGGTCAACTTCCAAAGTGCTTACAATGGACAAATGTTAAGGAGAGGCCCAGTAAAGTTAAATTATGGTGAGAAAAAGCAACATACATCTTCGTATATCTCAGGCAGCTCCTTCAGGCGCTCCACAAGTTCCCTCTTGATACGGTCTCCTTGGATACCGAGTTGGCGACACTGTGCAAGAAACTCAGACTTCATCGATGCCTCGTTCTTAAGGTAATCTGTGTTTTTCTTTTCATATTCCTGGAAGTAGAGATTTCATATTTCATTACACCAATAAGGCCAAAGCAGGGCCAAAGCCAATAAGACCATCAAGGGAATGGGCGAAAATCATAAGAATCATGTTATAGGCGATGAGGCTAGCAATCCATCACTATTTTGATTTCATTTTTCACCTATATGCCCACAATCTTGCTAAATGTGGCCTGTAGGTATCTGTTAGCTAAGGCTCTGTCTACCCTGTAAGGGATAAAGACGTTATTTGTGTATGTGTATGTATGTATGTAATAATGAAAAACAAGAAACCTAAGCAGAAATCACGATTAAAATCAGTTTTACCTCTTGTCTACTACTCAAAAAAATCACTTGCAATTTTAAAAGCAAATAAAGAAAAACTGAGGTCAAATCAATGCTTTTAAAGTAAAGGATGGTCCACTTACAACTTGCAACTGATCCTCTTTAGTAATCTGCTTCTTCAAACTTGGGATCTCATAGTTGATGTTCCTAACTAACATCTGTGATGCTTCACCTAAATACAAGTTTTCTTTTTCATAACACTTAACCACATCCTGCCAGTCCTTCATCCTCTGGGACCCATATCTTCCAAAGAGGTTCTTAGAGTCTGCCTCAGTTTCTTTTAAGATCTCTATGATTTTAAGACAGTGAAAATAATTGATGTAACTCCCTGACAATAAGGCAGCTATATCTTGATGGGCTGGCATGTCTTGTATGGCATTGTTTATTTTTTCTCGAACTGCAATTATGCTCTTCTGCCATTCCTTGTTCACGTGCCGACGGCTGACCAACCAATCCTGCAGTTTTCCAATATTTATGTCAATGGGTATGTGGCTTTCCTGAAACACAAGTTACATTTTGGTGAAAGGGAGCCTTATAAGTTTTTATTAGTATGAAATAAAGTTAAGCTTGTGGAGTTTACTAACGTCCATTTTAGTAGATTTTTTAAAATTATATTTCAGTATTTTACAACATAAATTATGCTCTGTTGTTATTATATGAAGTGAAATACTATATCTCTCTAATCTGTGAAGTGACGTGGAAAGGTAAGGTAAGTCGGTAAGTGGCAAGATGTCAATGTCAGTCAACAAAGTTTTGACGTTTGTGTTCGTACTTGCCAGCTTAGATAATTTTCTACTATAAAAAACTAAAAAAAGCCACTTTGTCTGGAATTGAACAATAGAAAAATAAAAGTATAATTCAGTAATATGAACTTACTGCCTCTAATTAATAAATAAAAAAAAAAATAAACAAACTTTAAAACTGTAAGTAATATTACCTATTGATAAACACTGATAACACAAACGAAAACTATATTTCTTATCGTGTTGTTTGCGGTTTTGTGTCCTCGATTCGTCAGATAGATAATTTTCAACCACGCTAAGGTAGCGTCATTATTTTTAGCAATAGAAAATTCAAATTAAAATATTATGTGTCTTCAAAACATGTAAATAAAATATTTAAAAAAAAAGATTTGAAAAATGGACTTCGTGGGATCTGTTGACCAAAAGTAAGTAAATAACTATTTAATTATTGGAATTAATGCTTAAGTATGACAACATAATATTATTATCATTACATTGTGTTGAGATTACACCCAATCTTTCTTACCGGTCACTTCGTAACGTACTTTAAAAACTAAAAAAAAATTGATAAGCTTTTTGTATTTTTATCCAACTTTTTCTTAAAACGGTTAGAATCAAGAGGCTCTACGCTCTTTTTTTATTTTGAAAGTAAAGGATTACGGTACTGTTTAGCAATTGAATTATATGTTATCCTTTACTTTTTGAAAAATATTGTGAAAATGACAAAAAAGGAAGTGTTTATTTATTAAAAAACTGAAACTATGTGGAATATGGACATAATTTTTTAACACAACTTTAAATCGTTTTAGTGTTAGATTAAAAGAACAAAAATCAAATTATGTCATTGATTTTTTTTAAGTATTATTAACAAGCCTCATATCCTTTGCAATTTTATTTTGCACTGCATGCAAGTTATAAGAAGAAATCATTTAATCAAATTTATTAATCGTCCCGATTTGATCATTATTAGTACTAAAGAAGTTTTATTTCTTATAACTTGTCACACTTTAAAACTATTTAAGCAAAGGTTTTTGCAAAGTCATGAAATAAATTTGATCCTTCCATCCTCTTTTCGCTAAATGTAATATGACTTGACTTTTTGGGTGTAGTTAAATTGTGTAAATATAATATAAACCCAATTTAATCCTTATAAAGTGAAATTGGTATTGTAAAGATTGCTTGCCAATTTTTTTTACTTAAATTAAAATCAATAATAATGACTCGAACAAAGAAAATGACAGTTCATTGTTGACATAATTTCCAATGTTCAGATAATTTTTATTCGCATTTAAAATAATTATTGCGGAGTAATTAGGTAATTCCTACTAGAATATTATAATATATATGTCTTCATTATTTACGTAGCCACGTATTCTCATAGCCATTTCTGTAACAGTTTGCCGAGTACATCGACCAGTAACAGTAACGAGGGAGGAGTGATATCCGTTGATGTCTCGCGTAATGTTCTCGTTGATTCAGTTACTGAAGTTCCGCCTGATCTAATCATGTAAGTTTTTAACTATTCGAAATAAAGTATAAGCTACATTTCGTATGTAACTAAGCAGTTATTTGTTTTTTATTCATGTTATGTTATGAACGTATTTTGCAAAGCCTTTTCCGCTTGTTTCCCATATGTTTTACTCCATTTCTACTAATGAGGTTGGCTAAAATATATTTTCCCTTCAATACGTTTAGTAAATTTTAATGAAATGTTTTTTTTTCATCAAATATATTTATAAATTAGTTTTTTATCCTGGATATTTCCTAAAACCCAAAACAGATGTTATTTTAAGATGATTCCGAGAATTTAACCACTTTCTACCTGATTCGCAATGCATCCGAATTCAAATGTAAGTAATAAAAATATGTAGGGATATCTGCAGGTCTACAGATGGTAGCGGGGAGAAAGTGGATGACCCGTCAAGACTGACCTTAGCATATGAAAGACTGTACGAGATCCCACGCACAATTGTAGAGAAATTCTCAGACCACGTCAGACATCTAGACATCAGTCACAACAAAATTACGTAAGTATTAATTATCTCAGGTAAGAATGACCCACGACTATAGAGTTCCGATTGTGGTTACTTGGGCAGGTATCGGGTAGTAAAGGTGTATAATATAGTACCTTAAATTCTTTACAGTATAAAGTTCAATTTTTTATATTTTCTCCAGAATATCTTCAGAAATCACGTTATCCATTGCCGGACACTTCTTACAGTTGCTACCCCCTGCCAGACACCCATAAACTTTAATAAATTTTAATTATACTTTCGTTATAGTATAAAAGCTGAATTTTATATAATGTTACTTAGAGACTTATACAAATATGTTTCCTCAATAGTCAGTCAGTTTAAATGGTTTTTACATCTTGCCAGACACATTGAGAGCCCGTTGTAGGTGCGAGCATGAGGTAGCAACTGTTCAAGCTGGTGTGAGAGGTCTATAGTACAATTTGTTTGATTCAATGGCAAGTACGAGAAACCATTGAAAGGAGAAGGCTCCTTCACTTGCACACTGACGTTGGAGACACTTTATTTTTGTGATACATGAATATGCTAACAATTCATAAATCTAGCTGGTGTAGTCAATGAAAATGATTTATTTATAGTGTTATTATGTTTCAGGAATTTAGACCCCTTGGTGCACTTCAAACACTTGACATCCTTGATAGCTGATGACAACCCCATAACTGAAAATTGTGTGCTGCCACCCCTGCCTAAACTCCAGTTGTTATGGTAAGACAATCCACAAAGTGTACTGGCCCTAAAGAAGGGATTGTGTTCAAATAGTCAAGTTGCAAAATATAAATTATATTAATAGTAAATTGCATGCTGGGCAGGGAACAAAAATGTAAAATATAGAATGTACTGGCTGCTTTTCTTCCCGCTCAGGGGCCCGATTTTTGAAAGCACATGTGTGTGCAAATACCACTTGAAAGTGGTATAAATCTGTTTATATCTTCAAAACTATAGCTCTAATCAAATTTTTGACTCGGTCACAAGATTAAGGAGAGCCATAAGTATCTTATAAGCTATTCGTATTTCAAATTCAGCTCAGTTTTTCACTACTTTCGAGTGGTAAAATTTTAGGAATCATGTTTTAAACCCATCACTATTCTGTTTCCCCTCTTATCTACAATCACGCTAATTATGGCCTTTATGATTACAAAATGTCTGTAATGTATTTAAAAATATCTTTTTTAGGTTGAACTATTGTAAGATTGCGTCCCTGTACCCATGGGTGGAAAAGCTGAAGGAGTCATGTCCCAACCTCCAGTACTTGTGTCTCATGGGTAACCCCGCCGCACCAAGCTATCTGAATGGAGGGAACTTCTACGATTACCTGCAGTACAGGCAAGTTTACGGTAACAATAAACTGTCTTGCAGACTTTTACGGTTGATAGAACTTTGTACAAGGTCTGTCTGGATCCCTATCGCCATTTTATTAGCTGTGTTCGCCTGTGTATGTGGTTGTAATGGTTACGTTGGGATAGGAAGGCCGGACGTTCCGAGACCAAATAGGAGACGTTTTGGATAAAGGTCAGGTCAGGAGTACCTACCAGAAACCGACGAGCATGTATGAAGAGATTGATGAATGTGGATGAAGCTAAAGAAGTATGTCAGGATCGTAGTAAGTGGAACAACCCCGTGGGAAAGAGACGTGACGGTATGTATGTATGTTCACCTATTTAGCACCTGTGTTAAGTGTGTTCAATTTTATGCCAAAAACACTTAATTTTGGAAAAGAATTGATACTCTTGAAACTGCTGGACCGATTTTTATCAAACATAGCTAAGAACCATCCCTAGGAAACTAGCTTTCGAATGAAAAAAAACATTTTCAACATGAGACTACCGTGAGACTTAATCATAATTACATATAATAATAATAATAAAAGATATTTATTCAACAGTTTGCAGTTACATACATATAAAAGTAAAAGTAAACAATAATATGCTACAAACTATTGAAATGGTTGGCAGCTCAGCTTATGCCTGTGCCACACAGACCTAACGATCTGTTGACAAACAGACGCTAACCTAGATATAACCGGATAACTCACGTATAAAAGTCGAGTGATGCTCTACATGTTTCGGACTAGTCCGTAGTCCTTCCTCTTGGAGCGCTCGCCCCGGCGGCAGCGAAACGAACACTCAAAGGAAGACTACGAACTAGTCCGAAACATGTCGAGCATTTCTCGACTTTTATACGTGAGTTATCCGTTTATATGTAACTAGCTGACCCAGCGAACTTTGTTCCGCCTTAAATTTGAAAAATTCCAGTGGTTTGGGCTGTGCTATCCCGCGGGAACTATGCAATTTTCCAGGATAAAAACTATCCTATGTCCTTTCCCGGGACTCAAACTATCTGTATACCAAATTTCAACTAAATCGGCCCAGCGGTTTAAGCGTGAAAATTGTGAAAAAAACCATATCTTAATTGGTCCATCCACTTGACGTCAAACGTATAAAGCCTTTTTTTGCGTCGATGGTTAGAAATAAATTTTGTAATTGAAATTGTATTTATTGTATATCTTTATTCGGGTTGTGTGTGTATAGGCATGCCCTGTTTATTAGATACAAGGCCAATTAGTATTTGCCCTTTTGTATGAACTATCAGCAGACAGCAGAGTTGATAAGAATGCTATTTCGTAATTTGCATTTCAACAAAATCTAATACATTATTTATTAGTATTTAGTACTATAAGAACCGAGCATAATCATACCGTAACCGTAATAAGTCAACTTGTAGGTATTTCTCCAATAGTAATGGTCAAAAACTGCATCAAACACGAAGTCGGCCGAAAAATAAACAATATTGAAAATACATAGATTTTGATGTCTGTAAACTAGGCATCTGGAATTCAAACTTTGAATTATTGACATCAGCAGTGCCATTCTGCTTGAATTATGAAATTAACAATATCTTGATTAATTATATGAAAATGTGAGATAGTAATTGTTACTTTAAGTACTTTCTAGGTATTTAAATTAAAAAAAAAACTATTGGTAGAAAAATATTAGTTTGGCAAATTGAATAAACGTTACACCACCAATACCCAGTTATATGGTACAGTACGACCTCTTTACTCCGACCCCCTAAAATGTATACCCCCCGTTCGGACTAGCAGAGCGTTCGAATTATATTAGACAGAGAATTTATAGGGTATTTTTATGGAATAAAACAAACAATTTTGTGTAATTATATCTGTAAACGTAACATTACCTTCTTAAAATAATCCAATATTTTAGTTTGTCGAGTAGTATTTACATAGCACAAATATGACTAATAAAAAGCTTTATGTAGGCTGTTAAAGAGGGCGTAGTATATGCGTTTAGAACTTACATCTTAATTTTCAGACTCTTCGTAATATCTCAATTCCCGTCCCTCGACCATTTGGACGACCGCAAAGTAACAGAAGACCAGAAATCCGAAGCCCAACGGCTGTACAAGCGGCCGTTCTTCGAGAGGATTGTCAAGCCCAACTCCGGTGGGATCTCACAGCTCATGCAGACCTCGGTCAGTTGGAGCAGTGTGCAGAACAAGATCTCTTCGCTGTGGGGCAAGGACAAAGATAACAGGAATATGTTGATTTAAAATACTATGGCAGGTTTGTCTGAATTTTGGTTGGCTATATTGAAGATTGTAATGACAAAATCTTCTTAAGTCTGTAAAAGAGTTGTGACTGGCGACCAATTGAGAGATGATGCACCTCCTAAAACAATCAATCTGCCGTGTATTTTGGTAGATATAATACTTGGTTGGAAGCGAAGCGATCCTTAATTAACAGAAAATACATTATCAAATCAAATAACTATGTAAGTAAATTTTAATGTTCTAAAATTTCAATAAGCAATAATATTGTCGTTTACAATTTGGATTGTTCTAGGTGTCGGTTGTGATAAATATATTTACTTCATATTTAAATCTTATCTACTTCATATTTAAAACTTAAAACTGTTGAATTATGGGTCGCTCGATCCTAGATAGGTATTGTATATTTTTTGTATTACATTTTCATAAAACCGATTTTACAGTACAATTTTGCTGCCAACGTTTAGGGTAACAAAACCTAAAGGCCACGTTTAGCATGTTTGTGGGCGTATAGGTGGAAAGGGTACTCATGGCACCTAGTGTATCCCTGGCTTAAATCAATGCAGATGTGTTTTGAACATCTGGCATGCCAATGTGACATTCAGCCTTATTGTTTTTTAACTGATTTAGAAACTACGATTGTTTATACTTAGTATACGACTTGAGTGGACGCTTGAGTGGAGCGGGGCGTGTGGCGTTCATGTTAAACAAATGCCCTTTGCCGCTGCCCGCCCCGCCAAACGCTCGCGCTCGCCACTCAGGCCTTAAACTAACACAGAGTGCATTTTTTTTTATGTGAATGTCATCGCGAAGTGCCAAGTGAGTCATGACGTACCTACTATCGCTAGTGACGCAAACTATATTGATTGTCCGATATCTTGGTTTGTTATCATTTATCAATCAGTTTCGACATTTTATCGTGTACCTACACGTGACAAGTCAGTGCACACCTACCTGATATTTATGGTACCTTCATGTGGGTCTTTAAAAAAAAAACGTGTACCCTTTTTCCAACACCATAATTTCCCATACAACTTTTTCGTGTCAGTTTTGTGACCACCCGTATAGTTCTGATTTAGACATCCCCAAAAAGTCAAGGGTACGCGGTACACGTTTTTTTTTAAATGGGCATGTAGATAAAAATGTACAGTCGCAATTTAAATGATTTAATTAAACCTGTTTATTATATTGGGTTGAACAAGGAACACTGAACTCTACTACATAGATAGAAATTGTGAACTGTATGGGTAAATTTTCCATAAAAATATCACTATTAAGATTTTTTTTACTTGCAATGTGTGGGGATTTTATGTGAAAAGACTATTTGAATTGAAAATATGCGCCTGTTAACTTGTGATCTGATCATGAACCAAGATACTAGTACTAAGGTGCATTGGGGTAAATTCGAAATTGGGGGAATTTCGAAAATCGTGGACTTCCACTCAACAGAGAACAATTCCATAATCTGGCAACGCTTATCTAGAAGCCAAAGACATTGGAGAAGGTCAGTATATAGTGCTATATACTTGTTTAAGAAACAAGTTGTTGATGTTTTTGTTTATAAAATTTGTTGTGCCAAGTCCTTTGCTCTCTTTATGTTGCAATGACGTTTCGTAGCAATACATGTACTTAGTAATAATTACAACATATTCATTACTAATAATAATATACATATAATAGTGTTTGTCTCCTATTGGTGTTTCATATAAATGACTGATTAGTATCCATGTTCAAAAATTTTGAGAAATTCTAAATTAAGTGTGTAATTTAAAGTTGGAGTTGAAATTTTATAATATATTATTAAAATTGTCTCGTTCATAAAATTATTATATAAGTACTCGTAAATATGTGTTTAAGCGCAGCTAAATACAGTGGCCACAAAAATGTGTAACGCTCGCCATTACAATCGCATTCACGATCTCATCTACCGCCTTCTACCGTTTGATAGATCGAAACAGTCATTGCAATTGTGCGTTAGAGTCTACTCCAACGTGCCATCGCAATAGCAATTATAATCTCACTCTGATGATTGCATCCTTTTCTGCTGAACATAAACCCTACCTTCCCTACCATTCTCTCCTATTGTACCTTGAATTATGGTCATAGAAATGACAGATTAATAATGTCACAACTCGTTCAACTTGTCTTTGCGAAAATGGCCGTATTATAACAAAAACTTAGAAGATCTTTGTAAATACGTTTGACACAATGTCAGTTCACAGAAAACTGTCAATTTTGACATATTTACAAGACATGTTTTCAGTTTTTTCGGTAATACCAAAAAAAATGTTTTTATTTTTGTAAGTAAGTGCTTATTATAATATGTAATTTAATTATAAACACTGATGCGGTACTATGCGAAAATAAACCTATAATAAATGAAACAACGTAATTAAATATTATTTGTATCTAAGTAAAGTATCGAGATGTTTAACTGAATTTGACAATGTTCGTAAAATATTTAAAATTATAGCATTTTACCCCTAATCTCTATTGATTAGAAGTCCTATTTATCTATATGGAAGTTCCACAATAATGCGTAACTGTCTTTCGTCCATTTCTTCTTAAGTGTTATCTCTAATTAGGCTAATTAAGACAAAGTTTATACAGGTATTTATTATTTAATTGTTTACAGAAATAAACTGAAATCAAAGGAGTTCGTTTTTTGTTTGGAATGAAATACAGCCATATAATCAACCAAGAAATTCCTACCTTAGGTAATTTATTAGTATTTTTTTTTAAATCTGTGCAGTAAAAATAAATAATCGAAAATATCTGATAAGGCACCAGTGGCGTGGCGTCCATAGAATTCGATTCCCACCGGCTTGCCTATTTTAAGGCAGTTGGGCACTTTTATTGCGCAGAATTAGAGGAAAAGGCTAGTTAAATGCCCTACGGTTTGCTTTCTGATATACTTGAGGCCACGCCAATGTAAGAGACTACACGTCCAGCACGAGAGCGTACAAGAGTCGCGTCGCGCGCGAGATAGATTGCCCGTCCTTTTCTTACTGTACCAACAAGAAAGAGACGGGTAGTCCAACTCGCGCGCGACGCGACTTTTGTGCACTCTCGTGCTAGCGGGGCTGGTGCTGTCATACGTCACTGAGCATAATTCTGTCATAAGCGAGACGTCTTCAAGTGCCGGAAGCGCATATGTGCGTTCGGGTGACTGCTAAATTATGATGGTGGCAGTGGACTACTTGAATCACGCAAACGCATACATATATGTAGTAGCTGTGGCCCGTGACTCCGTCTGCGTGGAATTCACTTATCGCTATCCCGCGGGAACTATCTGTACCAAATTTCGATAAAATCGGGTCAGTGGTTTAGGTTTAAAAGTGTGACAGACTGAGTTGATTTCGATTTGTGAAATAGCTAGAAATGTTGCTAATCTAAAAAAAATACTTCGCATTGTAAAATTGAACAGAATTCTTATTCTGAGTAAAAATAATCGTTTTGTTCATTCGCTAACACTGTTCATTCACTGGTAGATACACTTTCCCTATGCGGTACCGGTCGCGAATGTGTTAAAAAACTCTGTTCGGTATTTTTTTTTGGTAGGTTTTTTTTTATATTAATAGGAAGGCAAACGAGCAGGTGGGTCACCTGATGGTAAGTGATCACCACTGCCCATAGACACCCGCAACCCCGGAGGGATTGCAGATGCGTTGCCAACCTAGAGGACTAAGATAAATGGCCTCTTGTGCCCGTAATTTGTCCCGGCTGTCTTACTCTCCACACCGGAACACAGCAATGCAAGCACTGCTACTTAGCGGCAGGATTAGCGAGTAAGATGGTGGTAGCGATCCGAACGGACCTTGCACAAGGCCCTACCACCCTGTACATTTCCTAAAAATGATATACCTACCAAATTGCATGAAAATCGTTGGAGCCGTTTCCGAGATTCAGATTATTATATAATGTAGGTATAGGTACAAGAATTGAAAGGTAGGGGAGACCGAGGCAAGTTGAGACAGAGGTGAGTTGATACAAAGCCTTTTTCTCTGCACCTATGACAGTTAGCGAGGTCACAACTTCACACAAACTGTGAAGTGTAGAAAGACCAACGAATTAGCGAGGTTACCAGCCCGATAAACTGTCACAGTTCAGATAAATCGGCTTTGTATCAACTCACCTGTGTCTCAACTCGCCTCGGTCTCCCCTACCTATTAATAATAATCTAATCTAATCAGATTAGATTAACTAAATTACTTAAATTAATCCGGCTGTAAATTGAATCTAAAGCAATAAATCTTATGTGAGATGGGGAGTCGACGCCAAAAAACTCGACATGTCATCAATGTAGATGAGGGTTGTCTAAAAATCACCAAAATCGACCCAAGTGGGTATGAGTTAGGTTGATTTAAAGTAGTTTTGCGATTGCACATAGTTTTATTGTCTCGTGGTATTAATCGTAGTCGAACACGGGCCTCCGCCACGGGCTCAGGTCCACGTAAGGGATGGCGTCGAAGTCGTCGCAGCTGTACTTGGGGTTGTGCGGGGACTCCGTCTCGAACGCGCGCCGTTGCACGAAGTACACGCCATCCGTGTTGTCGCAGATCAGGCGGGCCATCGACGACTTTTTTATTTCTTGCAGCTGCTCTGTGGATTTTAAAAGAGTTTCAACGGGGTGCGGGTCAGACAGAATAAATAAGAAAGTGTAGCTAGATGTTTTTTTTTTTGATAGCGTAATCTATAGATTGGTTTACGTTAGGTTTATTTTATAACAATCCTTTTAAGTTACCGTTTTCTGAGAAAATTGAATTATACATTTTGAACCAATTAGGTAGGTATGCATTTTAACCTATTATGCATTTCAAACTTTATGTATTTTAATACTGTACCAGTTTCAACCAAGCTTAGGGGTTACAACGATCGCTTAATGCGTGCCAAGTCCTATTTCCGTAAGGGACAGAGCTATATGGCTGCATAACTGTGTCCCTTACGCTGAATAGTACTTGGCACGCATTAAGCTATTGTGGTAACCCCCTATAGACCGACCGTTAAATGAGTGGTGGGACGACAACGACTACATTCTATGTTTTTAAATTATTGCTATTGGTAAATTTTAATTTCATTTGATCTCAATATTGATTTTAATTTTAATTAATTTATTCTTTTAGAGCAGCTACGGTTCTGCAAGTCTACTCCCAATATGAATTTCGTATCATACCGTCCCTTTCACTTTTCTATTGCACCGTATTATAGTGTGTGCGAGACGGCGATAGATATACGAACTTCGAAATTCGATTTTTCGAACTCAAGCGCACCCCAACGATAGATAGTGTATTTGAATTGGCTGACCTGATGTGAAAGAATGTGGCTGTTCAATGTTGTCGTAAAAGAACCGGTCTCCGACTCTGATCCGGTAGAACTGTTCGGCCACTATGCACTGGAAGGTGTGCCCGAGGATCGAACCCGGGACGTCGCTCTCGAGAGACCCGCCGACGAAGAGGTCTATATCGTCCACGCATTCGTAGAACTGGGCTAGGGCGTTGATGCGCTGAAAAATATTTTTATTTCTTCTAAATGTTCCAAACCTAGCCTTTCCACAATTAGTTTAAGTTGTCTTGAACACTTACGTCTTGTGAAATTTCTCCAATCAAGTCATGAAAACTCCTCGCTCTTCTAAGACCGCAGATCTCTCTGAAACCATGGCAGAAAATTAAAAACTTCGCAATGAAGGTGATAAAGAAAGAAGTAATAGTTGTTATTTTAAAGAAGAAGAAGAAGAAGAAATAGATTTATTGACAAAATTTGACACAACACAAATAATAAAAATAAAAAACTTAAACATTAACGAACGACAAATAATTGCCGCATATCTATTGCCAAAATGGCCACATTCAGCGTGTCGCTGCGGCGCTGATTTGCAATGTGGCCCTTTTAATGCAATTGCAAAAGTACCTATGTTATTTTACATAAGTCCCGAGGTGTCTTGGCTCGAGCCACGGCCACACACTTCAAACGTCCACAATCCACAAACACTAGGTAATATGAATGAACATAAAAATTTTACCTTGCTAACTCCGCTACTCACATGCAAGATAACCAAGCCTGTGTGAAATATATATGTTTCTCATGCAATCCGTCCCTCCACTGCTGCCAATAAAACACATATAAATCCCACAAACTTAATTATCCCTTACACCACAAAAACACTGACGCGTTTCGATCCCTCTACGGGATCATTATCAAAGTTTAATGAGCACAACGTTACACATGCAAACCCCCACAGTAACAGTTAATTTAAGTTTGTGGGATTTATAGGTATGTGTTTTATTGGCAGCAGTGGAGGTAGGGATTGCATGAGAAACATATATATTTCACACAGGCTTGGTTATCTTGCACGTGAGTAGCGGAGTGGCAAGGTAAATTTTTTTTGTTCATTGAAATGGACCTCCGCAAAGTAACTCCTGATTCAATAAAATAGGTAGGTAATATGAGTCAATAACAACGTAAAAGGATAAGACGACTCCATTTTACTTTTGAATGACCTCTTTTAAACCTTTATATTTAAGTTACCTATAATCGTTATACGACGCAAGACCATGGTCCCTCCCCCTCTGTATGTCCATGGCTATCAGATCCAGCCCCCAAGGGTTGCAGGATTTGAACAGCAAATTGGTAACTTCGCCAGTGATGTAGGGGTCAGATTCGGCTGCAGGCTGCGCTAGGACCCCTCTAACTATGTCATCAAAGGAGTGTGGGTAAATTTCCAGAAGGCTCGGGTTGAAGTAGTGATCGCTAAGTCTGGAATAAGGAAAGTGAAACTGAAGCGGGTTTATCTAACTTGATTTTTAATTTCATTGCAGAACATTGACTTACAATAAACAACTAGACTCTCAGTCGCTAACAAAGGTTCCTCAAGAAACGTCCGAGTTGCTTTGTCTATGTGTTGTGTGTGTCAACACATCGACTTAGCAGATAACATTAACATATTCGTTCAAATTGACACCTTATTTCGTGGCAGTAATGCATAATATCAATGGCGTAGGATCGTGAGAAGTAATGACACGACGCCACGCGCTGGAAACCTGCCTGTCTCTTTTGTTCTCAATAGTAAGATTACGGTGCGAAAGAGACATATACATTGTTATCAAAGCGCGATCGAAACACAACTGAACAAAAACTCTGAACAACAGACGCGTCGTTCAGACTTTTGCTTCGGACAGTTTTTGAGCGTGATTGGGAGTCTAGTTGTTTATTGTACGTCAATGTTGCAGAAGGATTAATTTCGAGTTATAGAACGAACGCTTAATGGAGTCCTTGCCCGCGCGGTGCAGGGGCGCGAGGTGGGACGACAAAGGGGCCGAGAGAGGTGCGGGCGGCAGGCGCACTACCCGCGCGCACCTCTCTCCTACCCCGCGCCTCTGTACCACGCGGGCGAGGACTCCTTTAAGCGGTCGGTCTATTAATGTGGGTCATGTATGGATGACATGGGCGGGTGAGCCTCATCATTGTCTATCACGACTGGATCAGGGCAGTTAAGAGTTCAAATGCTTCATTTACTTTCTGTTAGAAAATTAAAAAGCCGCAGTAGCCCTTTAATTTGACCGCGTCCAAGCCAATTTATGTGCAAAATTATTATAGTCCGACCGCCTATAGGCTACGAAAAATTCTTTCACCATTAGAACCCTACATTATCTCTGACGAATACGCGGCCAACTGTTAGTGTCAAATATGTATTTATATTTTAAAAACTTGTATGTTGAACTTACTTATGAACATAAGCGGTCTGGTAGTTGGCTGGACAACTCATGATGGTGTCGGTCACCATCGAGTGCAGGTAGCGGAACGCGGCGTGCCCGAAGCTGTTGATGATGCCAGGGTGCACGGCGTCGCTGTAGTCGCGACTGTACAAGGACATCGGCGAGATTCTGTAGTAGCGGTAGTAGTTCTCACCTGGAATACAAACGCACCATTGTAAGAACTGTGATCAGCAACCGAAAGACGTCCGCTACCTACTCAACTTGGGAGTCTTCCGGTACATATGTATGTATAACTCTGTTGTGGAAAAAACACGATCATTTTACAGCAAACAAGATAAGCAGGCAGAGGCGAATATCCCTTAACCTTCGAACGATTGACAGGACAACAGAAACCAGAGTATAGAGAGAAGACATACTGAAAGAAGATAGAAGAGCAATGACCCTAAATTTAAACTAAACAAATAAAACAAAATTTTATACATATTATGATACGTTATGTAATGGTAATGATACACAGAAGAAGTTGAAACTACTGTATCGGTATCCCAATGGGAATACTCAACCTACCTGCTTAAAAGATGTTTCAACTGATCGATAGCAAATATTTGAGTGTCGCTTACCAAAGTTCAAAGGCAGCCACTCCTGGTAAGTGATGTGCTGCAGCTCTGCTATCACGATCCTCCGCGCCTCCTGGTAGATCCTCTCATCACTCCACATAGGATTTAGGGAGCCCAGGATCTTCGCTATGCGGTTGTGCTCTCGAAGTAGGATCGTGTGTGTCATAGCCAGAGTCGGAGTTTGGTTTATTCTGCCGTCTCCTGCGTTGAGTTTCGGTAGTATCAAATGGTTTATACTAAGTATCTAGTAAAGTACTTTATTATTATACTACACTATACTATTATAGGACTAGGTACAGTTTAAAATCCTTACCAGCAAGATAACAAGGTTCAGACGAGTTCCTTAAATCGCACACATCAGACTTGACGTCAACAGTAGGCAGAAAGCCTCGCTGGCAATACTTCCTGGTCTCCTCCTTCAGTTTCCCCCCACTCATGGTCCGGAGCTTCTTGGCGGTCGATGGATCCGAGCCGTAGATCTGAGAGCCGTCCATGAAACTGGTCACCGTATTCATCTGTGGAAGGTATGGCAGCATCAGGGTCTAGCATAACATTTAAGGATGTCTGTAGTCTGCTACATTAATTCCCTTACCTTTCATGCTAACGTGGACCTGATAACTTTTAATGTTTCTAAGAGTCGGAAAGAAAACATAGTTAAGTAGGTACCTATCTATCACACCTAGTCTCAAAACCATCTTACCTGTTCCGCATGCCCCAACCTACAGTCTTCCCTAGGCGTGGTCACACTCCTCACAAATGTCAGGCACCGGATGCCGTGGTAGCGGTAGAAGGGGTCGTCATCAGGGACACAGATCGGAATACATTTGTCGTTCTGCCACTCGGGAGGCAACATGTCCACACCATCACCAAGACAGCACTGGATACCGCCTTCATCTGGAAAAATAGGTGAACAAATTTTGAACTAAGAGAGTTCTGTAAGATGGCAGGGAAATTATGGTGGTGTGGATAAAATGCGCTAATGTTTAGAAGAAACCTTATCAATGGTACATGAAGTAGGATAATATGATAGTTTTTTCGAACACGGTTAGGTACGACTTTAGAACATTGTGTAAGAAGCTGAACAAAAATTGTACTCGTAACAACCCTATACAATTCCTTCTGTACCTACCCTGCACCTGTGTATATTTTCATGTTGTTTGAAAAACTAGTATTCTTCTCATCCATAGTACCTACTGAACTCCATCGACTCAACACGTCTCATAATCCTTCAGACATATCACTCCCTCACATCACCAACAAACACTTTAAAAGATGCGTTTATACATCCCTTTTGTTGCATACACCATTATGTTACATGATATATTATTGTGTATTATGTTCATTCGATTCCCGTCTTACCGTGTAAGGTCTTTAAATATTATCTGTTTTCATATCATGCCGGACTTCCGACCAAACCTCCGAAAAACTTTATCGCTTGTTACGCGCCATTAGTGGTGTGTGGAGCCATCTGTCGAAACTTGTTCACAAGTCAAGGTCCTACCAGTAGTTTCCATAGCGTGGAACATGAGGTCGTGGGTGATGAACTGTCCCCACTGCATGTTCATGCTGGACATAACGAAACTTGGAATGGGCTGGTCAGCGAACAGCCTGGTGGAGAGCGCCCGAGGGTTGGGCAGAGGACGGCCGCTGCGGGCCACCGGCATCGCGTATATACCTGGACAGAGCAAAGGTTTGAGAGATAATTTGTAGCAGTAAGATCCAGTATGCAAGCGTATGCAGCTGACTAAACTAAATAGATAGGTAATGAGCGCTCCATTTTCTCAGTCGGCAAAAGGCCAAAGACCCCAGGTGGGTAGAACCTCGTGGAATATCCGTCCGAAGAGCTACCATCGTCTTACTCACTTATCCTGTCACCAAGCAGCGATGCTTGCGCTGCTGTGTTCCGGCGTGGAGAGTAAGGCAGCCGGTGACATTACTGACACATGAGGTATTCTATCTCAGCTCTCTAGGCTGGCAGTGCATCTGCAATCTTCTAGTGTCGTTTCTCACTTACTATCAGGTGACCCTTCCTTGTAGTATAAGAAAACCCTTTACAGTATCCTCAATAGGTCTAGAAATGACGTCACTTGACGCGGATCCAAAATATCTTCCGTTTTCTGAGCCTATCTCACCGTCAGCATACCGCGGGGCAGCGATCCTCGTGAACGGCGCTCCCTTCCTGCCCCACCCTGGTCGGACCAGGTTATTGCACGTGCCGTCAATGCTTCTGTACTTGCTGTTGCTGCAGCTCACGCTCAGAGGCTTGCAGTAGCGAGGGTCGTGGATACGGATGACCTGGTGCTCCAGGAATGACATAAACGTGTTTGGGGTCACGTTGGCGCTGTGGGAAATGTTTGGTTGCTTTATTAAGGACAAAGGTAATGCTTGAGTGTATTCTCCATTTCAAACTGTTGTAACGCCCAATTTTCATCTAAATTCCCACAGAATCACTCATTGTGTGCAGTTAGCATGACATCCACCCGAATGTTTAAGGATCATTATAATACTTTGATATCTCATGACATTTTATAGCAATTAAACTATGGTTATTGTATTTAAATTTTATATGAACTAGGGGGACTTGTTTTTTTACACAAGCGTTAAAATGAACTAGAAAGGACTATAGGTTAGTTGACAGATTTCGAAGTTTCACGGTTTAAGTATATGTTTTCAACGGGATATGGATCGCGATTGATGATTGAGAGTTTTCCAAAAAAAAGTACACATGATCTCTTTTCCAAAATTTAAATATTTTAGATTTTTCTTACTCCGAATCGTTTACCTATCCTTATACAAGAGAAATGTGTCACTTTTTTCTTACAGGTATATATGAAACGTGACGAACAGGAAAAAAATCCATAGTAAAATCTGGGGCACATTTTTTCTTATGTGAGAATCGATAGGGTAAATTCTGAGTAAGAAAACCAATATTTAAACACACACACACACACAAATCACATCTTCATCCCTTACGGGGTAGAAATATTTAAATTCTGGAAAAAATGTACATGTGGACTTTTTTTGGAAAACGCTCGATTACCTTTAAAGAGTTTCCAATATTTCCACGCATTGTGTGCATCAGCACGGATGGCAATTTCTTCAGTCTACCTGTAACCATGATGCATTGCAAATGCATCGCAAATGCATCGACATATCGGGAGCTGTTAAAGGCAATCGTAGTAAGGGGGCGTCCATTAATTACGTGAGGTATTTAGGGGGAGGAGGGGGTCGAGCCGAATCTTACTAAATCTCACTTGGGGGAGAGGGGCTCTTGGCAAATATCGCGTAATTTTTTTAGCAGAAAATGGTGTAAAACTTCGTGAAAATTAAGTTAAATTAAAGTTGAATGAAAATAAAAAACGTATCTTGAATAAAATATGACAAAATCTAACACAAAGTACAAGTTTTGAAAAATCTCACGTGAGATTGGGGTAGGGGCGAGGGGGTCGAGAAAAATCTTACGACATCTCACCACGAGGGGAGGGGGGTCAAAAAATCCTTAAAAATACCTCACGTAATTAATGGACGCCCCCTAAAAACGTGGTCCTCGTATAGGTAATTTTTGTGGAGACTGGGCCAAATTTCATTTGTGATAGGTATATCAAACCCTACGTAGAGCACAGCTTTAACTGCAGCAGCTTTGTCGCTGTCAGAATCTCGTGAGACACTTCAGCAGCAGCTTTGGCGTCAGCGGGCAGTTTCCCTGAAAGGAAAGAGGTTTCGTTGAACATGTTCAGAGTGTATGAGTAGGATGGCATGATGATAATGCCCAACGAGTCAATACGGTGAGTGCTTCTACATCCTAAACACTTTAGAGAAGCTCTGTGTAAAATACTAGCTCATTAGTAATACTTAAGCGGATGTACCTAATGTTAAAATGTTCTTCCATGCTGGTCTGGGAACAAAGAAAAAACATAGAATGTACCAGACGCTTCTTGTCCCGCTGGTATCTAATGGGAGGGAATGGGCGAAAATTTTAGGAATCATTTTAAAAGGCGATGTTAAGGTATCATACGCCCACAATCATGCTAAACGTGGTCTTTACCTACGTCTTGTTACCTTAGGCTCTGTTTACTCCGTAAGGGATGTGTGTATTGTATCTTCCGAAGATATTTGGGATTAAGATATCCTGGGGTTTTACTCATCCACCGCCTTACCGTATGCAGCAGATTTTATTCCCACAATCCAGAACTTCCTACTCTGTGGGAATGTCGCAAAATCTGTAGTTCCAAGGTTTTGGATTGAGCGTTGAAGAGTCAGGCCATCATTAAGCCTGGGCCTGACTTTTGTGAAGACTTTGCATTTCAATCTGCCTTACCAGAGAAAAGATGCAACATGGCGGGTGTGGAGTATTGCAAGCTAACTCCGCTGCGTACGAGTTCGTTGCCCCGGCGCGCCGCCGCTCGGGAGATCTCGCGCCCACATCGGAGTGACTCGGTTACCAGCTGTGACGTGATTGGCCCTTCTTCGTCTGGAAAGCGGGTAAGAAATAACGGTTGCGTTGAATTTAGAACGCTTTGTTGGGTATGCAAGCTTACGTTCAATTAAACACGGCTCGAAGGGTTTTACGGGCTTATATAATTAAACCTCAGACCAGATAAAAAGTAACGTCGGCCTGCTGCAAACTACGCCTTATCTTGTGAGGGTGTGCGTTAAGTCAATTAATAGGTATGTATACGTCGAGGTGTAGGTACTTTAAGCAAGTCTCTTTGTTGTTCGTAGAACTCCTTTGGATTTTAATTTTATTTTGTTTGAGTCTCAGAAAGGATCGCGTAGAGCTATCTATCAGTTAAAATTTTAAAAAGGATTCCTTTCCAGAAATTGCCCTACCGCCTAAATATAAGCACACGCACACAAACAAATGATATTTATACTCGTATAATAAGTGCGAATTTTTAAAGCCTCAAGTCATTATAATTTAAACTTTATTATACAGAATCATCATCTCATCTCCATCCAAATATGCCCCAATGCTGGGCACAGAGGACTTCGGCTATAGTTCCCACGCGGGCCCAGTGCGGATTGGAAACTTCGCACACCATTGAATTGCTTCGCAGATGTGTGCAAGTTTCCTCGCGATGTTTTCCTTCACCGAAAAGCTCATGGTAAAATTCAAATGTAATATCGCACATAAATTCCTAAAAACCCGTAATCGAACCCAAGACCCTATGCTTGAGAGGCCACAGGTCAAACCACTAGGCTACCACGGCTTTTTTTACACACAATAAAAAAATAAACATAATATTACACAGAATAAAAAGTTCCTAATATCTACTTATAGGTACCTATAATCAATACCGTCTTCACCATAAGGGCACTCGGGGCCCGTGCCTAGGGCCCCATTCTCAGGGGGCCCCGAAGGACCGACAATTTCTCTCACACATTTATTCTCAAAACATTTTTGTCGGACCCATTACACATAACTTTCCTAAAGGGCCCCAAATTCTTGTGTGCCCAAGGACCCCAGCCTAGTTTAAGACGGCCCTACACTATCTCTACAAAACATGCGATTGTGGTAAATTGGATGCCTTAACCTGCGCACACTCACCTGCTCATTGAGCAACCTGTGAAGCCGAGACTGTGTGGTGTGTGCTACCGTTAAAGTGTGGAAAACAGTAAATTTCCACGTCAACCAGATAATTTCAAGACTGAAATTCCTTTGTTCTTATATAGCCTGAGATTTGTTCAGTTGGTTGTCATTACCACGAAAAGTCTACGGAAATTAGTCATAAATTAGTTTAGTAAAGTAAAATACATGCATAAATAAATACTTACGTATAGAATGTGTTTTAAATAAATCCGTAACCGCTGATCCGATGGCGTCCAACATTGGACATAATTCCGGAAACCAATCCGACCCCAAGCAACCCCAACCGTTGTCAAAACATCCATTAGCACCACTTATCACCAAACAAAAATACACACATATAAAAACACTCCTAAAATCACCAAAAAGATTTTTCGTGTTGGGCATTGCAGGCATTTTCCTTTACCTTTCGAAATAAAAAAATGTTAGTTAGCGCGCATTTTTTCAATCACAAAATGGGTATGGATGAAAAACTACAATTCACAGCCAGCCAGTAAGTATTATGTTTTTTTTTTAATTATTCACCTGTCTTTCTTTTTGGACAACTATCGTTCAAATAAACATAGTAATGTTTGTATATCGCTACCGGTTGATCTAATCAAATCACGTTTCTTGCTGTAACTGGTTTATTATACATTATGAAAGGGCATGTTTTAGTTTATTTTACACCATCTTTACACAATAGCCTGTATCTTTAATCATATTTTATTACATAATTATTATCAGCCAGTGTCAGACAGTGTGATAGTGAAGAGCAGAGAACTGGTGAAAGGGGAACAAACATTTTACTAAGTAATTAACATGTTTGTGGCTGGAGGGACCTTGTGCAAGGTCCGTCATTAAATACTTGACCATGGATGTTTCCATCTCTTATGTTTTCTTTTTTTTAAGTAGGTAAAACTCTACGCTGAAACACTGTGTGGCAGGATATGGCCAATGCTCAATAAAAAAGCGAGTCATCCTTGAACATGTATTGGAAAATGTGATAGTTGAAAATGGCGCCCTCATTTTGCTTTTCAATATTTTCGCGAGATTTTTGCAGTCTGTTCGTAATAGAAATTATTGTACAGCACTGGGTCATTTACTTAGTAAATGTTTATGGAAAATAATAAACAGTCTGTGGGATAACTTCGCTCGTAGCGATTACGTTTTGTTTCTATACTTCTTAATCTGAAATTCGAAGTTCGAATTATGTCGTCTCGTTCACATTAATTGTGTTTAACATTAGAGAGAGTGCAGAGTGATAGCACTGCCTGTATTCAACTGGAAAGAGAAGGGAACATATTTGACATACAGAGAGGAGTCAGACAAGGTGATCCCTTGTCTCCAAAGCTGTTTTCAGCCGTATTGGAGACTGCCTTCAGAAACCTTAACTGGGAAAACCTTGGGCTAAACATTCAAGGTCAAAAACTTACGCATTTAAGATTTGCAGACGATATTGTTCTGTTCGCCAAAACACCCGAAGAACTGAATTTAATGATTAACACACTGGCAAACGAGAGCGAAAAAGTCGGATTAAAAATAAACCCAGATAAGACAAAACTAATGACAAACAGCGAGAAAATACCAATAAAGGTGGGTGACACAACAATTGACTACACAGACGAATGTATATATCTAGGCCAAATTATGTCAACCGAACGAAATACACGGAAAGAAATCGAAAGGCGAATAGCAAATGGCTGGAAGAGGTACTGGAGTATGAGGGAAGCTATGAAAGATAAGAAACTACACATAGCAACGAAAGGCAAGCTATTCAATGTATGCATACTGCCCATTCTCATGTATGGATGTCAATCATGGACTATGTCACTCACTAGCACCAACAAACTTGCAAACTGCCAAAAAGCAATGGAAAGGAGCATGTTAGGAACAAGGAGATCAGACAAAATAAAAACTATAGTCATCAGACGGAAAACTAAAGTTTTTGACATCACACAAAAGATCAGGCGTCTCAAATGGAAGTGGGCAGGCCACACCATAAGAGGTAAAGATAAGTGGTGCAAAACAATAACAGAATGGTACCCAAGAGAAGGCCAACGGAGGAGAGGAAGACCACCAAAAAGATGGGCAGATGACATAAGCCAGATCGCTGGCAAAACCTGGTATAGAGTAGCTAAAGATAGACGAGAATGGAGAAGGCTAGAGGAGGCCTTTGCCGAAGGGCAAACGGACTTACAAAGAAGAAGCAAAGCTCAAATAGTGGAATACTAAATAGTTAAAGTTATAAATCTAAAACTCTGTAAAGTGCGAATAAAGGCTATTATTATTATTATTATTATTATTAGAGAGAGTGAGTGGTACAGTATGATATGAATTCAGAACTTGGAAGTAGACCCCCAGTTCATACCTACTTCAACTTCGTGGACCCACTACTGAACGCATAGGAGCAACTCAAAAATAAAAACAAATTCATAATAAAACTTGGTCTTTATACTTAGGTACTAATTGAAAACATTTTAACAATTACTTAACATATAAATATTTTACTCATAAGTAAAATACAACAATGATTTATATTTGCTACCATTGACATCACAAAATATACTTTTTATTGTACCTACAACACCCTCATTTAAAAACATTTGCAAGCCTGTTGTATCAAAATGTATGTTTTGTCTATTTCTGGCAAAGGCAAATGTCAAAGTGACAGATAAAGACAAACGAATGCCAAGGTAACGTAGTAAACGTTTATGAATACGAGACTTACACTTTGACATAGTAATACAAAATAGCATTGGAATATACATATATTTAACAAAAACTTAACACAGAAAAATATAAAGCTAATTTGTGTAGTTGAAAATGCTATAAAAAAAGTTAAATCTAAAAAATAAGTTTATAAAAAACTTTAAGGAATGAATTTTCAAAATTACATTATTATTTTAAGCCATGTTCATGTCGCTTAGGATTTTTACGCGCCGTAACAACACTCAAAGTCTCTACGTAGTATAATGTAAATTGTCATCAAATATGTTTGTATTTTTTTTGTATTTACATACACAAACACACGTAAGAGACAGTTTTAAATAAGTAGCAATATTTAGGTTTGCTTTTGAAAATTCATTCTGCAAATTAAAATGGTAACTACGCCTTTGCTCTTTAAAAAATAAAAATATGTAGTAAAATTATTTAAAACTATTAAATGGCACTTTCAGCAACTATCTTTGTTCGTCGACAAAAAAATGCAATGTGGATACCTTAACTATGTCAAAGAAAATTCTGGCCAGAATGACACTAAAATAATTATTTTTGCTCTGGCGTAGAGTAGCTTATTTATTGGTATTCAAATATGCTTCCACAGAAAATACCTAAAATGCTGACAAATGTAAAATCGGAATAAGAACTATAAGAACAATAATAGTGGTCAGAAGTCAATTTGCTTAACATGTCTGTCGATTTGTATAGAATCAGAGTCTTGTATCGCATGTTGGACTTAGGTAGTATAACAATTCGTCATTGGGTTTTATAGAAATTATTGGGTAAGACGTAAAAAGTTATTAACATTTAAAACATTGGATTAAACAATTGAATCAACGCACCGCGAATACAAAACACTAACGTAGAAGAGTAGTCACCATTTCAATTAGGTATAATATAATAAATAACATAATCGTTATTATTCGACGTCGCAACTACCGATTACATAGGAGTAAACATTTTTACAGTGCATTTGAGTTGTCTATTGTAAAGTTTGCAAACGTCTATTTATTTATACTACCAAAAAATGTCTACATGCACATTTTTTCCAGAATTTAAATATTTTAGGTTTTTCTCACTCAGAATAGTTTACCCTATCAATCCTTATTATGTACTCGTACAAGTAAAAAATATGTCTCAAAACTTTCATTCCAGTTCGTCACCTTTTTTGTTCGTTTTTTTTATGGTAACTATGTATACATAGAACGAAAAAAATACCGTAGTCAAATTTGCGACACATTTTTTCTTGTATGAGCATCGATAAGGTAAACGATTCTGAGTAAGAAAAACCCAAAATAATTTAATTCTGAAAAAAAACTACGTTTTAGTATTACCATGCTGATCGGATGACAGTGCTCAAAGTCAGTCAACAGTAGGTATTTTTTGTCAAAAAATTAGCGTTAATTGGTCGCTTACACAATTTGTCAATTTTCAATCCTTTAAAAGCGTGATAAGGCATAAGCGCCATGCATAACACGTACATATTTACTACTAAAACGTCATAATTTATTTCTCTGTAGGTACATAAAATATTTTAAGCAGCAATTAAAATGACTCAACTTCTAGCAAAAGTCAGACATAAAAAAATCATCGTATCACTAGATAAAGTCAAATAACTTTCAGCGTGTTGCTATCGCTAGATAGCTTAATCTTTTATTTTCCCACTACCCGATTGCCATTATTACATAAGTATAATATACATACATATGCATTAAAGTAAAATTAGAGTTCAACAGAATTGATTTGTCGCTTATACAAAATCACTACTTTCATTTTGGACATCATGTATTTATCGTTATGCCTACTAAGTTGCCACAAAATTTGACTCTGTTATTCTACTATTCCCGATGTTTAATTACTGAACTTTTTGTTATGGCAACCGGTCGCTTAAATTTATTTTATACCTATCAATTGTTCTTGCTATTCTCTCTAAGGCCTTGACATCTATGACAGATGATTCAAGCATTGTATTAGCGGCACTTTTTGTGGTGTCTGAACAAAGTATACGGAAGCAGCATCTCCGACCTACTACACTGGTAGCAATAAACACTTACCCTAGTTTTCAATTGAAATGATTATACACTAAAGTTGATACTGTGGCTGTCATTGTCAAGTGTTGAGGCGGTAACCATCGCTCCCCTATATATGTATTAATTGGTCTCACGAAATTGATAAAATATATAATACCTATACCTAGAATGTCAGCTTACACAGATGCTGGCAACACTCGCAATTTAACTCTTAATAAAGTCTGTTACTTATAGTTCAACTGCATACGCTACAAACACGAGCCTTACTGGCTTGTAACCATGCTCTCTCAGTTGAACTACAAGTATCGAACTTGACTTTATTTAAATTTCAAATACAAAAATATCATTCAAGTTAGCGAACGTTACCAGCGTTGTTCATAAATATTAACTTTATAAATGCAGATTCTTAATTACAAGCACCATAACGTTTCTAAGGCCGAAACAACACTCACTGCCACCGCAAACTGAAACCTAGCTTCCTAACTTTAACAAAAGTCTTAAAAACGTGGTCCCAGATGTCGCTGCTGATGCCAAATGCTGAAAAAGAAAGATGACGGTACAGATTGGAATTTAATCGACTCGATGGAACAAAGTAGGGGTATATCACAGTTACAGAGGATATTTTTCGAGTACAGAAATACAATTTTCAATCCGTTTCATTGAAATTAGCGCACTGTCTGGTTACGGTAAGTTTCACAGATAATCGTATCATTTTAACATTTATTTTGAAGAGGTTTTACGGTGGAATACATAAAACTAAAAAACATGGTGCATAGTTCCAAAAATTGTGCGTCTTTTTTTCTCTGCGTAGCCCAATTACTTCAAAAAATCGTTACCTTTTGGACCAATCATTTTAGAAAATACCTAAGCGACATGAATCATATTTATTTTTCATTCACAACAGGCTTTGTAGAGCAATTTAGGTAGACCATGTCTGCAAGTCATTGGAGTGCAGAGCAATAATGTCGCTTATGGATTTCATATGAACCGTTGATTTGTTATAATCACCTTTGTCATGGTTGACGAAGTGGTGGTTCGAGTGATACCGCTTCATCGTGTAGAGATACGTGCCGTCTTTTGGAGAGCCGTGGTGCACGTAGTAATGGATCATGTCGTATACCAAGTAACCTGGAAGAGAGAAATCTCAAATTAAACAGGTTAATATGACAATGAATATTTTTAACCTGCTTGTGTCGTCGGTTTAAAAAAACAAGTCTCTCACGCGACTTTTTTTTTTAATTTAGACATTTTACTTCGAATTAATCAGAAACACGAAGTTTATTGAGCTCGTCTTTTCCTTTTTGTAAATAAATCTGTACGACGTTGAAACTAATCATTATATTACGTTTTCTACTAAGCGCCAAAGAAGTTTTCCAAGCACCAAATATGCTCTTATGTATTTTTGCGATTACGAATTTTAATGAATCTAAGTAACTTCTTTACGTAAATTAAAGTAAAATGAAACTTTACCTAGACTGATGTAATTTTATTGATAGACCAGCAGTAGGTAGGTACACAGTGTACAGACAGTACTATATTATACACAATTAGTGTCGATACCTTAATAGGCATCATAATTATGACCTTCCATGCTAGACTCTAGGGACTATTAGATATATAGGCGCTGTCACAACCTCCCAAACATCCACAAAAATAATGGTAGAATAACACGCAATTTTAATGGAAATTTTTAAATCATTTACGTTCGGGAATTAACCAAATGTAACCTACATGTAAACAAAACACAGGTAACACATTTTTGTAAGCTGTAAGACTTTTAGGCCTTCCAAATGTTGGTAAAATTTAGGTCAAAAATGAGTATAAGATCATTTGAAAATGGCGAAAAAGTACATGTCACTACAAAATCCCCATTCAAATCAAATCAAATTGTAGACGCCTTGAAAAAATTCGAAACATGCAAAAACACTAACAAATCATACTAGTTCGAGTAACCTAGGTACTACAGATAATATACACTGAAACATAGTACTTTCTGGTTAGTTATTATAAAGAGTAACGACTGTAACGTCTCAACTCTAAAGTAAAAGTATACATTACTACCTATCTGCCTACTTTACATGTATGTAAGTCTAAAAATCAATTTCAGCACCTATTCATTGCAACGGAGTAGATGGCGCGATAAAGCCATTCTTCCGCAAAATTATTATTACCTGCTGAAATATGTTGTGGCTACCTACGTCTTGTTTATCTACGGTACGATTAATAACTTATCTCTGACTCATGATATTATAATTTACTTATTGCTTTTTCTTATTATCGCTCCAATTAATTCTTCAATAAAATTTCCCATGAGTCATACCCGTCTCAAAAAACTGATCAAATACGAATCGGACTCGCGCAGAAAGAGTTCCGTACGCTACAAATTCCTTTTTCCCAAAATTAACTGGCAAAAAATTACGAAAAAGCGTCGAGGCCAATTTTTAACAAGCCGAGGACTTCGAGAATTAATATATCTCCTTAAACCACAACGGCAACAACGGTGATGGCCGAGCCTACGTGGCACGATGTCACTGAGGGTAGCCCCATGTCAGGACGATCTGTGACGAACCCCATCCCGGGCAGCCTGAGGGCGTTGCAGTAGTCACCTTGCTTGTGTTGTGCCCCCGCAACGACCCAATGGCCAATAGCGTTTTAACTAGGTTTCCATTTTGGGAGAGCTCCACACAACCCCTCTTGCCCCGAAACGGGGTTTGTGTAAGTCGCATACAGTGCTGCAAGTTTTTTAATGTGTTTGACAGTTGGCGCGTTCTGAATATAAATGAATGAACAATAATGTTGTTAAGATCGAGAGTAAAGTGCAACAGCTGCATCGAGCACCACTCTGTCCAAACTACTCGCTTTCATCCCCAATGATGTATTTTCATGTCTATTCAAAACACGGCAACTGTGATATACATTTAGAAACTAGAAGCACGTACCTATAGTAGACTACAAGCCCATGGAAAAAAACATGTGAAATGAACCGGCGTGAATGAAGCTTAGAAGGCTGTTACTATATCATAAAATAACTCTGAGCGCTATGCCGTCATTTCTGAGCGGTACATTTATGGAATTTCTCAGGTACAAGTGAGGAATTACGACTAATTATTAATTTACGGCGTTTTCATAGCTTATAGATTATTATGTAACTAACAAATTGTGGGTCCCAGTTACTCGAATAAAGAAATTAATTATTATTATTATTATTATTAAAAATAAATGTCGAAAAACCTAGTGCCGCTTTAAAGTGGTGGTGCCGGAAGTTAGTGCATTTTTTTTTCAATGTATGAGAAAAAATCTGTACCGCTCAGAAATGACGGCATAGCGCTCAGAGTTATTTTATGATATAGTAACAGCCTTCTAAGCTTCATTCACGCTGGTTCATTTCACATGTTTTTTGTCCATGAGCTTGTAGTCTATAGGTAGGGAACGCTAAAATCTAATTTCAATTGTTATCAATATCTATTTCGGGCTTCTTAGAAAATTAAAAATTTATTTTTAAACTGTCGTACCGATGAGTCCTCCGGTCAGTTTGATCAGCGGATAAGATAGAAGAAGCCGTACTGGCATGTAGATTATCGACGCCAGCACCAACGCGGGGATCGGGGGGAACACCTGACGCAGACCGTCGAATGGCACCTGGAACATGAATACGAACAATTTATGATAAAGGATATATAACACTGAAACTGCACTACGATGAGGGGATCGATTTGAAAAAGCAAAACACTTGAAAGTGGTGAAAAATGCGGGATTTAGAAGACGAATGGATTAGAAAAAAATTGCAGCTCAAGTTCGTCTTGTCAGTTTGAATTTGAGCTATAGTTATTGTTGCGAACTCTGCCTTTTATGTCATTTATGTATTTTTCTAATTTGATTTTGATATGACTTTTGTCAGTTGTAGTATTTTGCTTGTCGGTATTATATCGGTGAACGAATATAACGTTCACTGTATTATATCAAGTCTTGAGCTGAGGAACTGCATTTTCATTCAGATAGATTTTTAATTATACAGTCCACTTACTTTTATCCGCTTCATTTGTAACAATTTTATGTATAGTCAGATTTTTATTAACTACTTTAGAATGGTAGATTCGAGTGATGTGCTTTCAAAAATCGGGGCTAGCTCGAATAACTCGTAGGGTCTGGAAATGTCACCGTTAATGTTTAAAACATTTTAATCGTTTTAAATTTAAACGATTTAAAGTTACATTATAGACATATTTTCTGCGGGAATAGACCGCGGTTACCTTTTAAGAGATCCCGATATTTCGTTTCGACGCAGTTGCATGCATCATAGTCACGGTAGACTCTACCGGGAGCTCGTGTAAACGTAGATTAAATATATACCGTAGAAAATAATAATGTCTCATTCTATTTATTAATGATCGTCTTTCCGAATGCGCTGGTAGTTTCAAAAAAGACATGTAGGTAAGAGCCCTTGGCGGCCAATTTGCAAAAATACGATTTTGATTTTAATCGTTAATGTTTTTCAGGATTTTAGACAAAAAATGTTCAAACCGCGTTAAGGGCGGGACAAAATAGTGAATCAAAAAATTTATGAAAAATCTTTGTGATATATTCCGTAACAATTTTCTTTAAGAAACCTTGTATCAGTGAACCAAGTCTTATCCAAATGCACCGATCGTGAAGTATTGCATCCCAAGAGTATAATTGTATATGGAACATGAGTTGAGTAAAGGAACGTTTTCCAAAAAAAAGTCCACAAGAATATTTTTTCCAGAATTTAACTAAGTATTTTAGGTTTTTCTTACTCAGAATCGTTTACCCTATCGATCCTCATACAAGAAAAATGTGTCACAAAAATCCATAGTAAAATCTGGGACACATTTTTTCTAGCATAAGAACGGCGATAGGCGGGTGGTAGGGCCTTGTGCAAGGTCCGTCCGGATCGCTACCACCATCTTACTTGCTAATCCTGCCGCTAAGTAGCAGTGCTTGCACTGCTGTGTTCCGGTGTGGAGAGTAAGACAGCCGGGGAAATTACGGGCACAAGAGGCCATTCATCTTAGTCCTCTAGGTTGGCAACGCATCTGCAATCCCTCCGGGGTTGCGGGTGTCTATGGGCAGTGGTGATCACTTACCATCAGGTGACCCACCTGCTTGTTTGCCTTTCATATAAAAAAAAAAAGAATCGATAGTGTAAACGATTCTGAGTAAGAAAAACACAAAATATTTAAATTCTGGAAAAAAATTGGAAAACATACAGAGCACTAAATGAAACTCGAGGTTTAATTTAGTTACATGTGTGGCTACGGTTATGCTGAGTTATCAGGATCTGTCAAATCATTTAGCAGTTTAAGAGTATTTCGTCATAAACTACGTCAATCGTATTCGTAAATCGTTATAATAGTTTTACAACCATTGTTTTTATGGCACTGACTGTGACGGAAAATGACGATTTACATAATTTTATGGCCATTAATCCCCTAATTTTTCACCCCTTACGATAGATGCTATTCTTTAATTTTATACGGATGCGCTTCGACTCTTCCCAAAAAATCATCTTTGAAATTGTTCCAAATGTTCCAAATGTAGTTCCGAAAGTATGTAACAGTGATCGCGTTACCACATAAAAATGGTGAATCGACAATTAGCAGAAGAAGTCGTATCAAAAATGAGATTGTCAACGTAAACTTATTTTAACCCGGCTCAAAATGGTTACCATTACAACATGCAGAGCTGACTCAATCAATATCTATCACTTATTAACGGTGAATCACTTGCACTTCTGGGAAACAGGCGAAACGGTTCGATATGCAATTTTATTGGAATTCTGTGTTGTTTTTGTAACTCATATTTGAAAGACCATTGCGTTTTGTACATACATATACACAAATCACGTCTTTATCCCTTACGGGGTAGACAAAAAGACCTAAAGGCCACGTTTAGCATGATAGTGGGCGTATAGGTGGAAAGGGGAATCAAAATAGTGATAGCAACCCATCACCTATAAAATGATTCCTAAGATTTTGGCCCGTTACATCGATGGACTTTTACCATCTGCGCGGGAAGGGAAGCAACTTGTACATTCTATGTTTTTTCTATACTCCCAGGCCAGCATGGAAGAAATTGCGTTTTGTGTTTTTGTATTTTCATTATTATGTATACCAATAGTATTGTAGTCTATTATCATGCCTGTGTTACCTGTGTAATATAAAATTAAAGCAACATAAAGTAAACGGATCCTATTCCAACATCATCTAGGATAGAAAAGATGCTGATTACAAGAGAAAGAACAACGTTATCCTAACTAATATTATGAATTAGCTTTTGCCCGCGACTTCGTCTTCTTCGTCTTCGTCGTCGTCGTTTATCGCTATCCCGCGGGAACTATGCAATTTTTCGGGATAAAAAGTAGCCTTTAGCCTGGCCGGGGATTTTCTTGACAGATTTACTAATAAGTTTGCATTAAACTCCGTTCAGCCGTTTTCACGTGATGCGCTCGCAAACATACAGAAAAAGTGTCAAAAATTCTAAAAACTGTTGGAGCGTGTTCTGTTATCGATTCTAAGAATCCCCATTTTTTTTTAATATGTTCCATGTACAGACTTTCGATCCTCTTCAGCTTTATTATATTATATTATATTACTAGCTTCTGCCCGCGACTTCGTCTGCGTAGAATTATACATAAAAAACTTCCTCTTGAATCACTCTATCTATTAAAAAAAAACGCCTCAAAATCCGTTGTGTAGTTTTGGACATAGGGACATAGGGACAGAGAAAACGACTTTGTTTTATACTATGTAGTGATAATGATTATTATGTATAGAATAGATTATGTTATAGATTGAGAATGTGAGTTTATTTGTTACCCTTTTACATGTACCTACGTGTGTTTAGGTTTTCGCAAGTTTTTTACTAACTTGACCTGTCTATTGTCTTTGCTTCTAGTGGTCGAATGTCTTGAAATAGGGTACACATACATGCTTAGGTGCACGACAATGTAAGTACAGTCAAGGGCATAAATATAAGGGCATAAGTACGTTACCAAGACGTTAAAAACATCGACACCTTTATGCCCCAAACAATAAGACCGATGATATATATATTTGGTATGTTTAGCTGTACACAGTGAAAAGAAAGTACAATCAGCAAAAAGTTAGCATCTATTTAAAAAAAAAACAAAAACATTTTATTATACGTTACGAATACTTATAAAAAATCCTATGTTTAAGTACTCGATTCGATATTCAGAAATAGCAAATCTTAACTATGCCAAGTTTGTGTAGACATTACGAGAGACCGTTTCTAATTTTAAAAGTCTATGAATAGAATTGTTAGTATGTTTTCGATTGTACTGTCCCAATTTCAAGGCATGAATAGTGATGAAAGAGTTATCATTTTTATGGGGGACTGATAAGATTATTTCAATTATTTTTAGCCTTCAATTGTATGTTTAAATCCACGACCAGTAAGAAGGCAGGGATCTGCTTAACATATATATGTTATATATGTTATATATGTTATATATGTTATATATAATGTCATATATATGTCACGCCCTTTTTCTAATACAATACGTGGTTGTTCGCGACTTTGTCTATGCCATAGACTCTATGGAGAATTCCTGCGGGAACTATGTCATTTTGCAGGATAAATAGTATACATACACATACACAAATCACGTCTTTATCCCTTACAGGGTAGACAGAGCCCAAGGTAACAGGTACCTACAGGCCACATTTAGCAAGATTGTGGGCGTATAGGTGGAAAATGGAATCAAAATGATGGGTTGCTAGCCTCATCGCCTATAACACGATTCCTATTATTTTCTCCCATTCCCTCGATGGGCTTTTACCATCTGCGCGGGTAGAGAAGCAACTGGTACATTCTATGTTTTTTCTTTGCTCCCATACCAGTATGGGAGCAATAAATAGTCCTACGAATTAATCCAGGTTATGAAGTACTATTGGGCCAAAAATAGTTTTTGTGTGAAAGAGCAACAAACATCCGTTTTACCGTCCATCCTGGCCTTCTATTTTAATTTTGTCTTCAACAGCATTGCCGTCCCTTGTTTGGAAAAACTTGTATCTCAAATCAATATGTAAACTAAATACAACCTTGTAGCGCCGAGTAAATACGAGTATTCATAAAATGTAAGTACCTAACTAACTATACGGTATTTAAGATTAAGCGACAATCAGATAGTCTTACTTTTGAGAAGTTGCTAAAAAACAGTCTACATATATATTTTTTCCAGAATTTTAATATTTTCGGTTTTTCTTACTCAAAATCGTATACCCTATCGATTCTCATACAAGAAAAAATGTGTCCCAGATTTTACTATGAAAATTTTCTTTCCTGTTCGTCACGTTCCTTACACATAGGTACCATAAAATAAAAAGTGACGTACTCGAATGTAAATTTTGGAACACATTTTTTCTTGTGTGAGGATTGCTAGGGTAAACGATTCTGAGCAAGAAAAACCTAAAATAGTTAAATTCTGGAAAAAAACGTACATGTGGACTTTTTTTGGAAAATGCCCACCTGTAAGTGCGTAGGTATTAAAAATATGAAAGTCTTGGCTGTTTACACGTATTTAAGTATTTGTCTATATTAGTGACAATTATCCCATAAAACGCGTGAAATTATGAAAAAAGTCATACATAATAAAAAAAATACAATGTAGACTAAATTGTGAACGTGTCAACGTTCTAGTAACCCGTGTGGGCGGTGGACTATCAAAGGGCTACAAATGCTACAATGTACACACATTGTAGACTAATTGTTTTGTTTCAACACGGACTTAAATATTTGAAAGCTTCTATTGTTTTAGAAAACGCGCTGACACCTGGGGCTTTGCCATGACGTCTTAATGCGATGAAATTCTGAACCAAAGTTGGATGGCTCACTGTCAGATCCATACTAGAAGTGTCAGAAATGACAGCTTAAACGATTAAATCGCATTAAGACGGCCATGGTAAGGCAGCACTTACAAAAGGATGGTGGGCAAGCATTGCACACCACACAAACCGTTAGGCATGAGAGGTTCTGGAGTGACGACCGCGTGTCATAAGATAAAAATGTTGGAAGACCTCAAGATAGACGGACGACCCGGTAATGATTGCGGGAAGATCTTTGGGTAAAGCTTATGTCCAACAGTGGACATATCCTGGCTGTGATAAAATTACCCCATCTTGTAACAATAAGGTCGTTTAATACGTACCTTATGATGAAGGCCATGAATCAGGAAATGCATCTTGATCATTGTGATGGATCTCCCGGGATCCAAATGGAACACCCATCTATGGAGCGAGTACTCCAAAATGGTCCACATCATGGTACCGAAGACCATGTGGTATCCATACTCGAGTAAGGACATCGCATTTTGAGTATCTGAATCTGAAAGAGAAATTTTAACGGGTTAATGACATAGTCGACCAAGGACCGCCTTTACCATCTAATCTGTATGGTACAGTCGCCATCAGATGTATTCACTAGCTTTTCCCCGCGACTTCGTCCGCGCACATAAAGTCAGAGTGACGAAACACCCCACACATCCACTCATGTCTCCAAGTATAAGGTTTTTATTGCCTATCCCGTGGGAAATTCGGAAAATCCCTTCTTAGAGCACCTACAGATCCTCTAGGAATATTTTACTAATTATAGTCTTAATTATTTAAATTGTGTTGTTATCCCGTGGGAAATTTGAAAAATTCCTTTGTAGTTGCACCTTTATACTAATCAAGGAATAATGTGTACGCATGCTAAATTTAATGTCTGTAGCTTTATTAGTACAACATTTCGGAATTTTCCAATCCCGTAGGGAAAATCGGAATAAAAAGTATCCTATGTCCGTCTCCTGGTTCTAAGCTACCTCCCTACCAATTTTCAGCCAAATCGGTTAAGCCGGTCTTGAGTTAAATAGTGTACGTAACTAACACGACTTTCTTTTATATATATAGATATTACATAAATAAGGTTAATAACATCAGAACACGCAATTCGTCTTAAATATTAGGCAGCACTAATCGCAGGCAGTACATAACAAGATGCCAAGATAAATGGACGGACTACTTAGAGACCAACCGGCAAGAGAGCAGTCGTGTTGCGGTTGGAGTCGACTTCAACCCGACTGCACAAAATTTTGTAACTGCAGTCTGCAGATCTCCCCAACAGCGACCGCTTGAAGCTTTGTCTCGATTCATTTAAGCAGTCTATGGCCGGCATAAATATATGTTTGTACAGGGGTCTTTTTACACAAAATTAAACGCTGAATCAATGTGTGGGTATGCTGTGTAAGGGAACATACAATTTCGACATGACGGAGTCATGTAGGTTAGTAAACTTCCGGCTATGAACGAATCGTTTCGATAAGCTGCGACTATTCAGTGATAACGTATTTATATAGAAAAAAACGTAAGCATTTAAGACGGGACATGTGCGGCCGAGAGTTACCTACAACTATGTTGGAACATTTTAGTCTATGCTCTACATCATTCTTTTTATTAGCTATGGTAGAGATACTCTTCCTTGTCTCCGTCTCTTTTACCTCCATGGCCGTGTAGCTGTAAGCAGCATATTTTTACTTGTTTTTACTTGTGTCGTCCCCGTATACACGATTTTATATTTGTTACACAACTAATTGATAAAAAGGGATATTCTGTGTGTTACATGATTAAACACGACATTCATATCATCATTGCGTGGTTTGATTTCGCATCTCAGCATTCGCCACGCCCGCTTCCACTACGTCTGGACTCTCTAACAAACTATCAAATGAATCAAGAATTTTTATTTCTTGATTTTTATGTTTTACTTTTTCGGTTTTACCGTTAGAAATTAAATTTCTAAATGTCAGTGAAAATTAGAACACATACAAAAATCCGAAAAGTAAAGCTATGGCCGGGAATCGAACCCGGATCCTCGTCATTCCGTGACGCGTGCTATACCCCTACACCACCCATAGCAGGTAAAGTACCAGCAGGGTAAGTAGTAGGTTGTTTTACCTGCTATGGGTGGTGTAGGGGTATAGCACGCGTCACGTAATGACGAGGATCCGGGTTCGATTCCCGGCCATAGCTTTACTTTTCGGATTTTTCTATGTGTTCTAATTTTCACTGACATTTAGAAATTTAGTTACCTACAACCTACAACTCCAAATTATTTTTTTAATTAGATAAGGTGACAAACGAGCGAGTGGATCACCTGATAATTATATGCTGAGGACCGCCCAACCTACAGGACAACATACTAGAGGATTGTGGATGAGTTGCCAGCCTAGAGGTATATGAATGGATACCTCGTGTCGGTGATTTCTCCTTAGTCCGTTTTGGTCTACCATTCACCTACTAATGGGGCTAAACGGACGAAATACTCCATTTAGTCCTACTTCTTGCATGAATTTTAATAGGACTAAAACATTTTAAATCTAATAGCAATTTCAGTTTTTCTAATGAAATTTCTCAATGTCACTGAAAATCAGAACACATACAAAAATCCGAAAAGTAAAGCTATGGCCGGGAATCGAACCCGGACCCTCGTCATTCCGTGACGCGTGCTATACCCCTACACCACCCATAGCAGGTGGGTAGTCTTCTAATTTTTCTACCCGTTACTAGCCGTCACGTGACCTTGTTACTATGCGAATTTTTGTCGCTAAGCGTCATCTGTTTGAATGATGTGTCTATACGACACTATTACAAACTCCCGTGGAACATCTATTATTTTTATTAATGCCCAGAGACTTGGCCTTACCTCAAATAGCTGTTGCCCGCGCTTTCGTTTGCAAAGGATTAGTTTATCGCTATCCCGCGGGAACTACGCAATTTTCCGGGATAAAAAGTAGCTATTAGGTACATGTGTTATTCCAGACTATAATCTATCTATGTTCTAAATTTCATGCAGTTTTGTTCAACCGTTTTGGCGTGAAAGAGTAACAGACATCCATCCATACTCGCAAACTTTCGTATTTATAATATTAGTGGAACTTACTCAGTACGTGTTCGCTGAACTGTGTACACCCTAGATACAGTATGATGGGTATCCAGAAGGCCGGCACCAGGTACCAGGGTGTGAAGGTCATGGCTTCTAAGATAGGGCTGGAGAAGATGCGGCAGTGCCTGTAGACGGCGCTGTTCACCCACGTCTCGTAGTCTGGAGCGATGGCGTCCAGCTGGCAGAGGATTGGCTTCGACCAGTCAAGCCTGCCCTGGGGAGGAGAAATAAAGATGAATAATAATCTAGCTTGTATCAGGGAATGGAGATTTCACTTCCCGATTTTCGTATTTCATTTTAGGGTTTACTCTAAACCTGGAACACATGGAAATATCGTAATAGTAAGCTATGGCCGGTAATAGAACCCAGATCGTCATCAATCCGTGATGCGTGCTTTTACCCCTACACCACCCATAGCAGATGGGTAAGCGTTCAAATTTTTCCATCTGTAACAACTGTCTGTCATTTTTACTTAGCGATATTGTCGCCAAGCGCCATTTGTTTCAATGATCTCTACAACAAAATTACCAAACTCCCGTGGAACATAACTACTCATCAGAGACGAGAGATGGCGCGGTTTTCAAAGTTAGAATAGTCTAGCTTGTTTTAATCCCTAGCTTCAGAGCTCTAGCTAGGTAGGGACATCGGTAGGGACAGTGTGAGATAAGGAATGGTGGGGGTTTCACCAGGGTCGGCAGTGCGTACAACTTGTGTTGTCACAAACCTGACTACTACCTACGGTGAACCCCCGCTGAACGCCATAACAGATTAGATAAGGATCACGAGTCACGACCAAGCACGTAATGAACGGAATTTTCGCGCAGCTGGCTCCTGTAGGCTTATTGTCTAACTCGCTCGCAATCTCCATCGTGTTCATTTTGACAGTTCATGTATGGGCTGACAATTGGCATCGGAATCAGCTAGCTGTCACATTCATACAAGAACTGTCAAAATGAACACGAGGGCGAGTGCGAGCGAGTTAGATGATAAGCCTACAGGTCGCGTACAGTCGTGTTCATTCCATAAACTTTATAGCATAAAGCGAGCAGGCAAAGGTCTCTTTTTCTACAAACTATTTAAATAGTTTCCAAGTATTTTGTATCAACCAATATAAAATAACTTCACACTGCCTACATTTTGTTTAGGAGCATCTTAATTCACTTGCCGAAAGCACGGTAACCTCGG
Organism: Pandemis corylana; assembly: GCA_949127965.1. Taxonomy (NCBI): domain Eukaryota; kingdom Metazoa; phylum Arthropoda; class Insecta; order Lepidoptera; family Tortricidae; genus Pandemis; species Pandemis corylana. The sequence continues at coordinate 2,922,560 of OX421859.1, read as the reverse complement.
TGCGCGATTTTTAGATAATTTCCGGTTACAATTAGAACGAATCATGCTAACCGAAGCCTTAATATCTTGTTGCCTTAGGCTCTGTCTACCCCGTAAGGGATAAAGGCGTGTATGTATGTACAACTAGAAGTGGAAAATCTGTTACTCTGTGAGATTGATAAAAAATCTTTTTCGTGCCTCAAATATCCACCAGGCGTAATTTAAATTAAAACAAGGTGTCCCCGATATGTGTTGCTAACAAAACATGCAAGACAGTTAAATATAGGTTCTAATATGTACAGTCAAGGGCAACAATATCATATATAAGACATGGCCAACCTTGTTGTAATTGCCATCTGTTTTCTGATATTTGAGGTGGTTAATCACTTACGCCATTAACCGACTTGTCGACAAAATCAACAAGCAGTATTTTTGGAAAGACTTTTTTGTCTGACCTGTCCCAAAACTGTGCACGCCACTAATAAATACACGTGTTACCAAGACGTCAAAAATATCTATACATCTTTGTGCCACAAACACTTAGGTGACATATATTTGACACTAGCTTCTGCCCGCGACTTCGTCTGCGTAGAATCCCTACTTCCCTACTAATCCCTACTATCCCTACTATATATATAATCTTATATAAATCTTATATATAAAATTCTCGTGTCACAATGTTCGTTCCCGTACTCCTCCGAAACGGCTTTACCGATTCTTACCAAATTTTATATGCGTATTCAGTAGTTCTGAGAATCGGCTACTATCTATTTTTCATATTGAAATTTAGAAGAAAAAAACCGGTTGCCTGTAAAGTCGGTATACGGGCGAAAGTTTTACGTGACAACAACTTTGAGTGGTAAAATAATTTTAATGTGAATATTCATTCGTATAGTAGGAAGAAGCGCAAGACATGAACCGGTGTGTATGCCTATCTCTCTCACTCTCTCTCTCTCGCTCTGTCTCTCTCGCTCTTAGGCGGGCTAACCATACCTCTCACTCGCTCTTATTGTGAGCGCATAACGTGAGCGGAGCGTAACGCAGTTTCTTGAAGTGTCTCCCGACAAACCAATTTATAAGACGTTGTCACGTCAAAAAAAACGGGAGCGAAGCCGCGGGCAACAGCTAGTATGTAATATTATAAATGCGAAAGTAACTCTGTCTGTCTGTTACCATTTCACGCTTAAACCGCAGGGCCGATTTAGTTGAAATTTGGTATACAGGTAGCTTGAGTCCCGGGGAAGGACATATGATAGTTTTTATCGCAGAAAATTGCATAGTACCCGCGGGATAGTGATTCTGCGCAGACGGAGTCACGGGCAACAGCTAGTTATACATAAAAACCTTCCTCTTGAATCACTCTAACTATTAAAAAAAACCGCATTAAAATCCGTTGTTGTTTTGAATATATAAGCGTACATGGGGACATAGGGACATAAGGACATAGGGACAGAGATAGCGACTTTGTTTTATACTATGTAGTGATAGTGATGATGGCTGTATCGATATTAAATTTATGCCCTCAGCTGTATCTGTAAAAGCGGGCCCTCGCGAACGGGGGACTACAAAAGTCGAACTAATACATATACGTTTGTTTGTTTGTGATATAACGATGAAAGAGACAGTTATAGTACATCGTTAGTACAAATCCATTATGATTTTGAAACGTTTATCTCGGCGCGTTGTTTGCCGATGTTTCTGCGTTAATAATCCATTAGTTCATTGCAAACATTTCATGCTAACTCTATTCTGTACATACACACATACGAATATCACGTCTTTATCCCCCATGGGGTAGACAGTCTTTTTTTTAAACGGAGAGGAAATCTTTATGAATGCCCTAGGTACGGGGATGCCTAAGGTTATGTGGGACTCCCCCCCGAAGGGGTATACCCAAACTAAAAACTCTCCTTCGTTGCCTCAATCCGGTGTGATGGGGTTTCACCACAAATTGCATGAAAAACCTATATATATTTCGCACAGGCTTGGTTATCTTGCACGTGAGTAGCGGAGTAACAACGTAAATATTATTTGTTCATTGAAATCGACCTGCGCAAAGTAACGCCTGATTCAATAAAATACTTATAGTTAATTAGTATTTAAATAAAAAATAAATTAGAAATTGGTTTTGGAAAATGGTCAGGTCAGGAGTACCCGAAACCGGCGAGCATGCATGAAGAGATTGATGAATGTGGATGAAGCGAAAGAAATATGTCAGGATCGTAGCAAGTGGAACGAAGTAGTCTCTGCCTACCCCTGTGGGAAAGAGGCGTGTATGTATGTAGAAATTGGGTCGTTAAACTTTGCCGGCGGTTTAAGAAGATGAAGCGTGACAGTAAATATTTATAGGGGCCGAAAACTAAACACTCGAGAGATTTAGTTTCAAAGCGGATGCCAAAAAGTATTTTTAGATTATCCATAGGATAGTCAATTTTTCAAGGGAAATGATGGTGACGTCATTGATACTAATAATATCTATCCTACTGGGATATTCAGCTGGTGTTCATTTTTAATAGACGAAGGCGAAGGGCTTATTTATTAGGTTGCTTCTAATTTTCATCTTTCATTCTCGGATAGTGCGATAAATTGAATGCGAGATTGTGGGTCTTATTTTATCTTAATCTAGGGGTCATACGTATTACACTTCGAATAGGATACACAGCCTTGCCCTGCTTCTGAGCATATTCGTATTATTTCCACGGAATCTTACTTTGTGTCAAATCATCGACACACCCTAACAGGCTTTAGGTATGAGTAACGTGACCATACGTCCCGGTTTGGGCGGGACAGTCCCGGTTTCAGGCAGTCTGTCCCGGTGTCCCCAGCGAAGCCAACTTCGTCCAGGTTTTGCAAGCAGACCCAACGATAGACTAAAATTATACATATCTAAAAACAAGACCCGATATTTAAAAAAAAATTTGTTCAGTCGACAAATACAAAAATACGACTTAGAAGTCACGCCACTACTCGGGGCTAAGTTAGTAAGTCGTGCCAACTTAACTTAGCTTACTTATTCTATCTTCTATAATAAAATACTTGTAAAACACTAAAAACTTTTTCTTATTATATATTTCCGCAGATGTGTCCCGATCTGACAAAATAAATAAATGGTCACGTTAGGTATGAGGCAATTTGTTGAACGTGGTGGGTCGGCGCCGACTTGACCGTTGAACCGAAGGAGCCGCGCGCTATTTACACACTCGTAGCTCGGTACATCTGCACTGAATACGGAACAGCAAAACTAGATGCATTGGCGAAACGGGAATGCCCATCAATAAAGTACCTACGACGTCGCAGAGACCGGAATTTTCGTGACACTTTTGGATTATCATAATAGCTTCTCATTTATCGATTTACATACATACATAAAATACGTCTTTATCCCTTACGGGGTAGAGAGCCTATGGTAACAACACCTAATGGCCACTGAACAAATCACTGGTTTGGGGGTCTGATGCTGCGTGGTTCTTTATTTTTATAAATAAAAAACTGTATAGTGCGTTTCTTCGTATATTGTCGGCAGACAAGGGGCGAGAGTCGCCATAGTCAAAAAGGACATAAAATTTAGTGTTGCTACCATAAAATAAGGTAGATTGCAACAGTCACGTTAAGCAAGACATGGGCGTATTTGGAAAGTGGAATCAAAATAGTGATGGGTCGCCGCATCGCATAACATGTGTCCAGAGATTTTCGCCCATACCGTCGATGGGCTTTTGCCATCTGCGTGGGAAGAGAAGCAACTGGTACAATCTGTTTTTTCTTTGCTCCTAGACCAAAGGAAGCTAGGATTTATCGATTTTACTGACACAGAAATATTCTGTTGTATTTGGTGTTAAAGCGGCAACAGAAATACGCCATCTGTGAAAATTTAAATTGTCTAGCTATCACAGTTCCTGATATACAGCTAAGTGAGCTAAGATACAGACAGACAGACGGGAGTCTTAGTAATAGGGTCCCGTTTTTGCATTAGGGTCCCATTTCTTTTACAGACCACTGTTGGCACTAAAACATACTTTGAACATGAAACTGAAAAACTTAACTGAATAAATGTGAAATTGTTAACTAATGACTATTCATTGTTTTCATTGCATCTCTTTCACATTTCCAACTAATTAAAAGTTATCGGGAATAGATCTCTCTTTAGCGATCAGAACGCCTTTTATTTAGCTGTGCAGTCGAGGGTATAAATATCGATACAGCCATCATGTCACCGGCCTTATTGTTTGTGGCATAAAGGTGTATAGATGTTTTTGACATATATTTTATGCCCTTTTACACCTTCAAGCGCAAGCTGAAGGATCACTTGTTGACGCTCCAAAAATCCTTCCAATAGTCCTCCAGCACTTTGCACTTTGATATGCCAACCTGTTTTTTTTTGAACAATTTAGTTTTCCCTCCTTTTTACTTTTGTTTATTGTAAACTATTTATGTATTTCTTTAGTTACACATAAGTCGGGTTCTATCAATGTATTGCATTGTTTACGTAAAAGTTTATGGATTATGTAGTATATTTTATCTGTGTATCGTTTCGTGAATCATAGACGGTTCTGGCTGAATATCAGTGCTGCAGGTGTCTAACACCTCAGCGTAATGCTGAGCCAGCGACCGTTTCACTTTTGAGAAAACACACAACGCTGCTGATCTATTTTTCATGTCTATGTTTTTTTTGTTATACCTACCTTGTTTATTTTCTATAAAATTGTGTATATTATCTTATATTTGTGTGTCTTGCAAAAAGGAATAAATGTCTTCTTTCTTTCTTTCTTTCTTTCTTTCTTTCTTTCCCTTGACTTGTATACTTTATCGATACATATGAATATTGGAAGTCGATAGATGAGAAGTCACTATGCCAATTCAAAAGTGCCACGAAATTTCCGGTCTTTGGACATCTGTATGGTTTGTGGACGCCCATTGCGAGGTTGTGATGCGACCTCGTTTTACTGTGTCAAGCGTGACCTTGAAGTCACTCTTCACTCACACTGTTGTTGGCTGCATAAGAAAGAGAAGAAACGATGTCGGCGGTGCGGTTCACGTCTGATCTCAGAATACACCGACATCAAAGCATAAAAAAATGAAGTAGGTACCTAAATGAAAAAAAAATAGCCAATGGTTTTACAATGAAGTGTTTTCTGTTCAGTGTACAGTTCAAGTTCAGCGAAAAATATCGCCTCGGAAGCCCCCCGCGCGTCTCCCCCCTATCCCCCCCGGGTCGCAAACGAGTGGGAATACACAGTAAAAATAAGAAAAAAAAAATCTATTGCGGCCAAAATTGGGAGCATATTTATCTCGGCAGTCTCGAAAACCCATCCAGCTTCTACGTATAACGATCTATTTCCATCATAAATCATGTTTTAGGCTTAAATAAAATATAGGTCAAAAAGGATTATTGCTTTGTTAAGATTAATAGAAATGTGTAAATAGTTTTAGTGTCCATAGATCCCTTTCGAAACTAATAATCTCACTGTATTCTCTTATGTTATAAATAAAATATGCCAAATACGGTCGTGGTGCATCATTACAGTGAAAATATTTTTAGGTACTAGCAACCTCTATGTGGATATATAGAACACTTAACTAGCTTCTGCCTGCGACTTCGTCTGCGCAGAATTATGCATGCAAACCTTCCTCTTGAATCACTCGTATCTAATAAAAAACCGCATTAAAATCCGTTGCGTAGTTTTAAAGATCTAAGCATACATAGGTACAGACAGAGAGCAGAAATCGACTTAGTTGTGTAGTGTGCGACTATGTGGTGAAGTAATTAATGACAAAGTTAGAAACCAGCCAAATGAGTATTTGATATTAATTTCTAATATTAGCCTCCACATGTTCCTAGAAAATGGGTCTTGACAATCGGACGGACGGACAGACAAGTAACATAAGTACATTTATTAAAAAGATATCGTGTATCGATTGATCTTCACAACCCGATGACAACGACTGCGGATGACACATACTTATCACCCTTTAAAAAGATTAGATAGAGTCAACTCGTATGCACGCCGTCCGTGTATATAAACAGTGTACAGCCAGGGAGATAAATATATGTAAATATATACAGGGTGTATACGGGGGTGTGGATCAAACGAAGACCAAAGGTAGGGGACCTCAGGAGCTACCGAATCGAGCCCCATGTATGTTCAGCGATTTTCATTTGTTTCAGAGTTATGAGCATTTTAGTGAAAATTTCAGAAATGTCGGATTTCAGGTATAATGTCTTAGTGGTAGCTGAACTATTCGACCTACAACCGTGATTTTTTTTTTGGAAGTAGTGAGTTAGCGGGTCTTACCAATAACAATTCCATTTTAACTCGTGTCATCATACATTTAACAACAAAAAATAAAACTCAATAATTTCAGTTCATTAAAAATTTTCATAAATTTTCAAAGGTCATTTTTTTATTTTTTTTACAGAACTTTTTTTTCTGTAAAGTACTTTCAAAACTACCTTAGTTTATGTAGAATTTAACCAGCAAAATTTTCTTACGTAGTCCCAAGGCATCACTTTAAAAATAATATGGGAAGGGCACTAGTAGTAAAAAACACTTTTTAAATCGCTACGTAAAATTGATTTTAAATGGAAAATGGAAACGGAACATGATAGAAAAAAAGAAAATGGAATAACAAAACACAAAAATAGCTTTTATTTTGAAAAAATAGTTTTTTTTTATTATTATTATTAAGTAGAAAAACATTAGATGCTTTCACTTTTTAACTGGAAAATGGAAAATGGAAACGGAACTTGATAGAAAAAAAGAAAATGGAAGAACAAAACGCAAAATAAGCATTTATTTTGAAAAAAACAGTAATAAAAAAAATTATTATTATTAAGTAGAAAAACATTAGATGCTTTCGTTTTTTAACTACAGTAAGTGTTCAAAATGTCCACAGTTATTAAAAATACACGCTCTGCACCTTTTTTTTAAATTAGTTTTAAGTTTGCGTCTTGCCTCTTTGTTTTCATAAAAAAAAATCTTAAAAAACTAATGAAAAAATTTAATGAAAACGAAATAATACGCAAACTTAAAAGTATTGTTTTAAAAAGGTGCAGAGCGTGTATTTCTAATAACGGTGGACATTTTGAACACTTACTGTAGTTAAAAAACGAAAGCATCTAATGTTTTTCTACTTAATAATAATAAATTTTTTTATTACTGTTTTTTTCAAAATAAATGCTTTTTTTGTTTTGTTCTTCCATTTTCTTTTTTTCTATCAAGTTCCGTTTCCATTTTCCATTTAAAATCAATTTTACGTAGCGATTTAAAAAAGTGTTTTTTACTACTAGTGCCCTTCCCATATTATTTTTAAAGTGATGCCTTGGGACTACGTAAGAAAATTTTGCTGGTTAAATTCTACATAAACTAAGGTAGTTTTTAAAGTACTTTGCAGAAAAAAAAGTTATGTGAAAAAAATAAAAAAATGACCTTTGAAAATTTATGATTTTTTTAAATAAACTCAAATTATTGAAAGTTTTATTTTTTGTTGTTAAATGTATGATGACACGAGTTAAAATGGAATTGTTATTAGTAAGACCCGCTAACTCACTACTTCCAAAAAAAAAATCACGGTTGTAGGTCGAATAGTTCAGCTACCACTAAGACATTATACCTGAAATCCGACATTTCTGAAATTTTCACTAAAATGCTCATAACTCTGAAACAAATGAAAATCGCTGAACATACATGGGGGTCGATTCGGTAGCTCCTGAGGTCCCCTACCTTTGGTCTTCGTTTGATCCACACCCCCGTATACACCCTGTATGTAGGTATAGGTACCAAGACGTCAAAAAAATCTATACACCTTTATGCCAAAAAATGAGGTCAGTGATACATATATTTGACGTGTTTGGCTGTATCGATATTTATTTATGCACTCGACTGTACCTAGAGTCTAATCTATTTTTTAGTAAATAAATAAAAAAAAATGCATGGTCGCGAAGTGGGTAGCAAAGAACAGTGTCTTAAAATCAGCAGGCGGATGAATTTGTTTGAATGAACACCCTAGTAAACGTTTTTCTTTTTTTTGTGGTCCCAGAATCATTTACGCAGCCTTTAGGTCTTGTAACCTAGACTTTGTCTACCACGAAAGGAATAAAGACATTCAGAAGACGTAGAATAATTCTTAGTCACCTTATAAGTACATATTGGTAAGTATGGTAATTAGAGTTTGAATTAAATAAAAAATATTTTTAACTAGCTGTTGCCCGCGGCTCCGCCTGCACAGAAGTCGCTTATCGCTATCCCACGGGAACTATGCATTTTCCAGGATAAAAAAAACCATCTGTAAGTCTACCAAATTTCAACTAAATCGATCCAGCGGTTTAAGCGTGAAAATGTGACAGACAGACAGTTACTTTCGCATTTATAATATTAGAGAGATTCAAGACTCAAGCGATAAAGTTTAATAGCATCGGTGCAGTTCAAGACACGCGTTCAATTCTGACCAATACCCATTGAGGTCAGTTACAATCGATACTAAATTGCGTAGTTGATCGCTAAATTCTCTCAATAATCATGCAATTATCGGCGAGCAAGGTCGCCGGCAGCCGCTGTTTTCCGTCGTTAATTATTAACACCCTGCTTGGGCTGCTTGCCGGTCGATGTGACTGATGTGGTTGTAAACAAGACACGAGCTTTAAGGGCTATTGTCTAACGCGGCCGCATTCCCGCTGCATTGCACTGGTGCTGCGAAGAGGAAACCCCATCCGGGGTGGTCGTGGGGCGTCGCGGTGACACCGAGTGCTCCTGTAACGCCTCACATGCGACCGAATAGGGAATCCGTACGGTTTTTAGTGGGTATACCTGCCGTCGCGGGAGAGCCCTACATACCCCTGGTAACCCCGTACCGGGCGGATGCGTAAAGCGAATTTTCCACACCATAAAAAAAATGGGTGCATTATCTATTAGACAGTGGAGGCAACTCAATTGGCTAGGAATTCTTCATCGAAGAAGAGCTATGAAAAAGATCAGGTGGAAGTTTGATCTGAAGATTTAAATGTAGGTGTCATCAATAAAAAAAAACGTAAAAAAGTAGCTTACATTGCGTCTATGTTCTTAATGTCCAATCAATCTTCGTATTTCGATTGTGCCAGGAAAAATACATTTTCAAAGTTAAAAATAGATATAAAGGCCCCTAGAATTGCACTGCCTTGGTCGTCATGGTTAATCCGGCCCTGGTGGCTCCTAACCTTTTCGTAACCTTAATTTTCCCCTAAAAGTGCGAAAAGTCGTTCACCCCATTAAAGCAATGCCTATACAATAACCTCCCTGTACCATTCCTACCCGCTATGCCTTGCTCTACCAATCAACTGAGATTTACCCCTTTTAACTACCCCTAAAGGAGTAAATGAGGACCACATTTCTAGAATGTTTGTTTATGGTGTACTTATTACGCGCACATCTACTTCGGGACTTATCGAGTTATTATGAAACAAGGACGCTGCACTTACAATTAACGCTATTAACGAACTGTATTATTTTAACTAACACTGATGGCTTTTTGACAGAGCATTTAAAAACTGGCGCCATTGTTTGGGCATTGCTAATTAATGTCTCAATCAGCCCAAACTATTAAGCACTTCAAGAAGCCAAGACGGTTCATCTCTTTAACGGATTTGTACTTGTATATTCTCGAATGTATGTTTGTTTATATTAGTACCTACTAAAATATGTAAATTTACCTATATTTCCATGTATGAGCATTTTTATAAATTTTAAATTTTCTTCAGGTATAACTTTTTGTTGGTGAGTCTACTGTTTGAAGGTTAACTGGATGAGACTTTACTTCTATATCTGTTGTTCTGAAGTCCGATATTTGGATGTACATCACTCAAAAGTACCGTTCGAAAATGATGAAAATTGTGCTGAAGCTGTAAAAGTATCCACAGTATAAGGTCCTACTAATATTATAAACTAATATTATAAAGTTTTTAAGTATGGATGGATGGATGTTTGTTACTTTCACGCCATAATGGCTGGAGAAATCTGGATGAAATTTGGAACATAGATAGATTATAGTCTGGAACAGCACATACGCTACTTTTATTCCGGAAAATTGCGTAATTCCTGTGGGATAGCGATAAACGAATTCTATGCAGACGAAGTTGCGGGCAACAGCTAGTACATACATAAATTACTAAGCCGAGGGTTAAGACCTAAATGCCTCGTTTAGTATGATTGTGGGCGCATAAGTGAACAAGGGAGTGATAATAGCGATGGGTTGCCCGCAACTTCGTCTGCGTAGAATTCGTTTATCGCTATCCCGCAGGATTTACGCAATTTTCCGGGATAAAAAGTAGCCTATGTGTTATTCCAGACTATAATCTATCTATGTTCCAAATTTCATGCAGATCTGTCCAGCCGTTCTAGCATGAAAGAGTAACAAACATGCATCCATCCATACTTACAAACTTTCGCGTGTATAATATTAGTAGGATATGTATTTGTATGTATATTTTGACCCACATCCCGTCAGTGTACACAAATCTCCGAAAGTCTGCCGTAAATTGCGCGTGATTTCAAGGCAACAGTTCAAAGGAAGTTCAAGAGTGAATCAATGATTGTTATTACATAAATCTGTTGCGCGGGTTACAACAATTATGGCGTCAGGGATGGCCGGCGTGGCTGTGGCGTCACACCGTCAAATAAAATGTGATTGACGCTAAATGTGATTTGATTCATGACGATATTTACAGCGAGACATGTCTTTAATTTTAGAGAGGACATACAATCGACCACTTTGAGGAATATAACTGTTTATTGTACAAAAACACATGACAATAAAAATTACGTGACGAAACACTTGTGCAAATGCAAAGGCGAATTTATCCCTAAAAGGAATCTTTTCAAGTTCTACGCTAAAAAGGTTTGTTTTTTTTTTTATATGCCAACTTATTTTATGCAGGACCCAGAATTCAGGCCATAAATACATACATACCGTCACGCGTCTTTCCGGGGTAGGCAGAGACTACTTTGTTCCGCTTGCTACGATCCTGACATATTTCTTTCGCTTCATCCACTGTTATCAATCTCTTCATACATGCTCGTCGGTTTCGGGTACTCCTGACCTGACCTTTTTCCAAAACGTCTCCTATTTGGTCTCGGAACATCCGTCTAGGCCTTCCCCTCCCAACGTAACCATTCACACTCCCTATATAGATCTGTTTAGTTAGTCTACGTTCATCCATCATAGGCCATAAAATCTTAAAAAAAAAAAAAAAAAAAAATTAAATTAAAATTTCACCTATTAATTTAATATTTAAATTAAATATATTATTTACATTAATTATAACTAATAAAATTTAATTTAACTTTTGTTTTCTATATCAAACAATATCGCTTATTAGTTGTTATTGTCACTAAACCTGTAGTTTTGTCGTGTTAAGCATGTGTTAAACATTTTTTTTCCTTTTTTATAAATCTTTTCTCTTGGAGTAGCAACTTGATAAGAGTTAGTTTCTCGGCGCACGTAAATCACGATTTATTTTCTGTATATAAATCTACATGACACTGGCTAATCAACCGTATTGCCATATGGAGAAAAAAAAATCGCTTATTGACTTCAAACATTGACATTAAGCTGTATTGTATAAATCTTATTTAAGCCTTAAAGTGGCGAAGGAGTTCTTTGGTCGATTAGGTATTATGTCGTTAAGTGGTCTGTAGTACGCAGATGTTGTCACCATGTGGTCTTCATTAGTAAAGAATGAGCGGCAAGTATTAAAACAACCGTCGGCCCTTTGGTTATAGAAATAAATAAAATAGTAGTGACAATTGACACCGATTGACCTAGTCCCAAACTAAGCAAGGCTTGTTCTCGTGCTATGGATAGACGACGACGGGTGAACATTTAACACTTGTTGTTGACAGAGCCGTCTTAAACTAGGCTGGGGCCCTTTTGGAAAGTAAAAAAAGCGAATTATAATAAAATAATTTTACTAAGTACCTATGACCATTTATTATAGAAATGGTCGGTCCTTCGGGGCCCCCTGAGAATAGGGGCCCTGAGCACAGGCCCCGTGTGCCCTTATGGTGAAGACGGTATTAGTTGTTGACCGTCGATACATATGATACAACGGTTTCTCGGTGAATGACAAATTTATTCAATTGCATAGCCCTTATATACTTTCTTCAGGAACATTTCGTTACCGCGATGTAGGAATGGGACGACCCAGTACAACGGCATCCAGTGGCCGATAGGCGTACTAAATAATTAAAACATTTCACCGCTGTACAAGTGTTTTGACACACAAAATACACTGTCTCAAAGTTACTCCAGAAAACTTCAGCAGCAAGCCGCAGAAAGCATTAAAGTCTCGTCTCACCTACACTTACTACTTAACAAAGTATAAAGCAGCTTTAATTGTGAGTTGTACTGTGTTAAGTTACTTTAACAATAACTTTAACTTCATCCACTTGCTCGTTTTTCTTTAATGTTGTAAAAAAGGAGCGGAGGCGAGCAAAATGTAACCGCTTATCCCGAGGGAAGAAAGACAAAAAACTTCATAGTTAAAGAATCCATATTGATTCATTTATTGTCAAAAATGTGTACATGAAATTTACTCTCTTTGAAACTTACCTACCAATAGTCTTTGGGTATGAATATATAAACAAAAGCAAGATCAGTCTATATTGTTAATATTATCCATAATTACGTTTTCTACATGGTGCAGTCGATAGTATATTACGATAATTTGCGCGATAGACAAGACCTTGGCCTCCGTAGTATACAAATTTAAAGTATACATCAGTCGCTAATACTGTAGTGTCTTCCTTCACCAGCATACTATCTCTGTTGCGATAAAGTATGACTGTGACAGATATTTTGTGTGTTGAAGGATCGGCAGGTGTAGATACTGTATCGTTCTAGCCTAAATAAAAGATAAAATACGCGCACACCCGATAACTTCGAGATTGCGGGATTAATTCCAGATATTGAATTATTCACATGAGCTTAATGACGGATCTAATGGCGGCAATGTCTTAGGTTTTTTGTAAGTAGGTAGATATGGACGTAATAAGTTAGCTTGTGTAATCAGTGTTCTAATTTTTCGATGCAACACGGTGGGATAGTTACAGTCAATACCGTCTTCACCGTCTTCACCATGGGGGCACATGGGGCCCGTACCCAGGGCCCCCATTATCAGGGGGCCCCCGAAGAACCGACAATTACTCTCACACATTTATTCTCAAAACATTTTTGTCGGGCATTTTGTCGGACATGTTATTATAATTCGCTTTTTTTACTTTCCAAAAGGGGCCTAAATTCTTGTGTGCCCAAGGGCCCCAGCCTAGTTTAAGACGGCCCGGTTACAGTCAAGGGCATAAATATATAGACGTTACAAAGACGTCAAAAAAATCTGAATATATATCATACACTTCTTCTTCTTCTTTTTTTAATATAGCTCCATCGTTCGATGCGATGATTTCGCCAATGTCAAAGTAATAAATACAGTATTCAAAAATATTGTGACAAAAATGTCGGCAACGTTGTACGGTAGAAGTTAAGCGGTCGGTCTATACATCTCTAAATAATCCTACCTATATATAGTTATGTTGTAGAGCCGTTTTTACTCCTTTGCCATACCATATGACTCTATCTCGAAAAATAATATTTGTTTAGCACGAAAGAACTGAAGAATATTTATCTCGTTTACCTTTGAAAAATATTTTATCAAAAGGACCAAAGATATAGACCACATGATCTTGTGTCAGTTAGCTATATGATTCCGTCTCTGTTTATTACTACGAAACAGACGGAGACGTCATCTTTGATAACTGGAATTTAACAGTGGTGAAACAGGTCCTAAGCCTGTTATATTGTAATTTTCAATATATCATAGCGCTGTGAAGGGACTGTCAGTTTCAAGTGTCAAAAAGTCGACCCCACGTAGGTACCTCGCATTACATCCTCGAGATCCACTCAACTCCCATACGTCACTTTTGACACTTGAAACGAAGTGTGTAGGAGTGCGACAAAAAAACTGTATCTATGGTCCGTACGAACTATATTTTTAAAACTAAGGCAAGCTCAAAAATTTGCAAATTCATTTAAACAATAAAAATGCCTTATCAGTTAAAATAACACCTAATCTTCCGATACGCAGAAAGGCTCGGTATAAATGCGGAAATTCGGCGTATGCTGTAATCATTTTGCACTATAGCACAGACGATAGGGATTTCATGCACAACCTGCATTGACGCACGTATGAGTGTTGCAAACTCAGCGTATCTATTTATACCTATGCTATAGGTAGAAGGTAATGTGTAATGCCCATGTTGTACCCACTCCAATATCTGTTGAGAGCTCAGTTCTTGAAGTTGTTGACTCGTACGTCTACCTAGGACAAGTAGTCCATAGGTAGGTCCGACTTCAAGAAAGAGGTCAGTCGCCGAATCCAACGCGGCTGGGCAGCGTTCGGAAAATTGCGTGATGTCTTCTCGTCCGACATACCTCAGTGCCTCAAATCGAAAGTATTCGACCAGTGTGTGTTACCAGTGATAACTTAGGGCACTGAAACGTGGTCCCTCGATCACTATGGGCCTTATGAACAAGCTCAAAGTAGCCCAACGAGCTATGGAGAGGGCTATGCTGGGTCTCTCTGCGAGATCGAATCAGAAATGAGGAGATCCGTAGAAGAACCAAGGTAACCGACATAGCCCAGCGGATTAGCAAGTTGAAATGCCAGTGGACAGGGCACATAGCACGAAGGACGGATGACCGATGGGGTCGAAAGGTTTAGAGCTGAAGTTTTGGAGATATAAGCTGATTTATACCACTTTCGAGTGATGTGCTTTCAAAAATCGGGCTCCTGACCAGCATGAAGAGCGGGTAAAGATGACAAAATACCAGTGTCTCGGCACCCAGTACTAGTTCGGCGCATTTGGCACTACTGTAGGACACCACGGGAGAACTTTTGTGAACCGCGATGCCCTACGGGCCCACCCCGGGATGGGGCTACCTCCCTGCGACACCTGTGCAATGCAGGATTGGGAACTCCCGCCCTCCCCCGCAGGTGCCAAGTCACTAACCCTACCACCCGCTAAAATATTCCGCAATAGTTTTAAGGAGACCTTGTGATACGCTGGGCTCATCGTCTGATGACCAGTCATCGTCGTTGGTCGGAAGTGGTGCTAAATGCCTGTTTGAAATAGTGCCCTCTCTTCCATCCGAATATCTTACGTGGGAATAATTAGGATTACTTTGCAAGAGTTGACCCTCTTCCACTACAGGGTCAAATTTAGAATGGCGTACGTTTCTTTTTATTAGGACTGGGCCCGGCGTCATCAGCCACGCAGGCAAGGATACCCCATTAGGGCTCCTTCGAGGGTGGTTGAACATCCTTTCATGGGGAGTAGTATTTGTAGCCGTGCACAGCAGCGAGCGTATTGAGTGTAATGCTACGGGGAGAACTTTTTCCCACTCTGTAGTCTGCAAGCCCTTCGATCTAAGGCTCAGTTGTACAGTTCTCCACAAGGTGCCGTTTAAACGTTCGACCTGGCCATTTCCTTGAGGATTATATGGCGTAGTTCTACTACAAGCAATCCCAAGTGAGACAAGGTGTTGAGTAAGCTCTTGGGATAAAAATGAAGTTCCCCTATCAGAGTGTATGTACATCGGGGTTCCAAAAATGTAGAAAATCTTATTCAAGCAATCAATTACAGTACTTGATGTCATATCTTTGCAAGCGAAAGCGAAAGGAAATCGACTGTACTCGTCAATAACTGTCAATATGTATTTGTTCCTTGAATTTGATGGTAAAGGCCCCTTAAAATCAATATTAAGCCGTTCCAAAGGAGCAGTTGCTTTAATAAGCTGGCCGTTTAACCGCGCAAACCGCGGCTTAATTTCTGCGCATATCTGACAATTTGCAGTCATTTGACGAATTTCATTAATCGAGTATGGGAGATTTTTCGATTGTACCCAATGATTCATTCGTGCTATTCCTGGGTGACAAAGATTTTCGTGAATAGTTTTCAGATTGTTAAGGTCCATGTGTGCACAAACTCTTGTTAATGCGTCAGCAACATTGTTTTCTCTGCCAGGGCGATAAATTATATCATATTTAAAACAAGACAATTCTAACCTCCAGCGTTCAATTTTCTCGTTTTTTATTTTGCTTGAGTGATTCTGATTAAACATAAATGCAACCGATTGTTGATCTGTTATGAGCAGGAAATTTCTTCCGATTAAATAGTGGCGCCACTTGCGCAAAGCTTCGACTATGGCGGCTGCTTCTTTCTCGATAGAGGATTGACGCTTTTCTGGGTCTGTCAGGGTGCGTGAAAAGAATGCAACGGGCTGGCCGTTCTGAGTGAGGGAAGCAGCAAGGGCATTTTCTGATGCGTCCGTTTCTACTGTGAACGTAGCATCTTCATTAATAGCAAACAAGGATGCTTTAGCGATATCAGTTTTTAAATCGTTGAATGTCGAGATAGCGTCACTAGACAGTGGAAACGAATTAATTGCCAGAAGTGGTTTAATTCTCTCGGAGAAATTTTGAATCCACCTAGAATAATGAGCAAAGAGTCCTAGTGCTCGTTTTAGGGCTGGTTTGTTCTCGGGCGCTGGAAGATCCAGTAGTGGCTTCAGACGGTTCTCGTCTGGTTTTATCTTGTTATTTTCTATGGTGTAACCAAGAAGATTGATAGTTTGTTTGCTAAATACACATTTGTTTTCATTTAATGTCAGGTTGTATTTAGCAGCAGCTTCTCTAAATTTAGTCAGATTGTTGTCGTGCTCTTCTTGTGTTTTTCCACAGACCGTCACATCGTCCAAATAAGCAAATATACCCGTTAAGGCTTCTTTTTCAATTATATAGCTCAAGGCGCGCTGGAAAGCTGCAACGCCGTTTGTCACTCCGAAAGGTATTCTTGTGAATTGGTAAAGTTTACCGTTTGCTTCAAAAGCGGTGAATATGCGTTCTTTCTGAAGAATAGGTATTTGATGATATGCACTTTTTAGATCTATTTGACTAAAATAATTATATTTGGCTGCTTTCGTGACAATTGTTTCGATTTTCGGTAGTGGGAAGGCGTCAAGTTCCGTAAATTTGTTAATTGTTTGAGAGTAATCTATCACCATTCTCTTTTTGTGTATACCTCCACCGGCGATCAAGACTTGTGCTCGCCAGGGTGACACGCTCGATTCAATGATACCATCTTCAAGTAGCTTTACAACTTCGGAGTTTATAAAGTTTTCATCTTCCTTACTATAATTTCGTGATCGAATTGCTATCGGCCTCACTTGTGGTGATAGGTTAGTGAATAGAGATGCTGGTGGTACTGATGCCTCCATAACGTTACAAATACGCAGTGGCTCTTCAATTCCTCCAAAGTTCAGTTCTAATGCAGAATGATTTCTGAGGATGTCGTGACCGATAATGACATCAGCGCAGAGATTGTTGACAATTAATAGTGGTTGTTGTTTATATTCGTACTTTTCAATCTGGACATTTGCATGACATATACCTTGGACGAAAGAAATGTGACTCAGTGAAGCCAAAGTGATAGTTTGTCGGCAGGGTTTTATTTTTAGTTTCAATATTTCCGCCAGATTCTTGTCTATGAAGCTTACAGAGCTTCCCGTATCTATTAAAGCCTCTGCTTTATATCCATTGAGCGTCATAGGCACAGTGGCCTTCCTTAGACTACTAGGAGAGGCGGCGGAGATAGCAGACAGCGCTGTGTCACTTGGAGCTTCATGTTCTACAACAGCATTAGCTCTTTGAGGCTGTCCGGATCTACATACACTAGCAAAATGACCCTTTTTCGAACATATTTGGCAGTTTTCATTGACAGCAGGGCATTTGATTCGTTGGTGGACATTACCGCCGCAAAAGAAACATCGTCGTCTTGGATTCGAGCGAAAATTTGGCGTAGTAACAGCCGCATTATTGTTAGTCAGGTAAAGCATTTAGATTAAGCGGACTATTAGAATTGCTAAAAACTTGTGTATTTTTCTCAGCCTCTTCAAGTGAGATTGCAAGTTTGACAGCGTCATCCAAATTGATGTTCGATTTTTCAAGCAGTCTCTCTCTAATTTTCTGGGAGTTTATTCCAGCAATGAAAGCTCCGCGGGCCGATTCATTCTGGTGTTCTATCGCTGTGACTGCTTTAAACTGACACTCGAGTGTGAGAAGATTCAGGGCTTGTATGAACTCTTTGACAGTTTCGTCTGTCCTCTGCTTGCGTGTAGCCAACAGATGTCTAGCGAGTATAATGTTTTTGGGCTTTACGTAAATATTTTCTAGCACCTGGATTGCATCTTCGTATGTTTTGCTTGCGCGAATGTTAGAGTATATTGTAGGAGAAAGATGATTTACCAACAATTTTAACTTCATTGAGTCTGTTGCATCTTTAGAGCACTCTTCAGATAAAAAGTTTTCGAAGGTATAGCGCCAATGTGCCCATTTAATATCCGACGCGGGCGTGTTCGGTTCATCTTCGAAACGTTCGGGACGAAGGTAGCGCGACATAGCATTAACTTTTTCACTTTTACTGATTGTCTCCATTTTGCTGGTAAACGCGATATAGTTACAATTAAAGCTGAATAAATTGATACATAGTAGTTAAAGACAAACCAACAGGAAACTTGGCTTTATTCAGCTTTAAAATACCTCTGACACAATGTAAATAACAGAGTCATAGTAACCGACCATAGAGATTCACGTCACCTTGTATATTTAATACACTTTCTTTATATACCGTTTCAAGCATCAACAAACCGCCAAAATTAATCAAAACGCATTTTAATAACATCTCATAAACCCAGTGAGCTGCGGCGAGCTGTCTATTTAATTGGAACTGACATAATCACCACTCCAATTAGGGTACCCCATAAAAGGTCACGCGACCATAAAGCCTCCTCAGTAGGTATATTAATTAGCTTTTAGGTGCTAAACAACTTATGTAGCGCTAGATTTATTTCCGTTCCCTATCATTGAATCCAATGGTATAACATTATCCTTTAATAAGCGTTTGAAAATGACGACAGCATGACAGAATGTGAGATTCTGATTGCGGGTAAGAAAGTAGAACAGGTAAAAGAGTTTGTATATCTGGGCTCGGCGTTTACGAAAGATGGGAAGTGTGAAAGTGATATTGAAAGAAGAGTGAATGCAGGAAACATGGTCAATGGGGCGCTGCGCGCCTTTGTGAGCAGTGAGAAGGTGTCGAATTAGGCGCGTCTGGCTGTCCACAGAGGGGTGCTCCTTCCAACATTAATGTACGGTAGCGAAACTTGGGTGTGGCAAAAGGAGCAGGAAAGTGAATAAATGCAGTAGAAATGGGAACGTTAAGAAGTATGGACACCTTCCATCCCTCCCTGAAATACAGAATAAGGAGTAGTGTGATAAGGGAACGTGCGGGTATGAAAGAGGATATAGTGACTAAGATAGAAAAAAGTATGCTTAGTTGGTTTGGTCACGTAGAGCGGATGGATGAAAGTAGAGTAACTAAACAGATCTATCTGGGGAGTGTGAATGGTTGCGTTTGGAAGGGAATATTACTTATTTTTTTTTTTCTGAGAGTCTCACTGTTATCCCACCCGGGGGAAATAAACTCTCGTTTTTTTATCATACGAATCGATAGGATCTTTGTTTAAAACGAATAAAAAGTGACTTTTTTTTACCAGCTGCGGTTTAATCGGTCCTTTTTGCCACGAAATCCAAAATCTGCCAAAATCTGGAACGAGCTTCCCGCTGAGGTCTTCCCATCGAGTTACGACCTGGGTGCTTTTAAGAAGCGAGTGTACAATTTTCTGCAGGGCCGACATTAAAAAAAAAATGTTCAAGGCCAGAGCTTTCACTTTTCAAAACGTGACGGATGCGAAGGAAGTGGCGCCCTCATTAAATCTACAGTTTATTTTCGTCTACATACACATTTTTTGCTCGGGATAAACTAGCCTTTGTTTTGTTCTAAGTCTCGACGTACTAAATCAAAACACTCGACTTATCGAACTATACTAACTAATTATGCAATGTATACACGTGCGTTATTGAGCAGAAATAGTTCTAGGCCAAGAGGCAGAGCTACGGTCGGATAGACGCGTGTAGCACATGCCTAATCACTCATGGTGAGATAGAACAGCGCGTGCGACGATTTCAGCATTAAAAAAGCGGCCAAGTGCGAGTCGGACTCGTGCACCGAGGGTTGAATATATAATCCAGTGTTAGCAGACCCCGGCCTCCTAAGCAACATGTAGGCAGTGTGAGGTAATTTTATATTGGTTACATAGACAAGAACATATTTTGTTTTTATTATTTGTTGTTATCGCGGCAAGGCAACAGAAAAATTTCACGGTTCGTAAGAAACAGCCTATCTCAGCCTGGTGCCTTACCACGACGTCTTAATGCGATTCAATTCCGACTCAGTTCAGGTTGTAGCTGTCATTTTTTAGTATGGAGCTGACAGCGAGTGAACCTAAACTGAATCGTAATTGAATCGCATTAAGACGTCATGGTAAGACCCTCTGTACTTCACAGACAGCAACATCCGTCTGTCTATGCAATATGTCTTTAAAATTTATCTGGAACGGGTGGATGGGTAACTTTAAATGGACGCATCTATATTTTTTACGATTTTTTATCTGTGGTTGGTTAATCCTACTAATATTATAAATGTGAAAGTTTGTGAGTGTGTATGTTTGGATGTTTGTTACTCTTTCATGCCAGAACGGCTGGACAGATCTGGATGAAATTTGGAATATAGATAGATTATAGCCTGAAATAACACATAGGCTACTTTTATCCCGGAAAATGGCGTAATTCCTGCGGGATAGCGATAAACGCATTCTATGCAGACGAAGTTGCGGGCAACAGCTAGTGTTACCATACATTGGTCGATTGTTCAAAACAGTGGGCGTCAAAGTTTTGAATAAAAACCGATTGTCTGCAGTCGTTTTACGTGACAACGTCATAAAGAAACATATTCGAACTAGCTCTGACGTCACGCGAGATGATCGTGCCTCTCCATCGCTTGTTCCGCGCTCTCGCTTGCACACTCTGACGTCACGCGGAATGTAACGCAACTTTTTCGTGAGTGCAGCCGGCGTTCATCGATCTATAAGATTTTATCACGTCAAAAATTGCGGTTTAAAGTCCACTTGTGTACCATTTATACCTATTAAAATCCTCCCTTTTAAGCTTCCCTGTATTCAATTAATGCCACTTACCTTCATTCCTTGTCATTCAGCATTGTACTCTATCGGTACGAAACCATTAAAAAACCATTAACTGTCTAACGCGTACAGTATCGTTTACGCCAATGTAGTAGCTAAATACCTACATACTATTAGTAATCTAAGGATGTCGTTTCTTATGACGTGATCAAACCAATTCAGTTTTGGAACTGTATTTTCGCACCTCTCATTCAGAAAAGTAACTTTTTATCCCAGAGGGCAAAGTGGAATTTTTCTGTTCAAGGCTTTACTATGTGATTTTTTGCAAATGCAATTTTTTGAAGATGATAATTGTAAAACCACGCCATTTTCTATGGTGGTTGCTCTTTAATTATATTTAGAATAGTTTTTTTTTTAAGTTTCCTTAGTCTCTTTTTTTAAGTTTCTTTAGTCACTGTGTGAAAAGGTGCATGAGCCACTAGGGAGCAAAATTATTTTCATCTTGGGCGTTAACACTTGAATCCCTCATTACGCTCGAGATTCTTTTAGAATCCCTCGCTACGCTCAAGATGTACTGCCCTCGCCGTAAATACATCATTTTCTCCCTCGTGACACAAATAACTATTTCAATTGACCTCCTTCCTATTGATAACGTAAGGGGAAAAGTTACGCTGTTTTAGCGCTATCAATATGGGCTCTTTGCCAAGCAAAGCGGGAGGAATATACAGTGTCCTAAAACGAATCCGAAATACTTTTCACCAACTCGATAATTTTCGGCGACATGTGACAATTCGAAATGCACGCGCATCATCACTACATAATATAAAATAAAGTCGCTTTTTCTGTCCTCATGTCCGTATGTATGCTTATATCTTCAAAACTACACAACGGATTTTGATGCGGTTTTTTTAAATAGATAGAGTGATTCAAGAGGAAGGTTTATATGTATAATACATGCATAATATACCGTGCGAAGCCGGGGCGGGTCGCTAGTTCAATATAAAGCCGAGTTTGTAATGTGAGTTGATGTGTCTTGCTTCCATGCTGGTCTGGGAGCAAAGAAAAAACATAGAATGTACCAGTTGCTTCTCCGCGCAGATGGTAAAAGCCCATCGAGGGAATGGGCGATTATAATAGGAATCATGTTATAGGCGATGAGGCTAGCAACCCATCACTATTTTGATTCCTTTTTCCACCTTTACATTTTCAATCCAATTAACCACCTGCTGAAAAGTATTCCGTGAAATGTGGCCTTTAGGTCTTGCTACCTTGGGCTCTGTCTGCCCTGGGCCTCTATTCGGCGCTGACACGCCCAAGCTATGACCAACCATTTGCAGTGCCTAACGTTTAATTTGCTATTCGGGGTCGCCCAAATGTCAGTTTGCCGAACACAATCCGAAGAGAAAGCAATGCGTTTTTAGTAAGCTATTCGGGGCGCCTCGTCATTTTTGTTGGGGATTTTCAACAGCTGTCAAAGTGTGTCAGAAAAAAGAGGAGTTTTGACCGCATATCCTATCAAATCTATAACGAGTTATCTAATAATTATCTATTCAGTGCGATCACATCAAATTGATCAAAATTTAAGCCATAATTAAGAAAAACTAAAACCCCCGAATCCCCAAGTAATCCGAGCCTTTGCAACATAATCGCAGATCGCACAACGCATGGTCAGGCTAGCTGTCAATTTTGGAATTCAATGTGTCAAATCGCCCACTGATTGCCTCACTGATGGATGGAGCAAAGGTGGATGAAAAAGGTTCCAATATTACGTGCGGCTTACTCACGGCAAACATCATTTTTTTATTAATTCGATCGAAAGCTATCCCAAATTATTAAGCGTAAAAAAATATCGATTTTGAATCGAGGAAATATATCTGGAAAACTCAGATTGTTGTGTAATTCGGTAAACAAAAACGGTCTGTGCAAGGTGAGGTGAATCCGCGATCTCAGGGCAATTAATTTGTTTTCAATAATTCTATCGAAACCTATCCCCAATTAAAAAGCATAAAAAAATAGCGATTTTGAATCGAGACCATGAATGTGGAAAATTAAAATTGCTACGTAATTTGTGAAATAAAAACATGATGAGGTCATTGAACTACTATTCATGAGGTGTTAAGATCGGTCACCATTTTTAAGTTTTTTTATCAGTTCGTCCCTCAAAGCAAAGGAAAAACACGTCTCCTATTTGGTCTCGAAACGTCCGTCTAGGCCTTCCCCTCCCAACTTTACCATTCACACTCCCCACATACATATGTACATAGATCATATTGTTTTGATAGGATTTATTAAAGTACATACAAAAAAACACTGCATTCCGATTTAATAAAGGATATATGTTAATTTTCCAAAAGTTTAGCTTATAATTAATAAAATTCTCATCAACTCAACATATTGAAGGTCTGATTTATAGAATTAATAGTCATCATTTCCATAAAGGATAATAAATCAAATAGTTATTGAAAGGAGAGTTCAGTAGAGTAGAAACTGTGTCGGTATTATAGATTAATTAGCACCATTTTTAGTGCATAGTTTTTCAGCAACATGATTCTTCATGAAGGATTATTTTGTTAGCTGGTGGCGTAAGGGTGGGAATAGGGGAAGGATGGAGTCCCACGCAGGGCCATTGTGGCCCCAGTACCGTCTGTAATACTGATACATTTCTAAGTAAGAATAGCCCAGTTAGGTGGCAAATTCATTAGCTATTTTTAGTGTTTTCAAATGTTAGTTTAATGTAATAGGAGGTAACAGGAAATAACTCTCAAAGAACTTTTATTAGCTATAGTAATGATTGATAATTCGCATACTTAATGTATAATGGAGAGCATGCCAAAATATTAATTTTATTTTGAAACAAGATAGTTGCATAAAGGCCGCAGGCAGACAACATAGGGAAAGCGGTGACAGTACAGATCTTGAGAACTTCACGGGTATATACAACTTTAAACTTCAAAACGTGTGATAGTAAACAGGCAAAATGGTTAATCAGATGATTCGAGTTTTAGAAAGTCAAACTATGCATTCAAGCGCAAATAAGTAAAGTATTTTCATGAATATCAAAACAAGAGATAAAGGGCAAACTATATCAAAAATCGGTTTAGCTTTTTGGAATGGCATTCTCTAAGCATGAACAAGCAGACATAGAAAATGTTAATAAAAGTCTGTCAGCAGTCATTTTGTCTTGGCAAGATGTTTTAATTCAAATATTTAAAAAAAAAACTAGAAAAGAAAGGCATTTAAGTGTAACATAATTGTTTAATATCATTAATTTATCATAATAAAGTTATAAAGAATAATAACACAGACAAGATAAGTAGACAGATTCAGTAGGTTAAGTATAATAAGTTTAATGTAATAGGAGGTAACAGGAAATAACTCACAAATAAGTTTTATTAGTTATAGTAATGATTGTTAATTACATTAGTTCGCATACTAGCATGCCAAAATATTAATTTTATTTTGAAATAAGATAGTTGCATAAAGGCCGCAGGCAGACAACATTGGGAAAGCGGTGACAGTACAGATCTTGAGAACTTCATGTGTATATGGTCGTAACTTTTCGCCACTCCGTCTGTGCATTTAGCATCCAGGCATGTTTCAATGATTGAATTTAAAACCCGACAATACTGTTCGAACTTCCAGACAGTTGGAGTATCTGTAAACAAAATAAATGTTCATTTTGTTTATATACAACAGACAGACGATGTACAGAAAACAAATTCAGGTTATAGTGAGATTATTACATGAAGGAAATTACAGCCTAGATAATTGTTCATGAAAATTCTTAGAGTGAATAGGCTAGCAACACATTGGTTTTACAAATTTATACAGAGGAAAGTATTGTTTGTTTGTTTACATTGAATAGACTCCGAAACTGGACCTGGTATTGATCCAGTACTGGACCAATTTGAATAATTCTTTCACCATTAGAATCCTACATTATCCCTGTTAAAACATAGGCTATATTTGATTCCACACAGACAAAGTCGTAGGCAGAAGCTAGTTATACATATTTAACTACCCTTGAAGTCTGACAAGATAATCAATGAAATAGTAACAAACAACAATGAATAGAAATGATTTAAGTGATTATATATATATTGCAAGTGGGATGTATTGAAATACTAGTGTTAACATGCAACATTGTCAGCATACAAATTGGTTGTCATTCTTATATATGAGTATGTAAGTTCCTGGCATAAAAGTTTAGTCTATTTTAATTTAAGCCTGCATGGTATTATAAGTGCTAAATTTCAACTTGGACAGAGTCATAAATATAATGAACAATCAGCGACTAGTAGTTCTTTAACTTATGTACATACCATCACACCTAAATTTCCGTAGGGGTAAACAGAAACTACTTTTGTACATGTCTGACATACTTTACCATGTTACAGAAAATATATTATATGACTATCAATAATAAAAATAAATTATTGGTTAAGGTAACTTACTTTAGTTCAGTAGATTGGTCTACAGGTTTCATTTAAGTTCGGCTATCAACCTAAGATCCGTAGTATTTTAACATAATGTAACACGGTTCAAGATGTGTGAAGGACAGTTGCATCCTTGTTATTCATGTAATAATTCACTTTGGCACATTTAGTACTTTGATTGCAATCTGGAAATAGAAACGTACAATTATTGATTAATAAGTCACAGGGACACCAGTAGTTAAATTTAGTCCTTTTCGAAACGAAATTAAGTTCCTTACCAAAAAGTATGTTTAGAAAATAAATAATAAAATAGATGAATAACCGGTACTAACCTGTAATACAACAAAGGATAGTTGTTGATTTAGTTCATGATGCCGACAATGATTCATAAAACATTTTGATTGAATATGAGATATATAATAGCATATTAATGTATACATTCTCAATTTCTCATATTGGCTTTGTTCGAAAGAAATATTTATCAATCAATAACGTACCTATACCATAATGCACGGAAACGGAATGTCATAGACAGAAGATGACAGACAGATACGCTAGGATTAGAAACTTTTTTTAAATTATGACAGCTAGTCAGTTAGAAAAGCAAAGGGGTTTGTGCCCATACAGTAAAGTCGTAGGATAATTAAATGAATTTTATAATCATCAAAGGCGGTAGAAACATTTTATGACATGTTTTAGCGTTGTCTTAAATAAAATAGCGTTGACAAGTAGAGTGATCGTGCGTGACAGTTCAAACGGTTGATTGGCTAAGTAAAGTTTTTGGAAGAGGTGCAAATTATATTTTTTTTTCGACAGTCGACGTCTTAATAATCGAGGAACTGCAACTCTTTTATTTTTATTTCCTATCATTAATTAGAAATAATTTTTTAAATGCTCGATATGACATTTGTGAGATTTAACGGCCGATAAGCTCTGTTGCCTAGAACTAGCTTGTAATAAAAAAAAACTACGTCAACTGTCACGTTTGACATTGTCAAAAAATAATACCGCGGTTCTGTTTATTTGCATGGATTCCGCTCGCCGTTGTGTTGGTGTACACACGTGCCCCGGAGTAATTTCCTTCAAAGAACTGCGTTCTGTTCAATACCTTGGTAGTATTTGCTAACATTGGTGGTGGTTTAGATTAATACTAATTGCTAAGTAGGTAGAGAAGTGGCTGGTAAGTTTTTACAACTTTAAGCATGGGGGACAAAGATCCTCCCGATAGGGGAGGGTCATTGTCGAATGCTATTTTAAACGAGGGTATGTTTACGCAAAATTCAGCCGCGTCGGATTGTTCGTTTCTACCCTTATCCCAAGATTCTCAAATGAGTATTGATCCACAATATTCTTCTAAAAAGCGAACAATCCCGCCTGAAATTGTTACTGATAACAATAATGAGCATTCGCAAAATAAAAAAACCCGATCTCCTGGAGAGTCAATCCAAAATATGTATGTCGCTCCTGGTTATGGCGCGGACGACCCGGATTTGAAATATTCTGACGCCGATAACGGTCCCTTTGTAGTTCACGTTAGCCGAGTTGAACCAGACCCATCTGCCGGCTTATCGTTGCGGGTCTTAAAGGTAGCTCAAATGCTTCATAAGCATAATGTCAAAGGCATTTTGGAAGGCTCGATAAAATCTTTAGGGCGGAATAAAATTTCTATTTGTTTCAAATCCGCAAAAGAAGCAAACAACTTCAACGGTTCAGAGGTATTAGAAACAAACAAATTAGTTGCATCTATTCCGAGATATCAGGTGTCTAGAATGGGTGTTGTAAGGAACATCCCGACTGAATGGTCTTTGGAGGAGTTGGTTTCTGGGGTTGAATTCCCTGCAAGCCATGGTAAATCGGTTGGCCAAATTATAAAAGCTCGTAGATTGTTTAGAAAGGCTCGCAGGGAAGGTCAGGCTCCGGAATGGATACCCTCAAACACAGTAGTTCTCACGTTCCACTCGCAGTCTCTTCCAGAGAAGATTTACATTTATAACACCTCCATACCTGTGTCAGTATATGAACTCCCGACCATTCAGTGCAGGAACTGCTGCAAATTCGGTCATATAGCAATAAGATGCAGGTCTAAGCCATGCTGCTATATTTGTTCCCAGCAACACACAGGCGAATCATGCTCAGTACCGCTCGACAAAATAAGCTGCGTATTCTGTTCTGGACCACACAAAGCGACTGATCAAAAGTGCCCTGAGCATAGCCGTCAAAAAGCTATTAAATTAGTTATGTCCGAGGAAAATATAGGATATCTTGAGGCGGCTCAACGATTCCGCCCAGTTAGGACCAGTTATGCTGAGATCTCTCAAAAACTCTTTGAGACCCCCCCTCCCATATCATCCCCCTCTGCTTACCTCTCCTCTCCCCACCAAAGTTATGCAACCCCCCCTCCAAACTACATTGAAGAAGCCTCCCACCCCACGCAGAGGTCTTATAAGAAAATTGTCCAATCTGGACGAAGACAAACCCGTCAAGCCCACTCTCCTGGGAAAATGTATGATAAATATGCTCATCAACAAATTGTCAGAGACCCTCCACCTTCTTTGCCTAACGGATCTGCTCTTAACATCAACCCCGCTAGCCCTGTTTCGCCAAATGATAATTTATTAGAGCTACTCACCGGTCTTTTGGTAAATATGATTTGTAAATTCAGCGATGCACTACCGAACAATGTCCTATCTCAACTACAATCAATTCTTCCCCTTATTGCCAGACATAATGGACCAGAGTGTCCTTCAATGGAACATACAGAGTGCTAGAAATAAGAAATCTGACCTTATTCACCTTGTGAATAAATTTAAACCTGTCGCCTTTGCCATCGCTGAGACGTGGTTAAAGCCTGGTTCCTCTTTTAGGATCCCGGGTTATTCATGCCTTCGGGATGATAGAGACGATGGGTATGCAGGTTGCGCCCTTCTCGTTAATCGATCCTTTGTATACGATCTCATTCCCATTCCTAACCATAGCCCTGATTTCAATATTGTCGCAGTAAAGTTATTGAATTTTTCATTTGTCTCAATATACATTCCTCATCCAAATTTGGTATTACTTTCAGAATTAAACTCTATCCTTTCTAATATTCCAGGTCCCTACATAATATTAGGCGACTTTAACTGTAAACATACCTTATGGGGCTCTCCCACTTGCGATTCCAACTCTTCTGCATTGTTGGATATCCTTGATGACTTAAACTTATGTGTACTTAATGACGGCTCTCCCACGAGAAGGGTGTTCCCACTTCAAAGTCCAAGCGCATTAGACCTGACCCTTGTTTCATCAAACTTAGTAGCCTCTTTTAATTGGAAAGTGGTAGATCATTCTTATGGTAGTGATCATTTCCCTATCCTCTCCATCTTACTAAACTCCTCCCCTACTCCTTCAATCTCCCCTCCCCTTTTAAAATATAGAACGGCACAGGCGAACTGGGGTAAATTCTCATATAATCTGGACGTTGAGATTAGTAGTCTAGAGGAGCCTTGTAGAGATAATTTCCTGGAATTATATCCAAAATTCGTTAATATGATTATTAAAGCGGCTGATTCAGCCATCCCCCATAAAAATACTGCCCGCCAAAAAATTCCCTCGCCTCCCTGGTGGGATTCAGATTGCACTAAGATCATACATGAGCGAAATCGTGCTGAATCAATATACGCAGCTAATCTTACCATGGACAACTATATTTCTTTCAAAAAGACCTTGGCAAAATCGAAAAGGTTACTTAAAAAAAAAAAAACTCAAGGCTGGTCAAAGTTCTGTGAATCATTGTCTCCCAGATCTCCGGTAGCCCTAGTTTGGAGAAGAGTGAAAGCTTTTCGACGAGGTACGACCTTGGATACCGTTCTAACATCCAATAACACAGACTCATGGTTACCAGAGTTTATTGACAAGTTGTCTCCTCCCTTCGTTCCAGCTCAAGACCTATTTCCCACTCCAACTCCTCCATCTCTTCCTTCTATGGACAGAATGGACGAACCTTTCTCTTTCTGTGAGCTTTTGTGCGCCTTGGATCACCTTAAAGATTCTTCTCCGGGGATCGACGGTATCCCTTATTCCTTTTTAATTAATTCTTCTCCGGCTGTTAAAGTGTTCTTCCTTAAACTAATTAACCAGGTCTTCATTACGGGTGCAGTTCCTGATTCCTGGAAAACACAGATAGTCATCCCCATCCTGAAACCAGGTAAAGATCCTAGAGATCCGTCCTCTTATCGTCCAATAGCGCTTTCTTCAGTCCTTTCAAAGGTCATGGAACATTTAGTTAAAAATCGACTAGAGTGGATTTTGGAAAATCGTGGCATCCTGGGAAGATCACAGTTTGGTTTCCGTAGGGGGATGGGAACTATAGATAGCCTTAGCATATTGACAACGGACATACGTATTGCTTTTAGCAATAACGAAAATTTAGTAGGAGTATTTCTAGACGTATCGTCCGCATACGATAACGTCAGTCTCTCCATACTCAGGCAGAAAATGCTCCATCTGAGTATTCCGATGAGACTGACAAACATCGTATGTAACTTATACATGGCTCGATTTATATGTGTCCGAGCAAATAACACCTTGTCCCCTGCTCGACAGGTTTGGAAGGGCCTGCCCCAGGGCTCGGTCCTTTCCCCGCTGCTGTACAACCTTTATACGTATGACCTAGAGCTTTCGGTTAATAGTTTCTGTAATGTTCTACAGTATGCGGACGATATAGTCCTGTACAGTAAATCCCCTTCACTGGAAGCCTGCTCTTCCAGTTTAAATTCAGCCCTTACATATCTAAATGAATGGTTAAACAATCATAACCTTACGCTGTCAGTCCCTAAGTGTAATGCAGTTGTTTTCTCTCGTAAAAGATCCATCCCGCCTTTGTCTATCACCGTCGATAACCAACATATCACTACTCTAGACAAAGTCAAATTTCTTGGCATTTATCTCGACTCAAAAATGACAGGAACACATCACTTGAATTACATAATAAGTAAATGTGAGAAAAGTCTAAATGTAATGCGGTCCCTTTCCGGTGTTAGATGGGGAAGCCACCCATATAGCCAAAAAATGCTATATAATGCCATAGTACGGAGTCATTTTGATTATGGCAGCTTCATCTTGGAGCCTTGCAGCAAACTTGCTCTTGTTAAACTGGACAGAATTCAAGCCAGAGGTTTGCGAATTATAACCGGCGCTATGAAATCCTCCCCGATAAATGCTCTACAAGTGGAATGCTTAGATCCCCCATTATTTCTTCGAAGACAATATCTTGCAGACAGGTTCTTGCTAAATGTTTCCCAATTCCCTTCTCACCCTATCAACAAAAAATGCAAAGCTTTATCTGTCCTCTCAACTTCCTCTAACTACTGGTCACACAAAGATCTGCCCCCTCTTATTGAAGCTTTTAATAAATTCAAATCGATTCCCCTTTTCCATTTCAGTAAGAGTCCCATTTTTTGTTTCGATTATGAAACCTTAATTTATCAACCTAACATAGTCTTTAACTTGGGAATACAAAAAAAATCTCCTAACGCAAACGCTGAGTTCAATGCAATCATGGATAGTAAATGGAATGGATGGATCAAAATATATACTGACGCTTCTAAAACCTCCAAGGATCTAAATGTTGGGGCCGCGGTCTGGATTCCTACTCGACAAACCATTTTAAGTTTCAAGTGCCCAGCTCAGTATTCTGTGTTTACTGGGGAGGCAGTGGCTTTGTATGAAGCGGTATCCTATGTAAGATCCCACCAACTCAATAAGTCCATCATCTTATCTGACTCTCTGAGCTGCTTGCTGGACCTGGAGAAATTGCCTTTTCACTCCAAAGACAACTTTTATCTCACGCTGAAGATTAAGGAAAAATTAAGAGACTGTCATCGGAACAACATACAAGTAGCCCTTGCTTGGATACCTAGTCATTGCGGCATAACGGGCAACGAAGCAGTCGACCAATACGCGAAGGATGCTATTCAACTGGGAACCGACGCCTACCACAAATGTTTCAGTAGGGATTTAAAATCTGTTGTCCGTCCACAGCTAAACGAAAAGTGGAGTTCCCTATGGAACACCTCCCAACAGACCAAGGGTAGACACTACGGTTGCTTGCAACCCGACCTCCCTTCAAGACCATGGTTTTTTAAAAATAGAAATTTCAGTAAAGTAAACACTTCTACAATAATAAGGCTACGACTTGGTCACTTCTGCTCTCCTGTATTCCTAGCAAAATTAAGAATTAAAGATAACTCAATATGTGAATGCGGAATGGCCGAAGGCACCTTGGAGCACATATTTTTGGAATGTCCCAAAATATCTGTTCCTATATACGACATACTGCCACCTAATATTAGTAGACCTATTAATATTAATTACCTACTAACCCTGGTTTTCTCCCATTTTTGCTGTATATTAGATTCATTCTTATCCAAAAATAACATCAGATTGTAGATAAATTTTAAAAGTCCCTCCAATAGTTCGTAATGTCAGCATTCTCATTTGTCTATTCGTCACTAAACGTCAAATAGTATTATAATATAACCTAGTAGCTAGTTGTTTCGTAGTGGTGGTAGTGGTAGTAGTTTGTTTTGGCTTTGCTTTAGTCTGGTTGTGGCTGGTATTCTACCGAACACGGACAACTTAACCGCACAAGACCAAAGAAGTCACCTGGCAGTGTCTTATCCAACCTCGACATTGGCGGAATCATCGCACTGATCGATGGGGCCATATTATCCCAAAAATTGATTGATTGATTGTTTATTTGCATTTGCGTGTAATCAGTGTTAGCAGTGTGTTTTTAATAATATTTCAACGACCTCAGCACAACCTCCTGCCTTTCGATATTGCCGCACTTCTCTTCGACCTTTGCACGATATTTGGACTACGATTTCAGCTACTATCGACGACTTAGGCACTTCTTCTTGGACAACGTTTTTCTGCTTTACGGCGACCCCCGCCTTGACTGTTGGACTGATTTTTTTAATACTGAGGCTTCGCTATTGATCACAAAATGAGCGAATTTGTACGAGCGGATTCAAGAAACTTGCCACACATGGATATGTTCATGATATTGGAATATTTCTACACAAACGATAAGCACAATGTTGCTGAAATAAGAGGTGTGAAGACACTCATGTACGTACTGACGAATTTCACAAACATTCTGATGCATATAATAATCATGATTACAAATATTTAACACATACATACATAGTGTATTGTTGTACATCAAATTAAATCAAAATCATTTAAATTTGGTTACAAATAAGCCTGTGCCCAGCAGTGGGACATAAATAGGCAGATGATGATGATGAAAGATCTTGTGTTATAATGTTTTCCATTGCATTTTAGGTCATCAAGAGGTGGTTATTTTGATAATGCAGTAGGTTGTGGAAATTAAAAGAGGGAACACTGAATGCTTTGTCAGGGCCAGTTGTTCCGGAGCACAAAATAAGGATGAAATATTATCTTGTGACTATTCATTTAGAAGAGGCGAATAGTAATATAATTGATGCAACATGTGATGTTTGTCCTGCATCAGCTGGTAAATACTTACACTATAGAGTAAATATTTATGGTTATTGAAGATTATATTTTCATTGATTTGTTTTACTTTCAGGTGGATGTAAACACACATTGGTGGTGTTATATTGGTTACAAAAAAAATCTACAGAACCATAGCTAGTGAGGGAACACAGCCAATATCCTCCAAGGATATTTTTCCACCCAAGAAAAGAGGAATAGAACTAGGACCAAGAGATCCGTAGAAACTCAATGCATTTTATGAAGAATGTAAAAAAAGAAAAATTGGGGACTTTGATTTTGTCATTTTTACCGGATCATGATAATGGTTTAACAAAATGGTGTACATTTGACATGATACTTGATTTTACAACTAAAACTAATAATCACAGTTTTGAAAATTTTAAAAGCAATGTGTCTGTGACCCAATTTGTGATGGTGATTTTTTTCATAATCTATCACATCAGGTATCGTTGGATAGGTCTTTCAGAAATATTTTTGTTAACAAGTGTATATTTATAAAAATAAGGACTAATTTGTACATTTTAAAATAAAACAAACAAAAATTATTGTATTTTTATTATGTCACCTTGCAAATTGACTAAAGCACATTATAACTGCTTCGTCCACATATCAACCAAAAATATGTTTTAGGAAGACCAAGATACATTTTGAAGTTTCCTTAATAATTCTTAAGATATGTGTACGTCCTGACATATTATTCCCTTCCTTTTGTCTCCTTTGTTGAGCTTGACGATGAGGGGCTCTGGGTTCATATCATGTCGGTGTTGATGAACGACTTGCAGTTGAAGATGACAGCTTGCTTGGCATAATTTTTTCAGTAATATTAGCTGAACAGGCTACACATTTTACTGATGGTTTCACCAAAATCATATATTCAAACAAAGCCATTGTTTGAATATATGATTTGGGTCAGTCGAAAAATCACACTGGAAAAAAAGAATCAAATTAATTTTACAAACCAGTCCTTTATAATAACTACTAGCTATTATATTGTTTTACACTAACAATTTTGTCAAAATTTTTACTATTTTGGGTTTTTGGTTCCTACCATAGAAAAATTGTTATCACTCAATCTGTCACTTAATTTTTCTTTTTATACAGGTACATAATTTTACCTCTGAATCTGGCACGGTCCCAGGGTAGGGGTATGTTGCAGTAACTGCTTTGAGCCAGAT
This sequence comes from Pandemis corylana, assembly GCA_949127965.1. Classification (NCBI taxonomy): domain Eukaryota; kingdom Metazoa; phylum Arthropoda; class Insecta; order Lepidoptera; family Tortricidae; genus Pandemis; species Pandemis corylana. Next base: position 2,888,329 of record OX421859.1, on the reverse strand, counting down.
CTTTTGTGTTAGGCTGCTTTCATCATTCAACATTTCCTAAAAATAAGCACATAACGAAGTACATATCAGCGTCCAATTTACACTTAATTTTTTGCCTTAAGAAGACAGGAGAGGATTCACCAAAGAAAACAATAGGCGTAGCAATGAACTAAGGTGAATAAATTGTTCACATCTTTTTGTAGTTAACTGTACAATAATGGCAAGGGATAAATATCCTGTGTTTACATTCATAATAACACATTGAACATTTAAATAACCTTGTTAATTAATATAATGAAGAAAAATTACAAATTATAAAATAAGACACCTAGCTGACACTTACAATCTCATGGTATGCTTTGGTTAATTTCAAGTTTGCAGTATTTTTTAGGTGTAATTAGCCAGATTTACTTTGGTAGCAATCTTCCTCAATCTGTAAATATAATAAAAGCATTTTACTAGATTCAATAATCTTAATTTCTTACAACAACATTAACTGCAATATACTCACATTGATATGTTCCTCACAGACATATGACTATATGAGTTCCGTTTCGGACAGTTCATTTCTAGAGCTTGGCACCAAGTCGCTTGTAAAGCCTTTGTTAAGCTCAAATATTTGGAAAATCCCGTCTATACTTCTTATATGACGGTACAAAGCATTGGAGTACATCCCTGTAATACTTAATTTCCTCTGCAGTGCTTTGGGGATCGTCCAAATCCATTACACTCGTGTGGAAGTACAAAAGTCCAAGAAGCAGTGCCTAAGTCGTGGAAAGTAGCTGAAATCGTAGTCCAAAATATCGTGCAAAGGTCGAAGAGAAGTGCGGCAATATCGAAAGGCCGGAGGTTGTGCTGAGGTCGTTGAAATATTATTAAAAACACACTGCTAACACTGATTACACGCAAACGCAAATAAACAGAACCGCGGTATTATTTTTGGACAATGTCAAACAGTTGACGTAGTTTTTTTTTTATTACAAGCTAGTTCTAGCCAACAGAGCTTATCGGCCGTTAAATGTCACAAATGTCATATCGAGCATTTAAAAAATGATTTCTAATTAATGATAGGGAATAAAAATAAAAGAGCTGCAGTTCCTCGATTATTAAGACGTCGACTGTCGAAAAAAAATATAATTTGCACCTCGTCCAAAAACTTTACTTAGCCAATTTTAGGGGCATTACATTTTATTCGGCTGGCAATTTCAGCGCAACGTTTGCCGAACAGAGGCTTTGTGTTTTCGACGCATGAATGCCAATCCTATGCCATACCTATGACGAAGTGCGCCGTTACAGCGCCGAATAGAGGCCCTGTAGGGGATAAAGACGTGATTTATGTATGCATGTATGTACCATTTTAAGACACCCTGTACATTTTTATTCTCTTTGTATATTTTTGTCCAAAATTAGTAGACCGATTGAAGTTTGTAAATTTTAATGCCCTTCTTTTAGACCACTGGGGGTTTTTCTCGTATATTTAGAATATCAGCATAATTATGTACCTACATAAATAATTACAGAGGCACAATGTAATACACCCATGTTAGATCGAGATAGACAGACAAAACCATTCCTTACACGCTACGAACGTTTATACCCACGCAGACCCCTTATTACACGAAAGTAATAAAAAGTATTTTATTTTTTCTCTTTTTTTTTTTTGTTAGTTTAACAACAATCTAATGAGGCTTGAACGTACACTTGGTCCGACTTGCGAAATAAAGCGACGCGCGCCGACGGTTAAAAAAAATCTGTCTTGTCTCTGTTATTCCAGAGTCCATGTTTTTTTTTCGCCTAAACTAAAGGCTTTATCATTCACTAGCTTCTACCCGCGACTTCGTCTGCGTACAATACATAAAAACCTTCCTCTTGAATCACTCTATCTATTAAAAAAACCGCATCAAAATCCGTTGTGTTTTGAAGATATAAGCATACATGGGGATATAGGGACCGAGAAAGCGACTTTGTTTTATACTATGTAGTGATATCGAATGTAGTACCTTTTCTGTAATGCCGCAGACTGTATAAATCGGTACTAAACGACAAACTTAACGGCCACTCGTTCTGCCCGGGGTATTTTACTTCAGTTTTAAAAACAGCGCTCATCAAAGTTTTCTGTGAGAAAGTCAGATTTTTCCGCTTTCGAATATTTTCATAAAGAGTCAGACAGTACGCTACAAGGTTTTCCAGCCCTGCAATTTAATTAGTGTATGAGCGAATTTTAATTCCATTTTCAGCAATGAAAAGCGACTTTCCCCGTATGTCTAGAATAGATATAGATCCAAAGAATGTTCAAAAATAAATGTGTTTTACGATTGTGTTGTATAGTCGAATTTACCCGTGATACCATGTTATATTGAGAAAAAAAAGTCCACTATACCTCCAGCTCCTCCAAATAGGCGATCTCCGCTGTATCCCGGCTTCCCTCGTCCTTCGTTATAATCCTACCGTTTTCACTAACATCACCAGTCAAATTGCAATCTTTTATCTCACTATCCACTTTGAAATCATTCAACATGTGATACGCACTTAAACTGTGTCCGAACTTCTCCATAGCTTGAACGATGCTCTTCCCCTCATAGTGTTTCAATGTATTCACACCTCCGGGATGGTCGCGCAAGAACTTTTTTATGTCGTAGCTCTTTCCGTCAACTTGTACGGGGAAGTGGGTATCCATGGCGGCGACCATCGCCCTTCACGAGCGTCTGACGACTGAAACGCTGAAAGCGCTTATCAAACGCAGGTGACTCGAAATAGGCGCCTATGCTACAATGCTTTAATCGTTCACATTTTTGCGGTATATGACGCACAGTGCTATCTGAAAACGGAGTTGAACAAGTACTGTGGGTTTCTAAGCGACACTGAAAAATCCGAAAAGTAAAGCTATGGCCGGTAATCGAACCCGGATCCTCGTACTATAAGTACTGTGGGTGACGGTCGATTTTTATAAACATAGGCTTTTAGGGATAAATTCGCCTTTGTGCATGTGTGTTGTCCTGTATTCATCTTTTTCTTGTGTTTTATGTACAATAAAGAGTTATACATACATACATATACTTACGTTTTAATCACGTCTTTATCCTTTAGCTACAGGGTAGACAGGCCAAGGTAGCTAAAAGGCCACGCTTAGCGTGATTGTAGCTAAATAGAGGCGTATAGGTGGAAAGAGGAATTATTTTTTTTATATTATTTTGTAAATCAACCTTCCCGCACTCAGAAGCTTTTTAACAGCTTTCATGGCTATGTAATAATGTTTATTTCATCTAGTAAGTACCTATCCAATTGCGAAGTGGCGGGCAGAAGCTATATAATATTTTTTTTTTTTTTTTTGTGTTGGTGAATAAAAAAAATTCTTCTATAATATAGTAGGTATAGAAGCACTGATTGCACCCGTGCGAAGCCGTGGCGGGTCGGTAGTTTATAATATTAGTAGGATAATATACCTATTTTTATCACACTTAAATCAGTTACACTGATATATACGGATTGAAAACGTCAAAATTCCTGTTGCTCTTTCAACGGTAACTCTGCTATTATCATTTATCTTTTATGCTAAACAACGTTTAGATAAAAACTAGTTTATGGCTCTTAAATAATCAGCTGTTGAAATTTATTCCGGTTATTTGTTACTTTAAGAATAATTTAGGCGAAATTCTTTGAATTTTCTTCTTACAGTCTTCAGCCATCTTCGTGAAGCTTTTACACAAGTGATATGTTTTTACTTTCATTAAATTTGCAATGTTGTATGTTAGTCCGGGTGGAATCCTACGACTCAATTTTGAAGCATGTATCTTCAACCGATTGAGCTGAAATTTTGCATACCTACTTGAGTAAGTCGGATGACAATATAATAATCTGGTAGAGTAGTTCTGATGACCCAGACAGGATCGTCTCCGCAGGAGGGAACTCTTCAACCGTTGATTCGATTGACTTGGAATTTGGTACCTACACATACATAATGTAAGACGGCTGACAATTGGCAATGGGCACTTGCTCGTTTGCTATCCTATTTCATAAAAAAAATTGAAAGTACAGGATCAATCCTACTATTTGTCACACAAGGAAAATATGTAAGGAATCACTCTTATCGCTTGTAAAATTGACATTAAGTAAGCGGGTTTATTTAATAAATTTAATGGATTCCCACAATTGATACAAACAAACAAATAAATAGTAGGAAGGGCGGGATTCTCGGAGTGTACACAATTACATTATCACTACTTATTATCATGAAGAGCTAGATGTATGACATAGTCCAATGCTGTTTGTCATTAGGTAGGTCTGTCCATGTAAACACAGCCTAAAGTATAATATGTATTAATTTCAAAAATCTATCCTGGGGCCTGATTTTTGAAAGCACATTGTGTGAAAATACCACTCGAAAGTGGTGAAAAATTGTGCGGAATTTGAAATACGAGTAGCTCAGAAGATACTAACTGCTCTCATTTATCTCGTGAATTAGTCAAAAATTTAATTAGAGCTGTAGTTTTAAAGATATAAACAGATTTATACCACTTTCAGATTTTTGTATCTTTATATTTGTACAATAAAGCATTTACTTACTTACTTACTTACTTTCATCTACTCAAAGGTTAACTGCGGTAGAGATCCCTTCGTTCGCCTTTGTGCATATATGAATGTTATTTTTATTTTTTTGTGAGTTGTACCTATCTGTTTCTTTATATTTGTACAATAAAGCATTTACATGTACAATAAAGCACTAGTAGTTCGTTTGTCTGGCCTCTCTAACATAAAAAAAACATACTTACTTTCGAGTAGTATTTTTACACAAATGTGCTTTCAAAAATCGGGCCCCTGCTCACTGCGTTCGCAATTTTTTTCCACACAAAAATATCTTCACGATGTTTTCCTTCACCACAAAACTCGCAGTAAATTTCAAATGTATTTCGCACGAAAAGCCCAGATTAGAAGACACTGACCTCTGCTTGAGAGGCCAGGTCACACTACTAGACTACCACGGCTTTTTGGTAGCTATGTTTGCGACAAAAAATCGCATAGTAACAATAAGGTCACGTGACAGCTAGTAACAGATAGAAAAATTCGAAGGCTTACCCACCTGCTATGGGTGGTGTAGAGGTATAGCACGCGTCACGAGGATCCGGGTTCGATTCCCGGCCATAGCTTTACTTTTCGGATTTTTCTGTGTTCTAATTTTCAGTATCGTTGAGAAATTTTGCTATGTTATATTATTTTGGCGCAAATAGGCGCTTATGGACAGGCGCAAAATTATACCCTACGGTAATGGAAGTACGGGTAGCTACCCGATATTATAATAACACTTGAGACTTACATTAAGTACCTACCTATTCCTTGCCCAAGCACCCTAAACTCTTGACTCAGGAATTTATAGGTTCATAAGTTTGAAATTTGAGAACGCTACCACTTAACAGTTAAGTGTGAGTGGTTTTAAGGGTTCCCCGTATTATTTAGGATTACCTACTTTTATATTGGTTTGTCTGCCTGTCAGTGTGTATCAATTTTTATGCGAAAACGAAAACGAGATGACGCTTGGCGACAGAAATTCGCATAGTAACAAAGTCACGTGACAGCTAGTAACAGATATAAAAATTCGAACGCTTACCCACCTGCTATGGATGGTGTAGGGGTATAACACGCGTCACGGAATGGCGAGGATTCGGGTTCGATTCCCGGCCAAAGCTTTACTTTTCGGATTTTTCTGTGGTCTAATATTCAGTGTCGTTTAGAAACAAATACAGTTTCTTTTAACCATATAGAAGAGGCCTGTGCCCAGCAGTGGGACTTATATAGGCTGCAGATGATGATGATAGGTAGGTACTTAACTGGTATTTCACACTATAAATCTTTTATCCAGTGGCTTAACTATAGGGCCCCTCGCTCTACGGGGCCCCGAACTGGCTTGGTTTAGAACAGAAGGGACGCTGATGCACTTCTTCATATTGAGGAAGGAGCCCCATCCAGTGTTGCCAGGTCACTTCCCTTGAAAATCACATTGGCATCCCTAAAAAGTTCCATTTTTGGTAGAAAAGTTCCGAAAAGTTCCGCAGGGGTGTCAAAAGTTCCGAAAAACTGAAGAAACGGAATCAAACGGCAACACTGGCCCCATCTGACGAATTCGCCGCGGGCCCCAGACGTTATAGTTACGCCAATGTTTTTATCCATGCTTCATTTTTTTCACTACCATGCTGGTCTGGGAGAAAAGGAAAAACATAGAACGTACCGGTTGCTTCTCTTGCCGCGCATGCTTAAAGCCCATCGAAGGAACGGGCGAAAATTATAGCAATCATGTTATAGGCGGTGCGGCTAGCAACCCCCGATTTTGATTACTTTCCAAATACGCCCACGTCTTGCTAAACGTGGCCTGTAGCTCTTGTTACCTTAGGCTCTGTGCATCCCGTAAGGGACAAAGACGTGATTTGTGTGTACCTATGTAATAATTTTTTTTAGCACTACAAAACGAGGCGTGTAACAAAAAAACTGTATACATATAATATAAGCTGGAAATTAGCACACAAGCTGAATGTACGAGGAGGTAGGCAGGAACCACAACACAATCTTTTGACACGTTAACGCGATACTTATGGTTTTGGTCAACTAATTGGTCGTAGAACTTTTGAAGTCAAATACTCGTTCTAATATTGACATTATGATACCGATAAGCCTTTACTTGGCATAAATAATGTTTATTTATTTTACTTCGCCCCGGGCCGTAAGTAATGTTTCCACTACCTAGCCAGGGGAAGACGTAAAATCGTCTACACACCTCGGGCGGTGATAAAGAAAGCCCCAGGTCGCAAGTTTATCGCCCTCGCTTTTGGCTCGTGCGACGAGTTCCTGCAATCTGTGACGTTATTATTTCACAAACCCCGAGATGTAATGCACCTATTCTAGTGGCGTGAGCTACACTAATACCGTGCACTTATAAATTGGTTTTAAAAGTATAAATAGCGCAACTAATGGATAAATCTAAAAATGTTATTAAATGTTGTCTGCCTGTTTATGGACAAAACTCTGCCTTCATTTTGCTTTGAAGCAGGGCTTTGTTAACACTGAATATTGGAGCGCTCCAGGAGGAAGGTCTACGAATTAGTCCGAAACATAACGAGTTGCTCAATTTTTATACGTGAGCTATCCGTTTATGTAACCTATGATTGAGTCTCACGGTAGTTTCATGTTGAAAACACTGAATATTCATACTTTCTTGCTTAATTTGTACGGAACCCTCGGTGCGTGAGTCCGACTCGCACTTGGCCATTTTTTTATTTGTATATGTATTTCAGAGCCTGGGTCCCGGGACATCAAGGGGTGATGGGCAACGATAAAGCAGATGAACTAGCGAGGGAGGGAGCGGGCACAGAATTTATCGGTCCTGAACCGGTACTCCCAATCTCGGGAGATGTCACAAAAGGGACAATAGACAGACTAAAGGAGCAAGAAACAAACGCAGAATGGAGCCTAGCCTCGGGGTGCAGACAGTCGAAGATGATGCTGAAAGGCGTTAACCGCAGAAGGACTAGGTATCTCCTGAATCTAGGTAAGAGTATACCTAGCTTAAGAATATTAACTGGCATCATCACAGGCCATAATACTCTAAACAGGCATTTAAGTATTATAGGTATAACAAGCGATCCCTCCTGCCCGCACTGCGGGAAAGAGGAGACGAGCAAGCACGTCCTCACGGAGTGCGTCATGTACGCGGCAGCGCGGCGCGAAGCATTCGGGAGCGACGAACTGGAGGAGGACGAGCTTAGAGACATCCAACTAAAAGATGTCCTTATGTTCGGCAGGAAGACACGAAGACTCGGGGAGAGTTGCTGTGTGGGAGCGCTGCTGGGACAGTAACCGGCGGCTCCAGCCAAGGGGAACTGGGCTGAATGATCGCCATAGAGGATCGACAGCCCGTCTGATCCAGCCAGGCGTCCCCACAACATCATCATCATCATCAGAGCCGACAAACGTGATGCGGTTCATTTTATGTTAACCTTTTCGCCGCCACGACAAATACAAGAGAGGTCACCAAACGCCAAACGATAATGCCTTAAGTTGAACCTAAACCCAATTGAACGAAGGTTGCTTTTGCACTGAAGTAATGGACGTATGTATAGGTCGTTGACGTTGAACCTGCGGTGCTGACGTGTCGTTGGCGTGGAAAAGGTTAAATGATCACTTCTGCTCATAGACATACATATACATACATACTAGATACGAATGAAAAATTATGATATTTTATTGTCAAAAGCAAACTTAGCCCTTTGGCCTTGTTTCGATTGTCTGAATTAATGTCGTGTAATCGAGATAAAGTCGAGGCGAGCCAGTCGCACGTAGCCTTCTTAACTACCACGATATTACTTATCTATGCAGATAACAAATACTTTAGAATACCTAATGTAACGCTAGTAGGTACTCATTGCTTTACGTGCAATTATGCATGTATGTATTTATACAGTTTTCTCTCACACTGCCTTCATCTTTCTTAGAAGTAAGGCGTACATTGTATTTTGTATTCACTTGTCGATGTTGTACAGAATTCTCTGTACGTAGACTCGCGCTTGGCTGGTTTTTTTAATAATTCTATGAACTTTTTCATTCCGTTTGTTACTCTCTTTATTGCCGTACTCTACGGGTTTTTTATATGGCCTACGGAATTCAGTGTTAAAAAAATCAAAGTTTTTTTTTTTTTTTATGGCAAAAATCAAAGTTAGCGGCTTGGCTTGGCGGTTTTTACATGGTTTTGACAGAACTGGAACTACAACGGTGCGTTCAAAAAGTACACACGAAAACTTAAGTTGTTTGTCTTTTAAATGTTAATGAATGTATACATTTATTTTACCTAGAATGTCTGAGCCGTGTTTTTTTACCATAATGGAGTGTGTAGAATACAAGATTGAGAAGCAACTTGAGTTTTGATGTTGTGTGACACTCCTATAAAACTATTATTGTCAACTGTTCTGTCAAAGTCATAATATGTTATTCATACGTACACAACACAAAATGATAACTTAACCTAATCGAATAATGTTATTTATTTTGTTTATCCGACACGGAGTTTCATTTAAGTGGTTCATTTAATGCAGTAATATTTAGTAAAAGCGCTAGTACAATCTGGTACTGTGTACCAGCATTACTAGCCATGTCCTTCTTTTATTTATCACCTGTTAAAGGAGACCTGCCAGTCCATTTGCTCGAGACGATCATAAGAAGCAGATTGGACTTTTTAAAAGCTGTTTTAAAAGGAGACAGTACCGTTTACAATGAATACGTGGTCGAAGGAAGCGTTTATGATAACGTTGGACATTTTACGCTGTGTATTGTGACTATTTTGACCGGAAATTCTGGCTTCACCCAGTTCTTTATAAAAGCTGAAACAGAGCTGTTCAAGCGCCGCATTAAAACTCTTTCTGCATACGATATGAGACGTTTTTCCAAAAAAATACTCAATATTATTAAACGTAATGAAGTTACAACTTTTTGTGAACCTTTGCAAGTTCTATGCCAGCATTTAGTACTAAAAAACTTAGCTCACCATGTTACTATTGCACATGATGATAATTGTTCCCTACACAGCATTAAATTAAGCTTCAAACATTGTCTAACATTGGTTGCTCGAAGGCAAGTTGAATTACAAAATGGGATTGCAGAGTTATCATGTGGAAAATGGTTACAATATTTTATATTAATCTTCAGTAATCATTTGCGGCATAGAATATGCCTCACAGATCTGACACTTCTTAAAAGTGACCCTCGTATTACCGAGTTATTATATAAATTAAGGAAGGAAATGGTTCCCTTCATAAGTAAAATTAATAGCAATATCCTCTTAAGTAGGAATGTGGATAGTTTATCAAAGTTTTTTCCACCCTGTATGCTAAACCTACATACAAACCTGCGCAATAAACACAGATTGTCACACACTCAGAGATTCTTCTACAGTTTGTTCCTAAAAGACATTGGCATGCCAGTTGAAGAGGCTATAGACTTTTGGAGATCAGAGTACAGGCTGATTCCAAATGGAACTCATGTGTGTTGCCATAATTGGGAAAAAGACGAAAAGAAATATCTCTATGGTATAAGGCATATGTATGGGCTAGAGGGTGGCAGGAAAAACTATACATCAGTAAATTGTCAGCGGATACAGAGTTTGGATAATGCATGCTCAGAAGGAGGATGTCCTTTCAAGTCATTTGACTATCCTCAGATGATCAAACTCTTGACTGGATGTTCAGATAGTGTTTTGTCTCAAATAAATGTACACAGAAGTAGAGGCCAGTATGTCTCTGCTTGTAGAACATTTTTACAAAGAAACTCAGCAGCCGATTGTGATACTAGCTTTAATTTTACACCTGTTAAGTTTTACATGATTTCATCTAAAGCTAAACATTTATGATCTTTGAGAAATACAAATTTGATGAATTGAATTTTCGTTTTTTATTGTCTAATTAATATTCATTTTAAGCAAGCAATATTTTTATGTACTTTTTGCATCTACTGTGCAAGTAATTACGTATATAAAGTATTTTATATGGTGTTTAGATTTTAATAATATACTAAGCTTTTGCCTGCGACTTCATCCACTAATTTCTACAAATATTAGGTAATTATTTCCTATCCCGTCCTTTTATCCAGTGGAAAATTTGCAAAATCCCGTCTGAGTTGATGCTGCTCTTTGATCTTCAATGAATATGTATGCCAAATACCAAGGATCTGTATTAAGTAGCAAATCATATAATGTTTCTTTTTATTTCTTATCCCACGGGAATTTCGCAAGGTCCAAATATCAGTTTTCAGATATCATAATTACCTATTGGTATGCGAAATTGAAAGATTCTAGAAAAAAAGTATCCTGGGTATGTCCGTCTCTTGGTTCTAAGCTACCTCCCCAAAAATTTTCAGCCAAATCTGTTCAGCCGTTCTTGAGTTATAAATAGTGTAACTAAGACGATTTTCTTTTAAATAAGTAAGTTTACTACAGTACAATACGTGCGAAACTTCTCGGCAAGCACGATGGAACTCTGAAATCAGCTTGCAGCGCCAATTTCCGGATTGGTAATTTAAGAATCTTCAAAAAACGAAAGTAGACGTTAGACGCCCTCTCTTGGCGAATAGCTGAACTACATCAACCCTCAACAGACATCGCGGACACCTTGGCCGCATCGCATCCTACGTGCGTGCTCCTGCCAAGATTTGGGGCGATTTAAACTTCAGCTCGAACGCGATTCCTCTGTCTTGTTTGTTCCGTTTATTTTTATGAGGCAATGCATGGCAACATTACAAAACTGTCAAAAAAGGAAGCTATCCTCTACTTCCACTTTATTTTCGGAATTAAAATTAAAGTTAACTCAATTACCGTGATTGTGTAGATTAATTATGTTGTTTGTGTACTTTTAGACTTTACGACACTATTGTTCGATGGCGATGGGGTCTTAGCGTTCTGGATTAGTGTGCAATCGTATGTGCGTTGTTTGCTTGACATATACTTATGTGAGGAATTCCTAAATAGAGTTTTATGTCGAGAGCAAGTATAAAAATAACATCGGTTCGTGGCGGCGGGGCACTGAGTGTCGGACCCTGATCCTGGTTATCCACGATGGAAGGGAACATCTGTGTTACATTATTTATTCTCGGTGAGTTGGTTTTTATAAAGCAATATTTTGTTTTATCGTCGGCGCTATATTTGGAATTTAGAGAGAGATTGTAAATTTATGTACATTTTATGAATGTACATTTTCATAAGTTAAATTATAAAAAAAACAGATCATTTTGTTGTTTGTTGTGTTGCTTATAGTACATTCCTAACATCTCTATGTACAATGTTGCTGCTTTTGTAGTTCAAAAACATGATTTACTTATGGAATCCTTCTGCATTTTAATGCAAAATATTTATTTAAATGTAAAATTGCAAGTATTTTGGCAAAACTCCGAATGACCCATATCCGGTTAGTGAATCTATTTCTGGCTTACAAGTTTAATGTAATACATACATACATACTTAAATCACGTCTTTATCCCTTACGGGACCTGAGGTAACAAGATCTAAAGGCTATGTGTAGTGTATTGGAAAATCAGGGTACCCTCACATAGTCAGTGGTTTTGTCAGGTACGTACGAATGTGTGCTCCCGATTTTCCTACATATTTCGCTATATAACACCATGTTTAGCGTGATTGTGGGTGTATAGGTGGAAATAGGGTGTTTAAAATGGATTGCTAACTGCATCGCCAATAATGATTCCTAAGATTCTCGCCCATTCCCTCGATGGACTTTTACCTGCGCAGGATGAGAAGCAACTGGTATATTCCATGTTTTATCTTTACTGGCAGACCAGCATGGAAGAAAAGTTAAGTTAAACATAAACCAACCTCTAAATAATACTGAACTTACCCCTTTTATTGAAAAAAATTCAACTAAACAGTTTGAAATGATGTCTTTGTCATTTTAATGTTTACTTGTCTCTGCTGTAAACAGATCTGAGAAATTCATGAATAATGTAGACAGATGAGGCATATTTTAGTTACCTATTTTATGAAATATCCCCATTGTGATTGAGAACTTTAGCCCATCCCTCTTATTATGAGAGGAGGCCTCGGCCAACCAGTGGGTCATAAATAAGACAAGTTGATTGTGATTTTATTAATCCTACTAATATAAACGCGAAAGTTTGTAAGTATGGATGGATGGAATGATGTTTGTTACTCTTTCACACCAGAACTACTGCACAGATCTGGATGAAATTTGGAACATAGATAGATTATAGTCTGGAAAAACAGGTAGGCTACTTTTATTCCCGGAAAATTGCGTAATTCCTGGGGATAGGGATAAAGGAATTAAACATTTGCCTTATTAGGGCACAACAATTTATTCATAAAATAATTTTTAAACTAAATCTTATTGTCAGAGAGTGAAATTTTCATGGCAAAAATCAAATGTCGTTAGAACATTGAATTTTAACAACTATCAATAAGTTTCACGAAGCACATCTTAATTTCTTAATTAACAAAGATACCTCAAATCGTAATATAAGCAAAAAATTAATAACAATACAATATAATAATAATAATAACAATACAATATACTTTAAGAAAAAAAAAACAAATCAAATTGACTTAAACTTAGATCTTTTCAGCTGCCCCTCATAATGTTAAAAGTCAGTTATGCTCTGCCTACTATTTTAATAATATTATTATTATTGACCAATTATGGAAGGGGCTTAAAACAAGCATGTTTGTCAATCTTTAAACCTAAAATTAACTAAACCTTTGATTTCAAGAGCAAGTGAAATTTGATTTAAAGAAATAGTTATTATAAACTACTTAGGAGAAATAGTCATTTATTCTTTAGGTAACTTTTATAATTTAGCAATTATACTTTATGATGCAATCCAGCCGCATATAAATAATTAATAATTTCATTCTAGGGCTTCACTTGGTCTCAGGAGCACCACCAACTGATGACCACCTTCCACCACGCCCAAAAGGTGGAGGGATCGAAACAAACTACTGTGCTTACGACAATGGCACACAGGGCCAGAGCACCACCATATGTGACCCCAAAGAGAATGGCACATGTACCACAATAACTACGGAGACAGAAAAATGCCATCCAATCGATCCCGACAAGTCGAATCACTGTGTCCATCTCTGGCATTACAACAGCGAGAACAATACGGCAGCTATAAGGTTCAAAGGTTGTTTCTTAGACACCGTTGCATGCAGAGACAGAACCTCACCATGCCGGATACATAGAACCAAGCTCCTGTTACTGACATGCTGCTGTGAAGGAGACATGTGTAATGCTAACGTAACATTCCCCGGTCTCGAAGCAGCCATGGAAGCGGCAACCGATTCAACTCCTCAGCGTATGCCAGCAAACATCCAGTCGATCTCTGACGATGATACTAAAGCTATAATTGCGTACACATTGACACCTTTGTTTATACTTTTCATAGCTCTGGTCGCCTGCTACTTGCTGTATCGGAGACGTAAAGGCACTTCCTTTGCGGAACTGGGTAGCCCAGAAGGATCCTTGTCTAGACCACCGTCAGCCAATGCTGGTATGGATAATGAAGCCGCTGACTTGGTTGGCTTGGTAACACTTTGTGAGGTGAGAGCTAGAGGGAGATTTGGTGCCGTCTGGCGTGCAAAGTTGGGTCAGAAAGATGTGGCTGTTAAAGTGTTCCCGTTGCAAGACAAGCAGTCATGGGTAGCGGAGCAGGAGATTTACAAGCTGCCAAGAATGGACCACCCGGATATCCTGCATTATATTGGTGTGGACAAGAAGGGAGATAATCTGCAAGCTGAGTATTGGCTCATCACAGCATATCATGAAAAGGTTAGTTTATTTTTTTGTCTTTATGTGGTATGAAATTTTTTTTTTTTTAATCTAATATTTTTACGAGGCTTAAGTGCACTTGTGTGACTATGCCAGCCTCAGTATGAAAATTAAAATGAAAAGGAAAGTCTTCAACACAAAAAATTTTTACTATGTAAACTAGGAAAAAGGATGGCATTTCCAAAATTACCGCGGGATAGGGGGTAGCAACGGAAGTGAAACCACAGGTGCAAAATAGTTGATAAACTGATAAGCACTTTTTTGGAGGTGTTTGTCAAAACCATTTGAAACAGAATCCGCCCACTTGTATCTATTTCACAATGGCATGTTGTTTGCTCTCATCATTTCTGAATAGTTACCTAACGTAACCTCTTTAAATACCTACTCAGAATCGAACAAAATCCTTCTACAATAGTGACTTGGCAATTTACAATCATCAACCTTAAATCCCACCACCATGCTGGAGATGATGATCCTTAACCCTGAACCTTAACCCTTCCAGGGCTCCCTCTGCGACTACCTCAAGGCCCACACCTTGACCTGGACAGACGCGTGGCGCGTGGCCGCCTGCGTGGCCCGCGGCCTGGCCCATTTGCACGAGGAAGGGGGCGGCAAGCCAGCCGTCGCCCATCGCGACTTCAAATCAAAGAATGTCCTCCTGAAAGCGGACTTGAGCGCCTGTATCGCCGACTTTGGGTTAGCTCTGGTCTTCGAGGTGGGCCATGGGTGCGGCGACGCCCACGGCCAAGTTGGTACGAGAAGATACATGGCACCCGAGGTTTTGGATGGAGCCATTAACTTTACTAAGGATGCGTTCTTGAGGATAGACATGTATGCGTGCGCTTTGGTGCTCTGGGAAATTGCGTCGAGGTGAGTTTTTTTTTTATCGCTAAAGGCACTTGTATCATTATGTCAGTCTCATTGGTCGAGGTGATTAATTAGTTTTATCTGTTTTGAAATGTTATCTCAGTGTCTGTTGTTATTGTGAAAAAAACGTTTTAATTGTTTCCTGTTATAACTTGGGGTAGTACGACAAAGGGGGCTGAGAGAGGTGCGGGCGGGAAGTGCGCCTGCCGCCCGCACCTCTCTCGGTCCCCTTTGTCGCCTACCCCGTGCCCCTGTACCGCGCGAGCGAGGATTCATTCAAGCATTCGGTCTATAGAACGAAAGGGTGTCTTAGAGGTGGTCCCATTGTTATTTTATTAAAATTAGATTAGTACCTAATCATAATCTAGTTCATATTTTTCTGTAACTGTAACGTCTGGGGCCCGTGGCAAATTCGTCAGATGGGGCTTCTTCCTCAATATAAAGAAGTGCATCAGCGTCCCTTCTGTGCTCTAAACCAAGCCAGTTCGGGCCCCGTAGAGCTAGGGGGCCCTGGCATTTTGCCACCCCTGCCACCCTATAGTTACACCACTGCATATGAAAATATAAATTATTTACGTACAATTTAATTCGCAGATGTGACGAAGGCGGCGTGGAGCCAACGGCGCAGTACCGCCTGCCCCTGGAGGAGGAAGTGGGCTCGCATCCCGGCCTGGAGGAGATGCAGGAGGCCGTCGTGCAGCGGAAGCTGCGGCCCACCATCCCGCCGCGGTGGCGGGACCATCCTGTGAGTCCTGCTTACGAGCCTTTTTATTATTATTTGCCTGGATAGGTGTTCCAATGCTGAGCAATGTCCTTCCCCCAATTTCTCCACTCCGATCTTGAGCTTTGACCGGCCAGTTTTCAAGGAACGCGTTCAGGTCATCGCAACAAGTAATTCTTAGTCCTTTGCTCACTATGTCCATCTGTGGTATCGTAGCTCTCAAACGAATGGACCGATTTGGATGCGGTGTTTTTCATTCGAAAGCCAGTTTCCTTTCGGTAGTCCGTGGCTATGTTTGATAAAAATCGATCATGCAGTTTGAAGAGTATCGGTTCTGTTTCAAAATGATGTAAGCCTTTTGGGTATTTAAATATTATTATTTTGCGTATGATTAAGTCTTCTATACTGGTCTGGGAGCAAAGAAAAAACATAGAATGTACTAATTGCTTCTCTTCCCGCGCAGATGGTAAACCACCATCGAGGGAATGGGCGAGAATTTTAGGAATCGTGTCATAGGCGATGCGGCTAGCAATTCAATACTATTTTGATTCCCTGTTACAATCCATACGCCCACAATCATGCTAAACGTGGTCATTAAAGTATGGGACAAAGACGTGATTTGTGTACGTATGTGGGGGGGGGGGGGGGTGCTTTTAACACCTTTATTTGATAAAATGGACTATTTCAAGCAACTAATTTGAATATTATGCTTTTACGTAGCTTTGTTAATTAATAATAAATATTTTTTCGCTGTTTGATAATTCGTGAATTTAGACAGAATCCCAATCGCCTTCGTTCGGCTGGCTATAAAAAAAAACGGCTTTGTCTATGGTTTTGTACATTTGACAGTGACATGTGACAGCCAAACTTTTATTTAATTTTTTTGGCAAACATTCGATGCTGGATTCTGTCTAAAAACCCGGTCGTTCGGTCAAACAAAGGTTCAAAGTACTTTTACAAAAATATCTGCAATCATAATGTATTTTTGAAATCGGACAAGATAAATCGGATAATTGATGGTTTTCCTCGAAATGGTTTTCGAATTGGAGCATACTAAAAAAAATGAACAATGCCAATTCAACGTTGATATTCTGAGCTGCATGTAAGTATGATGTTTGTCGTCAGGGTCTGTCGGTCCTCTGCGACACGATGGAGGAGTGCTGGGACCACGACGCGGAGGCGCGCCTGTCGGCCTCGTGCGTGCTGGAGCGCGTGGGCGCGCAGCGGCCCGCCGCCGCGCACACGCCGCTGCTGATACACGACCTCAACTGCTGACACCTGCAGCGCGACTGTGACTGCTGATGGTGATGGTGACGGTGATGAACATCGGTTGTGGTGCGAGCGAGGAGCCGCGGTCGGTTTACAATTACGCTAATGTACAAAATACCTGTTCGGTGTCTTTTATGATTGTTCCGCAGTATTTCTGGCACTGGTTCCACCGGAACGAACGATCTCGTGTGGGTGGGACGGATATATTTATAGTTGTTCGCTGGCTCCACGCCGCCGGCGAGGTCCTCCCTGAGTTCTCCATGTTGGTACCGAGCCAGCGATAACCTGATATGCTTCTTGTCATCGTCGGTGGGACCGGTTCCTTAGTCTGATTGAGCGCTCCTATAGGGATTTTTAGTGGTGGATTCAGAATTAAGAAATGTATGGAAACTTGTCACGCTCAATTGAGAAATTATTAAGAATGTGTATAGGAGTGGTCAGTGAAATTAATCTAATCAGCTACTTTAATATTTCGGAATTATTCTGCAAAGCAACAGAGCCGGATGAATTAACATGTGAATATATCGGAAGCAAAGAAAGCGGGCTACTTCCCGTATAAAGTTGTGTGAAAAGTAATCCGCTTTCTTTGCACCCGAGTGCGAGTATATATTTCGCAGATGTCTTGTAAGTGTGGTATAAGAGTAGCGAGACAATTTTTTTCTGTTCATTCAAAAGGAACTGCAAACGAACACTTTATTCAGCCAATTAAGGAATTGCCAGGAAAACTGTAGTAATATCACAGTAACTTTGGCGAAGGGTGCGATTCTCGTAGGAAATAACACACGGGCACTCGACTATGAGTCCAAATCCAAATCGTAGCATCAACTCAAGCTTTAATAGAGACGATCTGTACCCATTGATAACTGCCGCGATCGCATTTACTGTTCCATCCACATTATACGCCACTTGATAATGTGTGAATACGATTGTGATTCCGAGTTACACAATTATATTTCTAAATGTCAGTGAAAATTAGAACACACAGATAAATCCGAAAAGTAAAGCTATGGCCGGGAATCGAACCCGGATCCTCGTCATTCAGTGACGCGTGCTATACCCCTACACCACCCACAGCAGGTGGGTAGTCTCCGAATTTTTCTGCCTGTTACTAACTTGTCACGTGACCTTTTTGTTACTATGCGAATTTTTGTCGCTAAGCGTCATCTGTTTGAATGATGTGTCTGTACGACACAATTACAAACTCCCATGGAACATCTACTGCTCACCAGGGACGAGAGAAGGCGCTGTTTTTCAAATGATAGGTACTATCAAATGAATCAAGAGATTTTATTTCTTATTTTTATTTACACAATTATATTAATGGATCAATGGCGATGATGCTTGTTCCCTTGATTTTGGTAAATATTTTACTAAGATTGGATTACCGGTAGTGACGTCACGCCTCTTTCCCATAGGGGTAGGCAAATACACCACTTGGCAAATGTATAATTACACACCTGGCGTATCTGACCCCTGTGAGTTCCGTATCTCAAAACAGAGCCTTTGGTTGAGTAATGTTTACTACTCAATGTGCTGGAAAGTCTGTATTCAGAATAACCTGACTTATTTAGTTACGTACCCTCGAGAAAACCTAACTGCATGTACTAAAATTACTTTTTCTCAAACATGCAATGAAGTATTTATGTTGTGTTCCTTATAACAAGCCGCGAAGTGTCACTTTGCAGGTGTGACTAGACGTGAGGTCTTTAATGGGATTTCATACAACATTGCTGGCCAAGGCCGGGAATGCCACCGTCTTTTGTTTCAATGCACGACGTAATTTATTTTTTGTTTTCTTTTATGGCTGTTTAGGTGGCCAGTTTCATTAATAATCAAGAAAAAAAAGTAGGCACCTGTTAATTATAAATCATATCGGGTTTAGTATTAATTGCCTTACGACGAAAATATTATTTTCAATATAATTTCTTGGACTTTTTATTTCATTGCATATGTTTGAGAAATGCCCTATAAATGACTTGGCCACGAACAGGGGGTCTCGGCTGCGTATCTCTAGATGGCCTCATTGACACTCGGCCATCTATAACTACTCGGCCGGCAATCCTCTTCGCGGCCGCTACAGTAATGTGTTCCTTGCATTGCGAAGTACAAATGATATTGCAAGAGATTTCTTGTCAGCGGTCAAGTATTGGAGGTATATAACATCCTTTATCACCAAATTTTAAAGTGTCCAGGGATAATGTTGGAAAGGCCTACGTAGTTCAATCGTGACCCTGAGTAGAACTGTGTCATAATAAACTCCTTTAGTTACTTGGCAATGAGGTGCCTATAGTTAGAGCAGGGGTTCCCAAACTTATTTTGTCTACTGCCCACTTTGAGTTTTTTTTTTTATGTATTATCTTGCGATCAGTCGGACGACTATGAGCTGATGTGGTGTGGGAGTCTCATGTCGTGCAGAGCCAGCTCCCCAGTGGAAGCTTCTCTATTCGTGGCTGAGTCTTCATATCAGCTGATCCAGTTCTAGGATTCCTCGCCTCTTAAGGCGTCTTATCCCATCAGGTTCAGCTAGCAGGCCAGCTGGTTTGAGTGACGTCGCAGTCTCCCCTTGTGCTTTGAGAATAAATTATTTTTTAGCGCCCCCATTTTCACCCCCCAAGCCTCTACACAACGCCCCCATTTTCTGAGTCTTACTGCCCCCTTTTAGGCCTGCAGCGCCCACTTCACTTTCACTTTGGGAAAGGCTGAGTTAGAGGGATGTCACGTTTTCATGATTCGACTGTAAGCCAACACGGAATACCCTAGATCTAGCTGAAACAAGAAAAGGTTTCATAAAATTGTGTAAATAATCTTGACAGTATAAGAAACTGGCTAACAAATAACTGCATAATAGTTTGTTGGGTTTCTTATATTGTCATTTAAATGAGATGCGTTATACGATTGTAAGATACCTTCAGATCTTAATTCGAAACACTAGTTTATTTTACTAGTGTGTTTGAGAGGTAGAGCTGTATTAACCCGTCAAGCGTCCAAGGGGCCATTCAAGTATTACGTAAGCAGATTTTTTACAATTATTTTACCCCCCCCCCCCTCCCTTCCCCTTGTCAGCAAAAGTAAGCAAACCTCTTACCCCCCCCCCCCCCCATGCTTACGTAATCATTGGTACCTATATGCATTTTTCTTTTAATGGATTCCGTTTTTTATTGATTCGAAACTGCTGACGTAATCACCATATCGACCCCCCCACCCACCATGTCATCAAAAATAAGCAAAGCAAAGACCCCCCGCCCCCCTCAAGCGCTTACGTAATACTTGAACGCCCCCCAAGCGACTACAGTAGTCCCTAACTTTTTCGGGCAGGAAATGTCCTAGAGACTGCATTATGCATTCACGCCACTGGCCAGGTCTCCCTTGGAAGAGCCAGCGACAACTCGCTATATATGCTTCTCGCTCTCTCTTTAAGCCTCCCGCCCGAAAAAGTTAGGGATTACTGTAGTCGTTTGGACGCTTGACGGGTTAAGAGATTCAAGTTCGATCTCTTACGGCCCCGAATGCGAGTGCGCTATTCATTGATAGCTCGTGAAGCTTACGGATATATATTATCTGGCAACACACGCAGTGTATTACAAAAAGAAAAACCGTGGTACGGCCGTTAAGCTTGGCCTTGGATTTTTTAATATGGTAAATTCGCTTTGAGTGGATATTAAAATAAGAACTCACGTCGATGCTGACTATGCAGGAGTCGATAAAATGAAATAAACAATGAATTGTAAGTATAACTGGCCACGATGAAGATCTTTGGAAACAAAATGGCGGTCGTGTTACTAGCGCCATCTGTTATAGAATCCGTTAAATCCTGTGTATTCAGCATACAACTCTATGTCGATGCCATAAAGTGAAATGTTCACTAAATTGAAATTTAATTTTAAAGCTTTATAATAAACGGCGGCTTTTATTAATGAATTATTAAAGTTTAGATGAATATTTTTTGTATACTAATTTAGTTTATACAAGTATATTTTGTTAATTATATTAAATTTATTTTTATAGTTTTAAATTATGGGGTCCCTATGAATTATACATTAATTACATATCTTGCCATCCCACTGGTGTAAATGGTATCCGTCTGTTTTCATACAAACAAAAATTAAGTCGCATTAAAAATTTTCGTCTTACATATTTCATAAATAATCAGTTAAATGAAAAACTTTTTATGTAATCTGTTAAATTTTTAATTACGTTTGTACGAAAACTGACCCGAGAAAGTTGAAAGGGAGCCCCATATGTAGTAAGACTGGCATTATTTGTATGTTTTATTGGCATAATAATTTTGCTCATTGTTTAAGATCAAGTGCTAATCTGATACTAAAAGCAATGAAATTAGTATTAAATTTTTGGCTAAGATTCATTCGCTAAGCTAAAAGGGTGATTTAGGCTACGTCGTTGTGATAAATTCGGTTTAAAACACTCATTTTTTCGGCATGTCTTATCATTAGTATCAATTAAAAAATGAGCTACTAATCACGAAGCTTAGCTTTTACGACGTTTTAAGTGCCCTTTCAATTATGGTAAACAATCTTTTAACCCTTTAACCTTTACCGGTCTCATAACCGATGAAAACTATTAGAATTATATGACAGATAATGTCGGATGGTTGAATAATTTATGGTCGAATGTAGATCGGTTGAAATTATAAGATAAACCTAACCTAACCTATTCTGCATAGATGGTCAAGGTAAAAGAAAGAAAGAAATTTTAGACCAAACGGTCATACAAACAAAAAATGTTAGACCGAACGAAAAATATGGCCAAAGACGCAATTAATAAAAAAAAACTTGGCTTGCTGTCCGGACGAATTATATTCCATTTTTTTTTCACGTGTAATAGTTTTCAGCCAGTTACTAGATCGCTGAAGTTCGCTTTTAGGCGGGATCTGAGATCATTACCAGTTACCAATAATTTAAAAACAAATCGAATGCATCTGAGATTCCGTCGGTTTACCTGAGTAGGTATATGTTATTCCATCACTTCGTGAATTAAGAAGCGGCAGTCGCGACTAATCACCCGTAATTTTAAATAATTAAAATTAGCTTTGTAATTTTAAAAACGTATTGCAGTTTAATATAGTCTGTCCATAGACGAGTGTAAGACTTTAAAATACTCCAATTAAGATAATGAGATGCGAAAATGTACAATGTTGTCAACTTCCGTCGCTTAATAGTATGATGGTTGGCTTACAAACAAACTTTTCACAAAGTAGTCAGTACAGTCAGTTTAATATACAATTGTTCTGTTATTTTCGCCAGGTTTTTTTTTTTATGTTAGAGAGGCCAGACAAACGAACTAGTGGGTCACCTGATGTTAAATGGTCACCATTGTCCATAGACACCCGCGGGCCCCGCAGCGCTTTACGCGATGCCAGTGCGCTGTCGGTTGTTGGGATACTTTAATTAAAAGACACTTCAACAAAATTTTCATCGTACATAGTTTTTAATCCAAAACTAGCTTCAGCCCGCGACTTCGCGTAGAGTTTGACTTAAGAACTAATATTGACGGTATATTCTGCAATCATTATTTACGTTGCAACTCAAGGCAGCTACGCCCTTTGTCATGTTTATCGCTATCCTGCGGGAACTATGCAATTTTCCTGGATAAAAAGTAGCTCGTGTCCAATACCAGGTATCTTCTTTTCCATATTGTATCCCATTCGTCCAGTCGTTTTAACGTGAAGAAGGAACAAACATACACTCATTCACTGACTCATAGCGTCGCAAACTTTCACATTTATAATATTAAGGAAAGGATTAATTATCCATTTGACGATCTAGTTCGTTTGTTTGGCCTCTCTAACATAAAAAAAATATATATATATATACACTTTGGACTAAAACCATTGGATGGAAACATTTTGTCAACCATAATAAGAAAAAACTCTGAAAAACAGTTACAGGGGTGTTCAGTCGAATTAACACAACCACCAGCTGAAGTTCTTGTTTTTGAAATAATTTATTTTTGGAAAACATAATTTGCTTCTCATTGAAGTTGTTCCATTTTTTTTTCTTCGTCCGCCTTGGCCTGCGTTACAACTCTACACTGACTGTACGACTTACTGCGATCCTTATGGCCCCATCCTTCGGCGAGAACTCTCGAAAAGCGATAGTGCGATAGATATCTTTCTATCTCGTTTTCGCGCTCGGGTGTTCCGCAGTTGGTGTCGGTTTTTTTAGCCCGCGCCAAATGCGTTTTACGGGTCAAAGAGACTAAGTTCGCAACAAATCTCAAGACTAACTATAATAAAATCAACATAGTGACGGTTTGTAACAGGACTTTTTGTAAAAGTAACGCTTTAGGTTTAGTTTTGAGCGGCCAGTTATGTCTTTAGTTTAGTAACAGAAAGACGCGTTAAAAATCGACAGGCTGCTAGTCTGGTCATTAAATAGCCGAACCAAAGTATTACTTCTACAAACCAAACTGTAGCACCACTTACAACATCAAAACCTGTAATAAAGATAGCTCAAAGTTCTCATCACTAAAGCACTTAGGATGTAAAAATATCAGCAAAACTAATATCAATGAAAACATTGTGATGATACTAAGCATATAATGATGAAATATCAATAGGAAAACGGATTGAAGTAGATTTTCCTGTGCCTCGAGCATATCACTACACCTTAGCGTAAGCGAAGTTGCCAAATGTAAATACAATATAGATTAAGTTATGTTAGTGTGCAAACACTCGTGATGTACTGGAATGTCGGACGCTTGGTTTGTTCTGACTTGTTTCTGTCGGTTACATCGCTTATAATATGTTGTGCTCAAACAATATATTGCCTCAGTGGGCTTTTTTTATTCTTTACTCCCAGACCAGCATGGTAAAACGTTACCATGCTGGTCTGGGAGTAAAGAATAAAAAAAGCATTTACCAGTTGCTTCTCTTCCCGCGCAGATGGTAAAATCCCATCGAGGGAATGGGCGATAGTCTTAGGAATGTTATAGGCGATGCGGCTAGCAACCCATCATTATTTTGATTTCCCTTTCCACCTAGACGCCCTTGATCATGCTAAACGTGGCCTTAAGGTTTTGTCACCTTAGGCTCTGTCTACCCCGTAAGGGATAAAGACGTGATATATGTATGTATATTATATTTGCAACTGTTTGTACAATTTAGTACAAGTACCTTAGAGACTATTTTTTTTTCGTTTGACTTTATTTTAAAGCCATGGAAGTAGAATTAAATGTATATCTTTAAATCTGATGCATCACGAGTTTTTGTAACGAATGCAGTTTACATATAGGGTGTTTTGTCTGAATGTTGAGAGTTTAGGCTGTGGGCATGTGGTACAATTGATATAAATAATGTACAAATATTTGAAATGTTTTAAGTGGTTCCTCATGGTCTTTTTACTGCTTATTTTATGTTAAACCTCCACTGACCCGTCAAATTTATTTAAAAATGTTTTTGTATATTTTTTTAATGTAGGTACCTTACATTTTTGAGACTGCTGATATATTTTTTTAATGTTACTGTTAAAAGAAATAGGCGCGTAAATACAATGTACCTACGGCCTAATTAAGGTAAATAAAGGTCAAATTCGGTGAGGAATGTATGAGTTTAAAGTTAAATTCGAATAGTTATATTTCTCTCTATTTTATATTTTGCTAGCACAACTACCCTCACGCACACAGGATTAAAATAATAACTAATAACCAAATGAAGTATAAGTATTAAATATTTGCCGGCTTTACTGTGAAGTTTCGTCTATCATGGTCAAGTTTTCTTGCTGTAAAAGAATCCCATCAGCATTTAAATGTCAAATGCGTAGACTCCTAGCGTCGTCTAGTTTCAGATAGCAATATTTAGTCGCGTGACTTCTATTCACCAAACTTCTATTCTATTCTACTTTGGAGAAAATTTTCTCTATTGTGCTTCCAAAATAACTAGATTGTATCATTTTCCCTCTCTTTCTTGAATTCAACCAGTATTAGAATCTCTATTTAATATGACTGTCTAACTAATTCTAATTTGTTTGAGTGTATGCACCTTACCTTATAACTTGAAATCCCATTGGATATATTTACCCAGTGGGGTCTCTTGCGCATTTAACTTCCATCGCACTTCTTCCATAAATTAGATGCCAACAGTGTCTTGAATTCTCCTGATTCGGAGTATCCGTAGCCTGTGTTCCATTATTTCAACCTCTTTGCCACACATTGTACAATCTTTAACATGCATGTGCATCTAATTCATGTACGAGTTGGAGTATAGTTGTCCAAGAAATTTCTATAGTACTCTCCCACACTGTGTGTTTGAAGTGTCAAAGAGTCACGTGTGCGATAGTCAGGAAGCGCCATAACAACGTCAGTGAAGTCAGTAACGCAACTTAAAAAATCAGAGATTATTAACGATCAGCTTTCTTGTTTCACACTAGCCTTATACTCCGAAATAAGAAATTCTAATTTCGTATCATGCTGTCTGCTCACACTGAGTGTTTAATAGAAGTGTGAGAGGGACGGCATAATACAATTCGAATTTGGAGGTAGATCCTAATGCTCATACATTCCGAGCCGTTACCGCAGTCATACATGTTCACAGCTATAGTGTAAATGTAATTAAGGTAGTGTTTTTAGGTTGCCCTAAGATAACTAGATTTACGCATCAAGATTTCGTAGTCGAATAACGATCTATGGTTTATCATTTATTTTTTATTTCAAATAACAAGTCTGTTGAAATCGATGTATTAAAAGTATATTTTCTAGACAATATTTGTTTTTTTAATCGTGTGCCTTTTTAAATTGGCGGGTGGATATATTGTGGATAACCATTACGATGTGACGTACAGTCAGCTTCTTATAGTTTGAAGCAACTGAGTCGTCCAAATAGTTCGGTACACCATAAAAAAACCGGTCAAGTGCGAGTCGGACTCGCGCACCGAGGGTTCCGTATCATTATCTATAAATATCTAAAACCAGTGTAAGCAGAGCCCTGTTCCAAAGCAAAATGTACGCAGTGTGGGGTTACTTTATATTGGTCACTGCTATATACAGACATACATACACATTTACGGTTTTCGCAATTATTCTTTAATCTGTGCTATAAGACCTACCTTCATACCAAATTTCAAGATTCTGCGTTCACGGGAACTACCTTGTAGGTTTTGATTCCCTTGAGAGTTGAAAATTTGCGGAAATTTGCGGCATAAACGGCTGTATCTTTTGATTGCGTTGGCTTAGAAGTTTGATTTTTTCACAGCTTCAAGGGACAGTAGACCTGAGTAATTGATATAAATTTCAGCTTGATACCTCCACGCGTTCCTGAGAAAAAGGGTCTTGACAGACGGACGGACAGACGGACAACAAAGTGATCCTATAAGGGTTCCGTTTTTTCCTTTTGAGGTACGGAACCCTAAAAATAGTACGGTGTGTCGCACTTTTTGGTCACCTTGGATGTTTCGTACTATATGACGCCGACTGTACCTTTTTTAAATTTATAAAAGGTCAAAAATGGCATTTTTAATACAGGCTCTTTGCAGCTTTGTACCTTCTGTTTACTGTACTTGTGTGTACCAAATTTCTAGTCAATCGAACCAACCGTTGAAGAGTTCCCTCCTGTGGAGACGGAGGACAGGAGTCCAGGCCTCCAATTTCACTACCAGGTAGTATTGTTACCCGACTTACACAAGTGCGCAAAATTTCAACTCAATCGGTTGAATATATGCTTCAAAATTGAGTTAACTAAAAAACATACATTCCAAGTTAAAAGCTTGTAAAAAAACAAAGGTTTTTTACCCAGAGTACAAGTTGACAGAACAGTAATATTTATTTGCTGTCTAGAGGAGTAAATAGTCGGGAATAAAAACAACTGTTCAAAGTATACAAAGGCTGATTCTTTATTCTCAGTAAACCTTTACTGTACAACATGACGTCAGCTGGGGACGATGCATGACCATTCTCACAAAAACATTTACAAAAACGTGTTATAACTCTCGATTTACTATTATTTACATTATTCTGGTGCGAGATGTGAGAATCAATATGCTGGATCCTGGCGAGAAACAACTGCTTCAACAAGTTCCAGTAGATCACGCTAGATGGCGCTTTAGTTAACTAAAGATTGTCATAACTCATAATAACGTTGAGGATGGAGTGGAGTATGCTGTCACATTATATCTAAAGTGACGTCATAAATATCTGTCTAATACAGTTATTTTAAAGTTACCTACATTGCCTTTTACCCAGTGTTATAATTAGTGTTCACGATATTACATTTGAACTGTCTGATGGCTTGCTCGACGGTTGGGCAGTGAGTAGCCGCTTTATTTTTTTTATCTGTGCAACTTTTGAAGCATTGTTTTCTCTCGCAAACGGTTGTAACGTCGTCTCTAGTGGTTGGAACAATGGATACACGGGTAAAATAATTCGTAATCTCACTCAATTTCATTTCAGTCAAATTACCTAACACTTTCAATTCATCTACATTTTTTTAAATCACTTCACTGGCTCACGATTACAAAGTTTAATTGTCATTGAAAATTGAAGCCTGTATCTAAAACAAAAGGGTTCAATTCCAAACTAAACTATAACAGTAGCCCAAAAAGTGCACTAGCAAATCGGTTACATTTCCGAAAACATACGACAAACTTAAAAACTACATCCATACAATAATATAATACATTTTGTATTTCATAAAAGTGAAATTATTACAATCTCATGGGAATCTACTTAGACACATCAGATAGAATAAAAAAAAGCGGCCCATTCACTTTCCTGCCGATGGTGCAACTTAAGGGTTGTACGAGTGCTGAATTCTGAATACGTGTATGGTTCCTGCAAGACAGTGAATAGTTCACTTTATACAAAATGGTTTGGACCGATATTTAAAAAGCGCTACATTTTTTTCTTAACTTACGAGAGCTTACAAAAAGATGCGAACTCTTTTGAACTAAAAAAAACACTACAAAACTATGCAGCTCATACGTTCCAACCAAAGGATTTTTTCCCCGATTACATTGGCAGTAATTCACAACGGCTAGCACGCTATGTTTCTCCTAACAATCTAAGTAGAAGAGATGAACACGGAGCAACAAGGGAAAAGGCAAGCGCGCTAACCGCTCTGATTTAGTAAACAATAAATCTACGGAAAAAAGAATACAAATCCTAAATCGTAGTTGCTATGCATGGGTATCTCGAAAAGAGGTCTATTGCATATGTGGGCGTACATGTATTACGTAAGCACTTGAGGAGGCGGGGGGTCTTTGCTTTGCTTATTTTTGATGACATGGTGGGGGGGGGGGGGGGGTCCGATATGGTGATTACGTCAGCAGTTATTATTTACTTTTTTACACAAATGTTTTCTGCTTCTACAAATTACAATTTCACAAATCTAAACTAGTAATATCAGTGAATTCAATCAATGTTATCCGTGCGGCCCACGCAAGCATAGATACCCAAAGGAAATTCAAGGCCTTTTTCACAACTCTTACGTTAAGTTCCTAATGATAACTGTTAGATATCTATGGCGACATCTTCATTTATTACTACGATACAGACAGATGGCATCATAGATATCTGACACTTAAGATATCAGGAACATAACAGAGAGTGGCGAAACAGGCCCTTGGTCTACTTTTCCGACGTGTGACTCCCACTAAGCAGAATTGAACTTGGCTGACGCTCCCGCGCGTCTAGATATTTTGAACTTGGAAGTTTATTTACTCGTTAAAATTTAATTGGTCGGGTCAGTTGCGATGGTTGGAACGTGCAAAGCGGCTTTAACAAAAACGCCTAAGTGTCCGAATATAATTTAAAAAATGGCGGCGCCGCAACGCTGAAAATGAGTGAGAAATCACGAACTGCCTGTTAATTATTGCTTCACACAACCGCTAGGATAGATAATATAGATATACTATATGAGTACGGTACTTCGTAGATTCGCTACGCGTTCGGCGATCCCAATATTTAATTTTATACCAAATGTTGTACCAGTTTGAATTACACTCGAGGCCATAAATATATGTAGTGAGCGCGTCTAGTCGTGATATTTTACACTGTACGTTCCCGTCAAAAATATATACTTTGATGCCACTAGGAACAAGGTTGAATTACTCACATTTGACGATGGTTGTACAGGTAAT
The DNA here is from genome assembly GCA_949127965.1 of Pandemis corylana. Taxonomy (NCBI): domain Eukaryota; kingdom Metazoa; phylum Arthropoda; class Insecta; order Lepidoptera; family Tortricidae; genus Pandemis; species Pandemis corylana. The sequence goes on along the minus strand of OX421859.1, from coordinate 2,859,083 downwards.
GACCCTGACTGAATACAATTAATGAATACATTGTTATGTTCTGTAACTGCTGTGGTTCTGTATTGTATCGCTTGTCGCGTGCTAGACGCCAAAGCGAGTCACGCCTCGATCATTTGTGCCAGCTGCCCAAAAATGCGCTTGGTATTTTACACAAATTAGTTTTTTACTTGCATCTTAACATTCAATGTCAATCGGCGGTGGCGGATTTATACAGATAGAAGTCTGCAACAAATTTTGCAAGGGCGGCAAAAACACTATTCAGCCTATACCTTGAAAATTTGTAAATCCGCCACTGTCAATCGGTCTCGAAGAGGTCGTATACAAAATCAATATACCAGCAGAGCTACTCACAAATTCGGAATTCAAAGTTAGTATCATAACGTCCCTTTCACTGTCCTATTAGTAAATATAACTGAGAGCGGAACAGCATTACACGAACTTCAAATTTCGAACTTAAGTAAAGACCTGCCGTTAGTGACAACCATTAACAGAAACAGTCCATAGCAAAATCCTCATAGATAGTCAACAAGTGTATTTCGTGTGTAGATTGAAGACGTTACAACACTGTTACGTTTTCAGAAGAACATGAAGGTAAGAACAAACATGCTGATAGGAAAACTCCATTCTATCTGTGCAGTACATCGCCGTGTACATACATGTATCTTCACGGCGTATCTTTACCCTGACGCAATTGAAGAGCAAACACGGACGTTTTACCGGTTGGCAACCTAGGATACGGATTGGTGATCGCGATACGGCTTGAAGAGCAAACATGTACACGGCTTCTCCGGGTGAGAACCTAGGACAAGGATCGGTGGTAGCGATACGGCTTGAAGAGCTAACGCGTACACGGCTTTACCGGTTGGAAACCTAGGGTACGGGTTAGCAATCTCGATACGGAATGAAGAGCAAACATGGACACTGCTTTACCGGTTGAAACTGGGTTGGTGATCGCGATACGGGTGGAAGAGCAAACCTGTACACGGCTTTACCGGTTGGAAAGGGGTTGGTGATCGCGATACGGCTGGAAGAGCAAACCTATACACGGCTTTACCGGTTGGAAAGGGGTTGGTGATCGCAATACGGCAAGAAGAGCAAACATGTACACGACTTTACCAGTTGAGAACCTAGGATACAGGATACGGCATGAGCAGTGGCGTAGCGTGGGTCCCGGCCGCCCGGGGCGGATGAAAATTTTGCCGCCCCATTGCTTACGTATTTCAAATATTTATACGATATTATTGTTATTTATTCTGAAATTTTGCCGCCTCCTAAAAGCGCGCCCCCCCCCCCCCCCCCCCCCCGCCCCTACTACGCTACGCCACTGGGCATGAGGATCAAACATGTACACTTGGGAACGGAATACGGGGATACGGCGCGATCTTGTACTCGGTGGCGGTCGGTAGCTACTCGCGCTCGTCGTCGTGCCTCGGCGCGGGGTGCTCCTTGTAGGCGATGGGCACGGACGCGGGCAGCTGCAGCACGCGCCGCAGGGTGTCGTGCACGCGCGTCGCCGCGTCCCGGTCGGCCGCCGTCCGGTGCCACACGGCTAGGTGATCCTCCTACAAGTACAATCGAATTAGAAACTACAACTACATAGAAACAGGGGGTCACTTGAGTGTCGTTGATATAAACATCATCTATATAAATAAAAGCACATTCATATATACATAAATCACGTCTACATCCCTGACGGGATAGACAGGGCCTTTTTTTATGTGAGTGGAATTCTCCCACGACGGCAGGCATATCCACTAAAAACCACCCTACCCTAACTCGGTCGTATGTGAGGCGGTACCGAAGGCATGATTGCGTCCGTCACCAAAAACACACGGGGTAGACCAGGCCTAAGGTAATACGACCTAAAGACCACGCTTAGCATGATTAACTTTCTAACGGCTTCACCAAATTGGGTTATTATATTTAGTCGTGTTCGTTATTGACAGGACAAGGTGTGCATTAAAAAAAATGGAAAAAGAAACGAAGCCGCGCCTAACACCTAGTAAAAAGAGGGAGATGTGGAGGTAGCAGGCCTTCGCCCAGCGGTAGGACACTAATATAATAATATAGTCAGTATTAATAAGGCTGTGGCCTCACCTGGAAGCGCACAGAGAGCACGACTCCGCAGATCTCGGGCCCCACCATGAACTGCTCGCCGAGCATCGCCATGCACAGGTCCTCCCACGCGCGCCCTGTCTGCGTCTTGCGCAGCCGCACCGTCTACACAATAGTTGACACTATTAACTAATCCTAAACCCTATATTAAAGGGCGAGAAATAAGCAAGTGCAAGGGAATTACAGATAAGTGGTATTCGCGCCTCATCAGAATCCGTCTACCACCACCATCTTAATCGCTAATTTTGCCACCAAACAACATTGCTGACAACCAGTTATATTACTGGCACATATGGTATCTTAGTTCTCTATAGCAGTACTCCACAACCAGGGTGGCGCGCCCCCCAGAGGGGGGCGTTGAAAAATGACAGGCTGGCGTATATTCTCTATAATATTCATAATTTTTTCATGACTCAATAAAAAATAATTTATGTAGTAAACAATAAAAAAAATATCTATAAAAATAACCAACATATAAACTATCAATTTGTCTCTATCTCTTACTAGAAAAAACGGAATTTTGATATGGAATTTATATAGGCGTTGTGACAAATGACGTCACATGTCATATCAGATCTCTCTTTCTAATTGCTGACTTAATGGTTTAAAACTCTTATATTTTCCGTAGTACTTGATCAATATTACTTTTAATTTCACTTTCTGTCATCTCTTTTACGATATTTTCGTATTTTATTAAATTCATATTCCCTATTAGGTACTGCATTCCTAAAATAATGTGGGTTTTCTATAATAACAAGAAAATATTTTTGGTTCATGTAGGCTCGGCAAAATAGAAAACTGCCCTATAGAGTGGAAAGGCTGCAATATTCAGATGTTGCGAATGTCTCACACGCTTGTTTCACTTCCTTGTTGTATATAGAAGCCATATACCACTCACCCACTTGCCCCCGTTGACGTTGGCCGGGTCCTCCCACATGGGCTTGATCCCGAGCTTGAACAGGTGCAGGTCCGAGAGCAGCGGCAGGTCCGCGGGCCGCGCGAGGTGCGCGTACAGCCCCCACCACTGTTCCACGCTTCCCACGCGACCCACCAGACGGAGCGCCTGGAGACACTCATGCGTGTTACAAATAATATCAACATCGTACGGCCGTAAATCGCACACTTCGTGGAAGAAAGACGTAAGTCCTATTAAGGCTCTACAGGACTTACGTTCTTCTTCCACGAAGGGTGCGAAATATCCAAGCAGTGTATGTATGTACCTAATTTATATTATATTATATTATAGCCTTTTTTATTCCGAATTCACTATAATTCCATTTTTGTTGTTGTTATTGTGTTTTTTTTTTTATTAATTAAATTGTCGCGTAATTCGGCGTGCCTCATGGCATAGGTCTCCTCCTTGTATTGGAGGGTTTGGGCTATAGTTCCCACGCGCGCCCAGTGCGGATTGGGAACTTAACACACACCATTGAATTTCTTCGCAGAGGTGTGCAAGGTTTCCTCACAATGTTTTCCTTCACCAAATAGCTCATGGCAAATTTCAAATGTAATTTTCGCACATAAATTCCGAAAAACTCAGAGGTGCGCCGCCCGGGATTTGAACCCACGACGCTCTCCTTGAGAGGCCACAGGTCAAACCACTAGGCTACCATGGCTTTTTTGTACCTAATTTAAGAACCATTTACTGCGCAGACCCAGACTATTGGTATTCTGAAAATGGCATATTTAGAGCTGCAATTCGATACCTACAAAGTGCAAAGATCAATATGTGTGTTAAGTCTATAGCCTACTTTTGAGACATTGGGCTGCTTATTGATAAGTTTCGATATTTGCTTGGGCCGAACGGACTACATTTTGCAATCCACAGGAAGGGACGGCATAGTAATAGATGTTTGATTCGAGATGAGTATATGTTGCGCAGATGGGCTGACTTGTATTGAATGTATTTTACTTTGTGTTTTCTCGTTTGACAATGATTTCTGTAAATTAAGTTAGTAAATGAATTTAAACATAATAGGCCTTCCATTTATAAGCTTTTCATATGTGTATGTGTGTTGAGACAAAATGCTGCATGAAACAGAACACTTTAAATTAAAAATTTCAGCTAACAGATTAGTGAGTCAAGTCAGCCACAGAAAAATAAATAAGGTCAACTCGGCACAGGAACATTTTTTATGTTTGTAAAACCATTTAAAACAAGGAAAAGTTTGAACACTAGATTTGAGTCAACTAAGTTCTAATTTTTAAAAACAAATTAACTCTTTATTCATAGTTTTTGATGTTATTTATTTAATCTTTTTATTCAAGAGTGGCCGCATGGAAGAGAGTGGAGACTACATAAATCTGCCTGACCAAGGATTAAGCCTGGGACCTATGGGTAAAATTATACCTTTGCAATTTGATGCTAATACATAAATAAAATAAATAAACAAATATCATTATACCTCACGCTTCATGGCAAGGTACTGCTGCACCCAGTTACTTTAATAATAACATTAACCATAACCCATAACCAATTGCCTCTTCCTGTGTAACCTCAAGATTTTAATCATATTAGATTTTGTATTTTGTTATGCATTTAATAACTAAGATAAGAAGGTTTGCCAAACATAATCAATCATATGACTTAATGAATTAATCCAAAATTGATTTAGTAAGTCATGTGTGTGATTTAATAAGATATTTTGTATAAACAGAAATCAATAAAGTTCAACAATGTAAGAGTACCTAACCAATAAAAAAACTTGTTAAATAAATTCACTTAGTCACATGGTTGCATGTTTGTTTTTGTTCAGCTACAACTACTTTAAGCTAACAAGTTGCTAAATAAGTTTTAGAGGACAACCAACTATAGCTAAAAAGTATAAGTTTGTGTTGTAACTTGTAAACAACAAAGTTTCATAAATAAGATGACTAACATTATTGCTGACTAAGTAAGTAACTTCCATTAATCACATTGTTATTGTACAACCAAATGTATTGTAATAATAAAGTGTTGAAGTTAATTCAAGAGGAATTGTGCAACTTTACGCTTTTGGCAATAAATTTTCAAATTAAAAAAAATAAGAAGCACGAGTTTAGTAACCATAGAGAGGAAGGAGGGTGGGTATGCTGGCTATGGTGGAGGTAGTTCTTGGAAGTTAGATTGGAAGGTGAATTACCTGGCTGTAACCGGAGCGCGCGGCGGCACCTCTTCTCGAGAACCACATCCAGTAATTGTACTCCAGTTTGTGCTCGTTCGGAGGCACCACAGGCGGTATCGCCTCCTCACTGATTCGATCCTCCTCCTCATTATTCCCATGGTTTTGCGTACCACCAGCTTCACCAGATCGTCGCTCCGGCACGTTTAAATTGTAAAATTTGCACATTTTTCTTTCAGTCATGTTATTTTAAATATTGTACTAACATGTTTCACTAACGGCCTAACCTAGGACACGTTGCGGTTTCTGAGGTATCCGGCAGTTCACGAATATAAACTTTATAATATTTATGTACAGCGATTAAAGTTATATCTTATTAGTTACTAATAAACTATTAAATTGTTAATATATCTAAAACCAGCCTATTATTCCCTCTTTTTCTGTTTATAACCTTTTTCTATCCGTCATCAGAATTCAAACTGTCAAATGTCAGCACCATGCGTCTAAGCTGACCAAATTCAGATGACCTTTTGATTAGGAGCAAGCAAGATAACAACGGTGGCTGCCATAAGTCAAAGTGTAATAGCATGAGAAACAATGCGACATTTTAATTTGATATTATAATATTCTGCTCCAATACACGCAGCACTAATCTGATGTAAACAATTCTTATTAATTGAATGACATTATTATAGTATTGGTAGCATTGAAAGCGCCTAACATTTACACTGTAAGGAAAACCTGGAACCAAAAGCTTTATTTTATTTATCTATGCAAATAAAAAAAAAGAAATGTCAAAGGCATCGGCGGGACAAAACGAAAATACGGATATTTCCCGATATTTTCCTTTTAACTCAAGTAAACCATTTCTACAAATATTGTAACATTTAAGTATCTTCAAAGCTGAGAATACTCTTTGCCTCGAAATATCTATTTTCATGACAACTAGGTTGTAATTTCGTTGTTTGAGATGGCCAAAGCAGAATCAACTTCACGCAGCGGAATTGAGAGCCTTAACGTCGATTTTATGCGATCACTGGTGAAACAATACTCTGAACTGGTAGGTAAAAACACTTAAATTGTAATACAGGTATAGAAAACTGCAAATTGTCATAATATTCTTAGGTTATGTTATTGATATTATTATTACAAAATCAACAGTATCTTGTAACACAATATTTCTCACACCGTTAGCCTACAACTTTATTTCAAATGCGTTTATCTTTATAAAACGCTATAAATTCTCAAAATTTTCAACAATAGACAAATCTCTTTTTTTTCAGGGTTTGTGGACCAGTGCCTTGTTTTGGGCCGACGCAGCTGGCGCGGCGAGCAAAGGGTCGGGCACAGCCAGTGGGGATGACGTGTGGTTGCTAGCCAGTGCCTTGCTGGCTCGGGGAGAGCACCATAGAGCTGCATATGCTGTTACTTCTAGGGAGCTGCACAGGTATGAGATAATTAATGATAAATATATTAGTGAACAATTCACACAAATGGACCTAGTTCCAACGTAAGCACTAGCAGGGTTGACATGATTTAAATCAGTGATTTAAATCGTGATTTTAATCAAGGGATTTTTTCAAAAAAATCATTGATTTAAATCATTAAATATTTACTACAGCCAAATCGGCCCAAAATTGTTTAGGGAATTCCCCGGACCACTACGGCACGCACACATGTGCAAGCAAGTCATAGCGTAACAATTTCGGGGAAACCCCGAAACTATAGTATGTGACGCATGGTACCAAAACGGTTCCAGGATTCCCCGAAACTAAAACACGAGACGCATTTCGCTTTTCGCCCGGTCATTCGTAATTGACTAGTGAAAGAGTGAATACAACAAAAAGATGTCTGGAAGAAAAAAAGATGCTGTGTGGGTTTATTTCGATGAAAAAAAGTCCGCTTCCGGCAAGTTGTTTGTTTCCGTTTTATTATATAACTGAACTGGCTATTTAATTAATAAAAAAAGACAAGAAAATCAAAAAATCAAAAAAATCTGATTTTAATCTAATAAATCCGATTTTAATCAAATTTATCGGATTATTATGATTTTTTTATAATAATCATGATTTTTATCAATCCTGAGCACTAGTAAACAATGATAAACGACGAAGGGGGCCAAGTGAGGTGTAGGCGGCAGGCGCTCTACCCGCCCGCACCTCTCTCGGTCCCCTTTGTTGTCCCGCCCCGCGCCCCTGCGCCGCGCGGGCGAGGACTCATTTAAGCGGTCGTACTATAATGGGTATGCAGGCATCACCTGCTCTGCCTCGGGGTGGCGATGCGCGCTCACCTCGCGACGCAGGAGGCCTCCATAGCCCTCTCGCTGATGGAGGACTGCGATCCGGCCATCTTGGAGCCCAAGAGCAATGACCAAACTCATAATGTAAGTACTGCTTGATTTCGCAACAAATTTCTGTTTTATGTGCTGGATGGACCTTGCATGAAGCCTCCTTAGGCCTCCTTAGGCATGTTTTCCATGCTGGTCTGGGAGCAAAGAAAAAACATAGAATGTACCAGTTGCTTCTCTACCCGCGCAGATGGTAAAAGCCCATCGAGGGAATGGGTGATTATAATAGGAATCATGTTATAGTATAGACGATGAGGTTAGCAACTCATCACTATTTTGATTAGATTTTCTACCTATACGCCCACAATCTTGCTAAATGTGGCCTGTAGGTACCTGTTACCTTAAGCTCTGTCTACCCCGTAAGGGATAAAGACGTGATTTGTGTGTGTGTGGACCTTGCATTGTACCCCACGCTACTTCTTAATATTGTGGGTATTTCGAAAAATCCTACCTTGGTTGGCTTGAGTGAGTTGCCAATGCCAACTGCACTAAGGCAAAAGCTACGCATGATAGGTGGCCTGTCTTTTTCTTACTGTTTGTTCTAGAAAAAGACGGGTCGTCTATCTTGCTCACTCTCATGCTAGCTTGGCTGAGTAAGTAAGACAAAACTATGGTTGTGTAAATTATGTACTTACTAAGTATGTCTCGAAAGAGACAGGGCTATACACTAACCATATCTTATCATATCTATTTATACTAGGATTTCAGCATTTTCAGGCAACTGACAGGAATGCAGCCAAATTTAGGAGATTTAGGATGTTATTGATTTTTCATTTTCAATCATGAAAATCGGGCCATTTCTTTGGTTTCTTGTTGTGAATTTTTTTTTATGGTACTAACGTTTCTAGGGTTCTCAAAGATGATAGTGTGTTTGTCAGATGTGTGTGTACACACTCAGTGGTTGGTTTCAACAATCTGCTTAATGGATTAACTTTTAAGTTAACTTCAAAAAATGTTAACCCTCTTATGAACTTCCATTAAATTGAACTTTAGTCGGTTACATTAGTTGTTTTAATAAATATATAACATTGCTATCCCATCTAGTGCTGCAGTAGAATGTCTTTGTTCTACGGGCAAATATATTTTACGGGCTAATTAAACGATCATGGATTTCAGATTATCGAAGTTAACTTTTTAACTAACGATTAAAACGATTAACGAAATTAACTGTTGGACTAACTATGCCCACCTATGTGTATAGCGCGCGCTAGCCGGAGTGCTGGTGTGGCAGGCGCGCGCTCTGTCAGCGCTAGAGCGGCGCGAGGCGGCGGCCGAGGCGCTGTGCGCGGCGCTGCGGGCCGACTGCGCATGCGTGGAGGCGCTCGCGCTGCTGCACCGACAGCGCGCGCTCACACACAAACAAGGTGACACACGCACGCAGCGGCCGAGGCGCTGTGCGCGGCGCTGCGGGCCGACTGCGCATGCGTGGAGGCGCTCGCGCTGCTGCACCGACAGCGCGCGCTCACACACAAACAAGGTGACACACGCACACAGCGGCCGAGGCGCTGTGCGCGGCGCTGCGGGCCGACTGCGCATGCGTGGAGGCGCTCGCGCTGCTGCACCGACAGCGCGCGCTCACACACAAACAAGGTGACACACGCACACAGCGGCCGAGGCGCTGTGCGCGGCGCTGCGGGCCGACTGCGCATGCGTGGAGGCGCTCGCGCTGCTGCACCGACAGCGCGCGCTCACACACAAACAAGGTGACACACGCACACAGCGGTGTGAGGCTCTACAGTAGTGATTATTTGGAAGAATGTGACTACGATACTTTTGAAACTAATTCTACTTGGAAGCCCAGGGTACCTTCTTGTACCCACTTGTCTCATTGGGATAGGTAACTTTAACCTAAACCAGTTCAAAGGGGAAATAAAAATCTCAAGTTTATGTTTGAATGCGCCGCATTTAACTCGGCAGAAGCACAACTTAAAAAAACTAATTACGATACAGTTGCTTAATTGTATACCCCAAGTATGTTAGCAATATCGTTAACATTACTTTCCAGAGATGGAGCTGATAGACTCGCTGCCGCTCAGCAGCCAGCTGGGAGCCCCCGAGGGCGCACTGCTGCGGGGTGCCCTAAAGGATCGCGTAAGCCGGCACTCGCCGCCGCCGTCCGTCGACCCAGTGAGTAATAGATGAGAAATTATACTGAAATATAACTAACACAATAACAATAAATTTAAATTTAGATTTTGTACCAAAAAAATTACTTCCTGAAAATTCCTTGATGAAATAAGACGGAAACAACCAAATGTGGAACAAAATATAGATGGCGCTTTTAAATTGTTTTTCTACGTTCTTGATAGATGGCGCTGTGCAACGTTTACAATTATTTTAATTTATGGCGTGAACTGAAGAGTTAGATTAGCGTCTTCTATAATCATAACGTAACATTATCATAGTTTAGGGACTCAGCGAGGTAGAGTTCGCCTCATAAATTGTTGACAGATACCAGTAGTGACATCTCTCAGGACCTTTTGTACATAGGTTCGCGTGGTCGCGATTATAAAGTTACTGTCAGGCCTGTTTTATGTTGTCCATTTTGTGGCGGTATGGAATTCTAGAAAAAATACGTCAGAAATAACCGGACAAATAAACACTTTGGACGTCTGCGGCGAAGTGAGGGCGCTTCAAACTAAAACACTTTTCCGTCAGTACCCCGTATTTAATTTTTACTCGGTTTTATCTTTTTATCTCGTTTAAGCTTGTGAACTGTGTATGTTGGTGTTGGAGGTGATCCCGGAAGCGGAGGCGGCGCGGGCGCGCATGGCGGAGGCTGCGCAGTGCCGGGCGCGCCGCCGCGCCGCGCGCTGCGACTGGCGCGGAGCCCTGCAGGCGCTGGGTGAGCCCGCACCAACCAAGCATGCCCACAATGCCTTGATCACAAGCACCGAGTACGAGAGCGAGCGAGGTAGACTACCCGTCTTTTTCTTACAGTTCTTTAGGAAAGAGACGGGTAGTCTCGTGTGCGACACGGGTTTCGTGCACTCTTGTGCTAGCCGTGCTGTGGGGAGGCAGCAAATTGGCCGAGAGAGTAGAGGATGGCACTCGGCTTAGTAAACAAAACAAAGTTCGAGTGACGTTATTTTGCTGGGCTGAGTACACGTTACAAAGTACACACGAACTGAGCAGTCGGCCAAGGGCACTCTAGCCGCTGTAGTCGCTACGTGTGATCAAGCCTTATTACTTCTCATATTATTTACTACCTTCTGCCCGCGACTTCGTCTGCGTAAAATTAGACTTACATTCGGCAGCTGCGACCTTTGACATGTTTATCGCTATCCCACGGGAACTCTTTAATTTTCCGGGATTAAAAGTATCTAATATACTGACCACAATAAGGTACACCAACGCAAAATTTCATTTAAATTGATCCAACAGTTTCGGAGATTAGCGAACACAGCATAGGTAAATGAACACATACATACAGACAGACAAAAATTATAAAATCTACTTTTTTTGTGTTTTATTACTCTTCCCTAATCGTTAACACTCTTTTAACGTAAAGACACAAACTTTCTACTGATTTATTTTATGTATAGAAGTTGGCCACCAAAAGGTATGATAATTTATGTGATGTGCCAGGAAGTGGCGCCCTCTTTAGTTTGTGCTCTTATGTGATGTTGTACAGACACGGTGGACCCTTGGTGCTGCGCGCCGGTCCGCGCGGCCTGCCTGGTGGAGCTGAAGCGCAGCGCCGAGCTGTTCGCGTTCGCGCACACGCTCGTAGACTCCTACCCGCACTCCTGGACCTCTTGGTTCGCCGTCGGCTGCTATTACTACTTGATAGGTATGTACTACTTGGTAAGACGCGGTGTGGCACGACCTCCAGCTAGGTGGAGTGACGATTTGCGAAAGGTGGCTGGTAGTGGTCGGATGCGACAAGCCGAAGACAGGGGAAATGGCGCGTTTTATGGGAGCCCCAGTGGACTGCTATGGGGCGATGATGATGGTGATGACTTGGTAAGAACTCTAGATCTGAAATTGTCTTCAAATTCAACCAAATAACCTGACTATGCAGCTAGGCTAGGTCACAAGATCGAATACAGTCATGTTGCGAAATAGTTGCTTGGCCGTTCACATAGATGGCAGTGGTTTCAATGTTACAAACGAGACACTAGATGGCGTTACTGATCTTAGCTATTAAAATCTAGTCAATGTTACAGACTCTTGTATAATGAGTACGAAGTTTGTACTTATTTAATAAATATGTTTATCTGTTGCACAGTACCCATAGTGCAAGTTTTGGTTTTGAACTAGGTGAATTGGTGTACAGTCAAGTGTAATAATATGTATCTAGTCAAAGTTTCAAAAATAAGTACCATACACTCTTATACCGGCGTAATAAGGTCGTGGGAAATATTTTTGAGAAGTTCGTATCGATACTTATTTTTGCACTTGACCGTACCTAAATTTAAAAAAAAATTACGACCTCAGTTTTTTAGCGATAAATAAGAAACAAAGATGACAAATGTGGTTCTATTTTTCCTTTCATAAAACCAGTCAGTTTAGCCTATTGCCACGCGTCTGTTATGATGTTGTATTTAAATATAGACTGTCAGACTAAATTAAACAGATGTTTTGAGCTTAAGTATGTCTGAGGTGTGTGAACCTTTTATATGTGTGTGTAAAACCTATATAAGCTAAGTTTTCTAATAAAAGAGTTAGTCTATATCGTAACGTGGTGTTCTCATTTACTCTCCTCAACCCCGCACACTGCATGGCGACCCTGCCAAGCGTGTCGTGGCTGACACGGGATGTTAAAGTCTAAATTTACACTTCAATATTTAAAAGAAATGTGATTCGGTATGTGTTTTTACAAATTATTACAAACGTTCTTATAACTCTAATTGCGCGTTGTGAACAGAAAGTGCTGAAATAGACAATTCATAAACGAACCAAGATGGCCATCGCTACTATACCAGTACGCGTTGCACTGCGCTCGTGCACAGTCTATTATTTAGTGATCAGTAGAGTAATCAGCTACAGTTTTTCAAAATGGGGAACCAGTGCCCAAAACAAGAGCCCGAAGTGGTAATAGCACAGAACGCGGCAGGCGGAGGAACAGCAGCAGGAGCAGCGCCAGACAGTGGGGCCTGCCAGGCGACCCACATTTTCACCAACAACATTTTGGTGTCCACGCTGTTGGCAATTATCGGAGCAGGTGCTCTCTTTTTATTATATAAGAAGTTGCGAGCGTGTCATCTAAATTGGCTGCGTAGTGAGCTGCAGGAAGATGCATTTTCGAGGTGGAGGACCAGGCTGTCCGGAAGGCGGGCTGCCAAGGCAGAGGATGACATAATCGTGTGAAGAGAAGAAAGAAGAAAGAAGAAGCAAATAATAATGAAGGTACACGCTAATAACGGTTTAACATTTCAACAAATAATTAGATATAAGTAAACAAGTTTAGTTTTGTAAATTGTATATGGCTGAACAATTACAGTCAATTTCTGATGAGTTGAAACAGATTCGAGTTTCACTTCGTAAGTTAGGCCCTGAACGCCGAGAAAAATACACACACAGTGTACGCGAAGCTATTTTAAAAGCAAAAACATTGTATCAACATAGTACAGACCTATTGTTTCAATTAACAAAGAATAAAAAGGTACCAGTAGATATCTTAGATGCTTTCAAATTAGATATAGAGCAAGATTATAACATAGTATTAAGTTACGGGAATTTCACAAGTGTTGACAAAACAGAATCAATAACTATGGAGAAATTTGAATTAAAAACGGCAACTTGTTTGGTGCCGGTAATGGATAGCAGTCAGGAAAGCATCGAAAGACTTATAGACGGAATTGAGCTATACGACAGTTGCCTCAAGGAGGCCAGTTGCAAAGCCTTACTAGTGTCATTTGTGTTAAAAACAAGGTTGTCAAAGACAGCAAAACTTAAGCTTAAGCAGCAATATAGCAGTTGCAACGATTTAATTAAAGACATAAAAACATTTTTGCTCACTAAAAAGTCAGCAACCTCGCTCTTAACACAGCTAAACAACATTAGCCAAAATGAAAAGACAATAGCTCAGTACGGTGAAAAAATAGAAGAACTCTTTGTTGATCTCACTATTTCACAGGCTAACGCAGACAAGAGGACATACGAAATACTGAGACCAATAAATGAGCAGTTGGCAATTAAAAAATTTGCCGATGGGTTGCGTAATAGACGCCTAAGTACCATAATTTCAGCACGAAATTACTCCGAGCTCAAAGACGCAGTTCGAGCGGCGCAAGACGAAGAAATTGAACAACCATCGACTTCGAACTCGATGCTAAGCATGCGAGGTAATTTCTCTAGATACCCAGCTCGAGGACGTGCAACCACCTTTAATTATAACCAGAGGGGTCCCTATAGAAACTCAAACACGTACAACGGTAATTATTATAACCGCGGGAGAGGACAAAATCAATACAACAATAATTATACAAATAATCGTGGAAGGTACCCCCGGTCCCAAGGTGCTTTCACGCATTCGAGTCGCGGACGGACGTATTATCGTAGTAGGGGTAACCGTTACTCTAACGATAAAAGTATGTATTCTGCACAACAGGAACAAGGAACAAGTCAGTCTGAAAATGTTTTGGAGGAAAGTAACTTAAATCAGTTTTTTCGGAATTAAGGAATATGACATATTAACATGTAACAGCAATGCTAAATACATATTTTTATCCACGAGCAAAAACCTATTCTCATGGTTACTAGACACCGGCGCATCGCTTTCTGCAATTTCCAGGAATGCGTTGCCCGAAGAAATACCTATTCATAAAGATAGTATTACTATAAACGGAATCGGTGGGAAAGTATATTCAAGTGGATACGTATACCTCACATTACAAACGCCAAATATAGAAAAATTAGAACATAAATTTCACGTATTCGACAAACTACCATGCAAATCAAATGGAATTATAGGACTTGATTTCTTAAATAAATATAATTCAGTAATCAATTTAGAAAAATCAACATTAACATTACAAAATAATGGAACAAGCTATATTGTGCGTTTGTGGGGATCACCAAAGGTTACGCGAGATTTTTTTATTATCCCGGCTCGAAGCGAGTCAATCCATTATATGCAATGCGATAGTGACCTTGTAGATGACTGTGTTATTTTGCCGACACAGTTACAGGCAGATTTATTTTTGGCGGGAACTATAGTAAAGCCCAAGAACAGTATCATTCCACTTCAATTTTTAAATACTAGTGAACAAGAAATCACCTTACCAATTTTCAAACCAGAATTACATTTATTAAAAGATTACGAAATAAGTTCATTTAATAAATGTGAGAACACTTTAAGCAGAGCTAATAAGTTGCTATCATTACTGAAATTAGATCACTTACATTCTAGCGAGCGAAATACAATACAAGCAATATGCGCAAAATACGCAGATATATTCCACCTAACCGGGGATAAGCTGACGACAACAACTGTGTACGAACAAAATATAAGCTTGAAACCTAATACCCAACCGGTCTATACCAAACCCTATCGGATAGCACATAGTTTGAGGTCCGAGATGGACAAGCAAATAAAAAAACTGTTAGATGACGATATCATAGAGGAAACGAAAAGTGAGTGGTCAAGCCCTATTTTGCTCGTACCTAAAAAATCGGATAGCACAGGTAATAAAACTTGGAGGTTGGTCATAGACTATCGTAAATTAAACGACAGTATACAAGATGATAGATTCCCTTTACCACATATAACCGAAATTTTAGATTCACTTTCTGGAGCTATTTATTTTACACATCTGGATCTTAGCCAATCGTATTACCAGGTCACTTTAAACCCTGAAAGTCGTAAAGTCACAGCATTTACGACTAACACAGGTCAATATCAAATGAAAAGGTTACCAATGGGGTTAAAAACAAGCCCCAGTGCATTTTCCAGGGTAATGACAGTTGCGATGTCAGGACTTACTTATGAAAAGTGTTTCATATATTTAGATGATTTAGTAATATTCGGTAGAAACCTCGATATTCATAACAAAAATTTAATTTCAGTATTTGAAAGACTTAGAAAAGTCAATTTAAAATTAAACCCTAATAAATGTCAATTTTTAAAAAAGGAAATTGTGTACCTAGGACACTCCGTATCGGAAAAAGGAATATTACCTGACCAAAACAAAATACAAGTAGTTCAGAATTATCCAGTCCCAAAAACTGCAGATGAGGTCAGACGATTTGTAGCATTTTGTAATTACTACCGTAAATTCATTGATAATTTTGCCGAAATTACACTACCACTAAATTATTTGTGTCGGAAAAATATTCCTTTCCAGTGGACAAAACAATGTGAGACATCATTTAATACTCTAAAAAGTGCATTAGTCAGCCCACCAATATTACAATACCCCGATTTTTCAGATAGCAATGAATTTGTTTTACAAACAGACGCAAGTGGCTTTTCTGTGGGTGCCGTTTTATGCAATAAAGACTTAAAACCGGTGGCATATGCTAGTAGACCGTTAAACAAAGCAGAAAGAAATTATCCAACGATCCAAAAAGAATTAGTAGCCATAGTTTGGGGAATCAACTACTTTAGACCATATTTATATGGAAGGCAATTCACTATTATGACTGATCATAAACCATTGGTATATCTTTTTAGCATAAAAGACCCTTCCAGTCGATTGTTAAAGTTTCGATTATCACTAGAACAATACGATTTCAAAATTACTTACGTAAAAGGTAAAAATAATGCAGTAGCCGACGCATTATCTCGAATTTCATTGACTTCAGACGAATTAAAGGCTATGAACGAGCAGATAATATCAGTAATTACAAGAGCACAACAAAAAAAAATTGATGAAAGGGAAAAGGATGAAAGAGATTCGAAAATAAGGCAAATTCCTAATATAACTACAGACAAACGGCCTGATCAACCGCGAGTCGTAGAAATATTAAGGATACCGAATGGTTCTGTAGAAATGATTTTGATTGAAGGCGAAAAACTAAGTACACTAAAAAGAAATAATAATATAGATATAGAGACCGAGTGTTTCGCATATAACTCAAGTAAAAAAATATTGTATATAAACCTCAACTTTAAATCACATTTCACGCGAGACGTATTTGTGTTAAAATTGAGCGATTTTGCAAAGAGAATAAACGTCGACGAAATATGTATTATAAAAAAAGATAACAACGCGTTGTTCATAAAACAATTAATAGATGAAGTGAAAAATAAACAAACTTGGTCCGGTCCAAAAATTTTAGTCCTAAGAGGAGTAAAACGAATAGACAATGAATATGATAAGAAGTTTATTATGAACGACTATCATCTATTACCAACGAGTGGCCACGCGGGGGTACATAGAATGATTAATAATATTAAGAGGCGATATTATTGGCCGGAAATGGAAAATGACGTAAGAAATTTTATTCGCAAGTGCGAAAAGTGTCAAAAAATGAAATATTCTAGGAACATAGTTGAGCCGATGGTTATAACCACAACGGCCACGTCAGCTATGGAAAACATATTTTTAGATATAGTAGGCCCGCTAGATAAGGATATAAATAATAATAACTACATACTGACACTACAGTGTGACTTAAGTAAGTTTGTAGAAGCTTACGCAATAGAAAATAAAGAGACAATTACCGTCGCAAGAACGTTAGTTAATAATTTTATTTTAAGATTTGGTATTCCAAAGGCAATTACAACTGACAGAGGTAGCGAATTCATGTCATCTACTATGACAGAAGTTTGTAAGTTACTCAATATACAAAAATTAAATTCAACCGCTTACCATCACCAAACAATTGGATCATTAGAAAATTCGCATAAAAACTTAGGAGCATTTTTAAGAATTCAATGCGACAAACATCCGGAAACATGGAGCCAATGGCTACCATACTGGTGCTTTTCTTACAACAACACCATACATTCCGCTACAAAATACGCTCCATATGAATTAGTTTTTGGAAAACCTTGTGAAATTCCGAATAGATTAAGTACTAGTATAGAACCGCTGTATAACGTAGATAACTATAGTTTAGAGTTAAGGTACCGTATGCAAGTCGCGCAAAAAGACGCGCGTGAAAATTTAATAAAATCTAAAATAAATCGAAAAAGTGAATATGACAAGAAAGTGCATCAAGTGAAATATAACAAGGACGATTTGTTACTAGTGAAAAGTGCAACGGCAAGAAAATTAGACTGTTTATATGATGGACCCTTTAAAGTGCTAGAGGAAAAAGAACCTAATGTAGTTATTCTTAAGAACGGCAAGCCAGAATTAGTCCATAAAAATAGAACTAAACCTTTTCATAGATAGAATAAGTGTTAGTATTAATCAATGACGTCATGACGTCATCCACTGAAATGTTATACCTAAGCCGAGAGATAGCGTGTACTATTTTTAGAATAAGTCACTACCAAGAAGTGAATACAAATGTATTATTTCTAAATCTTTTATTAACAAAATAAAGAATCCTTTATCATTAACTACTTTATTACAGATATATTGTTAGTATTAAGTTAGCATTTATTGCTTACACAAAAAAAAAAAAATGTTAGTTATTTTTTTTTTTCTGATCAACCCCGGTAATGAGGTGTGTGAACCTTTTATATGTGTGTGTAAAACCTATATAAGCTAAGTTTTCTAATAAAAGAGTTAGTCTATATCGTAACGTGGTGTTCTCATTTACTCTCCTCAACCCCGCACACTGCATGTCGTTGACGTGTTCAAAATTTCACATCCACGCCCACTTCCAAACCAAACGCCGTTGATGAAGTACATACATACATAATAATGCAGCAAATCTACTAAAGATTTGAATGTAACCGACGAATTTTATTTATTTTACTATTGTAAAACTATTTCAGTTTATTTCAATTTGTTTAGGTAAAAATGAATTGGCGCGTCGGTATCTCGGCAAAGCGAAAAGTTTGGAGCCTGGTGCTGGCTGCGTCTGGCTAACACAGGGTCATAGCTTCGCGGCCGACAACGAACACGACCAGGCCATGGCTGCGTACTTTAAGGTAACATGACTAACTGACATACTGCGCTTATATATACTGTGACTTGTTTTTAGACGATGGACCTCATTAGCGAGTGATTATAATGTACCTCGTTACTATCCACAACTAAACCCAATAGAAAGGTATAGTAAAACGTACCGCATTACTCTCCGCAGGTCAACATAGTAGAACGGTATAATAGAAACCACATTACACTTGATCTCAGACATTTCAAGGATTTATATCTTCTAAAATTAAAGGATTATGTTCTTTCCTATTAGGCAAGTCAGCTAATGGCGGGCAGTCATCTGCCTCCGTTGTACGTGGGCGTAGAATGCGCGCTCCTCAACAACTTTACGATGTGCGAACGGTTCCTACTGCGAGCCGCTACACTGCATTCCAGCGTCGAGGTAATGTACCAAAACACCCAAAAAATTTTTTGCTTTATTTAGAATTTATTTTTATTTGATTTAATGGTTACTTCTATCGAACGTACGACTTTCGAAGGCTACCATCGCGAGGCGGATTCTGTCAAGAGAAAACTCGAATAAGTTTCAGCCAAGAAGAGAATAATAATAGTAGATTAATGCTGAGGCCTGGGAAGTAGCCAATTGCTGGATGAGTAACTTGTTTAAAAACACGAACCGCCGGTGAGTGTTTTGTAAAGTTACAAATCCAGCAATTGCTCTTCCAACTGAGGCAGATAACTAATGTTTTTCTCAAGCATTGAGAGGAAATGATAATAATTTTTGCACTAAATTTCCTCGCAACTTAGGGGGTTTTCATGTTGCCGCCTCTTTTCTTAAGTTTTTTTTATGTCATCTCTCACCGTAAGCTATTTGAGAAATTGATAAAAACGTTAGACTCGAACAAAACGTGCACTCCTCGGCCATCGACTCGGCTGTATGACATCGCTGTTCGTTATTCAATAGTCTCTTTGACTTTTTAAAAATTTAATAACAAATGAAAAACAGCCCAGCAATCCGATTCATGTTCAGAAAATCGCGCCTGCAATGTAATTCGGCAGTCAAAGAGGCCCCTCGTGTTCTGTTACTTAGAATACAATGACGACATCTACAATGTTTGAGAATAAAGCTTTGGTCGTGGTTGCAGCCGTCGGGCTCGGTGTCGGAGTGCGCGGCGGGCGGGGGGGGCGGGGCGGGCGGGGGGGGCGGGGGGGGCGCGGGGTGGGCGGGCGTGGCGCGCTGCGTGCTGGAGCCGCACGTGGCGCACGAGGCCGGCGCCGCCGCCTACCACGCCGCGCAGCCGCGCGCCGCCAGGGACCTGTGGCTGGCCGCGCTCAAGCACGCCGCGCCAGAGGTCAGCACAGCCCCATAACTATTTATTTATTTATTTATTTATTTATTCAGTACATTCACATCATTTATATCCAGAGATCGGACAGATGGATGTCATTGTTGACAATAATATAGACATGTATCTAAAGATCTATTAATTTTAAAAATAATTATAAAATAAATAATCCTGTAATTTAATTTGTATACTTCGTTAAATGAATTGTGTTTAATTTATTGATTAATATCAATAAATTAAACACACTTATTATGTAGATTTATTAAAGTAAATAAAAATTATTTTTCCTAAATTTTCAGCGGTAAGTTTGTTCCTTTTCACATCCAAAATGTACTTATGAGCTGAAAAAGTCCGTTCGCAATCTACTGAAGTTAACGGAGCAAACTCAAGTAGTTTAATGGGAATACCGTCATACCAATGGTTTTCAGAGTCTATTTTGTCTTCTAAGTATTTGATGTAAGTTTCAAAATCTAGGTTTATTTTACGTATTGCTTTCATTTTTCCTTGCATACGGATTCCTATTTCTCCTTGTATACTATCCAGATTATGTAAAAAGATCTATCCTAACCAATTTGTGACATTTTGTATAATATTTAATTCATTAATTAATCTTTGGAATCATGTCCACGTTATTACGAGTAATAACACCCATTTGTCCAGTCTCTGTTTATATTACAGTGCGAGCAATAAAAACTATTAATTGGTACATTAGTCTGATATAAACGACTATAACGGAGTACATAATATCATTGTTCATACTGCGAGATGTCAATTGAAATATGACAATAAAAAATTAGATATATCCACCTACCTATATACTAAACTTGAAACACCCACATTTTCATTTCGAACACAGAGTTCCGAGTGGAGCTCGGCGTTTGCGACGGAATAACACATTTTTTGAGAGATGGGGCCCGGATAATTCGTTTTGTTCTATCACAACGCCTGCATAGGGAATTTTATCGAAACCATTAGTCGATAAATCCTTATTCCTCGAACCTTGGAAACGCTCGTTTCAAGATTTATATTAATTTATATCGCAATTAAACTAGTTTTCAGAAAAACCTACATTTTGTTTCAGTAACTATAATTCCATATACAAATTCGCACGTATTTTTTAACACTTCTAACAATGAAACCTGAGTAGATCGATAACAATTGATGGTAATCAAATAAATGAATGTGTTATACTTAGGGCGAGAACATGCACCCCCGCTGGGCAGCAACGCTCGACGCGCTAGGCCACGCGTACCGCAAGATGGGCCAGCCCGCGGAAGCCCTGCGCTGGCACGAGCGAGCCATGGCGCTGCGCCCCGGCCGCGCGCCCACGTACGCCGCTATGGGTCTCTGTCTCGCGCTTTTGGGGAGAGAGAGGGAGGCAGCTGACGCCTTGCACACGGCGCTGTCGAAGGACCCTGATGACGTGGTGTCGTTGGCGCTATTAGATGCCATCGTGGACAAACTGGATACTGTGCTCAGCGGTAAGTTAGTTATTTCTTCTAGTTAGGTCTGTGGACTAGTGTTAGGGCCTATTTCGCCATTCTTTGTTAAGTTCCAGTTATCTTAAGTGTCAGTTGAGTCGTTTTAAAAAAAATGTACATAGTTAACGGCTTAATCGCAACAAAAATTAATTGATTCCATTGTGTTACGACCGTTTCAACTTTATTCATACATAAGCCACGTCTTTATCCCTTACGGGGTAGACAGAGCCTAAGGTAACAGGTACCTACGGCCACATTTAGCAAGTTTGAGGGCGTATAGGTGGAAAATGGAATCAAAATAGTGATAGGTTGCTAGCCTGATCGCCTATAACATGATTCCTATGAATTTCGCCCATTCCCTCGGCTTTTACCATCTGCGCGGGTAAAGAAGCAACTGGTACATAACATTGCGATAAGGGTGAAAAAGTCAAAAGGAGTCAATTAATTTTTGTTTTAATTAAGATCCTTAACAATATACATGTTTTTTGAAAACGACTCGGTTATCTATGATGATGTCTCCGTCTGTTTCGTAGTAATAAATAGAGACGGAATCAAAGATAACTGGAACTTACCAGAAAGTTGTGAAGACCCTTAGACTAGTGCAGTCGAGTCTGGATCTGAACTAGAACTACGACATTAAAAAATCGCTATAAATATTCCGTATTGCAGAGCAAGAGATCCCGCAGTTCCCGTTCGGGCCGATCCTCATCTCGGCGCCGCCGGCCGGCGACTGCGGCGACTGCGGCGACGCGCGCGACGACCACACCGACCACTCCGACATGAGCATGAGCTTCGAGCTCAGCGTGGCGCCCGACGACTAATCCTATTTCGGTTTATCTATTCTATAGTTTAAGAGAAAATTGCTTGTAAACGGTTTGTTTTATCTAGTAGATAAAGTAGTCTGTGAGCTCTTAGAGTGCCATTCGGGTTTGTCTTGTCTCCTTCACTCGGCCGATTCGAGTAACAAACCCGTGAGAGAGAGTGAGACAGAGAGATAGACCTGAATGACATTATAAGAGCTCGGACTGTAAATCGTTTTTTTTACCAGTTTTTTCACCGAAACATTGGCTTGGGAAATAGTTATCAGCAAGAATGAAAAAC
Organism: Pandemis corylana; assembly: GCA_949127965.1. Lineage (NCBI taxonomy): Eukaryota > Metazoa > Arthropoda > Insecta > Lepidoptera > Tortricidae > Pandemis > Pandemis corylana. Next base: position 2,836,649 of record OX421859.1, on the reverse strand, counting down.
CACTAATATTGTTACATATTAATAATGTAAAATGTAACAAGCGTTTTTCGCTAAAAGCTGTTTTTTTGTCACTCGATAAAAAAAAATAAGATTCATTTATTACGGTCCGGAGTTAAGATCTATTTTACCCTGAAAAGCAAGGTATAGTCTACACAGAAATTGAGAACTATGTCAACAATTTTTTGACTAAATATCCAGTTTATAATTTGCTGTACAGACTGTCTGCAACGTAACTGCAGACTGCCCATAAATCTAGCAGTTCAATTGCAGTCGGTACATGAGCACGCTAACTGCGATAGAAATGTACGAGCAGACTGCAACTGCAGTCTCGTTGCAGTCAGAATGAAGTCCGCTTGTAATGGGCCCTAAATATCTTATTTATTACTCTGACCAGACTTACAGACGTACCCTAATTGCATTCGTGACAAAGTGTCCGGGAAAATAAACTTAAACATTGGTGAGCGAATATGCCTTTTGGGGCCATGGAAACTCATGTCATTGTACTAAGTCGCAAGCTTTCAATCTGTATCTAACTTACGCTACGCGTATATCAGTTAGTGTGATATTATATACATACATCAATTCTACGTTCAGTTTTATTTCCATCCCAGTATTTCCTATCTACAAATCAAAATTAGTAAAGACTGATATGGGGTTATTTATAACGGACGCAGGGTAGATAGAAAGAACGAAAAAAAATACAAAAGCATTAATTAAATAGTTTATTTGCAATAACAGTTTAGTTGTATACTTTTAAAAATCAAATACAAGCAATTACACAGTTAAAATCAACATTTCATGATTAGACAATCTAAAATCCTATAAAAATTCCAAACGTGACCGCACTTTAAAAGCCCTTAAAACTTTAAAAACTGGGCTATAGGCATTAAAATCGTAAAATCCTACGTCTATTAGGCACCGTATGTAAAATTTATCTAAGGAACATTTCTACGCGGGAGCGTACGATTCTTGCATTCGAATTACATCGATAAAAATCGAACTATGATTAAAAAAATTATACAATGAAACTTCTAAACAATTATCCAGTAAGATAAGTAAACCACGCCAATACATAAAGGAACATCACGTCTCAGAGAACCTTTACAGATCGACTGCGTTCCGACTGCAAGTAACTGCTGCCCATACATTTTCATAGCAGTTCCATTGCAGTCGAACTGTACGCAAACTGCGATTGAAATATATGGGCAGATCTCTTGCAGTTTGAATGCAGTCTGTATATAATGGTTCTAATGTAAACGTTGATAAATTGACAGAGACAGATACTTCAATGAAAAGATAAACAATATATTGGCATGGCTTATTTTGATTAAATAATTAACAATCACTATGCTGGCGAAGCGCCCAACTGAATAGCGTCGACAACAATGCGCTTTCGCGCAAATCCTCCGCAGACAATGGTTTTTCTAGTAATAATTTCTAAAGCCGGGTACAAGTCTGATAGCTGCAACCGTAACTATTGCAGTAGTTACGGTAAAAGCTCTCAGACGAGTACCTGGTCTTAGGGCAATTAAAAAAGTAAAGGTAAAATTTAGTTTTCAAAATTCATCCCATATTCTTGAAGAGTATGGAGATAATTATGGCTGTCGAAAACTTTTGACTATAAATACTACGAGAAAAACCATTTAGTATGCGGACCACTAGGACATCAAACTTATTTATACGTTCGTCTTACAATAGGGTAGAAATTAAACTGAAATTTTCAGAAGAGCACTGAAAAATAGAGTTTTAAAAAAGAGATAATTTTTTCTCAGAATTTGGAAATTTTGGGTTATTTATACAGGACAAGAGTCTTTCGTAGTATTTTCGCAACTGAGCACAAGAAACCCAAAATTTCTTAATTCTGAGAAAATAAATCAATGAATCCTACAGTTTTTCAATTCCTAGACTTTTAGGTTTACAGATACGAAACCGGCAATGTAGTGTAGGGGCATAAAAGTCAACAGTCGAGTTCTAAACGTGGTCAAAATTATACATAGTGAAAACTGTCAAATAACTGGTACAAACAAGTTGTCCGAGCAGATCCGTTATCTACCAAACGAGAGCACGCGTCAGCTCTCGCCATCTCTTTCTAAACATCGTCAAAAGTTATAAGAGATGGGGACAATATTTATTACAGTCAAATTTCGAGGTCTATACAACAAGTTATGAAATTCAGTTTATAAAAGAATGCCCTTAATAAATGAACAAAAAACTTCCAAGAGTTCTTTCCACAGACCGTAAGCTACTTTACCTGCAGGCCTACTCCCAAGTTCGATTTGTGCCATTTCGCTCACACCAGTCCAAGAGTGAGGGAGATCGCTACAAACTTCGGAGCAGCCTCCGAGCATAACTTCGGTCAGTATTCTACCCTAAGGCGACGCATAAGTTAGTCGAGCCGGCGTCTGCGCAGGTAGTCCGCGTCGTCCGGCAGCGCGGGCTCCAGCTCGCTGGCGCCCGACGTGCTGCCCGACGTCGCGGGGGACGGGGTCCCGGCTGGAAAAGAGTCATTTTACTTAAGGCTTAGCACGCACTGCGGTTTTTTTCTTGCGGTTGCGGTCTGGCCGAAAACGCCGAACCGCGGAGGAACTCCCACTGCGGTTGAGTTTCCGCGGTTTTCACGTTCAGTATGACAATGGACCTCACTGCTCCGCTCTCTGAGCCGAACTGACGAAAAAACCGCTTTTTACGAACCGCAGTGGGGGCGCTGCCGTACATGAAGTATGAATACATAAAAACGCGCGATTGCAAACCGCGAATCAAAATGTAGCAAGTTGCGTTTTTAAAATCAGTCACTGAAATAAATCGCAAATCGTTATAAAGAATGCCGTATGTTACATTTTTTGCGGCAGCGGAACCGCTTTTTAAAAACCGCAGTGCGTGCTAAGCCTAAGGGCTCATCTATAAACAACCGAATACATTCGACCTGTTCAATCCAGAAGTTAGTGGGTTTAACTTCATACGTACACCCTCGGAAGCAGTGTTAGAGTTATTCTGGCAGGTTAGTTACCTGGGGGCGCAGGGTAGGCGACGCCGAACAGGTCGGGGTGCCTGGCGGGCGGCGGCGCGGGCGCCTTGCTGTTGCGCATGAGCGGGCGGTGCTCCTCGCCCGCGTGCTGCCACGCCCAGCATGACCGGCAGAAGTACCTGCACCAAACACCACTTAAAATCATACTTGTAGACCGACCGCTTAAATGAGTCCTCGCGGGCGCGGGGAGCTCTCGGTGCGGGCGGGGAGTGCGCCTGCCGCCCGCACCACTCTTAAACTCCGCGGTCGGGTACCTCCCATTTGTTCTATGGAACTGTGACGTCATAGAACTGTTAACATTTTTCTTTCCCAGCAGTTCCATGGTAGAACTATTGAAACAAAAAATGTGCTATTGGTTCTATAGAACTAAAAGCACCTTAAGTTTCCCATCACAAATTTGAGGTGCTTTTAGTTCTATAGAACAAATAGCACATTTTTTGTTTCAATAGTTCTACCATGGAACTGCTGGGAAAGAAAAATGTTAACAGTTCTATGACGTCATAGTTCCATAGAACAAATGGGAGGTACCCCCGCGGTCGTCTCGCGACGCGGACTCGTTTAAGTGGTCGGTCTATAGACATCCAGACGACCGAAAAAGTCTAAATGTTGACATTTTGAAATGATCGAAACCAAAGTTAAATTGATAAAACAAAATTTACAAAAACGCCATATTTAATCAATTTTTTTTTCTTTCTCAAGTGAACTGCTTAATCTTGTTTTAAATAAGAACAAATGAGATAAAGATCTCTCTTTTTAACGCAAAATAAGCGTGCTTCGAAAGTTAGTTTACAAAAGTATTCTATAACGTTGTCAGTGTAACATTAGAACAAAGACAATAAACAGAGTGTTACCTAAAGCAGACTGGCTCGCGGCAGAAGTAGGGTCCCTGCTGAAGGTTGCACACAGAGCACATGGAATCCTCCAGGTACGGGTCCACCTGCACCTAAAAAAAAAAAAAAAAAGAAGTTCGAGAAGTGTTCTGGAAATACTTGAAGCCTTACAGTGAAGAGAGCGTGCACATGAGCAGTAGTTTAATACATACATAGGGGTAGACAGTGCCTAAGGTAAAATGACCTAAAGTCCACGTTTAGCACGATTGTGGGCGTGGTGGAAAGGGGAATGAAAATAGTGATGGGTTGCTAGCCGCATCGCCCATAACATGATTCCTATTTTCATCCCTCGATGGGCTTTTACTATCTGCGAGGGAAGGCAAGCAACTGGTACATTCCGTTTTTCCTTTGCTCCCAGACCAGCATGAAAGCAGTTTAATGTGGATAAAGTTAATCCACACAGGAACGCGTGGGAATTACAGCTCTAAAACTCATTTTGGGAGAGCCCCGTAGTTGAAAGCAGAGGCTGACAGAATGAAGAGAACTAATTTTTCCCAGATCTTATTTTTTTCAAAACTTATTACTTTGTAAATTGTAAAGAAATACAATTAAATTAAGGCCCGTTTCATTATTCCAATATCTAAAAGTGTCATATATATGATGCAGTCTGTCAGTTTCGAAGTAATAAATAGACTGCGCCATATATCGGCCACAACCACCGCCTTGTGGGGCCTGGCGCAATACATAATTATAACCAAGAAAATTTAATTAATATTTTACTTTACATTGTGAAAATTGAAATTTTACGTTGGGCTTCTAAAGGTTAATATATTAAAGAACTCAACAGAGTGGAAACCAGGCCCTAAAGATACAAAACAGACTGGCTGTTTACCTTCTTTGTGAACTTCGGCGTGCGTATGGTGATGTAGGCGGCGGCCACGGCGCGCACGTACGAGCGCGCGTTGCCGAACGTCACGCGCCCCGACCCGATCGGGTACTTGCTTTTGTCAGTGTCGATACCTGCCCACATAACTGTTATAAATGTTGTGTTGTTAAGACAGACAGGGGGGGGGGGGGGAAGGTCAAAGGAGGTGGAAACATCTAGACAATCGGCTATGGCTGGGAATCTGAAGCGGATCGTCATGCGTGCTTTTACCCGTACACCGGCCGTACCCGCATAGACGACGCCGGAGAACAGCTCGTCCATGATGTTGGCGAGCGCCGGCGCGCTGAGCATGCCGTGCAGCGCGCCCACGAACACCGTGCGCGCCGGCTCCAGCCGCGCCGCGCCGCCCGCCACCCACGACGAGTCGCTCACGGCCCACGGGATCACCTGCACCTGCAAGGGAGAACCGCATCAAAACAATACTCCTTGCAAAACCAGAAACCTCATCAAACCCTTACAGAAACCTCATCAAAACCTTACAGAACCTTATCAAAACCTTACAGAAACCTCATCAAAACCTTACAGAAACCTCATCAAAACCTTACAGAAACCTCATCAAAACCTTACAGAAACCTCATCAAAACCTTACAGAAACCTCATCAAAACCTTACAGAAACCTCATCAAAACCTTACAGAAACCTCATCAAAACCTTACAGAAACCTCATCAAAACCTTACAGAAACCTCATCAAAACCTTACAGAAACCTCATCAAAACCTTACAGAAACCTCATCAAAACCTTACAGAAACCTCATCAATACCTTACAGAAGCCTCATCAAAACCTTACAGAAACCTCATCAAAACCTTACAGAAACCTCATCAAAACCTTACAAAAACCTTATCAAATCTAATCTTATCAGGTTCCAAAAGGCCTGATTAAATTTGGCAAGATAGTTTAAACATTAACCCCCTTATTCATAAACGCTCTGTAAGCTTCTGCTAACTTAGCAATCGTTTGTCCTAATCTGTCACTGATATTTACCTTTTACAGACAAAAACAAATGAGTGCCAAGTTAGCAGACCCTTTATCGGTACGTACCTCCTTGGCGGTGCGCTTGCGGCAGGCCACGCGGTAGTACCAGTCGCCGTTGTCGCGGCGCGAGGCGGCCAGCAGCGCGCGCACGCGGCGCTCGCTCTCGAACGTCACGTACGCGAAGCCCCGCGGGGAGCCGCCCGCGCCCGCCTCGCGCCCTGGCCACTCCACGCTGAGAACACACTGACATAACTACCCACATACTATACTCATGGCTTTATCCCTTACGGGGTAGATAGCTTGAGGTAACAAAACGGTAAGGCCACGTTTAGCATGATTAATGATGTATAGCTGGAAAGGGAAATCAAAATAGGGGTGGGGACTTTCGCCCATTTCCTCGATGGGCTTTCACCATAAGGCAAACGAGCAGGTGGGTCACCTGATGGTAAGTGATTACCACTGCCCATAGACACCCGCAACCCCGGAGGGATTGCAGATGCGTTGCCAACCTAGAGGACTAAGATGAATGGCCTCTTGTGCCCGTCTTGTGTCTGTGCGGGAAGAGAAGCAACTGGTAAATTCTATGTTTTTTCTTTACTCCCAGACCAGCATGGAAGAGCTACTATACTCAGTAACCACTAAAAAGCATAAGCATCATGAAATAATGCAACGTCCTAGACTCACAGGTCGACGAAAGTAAAAAGAACCGCGGGGGGCTGGTGGTAGGGCGGTCTTCAGGTACAATTTGTAAGCGAAAACGTATTCCTTCCACCAGCCTGCCGTGGTTCTTTTTACTTGCGAGGACTTCCAAGGGCAATGAAAAGCATGAACTTCTCTAGCTTATAGTGCAGGGCAAACTTGACGGCAATAGGAAACCTGGAAGATTTGTCAAGGCCCAAAAATCTAAGGACGTTTGGGATGAGCACTATCCTCGTTCCGAGCAGACTCCAGGGTCAGGATAGCTATAATGATTGCAGATTTTTGAAAATAAGTGGCACTGCAAGAAGATACGATACGTCACCTTGGGCTGTAAGTTGCAATTTACCGCTAGCTACGCGAAATTTTCACTTACGGAAGACTTAAAATTGTGTGCACCTCGGGCGGTTAACCCGTCAAGCGTTAAGGAGGCTTAAAGAGCGAGAAGCATATATAGCGAGTTGTCGTTGGCTCTTCCAAGGGCCACCTGGCCAGAGGCGTGAATGCATAATGCAGTCCCTAGGACATTTCCCACCCGAAAAAGTTAGGGACTACTGTAGACGCTTGGACGCTTGACGGGCTAAAAGAGCCTCAGGTCGCATGTTTATCGCCCTAGCCTCTGGCTCGTGAGACATTTAAAACGTGTTGGCAACAAAGCTCGTTTACGTACCGTATGGGCGCGAAGGGGCGCAGCGCCTGCATGAGCGCGTGCTCGGTGATGTCCCAGGGCAGGCCGCCCAGGAACACCTTGGGCGCCCAGCCGCCGGCCGGCTCGGGCGCGCGCGCCGGCAGCCGCCCGCTCCAGCGCAGCGCCTCGCCGCAGCCAGACACCACGCCGCCTGCCACAACACCGACCATCACCAGCTAGCCCAACACTTCCCAACCAAGAGGGCAAGCCTCCCTACTCAGGCGTAGTGCAGGTCGTGAGCTCTTTGAATGACATTCAAATTTGTCTTGCAGTCTCCTTCACTCGGCAGATTAGAGTATCAAACCCATAAGAGAGTTACCGCGAGCTCACGAACTGTACCATGGGGGCCTAGGCCAAGAATTCCCTACTAGGAGAGTCAGAGGTAGAGAAATGTCCCCGGAGGAGTAGTGGGCAAGTTTGCATTTCCGAAAAAGTGAGTTTAATAGTTTCGTATTTCTGTTGAAACATAACCAGGGCCTCAACATGACGTATTAATGAGATTTAATTCAGATCTGACAGCGAGCGAACCTAAACTGAATCGGAATTGAATCGCATTAAAACGTCACAGTAACCCCCTGGCCGTTGCGACTGGCTGCCACGACTCATATTTGCTGTTAAAAATTTCACTGTATCCCAAAGTTTGTATAAAATTTAAATGTAATAATCAAAGTATAATTATTATAAAATTAGATTGTACAAACACGACTAAAATGGATCGAAATACACTATCATATTCATACTTGCAAGCTTCTTTTGCTAACCTACATCGTCATATATCCTAAATAGGTGTACCAAAATTAGAAGCTATCCGACCACAAAAAAAATCCAAAAACACGTTTCCGCTGAGCTATAAAGAAACTGCACACACTGTAATATTCCAGAATGACTTCGTATAATTTTTAATTAATTTTTAGGTCTTCAAAAAGTAGTTAAAACTTACAGAAAGACGCGCGTCGAGGCAGCAGACGCAGGTCGGCGCGCGCCGGCGCCTCCCCGCGGGTCTGCTCAGGCGGCCACGGCGGCTCCACCTGCACCAGCATTTATTAAACTACTAGTCATTATCACTAGCAACTAGTAGAAGTAGGAAAGATTGTATGGAGAACTGGGAGCCAAGTTAAATCTGTCCAAGTGTAGCAAGTGAGCAAGTCTGGATGGTTAACACCACCCGTAACACCAAACGCAGATGCGTTGCCAATCTAGAAGGCAACAGAATGCATTATGTCAGTAATCTCGCCGGTTACCAAAGACTTGATCAAATACTAAAATTAACTTCACTACCACATATTGCTTTAAGCTTGAGGCGCAATTCTAAGTTCGAACCCACGACAGTCTGCCCGAAGCCATAGGCCAACTGCTTTTTTTTGTAAACATAAATTAGTTTTTTTGCAAGTTTGCCGCCAAGGGCTCTTTTACATGTATTTTATTAAACTACCAGCGCACTCGGAAAGACCATTGCCAAGAAGAATGCACCGCAAGAAACCTGGCAGAAAGTCACTCAAAATAAAATACAATATACTTAAATTCTACTTAAATTAAATACATTTATAAAAGGGATGTATATGGTCCCAGAGCCTTAAATTATAATATATTAGTCTATAGAAGAGATGTATAAAGTCTCTACTAGTCAAAGTAAACCGAAGTAGTTATGCAAAAAAAGAAAGAAAAAAACAATAAAAAGTAATTTAAGTTCAGTGGAGGTGTAAAACGCCTCCACAGTCAAATAAATTAATTGAAAAAATCTCCAATGTCGAAGAGAAAAACTACTAGCCCATCAATCAGACCCAAGTTAAGCACTGTCCGTATTATCTAAGGGATTAATTAATACACAGTAACTCACCATCTTCTCGAACCCGTCAATGGAGAGTCGGGCCTGCAGCGAGGAGTGCGCCCGCGACGCGGCCGGCATGGCCAGGGCCTTCTGAAACAAGCGGCACTACACTACCCGTCGCACGCGCAACCATACACCAATTCAGCGAAGCCCAGAAAATATCCATACATACACAAATCACGGTTATCCCTTACAGAGCTTAAGGTAACAAGACCTACGGGGCCGTTTAGCAAGACTGGGCGTAGAGGTGGAAAGTGGAATCAAAATAGTGATGGGTTGCTAGCCATATCGCCTTTAACATGATTGCTATGATTTTCGCTCATTCCCTCGATGGGCTATTACCATCTGCGCGGGAAGAGAAGCAACTGGTAAATTCTATGTATTTTCTTTACTCCCAGACCAGCATAGAAGAAAAAAAAAAATCTGAATACAATACACTGAATACCTGACTACAATACCCTTAAAATTAGGTCACCAGGAAAAGTACCCAACTATTTTAGTCTAAGACCTCTCCAAAAACATTTTCCTAAAAACTGTACGCGCAATAAAGAAAACTTAAAACGGCACTTACTAAGGAGGCTACAAGGTCGGTTATCCCCTGGCCGTCGTCCCAGCCGCCCGGCCGAGCATTCTCGCTGCAACAATTACAAGGTAATTAGTACATTAAAAGCTTTTTAGAGGGAATTGATATTAACGAGAACAGTAGCTTCAAATGGAATTCATAATAGGATAGTTCTTTGAAAATTATAATTGAACAGTTTAAATAGACTTTCAGATTTTTTAAATAAATACGGTGGCTACAGCAAGCGGGTTACCTGATGGCAAGTCACCACCAAGCACCACCCATGGGCACAGCACTAAAGGACTGCAGTTGTGTTGCCGCTAAGATAGAATAACGGAACTCTTGTCCCAGTAAATTTCACCGGCTGTCAGACTCCTCGCCCGAACGCAAGCATTGCTTGGCGACGGACTAAGCCAGTTAAGAGTCAATGACAAGCGGAGAATGTACGAGCTACAAGCCAGCGAGGGAGAGTGGAAAGTTGTCTTAGACATTTACTCGGTCACTCGCTAGCTTTTAAACTAGAGTAGCACCTTGAAAACAAGCCCTGTGTGATGGACAAAGATGGTGATAGCGATCCAGACGGGCCTTGCACAAGGTTCTCAGTCAGCTTAAGCCCTTTAAACACAATGCTACATAAATCTGAGATACCAGACAACTTCGGTCTTCTTTGGTCTTTGGACTACCCACAATACAAATTCATAAGACGCAGGCATGCAGGTTAATAGCGCCATTTCATTAAAAGTTATACATTAAACATTTTTCTGGGATTGTAGTTTTATTATCGGTAAAATTCCATACATTTTCTGGCCCACAATTTCGTTCCATTTCGTTACCGCCGTACAAATTTGCATGAATGAAGTAACGGAATAGAAAAAGCAATTTCGGAAAGTTTTTTTTTTTCTCGTATCAGGATCGAGTGCTCGGGATTCTTAGTAGAAAACAGTACAAAAACTAAAATCCCAGATAAAAATTGTCTACAGCTTAACGAAATGGCCTAACAAAGTTTGTCTGTATACGAACCTAATTTTTTTTGCGGTAGTTAGTCGCTTTGAGACCATAGTAGATGGTATCGCAGATTTGCCGTAGAGTTTTATACGAAGGGCTTAAGATGGTGAAAACATTCCAAACGGGCCTTGCACAAGGGTATCTGCTCACCTGTAGGAGACGAAGGCCGTGGGGTGCCGCGGCGGGAAGCAGTTGGCCGGCACCAGCGAGCGCGGCGTCTGCGCTGCCTCGGGGCTGCCGGGCTCCGACCAGCGCCACTCGCGGTCGCCGCTCTCCTGCATTACAACATAACATAAATCCAAATGCAAAAAAAAACCGCACCAAAAACTCGCATACCGCGAAGAACTGTAGCAGTGCTCAGCCAGAGGCTTGATACTTTTTTATTTTAATGTTTGTAACTTACTAAATAAAGGAAAAAATCTATTTAAGTTACCTCCTTTTTTTGACAAAATGAGCAGTTTACTATAAATCAGACATGCTAAAGGTGGCTTTGATTTGGTTTGATTTGATTTGAAGCTCCGTCTACCCCGTAAGGGATATTGATACCTACTGGTAATAGACTGTATAAAGAGTAAATGGAGGGTGACGGAAACACCTTCTAAACGGTAATATTTAATTATTTATGGGCAAAAATATATATGACTAATTCAAACAATGGCGGCACAAGGCAGACTGACTGAACAGCCCTGTAATTGTTTTTCAGGATTCTTGAAGAATAGTTGATTAAAGTTTTCATACATTGGCCGATGTTCGGAGTGAGCCGCGTCAAGGGCGGGTCTTAAGTTTGAATCAAAAATTGCAACGAAAAATCTTTGTACTGGTGTTAAATCTAAAGTATCCCAACCAGCTGTTAAAATAACCAGGAACAGTCCCTCTGCTGGGTACAGGTCTCAGAATAGCTTGGGTTAGTTGCAGCGCGGGCCCAGTGCTTGGGAACTTCACATACATAATATCACGTCTTTATCCCTTACGGGGTAGACAGAGCCTAAGGTAACAAAACCTTTAAGGCCACGTGGCCTTTAAGGGCGTTAGTGATGGGTTGCTAGCCGCACCGCCTATTACAAGATACCTAAGATTTTCGCCCATTGCCTCGATGGGTAAAAGCCATCTGCGCGGGAAGAGAAGCAACTGGTAAATTCTATGTTTTTTGTTTACTCCCAGACCAGCATGGAAGAATTAGACAAGAACAGCAGCCATAAACCATATTTCAAAGCCATGATGAAGCAGTTACGTATGTAGCTTGGAGAAGACTAAGACGATACTTATTTCCCATTTGCATAGAGTTTAGCCTTCGTATTCAGCTTTTAGTGTAAATAACTACCATGAAGACTATGTTAACGCAGCAAATACAAGCTATTCATACGCAGAGATTACCAACAGAACCAGAAACAGGACTTACAGTAATTTAATTCAGACGAAGTGCAGGTAAAAGCATACACGCTCCAAAAACTACTAAACAACGAAGAATGTAAAACTTTTCGTATTAAGAACTTTATTAATGGAACAATAGTTCCGTAAGAAAACTTAAAATCCCACAAACAAAAGACAGTTTATTTTGCCATTCTACTTATTTATCGGAACGTAGATGTGAAACAACTTATATTAAAACCAAACGTACCTACTTACCTTTAATGTTAATACTCGTATAGACGAAACATTCAAACTTTGATAACTACTCTAACTAGCAACTTAACTGAAGCTTGAAAAAGCGGCTCATCCGAATGGCCGGCCGATTACCCCGTTCCTTGGCAGGCCTACAAATAATATTAAATTGCCAGTCGCATGCCAATACCCGGGCCAACTGCGCGATTGCATCCGTACAATATGGTTAGGGATTGCTTAGATTTGTATCTTGGCAGAAGCAATGGACTTCTTTATTATTGTGGTCTAGAAGGTTTAATTTTATAGCTTTTTTTTTAACTACAGAGACAATAAATTCGATTTAATTGCGATGAGCTGGCACCCCATTACATTTGATTTAAGAGACGCAGAAAGGCCAATAAAAACAATGGGGTGCCAAACGAACGTACCTAACTGAAGATTTACAAAATCTAAAATATTCTTAAGTAAACATCGTTAAAAACTCCGCTGAATAAAAGTGCAAATATCACATAGAATGTTGCAAAGTTCCACCGCCTTAAGCTATCGCATGGATACCCAGACATTTTACATTTACAAGAGGGTAGTTAAACCGTCAAGTGAAGTGGTTAACCGATCGCCCCAACGATACAAGAGTCTACAATAGGGATATTTAATTACATAACGTCAAATTCAAAGCTTACTTGTACAGCCTGAACGAGCGCTGCATTATTTGGCACACGCCCGCCATTATTACGGGCCACTTGGCACAAGCTTGCAGTACCATTAACCGACAGCATACCGGATGTCGTATGGAACATTATGAACGGACAATAAAACCTTCGAGTGGGTTTTGGCTTAGGATGAAGCGGTTATAAATAATATGCAGAGAAAAGAATTGGCGCCCAACGTGGGGTTCGACATTGGCGCCCAAGTGTGGGGTCGTGCATGCAGTTTTGGCACGCAGCGCGGCTTCGGGTATGAAATAAGTCTTTCAATACGACGGGGACTAGACAATACAAACAATGTAGTACAAAGTTCTTTACTAGAACAGAATCTTCCTCATCACGCTTTGTTAAAACTGTATAAAAATAGTTAGAAATAGACACTGCGTTACTATCTTGGTCTTATAAAACGGAGTAGTAGGTACACTTAGAAACTACCAATAAAAATGTACAGTAAACCATCGCGAAAATAAATCTAACATACGATCCCTGTTCTGAACAAAAACAGGTGGTGTGTGAACTTACTACGCAAACTATGAGAAATTACATTAAACTCGCCAACGTCATACTCGAAGGCACTGCTTACAACCAATCTTAGAATGAGTTATAATTCATAATATCAACCCTGCGTGAATGCAACCAAAATGGCCTTCCTACAAAAAAATCCTGCAATGTGCGATTAGAATACGGCGCTAGAGTTTAAAACATTTATATTAAACTTCTACAAGTTACAAAAAAAATGCGGGTACTTACGTTGCAACGGTTATTTGGAGCGGCAACGGTCTCCGACAAGTGGGTGGTGTTTAGTTCCAATATCTCCGCCAGGGAGCGCCGGTTCTCGCTGGGACCAGGGCCCCCGCGAGCGGTATTCTATACAAAAAGCAAAGTTAGACTACCTATATCTTAACATTTATTAGACCTGCAGAGTAAACCGGTTGTTAACTTTCGGGGTAGTCAGAATAAGCAACTGAAAACTTAGGAGAAATGACTCCATTTGGAGGTTTTTATAATTCAGGCCGCCGAAGTAAAAAATTAAAAAGTAAAACATATCCTGAAATAACTTTCAGCCAACATCTACTTTGGCAGGTACACAGTAAAAACGATAGAAATTGGATGCCATGATCAAATTAGAAAATAAAAAAACTCACCTGATGAAGAAGCGGCATCGCCGCGAAAAGTTCCGAAGTGCAAAATCGTAAATTCTATCGTGATTCGACCAGCGTGGCCTGCTAAGTAACTCGCGCGGCGGCGGCGCATACACGACTGAGGGCGACCCAACGCGCGATGCACCAGGTAGCCATCTATCCCCTCCACCCACCTTATCAGCCGATAGGAGGGAGGCAGACGAGTCAAAGTTGCAATACTTTTAATTCGAAAAACACGCAAAAATGTACAAAAGAATAGTGTAAACTAAGAAATAAATATTTAAAACCATTTATCAATTTATTTTAATACAAATATTGTATTATTTGACGAGATTGAAAATAAAAGACGCTGCACTTCCGACTTAGTTTCCCGCTCAAAATGGCGGCGACCAATTCGCGGCGAGCGCGGCGACGGGTAGAAGGCGCATGCGTATCTATCAGAAAGTCAAGTTACAAACTTTTTTCGGATATTTTATAATGAAAGTTTCCAAATTGTAATCCAAATCATTTTACGAACATTTTATACGATATTATTAATTTGAAAGCAGACTAAATGACATTTTCTCCAGAAAATTCTACATCATGCCTTTGAAGCTTAGAAATTTCGCCGCCAATAAAAAAATCTTAAATCTTAGGGTTATTTTTAGGGCAATATGTAACTTTTTAACGTTCGGGTCAAGCCCCGGTGTTAACTTTCGTTCTGGTATAACTACAAGCAATCAAACCACTACAAACAGTTATGGTATTTACCCTTGCTACTATAGCAGTTGTGCAAAACGGGTACACATTTTATAAAATCGATTCTGATAGGAATCTTGTAGATCGGCATAATTCATCTATTTAGAAATGAAAATGACAAAAAAGTATTTCTATCATTTTCAGAGTACTTATGATGACAAAACCAAAAATAGGATATAAAATTTTGATTACAATAGGGCTTACTACTTAACTACCCTACAATCGGCATTTTAATATCAATCATTGCCGTTGAATTTAAAAATATAGTTAATTATTGATGTTATTATTACAATACACATTGAAAAAATCTTGGCATCAAGATTATTAGGTAGTAATACAATACTAATGTGGTGCTAAGCTAGTATTGTTTCGCCTTTTAACATACGCAAGCATTTCATCAAATAAATTGAAATGTAAAAAACGGTTTGAACTAAAAACACAAAAACATAGCAATAAAAACACTTTCTTAGTTAATTATTTATTTAATTTTATATAATTTTTATGTTTATACACAAATATCGGATAGTTATTTATGTAGATAAAATAGATAGAGTACATTATTCGTTCGAAGCAAGTAGGTGACCTGATGGTAAGTATCACCACAACTCATGGACACCTGTAACATCAAAGGAATGCACACGCGTTGCCAGCCTACAGAGCAAAGGTGGAATATTTCATGTGCCAGTAATTTCACCTGTTGTCTTACTCTCTTCGCCGGAACACAGCAGCGCAAGCACTGCTGCTTGGCGGCAGGGTTAGTAAGACAGTAGCAGCGACCCTGATGGATCTCGTGCGTTGTATATGTCACAATTTACAAACATATTTCGGGTAGATTTTTTTAAAATTTGAAATACTACATCTAAGAACCGTTTTTTCATACCCTCTTTTTTATTAAAAACAAATATGGTAAGATCAACCTTTAACATCGCTACATAGTATAAAACAAAGTCGCTTTCCGCTGTCTGTCTGTATTCTTAGATCTTTAAAACTACACAACGAATTTTGATGCGGTTTTTAGGACTTTAGGGTTCCGTACCCAAAGGGTAAAAACGGGACCTTATTACTAATACTAAGACTTCGTTGTCCGTCCGTCCGTCCGTTTTTTTGCCGTTTTTATAGATAATGGTACGGAACCCTTCAAGCGCGAGTCCGACACGCACTTGACCGGTTTTTTTACAGGTAGAGTGATTCAAGAAGAAGTATATTGTATAATACTTGCATAATATACCGAGAGACGCCGGGGCGGGTCGCTCGTTCATTATAAATAAATATAAATAAATATCTTGGGACAAATTACACCAATTGACCCAGCCCCAAACTAAGCAAAGCTTGTACTATGGGTACCAGGCAACGGATAAACATACTTATATAATGTAGATAAATACATACTTAAATAAATACATACAACATCCATGACTCGGGCACAAACATTCGTATTCATCATACAACTGCCTGCCCCTGCCGGGATTCGAATCCAGGACCTCTAGCTTCATAGTCAGGGTCACTAACCATAAGGCTATCCGGTCGTCGAATAATAAATTGAATACAAACAAAAAAGGAATAACAGCTTGAAAAAATATCAACATATTTTTTGTTGCGAGTAACGGCGCGTATCTAGTACGCGTGTAATTATTTTAGTGGTTCTACCAGCATCAAGGTCCGGCCACACCGGTGCGTAAAAGACGCCGACGGTGCGTTTACGCAACAAAATGTATGAAGAAACGGTGAGAACGTGACGCATGCGACACGTCACTGCGTATACGCGGCGGTGTAGTCGCTCCTTTATTCTTCGTCGCCGTTGATGTCGCTATCCATTCAACATGCTCCTTCAAACTGGGTAACCAGGAGAAGTTCGCAGTAGAGACCCTGAACTCCAGCAGGTCGCTTTTTCCGTGTGCTCTTGTCGAAGTTCCCTTGCCGTAGTTGCCTTGTAAAATAAATATTTAAGTTATTACATTTAGGGCCTGTATCACCACTCTCTGTTAAGTTCCAGCTATCTTAAATGTCAGTTATCTACGATGACGTATCTGTCTATTTCGTTGTAATAAATAGAGACGGAATCATTTATTTTCGGAGAACCAACAGCTATAAATAACAGAGTAGATTACTTCTATAGTACCAAAAAAAAGGAATAAATTTCTTCTTTCTTTCTTTCAATGAAGCCAATTATAGGATCTCGCAACTAGATAACTGACACTTAAGGTAACTGGAACTTAACTGGGTGGCGAAACACTCCTTTAATCAGTTACTTAAGATTCTTCGGCGCTCGCGCATGGACTGTAAGCTAGATAGAGACATATCACAACATACTATAAAAGAAAGTCCGCCGCGGCGTCCCCTCTGTGTTTGTTCACGATAAACTCAAAAATAAATAAAAAGGATTTTCATGTATATAATTTCTCAAGGTTTTGTGTAAATTGGTTGAAATCCCCACTAATACTATAAATGCGAAAGTAACTGTCTGTCTGTCTATCTGTTAATTTTTCACGCTTAAACCGCTGGAGCGATTTAGTTAGAATTTGGCATATAGATAAGTCAGACACGGGGAAGGACAGGATAGTTTTATCCCGGAAAATGGTATAGTTCCCGTGGGATAGCTATAAGCGAATTCTGCACAGACGCAGCCGCGGGCAACAGCTAGTATGACTATCATTTATCTTGGCAGTGCCGTGTTAGGGCATGCTTCACCACTCTGTTAAGTTACAGTTATCTATGTTTACCTCTCTGTCTATTTCGTAGTAATAAATAGAGACGGAATCATAGATAACTGAAACTTAACAGAGTGGTGAAACAGTCCCTTGAGTCGGCTGTCTACATTGCACCCGTGCGACGCCGAGGCGGATCGCCAGTTGGAGTTTGAAGAGATCAGTGCCGGAGCACCCACCTGCAGTCACTCGCGGAGGCCGAACAGCGGCGCCAGCAGCAGCCCGCTGGCGGCCGGCGTGCGCGGCCGCGGCAGGGGCCCGCGCTCGTCCGCGTACGTGTGCGGCAGCCGGAGCACCCAGTACGCGGACGCCGTCAGCTCCAGCGGCGGCGAGCCCGACGGCTGCGGCACGAAGATCGGCCCGCCCAGCACTGGCTGCACCTGGAATCCAAGGGTTTAGTGTAGTGTACTGGAACCGCAACAGAACGGATACTGGTTGTTTTACTCAAAATTCAAAATACAAAATTTATTGCTGCCAATTAGCCGCAAGCTCTTTTGCATGTCTTTTTTGAAACTACCAGCGCATTCGGAAAGACCATCATTGCCAAGATGAATGTGCCGCAAGAAACTTGGCAGAAAGTCATTTTTTCAAAATAAAATACATTAAGCTACTATAATACTTAAATTGTACTTAAACGCCGTGTACACTAACCTTGGGGTCCAGCGTGACGTGCACGGGCGCCTTGGGCGTGACGACGTGCACGCGCGTGAGCTGCGCCAGCATGGTGCTGGCGGCGCGGCACAGGCAGGGCGCGTGCAGCGGCATGTCGGCGGCCGCCAGCCGCGCGCCTGCACCTGCACGACACCGTGTACACTAACCTTGGGGTCCAGCGTGACGTGCACGGGCGCCTTGGGCGTGACGACGTGCACGCGCGTGAGCTGCGCCAGCATGGTGCTGGCGGCGCGGCACAGGCAGGGCGCGTGCAGCGGCATGTCGGCGGCCGCCAGCCGCGCGCCTGCACCTGCACGACACCGTGTACACTAACCTTGGGGTCCAGCGTGACGTGCACGGGCGCCTTGGGCGTGACGACGTGCACGCGCGTGAGCTGCGCCAGCATGGTGCTGGCGGCGCGGCACAGGCAGGGCGCGTGCAGCGGCATGTCGGCGGCCGCCAGCCGCGCGCCTGCACCTGCACGACACCGTGTACACTAACCTTGGGGTCCAGCGTGACGTGCACGGGCGCCTTGGGCGTGACGACGTGCACGCGCGTGAGCTGCGCCAGCATGGTGCTGGCGGCGCGGCACAGGCAGGGCGCGTGCAGCGGCATGTCGGCGGCCGCCAGCCGCGCGCCTGCACCTGCACGACACCGTGTACACTAACCTTGGGGTCCAGCGTGACGTGCACGGGCGCCTTGGGCGTGACGACGTGCACGCGCGTGAGCTGCGCCAGCATGGTGCTGGCGGCGCGGCACAGGCAGGGCGCGTGCAGCGGCATGTCGGCGGCCGCCAGCCGCGCGCCTGCACCTGCACGACACCGTGTACACTAACCTTGGGGTCCAGCGTGACGTGCACGGGCGCCTTGGGCGTGACGACGTGCACGCGCGTGAGCTGCGCCAGCATGGTGCTGGCGGCGCGGCACAGGCAGGGCGCGTGCAGCGGCATGTCGGCGGCCGCCAGCCGCGCGCCTGCACCTGCACGACACCGTGTACACTAACCTTGGGGTCCAGCGTGACGTGCACGGGCGCCTTGGGCGTGACGACGTGCACGCGCGTGAGCTGCGCCAGCATGGTGCTGGCGGCGCGGCACAGGCAGGGCGCGTGCAGCGGCATGTCGGCGGCCGCCAGCCGCGCGCCTGCACCTGCACGACACCGTGTACACTAACCTTGGGGTCCAGCGTGACGTGCACGGGCGCCTTGGGCGTGACGACGTGCACGCGCGTGAGCTGCGCCAGCATGGTGCTGGCGGCGCGGCACAGGCAGGGCGCGTGCAGCGGCATGTCGGCGGCCGCCAGCCGCGCGCCTGCACCTGCACGACACCGTGTACACTAACCTTGGGGTCCAGCGTGACGTGCACGGGCGCCTTGGGCGTGACGACGTGCACGCGCGTGAGCTGCGCCAGCATGGTGCTGGCGGCGCGGCACAGGCAGGGCGCGTGCAGCGGCATGTCGGCGGCCGCCAGCCGCGCGCCTGCACCTGCACGACACCGTGTACACTAACCTTGGGGTCCAGCGTGACGTGCACGGGCGCCTTGGGCGTGACGACGTGCACGCGCGTGAGCTGCGCCAGCATGGTGCTGGCGGCGCGGCACAGGCAGGGCGCGTGCAGCGGCATGTCGGCGGCCGCCAGCCGCGCGCCTGCACCTGCACGACACCGTGTACACTAACCTTGGGGTCCAGCGTGACGTGCACGGGCGCCTTGGGCGTGACGACGTGCACGCGCGTGAGCTGCGCCAGCATGGTGCTGGCGGCGCGGCACAGGCAGGGCGCGTGCAGCGGCATGTCGGCGGCCGCCAGCCGCGCGCCTGCACCTGCACGACACCGTGTACACTAACCTTGGGGTCCAGCGTGACGTGCACGGGCGCCTTGGGCGTGACGACGTGCACGCGCGTGAGCTGCGCCAGCATGGTGCTGGCGGCGCGGCACAGGCAGGGCGCGTGCAGCGGCATGTCGGCGGCCGCCAGCCGCGCGCCTGCACCTGCACGACACCGTGTACACTAACCTTGGGGTCCAGCGTGACGTGCACGGGCGCCTTGGGCGTGACGACGTGCACGCGCGTGAGCTGCGCCAGCATGGTGCTGGCGGCGCGGCACAGGCAGGGCGCGTGCAGCGGCATGTCGGCGGCCGCCAGCCGCGCGCCTGCACCTGCACGACACCGTGTACACTAACCTTGGGGTCCAGCGTGACGTGCACGGGCGCCTTGGGCGTGACGACGTGCACGCGCGTGAGCTGCGCCAGCATGGTGCTGGCGGCGCGGCACAGGCAGGGCGCGTGCAGCGGCATGTCGGCGGCCGCCAGCCGCGCGCCTGCACCTGCACGACACCGTGTACACTAACCTTGGGGTCCAGCGTGACGTGCACGGGCGCCTTGGGCGTGACGACGTGCACGCGCGTGAGCTGCGCCAGCATGGTGCTGGCGGCGCGGCACAGGCAGGGCGCGTGCAGCGGCATGTCGGCGGCCGCCAGCCGCGCGCCTGCACCTGCACGACACCGTGTACACTAACCTTGGGGTCCAGCGTGACGTGCACGGGCGCCTTGGGCGTGACGACGTGCACGCGCGTGAGCTGCGCCAGCATGGTGCTGGCGGCGCGGCACAGGCAGGGCGCGTGCAGCGGCATGTCGGCGGCCGCCAGCCGCGCGCCTGCACCTGCACGACACCGTGTACACTAACCTTGGGGTCCAGCGTGACGTGCACGGGCGCCTTGGGCGTGACGACGTGCACGCGCGTGAGCTGCGCCAGCATGGTGCTGGCGGCGCGGCACAGGCAGGGCGCGTGCAGCGGCATGTCGGCGGCCGCCAGCCGCGCGCCTGCACCTGCACGACACCGTGTACACTAACCTTGGGGTCCAGCGTGACGTGCACGGGCGCCTTGGGCGTGACGACGTGCACGCGCGTGAGCTGCGCCAGCATGGTGCTGGCGGCGCGGCACAGGCAGGGCGCGTGCAGCGGCATGTCGGCGGCCGCCAGCCGCGCGCCTGCACCTGCACGACACCGTGTACACTAACCTTGGGGTCCAGCGTGACGTGCACGGGCGCCTTGGGCGTGACGACGTGCACGCGCGTGAGCTGCGCCAGCATGGTGCTGGCGGCGCGGCACAGGCAGGGCGCGTGCAGCGGCATGTCGGCGGCCGCCAGCCGCGCGCCTGCACCTGCACGACACCGTGTACACTAACCTTGGGGTCCAGCGTGACGTGCACGGGCGCCTTGGGCGTGACGACGTGCACGCGCGTGAGCTGCGCCAGCATGGTGCTGGCGGCGCGGCACAGGCAGGGCGCGTGCAGCGGCATGTCGGCGGCCGCCAGCCGCGCGCCTGCACCTGCACGACACCGTGTACACTAACCTTGGGGTCCAGCGTGACGTGCACGGGCGCCTTGGGCGTGACGACGTGCACGCGCGTGAGCTGCGCCAGCATGGTGCTGGCGGCGCGGCACAGGCAGGGCGCGTGCAGCGGCATGTCGGCGGCCGCCAGCCGCGCGCCTGCACCTGCACGACACCGTGTACACTAACCTTGGGGTCCAGCGTGACGTGCACGGGCGCCTTGGGCGTGACGACGTGCACGCGCGTGAGCTGCGCCAGCATGGTGCTGGCGGCGCGGCACAGGCAGGGCGCGTGCAGCGGCATGTCGGCGGCCGCCAGCCGCGCGCCTGCACCTGCACGACACCGTGTACACTAACCTTGGGGTCCAGCGTGACGTGCACGGGCGCCTTGGGCGTGACGACGTGCACGCGCGTGAGCTGCGCCAGCATGGTGCTGGCGGCGCGGCACAGGCAGGGCGCGTGCAGCGGCATGTCGGCGGCCGCCAGCCGCGCGCCTGCACCTGCACGACACCGTGTACACTAACCTTGGGGTCCAGCGTGACGTGCACGGGCGCCTTGGGCGTGACGACGTGCACGCGCGTGAGCTGCGCCAGCATGGTGCTGGCGGCGCGGCACAGGCAGGGCGCGTGCAGCGGCATGTCGGCGGCCGCCAGCCGCGCGCCTGCACCTGCACGACACCGTGTACACTAACCTTGGGGTCCAGCGTGACGTGCACGGGCGCCTTGGGCGTGACGACGTGCACGCGCGTGAGCTGCGCCAGCATGGTGCTGGCGGCGCGGCACAGGCAGGGCGCGTGCAGCGGCATGTCGGCGGCCGCCAGCCGCGCGCCTGCACCTGCACGACACCGTGTACACTAACCTTGGGGTCCAGCGTGACGTGCACGGGCGCCTTGGGCGTGACGACGTGCACGCGCGTGAGCTGCGCCAGCATGGTGCTGGCGGCGCGGCACAGGCAGGGCGCGTGCAGCGGCATGTCGGCGGCCGCCAGCCGCGCGCCTGCACCTGCACGACACCGTGTACACTAACCTTGGGGTCCAGCGTGACGTGCACGGGCGCCTTGGGCGTGACGACGTGCACGCGCGTGAGCTGCGCCAGCATGGTGCTGGCGGCGCGGCACAGGCAGGGCGCGTGCAGCGGCATGTCGGCGGCCGCCAGCCGCGCGCCTGCACCTGCACGACACCGTGTACACTAACCTTGGGGTCCAGCGTGACGTGCACGGGCGCCTTGGGCGTGACGACGTGCACGCGCGTGAGCTGCGCCAGCATGGTGCTGGCGGCGCGGCACAGGCAGGGCGCGTGCAGCGGCATGTCGGCGGCCGCCAGCCGCGCGCCTGCACCTGCACGACACCGTGTACACTAACCTTGGGGTCCAGCGTGACGTGCACGGGCGCCTTGGGCGTGACGACGTGCACGCGCGTGAGCTGCGCCAGCATGGTGCTGGCGGCGCGGCACAGGCAGGGCGCGTGCAGCGGCATGTCGGCGGCCGCCAGCCGCGCGCCTGCACCTGCACGACACCGTGTACACTAACCTTGGGGTCCAGCGTGACGTGCACGGGCGCCTTGGGCGTGACGACGTGCACGCGCGTGAGCTGCGCCAGCATGGTGCTGGCGGCGCGGCACAGGCAGGGCGCGTGCAGCGGCATGTCGGCGGCCGCCAGCCGCGCGCCCGCCGCGCCCGCCTCGCGCGCGCACGCGCCGCCGCCGCCCCCGTTCACCACCGTGTCCGGGGACGACATCATGAACCTGCCGACCGAGATTACACCCCCTATAAGGCTAAAGAGTTCACAGCCCCGGTATAATCTTCGAACGCTTTTGACACA
The DNA here is from genome assembly GCA_949127965.1 of Pandemis corylana. Classification (NCBI taxonomy): domain Eukaryota; kingdom Metazoa; phylum Arthropoda; class Insecta; order Lepidoptera; family Tortricidae; genus Pandemis; species Pandemis corylana. The sequence goes on along the minus strand of OX421859.1, from coordinate 2,813,420 downwards.
AAAAAGGTGAGTGTCGTTTTCCAATTTGGCTCTGAATCCGAATTTGGAATATTTTTTGGAGCCAAAATGGCGGATGAAGTTTTGACACTTCTGACATAAAAATTATGATGGGTGTCGATTTTATGTAATTTGGCGTCGACACAAAATAGTAGGAAGAGTATAATTTTCGAGTAATTTTATGGCGCTGAACCTGAAATTTACATATTTTTTCATCTAAGATGGCAATAAACAGTGATAGGTGTCGTTTTCGTGTAATATGAGGGCTCTGAATACGAATTTAAAATTATTATTTGAATCCAAGATGGCAAAATACATTTTGACACTCTTAATACAAAAATGTTTATTTACTGTAATTCGGCGGGTCTGTTGGCAGATGCCATTTTGGCACAATAATGTTGCTGGGTATCGTTTTCGTGTAATTCGGTGGCCGTGAGCCGGAATTTGGTATAATTTTTTGGACCCAACATGGCGGATGAAGTTTTGACACACTTGACACAAAAATGTAATTGATTTCCATTGAATCGTGTCTGTATCGAACTCTCTCGCGTCAGGTGTGATGTGTTGGCACCGACCTGTGTCCGCGCGGGCACTCGTACTCGAGGCCGATGAATATCTTGACGGTGAGGTGGTGCGGGGCGGCGGGCTTGCCGCGGCCGCGCGCGCTGGCCTGCGCCACGCGCCACGCCGCCACCTGCTCCATGCTGACGGAACCATACAATACTATACTATACAGTACTATACAAACACTCTTTATTGAACGCCACAAATCAGTACAAAACAATATTTTATTGAACCAGGCGTTACTTTGCGGAGGTCCATTTCAATGAACAAAAAAAATTACCTTGCTACTCCGCTACTTGCTCGAGTAGCGGAGTAGCAAGGTATTTTTTTTTTGTTCACAAAACAATACATAAACAAACAACAAAGTAGACAATAGGCGGTCTTATCGTTTCATAGCGATCTCTGCCAGACAAACAAACATGTTGGAGACAGTTTAAGTTAGTCGCAAAAACAAGTAGAAGAAACGCAGGGATAATAAAAACAAGCTCGTTCCCCGTACATAACCAAGTTACATAACCGGCACTGGTAAAACCAATTTAGGACGATGAATTTGGAATTACTTTAGGTTTAAGTGCGGCGGGGGTGGCTCTCGGGCCACCCCTATGCCGCGAACGTGTTTGTTTTAATTAGAAATAGTCTTTATTTTACCTTAGAATGTCCTGGTTATGTAAAATAGTTATGTACGAGGAATAAGCGTAAAAACAACAACACTAACATAAACAACCAAATACCATCAACAGATATCGGACATACATACAGTTTGACTCCACGATGTACCCGCGCAGTAGACCAATTTCAGTAGCGCGGGAAATTACGAAACACCAATGATAAAATAGAATTCTACGCGCGCTAAACTCTGGCGCTGTTATTGTTCGATCGATTTCGTACCAAAATGGCGGCCGGGCCGTGCGCCAATGCCAATGTAGATTATTTACACGTTCGGCTACCATCGGAAACTGGTCTGCGCTTCTCTGCGCAAACGAATACTGCCGATGCGCATTATATTTGTTGTCAAACTGTACATACCATCCCGCCTCTTTCCCATAGAAGTATCCAGGGACTTCTTTGTTCCACTTGCTAGGATCCAGACACCTCTTGCACTTCGTTCACATACATCAATCTCTTCATACACGCTCGTCGGTTTCGGGTACTCATGACCTGACCTTTTTTCACGTCTCCTGTTTGGTCCCGGAACGTCCGTCTAGGCCTTTCCCTCCCAACGCATCAATTCACACTCCCCATATAGACTGTTTATATTAGACATTCGGATGCTTGTACGCCTGATATGACCACGACCACTCTGCCAAGAGTGTGACAACGAAGAAGAATACTCTAACACTGCAGTTCATGGCGAGGTGAATGTGGAGATGCCTTTTTTAACTCCGGATTCCGGGATCGTTTCAAAGTTTGTAAAAAACGGATTCAAATCACACTTTTGATTAGAGCATTTTTTATTTGTCATGTCTGTTTCAATTGTTTTAGGAAATGATGCCGGAATCCCGGGATTATTTGAATATTTTATTCAGAAAGACATATGCATATTAATCTGCCGTACTAAAAAAAAGGTAGGTATACAAGTGTTCGAATATCAAATCTCTGATCATCAGCAAATGTCGATTATTTATACTCAAAATATAACATCAGCCGCTCGAATGTGTATCGGGAAAACAATCTATATCTATATCTGACGTTGTATTGTCAATTAGTGTCAAATCAGGCGCGGTCCAAAGGGGGGGGGGTCAAAGGGGACATGTACCGCCCCCCCCCCCCCCCTCCCCCCCAAATCGTACACATCAAATTGAAAAATCTTCTTAAAAATTTACAAAAAATTTGCATTTCTAAACGACACTGAAAATTAGAACACAGAAAAATCCGAAAAGTGAAGCTATGGCCGGGAATCGAACCCGGATCCTCGTCATTCCGTGACGCGTGCTATACCCCTACACCACCCATAGCAGGTGGGTAAGCCTTCGAATTTTTCTATCTATTACTAGTTGTCACGTGACCTTGTTACTATGCAAATTTTTGTCGCCAAGCGTCATCTGTCCGAATGGTGTGTCTGTACGACACAATTTGCAATAAGGTGTAATTAACTCGACATTATTTTTTATTAAATTATCATTAGTGAATCGCTCCAAAGTGTCAGACTGCGACCGCGCCTATTTCAAACCACGTAGCAGCTGTATGAGACTAACCGCACATGTGCGTCCCACGGCAGCAGGTAGTTCGTGTGCGGGAGGAAGCCGGGCTGCAGATGCTCGCCGAGCCCGGGGCTGTGCGAGTACAGCGACGAAGCCCCGAGGCACACGAGGGACCAGCTCGCGAAGGCCGGGAGGAGCCCCGGCGGGGACAGGGTGTGCAGCATGCCCGGGAGGTACTCTGTTGTTGACGGCTGGCGGGTCATCACTTTTTCTGCAAAAAATCAATTCAGAAACATTTTATTATTGTTCAAAAATTATAAGCCTTACGTAACAAATTTTAAGAGTGGAAAAAAGGATGGTACGGCCGTGCCGCTTTTTTGCCTGACTTACTGCCGTAACTTTTTTCTTCGGAGGAGAGGCTAGTGGTGCACTGCGTGGGGATAATGGCGTAGAAATGACTTTTTTTTTATATAAGAGGGGGCAAACGAGCAGACGGGTCACCTGATGGAAAGCAATCACCGTCGCCCAGGGACACCTGTAAGACCTGGGGAATCACAAGTGCGTTGCCGGCCCTTTGAGGAACAGGAAGGCTCGCTTTTTAAAGATCCCTAAATTGTACCGCTCAGGGAATGCTGCAGCAGGAAGTTGGTTCCAGATCTTTACCGTGCGAGGAAAGAAATTGCGTTTAAAACGCACGGTGCTTGGCTGCCAACCATCAAGATGTGCCAAGATCAAGACGTGACTGGGTGTAAGTTCAATGGTATTGTATTTACATGGCGAATTCGTATTTATTTCAAAATTGTATTTGCTAAATTAGGGTGTTTCATTTTTCATGTTAACATCGAAGTTTTTTGAGGTCTTAACCTTTCATCATTTCTAGAATATTTACGAAATGTATTTTAATGTTCACGTATGTCACCGCATTATTTATGAATTTAGTTTACTCACCCGTGTTGGAGTCCCGAACGGGCACCAGGTACTGCGGGCTGGCGTCGTCGGAGCCGGCGGCGGAGCCCGGGGACAGCGCGTCGGGCGCCGACCACGCCGAGCCGCCCGAGTTGCCGTCCGACGCGCGCGCCTCCGCCTCCGCCTCCTGCGACCCGCCGCCCACGCTCGCCGCCCTGCAACGCGGCCCGAGGTCAGCGGGAGACAGACACACGTGGGGCACACGCCGCACTCAGCAGCACGGGGGGCACCTGTAGGAGGGCGTGGAGGGCGCGAACACGGGCAGCGCCACGCAGGGCAGCGTGGGGCACACGCCGCACTCAGCAGCACGGGGGGCACCTGTAGGAGGGCGTGGAGGGCGCGAACACGGGCAGCGCCACGCAGGGCAGCGTGGGGCACACGCCGCACTCAGCAGCACGGGGGCACCTGTAGGAGGGCGTGGAGGGCGCGAACACGGGCAGCGCCACGCAGGGCAGCGTGGGGCACACGCCGCACTCAGCAGCACGGGGGGCACCTGTAGGAGGGCGTGGAGGGCGCGAACACGGGCAGCGCCACGCAGGGCAGCGTGGGGCACACGCCGCACTCAGCAGCACGGGGGGCACCTGTAGGAGGGCGTGGAGGGCGCGAACACGGGCAGCGCCACGCAGGGCAGCGTGGGGCACACGCCGCACTCAGCAGCACGGGGGGCACCTGTAGGAGGGCGTGGAGGGCGCGAACACGGGCAGCGCCACGCAGGGCAGCGTGGGGCACACGCCGCACTCAGCAGCACGGGGGGCACCTGTAGGAGGGCGTGGAGGGCGCGAACACGGGCAGCGCCACGCAGGGCAGCGTGGGGCACACGCCGCACTCCTGCGCCGCGTTGTTGTAGAAGGTGCAGTTGGCGGCGCGCACGGTGTACGGGTCGTCGCGGGAGCACTTGCTGCGCCCGCAGTTGCACGCGCTGATGTAGCGCACGCCCGACGAGTGCTCTTTCGTGCTGTCACTGCAAAAAATAAAAAAAATGGTAGTAGCGTTAGTTGAACGTAACGCAATCATTCGTTGAAATATTCAGGAATAATTGTAAGCGACCCTTTTATTTGCAAAATGTAAAACAATTAATTTTAGCTGTTCGGTATCATAAATGTGCAACAAACCGAGTAGTCATACAACTCACTGGTCGGGGTGTATGCAGGGGTGGTTGGTGAGCGAGGGCGCCTCGCACAGGCTGCGCGCGCGCCAGGCGGCGGCGCAGGCGGCCCGCAGCCAACAGACATACTCACTGGTCGGGGTGTATGCAGGGGTGGTTGGTGAGCGAGGGCGCCTCGCACAGGCTGCGCGCGCGCCAGGCGGCGGCGCAGGCGGCCCGCAGCCAACAGACATACTCACTGGTCGGGGTGTATGCAGGGGTGGTTGGTGAGCGAGGGCGCCTCGCACAGGCTGCGCGCGCGCCAGGCGGCGGCGCAGGCGGCCCGCAGCCAACAGACATACTCACTGGTCGGGGTGTATGCAGGGGTGGTTGGTGAGCGAGGGCGCCTCGCACAGGCTGCGCGCGCGCCAGGCGGCGGCGCAGGCGGCCCGCAGCCAACAGACATACTCACTGGTCGGGGTGTATGCAGGGGTGGTTGGTGAGCGAGGGCGCCTCGCACAGGCTGCGCGCGCGCCAGGCGGCGGCGCAGGCGGCCCGCAGCCAACAGACATACTCACTGGTCGGGGTGTATGCAGGGGTGGTTGGTGAGCGAGGGCGCCTCGCACAGGCTGCGCGCGCGCCAGGCGGCGGCGCAGGCGGCCCGCAGCCAACAGACATACTCACTGGTCGGGGTGTATGCAGGGGTGGTTGGTGAGCGAGGGCGCCTCGCACAGGCTGCGCGCGCGCCAGGCGGCGGCGCAGGCGGCCCGCAGCCAACAGACATACTCACTGGTCGGGGTGTATGCAGGGGTGGTTGGTGAGCGAGGGCGCCTCGCACAGGCTGCGCGCGCGCCAGGCGGCGGCGCAGGCGGCCCGCAGCCAACAGACATACTCACTGGTCGGGGTGTATGCAGGGGTGGTTGGTGAGCGAGGGCGCCTCGCACAGGCTGCGCGCGCGCCAGGCGGCGGCGCAGGCGGCCCGCAGCCAACAGACATACTCACTGGTCGGGGTGTATGCAGGGGTGGTTGGTGAGCGAGGGCGCCTCGCACAGGCTGCGCGCGCGCCAGGCGGCGGCGCAGGCGGCCCGCAGCCAACAGACATACTCACTGGTCGGGGTGTATGCAGGGGTGGTTGGTGAGCGAGGGCGCCTCGCACAGGCTGCGCGCGCGCCAGGCGGCGGCGCAGGCGGCCCGCAGCCAACAGACATACTCACTGGTCGGGGTGTATGCAGGGGTGGTTGGTGAGCGAGGGCGCCTCGCACAGGCTGCGCGCGCGCCAGGCGGCGGCGCAGGCGGCCCGCAGCCAACAGACATACTCACTGGTCGGGGTGTATGCAGGGGTGGTTGGTGAGCGAGGGCGCCTCGCACAGGCTGCGCGCGCGCCAGGCGGCGGCGCAGGCGGCCCGCAGCCAACAGACATACTCACTGGTCGGGGTGTATGCAGGGGTGGTTGGTGAGCGAGGGCGCCTCGCACAGGCTGCGCGCGCGCCAGGCGGCGGCGCAGGCGGCCCGCAGCCAACAGACATACTCACTGGTCGGGGTGTATGCAGGGGTGGTTGGTGAGCGAGGGCGCCTCGCACAGGCTGCGCGCGCGCCAGGCGGCGGCGCAGGCGGCCCGCAGCCAACAGACATACTCACTGGTCGGGGTGTATGCAGGGGTGGTTGGTGAGCGAGGGCGCCTCGCACAGGCTGCGCGCGCGCCAGGCGGCGGCGCAGGCGGCCCGCAGCCAACAGACATACTCACTGGTCGGGGTGTATGCAGGGGTGGTTGGTGAGCGAGGGCGCCTCGCACAGGCTGCGCGCGCGCCAGGCGGCGGCGCAGGCGGCCCGCAGCCAACAGACATACTCACTGGTCGGGGTGTATGCAGGGGTGGTTGGTGAGCGAGGGCGCCTCGCACAGGCTGCGCGCGCGCCAGGCGGCGGCGCAGGCGGCCCGCAGCCAACAGACATACTCACTGGTCGGGGTGTATGCAGGGGTGGTTGGTGAGCGAGGGCGCCTCGCACAGGCTGCGCGCGCGCCAGGCGGCGGCGCAGGCGGCCCGCAGCCAACAGACATACTCACTGGTCGGGGTGTATGCAGGGGTGGTTGGTGAGCGAGGGCGCCTCGCACAGGCTGCGCGCGCGCCAGGCGGCGGCGCAGGCGGCCCGCAGCCAACAGACATACTCACTGGTCGGGGTGTATGCAGGGGTGGTTGGTGAGCGAGGGCGCCTCGCACAGGCTGCGCGCGCGCCAGGCGGCGGCGCAGGCGGCCCGCAGCCAACAGACATACTCACTGGTCGGGGTGTATGCAGGGGTGGTTGGTGAGCGAGGGCGCCTCGCACAGGCTGCGCGCGCGCCAGGCGGCGGCGCAGGCGGCCCGCAGCCAACAGACATACTCACTGGTCGGGGTGTATGCAGGGGTGGTTGGTGAGCGAGGGCGCCTCGCACAGGCTGCGCGCGCGCCAGGCGGCGGCGCAGGCGGCCCGCAGCCAACAGACATACTCACTGGTCGGGGTGTATGCAGGGGTGGTTGGTGAGCGAGGGCGCCTCGCACAGGCTGCGCGCGCGCCAGGCGGCGGCGCAGGCGGCCCGCAGCCAACAGACATACTCACTGGTCGGGGTGTATGCAGGGGTGGTTGGTGAGCGAGGGCGCCTCGCACAGGCTGCGCGCGCGCCAGGCGGCGGCGCAGGCGGCCCGCAGCCTGGCCCGCGCGGCGCCCGCGGCCGGCCCGCGCGCCATCGCGTGCAGCACGCCCAGGGCCACGTTCACCTGCCACACGCACGCTCGTGTGATGTTATTATGAAACTCGCCTATTGGTTCCTTCCATAAACCCACCCTCGTATTTTAATCCCTTTCATTATGAAACAGTTCACATAAACTAGTGTGCAAATGCAAATAATACAAATGTATAACTCTACGGTTCCCAGATCTGCGCGGGAAGGGTAGCAACTGGTATATCCTATGTTTTTTCTTTTTCCCAAACCAGCATGGAAGGGTATTGTAGCGTAATTGCTGTTGAGTAACATTTTATTAAGGTGAAAATAAACTGTTTATAATAAGAAGAAGAATGAGCAAAGTTAGGTTGCACCAAATCCGTACCTTGTGCGCGTGGTGCTGACTGGAGTAGTGCGCCGGCAGACCTTCCGCGTACGACGCCTGCGCGATCGGCAGCACCTACGGTCACAAGGCGTATTCGGTTAAAGAAGATCTACCGATAAGATCGAAACTAATCGGATTGTCCCACACTTAAGAGTTAAACCTGAAACTAACGTGAGACCTCGACTTTAGCGGCTACAGACTCACGCGAGAAGCCTCGCCGAGAAGTCTTGCCGAGAAATTACGCGAGAACCGAGAAGGCATCTATACCTACTCATTCGCATTCTCGATCGTTATCCGGAATGGACGACAGTACCGTATCAATGCCACGGTCGCACTGAGGCCGAACAAGAATGTGATACCGTTCTCTTTTCTCGCCCGAGAAACCCTTTGAAGCGGGCAGAAATACCGACACCGATCGGAGAACAGGCGAGCGCGAGAACGAGACGGCGAGAGAGCGATCACATTCACGCTTCTCGGGTGTTCTCGGCGTGAGTCTGGAGGCGCTATTACACGTGAGTTATCCGTTTTTGTGTAATTAAGAGTTAAGCCATTAACCATAACAGACGATTTTGACGTATATTTGACAGAAAACCTATGAAATATATGTCAAAATTGACGGTTATAATGGCATTGTTAGGGCCTGTTTCACCACTTCTGTTAAGTTCCAGTTATCTTAAGTGTCAGTTATCTACGACACGTCTTTGTCTGTTTCGTAGTAATAAATTAAACTTGGTGCATAACTGTGATTTAAACTGTTTATTCTTTAGTTAGTTACTTTAGTAAGGCAAGCGTCAGTATATTTTCTCAAACATACATTATTAAAATAAAAATGGGTAAACAAATGTCCTCACTTTACTCGCTGAACTCGTATAATAGAAGGTCTCGCTGGCGCTCGGCCTTCTGACACTACTCCACCAGCAATCGCCTCCGGCCTCTGCCAACCGCTTACCTTAGCACATCGCGCCTGTGAGAACCTCACATCGGTGGCTAGAGTGTCGTACAGAGCGCCGCCGCCTTCCTCGGCCTGCGCGTCGGCCGAGTACAGGGGCTCCAGCGCTTGCGCAGCCGCGCGCCATGACGACGCACTAGGCAGCTGATACAGACAACACATACTTACTGATCACACTGTGGGAAAACAATTTTTAATGGAGGCCTTGAAAACGTAGATCCAAGTCCAGATTTCAGGAGGCAAACGAGCAAGTGGGTCACCTGATGGTAAGTGATCACCACTGCCCATAGACACCCGGAACCCCGGAGGGATTGCAGATGCGTTGCCAACCTAGAGGACTAAGATGAAATGCCTCTTGTGCCCGTAATTTCCCCGGCTGTCTTACTCTCCACACCGGAACACAGCAGTGCAAGCACTGCTACTTAGCGGCAGGATTAGCGAGTAAGATGGTGGTAGCGATCCGGACGGACCTTGCACAAGGCCCTACCACCCGCAAACACATACAATCATACACATACATTCACAAATCACGTCTTTATCCCTTACGGGGTAGAGCCTAAGGTAACAAGACGTAAAGGCCACGTTTAGCATGATTGTGGGAGTATAGGTGGAAAGGGGAATCAAAATAGTGATGGGTTGGTAGCTCCCTCGATGGGCTATTACCATTTGCGCGGGAAGAGAAGCAACTGGTACATTCTATATTTTTTCTTTACTCTCAGACCAGCATGGAAGCAATCATACTGAGACATTTTATAGTTTGAAATGATTACATGTTAGACACGTTTTCTACGGGACATATGTATAACGCGATTAACTTTATTGAGCTCCCGATGACTGAGCCCCACAAGGTTAATACCCGCTCCCAATTCCTTCAGTCTATCCGTAATCATGATCCTTGCTACTGCAACGAAATAAGTATCAAGAGCTCATAGAAGGCATTCGTCTACATAATATGTTCGTTACTTTTGACTCTATTACAGTGGCGTGGCGTCAGGCATACCAGAAGGCAAGCCGAAGGGAATTTAATTAGCCTTTTCCTCTAATTCTGCACAATAAAAGTGCCCAACTGCCTTAAAATAGGCAAGCCATATATCCTGTATAAAAGATGCGAGTGTGAGTGTCAATACGGGCTGACGTCAATAAATCTCGGGTAAAAATAATATGAATAAGTCGAGTGTTAAACTGGCTGCCATTTTGAAAGTTCCAATAGCTTGTATTTGAAACCTTATTTGAAGTAACTCACCTCAAAAAACGAGGTGCTCATCGCATACTTCCCCACGTTGTCGTCGAAGCCCTCCCCGAAGGCCAGGTCTATATGACCCTGCAGGAACTGCCGCAGGCCCCCCCGCTCGGGGGGCGCGGGGGGCGCCTCCCCCCCGCAGCGCTGCACCAGGCCGCGCACCAGCGCGCTGACGTCACGAGCGTGAGACGACTCATCCGTGCTTATGTACACGAACTCTTCGTTCTTTGGTATGGCGAAGAGAGATTTCGCGCTGGAAGACGATGGGAAGGTAACAGGATGCGAAATTATTGTGGTTTTACGCCTATGCACAACGTTTTATTTTTTTCTTTTTAATTATACTAGTGATGGACTGGCTACGGATTTTGCCGGCTACCCGACTAGTTGCCGATCAGTTAGGTTGCTCGTCAACTCACTTTGTTTTTGCAACTGTTCGGATAAAATTTGTCCGAGTTCGGCTAATTGACAGCACTCGCGCATACTTGAAGGTACGAGTACATTTGATTTCAACCTAAAGTGATTTCTCAAAATGTTTGAAGTAAAATTTTGCCTTGCTAATAAATAACCACCGACTAGTCTTCATTTTTTGCCGACTAGTCGCCGACTACAAATAATGCCGAATAGTCGGTTTTCCCGACTAGTCGGCAAGTAGTCGGCCCATCTCTAAATTATACTATTTTCTATGTTGATAACCCTTAAATTGACATATGTAAAAAAAAAACACGGTTCAAACCTCATCGTAATTTTGGAGTCCAAAAAATCTGATTAAAAAAAATACAAAAAGCTTTTCATAGAACTTGTCCAACTGTACACTGCCAAATTAAGGGCACTCTAGACAGAGACGTATGTGGTCTGAAATTTTAGTGACTTTCTTCTTGAAGAAAATAATATGGTGGCATTGGTGGCTACAGCTTGCTTTCCCCTTCACAGTACAGAAGTGGAGAAGTGCACAGTTTGTGGATGCCAATAGAGATTGCTGCCCACTGTCACACAAATTCCCTCAATCTCATTTTAAAACACTCACGAGACGAGATGGTTCCATCCTATTCTATACTTACTGGAGATAACCACCAGGTACCTAATGGTGTGCAGTACTAATAAGAATGAATGCTACAGCAAATAGCAATTGCGTTTCAACCAGGATGGACAGTCATAAAACAGTATGGCGGTACTCGCCAGGATAGACAGCACAACTCTTACAGCTAGCGACACCCTCTGTACAACATAGGAACTCCTACTCACCAGACATTGGTAATGATCCTAGCCTTCCTCAGTATGAAGTAGAGCTGGTCCTCCACAGCGTGCTCGAGGCGCTTGAGCGCGGCGGGGGCGCGGCGCAGCGGGCGCGGCGCGCGGCGGAAGTGGAACAGCAGCCGCGGGCAGCACGCGCGCCCGTGCGACTCCCACGCGCCGCCCAGCCCGGCCAGCGCAGACGTGCACAGCTGGCTCAACTCCGTTCTGATTTGACGTTTTGTTATAAATTTGACGTCGATGTGTGTGTGTTTTTTTTTATATATATAAGAGGGCAAACGAGCAGTCGGGTCACCTGATGGAAAGCAATCACCGTCGCCCAGGGACGCAAGACCTGGGGAATCACAGGTGCAGGTGCAGGGGCATCGTAGTTCTTAAACAGATTTGGATGCGATTTTTTTCATTCGAAAACCAGTTTCCTTGTGTTGGTTCTTAGCTATGTTTGGTAAAAATCGGTCCAGTAGTTTCAAGAGTATCAGCAGTTTTCCATATTGGTGTAAGGCATACTTGGCATAAAATTGAATATTTTTTTTATTATCTTAATGATTACTTATTTGTTGCATGAGGGCATTTAAATTTTTAAATTATAACTATTAAGATCCAAGAGACTACCAATGAGGTTGGCATAGTGACACAGGTGCGCTTAAACCTCGTAAAAAAAATAGAATTTTAAAGTACTTAAGTTGAGGTTTTGGCTTAGGGCCCGATTTTTGACATCATATTCCCCAAAAATACCATTTGAAAGTGGTGAAAAAGTGTGTTACATTTCTAATACAAGCACAATACAAGATAGTTACTGTTACTGCTATTATCTTGTAAATTTAATTTGAGCAGCAGTTTTGACAATTCTCAGTTTGTTGCCACTTTTGAATAGCATTTTTGATTTATAGTGTATAAATTATATTAAAAAAGGGTTACTGCCATAATATTCTTGATAGAGTTTTATCATAAAAATCCATAGGATACTACTAATGGGGTAGATAATATAAAGGGAACAAATAATGATCCATGTGGACATTTGCTGACCAGCATAAAATATGAATGTAAATGTAATAATAATCTTTTAGTTTTATATAGGTATATTAAACTTGTACATACATACATACATACATAAATCACGTCTTTATCCCTTACGGGGTAGACAGAGCCTAAGGGGCCGTCCATTAATCACGTGATCTTTTTTTAAGCATTTTTAACCCCCCCCTCCCCCTTGGTGATACATGGTGAGGTTTAAGACTACCCCCCACCCCCCATCCAACATCACGTGTATTTTTCGTATCTACAAAAAATCATAAATTTTTTAGAACTAGAATTGTCTTGCGCGCGGAAGCGCGCGTGTTGAATTTATATATTAATTTGGTATCGTATATGTCATGATATATTTTTGTGTCATTTTACTATAATACATGTAACTGTAATTTAAAAATCGCGCGATTGAAAAAATAATGAAAAAATAAATACACGTGATATCTTACTACACCCCCCCCCCCTCCCCCCTTGTGACATTTCGTGATTTTTGTCAAACCCCTCCCCCCCCCCTTTCAAGCCTCACGTGATTAATGGACGGCCCCTAAGGTGACTAGACCTAAAGACCATGTTTAGCATGATTGTGGGCGTATGGATGGAAAGGGGAATCAAAACAGTGATGGGTTGCTAGCCACATCACCTATATAACATGATCCCTAAGATTTTCGCCTAATCCCTCGATGGGCTTTTACCATCGGCGCGGGAAGAGAAGCAACTGGTACATTCTAGGTTTTTTCTTTGCTCCCAGACCAGCGTGGAAGAACTGGTTAAACTTGTAGGTATAAGAAAACTCTTGTCTACAGCAAATAAACTTACCTATAAGCATCAATAGCTTTAAAAAGCTGTAAATATCCAAGATCAAACACAGGAGTGGGCGACGACAATATCACAATGTGGCACAGATGGAAAATCAGTGCCATCGCTTTGCACGACTCAGCTGCTAACTCTCCCGCTGCCACCAGCCAGTGTGAGGCATCTGCATCTTTCTCGGTTGTGTTAGAGTTCTCGTCTAAGTCAGCTGCTAGGGTGCCGAGCTGTTTGGTGTCGAGGTGTGTGACTGCATGAAGGTAAAGCACGCTGCGGCGTTCATCCCAATGGCATTCAATGCCATTCTGTTAAAAGAAAAGGTGAAAGAAAAGAATAGGTAACAAGGAACGGCCTACCAGGATTTGAATCAAGTAATTACTAACTAGCTGACGCCCGCGACTTCACCCGTTAAAAATTTGTTTATCGTTATTTTGCGGGAACTGAGCAATAATCCAGGATAAGAAGTAGCCTGAGCTAATCGAGACTTTATGTCTATATCTCCTGTGCCAGGCTAGCTAGCACGAGATAGACTACCCGTCTCTTTCTACAATGAACAGTAAGAAAAAGATGAGAAGACTTATCTCGCGACACAGCCCTCGCGCGCTCTCCTTCTAGCCGTGCTGGTTTGGTTTTATCCAGGTTTCTCAGCGGTTGTGGCGTGATTGAACAAACATACATCCATCTGACCAATCGTTTAGTTTATATTAGTAGTATATAAGTGAATTGTGAATTAAAATAAGAAAGTTACCTCTTCAGTGGCCGCCGACGGCAAGAGGGGTGTCGTTTTGTTGGGATACCGGTAAGGAGACTTGCCTATAATACCGACCACAACTATGCGTTCTTTTTTAGAGAACTCTGGTATATCTGTAAGTGAGAACTTCTTCATTTTGGCTGTATCACATGTGAGAACCGTTTTTATTTCTGTAAATACAAAATGTGATGTGATGTGTTTTTTTTTTTTTTTTTTTTTTTGTTGTGGCTTTCACCCTTGCTTTATTTTAACAAGGCGTATTTCGCCAATGTCGACGTAGTGACATTACACACGTGAGGAGAATGTTCGGTTTAATTTTGATGATTTTGGGGGAGGAGCAGACAGGAAACCTAAAACAAATAACACAAGTTATGGACGGTACAGACAGCACAGGACGTTTGACAATTTTTTTTTTTTTTTTTTTTTTTTAGTGTGAGGGTAAGTGGAAAAGGTGAGGGTAAGCATGCTGACAAAGTAGAAGGACATAAAGAGGGGAAATTTAAATAAATAACAGTATACCGAGCATGCTTTGTATTGTTCATAATTTAATGTCGAAAGAGGTTATATATTTGATCAGAAGTTTTATAACGGGAGGGTCTAGAAGACATAAAAGTGACGAAAAGTTAATGGGACGCGGAATCTCTTTTGGAAGAGCCTCGTATAAGGAGTACGTATGTCTAACGCAGTCGAAAAAAATGTGATCCAGGGTACCTTCGTCAAGTCCGCATTCGCATAAGGAGCTATCCCGCACCCTAATTTTTGCCAGGAACACCGGAGTGCAAACGTGACCTAACCGTAGTCGGCAAACAGTAGAGATGGCCCATTTATTTGCAGAACGATATCGGTAGAACCATGGTTTCCGTGGGATTATGGGTTGGATATTTCCGTAATGCCGACCTTTCTGGAGCCTTGAGAGGTTCCACAGAGACTGCCAGGAGTCTCTCATATCCACTCGAGCGCGTAACATTAAATCCGATGGTAAGATGTTGTAGTAATCGTGGGAACCGATTTGAATGGCCTGCTTTGCCCAATTGTCTGCTCTTTCATTACCGACAATGCCACAGTGACCAGGAATCCAGGCAAGCGTAATTTGTAGTCCTTTTTTTTGGCAACTGTTTAGGGCTTCTTTAATTTTTAAAATAATAGGGAACTTAGTTTTCATTTTAAACTGGTTGCCTACAATAGCTTGTAGACAGCTTTTAGAGTCCGAAAAGATTAGTGCTTTAGCTATTTTGTGCGATTCTGAGAACTTGATGGCCTCCAAAATTGCGATGGATTCCCCGGTGAAAACAGATGTCTGAGCTGGACCTTTCTGAGTCAAAATAATTTGGTATTTAGGAATCCATGCAGCTGTCCCTACACAGCCATTTGAGCAGAGCTTTGAAGCATCGGTGAAAATGGGAAGCCAATCCTGCCATGCTTCTAATTTTTGATTGAACTTAGTATTGGCCGCAGGGCTGTCTTTGTAAATGCCAAAATCAAGGATAACATTGGGGGTGCTAATTACTGACTCATAGTTGGTCTCGAATAGGGGGTTTTTTACGGTGGAGTAAAGAGGGGATGAGAGGTCTTTCAATTTGGAATAAGAGCTGATGCATCTTGGAATTTCCTTACGTACCCAATATGTATTTTCAGATACTTCTTGGGAAAGAGCCTCCAATCGAGGCAGAAGAGGATGGTTGGAGGTAGAACATGCTCTAAATAGGTAACGGTCTGCTAAGTATTGTCTGCGGAAGGCGAGAGGAGGGTCAACACATTCGACCTGCATGGCGTTTTTTGGTGAGGATTTCATTGCCCCGAGGATTATCCGATGGCATTTAGCTTGTATTAGGTCCATTTTTTTTAAGGTATTTTTGTTGCAGGGTTCCAACACGACCGAGCCGTAGTCAATCTGGCTACGAATAACTGCATTGTACACGAGTTTTTGGCAGTAAGGATGAGCGCCCCACCAGACCCCGGAAAGAGCTCGGAGAACATTAATGCCCCTGTCGCATTTTCCAATTACGTATTCCATATGTGGTACGCCAGTCATTTTAGAGTCCAAGTAGACACCAAGGAATTTAACAGAGTCAGAGCAGGGGATAATGTCATGCTCGTACTGAAGCTCTATGATTGGGGGGACTCTGCTGCGCGTGAATGTTACGGTACGGCTTTTAGAAGCTGATAGGGCCAGGCCGTGTTCGTCAAGCCAGTCCTTGAGGTAACAGAGGGCCTCACTCAACTTAGAAGTGGCTTCCTCTGTAGACTGCGTGGCGGTATATAGTACCAAGTCATCTGCGTATTGGAGGATATTGCAGAAGGGGGAGATAGACTGTTCAATATCTGAGGTATAAATGTTATAGAGGAGAGGGCTGAGTACTGAGCCTTGTGGTAGGCCCTGCCATAGCGTTAGGGGGGGGTGGTAACTATTCCCAATCCGGATTTTAATGGTTCTACCCATGAACAACTTGCAGACGAAATGCACTATCCTCGCAGGAACGCTCAGCTGTAGCATTTTTGCTCTGAGCATCGGAAGTAGGACATTGTCATATGCAGCAGAGATGTCCAAGAAGCAGCCAACGAGATGTTGTTTTTTAGAGAGTGTCGCGACAGACGCGAAAATGTAATACCACAAAGCTACAATTTCCTTGCGGCAACACTGAGCAGCGCCCTCTAGGTGTAAATATGGTAAGTTAACCCTAGTTGGACGTATGGCGAGTTAGTCGCAATATGGCGCGAAGCGCGCAAGTAATCTTAAAAGTGAGATATAAAGTGATGAAGCATTCAGCTGTCCAGGCCCATCTAAAGCTAAGTATTTTATTTACTTGGTGAAAGCTCGCAATGATGGTATGGTTTGTCTATCCAATTATTACCCCTTTAATAGAGTTGGCTTGCCATGTGACTTCGCCATGGAAGCCGTAAGTAACTATTAACTATATTATTATAACAGTTTAGCTTGCTACGAATCATATCGTGGAAGCTGACCGAGAACATCTTAGGCGGGACGGACAATGTCCGTATAGGAGTGAGGCGTCTACGGGATGCCAAGAGCTCGGACAGGGGAACATGGGTTCTCCAACTTATTAGAGGGCGGCGGCTGCTGCTGCCGTGACTGGGCGAGTACGGTAGCTGCAGTCGTCAGGCGCCTCGACTTATTAGAGGGCGGCGGCTGCGGCGGCTGTGACTGGAGAGGTACAGTGGCTTCAGCCGTCAGGCGCCTCGACCTGATGTGCCGACATGCGGCAGGATACCTCGAGTCGAGCTGGATGATGGCGTCCAGGCTCTCTGACTAGGTTGATCACACCGCCCCTTAGGGGGATCACCCTGAGCTCATGTACAGGGCTTAGGGTGTCTTACACCGACCCCGTAAGATGGTTCTCTTTTGGTTGTCTATAGAGTGATTATATATAACTAAGTGTAGGGAGTAATTGTTTAGAGTATACCATATTCATAGAGCAATGTTACCCACAGATCTCGGTGTGAAACATACAGCCGCCTTAAACTAAGCGAAGCAGATGATAGCTCCTTTGGCCCTGGAGTAAAGGGACAGGGAGAGTGAGGATGAAGAATCCTACATAGGATAGTGAAGGTATGTATGTGATGCATTCTATTTCAGTCTACCAATATGTAGACAACACCATTACAGAAAAGATGTCACCACCTTTCCCCTGTTACGGTTATTATTATTTATATAACGCGTAGGCGGCTTAGGGGAGAGGTGGCGACAATGGTGGTCAATGCTGGGATTTAGCAGTGAAAGAACAAAGGCTTTATTAGAATTAAAGAATGCAAAACATACAAATCTTTACTATAGGCAATGAGGCATATTTTTACTAACAGGAAACATAGATGGCGCTATGGGTAGCGAAATCCGAGAGATTTCAAATAATTTGTTTCATCTTTTGAGGTGTTTTCTGATGATATCTGGTCGATTTTATTTTAGGCTCGTTTAAATAAAGAGGCTGGTTTTAATATTTATTAATTGAAGAGGACTTTAGTAAATAAGTCTTATTTTCATTCGCGTAGTGGCGGAATATTAACATTGTACCACATTGACCGGAGACGGAGTACCTACCAATGAGACACCAAGGAGAAATAACCATTATGGCTACCGGAAACGAAACGGTCAAAGTATGGTTTCTTATTTGTTGAAATTTATTTTCCAATCAGAATGGAGGCTCAAATTAGTAGAAGATAATTTGAAGAGAAAAATAAGAAGAAATGGAGCATTTCTTTGTGTTTGCCAATCAGGATATTTACTACGTTATTTAATTAAGTGCTATACAATCGGGTAGTACCGCGGTAGTACATTCGTCGTACCAAGTTACCAACATAACCGCAAGGATGGCCGAGACGCCATCGCTTGAGGCGCGAAAAACGAAGACAGGTGTTGCCACTCTATGAAGAAATCCACTAATCGACGGGAAAGCGGACGTTTATCGGGACTATCAAGGTGATTAAAAAAAACGGGAGAGATTATGTATTATGTCTCTAAGCGGAATCGACTTGGAATGTTATACGACAACAATTTTCCAATTAGACAACAACTTAGTGGGATACGTTATATCGGAGTACCTAGATATAAGTAGGGGATTTATTTTACTTTATGACATGTTAATTGTGTAAAGTATTTTAAGAGTTTCGGACTTATTACTAGTATAAGGAGTTGACGTATGTGAATCAGATTATCTAATAAGTATCTTATAAGAGATAGGTGCGTAGTGAATAAGGGCTTGTACCTATTCTCTATACTCACTTAGTATATTTTCGTTATACTTTAAATTTATAAAGGTAGTGTTTGAATTCGAGTGTATTACCAGTTATACAGAACTAATAAAATATCCAAAAGAATTTCTGGCGAGGGTTCGATATTCAAACACGATTATTGAACGAAAGTCGGGGGAATTAAAATCAATTGACTTTGATGGGCAACACAGACTTCTACTTTGTTTTACTTTGCCAAGCGCCGTGCTTTGCTGAAAGTTTTCCTAAATTGTAGTGAACCATTTTACAGGTATTAATGATATTATAATTTAAAGAGCATCAGCAAAGTGATAAGCGTGTTGTTATGTAGGATCGTGAAATTGTGTATTTATTTCGTTCATAGGTCTAGCGAACTTGCCGCTGACTACCACACCGGACTAGACAAATAATCTTTAACTTGATTTGACGATTAAAATTGGATTTGGCGAAACCTCTGGGTAAGTTTTCACGCATTTACTTTATGATGAAAACAGTGCTCTATTCTGTAAAACAAAAGTGCGTGATGAAATAACTTCCTTCGGCGTCCGCGTATCGGCCGTGATTCGTTGAGGTTCAAACAAGTAAAAGCATCAGTTTTAACTACGTAGTACTTAGTAGTAGCTCGATGTTTCCCTCGATATAGATATGAACAACAGGTTAACTTCCTCTCTTTACTTTATTGGAATATTTTAACTTTCTAGAAGTTGATAGATGGAGACAACCGTAAAATAAGGTCGACCCTATCTGTAGGGCAATACGGTTCACATTAGTGCGATTCAGAATCGTAGAATCGAAGTAAAGTATTTTATCCTGTTTTCTGGACTTTTCTAGAACGCCATCGCGAGTTCTATAAATAGGTATATCTCATTTTTTATTACGCTATCTTATGAGAACAAATGAAGTATAGTACTTCCTTTGAGATCGGTCTACGTCTAAAGTGCATCGATAATGGTAGTCAAGTTTTATTTATTTTTCGAATGAACACTTATAGAGAAAGAAATTTGTTCTGATCTGTCATGCCTTCTATATGTATAAACAAAAATAAATGATAATTAAACGTATAAAGAGGAGTAAATATTTAGTTCATGTGATTAATTTTTACTTAAATTCCATAATTAAATTTGAAAGCCTTGTTATATTAAGGTACCAAGGCAATCTGTTGTGTGTTTATGCAAGTTAATTAATATCTTCCTTACAGATTTATTATGGTGATATTATGTGTTCTTGTATTTATAAAATAAGTTTTTGTTCTTCTGATATACTGAAGATAGGCCAACAGTATATCAAATGTCTATGCGCTGAAGTGTTCCACTAAATAAATAAAACAAACAAGTGAAATAAAAATAAAATGATTATAAATTTTCATTAGGCTGAGTGTGGGCTTGAGTTAGTGACACTAGTACATCAGCAGATGTTGTATGGTGGTAGCAGTGTATAAACATCAATGGCACCTTCTGACTTTGACTAAACTTAGCCTGGGCCCAGTGTTAGTGTAACTTTTACATGACAGTGTGTATGTTATGTTGTCATCTACCCATTTATTTCTTTTCATTGTAATTAAACAAATCTAACATAATAAATAAAATAAACAAATAACTAAATTGTTTAGGTCAACTGTGATTAATTAAATTAAATTGGCTTTGACCTTTACTTTCTTTGGTTTCAAATTTGAGAGTATTTTAGAGATCTTTATTTAGTTGGATTTAGATTTCAATATTTTGAGATTATTAAAATAGAGAATAATTTTAATTAATAGATTAATATAAAACAAAGATACTGCAAGGCAGTACTAAATAAATTTGAGTGTTTCATAAACTGATTCCTATGCAGATTAGTGATGAGTTTGGGTTTAATAGGTTTGTTTCTATACATTACAGGCCGAAGAAAGACAAAGGTTACATCATAATGGACGACATTCTTTTGAAAAGGCTTAGGCTCATTAGTGATAAACTCACCACAGACCTAGGAACAGTTCCTGGTACTGTTAATTCTGAAAATTTAGAGCAGGCTCAAATAACTTATAGTAAATTAGAAGCAACTCTGAAACGGCTTAGCAGCGACCTGCTGGAGTACTTTCGCTTAGCTTCGACTCCTGCGTCTGATGAAATTTGCTCGGTTAGTGAACTGCAACTTCAAGCGGAGGAGGCTTTTGCTGAACTGAAAGTGAAGATTGAGCAGAAAACTTCAATAAAGAAAGGTCCAGAGAAGCCCTCAGAGGCGGGTCCCTCGTGTCGACTCCCAAAACTTCAGCTGCCAGTGTATAACGGGGATGTGCTAGCTTGGTGTGAATTTTGGGACTCTTTCAAGAGCAACATCGATTCAAGAAACCTGCCTGAAGTTGACAAGCTCTCTTACCTTAAATCTTCTGTGGCAGGAGAAGCCAAGAAGGCCATAGATGGACTGTCAACTACCAATGCTAACTATGGGTTAGCTATTTCAATCTTAAAGGAGCGGTTTGGCAAGACTTCTCATCTCATCGATGCTCACTATGCAACGTTGTATAGGATCAAAACAGCAAGAAGCACAGCAGAGGACTGTAGAAGAACTTTCAACGAAATCGAACGGAATCTCAAGATCTTAGAGACATTGGGTGAAAATATAAATCACAACCATCTTCGTTTCATGTTACTTGAAAAATTCCCTTCTGATTTAGTCTATGAAATGAAGCTGAAGGTTAGCAATGATTCTATACAAGAACTGAGGTGCCAATTAGATAGAATTATTACCGCTAAAGAAGATGCAGAAAGGATATCAGGAAGAAAACGTTCCCATGATGCGGAAGACACCACAGTTGGGACGTTACACATAAATGAGAAACGTGCAAAATATGCAAATCAATCTAGACCACAGCAAAGTCACCTTAAGAAACAAAATCCTCAAGGATCCGTTCATAGAGGAATGATACAGAAGAATAAGTATGGGTTTAATAAACCTAATAAATGGATCAGACCGGAACAAACTCCAACTGCGAATAAGGATCAGACAAGGTGTCAGCGAATCCCTCCAGGAGCTAAGAAAGGATTGATGTGCGTGTTTTGCAGTGGCAATCACTACAACGATCAGTGCAAGGCTGTTCCTACTCTGAAGGAAAGGAAGGGATGCCTAAGAAAGCGATGCTTCATTTGTTTTGGGAAGGACCACTTTGCAAAGGATTGTAAGAACAAGAAAAAATGTGCCCGCTGTCATGGAGAGGCACCGCATAATAGAGCATTATGCCCCTTAAATTTTCAGAAGGAAGCGGCAGTGAAGAATCAGCCCTGACGGTCTTAGAAAGGGGAATCACTACTCTTCAAACAGCAACAGTTCGCGCTAGCCCCCTGGATGATAAAAATAAAATATATAAATACAGACTTTTGCTAGATCCAGGTTCACAGCGCTCCTATGTCACATTTCAAATTGCAAAGGAATTGAAGCTTCCTGTTGAAGAAGAAACCCATTTAACAATATTTACATTTGGTGAAGATCCTCCTAAGGAAATACGTAGCCCAGTAGTCACTTTACGGCTGCTGTCTAATACAAACGAGAAGATAGTTTTACAGGCTAACTGTGTAGAACGTATTTCAAGAGGTTACATACCCAATGTCAAGTTGAAGAACTTACCAAGGTCATATGTACTAGCGGATGACGGTTCGTTGAGTGGACAAGTGCAGATTCTGGTTGGAAACGAGTACTATTTCAACATAATTTATGACGAGAAGATACAAGTAGACAGTAACTTGTTTCTGGTCGACTCTGCCCTTGGATGGATAATCAGCGGCAGAACAGAGCCGCAGCTTAGCGACGAACCGTACGTAGTGACTTACACTCAGACTTGTATTGAAACGAAGCTTCATCAACCAGATCCACCTCTTTGTGATGGAGACATAAAGAGTCTTTGGGAACTAGAATGTATCGGAATTAGTGATTCACCTAAAGCGACTAGAGAAGATGAAGCGATCAAGAATTTTAATGACACCACTTTAAAATTGAATAATCGTTACACAGTGAGCTGGCCTTGGATAACTTATCCACCTGATTTACCCAATAATTTTGGAATGTCTTTTGGACGTTTATCAAGCTTATTGAAGCGTATGGATCAAGATACGTTGTTAGCATACAGCGATACGTTTAAACAACAATTAGAGAAGGGTATAATAGAAGTTGTACCTGCTCACACGTCATCGAGTAACGTCGTTCACTATCTACCGTTCCATGGTGTACGTCAGCGAGGGAAACCTATGAGGATTGTTTATGATGCTAGCTCTAAGAGTAGCAAGGACACCAAGAGTCTAAACGAATGTTTGTACAGAGGACCACTCATGCTAGAAGACCTCACCGGGTTACTCATAAAATTTAGAACTCACCAGATAGGTTTAACCTCAGACATAGAAAAGGCGTTTTTACAGATGGCGTTACACGAGAAGGATCGTGATGTAACCAGGTTCTTGTGGCTCAAAGATACCTCTAAACCAGTATCTCAAGACAACTTGTTATACCTTAGGTTTTGTAGAGTTCCATTCGGCGTCATCTCTTCACCGTTTTTGCTTAATGCGACCATCAAGCATCACCTATCTAATGCAGAAGACCCGCAAGTCAGACAGAAAGCGAATGATATATATGTGGATAACTTCGTTTCGGGTTCTAATACTACGGATGAAGCGATGGAGCTCTACAGAAATCTGAAAGGATCTTTTCAAGATATTTCAATGACACTTAGGGATTGGAGTTCAAATTCTCAGGAATTCATGAAGAAAGTTCCTGATAAATGTAATGAAGACAAAGTGAAGGTACTTGGTTTGGAATGGGACATCAAAAGGGATACTCTTCAGTTGAAACCTAATTTACAAGAGGTAGCTGTCACAAAAAGAGGAATATTGAAGACGATAGCATCAATCTATGATCCGTGTGGTTATGCTATACCCTATACCCTATCAGCTAAACTTTTTCTACAAAGACTTTGGAAGGCTGGAGTGTCATGGGACTCGCTATTGTCGAGCGAACTAACAGAAGAATGGAACATCATACGACAGAACTTAGAAGCCATTAGAGAGGTATCGGTGGACAGATGCTACATGAAGACATCAGCCAGACAAGGCTACCAACTACATTGTTTCACGGACGCATCTCTACAGGCTTATGCAACATCAGTATTTTTAGTTTGTGGATCGGAAAAAAGCTTCATCATTGGTAAATCCCGTCTTATACCAATTAAAGATCAGGAGAATCTCAAGATACCTCGTCTTGAACTTTTGGGAGTACTGATTGGCAGTAGATTGATTAAGTTCGTTCTTAAGTTTCTACAGCAGAAGATAGTAAAGCAAGTATTGTGGACTGACAGCCAGATTGTTTTAGAATGGTGCAAATCTGACAAGCTATTGCCACCCTTCGTTGCAAGGCGTGTAGAAGAGATTAGAACGAATAAAGATCTGGAGATCAGATACCTTCCTACAGACTTAAATCCAGCAGACGTAGGCACCAGACCCACCTGTTCGAGAGAGCACAAAGAGAAATGGCTCAATGGTCCACAATTTATAATTGAAGACCCGAAGACGTGGCCAACTACATCTGGCAGGGGACCAAACACTTCTCTCTTGATTGGGGAGAGTCTTGGGGACCAAGAGGAGGAAGATCTGATGGAAGTGGATGAGCCAGTTATTCCTAATCTTAGTCCGTTGGAAACGGAGGATGTCACAACTGCAAAAAAGGAAACGAGTCAAGAGAATGATCAGACACCGGACGATAAGTTACTAAAATTGAAAGAAATTCAAGCTGAGTACTTTCCTCTAGAGGTAGAGGGAAAAATGACTAGTCTAAGTTTGAATTTAGGCGTATTTAAAGATATAGATGAGTTACTAAGGTCTAAAGGTCGTATGAAGCACGCAAACTGGTCATTTGATAAGCGTTACCCTATACTTATACCGAAAAATTCAGATTTCACCAACGAAATTATAATGAAGACGCATCAAGAAAATAAGCATGTTGGCGTAAGTCACACGCTAGACAAGATAAGGGAAACGTACTGGATTCCACAAGGAAGAAGTCAGGTTCAAAAGATTTTGAAGAAATGCCCTGAATGTATGAAACATGACGGAGGGCCATACAAACTACCAGAAACTCCTGCATTACCGAAAGAGAGGGTCAATTATAGTTCTCCATTCACATACGTTGGTACCGACTACCTGGGACCGCTTCTAGTTAACAATGGGAATGGCAGTTGTAAAAGATGGATTAGCCTGTATACATGCTTAGCTGTAAGAGCCATTCATCTGGAAGTGGTAAAGGACCTAACAGCGGAAGAAGGTTTAATGGCCTTACGTAGAATGGTTTCGGCAAGAGGAGTGCCTACCTTGATTACGTCCGACAACGCGGCTCACTTTAAGTTACTCTCGCAGATTCTTCAGGACCCATACTGCTTAGATAAAGATATAAAGTGGAAGTTTATACCGCAATTAGCTCCATGGCATGGCGGTTTTTACGAGAGATTGGTCGGTTTGGTTAAGAACTGTATGAAGAAAACTCTACAAAAGCACTTATTGAATGACAGCCAACTGGTTACGGTAATTAAAGAAATAGAGGCGGTTCTTAACACAAGACCCTTAACGTACGTAGATTCAGAGCCTGATCATGTATTAAAACCGTCAGACTTTCTTACCGTAGGAAAATGTATCATTATGGAGACGTCAGATGAAGATCCTGGTACGTCACAAGGGACGGTGACCAAAGACAATTTAATTAGAGGTTGGAAGAAAGCACTAGTAATTCTACGAGAATTTAAAGAGATGTTTGAGAACCGGTATCTCCTAAATTTGAGGGAAAGATATTCCCACCATCCTAAAGAACCTAGAATAAAATCAAAGTTAGCACCGAAGATAGGTCAAATCGTGCAGATTAAAGGTGACACGAAGAACAGGACCAAATGGAGAGTGGGGAAAATTGTATCGTTAAAGGAAGGTGCCGATGGATTATGTAGGGTTGCCACGGTACTAGTGGGAGATGCCGAGTACACAAGATCCATCGCCCACCTCTATCCCTTAGAAATTGAAGATGGAGAAGAGCAGACATCACGATCTGAAGAGAGCGTAGAACCTCGGCAGCCCCCTTATCTTCTATGTCCAGCCCTCAACGACGCTACCGGTGTATCTTCTGGGCAAAGATGCGCCCAAATAGAAGATAAGCCAAAAAAGGAAACGCACCCTTACTCGCCAGTAGAGGAAAGGTGTTTCTCTCACCGAGTCGAGGAACCTATGTCTATGTCTAGTGAGTTAAATGAGCCTGAGCCTAAATCTATATCCGACTCTGAACCACTCGCGGTCGTTGACGTCGCGGAAGCTGCGCCAGAGGAAGAAGACGACGAGTCGAGACCTAAGAGGGTCGCAGCTCTACGGGCCCTTGAGAAGATCAAGGAGTGGACCAGCGATCTAGTCGCCATGCTTCTGCCTGTGGTGGGGAGTGTCGCGACAGACGCGAAAATGTAATACCACAAAGCTACAATTTCCTTGCGGCAACACTGAGCAGCGCCCTCTAGGTGTAAATATGGTAAGTTAACCCTAGTTGGACGTATGGCGAGTTAGTCGCAATATGGCGCGAAGCGCGCAAGTAATCTTAAAAGTGAGATATAAAGTGATGAAGCATTCAGCTGTCCAGGCCCATCTAAAGCTAAGTATTTTATTTACTTGGTGAAAGCTCGCAATGATGGTATGGTTTGTCTATCCAATTATTACCCCTTTAATAGAGTTGGCTTGCCATGTGACTTCGCCATGGAAGCCGTAAGTAACTATTAACTATATTATTATAACAGTTTAGCTTGCTACGAATCATATCGTGGAAGCTGACCGAGAACATCTTAGGCGGGACGGACAATGTCCGTATAGGAGTGAGGCGTCTACGGGATGCCAAGAGCTCGGACAGGGGAACATGGGTTCTCCAACTTATTAGAGGGCGGCGGCTGCTGCTGCCGTGACTGGGCGAGTACGGTAGCTGCAGTCGTCAGGCGCCTCGACTTATTAGAGGGCGGCGGCTGCGGCGGCTGTGACTGGAGAGGTACAGTGGCTTCAGCCGTCAGGCGCCTCGACCTGATGTGCCGACATGCGGCAGGATACCTCGAGTCGAGCTGGATGATGGCGTCCAGGCTCTCTGACTAGGTTGATCACACCGCCCCTTAGGGGGATCACCCTGAGCTCATGTACAGGGCTTAGGGTGTCTTACACCGACCCCGTAAGATGGTTCTCTTTTGGTTGTCTATAGAGTGATTATATATAACTAAGTGTAGGGAGTAATTGTTTAGAGTATACCATATTCATAGAGCAATGTTACCCACAGATCTCGGTGTGAAACATACAGCCGCCTTAAACTAAGCGAAGCAGATGATAGCTCCTTTGGCCCTGGAGTAAAGGGACAGGGAGAGTGAGGATGAAGAATCCTACATAGGATAGTGAAGGTATGTATGTGATGCATTCTATTTCAGTCTACCAATATGTAGACAACACCATTACAGAAAAGATGTCACCACCTTTCCCCTGTTACGGTTATTATTATTTATATAACGCGTAGGCGGCTTAGGGGAGAGGTGGCGACAGAGAGAGCTAGCCTAATGTCCGTAGTCAGTATGTTCAGGTTGTCCATTGTGCTTTTACCCTTGCGAAAACCGAATTGGGAGTTAGCGAGCAAATTTTTGTTCTCAGCAAACCATTCCAATCTATTCTTGATTAAGTGCTCTAGTATTTTACCCATTGTTGCCGAAAGGGCAATTGGACGGTAGGAGTCTGCTTCTTGGGGGTTTTTACCTGGTTTGAGAATTGGAATTATAATTTGAGTCTTCCACTCCTCAGGGATTTCGCCAGAAATAAAAACCTGGTTGAGCAAATTTAAAATGTGTTCTTTTGAAAAACGGCTGAGTTTTCGTATGAAGATGTACGGGATACCATCCTCGCCAGGTGAGCTATTGCGGAGTCCGTCAAGAACTAATTCTAATTCAGCGAATGTGAATGGATTGTCAAGAGGGTCGAGGTTGGTAGAGGGAGGGGATAGGTTTAGGCAGGATTCTTCAGGAACTGATGGGGGCGCCAGCTTATTTGCGAAGTCTGTCACCCAGGTTAGGTGATTTAAGGGACTTGAACAGTCAGATTCGAAAGATCCTCTAAACTTTTTAATATTTTTCCAGACTAGCGATGGAGGAGTTCTAGGGTTGAGGCTTTCACAAAATCCCTTCCAGCCCTTCTTTTTCGTTTTGCTCAGGAAACGCTTAGTTCGGGCGGAGATTTTTTTAAAAGAGATAAAATCTTCAGCTGTAACCTTTCATTTCGTTAGTCGAGTCGAGGCGTCAAGGCCTACAACAAAAAGCGGTGAATGTAGAAATGAAATGAATCCAGTTCCAGCTATCGCGATAAATCTACACTATCGGCCGCGGCGGACATCAGTTCCGCGAGTCTAGTTGATAACGTAGTACACGCTATACTTATTTTATTTTCGAAAGTGTTAGAAATTATTTGAACATCATGTCTTCGGTTGTTGAAGATATTTGTGAATTATTGGACAGCTACAATGGGAGAGACAAGGTAAGGAACGCGGAAGTTGGCCTTGATATTTGCGAACAAGTTTCAGTCAACAACTTGATCAGTAATAATTTCGCGAAAATGTCGATCTTTAAATTGTTCGGAGGTCTCAAAGTTTTAATTATTAACATGTTTGTTTAGTATAATATAATTATGTCTAAGAGAGCGCTCTGCTTAATATATTTCATCAAACTTGATCTGTACATACCCTGATAACAAAATATAACCTAAATTATTGTCGGAAAACAAATAAATAATGAGTCTTGCATAGTCACACAAGTGCACTTATGTGTTGTAAAATTTAGGGGATTAAAAACATTTTGCTTTGCTCTCTTCTAAATGCATTATTGCTTAATTGTCATAAATTATGATAAAAGCTTAAAAGATTAAAGAAAGCCTGAATAAAAGGGAATTAATATGGTCTGAAATGACAAACAAAAGTAGTTACTTACAAATGCAAACTTCTAGAAGTTTAAAACTTGACGATACCAATTTTATCCTTTACTTTTAAAATCTTTGCAGGTGGTCCGTCTAGCCTGCTACACATTAAAGCTATATGGCTGCATCAAAGATGAGAAGTCGTGGCAGACGGCTGGCTCACGTCTTTCCGGGGCTCGGCTGATACTGAGGCTGTTCGATGACATACCAATGATCCGACACACATATTTCTACGGCTTGGGAAGACATGTAAGTCCGTTACAGATCCTACATATTTATATCCCTTAATATTTGTGAACAAGTTTCACTCAATCGGAGCTTTCGTAATTCAATGTTCAAAGGTATTTTTTGGTGCCATTCTGCTTCCACTAATAATAATTTATTTGAGGGTGAGAGGGATGGAATGATACAAACTCGAACACACTCTAAACAGTCTGGTATATCTCACTTTCATCTCCATAAGCAATTACTAGCTGTCTTTACTGTGCTATAATGATAAGGTGTAAAAGCAAAATCGATTATTTTACTTTACTCTAACGCTCATCGCTACAGGAATCAACAAGAATGGCAGCGGCACTGGGCGTCCTAGCCAACATGGTGGACCAAGCATTCCTCCCTGTTGAGAAGGCATGCTGGCTGCACGAGGTTGGGGTTCTCAAGCTGACTCCCAAGACTGCTGAAATCTTGGACACAGTCAGTACGTCTCTGTGGGCTGCCAGCCTCTACATATCCTTGCTACAGTGAGTATTATGGTATTCTATGATGGATTATACAGTCGGCAACTATATTGTGACAACACAACCAAATCTCTGAAATATGTGAGATGTCTTTGTGCTTTAAAACTTAATTCTACGTCAAACTAAAGCTAAGCAACTAGTGATGTGATGAATGGAAATTTCATACGAAATCAATTTTGAGGTAGACAAAAAATTCCTTTCCGTGTTTGAAATTAAGAACTATATGCAGTAGGGCTAAACAAAATAAGCAATAACTAATTCCTTATTGTTTAAAAATGTGTATTTTCCATGGTTAATTACTTATGTAATTATTCTGGTGCCAAACGCAATTAAACACTAATTAATTGCTTATTACTATCAAATGAATCAAGAAATTTTTTATTTCTTGATTTTTATGTTTTACTTTTACGGTTTTACCGTTAGAAATTTAATTTCTAAATGTCTGTGAAAATCAGAACACATAGAAAAATCCGAAAAGTAAAGCTATGGCCGGGAATCGAACCCGGATCCTCGTCATTCCGTGACGCGTGCTATACCACTACACCACCCATAGCAGGTGGGTAGTCTCCGAATTTTTCTACCTGTTACCGACCGTCACGTGACCTTTGTTACTATGCGATTTTTTTTTGTCGCTAAGCGTCATCTGTTTGAATGATGTGTGTGTGTAATTGTGTCGTACAGACACATCATTCAAACAGATGACGCTTAGCGACAAAAAAAAATCGCATAGTAACAAAGGTCACGTGACGGTCGGTAACAGGTAGAAAAATTCGGAGACTACCCACCTGCTATGGGTGGTGTAGTGGTATAGCACGCGTCACGGAATGACGAGGATCCGGGTTCGATTCCCAGCCATAGCTTTACTTTTCGGATTTTTCTATGTGTTCTGATTTTCACAGACATTTAGAAATTTAATTGCTTATTATTTCAAAAACAATTAATTAATTATGATTGCTTATTAGTAACGTAATTTCTGTAAGACCTCTATCGCAATTAATTAAATCAGGTTTATTTTATTGTTATTGTATGTCTGTTTCTTGATCACTTGATAATAGGCATTAACAACAAATTAAGATGTATATAACCCTAGTTAAGTAAGACATCAGGCAATCATAATGTTGTTTGTTCATAATGATAAGTAAAAAACCAGTTATCAAAATGATTATGCAAAAATTTGATTTGCCGTTGCATTCAACTACGCGAAGTGTCGCTCTTTGCCCGTTTACTTGCATTTAAGTTTATCTTGAATACACCTACAAGTTTTAAAATTAGATTTTTTTGTATGGATTTAAGTTTATTATGAACTGAAACTAAACACTGCTCCATCGTGCGAGCTCTGCGTTTGGTTTGGATGTGAATATCTGTAAAATATCACTTCATTAAAGTATTATATAATAAGTTTTCCCAGAGATGCGATAAATAGATCGATTTTTCGCCCCCAAATAGCGTAAGAACTACATTTTATCCCTGCAAGGAAGAAAATAAAAAAATAAAAAACCGGTCAAGTGCGAGTCGGACTCGCGCACCGAGGGTTCCGTATCATTATCTATAAATATCTTTAAACCAGTGTAAGCAGAGCCCTGCTCCAAAGCAAAATGTACGCAGTGTGGGGTTACTTTATATTGGTCACTGCTATATACAGACATACATATACATTTACGGTTTTCGCAATTATTCTTTAATCTGTGCTATAAGACCTACCTTCATACCAAATTTCAAGATTCTGCGTTCACGGGAAGTACCTTGTAGGTTTTGATTCCCTTGAGAGTTGAAAATTTGCGGAAATTTGCGGCATAAACGGCTGTATCTTTTGATTGCGTTGGCTTAGAAGTTTGATTTTTTCACAGCTTCAAGGCACAGTAGACCTGAGTAATTGATATAAATTTCAGCTTCATACCTCCACGCGTTCCTGAGAAAAAGGGTCTTGACAGACGGACGGACGGACAGACGGACAACAAAGTGATCCTATAAGGGTTCCGTTTTTTCCTTTTGAGGTACGGAACCCTAATGACTTGATTCAAACTTCATCGTTAAATTGGAGTCGTAAAAATTCTACACAAAAAAATAGACTTGAATCATGTATGTACGTATAGTATAATCCAGATTGTTGATTAAAGAGTTAATCCGTAACAATAAACTGTAACAAAACAAGTGTGCTGGAGTGAATATGCGTTCGTCCCTCGGGTCAAACTCCATTATCCTTCCACAGTCATTATCATTACCACAACGGTAGGACGAGTCGCGACATACCTTACGGGGTAGACAGAGCCTAAGGTAACAAAACCTAAAAGCCACGTTTAGCATGATTGTGGGCGTATAGGTGGAAAGGGGAATCAACATAGTGATGGGTTGTCAGCCGCATCGCCTATAACATGATTCCTAATATTTTTGCTAACTCGATTTTCCTTCGATGGACTTTTACCATCTGCGCGGGAAGAGAAGCAACTGGAACATTCAATGTTTTATCTTTACTCCCAGACCAGCATCAACAACTCGTCATCAAACAACTTTGATCAAACTAGACGCGGTATATTTTAGTCCACGTTAAAGGCTTGATGTGTTAAAGACGAGTCAAGGTCGTTTCGAACCACTTCCTCATAACAAACACTTGTTCCAGAACAATCCGTTCCATCCGCCAGCTGTGGTGGAGCCGGGACTGTCTCCAGCACTCCTCAGAAGGCGGCGGCGCCGAAGCCAGGCGCAACCTCGACGTCAGACTGTCTCTAACTGCCGTGACCGCTGGTAAACTCCTCCTGGACATCACCCACGCAGTCAGCTGTCTCCCCCCCGGCTGGTTATGGGGGGAGAAGATAGGGCCAACTAAAGTGGCAGCCATAGCGACCACGTCCTCGGTCATAGGGATAGCGATGTACTTCGCGAAGAAGCGGCTTTTAAAGTAGGTATTTGGTAGGTTTCTAGTTCTAGCAGTCACGAGATATTTGTTTTGGTAAACTTGTAAGAGACAAGTTAGAGAGAAGAGAGATTGCTTAACAATACTGAATAGTAAAACAGAGAAATTCTAAAAGTAAAGGTATGGCCGGGAATCGAAGTAGGTTCTTCATAAATCTGTGATGCGTGTTTTATCCAACACCACCCATAGCCGGCAGGCGGTCGAAATTCTTCTATGTATTATAACAACCCTTATTAAAATAGCCAAGCAAATTTTTTCGACAAGCGCCAGTTATTTAAAAAAAAATCTAAAGCTTACCACTAACTTGTTGAGGTTCAAACGCAGAGTTTTTGCTGGCTGATTTTGTAATGACATGTTATTGATACTTACTTCACTTATTACTTGACACCTGTATTGAATGTTTTTCGTTTATTATAAAAATCCCTATTCACTGGTATTTTGTTATTGTTCATACTGCAATCTATCGCTGGTCCATTGCGTCTACTCTGCCCTCATCCCCAACAATGGTTATGGGCCCAGGATAGGATTGAATAAAATTGTGGAATGGAACTGAATTGACAGCGAAAATTTTCTTTGTGAGAAAATTTAACTAAAGTAAGTAAAATGAGCACTGTGCGTATTGATCCCTTGTCTAAAGAAAATTACGAGAGTTGGAAATTACAAGCGGAAGCCATTCTCATTAAAAATGACTTGTGGATGTATACTAATGGGCAGATACCTAAACCTGATGAGACTGCGACGGGTGATTTAGACAAATGGGAGACACAAGATGCAAAAGCAAAGGCTGATTTAATTCTTTGTATCAGTTCAACGGAACTTCGTCATATCAGAGATTGTAAGACTTCACGAGAAATATGGTTACGACTAGAGTCAGTTTATGCTTCTCGTGGGCCAGCTAGGAAGGCCATGTTGCTAAAACGTTTACTGACGCACAAAATTGGCGATTCTGGAGATATTCGCGAAGATATTGGTGCATTCTTTGATGCGGTGGACAAACTAGAGTCCATGGATATAAAGATTCACGATGACCTTTTGTCGATAATGTTATTATATACTTTACCAGCAAGTTTCTCAAATTTTCGATGTGCTATTGAATGCCGTGACGATTTACCAAAACCTGAGATCCTTAAAGTGAAAATTTTGGAAGAATTCGAATCGAGAAATGCGAATAATACTGAAAGTGATATACTATATGTACGGGAAAGAAACAAAACCTTGAACAAGTGGCGTACAGATGTCAACTTTAAAGGAACATCAGGACAATCACAACCTAATCGTTTTTCGCGTAAGGAGGACAATTATGCTAATGAAAGGAGAGTATTGACCTGTTATCGGTGCAACCGTCTTGGTCATAAGGCTTCAGAATGTCGGGAAGATTATCCGAAGTCAAAACAACACTGTAATAATGTAGATGAGGGATTAATGTCTTTAAATGTTTCAGGTATAGAGGAATGTAACATTGTTGACAATTTGAAACAACAATGGGTGCTTGATTCCGGGTGCACGTCCCACTTATGCAACGATGTCAATTTATTCAGTGGTACACTTGAGGAGTATAAGGGTAAACTGAGATTAGCTACCAACATGAGCGCCGAGGTCCAAGGTAGGGGATTAGTCACACTATCGGTATTAAACGGTAACTCGGCACAGTCTGTTGAGTTTAAAGATACCCTTTACGTACCGGACTTAAGGACTAACTTAATTTCGGTGGCAAAGATTACAGATAATGGCTATGATGTGAACTTCACGCATGATATGGCCGAACTAGTTGATAAAAATGGTAAAATTAGGCTAACCGCACACCGTAGAGGCAACCTATATTGTTTTTCCGAATGCGATTCTGTAAATGCAGCAACAGATTGTAAGACAGATCTGAAACTGTGGCATGAACGCCTGGGGCATCTTAATGCCAAAGATGTAATTAAATTATTACGAAAAATAGGTCAAAACGTGAACTCAAGTGAGATCAATATTAGCACTTTACGTGATTGCGATATTTGTGCTAGAGGAAAAATTACCATGTCACCATTTACTGAGTCAAATGGTCCATGTAATGAAAGGTTACGTATTGTGTATTCGGACATAGTGGGTCCGATGAGATGCGAGTCAAAATCCGGTGCTAAATATTTTATAACTTTTATTGACGACAGTACTCGTTGGTGTGAAGTTTATTTCCTTAAAACCAAAGACAAAGCCTTAGAAGCATTCAAACTCTACAAAAGTTACGTTGAGAAATATACCGGGTCCAAAATAAAATACTTTCAATCAGATAATGGCGGAGAGTATGTCAATGTAGAGTTCGATGATTATTTAGGCAAAGAGGGAATTCAGAGACGACTGACCGTACCTCGTACTCCTCAACAAAATGGAATTGCGGAGAAAATGAACCGTACCTTGGTTGAGATGGCCAGGTGTATGCTTCTTAATAGTGACTTGTGTATTAATTTTTGGGCGGAAGCTATTGATACGGCATGTTATGTTAGGAACCGCTGCCCAACTTCTGCCTTGAACGGTGATATTCCGTATGAAAAATGGTGTCAAAAACGGGTGAATATCTATTATCTGCGTAAATTTGGAGAAAAAGTCTATGTTCTGGATAAAAATCCAAATATGGATAAATTTGATGCTCGTGGAATAGCAGGAATATTTGTAGGATATCCAAAGACGACCAAAGGATTACGAGTGTGGATACCTGAAAAAAGAAAATTTATTGTATCTAGAGACATAAAATTCACTGAAATGTTATCCGCAGTTTCAGCGACAAAGTCCCTCGATGAAGCAAAGGACTTCATAGAGATGATTTCTTCCAGAAATAATGCACAAACTAGTGTCGATAAAATAAATGTCAGTCAAGATCAAGCGTCCGTGGAAATAGACTTCACTAAAGGAAATAACGGACGAGATAATATTGAGGAAAATGACAATATTCTGGAATTGCCAGCTGTTTCAGAAAATGAAGAAGGAAGACATGATCTCGAAGGAAGTCCAGATCTGGGACCAGAGAATATAGAAGGAAGACACGATTTTGATCTGAGTTCAAATCAAGAACATGAGGTTGTGTTGAAGAGAGGGCCCGGTAGGCCAAAAGTGATCCGTACAGGTCACCCAGGGCGACCGAAGAAGGTCTACAGCTACGTTGAAGTTGAAGAAGGAAGTAGCCAGCCTGAAGTAGAAGAAGTAGAAGAGTATAGAGATTGCATGGAATATGCAGGCACAGCTTCAGAAGTAACTTTGGACGATGCTTTACGTAGCTCGGAACGTTTGGAATGGGAGGCCGCAATTTTGTCCGAGATAAGAAGCCTAGTGCAGAAGGGCACATGGACTATTGCCAAAACACCACCAAACTCAAATGTCATTGGCTGTAGGTACGTACTGACCACCAAAACGAACGTAGACAAAACAACTAAGAAAAAGGCTAGGCTAGTAGCACAAGGATTTAGTCAGCGTTTCGGAATAGATTATGAAAAGACTTTTGCGCCCGTTGCCAGATTAGAAACGGTCCGATTAATGATGGCAGTTGCTGTAGAGATGGACTTAGAGATACACCAGGTAGACATTAATACTGCATACTTAAATGGCAACCTGGATGAAGAAATTTACATGCGTATTCCACGGTTACTAAAGGAGTGTTTGATGAAACTAGCACATAACAATGATGAAGATCCCTTGTTAGTTAAAAGCGCAAAGGAAATGCTTGAGAGCCTGGAAGCTGGAGGTGATACTTGTCTACTAAAGAAATCCTTGTATGGATTGAAACAGGCAGGAAGACAGTGGAACATACGGTTTGACAAGAAACTAAAAGACATGGGATTAGAACCATCTCTTAATGAGCCATGTCTTTATATGAGACATCAAGATGGAAAGCATTTATATGTAATAATATTCGTGGATGATGTCTTGATTGCATCAGAGTGTGAAGATCGGATATGCCGATTTAAGAATGAATTGAAAAAAGAGTTTGATCTCAAAGACTATGGAAGGGTTAAATACTTTTTGGGAATTGACGTACGAAAAAATGAAAATGGCATTACGTTGTCACAAGAAGGGTATGTCAAAACAATCTTGGAGAAATTTGGGTTGTTTAATTGTAATTCTTGCAAAACTCCGAGTGAATTGTGTGAAATATTTTCGAACGAAACCAAAAAGGACGAAATCGATGAAAGATGGCCATACCGCGAACTAATTGGGTCGCTTATGTATTTGTCTGTAGCGACAAGACCTGACATTACGAATACGGTTGTAAAACTTGCTCAGTTTGTAAGTAACCCCAATTCGAGTCACTGGAAGGCAGCAAAAAGGGTCTTACGCTATCTGAAGGGGACGGCAAGCTATGGCCTGGTTTATAGAAAAACTGGTAAGCCTATTCAAGCATACTGTGATGCAAATTGGGGTAATTGTCCAATAGATCGGAAGTCTTATTCTGGCTATTCATTTATTCTAGGAGGAGCTAGTGTTTCTTGGTCTTCTAGAAAACAGAAGACGGTAGCGACCTCTAGTTGTGAAGCGGAGTACGTCAGTCTTGCGGAAGCATTCAAAGAAAGTCTATACCTCCAAAGTCTGCTAACAGAAATGAATTTACCAGGGTATGCCACTATTTCTATTAATACCGATAGTCGATCTGCAATGTTCCTTGCGCAGGACCCCGTCTTTCATGGTAGAAGCAAACATATTGATATAAAGTATCATTTCATTAGGGGTGTTTTAAAAGACAACAAAAATATAACGTTGGGACATGTACCTACGGAATCTATGGTGGCAGATGTATTAACAAAAGCGCTGTCTAGCATAAAACATTACAGATGTATGGATGGTTTAGGTCTTAAATCTTGCTAATCCATAATTTTATTTTTTCTTAACTTACCTGCAAACTTTTGTTTTGGTTACTTGCATTATTTGTGTTCTTAAAAGAAGATACTAGCATACTATTATTTATTCGTTTGTGTTGTTCTGATTAGCTTACGACAAGCAATAAACTTTGCATTTGAGAGAGGTGTGTTGAGGTTCAAACGCAGAGTTTTTGCTGGCTGATTTTGTAATGACATGTTATTGATACTTACTTCACTTATTACTTGACACCTGTATTGAATGTTTTTCGTTTATTATAAAAATCCCTATTCACTGGTATTTTGTTATTGTTCATACTGCAATCTATCGCTGGTCCATTGCGTCTACTCTGCCCTCATCCCCAACATAACTTTTTTACCAATGAAGTTTAGATACCTAGTATGTATAAAATATAACTATTTTTTTTCGAAAATTTAAGTGAATGTTAAACATGTTTTAATTTGATTAGGGCTTTAAAAGTATTTTAACATAAAATAAATGTAAGTATTACAAAATAATGCTTAATCAATTCTTCTTTGATGATTGTCAATTATAAAAACAAGCTTACCGAAACCTATGGTGACGACCAGACTAAGGACTTTATTTTGATACAACCAGGGAAAATGGGCGGTTCAAATGTATTATTGGGCATGGATGTTCAGGGTTGTGATTTCAGCTAATTGAATTATACATTTAAGATATGTACATATATTGTAAGTAAGCACAGTTGCGAACATACATTATTAAGCTAATATAGAACGCTGTCATATTACCTTACACACAATAAATAAACGCACCTGTCAATTTTCTTGGCACGGACTTAACAAGTAAATATTAAAATAATAACGCAGATTTTTGACAACAAAATCAAACCCTTACAGGCACTCTAAAAGTAAAATTATTACAAAACATTATGTATGTAAGTCCAAGTGGAGTTTGACTAAATAAAACAAAGCGGAGTAGTAGTCATTTTTCCTCGTCAGCATATTGTGATGTTAGTGACATTGTTTATAAAAAGATAATGGCATGGGAGGTCGCGAATAAACTGTACTATAGAGAAACGTCAAAGACAATTTAATATTTTAATTGAATCACGAAAAGCAAGTTGTAGCTAAGTTTCCAATGACTATATTCCTGTTCTAGATTTTTATAATTGTAGACAAGCTGTCCAAAGATACGCTTTTCAAATAATGTAAATATTTACCAACTGGTATAAAATGTACTTAGCTATTTTACAAAAAAAATGCAATGTGTAATTAGTATTAATATATAAGATTTGTTAAAATATTTACAATTTAGTACCTGACGACTGATGATATCTTGAAATTGCAATAAAAGTAAGTTGAAGGAATATGTGTTTGTTTACGGTGCGCTTCGAATCC
This sequence comes from Pandemis corylana, assembly GCA_949127965.1. Taxonomy (NCBI): domain Eukaryota; kingdom Metazoa; phylum Arthropoda; class Insecta; order Lepidoptera; family Tortricidae; genus Pandemis; species Pandemis corylana. Next base: position 2,775,020 of record OX421859.1, on the reverse strand, counting down.
ACCAATTATTAGTATTATTATACCCTATGTGATAGACGTATTCTTCTTTCTAAATAATGTAAAATATCGTATTAAACTTGTGATCGAAATTCAGGAGTCTCTCATCCACTAACCTAGGATAGCCCCGAAACAAAGCATGTCATTTTTTAGTGGGTATGCCGCCTTTGGGAGAGCTCTCAGCTGTTTTAACAGGGGAATGCATCGGCGCATTTTCCACGCGTTAAATAGACCTTTGTACAATAAACAAATAGGAGATAACGTTTTTCTAGTAGGAATTTAATAATACATATAGACACATCAATAATACTTGACACGAGGCACTTGACTCTTATGTTGTGACGTTCTGCATCTAGCACGATGTACAAAATAAACACCAACGTGCGGGAAAATTCACACCAATTGATCTAGTTCCAAAAGTTTTGCTTAGAAGCCGCTTAGGTAACACTGGATTTTATATCCACTTGCCAAATTTGTACGGAATCCTAGATACGCGAGTCTGATTAGCACTTGACCGGTTTTTCCTTTGAGAACCCCAATCTCGTAGCCAGATTTGGTAGCTGGCTTCCAAATGGGACAAATATTTTCACCATACGAAGCTGACTGCGAAACGGGAATTCTTAAGTCCCACCTCGTACCTAGCCAGGTTTTGTAGCTGTCTTCCAAATGGGAGAAATACTCCCCATGCGAAGCTGGCTACGAAACGGGAATTATTAAGTCCCACCTCGTACCTAGCCAGGTTTTGTAGCTGGCTTCCAAATGGGAGAAATACTCCCCATGCGAAGCTGGCTACGAAACGGGAATTCTTAAGTCCCACCTCGTACCTAGCCAGGTTTTGTAGCTGGCTTCCAAATGGGACAAATATTCTCCATGCGAGGCTGGCTACGAAACGGGAATTCTTAAGTCCCATCTAGTACCTAGCCAGGTTTTGTAGCTGGCTTCCAAATGGGAGAAACATTCCCCACGCTAAGCTGCCTCCTAAACGGGAATTCATAGTCCCATCTAGTACCTAGCCAGGTTTTGTAGCTGGCTTCCAAATGGGACAAATATTCTCCATGCGAGGCTGGCTACGAAACGGGAATTCTTAAGTCCCATCTAGTACCTAGCCAGGTTTTGTAGCTGGCTTCCAAATGGGAGAAACATTCCCCACGCGAAGCTGCCTCCTAAACGGGAATTCATAGTCCCATCTAGTACCTAGCCAGGTTTTGTAGCTGGCTTCCAAATGGGAGAAACATTCCCCACGCGAAGCTGCCTCCTAAACGGGAATTCATAGTCCCATCTAGTACCTAGCCAGGTTTTGTAGCTGGCTTCCAAATGGGACAAATATTCTCCATGCGAGGCTGGCTACGAAACGGGAATTCTTAAGTCCCATCTAGTACCTAGCCAGGTTTTGTAGCTGGCTTCCAAATGGGAGAAACATTCCCCACGCGAAGCTGCCTCCTAAACGGGAATTCATAGTCCCATCTAGTACCTAGCCAGGTTTTGTAGCTGGCTTCCAAATGGGACAAATATTCTCCATGCGAGGCTGGCTACGAAACGGGAATTCTTAAGTCCCATCTAGTACCTAGCCAGGTTTTGTAGCTGGCTTCCAAATGGGAGAAACATTCCCCACGCGAAGCTGCCTCCTAAACGGGAATTCATAGTCCCATCTACTACCTAGACAGGTTTTAGCTGGCTTCCAAATGGGACAAATATTCCCCATGCGAGGCTGGCTACGAAACGGGAATTCTTAAATCCCACCTAGTACCTAACCAGGTTTTGTAGCTGGCTTCCAAATGGGAGAAACATTCCCCACGCGAAGCTGGCTCCTAAACGGGAATTCATAGTCCCATCTAGTACCTAGACAGGTTTTAGCTGGCTTCCAAATGGGACAAATATTCCCCATGCGAGGCTGGCTACGAAACGGGAATTCTTAAATCCCACCTAGTACCTAACCAGGTTTTGTAGCTGGCTTCCAAATGGGAGAAACATTCCCCACGCGAAGCTGGCTCCTAAACGGGAATTCTTCAATTCCCACCTCGTACCTAGCCACTCTAGCCAGGTTTTGTAGCCAGCTTTGCAGCATTTCAGCTGTATATCAATTTTTGAAGTAAATCTACGTATTGTTTCCCACCATGCTAGCCTCGAGCCATCAAGTATTTTATTACATCACGATCCCGATAATCCTAATCTGGAAAGAACAGTAGTAATTCGCTAGGAAAGGTCGAAATAATCTATGTATCTTATCAAGATGATAATGAAGTTCGGGTGATACTGTTATGTTACATTTACTTTGGTTATTTACTCCTCTGATTTGACGGAAGATGGAAGTGGTTGATGAACTGTGTGACTTGCTGCAGAACCATGCTAACCGGGATAAAGTAAGTACCTACCATGTTAATTCATAGTGTTCTACGTTCAGTGTTCTTAAAAAGTCGATGAAAATTTATGACGTGTTTCGGTAGAGGTTTTTTATAATGAACTGGCTGTTACCCGCGGCCCCGTACCAGTTTTGTTTTCAAAATATAGTTACATAAGAACCTTCTGACAAACACAACCAAAAAAGAATTAGCAAAATCGGCACAGCTGTTCACGCGTGATGCCGTGACCAAGGGGAAACGGATTCTTTTTATATTAGACTAGCTTTTGCCCGCGGCTTCGCACGCGTGAACCATGAGCATTTCAAAGAACCTAGCAATTAAGCAAGCGAGCAACCAAACCTGCAAGCTTTCAAGCATACATGCAAGTATGCAAGCAGGCATGCAAGCCTTCAAGCATGTAAGTATGCAAGCAGGCATGCAAGCAGGCATGCAAGCAGGCATGCAAGCAGGCATGCAAGCAGGCATGCAAGCAGGCAAGCAAGCATGCAAGCAAGCGTGCAAGCAAGCATGCATGCAAGTAAGCACCCATGCAAGCAGGCATGCAAGCAGGCAAGCAAGCATGCAAGCAAGTGTGCAAGCAAGCATGCATGCAAGTAAGCACCCATGCAAGCAAGCATGCAAGCATGCATGCAAGCAAGCGTGCAAGCAAGCATGCAAGCAAGTAAGCACCCATGCAAGCAAGCATGCAAGCAGCATGCATGAAAGCAAGTATGCAATCGAGCATGCAAAGCAAGGACTCAAGCAAGCATGCAAGCCAGCCCCCGCATTGCCCCGATGCCTTAATTTTTCTGAACCTGTAAATATTGCAGGATTTTTATAAAACAAACCTAACCTAACCTATAGGGCTGTCCTAAAATACATCCTAAATAGCTTTTGCCCGCGACATCGTACGCGCTAAGATGTAAAATGAAAAAATAAGTTTTTTCCCGTTCCCGTGGACATTTTGGGAAGTGCTTTCGGAGTACACTTAAAGCCTTTAAAGAAACACACGTTATAAATGTTAAGTCTCTTTCTTCCGCTGTTTCGTCTGGAAACGTAAAATCCGGTTTTTTCCCGTTCCTGTGGGCGTTTCGGAAAATCCTTTCTTAGTGTTCCCCTACACTCCCGAATAAACCTACGTGACAAATTTCAACTTTCCCCCGCTTTTCGTTTTTCCTGTTTCCGTAAGAATTTCGGGAAATCCTTTTGTAGCGCTCCCCTACACTCCCCAAGGGAAATTTCAATTTTATACGACCAGTAAAACGAAAAATCGATCCCGTAGAACTGAATACATAAATCCCGTTTTTATCCCGTGGGAATTTCCAAAAAGCATTAGAACTTTATTTTACTATTATAATCACCTACTTCTATGCCAAATTTGAAGAGTCTAGTAATTATAGTTCATAGGATTTCGTTAAACTGAATATATAAATCCTGTTTTTTTCCTTATCCCGTGGGAATTTCCAAAAATCCTGAAATTAGTTTCTTAGTTTTGTAATCACCAACTTTTGTATCAAATTTGAAGAGCCTAGTTATTATAGTTACTGAGATAGCGTCACTCGGAATCGAATATATAATTCCCGTTTTCTCCTTATCCCGTGGGAATTTCCAAAAATCCTTTCTTAGCGGATGCCTACGTCATAACATCTACCTGCATGCCAAATTTCAGCCCGATCCGTCCAGTGGTTTAGGCTGTGCATATATAATTCCCGTTTTCTCCTTATCCCGTTGGAATTTCCAAAAATCCTTTCTTAGCGGATGCCTACGTCATAACATCTACCTGCATGCCAAATTTCAGCCCGATCCATCCAGTGGTTTGGGCTGTGCATATTTAATTCCCGTTTTCTCTTTATCCCGTGGGAATTTCCAAAAATCCTTTCTTAGCGGATGCCTACGTCATAACATCTACCTGCATGCCAAATTTCAGCCCGATCCGTCCAGTGGTTTGGGCTGTGCGTTGATAGATCACTATGTCAGTCAGTCAGTCAGTCAGTCACCTTTGAATTATATATATATATATCCCGTGGGAATTTCCAAAAATCCTTTCTTAGCGGATGCCTACGTCATAACATCTACCTGCATGCCAAATTTCAGCCCGATCCGTCCAGTGGTTTGGGCTGTGCGTTGATAGATCACTATGTCAGTCAGTCAGTCAGTCAGTCACCTTTGAATTATATATATATAGACTCTCTAATTTTTCTTAAAAACGAAGAGACTTTACTGTAGTGCTGTTACAAAGTCTCTGTTTGTGAGACGGAATCATGAATATTTTTTTAATTTATATCTAAATGTAATCATCAAATTTCCCCCATAGGTGTCGGTAGGTACATAACATATGTACCTGTACAGTCGTGTAGTTTGATTTTTTATATTCTATAAAAGTTCTTACAATGAGAAAACAGTGTAATAATTTCTTTTGGCACGACGCTTGTTGTGGCAACTGGCAACTAGTAATAAATGAATAGTGCAGGTATCCAATTCTTAATTAATTATACTTACCTACCCGACTGTACCTATCTAAAATCTACTACAGCTTACATACATACCATCACGCCTCCTATAGGGATAGATAGAGACTACATTGTTCCATTTGGTACGATCCTGGCACACTTGTAAGGTACCTCTGTTTCCGCTTCATCAACCTCTCCATAGTAAAGCTTCAACTTGAAAATAAAATTTTATGTAGAGCCGTGTGTACCTAGTATTAATCATTTTTGTTCCCTTCAACGCCGTCTTCCAGGTGGTATCATTGACGTCCTACGTGCTCAAGCTATGGGGCGCGTCTGCGCAGAGCAGGCCGCTGCTCGGCGCGAGCGCGCGCATTGCTGGCGCACGCGCAACTCTCAGGCTCTTTGACGACGCCGCCGCGCTGCGGGCCGCGCTCAAATATGGCTTGGGGAAACAGGTATGGACATTGAAGTATTTGCATGTATGTATAACTCTTTATTGTACATAAAACACAAGAAAAAGATGAATACAGGACAACACACGTGCACAAAGGCGAACTTATCCCTAAAAGGGATCTCTTCCAGTTAATCTTTGAACGATTGACAGGACATAAGTATTAAGCAAGAGTATTTAGCGGTAAGCGGCGTGGCTTGCCTTAGACGGGTCCTGTATCGAAATGGTTTTTTCATCAAACTTGCTCGTAAACGGTATCAAAACATACAGGGCTTTCTTCCCATGAAACCCTAAGGCTGTAAGTAACGCCCGCGCCCGCGACCCCCCCCCCCCCCCCCCTTGGTTACTTACCGCCCTTAATACACAATGTACTATTTTTATACGAAAAGGAAAGCAAGCGAGCAAGTTGGTCATCAGATAGTAAGTGAGGATCGCAACCCATGGACCGCAACACCAGTAGTTCCACCGGCTGTCTTACCCCCTTATTCATAAACGCTCTGTAGGCCTCTGCTAACTTGGCAATCGTTTGTCCTTATCTGTCACTTTGACATTTACCTTTCACAGATAAGAACACTCGATTAAGCATTTGTTTCACTTTTTTCCAGGAGGGTTTGGTGTGGGGCACGCTGGGTGTGTCCAGCGGCGTTTTCACGCTGGGCTACCTCCAGATGGAGAAGCTGGTGTGGCTGCTGGACACGGGGCTGCTCAAGCTGCCCCAGGACCTGGAGTACCGCGCGCGGACAGCACACAAGGCGTTCTGGGTGCTCATGGCTTCGGTCGGCTTTGTCAGGTTAGTTGGGTTATTGTATATATTTTCCGTAAATAGGCGCAAAGTGTGCTTTTAGAAATCTTTTTTACAGTTTATTTTATATTACGGACAAACGGGTATTCTATCCAACCGATTTATTCAAGATTTTATTTTACCACTTTGTCCACGTATTTAATACGTACACCCATGCCAAATTACAGCTTTCTAGCACTAAGAATCTCTGAGCTAAGCCGTGGACAGACAGACGGACATAGCGAAACTATAAGGGTATACCTACCTTGTTGACTTCGGAACCCTAATAAATGATGGAGAGTGCTTCGTCATAAGAAATCGTGGGAAGTTGAGGAATTTGATACTCAGTTAGATCATTCTTAAATGCGCCATGACCTTTGACTACGACTAATGATGGCTAACAAAAAAATATCTCTCAAATTAGGATAGGTACATGTCTTGCCTATCTTTATGTTCTTGATTCATTTGATAGTACCTATCATTTGAAAAACAGCGCCTTCTCTCGTCCCTGGTGAGCAGTAGATGTTCCACGGGCGTTTGTAAATTGTGTCGTACAGACGCATCATTCAAACAGATGACGCTTAGCGACAAAAATTCGCATAGTAACAAGGTCACGTGACAGCTAGTAACAGGTAGAAAAAATCGAAGACTATACCCACCTGCTATGGGTGGTGTAGGGGTATTTCACGCGTCACGGAATGACGAGGATCCAAGTTCGATTCCCGGCCATAGCTTTACTTTTCGAATTTTTCTATGTGTTCTAATTTTCACTGACATTTAGAAATTTTGGAAGTTAAGGTATTTGATATTCAGTTAGATGATTCTTAAATGTGCCATGACCTTTGACTACGGCTAATGATGGCTAACAAAAAATTATCTCTCAAATTAGGATAGGTATCTTTGTAGATAATACGACGTAATCACCGATAACTCTTAAATGCATTTATAATTTCAATTATTGCACTATAATCATTAAACATCTATAAAATTCAGTATTATTGTAAATGATTTCGTACTAATCTAATCTCAGTAATCACTAATCAGTCCATCTTTAACCCATGTTTTATCACGTTTGACTTCAAATTGTAAATACAATTTGTGATAGAACAAAGTACTCGTAAACATTTGACGCAACTCTATTCGTATAACCGACAGCGTATAAATTGTTAAACACTTAACATGTAACATCAGCATCTCGAATGTGTGCCGACAAAACAATTCACAAAGCCGCTTTGAGAACTGTTTTCAGCGCAGTCGCGTTTGGACCACCGATTCTAAACGATTTATAAAAACAATGAAATTTTACTGTATCTAGAGCATGGGTACATAAACTGCGGTCCGCCGGGCTTTTGTGGTTGGCCTAGGGTTACTAATGTAGGCAACTATATTTATTTATATACATAAATTACGTCTTTATCCCTTACGGGGTAGACATTGCATTTATTTGCACCTAGGTATAGGATTTTTGCTTGCTAACCGCGACATGATTGGAACGTAAAAACTCTTGGGATGCGAGTCGTTTTACCACCACGTGTGGTCGAGCTGCGGTTCGTTTTTGGATCCGTCCGGGGGAAGAGCAGTGCTTGGTCCGGTGCACCCTGGGCATCGGCTAATGATTTCCTGACAGTTTCTTAGGGATATCATTGAACGTTGGCTAAGAGCCCGACAGGGCGGGGTCTTTGACCGTGTTACCGTACAACGTTGCCGACATTTTGTCACAAGATTTTTGAATTATATTTACGTACTTTGACATTGCCGTCGCTATAACGACTTGACACGCCACTAATAAGAAGAAGAAGATTTTTATACTCTAGATCAGGGCTACTCTACCTTCAATGACCCTAGTATTAACCGTACATTCTTACAATTGAAAAGTAACATGGCTCTTCCTTTCAGATCGATCAAAGCCCTCAACATGACCGCTAAAGAGCTCAAATCTTCTGAACCCCGCAAATGCGCCCCGGCACGCTTCACCCAAGCGTCGCTCATGGTGACCAAGCTGTTCTTGGACGTGGTCCACTCGGTCAGCTGGTTGCCAGAAGGCTGGCTGTGGGGAGGCAGGCTGACAGCGCAGCATACCGGTGCGGTGGCGACGGCATCTGCAGTGTTAGGGTTGGTAGCGCATTATCACGGCAAGAGGCTTGTGCCAGCGACACGGTAGACTGCAAGGCGTCTTTGAATTGTTCTAGAATGTTTCAGCTCGTAGCTGGGTTAGGTTATTTGAATACGCCTGTCAAGGTTTTTCATTATGGTGTATCGTCCAATGTACGGAAACAGACGGAAACATATGTCTTCTATAGCTTAAAAATTCTGAACCTGCTGAATTCCGGCTTATTTTAAGACACCATTGTACCTATATCTCATGTGTAATTTCACCAGCTGTCTTGCTCTCCACACCGAAACGCAGCAGCGCACTGCTGCTTGGCGGCAGGATTAGCGAGTAAGATAACTATGGTGTGGTAGGGGGTTCGATTTACGGTTAATGTACCTGTCTTGACAACGCAGTGAAAAAATTATACACCCCGGGAAAAATAATTGAGCACCATTGGTTTTTTTAGATTTGTAGGCAGTAAAGCTTAGAAAGTAAGCTTTTATGCACATAAAATACAAAAACCATTACGGCCTTTAAGTATTATTGAATCTTAAATATCATATCTTATTCAGAAAGTAGTGCCAAAGGAAAGAATGGGTGTTTTTAACACTGAATTTTATCGATAATTTGTCTTTTGATTATGCAGATAAAATTATAATGCTTAAGTAAGTAATAAATTGTTGAGGTGTGACGTTATTTATCTTGTTTTATAGGTGTGTAGCTGATATCTTGAATTTCGTTACGGTTACAATTTCCTTTTAATCTTTTAATGTGCCGAAAGAAAGATAGCTAGTGCAAAAGGCCACTTATACGAACTTATTACGTTTAAATTATTGTATAAAATGTTAATTGTATTGTTTAGCTAATATTAGCTCTTTGTGAGTTTCATTATTAAAAGTAAAATAAAAGAAATGTGAATCCAAAACAAACGTTTATTTCTTTATAAATTTTATAAGATATGTCATTAACGCTCACAGTCACTTCCATTTCTATTGGAGATCTAGTTAAAGAGTGCTCAAGAGGCGAATTAGTGCAAAATGTGAGTACCATATCAAGCTTGCTTGAGTTTTATGTAATTAGTAGCTTTCATTTCGAGATTTGTATCTAAATTTATGGCTCGGAAAGGTTGAGCTGTTTTCAGAATTTGCAAATGGACCTCCGCAATAAAATAGTCATTTACCACTTTCATCTTAACGGACAAACTACAAATTATTGAATTTTTTTTTAAATTACATCAGAGTAAGCACTCGCATCTATTCAATCATTGTGAAACAAAAGGATGCTCGTGTAAGTCGAGTACCGCCCCACAAGTTTTCGGAATAATTCGACCGGATTCCTAGTCCCGTTTTTGCGAATAGCGTTAACAGGATTAGTGGGCAGTAAGATAGTACTTTACTAGACGACAAGCCCATTGAAAAAAATAACCCGTGAAATGAACTAGCGTGAAACACGCCTAGAAGGCTGTTACTATATCATAAACTAAAACTGAGCGCTATGTCGTCATTTCTGAGCGGTACCGGTATGGAATTTCTCAGGTACAAGTGAGGAATTACGACTAATTATTAATGTACGGCTTTTTTATAGCTTATATGATTGAGATGATCACTACATAGTATAAAACAAAGTCGTTTTCTCTGTCCCCATGTCTCTATGTCCCTATGTTCCTTTGTATGCTTATATCTTCAAAACTACACAACGGATTTTGATGCGGTTTTTTTAATAGATACGAGTGATTGAAGAGGAAGATTTTTATGTATGATTCTACGCAGACGAAGTCGCGGGCAGAAGCTAGTTAAAAATAAATATCGAAAAACCTAGTGCCGTACTAAAGTGGTGGTGCCGGAAGTTAGTGCATTTTTTTTCCATGTACTCGCGTAGTCACCTGTACCGCTCAGAAATGACGGCATAACGCTCAGAGTTATTTTATGATATAGTAACAGCCTTCTAAGCGTTATTCATGCTGGTTCATTTCACAGGTTATTTTTTTCCATGGGCTTGTAGTCTATACGTTTATAGATGAATGACCCCTTTATTCCACAACACATAGAACCCATTGGTCGGTTTAGTATAGTCCTCACATTTTGCATGTTCAAATACTTACACCATCATAACATTAGTCGATTATATATATTTTTAACAAAATTAAAAAAGCTACATTTACTTAATCTAAAAACTTACAAAACATCAGTCTGTAGCCGATTACATCAAAATAGACTAGCAAAAGCGACTGTAACACTATCGAGTAAAAGCTCAAAATAAAACTAAACAACTAAAAGGGTCCATACAAAAAGCAACAGTTAAATTTCAACCATGTAGTACATACAACAAAAATAAATTTATGATGTCATGAAAAATTCTTCCATACTGGTCTGGGAGTAAAAAAAACATGGAATTTACCAGTTGCTTCTCTTTCCGTGCAGATGGTAAAAGCCCATCGAGGAAATGGGCGAAAATCTTAGGAATCTTGTAAGTATGTATGTGTAACTCTTTATTGTACTTAAACACATTAACTTATAAGCTTGTAAAAAGGGCAATTGGATTGGAAGTATGTATCTGTGCATTTGTCCTAAATGGATGGACCGATTCGGACTCGATCTTTTTTTAATTCTAAGCTAAGTTTCATCAAAATCGGTCCAGATATATTGTACATTCAAATCAAAATGTCGCCAGTTTTTTTTCTCAATTTTTGTAACTTGTTATCATAATAATTCTGGGTTCATATTCCGTATTCGTAACATTTTACTAGAACCAAATAGGTACTACTCCGTAAATCGGAAAATGGAAGACAAAAGGCCTGCATCGCCTTGCTGTTACGATAATCTGATGTACGGTCAAGTGCAAAAATAAGTATCGATAGGAACTTCTCGAAAATATGTCCCACGACCTTATTACGCCGGTGTAAGAGCGTATAGTACTTATTTTCGAAACTTTGACTAGATACATATTATTACACTTGACTGTACCTACTAAACAAAGAGGGATAAAGCAGTGTTTCTTTGTTTTTGTGGTCACAGACTTCTTTGGAATTTTAGTAATTCGATGGAGTCCTATCGAAGAACAATAGGAAAATAAAATAAAACCCAATATTGTACGTACCTAAAAACTAGTGATGGGCCGACTAAGGCTTTTGCCGACTACCCGACTAGTCGGTTCCAAAAATGCCGATTAGTCGCCCGACTAGTCGGCATTACCGATCATTTTCGGCGCTCGTCAACACACTTTGTTTTTGCAGCCGTTCGGATAAAATTGTCCGCCTTCGGCTAATTGACAGCACTCGCGCATACTTGTGGGTCAAATGTAAATTTCTAACGTGTTTTTCCAAAATTGTTGAAGTAAAATTTTGCCTTGCTTACAATTATTACTTTAAAAGACATTTAATTTAGTCATCGTGGTATTATTTATGCACTCTTTTTAAATAAATAACAACCGACTAGTTGTCATTTTTTGCCGGATAGTCGGCGACTACAAATGACGCCGAATAGTTTCCCCGACTAGTCGGCAAGTAATCGGCCCATCTCTATTAAAAAAGTATTCGGTTAACTGTTGCTGCGAACCACGGACCTCACTTTAAGAAACCCTGCCCTAAATAACAACGCTGTTACATGAATTAATATTTAAAAGTATAAAGTATAACTGAAAATGGACCCAGTTTCCGCTATATTACCTACAGTGAGAGAAATGTATTCCCACCGTAGAACCCTGTCGCAATCGACAGACCCCGTCACTCAAACTCGAGTGACATGTCACCCCATTGCGATAGAGTTGTACGGTGGTGCGTGACTACAACTCCCTTACTTAGTCAAGGACTTTAATTGCCAACCCACCATAGAACCTTTTTATAGTAAGCTTCGTAACGATTTTCCTTGTTAAATAATCACTATAACGTTTTATGTGAACAGGTTTTTCGACGGGTCAGGAATTAAATTGCTTGACTGTACAGCTAATCGACTCCCGATTGCCTCGGCAGCTGAATCTTATGCCCCAACAACCACCTCGAGCGTCTCGACCGCTCGTTTCAAACGTCAACTTTCCCTCGAATATAATAACAACGGAAGTCGCAACTTTGATCCAACTAGACTCAATATCGTTGTATTTCATATTTATAACAAAACATCTTCTCTTAACATAACAAAGGATAATGAACACACGGCTGAGCACCTCATATCGCCTCCGCCATTTTGGTTTCTTCGGCCATCTTGATTTCGTCTGCCATCTTGATTTCCTCCGCGAAGTAGTTCTCGTTAGCGGGGAACAGTTTGACGGCGAGCATGGGAAGGTGCTTGACGGTGGCTTCGCGGGCCCACGACAGGGCTTCGGGGTTGGAGGGCAGGGCTAGGGGGTAGGCGGTTTCGTAAGCGCGTATGAGAGGGTCAGAGTTGGGCGTGATGATGCACAGAGCCAGGCGGCAGAGGAGGCGCTGCCTGTGGAAAAAAATAACTAAAAAACGATTTTTTCTTGACGACAAACCTGTTAGGGACAAATTTCAACGAGAAATAATCAAGTACCTTGCCACAATAATGGCTGTGTTATTGATCTTTTCTCTTGTTCTCTGAGTGAATTCACAAGGATAACGCTTTTTGTATTATGTTACATTTTATAAATTGTTGTTGGATTGTTTTTTTTTTTGTAAAATTAATTAGTTAACTAAATGTAGGTTTTTAAGATTATATCGCATTAGGTTAGCAAAAATCTGTAATGGTAGAATAGTTATGGAAATAAATAAATAAATAAACATTAGTGAGATTTATTATGCATATATTTTGTGCTCAGAACTGATAATTTATCCATGTTATGTCCGGACTACACCCTACAACCGCATATTACACACACATCGAAGCTTGGAGACACGGTTATACGTTAGACTGAGACGAAAAATCATGTCGCTAATTTTACAGATACATTTCGATGTGAGTCTATGGCGTGCAGGGTAGGCAGCGCGGAAGAAGTACAGTTTCAAAGTTTTACTGTTTTTGCGAGATCTGCTGCTACATTTCTAATATTAGCATTCTTCGGAACAACGTGGTCCCGTCTGGTCTTCCGTGGACCGCTGGGGGTCCACCTGGACCTCTTTGGGAACTTTCGGGTTAGGTTATTTGTGTTAGACTGACTTGTGCGTGGGTTCCCCGGCAGTCCTCAGCACGGCGCGCAGTATGGCGGCGCGCGGCGGCTCCGCCCCCCGCTGCAGCTGCGCGCGCGCCGCCCCCGCGCTCGCCCCCGCTCCCGCTAGCGCCGCGCGGCACAACACGCATATCCACACAGAAGCCATCAGCTCATGCGAATCGCTAAAATTATAAATGGCTATGTTAAGTACTCGATCGAAATCAAATTTGAGCTCTAGTCTCAGTTTCGGTCAAAACAAAAACATCTGTATGGAGTAAGCAACTTTATTGTACAAATATAAAGAAACAAAAAAGATTAGACAAATGTATGAAGACAAACTTATCCCTATAAGGGATCGCTACCAGTTATCGTTCGAGTAAATGAGAAGAGCATTACACTAGGGAGATATATGACATGGCCATATTTTTGCGAAAACGACTCGTAACTTCTTTCTCCCCAAAAAAAATAATAATAAACAGACAGCAACCGAAACGAAAACTACATATTAGGGATCTTTAAAAAACGAACATATTTTCTCATAGGGCCGGCAATGCACTCTCAACGGCCCTATGTAATAAGTGTCTATGGGCGGCGGTGATTCCTTTCAATCAGGCAACCCGCAGAGTCGTTTGCCTCCTATCAAATAAAAAGACAGGAGATGCTCACTAGCGCAGGTCAGCGGGGCTGACGCACGGGGCCGGCTGCGCCCGCGCTACCGCGTAGGCGGCGTGCGCGGCGCCGGCCAGCAGCGGGCCCGGCTCCGCCCACGCGCAGCCCTCCATTCGTCGCCAAACCTCCGCCCAGCTACCACCTAATAATACAAAAAAAACAGTTCTACATGGGTGGTTCCACAAAAGTTGGGTAACTTTCTGACAAATTTTGCCATAGGTGTTATTAGATACTAATTAGAAAACTTTTTAGTAAAATGCATTACTATAATGGTTTACTTTTTGTATCCAAAGAGGCCAGTCACTTTATTTGGTATTTTAAGAGAAAATTGGATTTTTTTGAAATATGTGTTCTAGGGACTGACGGGCTATGATAGGCAGTGGCGTAACTATAGGGTGGCAGGAGTGGCAAAATGCCAGGGGGCCCTAGCTCTACGGGGCCCCCAACTGGCTTGGTTTAAAGCACAGAAGGGACGCTGATGAACTTCTTTGTATTGAGGAAGGAGCCCCATCTGACGAATTTTCCGCGGGCCTCAGACGTTATAGTTACGCCACTGGTGATAGGGACTGACGCCTTACATTGTTAGTACAATAAAATCATGTGTATCTTACATAATTAGCATTTATTTAGTAATTCTTACTATAATCTTATTAATTGACATATTTATTGCAAAATTAAATCAAATTATAGACAAAGCAGTCTTTAGTAAAGTATTTATATTTAAATACTTTCTTACCAACAACAATAATAGTACTTTAAATTACTTGAGATTACAAAACTAAACATATTTTGTACTATTATATCTTACAAAACATAACACCATGTAACAATAAAGAAAAAAAATGTTTTTATCTTATTAATAATCTGCTAATAAAACTGGATCACTTCTTATTTTTTCTAGGCGTTTTTTTGCCTGTTCTGATTTTTTTTTTGCTTTTTCTTCATTAGACGACAGTATTTTCTTTCGAGGCGCCATATTCTACAACAAACAGAACTATTTTCAATTAGCGAATCTATTTAAACTGTTATGAACATCAGGCCCTAGCCGTCGCATCAGTCCCTAGTCACATTTACGACCAGGGCCTGATGGTCTAGGGACTGACGAATCAGAACTAAATCACTCTTAGTTTACTCTTAAAAAGAAATACCGAAATTTGTAGATAGCTATAACATCAGAACAAACAAATCACATATACACGAAAACAAAAGAGAATAGTATCTAATTAACTTTCTATAAAATAACTTACCTAGGGCCTGACAGAGTGACTGGCACAGCGCAGGTTTCCTCAGCGTCAACGCCGACCGCGCTGATGTGAAGATGGCCAACGCGGAACAGCCCACGTGTATGGCTAACTTTACGTCGTCACTTCAGAATGCAATAGTTTTAAAACGCTGGTTTTGTGCGGTTTCCGCGTATTTTTGAAATTACCGAGTGGCTAGGGCCTGACTTTAATTATCGATGACACTACTTTTTCTTATAAAAACATATGAAAATAATTAATATTGTTCACTAAATCCTTTCGGTAAATAAGACAATGTAATTTTTATTGTGTTTATGTTAAATAAAGTTCAAATATCATCTAGACATACTAAAACCGGACGAATGAAAGCAGTATTTCAGAAATGTGACATGGCTAGGGACTGATATTAAGGAGAGAAAACGACATTTTTTTTGATAAAAAAAAGAAATGTGTGAGGCAAAATTGAGTGACATAATAAAAAATCGGTTATTTCATTTGCCAGGCATTTCAAATATTGGGTAATTAATATAAATTTATATAAAAATCACTGGAACACAAAGTTACCCAACTTTTGTGGAACCACCCACATACACACACACACACAGACACACAAATCACGTCTATATCCCTTACGGGGTAGACAGAGCCTGAGGGAACAAGACCTAAACTCTATATAATCTAACAAAACAGACGACCGTGACTGAAAGATCGATGAACGCACAGCTCGCAGAAATTATATGACTACAGGACCAGTAGGCTTATTGTCTCACTCACTCGCAATCGCCATCGTGTTAATTTTGACAGTTCTTGTATGAATGTGACAGCTGGCTGACTCCGATTCCGATTGTCAGCCCATACGTGAACTGTCAAAATGAACGCGATGGCGATTGCGAGCGAGTTAGATAATAAGCCCACGGGTTTAAGGAGATTCGCTAGAGATTTTAAATCTCCAACGTATGGAAACATTTGCTAATTACGATAAAAAATCCTGGAAAACACTCACCGGAGTAAACTGACCTATTATTGATTTTTAGATACGGCGTATTATAGTCATCGACAAAAAAGTGGCAATTTTTTGTATGGAGACTGGGCAGAATTTCGTGCCGCTGAGTATACAGGATGATCAATCCAAATGGGTCAGTAGGGAGAAGTCAAAAAGTCTAAGACACAGGGGAATATGTTCTAACCATGGCATCGATTTAAGAGTTCACAAAAATGACATTGAATTTTTATAAAAAAATCATACATAACCGGAAATCGAACCCAGTCAAAATAATAACATTTGCTCATATGAAACATTTGTTCAGTTTTTATTTTAATTATTTAACAAGAACACCATGAATAAAAACAACGAAAAACTTGCAAAACCATTTTATAACATTATTCGCAGAAATTTTGTAAAAGATAGCTGGAAAAAAAAATCCATAAGATTATATCACTTAGTTTTTGACTTCTACCTACTGAGCCATTTGCATCGATCAGCCTGTATTTCGGCAGAGAGGGAACGCGCGTCGCCTGCCGTCTCACTTGCCACCGCGGTCCCGTTAGCACGCTACCTTTAGCCATGCAGGCGGCGACGGCCGCGTCCGCGAGCGCCGCGAAGTAGGGGAAGCTGGTGAGCGCGCGCGCCGCACACACGCACGCCGCCGCCGCGCGGGGCCGCGCGCCCGACACCCACTGCTGCCACACCTACAATATACTCCTTGCATTGGAAAAGACGGTCAATATTACCGTGATACTGGTACGTCAATACAGGATCATGGATTTCATAACAATCGCATTCGCTACGATACGCATAAATGTAAGGATTAGTTTAGTTCCTTTTAGGGATAAGTTCGCCTTTGTGCATGTGTGTTGTCCAGTATTCGTCTTTTTCTTGTGTTATATGTACTATCTCCATACATACAGACATACAAATATTTCCTGAAATTTTCTGAATCCCAGATGGCGGATGACATTATGACACGTAGACACAAAAATGGTAATATTCATATTATTTATTTGCTAAAGCACAGTTGGTACAATTTATCATGTCAAGACTGCAGCATTATTACTATTTTTTTTTTAAACCAAGATTGCGGATGACGTTTTAACTTTTTTGACACAAAAATGGATATGGTGCCATCTCTTAGTATGTATGTATGTAAACTCTTTATTGCACATAAAATTTAAAAAAAAAAAAAAATACAGAAATTCAGACAAAAAAGTACAAAGGCGAACTTATCCCTAAGAAGGGATCTCTTCCAGCTAACCTACAGAAAGGAATAGTTGACAACAAAAAGGCAAGCAGTCATTATGCGCAAATAAGTAGTATTAATACTTAATAAATTAACAACTAAAGTACAATACATTATAAAACCAATACAATATAATAAAATAATATATAAATAACGGAATAAAATTTAACCAATAAACTTACATAAACACTATTAAATAGCAAATAACATAAATAAATACTCTAACTAAAATACAATATGAAAGCAGCTCAGGTGCCAGTGCTCAGCCACAACTTCCTCAGCCCACCCCTGAACACCGCCACAGACTGAGATTCCCTCAACGTCAGGGGCAACTCGTTCCACAGCTTGACGGAGCGGATCGTGAAAGATTTGGCATATGATCGTGCCTTGTTAGGCGGAAAGGCAAGTGTGAGGTTGGAGCTCGACCGCAAACGGTCCCCGCTTCCAGTGGCCAAGTAGTCAAATCTTTCACACAAGTAAGAAGGAGAAGTAGGATCAAAAAGAACATTGAAAAGGAGGCACAGGGTATGCATGTCTCTGCGACGTCGAATAGGCAGCCAGTTAAGCTGCTCGCGAAAGTGGGAGACACGATCATACTTGCGCAGACCATAAATGTACCTAATGCAGACATTTTGAAGGCGTTCAAGTTTGTCAAGCAGTTCCTCCGTCAAGTCAAGAAAAGCAATATCACCATAATCAAGTAGGGGTAAGAGAAGAGAACGAGCAAGAGTAAGTTTTGTTTGAAAAGGAAAAAAGTTCTGCAGACGTCTCAAGGAGTGCATCGATGCGAAAAGTCTACGGCTCACCTCAGTTACATGCGCAGTCCAGGAAAGAGTTTGGTCGATTATAATACCCAAATTCTTAACGGTATTTGAAAAAGGGATTGGAGCACCATCAAACATAATACTCGGCAACACAACCCCCGGTAATCTGCCCACGAAGTGAGGACTGCCAATAATTATGGCCTGTGACTTAGCAGCGTTAACCTTAAGGCCAAACCGCTCGGCCCAACTACTGATGCAGTCCAGGTCAGTATTAATTTGATCAATTATAGAAGGCAAATCATCGAAGCCAGCCGCTGCATAGATCTGTAGATCATCCGCGTATAAATGATAGGAAGACTGAAGTGACTTTGTAATACCATCTATAAAAATAGAAAACAGAAGAGGAGACAGCACACCCCCCTGGGGAACACCAGCAGCAAGGTCGTGCCACTCCGAGAAATGATCATCAACCCTAACTCGCTGGCGTCTTCCAAAGAGGTATGCGTGAAACCATGAGATGGCAGATGGGGAAAAATTTAAATTCTGAAGGGTTCCAATCAAAATTTTTCCTTTTCTTCAGGGTGTTTTCCTATGTTGTGGAAATTGGCACACGTTATTCCTCTCCCAAAATCTTCCAACCCTTCCACTTTTTCTGAATATCGTCCTATTTCGATACTCCCAGTCCTCTCTAAAGTTATTGAACATTTTGTATGTCGACGCTTGTCACACCATCTCAATCTCCATAATCTCCTTAATCCTTTTCAATCCGGTTTCCGCCCCGGGCACAGCACTGTCACAGCTCTTGTCAAGGTCACTGATGACATCCGCCGCAATATGGAGGATAGAAAGCTCACAGTTCTTGTTCTTCTCGACTTCAGTAGCGCCTTCAACACTGTGGATTTCGATATTCTCTTGGGAATTCTCAAAACCTTAAATATTTCCTGTTCGGCCTTGTCCTGGTTTCAGTCCTATCTCACGGGCAGGCGCCAGCGGGTGAGATTAGATGACGCTTTTTCTCAGTGGAACAGTCTCACTGCTGGTGTCCCCCAAGGGGCAGTGCTTTCGCCTCTTCTTTTCTCTATTTTCATAAACGGCATTACGGCATCACTGAAATCTTCTTACCACCTTTATGCTGACGATCTTCAGATATATGCGGCGGCTGATATTGATGACTTTCCCGACCTGATTAGACGCGTTAATGCTGACCTTGAGGCCATTCGGGTGTGGGCGGCTAATTTTGGTCTAATGGTTAACGCAAAGAAGTCGCAAGCTATTGTTGTTGGAAGCCCATACTTCACCTCTAAGCTGTGTGACCTGGTGATGCCTGAATTAGTTTTTGACGGAACCCCTATTCCTTTCTCTCCCACGGTCAAAAATTTGGGTATCATTATGGATCAGACGCTTTCCTGGTCGGCTCATGTCTCCGAGGTCAGCCGAAAGCTCTTTGCCTCGGTCCACTCTCTCAGGCGCCTGCAAAATTTTCTCCCCCTTCGTACCAAGATTACTCTTGCGCAATCCCTTCTTCTCCCGCTGCTCGACTACGGTGACGTAGCTTTCCTCGACCTCTCTGAGCAGCTGCTTGACAAGCTTGAGCGGCTCCAGAATGTCTGTATTCGATTCATATTTGGCCTCCGTAAATATGACCATGTGTCTGATTTTCGCGCTCGGCTTAAGTGGTTGCCTATTCGTCTACGTCGTAATGTTCACATCCTGTCGTTGCTTTTTAACGTCCTTTTTAATCCACAGTCCCCTTCCTACCTTTCTCAAACATTTAGTTACTTGGCTGCTGGTTCCCAGAACCGGTTGCGGTCGAGTGACAATCTTTCTCTCGCTTTTCCCGTCTCCAGATCCAAATTCTATTCCAATTCCTTTTCCGTGCACGCTGTTCGACTCTGGAATCGGTTGCCAAATGATATCAGGCAATCGCAGACTGTTGCTACCCTGCGCAATCGCTTGAAGGCGTATTGGCTCGATGGATCCTCTTAAGTGAATGTGAAGTGTTTTGTAACTTGTGTGTGTATGTATATATTTATATATTATGTAGTATATTTTATTTGTTGTTTATTAGTTTATCGTATTTATCTATTATGTGTAGTTTATTATTATATCTTACATTATTTAAAATTTAGACATTTAGGATTATTTTAGGTTTCGATCGGTTCTTTTACTTTTTCTGTGTGTCTACTCTTGCTTAATACTCATGTCCTGTCAATCGTTCAAAGGTTAACTGGAAGAGATCCCTTTTAGGGATAAGTTCGCCTTTGTACATGTGTGTTGTCCTGTATTCACCTTTTTCTTGTGTTTTATGTACAATAAAGAGTTATACATACATACATACAAAATATCAAAATCTACGGTATTGAAAGCACTACTAAAATCCAATAGAACTAGAATGGTAAGCATTTTACGCTGAATATTATAACGAATGTCGTCAGTGACCTTAACCAAAGCAGTGGCCGTGCTATGCCCGGGGCGGAAACCGGATTGTAGAGGATTAAACAGGTTATGTCTATTGAGATGGGACGACAGACGATGGTTAACAAATTGCTCAATGACCTTTGAAAGGACAGGGAGTATGGATATAGGTCGGTACTGGGTGACCAATGTTGGGTTAGCGGTTTTAGGGAGAGGAATCACATGAGCAAGTTTCCACATTAAAGGAAAAGTGCCCGAGGAAAAGGAGAAGTTAATATTTTTTGAGAGGACAGGAGCAATGTGTTCCGCCGCGAGCACCAGCATATCCAAGCTAAGGCAATCCTCACCAACAGCCTTCGTCCTAATGGCTTTGAGATAACCAACAATTTGTTGAGGTGAAATATTACCAATTTCAAAAACAGGGCAGTCAGGACGAGGTGTAGCGGCAAGAAGAGACAATGTTTGTTGCTTTACGGAAGGGTCTAATATGACCGGAGAAGTACCGAAGTGCTTATTTAAAGCGTTGACATCAAGAGAGCCAGAAGAAGTTTGTTGACTTTTGCCCACCCCTAGTGACTTTAGAAATTTCCACAACTTTGCTGGAGGACAGCCATCGATGGACTCGTGTATAAATTTACGTTTCGCGTTTCTACAGGCTCTATTGCAGTGGTTTCGCAACGAAACGAAGGTAGCTCGATTATGCTCGGAAGGGTCACGCCGCATCCTGATACGAGCTTTGTTTCGCTTTGCCATCAAAGACCTAATATCAGGCGTAAGCCATGGAGCAGGAAAGTGCTTCACACGCATTGGTCTTAATGGCGCGTGCTTTTCAAATATAGCCAGTAAAATTTTGTTAAACGTGCTCAGTTTCTGGTCGATATCCGTAATAGCCTCAATGCTCGGCCAGTCAGCATCACCCAACTCAGCGTGAAACGCCTGCAGATCAATGTCACGGATATTACGTCTCAATATCACCTTATGTTTGCGCTTAGGAGGGCGGATGTTGAGAGATACATATACCAAGTCATGGTTGGAAAAGGCACCAGCATTATGTTGCCCATGAGAAGAGACCAATTGTGGAGAGGAAGTTAAAATTATATCTAAAAGAGATGGTGGTCCATTATGTGGAAAATGTGTGGGGGACAGGGGCAAAATACTTAGGTTTAGAGAAGTTGCAAGAGACTGCAACTTGCTTGACCGAACATCCTTTTTCAACAAACAGGTGTTGAAATCGCCCATTACAACATGGTGATCAAACTGTGGGCTGATATCACTCAAAGTATTCTCTAAGATATCAAAATAATTAATATTTGAAGAGGGGCTATAAAACACACCCAGCAGCATCTTGCTATGGCGCAAAGTGAGACCCAGAAAGAGATACTCAGGGGAACCACTGTAGACCAAATTATTAACCGAGCAAGAAACTACCTGACATGCAAATTCTTCCCTTAAATAGATGGCAACACCGCCGCCGCGCACTGTGCCAGATCCACCGTCTCTGATACCCGTCCTGTCATTACGATAAAGACGGTACCCGGGTAAAGGATACAGTGTAGAGGACAAAGTGGGCTTAAGCCACGTCTCCGAAATGAGAATAGCGTGAATATTAGGATTAAACACAGCCAGCAATTCATGGTAGTGAGACGGCAGACTCTGTGCATTGATGTGAACAACGTTAAAGGTCCCCGACGCCGAGACAAACGTGGAACGAAGGCGTTCACTCAAGTCGGGCTCGTCCGAGGCATCGCTGAGGGAGTCGTAAAGAGAGGAAGACGATAGTGAGAAAAACTCACTATCGATGCCAGCATTGAAAACATCAGACATCCAAAACAGTAAGTACCTAAAAGCTACAATTTAAAACTATTATACCATAAACTACATATATATATTATCTACAATCAATTACTGCCAATAGCTAAATTAACAATATATGCCCTAATAACAGTATTATAAATCTCGCCTGCCTACCAACAGCTATAGACGGAAAGAAACTAAAATAAAAATAAAATATGTTACACCATTAACATCTCACACAGAAATTAATTATTAAGATCAGTAAAGTCAAGAAGTACCAACCTAAAACTTGTATTGGCCAAAAATAAATAAGAATAAGTAAACAAAACAAACCAATAAAATACTAAAACCAAAGTGAACAGAATTTTGCCGCATTTAAACCAAAAATTTCGCAAACAGTATCTTAAATAGAAAAATACACCTAATATTTTGCTACAACTAAACGCAAAAGAAAATGACAGCTCAACTGACATGACACTGACAGCTTACATTTGCACGCACTGGCAGTCACCCGCACATCAATATCAAACAAGATTAAACGCATTACATTACAAAATAACCAGGTAGAATGGAATTAAAAAGTACGAGAGAAAAAGTTACAAAACATAAATTACAGCATAGAATATTGGGTTTTGAAGAAACAGATATCACGACCCATACTTTAAACCCTACTTTTGGGTGTCCCTTGTGCCAGTCCGGTTAGTGCGGGGCCGACGCGCTGGCGCAGATTTAGGCGCCGCTGATCTAGCCGGCGGCGGCTTCACCTTGGGCCCACCACGGGGGGCGGCGGCCGCATCGGTCGCGTGTCCAACGGCGCTGACAACCGCGGGCTCCGCATCGGAACCGATTGCAGGGGGGTCAGCAACGATGACAGTAGGGTCGACATTCCCAGAACCCGTTGCAGAGTGGACCACAGGCAAATCCGGGGGCGGCAAGTCGTGAAGCTCTGCTAGAGAGGTGACTCTTCGTCGTGTTCGGTTACTGTACAGCACGACTATTCGACCATCACTCGTCCAACTGTTCTTGACACCGAAAATGCGCCGAGCCTCCACAAATGTAGCGTGGCGAGCGGTAGTCAAAAACTCAGAGAGGGAGAGCCCTGTGCCCTTGAGTCTCTTCTTGAGGGACCATACTGCATCCTTCATCTGACGGCTGGCAAACTTGATAAGCAGAGGCCTTGGTTTAGAGATCCCACGTTCCCGGCCCAGACGGTGGCAAGAATCAAGGGAGCCAGCCACAACTTCATTCATCTGCAAATCTTGCTGGCAGATGTTCAGAATAATTGCCACTGCCTCCTCACCATCCGTCTCTGCGGCCCCATGCAGCAGCAACATCGAAGACCTCGACCTCATCTCTTGCTCCTCCAGTGCCCCCAGAACCAAGCCTAACTGAACCTGGAGGCCCTCCACTGCACTCCAGATCATTGACTTAAACGTCTCATAGTCATCTGCAGCCGGCGCTCCAGCATCCGATATGCCTGGGGCTGCCCTGGTACTCTCAAAAGCAGCCATCCGGGAAGCAAACATGGCTTTCATGTCCTCCATGCTCTTCTGCAGCTGTGTCAAGTGGTCCATTGTTGTCCAAGTGTATAGCCCAAACCAGTGACTTGCAAAAGAAATAACCTTTGACCCCGGCAGTTCACAAACTGTGTTTATGGTGTACAGTGGTGATGAAAACAACTGTGGGTGGCAATTGAGTATTTATCAGCACATGTATGTATTCACTTTCAATAAATAAGTTAAATTTATATTTTCTTTTAATTAAGTAAAATTGCACAAAAATTTTGACTTGTTGATGTTTTTGCCTACCCGCAAAAAAAAAAAAAAAAAAAAAAAAAAAAAAGCTTAGTCTCATAGCGAACTAACTAGTACGCTAACTCCTACGGAATATCACAATCGACCTTAGCTCGGAGTATGGCAGTTATACGATAGATGGCGTAATCTGTCATACTTATAATCTGACAGTAGCACTCACAGGCAGCGCGGCGGCGGCGGCCGGCTCCACGCACATGACGACCACCGCGCGCTCCAGCAACTCTTCCATCTCGCTCGACCCTTCTGTGTATGCTTCTGGAAAAAACAAATATAAACTATTCTCGAGAAGCATTGGACCGCTGCAATCATATGTATGAAAGTGATGACCTATTTTTGATCGATCATCAAAATCAATGTTTATGTCGGCTGAAACCTATGGACATTATGTTATGTGAGTATCAGCATACGTGTATATCTATGTTGATAACTGTACTACATATAAAATAGTAATCCGACTGACAGTCAGACAACACACAACCGGAAATAATTGCAGGGCCATATTCCTTAATAAAAGCCGTGGTAGTCTAGTAGGTTTGATCTTGTCCTATAAGGCCTCTTAAGCAGAGCATTGTGCGTTCGCACCTGTTTTTTTGGAATTTATGTGCGAAATTACATTTAAAATTTACAGTTTTATTTAGTCTACATTTAGTTTAGAAATAAAACTTTAATTTTTTGGAGATTTTTAAATCATTTCATCGCATGTTTGAGAAAAGCAATATAATACCTCAGCGTGAAAAAAGATTGCCATTGCCAGCCTCAAACTATCCAGCCTCGCTCGCGCTCGGCCGTCTATATGTTTCTAGCCGGCAGACCTTTAGTTCCCCGCCTTTGTGGTCTTGCATTATTTACCTAGTCCAGCGATGAGCGCGAGCACGGCCTGCGTGTGCGCGGGCACGTGCGCGGCGAGCGGCGGCGCGCACGCGGCGCGCGTCCAGTGCGACACCGCGCATGCGCGCTTGCCGCGCGACGCCGCCTGCGCCGGGGACAGCCCGCCCGCCGCCAGGATCACCCTGCAACACCATACACGCCAACTGATCAGTACCCGGCCATAACAACTGCACTTCGGTCTTTGGAAAGAGACAATTGGCATTGTTCATTTTTTTTAGTATGCTCCAATTCGACAACCATTTCGAGGAAAACCATCAATTATCCGATTTATCTTGTCCGATTTCAAAAATACTTTATGATTGCAGATATTTTTGGAAAAGTACTTTGAACCTTTGTTTGACCGAACGACCGGGTTTTTAGACAGAATCCAGCATCGAATGTTTGCCACAAAAATGAAAAAAAAAGTTTGGCTACGGCAACTGTCACGTGTCACTGTCAAATCTACAAAACCATAGACAAAGCCGTTTTTTTTTATAGCCAGCCGAACGAAGGCGATTGGGATTCTATCTAAATTCACGAATTATCAAACAGCGAAAAAATATTTATTATTAATTAACAAAGCTACGTAAAAGCATAATATTCAAATTAGTTGCTTGAAATAGTCCATTTTATCAAATAAAGGTGTTAAAAGCACAGCTTAAAAAAATGAACAATGCCAATTGGCGCCACGTAAGTTAGAGCGAGACAACGAAGGCGAAATTAGCCGAGTAGACAGTTATCTATGATGACGTCTCTGTCTGTTTCGTAGTTATAAATAGAGATAGAATCATAGATAACTACAGTCAGTTTCAATAAGGAAGGCATGGTTGTGAAATTCACTTTGACAAATCTAAAGGCGAGGCTTCCTTTTGATACCCGGCGTATTCAACGATTATCGATTATATTTTAGTACTAACATCAATCGGTTCCATAAAAATAAATGCTATTCCGATATAAGAATACTCAAGCCAGTTTTCCAAGATGTCAATAATTATAATTCCTATTTTACGTTTTTTGCCAAGTCGTGATTTTTCAACAAATACACATACGGGGTAGACAGAGCCTAAGGTAACAGGTACCTACAGGCCACATTTAGCGAGATTGCGGGCATATAGGTGGAAAATGGAATCAAAATAATGATGGGTTGCTAGCCACATCGCCTATAACATGATTCCTATAATTTTCGCCGATTCCCTCGATGGGCTTTTACCATCTGCGCGGGTAGAAAAGCAAATGGTACATTCTACGTTTTTCCATTGCTCACAGACAGACGGACAGTGGAGTCTTAGTAATAAGGTCCCATTTTGACCCTTTGGGTACAGAACCCTAACAAACGGAGGATACTGACCTGAACTGCGTCGAGGCGTGATAAGGCAGCAGCGGGTTGTGGTGCTCCACGAAGAACCTCTCCAGGGTTTGTTCCAAGGCGAGCTCCGGCAGCCGCGACCACGGCAGCTGCGTCGCCTGCTCCAGCGTCTGTCGGAAAATAGCACATTACACCACTAGGGCGGTAATAGTCGATTATGTAACTAGGGTGATAACGACGCAATGGCCAACAAAAATGCAACAAAACATGTCCAATAGGAGAAGCTACAGAACGACTAAAAGTAAATAACCCTTATTTTATTTGGGGCATCAACAGCAATACAGTACATTATAATGAGACTTAGGTACTAAACAAAAAGCCAATGAAAGATGACCACAGAAATATAGTTAAGCGAAGCATACTTAAAACTAACACACACACACCCACATCCCCACTTCAACCCTTATACATATAAGAAATTGGTTTTAATTCTAAGGATTCTAAGGAGTTGAACCTCCCCCCCCCCCCTCCCCTGGCTACGCACGTGGTATTAATTAGTATTAAACATGTTACAATTACATTGCTATTGATTGGTAAGATTAAAGAATTATTACAATAGAACTTCAATCGCAATTAATCTGCGATTAAAGTTGTGCCAACATTCGCGCACACTCCCACTACACTGACCTCTGTGTGCAACAGCAACGGTCCTGTGAACAGTTGCAGCAACGCGGCGAGACGCGGCGCAACGTCGTAGTCCGTAACGCCGCGCATCCACGTCGCCGCCTCCACGCCTTGCAACGTGTCCGCAACCCACGTCTGCATTTCCACGTCACTCGTTGTAGCTATCTGTAATACATACATACGTACATATGGGGTAAACAGAGCCTAAGCTAACAAGACCTCAAAGCCACGTTTAGCATGACTGTGGGCGTATAGGTGGAAAAGGGAATCAAAATAGTGATGGGTTAATGATTCCTAAGATTTTCGCCCATCTTTACCATCTGCACGGGAAGAGAAGCAACTGATACATTCGATGTTTTTTCTTTGCTCCCAGACCAGCATGGAAGTAAATATACACATGCATACATAAATACATGCTACCATTACCCATACATACCACCCTAGTCTAGATATAAGCATTGTAAATTTAAAAAAAGAACTCGAACTCGCGCACCGACGGTTCTGTTCAAATTCGCCAAGTTATTATGAAACACAGTGGCAGAGCCCTGCTTTTAAACGAAATGTAGGCAGGTGAGGTCAATTTTACGTTGGTTACTTACAAGTACAATTTTACTCCCTTGTTACATAAAGTACTATAACAACACCTACCTGTAAAGCAGCGTTTATACAGTTCCCGCGCAGCCACTGATGCTCCCGCCACGGCAGCGTGCTCAGCTCTGACAGGAGGTCTGACAATTGTACGCGGCTGTCTTGGGATGCTGTGACACTTGTCACGTTCAGGTACGTCTGGATCGCCCACTCCCATACCTGACTGAGGAGGTACTCTTCGCAATCTGATATTGGAAGAAAGAAAAAAAACAAGTTAGCCAAGGCTTACGAGGACTTCCGAATTAATAAAGGGTATTTTATAATTGACTAGCTGTTGCCCGTGAATTAGTCCACGCCTAATTAGAATTTGTACCCCAGGTAGTTTCGACTTTTCCAGGCACCTGCAACAAACCTTTTAGCCGCCGGAAAAAAATAAGATATATCTGTATCATTTACACCTACCCGGACAATCGAGCATGATCTGATGCAGGCAGTCCACGAACCGCTTGAGCATGGCGGCGCGGGGCGAGGGTGCCGCGGGGGCTGCGGGGGGCGCGGGGGGCGCGGGGGCTGCGGGGGGCGCGGGGGGCGCGGGGGCTGCGGGGGGCGCGGGGGGCGCGGGGGCTGCGGGGGGCGCGGGGGGGCGCGGGGGCTGCGGGGGGCGCGGGGGGCGCGGGGGCTGCGGGGGGCGCGGGGGGCGCGGGGGCTGCGGGGGGCGCGGGGGGCGCGGGGGGCTGCGGGGGGCGAGGGTGCCGCGGGGGCTGCGGGGGGCGCGGGGGGCGCGGGGGCTGCGGGGGGCGCGGGGGGCGCGGGGGCTGCGGGGGGCGCGGGGGGCGCGGGGGCGGGCGGCGGCAGCGGCGGCAGCGCGGGGTGCGGGCACACCCACGCCGCCCACGACTCTTGCAGCGCCGGCCACGCGTACCACGACACTACAAACGAGAGTCCATATTTGAAGCCATCTTGCGTATCATAGACGGTTAGTTTTAAGGAGACCAGAAAAATCCTGTCCGTCATCAGAACAGGATTATTGTTTTCTCAAACATTGTCGTAAATGTCGTCATTGCATTCTAAGTAACAGAACACGTAGGGCCTTGTTGACGGCCGAATTACACTGCAGACGCAATTTTCTGACCATAAATCGGATTTCTGGACTGTTTATCATTTGTTTTTAACTTATTAAAAGTAAAAGAGACTATGGAATAATGAACAAAAATGGCATTCAGCCAAGTCGAAAGCCGAGGAGTGCGCGTTTTGTTCGAGTCTAACGTTTTTATCAATGTCTCAAATAGATGACATAAAAAAAATTAAGAAAAAAGGCGGGAACATGAAAACCACCTAAGTTGCGAGGAAGTTTAGTGCAAAATTTATTTTCATTTCCTCTCAATGTTTGAGAAAAACATTATATCTGTCTCAATTAGAAGAGCAATTGCTGGATTCGTAACTTTAAAAAACACTCACCTGCGGTTCGTGTTTTTAGCAAGCTACCCCGTAAGGGAGAAAGACGCGATTTATGTATGTTTATATGTATGCACTCATCAAGCAATTGACTGCTTCCCAGGCCTCGGCATTAGTCTCCTATACTGACCTCGTTCAGGCGTATAGCTGAGCATGCAAGCGGTCGCGACGAACGCGCGCAGCAACGCGTGCTGCAACGCCGCAGCGTGCGGCGCGTACTCCGCGTGCCACGCCGCCTCACACGTCAGCGAGGACCGCGCCTCCCACCATATCACGCCCAATTCGCGCAGCAGGTTGCCAAGCTACAAGGACATGTTTATGTCAGAACAAGCTTGTTTGAAATAACCTTCGATGGACAAATAGTGACTGTTACCGTGGTTTAGCTGTCCCTGGTCTAACAATCAATTTCAGAGCCACAAACCTGGGGGAAGCCGGCTTCGACCAACGCTGTGTAGAGTCCGTGTGTAGAGTCTTTTAGCCACTGCCGCCGCTTAGTAAATGTCTACACACCCGCGAAGACTATCCGTGTTGTGTTGTTATATACACTAATTACAATATTACACCAAACATTACACACATGAATTAATATTTACGAGTTTAAAAATAAATCAGCATAAAAGACCGACCGTGCACCGACAATTTAGAAAACAAGTGACAGCCGCCTTATAGTTCTTTTTATTATGTGCCGCGGCGCGTGGCAATGGACTAGCGCCAGCCAGCCACCAACAGCCAAAAAGGTTGAAACCCTAAAATATTGATTACTATTCAAAATACTTTTTAAGTGTTTTTTACATATGCAATTTTTTGAAGTTGATAATTGTAAAACCACGCCATTTTCTATGCTGGTAGCTCTTTATTTAAATTTAGAATTATTTTTTCAAGCTTTTTAATACTCGGTGTGAAAAGTTGTATGAGCCACTCGGGAGCAAAACTATTTTCATCGTGGGCGTTAACACTTGAACGCCTCATTACGCTCAGCTTCGCTACATTCTGGATTCAATGTAGCGCCCTCGCCGTAAATACATCATTTTGCTCCCTTGCGACTCAAATAACTATAGAAGGCTATGCAAAGTGTTGGTACGACCTGGTCGAAGGGCAGTTGCGCGGCGATGGCGGCGGCGCGCGCGGCGTGCGCGAGGTGCGCGGGGGGCGCGCGGCCGGCGCTCACCGCGCGCGCAGCCCGCAACACCACCATAGGGAGGTGCGTCGCGTTGGTCAGGGCCACCGTGTGGACGCCGATCAGCTACATAAAAATAATACATTGTGTATTAAGGGCGGTAAATAAGGAATTACGATCGAGGCTCTAGTAGAAGCCCGAAGTCGAAGACCGAGAGCTTTCTGTGTCGAGGTTCGTAATTCCCGTACCACTCGGGAACCATACAATGTTTTTCATCACATTTGCGAGTACATAAATAAAAGTATTGGGCAGAAAAACCGGAGACGCAGCGTTTGGATAGGCGGGGGCCGCGGGGGCCGGCGGCGCGCGGGTGTCGGGCGGCAGGGGGCGCGGGGCTGCGAGCGTCGCGGGCGCGGGTGCGTCTTACCGCCCTAGGGCTTCATGACAAGAAAAAAGACCGAGGGTTTTATATGAGGCCTTTGGTGCAGCGTCTCGCCGCGCTGCGCCTCGTGTAAGGTTACCTCTATCAGCATGTGCAGCTCGGGCTGGGGGTCGCGGCCCCAGGCCTGCGCGGCCTGCGCCAGCGCGTGCAGCGTCTCGCCGCGCTGCGCCTCGTGTAAGGTTACCTCTATCAGCATGTGCAGCTCGGGCTGGGGGTCGCGGCCCCAGGCCTGCGCGGCCTGCGCCAGCGCGTGCAGCGTCTCGCCGCGCTGAGCTTCGTCGCCCGCCCATCGAGACACGTCCAACTGTCAACCAAGAACAAACTATTCTCAAAGTTTGCAAGCATGGTTTTCACACTTTCATCCCGGCTAGGCTTTATTTAGATTTTTATTGAGCAAATTTTTTTCTTTTGTGGTCTCCGACTAACTAGCCGGTGACATGACAACATACCTTGGAGAGGTAGCTGAAGGCGCGCTGCGGCGACAGCGTGCCGGCGGCCGGCAGCGCGCGCAGCAGCGCGGCGTAGAGTCGTGGCCGCTGCTGGCCCGCGTTGGCCGCGCAGCGCGCCAGCAGCGCCCCGCACAGCGCGTGCTGGCCCGGCCCCGTGCTGGCCGAGCACCACTGCTCCAGCAGCGATGATACCGCCTCGTCGTTGCAGCCGAACCAACGCTGCACGCACAAAAACAACAAGGTATTTGACTACACGTAACTGTCGGAAAGTTTTCATAGATAAGAAAGAGATATTCAAAGGCCGTTGCAAGCCCGCGCGTGCGAGCGAGACGAATGAGTAACGCGAGTTCGTGCGGCAGTGGCGCCACCGCGGCGCGCGACGCCACGCCCAGCGCCGCCTCCTGGCTGCGCAGGCGCCTGCCACAGCACAGCAATATACTCACGTGGGCCAGGTGCTCGACGAGCGCGGTGAGCGCGGCGGCGGCGGGCGGGCAGGCGGGCAGCGCGCCGGCGCACGCCCACGCGCGCGACGCCACGCCCAGCGCCGCCTCCTGGCTGCGCAGGCGCCTGCCACAGCACAGCAATATACTCACGTGGGCCAGGTGCTCGACGAGCGCGGTGAGCGCGGCGGCGGCGGGCGGGCAGGCGGGCAGCGCGCCGGCGCACGCCCACGCGCGCGACGCCACGCCCAGCGCCGCCTCCTGGCTGCGCAGGCGCCTGCCACAGCACAGCAATATACTCACGTGGGCCAGGTGCTCGACGAGCGCGGTGAGCGCGGCGGCGGCGGGCGGGCAGGCGGGCAGCGCGCCGGCGCACGCCCACGCGCGCGACGCCACGCCCAGCGCCGCCTCCTGGCTGCGCAGGCGCCTGCCACAGCACAGCAATATACTCACGTGGGCCAGGTGCTCGACGAGCGCGGTGAGCGCGGCGGCGGCGGGCGGGCAGGCGGGCAGCGCGCCGGCGCACGCCCACGCGCGCGACGCCACGCCCAGCGCCGCCTCCTGGCTGCGCAGGCGCCTGCCACAGCACAGCAATATACTCACGTGGGCCAGGTGCTCGACGAGCGCGGTGAGCGCGGCGGCGGCGGGCGGGCAGGCGGGCAGCGCGCCGGCGCACGCCCACGCGCGCGACGCCACGCCCAGCGCCGCCTCCTGGCTGCGCAGGCGCCTGCCACAGCACAGCAATATACTCACGTGGGCCAGGTGCTCGACGAGCGCGGTGAGCGCGGCGGCGGCGGGCGGGCAGGCGGGCAGCGCGCCGGCGCACGCCCACGCGCGCGACGCCACGCCCAGCGCCGCCTCCTGGCTGCGCAGGCGCCTGCCACAGCACAGCAATATACTCACGTGGGCCAGGTGCTCGACGAGCGCGGTGAGCGCGGCGGCGGCGGGCGGGCAGGCGGGCAGCGCGCCGGCGCACGCCCACGCGCGCGACGCCACGCCCAGCGCCGCCTCCTGGCTGCGCAGGCGCCTGCCACAGCACAGCAATATACTCACGTGGGCCAGGTGCTCGACGAGCGCGGTGAGCGCGGCGGCGGCGGGCGGGCAGGCGGGCAGCGCGCCGGCGCACGCCCACGCGCGCGACGCCACGCCCAGCGCCGCCTCCTGGCTGCGCAGGCGCCTGCCACAGCACAGCAATATACTCACGTGGGCCAGGTGCTCGACGAGCGCGGTGAGCGCGGCGGCGGCGGGCGGGCAGGCGGGCAGCGCGCCGGCGCACGCCCACGCGCGCGACGCCACGCCCAGCGCCGCCTCCTGGCTGCGCAGGCGCCTGCCACAGCACAGCAATATACTCACGTGGGCCAGGTGCTCGACGAGCGCGGTGAGCGCGGCGGCGGCGGGCGGGCAGGCGGGCAGCGCGCCGGCGCACGCCCACGCGCGCGACGCCACGCCCAGCGCCGCCTCCTGGCTGCGCAGGCGCCTGCCACAGCACAGCAATATACAGGTGTTGTACACAAACTCTTTCCGTGACATTTCGTTGAATTTTATTCGGTACTTTAGTAGAATAAATGCAGTAGAAATGGAAGAAGTATGGAAGGTGTATCACTCTTTCATTTTCATAGAATAAGGATAATGTGATAAGGGAACGTGCGGGTGAGAAAGAGGATATAGTGACTAGGATAGAAAAAGTATGCTTAGTTGGTTTGGTCACGTAGAGCGGATGGATGAAAGTAGACTAAACAAAACAGATCTATAGGGGGAGTGTGTATGGTTACGTTGGGAGGGGAAGGCCTAAACGGACGTTCCGAGACCAAACAGACGACGTTTTGGAAAACCGACCGCTTGTTTCGTAAATAAAAAAAAATAAAAAAAGGATCAGGTCAGGAGTTAATTCGAATTGTTCAGAAAAAATACGACATAGGGCTTAAACAATAATCTAGTCGAATAAACAATAGTCTGTTTCGTAGTAAGAAATAGAGAGGGAATCATTAACTGACACTTAAAATAACAGGAACTTTACAGAGAGGTGAGACAGGCCCTAAGTCGAGTGCCTGTTGAATTGACGTGCGCGAAAACCTTAACACGCGTTTGTTTTAATAAATTTTATCCACGTCATATCTGCTTGGCACTAGGATCCACCTTGGACCGATAGGACAGAGTGCAGCAATCGCCGCAATGGTTTCTCTACCCTACCAATTAATTCCTCTATGCGGTAATGTACAAACGGTACATAAATGTTACTATTTCTTACCTGGCGATAGTGTTAAGCACGGCAACAGTCCTGGCTTGCTGCGGCCGCGCTCGGCACAAGTTAGCGATCGCCTTCCGCGCCGCCGCTCTGTCGCAAAGTGCAATTATAGTACATTAATCAACGAGGGAGGAAAATGAGATATTACTACACGAAACATCGTACGTTACCTGTTGTGTCTAATGCCGGTGGTAGCGCCCTCTGATATACGCCATTCGTGACATCCCTAAAACAGAATATAATTTTATATTTAAATATAATCAACTAGCGACCCGCCCCGGCTGCGCACGGGTGCAATCAGTGTTTCTCTGCTATATTATGCATGTATTATACATATAAACCTTCCTCTTGAATCACTCTATCTATCTAAAAAAACACGCATCAAATTCCGTTGCGTAGTTTTAAAGATCTAAGCATTCATAGGGATAGACAGAGGAAAGCGACTTTGTTTTATACTATGTAGTGCAGGGACGGCGAACCAATGGCACACGTGTCAGTTTTGGCACGCTTCAAAATAATTCGGGCACGCCAATAATAATAAAAAGTGTGCAACGTTTATTTTTGTCCATTGAATCGCGAATTAATATTCTTTTATAGGGAATAGGGCGGAAAACGGGCAATTTGGTCATAAGATAGTAAAATCAACAACACATTCTTAAGACAACAATGTATTTGATGACAGGTCAGAGTCAAATATTACTTTATTTATAAAAAAATGGCACGTCCACCAAAAAAGGTTCGCCACCCCTGATGTAGTGATTACGAATCAATGACAACCATTATGACTTGGGGTGCCACATGATTGACCTTTAATAAATCAGTAGAAAGTTCGTGTCTGTACATTAAATAAATTCATCAAAAATAGAAAGCAATAAAACACGAAATAGTAGATTTTATAATTTTTGTCTGTCTGTATTTCGCGTTTATAATATTAGTAGGATTTGGTGATAGTAGTACGATGCGGCTGCTTATTGAAGAATGACAATCTGGCTAATCGTCGAACCGCCGCATTGCAAAACGGCTAGGCATTTTGTAATACGGCGGCTCACTACCCGCCTGCGCCATAATGTACCTGCAGCGGCAGCGTGACGGGCGCGCACTGGTTGCTGCAGGCGCGCGTGACGGCCGCCAGCGGGACGCGCACGCGCAGCGCGCACACCAGCTGCCACAGCTTGCTGTCCAACGTCGCCACGGACGCCACGTCTGCCGCCCACTGTCTGTACCTGCAGCGGCAGCGTGACGGGCGCGCACTGGTTGCTGCAGGCGCGCGTGACGGCCGCCAGCGGGACGCGCACGCGCAGCGCGCACACCAGCTGCCACAGCTTGCTGTCCAACGTCGCCACGGACGCCACGTCTGCCGCCCACTGTCTGTACCTGCAGCGGCAGCGTGACGGGCGCGCACTGGTTGCTGCAGGCGCGCGTGACGGCCGCCAGCGGGACGCGCACGCGCAGCGCGCACACCAGCTGCCACAGCTTGCTGTCCAACGTCGCCACGGACGCCACGTCTGCCGCCCACTGTCTGTACCTGCAGCGGCAGCGTGACGGGCGCGCACTGGTTGCTGCAGGCGCGCGTGACGGCCGCCAGCGGGACGCGCACGCGCAGCGCGCACACCAGCTGCCACAGCTTGCTGTCCAACGTCGCCACGGACGCCACGTCTGCCGCCCACTGTCTGTACCTGCAGCGGCAGCGTGACGGGCGCGCACTGGTTGCTGCAGGCGCGCGTGACGGCCGCCAGCGGGACGCGCACGCGCAGCGCGCACACCAGCTGCCACAGCTTGCTGTCCAACGTCGCCACGGACGCCACGTCTGCCGCCCACTGTCTGTACCTGCAGCGGCAGCGTGACGGGCGCGCACTGGTTGCTGCAGGCGCGCGTGACGGCCGCCAGCGGGACGCGCACGCGCAGCGCGCACACCAGCTGCCACAGCTTGCTGTCCAACGTCGCCACGGACGCCACGTCTGCCGCCCACTGTCTGTACCTGCAGCGGCAGCGTGACGGGCGCGCACTGGTTGCTGCAGGCGCGCGTGACGGCCGCCAGCGGGACGCGCACGCGCAGCGCGCACACCAGCTGCCACAGCTTGCTGTCCAACGTCGCCACGGACGCCACGTCTGCCGCCCACTGTCTGTACCTGCAGCGGCAGCGTGACGGGCGCGCACTGGTTGCTGCAGGCGCGCGTGACGGCCGCCAGCGGGACGCGCACGCGCAGCGCGCACACCAGCTGCCACAGCTTGCTGTCCAACGTCGCCACGGACGCCACGTCTGCCGCCCACTGTCTGTACCTGCAGCGGCAGCGTGACGGGCGCGCACTGGTTGCTGCAGGCGCGCGTGACGGCCGCCAGCGGGACGCGCACGCGCAGCGCGCACACCAGCTGCCACAGCTTGCTGTCCAACGTCGCCACGGACGCCACGTCTGCCGCCCACTGTCTGTACCTGCAGCGGCAGCGTGACGGGCGCGCACTGGTTGCTGCAGGCGCGCGTGACGGCCGCCAGCGGGACGCGCACGCGCAGCGCGCACACCAGCTGCCACAGCTTGCTGTCCAACGTCGCCACGGACGCCACGTCTGCCGCCCACTGTCTGTACCTGCAGCGGCAGCGTGACGGGCGCGCACTGGTTGCTGCAGGCGCGCGTGACGGCCGCCAGCGGGACGCGCACGCGCAGCGCGCACACCAGCTGCCACAGCTTGCTGTCCAACGTCGCCACGGACGCCACGTCTGCCGCCCACTGTCTGTACCTGCAGCGGCAGCGTGACGGGCGCGCACTGGTTGCTGCAGGCGCGCGTGACGGCCGCCAGCGGGACGCGCACGCGCAGCGCGCACACCAGCTGCCACAGCTTGCTGTCCAACGTCGCCACGGACGCCACGTCTGCCGCCCACTGTCTGTACCTGCAGCGGCAGCGTGACGGGCGCGCACTGGTTGCTGCAGGCGCGCGTGACGGCCGCCAGCGGGACGCGCACGCGCAGCGCGCACACCAGCTGCCACAGCTTGCTGTCCAACGTCGCCACGGACGCCACGTCTGCCGCCCACTGTCTGTACCTGCAGCGGCAGCGTGACGGGCGCGCACTGGTTGCTGCAGGCGCGCGTGACGGCCGCCAGCGGGACGCGCACGCGCAGCGCGCACACCAGCTGCCACAGCTTGCTGTCCAACGTCGCCACGGACGCCACGTCTGCCGCCCACTGTCTGTACCTGCAGCGGCAGCGTGACGGGCGCGCACTGGTTGCTGCAGGCGCGCGTGACGGCCGCCAGCGGGACGCGCACGCGCAGCGCGCACACCAGCTGCCACAGCTTGCTGTCCAACGTCGCCACGGACGCCACGTCTGCCGCCCACTGTCTGTACCTGCAGCGGCAGCGTGACGGGCGCGCACTGGTTGCTGCAGGCGCGCGTGACGGCCGCCAGCGGGACGCGCACGCGCAGCGCGCACACCAGCTGCCACAGCTTGCTGTCCAACGTCGCCACGGACGCCACGTCTGCCGCCCACTGTCTGGAGACATACAGTAACACAACGATTCACAGGTGAACATTATACCCAGTTTCGATGGGACAATTCTTGGCAAATTTTAATTTTATAATTCGATCGGTTTAACGACGTTCCGAGACGTTTTGGAAAAAGGTCAGGTCAGGAATACCCGAAACCGACGAGCATGTATGAAGATTGATGAATGTGGATGAAGCGAAAGAAGTATGTCAGGATCGTAGCAAGTGGAACAAAGTAGTCTCTGCCTACCCCTTTGGGAAAGAGGCGTGACGGTATGTATGTATGTCCCGTTTAAGGCGACGCCCCCATACAGCGCACGCTCACGCTATGCACGTGGGTACGCATTCGCTCCGTATTAAAATGTAGGCGTTCGTTTCCACAGCAGTGCACGCACACGCTACGCACGAAATGACCAATGGACCCACGTGGGTGACATTTATAAGATAACACTAACGAACATATTTTTTTCCGTAATTAACTCTCGATCTATAAAACTGTCAAGTGTTTGATAGGTGAGAACTTACTTAGCGAACGTCTCTATTTCAGCCAGATGTTTGTCTACCAAGCAGTACAGCTGGCGCTGGTTGCCGCAGTTGACATCGTCGACGGGCGACGTTATTACCGGCGCTTGCGACCTGAATCCAAATGGAAGGGATGAAAGTACAGTCGAGGGGATAAATAACTATACAGCCATCATGTGAAATATATGTGTGTGCGACCTTATTATTTGTTTGTGACCTTATTGTTTACGGATTCAGTTTTACTTGTTAAATCTTTCGGCAGATGCCGCTAATGTATCCCAACGAGATTTTCCCCGGGATTTTTTTGAGATAAAAAGTGTCCCAAGCTAATTACTATCCTGGTGCAAAATAAATCATTTTATTCCGATGTTCTGTCGCTTCGTGAAAGGACAAGCTAACAAACACACTTTCGCATTATCAATATTAGTTCGGACCATAGATAAAAAAAATCACAAGCTGAAATTCAAAACGTAAAATTAAGCTAAAAGAAGCACTGTGTTTTAAAACTTAATGATTCTGAAACCCGGCCAAGTGCGAGTCGGACTCGTGTGTCGAGGGTTCCGTACAAATAGGGCGAGTGAATAGAAATCCAGTGTTAGTAGAACTCTGCTCCTAAACAAAATGACGGCAGTGTGAGGTCATTTTATATCGGTTACTTACATAGACAAAAAATATACTGTTTTTAGTATTTGTTGTTATAGCGGCAACAGAAATACATTATCTGTGAAAACTTCAACCGTCTAGCTATTAGAGTTCATGGAAACAGCCTGGTGACAGACAGACAGGCGGGCTGTGGAGTCTAGTAATAACGAGTTCTACAAACGAATATGTATTAATTATATTGAAATTTACGTTAGCACGTCCTTGCCAGCTATTTATACATCACCCAAAGCCCCTAACGGAAGACCAGCGCTAGCTGTAAGGCCAGCAAATGTTGAGTTGGGACCATTTTGTGACAATTAATTTTTCTGTAGCTTTATATATATTTTTAACTACTTTTGTGATTGCCATAAATAAACTTTTTCTTTCTTTCTTTCTTTCAGTTGCGTCTGCCGGACTACGTTTTCACGCGTCACCTTCAAAGACTACCCCCCTTATTCATAAACGCTCTCTAGGCCTCTGCTAATTATTCGTTTGTCCTTTGATATTTACCTTTCACAGATAAGGACAAACGATTGCTAAGTTAGCAGAAGCCTGAGCGTTTATGAAGGGAGTTAATCTGGCCCACCTTTTACGCTCGCTCTGTTTGATCTTCATTATCCAGGTGACGGCGGTGTGCAGCGGGGAGGGCGGCGGCGCGGGCGCGGGCGCGGCGCGCGGGGGGCGCAGGTCGGCGTCGGCGGGGCAGCGCGCCGGCCGCAGCGCGCGCAGCTGCTCCGCCCACGCCGTGCTCAGCACCTGCGCCACAGCGGGGTACTGGGGACTTGCCACGCCTCTGTGCGCCATTTGGGTAATAAAGGAGCGACCACACCGCTGCGTGTACCGTTTCTTCATAATTGTTGCGTAAACGCACCGTCGACGTCTTTTAAGCAATGGTGAGGCCGGACCTTTAGGCGGTTAGGGTCAGTGTTGTTATGGATATCCATATACGTAACCGAAACTATCGGATATCCGAAATAAAAAAATATCCGTAACCGTAACCGAATCCGATATAAAAGTTTTGGATAGTTTCGGTTAGGGCGGAGTCTAACTAGATACTACTTAGTAAATATGACACGTCGTGACAAGTTTTTATTTTTGCCCGGCTGGCAGACCAGCCGCGCGCGCGTTTAGTCGTATTATATATCATTTTACACTTCCTTAAAAATTTAATATCCGTAACCGAAACTACCGGATAATCCGAAAAAAAATATTTACCAATATCCATATCCATATCCGAATCCGAAATTATATATCCGTAACATGCCTAGTTAGAGTCACGTTTTACGTTTTAACGCGTTACTAAATCTATCACGTTACATACCGGGTCGGGAATGAACCGGGCCATGTCGGCGTGGTGCGGAGCCGCGCGCAGTCGCTCGCCCGCCTCCAGCCAGCACGAGTACTCTCGGAGCATCCTGGACAATCATAATCATCAGCATCATTATCCAGCCCGTCCGGTGTGTCTTAAAAATAATCCAGGATAGTCAGCAGGTGTGCCTACGTTAATGGTGTGGGAGAAATAGAATAACTACCGTTATTCTCGATAGCTAGTGCAAGACAAATTTGTTTAATAAAATCAAGTGTACCGTCATTTTGTTACAGCGCCACCTAGCGACAGGAATGTGAATTCTATTAGGTAAACATGGTGGTTGAGTTCATTTGACTATATTTTTTTTCTTAATTCCTTAATTGTGGTTAATAAAAGTTCCCATACATCGATCGATGTTCAAATTATGTATGTATGTATGTAAACACTTTATTGTACGAATTAAACATAAAACAAATACAATCATAAGGTGTTAAAGGGGTGAAATTGTGTGTCCGAAATTAGAATAAAAACGCTCACAGGATTTTTTAATTAAACTAACCCAACATGCTAAATTGTTCAAAAACAAGTCTAAAACACCTAGTACACGTCCCACTGCTGGGCACAGGCCTCTCACAATGAGAAGGCTTGGGCTATAGTTCCCACGCGGCCTAGTGCGACTTCGAAACTTTGGA
Organism: Pandemis corylana; assembly: GCA_949127965.1. Classification (NCBI taxonomy): domain Eukaryota; kingdom Metazoa; phylum Arthropoda; class Insecta; order Lepidoptera; family Tortricidae; genus Pandemis; species Pandemis corylana. The sequence continues at coordinate 2,734,643 of OX421859.1, read as the reverse complement.
CATAAGAAAACATCGATCGACGATCGTATGACAGAATGAAAGATTTTGATTGCGGGTGAGAAAATACAGGTCAGATCAGGAGTACCCGAAACCGGCGAGCATGTGCGAAGATATTGATGAATGTGGACGAAGCAAAAGAGGTATGCCAGGATCGTAGCAAGTGGAACAATTTAGTCTCCCCACCCCTAGGGGAAAGAGGTGTGACGGACGTATGTAAATGAACAAAAAATGTTACCTTGCTACTCCGCTACTCACGTGCAAGATAACTAAGCCTGTGTGAAATATATATGTTTTTCATATATATTTCAAACACATGCATGTGTAACAGTTGTGCTCATTAAACTTTGATAATGATCCCGTAGAGGGATCGAAACGAGTCAGTGTTTGTGTGGTGTAAGGGATAATTAAGTTTGTGGGATTTATGTGTGTTTTATTGGCAGTAGTGGAGGGAGGGTTGCATGAAAAACATATATATTTCACACAGGCTTGGTTATCTTGCACGTGAGTAGCGGAGTAGCAAGGTAAAATTTTTTGTTCATTGAAATGGACCTCCGCAAAGTAACGTCTGATTCAATAAAATAAGGTATGTATGTATGTAAGGAAACATCTAAGAAACTCACTTTTCAGCGGCCTCGTGGTACAGCATCATGTTAATATTCACCCTCCTCCTCTCCTCACTCTCAGACGCCCCATCGTCATCACATAACCCATCACTATCACTATCACTGTCGTCTATCACCTCGGAATCACTGGAATCGCTGTCAATGCCCGTGAACTTGGATATCGAAGTCGGTGGCAGCATGTTGCTGACGGGTACTGCTTCGGATGTCTCTGTGCTGCTACTGGGTTTGGGCTCAGGTCTCGTGTTCAAGATAGTCTTGAAGGCGTCCACTTGGTTGTGGTGGTACACTATGTGCTCCTGGAGGCGCTTTTTGAGCTGGACCAGAGTTCTAGATTTGATGATGCCGGCGAAGAACAGTGGTCCGATAGGTTTACGTCTGTGAGGGATAAGAAAACATTATAATTGAGCCATGGCACCCTGACGTATTCGTAGCCAAAGTCAAGATCTAATGCTATTTTCTGAATGTCCCTGGGCAATCATTTATATGACTGAGGTCTGAAGTAAGGAAACACAAATTAAGTTGGGAGACATTAAGAAAATAGAAGCAACGTATGATCGAAGAATGTTTCCTGTTTTCTTTTGAATTGCTAATAGTACAACAAATAGGGATGATGACTATTTTTGAAAAGTGATGACGGCAATAACTTCTGGCAGCACCGCAGCCCGGTAGACTACCAGCTGCTCCGAGCTCATGGGGCACAGCTGCCGGAGGGATGTACACTCACGAGGTGGTAGCAGTGTGCAGGTACAGGTGCATGAGCAGCTGCCACAGCGCCAGGCTGGCGGGCTGCGCGGCCGGCGCCACCAGAACCGCCGCCGCGGCCCGGTAGACCACCAGCTCCTCCGAGCTCATGGGGCCCGCGCTGCTGCACAGCTGAAGGAGACATCTGCCATTATAAATCTAAGACGCAGTGGCGTGCAATGAGGACTCGCCAGGGTAGGCAACGCTAGGCAATCCCGGTCCGGTAAGGGGGCATCCATAAATAACTTGAACGTTTAGATCGTTCGCGAGCGAGTGACGAGTTCCGATAAGCGTATCTTAATGAACGACCGAATAGCTTAGTGGTTAAAGAACCTGACTACGAAGCTTGAGGTCCCGGGTTCGATCCCCAGTATCATTCTTACGGCTAAAACGAATCTAATGATACCTCTCAAGCTTAAATGCGACAAGCCGTTTAGGCCCTAGAGCGTGCCAAAGAAATCTCGAAAAGCATTACCCTCCTTCTGGCGCAGTCTGGTAAATAAAAAAATACGAATATTTGTTCTCGAGTATTCGATGTTTAAAATGTATTTATAAAATATGTATAAGTAAGTTTATCAGTTGTTTAGTACTGATATTACAGTTTGACAACAAAAATAATGCTCCACGATGTACCTGCGCAGTATACCAATTTTAGTAGCGCGGGAAACTCTGGCGCTGTTATTGGTCGATCGATTTCGTACCAACAATGGCAAAATCGTGGAAGCGGGACAGAGCTAAGAATGCAAAGCAAGCAATACTCTGCCAGTTGCGCTTGCAAATAAAGTTCAATATAGATTATTTACACGTTCGGCTACCATCGGAAACTGGTCTGCGCTTCTCTGCGCAAACGAATACTGCCGATGCGCATTATATTTGTTGTCAAACTGTACAAGCTTTTCTTAGTTTGGGACTAGGTCAATTGGTGTCATTTGTCACGAGACATTTAATTATTAATTATTTAATATTATTTTCGTGCCGTCCTGATTTTGAAAAATAAACACTGCATTGAAAGGGTCGTATCCACAAACTTACACCTGTTTATTTATTAATTCGACATACCTTCAAAGCGTTGTCGACATGTATCTTGACCTTGGCGGTGCGCTGCGCGTCGAGCGCGCGCAACAGTTTGTCGAACAGTTGCGTGGCGAGCTCGCGCTCGGCGTGCGTGGCGCGCAACGCCGCGTCCGCGCTCAGCGGCGCGTGCTGCACGTTCCGCAGCAGGTGGGAGAGGAACTCGGCCTTTGGCGCTTCCTGCAACAAATTCGTCATTATCAGATCAATGACGACGACAACCTAGTGGCAGTGACCCTGACCATGAAGCTAAAGGTCCAAAGATTGAAATTTTTATTTTCAATTTAGGCACACATGTGTCTTTTTTATAAACTAAAAAGACTATCACTGCCAAGAAGAATGCGCCGCAATAAACTTGGCAGAAAGTCTTTTTTCTTCAAAATAAAATTATTAATATTATGTAAATAATGGGTAAGAATCCCGGCAGAGGCAGGCATTTGTATGATGAATACGAATTGTTTGTACCCGAGTCATGGATGTTATATGTAATGTATGTATGTACAGTCTAACCATTTGATTCCTGATCCAACCTAGAACGTTCTCACAGTAAACGCTACATGATTTTCCTTATCAATTCAATGTTACTTCACTATGACATTTATTGTGAAAGGGTCAGAAATCCATTCGTTCAATGGTACCTGTCAACATTATATAAGTATCTGTTGCTCACTACCCATAGTACAAGCTTTGGCTTCTTCTCAATGAACTCATAATGTGAAATCAGATTTTCGAAGTTCGTTTGGTGCCGTTCCGCTCGCACTAATAGTCATCAATTTGAGAATGAGAGGAACAGGACACGAACTTGGAATATCGAATTTGGTAGTGGCCCCCAGTGCACTCGCCTGCAGCGTGCGCGTGCGCCGCGCGGCCAGCAGCGCCGCGTCGCGCACCGCCAGCCTCGGGCCCGGCAGCCGCGGGTGGCACAGCCCGTGCAGCCAGGCCGAGGCTATCGCGTCGCGCTCAGCTGATCTGTGCCAAACAATATATTGCATCAGGTGGTTGGCTTAGCTTAATTGAACAATCCAGATTGAACATCACCAGCAGCAGCAGACCATCTCCAGCAGCAGACCAGTAGTACTTACTGCGTCTCCAGCTGCAGCACTCCAGCAGTACTCGCTGCGTCTCCAGCTGCAGCAGTCCAGCAGTACTCCTTACATCTCCAGCTGCAGCAGACCAGCAGTACTCACTGCGTCTCCATCTGCAGCAGAACAGCAGTACTCACGGCGTCTCCAGCTGCAACAGACCAGCAGTACTCACTGCGTCTCCAGGTGCAACAGACCAGCAGTACTCACTGCGTCTCCATCTGCAGCAGAACAGCAGTACTCACGGCGTCTCCAGCTGCAGCAGCATGCGGCGCAGCAGCAGCTCGGGCGCGGCGGCGCGGGTGCCCCACGCCCACTGCACCAGCGACTGCGCTGGCGCAAGCAGAGACACTATCAGCTCGCCAAATCTGCGAACCACAGGACATTCAATAGTAAATAGATACTACAAAATGACTTCTACCCTCCGCTGCTGAAAGTAGTTACATTTCACATCCCAACATTACACTTAATAGTTTTGTCTCTATCTACTGACCGCGGAGTGAGCGAGACGGACTCGGGCGAGGCAGCCATGGCGGCCATCACTAACGGCAGCGCGTGCGCAGCCACCGTCGCTCGCTCGCCCCCCGCCAAGAGGCACAGCGCTGACACTCCGTATTCGCAGATCTGAAAGTTATTACACTATTGCAAAAGCCGGCACGAAGCCAATTGCTGGTTGAGTAATGTTAGAAGACCGAGCGACAGCGAGGCCTTCTATTATACGAGCCCAGCAATCAAACAGATTTTTTTTAAGTTTCACTGGAGTGAGACAGATGTTCTTAACTCACCTCCGGTACGGAGTGTCCCCATGAGCTGGACAGCACAGCGTAAGCCTGCGCAAACAGCCCGGTCGTGTGTTCAGGAGGTGGCGCGTTCAGCGGCAGGCGCCAGCTAGACCTGGCCACAGAATAGACAATATTATAAGTAATCTGATAAACACAGGTAATGCTCGATAAAGTACAATTCCAAAGGTATGAAATTATAACGAAAATTATGGAAAATAATGTAAGGAATAGAAAAGATATCCTCTCGGGTTTAGGGATTTTCAAAGGCCACTCAAGGGGAGCGCAGAGGTAAAGGGGGCGTAGGCCACTAGTACGATGAAATTCTAACTCCCTTATTCATAAACACTCTGTAGGCTTCTGCTTACTTAGCAATCGCTGTTCCTTATCTGTCACTTTGACATTTACCTTTTACAGATAAGGACAAACGATTGCTAAGTTAGCAGAAGCCTATAGAGCGTTTATGAATGAGGGGGAAAGACTTTAGGTACATATTTACATGCACAATTTCCACGTTTAAGCTCCAGCCGTAGGGCCCACAGCGTTAACTACAGCTACTACTTTGATGTTTGAAAAAATAATAACCTAAAATTAACTATCTGGACTAGAGGGGGGGCGTGGATTATTTTTCTGTTTATAAAGGGGGTGCGTAATGAATAAATAAGCCAGGGAACCTCTAACTAAAATCTAGATGCAGTATTTTTATTGCAAGTCTAACTGCAGTTGGGTGGATTTCAAAAGTTGGCAAAATCTTACGTTGAAGTAATTTAAAAAAAAAATAGCGAGCATTCGAGAATGATTAAATTTTTATTTGTTCACTAATACTTTTATGTCAAAAGAGCCAAGATTCAAATCTTTGTTAATTACATATTTATCGAGATATAAAATTATTTATGTGTTAAAAATCAACACCATCCCACAGTAAAATCGTAACCTTCATGTTTGTAATAAAAAAATACGAAAACCTGACATACAAATGCGATTTATTTTTATGTTTTAAGCTCTTTATATTGCACTTTTACTTATATAAAAAAATGAAGCTGTTCCTTCGTCAGGTAAGTAAAATAAAATTATTTAAATTTTTAGAACAAAAATTAGTCAACACCGTCTACGGCGTGTCAAAGTGAAGTTAGCTTTAAGTATGTGCAGTAAAATACGCTGTTTATATGTCCTCCGGCTACCTCAGTTCAGATTGAGCAGCGATAGTGAGTGCATGTCCGCGAGTATGTTCCCTAAATTTCACAAAATAAAACAAAATGTCTCAAAAACTCAATTAGCACGAAACTGCGTCATAACCATCAATTAGTATTTTAAAGAAAGTACGATTATGATATTATAATTAATTATTCCCTAAAACTTAAAGCCAAACGAAGAATTTTGGGTGTGTATTATCGTTCCTAGTTATATGAGCGTTCTAGAATAATCGACAAAAAGCGTCCAAATTGTCAACACCGTAGCCGTCACTACCGACTTTCAAGCAATACATGGTGATGATTGCAAATGTATGGTGATGACAGTTTTCATGGTTTGCGTATTTATTTTTGCAAATTTACACAACTAAATGTTATTATTATCTTAATCTACATAGGTACAAATGTTCGCTGTAGACATTTCTGCATAATTATAGCACAATATAAGTAGTTAATATTAAGTTGGATGTCATCAAAGCGCGTTTAATCAAAAATAATATTTTATTTGGAATGTGAGGGTAGTTCTGTTGGGCGATGAACGAAAACATTGTGTGAAAATCTGCATACATTTTAAAAGCTGTTTAAGTTGATTGTAACTTCAATTATTTCTTATTAGGTGTGGTACGGCTCCAACAATTATTGAAATCAAATATATGATTGCAACAAATAATAAAATTTACCGGCATAGTGTAAGGTCCTTTAATTTAATTGGTCTAGCTCCAACCCCAGCCAGACATGTATGTGAGCAATGACCACGACTGGAAGTTTCTTAAAGTCCAAATTACTTAAAAACTGCTTATTTTCGTGAGAGGAAACAAATAACAGGAAGGACTAGTTCCACTGTAAGAACTGTATTTGAATTGCGGTTGGCGGTTATATGCGGGTATATATGGGTAGGCGGTTATGGCGGGATATTTTCGTCTACCCTCGTTTGAGTAACATTTCCCGCCTTCAAGATTTCAGAACTGAAGTAACATGGAATTACACAGAATCTGGCCATGGCAAAGGCGCGCCTGATGGAGTAGGCGCAGTGATTAAGAGGACAGCAGATTCTGAAGTTAATCATGGCACAGATGTCACATCTATTTATAAATTTATGACTGTGGTACAAGCACGTACCAATATCATGGTTTCTGCTGTCAGCAAAACTGATATAGAGAATAGAGTGAAAATGATTCCTGATAAACTTGAAACATTTAACGGTACTCTTAGAGTACATCAGGTTCTGTGGGAGCAGGATAGTAGAAGGTTGCCTTTAAGAACGTCTAGTTGTTTTAAATGTTCTTATGGACAGGTCTGTATTCATGGCAAGTATTTGGGTTTCAAGCAAAATATTGAATTTAGATAACAAAGCCAAGAGTAAAGCCACAAATGAAAGTCAAGTCAGTCTGCTAAAATCTACAAAGCGATCAACGCTTTCAGATCTCTCGAATTTACCATTTAATCAACAATACAGAAAAAAGAGTAATGGAAATTAATAATGATTATTATGATAGGATCATAGATGAAAGAATATAAAAATGTATCTGATTGCGAATAGAAAAAATGCTTAAAATTCAACTTAAAAAAACGATTGAATATATTATGCTTTTGATTTCAAAAATCCGTATAAAGACTGATTTGAGTTCCTAAATAAAACAGTAATGATAATGCTAAAATCAGAAGAAAAAAAGATGACGGTAAAAGAAGATTGATTTTAAGAACAACAATGGAGAAAAAAGATGATTGAATGGAAAATTATGATGATAAATAAAAAACCTGATGCAGGTGAATGAAGGGAAACAAATGTTTAAAATGAAACTCTTAAAGTAAAACACATAAGTATTTAAGATAATGGTGTTACTGCCAAATAATTTAAATCCATAAAAATAAGACTGATTAATAGTTCCTAAGTAAAAGTCAAATAATATTGCTAATAGCAAATTGATCATAAATAACTAGTTAAACTAATTATTATCTTCAACTAATAATGTAACGCGAATGGTTCGTATCTTTCACATTTGAAAGATACGGAATTTATTTTGAAATTTCAGAAGAAAATTAGTAAAAGTGTAACTAAATCAAACATTATTGAAAAAAGGTTTATTATTTAAGTTTAAAATAAATGATTATGTTTCTTGATTTACTTACTAATTGTTTTCTTTACATACCCTTTATAATGAAACATCATCACCATACACTTGATATCATTACCGTTCATAAGAAAATCATTTCCATGCTATGATTGTCACCACCATCTCGCGTTTAAAATTTTCGAAACTGATATCTTTAAAATTACGCGATAAAATACCTGGCTAAATATGTTATTGATATTCCACATACATATCCTAATGAATTAGATTAGTTTTGTTCGCATTTCAACAAGTTTTCAAAAATTCTATTTTTTTGTTCTGTGAAATTTTTCCTGATGAAATCCACCCAGTTACTTGTAGTTCGTTACCTGTGCACGCGCAGCCTTGTTAGCACGGACCACGCCCACTCGGGGATGAGGGCGGGGAGCTGGCACAGCCACGCCCCCACCGTCAACTGCGCCTCTAGCGACAGACCGCTGGAAAAAAAGACGAGCTAAAATTTGCTGTCGATTTTTTTCTGCTTTTCGAAGAGCTCTAGACCACTGACGCAGAACGCGTGATACAAGCGTTTTTTTTACAAGTTTTTTATACTTGTAACATGTGATAATTTAGAACCACTTCCAGCTAACTGTAGTACATATATGGCTACTTAGAATGTCAGTGTTTTACAGTAACCAATTAGTTTACTATAACATCAATGCTTGGTCACCGTCTCATAAATGTATATAAAAAGCATTTGTTTCTAATAAAGAGATAAAATATTACATACATACACATACATACACAAGTCACGTCTTTATCCCTTACGGGGTAGACAGAGCCTAAGGTGGCAAGACCTACAGGCCACGTTTAGCAAGATTGTGGGCGTAAAGATGGCAAAAAATGGAATCAAAATAGATAAGATATTACTACGAATATACATACATACTTACATAAATCACGCCTATGTCCCTTACGGAGCAGACAGAGCCCAAGGTAACAAGACCTAAAGGCCATGTTTGGCATCATTGTGGACGTATAAGTGGAAAGTTTCTAGCCCCACCGCCTATAACATGATTTCTATTTTCGCCCATTCCCTCGGGAAGAGAAGCAACTGCCACATTCTATGTTTTTTCTTTGCTCCCGACCAGCATGGAAGGTATCAAAACCTTATTAGTGAGCCGGCTACACTTACAAACGAGGCACATAGCAACTCACTCGTATGGCGTGTAGCTGAGCTCGTGCAACAGATACTGCAACAGTTGCGGGCAGCGGCGCGACCAGTCGTCGAGCACGGCTCGCGCTTCGTCCGGCGCAGGACGCCAGCCTTGCAGCGAGAGGAACTTGAGGGTGTCTGGTGCAAGCTGCAGTGGTTCCACTAAGCAAAACACAGTTTTTAATTAGTGCTGTAATTTAAAAAAAAAAAGAAGTATACCGTCGTCACCATTAGGTTGTAAAAAAGTTACCAAAGATAGCCGAACGTCACACTCACAAATACCAGACCAGTAGAGACTTTATGCATCTCTAATCCTACTTCCTACTAATATTATAAATGTGAAAGTTTGTGAGTGTGGATGTTTGGATGTTTGTTACTCTTTCACGCCAGAACGGCTGGACAGATCTGGATGAAATTTGGAACATAGAGAGATTATAGTCTGAAATAACACATAGGCTACTTTTTATCCTGGAAAATTGCGTAATTCCTATGCGATAGCGATAAACGAATTCTATGCAGACGAAGTTGCGGGCAACAGTAGCTTAGTTACCGACTTAACTTAGGGACCTAATCGTATCTTATCTTATCTTAGTCTAGGGGTCCCTACAGATACACTTCGACCCATTCGTGGATCTTTTCCGTAATTACTCCTCTTCGTACCATTCCTTAGGGACCTTATGCATCGCTTTTATAAATGTATTATAAGTTAAGTAGAATTAAGGTATTGTTGTAAATTTTTTTTATTTTGAAAAAAATGACTGCCAAGTTTCTTGCGCCGCATTCTTCTTAGCAATGATGGTATTTCCGAATGCGCTGGTAGTTTAAAAAAAAGACATGTAAATGTTTTGGAATTTATGACCAGAAAAGTATACACAGTAAACGACGCGCTGGTGTAAGTGATTATGCGCTTTAGCATTTTACTTCATGTTGTAATACGCCGTTCAGCCAAGAGATGGCGCTGTCTTACCTTGATGTAATTCAGCAACTGTGTGCAAAGCCGTGGCGAACAGATAGTCGTGCGTGCGCAGCAGCCGCGGCAGGCAGGCGCGCGCTGCGTCGCCGCACAGCCCGCTGCAGACGCTTTTCCGCTTTATTGCAGTCTGCAATAGTACGCCCGCCCGCCGAGAGATGGCGTTGTTGTTAAAGTGAGATTTACTGAATCGCGTTAGGTCTTCCAATTATTAGACTGATACGGTATAAATGTGATATTGGTAGAAATGAAATAGACACAGGCTAATTTACTTTTAAAAGTTACGTGTTATGTAAATTCGGTGTAGCTAAATTGACAAATTAAAAGGCAGTACAGTCAATATTAATTATTCCAGTCGAGTCTTAGCTAACTTTTGTTATTCATTGTAACAGATAATTGTACAAGGTGTCTTAATATTTTTCCGCAATTTCACCAGGTCAGGTTGAGTTTGTCTGACTGAATATACCTGTAAATGTTTTTCAGGTTTTTTAAATTGAAGTTAATTATTTCCATGCATATGGCGACCTGCTATGAGTTGACACAGACCTTGACGAGAAAGTCGAGCACCATCCTGGCGAGTTCGTGGTCGCGGCAGTCGACCGCCGCCTGCGCAACCACGCGCACGCTCTGGTCGCACGGCAGCGCTGCCAGCTCGATAGGCGGCGCGTCCAGCACAATAGGCGACTTGTCTAAAAAAAAAACACATAGAACATTTCAGTAATCTTTAATTGGCATAGGGCCATCCCCCCCCCCCTCCATAGTTCCCCCTCCCCCTCTCTGCGCATTGTACTGACCGTGCAGCCTGGTGCAGAGCGCGAGGCAGTAGGCGGCGCGCGCGGCGGGGCGCAGCAGCGCCGGCATGGCCCCGCCCACACCCGCCCCTTCTGCGAACAGAGCTTCAAGCTCCGCCTCTATCCGTTCCACCATGTCCTGGGAGTACGAGTCCCTGTTGAAATAGAAACACTATATTAATTTGAGCCCTACAAAATTCTTACTCTTATAATACCAATACAACGTACTTAAGGCGCGCTAAATCTTTACCCATATTTAAATCTATGTTGAAGGAGCACTATCTGTCATCTTGTATGTACATGAATCTTGTAGCTGGCTTTTTTAGGTACGTGTGTATGTGTCTATTTATATCTCCATTTATTATAAATGTGTGTTTCATGTATAATATGTATATTATGCATTTTCAGTACTTAGTATATTACTATATATTCTAAAATGCACCACCTGCTCGTCTGTTCTGTTCTCCAGTCCATTATGGTTGCTTGGTAGAGATCGCTCTGTAGCGATAAGGCCGCCTATGTATTGGTTGTTATATGTGGTGCTCAATAAAGAGTTATTGTATTGTATTGTACTTGTTGTGGTCGTGCAGAGCGGCAGCGGCGTGCAGCGCGGCCTTCGCGACGGTGGACAGCACGGCGCGCAGGCGCGGGTAGCCCCCGTGCGCCGCCCGCGCGCGCCGCAGCGTCGCGAGCAGCGCGCGCACGCCGCACACAGCGCGCAGCACCGAGCGCGCAGAGTGCTGCCACTCGTACGGGCGGGTCTGGGTTATGTCCTGTTAATTATAGGTACAAAGATAAAAAACAGTACATCACTGCAGAGGCCGGGAAGTAAGGGGTTGCCGGCCGAACACACACAGATGGCCGAGCGAGAGCGAGGCTGTATAGTTAAAGGCAAGTAACCACCTCTTGCGCACAGCACGACTCACCGCGGCCGCCAGCAGCAGCAGCGCCCCCAGCAGCGTGTGCAGCGGGAACCCGCGCAGCAGCGCCAGCAGATCCCTCTCCCGCAGCGCGCCCTCGCTCACCAGCCCGCCGCCGCCATGCTTGTCCACCTGCTGCGCACAGCACGACTCACCGCGGCCGCCATCAGCAGCAGCGCCCCCAGCAGCGTGTGCAGCGGGAACCCGCGCAGCAGCGCCAGCAGATCCCTCTCCCGCAGCGCGCCCTCGCTCACCAGCCCGCCGCCGCCATGCTGGTCCACCTGCTGCGCACAGCACGACTCACCGCGGCCGCCAGCAGCAGCAGCGCCCCCAGCAGCGTGTGCAGCGGGAACCCGCGCAGCAGCGCCAGCAGATCCCTCTCCCGCAGCGCGCCCTCGCTCACCAGCCCGCCGCCGCCATGCTGGTCCACCTGCTGCGCACAGCACGACTCACCGCGGCCGCCAGCAGCAGCAGCGCCCCCAGCAGCGTGTGCAGCGGGAACCCGCGCAGCAGCGCCAGCAGATCCCTCTCCCGCAGCGCGCCCTCGCTCACCAGCCCGCCGCCGCCATGCTGGTCCACCTGCTGCGCACAGCACGACTCACCGCGGCCGCCAGCAGCAGCAGCGCCCCCAGCAGCGTGTGCAGCGGGAACCCGCGCAGCAGCGCCAGCAGATCCCTCTCCCGCAGCGCGCCCTCGCTCACCAGCCCGCCGCCGCCATGCTGGTCCACCTGCTGCGCACAGCACGACTCACCGCGGCCGCCAGCAGCAGCAGCGCCCCCAGCAGCGTGTGCAGCGGGAACCCGCGCAGCAGCGCCAGCAGATCCCTCTCCCGCAGCGCGCCCTCGCTCACCAGCCCGCCGCCGCCATGCTTGTCCACCTGCTGCGCACAGCACGACTCACCGCGGCCGCCAGCAGCAGCAGCGCCCCCAGCAGCGTGTGCAGCGGGAACCCGCGCAGCAGCGCCAGCAGATCCCTCTCCCGCAGCGCGCCCTCGCTCACCAGCCCGCCGCCGCCATGCTGGTCCACCTGCTGCGCACAGCACGACTCACCGCGGCCGCCAGCAGCACCAGCGCCCCCAGCAGCGTGTGCAGCGGGAACCCGCGCAGCAGCGCCAGCAGATCCCTCTCCCGCAGCGCGCCCTCGCTCACCAGCCCGCCGCCGCCATGCTTGTCCACCTCCTCCCACATCTCATCGTTATCTGCCAGCAAATGCACAAGATAATACGTAAACTTCGACACGACCAGTGGATTATGGCAACCAGGAAAGCGCTATCTCACCCTCGGAGCACTCTCTCGCGGTCTCCAAGGCCGGGCCCGACAGCAGCAGGTCCAGCACCGCCAGCGCCCGCGCCGCGTCGCCGAAGTCCACGATGGCCACGCGGACCAGCCCCGCGGCCCAACTTACCGAACGAGTTTGTCTGCAACATGCCCATTAGTCAAGTCAGCCATTTTTGTTATAATCTCATTGGTCAATATTGCCAACGTGCGTATGACGTAATGCGGGCAGAACCAAAGCACGATTCGTTCCAGAGATTTCATTTATTGAAGTCAGACCGATGTCAGAGGCGAAAACAGCCAAAAGGATCCGATCGTACTTTCGGCTACGATTTCTTTATCCGATCGAATAAAATGTATGAGACATAATGTATCGCCGACTGTATAGCCTAGTGATTAGTGACCCTGACTGTGAAGCTAGAGGTCCTGGGTTCGAATCCCGGTAGGGGCAGACAGTTGTATGATGAATACAAATGTTTGTGCCAGAGTCATGGATGTTGTATGTATTTATGTAGATTATATAAGTATGTTTATCCGATGCCTGATACCCATAGTACAAGCTTTGCTTAGTTTGGGGCTGGGTCAATTGGTGTAATTTGTCCCAAAATATTTATTTATTTATTTATTCATTTAATGTACCTCCCACACCATCATCGGATTACATTAGCTTAAAACTATTTCGCCAGGTTGACATGGAAGAGGCTAAAACTACCATTACCGGAACAACTGATGCAGCAGGAACAGCACCGCGCGCGAGTCGCGGCCGTCCGCCATCGCGTGGCACAGCGCGCGAGCCCAGCGCCGCAGGGCTCCGCACAGCAGGGGAGGCGCCGCGACGCTCATGCGCAGCTCGTGAAGGATCAGCATGATGGCTTCACGTATCTCCCCCTTGCTACTTTGAAGAGTATCCGCGACAAACTCTTCTATCTGCAGAATCAAAAATCTTATCAATTTTTTAAATATTGGGCCCGTTCCACTATCTTCAAGTTCCTGATAACTTTAAAGTCAGATTTAGTGACGTCATTCTCTTTTTGTATTGCAGGAATAAACAGACGGAATCACAGACATCTGACACTTAATTTATAGGAACTTTATAGAGAGTGATGAAACAGATCATTAATTATTGTTTCAAAAGGCAGAAAAAGGGCTCTTTTCGTCTTTTTTCAGTACCGTAAGCATATTAATAGGGTTAATAACTGGGTTCAGACTATCTAATTACTCTGAGTAACAGGCTAAAGGAAACGAAAATCTATTTAGTCCACTTATTTCTTCTTTTCTTTCATCACTCAAACAAAAATTGTTAAAAATAAATCGCGTCAAAGTTCAAGAGTGGGGGTTCATGACGTCATGCGACTTTTCAACTCAATAAAACTCTCATAATACTTAAACTATGTAAAAAAAGAACAAATACATGTCAACTTGTCACTTTTTCATAATGATAAGCACTACGAATAATAATAAGTCAAGAAGCATAATAAAGCCCGAAAAATCATTCCACGCGAAGTGAACCGCAGGGGGCGGGGCTTAAAATATGTACCGCGCAGCGAATTAGTTCGGCCGGGACGCTCGAGCCGTTATCGTGACGTTATCATTGTATTTTTGCGCTAATACATTAGAAAAATATGCCATCGTGTTGTGTGAAGTGGTGTAGAAGCCATTCAGATATGAAAAATAGAGGACCCACCTTTCATATGTATGTAAATAAATATTTTAAGACACTATACTTGACGACTCTGGATGCATGCGATCCACGCACCCTTCCCTTACCGCAAGTAGGCGGACACAATCACGACGCGCGGACTAATCGCGTGCAAGTATTGTCTATCGGAGTGACAGGTGTCACGTTTGCATTGCTGTTAGTTTGTGTGCGTAAGTGGAATGACAATCGAAGCGGCAACTGTTAAGGAATTACGCTTCTTGACTTATTATTATTCGTAGGATAAGGATAACCAACTTAATTGACAGAAAAAATCTTAACTATTGGGATTGCATCATGCCAAACATAATCAAGCGCAATCACCTGATAGTATGCTAGCAACGCAGCATGCTGATGGTGGCAGTAAGACTCCTGCACATCCCTCAGAAGTCCTTCCAGCCTCAACTGCGCAGCCGGGAGCTTGCTCTTCATCAGCTCAGCGTGGTCGTACTGACCTTTGTAGGACACCGTGAGCCCGCACTTGCATTTTTCAGTGACAGAAACAGTGTGTTTTTCAACCTTCCACAAAGCTTCCCTGCTCTTTTCCTCGGCTGAATAGCCCGCCATTACTTTTTGGCGTTCTTGCTCTAATGCGGTCACAGAACACCTGGGAATATAAAGTAGGTAGATATAGTGCATTGGGGTAAATAATCTAGCAACGCTTACCTAGAAGCTCCAATGTCTTTGGCTTCTAGATAAGCAATGAACAAAAAAAAATTTACCTTGCTACTCCGCTACTCACGTGCAAGATAACCAAGCCTGTGTGAAATATATATGTTTTTCATGCCCTCCCTCCACTACTGCCAATAAAACACATATAAATCCCACAAACTTAATTATCCCTTACACCACACAAACACTGACGCATTTCGATCCCTCTACGGGATCATTATCAAAGTTTAATGAGCACAACTGTTACACATGCAAACATGTTTGGTTTGGTTATCTTTTTTTTTTTTCATATGTATAGGAAGGCAAACGAGCAGGTAGGTCACCTGATGGTAAGTGATCACCACTGCCCATAGACACCCGCAACCCCGGAAGGATTGCAGATGCGTTGCCAACCTAGAGGACTAAAATGAATGGCCTCTTGTGCCCGTAATTTCCCCGGCTGTCTTACTCTCCACACCGGAACACAGCAGTGCAAGCACTGCTACTTAGCGGCAGGATTAGCGGGTAAGATCTTGCACGTTCATTGAAACAGACCTCCGCAAAGTAACGCCTGATTCAATAAAATATTCTAGATAAGCGTTGCAGACTATGGAATTGTTCCCCGTTTAGTAGATACCCACGATTTTTGAAATTCCCCCAATCTCGAATTTATCTCAATGCACCTTATTGCTGTTATCGACCCAGTACCGCAATGATTTATCTTAAGAGTCAAAATTGGGCTTAAGACTTTTAATTGTCAAAGTTTATGAATGGTCATGCACTAAGCTAATAAGGATCTATCTTGTCTATCCAATAATAGCAATATCTTCTTCTTTTTTTTTAATATGGCCCCATCAATCGATGCGATGATTTCGCCAATGTCAAAGTTATAAATAAATCTTGTGACAAAAATGTCGGCAACGTTGTACAACTGTCGGGGTCTTAGCCAACGGTCAATGATATCCCTCAGAAACTGCCAGGAAATCATTAGCCGATGCCCAGGGTGCACCGGAACAAGCACTGCTCTTCCCCACGGACGGATCCAAAAACGAACCGCAGCTCTTTACCACACGCGGAGGTAACCCGACTCGCACCCCTAGCAATATCTGTATGATAATATGTTGACATTTCGCAAAGAGCTTTAACTGGTATTGGGAGGTAAAACCGGTGTTCAGTTCCCAGCCATAAAGATTGCACATTTATCTTCTCTGCTAATTTCGGTTTCGTAGCGCGTTGTCTCGCTCTAACTTTAAACAACAGCTAAAAATCCCAAAGCGCTGTGGAAAACCATCAAAAATATAACCAACTATAAGACCGTCAAAACTCATAACCTTTCCCTTCTTAACATAAAAGATACTCCTACTGAGTCTATTAATCATGTTAACGACTTTTTTGGTAACATTGGGAGAACACTGGCAGAGAATATACTCGCCAATAGCACTCCAAACTCGTTCTCTCAAGCCATCAACACTAAAAATTCAGTGACATCCTCATTTGTTTTATTTGATACAGAGCCACGGGAGGTGTATGACGTTATTATGGAGCTTAAACTGGATAGCGCCCCTGGCTGGGATAATATTCCAACCCTCTTTCTCAGGATGGCCAGGTCTATAGTCGCCCCTGTCGTGAGTCACTTGGCAAATCTTTGCTTTGCGACTGGAGCTTTCCCTGCCCTGCTCAAACAATCATTGGTAACGCCTGTGCACAAGAGTGGCGACAGTGACGTAGTAAATAATTATAGGCCAATCTCAGTGCTACCTGCCATGTCTAAAATAATTGAAAAATTAATCAATAACAGGCTTACAAATTACTTAAATAAATTTAATATTCTTTCTGACTCACAATTTGGCTTTAGACATGGTAGGTCCACTGAAGATGCAACTATGGCGGTCACTGATTTAATAATTAATAAGATAGACAAATCAAAAAAATGTTTGGCAGTGTTCTTGGATTTACAGAAGGCGTTTGACACCGTTTCTCTCCCAATTCTTGTGCGTAAGCTGGAACAGATTGGAATCAGGGGTGTGGCTTTGGAGTTGTTGAGTGACTATCTACATGGTCGAACTCAAAGAGTAAAAATAGGTGATGAGGTGAGCCGTGAAACAGCTATTACTTTCGGTGTCCCGCAGGGAAGCGTGCTCGGCCCCACCCTATTTCTTATATATATAAATGATCTGACTAGCCTTAAACTTGAGAATTGTAGCGTTTTCTCCTATGCTGACGATACTGTTTTAATTTTTGATGGTAAAACGTGGGAGTGCACGTTTGAATCCGCTGAACTAGGACTTGGGGTTGTGTCGTCTTGGCTCGGGGATAATCTCCTTACCCTTAACATAAGTAAAACCAACTACATATGCTTCTCTAAGTATTTAAGCTCACATCCCTGTGGTAGTCTTAAGTTAAAGATACACAACTGTAACTTGTCATATACCTCTCAATGCAGTTGTACGGAAATTGAGAGGGTAGCTTCCACTAGATACCTTGGCCTAATGCTGGACTCGCGACTATCTTGGCACGCGCATGTTGGACACGTTAACGGACGAATCAGGAAGCTTGTCTGGTTATTTAAAAAACTAAGGCATGTAAGTACTAAAGTGCTACTTAATCAACTGTACACTGCCCTTGCACAGTCTATTATGACATACTGCATATGTGTCTGGGGTGGCGCAGCTAAAACCAAGCTCCTAGAAGTAGAAAGAGGACAGCGCTGCATTTTGAAGGTCATGTATTTTAAGCCCTTTAGGTTCCCTACTGGTGAATTGTATCGCTTCAGTGGCCTCTTATCGATAAGAAAGCTATACATATTATCCGTGGTTCTGAAGCTACATAAGACCCTAGTATTTAACCCAGCCCTCTTAAATCGTAGACGAATTGATTCTGTTGCCCCATCTTCGAGTTGCAAATCCATCTTTGCCAGGAGACAATTCGCATCTCAATCTGCGCACGTGTACAACAGAATTAATAAAAAAGTTAATATATACCCCTTAAACGGCTATGACTGCAAAAAAACTTTAGTTGAATGGTTGAGTGACCTAAGCTATGATGACACAGAAGCACTACTTCATCGTGTAGCTTAATATCATATGGCTTATTATCAAAGTTGCCATACCTACGAGATGTTAGTCGTATGAAGCTTTAATGATGTTTTAAGTTAAAGCAATGTAAACTAACTAGCTTGCGTGCTTACACACACACACACACACACACACACACACACGCTTAAATTATACAATTATACAATAATTAAATTATAATTAAGTTTAAATTATTATTCAAATTGTAAAATTTGTTTATTATTATTATGGTTATTGCTACTGTCTTAATAACTGCATTATTATTTTTTAGAGGAGCGGGATCTCCTGTCACAGGTATATTCATATACCTACTAGGAGGTCTCTAACACTCTTATTATGACTTGTTGGATATTGCAATAAATATATTTTCATTTTCATTTTCATTTTCATTTTCATTTTCAACTTATGTGATGCCAATCGTTTCTTTCCAAAGACCAAAGTGCAATCTTTATGGCCAGGTACCGTACATCTCATCTTTGGAAAAACAACAGGTAGATAGGTATTACAACTATGATGTGTAGTGCCATCTCTTGAGGAATAGTTAAACTATCTCAAAATACAATGATTCTATAAAAAGCCTGGAATGATTATATACAGGTAAGTATGTACTTATTTCTCTATCTTGTTGGTTGTCTGGTAGAGATCGCTATTAAGCAATAAGACATCTCGTCGAATCTACTTTGTTCTTTGATTCTGTATTGTTTTGTACTGATTTGTCATAAGATAAAGCAACCACATAAAAGATTAACAATATGATTTTAAAACAACAACAACAGTTTAACCTGCTAAGCTTGTGCCTTTTTAAGAAAAAAAAATACTTTTCTCTTTTTTTTAAATTTATTTAACTAAATTAGTTTAGATACTTCGATATGACAAGAAAAGAGAACACTACTTTTCATGCCTACTTTATCCCTTATGGGGTAGGCAGAGCCTAAGTTAACAAAACCTTAATTAAGGCCACATTTAGCATGATTAAAAAAGACAATTAGCATTATCTGGACTCACTTATCACCTGAACAGACATAATGTAACGCAAATAAAGAATTTCTTTTCATTTCATCTCCACATACATACCTGAATGTAGATAATAAATCCACCAATGGATGTTCTGGGCCCGACAGTGACCCTGCCTCCACAATAGCCTCCTCTCGTTCACTCATTTGCCTCACCTCAGCCATCTCTTTCCCTCCAAACACCTGCATAGCCACTTCTAAAGGCATGCATTGCACTCTAGGTATTACATGCTGCAACACTTCCACGGATTCAACGGGTATCTCTGTGACTAATGCTTCTTCAAATACTGGAGCAGATGGCATTGCATTGACCACAACAGAATCTACAGATATTTCCTGTGTAGATTCTTCTTGAGCGGGTTCAATTGTTTTTAAATAAGAAGTGGAAGCTTCAAGCTTATGTTCTAATTCCTCGATTGGCACAGAGTGTGTAGGGACGTCCTTTAAAGCGAGTATATCTAATCTACGGTTAACATCTCTATAAATCTGTGTCTGCGTTTGGTTTGTCGACTCATTTTGTACACATGTATTTTCTACTGCACTAACTGCATCTTTTTCAAATTCACTTGGTTCACATACTTCAGTGTTAGTTAACTTTGAGCTTTGTGCTGCTTCTAATATAGTTTCGTCTTGTCTGACTTCAGTTTTGGTAAAGGCAATGCGTTCTTGATCGACAGAAACATTAAGTGATTTGTTATCCTCAGTTATATTTGTTGAGGTGCTTGGCCCTGCAGGAGCCTCAATCTCCTCACTTATAGACAAATTGGCTACAGAAGGCACTTCAGTGATGACTTCAGTCCTCGCGACGGATTTTTCCTTTGTTTTCTTCTTCTGCAAACGTAAGTTTGTATAAGCTCAAATAATAACTGCGCATAACACATTTAAGCCATAAATAATATAAAATGCATACCGTTCGGGGCTTCTCCTTCACCATGGTCGCCATGTTTTAATGCCTAATTATTGGGGTTATAATTTTAATAACAAATTGTTCGTTTCCAGTTAAAGAGAACTAAATATGTACATTATCACAGCACCGCGATTTCATCAGCTGGGAGCTGTCAAAAAGCTGTCAAGAGTACTGTCAAGTTTGACAATCGAAACACAGTGCTGCCAGCTGAAGGACTTAATTTGTGTGAAATATGAAACGTAGATTTGGAAATGAAAAATGAATATAGCGGGCATATCGTGTGGATTAATTTACTATTCATTTATTATACAGCCTTTATTTAATTCAAACGACATTTTTAACTAATTTAAGAACAGATAAAATTAATCTACTGATGGGTTTGATAAATAATATGGCTAGATTAAAAGTTCTGATAAGATTAGTCATAAAACTAGGGCTGACATCTATCCGGGTTTCCTCTGATATGTCCTAGCTTAGAGAGAGCCCGGGGAGCGTCTGGGCGAGGTTTCGTTTGTAGTCAGGGTTCGATTTTTTCTAGTTAAAGTTATCTAAAAAAAATAAGACTTACTACTATTATAACTTTGTTTTGAAAGAGTTTCTCACACTGTATTAAAAAAAATGTAGGTGTCCGGGTTTCGAGCTCCAATATCCGAGGATTTTACGCTTTTGTCCTGCCTGGTTGACAAATTTTTGAGATGGCAGCCCTAGATAAAACGGATAGACTTAATTATCTTAAAATTATCAAGTTAGACACGCGTATTATCACACTTCTGTTGAAAGAATGATGAAAAATTACTGTTATATGTAAATAAATAAATAAATATAAATAAATAAGATACTTATATTTAGTTTTCAGAGATAATTATTTAATTCTATCCCCAAATAAAAGTCATGGACAAACATTTGAATATTTGTCGAACATTTGCTCCATTTTTACCATAATCAAAAAAGTGTATGAAAGCCTTTTGAGTGAAAAGTAGGCCCCTACTGCATAAAAACTACAGTGATATTTTTAATTTGAAATTGCCTCGTAATTTTAAAATTCTATTCCTCAACAGGAATGAGAGAATCCATTCAGGATCACTCCAGTAAAACCCTTTTCCTAGGGTAAAATCAAATATTACGGAACTTAACATGCATGCCAAATTTTGGCAGAGCGTAGGTACATTACATGACATGTACTCTCCTCCGACATGTGTAAAATTTTTATAAAATAGCACCTGTATGTTCTTGAGAATTAAAATAATTTCATTTCATTTCATTTCTTAGAAAGCGAATCTGATTCGCATTCGACCGGCTTTTTTATTGATCAAGCCAAGCAGGACCTAATCAGCTCTAGGTTTCAAAATATTGGAGTCGATTTATTCGGATTCTAGTAACCATACCAAATAATGAAATCAAATCATATAAAGAATATATATTTTAATAAAAAATATAGCATTTTTTTCATAAAAGAAAACTTAACGTAACTTGATCTTGCACAATAGACATTAAACACTTAAAGGCTTAAGTATTCTGATTAGTCATTTGTCAAATTTTTAGGCATTGTGACCCACCTACATATTGTAACACCATATGCTTGTACCTAATCCCAAATATCTTCAATTTTGAATGATATTTCTCTTCCCTTTGACTTTTCGCTTTGATTAATCCGCTGATTCCTGTCCAATTAATCAACTAGCTTGCAAAAGCGTGTAAACATTGCCAAATGTTGCTTTCAGATTTTTAAGGCGGCGGTTGTCCTTGCATGTGATCTTGATACGGTATATTCTCATCTTCATACTGCGTGTGGTTCTGCTGAGTGACTATGAAGACTGGCGATTTCATTTTCCTTGGAACAGGGGATGGTGATGAAGAGTAACTTCTTGATTGCGAAGGCCCGCTCTGCATCTTAGCTCGGAACATTATATTATCGATCTCATGCATCGCTACGTCCCTCTGATGTTCATCCAACTTCCTCAACTTCTTGGCTAGTAACTGCCCGTATAAATCATACTCATCCATGTCCCGTTTCTCGCTGGTGGCCTTCCTAAGATACGTGACGGCTTCGTCCATTTGTTTCTTAGTGTAGAACATGTCGGTGTCGAAGTTTTGCGCTTTGGTGTCGGCTGTGACCTGGGAAACGGACTGTCGGGGTCTGCTGGTACTGCGGTCTGATGTTGCAGAGACCCGAGGTGTGCTGTGGTCTGGGATTGCTGGAGGAGTCGTGAAGGCGGTATTCACAAAAAACTGAAACAATAACAATGAAATTAGCATAAAACAGTATTTTCTTTATCAGCTGAAGCGTTTGCTCCGTCCACACTCCGGCCGTAATCCAAATTCATAATAATTATGAATGCGAAAATATGTCTGTTTGTTTGTAACCTCTTTACACTTAAACCGCTGAACCGATTTAGTTGTAATTTGGTATAGAGATGGTTTCAGTCCCAGGGAAGGGCAAAGGATAGTTTTTATAGCGCGGGATGGCTATAAGCGAATTCTGCGCAGACCCGAGTCGTAGGCAATAGCTGTTAGCTACAAGTTTTGAAAAGAAAAAGTTCTTAAGTCCTTAGGAATTTTGGAGACGTGTCAGTCTAAAAGGTTGCGATAGAATAGCCCATTCTGAAGAGGTACTCGTAATTGCCAGTGCCAGTAATTTCACCGGCCGTCTTACTCCCCACGCGTAAAAATACAGCGTAAGCTCTGCTGCTTGCTGGTAGTAGTACTGAGCAATGTACAATTTACCTACCTTGAAAAGCTAATTTAACTCAAAATGATAGAATACGTAGTCTTGTCTGATACTGATATTCTCTTTGATCGCCGTACGTTGCCCTATTGTGAAATATGTATTCAGACATTTCTGTATCAATATGGTGTTTATCTACAGTAGTAATTATGTCACTGACATAAAATACAATGAGATGTTTCCGTAAACGGCGTTTATGATTCAGAACATCTGATGTTGCAACAGATTATTAGCCACGTAGGTTTCAAAGTTCAGTTACATGGTTACATTACAACAAACAAATAAAAATACTGATAATAACGAGAAACCGGACCCTAGCTACTAGAAACCTCGAAGCTTGCGTATTCCTCCATTTGAGTAAGACGGCAATCTTCAGCAATGAAATTTGATGGCAGCATGCTAGTTTTTTGCTGTACTTATTAAATTAAATGAGTAGAAACGCCCCCCGGAGAAATTACTGACACAAGGTATTTTATCCTAGCCCTCTAGGCTTTTTTTTATATAAGAGGGGGCAAACGAGCAGACGGGTCACCTGATGGAAAGCAATCACCGTCGCCCAGGGACACCTGCAAGACCTGGGGAATCACAAGTGCGTTGCCGGCCGTTTGAGGAACAGGAAGGCTCGCTTTTTAAAGATGCCTAAATTGTACCGCTCAGGGAATGCTGCAGCAGGAAGTTGGTGGCTAGCAACACATCTGTAATGCTCCCGTGTGGCGGATGTCCAAAGGCGTTGGTGGGTGGTGATAAAGAATATATACAAATTCATCTCGCGCTGCTGTTATGATACTTAACCCTTTACTGCATGGCATAGGTAAAAATCATAAAAAAACAAATTGGTTTCAAGAACATATATTTATTTAATGCGCAAATTCCAAAATCATGAAAAAAAAATTTTTTATTTACGTAGTTTTCAAAATCCGTATATGGCTTCGTATGCATTTCAAAAATAAAGAAAACAATCCAAATGTGGCTTGGTATGCAACGCAATACAAATAGAAAGTTATTGCCACATAATTGTTGGTAGGTAGTCCTTTTAAAATTTGTAGGTAGCTAAGAAATCTTACATGAAATGATAATCTTTGAAACAGTTCCTTTTTTCATTGTAACACAAATAAACTTGACATTTTTCACACATTGTGAATGAACGAAACTTGCACTGCTTTTGATTTTTCGTCCATTTTGGACAGTGACCTATACCATCTGCTTTTTACGTGTATTTTATTTGTGTGCTATAGAAATATTTATGTATCCTTCTTCATTTTCCGAAGTATTACTATCAGAGATTTTTTCTTTAATTGCATATGAATCCAGATATGTATATTAAAATATTATCGCTAATTGCACACGAAGCCAAATATGTATACTTCACTAATATCGCTGATTGCATACGAAGCCAAATATGGTTCCTACAAAAAACATGCCAAAATGGTGCTAATAATCATTTTTTTTTCATGCTATCATAAACATAAACTGAATTAGACCTATAGCTAATAATAAAATGAGTCGAAATACTGTTACTCACCTTTATTATTCCTGATAACACCGAAAAACAAAATGTTTTTGTCAAGCACCGATTTAAGAAGTCAAACAGAATCAAGTGTCAATAAAATTGCTAAGTACCCTCCAAATGAAAAATAAAAAAATACGTTCTGTTTTACTTGCAGATTGACAATAATATTTGGTCATTTACTCGTATAAATAACCATAATTTAATACTTTAAAAAAATATAATTATATGAGACCATATATGGTTTCCCATGCGGTAAAGGGTTAAGTACTAGTTAAGCGAACAAAGAGATTAGGTACTAAAGAGATGGCCAGTGTATGTGAATTTATGATATTCACCCTTTTTCCTAGGCCGGCCGGCAACGCACCCTACTGTTATGATATCCTTCCATCAGGTGACCCGCACGCTCGTTTTTCCCCAGAACAAAAAAAAAATTAGTTTCACGCCGATGCCGAATTCACGACTAATTCTACGCAAAACGCAAACACTAGCTTTGTCAGGTGTCACCTGCGGCTACACCTGTCTCTTTCACGGCTAGCGCGGGCGCAGTTTTCTCACTTGCCCGCTCAGTCCGTCCCTTTTCTATAGGTCGATACGACTACAATGACCTTCAAGAAACTAGCCAATTCATTTCCAACTTCTGTTGTAGGTATCCATGGACGACGGTTATTGTTTACAATCTTACCCATATTTACCGCTTGCTTGATTATTTTTCATATACTAAGGTACTATTTAAAAATGGTGACAAAGCGAGTACGTAAAAAGCGGATGATGCAAATGGCATGATGAAAAAAGTAGGTATTCGCACGGTAGGTACCTATTTTAAATCAACTTAACGCGTACTACTTCAGAAGGAATATAAACTTTGCACTTTGTTACTCATTAAAAGTCATTTATTACTTATTCTGCATAGAAAGTACAGTGCCCAAGGTTTTATATGTAAATGAAGACCTAAGTAAGTACTTGATCACCGGCTGGAACCCATTTAAATAATACCTACTGGATAATAATACTATGTTACTCACGTAAAATCTTCCTGGCTAAACATATTTGTCAAATGTTTGCGTCTCAGCCCAAAGGGAGCCGGTCGCTTGCGGCCAACATTACCAAATTTACCAGTGACACATATTTGGCACCAATTTTAAGCCAATGCTGCACCAAACATCAAAGGAACATAGTGTCAAAAGTATTTTTTTTACACATAAGTAGGATTACAATATCATTTTATTTATTTTATGTATAACTATTTGGCGTGATTAGTTATTACATAAAGTCTTACCTCGTGTTCTATCTGAGTACTATCACATTCGTATTTCCCGCCGAGAAAACTTTCCATTAATGGATATGCGAACCATGTAGTGTGATAAGAGTCCTGAGACTTCTTCTTTTTGTTCCAATGCATTCTGAAGGACGTCATAAGTGACTCTTTCTTCTTTTTAAGGTCAGTGACCGAACAATTTATACTTAAACTTGTCTGGATTCGCAGCCACGCATCTGAAACTTCACTTCTATTTCTGTGCTGTGGATGTTTTGGATCCCAAAGAAGTTGTTCACGTCTGTAGAGGTCCAAAAATTCCAAAACAATATCGTTTGTCCACGACATGTTTGTATTAGTCCGGAAAATAGTATAATCAAATACGTCCAAGCGGGTGTCCGCAAAGAGTACGACTGAGGTCGCAGCCAATCACACGTACGCGCTTATCCAATGTTTGTTTATGTTGGCCTCGTTCCACAAATTATGCGATCGATGTTGGCAGCTGGCGCCTGGCGGCCAACCAATACTATTCGTATTGCGTGACAAAACTTTCCGAATACCTATTTTGTTGTAGATTTGTAGATGTTGATTGATGACAAATGTTGGAAAATGTTGGTCTCAAAAATTCCGACAGGAGTTGAAAAATTGCACTGGGCAAGCTAACAAAAGCAAAACTAGTAGGTTTTGTTTGTGTTGTGTAACTTCGCAACGGATATTTTTAGCCAATAATAACGGGATAGTCAGTCAGCAAGTTTAGCTGAACCAATAGTCCGGCGTATTTCAATCCCATTACGCGTTTTGTTCTGACCAACTACGTGGCCGATCGCACACAGTCATCGGTCGAACAAAGTCCATCGCGCCTATCGTCCAATAAGGACTTTGTTTGGGTTATATACTGCCGGCTGCAGCAAAACGCGTCATTCATTCGTTGCGGAGTGCTGAGAGTAAACTGTTGTGTTCTAGTAATTCTATAGATTATTCCAGACAAATTCCAGTGATATATCCGTGAAACAAACGTGTTTTTGCTACGTTGTTTTTTATTGTAATCGGGTGTAGAATTATTAAAGAGAATTTGAAACTCTAAGGTACGGTTTTAATACTTACTTGGCAAGGATGTAGCTGGTTAGTGGTTACGCTCAATTTAGATTGTGAAATCCAATTCAATGTGACCCTTGCATCCTTTCTATTCGTACAACGCATACATGGTGATCTCTGATCTAATACATTTTATTGCATCTAAAGCATTGATAGTTAAATCGAATATTTAAGAAAATAAAATCTACCTCCAGAGAGATCAGGTGACCTCAATATTTTGTAGATCTTCTTTTTTAGTTGACTGTTGTTCCGGTAGCAAAGAGCTGTAAATAAGCACAATGCAATACGCAATAGCTAACTCGTATTTTCCTTTTTTTTCCTTAGTAGTAAACCAAAATAGTTATAATAAAATTACAAATTGGCTCCGATTGAAGGACTTCACATCCAAAGGTCATAAAATAATTAAAAAAACAACTTTCTTTACTATAATTTATGAATTAGTACCCGTCCTTTAATCAAAGCTCTAACTGCAAACTTAGAACTTACCTATTGTGCACCATTTGTGTAATTTTACAATTGTTTGCTAATAATTTTATTGTTATCTTGCTAGATGGCAACAGAAGTAAGTGCAGCACCGATGGCGTTGCCGCAGCTGCAGAGTGTTCAGAAAGCTATGGCTATTCCCACTGTTGGGGCAGCCGTTGGACAGTTTGGAGCTCTTTACACTAGAGTTAAGGGTAAGACTTTATGCCTCTGAGTACTTACAGTGTGTCATAGCATTAATCCACATGCTTCAGCAAGTTGGGTTAGCTTCACTGAACACTCTTGTACTTCTAAATGTACATTTCCAGACTTTTACTGTGGCTGACAAAATGTTTTTGCATACATTGATTGATGTTCCAAAGTGTATGGTCTCAAAGGTATTATACAAAATTATGATGAACTTTTACAGGTGTGCTCTATTAAGCTAACCCAATATATTTCACAATAATTCTAAGACATTTGTATTTGTGTCCTCTTCACTTATACAACACAGACTCCACAGAGCTATATCAGTTTCAAATCAGTTTTGTGCCCCGATCATCTTGACATTTCTGCCTCTGCCTGTGTAGCTGACTTGCAAGTGTAACATTTATAAGTTTGGCAGAAAGACAGATTACAGAAGTATACTGAGGCTGGCAGACACACATGTGCGCTTATTATAATAATAATAATAATAATAATAAAGATATTTATTGCCACAACACAAAAAAGACATGATACATATTTATCCAAAAAATGCACACAATAATAATTTTGAAAAAAAAAACCTATACGTAAAAATTACCTATACGTAAATATACAGGGGGGAAAGTAATGGGGCAGCAAGGGCAGCTACTAGATCCCTTGCTGCTACGCGAAAATGCTCTTAGGAGACCTTTACTAACTTTTTGAGTGATGATAATCGACATTCACAGATTTTTGATAAAATGTACAATCAGCGAAAAAATCGACAGATTTGACTTTTTTTTTTTTTAATGCCAATCGGTCCCATTTCTATCAAGGATTAAAACACTTTGAGACCAACCGAGGTTAGAGTACTAGAACACCCACAAATCAAAGAAAACTTTTTCCATACAGCATTAAAAAAAAAGTCAAATCTGTCGATTTTTTCGCTGACTGTACGTTTTATCAAAAATCTGTGAATGTCGATTGTCATCACTCAAAAAGTTAGTAAAGGTCTCCTAAGAGCATTTTCGCGCAGCAGCAAGGGATCTAGTAGCTGCCCTAGCTGCCCCATTTCAACTTTCCATCCTGTATACCTAAATATATAAAAAATCACTACATAGTATAAAACAAAGTCGCTTTCTCTGTCCCCATATCCCTATGTCCCTATGTCCCTTTGTATGCTTATATCTTCAAAAGTACATAACGGATTTTGATGCGGTTTTTTTAATAGATAGTGATTCAAGAGGAAGGTTTTTGTGTATGATTCTATGCAGACGACTTCGCGGGCAGAAGCTAGTAAAAAATAAAGCAAATCCTTCTTTCTCCAGATGCACACAGCCTGCTCGAGTGGGCCCTGTCCACAGCAGAGGCTGGAGTGACCCTGGCAGCTCACACCGCAGCCCCGTTTGTGTCTGCCCCCCTGGCGGCCGGGGACGCCCGCCTGGCCTCCTGCATCGATGCGCTGGAGCGCCGCGTACCGCTGGTCAACGAGCAACCAGACGTCATTGTTGAGACCACCAAAAAGGCAGTGCTGTCAAAGATATCGCCACATGTAAACAAGGTTGGTGATAGTTGTACTTGTTTTTCTCTGTAACACAGTCCTGGGACCTTACCATGACGTCTTCTTCAGTTCAGGTTTTAGCTGTCATTTTTATTTATTTAAGGAGAACCAACAGCATTTAGCAAAATTTAGGCAGGGGAAGTAAAGTAAAGTAAAGTAAAATTTATTTTCCAAAATAGAAACAAAATACAGTATTAGAAAATTCAATGACTCCACACTAGGCACAGCCTGTATCATGGCAGCCAAGAAATTATTATTATTAGTATTAACACAGAGCCAATTACAGGCACTCACAGATAGTGACAGAGTACAAGTTAAGCACAACTTAACTTAAAATGAGGTGGCGCACACAGTATCAAACGACACACTATGCAAAGAAAACAATATACATTGCCAAGTAAGATTCTAATACTAAGTGAATCGCACATTAAACAAAATAAACTTCTTACTTATAAAAAATTAAAAGTTGTAGTACGGATCTGACAGTGAGCGAACCTAATCTGAATTTAATTGCATGAAGACATGGTTACCCCCCTGTTGGTGTCTACTATCCTTTGGCCAGGGTTGTCTGGTTGGCTGCTTGTATTGATGCTGAGCTGAGATGAGTGTCACTGGTATCATCCTCAAGTCATAGATAAAGAATATAGTAATGTAACGCAAAAGAAAGAGCGATGTAATACGCGTACGTCAGAGCGTGATAGATAGACTGGACAACTTTTCATACATGCTGTCAGTCTAAGAAAACCAAATGGCACTACTCTTACTCTTACTTGAAAAGAGTAACGTTTCTCTTTCCTTAACATGCCTTGACAGCTGACACATTTAATTTTGGTTACTTTAGCGCGTAATAGTTTACGGGATTGTTTAATAATATAATAATGGTTCCCAAATGCTTCTATCGCGCGAAATCTCTATTCTTCTATGGGCGAAAATCGTAGGAATCATGTTATAGGCGATGAGGCTGGCAACCCATCACTATTTTGTTCCCTTTTTCCATCTATATGCCCACAATCTTGCTAAACGTGGCCTTTAGGTATTGTCACCTTAGGCTAGGGTTGCCATCCGTCCGGGTTTCCCCGGGTTTGTCCTAGTTTAGAGGGCATCCGGGGAGCGTCCGGGGAAGGTTTCATTTGTAGACCAGGTCTTAAAAAATAAATAAATAAAAAAAAATTGGGCCGCCCGCGAGACACGCACTATTTCACCGTTCCCCCACCCCTCCCGTCACGATCTTGTTGACATGTCCGGCTTTCGGACTCTAAAATCCGGGGTTTTCACGCGTCTTGTCCTGTTCTCCAAATTTTAGAGATGGCAACCCTACCTTAGGTTCTGTCTACCCCGTAAGGGATAAAGACGTGATTCATGTATCTGTATCTGTAAATGCTTCTATACATTGGGTGATGTTCAAAGTTTACAGTATCAAAGAGGCGAACTTTGAAACATAATTAATTATAAGAAACCTTTAAATGTGTTTCCAATGAAACTAACTCAGAAAGCTGAAATATACCTGCACAAGACACA
Source organism: Pandemis corylana (assembly GCA_949127965.1). Taxonomy (NCBI): domain Eukaryota; kingdom Metazoa; phylum Arthropoda; class Insecta; order Lepidoptera; family Tortricidae; genus Pandemis; species Pandemis corylana. The sequence continues at coordinate 2,704,285 of OX421859.1, read as the reverse complement.
TTGCATCTGAAACTACTATGAGGACTGTAAACAATAGAGTTCGATGCTTTTGAGCGTTTTTTTCGATACTAGCCGTTACGACTTCATCTGCAAACAGTTCGTTCATCGCTATCCCGCGGAACTACGCAAATTTCCGGGATAAAAATTTGCCTGTGTTATTCCAGACTATAATCTATGTTCCAAATTTCAACCAGATCTGTTCAACCGTTTTGGCGTGAAACATTAGCAGGATTAGTAGGATATTTAACGGTGACTAGCAGTGGCGGATTTACCATAAGGCTGAGAAGGCTCGAGCCTAGGGCGGCAGATTTTGGGGGCGGCAAATTTGGGGCACGACCTTTTTTTTTTTTTACCTCATAATAAAAATTTTAAGAAGTCTGCAACATAGGGCGGCAATAATTCACAACATTTAAATTTTAAATAATTACTAAAGTACCGACAACCATTTCGAGCTTTGTGTTTAAGTATTCCGTTCCATATTTTTTTGATTTTTTTTATTACTTATTTAACGTAATATTCACAAAAATCTTCAAAAAATCCGAAGTGAGGCATCGTCGTAGTATACCTTTGCCTTCCTAATTCTTTATGAATAAAAATGTCAATGTCAAAAAGGTGTCAATGTCAAATATCAGTGTTGTTTGCCGATCGATGTTTTGTTCGTTTTGTTTTGAAAAAGCATTGTTATATTTATTAAATTGATTTGATGAAAGTTTCGGACGGTTATGCCATGGCAGACAGCCGAAACCTTCCCAAGGTGGATTATAATGATGTTGTTGCAATACATGCGTGAAAACGACTCGTTTAACGTTGCCGAAATCCGGGGAGCTAAGGTTTTGTTGTTATCAGGGGATGCTTACGTTGAAACTTCTGTAGGCTATGTGGAAGTAAACGAGAGAATGCTGTGTGTTTTATCAAGGGCAGAGTAACTCCTGAGCACCGAGTTCGTACTAAAATTTACTCTGTTGTCGCAAGCATTAACGAGGCAGAAGAAACTATATTGGATGTGAAATGTGAAGACTGTGCTCGTGCTGCAAGTCAGGGTGGATGCAAACATTCAATTTGTTTTATTATCTGGCTTATTTTGTTGTCAATTATTTCCAATTCAGTCCAGAAAATGCGAATAATTAAAATCCAATAAAAACCAATATCAAATCACCAAACGTCAATCAAAAATTCAAAATGACAACCCGTTGTGACAACCAGTAGACAATGTAGACATCAATCTTATATTATTTTTTTATGACCCAGGCAAAGGTAATGTGTAGATTCAACCTTACAAGCGTTTTTGAAATTTTCGAGATTTCAATATTTTTTTTGACTAACTTAGAATACAAATTTCGCGAAAAGAAAAAATATGGGTCTCCTAGTTTTCAAAGTACTATTTATTGAGCATAAGAAAACACAAGGTAAAAAAATTGAAATGTTGTGAATTCAGCCTATACCTTGAAAATTTGTAAATCCGCCACTGGTGACTAGGTATACTAATGTAAGTAATGATTTCGCATTTCGTGTAACGTTTAACACTACAGTCGACGTTCATACAGACACATACACAAGCGATACCATTTCACCATTGTACTGCACGGCATTGATTGTGTAGACGCTCCATGGCCGCCGATAATGAGGAACATCCGGCTTCCGACCGCTACAGTTAAAGATAACGCCAGATTGCATTATTATACTACTAGCTGTTGCCCGCAACTTAGTCTGCATCGAATTCGTTTGTCGCTATCGCTATCCCGCAGGAATTACGCAATCCGTTCTTAGAGGATGCCTACGTCATAGTAGCTTTATGCATGCAAAGTCTGCTGAGACTTTGTATGCATAATCCGATCGGTTTAAAATTAACAAAGTTTCATACAAACTTTCATCCCCTATTTTATCCCTTTGGGGGTAGAATTGATCAAAATCCTTTCTTAGCGGATGCCTACGTCAAAACATCTACCTGCATGCCAAATTTCAGCCCGATCGCTCCAGTGGTTTGGGCTGTGCGTTGATAGATCACTATGTCAGTCAGTCAGTCACCTTTGAGTTATATATATTTAGAAGTGCAAGCACAATGTTCTTGCTAATCATTAATAGTATGTTGTAGATCGTTTCATTTCCATCGTAGTTGAGTTGGGACAAGGGGGCGTAGTATTTTAGCATGAACTTGAGGGATGCGCGTAGGGTAATAGGTTGGGAACCCCTGATCTACAAGATTATGCTTGCGGCATTACAAACCCCAAGTTAAATAAAAGATTAACAAATAAAGCGATACGCCAACAAGATCAAACATGATAAAAATTATTATACATAAACGGATAACTCACGTATAAAAAGTCCGTTATCCGTTTATGTATAATAATGTTTAAGTCTCACGGTAGTTTCATGTTGAAAATGATAAAAATTTACCACGAAGTTAGTGCTGCTTATAGGAATCCTCAGTAGGAAACCGATCTAACAATACTTTACCTATCTTATTGAATCAGGCGTTACTTTGCGAAGGTCCATTTCAATGAACAAAAAATATTTACCTTGCTACTACTTGCTCTAGGATCATTATCTATTAAACTTTGATAATGATCCCGTAGAGGGATCGAAACGCGTCAGTGTTCGTGTGGTGTAAGGGATAATTAAGTTTGTGGTTTGCATGGAAAACATGTATATTTCACACAGGCTTGGTTATCTTGCGCGTGAGTAGCGCAGTAGCAAGGTAAATATTTTTTGTTCATTGAATACTTTACCTCCAAAGTAAATTTATGTATGCAATAATTTCATTAACTCAAAACAACGTGTCGGGACATGTGACAAGGCTTAAACTCTAAACCGGATCAGCAATAGCCTTTCTGATATGTTATTATCAACGTAAATAATATAGAAGCACTCACTATCTATATCCGTAATCCAAGGTAGTATAACTTATTTATCCACCTACTAGGCAACAAAGTCAGTTGAAGTACAGGGAAAATATTTCTAGTAAAGACAAAGAGACTTTCAAGGAAAGTTGGAAATACGCATTGTATACCTACATACGAGCAAAGTCCGATGTTCAACCGTTGTCCAAGTACAAAGTTTAATTACAATGGCATTCCGTTGGAGCCACGCGAGATGATTAATACTTGAGAAATATCATGTCTATATCCCTTACGGGGTAGACACCTTTTTTTTATGACGTGGAAAATGCGCCTTATGCCGCCCGGTACGGGTTTACCGGGGGTATGTGGGGTTCTCCCGCGACGGCAGGCATATCCACTAAAAACCACACGGATTCCCTATTCAGTCGTATGTGGGGCGTTACGGGAGCACTCGGTGTCACCGCGACCACCCCGGGATGGGGTTCCCTCTTCGCGGCACCTGTGCAATGCAGGTTTGGGAAATTCCGCCCTCCACGGGGTAGACACCTATGGTAACAAGACCTAAAGGCCACGGTTAGCATAATTGTGAGCATATAGGTGGAAAGGGGAATCATAATAGTGATGAATTGCTAGCCGCATCGCCTATAACATGATTCCTAAGATTTTCGCCCAATCCCCTCGGGCTTTTACCATATGTACGGGCAGAGAAGCAACTGATTCATTCTATGTTATTTCTTTGCTCCCGCGGACCAGTATGAAAGTATACAAAACACTACATACTTGGACTTAATGGTTATGTTGCGCCATGCCTCCGTCAGCCTAGTGGTTAGCGACCCTGATTATGAAGCTAGAGGTCCTGGGTTCGAATCCCGGTAGGGGCAGACAGTTGTATGATGAATGCGAATGTTTGTGCCCGAGTCATGGATGTTGTATTTATTTAAGTATGTATTTATCTACATTATATGTATAAGTGTGTTTATCCGTTGCCTGGTACCCATAATACAAGCTTGGCTTAGTTTGAGGCTGGGTCAATTGGTGTAATTAAAAAAAAAAAAAAAATTTAAATAAATATCTTGGGACAATTTACACCAATTGACCCAGCCCCAAAATAAGCAAAGCTTGTACTATGGGTACCAGGCAATGGATAAACATACTTATATAATGTAGACAAATACATACTTAAATACATACAACATCCATGACTCGGGCACAAACATTTGTATTCATCATACAACTGTCTGCCCCTGCCGGGATTCGAACCCAGGACCTCTAGCTTCATAGTCAGGGTCACTAACCACAAGGCTATCCGGTCGTCTAAATTTTACCCAAGATAATTATTTAGCGCGGTCTAAAAATGTTTGCTCATTTAAAAACATAAACGCAAAATATTACTGAAATGAAACTTTAATAGGTAGGTAGGTACATTCACATTTTCCAATACGCGTTTGCATAATTACTTGGAGAGGTCACGCATGTATATGAATAACAAATTAGTTATTTATTCCTTCCCTGAAACATCAATTTCGCGTCAACACAAACATTCACCTAAAAACAAAGGCTTGCGAAAACAGTTGACAACAGTTGAATAAACAAGTATAAAATAAGTACACGCGTATCATTTTATCGGTGGACGTCATCGCATCATAATCACTTTCTAAATGATGTCATGGTTCTGTGCCGGCATGACGGCGGTTGGTTGAGTAAACAAATAGTACTCTATATGGAATCCCATATTTTATTTACTAACAATCGAAAATAACACTTCACAATGTACTTGCCGTCGTAGTTAAGGTATTTTGTTCGTTTATTTTAATCCACCATTACGTACCAACCTTGGTATCGACGACTATACCATTGTTTTTAAAACCTCAAACTTAACGTTATTTTTAACGTGTGGAAAATGTGCCTTATGCATTCCCGTGCTCGGGGCAGCAACGAGGGTATAACGGGTCCAGCCCACCGCTGCCTTCCTAAACGGAAGGAGAGGGGAGGCATACCATCTAAAAACCGACACGTTCCCTCCTAGCCATTGACTGGGAGCTTTACGGGAGCAACTTAATAAACTTAACTTAACCTTGCTTAACTTTGCCCCAGGTGATCGGAGCTCGTGTAGCCGCGGAGCAGCGCGTGAAGTCCCTCAAGGAGCTGTCCTGGACCAAGGCCAACAGCCTCCTCAACACGGCGTACGGGCAGAAGGCGCTGATCGGCGTCGACAGCGGCGCCACCTACGCCATGCAGCTGCTCGACCACTACCTGCCGCCAGTTGGCCCTCAGGAGGAACCCACCAGTATGTTGAGCCTACACACTATACATTTTTATGACAGTTCCTCGCCTCGTTAGTTTTCGTGGTGTTATTATTATAAAAATCTACACTAGAGATAATAAAATTAGGTTAGGTTCGTTAGGTATCTTCAAATGCCCGAATAGGAAAACCGCGAAAGCGGGCTTCCGTCGACCTTCTGATGGAGTGTAATTCGTCATTTTTAATAACAATGGGACCATAAATCCGTAACCATCAGAAACCGTACATTCTCATCAATCAGTGACAGTCCACTGCTTATACATATGACATAGGTCTTTCCCATGGCACGCCACTGCACTCGATCTTCAGCTCTCCTCCAATCTCTGCCCGCTTCGTACGAATATCATCGCCCCACCTGTAGCTAGCTACAGGACGCCCATCGCTGTTACATACATAATATATTGACTACTTAACCCTGGGTTTGAACCTATCGCAAGCCCGCCTAAAGTTAACGATAGTTAGTAGAAGATACTATATCTAAACCGTCTAACATATCAGTGGCGTGGCGTCAAGTATATCAAGACAAGCCGAGGGGAATTTGACTAGTCTTTTCCTCTAATTCTGCACAATAGAAGTGCCCGACTGCTTTAAAATAGGCAAGCTGGTCGGAATCGAGTTCTAAGGACGCCATACCACTGTAACCTATCCTTAATGTTGCATCAATTTGTCAATTGAAGAAGTGTGTATCAGTTATATGTATTCAAGTTTTATCATGTAATAAAATAACTGAGAACTTTGAACTCAACTCCCGACATTATTTAGGTATGCGTTTTTAATTATTCGAGCTTCATTTTACTAGAATTATCGGTGTTATCGCACGCGCCGCCGCCCGACAGCAATCGTTGTTATCACGCGTGTATTGACTGATAAGTTTCTCACTTACTGGTACCAATTTAACTTTGAAGTCGATAATCCAATACCTTTCGCGATATGCGTCTTCTGTTCTTGGACTGTAATTGCACGTTTGTAACCGCAATAAAGGACAGCTATGTCAGTTTCGATTTTTTTCCTTTGTGCTGTGAGATGTTGCTGCATTCTAATTAATGATTGTAGGGGAAAGTACCCTAATTTGCTGTTCAGGCGTGGAGAATGAGACATCCTGTGCGTGCGAGATCACTTACCTATTATAGGTGACCCAACCCAAGTTCTCGATTTCCATCCTATTTTATTTTACAATAACTGATTACATTTAAAAATGTGAATAACCTCCCTTGCATAAATTTTATGCCAAAAATGCCTTAGATCATTTTAGAAAAGAGCTAATACTATTAAAACTGCTAGTCTGATTTTTACCAAACATGGCTAAGAATCACCGCAAGGAAACTGGCTTTCGAATTAACCGCAACGAAATCGATCCATACGTTTAAGAGCTACGATGCCACAAACAGGTAGACACACACACGGACACAGACGCAAACTTCTAACACCCCCTCTTATTGTGTCAGGGGTTAAAAAAAGCGACAAAATATCATTAGGCATATTACCTATACAAACTGGACACAGTAGCAGTGGCGAGTCGACCTAAAAATTCGATTCCCACCGAGCTTCTTTATCAAACTTCGCTCCCTCATTCCTTCCTCATAGGGTAAGAAGAAGATAGGTAAACACTTAAGATGTTTTTTTGCCTCGGGTTATCTAAAGGAAACTACGTAACGCCACTGCACAGAAGGTTAACTTTCTCGTAATGATCACGCTAACCAATCCGTATTGTTACAGGCGAGGTAGTGGCAGCCACCAGCGACCCGGCGCTGCACACAGTGCAGACAGTGGGCCGCCTGAGCGCGGTGGCGGCGCGCCGCGTCTGGGCCAACCTCGCCTACAAAGTGAACGAGCTCCGGCAGTCAGGTATAGTACATTAATGCCTGGGAAGTAGCAAATTGCTGGATGAGTAACTTGTTTAAAAACACGAACCGCAGGTGAGTGTTTTGTAAAGTTATGAATCCAGCAATTGCTGTTCCAGCTGAGGCAGATATGATGTTTTTCTCAAATATTGAGAGAATATGAAAATAATTTTTGCACTAAACTTCCTCGCAACTTAGGTGGTTTTCACGTTCCCGCCTTTTTTCCTAAGTTTTCTTTATGTCATCTGTCACCGTAAGCTATTTGAGACATTGATAAAAAAGTTAGACTCGAACAAAACGCGCACTCCTCGGCCATCGACTTGGCTGTATGACATTGTTGTTCAAGTCTCTTTGACTTTAAAAAAAGTTAAAAACATGAAAATCAGTCCAGCAATCCGATTTATGGCCAGAAAATCGCGCCTGCAATGTAATTCGGCTGTAAACAAGGCTCTTCGTGTTCTGTTACTTAGAATACAATGACGACATTTACGACAATGTTTGAGAAAAGGTATATTATATCTGTTACACGGCGATTCCATATCAAAGAAGTAAAGAACTATTTACAATTAGAACTTAATAATTTATATCTAATTGTCTTCTTACAGGCATCGACTTTGACGTAAGTCGTTACCTAAAAGCCCTGCTTGCGGCGCTACACCTGGCCACGGTGACGAACCAGCAGCACCAGAAGGAGGCCGCGCAGGAGCGCCGGCTGAGCGCGGAGCACCCCGCGGAGCCGGCGCAGGCGCAAGCCCCGCCGGAGCACCAGGACACCGCCCCCACCACCACCAACAAAGTCAAGTCGACACCCGAAGCCAAATCCGAGAACCATTCCAACTGATTCGAGTTGAAAAGAAAGTTCTATTTTTAAATACGCTACAACGTCGGTATACAGGATGTACCGACATTGTTCTGGCGACTAGCATTTAAGCGAAGCACTATTTTATAATTATTTAAATTGCAATAATTATACACCGCCTATATAGCGTTTTGATATTTGTAGCTTTTTAACTATTTGGAATGTATTTACAATAATAAAAAAACATTGTATTTTTATAAAGTTATTTTATTGTGTAATACTTAAGACGATACGTTCATGAGTTCTAGAATACACGGTCGGTTTAGGCCTAGAAGAATAATGCAGGTTGAGATATGACAAGACTTGATATGGAATGTATAAGACAGATTACTACGTTCATATTGACTTATTTATAAATTAAAAGGTCATTTTCACTACAATTATTATACAATTACAATTTTTTAAAGTCCAGTTTAAGTTTTAAACAACGATCAAAAGATCAGATTCTAGAAAACACTCAAATAATGAATATGAAAATATACTCGTAACATTTGTTTTGGCACAAACTTATGCTAGCGCAGTTGCGACTACGCAAGCGAGTACCACTATCTCATTCGCATCATAGGCGATAGAAAGAGAAGGAAATAACAAGTTAAGCAAAGTAAATCTTGCTTACTTATGCTGACAGCGAGCTGCTAGATTTTTAAGCGGAATAACATTTTCAAACAGACAATAAGGATAGCTCGTAAATAGAAGCTTTATACCGTTTTCCCGGTACAATTTGCATTAACAGGTGTGAGAAATTAACGTCCTGTATAGATGTTTCCTTCCTAAAATCCTGATGTTCACTATAAAGAAAATATAACTGTTATTCTTTATGATTAAAATTTGATAATTTTATCGCCATATAAAATAAACTCAAAAATATATCCCTGGATAACTTGAATTCAATAAAGCTCATAATTCATAATATTACACTTCAACTTTATAACCCATTTCATAATATCTATTTTAATTAAAATTAAGTACAATGCTGCTAAATTATCACTAAAACGAAGTGCTGTAAACGCAATAATAAGCTCCCATTATTCTTATGCATTAAAAAACTATATCTGATGTAGCAAGGACTGCACAAGTCGATTCGAAGAATCGAAGAAAATTTGATCATACATTTTTAACTTAGAAAAAATTATATAACCAGAAAACTGAAGTACAATATTTTATCCACATACAGGCTTTAATGGCCCCATAATTTAATTATTATACCAAACAATTAAGAAAATATCAGTAAATATGGGTAAGACACTTGGGTCACCTAGCGCAAGCTGGTCAAAACATTGAAATATAATGTAATGTAAGTATTTTTAAATCCAAACAAATTGCGATAATGCGACAGCGTGCAGCGTTATTCAAGATCAAAAATAAAAAAAACGAACGTCACTGTCAAATTGACAGCTAGCGCGACCCACTAGCAAACTTTATTAAAACTTTTGATCTTAAATAACTGGCCAGTTTAAAAAAATAGCTTAATCAGATTAATAAATAAGAAAATAACGATGTTCTACGCCGTACCGGGACACCATATTGCTGGCTCCCTCTTAGCCAAGCCCGTGGTCCTCGAAGAAGCCCTGTGGTGTCTCCTCCTGCAACAAGGGTCATCACTGAGCCATGGTCGCTCGTGGCCGTGTTAGACCGAGCCATCGCTTTTCGGCGGTACCAAATAAACAAGGAATACAGACGAGCAGCATCGCAACCAGCTAACTCCCAATCCAATCACGCTCAATAACAGTCGGAATCAAAAGTCTGCACGACGCCTCTATATGCAGTTTTTGGTTCAGTTGTGTTTCGACCGCGCTTTGATAACAATGTATATGTCTTTCGCACCGTAATGTCAAACGCTTGAGAACAGAAGAGACAGAAGGTTTCCAGCAGTGGCGTAACTATAACGTCTGGGACCGGTGGCAAATTCGTGAGATGGGGCTCCTTCCTCAATATAAAGAAGTGCATCAGCGCCCCTTCTGTGCTCTAAACCAAGCCAGTTCGGGGCCCCGTAGAGCTAGGGGCCTGTGGCAGTTTGCCACTCCTGCCACCCTATAGTTACGCCACTGTTACGCATATCTTTCTTACTTGACGTTACTTATAACACTAACATCCCGCCACTGGGACTTGGGAGCATTTATACGAAACACTTTATTTTACAGTGCAAGGGAAGCGGAGACGTCAAAGAGTTGAGCAATTAGTTAATATCACGTCACAACTTCAGAGGAGCGGGTTGAGCCTGGGCCCGATTTTTGAAAGCACATATGTATAAATACCACTCGAAGGTGGTAAAAAATTGTGCTGAAATTGAAATACGAGTAGCATGACACAATTACCGCTCTCATTAATCTTGTGAACTAGTCAAAAATTAGATTAGAGCTGTAGTTTTGAAGATATAAACAGATTTATACCACTATCGAGTTCTTTCAAAAATCGGACAAAAATCATTTTGCGATTAACGTGATCTGTCAGAATCTGTACTTCTCCGGATCTTTGTAAATATACCTACCTTTAATAGCCGGGTCCTGACAGAGCGAGCCGCGTCGTGAGGCAGCCAGCACGGCTAGCACAAGATCGCGCGAGATATATTACCCGTCTTTTTAAAGAACGAACAGTAAGAAAAAGACGGGTAGGTTATCTCGAGCGCGACACGTCTTTCGCGCGCAGTTGTGCCAAACGAAGTCATGCCTCATGCAGCTGCCAGGCGAGGCGGCTCAGGACCCGTGTTCAGTCAGTACTTACCGTTTTATTGCCATTAATAAAAGCCTAATTTACATAGTACACAATTTATTTCAATAGGATGGAATAATTACATGACACCAAGGATGGAAGTCGGCGCCAATTACCTAATTTAAATTTAACAACGAATCATGTATGTATTTGTGGCACTTATAACCTAGCCCGAAATAAAAGAAGCCCTGCCGTGGGGTATTTTTTTTTTTCTCGACAACAGTATTGCCAGATCAAACACAGTGGCCCCCGCACTAAAGCGAGGTATCAAATACTGTTCCAAGTATAATTTTGTTAGTTTTTTTCTGTCCAAGTATTTAAAGGTCGCTTACTTACTGGTGCGATTGCTTTTTATTTACGTGACTGTTAACAAGCACTTTCATAGAGACTGGCAATGCAAAAATATCAGATGACGGCATCTTACTTCGTCCAATACCTACTGTCCTACTGTTCCATACTGTCATATACTGTCATATAATGTCCTATAGATATGATCGTATACTGTACTATACATATTGTTTCAACAATTAAAGTCAGCGAAAGCACGTTGGGCGCTATGAATATACACTTAACTATTTTTTTTTTGGATTTAAATCGATGTCGGCAATTTCTAATTTAAAAACCTATTCTAATAGAAACTTTCAAAGTACACCGCGATCATTACCTGGTCTTAAACTCCGAAATTATACAATTATATAATAATATTAGACCTTGGGTGAAACATTATTTCAGTTTTTAATAAAAAAAAAAACACATTATAAATAATCTCAATGGCTTACATCTCAAATCATTTCACATTTCAAAAATGCCATTTATAATTACAAACGTCTTGTGGCCACCCAAATTAAATGGTACAATAGAACTTGGGGCTTACACTTATTCTCTATTGCGGCGTCAATGTCGCAGCGTTTTTGACGCCGCCGACGCTTGGTTGCGAAAGTGCCGGCCTTACCCCGCTTTTCAGAGCCGTGCACTATTTAGGGCCTTTTTCACCACTCTGTTAATTTCCAGTTATCTATGATGACGCCTCTCTCTGTTTCGTAGTAATAAATAAAGACGGAATCATAGATAACTGACACTTAAGGTAACTGGAACTTAACAGATAGTGGTGTAACAGGCCCTTAGTCTGTTTAGTTAATTTTAGTTGTATTAAGTCGCTATAGTCTAGCTTTCTAATATCTATAATTTTTATCTTTTCTTCAATTGATTCCCTAACTAATATATTTTTTGTGGCACAACACAACCCAAAGTATGTTATTTTGAATGAAAAAAGGCTATGCTTAACTTACATTATCTATAAAAAAATAAAAACTGTTACAATTCAACAAATATAAATTATTTTTAAAGAAATATTTTAATACAAAACAAACTGAAGCAAAAACGAACGATCTTTACGATAATTATAAGAACAAGGTTGTAACACAACCATAAGAAAAAAAACGACAACACACTTAAAAAAAATGTTAAAACAACCATATTGGTCCATTTACTTTTCTCCTACCTACCTACATACATTCTGTTGTCACTATGAGAACTCTGAACATTTGGCTAGAGCAAAAAATATATTCGGACACAAACATAGCTAACCCCCTTATCCTAACTTCTGGCAAGATATTTACCTGTCACTTTGCATACGCCTGTCAGACACAAGCAAAACATAAATTTTGCTAGCTTAGTAACTGTTATGAATAAGAAAGGAGTCTAATAAAATAAAACGGACAAAAGTAAATATGAAAAAATTCAACAATTTGACTTTCGTAGGTTAACTTCATTTCATTTCACTAATCACATTTTTTTTAATTAAAACTACAGTAACTACTCACGCACAACATTCATTAATTGGTGAGCACGACAATAAAGAACAGAAAACTGATAAAAAAGAAACTCAAAAAAGGTCATAAAATTGTTGTTGTTGAAATTACATAGCAAAAATGTGACAGTGTTTTTCTCACTGTTCGTTATAAAGGAGACGGGTAGTCTCTATCGCGCGCTCTCTTGCCATACAGTACATTCTTGTTATGAAGAACCAAACTAAGAGCTTAGGCATGTTAATAATAATATTGCCGATAGAGTCCGACAGTAAAGAGTAGACAAGGGAACATGGTAACAATTTCGTATGAAAATTTATAGTTCCATATTCATTCTTTCATAGCAGTGTTCAAGCATGACGGCAACATATTTACGCGCGAGTGACAGACAAATGCACACCAATTAATTTCTCTTCCATGTAACTTTGGACAGCCGTCGTCGCAGCTGAATCTTATAAATTGTAATGAATCGAATCAGGATAAGGATTTTTGGAAGCAGATCCCTCATCAGCATTTTGGAATGGTAGGCTCAGAAGTTACTTTGCAGAAGTCCGAATTCATCCAACCAACCTTTCTGCTGTGTGCCCAAAAAACGGCATGACAGGTGTCAAAAGTTATTATAATTTTAAGACATTTCTAAAAATAAAGAATTTTCTGAACGGCGATGGCCTTGCGGCCCAGTCCTAACAGTCCCAAGACCTGGTCCAAGCTCTGCATATAAATCAATGCATGGAAGTTGTGTAAATTCTTTGGCAATTCCTTTGAGTCCGTGATGGTACGTGGAAGTGTCCCGGAGCCCGGCGTCTCAGAGGAGCCCCACCTCGCGCAGCGCCGCGTCCACGGTCTCGTCCTATTCGCAACAATCCTCTCCGTCCAATATTTCCGCATCGCACCGTCCCTTTCTATCACTTAGTGGTAGAAAGAGATGGTGTACACAAGCGATTTATGTGACGCGCGTTAGACAAAATGATCGCCGTTTCCTTCATACTCGTAAATGTATTAAACACGAATCATAATTCACACGTAAATGATCTCTAAGTTTAGTAATTTTGGCGTTTTATAATTTTTGTCTTTATGACGTTGGGAGAAGTACCTTTTTAAGTTAGGATTATACGATGATTACCAGCTCGGCTGTCTAATGCTGCCATACCCTGCTGTCATTTTATGTATCAAAGTCAGAAGATAGACAACTTGTCTAAAGTGGTAAAGGTATTAGTGATAATATTAAGGTAGTTCCAGGACCTAAGACATCAATATAGACTTCCATATAAAAGAATAATGAATATTAATAAAGGAGACCGTTATTGTTAACGCAATTGACACACTCTGAAGTTCATTGCTTGAACATGGCAACACTTCGGAATGCAATTTTTTTCACCTACTTTCTACTCTTTTATGTGGAGGTCTAATACATTTGATAGCAATATTACAGGCCACCGCGAGATCTGTAGCACACCAAGTAGCACTTTATTTTGGAAAAGTTATATTACACAGATCGCAGCATGCCAGTATTATACAGTCATAAGCAGAGCGTTTAGTTTGTTTTTGCTACAATAACTTCTCTAACACAATCGATTACCGTTGCTATCTAATATATCGAAACTTTTACGGGAACTAATGTATCTTTTCTATACTATAGGCCAATTGGTTAATGGTTAACTAAGCTACTCCGAAATTCATACCATCCCTCTCACTCTCATATCAATGAATACTAGTGTGAGCAGAACAACACGTTGTAACTTCAGAATACAAGGCCACGACCACGACCAAGTTTGAGAAGTTTGTTGCAACAAAAACATTACTAGAGCTCAGAGGATTCCTTTCAACCGCCGCCATGCCACATATTGGTAATTCTTTTGAGTGATAATGAATAAAACGGATAAGCTGTGACCAGACCTTTCGTTAAGTTATGCGGTACCCAAAGCCAGACTCCATTATTGGAGATGCACTTGGTTGGACGTTCCTAGGGAAGTGTGAAAATATTTTTTTAAATACAGTTATCATCATCATAAACATATCTAATCATATCTAGAAACATCCAGCTAGCAAATAGCACCACTGATAACGGGGTCCAGATAAATTAATTCCTGTGATCATATTGTTAACCACCACCAGGCCGCGGGAGAGGGAGACGCAGCATGAGCTCTCAGTCACTTGACAACAAGCCAAGACATAAGTGAATGTAAGAATGCATTCGCAATCAATTTACATACAGCTAATTGATGTTGCAACTATGTAGGTACGTTAAGGTTATCCTAATATTTCGAGTCTATAGTCTATTAAGACCCCACGAGCCATCCTATTGGCTAATATTTTGTGCCGGACGGGATGCGGACCACCGAGACTCCTGACCCAAAAAACTTTATCGCTTGTATTCGCCATTATATGCTTCATCAGCTTTTTAAAGTTTGCGAAACAGCAGGTAACTAATTTTTGTTAAATATACTTTGTAAACCTAATATGAAGAAGACAACTTACCTACTGCCCCCATAACCACTACCCATACACCGTCAAAGTTTAGAAAATTAACTAACCAGCCTTCTCTCCCGTTCCCCTCCCGCAATCCCTCCCATACGCACACCGCTTTAAACTTTGTAGCGACCCCAGCGCCACCTAGTCACCAACTACATACACTGCTACGACACATGACTAGCACCGGTGTCGCCTCACATATCCCCTATCGAACCTTCTTGGCCTACATAATAAAACTTCCGACAGTCTTCCTTCCGACTTCCCAAGGCATAACAGCCTAGACAGAGGCGGATTATCCATAAGGCAAACTAGGCACGTGCCTAGGAGCGCGTAGTTACGAGGGGCGCGCGAGCTCAGAATTTTTAAATAAATATGCTAAAACAACTAGTTAAAATTAATAGTATTATAATGGCCATTTATGGCCGGTACAGGGGCGCGGATAAAGTGATTGCCTAGGGCGCTCTGGACCTTTAATCCGCCACTGAGCCTAGATATAAATATATTATATACGTCAGGGAAAGAGTTAAACACGCGGATTGACCTTGTAGGTTTTAAATAAATAACAAAGAATATCCTCAGTCTGACATTTAAAAAATCACTCAGCGTGCACGTCTGGCACGGGTGACCGATCTGGACAGACTGCCCTCACTATAGCACGTCCCGCATCGTCACACTACTGACCGACTTTTATAATCAAAACAATGCACGCCATGGCCTCTCGCTCTTCCCTAACACTTAACCAATGAGAGTGCTCGCTTTGCGTCCTCGTGCTAGACTATAGACAGGCTCATGCTACGTTTAAGGTTAGGTGCATGCAAGAAAACAGACTTTTTGTTAGAACCAATGTATTTCCACATCCCATTACATTAAATGCATTAACAGCCATCAAATTACACGTACTACACTGTTTTACCGCGAGGATACTCAAACACATTACCCGTTCGGACTTAACATAAAATGATTCGTTGTTAAAATAAAGACAATTGATCGATGAGTTATAAACCATACTATTGTTATGTAAAAGTTCATTTATCAACTAAATCAACAAAGATGGACGGCTTTTCGTTGTATGTTTATACTCGTATCTACTCCATAAAAATCTCTGAATCATATCTTTCAAGTAAAGATACCTAAACCAATGCAAACCGGTAAAACAGTGTATCAAAAATTCAAAATACAATAATAATTAATATGAATATAACATAACTACACAAATATAAAGCGACAAACGCACATATACTACTGGTTATTACAACTATAATGGATATCGTTTACAAATAAATACACTTCGATACAATAAATAGGATCTATTTCCCAAAAAATCATTATCATCGAATAATATTGTCTACTTTTTTTTAAATGATCTGTGTATGATGCCAATGCTGTCGATGAATGTCTGTATACGTGAAAAAATAAGCGCATAAAGTTTAATAAATGGGTTTATCTTTATTTGTCTGTAGTTGCGATCAGAATTATTACTTTATTTTTTTCGTTATTTAACAAACGAAGCCGATACTAAGCTACAATTTTTTTATCTATAGAGTGTTGCAAGGGCAAGCAAGGTTTAATTAAACTTCTTTAGAAATAAATTAGATTTTAAGACAAATAAAGTTTGTTCAGACATCGGTAAAAGATAGGAATTGAGTTTATATACCTAATAGCAAGTTAGTTCAGCAAAAAAGTTTTTTTAATGACCGATACGATTTAAATAAAAAAATACATTAAATACCGCACTAAAGCTAAAGCCAAAAAAACATTATAAACGTCAGAATAAGTAAATAATAATAATAATCAGCACAACAATAGTAAAACAGCAAAAATTATATATTTAAGAAACAAAGCCTAAAAGCATTTTAAACGCCTACTAAAAATGTCTCGGTCGTTGTTAGTGCGGTCGCCACCTTATTTAACACAAATAGAACGTTGTCATAGAGGGATGACTGGACTGTCAAAATCGCAAACAAGTAAATATAGTCGCCATCAAACTTCTCAAGTAATGAGCTTGAATACGCAGAAGCGAACCTAACCTAAAGTTACCTACGCACTCTTATCCCCACCACGTCGTCGAATACGCCAAAAGTTAACCTGCCACTATGCTGAGTGCAAGTTGCACCAAGTTACTTTAACCATAACAGACGATTTTGACGTGTACTTGACAGAAAACCTGTTAAATATATACGTCAAAAAATTGTCAGTTATGGTTAAAGTAACTTGCTACAATGCAACTCACACATATCGTTTTTACCTCGACGTGATCACACTTGCCGGCGTCAAAACCGCTACGTAATACAAACTTGACAAATTTATAAGCATTTTCGCTTCTGTTTAGTGGAGACCGTACTAAAATAATACTGGCATGCGACAAAATAAAAAACAAGTGACAGGGGGTGAAGGGCAAGCATGGTCTACGGAATACAGACTCAGGGTAGCATAGTGGAGAGGGACGGTGCTAGGCCGTCGCGTCAGTGCAACAATCCATCGTTCAGGTCCTGAGCGCATGCGTACGGCACAAACAGGGAACATTAGTGCGGGGTCTATGCCGGACCGACCGGTGGCAAGCTATTCTTTTCACGGCATGGATTACACGGTCATTATCGTGATACTGGTACGTCAATACAGGATAGTGGATTTCAATACAACCGGATTAGCTGCGATACGCATCGATTTTAACTTAGCGATATGGATCGTGATATGCATGGCTTGGATCACACGATAATATTGACCGTCTAATCTATGCATATAATTGAAGAAACACGGGCGTTAAAAACATTATTATTTTATCATTGATAGCTATACTCTTTTGACGACTTTGGCCAGTTATTTATTGCACGTGAAACAAATCTATTTACCACTTTTTTATTTTAAAAAAATGACAGTGGTTTTATTTTCTTAATGTCTCTTGGCAAACTTCGTTTTTCATGTCTGACGTAGAGAGAATTGTAAACATTTACGTAAGGGCCATGGTACAGACAGACTGCATTCAGACTGCAACGTGACCGCCAACTGCCGACTGCCACAGATAACAAATATAAGAGGCTGAATGTTGCCCCCGCAAGATTGGCCTTCAATATTATACTGTGTCGGTCCGACATAGATAGATCTCACAACACCATGGTAAGGTTAGCACAGCCTAATGGCTCATGGTATTGTGATTTACGCACAAAAGAATATTCAGGAATTAGCAGTGTAAATAGATATTTATAAAACATCATACCACAGAGAAAAAATATATGCCATAGTAAGTTTAACCACATTTTACCATCTCGCGGATTGAGAGAATTAAAATTTACAAATGACATTAGTCATTTGTAAATGACTTACTTCAAAGTACTACCGTACCAAATGAATCGTGACCCATTGTGGTAGGTACTTTGTCACAGAAAATGTCACGTGTGGAATTGCCTGCCAATATAAATCGTGATGACACTTATTGCGAGAACATTCTACGGGTCAGGAACCAAATGGCTCGACTGTACCTCAAGTAAGTTGTCTGTCTTTATCAGCGACGTGCCGCCTGAACTTGGTAATACTGCATAGCATAGCGAATTATTAAGTTTATTAAAAAGACATAACATACACTCATTTCACTAACATATATTTTATGTATATTATAATCTACTGTCAATATAAATATCATTTGTTAATGTCATAGCGGACTTGATTATTTTATATTATTAAATTATTAAATACTGCTTCAGTTAGTAAGAGGTATATGTAGTAATTGGCAGAAGCATTTCGTTATTTTATTATTTTTTGTTGGACAAAAATCCTATTCGTACACGGGCTGACTAGACTTAATTTATTCGCTTTTAGTTTTAAATTAATAAATTTTTAATATTAGTTTAATTCGTTGATATGTAGTTTGTTCTATACTTTGCTGCTTTGGGCCAGAACCTGCTTGTATTTAACAGGAAGTATTGCAAGTAATTATTCTTAGCTACTCAACTATCAAAAACATTACGTAACTTTATTTCAAAATAATGTAAGCGTTTACTTCTTGATTTTGTATTTATTTTTACGGTTTTACCCGTTAAAAATTCAATTTCTAAACGATACTGAAAAGTAGAACACAGAAAAATCCGAAAAGTAAAAGTTTTTGAAAGTGTTACTTTTCGACACAGGTCATTATTAAGGTCCGACCACACCGGTGCGTAACAGATGTTGACCGTGCTTTTACGCAACAAAATCTATGAAAAAACGGTGAGTGAACGTGACGCCTACGACACGTCACTGCGTACACGCGGCGGTCTGGTCGCTCCTTTATTTGACTTTGTTGACCACAGTTTTAATTAATTAATTTAAGTCAAGTTACAATTCTCAGCAAGCCTGTCACAACACAGCAAAGCAAAAGAACTTTGTTTCACAAACAAACAGACAAATAGTCTTGAAAAGGCAGTGCTCCTATCTAATATAAGTGTTATTTAACAACTAAGAAAGGCACTACCGAGGCCGCTGTCCTATTTACTGGTCCACTTTACATACTAGTTTACACATTTTATTATCACACCTAATTATTTCTCAGCAAGACAGGAGACTAGATAAATGTGAGTTCAGAGTGTGAGGGTGCACTCCCATTCCCATTACAGCGCAGCGAAGGGAGTTTATAGCTATATACAATAGCTACATTTAAAAATTACAAGGAGAATTGGTCGATTCAAATAAGTTTCATTACACCTGGATATCCAAAACGATTTAGAATCTATTTCACTACTTTGTTAAGTTCTTAATAAGGTGCATTGGGGTAAAATCGTAATTGGGGTAATTTCGAAAATCGTGGATATCCATTACGGGGAACAATTCCATAATCTGGCAACGCTTATCTTGAAGCCAAAGACATTAAAGCTTTTAGGTAAGCGTTACTAGATTATGTAATTGTTCCCCGTTTAGTGAATATCCACGAGTTTCGAAATTCCCCCATTTTCGATTTTACCCCAATGCACTATATCTTACATTACATATCAATGGCATCGACTTCATTTATTGCTACAAAACAGACAGACGCCATCATAGATATCAGACACTAAGATATCAGGAACTTAAGAACAGTGAAACAGGTATTTTGTGTCAAAACGCCTGAATACCATAATTCTAACTTTATTTTTCTTAGCTGGATTTTATATATTAAACTATTTTCTCTGTTTTAGTTAATTAAGCCATTTCGGTTATGAGACGTTTTAGTTTGTTCTTTCATTTTAAGAAGACTCAAAACTCAAGTATTATGGGACTATGACATTGTAATTTAGTCAAATTAGTAAAAGCATTATATACCATTTAATGGCAATGAACCCAACTAGTAAATTCTGCATGTCTACGCTGCCCTCCGCCTCACTGGAAGTGCACCCTAAATACTCGAGTGTAACAACCACAACTGTAACCTAAACCAATCTATTCTAAAAAGCTAAATCGACACCAAAGTATTTCTTGCGGATATAAGCATTTTTCTCCTTGCCTGCATAATTGCGCGAAAGAGTATGCTTTATTCAGTCTAATAGTGATATATTGGGGGTAATTAAGTTACCCCGAAATAGGGTAAAACTGTGCTTGGCAGTCAGTCACAAATGTATTGTTTCAATGTTGCCAACCACTGGCTTGATAAAGGGGTTTTTAATGATTTAGTATAGAGAATCTTAGTTAACCAGTGCAAGTAGGAATGTTTGTAAAATTGAGAGTATTTGTAATAAACCTACATAATAATGATACCTTAACACAAAACTGAGCAAACTTATTGAACTTTAACCATAATCCCACAATTCTCAACTTCTAGACGCAAAAAATTCGGATATATGTTAATTTGTAATCAAATGCTATGATGTATTTAAAAAAGTCGGACAAAATCTAGTGTCTAGACAAATCTAGATCGAGGGCAACCCTATGTAAGTAAATGATTGAGTTATCATGATAAGTTATAAAAAATTTAAAAGCGAAAAAGTTTTTCGAGCATTTTTTGTCATAGCTGTGATAGATGGCTGGCGCCACACGACAGTAATGGCACATGCAACTGATTTAGTTATTCAGGGGGCTTGGCCTGGCCTGGAACAACTTCGCATGACTGAAGTCTATTCTTGCATATCGGATACTAAAATGACATTACCTGTGTTGCATGTTTTTACAATCCAAAATTATGTGGCCACAACTATAGAAAGTTAACGATAAATTAAATTTAGTACAGGTTTTTGTAAGTTATTCTATAAAATGTGTACTAAACTAGGGAAGGACCAATTTGAGTGTTTAATTTTTTTGGTACTCTAGTTTAAAAATGATTCATAGTCAGCATATAAGTTAGTGTAATAATCTGATAAAGTTTTAAATTTGCTTGACTATGGTAATATTTTTTTTTTCTTTAAATATAACATGGCCAAACCACTTGTATCCAGGCCACTAACAGTGTCGATAGTTTCGAGTACACCAATAAACAATAAAAGCTGGTATCATTATTCAATAACTTGACATTTGCACTTGTCAATTTAGTATCCGAGGTATAAGAATAGACTTTAAGCCAAGAGATGCGTTCGAAATTACATATGAATCGAAGAAAATTTTCGCTTATAAAAACACGAAACTAGTTAAATAATTAACCATTACGGGACTAAAGTAAACCGTATATAACGTTGCGAATCAACAAATGAAACAAACGAGCGCACGGCTCACACAAGCTCATTGTCCTGGCTACTGACCTCCTGCAACAGGTCCTGCGCAGCGATGGCTTTGAGGACGTTCTTCTTGCTGGTCTCCTGCAGCTCCCCGCCTAGCACCAGCTCGTCCAGGATGAAGTAAGCCTTCTCGAAGTTGAAGATTATGTCTAGCTCGCACACCTGTCCACGCAATTTGTGATTATTTTTCCCTAATTGACATGCATGAAAAGCAAGATTGGAGTCTTATCACAACTCTGGCGGCAGAGCAAGGGGTAGAAGGTCGGCATGTTTGGTTTCAATATAAATTATGATGTTCGCATGATCTTTGTTATATAGATCTGGACTCTTCAGGCTAGGAACCCCTTTTGCAACACTGTAAACTTACCACTGGATAAGGATCTTGAGTAGTGTTGCAAGTATACATCATTTTTTTGATACAGAATAGTGCTGAAAATATCCATTTTAACAAACTGAACAAGAGGTCAATTGAATCAAAAATTTTACTTCCAGATTTATCATATTCTATTTTTATGGTTTTACTATGAATTTAATTTTTAAACAACACTGAAAATAGAACACAGGAAAATCCGAAAAGTAAATCTATGGCCAGGAAGCGAAACCTGGATCGTCATCATTCAGTGATGCGTGCTATACCACTATACCACCTGTAGCAGGTAATGTGCACCATTATATTTCTTAGCATTAGAACAATTCATTCATAGTTTTTAGTGTGTTAAAGCCAGAATTCTTATTTAAAACCAACTTCAGTATCATTAGGCAGAAACCTGCTAGAGTAATTTTTGTTTTAAGTCAATACCTACTCTTTGGCTAATGTCTAACATGCCCACACTGATAACCCCAATGTATGGTAATTATCAGAACAGTATTATACATACACTGCCAAAGTATTTGTCGAGGAGCTCCACATAGCGGTGTATGAGCTCAAGTGTAAGCAGCTCATTGTCTTCTTGCTCCATCGCACAACAGAAGTATAGAGATGCATACCTGAAAT
Source organism: Pandemis corylana (assembly GCA_949127965.1). Classification (NCBI taxonomy): domain Eukaryota; kingdom Metazoa; phylum Arthropoda; class Insecta; order Lepidoptera; family Tortricidae; genus Pandemis; species Pandemis corylana. Next base: position 2,681,813 of record OX421859.1, on the reverse strand, counting down.
GGTACAACAGTACCAATAATATAAGATTTAGGAATAAAAGCTTGTAAAAACACAGAATGCTACATTCAAATTCCAATAAAATAAGTGATTTCTTAATATGTTTTTTTTTTTTTTTTTATGTTAGAGAGGCCAGACAAGAACTAGTGGGTTAGTGGGTCACCTGATGGTAAATGATCACCACTGTCCATAGACACCCGCAGCGCTTTACGCGATGCCAGTGCGTTGTCGGGATTGTCGGGTTGTATGCAGGGAGTCTTTAATAGAATTTAAATGAGAACTTAACGCAAGAAATTAGATAAGTTGAAACAAAACATCTTTTTACTAAGAAACATACTGGATTATGGCCCGAAATGCATAATCATTTACAATTTGTCACTGATAATTCCTGTAGACATTTACCTATCAAAAAACGTCATGACAGCACAAGCTAGCCAGCAGATGGAAACCAAACACTAAAGTACTTAAACAGCTCTTTAAACATGCTATTCCACAACCCACCTCTTATATACCACTTTGACATCTTTCCACTCGAGGAACGAGCACATCTTGGGCTTCCTCGCCAGCACCGTGGTGATCAGTTCGCGAGTTATTTTCTTCTTCAGTTTGTCGGGGTGCGCCACGTACCATTTCTGCAGCCGCAACTTGCCTTGCCGGCTGAACAACAGCATAAACTGCATCTAAAATCCATTGAAGCTTAATAATAAATCTAGTTCAGACTGCTGAATTCAGCAAAAAATACAAGAAACTTGGTAAATTGGTAGAGTAGTCTTTGTCACACATTGTTAACACTGACCATTTTACTAAATTACGCTAATATTGAGTAGATTATTACTTTAGCTTGTATCTATAACAGATTTGTGTTATGCTAAATAAACAGAAACTGCTTTAAAGTGAATATTGCGATAAAAATGTATAAATAATAAAATTGGGCTTTGCAATATGACTGACATCACCACCCACAGTTTTTTTTTCTTTTTTTGGCAGCCAGCTAGCTTGTGTTGCTAATTGCAAAAAATATGTTATGGCAAATATCTTCGTTCAGAAAATAGAAATACTGAAACGGGCAAATCATCTACCTATTCTGTTTTAAAAAACCGCAAAAACAATAAAAACTTGTTTGGCAATATTCAGCACCTGTCGCGTCGCACATTATCGTTTGACATTAATTTCTGTTATTTTCATTTTCACATGTCATTGATTTCAATAATAAATACTATAAAAATGAAACAAAAACTCCAAAGTCTCAAGTGTCCTATAGTAACAAAATTTTGCTTTTGCTTCACCTTACCCAATGGCACAATAGTAATTGGTGTTTTAGGATTGATACCAACAATAATCGACATTACTCTTGCTTCTCCTCCCGGAAGCAATTTTCTTGCAGAAAATGGTCTATCGGTGATTGCATATTTACCTGTGCGCTGCGTCTATATTCTGCTATCAGTTATTGTATTAGGTTGTCATGTTCTTTTATTGGTATCAGTTATGTATCAACGAAATGAAAAATTATTTGCTTTATATCTTGTTACAATGATGGTTTACATAATTTTAAATGTGTTTATGTCATTCATGATTAGTTTAGAAGCTATTTATTTTGGTTATTACATCGGATATTTGTTTTTAGCTCTTACACTTCTGTACACTTTTCTGCTCATCTATTTTTGGATAGTAGTGCAAAGCTATTCACACCTGGAAAGAGAATTGTCTAATATTATAAGTATAAACATAGTTATTGTCTAATCAAGCTAATAAACTTGAATTCTAAAATATGTCCTTAGCTATAATTATTTTTATGACATTTAAAAAAAGGTAAAGAATCTTAACATGTATTTTTATTGCAAAAAACTTTTTAAAAATAAATAACAAAATAATAAATAATAGCTAGTTACAATTTCAAACCTTTGAAATATCGTGCTATGATTTTTTCTAGATTTGTATGTTTCAGTTACCGATATTTAAAAAGTTTTTTTCAGTAAAAAAAAACATGTCAAGATTGTTTACCTTTTAAAATGACAAAGAAAAACGATGTTAATTTGAACAAAGACAAAAAGGTTTGATAATAAAAAATATCACTTAAACCTAATTGAACACAATTCATTTGTTTCAATGTAACGTGACGTGCATTTGCATACGTAATTAATTAGCATACCGTATAGCACCCTAGGGGGTGCGTTCAGTTTGATCACCCGACGACGCCCGACGACGCACTGGCCCGTTCAGTAAGTCAGTGCGATCATCGGACGATCACACCAAGTCGTTCAGTAACATCGTCGGGCGTCGTCGGGCGATCGCACCGGTCACCCCGTAAAATAGATGGGTAAAAAACGCACAGACGTCACTTTGACAGTTGATATGAGGCAAAATTTATAATTCGATTCGAACGCTGGGGATATAAACTTATTATTACGAATACGAAATCATACTTCAATTGACACTTTTGACAGAAGAACGCCCCAAGTCGTTCAGTAAGTGTGTTCATGATCGGACGATTTTCACCCGACGATAATCACACTGACACTTTAGTTACTGAACGTAGCCCTAGGCTAGGCGTTTTTTACCCATCTATTTTACGGGGTGACCGGTGCGATCGCCCGACGACGCCCGACGATGTTACTGAACGACTTGGTGTGATCGTCCGATGATCGCACTGACTTACTGAACGGGCCAGTGCGTCGTCGGGCGTCGTCGGGTGATCAAACTGAACGCACCCCTAGTATGTCATATTTTGACACATGACATATCGTCGAGTCTGGTTGAGGTTGACAGAAAAGAAAAATAATCTGGCTATTTTCTATTTATATTTCGCATGTTTTGCTGAAAATTTTATTTGGTTAACATTTAATTCCTAATAATGCCATTGGAATAGAATAGCCTTGCCCACGTGAATAGAATTCGACACTTGCGTCTTAAATCATAAAATAAAGATGGTGAGATTAAATGTGTTACTTATGTTAACAATTAAATAAAATTGGTCTTCTATAATAAAGTACCCTGCGATAGTTCATAAGCTGCATTGTAGCATAGTCTCCATATGTACATATATCTATAAATTCAGGTATTTCTATAAATACATATTTGTAAATATAATTTTCTGGTATCTAATAGGAATCTAAATAAGGATATTAAATCATTGGTTACATTTGGTGCTCATAGGACGAAAGCATCATTATTACCAAAAATCATAATTCTGCATATACTCCCTACTGAAAACTATATTTAATAGTAACTCTGCCTCTGCTTGTTACTTTTTCACAGTAAAAATATTGGACCAATGTTTTTTTGTCATTTGGCAACAAGATAGTTTTTTTTGGGGGCTAAAATAAGCTATTTTACAAATTTCATGGAGATGAAGTTAAGAATTAACCCCCCGCCGTTCAATGTCCTAAATAAAGGACAACGGTCAAAGATTTGAAATCCAACAACCAAAATTTTACTTTTTGATGCAAGTTTAAAAAAAACTTAAAAGTAAGATAATTAAGAGGGTAAGACTAACATTTCTCTGAAAGTCGGTTTTTGTTTGAATGAAAATTAAATAAAGGTAGGTAATTTTTTTTTGTAATTTATAATACTTATTAATTAATCCTTGATTGAAGTTAATTTGTAAAAACAACCAAAACAAATTATTCAAAATTTAAACCAGTTTTAAGTTTTTATTTAATAATTTCTGTTATTTCATCTTCGCTGCATGTTTTCCTTAGCATGGCATGGCTTCTAAGGCAAAATAATAAATTTTGGCATGATTGTTTCACAACTTGGTGCAATAAAGTCTAAATTAAAACATATTCGGTTAGATTATTCACAGGAACTGTCTACAGATAAGTTATCTTTAGGCATAATGTTTGTTATCAAGCTTCACATAAGTTGCAAGTCACTATTAATTTAAGAAAATGAGATTTATTGTCTTTGTTTTCCATTTTGTAAAGGCATTTTGTAAATACATTAAAATAATTCTCAAATTAATTTCTATATCAATCCTTGTATCTGCAGGCATCCTCATCAAGTGCAGGTGCTGGCACCGGTGTGGACTCCGAAGGCGAGCAGCAGGAGGATCCCTCGTCGTCACTAGTCTACGAGGCTGCTGAAGCCATGGAAGATTTGACCTTGAAGACCAATGACAGTGATGATACTCTAGTAAGTCCTGCTGATCACCTCTTAGATTGATTTTATGCACAAAATAAAAATTAAAAAACACTATCCTTCAGTACATGAAAATCAATATTGTGAATATTATAAGAATACAGTTTACAAAAAGCTAAAAATTATCTATATCCATATTCTCTGTTATTTAAGGAAACATTAAAGAAAAATCACAATTGACCAACATTTGGCAAAATATGGACCCTATTTTTCAGAAACTAGCAACATTTTTTAGCGACTTTCGCAAAAGTTAAGTGGCAACACTGGTAACTGCCGATGGTAAAGCAACAACCTCCTTGTCCTATTCAGTTGAAGGAAGGCTCTGAGTTGTCAGCGTTTCGCGCGCAGTGGCAGCGCGAGCTGGAGGCCACGCCCCCGCCGCGCGACCCCACCCCCGCCCCGCCGCCCCCGCTACACGATGAGAAGGTAACCCCGCCCTTCATATGAAGAAAGGCTTTCTGACGTGATGGTATCAAAATGCTAGAGGCTCTAGCGAAATTTCCCCCCTCTTTTACGAGTACGCTCTTGAAGTGCGAGTTGCGCCTAGTTAGTTAACTAATAATTTTAAACATATATTTGACAGGAAACCGTGAGATATGTGTCAAAATCGTCGGTTGTAATTAATGTTTTTGTTAAAGTAACTTGATGCAACCTACACTAAGTCAGTAAAGTAAAGCAAGCGTCACTGGCGTCAGTAACGCCGTGACCTTGACGCCGTAACCTGCAACCGCTTGACGCCGTGTCAGCATTATAATTATTTTAATAATCGCTCTGTTACACAGCAGTGGACGTGCAGTCGAGGGCATAAAAGGGTGAGGACCAAAAAGTTACCATTAAAATTGCGTTATCCATACAAATGTATGACTAATTTTCGTGTCACAATGGAAAAAGTTAGTCGTAATTTTGACTACCTACTAACGCAACTTTAACAGCGTGTAACATTTTGGTCTTCACCCAAATATTGATCATGTCAAATATACTCGGGAGCAAAAAATCGAGTAAATTTTTAACACAACTTTCTACGAAAATTACCCGGTTTTTTGCTCTCGAGTATAGATGTATCACCGACCTTACTATTGTTTGTGTGAAGCAAACAAAGATTTATCCCTTTGGGGGTTACTGCCCCCAGGTTCAAAAGCAACTGCTCTATATCTACTGGTAATGGTGTTTGCAGAGTAGGGAGGGTTCTGACGAGTTGTCGGCGTTCCGCGAGCAGTGGCAGCGCGAGCTGGCGGCCGCGGCGCCCGAGCCCCGCGAGGCTGAAGCGCGGCGCACGCCCGAGCCGCTCACCGAGGAGGAGAAGGCAACTACCCTGCAATCACTTAATTTATGATAAGAAAATTCTTGACTGATCAACTGACCTTATCAAATTTCAAAACGACACTGAAAAATAGAACACAGAAAAATCCAAAAAGTAAAGCTAAGGCTATGTAATTCCGTGACGTGTGTATACCCCTACACCACCCATAACAGGTGGGTAAGCCTTCGAATTTTTCTATCTGTTACTAGCTGTCACGTGACCTTGTTACTATGCGTATTTTTGTCACCAAGCGTCATCTGTTTGAATGATGCGTCTGTACGACACAATTACAAACTCCCATGGAACATCTACTGCTCACCAGGGACGAGAGAAGGCCTTATCAAGTCATCAACGTACAGATCACACTTGGAGGGTCTTTTTAGAATTTAGGCAAGGGTTTTGCGAAATTGACATGGAATAGGTAGTGTAGCGATCCTAGCGCCACCTAGACATCGACTACATGAACTGCTACGACGCACGAGTAGCTTAGCGCCAGTGATGTCACAATGTTCTGCGTCGCGCCATCAAAGTTTCTGAACGCAAATGGATAGAATACAACTTCCAACTTTCTTCTAAAAGTAAATTTTGAATCTCAGGAGAATTAGTCTAGTTTCCACGAAATTTACTCAGAAGCGAAACAATGAAAATGTTCCACTCGCACAGTCTCCGACACCTGCGTTGGAATTCCACATCATCTGACCGTCAATGAACCCAATGTTCCTTAATCTGTGGTCCGCGGACCCCCGGGGGACCGTGAGTGTAATTATGGGCGTACGCAATTTCATTTCTTGACCATTTAACAATATAAATTAATGCCTAAATGTCTCGTAATCGCTACGCTTTGATTTTTTGGGAGGTTTTGACCTTTTCGCCGCCATTGACTTGATATGAAGGTTTATGCGTGATTTGACTACAAGTAAAAATGGCGATGTATAAAAATGTCCACTTGCATAAGTTCATGCGTATATAATTTTGCCAAAGTATAAAAATGTACACATGTATATTAGACCAAATATAAATATGTTGCGACAATAGACTAAACGATATGTATTATTATAATCCTGGACCTATGTAAAGAAAGTAGTCATTTTTATATTCCGACTTGATAAGACTTAGACATTTGTATACTTTGAAAGTAGTCATTTTTATATTCCGACTTGACAAGACTTAGACATTTGTATACTCTGAAAGTAGACATTTTTATATTCTGACTTGATAAGACTTAAACGTTCTGAAGTATTGGCTTTCTAATACTCGGACAAATTTATGTTTTACAGGTAGACATTTTTATACATCGCCATTTTTACTTGTAGTCCATCCACGCATAAACCGATATGAAGTCGGTTCAGTCACTGTAAAATACACCTTGAACTGGCAAAATAAGGTTGACAGTTTGGCGGCGAAAAGGTAAAAAAATATGCTTATTTTGGGTCCATGATTGATAAAGGTTAAGAAACACTTCACTTCTCCCATGCTGGTTTGGGAGTAAAGAAAAAACTTAGAATTTATCAGTTCTCTTCCCGGGCAGATGGTAAAAGCCCATCGAGGGAATGGGCGAAAGTCTTACGAATCATGTTATAGGCGATGCGGCTAGCAACCCATCACTATTTTAAAAATAAAAAAATAAATATCTTGGGACAAATTACACCAATTGACCCAGCCCCAAACTAAGCAAAGCTTGTACTATGGGTACCAGGCAACGGATAAACATACTTATATAATGTAGATAAATGCATACATACATACATACAACATCCATGACTCGGGCACAAACATTCGTATTCATCATACAACTGTCTGCCCCTACCGGGATTCGAACCCAGGACCTCTAGCTTCATAGTCAGGGTCACTAACCACTAGGCTATCCGGTCGTCAAATTTCACTTTCCACCTATATGCCCTTAATCATGCTAAACGTGGCCTTAAGTTTTTGTTACCTTAGGCTTCGTCTACGTAAGGGATAAAGACGTGATATATGTATGTATGTGTGTAACGCTTGAGTGACATGGTGATACGTCCAGGCGAAGCAGCTGTTCCGCGAGGGCGTGGAGCTGGAGCGGCGCGGCAAGCTGTACGAGGCCATCCAGCACTACAAGCGCGCCATGCAGATACTGCCCGACGTCGAGACGCAGCTGTACGAGAGCGCCGAGCGCCCCGATACGCCCACAGGTAAGCCTCCGAAAGGGGGGTTGCCGCTAAGTAGCAGTGCTTGCACTGCTGTGTTCCGGTGTGGAGAGTAAGACAGCCGGGGAAATTACGGGCACAAGAGGCATTGCATCTTAGTCCTCTAGGTTGGCAACGCATCTGCAATCCTTCCGGGGTTGCGGGTGTCTATGGGCAGTGGTGATCACTTACCATCAGGTGACCCACTTGCTCGTTTGCCTTCCTATTCATATAAAAAAAAAGGGGGGCTACTCCGAAATTCGGTTTTCGAAGCTCGTGTCATATCATCCATTTCACTCTAAATTTCATTACGCGGAACGGTACGAATCCAAGTTCGAAAATCGAATTAGTTCTTTAGGGGTATTCACAATCTGTGGGGAATTTTTGTTGCCTCTTGACTTTGGAATGTATTTGTTTTAGGGGCCGTCCATTAATCACGTGAGGCTCCGAAAGGGGGGGAGGGGTTCGGCAAAAATCACGAAATATCACAAGAGGGGCGGGGGGGGATGTGTAGTAAGATATCACGTGTATTTATTTATCACGTGTATATAAAACAACTTGCAACCTTTTATCTTTTTATTTTTTATCATGTTTCTTGGTTTTCTAGAATAAAATTAGATTACACTTTTATACCTGTATTTAAAAATAATATTCTTAAAATTTTAAAATTCTTTGTACGTACTAAAAATACACGTGATTTTGATTTTGGATAGGACTTATCACCAAGAGAGAGGGATGGGGGGTTAAAAGTGCTAAAAAAACATCACATGATTAATGGACGACCCCTTATGTGATGACATTTTGTACGAATAACTATGAATGAGTACTTTATAAGGCCGCGAGAAGGAACTCACAGGCCGCATTCAAGCTCCAAATAATAATCGCATTTGATGTGATTACAATTGGCTTCATGTGGACAGTTAATTTCTCGAAGCTACTTGTAAAATTGTCTATTGTAGCTTCGACAAAGGGACCACTGATCTTGATTCAATGAAATTCTTGACTCCCAATTCTTCTGCCTCTGCGGTAGCCCTTAGAAGACGTGAGTTCTATGCGTCGAGATAAAACAATTGCGGTTTTTGTAAGTAGAGAAAGCCTGCAATAGAGAGATCTCATATCAGACAGATATTATGACGATCGAAGAGCGAAAGAAGAGAGCTGGAAGTCGTATGATGATGCTTCCACGAGTGCGAGTGGATGCTTCCACTGGATATTAATTTCGTGTTCACAGACGAAGAGTCTGAGACCGAGGACGTGGCGCGAGCGGAAGGGGGGGAAGAGGAGGACGAGGAGTGGGTGGAGGGCGAGGACCTGCTGGCGCGCCTGCAGCGCATCCAGGCCAGGAAGGGCCTGCTGTGCGAGCCCGAGAACCCCGAGAAGGTCAGTGGCCAGATGCCAGGCGTAATTCGAGAGGTCGTGGAACTGCCTCATGATAATGATCCTCGGTGTTCCCCTGCAGGAGTGCCACCTGTCGTGGCTGCCGTACGAGGTGGTGCTGCTAGTGCTGCGCTGGGTGGTCAGCTCGGAGCTGGACGCGGCGTCGCTGGAGCGGCTGGCGGTGGCGTGCCGCGGCCTGTACGTCGCCTGCCGCGAGCCCGACATATGGCGCGCCATGTGCATCAGGTAACTGGCTGCCCTGCCAGGTGGTGCTGCTAGTGCTGCGCTGGGTGGTCAGCTCGGAGCTGGACGCGGCGTCGCTGGAGCGGCTGGCGGTGGCGTGCCGCGGCCTGTACGTCGCCTGCCGCGAGCCCGACATATGGCGCGCCATGTGCATCAGGTAACTGGCTGCCCTGCCAGGTGGTGCTGCTAGTGCTGCGCTGGGTGGTCAGCTCGGAGCTGGACGCGGCGTCGCTGGAGCGGCTGGCGGTGGCGTGCCGCGGCCTGTACGTCGCCTGCCGCGAGCCCGACATATGGCGCGCCATGTGCATCAGGTAACTGGCTGCCCTGCCAGGTGGTGCTGCTAGTGCTGCGCTGGGTGGTCAGCTCGGAGCTGGACGCGGCGTCGCTGGAGCGGCTGGCGGTGGCGTGCCGCGGCCTGTACGTCGCCTGCCGCGAGCCCGACATATGGCGCGCCATGTGCATCAGGTAACTGGCTGCCCTGCCAGGTGGTGCTGCTAGTGCTGCGCTGGGTGGTCAGCTCGGAGCTGGACGCGGCGTCGCTGGAGCGGCTGGCGGTGGCGTGCCGCGGCCTGTACGTCGCCTGCCGCGAGCCCGACATATGGCGCGCCATGTGCATCAGGTAACTGGCTGCCCTGCCAGGTGGTGCTGCTAGTGCTGCGCTGGGTGGTCAGCTCGGAGCTGGACGCGGCGTCGCTGGAGCGGCTGGCGGTGGCGTGCCGCGGCCTGTACGTCGCCTGCCGCGAGCCCGACATATGGCGCGCCATGTGCATCAGGTAACTGGCTGCCCTGCCAGGTGGTGCTGCTAGTGCTGCGCTGGGTGGTCAGCTCGGAGCTGGACGCGGCGTCGCTGGAGCGGCTGGCGGTGGCGTGCCGCGGCCTGTACGTCGCCTGCCGCGAGCCCGACATATGGCGCGCCATGTGCATCAGGTAACTGGCTGCCCTGCCAGGTGGTGCTGCTAGTGCTGCGCTGGGTGGTCAGCTCGGAGCTGGACGCGGCGTCGCTGGAGCGGCTGGCGGTGGCGTGCCGCGGCCTGTACGTCGCCTGCCGCGAGCCCGACATATGGCGCGCCATGTGCATCAGGTAACTGGCTGCCCTGCCAGGTGGTGCTGCTAGTGCTGCGCTGGGTGGTCAGCTCGGAGCTGGACGCGGCGTCGCTGGAGCGGCTGGCGGTGGCGTGCCGCGGCCTGTACGTCGCCTGCCGCGAGCCCGACATATGGCGCGCCATGTGCATCAGGTAACTGGCTGCCCTGCCAGGTGGTGCTGCTAGTGCTGCGCTGGGTGGTCAGCTCGGAGCTGGACGCGGCGTCGCTGGAGCGGCTGGCGGTGGCGTGCCGCGGCCTGTACGTCGCCTGCCGCGAGCCCGACATATGGCGCGCCATGTGCATCAGGTAACTGGCTGCCCTGCCAGGTGGTGCTGCTAGTGCTGCGCTGGGTGGTCAGCTCGGAGCTGGACGCGGCGTCGCTGGAGCGGCTGGCGGTGGCGTGCCGCGGCCTGTACGTCGCCTGCCGCGAGCCCGACATATGGCGCGCCATGTGCATCAGGTAACTGGCTGCCCTGCCAGGTGGTGCTGCTAGTGCTGCGCTGGGTGGTCAGCTCGGAGCTGGACGCGGCGTCGCTGGAGCGGCTGGCGGTGGCGTGCCGCGGCCTGTACGTCGCCTGCCGCGAGCCCGACATATGGCGCGCCATGTGCATCAGGTAACTGGCTGCCCTGCCAGGTGGTGCTGCTAGTGCTGCGCTGGGTGGTCAGCTCGGAGCTGGACGCGGCGTCGCTGGAGCGGCTGGCGGTGGCGTGCCGCGGCCTGTACGTCGCCTGCCGCGAGCCCGACATATGGCGCGCCATGTGCATCAGGTAACTGGCTGCCCTGCCAGGTGGTGCTGCTAGTGCTGCGCTGGGTGGTCAGCTCGGAGCTGGACGCGGCGTCGCTGGAGCGGCTGGCGGTGGCGTGCCGCGGCCTGTACGTCGCCTGCCGCGAGCCCGACATATGGCGCGCCATGTGCATCAGGTAACTGGCTGCCCTGCCAGGTGGTGCTGCTAGTGCTGCGCTGGGTGGTCAGCTCGGAGCTGGACGCGGCGTCGCTGGAGCGGCTGGCGGTGGCGTGCCGCGGCCTGTACGTCGCCTGCCGCGAGCCCGACATATGGCGCGCCATGTGCATCAGGTAACTGGCTGCCCTGCCAGGTGGTGCTGCTAGTGCTGCGCTGGGTGGTCAGCTCGGAGCTGGACGCGGCGTCGCTGGAGCGGCTGGCGGTGGCGTGCCGCGGCCTGTACGTCGCCTGCCGCGAGCCCGACATATGGCGCGCCATGTGCATCAGGTAACTGGCTGCCCTGCCAGGTGGTGCTGCTAGTGCTGCGCTGGGTGGTCAGCTCGGAGCTGGACGCGGCGTCGCTGGAGCGGCTGGCGGTGGCGTGCCGCGGCCTGTACGTCGCCTGCCGCGAGCCCGACATATGGCGCGCCATGTGCATCAGGTAACTGGCTGCCCTGCCAGGTGGTGCTGCTAGTGCTGCGCTGGGTGGTCAGCTCGGAGCTGGACGCGGCGTCGCTGGAGCGGCTGGCGGTGGCGTGCCGCGGCCTGTACGTCGCCTGCCGCGAGCCCGACATATGGCGCGCCATGTGCATCAGGTAACTGGCTGCCCTGCCAGGTGGTGCTGCTAGTGCTGCGCTGGGTGGTCAGCTCGGAGCTGGACGCGGCGTCGCTGGAGCGGCTGGCGGTGGCGTGCCGCGGCCTGTACGTCGCCTGCCGCGAGCCCGACATATGGCGCGCCATGTGCATCAGGTAACTGGCTGCCCTGCCAGGTGGTGCTGCTAGTGCTGCGCTGGGTGGTCAGCTCGGAGCTGGACGCGGCGTCGCTGGAGCGGCTGGCGGTGGCGTGCCGCGGCCTGTACGTCGCCTGCCGCGAGCCCGACATATGGCGCGCCATGTGCATCAGGTAACTGGCTGCCCTGCCAGGTGGTGCTGCTAGTGCTGCGCTGGGTGGTCAGCTCGGAGCTGGACGCGGCGTCGCTGGAGCGGCTGGCGGTGGCGTGCCGCGGCCTGTACGTCGCCTGCCGCGAGCCCGACATATGGCGCGCCATGTGCATCAGGTAACTGGCTGCCCTGCCAGGTGGTGCTGCTAGTGCTGCGCTGGGTGGTCAGCTCGGAGCTGGACGCGGCGTCGCTGGAGCGGCTGGCGGTGGCGTGCCGCGGCCTGTACGTCGCCTGCCGCGAGCCCGACATATGGCGCGCCATGTGCATCAGGTAACTGGCTGCCCTGCCAGGTGGTGCTGCTAGTGCTGCGCTGGGTGGTCAGCTCGGAGCTGGACGCGGCGTCGCTGGAGCGGCTGGCGGTGGCGTGCCGCGGCCTGTACGTCGCCTGCCGCGAGCCCGACATATGGCGCGCCATGTGCATCAGGTAACTGGCTGCCCTGCCAGGTGGTGCTGCTAGTGCTGCGCTGGGTGGTCAGCTCGGAGCTGGACGCGGCGTCGCTGGAGCGGCTGGCGGTGGCGTGCCGCGGCCTGTACGTCGCCTGCCGCGAGCCCGACATATGGCGCGCCATGTGCATCAGGTAACTGGCTGCCCTGCATTTTTTACTAGCTTTTACCTGCGGTTCCGCTCGCGTTACTCATTAAATCTGAAACTGAGAATTCCGAGCCTTTTTTGCAGGAACGCTATGATTTTTTTTTTATTAAATGGGAATTACCAAGATACTAATTTTTGTCTTCGTTCGCGTAAATTTGATGACTAATGAGACCTTGCAATTGGAATTCCGGGAATTATTTACAGAAATCACGTGGGTTAAAAAATGGGATTAAATCAATCCCATGGGAATATTCAAATATATATAGTTAAATTAGGGCAGGGGTTTCAATGCTTTCAATTCCGTTACCCTTGTGACCTAGCCGGGGTCACTGGTTTTGCAGTGGGTCATTATTTTGCAGAAGTAATGAGCTTTCGACGTCCAGGACAACAACCAGATCATGACACGCGAAAAACCAATTTTATTCCCGAGGAGGTAATTATCCCCCGGTTAGGAATCCAGGAATTATTATCCCAGTGCACTTGCACTATGATATGAAAGTATTGTATATCCCTACAATGGCAAGAAGCGTAACTAAGCCCGAAAAAACGCTCCACGCGAAGTGAACCGCAGGGGGCGAGGCTTAAAATATGTACCGAGCGGCGAATTAGTTCGGCCGGGACGCTCGAGCCGTTATCGTGACGTTATCATTGTATTTTTGCGCTAATACATTAGAAAAATATGCCATCGTGTTGTGTGAAGTGGTGTAGAAGCCATTTTCATATGTAAGTAAATAAATATTTTAGGACGGCATACTTGACGACTCTGGATGCATGCGATCCACGCACCCTTCCCTTACCGCAAGTGGGCGGACACGATCATGACGCGCGGACTAATCGCGTGCAAGTAATTGTCTATCGGAGTGAGAGTGTTACGTTTGCATTGTTGTTACTGTGTGTGCGTAAGTGGAATGACAATCGAAGCGGCAACTGTTAGGGAATTATGCTTCTCGACTTATTATTATTCGTAGATAGGGGGTGAAGGAGTGATAAACTTGGAATGAGCCATTGTCGTTGTGCCAGGGCGTGGGGCGCGGAGTGCTCGCCGGGGCCGGGGGGCTGGCGCGCCATGTTCGCGGCGCGGCCGCGCCCGCTGCTGCACGGCTGCTACATCAGCAAGACCACCTACCTGCGCCACGGGGAGAACTCCTTCCAGGACCAGTTCTACAGGCCCTGGTATCTCATCGACTACTACCGCTATCTCAGGTTAGTTGCCGATGGTCATGGAGCAGTCGCCTTGACTTGTGTCATGCGTCATTTAATTATTCTTTTATTTCACTTGCCGTGTGTAATACGGTCCGTGAATTCTTACTGCCTTATTTATAAACGCTCTGTAGGCTTCTGCTAACTTAACAATAGTTGGTCCTTGTCTCTCACTTTGATACCTACTTTACCTTTCACCGGTGAACGAATATAAACACGGAAGTAGTCCCTTCATACAACCTACCGTTCATTATTAGCGCAAAAACTCACACAGATAGGTTTGAGGTACACACACAAGTAAAGTAATTAAAAATTATTAATGCATTTAAGAAAACATTTATAGCAATTATAAAACTATCAAAGTGGCCCCAAAATGATCAAAGTTGCCTCAGTTTTCGGTACTAATATTATAAACAGTTAAAGTTTGTGAATTTGTGAGATTGTAGGGCGTAATCTCTGGATCTTCTTTTACCAATATACATACATATACACACATACACAAATCACGTCTATCCCTTACGGGGTAGACAGAGTCTAAGGTAACAGGTACCTACAGGCCACATTTAGCAAGATTCTGGGCGTATAGGTGGAAAATGGAATCGAAATAGTGATGGGTTGCTAGCCTCATCGCTTATAACATGATTCCTATGATTTTCGCCCTTTTACCATCTGCGCGGGTAGAGAAGCAACTGGTATATTCTATGTTTTTTCTTTGCTCGCAGACCAGCATGGAAGGACCAATATATAGCCACATTATTTGCGAGTTATAGCCTATATGAGGGAATGGGCGAAAATCATAGGAATCATGTCATAGGCGATGCTGCTAGCAACCCATCACTATTTAGATTCCACTTCCCACCTATACGCCCACAGTCTTGCTAAACGTGGCTCGGTAGGTCTTGTTACCTCAGGCTCTCTCTACCCCGTAAGGTATAAAGACGTGATTTGTGTGTGTGTGTGTGTGTGTGTATAGCCTATATTTAAATCTGCGCGGACGAAGTCGCAGGCAACAGCCAGTCATTCATAAACGAGTCTTGTCAGGTATTGATCTTAGATCGTGTTCCTCTAAGGTTCTTCTCTGACGGCGTGGTGCTGATGTGGACCACGCCGGAGGAGCCGGCGGCGTGCGTGCAGCAGCTGAAGAGCCGGCACCGGCTCGGGCCCGGCGCGCTCGCCGGACACTACCGCCTGCAGGGCGACCAGGTAGGGTAATGCTTCTTAAGCGCCCCGTAAACGATCAAACTTGTTTGACAAACTTGCTTGTCAAACTTCACGTTTTCATCAAACATAAGCGTAAACGATCAAACCAAATATCAAACAAATTTGTTACAGCGCCCCGCGCAAACGGTCAAACTTGCTTGACAAACTTGTTTGTCAAACTTCTTCTACCGAGATCTTGTTTGACAAACAACGTCGTACACGTTCAAACCTATTTGTCAAACTCGACATTTTCATCAAACGCATCAAACACGTAGATTGTTTGACAAACGCTTCAAACACAGCCGTACACGATCAAATTGTTTGACAAACAAGTAAAGTTTGACAAACAATTTGATCGTGTACGGGGCGCTTTAAAGTGGGGTCCACGTACTCCTTAGGCGTCCCTAACAAGTATAAGGGGTCAGAAACAATACAGTTAACCTATACGTTACTTTGAGATTCTTTTTATACATATACATAAACATACATATCACGTCTTTATCCCTTGCGGGGTAGACAGAGCCTAAGGTAACAAAACCTTAAGGCCACGTTTAGCATGATTAAGGGCGTATAGATGGAAAGGGAAATCAAAATAGTGATGGGTTGCTTTGCTAGCCGCATCGCCTGTAACATGATTCCTAAGACTTTCGCCCATTCCCTCGATGGGCTTTTACCATCTGCGCGGGAAGAGAAGCAACTGGTAAATTCTATGTTTTTTCTTCACTCCCAGACCAGCATGGAAGATTTTTTTTTAATATATTTTTTTTAATAGGTTTACATACATACCGTCACGCCTCTTTCTCACAGGGGTAGGCAGAGACTACTTTGTTCCACTTGCTACGATCCTGACATACTTCTTTCGCTTCATCCACATTCATCAATCTCTTCATACATGCTCGTCGGTTTCGGGTACTCCTGGCCTGAACTTTTTCCAAAACGTCTCCTATTTGGTCTCGGAACGTCCGTCTAGGCCTTCCCCTCCCAACGTAACCATTCACACTCCCCATATAGATCTGTTTAGTTAGTCTACTTTCATCCATCCGCTTTACAATGAAATAGGTTTTGTTTGCGCAAAATAAGAAATAAGCTTAGACAGGTGTCAATGGAGTCTTTGAAATTCTGAAAGCGGTCTGTGATCACAAAGTTAGTGAAACACTGAGGCAAGGGCACATACCCATCGGGTCTCATTGAAAAACAGCATTTCGGTAGTTATAGCTTCGTGTATAATTGCTAAACGTGGCCTGTAGGTCTTGTCACCTTAGGCTCTATCTGATGTGAGCGAGATAGGCTACTCGGTTCTAGAATTTAAAGTAAGGGTGGCACTCCACTTGGCGTTGCGTGTTCGCGTACCTTAGAAACAATATAGTGCATCCCCTTTACTCACGTATTATTTGGGTAAATACGCCAAGTGGAGTGCCGCCCTAAGAAAAAGACGGTTAGTATATCTCGCGCGCGACGCAGCACTTGTTCCTGTATCTAAAAAGCACGATGTACCAGAGTTGGGCGTTATTTAGATAATTTCATATCTAGATAATTGTTTCAAATAAATTTATTTGAAGATAAATTCAATCACAAATAGTGCGTTGACAACTTTTTTATTTAGATAAATTATCTAGATGAAGATAACCGACCTCGTTTGTTGTAGGTTATTTTCATTTCATCATGCGCGACCACTTCTAGTTCTACATGACTGTACTACTGACATTCATCTTTTATTTAAAATCCCAACTAATTTATCTAGATAAAAATGAAAGTGATCTAGATAAATTCAAAATAACAAATGACGGATTATTTAGTTACTTCAAATAAAAGATGATTTAGCTATCTTCCTGGTTTTTCGTAAATAGATAATTTTTGTCCAACTCTGTTGTTTACCTATATCGACTACCTGACGAAAGCCTAAGCCACAATGTATAAAACTGTTGCGTTTTGCAGGTTGTGATAATAGTAAAGAAGAGCAACGAGAAGAAACCCGCGCAGCCCACTAACACGCGGTTCCGCGCGCGGCGCAAGGAGACGCACGAGAACCACGAAACCATCTTTCATTTGGTGAGCTATTTATAATGTGAAGCAAATTTAACTTTGACACTATTTTTTTTATTAATTTTTAATTACGGGCACAAGAGGCATTGCATCTTAGTCCTCTAGGTTGGCAACGCATCTGCAACCCCTCCGGGGTTGCGGGTGTCTATGGGCAGTGGTGATCACTTACTATCAGGTGACCCACTTGCTCGTTTGCCTTACTATTCATATAAAAAAATATATATATATAAATCATGCTTAACGGGGCCTTTAGGTCTTGTTAGCTTAGGCTCTGTCTACCCCATTACCTACCTATATTGCACGGTCTCATTGTCTAAGGGAAGACGGGCCCAACGTACGGGCTCTCCCCTTCTTGGCGCGCTCCTGGCGGAAGCCGGGGCCACCGGGGGTTTGCGGTGAAACCCTAGTGGCATCCCACTGCGTCTACGTCACACCGGATTGAGGCAACGCTGGAGAGTTTTTAGTTCGGGTATACCCCTTCGGGGGGGAGTCCCACATAACCCTAGGCATCCCTGTGCCTAGGGCATCCATAAAGATTTCCTCTCCGTTAAAAAAAAGGCTGTCTACCATATGATTTATGTATGTATGTATGTTACCAATTACAAATTCTTAAAATTGTACATCCAACATTTATAAGTGTGAAAATTTTGTGCACGAGTGTGCGCAAGAGTCGCGTCGCGCGAGATAGATTGCCGTCTTTTTCTTACTGTTAGAAAGAGACGGGTATATCGCGCCCGACGCGACTCCAGTGCGCTCTACTGTGTAATACTATTTCAATGAAATGGCAACACATTGATTGTATTTATTTAAATAATTAATGTAGGGTTGGTTCCGATCACGTCCCCATGAATGATTTTTTATGTTAAGAACTGTTTGTAAGGTTGTGGTTGTGCTGTAGGAGCTGCAGATCCGTTCGGTGCGCGGGCGCAGCAACTGGCAGCTGGCGTGGTGCGGCTATAGCGTGTCGACGCGCCGCGAGCAGTGGACGCAGTTCGAACTGTCGCCCGCCAAGTACCCGCCGTTCGCGTTCAGCCGCGTACGCGCCTACACTGCGCAGGCGCACGCGCCGCTCGGCTGAGTACACAGGTGCCCACCCCCCTAAATCTTACAAATCTTGTTGTCATTTCCCCTAAATATGGGGTTTTTAATTTTCTTTTCCCCTGAATCTTAGAAATTTTTACTGTAACTCCCCTTAAATATGGAGGACCTGGCTGAGATTCCCTCTAAGTCTTAGGAACTGTGATTCCCCCTAAACCTGGGAAAACTGTTGATGGTTCCCCATAAGTGTTAGAAATTTAGCTGTGATTCCAAATCTGGTAGATTCCAATTGTGATTCCCACTAAATCTGGGAAGCTGACTATTGTTCCCCCTATGTGTTGGCAATTTTAATTGAAATTCCCTCTAAATCTGGGGACCACCTAAGCTTTGGGGATCTTAGCTGTGATTCCATTTACATCTGCAGATCCCAATTGTGAATTTTTTTTATATGAATAGGAAGGCAAACGAGCAAGTGGATCACCTGATGGTAAGTGATCACCACTGTCCATAGACACCCGCAACCCCGGAGGGATTGCAGATACGTTGCCAACCTAGAGGACTAAGATGAAATGCCTCTTGTGCCCGTAATTTCCCCGGCTGTCTTACTCTCCGCACCGGAACACAGCAGTGCAAGCACTGCTACTTAGCGGCAGGATTAGCGAGTAAGATGGTGGTAGCGATCCGGACGGACCCTGCACAAGGCCCTACCACCCGCAAACATTCCCACAAAATCTGGGAACCTGTCTGTAATTTCCCGTAAATATTGGGAATTTTAGCTGTGATTCTGGTTAATCAATGGGATTGCCCTTAAGTTTGGGGAATCTGACTGCGATTCCCGCTAAATTTTGGGAACTGTGGTTCCTCTTAAATTCGGGGAAGTTTACAATCAGGTTAACAAATAAATTTCTTTTTCAGATAATGCGGTCGTCTTTACAGCACTGTTGTTAATTATAAATCCCAATCTAAAGGATATGAGAAGTTAACGAAACGCAAGATAAATTGTCGATATTGCGTTGGTTAAAGACAATCAGCCCAAAATAGTCGTGAAGTTTTGTTTTGTTCAAAAAGTATAGTTTTTGATCTAGCTGAGGAATGTTTGCATGCATTTCAGTACTACGTCAATATCAAGCTATAATTAGCATCTACTTTGCAGGGCTGTTCAGGTACAGAGCCGCTAACATGTCGAGTTTGTGAAATCGTGTACTAAAGGGAATGTCACATGTTCCTTTTTTGGATTTATCTCGCATCTCGAAAACATAAGAATATCTGCGTTACCGTGTTACAAAACTGCACGATTTTTGGGCGGTTTGATCATTCTTCCCGGGCTAGATGTGCTTTACTACGTAAGCTTCTTGCATGTCATCTTACAATCCAAGGCTGCCTATTAGAGCTGATGTGACATCGCTTGGTCGACCTGCAAGTAGCTGTCATTCGTGCCTCGTTTATAATAAGCAAGTAAAATGTAATCAAGTTAAAAATGCGAATTGCCTGGCTTACAAACCAGTTATAATATCAAATAAAATTGCAAAGCTGTCAATATTGTCGTGATACTTGTCAATATAGGATCGTGGATTTCAGAATTAACGGATTAGCTGCGGTACGCATCGATATCTCGACTAAATCAATGCATGGATCACACGATAATGACACGGTAATAATAATAATTGATTCCACGATCACTGTCCCGATAGTCGTTTCGGCGAACGGTCTAATAGCGAAGAGCCTTGACCATCACCTTAAATGGCTCTCGCTAGGTGGTTGGGTCAAGGGCCAGATACAGAAGGCGGTACTCCTGGGCACGGCTCGGATAGTCAATAGGTTCCACTCTCTGTCGCCCTGACCACCGGTATATTAGGCCTCGCCTCGCTGCCGGCGGCACCCTAGGTTAGGTTTTTATATTTCGTATTAATATTGTTTGATTACTTTTTATATAAATTTTGTAAAAACCTAACTTAAGACAAAAATAAATATACAGAATAATAATAAAATTTCTTTATTCGGGTAACTGGGATCACAATAAATAAACAAGTAATAAATAATGAATAAACAAGTTGACTTTTATGAAAACTACAAAATAAACGATTTAACTCATGATTAAAACCCGAGGACGATCCGAATCGATTTGGTCATAATCTGCGCGGGCGCGGCAGGTGGCTCGAAGAACGATAGTGCCTTTGACAAACATCTTCCGATAATCGTGAGTGAACCAATTTATTGCCGCTGACGCCGATCGGCGTCATGCTATATATATACATGCATGCTATGTATATGGCTACCTTTAAGAGGCGAGTGTACCATTTCTTGCAAGGCCGGCAACGCGCTAGCAGTCCCATTGGTGCTGCAGTTGTCCATGGGCGGCGGTGATCACTTACCATCAGGTGCACCGCATGCCCGTTTGTCGGTTTTAATATATATATAAATGCTTAAGGAAGAGTATCAAGTGCACGTGCAATGAATGGGTTGCTTGTTTATTTTGTAACTTTTGCAAATCATGTATTTGAGTTTAATAAGTTGTCTTTTTTATCTGTTTGACGTAATTTATGGCTCTAATTAGCCCAATACTGATGAAGTACAAATTGAAACGGTTTTTCATAACATACGCTGAACCTTTTGTAATATTTAAATATAGGAATTTCCGTGTGATTCGAGTCTATTGGAATCAACTAACCTAAATTTTCATTCTGTTCTCTAACGCATGCTGCCAGCTGCCAAATCTGAGACTTGTTCAGGTGCCTCAGATGCACATGTGCGTTCAAATTAGGGTTGCCAACATTTTTTCAACGAAATACAGTATTTTTCAAAATAAGGTACAAAAATATAGTACACCTCTAAAAATATAGTATTTTATAGAAAAAAATAAAAATAAACAAATATAATATTTGTTACTTATTTATTTTTATAAAAACTATATTTTTTTTTCAGATTTCGTTCGGCGTTGGAAATATAGTATAGTACAGTATATACTGTTCAAGAAATATATGTATAGTACGCAGACCGGAAATATAGTACAATACTACATATTATAGTACGGTTGGCAACCCTAGTTTAACTGCCTGTAAAATTACGACAGCGGCACTTCGCGAAAGTCACGAAAACGCATGCGTCATTGACAGTGAATGTGTTAAATCTACTTATGTTTGGATAAGTACAGTTCGCCTCAAATGTTGTGCCGATATCTGTACTATGGTTGTTACTTATTATAATGTTAACACGATTGGATCCGACTGTAGTAGGGTCAGATTTAAATGACACACTTTGTATTTAGTAATAATACATACATACATACATACCGTCACGCCTCTTTCCCACAGGGGTAGGCAGAGACTACTTTGTTCCATTTGCTACGATCCTGACATACCTCTTTCGCTTCATCCATATTCATCAATCTCTTCACATATGCTCGTCGGTTTCGGATACTCTAGACCTAACCTTTTTCCAAAACGTCCCGAATTTGGTCACGGAACGTCTGTCTAGGCCTTCCCCTCCCAACGCACCCATTCGCACTCCCCATATAAATCTGTTTAGTTAATCTTCTTTCATCCATCCTCTCTACGTGACCAAACCAACTAAGCATACATTTCTATCCTAGTCACTATATATTGTTTCATACCAGCGCGTTCCCTTATCACACTGTTCCTTATTCTATCTTTCAGTGATACACCTTCCTTACTTTATAGTGATAATAAAAGTTTCTTCCATGCTGGTTGGGGTTTGGGAGTAAAAAAAACATAGAATTTACCAGTTGCTTCTCTTCCCGCGCAGATGGTAAAAGCCCATCGAGGGAATGGGCGAGTCTTAGGAACCATGTTATAGGCGATGCGGCTGGCAACCCATCACTATTTTAATTTCCCTTTCTAGCTATACGCCGTTAATCATGCTAAACGTGGACTTAAGCTTTTGTTAGCTTAGGCTCTGTCTACCCCGTAGGGATAAAGTGATGTATGTATGTATATAAAAGTTGTAAATATCTTTTCTAAATAGCACGTCGAGCTGTTGTTTGATTGGCGATGCCCTAAATGTGCCTACGGATGTTAGCTACCGCTTGTTGCGTGGCTTATGGCGTCTGACCTCACTCTAGTCTAGGTAGACAAGGGACAGGGATGAGCTTATTTCACCCCTTTGTCTTAAAACAGTGTTATTTGTGAGTAGGAGTTAAGTTAACTGTCAACAAATACTATCGGCATGGATTAGTGTTTAGATGGTCAATAGAAAATCGTGGATTTAAAAACAAACAGGGGCCCGATTTTTGAAAGCACGTGTGTGAAAATACCTCTCGAAAGTGGTATAAATCAGCTCATACCTCCAAAACTACAGCTCTAATCAAATTTTTGACTAGTTCACAAGATTAGTGAGAGCCGTAAGTATCTTCTAAGCTGCTCGTATTTCAAATTCAGCACAATTTTTCACCACTTTCGAGTGGTATTTTCACACGTGTGCTTTCAAAAATCGGCCCCCTGATTCGCAACTGTAATTTAGTTTATTAGTTCCTTTGTGTTATCTAAGTGTCAAACACTGGTGCAGTAGTTTATTTAAATTAACGGTATGACCTGTTAGTTGATAATTAAGTAAGATAGTATCGTGGAGGCCAGCTGCCAAAATATCTAAACTAAACTCGTCACAAAATAAAAGGCCTGTTTTGACAGTTCACGCCCATGAAGTTCTCCATTTTTTACCGATCGAAATGTTTTGAAGGTAATACATTTTTCATTGATGGTTACCGCCCACTCCGCTTAGTGCTGTAAAAACCATTTTTTTCATATTGTCCACAGACTATTAATAATCGGTTATAAATCGATTAATAATTTTTTTTAAGGCCGACTCGCACTTGGCCGGTTTTATTTCTTTGAATAATTATAATAATAATTGCTGGTTTCTTTTTGTGATTGAGTGAATGTTATTTGTAACAAAATATCAAATGAAAGAAAATCGACCTTTCGTAACATTGTATCAGTTCTATATACCTACAATATCAGTTTCAGTTAAATTTTCTTATCAGAACTTTAATCCAATGCACTTTATAGTAGGTACTTACATATTCGAATCGAACAATACTCATTCAAACTGGAATCGATTTATCGTGAGTATCGAGTACCGAGTCGTTTGGTTACATCACTAGTTACGTCGCGAAGACAAATGTCAAAACGGGCCTTTTATTTTGTGACGAGTTTAGGGACAGTGGTGAAAGTGCACCGTCCTGCTTACACTCTTAGTCAGTGAGCGAGATAGAGTGCTCCCTAACAAATTGTTTGGACAGGTTTGGACTGCTTTGCACATATTAATTGTAAGTTTGGAATGTTGAATAAAATTCTTAATAATAATCCATAGCGGTTTTATTGAACCAATTATTTTGTTCTAAAAATAATTTTTTAGCCTGCAATGCTTGAAAACTAAATGTATTATTTGAGGTAAGAATTGACATTAGATCTCGTTGTAATCCTATAGACTCCATTTAAGATTTTCCGAATCAATGGCAGCGCCAAGAGAACTGCAATCAAAATGACGTTTAGTGACCGAGCCGCCGTCTTGTTTTTGGTGTTATCTGTGGATTGAAGTCAGCGCCACCTACCGGCAGTGGCGACAAAACAAGCTGTGAAGTCAGTGGCTCTTTGTTGCAGTTTTCTTTCTAAATTCTGCCTCACTGTCATATAACCATGTCTCGATGCAGTGAAAGAATTATCTGTACATACATGCCTATTTCCTAGTTTGTGGTATATATTTTCAACATGTTTTGCGAAATTCCCAGGATGATGGACTAGTTTTGCACATGCGCACTAGAACATGAAATGTTTTTTATCTCTGCCAGTGTGTTGCCATATACATCTCGACAGTGGCGCCCCCTAGAGGTATCAGAATATAATTCTGTTGACATTGCGTGCGCATCGAAACTTTGTGGCCATTTTATAAATAGGTGCTCTACCTTGATCGATTTACGTAGCCTCGTGTTGGTGTCTAGTATGGCTTCGCCTATAACAAGCTCTGTAACTTGTTTGAAGGTTGAGAAAAATCTTGTCGAATAGGGCATAAACTTAGAAATGAAACAAATAATCTACATATTTTAATATTTAATTTTACACATATTAAAATAGCTAGAACTAAATAGACTAGAAATAAAACAAACACTATTTCTAGAAATTACTTTTTATTATATTTTTTTAATTATATTTTTATATCGTTTTAATAATTTATTTACATAGTTTAATATATTTGAATTCAATAAAGGTGAGCGTCGTCGGTGCCGCTCGTCGAGGCGGCACGGGCGGCACGGCTGGGCGGCAGCGAGCGCCGTGCGCACGCGCCGGCCTTGAGCCCGAGGCAGGCGCGAGCGCTAGATGAGGCGCTCGCTGAGCCAGATTCAGGTGTCGGGCGGCGGCGGCGGCGGCCGCGGCGGCGGCGGCATCGACGGCTCCGTGTTGCGCCGGCGCACCTTGCCGCGCTGCTTGAGCATGCTCGCCTGCGGGACGGGGGGCGTGAGAGGGGGCGCGTGTCACGGGCCCGCCGCCGCGGCGCCGCCGGCCCCGCCGGACCCGCGCTTGGTTTTCTTCAGCATCGTCGCCTGCCGGTACACTGAGGTCACTGCCCGCGCCGCGAGTGACGCCCGCCCCCTGCCCCACCGACCCGCCCCCACCCGCCCCGACATGCCGTCTGAATGCCAGTGACCGCTTGCAACTCGTGACATCAGTCTTAAGCTTCTACCCGATACTTCAATGATCAACATCGTTGCCGAGAAACTTAGCAGTTCGTGTCTGATGTCAAACTAGAGTGTTCGGCGTTTAAAAGGTCACCTTTTTAGCATTGATCTCGGCGTGTCGGGTCGTAACTCGAGTGTCGTGTTACGTCGGGTGCGGCGGCGGAGTGCCTCAAGTTAGGCAGCCGCGACCCGACGGAGCAGGTCGGCTCTCCGTCGGGTCGCGCGGCCGTTGGTGTGTGCTTGGATTTTCAAGTGCTCGGGCGTTACTCGATACGGGGAAATTTTGGGGGTTAAATAGAAGTACTGGCTGACTTGGTTTGTTTAATGTGAATATTACTTTCTTTAACTGCATACTAACTATTTAAAATGCAGCATATAATTGCTGTAGCGCCATGGACGCTCTCTCGAACTTTTTCAACGCCAATGACTCATATATAAGCGTCGCAGGTTGAACAGCAACAGCATTACTTCAATGCGAAAGCAACCTTCGTTGAATTGGGTTTAGGTTCAACTTAAAACGTCGCAATATAGAAGTCAGGCGTATGGTTAACGTCTTGTATTGGATGTGGCGGCCAAAAGGTTATAAGCGGTCTCAAATTGATTATGTAGGTACAGTGACGGAAATGTATTCACGTGCTACCGTAGAACCCTATCGCATTAAGTTGACATATCACTCGAGTTTGAGTGACGGCTGCCTGTCAATTGCGACAGGGTTCCACGGTAATAGGTGAATATATTTATATCGCTGTATAACGTATGTTCTAAAGTTTATATGATAAGTAATGCCTTTACGCATTTTTTGTCTAAATAATAATATTATTAATTGCATTTATTTCGGATTAGTATCCATAAAATATTTTTAAAATGCCTAAAAATTATAACTAATCGTTACAAAATGTTCACAAAGTAAGCAGTTGAATAATTTTCTTGTTCACAATCTGTAGTTAATTTTTCAGTTAGCGAGTACTTCTATTTAAATGCGGCGAATATGTTCCAATTGGTTCGATACGATCTCGTATCTGAGAATTTTGGCACAGAACCAGGACAAAGGTAGAATTTCAAGTCATCTAGTTTCGCTTAACATGATAAACTAAAGAAGTTACAGTTAAATCAGATTTACATTAAGATTTTGTTAAAATATTAGAAAAATATGAGGAAGTTTAAATCTCTACAAAACAGGAGCTTCTAGTATTTTAAAATTAATAGATCTAATAAGAGATAAAGGACGTAAAGAGAGACCTCATATTGTTTCAGTCTGAAGACCAGAAATTCTACCTCAAGGACAGATAGACGAGCACATGCATACGTTCATATTGTGTGCTTATGGCATTCTCCAAATATGATTAAAAGTGTGAGAAATGTGCTATAAACACACAACTTTAGGCTTATTGTTTCAGAGGCAGAGAAGACCACACAGAATTATGTTTCGTGTGTTTAACTTCTTTCCCTCTCTTACGTATTTATATATCTGTGTATAGGTTCTAGTGCATACGGCATAGTTCTAGTTTGTTTGGAATAGGATCTTTTAAATTGAGCTCTATGCCCCGATTGTTAGCCGTAATTACTATGTTTTTTGTAACATGCCAAATGTGGCCTATAGGTCTTGTTAGCTTGGGCTCTGTCTACCCCCTAAGGGACTAAGATGTGATTTATACAATATGTATGTGACATAGCAAATATTTATGAAAGGCGTTCTTTTTTATTGCACTGTTACGTTAGAA
Organism: Pandemis corylana; assembly: GCA_949127965.1. NCBI lineage: Eukaryota > Metazoa > Arthropoda > Insecta > Lepidoptera > Tortricidae > Pandemis > Pandemis corylana. The sequence continues at coordinate 2,655,148 of OX421859.1, read as the reverse complement.
GACGAATTAATATTTTGTACTTTTTTTGTAAGATTGTTATAAAATTTTACGCATTTGGTAAAAGCAAGACCGAAACATCAGCAACATTTCTTGGAATTACAGAACACTCTCAAATGTTTAAGTATCTTTGTTTGCCTTTTAAAATCCATCTAATCATTAATCAAGCTGGTCTGGGAGCAAAGAAAAAACATAGAATGTACCAGCTGCTTCTCTGCCGCGCAGATGGTAAACCCCATCGAGGGAATGAGTGAAAATTTGAGTAAATTTGATATAGGCGATGCGGCTAGCAACCCATCAGTCCCATCACTATTATGATTCTCCTTTCCACCTATATTCACAAGAGCTGGCACGAATGGATTGAATGAGTGAATGACAATACTATGTGTGTGTAACAAAATGATTAAATACCAGTTTGAGGGTATTTTTTTTTTCTTGAGTATTATGTACTTGTTTACAAAATATTAGGAGGCCCCTGTGCAAGAACGTTACTCACATAGTGACAAGTTTCACTACTTCGATCAATTCATTCGGCGCTCTTGTGAATCCTGGGCAGTACATTACTGGCACAATCTGGGAGCTCCTGGGCATTGCCAAGTGATTAGTGAGGCTATGCCGTATGCAGTAGAGAACAGGCAGGGTGCGCGTGTACCTTGAGCGCCGACTTGAGAACCACGACCTCGCTGGGAGCCGCCACCCACGGCTCGCCGTCCACCTGTACTGGAATCTCGCTCTTCAGGTTTATTTTAATGTGACCACCCTGGAAACACACGGTGACAACGTAAGTAAAGCCTAAAGTTGACTACACTGCCATACTACGAAGGTGGCAAAATGCCAGGGTCCCCTAGCTCTACGGGACCCGAACTGAGTTGGTTTAGAGCACAGAAGGGACGCTGATGCACTTCTTTATATTGGTTTCTTTATATATGGTCGGCCAAATTAGTTGTCTACCACTTTTCATCCAACTTCATATCAAATGAAAATGTCGCTAAAGTCGAACTTTTTAGTCGACAGCCACGTCTTATTGATATTATAATATTGTGAATTGCAAAGGATTTTTAACCTTAGGGTGGTAGACCACATATTTATTTATTTATTTATGGTATGTTCATTTGTACAATGTTGTAAGGTCTTAAAAATAATTAGCATGTCAGGCTTCGATCAACAATACAATTGTATTGTTGATCGAAGATGTCAGGACATGATACCCTGCCAGGGCACTGCAATGTGGCTGGTGGTACAGTGAGGCAGGTACCTGCGCTATCCGCATGGCGCCGCGCATGCCGGACTGGATCTGGCCGAGGTGCACGACGCCGGTGACGCCCACCACCTCCAGCATGCCGTCCCAGTGGTTGGGCTTGCTGAACTGGTCGTCCTTCTCCGGACCCCACGGGTTCGCCCCCGAACCCCAACTGGGAACAGATACGGTCCGTTGGAGACATTCACGCCACAGGCTAAGTTTCTACATGATAAGCTTTTGAAGAATGTTTTCTGTCACATCGACCTTAACTGAAGCAGTATACCAGTATTGGATTAAGGTAAATTATTAACCCATACCACAGTGTATTACAATTATTCTGAATAATATCCGTTAGGTTAGGTTATATTTTAGCAAATGGTTAAGGTTATATTTCAGCAAAGGTTATAACCACAACCTATAGGTTATATTTTAGCAGTTGGTTAGGTTATATTTCAACAAGTGGTTGAGGTTATATTTCAGCAAGTGGTTATAACCATAACCTATAGGTTATATTTTAGAAGTTGGTTAGGTTATATTTCAGCAAGTGGTTATAACCATAACCTATTGGTTATATTTTAGAAGTTGGTTAGGTTATATTTCAGCAAATGGTTAGGTCAGTTTGACTGAACGTCCCTGTAAATTAGGCCACCTCTATTTGAACATCAACCAACTTTCGGTTAAACTGTACTTTTGAGACACGTACACTAAAAGCAATCCCCGAACAGTAATCTGGTCCTACACTCAGTGTTGCCATATCGAAAATTTTTAATGCGGCAGTTGTGATTAATTTTGTTTAATAATGCAACACGATTAACTTTCTCAATCTCGTCTGCGACTGCCGAAGGTTGTGGTCATGAGCTACTTGACCACCGCCGTGCATTGCACTGCTTGTTACCTGAGTATATTGAGGATGATGATGCCCTCGACGGCGGGCAGCTCGACGTGCTTGCCGTCCACCTCCAGCCGCACGGCCTTGTGGAGGTCCTTGCACATCTTGCGGCCCACCATCTTGCGCAGGCCCATCTTCACGTACACACCTTTGTTACGGAGCCTGCCAAAGTATTATGGAACTATAGCTATTAGCAAAGAATCCACGAGGCCTACTCCAAAAAATGCCGAGCCCGCACTCATCGGTGCCGTTGCGGTCGCGGTGACACTAAGTGCTCCCGTAACGCCCACAGTTAAATGCCAGGAGGGAACGTGTCGGTTTTCAGACAGTATGCTTCCCCCCTCCTTCCATTTAGGAAGGCAGCAATGGGCTGGACAGCCCGTCATATCCCCGAGCACAGGAATGCATAAAGCGCATTTTCTTAACGTTAAAAAAGGCTTACTCCAAAAAAACAAAGCTCTTTTCGTGTCGTTCTGCTTACACTGTTAGTCATTAATAAGAGAATGAAAGCAATACGAATACGAATTTAGAATGTCGGAGAAGTCCCCTGCTGTGTTCCTAAAAATATCTACTCCTTGTGAGAAAATTCAGAACCCAGCACTTCAAAAAATAATATTTGTATATCTTAGTAAAAATATTTCAATAGCTTGTGATAGACACAATTATTACACACGTTTCAGTTGGCCAGCGTTAAGGAAAATGAGGTATCGTTTTGTTAAATCCAGCGGCCGCTTCGGCTCAAGAGCCAAGGCTTTCGGCTCTATATCTTTGTTGGGTCAACTTGTTTTTTTATGCGAGGGCCTGAACGATTGCCTGGCCTCTTCCTAAAAACAGCTCTGCTTAAGTATTTTCTCTTTATTCAAATTGTATGATGTCTATAAAGCCAGGTTAGTCGTGGACATGAAGGTACTGACCTGCTGTTAAACTTGTTCGGGTTTTCCTCCCTCGCGTTGTGGAAGTCGAGGCAGAGGTCGGCATCGATGCCGATGCCGAAGTAGTTGTTCATCACCAGGATCTGCGAGTTGTCCTCGCTCTGCGACCCTGCACACACGAGCCAAGGGTCATACAGCTTGTGGCAACATAGCTTTAAGACAGGTCAAGGTCACTGCTTCAGGATTCAAGACCTTTGTTTGTACTTGGAAAAAGCTACGGCATGTTTTGTTTAGGTATAGAACGTTGACGAATATAGAAATTTGGAAATCTGTAGCTTTGTTATCTGTGGAACACTAGCCCATTTGACATGAACTTTACAATAGCAATTCCTGGACTCGCGTCGAGACGACATTAAGTAATCTTTGTAAAACGTAAAAAGCTCAATAAACTAAAAGAACATAAGAAAAAACAAGCTAAACATAAAACGTGAATCTTTGAGTCTAGGCCTGAAGTCTGAATCTCATCGATCTTCAATTATTCCTTGCAAATCCTGCGATTCAAAACTCTGGTGTTCCTAGCCACATCAAATTCTGACGACTGATCCCACCAACTAATAAATTGGAGCAGGTTCCATGAAGCTGAAAGTTGGGAACTGTTCTCGGTTTAAAAGTAGGTACCAACCGGGCAGTTGCTTGGAGAGCTCCTTCGGCTCATCCTGCTTGTCCTCAGGATGGAAGACGACGGTCCAGCGGTCGAGGCGGATCTCCTCGGCGTCGATGACGTCTCGGAGCAGCGACAGCGGGTCCTCGCCGCCGGTGTAGCCCGGGCCCCAGCGCAGCACCCGCGCCAGGTCATTCCCTGCAAACGAACATCAGTCAAAGACTCTAGGTGGTACGTATAAAATTAATTGGGTATATCTCAGCAGACCACGTAGGGTTAAACTGTGAGATCAGTCGGCGGCACCAGTTTTTCCGGAGCTTAGCTTAGGGATCTTTAAAAAACGAGCTGACTCTTTTCATAAAGGGCTAGCAAGGCACCCGAAACCCTTCTATGTTATGGGTGTCCATGAGCGGTGGTTGCCTATCGCTTTCAATCTGGTGACCCGCACGATCATGTTCCCCTTTGTCTCATGAAAAAAAGATGCTTCGGCGAGCTTGACTTTGGTCCCTGACAATTTTTCATCGAATTTCTTTAATTACATCAGCTGTTCTCTTCGTCACTGTCTCCCTTGCAGTTTTTTTATTACTTCCAGAATTTACTTTCATGCCACCCTTATTTTGATAATAATACGCATTGTAGCAGACATTTAGTAAGTTCATTCTTCCCTTAATGACATGTAAGAGTATATGAGGCATGCGAATTTTAAAGGCTGTTTTCTGTTGCGTAACTAATGGACATTCTTACGCGACTCGACGAATGTTCACCATTTTAATTTTTTGGTTAATCTACGACATTTTCTTAATAACAATAACGTTTTCTAACGTAGAAACGCAGAATGACAGGAGCACTAAAATATACCATTTTTACAATGGCAAATTAGTTCTATTCCAACTTGGAATGTGGTCCTTCAATTCTAACATAAATCTCAGATATCTGATTCCCTTAGTGTAAAATTGCTTCCGTGGTGTGTTTCACTTCTGTTGCACTGATATTTCTTTCTTTTTTAGGCATACCCTTGACAGGAGAAGAGCGAGAGTAAGTAGAGAGACGTTCGTTCTATCATGGAACATTTGATTAGGTTAATAACATTGAGGAAACAACTAATTACAGTGGTAATAAGGGCTATAAAATTATGGCAACACATCAGTCTTTTTCGACTTATACCATACTAACACAATTTTTTCTAAGCTGTTTTTCCTTTATCTTCGACATGGAACAAAGTCAATACTTAAGTAACGATAATTTTGATAACATAATTTTACTTTTGGTTTTTATAAAAATAATCGAGTTTCATTCACTACGCCACACAACGACTAAACATAACTTTCCATATCGATCATAACAGCTGATTGATTAACTCTGGAAACCTGGACCTGCGGCTAGCTGCGGCAGAGAGCAGTAATCGCCAATTTCGGCTGGACTTAACTTTATTTCATACTAGCTTCGTCTGCGTAGAATTATACATAAAAACCTTCCTCTTGAATCACTCTATCTATTAAAAAAAACCGCATCAAAATCCGTTGTGTAGTTTTGAAGATATAAGCATACATAGGGACATAGGGACAGAGAAAGCGACTTTGTTTTATACTATGTAGTGAATAATTTTATGACATTTCCATTCTATTAGATGGTTTGCTCTATGGTCAATAAGAAAGTGTTTATTACCGGTCCCAAGAGGTACGATGGCGCAGGGCGGGTTGGAGCACTGCGAGTCCTGGCCGACGTTGTCGAGGCACTGCAGCACCCAGCCGATGGTGCCGTCGCCGCCGCACACCAGGATCTTGTAGTTAGGAATGTGCCTGAACACGTACAGCCTGAGGAACGCGATGATACAGATCACAACCACAGAGAAGCGTGTTGTAATTAGAAAGAAGGAAGGAAATACTTTTACTCGTATAAGAGATAAACCCTTTATTATTTCATCTATACTAATAATCTATACTAATATTATAAAGAGGAAAAATTTGATTGTTTGTTTGTTTGTTTGCATTGAATAGGCTCCGAAACTACTGGACCGATTTCAAAAATTCTTTTGTCGTTAGAAAGCTACATTATCACTGAGTGACATAGGCTACTCTTTATCGCGGGAAAATTAATTTATCGCGGACGAAGCTGCGGACGGAAGGCTAGTTATTTATAAGCAGTGACGCTCCCTAGCGGAGAATTAATTTAATTGTTCCTTATTGTTTCATTATTATTGTTGTTCATGTCATGTTTTTGATTTTGACATTTTTGTAAAATTCAATTGATTTGTATTATTTAATTTAATTTTATTTACTCTTGACGATTTCAATCTAAATTCTTCTAAATTGACAATGAACAATATGATGTAATTTTTATTGAATGAATAAATAATCTGAATCTGAATCTGAATTTAAAAAAAGCTTCTGCCCGTGGCTTTGTTTGCGTAGTATTAGCAATTGCCATGTTTATCGCTATCACGCGGGAACTATGCAATTTTCCGGGATAAGAAGTAGCCTATAACCTGGCCGGGGTTTTTTTTTGACATATTAGTAAAGTTTACGTTAAAATCCGTTTAGCCGTTTTCACGTGATGCGCTCGCAAATAGACAAATAGACAAAAATTCTAAAAACTTTATAATATAACTAAGAATTTTCCTTTTATAAAACTGAAATAAGAGGTATTAGTCTTGTTGGCTACTGACTGGTTTGCGGCCTATTTTACCTTTTGACACATGTCAATCTATACCTTCAGTCAGTCTGCCTCGTGCCACCGTTGTGTGAATTACTGTCATTTACTTTTGCTATTAAATAATTAAATATTATTACGTTTAGAAGGTGTTTCCATCATCTTCCATTTATTCTTTATACAGTCTATTACCAGTAGCTACAAGTCTTATTATAGGAGTACTTTGCTACTTGGGTAGTGACTTCACGCACTCCCACGATGCGCCACCGGTCAGTGATAGGTCTGCTTCAGTATTAGGGCATGCTCTATTTGAACTTAATCTGATGCGACGAAGGCGATAATCGTAAATATTTCCAGGACGATGACATGATCGCATACGTTAGACCAAATAATGCTGCCAAGAAGCTAGAAATGAAGCCTGTGTGTGAATTTGGTGATGTAGAAGCAGTTGAAAAAAATGAAACCCTTATCTAATCAAAGGTAGAGATCCATTATAGGGATAATTTGGCCTTTCTGCAAATATCTAATCTTTTTTTTGTGAATTGTGTTTGTTTCTTTATATTTGTACAATAAAGCATTTACTTGCACTCAAAGCAACTCACCCAGGTAGCGGTCCGCCGTTCTCCAGATCGAAGACCTGGTAGGGGTTGAGCAGCTTCCGGAAGGAGTTGATGAGCTCGAGCCCCTGACAGCCGCCGGACTTGACGTTGACGAACACCAGCAGCGGCTTCACGCCCGCCGGGACCTGCGCCGGCTCGATGCTGGGCAGCAGCATCACTGAGGGACCACGGAACCGCATTAGTACCAGTACTAGGGAGTATTAGGGTTACGTACCCAAACAGCAAAAACTAGGCCCTATTTCTACGACACCACTGACGATCTGTCCGGCTACATGGCTGTCTGTCTGTCTGTCACCAGGATGTATTTCATGAACCGTAATAGCAAGACTTTATTTTGTCTGTCCGTCCATACATACAGTCACGTCTCTTTCCCATAGGGATAGGCAGAGACTATTTTGTCCCACTTGCTACAATCCTGACTACCTCTTTGGCTTCATCCACATTCATCATTCTCTTCATACAGGCTCATCGGTTTAAGATACCCTTAACCTGACCTTTTGTCAAAACGTCCCCAATTTGGTCAAGGGATGTCCGTCTAGGCCTTCCCTCCCAAAGGGAACGTGTGTGTTTTTAGACGGTAGGCCTCTCCCCTCCTTCCATAGGGAAGGCAGCGGCGAGATGGAGAGCCCGTCATACCTCCGTTCGTATGCTGCCCCGAGCGCGGAGATGCATAAGGCGCATTTTCCACACGTTAAAAAAAAAAAAAAAAAAAAAAAAAGGCCTTCCCTCCCAAACTCCCAACGCACCCATTCACACTCGCCATAAAAAATTGATTTAGTTAATCTTCTTTCATCCGTTCCTTCAATAATTTCTCCCTACGTGACCAAACAAACTAAGTAGGTAAGCATGCTTTTTACTTTCTCTTTGTCACAACAATTACCTTTAATTATGCGTGTGGAAGAAGAATCTTAGATGCTGTAACAGAAGGTGTATCTTACCTAATAAATGCTTATCTTCATATTTGGCCTCTCTGAGAGCGTAGAGCGCGCGCACCGCTTTGCTGGCGTCCTCATACGTGATCACCATCGACCCGTATTCGTAGTATATCGGTCCGATGGATGTGAATTTGTTGTCTGTACCAACAATGTCAGTGTTAGTACACTCTTCAATGATATAGGGCGTGCGGTGGCCAGGTAATGCGGTGCAAACAAATTGTCTCCCTAGAGTTTAAATCAAGAAAGAGTAGGGTACTGAACTGTTGATATTATTATCCTTATGGAAGAAAGATCTCGATCGATTAAACTAAGAAGGAAACTGAGTGAAGAATTTACATTTACAGTAGTCTTGGGGCATGCTTCTGTTGACAGGATTCTTGGGGTGTGAGAGTCAGTTAAGCATAATATGCTTTTGGATGCTGACTTCCCGCCGTTCCCCGTGAAAGTCTTCAGGGGAAACCTTAGTTCATTTGCATCATTACATTTCAAGAGATTAGCTAACGACTTGGTAAGAAGACTGGATTTCGTATGCCTGACTTAGAGTCGGATAACGCATTCACTGTCACCGACGCATATACATATCCCCACAGTGTTTGTCAATTGTATTTGTCTTGTTTATTTTGCACAATAAAGAGTTTACATACGTACATACATATATGCATTTTCGTGACTTTCACCCAGTGCCGCCGTTTTAATTTTGCACCTGAAGAAATCTCGGTAGCCGGCAGCGAATGCGATAACATTTGGTCAGAAAAGGAAAGTGTTCGATGGCAACTGACCGGCCCCGAGGAACTCGACGAGTATGTTCTCGTAGTTCCGCTCGGACAGGCCGGGCGGCAGCGAGGCCACGAACAGCGCGAGCGTGGGCCCGTGCGGGTCGCGGCGCGGCTGCAGGTAGAAGCGCGCCAGCTCCATGCGCCGCACCGACTCGCGCGCCAGCCGCACCACGATGCGCCACGGCCGCTCGTCCTCCTCCAGCACGCGGTCCGACACTAAACACCGCACGATTAACACGTTGCCTGTCCACCATACTCCACCTACAGTGTTGCTCCCACGCCCCACCAGCGATGCCCTAAGTAGAGGTACCATGAGCATCACTATCCTGAAAAACAAGCCTCCTTTTGGCCTGTCCTTCTTCCTCTCCCAAAACTTATTCCAAATCCTTTACTGTACACTCGACTAGGCTGTGGAATCGCTTACCAACCTCCATAAGGCAATCTCCCTCCATAGTGTCGTTCAGGGAAGGTTTGAAGAAGATGTGGCTCGCACCATCGTCTTAAATTAATGGTAAATACTCCTTTGTTTATTGCACTCTTTATTTATTTACTTTATGTAATATATTTTAATGATATATGTATATTATAGGTAGTATAAAGTAGTTTATTGATTGGTAGGTTTTAGTAGTTTATGTATTATATTCGGTAGTTATGTATTGTGGCTCTCAGTGTTTGTAATTTTTAAACTCACTCGTCCATCCCTAATATAATACTCCTTTCATCCACTCAAAGGTTGACTGGAAGAGATCCCTTAAAGGGATAAGTCCGCCTTTGTGCATGTATCTCAGTGTTTGTCAATTGTATTTCTCTTGTTTATTTTGCACAATAAAGAGTTTACATACATACATACATACATACATACAAGCTCTTCAACCTACCGGAGCAATGCTCATGTACACACAGAGAAGATTACGCGGTCCCACGGGTGATGCTCATGGCAGCCGACTTGTTAACCCATAGACTTCAGTGGCGTAACGCCCTAAACTCGCTTCCCACCGGGTGTCTAAGCCAAACTTGTTTCTTGCTCTTTCTTCACTCGCTAGTTAAGTAGGTGTTTTGTTTTGATAAACAGAGGTTCACGGAACGCCTCTAAACATTAAACGATTTATCTGAACATTTTAAATTAACTGTAAGATGGTTCGAAGGTCGCAGTAGAATAGGAGAGCGAAATTGAACGAATCTTTTTTTTTGCCGTGCACGCACAGCTGTGACTTTGGTGTATCATAATCACTTATAACCTTTTCATAGTCTTGTGGCTTCATTCTACTAGTCCATTTAATTATGGATTCGTGCCGGTTTAGTTTTTACTAAATACTAAATGGACTATTTTCAGGTGCTAACTACCAACATTTACTTCATATTTTGTGATGCAGTAATTATAGCGCCACTTTTTACCAGTGGAGGGTTCAGGGAGCGGTACTTAGTAGTAACAATGTTAGCTAGGTGTACGTAGTGTCTCACCCCCGCGATCCAGCAGGATCTCCGAGCAGCGGTAGTCCTGCGTGGCCTGCGCGGGGTCGAGGCCGAAGCGCTCGAGCGCGGCCGCCATGAGGTCGGCCACCGTGTGCTCGCCGCGGCACGGGACCGTCACGAACATCTCGCCGGCGCCCGCGATGCGGCCAGGGTACACGCGCACCTCGCCGCCGCCTGATTCCGGCTCCCTAGACACAAACAACATGTCACCACCAGAACTGTAGTGACCCTAGCGCCACCAAGACATACATAGTCTTACGGAGTAGGGTAACAAGACTCAAAGGCCACGCTTAGCATGATTGTGGGCGTACAAGTGGAAAGGGGAATCAAAATAGTGACGGGTTCCAAGCCGCATCGCCTATGATATGGTTCCTAAGATTTTACTACGACGCATGAGTAGCTAGCGCCGGTGCTCTCACTATGTTCTAGGTACATCGTGCCAACGAAGTTTCTCAATGCATAAGTATAACTTCCAACTATCTTCTTTCAGATTTCGGTCCCCAGGCATAACATCTGCCTGAAGAGAGATCTCTATTGTGGCATTCCACAAAACTATTCGAGTCCTACATTCAGTCAAGCGTTTGACTCGGAAACGTCTGCAGTGTTCGAAGGACCACATACAGTGCGACCATTACAGAAGGACCGATTACTCGTCAAAATTCTAGTTTCGATTGCTGTCGGATTGATTTTCGCCCATTCCCTCGATGGACTTTTACTAGTTGCGCGGAAAAACAACTGGTACATTCTATACTATTTCTTTGCTCTCAGATCAGAAGCAAAATGCGAATGCAAATGCATGTTAAAATACTAGTTGGTCGTTTTCCGAAGCGAACTTACTTGAACCGTAAGAAGAGCGCGGGTCGTTTGTTGGGGAGCCTCGTGACACGGGCAAGCGGCGTGGGGTCCTTGAGGGGGGGCTCGTCGCCGGCCAGCGCGTCGGTCAGCTCGAACTGCTCGGGCTCGCGCGCCACGTGGAAGGCGCGCAGCGCGGCGGACACCAGCTCGCGCTCGTTCCAGTTGCGGCCCACCACCACCGGCCGGTACAGCCGGCGCGACCACGCCGCCTCGCCGTCGTACACCTTTACCACCTCTGTGGGCGTACCGCGTACTTTACAACTCAGCAAAAGCCATAGAGGAAATAATCTATTAGAGTGGTGATAACGGCTATCCAATTGTGGCAACACATCTGTCTTTTTCGACTTATACCATACTGACGCAATTTTCTCCCACTCTCAAATTAATGACTGTTGGCGGTACGAAACGAAACCGAACTTCGAAAATCGAATTTCGGTGCAAGTACAATGCCAGCCCACACTATCATCAATATATGAGAGTGCGAGGAAGATAATGATACGAACTTCGAAATCTGTAGGCTTATTACCTAACTTGCTCGCAATCACCATAGTGTTCATTTCTTCTGTTCAAAAAGCGACCAAATATAATAATCTGACTCTAAGAGGTGTTTTTACTATCAAAGCAGTCATCTACTTTGACTTTTTATGGAATAAAACGGTATGTAAGTACCAGACAACTTAAGTAACAGAAATAAGCAAATATATAACAGATTAGAACAGATAGATGTGTCACCTTCATCCCTGTCGTCGGGCGTGCGGTCGCGGTGCTGCTTGTGGTCTGGCCGGTGGTCCTGGTCGGCGGGGGCGCCCGTGGAGCCGCCGCCGGAGCCCGAGCGGCCCTCGCAGCCCGAGCTGAACTCCTCGCTAACGCTGCGCGCTGTAACCAGGCACACGCTCACATACACCCCCCGCGCCCCGCAATACAACATGGATAGAACAAGGACATAAGACTATTTTTTAAAGGGATATCAAAAGCTAAAGGCGGACGGGACCGTAATGTCCGGAATTTTGCATTGAATTTAATGCTAAAAGGTGTTAGTTATTGTTTTTTTTATTGTATCCATTTCATATCATAATTTTAATGTGTGATTTACACGAATTACTACGACATTTTAATTGTATACTATGTTATTATTTTGTATTAATTATTCTGCTTACATATCAAGATGGCGCACAGAACTTTATTTAAATTCGATGTACAACTTTAGGAACGGCTTAGATAATTATGTTAACATCATCATACATTACAAAAAATAAGTCCATAATGTAAAGATCTTGATGTGTAAGCTAACGTTAAACATTAATCTATGATTAAAGATGTTCGACGATAATTGGACTTTTTCGTACTTTAACCTATGCTCAATAGGTGTCTGGTCAAGTCAGTACTTGATATGGTCTGCCTTAATCCTCATTATAATTGATGAGCTGGATCCAGTCCCCTCACCGTCGACCATCTATTCTCTCTAACACACATGGTTCCCGTTTAACATCAAGCCAGCCATGAAATAAACATAATTATTGGTCCAGCACTGCCGTATACCTCTAGACGAAATGACACAGCGCTAACACAAAAAACTTGAGTCATTTCATCTAATGTGCCGGACCACAAGTGCCAAGTTTATCAGAATCTGTATCTCAAGTTACTCCGTGATAAACTGCACATAAATCTACCAAACTAGGGTTTATTGCGGATTTGATGTCTGCCCTTTTTTGATTAGTAAGCAGCGAGAGGGACGGATATTTGGCCACAGTAAACACCAGTATGGTAGTCAGATGTTCATGTTATGTCGGTGTATTATAGTCTGCGCCACTATACCTGGCCGATGGAATACTGCATCACGAGTATTCTTCAGGCGACGCCTTCATTATAATAAATGAGAACGAAAAAATGAGGCGGACTTGAATTGTAAAATTTAAAGTTTGTAGAGAGGTGAGAACTGAGATTTAGGAATAAAACATTTGACTCGATACACTTGACGTTACCGAAACACCAACATCTAGAGTCTCTCTTTTAAACGATATTATGTATGTAGATACTTCGAGGTTTTGTGTGTTTTCCGTTAAAAACTGTTGGAGACAGGCAAAATGCAGCATGAAATAGTATTGTCGATTTAATTCCAGCATATTTCTTCATTTTTGTGTGAGAACGCAAGGATACCAAGCCAAATCAGAAAGTAAGTTCATCTCAAAGGCATGGGGCAGATTAGGAGTCTGGATTTAGTCGTACTCGTATAACCGTGCCAATATGCGTGTGTGTGTCCAAGATAATGTTAAATTGCGTTGAAGCAATATTCGAGCATGCGCAGAGGCTACTTGGAAGGGGACACCGGGTCTTTAAGAGCTTTGAATGAGATTGAAGTTAAATGTTTCGAAGGGGATATAGAGTCCAGTGTTATGGATAGTGAGTCGAATAAATGATAATATGAAGCACATAGCAAAAGCCTAGTGTGATGACATAAGCATAACTATACTTTAGGCACCTGGTATCTAATGACAGCAAGTTTCTTAAAAATGTAGACAGTTTAGGAAATGTAAGGATACGTAGTACAGTTGTGCTCGAGTCACACGTTCTAGCATGCTTCGTAACCCTGGAGCTGATTCATAAACGTCAAAATAAACCTGTCGCTAGCGAGAAAGTATTCAGTAGTAACCAAAATAGTAAGGCTGTTTGACGGTCACGGCCAGCTCGCGATTGTCTCGGCTCGCACTGCATCCTCGTTCAACTGTTCGAAAAGCTTTAAAAATTCAAAAAAGTCTAAATGCCAATGTCTGCGTGGTGGGGAGGCAGTGGAAGCGAGGTACAGGAGAACCACGAAGTCCCACGCCGGAGAACCCGATGTCTAAAAAGAAGGGTTTCGACGTGTGGTTTCGTGGCGGTTCCACATGCCGATGGTAGGGGTACCTCTGGAGTAGGGAGGCGAGGCGCCGCCGTGCGGGCTGCAGGCGGCCGGCAGCAAGCGCCGCGCCAGCGTCACGAGCCGCGCCGGGCCCCAGCGACGCTCCCGCGCTGCCCAAAGACACCGCTCACACTCCACCACTTTTACCTCTCACACATGTGCCGCGGTATTCGCTACTACCCTCCCCCCGCTCACGTTACAGGCGACTAATAGCTTCCAAAGATGAACTCAGATGCGTCTGATGTTGAGATTGAGGCGAACCACGATCAGGTTGCTTGCGCTCAATCCGGATTTTCAATTTGTAGGGACGAAAATACGGTTCTGAACGACGTTCCGAGAAATGATTGAGACAGGTGGTGAACGGAATTCTTATTCAGAATTTCAAAAATTTACTAGGGTAAGCTATATACAGTGGTTATACTAGAACACCCCAACCAGCATACATAGCAATGGGTCGATTGAGCGACAGAATCTGACCGTGGTTGCAGCGATAGCTGACAGTCTACAAGCGGCTACGAAGCCTGCGAATGGCGAGGCACATGTCGGGCGGCGGCGGTGCGGCGGCTCCGCCGAGCCTAGGCTAGCCCTAGGCACCTAAATGGACCGAGGTCCATGGACTTACGGCAGCCGAAGTCACGCTGCGAGGGCGGCGGGCGCACATGGACGCCGATGATGGCCTCCATTGGAACCTCCGTGCGGGGGATGGACACTGCCGACGGCGGCAGGAAGATCGGCTGCAGCATGCCGAAGTTGCATTCTTCCGGGATCAGCGCCCGGCAGCCCGCGTGACACTGCACATTAATTATTACGTGAAGTAGGTTAATGTTAAGTCATCATTTGAAGAAAATCAAATAGAACTTTTGTCGTGTTCACTTCGCGCTTTTATGGATGACGCAGTTTTTAATCAAATAAAAGTTTTGTCATTATTATTCAATCCAAAGTCCTGTACCTCTAATACAGAGAATAGAGAATGAACTGGAAGTAATCTGGTGAATGACCGAGTTATTAGTGGAGTAGAGATAAGTGGAGACCGCGTGTCGTCCATTTTGTAGCTAGGTGGGGCAGCGACATTGTTGGTAGGGCAGAGCTCGATCAAGTCTGGATTGACTCAGGCTGATGATGTTACGATGATATTGGTTTGGATAGATAAAGTGACTGACCGTGCTGCCGCACCACTCGCACCGGTACCCGGTGAGGCACTCGGCGGAGCAGCAGGCGCGGCGGCAGGCGGCGCACTTGGAGTTGGCCGGCAGGTTGCCCTCGCGCCAGTGGTGCGCGGGCCGCGGTTCCGAGCCGGCGCAGTACGTCGCGTTCTCCTTGCAGTCCGCCGCCGCGAAGTCCACGCATTCTCCGTGGACATAGTACTCGCATACTGGAAGGTAACGTGTGGGTTAGAGCTGTTCGAGCGGCGCGCGCTGTCCTAGTAATTGTCAAAAAACTATATTGCTATTTTTAAAATAACGCTGAAAAAAGTTTCTAGCACTTTAATTTTTAATTTAATTTAATTTTTATAAATGGTTGTAAAGCCAATAACACATTGTTTAATAATTATCAAGTATCTATTTTGGTGTAAAGGATGGCCCTGTGACGGAGAAAACGACAGACGGAAGAAAGGATTAGCAATGTGGCTCCATATGAAACCCTGAAAAAGGACGCATAGAATGACAAAACTTGGTGCCGTTACAAGTGTGGATAACTCAAGATTTAGACGTACTGACTGGATAAAGTCACTTTCGATAATCGATAACGCTAGGAAACGGAATAACATTATACCTGTTATGGAATTAACACATAAGCCTACGAAAAACCACGTACCTAATCTAGAAAAACAAGCGTGTGTTGACATCGAGACGCTATACGGAGCGTGTGTGTGTCACGCAAAGCTGCCATCCCTACTGATATTATAAATGAGAAAAGTAACTGTCTGTCTGTCTATTACGCTTAGCCACTGAACCGATTTTAATGCAATTCGTTACAGACATAGTTTTAGTCCCGGGGAAGGACATAGAATGGTTTATTTTCGGGAAAATCGCATAGTTCCCGCGAGATAGCGATAAGCGAATTCTCCGCAGATGAAGTCTAATTTTTTATCTCTGACAACTATGCTGACAACCCAGCTAGCGATACACTGCGTGTTGTTCATGTTTATACTTGTTACACCTAGTTATTTTATAAATCAATTCGTAACAGCAATTTCTAGCGTTCTACGTCAGATCTAGCGGTAACTACGTAGAACTCAACTTGAAATCAGTATTTACGCTTTTAGAGTCGAGCCTGTTCATCTGTTTCAACAAAAAAAAAACGGAAAATTAAAAAAATAATTAGCATACCATCAAGTGTGATTCTGATCAAAAAGCATGCCTACGATTCATAAAAAATACTAGTTAAGTTCTTTGCACCAAATATGACATCTTGCTTTTATTTCAACACACCTCAGCGTAATGCTGAGCCAGCGACCGTTTCACTTTTGCGAAGACACACACAACGCTGATGATCTATTTTTCATGTTTTTTTTTCTAGTTTTTTTTCTATAAAATTGTGTATACCTATTCTCTTATATTTGGGTGTCTTGCAAAAAGGAATAAATGTCTTCTTTCTTTCTTTCTATTTAGTTTCACCTGTCCCGGTGTCTGATAGGCCAGGATTGCCTCCGCAAGAGGAAACTTATAAATGGTTGGTCCGAATGACTTGAAATTTGTTGAACATAATGCAGGATAGACGACAATGCAACTACAGCCAGTATGCTTAGGGTGCGGCTCCACTGAGGCGGAGACGAGCGGAGCGGAGAGGAGACGTGTGGGGATCGACCAATCATATTACATTCATATTACATGAAATCCACATCTCGTCTCCGATCTGTAATATGATTGGTCGATCCCCACACGTCTCCTCTCCGCTCCGCTCGTCTCCGCCTCAGTGGAGCCGCAGCCTTAGTGTAAGTTTTCGGTCACAGAATACGTCTCGAACGCGTTTGCGTTAAAATGTCAAATACTATGAGAACAGTTGCCGTTTCGATCCGCAAGTGGCGCTGCCAATAATTCCATAGTAATAGAGACGTTTACGTGAACGCGTTCGAGACGTTTTTATATGCGGAAAGTTACACAAGAGGGTCTGCAAAAAAATGGCTTAAAAAGAAATTTTTAGGTTAGATCAGTGGCACTCAACCTTTTTTTTATACGGGCCACAAACACGTTTTAGTCGTAGTGTCGCGGCCAACAAGCAAAAATTATTTAAGGGTAGGTTGTAGAGGTACAAAGGCCAGGCCGCAGGTGGAGTGTGACTGGGTTAGATCATTTATTGTTTAGTGATATACTTACTCATACAATGTAAAGCTGGTAGTTCATCGAGCCGCTTGCGACACACCGTGCAGAATTTGCGTTTGTGGTGTGCCGGCTCGGACCAACAGTGGGCGACCGGGTTCTGCAGACAAATAGACTGAATTAAGTATACTGGAATTTCCAATTTTAAAAAAGAATACGAAGACAGCGCGTACACATAATAAAAACAGAATAAAATACTAAAATTAATAATATGGTTTCACCCGTTAGTGGTGTATGAGGATCCGGGTTCGATTGCCGGCCATAGCTTTACTTTTCGGATTTTTCTGTGTTCAAATTATCAGTGTTGTTTAGAAATCTCATAAAAAAGTTAGGTATACACATTCGTGTTTTTTTAATGGGTTACAAAAGGAAACTACGAGTACCTATAAAAAGGGTTGTCCACTGCTGATCTTGCTGGCCTATGGCAGTGCTACGCGCGTAGCCAGCGAAAGCTGGTGGCGTCTACGGCGTAGCGCTGTCGTAGCAGATGCGGGATACATTCGACCGGGGATGGTGTGTAAAGGTTTATAATAGCTTGAAACTTTGTTAGAATTAACCATTTATCTAAATAAATACTTTTTTTTTAAACTTTATAACCAATTTTACAGACAAATTTTTTTTTTCTAAATGTCAGTGAAAATTAGAACACAGAAAAATCCGAAAAGTAAAGCTATGGCCGGGAACCGAACCCGGATCCTCGTCATTCCGTGACGCGTGCTGTACCCCTACACCACCCATAGCAGGTGGGTAGTCTCCGAATTTTTCTACCTGTTACTAGATGTCACATGATCTTTGTTACAATGCGAATTTTTGTCGCTAAGCGTCATCTTTTTGAATGATGTGTCTGTACGACACAATTACAAACTCCCGTGGAAACTTCACAAACATATTTTTTTTTGCAAATAACTACTTCTCAAGACAACTAGGAGGTCTATGGGGGAGGCCCAACAGTGGACGTCCTATGGCTGATACGGTGATGATGAATATGATGATGAACTACTTCTATTAAGGTGTGTGTACTTACCTTTATCAAGCTCGGCGCTACCCCGCAGCATGGCGTCACCACCTGCCCCACGCACCTCTCGTGCACTATGAAGTTGCACACTGGAACAAAACAAACAAATAAATACACTGCACATCTCGAGACAGATCGGGGGCCTTACCACGTCTTAATGCGATTCAGTTCCGACTCAGTTCAGGTTTTAGCTGTCATTTTTAGTATGGACGCATTAAGTCGTCATGGTAAGCTGGATTGAACCGGTTAGGCCACGAATGCATGCGGTCTACGATGTGTTGGCACATTAGTGTCAGTTGCACTAGGCTACATTAAAAATAACCGATGATTTTAACATTAATTCCATGCTGGTCTGGGAGCAAAGAAAAAACATAGAATGTACCAGTTGTTTCTCTTCCCGCGCAGATGGTTAAAGCCCATCAAAAACATGTTATAGGCGATGCGGCTGGAAACCCATCACTATTTCGATTCCATTTTTAGCCATCTATACGCCCACAATCTTGCTCAGCGCGGCTTGAAGGTCTTGCCACGTAAGGGACAAAGACGTGATTTGTGTGTGTGTGTGTGTGTGTGTGTGTGATTTTAACATAGAAAGTCTCTCTGACTGAACATCCGAATCATTGGTAAGTTGTGATTAAAAATCCTGAAAAACATTGACACAGCTATTTAGGGATAGACAGAGCCTAAGGTTACAAGACCTACAGGCCACGTTTAGCAAAACTGCGCGTATTGGTGGAAACGGGAATCAAAATAGTGATGGGTTGCTAGCCGCATCGCCTATAACATGTTTCTTATGATTTTTGCCCATTTCGACAGGCTTTTACCATCTGCGCGGGAAGAGAACTTTGCTCCCAGACCAGCATGGAAGTGTAAATATATATAACTATTTTATGATACCCTGTAATTCAGATGTAATAATTAAACCTGGGTTCAAGCCGAAACACGAAAGGCTAAATCATTGACTGTTTCTCAGATCTATTTTAGGTGTCTCTTTCTTTTATACATACATACATACATATATCACGTCTTTATCCCTTACGTAGTAGACTAGCCTTAGGTACCAAAACCTTAAGGCCACGTTTAGCATGATGAAGGGCGTATAGGTGGAAAGGGAAATCAAAATAGTGATGGGTTGCTAGCTGCATCGCCTATGACATGATTCTTATGATTTTCGCCCATTCCCTCGACAGGCTTTTACCAACTGCGCGGGAAGAGAAGCAACTGGTAAATTCTATGTTTTCTCTTTACTCCCAGACCGGCATGGAATAACCATCCTCATTAATTTATACATGTAAATAAATGTTTCTCTCTCTCCTAGGTTAAACCACTAGGCTACCGCGGCTTTTTAAAGTCTAGTCTATAATTAACAAACGATTGCAGTCAAATATAGCTTTACTGAGAAACTGGGCGTTACTATACGGAACGCAATTTGAGGAAAAATTTAGAGAATGAATCACCGATTGCCTCGGATATAGCATCCGGGACATTATATTATTCGCTTCGTCATCGTCCAGTGTGGAGGCTGATATTAACTGCCGCGCTCACAAATGTTTATTAATACTTAAATAATCTATCACCACATTACTACATATCTATATAATAATCCCTTCTTCATCACTACATAGTATAAAACAAAGTCGCTTTCTCTGTCCCTATGTCCCTATGTATGCTTATATCTTCAAAACTACACAACGGATTTTGATGCGGTTTTTTTAATAGATAGAGTGATTCTAGAGGAAGGGTTTTATGTATAATTCTACGCAGACGAAGTCGCGGGCAGAAGCTAGTAATATTATAAATGCGAAAGTAACTCTGTCTGTTACCTTTTCACACCTTAACCGCTCGACCGATTTGGCTGAAATTTGGTACAGAGACAGTTTTAATCCCAGGGAAGAACATAGGATAGTTTTTATTCCGGAAAACAGCATAGTTCCCGCGGGGCAGCGATAAGCCAATTTTATAGCGATAAACGAATTCTGCACAGACGGAGGGGCGGGCAACAGCTAGTCTATTGGGACCGTGCGCGACGACAGCGCCACGTGATAGGCGGCCATTATGGACAATATTGTCACCGCTGTCAAACAAGAAGTAAGTAAATATTGTGAAAAATATTAATGAAATCTTGTGTTATTTTACTATATTACACAATTTTGGACAATGGTAGTCAGTAACATTATTGCCAATAATATTAAAATTGTTGTTTTCAGTGAAATTTTAGAGGTTAGGTAACTAAATTTTTTTTTCTTACGGCAAATATCCACTTATTTCTTTGGTCTCGTTTCCACCATGGTCTTGGAAATTGGTAAAATTTACAGTCGCTATTCTTCTTGGTGTTATTACAATTCACAACAACACATCTTGCCAGGACCATATTTTTATCTCAAAAACGATTAGAAAATGTTTACTGCAATATGGATTTGACAGCTCAAGTCAGCGACAAAAATGACAATTTTAGCCGTAGCGAGCGCTGTGATCGTTTAGGCTACCCCCTCCACCCGCTTTGCACTCTGCCAATATGTGTGATAAATAAAAATGAATGGCTGTTCGTTTGCCTCGCTAAAACTGGAGAATGGCTGTAGCGATTTGAATAATTTTGATTTTGAACCATTTGTGCAAGTCCAGGGAAGGTTTAAACGGTGAGAAAACATTTAAAAAGAAGTCTTATATGTATATAAAAATGAATCCCTATTTCCCTTGGTCACGGCATCATGCGTGAACGGCTGGGCCGATCTCGCTAATTATTTTTTTGTCGAGAAGGTTCTTACGCAACAATATTTTGAAAAAACTAGTACGGGGGCGAAGCCGCGGCTAACAGCTAGTGTATTATAAAACAAAGTCCTCCGCTACGTCGGTCTGTCTGTTCGCGACAAACTCAAAAACTACCGAACGGATTTTCATGCGGTTTGGATTTGCGAGGAAGGTTTAGAAAGAAGATTTGTCAAAGTTTTGTGTCAGTTTGAAATATAACGATAATTGTATATATGTATGTATGTAAACTCTTTATTGTGCAAAATAAACAAGACAAATACAATTGACAAACACTGAGATACATGCACAAAGGCGGACTTATCCCTTTAAGGGATCTCTTCCAGTCAACCTTTGACTGTTGACTTTGACTTTGACTTTGATTGTTGGTAGTGTCGGGAAAAATCAAGTCGCCTGCGATACAAGTCTTAATTTTACTCGGACGAAGTCGCGGGCAACAGTTTCTCGGCTAATTTCGAGTACGTAGAGCGCTGTCTCGCTCTTACTTACGAGACGCCAATTGTCTCTTTCCAAAGACCGAAGTGCAATCTTTACGGCCGGTTACTGTAGTGAATATTATTTACCATTTAAACAATTGAATGTGCAGTAAGTATATATACCTAACTTTAGATAAGGGAATGGGGACGTTTACTGAACTGGTGAAAAGTTATAACATAGGTGAAAATTTAGTTATGAAATTAAGATTAAAGGAAGATAGAATACGTTGGCGGTCGACGTGTTTCAGCTAATATCATGGAATTATTTTATATGAATTAGATTTTAAGATGAAGTTTAGTGTTGACTTAATCTTTTTATTGTATTAATAAATATTATAGGTTTATTTCAAATAATTGGTTTCAGTAATAAAAAGAAGTTTGCCAAACTTGTCCACTTTAAAATTTGCAAATCATTTTTTCAACCACTTACCTACAATACAGTGATCGGATTGGTTTGAAATTAAGCGCACGTACGTATATTTCAAGCCTCGTCAGCAAAAAGCACAGCTTGTACTAATAACGTTTTTTTAACACAGTCTTATTTTGGTATGAGTTCGTAGGGACATAATGATTTTGACAGGTAAATTATGGTGTCCACATTTAGCTCATCAGTGTGGAAAGTGGTAGAATGCCTTTCATATATTGAAATGCACCAATATTTAAAACCCGTAGGATTCGTTTACGTTGCTTACCAAACGATTTATTCACTTACTAGCTTCTGCCCGCGACTTCGTCTGCGTAGAATTATACATAAAACCTTCCTCTTGAATCACTCTATCTATTAATAAATACCGCATCAAAATCCGTTGTGTAGTTTTGAAGATATAAGCATACATAGGGACATAGGGACAGAGAAAATGACTTTGTTTTATACTATGTTGTAGTGATAGTGAAGTGAAGTGATAGTGATATTCTTCGGTATACATAAATATTTTTATAATAGACAGGTACAGTCCCAATGTCGATGTGAAAAATGATACATTTTTCATTTGAGCTTCTCGTTTTCAATTTAAATAAAAAAAATCTAGGTAGGCAATCTTCTTTGACAATTAACGACTGTACGACTCGCTAAAATGTTCCATACAAAATGTATCGAAGCGTAACAGCCGCGTTAGCTCCAAGTATATTACAAGTATCGTGTACTCCTAAATATAGATATTACATAGCCTTGCCTTCAAAGCCTAAAAATCTACAAAAATAGCGGGCCCCGTCACCTGTGAGTACTCGGCTCAGTGGGCACACCATGGGCGGCCCACGCCGACCCCTCCGGGCACACGGGCTGACCATGAATGGCCGACATGCCCAATATATCCGATATAGCAGTTACCAACCATAACTGGCCACTGCCCCGATTGCGACCTTATACTGATTTTTGATAACGGTAGTCATGAGCTTTTCCTGTTTCAGAAGCTTAAAGCTAAGATGAATGAGTATTTTCAAATGGATGACTATCTTATGTCGGAAATTGTTGTAAAAAATTTGTTAAAATCCGACGACTTATCGACTGTCCCAACTTTATTTTTAAATGCTGGATCAGGGTTTGTTCCCAGCCAGGACACCAAGGATCTTAATTATTATTTTGTTGGTAACAGGGACCACAAGGTTCGAGTATTGACCATATATAAATTTATTACTAACTTTAAAATTGAATTAGTTAAACATTCAGTATCCACTTTAAAATTAGATTATATACCGTCTTACTACATACTCCGTAAACAGCAAGTTTATTATGATTTTCTATCAACGATGTTGAATATCTCCTAATTCATGTAGACTTCACAATTTACTTTTATTAATAATACTTTTCTTTTGTATGCTGCTGGAAGCACGGACAATTCCTGGCTGAAGCCTTCGCAGACCACCAGTAATCGTAGACCAATTTTAATTCAAATCGAAAAGGAAAGATGGCCCCATCATCTTTTGGATGATTCCACCAAGTTAGAGGTTGGATAAGGTTTTTTGTTTGTGTCTAATACAGACAAATAAATGCTCTAGCGTTAACGGAAACCTTACCATCATTAAATTTATGAGTGGAGATTAGCTTATCTTATCTTATCTTATCTTAGTCTAGGGGTCCCTACGGATACACTTCGACCCATTCGTGGATCTTTTGTGTAATTACCCCTCCTTCGCACTATTCCATCGCTTTTACCACCTCATTCATGAATTGGGTGATTGGGCGTAGTGGTAGTGCCTTGAAATCTCCTGGTTCAGGGTATCCGATGCCGAAGAGTTTCATTCTTAGTCTGGCGAGGGCATCACATTCGCACATAATGTGTTCCATTGTTTCAACCTCTTCGCCGCATATTCTACAATCATTGTCGTTATTGTCATGTAGTCCCATCTTTGCTAATAGGTATTTAGTTCCGAAGTGACCTGTGAACGCCCCCATTATATATTGGAGTTGTCTTCTGCTGAGTGTCCAGAGTTTTTTGGACCAGCTTGAGTTGACATTTCCTATGAAACGTTTTGAGTGCTTTAGTCCTACCAATGCTCTCCACTCTTGCTGGTGTTTGGCTTTGGATTGGTCTTTTATCGCCGTTTTTATGGTGCCCTGTGAGAGTCCCACAAATGGTTCAGGTCCGATGTACTCGTTGTTTGACCCTTCCCTTGCTAGCTCGTCTGCTTTTTCGTTGCCGGCGAAGCCTTTGTGTCCTGGTATCCACACCAGTCTCACTTTGTTGTGTCTGCCAAGCTTATTTAGAGCTTGTAAACCATTGTAGACTAGCCTCGAGTCAATTTTTGGCGCTGTGAGTGCCTTCAATGCTGCTTGGCTGTCACTGAGTATATAGATGGTTGTGTCTCTTACTTTCCTGTCTATATTCTCCTGCGCACAGGCGATTATCGCGTACGTCTCCGCTTGGAAGACGGTGGCGAAGCTCCCCATGCTTACGCTACTATTAAAATCCTTCGCATGTATGCCTGCTCCCGTACCGGATTCCATTTTGGATCCATCCGTGTACCATGAGTTACCGCTACCGTCAGGTAGTGTTAGTCCTTCAGCCCATTCAGCCCTTGTGGGAACGTATGCCTTGAAGTTTCTCCGAAATATATACTTCGGCTGCATTTTGTCGCAGCTCATCGTTGTTATACTGTCAAGGATTTTGTTTCGTTCCATTTTGGTGTGCTTCGTCTTTGGAGCCCAATCATTCCACAAACCACTCATCTTCATTCTGTGCAATGATTTGCGCGCCTCAGATTGGATAGCAATGTGCAGTGGTGGTAGATCCAATAGAACCTCCATCGCCGCCGTTGGCGTTGTTCTGAACGCCCCCGAGATGGCCATGCAAGCCATTCTCTGGATTTTGGCCAGTGAGTTCCTGCATGTCGTCAGTTTTGTCCTTGGCCACCAGGCCAGGCATCCGTACAGTATAATGGGTTTTACCATCATGGTATATATCCATCTTAGTACTTTTGGGTTCAGGCCCCATGTTTTTCCATACGCAGATCTACACATGCCAAAAACTCTTGTTGCCTTTGTCATGGTGTGTTCCACCTGTTTCTTCCAGTTGAGTTCTTTATCTAGGATTACGCCGAGATATTTTACCTCACTGGACAGTTTCAGTTCCTTACCATACAATTTAAGTGTTTGCATGTTCTTAAGGTCCCTTTTCCTGGTGAATGGTATTATCACTGTTTTGCTCGGATTTATGGAGAGTTGGTGTCTATCGCACCATTCCTCTACTTTATTCAGAGCATCGTCCATGATACCTGCTACCGTACTTGGGAACTTCCCGTTGACTAGTATTACCAGGTCGTCTGCATACCCTACTGTGTGTACTGGGCCTGTGTTGAGTTCCACCAGTAGCGAGTCCACAACCAAGCTCCATAGCGTGGGTGATAGGACTCCTCCCTGTGGGCATCCTTTCGTGGCAGTAGCTAATATTTCTTCCCCTAGCAGGGTTGATCTTATTAGTCTGCTGTTTAGCATGTTGTCCATCCATCTGCAGATAGTGGGTTCGATGCCGTGTTGACCCGCAGCACACCTGATGGCTTGATATGTGGTGCGATCGAATGCTCCCTCCACATCAAGAAACGCAGCAAGACATAGTTCTTTGTTCTCTATTGCCTGCTCCGCTTTGCTTACTACCAGGTGTAGTGCTGAGTCTGTGGATTTTCCTGGTTGATAGGCACATTGCATCTTGTGCAGTGGATGCCGTTTTAGTGGTCCGTCCCTTATATATCTGTCAACCATCTTTTCCAGTGTTTTGAGGAAAAATGAT
This sequence comes from Pandemis corylana, assembly GCA_949127965.1. Taxonomy (NCBI): domain Eukaryota; kingdom Metazoa; phylum Arthropoda; class Insecta; order Lepidoptera; family Tortricidae; genus Pandemis; species Pandemis corylana. The sequence continues at coordinate 2,629,485 of OX421859.1, read as the reverse complement.
GACAGACTTATCGGCCTGTATGATTTGGCATCATTGTAGTCTCCTCTGCCGGGTTTCGGCAGGTATATTACCTTGACTTGCCTCCATACACGCGGCACGTGTCCAAAGGCTATGCACGCTCTGTACAGCCTGCTGAGATGCGGTATTATTACATTGGCGCCTTCTTGTAGTAGTATTGGATAGACACCATCTGGTCCTGGTGCTTTATATGGGCGGAATGTGGACAGAGCCCATTTTATCTTATCATGGTCTACTACTTTTTTGGCGGTATCCCAATTGTGCCTGGTAGTGGTGAGCACTTGTTCGGCAGCGCCGATGGGGATATCGTCGGTTATACCCTTATGTATGATAGAGCCTGGAAAGTGTGTGTCACACATTACCTTTAGTGTGTCTAGCCCAGTCTCTGTCATTATCCCGTCTTTACCTCTTATAGTGGTAAGTGGAACAGATCTGGTTGTCGCTAGAGCCTTTGTAAGTCTCATGCCTTCTGGTATTGAGCCTATTTGATCGCAGTGGTCTCTCCACGCTTTCCTTTTTGCTTTCCTCACAGCTTTACTGTATTCTGTGAGCTTTTTTGCATAGGTCTCGAAGTTTCTCGAAGCCTTCGCATCATTGAAAGTCGCCCTGGTTTCTTTCCTTGGAGATTAGCTAGTAGCCAGTATTAGAGAACGCCTTTCCGTTACACAAAAAGTTTAATAATAAAAAAATATGAAGAAAAATGTTTAGTTGTGATCTTTGTGAAATATTGTTGTTACTCGATACAATAAGTCGATTAATCTATGCCGCCTTTAATCTGCACCTTGACCGCCCCGCTCCTACACAGGCAAAGAGCCGGTTTTATTTTTCTTAAACACGAAAACCGGCCGCATGCATTCTGCAAGGTTCAAGGAGCACGGCGGCAGCGGGCATGCGCGGGGTATCGATCGCGCGAGATGCCTCTCCGAGCGCAGCGTATCGCGAAACGTAACAATTTGTCTATGCCCAGGAATGTTTGAGCTGTTTAATCTGTGGCGTGCTAGACAAAAAAACATAGGACGGTTCAGAGTTCAATTACTTACGATTTTTAACAAAAATTACTGTCGGCGCTGTCTGCTTGGGTGTTCAAAAATATTTGACCGTATTGTCAATCGTGTAAGGTGTAGATATTATTGAGCATCGATGTATCTGTTAGCGAATGTACTCTTTAGCACCTAATGCCAGCAAAGGACAGTCAACTATTTTACTTTGCCATGGGTTACCTCATGGCTAACCTAAACTGAATCGGAATTGAATCGCACTAAGACGTCATCGTCTTAATGCGATTCAATTCCGATTCAGTTAAGGTTCGCTCGCTGTCAGATCCATACTAAAAATGACAGCTAAAACCTGATCTGAGTCATGGAGACGTCACGGTAAGGCCCGTCGGCAACAAATGCAAAACGTAATAAGATCTAAAAAGGAAGATTTATGACTATTGATAGCAAGGTTTGTAATTGACTTTCTTCCCAGTTAAGCAGCGATTCTCCACATACATTCAAAGGCAAAACCTGTAACTAAATACTGCTTTCAAGAACGATATTATACTAATCAGTCTGAATGAAATCGGCCTGCTATTGACGAAGTCTTGTTTATCATGACACGATTGTTAAGATGAAAGGACACAATGTCGAAACTAAAGCTGTATCTGCTCTTGATTATCTATTTCATAGATAAATATAAGCAACCTATATCGATGTTCTGAATAGTTATTATCTGACTTATTTTTATCCCGGATATTTATAGCTAAGTATGGGGGCTAGGGTTGATAAAACATTCGTAATGAAGCATTGTCGACGAAAAAAATATATTTTCTTTTGATAATTCACGACAAACCAATTTAATGGTCAAGAACCTTTCCTTTGCTGTCATTACTTTGATTTAGATAATTCACACCCAATTTATGTCGTGTCTATTTCTAATAACTGATGCCTAAACTCTTCAACCTGCGAAAGTTTAATACGCGTGGTGTTATTATTATAAAAAAATCAATCGATTATATTAGAAAAAATAATTATTGATCCCGTATAATTTCATTCAAAAGAGATTCATTTGTTTTTGAATATAGTTATGTATTAAAAAAAACTTTTTTCACTTAATTACGAAAGGTTTTTAAGAATTTTCCGGAAATATTTACGCAGGTGGTTAGTTTGACTAAGAATACCACTACAAATATATTCAGGTATGTATATCATTTAAATTTTTGCGCCCTTGACGCGGCTCCCTTTGAACGTCCATTAATTTATGAAACCATATGACAACTGTGACTCCAAAGTTCTTAAAAACATTTACAAGGCTTTTTAGTCAAACTTTTTAGTTCTTTAGTTTTAGTTTTAGTGTTATTTAGTTCTTCAATGCTGGTCTGGGAGCAAAGAAAAAACATAGAGTATACCAGTTCCTTCTCTACCCGCGGTGTTGGTAAAAGCCCATAGAATGGGCGAAAATCATAAGAATCATGTTATAGGCGATGAGGCTAGCTACCCATCACTATTTTGTTTCCATTTTCCACCTATACGCCCACAATCTTGTTAAATGTGGCCTGTAGGTACCTGTTATCTCAGGCTCTGTCTACCCCGTAAGGGATAAAGACGTGATTTGTGTATGTATGTACGTATTTTAAACTAAGTAGCGAAAAACAAAAGGCACACGTAAAAATATTCAACGTATTTGACAAATACAACTATATGTGCCTAGCATGCACGGCAGCGCGGCTGGCATTATAAATATGGGAGCACTTGTTGTGCCAATGGCAAGTTCAGCGCCGCGTGGTCATGCGATGGCATGCATTAAGCATCAGGCCCCGCCCCCAACCGTTCCTAAGAATGAACTTTTAAGTGACGGCTGTGGGACTTGTGGGTTGCTTGTGTTCGTGGAGCACGATCGCACAAAGTTGGCGCGTCGATATTGTAAACTAAAGAAAGACGTACTTTTTTATGAAATATTTTGGTGAACGAGTACATAGGTACTTCATCTGGGGCCTTAGCTAATTCATCTGGTTGTCGAGTATTTGTATATATTTTTCAAGATTTTTGAATCATAGTTGAAAAATACAGTTCTTCCTTGCTGGTCGGGGAGCAAATAAAAAACATAGAATGTACCAGTTGCTTCTCTTCCCGCGCAGATGGTAAAAGCCCATCGAGGGATTGGGCGAAAATCTTAGGGATCATGTATCAACCCATCACTGTTTTGATTCCCCTTTCCATTCACACGCCCATGATCATGCTAAACGTGGTCTTTAGGTCTTGTTACCTTAGGCCCTGTCTACTCCGTAAGGGATAAAGACGTGATTTATGTATGTATGTTGAAAAATGTTTCCATATATTGATCGATGTTCAAAGTTAACCGCGTAAAGGCGGAGCTAAAATTTGAATCACAAATTTAAATGAAAAATCCGGAAAAATTCTATGCAAAATGACCGTTATTCAAGCATTCAGTCCTATGTGACGATTTTTAACGGTAAACAGTGTTAAGCACAGCACAATGAGAGTGTAGCGTTGAAGCCTACTGGCAATCAACTTCTTTTAATGCAAAGCAAAGAGGCGAGCGGCGCGGGGCAAACATAAAGAAGAAATTGTACCATTTTTTAATTAAAAGATATGTTAAACACACGCTTTCATTCTGCCAGATTGATATGGGAGCAAGTTGAAGTCTACAAATCTACTAAAAACATCTAACGAAAAACTCAACATGGTTTCACACGGTATTAGAACAAATATATTCACAGTTCATTTTAGTTAGCCTTTCAGTAAATCACTTTTTCAGAAATAACCAATTGAATTCCTTAACAGCAAGCTAAAAACAAATCATCACACCTAATAATCGCGATACAACGCCATAAATTTTCCCGCGCTTTTGATTCGGCGAAAATAAAACCGATATCTTGTCTATGGTCTATTTTTACGCGCGCTGTCAATAAAGACGAGGTTCTTTATCGGGGAAGGGCGCAGCGATCAAGGAGACGCTAGTGTTGTACTACTGTATTGACGCGGGATACGTCACCGCGTATTTAAATAACCTCGGGGCGGGGCCGCGAATAGACGCTAGTGCCGGTTGCCGGTAGTCCGCGCGGCGTCCGCCATTCATTTACAAATACAACAAATATTAGCGTAAATAGTTAATTATACCCCGAGCACAACGCGAGCCGCGCGAGCAGGTCACACGCTCTCTCCTGAACAATTTCACCCACTTGTAGATACTCAAAGTCTTGGAGAAAACGTAATTTTAGTACTCGCCGATTTCTGCAATATGGCCGACTCGTATGTATTTTTGGACTTTCGTAATATGTATACGATTTTGTTCTTGCTACGATTTAGCAAGGACTGAGCTCAATTTTCTGTAAGAACAGGTGACTGATCAAAGTTATTGGAGTGAATGGGTGCTGGAAGACCACCGTCGATTTCTCATTCTTGAAGCTAGTTGTCTTTGAGCACATCCAGGTCCAGGGTCGAATTTAAAAGGCTGATGCCGATGATGGCGATGCCGATCAGATCAGAATATATTTATTTACTCAGTGAAATAATTAATCTCAAACTGCAGAACTTTTAATTACCTATTACTACAACCACGCTGTTAACTAGAAACAAACTAAAAATAAATAGGTTCTTAATTAGGCTGTTTTTTATCCATTCTCGTCAATATCTTCACCAGCTGTGAGCAAAATTGTTGTTTCAAAGTTTTATTTTCATATAAATTTTATCAATATGAATAAAAACAATTATAATTTTATTCACTGTTAAAGTCAACTTTTTTTTACCAATTACCAAAGTAGCACGTATTCGAAACTAAGCACTTACGCGTAGCTCCCGGCTCTTCGACCCGGGGCTACTCCGAGCTCGTATCCTACCATCCCTCTCACTCCCATATTAATGACTATTAGCGTGAGCGGAATGGCACTAAATGAACTTCGAATTTCGTAGTATGAGGCCTGGATTACGTCTATTCGTAAAGCTTACCTATGTTGCGCTAGTGGTATCTCTTTCGTTCACGCTAGAAATCATATACATATTTAGTGCATCTAATATTTCGACAAACTCCAAAGAGAATAATTATTATAGCTACTACGAAATACGCCAGCATAATATTTTTTATCAGCAATCATTCATCTGAGCCTGATAACTGTTTTCTTTAGGCACAGGCCGTGCTGTTATTATGCCAAAGTAAACAATACTCGGTATCGAATACTGGGTCTAAAATAGTCAGAGGGCAACACCCTAACTAGAATCTTTATGGACGTATGCGGGTACCGCCGCACTCTTAGACATTAAGACTTTAGTCGCAGTAGTGTGTGGGTACGAGTTAGTTCCGCTACTCGGTTAAAGATGGCTGATGCTCCTTCTTTTGGTGCCACATGAGGGTTTCTAAAATAAACACCCCAACAACAACTTGGCATAGTTCCTCTCCTAGGGTAAACTGAGAACTGCCGGTCGAAATAGGTAACTGTTTTGACTTTAAAGTATCTTTGTACAAAATGGCTACCCTAATACATAGAATTGCCGTCTGAACTGAAGAAACACTAAGATTGCTTATAATATCTCAAGAAAATATAGAAGCATGATTTTCCGTAATTTTGCATACGGCGATCACTAAATCTCTTCTCTTCTTCTCTCATTAATGGCGGCCGTAAGGCTTGGGCCAATGTCAGTGTGGTAAAAATATAATTCAAAAATCTTGTGACAAAAATGTCGGCAACGTTGTACGGTAATGGTCAAAGACCCCCCTCCCCCCCTGTCGGGCTCTTAGCCAACGGATAACGATATCCCTCGGAGACCGCCAGGAAATCATTAACCGGTGCCCAGGGTGCACCGGAACAAGCACTGCACTTCCCCTCGGACGGATCCAAAAACGAACCGCAGCTCTTGATCACACGCGGAGGTAACCCGATTCGCACCCCTCACTAAATCTCATGCGCCACCATCTAAAGCAGCTGTCACAGAAACGTCAAAATGAGTGACTTACCCGTGGTCCAATTCGGTTGTCCAACGCGGAAAAAATGCTGCCAGTATTTTGAATCACTCAATAATATTTTAATACAAAAATAGGTTGGTTAGGTTCATTAGGTATCTACAGTTGCCCGAAGGGCAAAATACTCAGAAAAGGAGCTCCACCCTTTGTCGCCCTTTGTCGGAGTTCCGTCGAAAACCAGTTGAACAAACTGTAGTTGGATCACGGGCAACAAAGATCAAAATGGCGGGTGAACCGAAAAATGCTTGAGATTGTAAAGTTTTTCATTCAAATTATTAAACAGATACCAACTCAATTTTATTGTGATCTTTTTTTTCAGGACTTCAAAGGCTTCCAAGCCATGGCGGAATTTTAATTAATTGAATCATAAATATCAAGCGATTCAATATCTTCGATTAGTTTGATTACAATCTAAACAATAAAAAACCACAACTCCGTGCAATTGAGAATTGACAAAATAATCATTACGATTTTAAACTAAATTGGTAAATGAAGTCGTGGAAAACGTTATCTACGACGATATCACTTCACTATCACTACATTATAAAACAAAGTCGCTTTCTCTGTCCCTATGCCCCTATGTCCCTATGTATGCTTATATCTTCAAAACTACACAACGGATTTTGATGCGGTTTTTTAATAGATAGAGTGATTCAAGAGGAAGGTTTTTATGTATAATTCTACGCAGACGAAGTCGCGGGCAGAAGCTAGTTTATTATAAAACACTGATTATATTACTTACTAGGTACGTTAATACTACCGCGTTATGTTGTTTCTGAACTATTCCGCTTGTTTCGCATGTCTTATATCTTCATGCAAGCTCCTAATCTCCGTGTGGAGTATAATCTAAGAAATCTTAAAAGTGTCTAGGAACCATAACTTATAAAAGAGATTCAGAAAAAAGAGCACGGCCCGCAAAGATTAACAGCGCGCACATGGCAACTACGTACAGAAAACAAAACTTCAGCAAAACTACATGCACCCAAGAAGTGCAAAGCAAACAAACACCCCGTCGCGTCCCCCGGGCTAACTCCGCTAACACCAACTAATAATCATGACATCTAACATCTGGAACAATTAACCGTAACAAAAGAAAAAAAAACGCACCGTCCGAAAATCGGGAAATCGAGATTACTTCCCTACACGTGGCCTTCGGGGGGGCGCGGGGCGCGGGGCGAGGCCGCCATTGACGTCACGCGCGGCGGCCAATCAGACGCGTTCGAATTTGACTTAGCGCTAGCCCCGTTCGGGCTTTGGTACGCCGGCTGTTTATCTTCAGGCCTACGATATGGGGAATATGGGACGATCTACGGAAAATAGAGGCTGCTTTAAAGGTGGTTGCGGTAATTGAGTTGCGATTTTTGGTAGAGTTACCCGTTTTTAGTAACTGTATTAATTGTATTTGGAATTTGATTTTGCATTTATTAGTACGCTCAAAGACGAGAGTCAGCAGTAAGCTTTAAGGTGTCCTGAATTTGTCCTAGTTTCATTATTGTCAGGTATCATGGTCATTATCATCTCCGGCCTATATATACGTCCCACTGCTGGGCACAGGCCTCCTCTCAGGATGAGAGAACTTGGGCTAATTGGGATCTCCACACACACCATTGAATTGCTTCACTGATGTGTCAGCAGTTTTCCTCGCGATGTTTTCCTTCACCGAAAAGCTCTTGGTAAATTTCAAATGTAATTTCGCACATAAATTCCGGAAACTCAAGGTGCGAGCCCGGGATTCGAACCCAGGACCCTCTGCTTGAGAGGACACAGATCAAACCACTAGGCTATACCACGGCTTTTTTTATTGTCAGCTATGCTGTTTAATATCAATTAACGTCTCTTACTGTGGTGGATGTGTCTTAAAAGAAGATTTATTTTCAAAGCAACAAACCATTGCACGCAGTATCTTGCATGAATGATTTATTTTTAATTCCCAGTGCATCATTTATCACGTCCACAATATTTTTCCACTCCACGGATAAAATCATTAAAAACAGAAATAGAAATCCGTATTCCGTCTAACATTGTCTATGATTACAGTTCAGCCATAGACAGCTGTAAACAAAGTTCAAACGGCAAGCCGGAACTACACGACACCTGCGCTGCGTGTAAACAAGCTGTAAGGGGCAGTTATTTTTAAAAGTGTAAATATGGCTTAAGGCGTGTAAGTAGCACATGCAGTCGGATCGCGAGACTACTAAATTGTACTCCATAAGTAAAGAGACAGAAAAACAGGTCTTGTACATTGAAATTCAAAAATCGAAGTTCATTCAACTAACAGACGTACTTAGTCCGAAATTTGATTTTCGAAGTATATTGTTTCTTCCACTTTCAAATTAATGACTGTTAGCGGTACGACCCGAAACGAACTTCGAAAATCGAATTTCGATGCAAGTAGGTATAATGCCAGCCCACACTATCATCAATATATGAGAGTGCGAGAAAGATAATGATACGAACAACGAGAATGATACTTTGCGGGTGGTAGGGCCTTGTGCAAGGTCCGTCCGGATCGCTACCACCATCTTACTCGCTAATCCTGCCGCTAAGTAGCAGTGCTTGCACTGCTGTGTTCCGGTGCGGAGAGTAAGACAGCCGGGGAAATAACGGGCACAAGAGGCATTTCATCTTAGTCCTCTAGGTTGGCAACGCATCTGCAATCCCTCCGGGGTTGCGGGTGTCTATGGGCAGTGGTGATCACTTACCATCGGGTGACCCACTTGCTCGTTTGCCTTCCTATTCACATAAAAAAAAAAAAAAAAAAACATCAAATTCTGTAGGCTTATCCTAACTCGCTCGCAATCGCCGTAGTGTTCATTTTGACAGTTCATGTATGGGCTGACAATTGCCATTGGACTCAGCTAGCTGTCACATCCATACAAGAACTGTCAAAATGAACACGATGGCGATTGCGAGCGAGTTAGGTAATAAGCCTACTGGAGTAGAGACGCGGGGTAAAGACTATATTTTTGAAAACACTGTACCACACGCGAATTTAGGTATTATTTCTTTCTGTCAAACGGTAAAGAATTAAGCAAGAAAGAGATGTTGGACAATAGATTAGATTAGATTTATTTATTTACTCATAAAAAAACATACCTATACAAACATGTATGTCACAAATATAAGTCCCAAAATGGAATAAAGCCTGCCTGCGCGGCCTTTAGGTCTTGTTACCTTGGGCTCTGTCTACCCCGTAAGGGATAAAGTGTGTGTGGAATAAAGGTGATAGTGTTAAGTGTAAGATAAATAAGGCCTTTTAAAATATACATACATAAATCAAGTTTTAACCCCTTACGGGGTAGACAGAGCCCAAGGTATAACAAGGCCACGTTTAGCATGATTGTGGGCGTACAGGTAGAAGGAGAAATCAACAATAGTGATAGGTTGCCAGATTTTTGCTCATTCCCTCGTTGGTATAAACAAGTCTTCAAAAAATGTTGGTATAGCGATCTCCATTTCTTCAAGCTTGTTTTCAAAATTGAATGTAAGCAGAATCAAGGAAGTTACTGATAGAAAGAAACTACTGTAGTGTAAATGATTTCCTCTTGCAAGATAACTTTGTACAATGTAAGCAACCCATAAAATTAAAAAATTGTACAAATAGCAGAATAAGACCCCTTTTGTCTCTGTGCCACCCAATGACATTGTTATATCTACTTATTCTTTGCAAATAAATATATTCTATTCTATTCTATTCTAAGGGGAATTGAAGTGACACCATTATAGTGACGGCGTGCGACAGACGGCAGAAGCGAAAATAAACGGTCACAGTGTGACGTAGTACCACGTCAGCGATGTCATAAGGACTTGAAGTGTTTCGTCATAGCTCATTGCCATGAGCTGGGGCGGTCTAGGCTTAACTACACGGATTCTCAGATTTTACATACATACACACACAAATCACGTCTTGATCCCTTACGGGGTGGACAGAGCCTAAGGTAACAAGACCTACAGGCCACGTTTAGCAAGACACTGAGGGCGTAGAGGTGGGAAGTGCCGCATCGCCTATAACATGATTCCTATGATTTTCGCCCATTGGTCCGGTGCACTCTGGGCATCGGTTAATGATTTCCTGGCGGTCTCCGAGGGATATCATTGACCGTTGGCTAAGAGCCAGATAGGGGGGAGGGGTCTTTTGACCGTGTTCTGCCGTACAACGTTGCCGACATTTTTGTCACAAGATTTTTGAATACTGCATTTATTACTTGGACATTGGCGAAATTATAGCATCGATGGGGCCATTAAAAAAAAAGAAGAACTCTTGAAATCTACTTTTTTTTGTAGAATATGGCTTGGTAACTGGACGTTTCAGCCAAGTCTTTAATTTAGTCAACTAATTATGTCGCAGAGTATACGTTGATGGAGTCAAAACAAAAGCTGGTCTACTATTAAAACCGAAGCATTACTGTACGCTAGCTGTGGGTTAATATAATAAAGTGCAACCAGTAAACTGGGATAGTCGCGGTGACGTCACGACTCCGACCTAGTTGCGAGCAAATGCAATTAGATTCCTTTAATAGATTACTCAAATATATACAAATTACAGAACGGGCATAATCTCGTACGTATTTTATATATCATCTACCATCGAGGGAGTGGGCGAAAATCTTAGAAATCATGTTATAGGCGTTTCCACCTATCCATATCCTATTTCTTCCATGCTGGTCTGGGAGCAAAGAAAAAACATAGTATGTACCAGTTGCTTCTCTACCCGCACAGATTGTAAAAGTCCATCGAGGGAATGGGCGAAAATCATAGGAATCATGTTATAGGCGATGAGATTAGCAACCCATCACTATTTTGATTCCATTTTCCACCTATACGCCCACAATCTCATGTGGCTTGTAGGTACCTGTTACCTTAGGCTCTATTACAGAGCCTCTGTCTACCCCGTAAGGGATAAAGAACTGATTTGTGTATGTACGTATGTGTTCCACCTGTACGCCCACAATCATGCTAAACGTGGTCTTTAGGTCTTGTTACCCTAGGCTCTGTCTACCCCGTAAGGGACACAGATGTGATATGTGTGTATATATTATAATAATATGCTACATACAATACAACTTTAGTGGGGTTGATAATCTGAGTAGCTATTTGCTGACGGCTTTTTGAAAATCGGAGGAAGTGCAGTTTTAGATCCATAGATCAAATACGCATACTATATAGTACATTTCCTCCGAGGGCGGTGAATTAAAGGAGGGTGCAGGAGCACGAGCCAAAGGGGAGGGCGATGAACATGCGACCTGAGAAATTTTAATCTCCGCCCGAGGTGTACACAATTTTACGTCTTCCCCTGGTCACGAAGCGGAAATTTGCTTTCATCTTACTTGCACTAATTGCAGTGTTGGTGTATATACAATTTAGAACCTTTGGAAAGTTGCACGTTTAAAAATCTGCAAACAATTTTCGAGTACAGTCGACTTGAAGTTTGGTATACACATGAAAATTGGATGACAATTCAAGTACCGTCACCCGTCACCAAAAAGTACAGCCAGCAAATTCAGTTAAAAATATTTCGCTTGCCGATTGTCGAATATTGGTCGCATACACGATTTTTAATCGGTGATCAGAAGTTGAAAAATATTGACAACCAATCAAAATATGTCACCCGGTGCGCACCTAATCTTGAGTCTCCTCCTCTCCTCTCATTAATGACGGCCGTACCTAAGGCTTGGGCCAATGTCAGTGTGGTAAAAATAGAATTCAAAAATCTTGTGACAAAAATGTCGGCAACGTTGTACGGTAATGGTCAAAGACCCCCCTCCCCCCCTGTCGGGCTCTTAGCCAACGGATAACGATATCCCTCGGAGACCGCCAGGAAATCATTAACCGGTGCCCAGGGTGCACCGGAACAAGCACTGCACTTCCCCTCGGACGGATCCAAAAACGAACCGCAGCTCTTGATCACACGCGGAGGTAACCCGACTCGCACCCCTAATCTTGAGTCAATAATCACGACTGTTAGAATTGACAATGACAACTTATTACTCGTTAAGTATTAAGCTTTTGAAAGAGGTTGTAGGTTCATAGAATCCTACTTAATATTATAAATGCGAATGCAAGTTTGTTTGTTACGGTTTCACGCGAAAACTACTCAACCGATCATCATGAAATTTTATACACATGTTCTTGGAGGTATTAGAAGTAACATAGGATACTTTTTACTATTTTTTTTTTATGTCGTCACTCTGACGTTATCTGCGCGGACGAAGTCGCGGGCAAAAGCTAGTAAACCATAAATTGGGTGACAAAGAAAATTGGTCTAAAAATTAGGTACACGGGATTAAAATTATCATAGAAAAAAAAGAGCTTGGTTCGATGTAACGACGAATAAATGACTTATTATGACTTAACTGCGATTTTAACGTGACCTCTTTAAATTACTGAATTAGAAAAATTGGTAACCTGATCACCGATTAAAAATACATACATACACATACACAAATCACGTCTTTATCCCTTACGGGGTAGACAGAGCCTAAGGTCACACCACATTTAGCAAAATTGTGGGCGTATAGGTGGAAAATGTAATCAAAATAGTGATGGGTTGCTAGCCTCATCGCCTATAACAAGATTCCTATGATTTTCGCCCATTCCCTCGATGGGCTTTTACCATCTGCGCGGGTAGAGAAGCAACTGGTACATTCTGTGTTTTTTCTTTACTCCCAGACCAGCATGGAAGAAACTTCCAGACCAGCATGGAAGAAATCATCGTTTATAAGTCAGGTTATATCTAATTATATGTCACACTCTACACAACTGTTGTTCTAACGTTAACGGAGATTCATCGAAATGCCACCAAAGCAGCAAAAAAAGTAACGTTCGAGCTTAAAATCCAAAAGTAGGTTTACGACACTCATAATACCAAATATACGAACGAATCGGCTCAGCGAAACATACGATTAAGTTCAGAGTAGCTATAGCTACTGCATCTTGACCGAGTTTTTTTGCATTTGTATGGCAAATTTCAAATATTTACTTTCAATTAATGAATTAGATCAATGGCCGAATTATTAATGAAATAAATTGTCTTCGAGACTACATACTTCTAAATCAGCAGATTAGTAGACTTAGTAGTAACACAGCAACAGCATCAGGATTTAAAAGCAGCCATTCTGTTTCCTATGCCTTAAAAAAATTGTCTATGGTCTTAAGGCGCTGTAGATAGTGAAAACTACAATTTTAGAAAATATTAATAAAATACTTGCACAGAACTTACAACTGCAATTTTTTTATATGTATATTTTCAGTCTATTCCCTAGATTTTTACTTCATCAGAAACACGATTGCTGAAAAAAACCTCGATAGTTTTTTTTTTTGAAAATACCCCTTTTTTTAAACCTTAAACCAAATATTTCGATGACTATTATGAATATCTGCACAAAATTTGTTTTATTTAATAGTTTTTTAGTAGATCTCGATTTGTGCTTCATAGATTTTTAATAAGTTGAGTACATCAATCATACCAACTTATTTCGTTTTTGGCAAAATAAAATGGTTCAACGCGCGGCGGCGGCCGACTATTGCCCAGTCGCCAGTACGCTCGTGGCCGCTGCCGACGCCGGACCTGTGCACATTTTTCTAACTCGGTAATAGTACTTTAGACAGCAAGCAATATGGGTAATCGCAGTGTAAATAAAATTAAGCGAAAGAGGAAACGCTTAAGTGAACTAAGAGAACATAATGAGAAACATTAGAGTGCCTAAACGGTAAGTAACTACATACCAGACCGCGTCGTAGCGATTTCACATTCGTTTTGACGTAGTTGGTTTGCAGTTTTACTAATTGTGTGTTATACAGTTCTATTCTATTCTAGTTATTTTCAAGTGAGTTACAGCCGTTATTTCCTTAATGAGTATTAAATATGTCTTACGATAATTTAAAATCCGGTTTGTAATGCATTAATTTGTAACTAAACTACACGTGAATTAAGTATCATTATTTTAGAGGTATTGAATAAATACCATCCTACTAATATTATAAATGTGAAAGTTTGTGAGTATGGATGTTTGGATGTTTGTTACTCTTTCACGCCAGAACGGCTGGACAGATCTGGATGAAATTTGGAACATAGATAGATTATAGTCTGGAATAACACATAGGATAGGCTACTTTTATCCTGGAAAATTTTAGTATAATTGTAATTTTAGAGCAAAACAGGACTCTCAGCTTGAAAACCCCGGAACGTCACTTACAACCCTGACACCGATAGATGCGTCACTGCCAAACTCAACGGACACGATTGCGGGTGGTAGGGCCTTGTGCAAGGTCCGTCCGGATCGCTACCACCATCTTACTCGCTAATCCTGCCGCTAAGTAGCTGTGCTTGCACTGCTGTGTTCCGGTGTGGAGAGTAAGACAGCCGGGGAAATTACGGGCACAAGAGGCATTGCATCTTAGTCCTCTAGGTTGGCAACGCATCTGCAATCCCTCCGGGGTTGCGGGTGTCTATGGGCAGTGGTGATCACTTACCATCAGGTGACCCACTTGCTCGTTTGCCTTCCTATTCAAATAAAAAAAAAAAAAAAAAAAAAAACTGAAACCCCTAATCCTTCTCGTAAGGAGTAAGTTTCATTACCATAACTTAGATAATTCTTAACTCACATTATTACTGTATTTTCCCCGGATAGTTTAATTCGAGAAATGCTTTATTATTCCATATCTCACTCGTGTCGTCCTTGTCTCAGAAAATAATAAAAAAAAGAAGCGCGAGACACCCATGAACATTATAAGTAGTCGATATACGCTTGACATGTGTCGGGTTCGTCCGAAACCCTTAATCAGAGCGGCCGCAGCACGTTTACTGCGCGTGGTCGCTCACTCAGCTCAGCAGAATTATTATGAATTATTATGAAATATTAGAGCTTATTACGAAAACGCTTGATTATTATCCTATCTCTAAGTCGGAATATCATTATATGACTTCTAAGTTACTTTAAAAAAAATGGCGATGCTCGCCAGTTTGTTAGGTGAACTTGGCTGGAATGGCTGGTCATGCTGCCGCTTGTCTAGATGTTTCAATTTCTGCCGTCTAAAAATAATGTTTTTATTTCAGGGCAGAAATAACTTGTCAGCTTAATTACCCTAGGCCATCTCTATCAACTCTAGAACACCTACAATCACCAACTGAGTATGTGGGTCAATTTCAACAGTACTCATTTTTTGTATCATTTAAGGGACCACTTATATGTGTTTTTTTTTAGATTTTTAAATGTCGAACGACACCTTAAACAATTTTGCAAGACATAATGTAAAAGGGAACCTAAAACCTTAAATAGTTTTCGAGTTATTAGAGGTCGAATTTCTAAACACACAGCGGAACGGAATTATACAATGTACACCGGAATGAATGACACCTTACAACGGAATGATAAATATACACGGGGATGACAATCCCAGCCCACTGGAATGAAATATGGACCACCGGAATTAAAGTAATAAATAAGGCTCCATAATCACGTCTTTTATTTAGAAAAAATACAGACAGACCTTAAGTATATTTTAATAGTCCTAAGAGCGAAAATTTGGTGCCAGTTAATGAATATTTTTTAAGTAGGTATTTCATCACTTGGTAAACAACATTTCATGAATTCATTTTACAAACTAACATCATATTATGTTGTAGAATAGATAGGTATATGAGATTATGACCGAGTAATTATTTGTAAATTGAATATTTTTAGGAATGACAGGTGTCTGAAATGAATAGTTTGTAAATCGTTGTTTGTTAAGAAGTGAAAGATTATAAACCTGAGTTAATATTTTGTACATAATTTTGCTGATATTTTATCTCCAGTTCCTTTATTTACGATGAAATAGTTAAAATATTACAAAAATAAGACGTTTTGAGGTTAGAATTTTGTTTACCAAATAGGACAGGTAAGAATGACACTACCTTACATAGACAGACCAACATAAAAATAATTCTGTCTTTAGTATTTATTGTGTAGCTGCGATAGAATCCTACATCGTATGTGAAAATTAACTGTCTAGCTATCACGGTATTCACGGTTCATGAGATTCCCCTGGTGACAGACAGAGAGACGAGCAGTGGTCTTAGTAATAGGGTCCTGTTTTTGCCCTTTGGGTACGGAAACCAAATTTTTAAGCCTTTTTTTGTAGCACCCCCTGATAGCCTAAAAGCGTAAATTTTATCTTAGAACATGAGCTGTGGTAAAATAAAATAAGTTCAGTATTTGATTTTAGAAATTATGCTACGGAACCATTTCATAATAATAAAGTGAAGCTACATTTGATGTCATTCCGGTGTTATTTTCATTTTGGTGAGTATTTAAGTCATTTTACTACACCGGAAACACCGGAATAAATATGGTGGAATGAGAAACTTGACATAAAAATAAATATTAAAAAAAAGTTAGCCTCGTGTTCTTAAACCTATTAAACTCTTGAAATCAGAACTACATTAGACGTGACATAATATAAATTTAAAACAAAAGCGATACAAAATACAAAAGCTATGACTAACTCCGGAATGAAACTTTTTTTGTCCCAACACCATGGCGATGATAAATGCCCACGTTTTGCTCGGAAACGTTCGCCGTTATACACGTCTACTCTCGCTGAGCGCCGCAGTTTGACTATCGCTCGGGGTGCGCGGGAGACGTAGGGGCTTAAGGGTCAAACTCGGCAAATAAATCGTTCCCAAAATTTGCCCGCGGAATGAGAGCGTGTCTCCGGACAAATATATATGCATATATTCAGAGGTTTACAAATGAGGTAAAAATCAGGCGATGTGCTTTTTTTGTTACCTGTTTATTACGGTAATAAAACAAAGATATTTTTTTTGTTGTCACGCATAGTGTTCGACATATCCGGCATTTTGTAACTTAAACCGGCTCCGGGACAACCCACCTCGATGAGAAATATGGTCTAAATATATTTTTTTAAATGATTAAATAACATAATATTTTAATTTTAGCTGTTGCCCGCGGTAGACAATATATATATATATATATATATATATTTTTTTATATGAATAGGAAGGCAAACGAGCAAGTGGGTCACCTGATGGTAAGTGATCACCACTGCCCATAGACACCCGCAACCCCGAAGGGATTGCAGATGCGTTGCCAACCTAGAAGACTAAGATGAAACGCCTCTTGTGCCCGTAATTTCCCCGGCTGTCTTACTCTCCACACCGGAACACAGCAGTGCAAGCACTGCTGCTTAGCGGCAGGATTAGCGAGTGAGATAGGAGGCTGTTTCCTAAAAAAAATTGTTCTACATTATCAAAGCCTTCTGCACCTGCGTTTTCAGTCTTGCCATCAAAATTTACTGCTTGGGAAATCCTATAATGTATCATTAATGAGTCCATTAAGTATAAATAATATTACTTGCAGCATTTTTTCCTAACTTTTATTTTGATTCTGTTTTCTGCATTGAAGCTAATATAATGATAAATCTTGGAAGAGTCTATTTAATTTATGTAGTATTTTTTTTTGTAGTTGGCATAAGCACTGTTAATTTTACTCATGTGTCACTTATAGGAGAATTACAGGAATTACTTCGGCTGGAATCGGCTATTCCCACACACACACACACACAAATCACGTCTTTATCCCTTACGGGGTAGACAGAGCCTAAGGAAACAGGTACCTACAGGCCACATTTAGCAAGATTGTGGGCGTATAGGTGGAAAATCGAATGAAAATAGTGATGGGTTGCTAGCCTCATCGCCTATAACATGTTTCCTATTTTAATCGCCCATTCCCTCGATGGGCTTTTACCATCTGCGCGGGTAGAGAAGCAACTGGTACATTCTATGTTTTTTCTTTGCTCCCAGACCAGCATGGAAGTATTCCCAGTTTACAGAAATCACAGCGTGCATGGATATACCAATATTTACGGCAGCAACTTATTCAAAAAGTCAAGATATTATCTATGATAACTGGGAATTAACCGCTGTTGAATCCATGGCAGCAGCAGCTAAGCGTGAGCGTGAAACGGCGATAGAAGAAGGCAAACTCAGAAAAACGTCAGATTTACAATGAAAGCCCGACATGTCCATATTTTACAAGTGACGAAAATAAGGAAAACATCGCTTCTTGCTCCAAACAATTAACTTTTGAAGAGCTATAACTACGGTGTGCGCTGTCAATGCCGTCATTGATAAAAACACGGTCTATTGTTACCACTATGTGTTACTATTTACATTAAATTAGTATCAAATGAAGCATTTCTTTTAATTAACCAAAAATAAAGTATTTTATAATTTTCGGAAAGCTCCGGAATTTACTTCACCCAGAATACGGTTACGAACAGAATAAGGCCATGCGCGGGGCGCCCCGCATGCGCCTCCACTTCATGTCTGCTTCACCCCCGCAAATACCTAAAATTCGTCTATAAGCGCGCCTTAATGTCGAACTGCATCAAAAAACAAAAGCGTTCAAAATTCAAACTCACGATCCAGCCGGCCAGTTCGTTCGGAAACCGGGTCGCTCCAGCAACTGTGTCACCCGTGACGTCAGCGGGGCGTTCGGTGCGCGCGCGGATTATTATTATCCAGGGAATTTGTGTTTCTATTCTATTAAATTATGGAATGGTTTATACTGTACTGTATTACTGTAGCTTATGCAGTAATAACCTGTGCTTCATTTTGTTTCGCGTGTGGAGGGGGATAATGTTTTTTTTTGTAAATGTAAATTGTTGGTACTGGCTGGTAGATATGCCAAAAGAAAAATATATGATGGATACAATCATAGACTTACTTTGAACAATGTTTGTTGGTTTTATTTTAGTTTCGACATGGACCTTGCTACGAGGTGCTACAGGGAAGGTCTACGATGTATCATGTGCGGTACGGATTAACCAATTTTTGTTATAATAATTATAAAGGGTCACGTAATTTCTAGTTCCGAATAGGTACACGTAAATGTGACGATGCTTTTGCTTTGTGATTGGCAGAATACTAAACGCAATGCCAGCCAATCCAAATGCTATGCAAGATATATAATTTAATTAAGTGTGTCAAAAAGATTTTTTTTTAACTATTTTTTTTGCAAATTTTCCGCAGCCGCTGTTTTTGTTTTCAGTCTACCTTTAGAATTTTACGTAGGTGAAGTTGTAGGCCACAACTAGTACCTGATAAAAAAGTAGCAGAGCGAAGGCCGGCAAGAAATCCGCGCAACCACGTGCGGCAGTTTACGCGGAACTAGGTCGCTGCGCGCGCGCCGCCCGCCCGACACACAAATGTTGTGACGGGCCATGCAAATAACCCACGTAGTTTAAAAAAAAATCAAATGCTCTATTATTATTTTTTAAAACTGCCAGTGCATTCGTAAAGACCATCACTGCTAACAAGAATACGACGCAAGAAATTGGTCAGGCAGTAATTTTGTCTAAACAAATACATAATATACAATATTAAATGCTATAATAGCGAATAAGAAGTGAGATGACATGAAAGTGTAGTAGCATGACTCTGTTATCTCAGAGTCCACCTGGTCTTACGGTAGTGTGTTCTAAATCTATGGACCAAATATATATTTTTCTACAACAGACTTGTAAATTTTTTGATTGATTTAAGTATGTATAGCGGTGGTTCAAGCTACGCTCACATCAGCCAATGCTACGCTCACACAGACTGTGTGCTCTAGTGATGTCGAAAATACCGAACAACGATATGAGCCCGCTGGAATGAACGCTCTTGACCCCTGCCAAAAAAAAAAAACAAAAAAAAGATGCATTTTTTTGATGTGTCAAAACTGCATGGTCAGCCAGCCCGTTTGTGTGGGGCAGCGCGCACGGCCGGCCCGGACTCGCGCTATTTCAGTCAGTACAGGAATACGGCATGTTATTTTAACTCCCCGATATAAATAGAGCTATTGTGGACGCGTTGGCCTACATAATAGTCATTGCCAAATTTTATTGATCACTATTGTACTATATTCGGGAATAATTTTCCCATAAAAAGTTTGTACGGTACCAGTTGGTTTGGTTTTTTTCGTCATGAGTCCACTTACTTGAATGCTTCCTTTACTGATTCTTCAAACAATTTTATTGTTGTTTATGAATATAGTGACGTTAACTCAAACGTTGTTGAGGATCTAGTGACGTCACACTACAGACGACATCATTTATTTTTAGATACTGTAAGTAGTCGTTTATAATAGTTACTATCAAATTCGATCCCAACATCGATGTACGCACGTATTCGACGCTAAGTACTATGAAAATGTTGCACGCCTTCACTCAGTTTTGGGAATATCTCAAATGACAAAAACCGAAGCGTAGGTACGTGGAGACAGCTTTAAATAATCATAACATCTAACAAGGAACTAACGACCTCATTAGGGCAGCCTCACAAAGGCCGCACTCGACTCCGAACTGCCTTCACACTTGCAACACGTAATTAAAGCAGACGCTGGCTGCATACACTGAAAGACAGCGTTTTCTACAGAATGTTTTTTAAAAAGTTAAAAGGCACAAGTGTAACCTTATGGCTTTACGTGTTTGGCCAATGTTGGACAACCTTGGTGACACGGCTATAAGTTAGAGTGAGAGCACATGGTGTTCTCTAATGTTTAACCGTCTCATGTTGGCGGACGTTGGCCCAACATGTAGAGTGGCCATTAGTGTAAGGCTCTTTGTGCACATGTTTGATACTTTGTTGGCTGTATAAAAATGATTGAGAGCTTTTCAGAAAAAAACATTATTGTGAATCGATAAAATCTTTTACTGCAGTATTTTTGTTTCCCTTCGTTCATGTTTTAAAAATTGTACAATTGTCCTTCCTAAATAGTCGAATGCTTATTGCAAGTGACTCTAGTTCCGATTGCAGTTCGCTCCAATTTTTGTAGCACCAACATACAAAAATTATTGTACCATCGACAAGATAGTTCACTTAAAATTGTTCTTATCTCAAACTTTCTTTGCAGTGATGGCTTCACCGAACATCCATACAAGAGGAAGTGGATTGCATTGTTCGTAGCGCTGTAACTTTGTTACAGTTCCCTGTTACGTAAGCTGAAAGGCCACGCCGTAAACGGCAGGCTGAAGTTACGGCATGGTTATACTTAACTAGACGAAACTACGAGCACCTTGTGTGAGTTGCACCAAATGTTACTCATCGTTTATTGAAAAAGAAAAAGAAAACAATAAAAAACAGTCAAGACTTAAAAATAACTTAAACCTAGCTAAAAGATAAAAAAAAAACTCCCAAATCGCCGCCAATGGGGAGGGTGCCCAGAAGGCTGGCAGCATTGCCATTGCCCCGTTGTATGGCAATGCTTATTCGCTGAGCGAAATATTGGCCAGCCATTTGGTCACGGGAGGCCTCTATAAGGCGCGCCCAGATATCTTTATACACACGGCGCGCGCTTGACCCCCATGGCCCCAGAGTTTCGACTCCAAACGCCTCAAATATATGCTATACTTTCGGCGTTTGAAGTCCTCCGCTGAGGCCGCAGCAGAGCCAGCAACATTTTGGGTCCTTGAAAGATGGGTCGGAGCAAGAGTATCAACACACGTTGCATCCCAAACTAAGGGCCGACCCATCCGCCAAGGAACCAGTGTCAGACCGTCGGGCCTCTTGCCATCATCTCTTGCCACCATCTCTCACCAAATTACATTAACATTAATTATAACTGACGATTATGACATACCTAATATTCCACAGGTTTTCTGACAAATAAACGTCATTTGTGGTTAAAGTCATTGTCACTTAGTAACTTTGTGCAAATCAGACTATAAATTATAATTGGGGGTGTGAGTCGGTTTACCTCCGCGTGTGATCAAGAGCTGCGGTTCGTTTTTGGATCCAGCAGTGCTTGGTCCGGTGTACCCTGGTCATCGACTAATGATTTCTTGGCGGTCTCCGAGGGATATCATTGACCGTTGGCTAAGAGCGCGACTGGTCTTTTGACCGTGTTCTACCGTACAACGTTGCCGACATTTTTGTCACAAGATTTTTGAATACTGTATTTATTAATTTGAAAATCAATCTTGACATGGCTTCTTATCGAAAAACAGTTATAAAAATAACAGCAAGTTACAAATTAAAATCCCTGGAATATTGTTACTATTTTTGTTATGGTTTTATATTTTCCAGTTATCGAGTTTCCAAAAGTGTTTTTCTATATAATTACGTCAAAAATGTTTACCTTTTCTCTGATGCTAAAAAGCGAAGTATAAATATTTATGAGACATTGAGTATATAAGGTAATAACGAAAAAGGTAAGTCAGAATCGTAGCAAGTGGAACGAAGTAGTCTCTGCCTACCCCTATGGGAAAGAGGCGTGACTGTATGTAGGTATGTATTTATAACAAGTGCAGCAGTAAATTGTTTCCTCAACTTTAAAGTCCCACAATTGATTTCACAGCTCTTTGTCCAGCATTACGAAACAATAGCTTCGTCCCACTCTTGTGCTTTCTGATAAATGTTACAGGCTGCCGTGAATGGCACGTGCATTGCCTTTGTTAGGTTGCGTCTTTGTGACGGTTTTAGAAGAGAGAAATGAAGTTTATACTTTATACCGCCCTTGTTACTGGGGCACGTGTATGGAAGCCTTTAGAAAATTATTTGTGCTTAGAAAACTACTAAAGCTAAAAATGGAATCCGTTCTCAGAGATTCTCAGTTTGTTATTAAATTATCTGATTGTTAATGTCTTGTCTTGAGAAATAAGAGAAGAAATAAACGAAATCAACTCAAAACTTGACTATTCGCTTGACAACATTATTTAATTGTTGTTTTGGCGTGTTTCATGATTCTAAACAAGACGAGGATGTGGCGAGAATAGTCATAAACTAACCTTCGTATCCCTTCAATTAAAATGTGGACTTATTATACATCATTCATTTTTTTTTAATGTATTGCATTTTTAGGACTCAGACTTTACGATGGGGCTTGAATCATGACTTTTTATTTTGTTACTTGCGGGGTTATTTTCCACACCAATCCTGCCAGAACTATTTAAAATAAATTTTAGGAGCCTCAGGAGTTTTTCTGTAACATTCCAAATTCGATATTCACATTATCTGCCACGCCCCCCACCAAATAAAGGAGGGTTATGCAGGGGGGCACCATTGACGCGCATCTCTCAATGGCGTTGGAAGTGGGTCACCACGGTATGACGTCACGACTGCCCTACATACGTAGCGGGCCACACCTGGACCTTAAACTGAGGGAATAGGAGCGGGTTCAGCGTACCAAGGATCGAATTTGGATATTGGAGTGATTAAAGCTGCTTTGCAACAATAAGTTCGGCGAATGCTAATCCTGTCCGCGAATGATGGTTTAATTAAAAGTGATGGAGAATGGAGATGCTCGAAATGCTAAAGCTTTTAGGCGATGGAAATTTTGGAAGTTCATTCAATGAGGTGGAGTTTGAGTAGCCAGGTTCTCAGACCCAATTAAAACACTAGTCTTTCGTTGAAAATTTCATTTTGAGTACCAATATTTTTGCTGACTCTACTTTTGTTGACTGTACTGAATAATTCGTCATCCATCACGATATAAGGATCAAATTTGACTAGATTAACTGACTTGCAAACTGAACTATAAATAAAATAATAGGAAAGCATATGTTCCTGTGTATGTTCTTGCGAATTCAAAATTTTTTTTTTTTTTTTGATGTTGCTTAGCTATATGGCACATAAAAAGAAAATTAATAACTGTCAGTGTTTTTAATGTGTTTGTACGTAATTCTTCCGCTCCTGAATCTTCATCCGCTCTCCTACAATTTCCTCACCCGCATCGCCTTCCTCGCCTCAACCACGCCACCAGGAGAACGCCCTAAGGTGAGTGCCTCTGCACTGTTTTCAATTGTATTTTTTTGAGCAACAGCGTACTCCTGGCCTGCTAAAAACGAAATTGGCTAACATTTTCTTACTACCACTACCACTACTCGAGCGAGAATGTCTCTGTGTATACATAATGGCGTTTATGTGTAAATAAATAAAGTACGGTAAACTCCCCCGAAGCCCACTCAAGCCCGCTGCACAACTGGCATGGCATAGACAAGACAGCCTCATTCAGCCGCAACAAAGTTAACCAAACACGACATAACTTGTCCATTCCCATTTCCCGGCATCACACACTGCTATCTCTCACAATGCTCTTCCCGGACGGCTATTGTCTATGCCACATTGTCTATGGCACAATGTGCTTGTCTGTGGCGACGTGCGATAGTGCTGCCACGACGTGTATAATGAAATAATGTTATTGTTATGTTGGCAGGCCTGAGATGGCTCTGTTTTTTGCTCGGCGTGGGAGGGAAAATTGGATGCATACAATACGCTCAATGCTGGTTGTTTTTGTTTTGTGTGACGAGTAGAATGGAGAGACTCGTATTTAGATCGACACTGTACCATAAAATGTCGTGCAGGAAGTTTAATTTTGTACCTATTGTAAGTTAGTTAAGTAAAGCCTAGTAAAGCTCTGATTGGTAGGAAACGCATACAAACTTATTAAGTAACGTAAACAGTTTGTGAGATGATTTTATTATACTAGACTGCTCAAATTTGTTTATTAATGAAAATTTTCTATGGAAAAAAATCAAATAGTTTAGATCAGAATCTATTTAAGGCAGGTGCGTACTTTACTATTGTAAACTTAAGTTTGTGGGGAAAAAAACCAATTCTAAATGTCAGTGAAAAAAAGTTTGTGGGTTTAATCTTAAAAAAAAAAAATTGTTCTTAGATATAAAGACACAACAGCAGAATATTCGTTTGTAAAAATATATTCCCAATAAAATTCGTTCCATAAAACACATTTTGACTCGATTTTGAATTCTATGAATTATACCCAGTCTAGATGAAGATAAAGCTAAAGAAAACAAATTCCAAGTGACAAGTAAACTGTCACACGGCGTAGACCCGCTACGCGCGCTTCAAGGCTCTACGTGCTACGTAGACCCCGCTACGAGTCTAGTTTGTAGCCAACGCGTAGGCGGTTCCAAGTAGTTTCAGTTCGAGCTACGAAGTTACATTTGGAAACTATTTTAGATGTGCGGTTCTTCCGTCTCACGTGTATTATGATTAAAAGAATGGGATGAAAGATTACTAAAATTCGGGTCTTTACTTGCTTAAAATAGGATTGCTTTGTTATCATCAAGCTACTCAAAATTGATAAAAAAACAAGTGAAAGTCGAAATCGGGCGTTTTTTATTTCGCATTCAGTAATAATAACAATACTTTCTCATGTTCATGTACTGTGGAAGCGGGGGCTACTCCGAAGTTCGTATTATATCGTCCTACTCACTTTCACATTAATGACTATTAGTGTGAGTGGAACGACACGAAACGAAAATCGCATTTCAGAATATAATGCCAGCTGTATCTACTAGAAAATTGGAAACAGTCAAAATTGCTGTGGTGAATTTAACTCCTTTTTTTTTGGGGGCAAACAAGCAGCCGGGTCCCCTGATGGAAAGTAATCACCATCGCCCAGGGACACCTGCAAGACTTGGGGAATCACAGGTGCGTTGCCGGCCCTTTCAAGAACAGGAAGGCTCGCTTTTTAAAGATCCCTAAATTGTACCGCTCAGGGAATGTTGCAGCAGGAAGTTGGTTCCAGATCTTTGTCGTACGAGGAAAGAAATTGCGTTTAAAACGCACGGTAGGTACTTGACTGCCAACCATCAAGATTTTAGTAGAGATTCCGTAGAAGGACCTTCACCGATTCGATAAGTGGCTGAGAAGTATTTTAAAACACTTTCACTTTATTTACAAAGCGATTATTCAATGTAGGTAAGCAATTTGCAAATGGGGACGACCGGATAGCCTAGTGGTTAGTGACCCTGACTATGAAGCTAGAGGTTCTGGGTTCGAATCCCGGTAGGGGCAGACATTTGTATGATGAATACGAATGTTTGTGTCCGAGTTATGGAGGGTGTATGTATTTAAGTATGTATTTATCTACATTATATAGGTAAGTAATGTTTACCGGTTGGGTACCCCCGTAGTACAAGCTTTGCTTAGTTTGGGGCTGGGTCAATTGGTGTAATTTGTCCCAGCGCCAAACTGAGAAAAGAATGAAAATAAGACAAATGAAGCCGGAGCGATAGGGGTTGTAATAAATTTGCTTTCTATCAACGACTATAAGCTCTTTTGCCCCCTACCTCATAAAAAAACAGTTATTGACAAAAAACACTATTTGCTTATGTTCTGACTGTACTTTTTCATGACGGCATTTTAATTGTCATCATACAATACACACATGCATACTAAATTAAAAAAAAATATATCAAATTGAAAGGCCCTATCTCACCCTGTAAAGTTCTTGATACCTTAAGTGTGTTATCTATTCTCGACTTCCATGCTGGTCTGGGAGCAAAGAAAACATTGAATGTACCAGTTGCTTCTCTTCCCGCGCAGATAGTAAAAGCCCATCGAGAGAATGGACGAAAATCTTAGGAATCATGTTGTAGCCGATGCGGCTAACAACCCATCACTATTTTGATTCCCCTTTCCACCTATACGCCCACGATTATGCTGAGCATGGCCTTTGGGTCTTGTTGCCTCAGGTGATTTATGTATGTTTGTGTGTATGCAGTTATCTATGATGTCGTCTCTGTCTGTTTCGTAGTAAGAAATAGAGAGGGAATCATAGATAACTGACACTTAAGATAACAGGAACTTTACAGAGAGTGGTGAAAGAGGCCCTAAGTCAATCCGATTAGTGGAAGTAGCAGAAATATTGTTTGCAAAATTTAAAGCAGACAACATAAGTACTCTTAGTACTGTAGTGATTAGTAAATGTCAGTATGTCTGTCACGCAGCAACGGAGTAACTTACAGACGTGGTTTCTTGCATATAGGGCTAGTTCAGTCCCTAGATAGAATTGACCAGTAGAGGCTTTATACATCTCTACTTTAGATTAATATAATTTAAGGCTCGGTTACCTTATACATCCCTTTTATAAATGTATTTAATTTAAGTAGAATTTAAGTATTTTAGTAGCTTAATGTATTTTATTTTAAGAAATTACTTTCTGCCAAGTTGCTTGCGGCGCATTCTTTTCGGCAATGATGGTCTTTCCGAATGCGCTGGTAGTTTCAAAAAATACATGTAAAAAAGCACTTGGCGGCCAATTTGCAAAATAAATTTTTAAATAAATTTTATTTTTTACTATTGTTTATCAGTGTTCAATAATATTTTATATACCCACTTGCCTACTGACGTATACTATTGTTATTTTATTATTATGCATGACATTTTTTTTCTTATTCCAGTCAATTTAATTTTGTACGCTTATTTTAGGTACAAAGTGGAGATTCTGTATAGCTTTAAGATAATTTATGTACACCTGCTTTCAACAAATAAATTATTCTTCTCTAAATTTTGAATTTTGAAACACAAAAACGAAATAGTAGGGACTCATTTTCGCGATATCAAATTTGAACTACTCATATTTAAATTTACCGTAATAACGTGCGTACACTTCAGAAAAGTTATGACATGATTAATAAGTTATTCTAAAGACATTGCTCCCCAATGTTACTTCACTCGCCAAAAGCATTAAAGTTATTGTTTATGGTAACGTATTCAAGCTTGCCAGTTTGAAATCCTTGAGTTGGGGAACAAAACAGTTCGTGCCACCGCTATTAAAAAAAAACATGGCCGAAAACCAGATATTTTTAAAATGGCGTTCTCGAGCACCCGCCGTCGCACTCATGTCACATTCAACACAGTGTTTTTGAAAACAGGGTTAGTTTTAAGATATCTTTTAGGTAATTCGTGTTTATGTGAATCTTTTTCGTGAAATTTCGTGGGTCGGATTATTACACTCATTTATTTTGCATAAAAAATTTAAAAACTGGCAGATTATTGAACAAGGCGTCCACCTGCCGTGTCTTATTCAACCTCGACATTGGCAGAATCATCAAAAATTGAATTGAATTGAATTGAAGTCGGATTTACTTAAAATTTTGTATGCGTGATCGAACGACTGTGCAAGTACAGTCAACAATGTGCAACACTCAGCTAAAAAAGCTTGGATGAGAAATGTTCTTTTTTTAATTAAAACCTCACGATACTTCAAAATTGATATATTGGTTACCTAGTATTTTTTTTATCCCAGAAATCGTAATGACACTTCCCGCGTGACGCTAGTAGTTCATTCATTTCTGTGTGCTCAATAAATACGAGTGATTTAGTCATACTTAATTATAAAACTCTAACTGAATGTTATAATAGTCCACGAAAGTTACAGTTAGCGATAACACGAGGAAAATCGGTTAGTTCACGTCATTATAACTGTATTACTGTGACTGATTGGACACTGAAACGATTAACACGATAGTTAACATTCATGGGATACCTAGTTCCACAATCTATACTTTTCGTTTACCTTATTTTGAGTTGATAGCGAGATGAAAATATGTCTTAATTTAGACATGTATTTTACCAGTCCGTCTGTAAACTGTTGAGTTGTATGGAAATCTTTACAGTTAAAGTTATAGAGAATCCTGTGGAAATTTGGAACGGTACAAAGGGCGTATTTTACAAGAGCATGTACTGGATCAACGGGGACAGGTAATGGATACTCAAACATGGGTGCCGCTACGGCGTAGAAGTTCCCGTAGCACCTAGACATGGAGGAGCTAATGCTGGAGCTAGTCAGGGTCCATCGGAACATGTAGCTCACTTCGAATTTTGAGTTTAAGCTTAGAGTTAGAGGGGGATGCAACGCCGCGCCCCGCGCCCCGCCCGCGCGCCTCCCGCCCCGCGTTAGGAAAAAACCTCTTACAAAACAGATCGATCGATATGTTCAGA
Source organism: Pandemis corylana (assembly GCA_949127965.1). Taxonomy (NCBI): domain Eukaryota; kingdom Metazoa; phylum Arthropoda; class Insecta; order Lepidoptera; family Tortricidae; genus Pandemis; species Pandemis corylana. The sequence goes on along the minus strand of OX421859.1, from coordinate 2,600,774 downwards.
TTATGTCCACTCGTTTCCACGATCGGGACTGGCAGCCGATCACCACCGCCTGCACCCGGCACACGCACCACTAAACAAATGCACGCGTTAAATCATGCCTCATCACAATTTAATGGGTGTCAGGGTCTGGGCGCGCGGCGGCAGCGGGGCCGAAGGTCTCGGCCAGGTGACAGGTGGTCGCGGCGGTGGTCTCCGGGTTGCATAACCCTGGTCGTGGCGGGGCGGTATCGACGCGCGCGGGGCGCATGCGCGACGCGTACCTTCGCAACCGTAGCCCTGCCCGATGAGGCCCCACAGGAGGTCCGAGCAGTGGTGGCAGTAGGTGGGCTTGTGGAAGGTCTTCTTCGCGAAGGAGTGGGTGCGATGGGTCGCAGGCGCGGCCTGCGCCATGGCGCGCGCGGGCCGGGCCGAGCGGGCGCGCTACTCATGCCGCGGCGCCCAGGGGCGCGCCGCGCTCTCCGAGCGGCTGTCGCGGCCCACCATCGCGGCGCGTCTGCCGCTCCCGCGCCCACTCCGCCCCGCCCCGCGCGCGCCGCGCCCCGCGCGCCCCCCGCACGCGCGCGCACCACACACCCCGCCGAACAAGACCGACGAGTGCACCTCGCAACCACGTCTCCTCACATACCGAAAATACTTATATTCATGCTATAACTCTTTTATTAAACATACCTACTATAAGTTTTTCTTAAAACAAACAATTTAATAAAGGCTTCTATGCTAACGGAACGACGGAAGCTGATATTTTGCATTTTGACCAGTGCTACATAAACAAATGCCTGATTTATAGGAATTTGCACCATTCAAACAGTACATTCAGTCTCGAGACTCGACCTTGTTGTTTGGACCTAAGTAAACATTTTTTTATTTGGGCATGATGCGCGTTCTAGTCTGTATCTGTGCGTAGAACTCCTATCTCCTACCAAGTAAATTTGCTGGAACTGGTTTTAGTTTCATCTAAGGTGGGATCGAAACCTTAATGCTTAAGTAATTAAGCAAATACCAGTGTCAAAATGTACAAAACTATCAATCTTAACTTAACTGCCGCGCTCTACGTTTTGTGTGTTTGCCTGCTATTTCTTATTGTGAAACAATATCACATTAGAATAACTAAAAATAAGGATAGTAATTCGCCGATAGCTGTTTGGCAGTTGGGCGAAATATTTGTTAAAGGCAATGCAGGTACTTGTTACATTGAGATAAATAAATAATTAACAAAAGCAGACAGTGGATAAAGTAGCTATTACCTATTCATTATAATGCAACCGTTGTCAATATCACGGTACGACTCAATGAAACCGTCTTTATACTACGGGTTTACTTTTGTTTCTACGGAAATCAGTAGTCTAGTCTACGGAAACGGATATTTAAAAAACGTATAGAACTAACTTAGATACATTTTAGGATGACTAGACTAGACCTCCTTCCAAAGTCACGTCGGGCGGCGCGTGCGCGGTGCCGCCCACCAATCGAAAAAGCTCTTGTTTACAATATTAAGAAGCGCAGCATCCCGCTTCACTCTCTCGCTCGCCGTGGCCGCCTCAAGCCGCCTCACTATCATTTCAAAAGCGTTCAAATGATCATTTAGATCAGAGGCCATTGAAAAATTACTGAAAGGCAACATCAACATTTTTTTTTTAATAAATTGAATCTGGTGTCACCGTTGGACGAATGTTTTTGAAGATAGACCATATTTATGTATTCATCGATGAGTTTTGCTGCTGGCCGGTTACAAAATAAACAATTTTATTCTGAAGTTTTTTCTTGGAAATGGAGTATGCAAACAGCCAGTCCTTTTTCTTGTTTTTAAGTAAATAAAACCTTTTTGTAGATTGCTCACTTGCTTACAGTTTTTTCAAAATATTGAATCAATAATGTTATATCTTATGATATTTTGCATAAATTCAAATTGTACAGCCCACTTTTACTTGCATCCTTGAAAATATAGTCATATTTATTTTGCCTTGTGTACTTTAACACACTTTGGCCGTTTGGGTATATTTTGATGACGGCTCTAAGGGTAGAGTCGTCAGGTAGGGGCTTAATATCTTGATGCTAGAGCCACGCATGCGCTCTTGCAATTCACGATTGAGTAGGTTATTTCATAGATTTCTGTTTAGCTCAAGACAAATGGTAGTACTTATAAAAATACTTACTATTTATGTATATTAATAGAGAAAACTTTCAGCTAGTACAGAGCCTGCGCTGCGCTGATTAAATCAACACAGGGTAGTGATGTGCAACACGAGTCCGTTAAAAGGCGGATTTTGGTAGACATGCTTTCTATGGCGCATTTAACTATACTTATGTTTGTTTTATTGAACAATGTGTTATCGAAGGATCAAGTAGCGACAGTAAAACACTTAACGAGCTGTCACATCCTACTAATATTATAAATGTGAACATTTCTGATTCAGTTTGTGAGTGTGTATCGGTTCCTTCTTCACGTTAAAACGACTCGACGTGTTTGGATCAAAGGAACGGAGATAGCTGGTACCCTAGATTAAAGCATAGACTACTTTTTATCCCGGAAAATTGCATAGTTCCCGCGGGATAGCGATAAGCGAATTCTCCGCAGACGGAGTCGCCGGCAACAGCTAGTTACCTACACTAATATTATGAAGAGAAGACATTTAGCTACTTGTAAATCCTTACTATCCTTACTAATCCTACTAATAATATAAATGTGAAAGTTTGTGAGTATGTTTGGATGTTTGTTACTCTTTCACGCCAGAACGGCTGGACAGATCTGGATGAAATTTGGAACATAGATAGATTATAGTCTGAAATAACACATCGGCTACTTTTTATCCCGGAAAATTGTGTAATTCCTGCGGGATAGCGATAAACGAATTCTATGCAGACGAAGTTGCGGGCAACAGCTAGTATTATAAATGCGAAAGTAACTCAGTCTGTCTCTCTGTCTGTCTGTTACCTTTTCACGCTTAAACCGCTGGGCCGATTTAGTTGAAATTTGGTATACAGATAGTTTGTGTCCCGGGAAAGGACATAGGATAGTTTTTATCCCGGAAAATTGCATAGTTCCCGCGGGATAGCACAGCCCAAACCACTGGACTTAGAGACTTGAAATTTTGCACATAGACACCTTATACAATATAGGCATCCACTAAGGAAGGATTTTTGGAAATTCCCACGGGATAAGGAAAAAACGGGAATTATATATTTGATTACGAGTGACGCTATCTCAGTAACTATAATAACTAGACTCTTCAAATTTGATACAAAAGTAGGTGATTACAAAACTAAGAAACTAATTTCAGGATTTTTGGAAATTCCCACGGGATAAGGAAAAAAACGGGATTTATCTATGCGGACGAAGTCGCGGGCATAAGCTAGTTTTAAATGACAATAGCTATAGGTACCTATTATTTTTCTAATTGGAAATATAAGTATTTTCTGTTGAGGTCTTAGGTTATAGGGTTCTGATGAATCTACTCACATGTTGACAAGAAAACAAAGCTTATACATTATTATATTTAAAAACAACCGTCCAAGTGCGAGTCGGGCTCACGCGCAAAAAGTTCCGCACTAATTCGGCAAATGAAAAAAAACCAGTAATACCTGAGCCCTGCTCCTAAGCAAAATGTAGGCAGAGAGAGGTAATTTTATATTGGTTATTACACGGAGACATGAAACATTAAGATATTTTTCTATCTATTTCATTACTTGTGCGAGCAACGCCTCTGCAAACCTCCGATGTTGCTAATCCACATGCTTGCTCTTTCTTAGAAATACACTTAGTTGTGGCTACTACAAATACGATTTTCGAAGTTCCTATCGCACCATCCCTCTCACTTTCAAATTAATGACTGTAGTGTGAGCGGGACGGCACGAAACGAAATTTGGAAATCGAATTTCGGTGTAAGGGGGGGGGGGGGGGGGGTTATCATGACGTCTAATGAGAGAGAGAGAGATTTAAATCCGACACAGACTATCAGTTCTTTGCCCACCAGTTGGCGCTACTGTTGACTAAGGTCCAGAGGTAATAGCTAATTATAAGATCGGCGACGAAACAAAGTTTCAAGTCTTGAATCTCATTAAGTTTATTAATTATAAATAACTATCATCATATCGAGCAGCTATGCTGCAATGTTGTTCAGTTCCGTTTTGTTCTGAAAAGAAATCCGCTTTCAAAGCGTTCACATTCATCGCCAAATAATCCATATTTGCGATAATTTCACGAAGGAGATCACTTTTCAAATTAGAATTTATGTCACGAAGCCCGCCAAAACCAGTGAAAAGTAGTAGGTATTGGATCTCACGCGACACTAGCGCCTCTAGTGGCAAATTCACAAGCGATAGCCTTCATTGAATCGAATTAAGACGTCATGCTAAGGCGCTGAAAACGAGCGCTTATCTTGCATTGTAAAGCTTCTATAAATAGTGGCGCCCCCTAGGGCTAATCACTCGGAAGCACACGGCCCCGGCTTCTGCTGTAACATAGCTGCACAGTCCGCTAGTATACTAATAATACAGCTACCTTACTTGAGCAATAATAGCTGGAATTAAAGCCTTCCATGCTGGGAGCAAAGAAAAAACATTGAACATGAAGACCGGATGGCCTAGTGGTTAGAGAACTTGACTATGAAGCTTGAGGTCCCGGGTTCGATCGATTTACTGTCGAGTTTTGGATGTTCTATATGTATTTAAGTATGTATTTATTTATATATAAGTATGTTTATTCGTTGTCTAGTACCCATATTACAAGCTTTGCTTAGTTTGGGACCAGGTGAATTGGTGTCAATTGTCCCAAGTTATTTATTAGTATTTGTAATGTACCACTTACATGCTGCGTGAACTTCCATGCTAGTCTGGGAGTAAAGAAAAAACATAGAATGTACCACTTGCTTCTTTTCCCGATGGTAAAAGCCCATCGAGGGAATGGGAGAAAATCTTACGAATCATTTTAGACGATACGACTACCAACCCATCACTATTTTGATTACACTTTTCACCACAATCATGCTGTAGGTTTTGTTACGTTAGGCTGTGTCTACCCCGTAAATGAATAAAGACGTGATATGTGTGTGTGTGCGTGCGTGCGTGCGTGCGTGATTGCGCGCGCGCGCGTGTGTGTGTGTGTGTGTGTGTGTGTGTGTGTGTGTGTGTGTGTGTGTGTGTGTGTGTGTGTGTGCGTGTGCGTGTGCGTGTGCGTGTGCGTGTGCGCGTGTGTGTGTGTGTGTGTGTGTGTGTGTGTGTGTGTGTGTGTGTGTGTGTGTGTGTGTGTGTGTGTGTGTGTGTGTGCATGTGCGTGTGCGTGTGCGTGTGAGTTAAAAAAGCGGTGTGCTGCCGGCTAGCGTTGTATTTTCAAGTGATTCCGCTGCGCAGAGGCACATGCGGGCGCGGGGCGGCAAGCCGAGCTCATTACGTACGGGACGGTAGCTCTCGCCTTTGACACCAAAATAGGCGTTTTTGTCTGCCCCCGTGAACTGATAAAAGGTGCGACAATCTAAAATCCTAGTCTGAACCATCATAACCTTTTTATACGTGACAAACTTAAGTAAATGACCTGATGTATGTATCTAGTGGTCTACAGAACTGATATGGGACTAAGTCATTCTTTTAATTTGGAACGTCAATTTGTTTATTCGCACACATTACTCACACGGTCCTTTACTTAAGTATTTCACCTATACTCGTTTGATACAATAAAGACTTTATTAAACATCACATAATACATAAACTTTGAAAGCACATCATTGGCCTCATCATCATCATGCCTGTTACCAAGAATAAATTTCATTTCATTGGAAAGCACCACTCGTAAGTGGTAAAAATCGTATTGGGAAAATACGCTGTTTAGGTAATCAAAGTACATTTAACACCCCCGAAGCTGGTGAAATAAAGAATATCTTAGATCGCAGGAACTTGTCGCACGAGCCAATGGCGAGGGCGATAAACATGTGACCTGAGGCTTTCTTTATAACCGCCCGAGGTGTGTACACAATTTTTTGTCTTCTCCTGGCCAAGAAGTGAAAATTTCCGCTCGAGTAGCGACATAAATGAATTTGAAATCTGTGGTAGTAGTTAGTATCAGTTATAAATGTCGCCTGAAGTAAATAAAACGCAACGTGATTATGCTGCTGTGCGCTATTTTTTGACAGGCGCTCATAATTAGAGACGGAATCATAGATAACTAACACTTAAGATAACTAGAACTTAACAAAGAGTGGTGAAATAGTCCCTAAGTGTAGCGAACTGCAAAATGAGGCTGGGTTAAACTACGCCAAGCCTTGAAGCTGGTGCGTAACTCAACTAGGTTAGTTTGCTTGTCGAATTTGGATCGGATTGTGTATACTCAAATAAATTAGACTAATTTCTCTGAGGGTCCTATTTTAGCCCAATACGCTGGTAACGCATCGTCGTGTTGCGGATATCCGCGGGTGGTGCTCATTTACCGTCAGGTGACTTACTTGCTCGTTTGGCTTCTCAATTAATGCATGCCACTTCGCTGTTCGCAGAAGTCTGTCTTTATCTACTCCTTATTTGATGTGAGACTTGATAACTCATCAAAAAATTTTAGTCTTCCTAGCCCTTTAGCAGCAGAGTTGACCCAAATCTTACGACGAGGTGTGGTAGCTACTACTGACGTAAAAAATATTGGAACAGGTAAAAAATTAATAAAGTGTAAAATTCCATAAGCCGTTTATATAGGTCACTGAACTTGCCTGCCCACCACTAACCTATTTAGGCGCGGGACATGACGCACCTTCAATTCAATAAGCTATACCTACCATTTATAGATACGCAGGCATTCATAATAAATAAGCCTTGTGAAGAGGGTAACGGTGTGTGCTGAGAATTAATAATAACCGTTACCTTTTAATTAATTGTGAATCTAGCTTGATTTAAAAATTGGAACCCACCGCTCATGTTCATTTTATTATTTGCTTAGGGTGCGCATAAAGATAATCGCAACCTTGACGTTGGTTCCTTATCTCATTATGTCAGACAACTTACTTGCTTACTAGATTGATTAACATAATTTAGCCGGGAGCAATAAAATATGATACGTAATGAAATGATATCGCGAGCGCGGTGTGGTCGAGAAAATTTATTAAATACGGCATTCAGTCACGAACCGCACTAAGTTAAGTGAACACACCCGCTCCCGAACGCATCGAGTCATCGCCCGACCGTCTGTCAAAAAAATGACCGAAGACACACGAAATAAAACTTTTTTGGGATTTGATTTTAGTACTCAAAGGGTAAGTGTGGAAATTAGAAAAAGTTAAACTCGTTGCGCCTTCGTATGTTTTTCCTGCATATTTTTTTATTTTCGAAATAAATGCCAAAAAAGAATTCACGCGTAACTTAATTAGTAACTTTAATTATCCTTCGTGAGAGAATGCATTGTTTTCATGGTAATTAGGCTCTGATTTGCAGTAAAATGGATTAAATATAACAGTATTATGAGCATTTGAAAATTACGTAGCGTAAAGTAAGTTTCATAGCAACGAAAAACAAGTAGTTTGACATTGAACTTGTATGCCGAAGTGATAGCCTTTATTGTATTATTTTTTGTAGTAAAACGAAAATTATTATTACTTGCAATACTATTAGGACGTAGAAGCTTAACTATGCAATTATCTAATGATTAATGTTACTGAAATGTTCAATTAAAACTTTAATTTAAGTTTTTTATAATTTTTTGTTTCAGTTAAAAGCTTTAGTAATAGATGAGAACTATGAAATTCTTCAGGAAGCAGATGTTGAATTCGATGTTGATCTCCCAGAATTCAGGTATTGTATTTTATTTCAAAATTTTAAAGTACCTAGAGAAAGTTGATCATGATTTGTGAAAAAAAATGTGGTAGACCCTATCAGAATAAATGTTGGAATAGATTGTCTGACTGAACAGAAGTCTTTTTACCGCCATGCTTCAAAATATCATGTCATCATCATCATCATCATGTCTGCCATAGGACGTCCACTGTTGGACATAGGCCTCCAGTTGCCTCGGTTGGAAGCAGCTTGCATCCACCGTGAACCCGCTTTGACCAAGCTTCAAAATATTAAATAACTAAAATATATTATCTTGGATTTTTTTTTTCAAATGCTTGTGTGCCATATCATAAGTAATTAATTAATTAATTTGTTTATTGATTTATGATCACTGTATAGTAACGAAGTCCTCTTCTACTGCATTTTACTTTTTACACTTTTCTTGCAATTTATTTCACGTAAGTTGTACTAACACCATCAACATTAAACATATTTTTTTATATGTGTTTGCTAGAACGTCGGGTGGTGTACGGCGAGGCGAGAAGGGCGAGGTGACAGCGCCGCCACTTCTGTGGGTGAAGGCGCTCGACATGGTCATGGATCGGCTGGTGGTGGCCGGAGTGGATTTCTCCATCATAGAAGCACTTTCTGGAGCTGCTCAGGTTTGACTATTACAAACATTGCAGTTAGAAGACACTGAATAGACAAAGAGGTTGTCAAAATATGTATCCAGATTCTCTCGCGCCCCCTCCTGGTCCCCAGACCATGGACATTGTATCGTGTCTGAAACATAGAGATGACGAATAAAAAAGTTTGATTATGACCCATATAGTTGATATAGCAAATTGAGTACATCCAACTTAAATTAAAAAAATTATGAATACAATGGGGAATTTTTTGTCGTTTGGCTAAGGCAAATAAAGACAAACAATCGTTAAGTTAAACATAATATACACTTGATAAGACAGTATGAGGTTGTCTGTAAGTTTTGTAGCTCTTAAAAATAATGTTTCATATTTCTTAATCTCAGTTCTGACTATTCATATTCGTATTCATATTCATATATTTTATTGCTCACACATAGTGTATACAGTTCTTACTATCTAGACTATTTCATTTCTTAGCTTGTATTTTGTAGTTGTTGCTTATACCGTGCCTACTACACGAGATCTATTACGAGCGCTATGCCGTCATTTCTGAGCGGTACAGATTTTTTCTCATACATTGAAAACATATAAAAAAAATTGCACTAACTTCCGGCACCACCACTTTAAAGCGGCACTAGGTTTTTCGACATTTATTTTTAATCATCTATGAGCTATAAAAACGCCGTAAATTAATAATTAGTCGTAATTCCTCACTTGTACCTGAGAAATTCCATAAATGTACCGCTCAGAAATGACGGTATAGTGCTCAGAGTTATTTTACGATATAGTAACAGCCTTCTAAGCTTCATTCACGCTGGTTCATTTCACATGTTTTTTTTTCCATGGGCTTGTAGTCTTCTACAGGTACAGGAGATTAATCATGTAATCCTATTACAGCAACACGGATCAGTATGGTGGTCGAAGGATGCGGAAGCTCGCCTCTCCAAGCTGTCTCCAGATGACTTCCTTCACACTCAGCTGGCCACATCCTTTGTCGGGGACTCTCCAGTTTGGATGGACTCCAGTACTTCGGCTGATTGCAGGGCTCTCGAGGATGCCGTTGGAGGCCCTGAAGTGAATATCCAAATTGCTTCACTCTTAACAATTCATAGTTGTGGGTTGGGCAAAATTGAACCTTGAGAACTACATTCTTGGAAAAATTAATATAATACATACACAAATCTAGTTTTTATCCCTTACGGGGTAGACAGAACCTAAGGTAATGAGACCTACAGGCCACGTTTAGCAAGACGCTGTGGGCGTATAGGTGGAAAGTGGAATCAAAATAGTGATGGATTGCTAGCCGCATCGCCTATGATTTTCGCCCATACCCTTGATCTGCGCGGGAAGAGAAGCAACTGGTGCATCCTATGTTTTTTCTAGAGATGCGCCGAGTAACACTTTTGCCGAGTAACGAGTACCGAGTTTTACTCGGCTCAATTTTTTTTCAACCGAGTACTCGGCCGAGTAACTCGGTTCAATCAAATTCGCATTTCGTGCGCGTAAACAAGTACAAACAGGTTTGCGCCGGTCAAGACGTCGGCTCGCGTTGATACACCCCTCACCCCGCCCACGCCTTTCAACTACTAGTCACTTGATTGTTTGCAAACAAACACGTCACGTTGCGCGTCATAGTAAATAAATATAAATATATTGCTTTTCTTAAACAAAGTATGTATACTCGTTACTCGTTATCTAATAACCGAGTTATTCGGCCGAGTACGAGTATCAAAAAACCCGCCGAGTACGCAGAGTACCGTGTATCAAACGAGTACTCGGCCCATCTCTAGTTTTTTCTTAATCCCAGACCAGCATGGAAGAATTTTAATTTCAGTATTTGTGCAAAAAAATATCAGTTTCAGCACAGCTTTAAAATTCCCATTACAGGCCCTAGCGAAATTGACGGGCTCGACTGCGTACGAGCGTTTCACGGGCCCCCAGATTCGCAAGATGCTCCGCACCAAACCAAGGGTGTACCAGGCGACCGCCCGCATCTCCCTGGTCTCCTCGTTCGCCTGCAGTCTGTTCCTGGGTCGGATAGCCGAGCTGGACTTGTCTGACGCCTCGGGGATGAATCTCCTAGATGTGCATAGTAAAACTTGGAGCGAAGAGTGCCTTAAGGTAAGTCTGCCGGTGAAAACTTGGGAATGAATACCGTCACGCCTCGTTCCCATAGGGGTTTGGCAGAGACTACTTTGTTCTACTTCCTGTTCTACGATCCTGGCAAACCTTCTTCGCCTCATCCACATTCATCAATCTCTTCTTTTGCCAAAGTCAAAATATCCCCAATTTGGTCACAGAACGTCTGTCTAGGGCAGGGATCGGCTCGTAAGAGGTTCGGGGGCGGACTCACGACCTCGTTTCAACGTGCAACCGTTCCTTGCGGGAGGAAAAGGCGAACTCAGTGCTTGCACCACTCGCCCGATCCCTTGAGGCCAGCGGGAACGGTAACGAAGCATTAGACGGTCTCATCGTCTGAGGGAAGACGGGCCCAGCGTACGGGCCCTCCCCTTCTTGGCGCGCTCCTGGCGGGCGCCGGGGCCACCGGGGAGCGTTTGTGGTGAAACCCTAGTGGCATCCCACTGCGTCCCTATCACACCGGACTGAGGCAACGCTGGAGAGTTTTTAGTTTGGACCCCTTGGGGAGGCCACATACCTCTAGGCATCCCCGTGGCATCCATAAAGATTTAATCTCCATTAACACTCGCCATATAAATTAGTTTAGTTAATCTCCTTTTGTTCCTCCTCTATGTGACCAAACCAAGTAAATATATTTCTCTATTCTATAAGGACAAACGATTGCTAAGTTAGCAGAAGACTATAGAGCGTTTATGAATAAGGGGGTATATCTTCACCCCAGAACGTTCCCTTATCACATTATTCCGTATTATATCTTTCAGTATTGCACCTTGCACTTCTTAACGGTGTGAAATCATGCTAGTTTTGCGTAGATTTAGCTTGTGTACGCGACGCTAAATGTGAGGTGTCAACGCTCCCTGATCATATTTTATGTATAAATAAGCACAATCACCATTTTAGACCTTCCACGGGAGTTTGTCACTGTGTCGTACAGACACATAATTCAAACAGATGACGCTTAGCGACGAAATTTCGTATAATAACAAGGTCACGTGGCAGCTAGTAACAGATAGAAAAATTCGAAGGCTTACCCACCTGCTATGGGTGGTGTAGGGGTATAGCACGCGTCACGGAATGACGAGGATCCGGGTGGGATCCTGGCCATAGCTTTACTTTTATCTGCTATGGGTGGTGTAGGGGTATAGCACGCGTCACGGAATGACGAGGATCCGGGTGCGATTCCCGGTCATAGCTTTACTTTTCGGATGTTGCTTTGTGTTCCAATTTTCAGTATAGTTTAGAAATTTACAATCACTATTGTTCAGCTGTTTGAGTATCCGGGCCAGAGTAATTTGTCGAATGTTTTGAATTCACTAGTGACGCATATGATTTCTTTTGTATTGTTAGTAACGTGCGTAGCATAGCATGAGGTGACTATTATATGACACATGTCATCATGCTATGTTAACACTAAGCCGGCTGTCATATTATTCAACTAAGTGTTAAATTGGTCGCTTCAAGGCGACACGCACCAATTTCGTTTGTTTAGAAACTTAGTTTTCGCTGAGCAGGCGTATTATTTTTAAAGAGCAGCCCTAAACGTCAGACATGATGGTCTCTAGATCATCTCGCCCCGAACCCTCATAAGAGGTACATTCCTCCATGGTAAACAAGATTCCCCTCTCACTACCCAAGATATTTCTAACCCCATGGAAACCATTGCGTATTTAATTAGTTAATTAATGCCCCCTAACTCTTCCTTTTTTCTTTGCCGTAGTTGGTTAAAAATAGTATCGATTGTGTCAGGCATGCGGCGACGAAGCACTCGCGGGCAAGCTGGGCGCGCCGGTGGCTACGGCGACGGCGCTAGGCCCGGTGTCGGAGTACTTCGTGCGGCGCTACGGCTTCCGGGCCGACTGCCAGGTCGTGGCGTTTACTGGCGACAACAGCTCGGCGCTGGCTGGTGAGTCCTGCAGGATAGAGACGTGTTGCGACAAGTCACTGTTAAGCGAGGCCTAGTGGCTACTGTGACGGCGCTAGCCCCGGTGTTCGACTTCTGTGTTCTGTCATAGTAATGTAAAAGGTAGATATTTGAAATTTCCACCAAAGGTAAGTTAAAGTAGGTAAAAATAAAAAGGTCACAATACAAGTGACGCGTTTTTTCATTTTGTTTTATCTTAACCCCTCGTATTTATGTGGGAGCTAAAAAATGCATATTAGTCGTATCTGTTTTAATATGCACAAATTCTGCTGATTTAAATAAAAATACAAAAAGATAGCTTTCAATTTAGCTCTGATACACAGTACGATGTGCAGTCGAGGTCAAAAATATGTATTCACGGAAAATTGCCAAAATATGTAAACATCTACCTTAACGCCACTATAAAGAGGTATGTACACATATTTTTGCCGCGAGATAAGATGTTTTTTAATTATTTTATTATTCATTTTTTATCATCCCTCTTGGAGTAGATTGACGTATTTATAATCTAACGTAAACCGATTACAAACTAATTCAAGTCTGCTATCTCGAGTAGGATAAGCAATAAAATAAGCATCGTAACGCAATGCATTAGATAAGACACAAATTCTAAGATACTCCGTATCGCTGGCGATTTTATACAGATAACAGGGAGGTGGGCCTACTGCCGACATACTTATGTTTTAGGGTGTGACTTTAATCTTCTGTTCTTTAGGGTTTCGTGCCCAAAGTGTCCCGTGAACCCTCTTGTTAAAGCTTACTATGACAGGGCTGTATCTCAGGATTGTGTCGGTAGTCAATAAACTTGCAGCGCGTTTTTCATGGCAATAGTAATGTTTTCGAAAGCACTGGCCTATTTAAATAAAAATTTCAACTGTCTATAGACTGACCGCTTAAATGAGTCCTCGCCCGCGCGGTTGTGGGTTGTGGGGCGCGGGGTGGGACGACCGCGAGGGCCGAGAGAGCCCTGACGGACAGACAGACAGACAGACAGACAGACAGACAGACGGACGGACGGACGGACGGTCGGACGAACGGACAGACAGAGAGACAGACGGACGGACGGACGGACGGACGGACGGACGGACGGACGGACGGACGGACGGACGGATGGACGGACGGACGGACGGACAGACGGACGGATGGACGGACAGACAGACAGACAGTCAGGCGGACGGACGGCCGGACGGACGGACGGACGGACGGACAGACAGACAGACAGGCAGACGGACGGACAGCGAAGTTTTAAGAATAGGGTCCCGTTTTTACCCTTTGGGTACAGAACCCAAAAAAATTTGCTCCTGGGCTCTGTCTACCCCGCAGGGATAGAGACGTGATTAAGATCTGTGTATGTATATAATACCTTTGATTATTATTAAGTATTTCCCCCCAGGCCTCCGGCTCCGTTCGGGCTGGGTCGGGCTGAGCCTGGGCACCAGCGACACGCTGCTCCTCGGGCTGCAGCAGGCCGGTGCGCCGCCGGCGGGCCACGTGCTCGTGGGGCCCACGGAGGCGCCCTACATGGCGCTGCTGTGCTTCGCCAACGGCTCCCTCACGCGCCAGAACCATAGGGACCGACTGGCTGGGAACAGCTGGGATGCCTTCAATGATCTGCTGAGAGCGACCGTTAGGGGGAACATGGGCTATATGGGTAGGTGCTTCTTTCTTTTAAAAGCCTTATGAAGAAGTGGCTTGATGAGTCTTCCTAAGTGGACTGAGTATTTTTTTTGTGTGCGTATATTTATGTAGTTTATATGTCTTTTATATGTGGTATATTTCTGATATAATTATACAATATTATTGAACACGACAAATCAGTACAAAACAATACAGAAACAAAGAACAAGGTAGACAATAAGCGGTCTTATCGCTTAATAGCATCTACCAGACAACCAATAAAAGAAAGAAATAAGTCGGAGACAATTATATTTTATATTTGTTTATCGTATTTTTATATGTATTAGTGTGTACCTGTATTGTTGTGTATGTGTATTTTTTTAATGCTTTATTTAGGTTAAAGTTAGGGTCATTGCTCTTTTAACTTTTAAGTCTGTACTCTCTATACTCTGGTTTCTGTTGTCCTATCAATCGTTCGAAGGTTAACTGGAAGAGATCCCTTTTGCAGCGATAAACGAGTTCTATGCAGACGAAGTCGCGGGCAACGACTTGTGTGATACATTTATGATGTACACCTAGGTATTGTAGAGCTGCCCTGAAGGGGCACTTCAGTCTGTACGGGAATCGGGTTATAAGATATCTAACCAAACTGTTGTTGCAGAAGGCCAAGTTACTCAAGTTAAAACACAAACTTAATAATTCTTGATTTTATTTCAACTTTAAATTATCATTACAAAATATTTAGAAATCCGCCTATGCGGCTTTCGGTTCGAGCTGATCTGCGAGCCGTCCCAAGTTCCCAAAACAAAAACCTTTCAAAATATCGAACGGGTGTTCGATATTCGGAACTTGAACTATTTCAGAGCAGCCAGCACCCAAAACCTGCCAGCATAAACTAGCCGAACCTACTCCTACAGTATATATGGATTCGCGTAAAGATGAAAAAAATATGTAAATGTCAACCTTAATATGACTGTAATAAGGTGTGTTTATATGTTTTTGTCACTTTGGAGTGTATACACGGTGACCTTGACCGTACCAGGTTTAAACAGGCGGGTGTTCGTTCAGGTATATACTACGACACGGCGGAGATAGTCCCGCGCGCGGCGCCGGGCCGTTGGCTGGTGGAAGGGTCCGGGCGGGCGGTGGACAAGCCCGCCGCGCAGTTCGAGGCGCGCGCGCTGCTGGAGGGCCAGGCGCTCGCCCGCCGCGCGCATGCTGAGGACATGGGCTTCCAACTTGGTAACCACATACCCTCACGCCTCTTTCGCGTAGGCACAGACTACTTTGTTCAACTAGATTATGTCGTAGCGGGTATATTTTCCACAAATGTTCAGATCTTTGTGATCAGCCTGACTGGCGATCGATACCTTTGATGATCTGTGACGTCCCGAATTTATTGAAAAGTCGCTGCTCTTATATTTGTGAATTAAAAGTAGGGTGACGGCACCAGTAATGGACATTATCCAATAATGCACAATAACTTTTATTTAAAAGACACTAAGGCATAGTCATTTATTTTACAACAATCAAATTAAAACCATATCATCTTTAAATTAAGAATGAAGTGTCCATTACTGGTGCTTGTCAGCTTAAAGTGTCCAACACTGGTGCTTTCACCCTATACATGAATTGTCAAAATTAACACGATGGCGATTGCGAGCGAGTTAGACAATAAGACTACAGTTCCCACGCGGCCCTAGGGCTGGTGAAGGAAATCACTACGAATGTTATTTTTATTTTACACACGTTCCGGATCATAACCCTCTTTTCGCTTTGCCGTAGTCGGGTAAAAAATCATATGGACGTGAGCTCCCACGTTATAATTTTTCATGCACTCTGGACAATAAGTTAACATTAATAATTATAGATTCATACATACAGTTACGCTTCTTTCCCATAGGGCTAGGCAGAGACTACTTTGTTCCACTTCAAATTAATAATAATTATTGTGTTTAAAAATGGAAATCAAGGAAGTCGGACCAACTCAAACACATGCTGACATATTCCAGAACAGTTACAAAGAGACCTAGTACAATAATTATATGTTTTGAAAAAAATAACATTGAAAATCTCCGAAGACATTCTATCAGAGTTTGTGTTACCGCAGACTCGTCGTCGCGCCTGATAGCGACGGGCGGCGCCTCCGTCAACAAGGAACTGCTCCAGATATTCGCTGACGTGTTCAACACACCCGTCTACGTGCAGGTAATCACGTCTTTACCCCTTACGGGGTAGACAGGGCCTAAGTTAACAAGACCTGAAGGCCACGTTTAGCATGATTGTGGGCGTAAAGGTGGAAAGGGGAATCGAAATAGTGATGGGTTGCTAACCGCATCGCCTATAACGTGATTAAGATTTTAAGGTAGTGAAATTCTTGTGGTCCAGTTGATTGTCTTCGCATGAGTACTCTTCAACGATTGGCGCCATTGAGTTGAAATTAGATTCTAATGGAAATCTAAATCAAGGTTTCTGGGGTCCAAGACACCTTAGGGGTCCGCTACAACACAGTCCACCTTTAACATAATTACTTAATAATTGTTTTAACATATATATTTATATTTGGCTTTGTTTTCTTTTGCCATCGTAAGCTTAGACAGCGGTCCATGGACTTTGAAATTCTGAAAGTGGTCCGTGATCGCAAAAAGTTAAAAAATTATTAATCTAAATTGTAAATAAATAATTAAACCATTTGTATGTTCAGGAGCAACACGCGAACGCAGCACTACTGGGCGCCGCTATCCGCGCGGCGGAAGTGTGGAGCGCTAAAGCAGGCGTCACACTCGCTGGTAACTGACTGACTTAATCATCATAATCGGCCACTGCTGGAACTTCGGCTTGTCGCATCCAATCACTACCAGCCGCCTTCCGCAAGTCGTCACTCCACCTAGCTGGAGGTCGTCCTGCACTACTTGAAGAGTCGCGGTGTCCACACCAGAACTCGTTTACCCCAACGGTTATTGGTTCTTCGACAGATATACTATTTCAACAGGCAAAAAAGCTAAGATATTTTTTTCACCGAATTTCCTTGGTTACCTTAATTTAAAAACCAAGCTTTCTAGCTAACATACACGTACATACACAAATCACGTCTTTATCCCTTACGGGGTAGACAGTGTGACGTAGTACGTAAGGAATATATATACAGTTGTAAAAACACACACATTTGTACAGTTGTAGTCCTGGCAGGGTCGCCATGTGAAGTTCGATGTAAATAAGAAAACGAGATGACACTTTGAATACTGATTTATTACTGCCCTTAGAGGTTTACAACTGTATATATATTCCTTACGTACTACGTCACAACAGTGCCTAAGATAACAAGACCTACAGGCCATGTCTAGCAAGACTGGGCGTGTAGGTGAAAAGTGGAATCAAAATAGTGATGGGTGCTATCCGCATCGCCTATAACATTATTCCTCTGATTTTCGCCCATTGTTATGGGCTTTTGCTTTTACCATCTGCGCGGGAGAGAAGCAACTGGGACATTCTATGTTTTTTCTTTACTCCCTGACCAGCATGGAAGCAATAGCACTCGCATAGCGGGCGGTAAATTGCTATTTACAGCCCGGAGTGACGTAAAGTATGTCTTTATTTGTTCCAGGCTCCGAACCCACGGTGGCACCAGTGGCGACTCCGTATCCGGACGCGGAGAAAATATACACACCCATGATGGCGCGGTACCGAGAGATGCTCCAACACATTCCTAAACTGCAGTAACTTACAATAATATGAAAACAGGGTAAATCACCCCATAATTGGCACCTACATTTCGCTTGACAAGCAATTGTCAGCTCTTCAGTTTTTGTGCCAATGTCGGGTAACTTACCCTAATTGAAGTTTGTACCCGGGATGAGCCTTATTTTTTGGGTACCTCCCATTTGTTCTATGGAACTGTGACGTCATAGAACTGTTAACATTTTTCTTTCCCAGCAGTTCCATGGTAGAACTATTGAAACAAAAAATGTGATATTTGTTCTATAGAACTAAAAACACCTCAAGTTTCCCATCACAATCTTGAGGTGCTTTTAGTACTATAGAACAAATATCACATTTTTTGTTTCAATAGTTCTACCATGGAACTGCTGGGAAAGAAAAATGTTAACAGTTCTATGACGTCACAGTTCCATAGAACAAATGGGAGGTACCCTATTTTTTGCTGTGAGGTGGATTTAAATATTGCTACAATTTTATAACAAGCACCTAGCTTTCAACTGCAGCCAAGAGTATAATTATTTATGCAGAAACAGGAAAGATAAAAGAGTAAAAAACTTGACAGCGTTGTGACATTCGACTACATTCCTAAGCTGCCCTAACATTTATCTACGCGACATATCAAGAAATAAATATTTTAAATTAATTGTAGTCTAATGTTTCTCGCTGTGGTATAATAATGTGACCGCATTCTTCGTCCAAAATAAGAACAGTGTCTTATCTGTAGAGCTTATTAGACTTAGCGTAGCTAGTAAGAGATCCAAAACTTTTATCCCATTCAACTTATATCCGCTAATAGTCATCAATATGAGAGTGAAAAGGACGGTTTGATAAGAAACAAGGATGATAAAAAAAGTAGACAACCTCCTTCATCTACATCTACACCAAAACTAGCTCAAACTGAACTCCAAAACGTAACTTAAGGCTTTAAATAATTGATTGTGAATTAAGCAACTTTACATTCCTGAAATCGCTTAGTTTATCGTGTCGTAAACAAACTTTTTATATACTTGTTATCTAATTTGTATTTAGGTCAGACGTTCGTACCGCTAGAAATACCATTTGGGACATTCTTTGTTTTACCACCTTTCCTGTTTCACCAAGCAAAATTATTATTTCTGATATAGCCGTGCTGATAAGGCTAGCACGAGTCTTTTTCTCGTTTACCCGTCTCTTTCTTACTGTTCTTTATAGAAAGAGACGAGTAATTCAATCTCGCTTCTCGCGCGCGACACTGCTTTCGCGTGCTCTTGTGCTAGCCGTGCTGTGATACCGTCCTTGTTTATTTTATTTCAAACAGTAGTGTCGGTGTCATTTACCACTTTTGTGTGTGTTCAAAAATATTTACCGCACACCGGTGTCTGGCGGTATTGACGTCTATGACCTCTTTTTCGTGATCTAAGAATGAATCTGACATTCCATGTGATTGTATTTCCTAGAGTAAATTCTATATTGTTGTTTATTTTTTGTTAACATTATTTACACAATATTTACTGTCTAAAATCACAAGCACACCATTATTTAATGGTGCTTTGAGCGCAATATTTTATTATTTATTTGGTAATATTTTGCAAGATAACAGGTAAGCTGTGCAAGCTTATATATTTTTACGCGTTTTTAATAAAAAAAGTTTAACTAAATGTTGTTTTTTTACTTCTTTAACCTTGGAATATGGAACCCATTTCTCAAGAAGCTAAGAAGAAATCAGACAAGCCATACATTTCAATATACTTTATTTTACATAATATAAGATACATAATCTTAGATGGGCGATTTGGTTTCGTCTTAATCGCGCTGCATTTATTAATTTTATCAGTAAGTAAAGTAATAATTTTCTAAAGTCAAAAGATGCATTTACACTTAAATACGAATTTTTTTTCTTTCTATTCCACTCACTTTGCATGACAGATCAGCTCAAATTCTTAGGTAGTGTCTATCATGTCTGAGGTTCTGATTACTAAATGAGCATGACTGAAGCAAGGACCCGCCTCGAGTTATTATCAATCTGTACCAATAATGAAGCAAACTTGTTTCTACCTATATTAGACTATCCCAAATTAACATAGCCAATTTTTCTCGGGGCACAATGTGAGCAGCTCGTATAAAATATAGGTCCGAAGTGCAAATGAAACTGAATGTAAAGCGGGGTTACTTCTTGCGGCCCCCGCGCTCCTTCACCTGCAGCTGTATGACGGCCCCCGGCGGCACGTTGTAGTACGCCAGCGTGTTGCTGTCCTTGAAGAACAGGCCCTGAGGACAACACCATCAGCTTCAGTCGGTTATTCACCAAAACACTTGAAATTATTTATTACATTTCTAATATCGGTGCTGACTATTAACATGGGCAAAATTTATCTGGAATTTCCGCAAGAACATACCTGTTTTTCTTATAATATGTAGAAGTAATATAAGCAAACGAGGCATATATTATCGGTAAGCGTACTTACTTACCTTTTCAACCTAATATATTAATAAATGGTAACTGACCTCGTAGTGCAGCTTCTGTTTGGCGATGGGCATGTTGGTGGAGCGCTGCAGCAGCGTCTTGAGGTCGGCCACGCTGGCGGACAGCGGCAGCGACAGCGGCAGCGCGCGCCCGTCCAGGCGCCACTCGGCGCGCTCCGGCAGCGCGGGCAGCGCCACGCTCAGCGCCGCCGGCCCGCCGTGGCGCGCCAGCCACGCCGCCTCGGGCTCCAGCGCGTCCTCCGTGCGCGCGCGCTTGCCGGCCGGGCCCTCGTCCTCCTCGGGCGGCGGCGCCGGCGCCGCGTACGCGTACGGCGCCACGGGCGTGGCGATGAGCGGCGGGCGCGGCAGCACCATGAGCGGCGGCAGCGGCTGCAGCAGCACGGGCGGCGCGGGCGGCGCGGGGCGCGGCGGCGCGGGGGGCGCCACGCGCGAGGCCCCCGGGCGCGGCGCGGACGCGGCCGCCACCGGCTTGGGCCCGATCTTCTCCTTCTCCTCGTCCGGCAGCAGCCCCTTGACCTTGTGGATCTGCTGGATCTGGTCCTCGAGCGTGATGTGGGCGCGCGCGGCGCGCGTGGCGGCCTCCACGCTGGAGGTGTGGCCGTCCCAGGTGACGCGGTCGTCGCGACGGCGCTCCTCCTCGCCGATCTTCTTGCCGATGGCGGTCTCCTCGTCGCCGACGCCGAAGATGTCCGTGCGGCGCTCGGCGAGCTGCTTGAGGCTGGCCTCGATGGCGGCGCCGGGGGCGAGCGCCTCGTCGCGGTCGGAGCGCTCGGCGGCGGCGCGGTCGCGCTGCTCGAGCCAGCGCGGGTCCAGCAGGCCGATGCGCACGTGGTCGTGCACCTTGCTGGCGGGGATCTTCTCGCCGGTGATGGGCGACACGAGCCACTCGTCGCCGGGCGGCGCGGCGGGCGCGCGCGGCTGCTTGGGGTCGTACTTCTTGACCACGACGCGGTCGGCGTGCGGCGGCAGCGGCGCGTCCCGGCGGCGCGGCGGCGCGGGCGCCGGCCTGTCGTCCTCGCTGGACTCGCTGTCCTCCTCCATGTCCTGCACGCGCGTGTCGTCGGGCCGCTGCTGCGTGCGGTCCTCCATGGCGGCCAGCTCGGCGTCGCTGCTGCTGTCGCTGTCGGAGTCGAGCTGCATCTCGGTGTCGTCGTCCATGGGCGGCTGCGGGCCGCGCTCCTGGGCGAGCACGCGCGCGCCCACCTCCAGCGGCGTGGTGGGCGGCGGGAAGTCGCCGAGCTCGCCCGCCGGGTAGTCCACGGTCTCCACCACCACGAAGTCGTGCCAGTCCACGCAGGCGTAGGCGAGGCGCTCGCGCTCCACGCGCGCCTCGTCGGCGGCGCGGCGCCTCGCCTGGTGCGCGAGCCAGGCCGCGCGGGTCCGCGCCGCGTCGAGCGCGCCGGCGCGCACCTCCCCGCCGAGCCGCAGCGGGAGCTCCTTCGGCGGCAGCAGCACCTTCGTGTACTGCTCGAGCAGCCGCGTGAAGTACTGGAACAGCGAATGCTGGGGGCGCAGGAAGTCGAACTGGTGGTTCCGCTCCTCCTTCTTCATCAGATCGGTGAGGAACTGGCGGCCGTTGCGGGCGACGAACTGCGCGGTGAGCTTGACGATGTCGAGCTCTAGCGCGGAGATGGAGGGCGCGTCGGCGAGGAACTCGAAGTCGGGCGGCGGGTCGCGCGGCGGCGGCGGCTCGGCGGGCGCGGCCGCCTTCAGCAGCTCCTGTTGGCGCGCCGCCTGCGCCGGCGCCAGCGCGCCGCGGAGCGCCGGAGGCCCGCCCGCGGACGGAGGCGGCCCTGTGTCTGTTCACACCATCACAATACCGTTACCGCCTTTAATAATCAACACTCCCATGGGCGTGTTGATTGATATTACACAATTTTTTATGATCATTTTACTTGTTTACTAGTTTTATGACGTTAGAATCAGTGCATTAGACAGTAGTATTGACACATGAAACTAAAGCAAACTTTGGATTTTATGCTGCACAACCTATACAAGGTGTCTTAAAATTGCTCTACAATATTTCAGCTAGTGGTCAGGTTGGTTTGTCTGAACACTGAGTGCTATGGAGTTTTCATCACAATTTTTAATTCAAAATTTAGCCACCCCTTTGATACCATTGTACACTTTGAACATTAACTAATGTATTGAACGAAACATTTTGTCACACATAATAATTACTTAAACACCATAAATTTACAGGATTGTACCTACTCAGTTAAAGTATCCCAACCACCTGCTGTAGTATTCCAGATGAATTATAAGATGGTGTGTATTTGGGTTCTTTAACCCAAATATACTGTGGCAAAATACGTTAATTTTGTATGGAGACTACCAAACATTGTGTCACTCAGTATACTATATGAAATAGATATGATTTCAGTAAGATTTGATGGGAGTAAATTAGCCTATAGTGAACACAAATGTTAATTTTTTATTAATAATGACACTGATAATTTCAACGTACCTTTCCCTTCTCTGATCTCCTTAACTTTGTGCTGATAGTATGCATGGTATGGGTCCCCAGAGTTGAGGAAGTTGAACTTGGGGTTGCCGAGCTCGTTCTGCCGGATGCGAGCCTCAAACTCTGGCCCGTTACGTGCCACAAAGCTGGCAGTCTTATCCACAATATCTATGCCAAGTGGTTAAGGCACACACTGAAATATCTAACAATATCATACAAAAGAGAAGTGTATTTAAATTCTTTATTGAGAACTGATCAGATCTTTTACCAAATTATTCATAACTTTATCAAATTGAATAATATTAACAAGGTACATATTTTTATTGAGTGACAATTTTATCTGCAAAATAAACTATAGCTTGTTATATTTCGAACTTATCTCCAAAGATTAACACCTCGAAACTCTGCATTGTTTATTGAACAATCAAACCCCTCTATAGTTATGAGAATCGAGATTTCTCCGACATAAAATTTAGGTTATGTCTCACAACTTCTAGGAGGTTACCAAGATTGTTGCAGAGGTCTCAGATTATGTTACAGCTGGTAAATAAAGTAAAAAGGATACTCCTGACTTCTGGTGGCGGATAAATAATCCCGATGACCGGTGGCGGCGGCGCCTGAGGCTCCTCGGGCTCCACCTCGAGCGGCTGCCCCGGAGGGCTCATCATGTCTATTGAAGGCATGATGCCAACAAGATGTGCTTCTTTACACTACTATCTTTTTATTGTATTATAAATAACGAGAAAGTTACAAAATAAATAAGCAGGGAAACGACGCCACAAATGTCACAAACACGATGACAGAATGCATGGAATGGAACCATAGATTAGGTAAAATAGATAATCTGGAATGGATCGACGATTGGATTGAGTCGATTATTTATAATCGATATTTTAAATAATATGGCTGCAGAGGCAGAGTCAGCTTTCGCAGGAAAGCCATACTCTCCCTCAGCTATGAATTAAGATCCAGACAGACGGGCGCGTAAGTTCGCGTACTTACGGCTCGACGACGTTACTCGCCTGTGTGTCAGTTTAAGTACGAGTTCTTTTATAGTACAGGCGAGTAATTCACCCCAGTAAGTAGGCCCCGTCGAGCCGTAAGTACGCGAACTTACTCGCCCGTCTTTCTGGGTCTTAGCGTTTGAGCGAAACTGCACGAATCTAACTTCGAATTTCTATCGAACATGGACAGCGGGCGTTGCGAACACACATCATTCACTACAGTGTGAGGGGGATGGTATGATACGAATTTGGAATTTGAGAGGGGCAATAGAAAACTTACAAAGGCCTTTTTTTTGTAGCGCCCTGTTTGAATATAAATTCTTTATGGTCACCACTTAAATCCACTTTCTTTAATTTAGTTTTAAACTGCGTTTATTTCTGAAAAATAGTACATTTTATAATATTTATTGCCTTTTACAAACGTGGCACATCATTCAACGCCGGCTGCTCTCCAGGTTGGGCCCAGCTTGCTCCGTCATAACTCAAGGTGCGAATGCAGAAGGTAATGGACATCAGAAGCAGATAGGTGATGAAACACATAATCATTATCACCGACGTGAACGTCGAAGAGAAGTTTACTGCATAGTGTATTGTTATAAATATTTCCCGAAGAGTAGAGGGACGTCTGCGCTCTTCAGGCGGCAGTCCCAGCTCTTCCGAGTAGTTGATATGCTCACATAGTCCTGTAATGCTTGCACAGGAGTCCGAAGATTTGCCGTTACCGATTTGAATAGGAAAAAACATTTTCGATTCGCGTTGTTTTTGGACAATTTAAAAGAATGAAACCATTTTTCTCTCTAGTAAAAGGGAGTCAAATGTCGCTATGACATTTTGAAGTGATAGAGTTGCTTTTTTTTCTTATTCTTGCGTTTCTTTTTTCATTTCAAAAGTTTTCTGGGCAGTAATATGGAACGGACTTACATTTTTAAATGGAAATAATAAAGGAGCTTAGCTTGTTTCTACCTCATATCTCCCGCGGTCGCCTCGGTCGTACTTCAAAATTCAAAACTATTTAGATCGCAGGACTACAAAGGAAGTACTGTTTATTTGGCATGAAAGAGTATTATCATGGTCTAAGCCTGAGAGTACCATGGACTTAGGTATAAAAACGGAGGATATCTTGGAGGTTATTTCCATGACAAAAGTGTGCCTTGCCAATTACCGGTTCTCTTTGACAGGGACTCTACCCTGAGATGTGTAGGTGGTGAAATAGTAAAACATGACATATAAGAGTAAACATTACTCAGTATAATCAAATTATCATTATAATAAACAGTCTTTTACAAAGGATCAACATTTCCTTAACTATAAAGCTAATTTTTCATTAATTCTATATTTTTTACATTTATTTTATTTACAGATTGTCTGACTGATGTGTTCATCATCGGATCTTTCTTACCCTGAATGAAATTAGGGTAATCGTTGCTAGAGCTTTCCTGCGGCATGGGAGCTTCCTTTTGGTTTATAATGGGCACTTCGGTGACTTCAACGGGCAAATTGTTGGCAGGCACATCGTTTTCCAAAAAATGGAAATCATTGTGCATCAAGTATAGCGACTCGAGGGGAAAATTGATGTCGTATCGTGACAGTAGTTTGTTGTCGTCGGAGTTGTCGTCGATTTCGATCACGTCGTTCTGAGGGTCGTCTGACACCTCGGAGAGGGCCGCCGCCGACAAGTCCATGTGCCCCGAGTACTGCTCGCCCATGATGTTGTCGATCAAGTACTGATCGATTATAGACGGGTTCGTCGTCGTATTATTCAAGGCCATGTTGTAAAACGCGTCCGATTTCACCTCATTTTTGATTATGTTAAGGTTTTTGTGAATATCTTCCAACGGAGGCGACGCCTTGTATTCCCTGCTCAACGAGGGGTTGTTCATGATGTTCGCGTTGCACATTCGCTCGAGGCTAGGCGACTGTGTGTTCTGTTTTATCGTGGCTTCTATTTTGATGTAACTGGGATCGTTCGTTTGGATTTTTTGAGGAGTAGGCAGCAACGTGATCGAGTTCACGTTCATTTGATTGTTGAAATTGAAGAGTTGCGAGTTGTCGGCCGTGTCGACGGGGGGCGTGGCGGCGTCGCGCAGCAGGGTCTCCTGCGGGTACGGGATGATGCTGCTCGGGGATTCGCTGAGCTCGGGCTCCGGCTGGAGCTGCATAAACTGTGTCGTAATCAAGTTGTTGAAGGTGACCGCGCCGAGACCGAACCTCTCGTTGTCCTCGAGCTGTTTGAACGCCATCTTCTGCTGGGAATGGAACATGTTTTCCTGGTCTGGACCCTTCAAAATCAAGTTACTTTTCACAGATATCTTGGGCTTCTTTCTCGGCATGCCGTCGGGCTCGTTGAAAATATTAACAGGAGAGTTACTGGATGAAGGTACTGGTAGTATTTGCGTAGGTTTTATGATGGGACCGGTCACTTTTGTCATAGGCAGACATATTTTATGGACGGGATTCAGGGTTATGTTATTGGACATGGATAGTCGTGGTACAGGGGGCAGACGGATGGGGAAGTTGGGCATGATGTTGTTTATCATGCCGCCCGCCATCACGGAGTGGCTGGACCCGAGCGAGCTCACGGTGCTGTTGGGGCACAGGCTCTGATCCATCTCCACGGAAGCGTTCAGATACCCGTGCAGATTCGTCTGCGTGTTGTCGTAAGTCAAATTCTGTAGGGTGTGCTGCGTCGGGAACTGGTGCCTCATCGTGTCGTTGGGGCTCTCAGAAATGACACAATCTGAGTTATTAACATCCTTGTTGAGGTAAGTGGCTATTTGCGTGTCGAAATCCGTCTGCTGGTTATCGTTTGTTGTCGTGCAGTAGTTCTTAGAAAAGTTTTGCGTCAAGCTTTCGGACAAGCTGTCGCAGTCGAAAACTTCTATAGGTATATCGTTGACCGTCTTAGGGATAGCTTCCTCGACAACTTTGGCCTCTTTGGCAGCTTCGCCGTCGTCTTTCTTCTCTGTCTCGCTCGGTATCGTCCAGCTGGGTTTGTTAGTTTTGTTTTTTGTCATCTCTATCAACAGCTGTACTCCTTCCTTGTCGGTGTGCTTTGTTAGGTGTTGTACGTATTTGTCTTTTCTGATCGATTTGAAGATGCAGTAGGGGCATCGGTAGACGTCGTTGGAGTTGACGTTGGGGTGTTTGGAGATCATGTGAGAGGCGAACAGGGTGGACTGGATGCAGCTGTAGGGGCAGTATTTGCATTTATAGAGAGAGTCCTTGGTGTGCTGTTTTTTGTGGCGGCGCATGGCGTTGTGGTCAGCAGAGCGGTAGCTGCAGTGGTCGCATGAGTACGGCTTATCGCCTGCAACGACAGTGAAACATGATCATGATAATAATATACACAACAGAGATGAAAAATATGGACTCCTCCAGCTCAAACTGCACATAGGACAGGAGGAAACCTGGGCGAAGACGAACCTCACGGTGAAAATTTCTCAAAAATGTTTAATACTTGAATGCTTTCCTAAGTTAAAGCAGAAACTAATTTAAGGTCTAACTAAAGCTTTCACTGCAGGCTTGGGAGGCGAGGCGATGGCTTTCCCAAGGGTACAAATACACATCCCGGAATATACGGCTTGGACTTCGCGACGCAGTAATGTACGCCCGATAATTTAAGCACATATACAGTTAAATATAAGTGAGACATGGAATATTAAGTGGACTTTGAGGGAAATTGAGAGAAGGAAAATTGACGCGTTGGAATGTAATATTGGAGGAGGATGTTGAGGGTGGACAGAACATCGAATATACGTTATCCATACTTGAGGAACTGAAGATCGGACAGCGTCTATTCTCCACTGTCAGGGTCTCCATCCTTACTTTCTTAGGCCACGTATCGCCGCGGGACGATGATTTCATTGAGTGTCTTGTGGTCTAGGGCAAGATTGAGGGCAAAAGAGCACATGCAGTGGCCCAACCAAATCATGGCAACGGATTATCAGACTTGTCAACAAACAGGACCACAACCGTTCTGCCAAAAGTGTAAACTGGAAAGGAAGGAACTCCGGCAACTGCACTCGGACCGCGCATTGTACCTACCCGTATGTGATCTCAAATGCAACTTCATCTCCTCCTTCCTAGCAGCAGTGTAGTCGCAGTGGCAGCACTTGAACGGTCGGAGGCCCTCGTGCACGGCACTGATGTGCAGCCTGAGCCTGCGGCTGTTACTGCACTGCAGGTTGCAGGTGAAGCAAGTTGTGTCGTGCTTGTGGACTAACTTGTGCTTGGACAGCTGATTCGCGTTTTTAAATGATTTTGTGCATTGGACACCTGCAAATGGAAATAGTTCAATGTGAGAACTGGTGCCGTGACAAAAATTGGGTACCTATCCTTTATGTCTACAAGTAGATTGTAACTGTTCCTAGTGCCAATGCTACTGGCACAGTAGCCCCCAAAGACCATTAGAAATAGATGGTGTAAATATAAGTGAACTGAGATTCATATTTTTGACAAAAATTATATAGGTGTTGTGTTGATAAAATTCCAATAGACACTTCCACAAACTGTTCACAAGATATGCATTGTTTTTCTGCTCATGCTTTAAAAAGCACTAACTAAACTAACTAAAACTGTTATGTATAGCTATACATCTATCTATACTTACTGACTTAGCTCTGTGTTATAGAAAATAAAGTTGTCTATGCTGTCATGGCGGTGTTTGATATCCAATATTGGCGACGAGCTTCGAAATAAAGTGGAAATTGTGTGAAAATGGCGCTTAGCGGCAATATTTTGCTGCCCGGAGTGTTTGATCAAAACAAAGACGATTGGACAACATATAAAGAACAGTTATTATTCGCGTTACAAGCATTAGGAGTGGCAAATAACCTAGAAAGTGCACGTGCAATATTCTTATCACAGTGCGGGAAAGAAACGTTCGCGTTTATAAGCTCTCTAATCTCACCAAAAAAACTAAGCGAAACAAGCTTTGCACAAATCATTGAAGTATTGGACACTTTCTATGCGCCTAAACGTAGTGAAATATTGGAAGCCGGCCGGTTTCACACACGCGTCCAACAAAGGGGCGAAACCATTAAAGCCTTTATTTCGGCCATCAAAACAATATCAGTGCAGTGTAATTTCCAAGATTTGGAACGACAACTGCGTGACAGACTGGTGCTGGGGGTTAAAGATGTGCGCTTGCGGCGGGAGCTATTGAAGACGGAAAATTTGACTTTTGCCCAAGCTGTATCGCGAAGTCTCGACTACGAACAAACGGTAGTCGACTTCTACCCAGAGACCTCGACACCTCTTGAGACCAGACCCATGGTGGAACCTATGGACACAAACAATGTCAACGTCGGCTCACGAAAGCACGAGGCCGCCTGCCGCCACTGTGGAGCGAATCACAATGCAAAAACATGCAAATTCGCGAAAGTGAACTGTAATTACTGCAAACGTTATGGACACACGGTTGCGGTCTGTCGGAATAGAAAGAAGAATATAAACTTGCTGGAGGAAGAGGAGCAAGACGACTCCAACAATGAAGACATGTCTAATATGGAAGAAATGCTACATGTGACAAATGGATCAACGGTAAAGCAGCCCGGAGACAAAATTATAACATCAATGAAGTTAAATGGCAAGACAATCCATTTTGAAGTTGACTCCGGTGCTGCACGAACCATTATTTCATATGAGACATGGAAGAGGAACTTACAGCAAGAAGGTGATTTAATAAGGACAAAAATAAATCTCATTACATGGACACGGCAACCTATTAAATTAATGGGAACTGTAGAAGTATTAGTGGAATACAAGGAAATGAGAATTAAGCTATCACTTTTAGTGGCAGAAGGCACAGGCCCAAATATTCTAGGAAGAAATTGGTTTGAACCTCTGGGTATTGTAGTACAAGGCTTGTGTTGGACAGACAAGGGTTCTGAAGACCTACAATCAAAATTCCCTAAAGTGTTCAGGGAAGAGTTGGGACAATATACGGGACCACCAGTAAAGTTAATATTGAAGCCAGAAGCACAGCCAAAATACTTAAAGTGTAGACCCATACCATATGCTTTGAAGGATGAAGTTAAGGCAGAATTGAAGAGGCTAATTGAGTTGGGAGTGCTGACACCAGTCAGATACTCAGACTGGGCAACACCTTTGCGAATAGTACGCAAGGAAGATGGAACTCTTCGAATTTGTGGGGATTATCGTTCTACAGTAAACATTGCCATTAACTGCGATGTTTACCCACTCCCAACATCAACAGAGGCTTTCCAACTGCTAGCTGGTGGGCGCATATTTTCAAAGCTGGACCTGAAACAGGCATATACACAATTGTTGGTTGACAATGACACAGCAGAAATTCTGACATGGAATACCCCACTGGGGCTGATGAAAGTCAATCGGTTGCCATTTGGAGTCAGCGCTGCACCTGGGATATTTCAGCGACTCATGTCTAGTCAATTCGCAGATATGGATGGAGTAGCAATGCTACTGGATGATATTGTAGTGACCGGGGCCAATGACACTGAACACGCTACTAGATTAGCGAAAGTGCTCCAACATATTGAGGAACTCGGATTTACATTGAACATCCAGAAATGCCAATTTGGTGTGGCTAAGGTGACATTCCTTGGATATGTGCTGGATGAAAGCGGTATACATCCATGCCCAAACAAAATCAAAGAGATCCAGGAGAAGCCAAGACCAACGGATTTAAAACAACTACGGGCATTTTTGGGCGTGCTCAATTTTTATGAGAGATTTTATAAAGACAAATCAGACATATTGGAACCCCTACACAGATTATTAAAAAAAAATGTGCTGTGGAAATGGGATAATACAGAAGAAGCAGCATTTCGGCAAGCCAAACAGCTGTTAACATCTGACCTGACATTAATACAATTCGACAAGGAGAAGAAAGTGATACTCACCTGTGATGCCTCAGAATTTGGCCTGGGAGCTGTGCTGAGCCATATCCTGGATGATGGACAAGAGAAGCCAATTGCAATGTCCTCAAGGACTATGCAACCACATGAGAGGAAATACAGCCAGCTGGATAAGGAAGCACTGGCCATAATATTTGCTTTAAAAAAATTTAGAGAGTACCTGATTGGTGTACAGTTCACAATAATAACTGACCATAAACCCCTGATAGGACTCCTAAACCCGAAGAAACCAATACCAGACCAAATATCACCAAGACTGTTACGATGGTCATTAATATTGGCAAGCTTTAATTATGACATTCAGTACAAACCAGGGCCTCAGATACAAAACGCTGATGGATTGAGCAGGTGGTGCACTGCAGAACCAGAACAAAAAGAAGCTCCGTTACCTGAGGTGTTACTACTGGAAGAAATGCCTAACGGATGGACAGTGTCTGTTGAAGATATAGCCCGCGAAACAAAGACAGACGAATTATTGAAAAAGGTGATGTTTTTTGTATTGCATGGCTGGCCAACAGAAACAACAGACCCTGCTTTAAACCCCTATTTACAGAGAAAAGATGCAATTTCAGTGAGTAAGGATTGTTTGCTCTTGTCAAATAGGGTTATTATCCCGGAAAAGCTACAAAATCAAGTGCTGAAGATTATTCATGCCCCACATGCAGGGATTGTCCAGTCAAAAGCTTATGCGAGGGCCTACGTGTACTGGCCGCGAATGGACACTGACATTGCGGATGTGGTCGAACAGTGTGAAAAGTGCCAGCTGACGCGCAATAATCCACCCGCAGCGCCCCGCGAATGGTCAAGCCCTGAAAAACCTTGGGCGCGCTTACACATAGACTTTGCGGGCCCCTTCATGAACAAGACCTTCTTGATAGTAATAGACGCCTACTCAAAGTGGCCAGAAGTTGAAATCCTTCCTAGCATGTCTAGCATCCAGGTTATACATTGTCTACGGAAGATTTTTGCTCAACATGGACTTCCAGAATCGATTGTATCTGATAATGGCACAGCTTTTGTCTCAGAGGAGTTCAAAATGTTCCTGAAAAGAAACGGGATTCAACATGTGACAGCACCACCTTACCATCCATGCTCCAACGGACAGGCTGAACGGACAGTCCAAACAATAAAGAACCAAATTAAGCGACACAGTGATGTACCATGGCCTGAGAGACTACCAAAACTACTGTTTCATCTACGGACTATTCCTAGTACGGCAACAGGCAAAAGCCCTGCAGAGATGCTAAACAACAGGAAGTTTAGAACAGCTCTCTCTATACTACACCCTGAAAGTACATTGCACAAACAAAAGACACCAGATAGAGACTTGAGACAATTTACAATAGGCCAACCTGTGTATATACGGAAATATAACAACACTTCAATAAAATGGATGAGAGGAGAAGTGGTAGAACAGATAGGCACGGCCATTTATGATGTGAGGACTGAGGATGAAGTGGTGCATCGACGACATGTGGACCAAATGAGGACAAGACGAGAGCAGGAACCTGACCCTGAGCCGACAGAGGAACCAATGAGGGAGGCCCCAGATAGATGGGTCAGGGACCCGTCGCAGGAAAGTGACCCGCCCATAGTAATACCACCAGAAAGTGAATGGAGTGAAATACTGGGATTTTAAATTCAAAATTAGTTTTAATGTTAAACTCAAAAGTAAGACTGATTAAGTGTTATAAGTAAAGCTACTGTTTGTTATTTTGTTAGCTAGAAGATAAAGCTACTGTTCTTATTTAGTTAGCTAGAAGATAAAGCTACTGTTTGTTATTTTGTTAGCTAGAAGACAAAGCTACTGTTTATTTATTTAGCTAGAAGATAAAGCTACTGTTTGTTTTGTTATAACATAATAAGATGTTATTAATACTTGATGGAGAGGTGTTATGTATAGCTATACATCTATCTATACTTACTGACTTAGCTCTGTGTTATAGAAAATAAAGTTGTCTATGCTGTCATGGCGGTGTTTGATATCCAATAAAAACTAATGTAAACTGCTGGAATATCACTACATAGTATAAAACAAAGTCGCTTTCTCTGCCCCTATGTCGCTATGTATGCTTATATCTTCAAAACTACAAAACGGATTTTGATGTGGTTTTCTTTAATAGATAGAGTGATTCAAGAGGAAGGTTTTTATGTATAATTCTACGCAGACGAAGTCGCGGGTAGAAGCTAGTACTAGATAAATTTTAAAACATAGTGTAAAGCTATAAAAGTTTCACAGATCTTACATCGATAGTTTTTCACATCTCCGTGACACTTCATGTGTGTGTTGTGAACTACATGTTTCTTAAAGTTCTTGTATCCACATATCTGGCAAGTCGGCAGCTCCAGGTCTACATTGTGCACCTTCCAAGCATGCATGTGCATGGGATCCACGTCTGTAAAAACAGTCGCACACTCCGGGCATTGATATTTACCATTCTGATGGCATTTTCTGTGATACTTCATTTTCTCTGCATCTCTCAATTTAACCCCACAGTTATTGATACCACAAGATTCTATAATTTCTTTGGGTTCTTTTGGTTTTTTCTTAGCTTTAACTTTAGGATTGTTTGTTCGAGCTTGGTACATAGTTGATTTTGATCCCACAGGCCTGCCGGACCGTACTGGGGCCGGGTCCATGTGTTCCTTGCTTTGAGAAGAGGTTAAACTAGAATTATTCACTATCATGCGGGGTTGAATTGACGAGATAAGATCTGGTGTAACGTTGGACACTTGAAGTACATTACAACTTGTGACTGGTGTTACTGCATTTATGTAATGTGTTGGAACCTCGTTTGTGTACACAATGTTTATACTAGCTTCCTGTATGATCTCTTTAGGGTCGACTTTTTCGAAATTCGGAGTTCTCATTTTTTGTAGCTCATCAACTGATATGAAAGCAACACCTTTGGGTAAAGAATTTGGCTCGCTAGTGGCATTGACAACATCTGGGACTATTTCTATCACCTGTGGGATCGCAACGTCTGCCTCTTGTTGCGGTTGGGGAAGGCAAACATTATCTTCTTTCCTGAGTTTTGCATTTTTAAGAGCTAGTTGGACGAGACTTTTGACCATTTTCTTTACATCTTTGATGCCCATTTTGTGGTGGTTACGTAGGTGGTTTCTTAGCGTTTCCTCGGCGTCGAAGACGCTCGAGCAGCCCGGGCAAGGTATTTGGATGTTGTCAGCGAGTCCGTTGCTCTTCGCGAGGTCCGGATGCTCAGTGAACAGGTGGAACTTAATGTCATCTTCTGCTAGTGCCATGTAAGGACACGCCTCGCACTTGAAAAAGGCAGTGGAACCCACGGATTTCTCTTCGTACGACATGAGCTTGTCCTTCGTAGCAGGCTTTGTTCCGCTCGAGCTGGCCTGTTCCACGTTCATGATGAAACATTGTGAGGACATTGCGTATGTCGCTATCCTTTGGGCTATCTAACCATTTCGATTTAACCAAAATTGCGCAGATAAACTACGTTTTTCTGCGATAATTGCGGTATAGAGAAAATAAACCAAACCAACTCTACGTCATGTCAATGTCCGATTCCACTGTCTGTCCATCACTGTCACTGTCACTGTCATTTATTTAATTTTTTACGTTGTGTCGAAAATGCTGAGGAGTCTAATTCCATTGAGCTCTCAGGTAAATTTAACAACTGAAATGTTAAAGTATCTGATTTCATATGATGTGCAAAAGCTTAATACTTTCATAGGAGATGATGAACGATGTTTTCAGAAATGAATACTCAAGAGAATTCCCGTGTCAATTTAGAGAAGTTACAAACATTTATTTAATCCTTGAATGAACGCATTTTTATGATTGGAATGAATAACGTTGTTTTACGCATGATTCCGACAACAAAGTACCAAATAAAAAACTGGGATAAAAACCTACGCATAAATAATAGGTAAGCAGACCTATTATTTATTTACGAGTAAAAACAGTTGAACTAAATGGTTGTTTTGCTTTGTACTAAATGGATTTTTTCTCTAATCCACTGTTACACAATATTAGCTTATGCGTGAACTGAGACGTCTCCTAAACGCTGACGTTTCCTTCTAGCCGGTATCTGTCAGTTCTCGTGCTTCGTGTAAATTTTACCAATTTTCTCGATAATAAAATCGCTTTAAAATGACTGTAAGTTTCTATTCATTTCGATTTTGTTTAACAGAGACAGGAAATTGTGAAAGGAATCTAATCTTTAATATTTTTTATGATTCCAGTTGGAAATTGAATCCATGGTGCGCTATGCGTCTCCTATCAATCCGGCGATTTTTCCACACCTCACGATGCTCCTGCTCGGGATCGGGATATTCTTCACGGCTTGGTTCTTCGTCTACGAGGTTACGAGCACTAAGGCCTCCCGGGACCTGTTCAAAGAACTTCTGCTGTCCCTCGTAGCTGCTCTGTTCTCTGGATTCGGAATTCTGTTCTTACTCCTTTGGGTGGGAATATATGTGTGATACACGACGATTTCTAGCTATTAAGTATATATTATAATGCACCATTCCTGGGAGATTGATTGGGACAGAGTGTACTCTGTAAGTTTTATATTTTAAGAATTAAAATTTATGATATAGAATTTTTTATTTATTGTGACCTGTAGTTTCAGTACAATAAAATTCCAGATGATAGTTTTATATCTACATGTATTTTGAACTGGCATCCACTGATAAGGCAAGACTTGTCAGAAGTCTGAATAATTGATACAAGATGGGAGCACTTTTTTTGGGAAAGTAGCTGTCAAGTACAGACTATTTGACAGTACATTAATTAATTTCCCCCTTAATGGCGGCCGTAAGGCTTGGGCCAATGTCAGTTTAAGTGACTTGTAGGGGCCTAAAGGCTAAAGTGGCATTCTATGGAACTTGCTAACTATGTAAACAAACATCACAAGTAAATTCATCATCAGAGACAATTTCAATATTGTGGTATGTGTGCATAGTTAGCAAGTTCCATAGAATAACACTTTAGTTTTGATAGTTGTGTGGAGGATTTACTGTAATGTACTAGTAGGAACATGCACCACAGAGTAAGTATAAAAATCAAATAATGTTTTCAATAAAATATTTTTACCGGGAACAATTTTATTTTCAAAAATGAATTAGCAAGCTTATGGATTGTCAGATGTAATAGAAGTAGTAAACAAGTAAGTAAGACAAAACTAAATTTAATTTAACTTACTAGCATAATAAATTTAATATTGAATTAAAAATATATCTAACTTAACAATATTTCTTAAATAGTATAAAACATTTTTTTAAACAAATAAGTAGGTACAGGATCTTCATTCCATTCCACCATTATCTGCATTGTGGCCAGTCTTAAGGCTGCTTTGTGGTTTGCTCGGCATGTATGTCCATTGTGCTTGAAAGCCTGGTAACAGAAAAATAATGGTAAAGAATGAACAGGTCACGCTGGCCGGTGCTGGCGCGCCAGCGCCACTCAAGTACTGTATTCAGGCCAGAGGCTTGCATGTGCCTCATGTTGGCTGGTGGTTGCTCATGTTGGCTGGTGCTGGCGCGCGTGAAAGGTAAGTAGATTTACTTGTGGTAGGTAAATAAGAGATGTATTTAAAATTTTGTGCCTATGACAGTCCTAGCCAGTCTATTTAATGTTAATAGCTACCATTTTTGGCAATGTTCGTATATAGTTGACATAAAATTTTGCCACGATAGATTATATACCCCGTGTCGTGCGGCACTTGCTGGCCGGTGCTGGCGCGCCACTCGCGCTGGCGCCGGTACGCGTCGTCCACCAGCATCGTCTTGTTGATGCGCTTCGTCATCTCCTCCTCGATGCGGTTGCCTAGCTCTGGGTTTTCCATAATGAAGCCGCTGAAAAGTTGCAATACCATAAAATTGCACATCGATCTCGGCCACTTTCGGCTTCGTAGAGCGTTGTCTCGCTCCAACTTACGTGATGTCAATTGTCTCTTTCCAAAGACCGAAGTGCAATCTTTATGGCCGGGTACTGTACGAATGTTAGTAATTGGTGTAGAATTCCCGAGTAACACCAAAAGTAAGCAGCTAGCGGGTTAGCGGTTGTCATTTACACTAAGCAGAATAATCACTACATAGTTAGTATAAAACAAAGTCGCTTTCTCTGTCCCTATATCCCTATGCAGTGCCGTAAATAGGGCGGTGCCACCGGTGCCCAGGCACAGGGCGTAGACTCTGGGGGGCGCAAGAATTAAATGGCCAGACCAGGCTGGCCA
Source organism: Pandemis corylana (assembly GCA_949127965.1). NCBI lineage: Eukaryota > Metazoa > Arthropoda > Insecta > Lepidoptera > Tortricidae > Pandemis > Pandemis corylana. The sequence goes on along the minus strand of OX421859.1, from coordinate 2,563,945 downwards.
GACAATATTAGATAATTGGTCCACCAACACCAAGTCTTTGTGCTTTATTTTATCACCCTGAATGAAATAATCTGAATGTGACAGCTAGCTGATTCCGATGCCAATTGTCAGCGCATACATGAACTGTCAAAATGAACACGATGGCGAATGCGAGCGAGTTAGGTAATAAGCCTACTGAAGGCCACGTTCAACATGATTGTGGGCGTATGTATAGACCAGGTGGAAAGCGGAATCGAAATACTGATGCTAGCCGCATCGCCTATAACATAATTTCTAAGATTGTCGCCCATTCCCTCGATGGGTTTGTTTTGTACCTACCATCTGCGCAAGAAGAGAAGCATGGTACATTCTATGGTTTTTCTTTACTCCCAGTCCAGCACGAATTCATTTGGTTTACTTTACGAGTAGCTATTATCAGCACGTAGGTATTGTATTGGGCTTACTAGAAGTCGTCTGCGTCCAGCCGGTAGACCTGGGTGATCTCGATGGCCACGACGGTTGCGAACCGCTTGCGGTCCTTCATCATGAGCGCCAGAGCGCCGAAGAAGTCTCCATCCTCCAGGTGACATACCTGGTCAATAACGGTCGACTATATGTACAGTCAGCGTCATAGAAAGAAAGAAAGAACATCCGGAGTGACCAAAGAGTTAGTCACGCCTTACTGTACCTAAGGTGTATCTACCTACCGAACTATTTGACTGACTTGGATGCTGCAAACTATATGACGCTGATTGTAAACGTATTATACTATACTAGCTGCTACCCGCGACTTCATCTGCAAAAAAATGGCCTATATGTTAATCTATAGGGTATTAGCTATCTGCTATCTCCGTTCCAAATTTTATCCAAATCCATTCAGTAGTTTTTACATGAAAGAGTAACAAACATCCGTTTATAATATTTTAGTAGGATAGTAGGATGTATAAAAATCATGTCTGTCCGTCTATGTAATGAACCAATATAAAATGACCTCGCACTACCTACATTTTGCTTAGGAGCAGGGCTCTGTTTACATTGGCCAAGAATTTTTTAGCCAACCCAGGTAAAATACTTTCGCCCATTCCCTCGATGGACTTTTTTTAGGGTTCCGTACCTCAAAAGGAAAAAACGGAACCCTTATAGGATCACTTTGTTGTCCGTCTGTCCGTCCGTCTGTCAAGACCCTTTTTCTCAGGAACGCGTGGAGGTATCAAGCTGAAATTTATATCAAATACTTAGGTCTACTGCCCCTTGGAGCTGTGAAAAAATCAAAATTCTAAGCCAACGCAATCAAAAGATACAGCCGTTTATGCCGCAAATTTCCGCAAATTTTCAACTCTCAAGGGAATCAAAACCTACAAGGTAGTTCCCGTGAACGCAGAATTTTGAAATTTGGTATGAAGGTAGGTCTTATAGCACAGATTAAAGAATAATTGCGAAAACCGTAAATGTGTATGTATGTCTGTATATAGCAGTGACCAATATAAAGTAACCCCACACTGCGTACATTTTGCTTTGGAGCAGGGCTCTGCTTACACTGGTTTTATATATTTATAGATAATGATACGGAACCCTCGGTGCGCGAGTCCGACTCGCACTTGACCGGTTTTTTACAAACTCTATCTAGTAAGAAGGTCACGTGACGTGACAGCTGTAGTAACAAATAGAAAAATTCGAAGACTTACCCACCTGCTATGTGTGGTGTAGGGGTATAGCACGAGTCACGGAATGACGAGTACGATTCCCGGCCATAGCTTTACTTTTCGGATTTTTCTATGTGTTCTAATTTTCAGTGTCGTTAAGAAATTTAATTTCTAACGGTAAAACCTCAAAAGTAAACAAAAAATCAAGAAGTAAAAATTCTTGATTCATTTGATAGTAAACTATCTTTTTATAATGTTAATATAGATATTATATAACCTCGGCGCCTTTACTGGAGTAGACAGCGACAGTTCCGCTGGAGAGGAAGTACATGCAGTCCCCAAAGTCGCCGGCGCGCACGATCAAGTCATTCGGCAAATACACCTAGGAAACAACAGAGCTGTGTCGCGCGCAGTCGTGCTAGCCGTGCAGCGGCGATTTATGGGAGAAGCCTTCAACATCTGATGAAATTATTGGCAAATCAGATAATGGTAGGTACTTATATTATGACACCACCTTTTTATTTAATTTTTCCCTTTTTAATTACCTGCTTAAGACCTCGTATAAAAGTTAAAAAAAAATAGGCTGACCACAGATTATGCAAAAAATCTTCTCTTGCAAGTTGATGACGTCAGAGTACCGCAGTCAAATGAAGGGCAAATATAAAAATAACAATAACAAATTAAAAACACCATTGCTATAAAATCTGATTACTGCAACTAATCCTGAAAAACTATTCCTCGAAATGGTACATTGTAAAAAAATAGACAATCCCAATTGCCTACAATAATGGTCACGTCTTCGAAATCACCTGCATTATTCGTATAAGGTCAGAGTTATATTTTTTAAACTACCTACCCAGTGGCGTAACTATACCATCTGGGGCCCGTGGCAAATTCTTTTGATGGGGCCCCATCAGTAAAAATCGTCACGTTGTACTCAGTTTAATTTTAATATTTTTGAGCTCGCGGCCTCTTGGGCCGGGGCCCTCTTGGGTCGGGGGCCCCTGGCATTTTGCCAGTCCTGCCAGCCTATTGTTACGCCACTGTACCTACCTCGAACGTGAGACACGCGAGCAGCGTACCGATGAACGTTGGTGACAGAGACTGGAACAGAGCCACTTTGTCGAGCAGGTTCTGGCAAGTGTGCAGCGATAGCTCGTTGCGGAGCTGCTCTGGAACCAGGCATCGAGAGGATGGGGAGAAACTTAATAATAACATGAGGTTAACATAAAGCGGAGGAGCAGCAGCATAGGGTGGAAGACGGACAAAATGCCAAGGGGCCTTAGCTTTACGGCGCCCTGAACTTGCTTGGTATAGAGCACAGTCAGGCGAGAAGTTGATGCTATTCTTTGAACTGAGGTACGACGCTCATCTGATAGAATTGCTTACTCCAGACGTTATTCATACTTTCACCATCGCCACTGCTCTGGAGAGCTGTTTTAGAAATCGTGTCTGTAAAAATACCAAAGTGGTAAAAATCTGAAGCGCGAATTTTGAAAGCAATATTTAGGTAGGTACTATGTGAAAACAACATTGAAAAATAGTGAAAATCTCAAGAGTGTTATGTTAAATGGCGGGGAAGAGAAATAGGTAGTGTGTATGCGTTACACATGATTTGTGCTGTTCATGCTACCTTTCTCTATCCCTTTCGTTATGAGAAACAAGGAAGGGCAGCATTGCTGTGACGCGAGGTGCAATGCGAAAAGAATAGTGTGCCCATAGTGCAGAATTTACCTACCTGATAGACATTGGAGCGCAGCCTCCTCCTTGAAATAGCGCTCCTGGTAGCGGTAGTCGTAATACGCGCGCACGCGCCGCTTCAAGGCCGCCGGGAATTGCTTGTGGCGCATGTATTTCTGGCCAGATAGACAAAATTTTATTGATTTACCCAGGCGTCTCATTTTGGAGATCCAAGAAAAAATTACGGATGGAGAAGCAAGGTTAACTGGTTTTTTGTTCAGTTTGTAATGTACTTAAATGAATTCAAAGATACGAACTAGTCAGAAACATGCCGAGCATCGCTCGACTTTTATACGTGAGTTATCCGTGTTTGTGTAATTATACATACATACATACATGAATCACGTCTTTATCCCTTACGGGGTAGACAGAGCCTAAAGTAACAGGTACCTACAGGCCACATTTAGCAAGATTGTGTAATTATAATTCAAAAATAATTGGATGTATCTACAGGTCGAAGATTTGCTTATGTTTGTAGAAAGCGGAGTGTTAATATAGTAGTGTTGATAGGAACCCCCATTTCAAAGCTTATCTATATGTATTAGATACCTACCTTATTAACCTCGGCCGCTACACTACAAACGAAGTGGGGTTCTCTTTACGCCACGAGACAAACAAACGACAAACCATCTTGATTTTTATTAGGGTTCCGTACCTACCTAAAGGGTAAAAACGGGGCCATTATTAAAACTTCGCTGTCCGTCCGTGTGTCACCCGTCTGTGTCTTATGATAGCTAGATAACAACAAATACTAAAAACAGAATATTTTTGTCTGTCTATGTAAAAAAACCAATATAAACCTCACCCAATGACCTCACACTGCACACATTTTACTTAAGAGTAGCTCTGCTAACACTGGATTTTACAGTAACTTCTCAAATTTCTAAGGAACTCTCGGTGTGCGAGTCCGAATCGCACTTGGCCAGTTGTAATTCCATTGCAGACTTTAGAGTGCTAATTTCACATGTAGCGACCCTAGCGCCACTTAGTTGGCCTCTACATAACTACTTCGACACACGAGTACCTAAGCTAGCGCCAGTTCTAATGACAGCTGCCACATCGTTCTACATGCCGCTAACGAAGTTTCTCAATGCGGCTGCATAAATACAACTTTCAACTCTCTTCCTTCGGACTTCGGTCCCCAGGCATAACATCTGCCTGGAGAGAGATCTCTCTATTGTGGCACCCCCCCCACACACATATGTGCTTTCAAAAATCGGGCCCCTGCACTCGGATCGCGCGCGTACTCTTAGGTGGTAAGCAAATTTAAAAATAGCATATGATCCGTACAATTTTGAAAAGAGGTAGTGTTAGTAGTGGCATAAATAGGTAGTCTTTAAATTACCTCCACTTGATCCATGAGCTCCTGATACCGCATGCTGGAGTTGAACACGATCATGTACGTTACCAGCAAGAAAACTAGAAAAAAACACAATTTGGCGAGAATAGATCTATAAATAAAACCTAGAAATTTCGCGCAACTATGTGGGATGAACATCATCATCAGAAAATCCTTTTGACAACCGTTAAAAAGGTGAGCCAGAATCCCAATACCTACTGCTTATTAGTAAGCGGAGCAGACACGCGCTAAATCGACCAATCAGATCATCTTAATTCCACATTTCGCCTTGTTTCTTGTAATATGATTGGTCGCCTCGATTCGGCACGACTCCGCTACGTTCTGCCTCAACAGAAGTGCGCCCTAGGTAGGTAAGATTCAGTAGCGTAACTATAGGGTGGCAGGGGTGGCAAACTGCCAGGGGCCCCTAGCTCTACGAGGCCCCGAACTGGCTTGGTTTAGAGCACAGAAGGGACGCTGATGCACTTCTTTATATTGAGGAAGGAGCCCCATCTGACGAATTTGCCGCGGGCCCCAGACGTTATAGTTACGCCACTGGTAAGATTATTATCATAACGCACTGACCAACATTGTAGATCATGCACATGCTTGCCAAGAGTATGATGATCGAATTGACCAGGATCTCCGCTGGTAGTGTCACCCGGAACATGGAAAACCCAGTGCCTAAGGAAAAAACACACTTAACTTTTCGCCGCCACGTCAAATACAAACGACGTCGCCCATACGCCAGATTTATTTATCGGGATGCCTAAGTTGAATCTGATCTCAATTGAACGAAAGTTGCTTTTGCATTGAAGTAATGGACGTATCGTATACCATACCATAGGTCGCTGGCGTTGAACCTGCGGAGGTATACATACATGTGTCGTTGGCGTCGAAAAGGTTAAATAACACCAACACCAACATCATATACACATCATCACCAAGTACTGTATATGTAGATTCAGGAGTTACTTTGCGGAGTTTCTTGTTAAGCTGCTTAAATCTGATAACCTTTGCTACTCCGCGAAATAGTTAGGTCAAGTCAGAAAATTAGGTCTGAAATTTGGTTTGGATATAGTTATGTTATGAATTTTTCTACGAAGATGCGATACAAACGCTTTTTATAGGCGTTTTACTAACAACTGTTCCAGGGTTTCCTAACCTTTATTTTACCGAGCCTCCTCGAGCCAAAAATAATATTTTCATACCCTTAAGTTCTAACAAAAATAAGACATTTTCTTAAATTTAAATATCTAAATTCATCTTTTTACAGCCCCCCTAAGCCCTCCTAGAGAGACGTACGCGGGAAGTCCTGAACTATTCGAAGACGAAGACCCGGACAAAATCCTGTGCCCAGAGCCAGCAATCCTGGATTTCTAATATTATTATTATTAAGTACTAAAATAAGCATTTCACAATAATTCCACGCCAATGAAGAGAACATATATACACTCACCAAAAAAGGCGGAAACTGAGATGAACAGACCCTTGAGGTATCGGTCCCGCACGGAGACTTGCATGATGTTGCGGGGCTGGCCTTGCAGCGCCAGGAACGCATTGTACCCTGACGGGATCGACCCGTAGCCTGCCCAGAGCAAGTAAAGACTTAGGGCCTTTTTCACCAATCTCTGTTAAGTTCCTGAAATTTTATGTTGCAGTTATCTATGATGACATCTTTTTCTGTTTCGTAGTACCTAATAAATAGTGACGGAATCATAGATAACTAGGGTGGGTGGTCTCTGTGTAGATAACTGACACTTAAAATTTTAGGAACTTAAGAGAGAGTGGTGAAACAGGCACGAAATAGATCACCACCTAAACTGCCACAACTCAGTAGGTAGTCCGAGAAATCTTAAGGTAAACCAGTGATAACTCGAATGGAAAGATGGCATTACAAGATCGATATGTGTTCTCGCGTCAAATCATACTGGGCCTGTGCGGGGTATGAAGCAACGTGCGGGGGCGGCTCACACCCCTCGCTTCCCCACCCTCAGCAACTTGCCAGCAGAGATTGCATTTTAATTATACTATTCTTCCAAAATTGACTATCAATTTTAGCATTTGAAGTTAGTATTAGGATTCGGGTGTCAGGGCTTACAGTAATAGTTGATGATGGGTGGAAGGTAGATCAGGCACGCGAACCAGTGTGTGAGGATCATGTAGACCAGGAAGTGCCGCACCAAACGATACAGGATGATGGACTTCGTCATTGTCTGTCAACGACACAACGATAAATACAAATTCTCATCAAGAATACTAGTACATAACATCTTAGGACTCTAAGGTCCTCTGTAATATTATAATTCAGTCGGTACCAAAGGTAGTAACTCTGCGGTAGGTACCTTTAAAAATGTTCTCAGATGGCTGACGACCGAGCAGATGCGAGTGGTTCTAAAAATGACTGGCAGGCCGTGCGAGATTAAGTAGCAGTAGTGGACGCGTATGCCCAGTGCTATGAAAATGAAGGATAATGGAATGCACGATGTCAGGTCCAGAAAAAAGTAGAACCGGAGGTAGTTGCTGAAAAATGTAAATTTCATTAGAATTTCTAATTTATATGTTGGCAGCGATGTTGAGGTACAGTACCCGGCCACAAAGTTGCACTTCGGTCTTTGGAAGGAGACAAATGCCGTCACGTAAGTTAGAGCGAGACAACGCTCTCCGAAAACAAAATTAGGCCTAGAAGACCGATGTGCGATCTTTGAGTGAGAGAGTTGCTGCTGCTATAGTCTGATACAGTACTAAGAGGTTCAGAAGATATGTCAAAAGATCAAAAATTTCGTCTGGAAAATAGTGCTTTTAGTTAAAACACTTCCTACATAAATGGAGCTGACCGATACATGGCCATTAACCGGGTGTTTGCATGCTAACTAAACTATTTTTATTTACGGTATGCCCATGTGTACTATCAAATCTCGCGGTTGACTTTTAACATACAAAAATTCTATTACAAATCTCAATAATCCCGTCGTTGACCTGGCTAGTGGTTGAAATTTGGGATTTCACACACGTAAAACTCGATTCCGTGGCAATATCAGATTAAAAATCAACGAACTTTTTATCCTGATTTCCTTAAACTGACAATTCAGTATAAACGACCAGGGTCGTTTACCAAAAACATTCTTTAAAACTCACATAACAATGCTTCGACTGTCCAATATGACAATGGCCGGCGATCCTTCCAGATACCCTGTATTGAATCTGATGACCATATCAACCAGGCACAGCATATGGAGAGCCAAGAGGACATAGTCCACCGTGAGGAACACCGGCTGGCCGAGGGGGTTCAGGTAGTAGCAGAGGCGCAAGCTTGACACCACTATGTGGACCACATTCACTAACATCATGAAGCTGTTCCACACGTAGCTGGAAGAAGCTCCATATTATAGCACTTGGTTGCTCGTAGAAAACTAACTATAAGAGATGCTTTTATACAGTACTAGCTACTGTCCGCGACTTCGTTCTCGAAGAATTAAATGTAGCTGATGACACTCACAAATAATGTGGCTTTTTATGGGTAAAAGAGTTTTTCAAATTGGTTCAGTAGATCCAGAGACCTCTACAACCTCACAAACTCACAAACTTTTCCTATTTAACAAAACTTTAAATAGATATATGGAGCATGGAACGAGTCATGAAACAGATTTCGGTAACTAGTTCTACATAGATAATCGTTGGGGTCAGCAAAGATAAAGTCAAGGTTAGGCTTATTTTCTCCCAGGATATCTATAAAGACTTTAAATCTAATAATTAACCGTGATTATATTTAAATAAGTAAGTGCGTTTTACGGTTCTAAGCATGCACATCGACTGTACGAGTTGTGAGAGGAAGCGGACCACTATAAAAGCCACAACTAAGTAGGAAAGCATGAAATAACGTAGTGGATACTCTGGTACGCAGTCTAAGCCTCCAGCTCACCTAAACTTGCTGAAGGGGTGTATGATACACCAGCCACCCTCGACGGCGTGCCGCTGCCGCTCGGCTACCATCGCGGGGTAGCTGCGGAAGCTGTCCAAGGCGAGCGGATGGTGCTCCGACACTTGAGTAACCTTCTGGAGCGAGCGGTACGCGCGAGCGCACCAGCCGGCATTGCTTCGCTTTGGGAGCATGCTGTCAGAACCTATGAGAATAATTTGAGGGTTCTCACAGCTCAGAAGGAAAAATGGAACTCTAAGCCGGGTCATCTGCGAGTTGTAACCGTATCTCAGGTGTAAATGTGGCTCGCGAGCCTGCCGGTCACAGTAATGTGCAACAGTTAAGATTGCAGTTCGCAAATGAATAGAGGTACTCGGATCTATAGAATCACTCTGTTGTTCGTCGCGTCGGTGACTCAAGAAACCCCTCTCAGGAACGCATTTTACCAAACGTAGTGGTTATATTATATTCTCTTTGAAGGTACCTATTAAGCTGAAATAAGTATCAAACGCTCTCAGATTTGTAATCGTTGGAACAGTGAAAAGATCCAACTTCCTGAGCAAACTTCTAAGTTAACGCAATCAAAAGATACAATATTGATTCAGGCGGTGGTATTTCACCATAGATTTTGTGACTTAAAATATTGTGAAGGAAAAATCTAATTTACAGTCCAGATTTACCTATTCCTAAGGTGCACCCGTGCTTTTGGTGAAACGTCATGGTTTCTACTACGCGCGTTCTTCTGCTTATCGTGTCTTTCTCTGTTTGGAACTTAGTTTGAAGCAAAATTGTATTATAACTTGATGCTTTACTTAATAATGAAAATACATTATGACATCTTATGACATAAACGGTGACAGAACCAAATAGTATATCAGTAAATCGGCTTTAAATCCTTTTTAAATGAATTTTCAATAAGGTTTAAAACGGGACTGGAAAAAACACGAAACTTGTAAAAAATATTTAAACATTTATTATTCTTATAATTATCACATACATTTGTACATTCTTTACAATACAATATAAAACTTACCTAATTAGTTTCAATACATATTAATAATAATTTACAACCGAATAAATTTACACGACGTACGACAACAAAGAGCAGAAAACAAAATGAAAAAGTTTTAAAAGGGCTATAGGTAAGTAACTACCTACACTAAACATTTTCGTTAAAAATTTCGAATTTTTTTTTTGATAAGTTAAAACTTAAAAGTTGGCTCAGCTACATAGAAAATGGTAACCCAGTCTTCCTCAATTTATTTGTCTTCACTGTTGTCGTATTCTAAGGCTGTGTTCACTAAGTTACTATCTGCGCAATCTGCACCACAAAACATTGTAGGTAAATGTAATGGCTCAAGTTGTTAATAATTGCTACCTACCGTGCGCATGAGCATAGTGCGAATAGCGCGGAAAGTGACTCTGTGCACACAGGCTAAGTATTCTATAATAGCTACCAATCGCTATATTTTTTCTCCACCTGTTTCCATAATAAATGTCGGACCAAAAAGCTCTTGGTTTAGGTTAGTTCCTGTTGAACTGGCGGTCGGTGAAGTCCGAGCTGAACGGGCTGGTGTTGAATCCGAAGTTGTTGCTGTGGTTAGGGATGGCTTTACTGTTGACAGCCTGTAAACAAAGTGACGTTGAGCGAGCGAAGCCAAGAGGTGATTTGAATCTTGTGGTACCTAATGTATTTTATGTATGGTTTAAAATGATTGTTGAGTTCGTGACAGTATCGTTGAACTGAACTTTATAAAAATTCGTAGGCTATTTATTGTGGAGAATGGCCAACGACGACGAGGCAGACCAAGAAGGCGAAAGCGAGACGATTTGAACGCGTATATGGAGCACGTTGGTATTTTGGAGGTCGATTGGAGAGGTGCTTTGCTCAGCAGTGGGACAACATTATAGCCTAATTTAAAAAAAAAGTTTGCTTATTCATCATCATCATCATCAGCCTGAAGATGTCCACTGTTGAACAAAGGCCTTAGCACACCATAATGAACGACAACTCGCCACCTGCTTCCACCGGTTTCCCGCAACTTTCATGATGTCGTCGGTCCACCTAGTGGGAGGCCTCCCAACACTACGTCTTCCGGTTCGTGGTCGCCACTCGACAACTTTTCTCCCGTTGTCTGTTCTACGAGTGTTTGGTTATTGGTGGAGGAAATTAAATGGTAGCCTTACCAGCTCTAAATTCGAAGTTTGTATCATACCTACCGTCTCTCTCACTCTTTTATTAAGTAAACAATTCGGATTCTAATATCAGAGTATCTACATCAGCAGTATTTAATTTATAGGTCTATAAGACTATTATACTAACTTAACGTTTAAATAGTAATAGCTTAGGTATTCCGAGACAATGGTAGTCTAAGAAGAGTAAGAAGGGTAAAATGTATGGTCCTCCATTTCGAAGCAAGCTAAGTATTAGTTGTGAAGTAAATAACCTAGTTGTAAAGGTAATAAAATACCGATAGAAATAATCTACAATTTCAGTTTGTTTAATCTTAAAGTGGTTTTATGATATGTGATGAAGAGATAAAGAAATAGCCTTGGCTTACCGGATTGTCAAAGATGCCCTGGTACGAGTCGTTATCTTCGGGCGGGAAGAAGTCTCCGCGGAACTGCGGCAGATCCTCGATTCCGATCAGGTCAGAGTCATCCGACGCGTCACTAAAAACAATAGGCTTTAAACTAGGACTCATAGATTCTTTGTCCAGTTCCAACTTATCAAAGGTCAGCGATCAGTAAAGGGATATTCACTACGAGGAACCAACCGAAAGAGGTCTCTGTAGGTCCAAAGAAAGTATACACGTACCTGACGGCATCAAAGTCGGGCGCCTTGAGGGTCTCATTCCACATGGGATTGGCGCCCTCGGTGGCGTACTTGTTGGTGCCGGGCGCCGCCAGCCCGGCGCGGTTCAGCCCCGAGTCGATGGAGCCGAACTTCCTAGTCGTCAGAGCATCCAGCCGACGGTTCAACCTGGACAACGAAACCCATGATTTTTAATCAACTTCAAAAAAGGATGAGGGGATACCATAAACCACAGAGTACCTACCATTGCTAACTTAGCAATGAGTTTGTCCATATCTATGAAAGCTAAATGTCAAAGTTAAGATAAAGACAAACGAATGCTAAAGTTAGCAGAAGCCTACAGAGCGACTCCTGTGACTTTCACCAGATCATCAGTCCAACTTGTGGGGGGCCTCACGCTACATATTCCGGTGCTTGGTCGCCACTCGGGAACCTTTTGACTCAAGTCAATCATTAAAATATAGACCGAATGCTGTGTACTCACGTCCGTGTCCTGATAAAGAACGTGATGAGCAGCAGGAGGCAGAGGAAGGCGAGCGCGGCGGAGAGCGCAGCCAGGACGTAGATGGTGATGAGACTCGAGTCGGAGCTCTCTTCGGGGCTCAGGTCGGTCACGAAGTCGGTGAGTTGCAGGTCGCGGTTCCGCAGAGCCATTTGGATGGTGAACAGCAGCTGTGTGTCGTCCCTTATTCTGTAAGTCAAGGGTTATATAGCTGCATTGTTAAGCCGGGTACTTATCTGCGACGTAATACCTACCCGGCCATAAAGATTGCACTTCGGTCTTTGAAAAGAGACAATTGACGTCACGTAAGTTAGAACGAGACGACTAAATTAGCCGAGAAGACCGATGTGCAATCTTTATGCTCGGGTACTGTAACTGGGTACCCACGGACATCCGCGACACTAAAGTATTGCAGATACCAGCCTAGAGGGCTAAGAGGGAACACCTCAAGTGCAGCTCATGTGTCAGTAATTTCACTGGTTGTCTTACTCTCCACGCCGAAACAGCAGCGCAAGCACTACTCCCTGATGGCAGGATTGGCAAGCAAGATGGATAAGATGGTGGTAACATTTCCTAATGATTAAGACAACAGAGACGTCATTGCGAACTATAAGTGTGCAAACGACGAAGGAGCCAGCACTACAGTAGGCTTATTACCTAACTCACTCGCAATCGCCATCGTGTTCATTTTGACAGTTCATGTATGGGCTGACAATTGGCATCGGAATCAGCTAGCTGTCACATTCATACAAGAACTGTCAAAATGAACACGATGGCGATTGCGAGCGAGTTAGGTAATAAGCCTACAGATCTAGAAATTCACTCCTGGATCTCGTCAAAGGTCACGGGCTTACGCTTCGATGTCGGCGGCGGGCACGGGCACGTCGTCCCTTATGAAGTGCGCGCGCACCTCGGTGCGGTCGGTTTGCGCGACGCCGGCCGACGTGGTCGCCGGCAGCACCTGGTCGATGTTGCACGTCATGCTGAAGCCCGTCGTGAACGTCTCCGCGATCTGAGGGGATAATGAGTAAGTAAATATCATTGGGACATCATGCCAAACTAAGCAAAGCTTGTACTATGGCAATATTTTATTGAATCAGGCGTTACTTTGCGGAGGTCCATTTCAATGAACAAAAAAAGTACCTTGCTACTCACCATGGGTACTATGGTATTAGGCAACGGATAAACATACTTAAATAATGTAGATAAATAGTCGAACCCAGGACCTCTACCTCCTTAGTCAGGGTCACTAATCACAAGGCTATCCGGTCGTTAAATAAAGGAGAGGATGGGAATAAGGGACGTTAGATGGTAAACGAATGCTTTTAAAAAATTACTTCTGAGTAGTCGTAATATAAAAGTCAAAGTCAAAGTTATTTATTGCCAGAACATAGTGTGAATAACAAAGATCTTATGAGTAGATCTCTCACAATTTTTCAAGAATATTTTAGCAGATTTAATACCCCTATAAACATTTTTTACTTAAAGTTTTTACAAGCTTTATATTAACTTGCAATGTAGGTATGTATGCAAATTTAATGTATGTATGCAGACGCGTTCATCCCTTACAGGTATATAAGCAGTGCTTGTAAGCATACGTAAATGTGCCCGACACGCTTCGTACCAATACGGGTTTTGTTGTCAATATGCCTACCCTCTGTCAGAACCTGCACACCCCCGTATGTATGTTTATCCGGGTGGAATCTTGGGACTCAATTTTGAAGTAGATATCTTCATGTAAGTCCGATGACAGTACACTAATCTGGTAGTAGAATTCTGGTGGTCTAGCAAGGACTGTCTCCTCAGGAGAGACTTCAACGGTTGGTCAGATTGACTCGATTTTTATTTATTTTAAAATTTAGCCCCGCCATGGACGCGGCTCATTTTGAACTTCGATCAATGTGTAATGGAAATATTTGTCAACTATGATGTCTATGATTCAAAAATCCTGAAAAGCATTTGCAGGGTTGTTCAGTGAAACTAACTCAAGCACCAGCAGAAATATTCCGGTATAATTTTGAGATGAGAAACGTATTAATCACGTCTTTATCCCTTACGGAGTAGATAGAGCCTAGGGTAACAATACCTGAAGGCTACGTTTAGCGTGATCGAGGGCTTCTCGCATAGCTTAAAAAAGGAAATCAAAATTGGATGGAATAAGTACTAGCCGTATCGCCTATAGCATAATTCCTAAGATTCCCTCGATTGGCTTTTACTTTTGCTCTCAGACCAGCATGGAAGAATCTGTGTTTATAAATACTTACGAAGTCTCTGTCCTGTTCGATTTCTTCCAACGTGTTGACGAAGATGAAGATGACGCGGTTGAGTGACGATATCAAGTATACTTTCACTTCAGTGGTGTCCGTCGCTCCAGCTAGAACAAACACGCTGTTAGCATCAACGCACGACCTTAATGTGCAATTATGTACAATGCCACTGTCATACGGTTCATTTTTAGCTCGCATTTAGCTGGTCGTACTTTATGCGAAGGGAGAGAAGAAAATGCTTAGTCACTTACTTGAAGGTGCAAAATATCATACATACATTCATAAAGTACATCTTTATCATTATTACACATAAACGGATAACTCACGTATAAAAAGTCGAGTGATGCTCGACATGTTTCGGACTATTCCGTAGTCCTTCTTCCTGGAGCGCTCGCCCCGGCGGCAGCGAAACGAACACTGCGCGCCAGCGCTCTGTTCGCGCGGCTGCTCGCAACATGCAACATGTCGAGCATCACTCGACTTTTTATACGTGAGTTATCCGTTTATGTGTAATAATGATTAAGTCTCACGGTAGTTTCATGTTGAAAGTACATCTTTATCCCTTACGGGGTAGACAGAGCCTAAGGTAACAAGCCTCAGAGGCTACGTTTATCATGATTGCATATAGGTGGAAAGGGGAATCAAAATAACGATGGGTAGCAAGCCGCATCGCCTATAACACGATTCCTACGATTTTCATCATCATCATCATCATCATCATCATCATCAGCCTATGTTAGTCCACTGCTGGACATAGGCCTCCCCTAATGAGCGCCATAGCGCCCTGTCTTTAGCTTGACGCATCCAGCATCTGCCTGCCTACGATTTTAAGGTAGTAAAATTCATATGGTTCGGTTGATAGAACTCTTCAACGATTGGCGCGATGGGCTTTTACCATATGCAACTGGTACATTCTATGTTTTTGCTTTGCTCCCAGACCAGCACGAAGGTTAAATATCATCAATTGAATTTGTACCTGTTATTCGGTCTTACCAGCGTCTTCGGCGACGACATCGAATTCGAACATGCCGTGCATGGCGGCGGTGGGCTGCATGCTGAGCGTCAGCGCGCCGCTGGAGGCGTCCAGCGTGAACGCCACGTTCCTCACCTCCTCCAGGGAGCTGTCCACCTGCATGCTGGTGTAGTCGATGCTGTACGAAATCGCCGCATTCTCGGAATGCGTTGCCTGGGAACAGCATCAGAATTTATCATATTGCTTTAGAGACAACGAGGAACGTGTGACAAATGCAAGTAGCTTTTCGGGCAAAATGAGCTTGCATGAGCTCCAACCGCATGGGGGCAGTTTGTGCTTACCGGCGACCGATACAAAACGCATGTTTAGAAAAGAAGATACCTCGAATAGGTAATAAAATACTGTGCCGTGAGTGGTTTCCAAAACCCTCAACCAGCACACACAAAATAGTGCCCAGCCTGAGTATCTAGATTCCCGTCTAGCAGATACTTAAGCACACTTAGGGCCTGAATCACCCCTCTGTTAAGTTCCAGTTATCTAAGTGTCAGTTTATCTATGATGATGTCTGTCTGTTTCGTATAACAATAAATAGAGACGGAATCATAGATAATTGGAATTTGGCAGAGAGTGGTGAACCAGGCTCTAAATATCCAAGGTTCTGATGCTGTGTAGCTACATCACTGCGCTCCGGGAGTCATAATATAAATGCGACCCCTAAATCTAGATAGTATATTGTACCTAAAGTATTTGATAGAAGCAGTGGTAAATAGTTTCTAGAGGAGTTTTGTGTAAGTGTTTTCAGAGAGTGCCCTCGTAATAAGTAAACCTAGTAACAATATTTACCTGTACGACGAGCAGTTCCCTGCCTATGACGTCGAGTGTAGAGATGCCGGCAGTGTACAACTCCCGGACAAAGGTCGGTCGTGGGTTGGCTTCCCGGACCTAAAACATATTCACAGATATTTACCTCTTCCTAATGATATTTTAATATTTTTAAAAATCGGTCACCTGGCGAGCTAATTTTATCCACTTATCCCCCCCTCGATAATTAGTTCACTATCCTCTTTGTCAAGGCGCGCATGTTCACCAGCAGTAAGGATAAACTACATATAGGTTAAATTTTATATTTATGGACGATAGGGTATCCATGACATCAGTTGTAAAGGTAAGACTACAGAGATAGGTATGAAAACCCCCTTTAACCCCTTGGCCTTAGTCTAACGAACTCTTAATCACAATTGCATTCACCATTGCTTTCTGTCAAACGCAAGCCTATTCTAAATCAAAAAATGGCACAATAGAGCGATCTCCTCCAGGTGCCTGGGGACCGATGTCCGAAGGAAGAGAGTTGGAAGTAGTTTAATTTGTGCAATGTAAAACAATGTGACGTCATTGACGCTAGTTCCTGCGTTTTAGCAGTCAATGTAGTCACCGACTAGGGGGCGTTAGAGTCGCTACAGTAGAAACAGATAGAGAATGCGATCGCAAGCGCCCGTGGCATAGACAATGGACGTCTCTGGTGTTCCACTCACGTTGACAGTGACAGTGAGCATGGAGCCGGTGGCAGCAGGAGACGGTGCAGGCGAGTTGCTGGCGGCAATTATCAGCTGATGCGATGTGGTGACCTCGCGGTCCAGCGCGCGAACCACCCACAGCGTGTTGGTTGACGCGGCCAGCTCGAAGTGCCCGTCGGTGTTGCCATCTGCGTTCAAACATTTGTTAGGTAATTTGTCGATGCTAATGTCAAACATCCTAATGACAAAGTAGGAGAACTCACCGACAATCCTGTAGTAAATCGGATAGCAGTCATCTGTGCACCCATGATTTTTCAGGTCTGTAGCAAGCGGGAGTACGTGCCTCTCGCCATCTACTTCTTCTTCTAGAATAAAATAAAAAGAGAGAAATTGGTTATCAAAACAGGACAGATGTAGAACATTCATGATCATGAGTCGATTTTCTTTGAACTCTATGTATAATACTATCAATGGTTGGACATATCTGATATTATTTTATATTATATTAACCTTTGATTGCATCTAATATGAAGCTGCCTTTGCTACTACGACTTCTGGTCAAATTTTTAACACTGGCGCCCAATGTGGGGCGACCAGAGGCCTTATCGTGTACGTACCTTTTCTTTCTACCCTTATCTTTTGTAATTAGACATAAAGTCACAACTTCAAATTGATAGCATTAAACCAGGTCTCAAGTTGGTGGATACTACATACATCTAATCTATGCAATAGGTACTTCAATATACTGGTGCCCAATATGGGACCATTTACACCTGAACTATCAATGTGCCATCTTGTAAATTAAACTAAAATACAGGGATTAGGTTAATATTACCTTCTTTTTTGTACTGTTTCACCAGGTAAAAAAGAAAACGTATGACATTGCAATAAGTGTTTATGAAATATTTAGTAAAATCATGCAAAAAATATTCTGATATGCAGTAATAGATTGTATTTTTAGCTTACCGAAGAAAGCCACAGTTGCAGTGCTTTCGCTGAATGTCGGGTCCATCAGAGAGGGCACGAAGATCACGTTGAGTAAGGTTTCCGCGAACAAGGGACCAGGATCTGTGCCACGGTCAGTGGCACGGATCGTAACCTAGACACAAAGCGTACCACTAAATTTAGTCTTCTTACTTTTTTGTGAAGATGGTAAACTACAAAGCTAGGGTGGTCCCTAAAACCCGATACCGATGCTGACAACATTGTGCCGTAATTATGCGATAAATGGCATCACAGATAGTGCCATCTGTGGGTTCTATAGCGAACTAGTTAGTATGCCTCCTTCATAGGATCAAAAACAATACCACAACAAAGTGCCGTAAATCTGCGATAGATGCCTTGATCTGTGCAGAACCAAATGTTCTCCGCCCACTGCCCTTCATTCTTCTAACCATCTTTGTCATATATGCTTTTTTACTTACTTGGAAGTCCCTAACGTCATCTTCGAAGGTCCTCCTCAGTCTTAACTCTCCTCTATTATCTCCGAGATTCTCCACTTCAAAGTACTCAATCGCGTCCACTGTCCGAAAAAAAAACAGTTTTTTAAGTTAACTTGTTTAGGTATATCTTCCAATTAATCAACTAACCCTATCAGGCACTTGTGCTCCAGACTAACCAAATAAGTACCTAATACTGAACAAAACATTCTTCATTGCTTGTAGTTGGTTTAATTTGAATAAGCACCTATGTAACCTCTATGTTTATCAGGATGTTTAAATTGTTGCCTAAGGTGCACGATCAAGCGCTACTCTTCCCTTAGAACCTAATGATCTAGCAAACGAGGAGGTTATTCGACTTAAAGCTGTTTAAATGGCATGTCTCACCGTTGCCGCTGACGCTGAAGTCGACGACGCCGGCGTGGAGACCGTCGTCGTCGGTGGCGTGCAAGCTCTCTAAGAAAGCATCGGCCACCGTCACCAGTGGACCGTTTGCTGATCTCTCCTGGGAAATTACAAAACCCCATTATAATGTAAGACTACAAAATACTACAAAATTATAATGTTAACTCAAAAATAATAAAAAATAAATCACGTCTTTTTCCCCAATGGTACGGGTTATACAGAGCCTAGAGTAACAAGACCTCAAGGCCACGTTTAGCATGATTTGCGCCAATTCTCTCAATGTGCTTTTACCATCTCCGTAGAACGAGAAGCAGATGGTACATTCTAATCAAAGTGGCTAAAAATAATCAAAGACCAAAACGTCATCGATATATACAAACAGCAACACTTTCTCGTATAACTCTGTCCTGTTTACAATAATTTTAAGATCATCGTAATTAAGACTTTAGTACGTATAATATTTGCCCATTTATTTACCTTGGAAAGTCGCACCGTGGTCCCGGTCAGGGGGAACACGAACACCGGTTCGTGGAAGTTGAAGGGGGCGATCTCCACCTCGTACCATTCGAAGGAGTCCAACATCGGGTCGCCATGGTCATAGGCCTGAGAATGTCAACGTGAGAATTCAGGTTCTTTAGGTTAGGGCGTTGTCATCAGGTATGAGACATTGTTGTCAAAGCGACGCCTCATGGAGCTCCTATTTCACATTACTTTGACGTCTCTAATCTTTCTCTAAGCTTTTTTTAAAAACGATTTCTTAGGGGTCACCTGCAACAGTAAAGAATTGCACCTGCGTTGCCTGCCTAGAGGGGTAAGATAAAAAACCTCATGTGCCAGTAATTTCACTGGCTATCTTACTCTCCACGCCGGAACACAGCTACGTAAGCACTAGTGTTTGGCCGCAGAATCAGCGGAGAAGACGGTGGTTGCAATCCAGAAGGACCTTGCATGAGGTCCTACCCACAAAACCACAGAAAGCTAATTTTAAGCTTGAAGAGCTTACTCGAGGTTACTACGCTTGTCATACTTTCGCATCAGAAAGGATAAATCAAACTGCTTTGAGCTGCCCAATGGAACAACAACATAAGCGTAAAGATACGCTTCCTGTCTAAAAACTGTGCCAGAGTCCCACCACTTACCCGCACGTAAATCTCGTATGTGCCCCAGAAGCCCTTCAGGTCCATGGTGGTGTAGAGTTCCCCGTAGAACTGCCAGGCCTGCGTGTCTGGTATCGTCTCGATGTTGAACAGCATTGGAGGCTCTATATCGCGATCGATCGCCCTGATGTCAAGGACCTCGTACGAGACGCGGGAGTTGTCTGTGAAGGGCTCATCACGATCCGTGGCATGGATCTGAGGGCTGAGGCGCGCTCCCTGGGAAAACAGGATACTTAACCACAAAACATCGGAATCTGAATGAACTTGCTGGAATGCCAGTGCTTTTTTCCCGATTAATATCACATTATACTTTCTACATAACCACAATTAGAAGCAGAGAAAAATACACAAATTAAAATGGTTCTATCATAATCGTCATCGTCAGTCAAAAGACGTCCACTGCTGACACAAAGTGTCCCCAAAGTGTGCCATAAAGACCTGTCTTGCACGGCCCTCGTCTACCGGACTCCCGTGACCTTAACCAGGTCATCAGTCCATCTTATGGGAGGCCTTTCCACGCTGGGGTGCTATGTCGGAAACCTCCTCGAGAGCTCTAGCGTCACAGTTCCCTTCTATCAGGGGCTTTGGCCCCATGGGGGGGAAGGGTAACGCTTAGGCCGGTGCACCCTGGGCAACAACGGCTGATTAAACCACTCGTGGATTAGTTAGCTGGTGGCAAATATCCGACCTTTAGGGTGGGGCGAATTATTATGTATAAGTATTTATTTTTTGGCGAGGGCCGGGGCGAAAGCCCCTTTTTATCAAGGGAGGGATCGAGTTTAGGTGGGGAAAGGCGGGCGGTTGCTGACGGGAAGCTGCTCTGCATCTGCGGCCGAGTAGCCACTGGTGCAGGTCGGGGGCCGGTGCCAGATGGTGAAAGGAGGCGTAGCTCTGCACCAGGCCTGAAGGCACCAAACGCCTTTTGGGAGGGAAGGGGAGCCTTGGGGAGACGAGGGACAGAAGCGTTGGGTACTGTCGGGCCGAGCTGAGCTGCCTACTGAGTAGCCCCTCCCGCCGAGCTGGTCACTCGGCCTGGAGCTGGCGAAAAGTAGGTATTGCTTTGCGGTTAGTTACCGGCAGGCCTTTCGTTCTCTGAGGGGGGGGGAGCCTAGGGGGGGACGGGGCGGGCGGTAGCTGCCGGGGAGCTGCTCTGCATCTGCGGCCGAGTAGCCACTGGCGGTGCCAGGAGGTGAAAGGTAGCGCAGCTCTGCACCAAACCTGGAGGCGCCAAACGCCTCGTACGGGGAGGGACGGGGGCGAGTCCAACCTTGTACCTGCTGTTCGCCCCGGGCGGGGAACGGAAGGGCGAGCCTCATGCTGGCGGCGGGCGAAAGCCTGCCGTCGAAGCGGTGCGTTCCGCAAGGGACGCGATCGCGGAGCGGAGTGACCTCGGTCATTTTCGGTCGGCACGTAACCTGGTCCGTAGGGCCGGGACCGTGGGCCGCCTCGTCTTTATCAAGATAAGGGGGCCGCGAGGAGAAAACCTCTATAAAAATCCGGAGGAACGACGTGACCTCGGTCACGGTCGGACGCCACGTAAACCTGGTCCGTAGGGCCGGACCCTGGGCCGCCTCGTCTTTTTCAAGATAGGGGGGCCGCGAGGAGTAAACCTCTATAAAAATCAACAGGGCGGCGTGATCTCGGTCATGTCGGCCGTCACGTAACCCCGGCCCGCAGGCGCTGGGAACGTGGGCCGCTGAGGGGGCTACGAGGAGTTAACCTCTTTAAAAAAACAGACGGTCACCGGCGGGGGAGGGCGGGGAATCCGGAACCCGCATTCAACGGTGCCGTCGCCACCTGCCCCATCCCGGGGCGGCCAGTGGACGTTGCGGTGGTCACCGTGTGCGCCCGCAACGCCCGCAGTTCAAGGCCTGGAGGGAACGTGTGTGTTTTTAGACGGTAGGCCTCTCCCCTTCTTCCATAGGGAAGGCAGCGGCGAGATGGAGAGCCCGTCATACCTCCGTTCGTATGCTGCCCCGAGCGCGGAGATGCATAAGGCGCATTTTCCACACGTTAAAAAAAAAAAGGCCTTTCCACGCTGCGACATCCTGTGAAACAGTTCTATGCTATATATTTCTATGGGTTGTGGGTACCTGAGCGAGTCCTTCGGAAATCGACCATCTTCTTATGTCAGGGGACGGCAGCACCGGCGCGTTGTCGTTTACGTCCAGCAGAATCACATTGACTTCCGTCGCTACTGTGTTGGGAGAGCCCTCTAAACAAGCCAAGTGTATTTACGTAAAGTACATAGCATGAGGATGTTAAGTCGTCTTTCAAATATTTCAGGAGTTAGCTTCATGTTAAACTAAAGGGATATAATAACTTTGCTACACCGCGAAATAGTAAGATGTTTTACCACTGTTTATTAAGTCAGTCTTTTGTGAAATGTATTAAAAAAAACTTCCTGAGCGGATCAACTTTGGAATAATACATAATAACAATATGAAGTGTCCGTATTGGTTTATTTAAAAGAATCACCCCTATTACCATTGTATCTCGAAAAATTGCGTAGCAAGCTCAGCACAAAAATCAATTATTATTATGGTACATTTTATAAAAAAATGAGAATTTTATTACCTCCCTCAGAATAAAGGTTATCAATGAGGTTGATGAAAATCCTATGCGTAGGCTCGTCTCCATCTCTGAAATAAATACAGCTCGTTTTAAACAAGAGTGAGAATGAGAATGACCGATTATTAAATTGATTATTGATTGACTATTATTAAATAGAGGGAAAGTGTCATCAAAATGAAGGGTAAAAAATGAAGAAGAAAATTTCACCCCAAAATCTTACTCTTACTGAACTCCTCTAGTTAAGTACAGACTGAGACTGTTATGTTCAGTGGCGTACCTAACTATAGGGTGGCAGGGGTGGCAAAATGCCAGGGGCCCCTAGCTCTACAGGGTCCCGAACTGGCTTGGTTTAGAGCACAGAAGGGACGCTGATGCACTTCTTTATATTCAGGAAAGAGCCCCATCCGAAGAATTTGCCACGGGCCCCAGACGTTATAGTTACGCCACTGGTTATGTTATGTAGTTTGATATTTTAAAAATTGTTATGATAATGCCGTTGCTAGCATCATATTGAATAGAGACGTTTTTTCTTTTTTTTTTAATGGAACTCAATTTAAAAATAGTGTTTCACCTGTCCAGAACCGCGTCGGTGGTGAACTCGACGTAGATGAGTCCCGTGTCGACGTCGACGGCAAAGAAGCGGCGCAGCTGCGGGTCGATCACGTAGTTTATCTGGTACCGCACCGTGTGGTATATCTCTGGGTTGCCAATACATTGAAATTAAATTAATATAATTTTACGGGTTAACATGGAGAAGAACTGTGCCTCTTCGCAGAAGTTACATTGTCGCTAGATGACTTAGCAACGCACGTTGAACTCCTAAAGCAAGCAGGACAATACAAAATGAACCAAGAAACTTCGTTATTTTTAGAAATTATACAAATACTTATATTGTTTTAAATATGTTTCTAACCGATTTAAGAATGCAAAGCCGTGAGATTTAAAGTTTTAGGTATGGGCTGGTCCTTCTTACCGTCTCGGTCAAGGTCACTGGCCACTAGTTGAACCACTTCGGCTCCTTCACCAGCATCCTCGTAGATGTACACCTCTGTAGGGAACTGGTCGTACTCCGCTTGGGGCACCTTGTTGTTCGTGTCTATGATGTAAATGGATATCTGTCGATGAAATTAGATCAATATAAAATAAAAGTAGTATTTTGCCAAGAGAGTTACTGTGTCACTAAATCCTTCTGTTTCGATGAAACACCGGCTTAACCTCCACTTTATTTATTATTTATTATTTCTTGCCAGCAGGTACCTAGTAACCAATATGGTGGCTATGATCTTAAAGAGTTCTTAGCAGTATTATCCTTTTCGACGCCAATGACACCAGTGGCGGATTTACCATAAGGCTGAGAAGGCTCGAGCCTAGGGCGGCAGATTTTGGAGGCGGCAAATTTGGGATTTTGGGGGCGGCAAATTTGGGGCACGACCTTTTTTTTTTTTTTTTTACCTCATAATAAAAATTTTAAGAAGTCTGCAACAGATTTTGCAAGGGCGGCAAAAATTCAGCCTATACCTTGAAAATTTGTAAATCCGCCACTGAATGACACATCAGCACCGCAGGTTCAACGCCAACGACCTATTATACGTCCATTGCTTCAATATATGCGAACCTTCGTTCAATTGTGTTTAGGTTCAACTTAAGGCATCGCAATAAAGAAGTCTGGCGTATGGGTGACGTCTCTTGTATTTGACGTGGCGGCGAAAAGGTTAACAGTCTAGGGCAAAAACTACTCACGTCTCCAGGGGTCTCCCAATACGTGGGATCATCGGGGCAATCATCAGGATTCTCCTCGTAGCATTTGTCACTCGCAATAACCGTGTAGTACAAATATTCGCGCGGGGGAATATCAGCGTCGATGGCATGCTCGAGGTCTGTCGTAATCTGGCCGGTGTAGAAGTCTATCTTGACTAGGTTGTCTGGGGTATCTCTTATCGGGCTGAAATAACGGATTACTTTTATAGGTAAAGATACTATTTTATTAACGCTTTGAAATTGATTAGATTCTTCGTTGCCCGCCACCGCCATACATATGTATGTTAGATTGGTTATTTGATTTGCAATTTGTCGATCGTGCTAAGTAGGTGCTTTTTTGATAATATTTATAGCGAGATTGGAAATGTAGTAGGCTAAAATATCGGATGATACATTTACAGAATTGTCACATTTTAGCATGAATTAATGCAGAATCTCAGAAGTTAGATGATGTTGATACCAAGAAAAGAATCAAGAATGTGTATCAAGATGCTATATCCATAGGATGAATCGTAAAATAGACACGACGTGCTATCAAACATGCGTGACGATAAAAACTGAAAACTACAAAACACATGAAATAAA
Organism: Pandemis corylana; assembly: GCA_949127965.1. Lineage (NCBI taxonomy): Eukaryota > Metazoa > Arthropoda > Insecta > Lepidoptera > Tortricidae > Pandemis > Pandemis corylana. Next base: position 2,539,336 of record OX421859.1, on the reverse strand, counting down.
GACCGTTTTAAGTCTACAGGACCATTCGTACAAATACAGCGGTACAAATAAGCTATTTACCAAAATAAGTTATTGAGCTTCCAGAGAGGTATAAACAAATACTCACACAATAGTATACCGCACTTGGTTGTAGAGCGGTCCGTCGATGTCCGTGGCGAGCACAGAGCCTATCACCACGTTGCTAGTCGAGTTCTCGCGCACCCTGAACTCCTGCTCCAGCGTCTCGGGTGCCCAGATTGGCCAGTTGTCGTTCATGTCGATGATGATGATTGTGAATGTCACTAGAGGAAACATGACATTAAGAATTAACTTTTACTGGCAGCTTCCTTCAGTACTTCAAAGAAACAAGTTGAAATTCTCGGTTCTTTGCTGAAAATGATTACACATCTATATTTAAGTCAATTTTATTGTTCTCGATTTAGCGTTTACGGTTGAAATTTAGGGGCGGGAAACAGAGTCTGAATTCGTCAGGTGCATTTTATAACATAATGAGAGACTATTTACATTCAGAACATAATGCAGCACATAGGACCCTTTGCACGGTTAAAGGTTAAGAAATTACCTACTTTAATTGTTAAACCTAAGTTAAGAGTAACTGTTCCATGCATTTTAGAAGGTAAGTAACTGTTTCCTATCAGTTGTTTAAAACCACGTCTAGCTGACCAGTAGGATAAGCCTGTTGAGTACAGAGTACCTACTGAAGAGTTAGTCTGCGTAGGGTTCCATTTCGAATAATTTCAGAAGCAATTGAGCTTTGCTTCAACATATTTCCGAACATATTTTAGTACCTAGGTACTGTCTCACTCACTCTCATCAGAATCTTGCCCGATCTCAGTCATCTCGTCGATGACCCGCACAGTGAGGTACAGCACCTCGAACTCCTCAAAGTCGATGGTCACGTTGTCTCTAATCTCCTTAACTATGAGGTGCCCGTGCGCCGCTCCAGTGGTGCCTTCGTCATGGACTGTTATAATTTCCACGCAACTAGAAACAATTTAAATAGAAGGTGTAGTTAAGGTATTATGGAATCGTTATTGTATTTAGCGCGGAAAAGGAAGTAACAAGGAAGTCATCTGAAGATCAGACACTCTCGAAGGATGCTCATAGAAGCATATCCCAAATTGCGAATGCTTTGTGAAAGATCCGGGTCGCTACCAATATCTTACTCGTAAATCCTGCCAACAAGCAGCTTTCGCTGATGTGTTCCGCTTAGAAAGTATACAGCAAACAAAATTGGTACATGGGGGAAACCTATCTTAGTCGTCTAGGCGTGCAATGCATCTGCTATCCTTTGGTGTTACGGGAATCCATGGTTGGTGGCGCTTCTTTACCGGTAGGTATTGCTCATTGCTTGCCTTGTGGTATAAAAACAGTTTTATAGGTGTCCTTTTGGGTGTACTTTATGAGAGATAATTTTCGTCTATAACTATTTGGGGCTTACTCATGGAATTCCACCGCAGGTGTTTCTCGCCCTTGCTTGGTGGCATACGATGTGGACCAGTCGATCTCAAAGCGCAGGTAGGCGGTGGTATCGGGGTCTGTGGCCGTGATCATCGTGGTTATCACCTCGCCTTCTGGCACGTTCTCCTCCACGCTCGGACTTCCGCGAGGCTGGCAAAGAATGGATTTTTCACACCACCTGCTCGACAATGGCTAATTATATATCATGTAAACCTTACTCAAAGTAAGTCATTATAGCCCTTGGCTTTCGCCGGGTAGTAATATTGTACTGAAATTCATTATAACCCGTAGGTTAGTAATATGATTCTCACTTTTCATAGTTCTTATTACTAGACGCTTAAAGTCCAATTTCGTAAAAATCGCACGGCTCCGAAAATCGAGATGGCCACGCCACGGCAAGCGGCGTTCGATTTTCGAACGAATGAAACAAATTTCAAATAAAACAAAAGCTGCCAGTGTTTGCCGACGCTGTAATATTACACGCATAGAACTGCTAAGATTCCAAATAAAAATATGCTGTATCATTACAGAACTGGACTAATTTCTCAAACTTAAATTTTTACTTTTAATTTTGTTTTAGTTACTGTTGTTTTAATTAAATAATTTTTCTAGTTACCTTGGTTTTTATTGTCTCGCAAAAGGTGAGAAAAGTAGAGTATACTCCTCGGAGATAAAACTGTATATGTCTTGGGTGCGATTAAATGCTTCGCTCCACTCAGGACTCGACCTTAATTCCCTCGCTACGCTCAGGAATTAACTCATAACCCCCTCGCTACGCTCGGGAGTTAAATCTAGAGTCCTTTGCTGCGCTCAGGATTCAATATCGCACCCGTGACATAATACAGTGCTTTATCCCCTCGGTGTACAATCTACTATTAAATGTCAAGGTGATTCATTGATCACTACCAATTTTGTCGGAAGACGGAATTGCATACAAATCACTGAGCAGCTTTCAATTTCTTTTACATAATAATTCGTGAATACCAAGATCTGAAAAAGTGAACGGAGAGTCTAATGGAAGTAGCAAGAAATCGCTAGAAGAATTTAGAAGCTACTTAGTCATAGAGTGATGCCATAGCATTAGGCGAGATTCGATAAAACTTTTTCTAGTTGGGGGCGTTCTGTTGTGATCCATGTAATATGACCTCTAGCAGACATACCCGTATGAATTGTGGGTATTTTAGCAATGGATTTTCTCTTGAAACTCACCAGTCGAAGACTTGGGGGCGTGTTGTTGATGTCTTGGAGCTGTATGACCAGCTGGGTGGTCACCGTGTGGTACGGACCGTCCCCGAGGGTGTCCACAGCTCGCACCTGGTTAAAGAGTACTATGTTATTCGAACAACCAAGTTACGGAGTGAACATGGAGCATTCACGTCTTTTTTGAGGACCAACCATGCTTTGAGCTTGAACCATGGATTGAAATGATCCAGACCTGATGGCATAATCTGAAAGTGTGTGATAGAAATTTTGAACATGGCTTTACGGGTCTAATAAACAAATCTTTATAAAAATCTAAAATGCAGGCCCAGTCAGGCATATACTATATTGTCTAATACACTCGGTAGTATATTAAAAGGGTAGCATTCGATGGTGAGTGCAACACAAAATACTACTTAAATCTGTGAGAAAATTCTGTCAGCCTGGAATTAACCTTGCTTTAAACTAACCTGTACAAAAAGTTCGTTCTGCCGGTGGTAGTCGAATGCTTCGTCAATGGAGACACGAATTTCTCCCGTAGTCGAGTTTATGGACAGGTACTCCCCAGCGTTGCCCATCAAGGAATGCCTGAAAACAAACACGATAAAATAAATCACTACATAGTAAAAAACGAAGTCGCTTTCTGCCATCTGTCTGTCTATCCCTATGTGTGCTTCTCTTTAAAATTTCGCAACGGATGATGCGGTTTTTTTAATAGATAGAGAGAGAGAGAATAGAGAGAGATTGAATCACAAGAGGAAAGTTTATACGTATAATTCTTAGCAGACACAGTCGCGGGCAGAAGTTAGTACATACATAAATCACGTCGTTATCCTTTACGGGGAAGGCAAGAAGACCTAAAGGCCACGTTTATCATGATTGTGGGCGTAGGTATAGGTGGAAAGAGGAATCCAAATAGTGGTGGGCTGATGGGTTACTAGCCACATCACCTTTATTCCTAAGATTATCAAGCAAGTGGGTCAACTAATGGTTATTGATCACCACACATGCGTTGCCAGGTGCCAGCCTAAAGGGCTATGATGAAACACCCCATGTGCCAGTAATTTCAAATCGCAAATCGTGAGTGTTATCTTATAATTGTTTGTTATTTTCCACTTACACAACTTCGTCGTCCACATCCCTGTCTTCAGCCAGGATGGTCGCGACGTAGAAGTCAGCGCCCTCCGTCTCGTTAAAGGAGACGGAGTACGAAGTCTCCTCGAAGATCGGCTCCTCGTCGTTCCAGTTGACCAGGTCGATGTATAGTGTGGCCACGCCTTGGTGCGTTGAGTTGTTCAGGTCCGTTGCTATTGCCTGGAATTAAAGATTTAGGTTTGATTGATGCTTAGCCAGTGCCATTGTCATTCTGATGATGACCAATTATCATTTCACTGTTAAATTCAAAATAATGAAAGTTCCAATTTATTCTTAAACGGTTCAGCTACTTACGCCCTGAAAATGACTATATAGAATTGTAAAAGAGAAAAAAAAACAATTACTCTAGGTAATAGCTAAGGTAGGTCAATTCTAATAGATACTTAGCACGTCTGAGAAATCAAATTTTGTTAAACACTTACTATTCAAGAACTTACCCGGATCACAATATGCTGGAACTCTTCGACCTCGTAGTCCAGCATGGCATGGTCTACTGTCCCCATGATGAAGGTCTGCTGCTGGTAGCCGACCTGTGGCGCCACGTAGAACGCTGCCGCCACACCAGGGGGCGACACTGTCTCCAGCTCTACGGTATATTGGGCATTTTCACCCTATGGAGAAAATGAATGTGATTAAAACATGTAAAATATGGCTGACAGTACCGTGTTGCTTGTTGAATCTTTTCATGGAAATAATACTTAGAACCAATAATGAAATTCGTAACAATCGAAAACCCTTGTCTGAAATTTTGAAAAGCCGATGGAAAAAATGAAAACGAAGGGCTTTCCGAAGCAGCTATGGATCGGTACTTATCTAAATCGATAATTAACGTACTTAGGTGATATACAAATGATAGCGTAGTTTTGGATACAAAATTTAACGTATAGAACATTTTTTGCAAAAGCAAACAGCTGAGGTTGCGTTAAGGATTAAGCTATTCGCCTTACTACAATAATGTAAGTAGGTACAAGTAAAATCACCCTACCTTTTGGCTAGATTAGCTTACATTATTTCGGTAAATGACAAAGACTCACAAGATCCCTATCGTGGAAGCCGAAGATCTGGTCCCCGAAGTCGAGGGTCAGCGGTGTCTCCTCGAGCATGCTGATGTGGTACTCCTCCTGCATCGGCTCCGGCCGCTGGTCGTTGATGTCGTTGATGATAACCACGATAGGCGCCTCCGTTGAGAACTGTTCCCTGTCGAAATGATATAGGTTAATACCAGTAATAACCGGCCAGTTACTTAGTAGGCATTCAATTATTGTCAGTAAGACTAGTGGAAGACTCTTCTTCGACGATTAGAGGCATAATAACAATATTGTCATGGATTAGATGTTCAATATTGTCGTGATACTGTTTGTCAATATAGGATCGTGGATTTCGAAACAACCGGATTCGCTGCGATGCCCATCAATGTTTCGTGTAATGGATTTGAAAAAAATCTCACGATGAGAATTCTACTTTATCCCTGATGAGCACAAGGCTATTTCATTTAACTCTGCGCGGACGAAGTCGCGCGCAACAGCTCCACAAATAAGTACAATGAGTTTATAAAGAAAGGGAAGGCAATATCCGGTCCTATCGATTAAAAACGATCTCCATCATAAAACCACTAGATACAGAAAACAAAACAATTGAACTAGTTAAATGGAGCACTGTTTAGTTCTACAGAGTTTCGGAACGAACTGCCAATCATTTCTTTGATCGACACTAAAGCCATTGCCGCCATTGCAATCAGGTATGGGTGGTTACTTCACTTTTCCCGCAGTATGTTCTTCTCTAGCTGATCCTGCCATAAACGAGTAGACCATGCTACTGTTGCTATGTGCTCAGCTCTTTACTCAAGTATGATACTGCCCTGACTTTGAAGAGGCCAGAATGGAAATACAGCCAGACAGACATTATATCAATCCATTGGAACTACCTGTTGTCATATTTGTAAGCGATGATCGTGAACCGGAACACCTCTCGCTGCAAGTAGTCGCGGTCAATTGGTGCCACTCGCAGGATGCCGCCGCCGCGCCCACCGTCTATCGTAGTTATGGAGAAGAATTCCTCTTCTGGAAAATACAATTGTCAAATGGTAAAAGTTGTGATGGTGGACGACGTGGAGTAGCAGTGGAGTCGAGGCCCAGTAATACCTTGAACATGAAATGTATCCTAAATTAAAAAGTGAGGTCAGAGTGATAAGAGGTTTCCAATTCGTCTCTTTGTGAACTGATTCTGATCTTTTAACAAAATTCAACGACGAGAGCACGGAAAAATACCAAAGGTGTCCACTCGGTCGGTTTACAGTGGGAAAAGTTATGTTACTAACCTATAACTTGATTGCGTTGGATTCTATAAATATCATTATTGTCAGACGGTAAAAGATGAGGATAAAGAGAGATGGGGAATGCACCGATCTGTTTCTGTCCCAATGACTCACCTTCGTCCTCAGTAATGATGTCATAGTAAATGGGCTTGTTAATGGCGGTGTCGCCATCTATCGCTAGCACAGTGAACTCCATCGCCGTCTTCTCATCAAACTGCTGGACCGCGAATATCTCCACCCAGCGCGGAGGACGGCTCTCCACGTTCTCTACTTGCACCATCAGGGAAGCTGAGCCGATGTTCGGGAGGGAATCCTGAGAGAGTATGTTGACAGGCATATTAGGTAGGTACTAAAAGGGATTTCATTGCGCACGGAAAACACCAACATACTTAATTTGTTTCGTATCAACGTTTATAACCGTCGTTCGGATCACTTTTTCATTGTGACATATTAGTTAGTTTATAAGCTGGTACCTACCGATCCTCTTAATTCTGAAACAATCTAGTTATTCGTACTATTTTGTTTTTGCGCCACGTATATTTCAAACTGACCCCACTGGCGCAATAAACGAGGGTTAATGCAGAGTTGGTTTGTGTTTAACAGTAACACCACTTACTTACATCGAGGAGGAAGATTTATACTTACCAAAGCATGGACCGTGAATATATGCAGTGGATTGGTCTCAAAGTTGAGCGGTTGCGTGATGCCTACGGTGATCTTCATAGAGAACCAGTCTCCTGGCACGTTGTCGCCCCGGATATAGAAGATCTCGTCGTCTGATCGGTCACTGATGATTTCAAAGGACATGTCGATGGTACTGATCTGACCGTCAGCGTCTGTGAGGTCGTACACGCATTCGGTTAGGCGGGCTTCGCCCAATTCCTGGGTTGGAAATAACGTGTGTATTAATATTTGTAGCCTTAATTTAAGGAGATGGCGGCACGCCGATGACTGCTTGCCTTTCTTTGTAAACTATTCCTTTCTGTGTCAGGTTAGCTGGAAGAGATCCCTTCTTAGGGATAAGTTCGCATTTGTACTATTTCCTGTGTACTTCTGTATTTTTAAAATTTTTATGTGCAATAAAGAGTTTACTTAGAGCCTTTTGAGCCGGACTAGGGCAGCCTTGCAACAGACAGACACAGGTGGAAAGAGAAAGGGGAGGCCTTTGTCCAGCAGTGGGACACAAAATAGGCTACATAAAAAAAAATATGAACTGCCAAGAACAAAATTTAAGCTTACATTGGTTTAAATAGGCGTGATGACTATTTTTTTTCTCGGTCCATCAGGTAGATTGTCGAAAACTATTGGACACGTGTCTGGGTATTTTTAATTAAAGCCGACCGACGAACGAGCTTTCACTCCCGAACTGTGACGCGCTTTGTCTGTGTATTTTTTGTGTGATTGACGATAGAAAAAAATTACGTGTCGAAAAGGTTGAATACTATATGATCATCCAAGCCACAAATAAAATTGTAACGGTCAGATACGAATGTCGCAATTTTGCACCCATGCTAGTGAAGTCAAGGACTTACCTCCGTCTGGCAGGGCTCCAGGATATGCAGCCAGGGAATGTTGTCGTCGATGTTCACGATGGTGAGAGACACCGAGGCCAGAAGCGTCTGGCCTTCCACGCGCACGTTGAACGAGTAGAACACCATGCCTTCCTCATAGTCTTGTCTGCGTAAGGATGGTTTTCATGTGGATTTTTTAGGAGGGGATGTTCATTGGAATAACAAGTAGCAGAATGACGTAAGCTTTATAAAATGGGTAAACTGGAGCCTTATGGCGTTACCACACCAATCTATCGATCATCGATCGATGTTATTGATCAACATCGATCGATTACGATCGATTATTAGTGCGGTAGCTATGGCTGATCGATGGATAAACTAATCGATCAACGTTGTTCGATACCATCGATCGATCGGTGTGGAGCGTTAGTCTAGTAGGAATTATCGATCGAGGTCAACTGTTCCATTTTACCATCGATCGATGATCGATCGATTGGTCTGGTAACCCTTAATAATAGGTGAACTATTATAAAAGTACTATTATTATAAAAGGGGAAAATTTGTGTGTATGGTGTACGTAATACGTATGTATACGTATGTATAGGTATTTGTTGTCAATCACGCCAGAACAGCTGAAATTGTGTGGATTTTGGAGGTGGTAAGGTCCGTCCGCATCGCTATTAGCATCTTAAGTACTCGCTAATCCTGGTGCCAAGCAGCAGTGCTTGCGCTGCTGTGTTTTGGCGTGGAAAGTAAGGCAGCAGGTGAAATGACTAGCACTACTTTATCTTAGCCCTCTATAGGCTGTCAAGGCGAGGCATCGACAATGCTCCGGTGTTCATAGGCTGCGGTGAATCATTTCCATTTCAGATTAATACAAGCCAAGCTCAGGTTAGTAAGCTCTAATGGTTTCGATAACGCCGGCACACGGTGATCCTGATAGTAACTTAAAAAAATAGATTTAATAAGATTCTAACAGCGACATCTGATTTTTCTACTATCAACTCCTGTACAAGATGACTAACGTATAGTGAATAAATAGTTTTGTAAGTATAGGTAATCATTTTGTTTTTTTTGGAACTGTGTCATAGTGCGCCCTGGGTAATTTTTTAATCTAGTTCTTCGAGTCTCATGTGAACCGGCTGGGTAAGTTGGTGAGTAACTGAGGTGTAAAAACCACCTGAGGAGTAATAATAAGTCCTTACCTTTGCGTGACGTAGATATACCATTCGCCGGCACCGTTTTGCCGGACCTCAGCACCCAGAAGAGCGTTCCGTCCAAGAACCATAGTTAATTCCGGTGTTTCCGTGCCTGGTCGAAAAATAATGTAACATTTGTATGTCTTTAAACATGGATAATATAAGTGAAAAAAAAAGCCGTAGTAGCGTAGTGGTTTGACCTGTGGCCTCTCAAGCAGGGGGTAGTGGGTTCGAGCCCGGGCTCGCATCTTTCCGTTTTTCGGAATTATGTGCGATATTACATTAGAAATTTACCATGTGCTTTTCGGGGAAGGAAAACACCGCGAGGAAACCGACACACGTCTGCGAAGCAATTAAATGGTGTGTGTGAAGTTCCCAACGGCACTGGGCCCGCGTGGGTACTATAGCCCAAGCCCTCTCATACTGAGAGGAGGCCTGTGCACAGCAGTGGGACGTATATAACCTGGAGATGATGACGATGAATAAATGTAACCCCTGAATGGCTTCGAAAAAGCTTACGGCCTGCCTTGCTTTTGCTTTGTTTTGCAATCACAAATCATATATTATAGAGACATTTATGGCTTTCCGTAGTAACAAGTAACATCATTAATTCCATATTAATCATACCTTGATAGTTTAATTTAGCAATAGCTATATCCCCCTCGATTTCCTCCTCCATGAATATGAGCTGCGTGCCTACGTTTGGGCCGGCTGGATAGTACTGATCCATGCATAGGTCCAGGCGATCCGGCGCCGGCAGCAGCGGTCTCGTGGCCCACGTGGTACCTTGGAAACAATTTAAAATGTAAATGTTTTAAATTCCTGAACGTGTGTTTACATTTTTTATCTCGTGTCTTTGGGCTCACTTTAGTTTTGTCAGGTTTGGTGCCGCACCGAAAAATAACGGGTGTCTTATTCTGCAGAACAACTTTGCAAGGTCGCGTCCCCCACCTTTTTTCCCTTTTTCTATCAGACAGACAATCAAGAAGTATTAGACACGTATTTTTCATTTTTTCACGTCATAAAAATATTACCTACGGAGTTATTGAGTTGATTTTTACTTAGAAAGTTAGAAGTGACCTCACTAGCACAACCCCCAAACTATGATGCGCTTTATCTATGTCATTTTATGTTTGATTGACGAAAGAAAAAATACGTATCTAATATTTTCTTATAACTATGTACCTAACTGACTTTTTTCCAGTTCATCAACCCTATTCGCAGGTGGTACAGACAGCGCGTAATGGCAAATGTAGGTAGTCACACCCCGGTTTACGGTACCTGGGGCCAGATTTTTGAAAGCATCACTCGAAAGTACCACTCGAAAGTGGTATAAATCAGCTTATATCTCCAAAACTACAGCTCTTATCTAAGTTTTGACTAGTTCACAAGCTTAATGAGAGTTGTGATTGTCTTCTATGCTACTCGTATTTCAAACGCAGCACAATTTTTCACCACTTTCGAGTGGTGGTTCAAACATGTGCTTTCAAAAATCGGGCTTCTGCTGAAGACAGCGTTTACGTATGTAACATAAACTAGCTTTTGCCCGCGGCTTCGCACGCGTGAACCATGAGCATTTCAAAGAAGCTAGCAATCAAGCAAGCGAGGACCCAAACCTGCAAGCAGGCATGCAAGCAGGCATGCAAGCAAGCATGCAAGCAAGCGTGCAAGCAAGCATGCATGCAAGCAAGCGTGCAAGCAAGCATGCATGCAAGTAAGCACGCAAGCATGCATGCATACATGCAAGCATGCATGAAAGCAAGTATGCAATCAAGCATGCAAAGCAAGGACTCAAGCAAGCATGCAAGCAAGCGTGCAAGCAAGCATGCATGCAAGTAAGCACGCAAGCATGCATGCATGCAAGCAAGCATGCAAGCATGCATGAAAGCAAGTATGCAATCAAGCATGCAAAGCAAGGACTCAAGCAAGCATGCAAGCAAGCCCCCACATTGCCCCGCTGCCTTAATTTTTCTGAAACTGTCAATATTGCAGTATTTTTATAAAACAAACCTAACCTAACCTAAAGGGCTGTCCTAAAATATACCTACCCCAAATAGCTTTTACCCCAAGTCGAGGGACTTCGCACGCGCTAAGATGTAAAACGAAAAATTTCATCTTTCTACGACCAGTAAAACGAAAAACTCCGTTTTTCCTGTTCTCGTGGGAATTTCTGGAAATCCTTTCTTAGTGCACCTCTAGGATACTCAAGGTATATGTGTGCCAAATTTCAATTTTCTAGCCATATTATGCCTACCGCAGTATTTCTTTGTAAACAAACATTTTTCCCGTTCCCGTAAAAATTTTAGGAAATCCTTTGTTAATGCTCCCTTACACTCCCTAAGGAAGCTAAATGCTAAATTTCATCTTTCTACGACCAGTAAAACGAAAAACCCCGTTTTTCCTGTTCTCGTGGGAATTTCTGGAAATCCTTTCTTAGTGCTCCCATACACTCATCAAGGAAGGCTCTTACCAAATTTCAGCTTTCTACGACCAGTAAAACAAAAAATCCCGTTTTTTCCCTATCCCGTGAGAATTTCTAAAAATACCTTCTTAGTGCACCTCTAGGATAGTCAAGGTATATGTGTGCCAAATTTCAAGTTTCTAGCCATATTATGCCTACCGCAGTATTTCTTTGTAAACAAATATTTTTCCCGTTCCCGTGGGAATTTGGGAAAGTACTCTCTTAATGCTCCTCTGCACACCCGAAGCAACCTACATGCCGAATTTCAGCTTTCTGCAACCAGTAAAATGAAAAGTCCCGTTTTTCCCGTTCCCGTGGGAATTTCGGGAAATCCTTTTTTATTGTTTACACTCCCCAAGGGAACTTGAAGGCCGAATTTCAGTTTTATACGACCAGTAAAACGAAAAATCGATCCCGTAGAACTGAATATATAAATCCCGTTTTTTTCCTTATCCCGTGGGAATTTCAAAAAATCATTAAAACATTATTTTACTATTATAATCACCTACTTCTATGCCAAATTTGAACAGTCTAGTAATTATAGTTCATAGGATTTCGTTTAACTGAACATTATAAATCCCGTTTTTTTCCTTATCCCGTGGGAATTTCCAAAAATCCTGAAATTAGTTTCTTCGTTTTGTAATCACCTACTTTTGTATCAAATTTGAAGAGTCTAGTTATTATAGTTAATGAGATAGCGTCACTCGGAGTCGAATATATAATTCCCGTTTTTTCCTTATCCCGTGGGAATTTCCAAAAATCCTTCCTTAGTGGATGCCTACATTGTATAAGGTATCTATGTGCAAAATTTCAAGTCTCTAAGTCCAGTGGTTTGGGCTGTGCGTTGATATATAGTTAAGTCAGTCAGTCAGTCAGTCAGTCAGTCAGGACTTTGAATTTTATATGTATAGATAAATCACGTCTTTAATGGGTAGACGGAGCCTAAAGTAATTGTGGGCGTATAGGTGGAAAGGGAAATCAAAAAAGTGATAGGTTGCTAGCCGCATCGCGTATGACATGATTCCTAAGATTTTCGCCCATTCTCTCGCTTACGTAGTATAATAATTATGATGTACTTACCATCGAAATTTAATTCTGGCCAGTCGTCCGGTCGCGGCGGCCTCGGAATTGCTGTCATGTAGGAGCAGTCATGTCCTAGAACAACATACAAACACAAGTTTAGTGATACTCTTTTTGCTGGTGGCCCTTGGCTACTTTGTACGTTTCGTACATATTCAAGTCATTCGGACCATTGGAAAAAGTAAAAATATCTAGTATTTTAACTAAGTGAGTATAGTTGTTAGCCATCGATGGCTTTAACAGATTACCTACCTTATTTTGAATCGGACCTCCGCTGTCTGCTATTTCTTTTGTCACAGGCTATAAGGCATTTTTATTACATAACACGAGCAACCGGAATCAAAAGTATTTATAAATAATAAACGGTGAAGTAATTGCAATAACAATTCGCAATTTTGAAATAATTTGTGAACAAATGAATCCAGCAGTTTAATTCATTTTCTTTTTTTTTCACATTTGCGGCCAGCACTTTTTAATGTACCTTAACATAAGTGCATGCAGCCAGCATCTTATTCAGAAAAAAAATGCAACTCTAAAAAGACTTAAATCTAAACTTCAATATTTTTATAGAAATACCATATTATTTTTAATTAACAATGCAAAAAATTGATACAAAAACTCACCTTCATTCTGCCCCGAAATAAGTGGTACCGCTATCAGCAGCACCGCGGCTATTAAGAGAAGATTAACCGCCATCGTGCATGTTCGTTTTCTGAATGCAAATAATAATTCGTATTTAGCTTTTTAACCGACTTCAAAAAAAGGGGGAGGTTCTTCAGAGGGCCACAAGCCGAGGCGTGGAGCGTTTTATATCCTGGGGCCTATTACCATGACGTTTTAACGCGATTCCACATCCACACTAAAAATGACCGCCAAAACCTGAATTGAGTCGGAATTGAGTCGCATTAAAATAAAAATAAAAAAATAATAGACATTGTCGTAAATGTCATCATTGTATTCTAAGTAACAGAACACGAAGGGCCTTGTTGACGGTCGAAATACATTGCAGGCAAGATTTTCTGACCATAAATCAGGATTGCTGGACTGTTTTTCATTTGTTTTTTACTTTTTAAAAAGTCAAAGAAAAAAGGCGGGAACGTGAAAACCACCTAAGTTGCGAGGAAGTTTAGTGCAAAATTTATTTTCATTTCCTCTCAATGTTGAGCAATTGCTGGATTCGTAACTTTAAAAAACACTCACCTGCAGTTCGTGTTTTTAAACAAGTTACTCATCCAGCAATTGGCTTCCCAGGCCTCGGCATTAATCTACTAATCTTTCAAATGGTGGCACATCCCAAGAAGGTTCGCATTTGCAGTCCTCTGCTGCAGTCTCACTAAGTCTGAGCATGTATTGTTTTTAATATTCGACAAGGAAGGCAATCGTTAATTGCGTCTTGTTAAACAGCGACGATTCATTATAATTACATTGATAACAAATCAATCACAGCGATAGCCGCATCGTCTTAACTTAATGTAAACCATACGACCCGCTAATGTGTCTTGAAACTAATCTAGAATACTTCAGGGCATTTTATTCGACTGCCAATTAGAGCTAGCGATTGTCGAAAGAAGGCAGAGAGTTTGCCTAATATTCCCGGACGAATGACAGCCGAGCGAAAGCAGAGCGTTAGCAGAGGAGCGCCGGTACAGCGCTGAATAGAGGCCCGGGAAATGGTTGGGTTGGGAAAAGCCCTTGCAAACCGACGGGGAAGAACCAAGATCTATCTTAAAAATTTTAATTATTGTAGTTTGAATTCTATTGAGAGAATTTTATCTTACATTAATACGAATTTACAAGATAGGAGGTATTTCTTCCCAGTCGAAATGTTTTTCACGTTTTTTTATAGGTTTCATAGATTGGTCGATCGATGTTCAAAGCGTACGTGTAGGTACCTATAGCATAGTAGACTATTTTTGACACTTGTACTGTTTTTTGGCGTACATTTTGGTATTGTTTTGCCGTGTTAACCTTGTGTCAACTGATTCTATTTGCTAGTATGGGAGTCCCGTCTCTTAAAACGTAGGCTAGACGTGGCTAATATTGTCATACAAATTCTTCTTCTTCTTCTCATTTGTGGCGTATCAAGTATAGTTATAGCGACAACTTCGCCAATGTCAAAGTAATCAAAATGTAATTCAAAAATCTTGTCGGCAACGTTGTACGGTCAAAAGACCCCTCCCCCCTTGTCGGGCTCTTAGCCAACGGTCAATGATATCCCTCAGAAACTGGCAGGAAATCATTAGCCGATGCCCAGGGTGCACCGGACCAAGCACTGCTCTTCCCCCCGGACGGATCCAAAAACGAACCGCGCTCTAGACCACACGAGGAGGTAACCCGACTCGGACCCCCTTATACAAATTCGTAATAATTTCTTTGGTAGGTAAGTCATTTTGACATTTATAGATACTCAGGGAAAAGGGTCCACAATGGTACGTGATTCAGTTTCTTTCACTGTACGACATCGGAATGTTGCGTGACGTAACAATGTGTGACCTGTAATTCATGTCCCCCATCTAACTTATATACAGGACACGCATTATCAGGTTTTGCTTTGCTGGGCCGCGCATTTTAAGTCTACATCCCGGGATATATCTAACATCATAACCGGCAAGCCAGCCTGATAAGCATCCATGAGGGATCCATGCATGATTGGTCCCTCGATATTGTGATAAGTGTAGAATGGTGTTATTTCTCATGTTCACGGAAACATGTTAAACATTGTTAACTGTTCAAGGTTGTTATTAAATTCCCTGTGCTATTTCCTATTATAATCACCTGTCCTTTTATCCGTTGACGTATCCAATCCAAAATCTCAATAGATCGTCCAATTTCCACAAAACAAAACACAGTCTCCAAATCTGAAGCAATCCCAAAACTTTACTCTTTTAAAACGAATTAATAACAAATTTGCGCAATTGCCAGCTAGGAAACGGCTCGATATTTTCACACTGACCGATTGGCATCTTAATAAAACATTATTTTGCGCTGTGACACTCATTTCGATAAGATTAGATACGAGATATTATAATTATTCACTTGGTATAGATTAAGGACATGATGATATCACTTTGTTCGGCGAAATGTATTTTGATGGAATGTCGACAGGGAGTTGATAAGTTTTGAAAAATCCCTGATTGTCGAGGGGCACTATTTGTAACCCCCAACGCAAATTGAGAGGTGATAAGTTTGAATTCTGATGCGAGAGTCTTAGGGCTGGTTCTTCTTCTTTTCAGTTAAATGTTTAGCAGTGTGTGTTGTAGTCAGTTTTTTTTGTTTTAGTCATTTATTTTGTTATGATAATAATGAAATACCAACCGTTCAAAATGGTCAAGCACCGTTTCTTGTTTTTTTATTCATGATGTTTCATTATTTTTGTATTGGTTGTTTATAACATCTATAATAATATTGTAAATCGGAAAGATTTGAATTGAATAGGCTCCGAAACTAATGGATCAATTAGATAATTCTTTCACCATTAGAATCGTACATTACCTATCCCTGATGGCAAAAATAATAAATAAATACATAAATCACATCTTTATCCCTATAAGTGTAAAGGGGAATGAAAATAGTGTCTTGGGTTGCTAGCCGCATCGCCTATAGCATGATTCCTAAGATTTTCGCCCATTCCCTCGGTGGGACTTGCCATCAGCGCGGGAAGAGAAGCAACTGGTACATTTTATATTTTTTCTTTGCTCCCAGACCAGGTGCTTTGAAGGGAATTATTATTATCTGAAATTGAATTGAATTAAATTATAAGCAATCATTATCTATTGATAAAATGCGCATTGCGACCTGTTTAATTATCTGCTGGTTATTTTTATGCTTTCCATCCTTTCAAAATTATGTTGCAATTGTGCAGAAATAAATATATAGACGAACGATCGAATGAAATGTCTTTTATCTAATTCCCCGCCAATACATTAGGCGATAAGCTAATAAACACATAAAATAGGAATTTTATAAACACACTTACCGTTTTATCAGATTATCAATTTCAATCGGAAGTATTTATTTTAATCTAGTGATAATGGCTGGTTGAAGAATCCATGGCGATCCATACTTCACTTTATATTCAATGGCTTTGCTAGGAAAATCGGGCCTTCTTTAAAAACTCTTTATTAACTTGCAACATATGTATGTAAGTAGGTATGTTTGTCCGGGTGGAATCTTGCAACTCAATTTTGAAGCAGATATTTTCAACCGATTGAGCTGGAATTTTGCATACTTGTGGAAATCGGATGACATTACAATAATCCGGTAGTATAATTCTGGTGGCCTTATCAGGACCTTCTCCACAGGAGGGAACTCTTCAACGGTTGGTCCGACTGACTTGAAATTTGGTACCTGTTTAGTTAATTATTTAAGGGTCAATACAAAAACCACGCATAGCTTCTTGATAGCTTTATTCTTTCTCCCCATCCAAAAGGCGGGGAGCTGTCACCGTGACAGAACGCGTCACAGATACTACAACATCTCTCCGTTTTACATACAAAAAAGAAACTTAAATCTACATAAATTGTCAATTTTTTGTTTTAGTCACATACATAGTCATTAAGATAAATGGGTCTCTTTACAAGCCTTCTGGATTCCCTACCTTCTGTATTACTATCATCCTGCTGGTTATTATTGTCAGTCTGACTGTTATTAAATTTAGTTAATTGCTCTGGCGAATCCAGAAAACTTGTACTAGGAGTTGTACATACTTCTTCCTGAAAAGGGTAATCAACATCCCCTAAGTTCGCATGAGGGGCTAAAACCAAATGCCCGCGATTTCGTCTAAACAAGCCTTTGCCAGTTCTTACAATAAATGAACGAGGTTCTGTACAATGTTTTTCTATTACACCATATGTTTTTAAATCAATAATCCACACTTTGTCATTAATCTTCAATTCTGGCAAGCTTGAAACTCTATGTCTCTTATTATAGTAACATGCATCTTGTATTTTCATTTTATTTCTTACATCTTTATATTTTTCTCTAATATCAATGGTCTTATTTAGTTTGCTAGACACTATAGGCAAATTATCACGAAGTTTCCTACTAAACATCAACTCAGCTGGGCTGTAGCCGCCTTGAACAGGTGTATTTCTATATATCAATAAAGCAAGATTTATATCATCATTTTTACTTAACAGAGCTTTGGCTATCTTGACCGCAGATTCAGCTTGGCCATTACTTTGGGCATAATAAGGACTACTAGTAATTGACTTAAACCCATACTCTTTTGCAAATATATTGAATTTAGACTTAAATTGAGTGCCACAATCAGTGCGTACTACTTCTGGGATACCATACCTAGCAAATGTTTCCTTACATTTAGTGATAACACTATCCTCTGTCAAATCTTTTAGTTTGAATATTTCTAAAAATCTGGAATAGTAATCAACTATTACTACATACCAATCATTGTCAAATTTAAAAAGATCTATTCCAATTTTTTGCCATGCCCTATCTGGAATTTTATCTACAATCATGTCTTCTTTATGATTTACCCGCATTTCTATGCATTTTGGACAATTTCTTACAGTTTCCTCAATTTGCTTAGATAATCCCATCCACCACACTGATTGCTTAGCTCGTTCTCTACATTTTGTAATGCCTAAATGGCCCTCATGAATCTTTTGTAATATTTCCCTTTGTAAGGTACTTGGAACTACTATTCTGGAATTGTACAAAAGCAAATTTTCTTCTACAGTAAAATTATGTCTATATTGAAAAAATATTCTCAAGCAGTCTTCTATTTTATTCTTATGAGGCCATCCATTTACAGTGTATTCTATTAATTTTGAATTTATTGCACTTTTCTCTTGTTCTGACTTTATTTTACATAACATCTCATTATTGACAGACTCATTTGTATTTAGATTGAATATTAAATTTAAGTACATTTTTCTCTCACAATTTTCATTTGGTTTCAAAGGATTCCTAGAAAGAGCATCAGCTACTTTCAAATCTTTTCCTGGAGTGTAATTTACTTCAAAATCAAAACGCATTAGCTTTAGCCTGAATCTAAGTAACCTAGGTGTCAAGTCATCTAATGGTTTAGTTTTTAAAATTTGCAAAAGGGGCTTGTGATCAGTCTCTAAGTGTACCTTTATTCCTATAACATAGTCTCTAAATTTTTCTATGGCCCAAACTAAAGCCAAACACTCCTTCTCAATCTGTGCATAATGTTTTTCTGAGTCAGTGAGGGTGCGGCTTGCATACACAACTATACTCCTTTGACCATTCTTATCTTCCTGCATTAATGCGGCCCCTAGGCCATATGAGCTGCTATCAGCTGACACAATAATTTTATGGTTGGGATCAAAATGTGCTAAAGTGGGAGCTTTTAGAAGCTTATTTTTTATTTCTCTAAAAGCCAGTTCTTGTGACATTCCCCAGATGAATAAATTGCTTTCTCTTAACAAAGAATGAAGGGGTTCCAAATGATGTGATTTGTTAGGTATAAACCTACCAACAAAATTCACCATGCCTAAAAATTGTAAGAGTTCTTTTTTATTAGTAGGTGTTTTAAACTCACTTATTGCCGTAATTCTCTCAGGATCAATTTCTATTCCATTCTCATTTATTATGTGACCTAAATAGGTTATTTCCCTAACTCCAAATTTACATTTACCTCTATTAATAGTAATGCCTTCCTTTTCTAACCTCCTAAGAACTTCCCTTAATACTTGATCATGTTTCTCTTGATTTTCCTCATATATTAATATATCATCCATGTGTATAGCAACTTTTAAGTCTCTAAATAAGTTATTAAATTTCATAGTGAAATATTCTGGTGCACAGTTAAGTCCGAAAGGTAACCTATTGTAAATATATCTCCCAAATGGAGTTATTATTGTTGTAAGCTTTTTAGACTCTTCGTCCAATTTGATTTGGTGGAAACCTGAAGTTGCATCAATTTTCGAGAAATATTTGGCTCCCTTAAGCTGTGCTAAAGTGTTTTCAACTTTAGGTATAGGATAAATAGGTCTTTTAATATTTTGATTCACCTTTGTATAATCCCCACATATTCTTACTTTATCATTTTTTAATACCACTACAATAGGGGAAACAAAGTCCGTCGGTTCTTCAATAGGGCTAATAATACCTAAACGCTCTAACTTATCTAACTCTTCTTTGACTTTAGGCAGGAGAGGAATAGACACATTTCTCGGTGTTGCATGTACATAGGTTTGAGGGTTATCAATTAACTTTATACTAAATTTGTCCTTGAAGACACCTAACTCATCAAATATGTGAGGGAATTCTCTCTCAACACACACTTTGGAACCACTTTCTATAAAGTCACTATTATTTTTTACATTATGTGTCATAGAACAAATTGATATTATGTTCATGCTTTCAATAGCTGGCCGTCCCAGTATAGCACTTTTTAACCCTTTTATAATATAAACTTTGCCATAATACACTTTATCTTTATAAACTAACTTTAATATAGCTGTACCTTTAACATCTAGTGGTTTACCATCTGGACCCTTTACCCTGTCTGCACATCTTGATACTTGGAGTTGGCTGATACAGTCTGGAATCGCAGTTATGTCGGCCCCTGTGTCTATCAAAAATTTCAACTTATCAATGTATGCGTCTCTACTGAAAATATCCATTTTAATCACATACTTTTGTAGCATCTCACATGAACCCACCTTAAAGACCGCCGCAGTCTCTTGCAGGTCATCTTCCATTCTTTTCATGTACTTTGCACGACACAGACTTGCAAAATGTCCTATACGTCCACAGTTGAAACATTTTACCTTCACTGCTGGACACTGATCTTTTGGATGACGACTGCCGCCACAAAACCAGCAGCTTTGTTTTCCTTGCTTATTCTCCTTTATCCTAATTTTGTTAATAGTTTCCTCGGCACTGCTATTTCTAAGTGCTTCATTCTCTTTCTGTTGTGTTTCTGCTTGTTTGGCTATCAATATAGCATCTTTGAGCTGTAGGTCTTCTTTCAACTGTAGTCTCTCACTGGTCCTCTTATCTTTCAGCCCAATCACTATTCTGTCCCGAATAAGTTCTTCTTTCAGCGACCCATAGTCGCAAGATTCGCTAAGCTTGTATAAATCAGTTAGAAAGTCTTCGAAAGGTTCTTCCACTTGCTGGCTCCTTGAATTAAATTTAAATCTCTCGAAGATGACGTTTCTTTTTGGTAGAAAGAAGTTATCAAAAGCCACCAGTGTTCTTTCATAGTCCAGATTTTTTTCGAACTGCAGAACAATGTCCTCGGCACGATCTCCCATGTGATAAATTAAGCAGTTTAATTTACTCTCATCGTTTTTCATATCCGTGCCACTAAGACACATGTATCTCACGAACCTCTTCCTCCAAACAGTCCATTGTGCCGGGTTAAACGAAAATTTTTCTGGCGCCGCCACGCTGCCACCGGTCGCACCGATTTTTTCTTCACTCATCTTTTCTTTATTGCAAAACCCCTTATAGCATTTCACGATCGTTACTTCTTTATTGTTTGTTTTACCGCTGCCACCATGTTTAGTTAATTATTTAAGGGTCAATACAAAAACCACGCATAGCTTCTTGATAGCTTTATTCTTTCTCCCCATCCAAAAGGCGGGGAGCTGTCACCGTGACAGAACGCGTCACAGATACTACAACAGTACCCATATATGTAGAACGGATACAATGAAGTACAATCAACAAAAAATACAGTCAGCAAAAATTTTTAGGTTAGGTTATTTTATAAGTACAACTAGCTTCTGCCCGCGACTTCGTCTGCGTAGGATAATATATATATAGACCTTCCACTTGAACTTTCCTATCTATTAAAAAAAACCGCATCAGAATCCGTTTCCTAGTTTCATAGATCTAAGCATACAGGGACAGACATGCAGACAGCGGAAAGCGACACAAACTCAAGTGATACGTCACTTTATTGCGATAGGGTTCTACGGTACGTGATTTCCCTTACTGTACTATACATGCGCATGATCATACTTACATAACCGAAAACAAAGACCTACGTACACTGTTGCGATTTGTTGGATAATTTTCACGAAATCGTTTTTTATCCCACCCAAGGGTTTGTCGGAAGTAGTTTGGGCGCCTGCAATGAAATGATGGCAAACAGTATTAGATTGGATTTGATTTCTGTGACAATACACACGGACGCTAGGCGTATTTCGACGGGAGAACTAAGATCCCCTTTCCACCTATATAGACTACAAGCCCATGGAAAAAAAACATGTGAAATGAACCAGCGTGAATGAAGCTTAGAAGGCTGTTGCTATATCATACAATAACTCTGAGCGCTATGCCGTCATTTCTGAGCGGTACAGATTTTTTGTCATACATTGAAAAAAAATTGCACTAACTTCCGGCACCACCAGTTATTTTATGATATAGTAACAGCCTTCTAAGCTTCATTCACGCTGGTTAATTTCACATGTTTTTTTGTCCATGGGCTTGTAGTCTAATACGCCCACAATCATGCTAAACGTGGCCTTTAGGTCTTGTTACCTTAGATGAAGCGAAAAAGCTATTTCAGGAAGGTAGCAATTGAACAATGTAGTCTCTGCCTACCCTTATGGGAAAGAGGCGTGACGGTATGTATGTATCATTATTTTTCTAGATCATTAACTTCAATTAAAACTTGTGATAGATGAATATTAAAATGCTGTTATCAGTCGCTGTTTGTTTTATCGGCGGTTCTTTCACTCCCGAGTGGAGCCGAACGGTTACGATCTGGCTGGGCCGCTGGCACGCGAGTTATCTGGTCATTAATAATGAACAAACCCACTAGGTACGCTACTGTTTACTATATGCGTACAATCATGCTAAACCTTAACGTAAGGCATAAAATCATGATTCCATCTTACGGAGTCGACTTTGTTTAACTTCGAGAAGAAGCAGGACGTTACCATGACGTCTTAATGCGATTCAATTCCGATTCAGTTCTGGTTCGCTCGCTGTCAGATCCATACTAAAAATGACAGCTAAAACCGAACTGAGTCGGAATTGAATCGCATTAAGACGTCATGGTAAGTAAATTATAAAATAAAAAAAAACATTTAAGTTGAATTTATAGTAGGTATAGTCACATATTTTCATAACATTTGCCATTTGCAAAATTATAGTTTATATATTACTTAATTATAGTTTTTTAGGGAGAACGCGGAACCGATGCGCGTGGATCACATGTTAATATTGACAGTGCCACGTGATCCATGCCATTCTGTATGAATGCAAAGTGGACTCCAAACAATGTGGACGATATTAGTATCTAAGCGTATATTAAGTTGTTTACTTGCCATAATTACAGAGACTACAAAACGTCCGGTCGACTCGCAAGCACCGGCCACGTACCCGGCTCGCGTGCGCAGACGCAGCTCAGTGAGAACCGGGATTTACTTCTAGAAACATCACTCTGGACACAAGTGAGTTTATTTGTTTATTTACAAACCATTATTTATTTTTAAATTTCACTCTGTTTAATCGAAAAATCATCTCATATTTTAATTTCAAGTCAATATATATATTTTTTTTTTCGTAGCAAAGTGTTTTAGCTAAGTACGACAATATGAAGTAAGTCAGTTTAATCCACCGAGATTAAACTGTTTGGTGTTTTAATTTTTTTTTTTTTTGGAAAAAAGAACATGTTTTTATTATGATGAAGGGTAGGGTAGGGTAGGTGAAGCCGGACACGGGATCAAAAGCTGTCGCGTTATCTTTGACGACGAGTTTTAATTATTTTGTGTTCTAGTTATTGTCAATCTTAGACTTGTACTTTATTGTTCGTAAACTAAACTAAAGCTATAATTATTTCCCAAACAGGGGCCCGATTTTTGAAAGCGCATGTGAAAATACCACTCGAAAGTGGCGAATAATTGTGACTTTGTACTACAAGTAGCATAGAAGACAGTCACAGCTCACATTAATCTTGTGAACCAGTCACAACTTTGATTAGAGCTGTAGTTTTGAAGATAAACCGATTTATACCACTTACGAGTGGTACTTTCGAGTGATGTGCTTTCAAAAATTGGGCCCCTTGTGCCTCTCGGCGGTGGACTTTGTCTACTCAAAAAACACAAATATTTTATTGCAATTAAGTAGTAGGTCAAATACATAGCAATATATCGAAAAACCTGTTAAACACGTAGTAGTGCACAGAACTGTTAGGGACAAGGGTGCGGCTCCACTGAGGCGGAGACGAGCGGAGCGGAGAGGAGACGTGTGGGGATCGACCAATCATATTACATTCATATTACATGAAATCCACATCTCGTCTCCGATCTGTAATATGATTGGTCGATCCCCACACGTCTCCTCTCCGCTCCGCTCGTCTCCGCCTTAGTGGAGCCGCAGCCTAAGTCACTTTTCTAATTTGGAACGTCAATTTGTCTATTCGCACACATTACTCACACATACAACATCATTTAATCAAGTTTTCACCTATAGGACATCGTTAAAGACGAGTTGCACGCAAAGTTGCTTCTTCTCTCCTTCCCTAATCCTAATCCCGTTATTAGAGGTCGGATCTTCTCAATTTTGTGCGCCAAGTCATCTTGGATTTTCTGTTCAGGCTGGATTTTCTTGAAGTTGGTAAGGCTAATTGTAAAGGCTGATAAAGTTTCCCACGAGGGATAAAGAAACCCAACTCTCGATCCAACCAATTCCAAACCGCTTTGCAACTTTAACTATGTACTTACTACAAACAAATCTTAAAACAGCGTTAAGTTTAGGTCCGAGTTAATTAAGGTACCTACCCTTTATTAAAAAAATAAGACAAAAAACGTACAAAATTATTTACGACGCAATGTACAGTAAACAATGCAGTCAAGACAATAAGTTTACATTGCTGCTCGACAGCATCTTTAAAAATTAATTTCGTCGAGCTAGTTAGTGAAAATTAAAAAAATATGATAGAATATCGTTTGTACCGCTAATGCCTATGTCTAGTTAAAGGTTTCGCCCGTATTCCAAATTCACACACACTGGCTTAAAGGTACAGGTACCAAGCCATATCTACAAAAAAAAAAACACATACTTCATAATTAAGCCACACTATACATTATGTTTAACTTTTGACAGAAAATTCGGACTACCCGAACTTTGTTTTAAACTTTGTTTGTGAAACATTTTTAGTGCACTTTTTTTATCCGCTTGCCTGTATTTGTAATTTGTCCTCTGAGTATTTGGTTAGCTGGAAGAGATCCTTTTTCAGGGATATGTTCGGGACTTCACTTTTTTTTATTTCGTTTTATCATTGAATGTGCAATAAAGAGTTTTACATTACGATTTGGATGATTGATGCAGTCTAATAATTACATGGAATTTTGTTCCTAACGCTTTTCAAAAAACTAGATGTTATGAAGTTATGAACTGGCACATTTTACACTTCTAATTTAAAATTTCGGAGTAGCGGATATCATGAACCAATTTTTTTTTTTGGATAGGGAATTTTAGTTCCAAATTTCAAAATACAAAATTTAAAAACTTTATTTGTTTCTTTTCATTAGTACGATTAGAGAGTGAAATGGGTAATTTCACTCGAGTTGAACACTACTTTTTTTTTCGATTATGAGGAAAGTAAAAGAAGGTATTATGACAAATTCCACTAACGTCGCACGGCCGCACTTAATATTTTTTACGTTTGTCTTCTGTTTCCCGCTCTTTTTTCTATTGCGCGATTTACGCGCATTGCACATTTCTTCGCGCACCAATGGCTGCCGGCTAGTTTTTTTTAAACTTGCAGACAGCGATCGCTATTAAATAATTGTCGACTTATATTTCGAGCTAAAAAAATGCCTGCAAAAGCTTATATAGCGTGAATGTTGTTTTAAAAAAGATTATTTAGCCTTTTACAATTTAAGAAGGAACTATTAGTATAGCTGACTTATATAAAACATAGATTACATGGCTCTATACGTATTTCCATTGCTTATAACTCACTAGCCGTTGCCCGCAACTTCGTTTGCATAGAATTCGTTTATCGCTATCCCGCGGGAATCACGCAATTTTCCGGGATAAAAAGTAGCCTATGTGTTATTCCAGACTATAATCCATCTATGTTCCAAATTTCATCCAGATCGGCCCCGTACTTTTTGAGCCTATTCATTACAAACATACAAACATACAAAAATAGGTACAAATCTTTCCTCTTTATAATATTTATATTTATACCTCATTTGGATTAGCTACGTTTTTTTTTTTCAAATTGCTTTCAACCAGATTTTCAATGACCTACTTTCAGAGTATGAGAAATGATCTTCATGTTGCACTTTGTTGTACCTGTGTTGCTATTTATCGTGCATTAACAAACCATTGTTAGTAATACAGTCAACGGCCGACTGATCTCAGTAACTTTACCTACCTATATGTTTAGTAATGTTTGTATACCGTCGCTCGCATTCATTTCCATAAGCTGCGGAATGCACTTTGCGAGAGGAAATAATATCTCCCTGTGTAATTCTCTAAACTCTTCAGTTATCACTACATAGTATAAAACAAAGTCGCTTTCTCTGTCCCTATGTCCCTATGTCCCTTCGTATGCTTATATCAGCAAAACTCCACAACGGATTTTGATGCGGTTTTTTTAAATAGATAGAGTGATTTAAGAGGAAGGTTTTTATGTATAATACATGCATAATATACCGTGCGAAGCCGGGGCGGGTCGCTAGTGCTTGATAAACCAATTTGACACGTTTACTAACATGCAGGCTTTAAGGAGCGACCACACTGCGTATACGCAGTGACGTGTCGCATGCGTCACGTTCTCTCGCCGTTTCTTCATACATTTTGTTGCGTAAACGCACCGCCGACGTCTTTTCCGCACTGGTATAGCGCACCTTTATACGGAGTCAGTCTTAATACTGGTGACATTAGCCAACGACAAGACACCTGAGTCGGTGTAATGCCTTCGAGAAAAAGGGTCAGTTATGATGGTCAGTGTAGCACAGCTTGGTTGAATCACGTCACAGTTGCCTAAGGCGGTACATTATTATAAACTCTGTAATTCGTAATACGTGGGTCGTATCTTACCTTTACATGCGGGTCTAGGAGCAAAGAGAAAACATAGAATGTACCCGCTGCTTCTCTTCTCGCGCAGATGGTAAAAGCCCATTGAGGGAACGGGCGAAAATCTTAGGAATCATGTTATCAGCGTTGCGGCTAGCAACCCATCACTATTTTGATTCCCCTTTCCACCTATGAACCCACAATCTAAACGTGGTCTTTAGGTCTTGTTACCTTAGGCTCTGTCTACCCCGTAAGGGATCCAGACTTGGTTTATGTATGTATGTATCTTACCTTTACGCTTAAATATACCCTTTACTTGGCCTGCGGCCGAGTCGGACTCTAGCACCGAGAGTTCCGTACATATTCGGCAAGTGAATATAAAATCCAGTGTTAGCAGAGCCCTGCCTCCTAAGCAAAATGAAGGCAGTGTGAGGGCATTTTATATTGGTTAATTATATAAAAGCCGTGGTAGCCTAGTGGTTTGACCTGTGGCCTCTCAAGCAGAGCGTCGTGGGTTCAAATCCCGGGCGCGCACCTCTGAATTTTTCGGAATTTATGTGTAAAAATTACATTTTGAAATTTGCCATGAGCTTTTCGGTGAAGGAAAACATCGTGAGGAAACCTTGCACACATCTGCGAAGAAATTCAATGGTGTGTGTTAAGTTCCCAATCCGCACTGGGCACGCGTGGGAACTATAGCCCAAACCCTCCAATACACGGAGGAGGCCTATGCCATGAGGCACGCCGAATTACGCGACAATTTAATAATAAAAACAACAACAACAAAAAACCGCGAGCGCTCCAGGAAGAAGGACTACGGAATAGTCCGAAACATGTTGAGCATCACTCGACTTTTTATACGTGAGTTATCCGTTTATGTGTAATAATGATTAAGTCTCACGGTAGTTTCATGTTGAAAGAAAACAACAAAAAAAATGAAATTGTAGCGAATTCGGAATAAAAAGGCTATATTATTATTATTATAATTACATAGACATAAAAATATGCTGTTTTTAGTACCTTCTGTGAAAACTTCAACTGTCTATCTATAGCTATCACGGACGGACAGATTCTTAGTAGGTAATAGAGTCCCGTTTTTACCCTAGTAGGGAATGGGCGAGTCATAGGTTAGGAATCATGTTATAGGCAATGCGGCTAGCAACCCATCACTATTTTGATTCCCCTTTCCACCTATACGCCATACGCCTACAATCATGCTAAACGTGGCCTTTAGGTCTTGTTACCTCAGACTCTGTCTACCCCGTAACGTGATTTGTGTGTGTGTGTGTGTGTGTGTTTTACCCTAAATATTGCATACAAATAACAAGATGAGAATGCACAACAATGTTTAGTTTAAAAAGTAGGTACGCGGCGTGTTGTGTTCTATTGATTAAAAGTTAAACGATAAACTGTTCGTAATACGATAAACAAATCTTGTATTACGTAATCTGAGATCTTGACCAACATTATTGGTTGATAAAACACCCAATTTCCTTTGCTGTTGAAGGGTAAACTAAAACTAGTAAATTCCTTCTAATCATCACTACATACATAGTATAAAACAAAGTAGCTTATATCTTCAAAACTACACAACGGATTTTGATGCGGGTTTTTTTAATAGATAGAGTGATTCAAGAGGAAGGTTTATATGTATAATACACGCATAATATACCGTGCGAAGCCGGGGCGGGTCGCTAGTATTATATGTAAGTACTAGCTGTTGGCCGCATACATACTTCGTCTGAATAGAATTCGTTTATCGCTATCCCGCAGGAATTACGCAATTTTCCGGAATAAAATGTAGCATATGTGTTATTCCAAACTATAATCTATCTATGTTCCAAATTTCATCCAGATCTGTCCAGCCGTTCTGGCGTGAAATAGTAACAAACATCCATCCATCCATCCATACTTACAAACTTTCGCGTTTCTAATATTAGTAGGATTATTCGAATGTTTGTATGTCGGCGACGAGTGCCGCCTTGCTGTTTGACAGCCCCCCCCTTCATATCATCCGGCGACTCCATTGGGTGGACCCACAACTTTTTGGTCTCCCTGATGACATTAAGAGATCGTAACTCATCATCGGAGCATAGGATCCACGTGATTTCCTATTTGCGTCCACAGTTCGTCGGAGTGTCGTGAATGACCACGATAACGGCGGGTCTAAAGTTGCTGATAACGGTGGTTCCGGGAGGACGGCAATTACGGATCGATTGTCGGGACCTTGATTAGCGCATCATTTAGTTTAGAAATATTTAGAATGATTAATGAAAGGGAATCACCTGAACCGTGGCCCACTATTGAGCCTCACAGTGATTTAGGTAGGTATCTATACTTAGTTGCATCTTGGCTCTAAGGATATTCTAAAAATGATCCTAAAAATATCGTCCCGCGTCAAAATATATGTCTTACCTACCCGCAACTACAAATGTGCGGGGGCGGCGGCGGACGCCCGGGAACGCCTCAAGGTCACAAAATACAGCTGCCTCGGCGCCCAATATCATATTTTTGCTTTTGGTGTCGAGACTCTAGGTCCTTGGGGTAAGGGAGCGCAGGAGCTTCACAGAGAATTCAGTAAAAGATCGAGAGAGGCAACAGGCGACCCTCGCGCTGGCAGCCATCTCGCGCAAAGAATCGCAATCGCAGTTCAGCGCGGGAATGCTGCCTGCGTGATGGGCACCCTGCTAAGAGGCCCACCTCTCTTTTACAATTAATTTTTAATTTTATTTAGTTATTTTAATTTAATAGTAGTTTTAGTTTTGTATTTACATTTTAAGTAGTTATCTGTTTTTTCATACTTACATGAAATAAAATTAGGTAAGCATAGTCAAGGGCATAATTTAAGTTACCTAGACGTCAAAAACATCTAAGTATACACTTTTATGTTCAAACAATAGGGTCGGTGTCGGCGACACATATATTTGACATGCTAGCTGTATCGATATTTATGCTCTAGTCTAGTCAGTAGGTACATGTCTAAAATTTTACCTGTATAAAGTCTGGCCCTTTGATCAGGTTGAACATTTCATAAACCTAAGTGAATTGCCTTATAAAATGGGAGGAGACGAGGAGTCCAATCAGTCTAATCGACACGCATTGTCTCTGCGTCGCTATTAAATATTCGAGCATTTGCCAAAATCCTCTCCACTGCAAGTTACCTATAACATTTTAGAGAGAACGTTTTCTGCGTCCGGGAAAAAGTAAAATGGTCCAAGCCCGCCGCAAGACAACATTCGTCAATCTTGCACGTGTAACGTGAATGACTGTTCCACCAGGTTCAGTGGGTGACATCACCGCCTCTTCAGGCGATGACCTAAATACAACAATTACAATAAATAGATTCCAATATTTTAAAACCAAGAGATAACCTTTGCAATATCTCGTTAAACCGAAGACGCCTCTCATCAGTTGTTGTTAAGTATTGATGTGAACAAGTCTAAATAGTAAGGTGTTGACAAGTTTGTTTTGCGGTTAATTCTAGTGCCAGTTTACTTTTAACTGAAAACCACGTACCGCGTTTCAACTACTTTCTCTCACGTTTTAAGTTGATTTGAAGTTAGCATTTGTTTTTATTAAAATTGGCAAGTTGCTGTCGAAATTCCCGAAATATTTTCGTTGAATGTTGGAGTATAGTGCCAGGATTACCATCACAACCAGTATGCCAGGGAATGGTGATGTGCAGAAGAAGGTCTTCAATGGGAGGTGTACTGTGGGGTTACGGCCGAAAAAGGGCTCCATAGCGAAGAAGGCTGAAGCTTATTTGCAAGCTGTCAGCAAAAGTCAAGGCCCGCCTCCTACAGGTAAGGAAGGAAAGATTTAATCCATGGAACGTCTTCGAGACACCAGCTTTTTAAGCCGGTAACAGTTTCTCAAAATACAATTTTATCTATTCAAAAACTAAACGTTCCGAAACGCTGAATTGGTTATAAAGATAGTCTTTTGCATTATATCTAGTACATTTTCCACGTTTATGTTGTATTGTTGTCTTCCTTCATTTCGAAGTTATAGGTACCATGGTCTTAGAGTCTCAGGATTCAGTGGTATTGTGATCTTGATTTGGTTTGATTCCCAGTCGCCAGGGGCAAGTAGGTAAGCATACTCGTACTAGGCTATGAAATAT
This sequence comes from Pandemis corylana, assembly GCA_949127965.1. NCBI lineage: Eukaryota > Metazoa > Arthropoda > Insecta > Lepidoptera > Tortricidae > Pandemis > Pandemis corylana. Next base: position 2,508,852 of record OX421859.1, on the reverse strand, counting down.
TTTAGCTCGCGCTTTTTGCAATTTGTTGACAAAATTCCCTGTAACTTTGACAATTGACTATGATAATATTCTAAAACACAAAAACAGTTTGTCGAGTATACATAATATGTCTGAGTAAGTCCTCAATTAAAATGTAGTAAAATACCTATACGCTCAACTATACGCCCACAATAATGCTGAACGTGGCCTTTAGGTCTTGTTACCTTAGGGTCTATCTACCCCTTGAGGGATAAATTACATGATTAATGGATACCAGATTCGCAAAACACAAGTATCAGGATGTGGTATCAGGTTTGAATAGTGATTTCGAAATCATTCATGGCTTCAGTTTAACTATCGTTCATTAGTCGCATGAGATTGCTCTTTTGATCTCTGATAACTGCACTACGGATGGTCAGTGCCGACCTTTGCCAACGTTAATCCAGATGGCATGCGCTGCGTATGCGCATCACGCCAGCTCGCGCGTCAGCGAAAGCTGTTAGGTGTGACAGCAATCGTGTTGTTTTTAAACAACTCACGCAATCTAATTATCTATACCTATACTGGCTATACTACTCAAAACAAAATAAATAATCAAACCGTAAATTAAAAAAATAATTTAATTGTTAGCCGAAAATGCCTTACACCGTGTTGCCAACTTAGCGACTTTGTCGCTAGATCTAGTGACTTATGAATTATGTTAGTGACTTTTTTCCAGCTTTACCTATCTTTTCCAAAAGTTGGTTGGCAACACCGGCCTTACATCCATTGGAAAAGTGCTGATATTCTTCAAACTGCTGGACCGGTTTTTACCAAACTGGCTTTCGAATGAAAAAACCGCATCAAAATCGGTCCATCAGCTTGACAATGATGCTACAGACAGACACACACACACACACACACACACACAGACATCGACGTCAAACTTATAACACCCATCTTTTAGCAGCGGGGGTTAAAAAGGGCCCACTTGAGTTTCATCGATAGAATTAAATTTAAAGCTAAAAATAAGTTTCTGTTTTCTTCTGACTACAATAAAATGCAATGCGTAACTACCTAACATAGTATGAAACAAAATCGCTTTCTCTGTCCCTATATCCCTATGTATACTTATATCTTCAAAACTACACAACGGATTTGATGCGGTTTTTTTTAATAGATAGTGATTCAAGAGGAAGGTTTTTATGTATAATTCTACGCAGACGAAGTCGCGGGCAGAAACTTTACTATAGATAATAACAAAAATCTTCCGTTTTTTATATTTCAACTCTTAGATCTTGTAAATATGTTTGTCTACAAAAAGCCAAATTTAAATTAAGTAAAACTGGTAAAACACTCCCGTGTTATTAATTATTATTTATATTTAAAGTTAGTGGCACTTATTTTCCTTTGCAACAAGACGTACTGACAGACAATGCACAGCCTAAACTACTACAGCTACAGACTTTTTTGCAGACATATTTCTTGAGTATCATAGGGGTGCATAAGAAGAAATTTATAATGTTTGCTGCAAAGGGGCAGTCTTTAACAACTAGGCAACTCCTTAACTATAATTACTAGAGTCTTGAAATTTGGCATTCATGTAGGAAATAATAAGGCTAAAAAGTAATTTCAGGATTCTTCAAAACTCAATACCTATCTTAACTTGATATTTGAAGTCGCGTGATAAGCTCTAGAGCTTCACCACTAATACTGATTACTATGCGATGAACAAAGTAGTGGGCAAAAACTACTCATTAGGTATAGTTTATCATCGAGTTGTTTGTTTGTGCAGTGACGTCAGTATCGAAGTCTCAGCTCCCGAACCTGGAGGTGGTCTCCCGCGTGGCCGCCATCCCCATTGTCGAGTCAGGCATCGAGGTCACCGAGAAGATCTACTTCAGGATTAAGGTAACGCAAGTTGTATTTTTATAGATAATTTTCTTCCGGTGGTATAATTTTTAGTTTAGTAGATTATCTGTCGTTTAGTTTCTAAGGTCCGGCCACACCAGTGCGTAAAAGACGTCGACGGTGCGTTTACGCAACTAAATGTATGAAGAAACAGTAAGAACGTGACGCATGCGACACGTCACTGCGTATACGCAGTGTGGTGGCTCCTTAAAACAATAAATACTAAAATATAGGTAAACCCCAGCTCACACGGCAGAGAGTAAGGCGGTAAGGAGGGACAGGAACAAATAAAAAAATACGACAGCAAAATACCAAAAAAAGGAGATATAATGTCTAAAAATGTACCTAAATTACTTTTAGAGCAAGCTGAGCCAGAACTTTTAAGTAGCAAGCGAGTTACTCTATTACGACTTTATTGAATCTTCTTCTATGTCCGTATCTGTTTTCGCGATAACTCATCCGAGCTATGGTAATAAAAACACTAGCGGTTATTACTGACGTGACTTGACGGCGACGACAAAGGGCACATTTGCTCTGTCGTGTCGTGTTAAGCTAATGCTACATGCCCTTTACATCCGTTCTACTCGCGTGCATAGTTCACAGGGTCAGAGATACGCAGGCTTATTTTGTCAAGTTAATCTTCTCCACGCGTGATAAGCAGTGATTAACATTATTTTGTTGAATCAAGCTTCACTTTAGGTCCATATAATTAGTTAGATCTAATTTAATTATCTTTGCTTACACTAAGATCACGCACACAAGTTGTTACTTTTAGTCGACTGTTCGATTTGTTACCAGAGACTGAAACAATCTTTCGTTTGACTGAAATCGCCTTTATTTATCTGTAAGTCGTGCACTCCTTGTAAAAATCTAGAACTGTTTAACTGGTATACCAGTAGGCTTATAATTATTGACGCTTAAACAAAGTTATACACAGACACAAGGGCAACAGCCGTGCCAGTAGTGTCCGTCATCGTATTAAGCTACAGCGCTTCCAATCTTCATATTAGGAAACAGTTTTACAAGGCTGGTTCCATTCCATCTTTAAACACGAACAAACAACATTTTCTCTAGGAATCCAACCCTCTCTTCCGCTGGTATCTTTCACTGGGCGAAAAGTCTCTAGCCACGGGGGTACAGCTGGCTCTACCAGCGGTGATGCTCTTCGAGTCTCCCCTGCACCAGCTCGACCGATTCCTCTGCGCCTCCCTGGACGTCGTGGAGAGGAGGGTCCCGTCCATCCATCTGCCGCCGCAAACTGTAAGTGATGTGGTATGGAATTTATCGAACAATTTTTGTATTTGTCTATTATACATCCATACTGGTCTGGGAGCAAAGAAATAACATGGAATGTAGCAGTTGTTTCTCTGCCCGCGCAGATATGGTAAAAGCTCATCGAGGGACTTGGCGAAAATTGTAGGAATCATGTTATAATCAATGCGACGTGATTTAAGTCGCTGCGTATTAAAATGTAGGTGGTTTCCACAGCAGCGCACGTACTGGCTACGCACGGAATGACGTCTCTAATACAATGAACCCACGTGGATATGACGTGTACAGTGTGCGCGTGCTTAGCGTGCGCAGCAGTGGAGCGTATGTACTAGCTTCTGCCCGCGACGTCGTCCGCATAGACCGATGTTGATAGTAAATTCTGCAATAATTATTAACGTCGTGACTCTAGGCAGCTACGACTTATGACATGTTTATCGCTATCCTGTAGGAATTATGCAAATTTCCGGGATAAAAAGTAGCCTATGTGTTAATCTAGGGTACCAGCTATCTCCGTTCCAAATTGTATCCAAATCCGTCCAGTCATTTCAGCGTGAAGAAGGAACAAACGTACACACTCACATCGTCACATCCAGCCTCACAATCTTTCGCATTTATAATATTAGAATAGAATGTTATAGTTAATTATACAACTGTACAGGGCGTTAGCAAGGCCAATTACGAGTGTATGATCCTTTGTCCGTCTCCAGATGTACTCCGAGACGCGGCAGTACGTGATGCGCCGCGCGGACTCGGTCAAGCAGCTGGGCACCGCCGTCCTGGACTCCAGGGTGACGTGCGCCACAGCCACCGCCCTGGACCGCGCGCTCACCACGGCCGACAAGTACGTCGACAAGTACTTGCCACCCGACCAACAGGATGCTGCTGACGGTCAGTAAAACCATTACTTATCTACTCCCTAAGCCTCGTGGTAATTAAATTTAAAAAAAGTTCTTCTTCTTCTTCTTTTATTTGTGGCGTATCAAGTCGTTATAGTGACGACAACTTCGCCAATGTCAATGTAAAAATTTTTATTAAAAAATCTTGTGACAAAATGTCGGCAACGTTGTACGGTAATGGTCAAAGACCCCCCTCCCCCCCTGTCGGACTCTTAGCCAACGGTCAATGATATCCCTCAGAAACTGCCAGGAAATCATTAGCCGTTGCCAGGGCGCACCGGACCAAGCACTGCTCTTCCCCCCGGACGGATCCAAAAACAAAAAAAAAAAAAAAATTATCAAAGATGGCCGAATGACAATTCGCAAATGTCATTGTCATTGTGACGTTCCAGATGTAACTAATCTGAATTTACCCGTTAACCTGGCACTTATTTCATCAACGTGACAATTGTCAGTGACATGTGACAGATCTGTTTACATTATAAAATTGAAGGGAATCTTCGCCGGTCGGCTTCATAATGAATAAGCATTGCATTTAGAATTGTCTCTATTGTTACATAGGGGCCTGATACATTTTCATTATAATATAATACAAGTAAACTTTTCTTCCATAAAAGTTTTCCAAGGAAAATATAGAGTTCTATGGTGGTACGTGAATGCATTTTCCTTATATTTTATTGAATCAGGCGTTACTTTGCGGAGGTCCATTTCAATGAACAAAAATGTTGGTTCAATGTTGGTTTGCATGTGTAACAGTTGTGTTCATTAAACTTTGATAATGATCCCGTAGAGGGATCGAAACGCGTCAGTGTTTGTGTGGTGTAAGGGATAATTAAGTTTGTGGGATTTATATGTGTTTTATTGGCAGCAGTGGAGGGAGGGTTTGCATGAAAAACATATATATTTCACACAGGCTTGGTTATTTTGCACGTGAGTAGCGGAGTAGCGAGGTAAATTTTTTGTTCATTTTCCTTATACCCACCAAATAAACCTACTTGCACTTGCAGTATTTGTATGTACCTACACGGCCAAAGTGTCGTATAATTTAGATCTACTAATTAACGATGGTCGTTAAACAAACATTTCGTTTATCATGTAATGTGTGAGGCTCAATAATTAGTGCTTGATAGCCTGTCCAGACTCCGGACACTCATAAACCCGATGTCGATGACCGCTCACGCCGTTACAAACTTTGTTACATTGTTATAAAGTTCACAGTGGACGCAAGCATAGAGTTAGTACTAGAGTCAAGTTTTTAGGTCCTCTCACGCATGTAGTAAATCACTAAAGTGGGATAGAGACGACAGAAACTACACCCAAAAAAAATTTTTACTGCTGTGAAATAGGTAACACTCTTAAGAGCCGAATAAAAATATCTCCATGTTATAAAGCCGATTTAGACTTGCAAGATAAATCGTCGCATTACCTACATACTGGGCTTTAGATAAAATGGGGAATCAAAATCACCGGCGAGGCTTAATTATCATAGCTCGGACAAGTCGTCGCAAAAACATTTGAAAAGAACAAGGCTCAATAGAGTTGTATTGTATCTAAAGAGGATATTTTCACAATTAACACACATTTCACAGTTTTTAGTTGCATTTCTGTCGTAGTTTTTGTTCTATTACCGTGTTGCGTTTCTTTTACGATGACCAGTCTGAAACTCTAAATAGCCCACATCCACCCACTGCTGAGTGAAGGTCTCTTCATTTTGACGCCACTTTCTGATACTATGGTAGAGTTATTTAGATAGCCTTCTCCGAAGTTAGGTTAAGAATGACAAAGACGTCTATCAACAAAACAGGGGCTTTACCATGACGTCTATCCGACTCAGTGCAGTTATTTTTTAGTATGGGTCTGACAGCGAGCGATCCTAAACTGTATCGGAATTGAATCGCATTAAGACGTTGTGGCAAGACCTTAGAACTACCTATCCTTATTTCATGTTTTAACTTTTAATTTAATTACCCCTTATAATGCTGAAAGGCGGCCAGAATAAAAACAAAACAGAAGTCAACGGCCGTACAAACAGTAAAAAGTTACCTATGAACACTTATGAGATTTTATACATTGTAACTAACTGTGTGTCGAGGATTGGGTCGTTGAAGGTGTTCCGATAAGGACACAATCAGACAGGAGCCAGACAGGCCAGGGTTCGAGGAGTTATCGTTCCTTGAAATTGCTGTTAATTAATGATTAATTTTAGATGCTGATTTATGACTTCGAGTTTATCGAACAATTACATGATGCTAATTACAGAAACGAATCAAGTAATTGACTGTTAGGACGTCGTCCATTATCGAAACAGCAACTAGTGGGTCTAAGCTATATAGAAACTCTTCATATTTGGTATAAAAGGTTTAAGCACAAGCCAGACAGAAGGGACAGAGGACGAGGAAGCGTCGCAGACACGGCAATCCAAGGAAGACGAAAAGAAGAAGCGTAAATGGGGCATTGCGTTTGCATCGCGTCTTCGTCTCTTCTGTGTGGCTTGCTGCTCCTTAGTCCTGGGGGGCTACTCCGAAATCCGAAATTCGAACTTCATATCATTCCGTCCCTCTCACTCCCCCATAAATGACTGTTAGCGTGTGCGGGACGGCATGAATCGAACTTCGAATTTTAACCTCGGAGTAGTCCCGAGTGGCGAGCGTCCAGCGTCGCGGGCAGGGCTGAGTAGGTACGCAAAACACGAAAAGCATTCTAAGACCTCACGGACTATAATGTAACTTGGTGCAACCCGCACTTAGCCCAAAAATATTGTCAACAACAACTTGTGACCCCAGTGACAATCATAGTGACGGAGGCAACGGCGTCAGGGGACACGGGGCGCGCGCGCGCCGCGCACGCCGTGCAACACGGCGCGCGCCTGCGCAGGAAGCTGCAGCGGCGGCTCACGCGCCAGGCGCTGGCCGAGGCCAAGGCGATCAAAGAGCAGATACACGTGCTGGTGTACGTCGCTGAACTGGTCAGTATTGATGATGCATTTCATTATTCTTCGTCTGCGCAAAATAAATGTAACCTATTTTCATCAGGGATGTAGGATTCTAATGGTAGATGTAGGATTCTAATGGTGAATTTTTCAAATCTGTTCAGTTGGCTTATTGTCTAAGTCCCTCGCAATCGCCATCGTGTTCATTGTGACAGTGACAGCTACCTGATACCGATGCCAATTGTCAGCCCATAAATGAACTGTCAAAATGAACACGATGGCGATTGCGAGCGAGTTAGATAATAAGCCTACAGTCGTTTCGGAGCCTATTCAATGCAAACAAAGAAAAAAAGCCGTGGCAGCCCAGTGGTTTGACCTGTGGCCTCTCAAGCAGAGGGTCGTGTGTTCGAATCCCGGGCTCGCACCTCTGTGTTTTTCAAAATTTATCTGCGATAGCTCATTTTATGTCATTTGAAATTTGCCATGAGCTTGTCGGTGAAGGGAAACATCGTGAGGACACCTGCGCACAAGTGCAAAGCAATTCAATGGTGTGTGTGAAGTTCCCAATCCACACCAGATCCGCGTGGGAACTATAGCTCAAGGCCTCTCATTGTGAGAGGAGGCCTGTACCCAGTAGTGGGACGTATATAGCCTGGAGATGATGATGATGAAACAAAGAAACTAATCTTTCCTCTTACTTTCTTCTTCATATTAGTTGTCAGATTAAAAGAAAAACTACATCTACCTACAACAATTAATTATGCTTGGGACTTTTGAACGTTAGTAGAACTTAACCCGTGGTCTTGTCTTGATGTGGTATTACATGCCTACCTAAGATTGACAAGGCATGTTTTTTTAAAAAATCGTCACGGTCATCATCGTTTGTCAAACTCTGAAATCAGCTGGCGGAAACAATATCTCCGGAGTGCAAACTAGGGTTCTTCAAGAGCCTTCACTTTGGTGTTTGCTATCCATCAGCTGGCCCGCTTGCTGATTTTTCCCCGTCCTAACTGTCTGCTGACTCTTCGACGCCTAGTTCACTCTTGAACACATCTTCTCAGCAGGGACAAAGGCCTCAAACCTTTGAACGTAGAATGGCCAATTTGTGCAAAGGTAGAGGAGAGAACAACACATAGATACAAATCAGACTTACCATGACGTCTAAATGTGGTTCCATTTCGACTCAGTTCAGGTTTTAGCTGCCATTTTTAGTATGGATCTGACAGCAAGCGAACCTTAACTGAATCTGAATTAAGACACTTTAATATTAATATAGAGTTTGAATTAGGATACTTACTCTAATGATTTATCCAGGTGGCTACCGATCCCGTTCTAGCTTGGAAGAAGGCGAAGGAGTTGTACTCGTCCCTAAGCCAGCCTGAACCTGAGAACCAGGCGCGCCCGGAGACCCTGGAGGAACTGGTCGTGCTGCTGGCCCGGGAAACTGCCCGCAAGGTTGTCCACCTGGTGAACTATACGCACACGGACCTGCCCAGGTGAGAACACAATATTTTCGACGTAGTTACCATAGCTTACCATGCAACCTTACCATGACGTCTTAATGCGATTCAATTCCGATTCAGTTTGGGTTCGCTCGCTGTCAGATCCATACTAAAAATGACAGCTAAAACCTGAACTAAGTCGGAATTTAATCGCATTAAGATGTCATGGTAAAGGCCCCTGTCTTCCGAAGCACACGTTGGCGGGAAATGAGCATGAAAAATGGCCTCAGATGAGATATACCATAAATTATGCAAACCTCAACGCTTTGTTGGATACGCGAAGTAGATGCATTTGCGTAATCTATGCTATGAAATATCTGTGGTAAGGACCAATGGCTTCTAATTTAATTTCTAGTAATGACTACTTGAGGGGGTGCGAGTCGGGTTACCTCCACGTGTGGTCAAGAGCTGCGGTTCGTTTTTGGATCCGTCCGGGGGGAAGAGCAGTGCTTGGTCCGGTGCACCCTGGGCATCGGCTAATGATTTCCTGAAAGCTTCAGAGGGATATTATTGACCGTTGGCTAAGAGCCCGACATTGGTCTTTGACCATTACCGTACAACGTTGCCGACATTTTGTCACAAGATTTTTTAATTATATTTTTGTTACTTTGACATTGGCGAAGTTGTCGTCGCTATAACGACTTGATACGCCACAAAGAAGAAGAAGAAGCTTGAGATCGATGTTCTCTTTCCCCGACACGTGTAATAAAAACCTTGATATCTCTGTGAATTTTGAATGTATTTATGAATGAGTAATCTTAACGAGGTTGAACTTCCACCTCGTGGTCGAGATTACGAAATTTATACAATTCCAATATCACGTAAACAGTTAATTCCATTTTCTTAATATCTCTCACCGAACTTCGTGTTTCTTCAATTCAAACGTCAGCCATATGAATAACCAAGTTTGGCGAAAGACTTATGTATTTTAGAACAAATGCAACTGTCGTACAGACACATCATTCAAACAGATGACGCTTGGCGACAAAAATTCGCATAGAAACAAGGTCACGTGACAGCTCGTAACAGATAGAAAAATTCGAAGGCTATTTGTGGTGTAGGGGTACGCTATTTGTGGTGTAGGGGTATAGCACGCGTCACGGAATGACGAGGATCCCGGTTAGATTCCCGGCCATAGCTTTACTTTTCGGATTTCTCTATGTTTTCTAATTTTCAGCGTCGTTTAGAAATGTAACTTCTCTTGATATTTACAGTGAAAAGGTTCCACTGTGGATCAGAAATTAATTTGTACGGTAGTACAATGCCTGATGCCATTATTTTTTCAGGAACGTCAGCCAAGGCCTGTCGCTGGTGACCAAACACCTTTCAACAGCAGCTGACGCCATACTCAAGGTAAACTTAACGGGTATACTTACCAACTTACAATTATAATCTTCATGTACACACGGCAATATAATCAGGTAAGCACCTACGCACGCTCGCGCCGTATCTATCTGCTTACCGAATAGCTTTGCTGTGTGTACCTAACAAATACAGGTCACGATGTAATTTTTGGGAATATCCACGGACTTTTGTAAATTTCCAAGGGTACAGTAAAATCCCTGAATCTCAACTGCCACAGTAAATGGATATTATCCACGCGTAGCCGCAGGCCTAAGCCAGCGGCAGCATACGTCAAAAAAATACACCCACCAAAAAGGTTCATCACCAACCTACAGTATTCATCGTATGCAAATTAAAAGCAATCAAATGAAGAGTAAACGATACGTGACTCCAATTTTACGACAGTCAGTAAAGAATTGTTTCTGACTGTTACGGTGGCGGTGGTGACTGTGCAGAAACACGTTATTCTGCATGGCTCCGTCTTCCTGCGCGAGCTTGCGCAGCTCTCCCTGACGCTGCAACTGAGCCTCGTCACCAGCCCCGACCCTCAAACCTGAGTTGTAGTGTAAGTTTTGACTCAAGAAAAGTCTGAATCAAAATGGTGTAAAGTTCAATTCAATTTAGGAAAAAGTGGCTTCATCAACTTTTTGATTCTGCCAATGTCGAGGTTGGATAAGACACGGCAAGTAGGCGGACGTCTTGTTCAATAATCTGCCAGTTTTCGGTGGGATAACTACCAGTTACTATCTGCAATGAGGACACAAGGTTTCAACAACTAATCGACAAATAATGTAATAGGTGAAGATGGTTTTTAGCCTATATTATGACAGCGCACTACAGGTAATAAATAACAATAGAGAAAAATAGTGTAAAGTAAGATACCTAACAAATTTATGTCATTAATGTGAGCCATGGATGTTTTTTAAGTATGTATTTCTCTATATAAGTATGTATATCGCTGTCTAGTACGCATAATATGCCTTAGGTACTAGACTAGCGCTTACCTTGGGACTAGGTCACTTTGTGTGAATTGTTCCCTCTTATTTATATTTATATTTAACTAGCTTCTGCCCGCGACTTTATCTGCGTAGAATTATACATAAAAACCTTCCTCTTGAATCACTCTATCTATTAAAAAAACCGCATCAAAATCCGTTGTATAGTTTTGAAGATATAAGCATACATAGCGACATAGGGACAGAGAAAGCGACTTTGTTTTATACTATGTAGTGATGACTATGTAGTGATGTCATAGTAGGTCTGTATGTGACACAAATGCGAACGCGTTTAAGACATTTATTGCTCAAAACTTACTCTAAATGGCCCAAATAAGTACGTTCAATGGGTCCCATCAGGAGGGGACGAAAGTAGTACAGTTTGTTAAAGGAAATGTTGCGTCTTATAATACTAACATGCTTAGCAGATTACCAATCATAGAAGAAGCTTAACTTTTCGCCGCCACGTCAAATGCAAGAGACATCATCCATACGCCAGACTTCTTTATTGCAATGCCTTAAGTTGAACCTAAACCCAATTAAACGAAGGCACTGAATGATTGGGTGTAAAGTACCCCTCTGTTTTTCCCGTGGTACTACCAGTGGTACTACCAGTAGTACGGGAAAATGTTCCCCCTAATTTCTGTAATTACGTTATTTGCGTACACAGGCGTTGCCGGTCGACTCAGCCCTCGCGGAGGTGCGCGGCTGGCGCAGCAAGCTGGAGACCCTCCTGCAGCAGCTCCAAGCCAGCTCCAAGGTCTACCTGGTAAGACCTTTGAATATCACGGGAGGAATAGGTTATTAACGATCAGCTGGTTCTTCAAGTTGTAACGATACAGTAACCAGAAATACTGGTATGAACGTCCCGGCTTCATACTAGGTACGTAGAAAACCTCATTAAATTCCCAAAGAATGCAGTCGCGTTTGTCGGAACACTTCTAATAGTGGTTCGATTGACTTCATATTCGGAAAGTGGGGTGGTTGGTTAGGTTTCCGTACCTCAAAAGGAAGAAACGGTACCCTTATAAAATCAATCTGTTGTCCGTCCATCCGGCCGTCTGTCAAGTCAAGACTTTTTTCTCAGAAACGCGTAGAGGTATATAAAGTTGAAAATAACATCAAATATTTAGTTCTGCGATTTTTGAAAGACGCTCCTAACATTTGACAATGCAGATAAGTTTGATGAAAAGTAGGTAGTCAGCAAAATAAGTTTCTATTTAAAATATAGTTTTAATAAAAACTTATCATTCACAGGACCACTTAGCAATATTCCTGGCTGGTAACGAAGAGAGAGAAAAGATCGCCCCGCGCTCCGCGTACGAACAACGAGAAGACCTCGCGGCCATCAATGGAGTCAACTGAAACTCTGTAATAAATTAAGATCACTAATCCAACAAAACATCTGATATAGACCTCACTCAAAGAATGATAGAAAGAACGGTCTCTAGCCGTTTCTGCATTATTAATAACAGATAACCACTGCTACTATATGTATAGAGCCCTGTCTCAGTTTTTTGTTTCAAAGTTCTCGAATACCTACGTTCAAATTTAAATGACAAATGATATGAGATTGTTGCCAAAATGCTACGCTAGAGGCGGCGCCAATAATCACATGAGACGAATGCGAACGCGTTTGAGAACGGACGGCTTTTCATGTCAAAAATCTACTCTAAGTATATAGCAGGGGTGGCCAACAGGTCGATCGCGACTGTTAGTCCAGTCGATCGTGGCAAGGCAAAAAACATGCATACGTAGACCAGACTGCGCAACGTAATCACCAGCTGCTGATTTAAGGTTTCATGAAGTATGTAATTGGTAGACAGGGTTTCGTTAGCAAACAGGAGATCTCGGGTCTAATCAAGTTGGCCACCCCTGCTATATAGAGACTGAGATGATAAAGCAGTAACGGGCAGAGACCAACGATTTTGTGGTACAGAGTAAAGTGACTGCTGGTCTCCAATATTTTCGTATTCAACTACTGAAATTATATTTTGTAATTTTTCAAATTTAAATGACAATAATGCCTATTAAAAACATCCATTGCACGTACTTCGTCTTAAAATGAAAATCAATGCTCAAGTTTAGTTAGGTAAGTAAAATTAAGTAATGATTACCTTTAGTTACTTAATGTTGGAAATAGGATTCGTCAGTGTGTTAGATTTAACATTTTATTTAATTAACTTATAATGAATCAATGTTCAATATGACATAAATTAAGTAATTATATTGAAAATAATATTGTAATGTATTGTCTGTATTATTTTGGTGTTATTTAGGCAATTTTATCCGTTTATATGCAATTTAGGATATAAACAACATTTTATTATTAATAAATCTTATGGAAAATATTATGTTTTATTTTACTCATAAAATTTGGCTAAATACCAAAGACAACGTACCTACAGACAATCAAGGGCATAAATATATGTAGGTACCCACGTTACTAAGACGTCAAAAACTTCTACTTATACACAAACAATAAGGCCGGTGACACATATATTTAACGTGCTGACTGTATGGGTCATTCTCGTGAGTCGTTCAAATCACCATTCCAGGCGACGAATCGGTACAAAAAATTATCTTTTTTGCAAACGTTGTATATAGAAAGAACGGTCTCAAAAAGATAGTAAAGGAGTCTTTTGCGTTGAAGGCATTTACCTATTATTAAACTCACGCGGTTAAAAACATTGTGTCAAATCTCATTTCCATCCCGTTCCAAATTACGTACTGATAAGTTGTTCGATGTATTTAAGAAATTTTGAAAAGAAAACCTTCCAATTTTTTTAAGCGATCTGATTGACTAACTATTAAGGAATAAATCTGTAAATTTGCACAATTTTAAAGCTACTTTGTAATAGAAAGAATGAAGATTATGATTTTGTCCAGCGAAAACTATCATTTCCTTCCGCAAAATCAAAACATTAAATAAATGCCCAAGTTCGTCATTGTGTGGCTGTGGTAAGTGCACTGCTCCCGCCCCGCACCGCTTCGGTGTATCGCCGCATATAGTCGAGAGAGGACATGCGTTCCGCTAGCAAAAAAATTGGATTTACGTGCACAAAAAGTACTTTGTCACAGTTTGGTCTTCATTACTTTCCAACGTTTTATGCAGTAAGTACTATTTTAATTTTTTGTTTAATATCACTTTAAAATGCTTTGTGATTACTTATTTAATGATATAAATATAAAAAAATCAAATTACATTTGGTATTGAAATTAATCGCGAAAAACTGCCAAAATGTCATTCCTCTCCATAGCATTACCTTCCTAACCCTCCATTTTTTTGCTGGATGGTAATGAGCAAGTTTGGAGGGTAATGATTGTTGAAGTAACATTTATTTTTATAGTTCTGGTAAAGCCTATTTTAATGAAACCCTCTTTTTAATTATAAAGATATGTTGTTTGATAGTTATTAAGATTTAGTATTTCTTTTTAGATCAGCATAATGGCTAAGAAAAAAAAAGCTGACTAGGGAAGAAATTTTAGCAAAAGTCAGATTACGCAAAAAACAAGACAATATAAAGATAAAAATTGATTCCGAATTATATGGACATAATAAAAAAGATAAGGAAAGAAGAAGGTATCTCTTGAAAAAAAACGAAAAAATAAAACTCAGAGTATCGCAGATATGAGTATCAGAGCACAAAGAGAACAAAGACGAAGATGGCGTATAAACAGTCGTAGACATTCAAACACAAAAATAGAGCAACGGAAAATACAACGAATTTGGTTGGAAGACTTACCATCAACCACACCACCTGCTACTGAGAAGAAGACAATAATCCGGTCGTACATACCAGCACTTGTAACAGATGTGGATCCTTTAGCACAGAATCCCGCGTGTGGGATAGAAATGTGTGACATACGTAAAGAATCCACTGCAGTTAGAAAATACATACATACATACATACATACCGTCACGCCTCGTTCCCACAGGGGTAGGCAGAGACTACTTTATTCCACTTGCTACGATCCTGACATATTTCTTTCGCTTCATCCACAGTCATCAATCTCTTCATACATGCTCGTCGGTTTCGGGTACTCCTGACCTGACCTTTTTCCAAAACGTCAGTTAGAAAAGTTCGCTATAAAGTCATGAAAGTACCTAATCAAAAACTTAAAAGAAGAAAAAGTAAGAAAATTACAAAAAGAAAAAGATAATTTAAAATAGCGAACCCAAAAACTAGCGTTAGAACAGAAGAACGCAACAAAAAGAATAGAAGATAGCGTGAAAAAAAAATAACGAATTAATAAAAGACTTGCCAGAAGAAAAAGTTCAAGCAGTTAAAAAAGCTATTATTTGATGAAACTTTATCAAAAAAATACAACAAAAATATGAAGCTCTAAACAAAACAGAAAAAATCATAATTGAACGTGACAATTCGAGATTGAAGAGATATAAACTCAAGGGCAAATTATTCGCTATTCGAAAATTGACGCATACAAAAAAAATGGCACATGAATTTAAACAAAAGATAACAGTTTTTTTTCGAAGATTTCATTGTTAGCAGTGTAGCTCCGGGTTTTTTTTTATAATAATTAGTGATATTACAAGTATAAGTATAATATCTAACTTGTGCTGATTTTGAAGAAACTTAAGAGTTTTTATTAAGGACTAATAATTACTATTAAAAACAAGTTTTATTTCAAAAAACATTACTTCACACAAAATAGTTAGTTTTTATATGTATAAATGGCTCTATTACAATTAAATCATACAAACTATTACGGCAAATCTCATTACTTTCCATAAATAGTCACTAGAATCTACGCATATTTCATTAATTTTGTAATAAATCATTACCTTCCAAACGCATTCATTGCCATCCTGTCATATTTCATTTCCATCCGAGGCTTCATTACTTTCCTTCTAGAAAATCCTAAATCATAACCTGTACAATGACGCCTTTACTCATATCTTATTCTACGCGTGTATGTGAACCATTTGAAAGCATAAAATCATCGAAAATCGTCAATATTTTGAAAATTAAAAAAATGACTCGATTTGAACGACTCGCGAGAACGACCCGTATCGATATCCTCATGGATGGTTCTATTGGTCCGCATCGAAATACGTTCAATATTTTTTGAGTTTATCGCCAACAGACATGATGAGCGAGAATCGAGTATAGCGTATTGTCGCGGCTCTTACTGATGGGGAGAACTAGTACAGAGAAAGTCCTCAGCCAGCGATCAACTATGAATATACCTTCCTTTCTTTTACCAATAATACAATACTTAAGGGAAACAAACGCATCACTTTAATTCAGTCTTTTTACAGTACACCGCAATAAAATCAAAACTATCTCTAACCTCTTCAAATTTATATAGCTCCCATTCATCACCAACGTCGCCAAATGGTTTAGGGTCCGTATGTACTCCTTTACCGTCCCCTGGCCCGATAATAATCAACACGTTTCCAGAAAAACAGTTCAAATACTCATCAAAAGCTGGTCTGTTGTTGAAGTAACAAAATAATAACGCGGTTGTAGCTGCTGCTTTCAGTAAGTCTATGGTGTCCTTTTCTAATGAAGGTGGGGTGAAGAGGAGAGGTATGAAGGTAGGTGGAGCGTATTTGCAGTGCCACCAGGCTCCGTCTACTTCTAGTCCCGATACTGGCAGATCTGTGGAAGACAATCAAATGTAACGTTTTTGAACAACTAGAGCAGGCATTTTCAAAGTGGGCACGCAGACACCTGCAAAAGGGGGGGGGGCGTGGGCCACTTGTAGGTTTTACAACCTAGCAGTTACTCGCGACTCCGTCTACGAACAATTCGTTTATCGCTATTCCGCGGGAATTATGCAATTTTCTGCCTTTGTGGCCAAATGAGCCTACAGTGGACTGAGTTGCCCACTTTGTTCTTTTTCGGAGATAACTCGACCAGACTGCTACCAGACAGGATTTCGATGCTTACGTGGAATGACATACGTTAATTATCCAATACGCTTTAAAACTACGTTGGTTAAGGTGCAGAGCCGCGTAGGTACATATTTTGTGTTTTACCTTAGAGCTTAACAACTTCGTATTATTAAATTGTCCCACTAAAAAATAAATGATAAAAAGGAACGAAATAGAACGCAATAAAACCGGTATTTTGCATGCAATACCGGTATCAGACCCCTGTGCCTGTCTCCTCGCCGGGAACACAGCAGCGGCAGTGTTAGTAAAATCTCCCTCTGGTATGTTTAGTATCTAGATGATAAATAACCCCTCTGTCAGAAAGCTAAAGCTAAGTATTTAGTGGTGTTTGGGCTGGTACACATTGGGCAACAATCGACAGTTAATTTAAATCAATTGGCCGTATTCGACTGAGACACAATATAATAAGAAAAAAATGTTAACTTACCTGTAGCTTGAATGATCATCCACTCCAGAAGGCCGCTGCCACACCCAACACTGAGCACCCGATCACATCCCAAACCCCTCACACAATCCCCGATAAACCCAAAGTTCTCCTCACTAGGGTACACCCATAGCACCTTATTCCTCTCCGGGTGGTCATGATATGTATTCACGATCCCCCTCCAGTCACCCCCCTTGTATAAAGTAATTATGTGATTCACTATGTTGTCCTCCATAGCCGTTTAACTTTGACAGTGAACTGAATGTGAGTGCCATAATGTTACGTAAAGCTGATGATCTATGTGCTAGTGAGAAGTACTTGGGAAATTATTTTAGCCCGACTGCGTGATCAAAGGGAGGTAATGTGCTTAACAGCCTGTCTTTATGTACTAGCTTGCCTGGGACTTACATACATAGATACATAAATCACGTCTTTATTCCTCACGGGGTAGACCCAGCCCAAGGTAACAAGACCTAAGTGTCAAGGCTAAAGGGTGTTACAATGCTAACCAAATTTAAATTCAGACACATCATTCAAACACATCATTATACACACATTTAGGTACAGACACATCATTCAAACAGATGCGTCATCATTAGCGACAAAAATTCGCATAGTAACAAAAGGTCACGTGACAGTTACTTACAGGTAGAAAAATTCGGAGACTACCCACCTGCTACGGGTGGTGTAGGGGTATAGCACGCGTCACGGAATGACGAGGATCCGGGTTCGATTCCCGGCCATAGCTTTACTTTTCGGATTTTTCTATGTGTTCTAATTTTCACTGACATTTAGAAATTCAAATTTAAATTGTTCTGGATCCTAACGGTCATTCAAAATTAAATGTCATGAGAACCCTATACTTACGTTTTTTTAAAGTGAAAACTTCTTTAGCGGCGTTGTGCTTTTTTGGGATGGGTAAAAAATGTTAAACCCGCGTCAGAGAAGTTTGTAAATCGTACGTACGTTCGCGATCGAAAATTCGTAAGACGGAGGGAGAGTTGCTGCTGGGTAGTCTAAGGGACGCTTGGCGCTTGCGCGAGTGTGCGTGTGTGTAGTTTTCCCCCGGAGTGCAACCCGTCGTTTTTAATCTATTCAATGATATCGTGTCACTTGATAAGTTCGTCTTATTTCAAAGTTAATTAAGTTCTTAAGTTTCTTTCATAGCATTCTTCTTGGCTATGATCATTCCGAAAGTTGGTGGGGATACCCGCGCAAGACATGCTTTTTTAATCCACAATCCTATAGCGTGGGCTCTTTGCGTCCTGCTTACAAAATCAAAAATCTTTTATTTTTATTATTTTAACCTTTTCGCCGCCACATCAAATACAACAGACGTCACCCATATGCCAAACTTCTTTATTGCTATGCCTTAAGTTGAACCTAAATCAAATTGAGCGAGGGTTGCTTTTGCATTGAAGTTATGGACGTAAATAAGTTGGTCGTTGGCGTTCAACCTGCGATGCTTATAATATTCGTTGACGTCGAAAAAATTAAAAATAAGTACTAAAATTATTCTTAAAATAAATAATTTACAATTCCCTTGCGAATCCCTCCCTGTGCCATCCCAATAGTATCAGTAATAAAAATTGGCGGCTACCCAAAAATATGATACGGAAGAAATTAAATATAGCCGTAACGAAATGTAACCCTGCGATACATTACAATAGCAATTCCGGAGAGAGAAGGATAGCTGTACGGCAAGCTTTATGAGTGAGACAGGGACGTAGAACAAGGCGTGTCGAATAGATCATTCGACAGTTGACTCAGTGTCAAATTCATTTCGAATTGGTATCCCATCTTGAAATTTATCTACAATAATTCAGCAGGTGGCTTTGTTAAATTGACTGAACACATCTTTAAATAGTATTCAGGATTTCATTTTACGCGTCATCATCATCATCATCATCCTCAGCATGCAGATACAGAGGCTAAAGAGAACGATTTGTAGCCGCTACATCCTATTGTTACATATTAGCTTACACTCTTGTCTTCTCCCCTCTGCAGAACCTTATCCCTTACTACATCATAAAGGGAATCTCTATGCAAAAATCTCAGCTTTCCAAGCCCTTTAAGTGGCCGAGTGGCGCGTGTGCTCCAAAAGATAAATCTCCCCCTTCAATTCAAATTTAGGAAAAAGTGGCTTCATCAACTTTTTGAGGATTCTGCCAATGTCGAGGTTAGATAAGACACGGCAAGGTGGACGGCTTGTTCAATAATCTGGCAGTTTTCGGTGGGATAACTATACCTACCAGTTACTATCTGCAATGAGGATACACATGGTTTCTGATGATGAGATAAATTAGATGAAGATGGTTTTACAATCTACAGTAACATATTATGACAGCAGACAACAGGTAATGAATAAATAACAATGAAAAATAATACATTTATAATTTTTCAACACAGTTGCTCGTAAATTGAGTCTTATTACACCGCATTTAAACTCATAATACAGCTTATTACGCACAAGTGCTGTAATTATATTACCGCACGAGTGCGGTACTATAAACTTTTTTTTAATCTCAGCAAACGGTTTAGTATCAATAGGAACAAGGAATATTTTCGTGAATATTAAACTATTTTAGTTTAAAGATGATAAATAAACATTTAATTTCGACAAATTATTCATTTTTGTCTAAAAAGGGACCATAATTTGCATATTTAAGACATTGATTAATTATTTTATTATAATTTTAATATCAGGCTGTTTGGCAGTCTGTTGTCAGTGTCTTCGTCACGCGCGTGCTAAGTGCACAGCGCGCATGCGCGAGTGCTGCGTGCGGATTGGCGCGGACAAATAATATCTGCCGCCATTTTCCACTGATATTGTTGATTCAGGCTTTGTTATTTTATTAATTTAAAAATTACTAGTTCAAGTAATAAAGAAATGTAGTGTCCGTCGCTGGAAATACTAAAATATGTTCGGAAAGAAATCCAAGGTGTTAATTACCAAATGATAAAGTAAAGTTCTAAAGCAGCTCCAGGTAAGCAATGTCTGTTAAAAAAGGTAAACTAAAGTTCTTAAAGTCCTTTCCTAAATTTTATTTATTTTTCCTCGCAAATGTGTTGAAAAACGTCGTATGCGACGCGTGTGTTTGGTAATTACACATCTCGGCTCTCTTACCCGCGCTCGCTTCCGCTCGCGCGTACAATACGCCTCGTGTGTGATTACCAACATAGCACACTTGTATCATAATGTACTATTATTTTATTGTTTCACAAAATGGAGAGGACACTTAAGTAAGAAGGCCTCCCCCTTAGAACGCCACAATGAACGACAACTCCCCACCTGCATCCACCGGGTTATTATGCGTATTGTTCCTCGAAGGGGTGACTAAAGGTGCGACTACACTGGTGCGTAAAAGGGATCAAAAAGGTGCGACCACACCGGTGCGTAAAATACGTTGACGGAAAACGTGACGCCTGCGACACGTCACTGCGCATACGCGGCGGTGTGGTCGCTTCTTTATCCTGCAATAATTATTAACGTTGTGACTCTAGGCAGCTATAACCTTTGACATGTTTATCGTTATCCCGGAACTATGCAATTTTTCGGGATAAAAAGTAGCCTATGTTTTAATCTAAGGTACCAGCTATCTCCGTTCCGAATTTAATCAAAATCCGTCCGGTTGTTTCAGCGTGAAGAAGGAACAAACATACACACACATCGTTACAAACTTTCGCATTTCTAATATAGTAGGATAAAAATCTTGACCAGACTGTCCATTCCAGCTAACCCAACCATCTAGTAGAATATTTCAGAATCATTTGGAGCCACATTATACCCGAAGAAATTAAACATTGTGGGACCTTTTCGCCCTAGAATGTGACAACGGTTTGTTATAAAATTGACTAAATTAAGGTTCCAATTCAAGAGGGGAGGGCGGTCAGTCAGTTAGTCCCTGATCTCTTAGAATGCTATTCGGGTTTTTCTTGCCGTCTCCCTCACTCGGCCGGTTCAAGTATCAAACCCATAAGAGTGAGACAGCAAGACAAAATGGCATTCTAAGAGCTGACGGATTGTTCTCACGAGATTATGACAATTGTGGGGGGCGGCAATGGAGGTGACTCCCATAGCCCTTCCCCCCTCCCGATTCCACAGAGTACGCAGGTTTGGTACAGGGGAATAGCACAGATTGAAGTGTTGGGATTAATTAAACAAAAATTCGATTAGTTATTTTATTTGTATCCAAGTGATGCGTACATTTCATAAACAATATCATAAACTTAAATTAATGATGTATACAAACACAAGTAACATAATGTAGATTATAGATAACTATTTATTATAATTTCATTTAAAGTATAAAAAAAAACTTTTATTTTATTGTGATCGCGGACTAAACAAAGGTTTTTTTTTTTAATTCAGGAATATTGTAATTCTCTCATGTAGTGTTGAGGCGAAACATTTCGTGAATTTACTCACTGTAGGTAGGTACACACGTACAGTCAAGGGCATAAATTATTATGTACGTTTTACCAAGACGCAGTGGCGGATTTGAACATTTTCAAGGCTGAATAGTTTTTGCCGCCCTTGCCTCAACAATTGTCATATCATACATTATTTTTACAATACCGTCATAATACCAAACCGTCATAGAAAAATCTTTTTGATTTCTGAGGTATAAAAAAAAAAAATTCGTTTCCCAAATTTGTCGCCCCCAAAATCTGCCGCCCTAGGCTCGAGCCTACTCAGCCTGCTGGTAAATCCGCCACTGCCAAGACGTCAAAAACATCTATGCACCGCCACAAACAATAAGGTCGGTGTCACACATATTTGACATGATGGCTGTATCGATATGAATACCCTCGTCTGAACATGGTATTTTTTTTCACAAGCTCTGTATTTATTGTTTTGTTCAACAAAGCTGTCATTACTATAACACAACAGCGTCGCATCAACACGAATATATTATTATGTGAAATTAAATAATTTGAGATCAGTACGAAAGAGATCGATCTTCAGTCGTATTAGCAGCAAATATGAATCCAGGGGCATATTGCACTGATGGCCGTTGGGGCCGTAAAGTTCTAGAAGACCGCGTACCGGAAGGCAAAATGTTGGTAGGCCTCCCGGCGGACGGATCTGGTGAAAATGGCGGGAAGCCACTGCGGGTACCACAAAACCGATCGTACTGGACGTGGAGATCTTTGAGGACATCTTCCAGCTGATATAAAAGTTCATGGCTAGGGGGCGTTCAAGTATTACGTAAGCGCTTGAGGGGGGCGGGGGGGGGGGGGGGGGGGTCTTTGCTTTGCTTATTTTTGATGACGTGGGGGGTGGGGGGGGAGTCGATATGATGATTGCGTCAGCAGTTTCGATTCGAACTGTTGCTCACGAATCAATAAAAAACAGAATCCATTAAAATAAAAATTCATATAGGTACCAATGATTACGTAAGCATGAGGGGGGGGGGGTAAGAGGTTTGCTTATTTTTGCTGACAAGGGGTAGGGGGGGTAAATAATTGTAAAAAATCTGCTTACATACCTAATACTTGAATGGGGCCCTAAGGGCGGTTAAGAGGTAAGAGCTCCCCGCGGTCGTCCTACCCCGCGCGTCTGTGGCGCGCGGGCGTCTCATTTAAGCGGTCGATCTATAGTAGACATATTCCTAGACATCGATGAATTTTTAATAGACAACTCGTAGATTTCACATTAATAAACTATGGTTCTCAGACCGTTCACATTACTAAATGGCAGTTACTTTGCTTTCAAAATCTATCATTATACATTTAATTCAATATGTATATACAGCCCAAATACAAATGCCTGAAACGCGGAAGTTGCATTACATTGCGGCCCTGAATCAAACACGTAACAACGTTAGTTCCACGGCACACGATGTAGTTAACACAACTTGACTTTCCATTGTTTAAACTGGGCTTCGTAAGCAAAGAGCGATCCCATGATGCTTGCTATAAAACTCGGGTCAGTCTTCTTCCTGGCTTCTGGTAACATCGAATTATATTAAAATGCTGTTTGGGAACCAGCGAATACATTCAGAGATCAATTGATTTAGGGCCTGCCTCACCAATCTCTGTAAGTAAAAAATAAATAAAAAATATCTTGGGACAAATTACGCCAATTGACCCAGCCCCAAACTAAGCAAAGCTTGTACTATGGTTACCAGGCAACGGATAAACATACTTATATGTATAATGTGCATAAACACATAATTAAATACATAAAACATCCACGACTCGGGCATAAACATTCGTATTCATCATACAACTGTCTGGCCCTACCGGGATTCGAGCCCAGGACTAGCTTCATAGTCAGGGTCACTAACCACTAGGCTATCCGGTCGTCAAGTTCCTGTTATTTTAATTGTCAATTATCCATGATGTCGTCTCTCTGTTTCGTAGTAAGAAATAGAGAGAGAGAATCATAGTTAACTCACAATTAAGATAACAAGAACTTTACAGAGAGTGGTGAGACATGCCCTTAGTCTCGTAAGAACGCGTATCATTTTATATTTTTATCCGAGTCCTTGTAGTTTACTTGGAAACTTAGATCCTTACTGAATCGCGTATTTTATCATTTCTCAATGACTTTATGATTATAACTCACATAATATATTTTTCATAATCATTGGCGCAAATAAGGCTACAAAATGACTTGGCAAAATTTGGTCCTTCGATCCAACTAACCATAAAAAACATTATTGTAAATAACATTTCGAAAATTTTATAAATCCATAAATAATCGTGTAACTAAATCAAATATTATGAGCTATACACCTTACAATAATACGTCTTGGACGTTTTTACACACTTTCAGTTAGTAGGGGTAAAAGTATTTAAAAGTAAGTTGTTTTGAGACAGTTTTTACACTGCTTTCTCATCAACCTACTTTTTTTTAATCCTCAAACGCTATGACTTATCCAAGTATCAATTACAAAAGTCAAAAAATCACTTTGAATAATGACTATCACTTCTACGCTATGCTACTAGAAAATACATTTATAAAATATAATGAAGAAGGCAGTATCGTCTAACACACTGTAGGACCACTTTAAGAAACACTACATGGCTATTTCAATCTTTATATATGTAGGTATATACCAATTTGCGATTAATTATAAACCAGCTGTTGCCCGCGGCTCCGTCTGCGGAGAATTCACTTATCGCTATCCCGCGGGAATTATGCAATTTCCGGGGATAAAAACTATCCTGTCCTTCCCCGGAACTGAAACTCTCTCTGTACCAAATTTAATTAAAAACGGTGTAGTGGTTTGGGCATGAAAGCGTAACAAACAGAGACAGAGTTACTTTCGCATCTATAATATTAATAGAGATTAGGGGTTCTTCCATGCTGGTCTGGGGAAAAAAACATAGAATTTACCAGTTGCTTCTCTTCCCGCGCAGATGGTAAAAGTCCATCGCTAGCAACCCATCACTATTTCAATTACCCTTTCCAGCTATATACCCTTAAAATCATGATAAACGCTGCCTTAAGGTTTTGTTACTTTAGGCTCTGTCTACCCCGTATGGGATAAAGACGTGATATATGTATGTATGTATAGGGATTAAGACAATTTCTGTCGCAAATTAAAAACAGTATACAACAGAAATTGTAAGTAGTAGTATTGCATTCATATCAAAATGGTTAGGACAGATGTTTTTGGTACTTCAAGTGTCGTACCGGCTAAGTACTTATAATACCTACTCAGTCAAATGGTTGCAATATAAATATTTTTAAGCTAAACGGTACCAGCTCCATGTAAATCCTTTTAAATCAGCCTTCAGCTTGTAGAATATCTGTAAGAGTAACAAAATACATGCAAATATTTAAAACGTTTCAAAATGGGTTACGTTTCTCCAGAGATGTTATAACAACATTATTAACTTAACTACTATCTAAATACAACAAAAAAAAGTTGCCCTAAATCGCTGCCGGGTGGGATGGTGCCCAGAAGGCTGGCAGCATTACTGCGTTGTATGGCAAAAACTCTTTGTGCTAAAAAAAACCAGCCTTCTGGTCACCCGAAGTTTGATTCAGTTTGGTCAACAACAACCCATATAACCTGTGCGCACTTGGCCCCCACGGACCCAAGGTTTCTACCCCAAATGGCTCAAACATGTACACAACCACAAGGTGATCACTTACTTAGGTCTTGACTGTATGTTGAAAAGTAACACATTTACAATTACAATTCAGGTGTTTAAAATGTCGAAATGATCGAGACATTCAAAGCTGATAAAAAAAAGTACATAGTAGTGTTGCCTTGGCAACCCCAAGTGCCAAAACAAAATGCCTCTTCTTTCTATTAAACTTGATTACAATACTCACCATTACTATTCAGCTTCATTTTCCTCCTCCAGTGCATCTTATCAGGGCTGGTGGTCCGGTTTTTCTCCTCTTCCACAGCTATTGCTGCCTCTTTCTCCGACCTTTCGTATAATATCTTCTTGTATAGCTCTCTGAATTTCACCGGAGGAGCTCCAACGTCTAGATTATTCTAAAAGACAACAGCACATTTTATTATGACCGTATAAACCAATACTAAGAATTTTTTGAAGGTCTACTGTTATTGGCTCAGAGTTCTGTACGTCATTTTGAACTATATTTATCGCAATCTGCGCAGAATTTGCTTATCGCTATCCCACGGGAACTATGCAATTTTCCGGGATAAAAATTAGCCTATGTCCTTCCCCGGGACTGAAACTATCACTGTACCAACGACATTCAGACATAATTACTTTCGCATTTATAGTATTAGTAGGGATTGTGTAAATGTGGAAATAAATAAATAAATAAATAAAATAAATAGTTATTTGAAATCTCAAAAAAATCATGTGGTGAAAATCACAAAGGCGCACCTGGTGATTCTTCTCCTCCAGCTCCACAAACTTCTTCACGTCTATCGGCGGCAGAGGCACGTCCCTCCGACAAGACGCCATCACATTAGCTTTCCTAATTTTGTGAACATACGCATTCTCTTCGGGACTAGAAGCCCTCTCCACATCTCTCCTAACCGGACCAAAAATAACGCTCTGACGTGCATTGTTCGCTTCAATAATTTTATCAGCCAAAGATTTCTCGGCCATCTTCTCTTTTATAGCTTGATCGACGATCGATTCTTCATCTTTTTCGTGCATGTGCTTTTGTATAACCTCAGGTGGCAACGGTGGGAGAGGGTTAAGTATTTCAAGCTTGATTTTTTCATTGGTTTGATATATTTTCTCTGGCAAGTCTAGTTTTTTGAAATCTTTCTTGGGCGTGGTCGGGGCTCCGGGTTCGTCGCAGAGCACCGCGCTGGCGGGCGCGTGGTCGGGATGAGTATTCCGAATGTGGCGTTCCAGATTATCTTTCCGCCTAAAACGACGACTGCAGACTTTGCACCGAAAAGGTTTCGAATCTGAAAAGGGGCAGCAAGTTTTACCACAAGTTGGCCTTTAAAAGGCGGCACTTGGGAAGCTACGGTAAAAATTAAAAAGGCAAAGCCACTACACGAATTCAAAAACCACTGTGTACCGTTTTATAGTGGCACGACGCACAGTGCAACAATAGGATAAAATAACCACTATAAAGTGTCGTTTACTTCTAATTACATACATGCCCTCCGATTTGGCAGTAAATAAGCGGAACATAGAAAGCAGTGGTTAAAACTATCAAAATATAAATAAGTATTAACCGTCGTGCACGGCAGCGTGGCGGCGCATGTCCTTGCGCGCGTGGAAGGCTTGCGGGCAGCGCGGGCACTGGTGCTGGCGCGCCGGCCGCGCGCGCCGCCCGCACGCGCCGCACGCGCAGCCGCCCGCGCACCCCGCACCTGCCGGGACAATCGCTATTGGACACTTATTAAAACCCTCGCATAAGGAATAAATTAAAACTGCATCATACTCTCAGTTTTTACACAGATATCGGATATGGATGGACCAACTTATTCTTGTCATTCGTTGCTATGGTCACTTTTTGAACTGTAAGTTTATAAGTTTAAAATTTGCTAAACATGTATTTTTGCGGTAGTTTTATGCCTCTTCTATAATAGAGATACAAAATTTTTTCTAACAAACTAGCTTGCTGACAGACAGAATAACAACAAGAAATAGTCGATCTACCCATATAACAGATTTGAAACTAAAGATACATGGTTAATAACATAGCACATATACGGGATTTAAACCATAAAAATATTCCACTAAGGTCTGTTTTATGCATTTTGAAAGGTTGTCTGTTCACCTTTGAATAGACCAAGCAGACAATATTTACCGGGCATTTACACCCTTCTATAGGCTTTTACAATCTGCGGAGGAATAGAATCAGTCGGTAAATACTATAAATTAATTAATTCAAAGAGCTAGTCTAATAATACTGACTGTTGTGCTTGGCGAGGTGCTTCCGGAGGTTGCTGGAGTCCCGGAAGCGGCGGCCGCAGACCTTGCAGCCGTGGGGGCGCTCCTCAGTGTGCGTGAGCCCGTGCTTGCGCAAAGACGTCAGGTTGTTAAAGGCCTTGCTACACTCTGTGCACTGGTACTTCTTCTCCTCTGTAGACAAAGAGTGTTGGGTTCAGTAAGGGTCTCACACAAGGCGTCTAAAAATTAGTCCGGAATACTTCAGTAGATGGTTGGGTTAGCTTAACTGAACACTCCTGAAATTTTTCATGGTTGACAAGATGTTTCCGCAAATTGGTTGATGTACGAAGTGTAAGTGAAAGGGGTCTCTGAAATAATCAATTACGATGGAAATCCTTTACAGAACATGCCGAAATATATGAGAATAGTTCTAAGATATGTTGTATAAATGGATAAAGACCGTTAGCTGCCGTCTATAAAACACGTGATGCTTGAAGGGGTTACGGAAAACTCAAGAAACACGCGCGAGGAAGGTGTGGTGCATGCCAGCTCACATGTATTTTTTTTCAACCCAACCCCACACTTTTTGAAGCATGGAAGTCTAGAAATGATAAGAGCCAGAACGTAAGCTAGTGACAATACTTACTAGTATGTTTGAGCTTGTGCCGTTGCAGCTTGGACATTTGGAAGAAGCTGTCTCCACACAGCTCGCAGGCATAAGTCCTCTCGTTCCTATGCACTCGCATATGGTACTTAAAGTGCGAGTGTGATGTGAAACTCTGCAACATCATAACAAGCGGCTGTAGTAATTAACACTTTGTGAAACACTTCAAGAAATGGAAGAGGTTCTATTTTTAATTCTGAACTGGGTTATTTGATGTAAAAAAATGATAGACATATTTCATAAAATAAAAATAAGACTAGATGGGTTTTGCTTCATATACACAATGGGTTGATTTGACACATAATGTATAAGCCAAGTAAAAACATAGTGGCATACTTTATTGCACTCAGGGCATTGATACGGTTTGCGCTGTCCATTGCAGTAAGCATGGTAGGCAAGCTGAGTCCTGGCATGGAATTTCTTTCCACATTTGCATTCATAACTTCTACCATTCTCATCTGAAACAAAAACACGAAAATTCAGGAACTAATCCTAGGGCAGCATATTAGAAAAGCATAATCTAAGCATATTAGAAAAGACAGATTATTTATTTTCTCTTTAGGTATAAGCTTTTTTCGTTCAGGTCAGTAACATAGATAGGCAGAACACATAACATAAAAAAAGCAAAACAAAAAGCATACCCAGTATTATTCTAATATGAGACATATCAAGCTTCTTTTTGCTTTCATCTTGACTTTGCAACTGAATTTCTTTGTTGTTTTCTTCTAAAGTTGTATGGTTTGGTGGAGGGGTAGTTTGTACTGCCTCAGCGTCTGGTATTGGCCCTTCTCCCGGCTCTGCCTCCATTTCAGGATTAGAAGACTCCAGGGCATTATTCTCTGTACAGGCGACGCAGCCCGCTTTCTCGTGGAGAAGACAGTCCATACACTTAACATGTCCACAACTTTCAGTCACTAACCGGTTAGTAGTCGTGTTTACAGGCTTTTTGTTCAGACAATGAACACAAACTTGTGACTCCATAATTCAATAACAAAAAGTTTGAGGTTATTGCTACAACTTCTAATTTTTAATCTCAAATAATTACATTATCACGTAGAATAATAGCAAGTTTCATAATGATACCGTTCATTAGTCTATACAATGCATTTTTTTAAATAAAAATACAAACACTAGACTACACAGACATCGCTGTTATAGTGAAAAAAAAATTATGATGCAAAACACGATCAGAAACCTCATTACCTCAGCTAACCAATGTCATTTTTGTCATCTTATTGACCTTGTCTCTTCCTTTGTCTGAAAGTGTCTAAAAGTCATAGTCTATTATTAAATCGTAGTTTTACATTGATTTCTCGTTTATTCTATGTAGTTATACTAACTGACTAATCTGACTATCAATTAGTAAAAGTTAAGAATGCGTCACAAATAATATTTCATCAGTCAGTCAGTCAATCATATTTCATCATGAAGTCATTGAATGACTATCTTTCGAATTTTTCTGACGCCGACAATATGTGACAGCATTTTTTTTTAATTTCTGCATACTTTGAAAATCGTAAAAATCATAAAAAATTATGTAAGTCTCAGAATTTGAGTAATAATAAACATAAAAAACAAAATTTTAAGCAAATAAAAAATTGTTACTGTGTCTGCTCATCCTCTATTTTATAAATTTTACCGTCAAACTGCATGTCTTAAAAAATAGCCATCCAGGTCAGGAACATGTATAGCATTTTGCAAAAAAAAGAGTCCGTCATCATCAATTTCACTGGATTGGCTAAATTAGTCTACAAAAACGATTTCAACCAATCATGTTCCATTTTGAGTTCGCAGCTACCAATCACTGCTGAAATTTGGCTCTAAATTCAACAAACGAGAATCGAAACTCCAGTCAATTGCGTATCGTACCTACGCCTTCAAAGGGCAGCGTTTTTTTGAATAAATGGTTAATAGTTACTAAATATAAACCCACAATGGTAAGTTCCTGTATTAAATTAAATTATAATGCCTTTATTTTTAATATAAAATTGTTACTCTGTTATTGACTCGACACGTAACCTCAAAAATCTAATTATTTTCAGGATGTCTTTCTAATGATTAGGCGAAAAAAATTAACCATCTTCACGGACGCTAAGGATACGACAACGGTATTGGAACTAAAGAAAATGATCGAAGGTGAGTGCGGCTCGCATGATTAGAGAAAAGTCTATTTTTAGTATTGAGACAATGTCAGTCGGTTTGCCTCCGTTTATACTATGTTTACTGGCGGTGAGATTCCAAAGGCTGTTTCCAGGAACTCGAGATTATCAGCTGATGCAATTAATATTTTTTTAATCCCGTATCTAATCCATTTGTCACATCTTACTGGAATCTAAAACATAGGGTGCCTTACATGCTGTTAGACTGTACAAGTTTCGCCAAATCATTCTGTTCGCGTCTAACACGTTGTATTCTTGTTTTTTATCGTAAAATGTTATACTGCACTTTTCATTACCAGTTACTGTATCAAAATTCCAAGAAAATCTTGGTGTGTAATACAACAAAAATCAATCCTTACAACAACAACATGGTTCATTAAATTTCATTAAACTTTGAGCTTAGTTATTGATTGATCATAACAGCTATGAATTTTATTAATGGCAGTAACTTTAAGATTACAAATTGTTAATGAGCAGTAGATGTTCTGTGGTTTTTATATGATGTTAAAATGAGTGCTGTCCCAAGTCAAAGCTGTTTTTTTTTTAAATTCATGACCTTTGGATGCGAAGTCCTTTAGTCGGAGTCTTATTTATAATTTCAAATAATAGTTTTCCCACACTACAAGTCAATTATTTGCATCAATATTATGGTTCCCCTTTCCACCTATATGCCCACAACCATGCTAATATGTGTTTACCACAAATAAAGCTTACTTGCCATTCATAATTGCAAGAGCTATACCCATATTACAAGCTTTGCTTAGTTCGCGAGGTCAATTGGTGTCAATCAATTGTCCCAAAATATTTATTACCTATTTATAATTATTTAAATTATCCATAGGCATCTTGAAAGTGAACCCGCCGAGCCAGATGCTGTTCAACAAGGACAGCCAGCTCATGGAAGACGAGAAGACCCTGGCGGAGTATGGCCTCACATCAGCCACTGCCAAGGCCCAGTGCCCCGCGCCCATTGGACTTGCTGTACGGTAAGAAAAGCTTCTTAAAATTCTATACTTTAATCAATGATCAACTGGTTATCGGAAAATAATTTGAATATTCTTTGTTTTGGATCAAAATGGCTTTTACAGTATGACAAAAATGGAAACTTGTTGAATGGAGTATTGTATTTATGTTATTAGAATGTTAAAATATAGCAACAATATTGTATGAAAGCTTTTAGTTCTTTCATCTGTTTTCAACTCATATTACTTTAAGAATTGTAGATTTGTAGGAGTAGAAAATAAGATTTGTAGGATTCTTGTCTGTTTGTGTGAGACAAATTTACTATTTATTTTAGACCATGAAACAAAGTGATTTTTTATCAACATTAAATGTGAATAAAATTAGATAAAAAGTTTTATGAGAATACCTTTGCGGAAATTACTTTGATTAAAAAAAAAACAAATAAAATCAGATAAAAAAATAAAGCAGAAAAAGTTGCAGGAAATAATAAGTTTAATATATGCTATGTTCACTCCGTGACACTTTAATGCATGGATTAGGCATTCATTATCTTATCAAGTCTTTCAATAGGTGAATTATTGCTGGATCAGCTGTTATCAACTATCCATTTTAGTTTCATAATCACTGTTACAAAAACAGATAAATTTGCATTTTGCTTAGTAACATTAACATTACCGTTTCCATGGCAAAAGGCATTTGGTACAGTACCATAGAGAACAAGGTCTTCAAGTTGCCCTGGTTTGATTGTGCTGGCCTTTTCAGGGATCTACTTGTGCCAGCATTTCATGTTTATAAATAAAAAATAAACATTAATATTAGATACATATCAGTTGTGTTCTTACCAAACCAAATATGCTGATTCATTCAGCTTACTGTAATGGTCTGTTTTATTTTGTATGGCGTATAATAGAATTTTATTACCACAAATAGAGTATACATACATTTATATAAAGTAAATCAAAAATATAAATAAATAAATAATAGTAATAATAGTAAATTTACGAGTATATTAAAGTAAATTTACGAGAATATAAAATAATAATTCTTCAATGCTGGTCTGGGAGTAAAGAAAAAACAGAATTTACCAGTTGCTTCTCTTCCCGCGCAGATGGTAAAAGCCCGTCCAGGGAATGGGTGGAAGTCTTAGGCATCATGTTATAGGCGATGCGGCTAGCAACCCATCACTATTTTGATTTCCCTTTCCACCTATACACCCTTAATCATGCTAAACATGGCCTAAAAGTTTTGTTACCTTACGCTCTGTCTACCTTGTAAGGGATAATATGTATGTATAAAATAATGCGTAATTTACAACCGTTAAATATTGTTGTGTGTGTGTGCATGCCTGCCACACACATTGCTATGAGACTCATTAATGTCCAGCTTAAGAATCGAATTATTCAATCAAAATATAAATGAATATACCACGTATCTGTAATATGAATACTGACTGGTTTTTTTTTTCTTCGGATAACTGATTGTTAAATATTTGTTCTGACAGAAAGGAGAACGGTGAATTTGAGGTTTTGGATCTGACCCCATACTCGTCGCCCCCGGATCTGCCAGACGTCATGAAGTCACAGGAAGCCAACGGACAGGAACAGGTAACTTGATAATTACACAAACATATAAGTCACATATAAAAGTCTTGTGATGCTCGACATGTTTCGGACTAGTTCGTAGTTCTTCCTCTTGGTGCGCTCACCCTGGCCAAGGTAACTTGATACTTTACCAGTGAGTTAAAGATGTACTCATCTTCGAGCTATAACTGTAACATCTATACACCTAGGGTTTTGGTTACTGGGGGGCTATTCCGAAATTCGATTTACGAAGCTCGTGTCATACCGTCTCATCTCACTCTCAAATCATTGACTAATGGTATGAGCGAAACGACACCACAAGAACTTCGAAAATCGAATTGACAATATTTACATTTTTTTAGTCCTACTTTTTATTGTTTGGCTCGAAAGAGCGCACAATTGTAAGACACCCATAGTTTTTATGTTTGCGAAAATCTTGTATTTTCGTGGAAAAATCCATTTCAATCGTTGCTCGAGCAGTTACAAACGTCAAGTGCTAGCGAAATGACGTCACTGCTTTGTTTCGTACACATAAGAAAACGTTGAGATAATTACATTGACTGACAAATCCTGTGCTTAAATAGTTTGACATCGAATGCAGTTGTCAACGGCAAAACGAAACAGAATACCTCTCAAAAAAAATGATTTTAAATGCAGTGGCGTAACTATAACGTCCGGGGCCCGTGGCAAATTTATCAGATGGGGCTCCTTCCTCAATATAAAGAAGTGCATCAGCGACCTTTCTATGCTCTAAACCAAGCTAGTTCGGGGCCCCGTAGAGCTAGGGGCCCGTGGCATTTTGCCACTCCTGCCACCCTATAGTTACGCAACTGTTTATATGTAAACTTGCAAAAACACATCTTTATTGCCTGGCAAATAGTAATCTAGTGTTCCCGATGGCAACAAAGCCGAGTGGTGTGCGAATGAAGTAACCTTCAGCTGTCAGTAGTGTTGTGTTGTGAAAGTTGTAAATGTCACACGGAAAGTGCCAGTCGGGTTATCTGCGCTCCGTGTGTGGTCAAGAGCTGCGGTTCGTTTTTGGATCCGTCCGGGGGAAGAGCAGTGCTTGGTCCGGTGAACCCTGGGCATCGGTTAATGATTTTCTGACAGATTCTGAGGCATATCATTATCCGTTGGCTAAGAGCCCGACAGAAGGGGAGGGGTCTTTTGACCGTGTTCTACCGTACGTTGCCGACATTTTTGTCACAAGATTTTGAATACTATATTTATTACTTTTACATTGGCGAAATCATTGCATCGATCGATGGGGCCATATTAAAAAAGAAGAATAGTTTTTTTATAATGGCAGCATTGGACCGGCCGTTGGACGTCATTTCCCATTTTACTTATTTTGCTAATTTTTCAAAAAAATATTGTACAAAAAAATCCAAAAATATTTTTTTGTTCTACAAGCACTCTTGAAATGGTGTTTGATTTATGTTTTTTTTTATATTGTCAATTTTGCAGTATGAAACCTGTAATGTACAAAAGCGACGGTTACAGTTCGTAGATGAGTACTTAGCTTTGACAGAATGGTTGGCTACTTGCTTTGCCTCTTGACTTTGAGGATGATATTTTAAGTATCCAATCATTTGAATTATGTATCACTTCACGTTTATCATTTCGCAAACATGTGTTTTCAAATTCAAAACTTTAGGTGTCAGTTATCTATGATGACATCTCTGTTTGTTTCGTAGTCTATACTATAATATTATAAAGAGGAAAATTTTGATTGTTTGTTTGTTTGAATTGAATAGGCTCCGAAACTACTGGACCGATTTCAAAAATTCCTTTGTCGTTGGAAAGCTACATTATCACTGAGTGACATAGGGTACTTTTTATCGCGGGAAAATACCTTTTCCTACGGGAAAATTAATTTATCGCGGGCGAAGCTGCGGGCGGAAGGCTAGTACCTAATAAATAGAGACGGAATTATAGATAACTGACACTTAAGATAGCTGGAACTTAACAGATTAAGTTTAGGTTAGTTTTATGACTTTTTCAAAAAGGTAAAGTAGGTATGGTTGCAGAGTTGGAAAAAGCGACAGAGAGACTTAGTGACAGGTCATTGACCGAAATTATTAGTGCTCCTCGACCGTACTTTAGCGGATATTAAAGTTTTTTGAAATTATGCGTTTGCGGAGTGATTTCTGTGAAATGATGATTCCACGCGTTGTGCGGTCACCGGCGACTATTGAATAGGAAAGCACTCAAAAACGCCTGATGGGTAAGACCAAATAAACCATCCACTTCAAACAGGGATGATGACTGAGTAAAAAAACGGAATTTAGTTCGTCACTTAGGGTTTCACCGAACCAAAAATAATTTTTTCATGCCGTTTCAACAAAAAATTAAATTCTTATTTCGGAAATGTAAACGTACCTATTACGACCCCCTAGGGTGGCGTGCCTCCCTGGTTGGGAAGCCCTGAGTTTGATTACATAAAAAGAATAAGATTCTGTCCAAAAATTCATTTTTTAGTTCAAGATTTTTTTGCATTGTCATCCGTCTTACATATGTGTGTACCAAATTTCAACAAAGTCAAATGGAGGTCGTGACGTCACTTCTCATTAAAAATTGTACCAAGACGTGGAAAAAACTAAGTGTCCAATCCAACACTGTTAAATCGGATGAACAAAGAAAATCATCCCTATGCTCCCGTCCCTACAACAGAGGCTTCCAGAGCTCACAGTTGTAATCCCCCAGGCAGCGTTACCGGATCCGGAGCCCCCTTGCGAGGCAAGTCCGGCGCGGGTGGGCAGTGCGCGGCGCTCCGGCACCGTCGCCTGTACCGTGCACGCCACCATGTTCCGATTCAAACGGGCCGTGTGGCAATGGCTCTTGTGAACGGTCCAGCGATTGACAACATTTTTTTTATACCGCTACAGAAAAACAATTGCACCACGCGACGGCACGCTTTCTAGGCATCTAGGTGCTTCGGGGTTATTGTAATTGGAAAAGCATTAGGAATTGAAATACACGTTCGTTTGACTATTGTGATATAATGCAATTTTCATATCAAGTAAACTAAATAGTAGAAGTGACTTAGCTTTTACTGGCAGTTGGAGTGCTAGCTGCTAAAGGCGACGCCCGCACGTGGGTATAGACCGACAAGTCGAATAGGGGCGGGGGGTAAGATGACAAAGGGGACCGAGAGAGGTGCGGGCGGGTAGGCGAGGACTCATTTAAGCGATCGGTCTATACATATTCGCTTCGTATCAAAATGTAGGCGGTTGCATCCACAGCAGTGCACGCACACGCTACGCACGAAATGACGAATGAACCCACGTGTGTGACTTATTGCGTGTCCGTGCACAGCGTGCGTGGGGAGCTTTGCCTTCATAGTGCCTTTTCTAGTGTGGCCTTAGCCTTAAAGAGGTGCCATTTTGGTTTTCGCAAAAGCAATAAAGCTGTAATAATATATAAAAGTTGCATTTTATAAAAGGTTTAGGATTTAAATGATTTGTGTGATCGTGAAAATAACGGAACAATTAAACTTAATAATACTTCAAATCTTAGTTTTCCATTACTAATTTTGTAGTAACGGGGAAAAATGTTGTCAATCGCTGGTAGTGGGTTTATGAGGATGGTTTTACCTCTATTTTATGTCGCAAAATGCGTTTCATAGGCTGACATCGCTAGCATAGTGACTTGTAACCTTTTAACCCGTCGAGCGCCCCGTGTGCACAGGGCGCATAACGTTGTGGCCACACGTGTGTCCACAGGACGCTCGACGGGTTAACCAGTCATGTAGGAAAATTATAGCTTGACAACTTTCTATATGGCTATGTTACGGCTTTTCAGTGATACTAGTTTATTTTACTGCCGACGAGTTGTTATTTGATACGTTGGAAGTCACGGGATGTCACCGATGTAAACAAGACCAAAATATTTCGGAATTATGTATGATTTTACTACAAAAATTACAAAAAAATTCCCGAAGGTGTAATTTTTTTTTAATATAATAAAATTTACGACAACAAAAGGCCGAATTGCATAAAATTCCAATAAACAATGATTTGGAATTGATAGTTGACATTTTGACCCCTGACTTAAAAGTATTAGACTCGATTAATGCGGCGGGTGTTATTTTATATTTTTTAATTTAACGTTATTATATAATGCTATTCATGACGTACGCACATTATTGCCCTATGTAAGCTATTTGTAGCGACACAGTCACAGGACGAAATAGAAAGTTGTTAGGCTTATAAGCAATAAATATTATATTTTCTTAATAAAGGGTGTAGTGTATGTAGATGAGCGTGCACGCTGTTACATTCTGGCTTATTTTTATTAATTTGGCAAACAATAGTACATTACACGCCTAGAGCGGTGAAATAAAGTCTCAGATCGCAGCAACTTGTCGCACGAGCCAAAGGCGAGGGTTATAAATACGCGACCGGAGGCTTTATTTATCACCGCCCGAGGTGTGTACACAATTTTACGTCATCCCATGGCCAGGAAGAGGAAATTTCTACTTACGGCCCGGGGTCGCGTGAATCAAATTTTTAGTCTTTCAGCCTTATATTAATAGCACCAGTCCTAGGACACTAACAATGCTATAGCTTAGCTATAGCGCCTGGTCTATGGACTTTGTTTTATGCTGTCTCATGTCTCAGTCTCGATTGCACGCTTATCTACACGCCTCGCCAGTGGCGTAACTATAGGGTGGCAGGGGTCGCAAAATGCCAGGGGCCCCTAGCTCTACGGGGCCCCGAACTGGCTTGGTTTAGAGCACAGAAGGGACGCTGATGCACTTCTTTATATTGAGGAAGGAGCCCCATATGACGAATTTGCCGCGGGCCCCAGACGTTATAGTTACGCCACTGCGCCTCGCATACATTAGATGGCAATAAATTAAGTAAATACGGCGACCGATACGCGACAGTGATAAAAACAAATTAATAGACTTATAGGAATCGTTTGGTAGATGATTAAAGATCTCACAGTTCACTGTATACACAATTTATTTACACAAAGTATTTACATATACATTAAGACTGAGCGACATAAAACACAGCTACGTGTATTTATGCCTAACCAGAAGAAAGAGCGCATGCGCGAGTTTTGTCAAAGGCCCAGTTTCCACTGAAACCGGAATCGGAACTCAAAGAAGAACTTACTTAATACTATTAACAATATTATGTACAAAAATAAGTCAGTTTGGCAAATGACTTTTTTAAGTAAAGTCGACCAAGAAAGTGGTTTAACCTTTTTTTTTTACAAGTTTTTTAATAACTTGCAATGTATGTATGTAAGTATGTTTGTCCG
Source organism: Pandemis corylana (assembly GCA_949127965.1). NCBI lineage: Eukaryota > Metazoa > Arthropoda > Insecta > Lepidoptera > Tortricidae > Pandemis > Pandemis corylana. The sequence continues at coordinate 2,470,756 of OX421859.1, read as the reverse complement.
GGTGGAATCTTGCAGTTCAATTTTGAAGCAGACATCTTCAACCGATTGAGCTGAAATTTTGCATACTTGTGAAAGTCGGATGACAATACAATAATCCGGTAGTAGAATTCTGGTGGCCCGCCCAGGACCGTCTCCGTAGGAGGGGATTCTCAACGGTTGGTCTGGTCTGATTTTTTATGACAGTTTCTCCATAAAAAAAGCAATAAAGCTGATTGCCGCATTGAATTGTGAGTAAGTCTTTGCATTCACGGAAAGACACTGATACCTGTATTGTACGAACTCTAAAAACGAGTTCTGAGGCCATATTCTCCAACGCACAAGCATTATCGCTTTATCATTTTCTGTCAAACTGTCCAGGATGAGAGTAGAAGTAGGTAGATCAATCTTTACAGCAGACTGAAAATATTTTACACGTATAATTTTGGTTGCCAGTAACTTGTTCCTCTTTTTCCAAATACCAAAGGTTACGTTTATTAAGTTATTCTCATTTAAAAGGCTGATTACGACTAGCGGTCTTTATATCTCCTGTATTTACGCCAAACCTTCAGGGCTTGAGCTTATAAGCCGCGAATCGAGCCCTAAAACACAGTATAAACCCAGCATGTTATCTGCCTAACGCGTTCACTACGTCAATTCTCGATCGGCGTCTGCATAACATGTTCGCTACAGTGTAAAGACCCGTGTCTCGTAGATGAATTACTGTGTTTGTACTGTGCCTAGACCAGGGATCACGAATTAGTTTAGTAGTGGGTCTGTTTCACAGATATGTTGACTGGTAAACCTTTTTTTAAGATATGATTTTAACGTTTGCACAAAATAAGTCTGCGGTCCGAATGCCGGACCGCGGTCCATCGTTTGTGAGCCCTGGCCTAGCCCTCCAGCCTCTCGGGCCGTGCACCCTACGTCACACTCATTTGCTTACTCCGTTCAATCTCTTGCAGATGGACCAGCACTAAGCGAGACGTCAGCGCGGCGCCGCAGCGCCATTTTGTACCATAGTTGTTTTCCGCCCCCCGCGGGCAAGACCTTAACAATATTTTTTTGCATATAAACATATTTTGTTAATAATTTATCGATGATTTGTGCTCGATTTTAACATTATTCTGTTGCATCTACACATTTGTTTGTAGTATTTTTGTGATGCTTTGTACTAAGGAAGTTAACTGGCTTTTTTTGTAATTGATTCCCTTAGTGACGTTATTTCAATCATTTTCGAATGCGAACGTTCAAGAAGTTTTAACTGTACGTCTGTGAAAAAGGCAGTAGATAGCAGTTTGTCTAACTATGTTGTATGACAGCCTTGAACAGTCCTGTTCCAAATATAACGGGTACAGTTGAAGCTTCTGCGAGGCGCGTTCGTTGCACTTAAGGTGTGAAATGTATAACTACCCTCCTGAGGCCCAAAGTTTTCTTTAGTAAATTTTTTAACCCCGGCCAATGTAAGTTCGATATGTCTTTTGTCCTGTTTTTAGGACGCTGGGCCTCAGTAGGTTAAAATATTAAAATAATTTCTTCATACCATCATACGGCTTTAGGCGAAGATTTCTTTGTGATGACGAGGTAGAAATCTAATAAAATAAATTACAGTAACAAAATTCAAATAAAACCTTGTAACATATCTAGTCTTTTTATTACTTAAATGTGTTGTATTGTTAATGTAGAAATTTAATCTTATAACAGCCGCGTGCAAGTTGAATTTATATCCAAATTTATTGATGAAATATTAAATTAAATCTCGAATTTATTGATCATATTTTAAATATCCTTTCTAAAGGTTCTACCTCGTGTTACTCGGAACATCTTTGCCTGTAGACTAGGCCATGACATCTCATATATTGCGACTAGATTACCAATTAAGTGGCTAACACTGAATCTATAATAATCGTGCCTAAATAATTTCGCACTAAACAAATAAATTAATGTGTAAAACTGATTCGTACGACACTCTGATATTCTAGCTTGACGCTCAGTTTCGAGGGCAGGATAGCAGGGCTGAAAGAATCACTAAACGTCCTAATGCTAGGACATACGAGTATGAACTGAACCGATATAATGGGGGCTATCGCGTGTGGATTTGCCACTAGAGGCGCTGGTGTCGCGCGAGGTCCAATAACATCTACTTTCCACTAGTTTTGGCGGGATTCGTGACATAAATTATAATTTCTATCATTTACCTGTCGAACAATGATCTCCTTCGTGAAAGTATCGCAAATATGGATTATTTGGCGATGAATGTGAACGCTTTGAAAGCGGTTTTTTTGTTCAGAACAAAACGGAACTGCACTACATTGCGGCATAGCTACTAGATATGATTGATAGTTATTTACAATTAAGAAACTTAATGAGATTCAAGATTTAAAACTTTGTTTCGGCGCCGATCTTATAAAATCGCCTTTGACAGCTATACATGTGGACCTTAGTCAACAGTGGCGCCAACTGGTGAGCAAAGAAACGATAGTCCCCATTGGCTGTAGTTCATTAATTTGTACATCTGCAGAGTAACGTCTGATGCAATAAATTATTATCAACTAAAGAGTAAGGCTAGAATATAGTATTTTTAATTATCACTTTCTTACTTTAACAGTATATTCAATTTAGATCTCAAAATGATATAACATTCTAGCCTTACCCGTAAAGTTTTTGAAGTGTGGGAAATTGCAATCATAATTCCTCGTCGCCAATAAAAGTACAAAATGCATGTCTATGATTGGTAGCTCGTAACGGCCAGCATGCGCGCTGTTTAGCGTCCTTTTCCTACTGTGTTGGTTAGAAAAAGACGCACTGATGTGAACAGCGAGAACTGCGCACGCGTTCGCCCAGGCAGCATACTAGCGACATCTATTGGTTCTTTCCTCGCATCATCCCTCAATAATGTACCTTCTGTGGAGGGGAACGCGATCATCTCACTTGCGAGTTTATTCTGTTGTTTATATCTGGCGGTTTACTACGGAATTAGGAAATTGGTTCCGTCAATAAGAAATTGAGAACAAAATTGATTTTTCGTAAAGTTTGAGGCACTAGACGCTTATCTTTTAAAATTTAAAGTAAAGGATTTTTTCAGGTTTTTTTTTCTGAAAACGTTCCAACCGATATGTCTTGCCGCGTATGTGATAGGCGAGCAACCCCTGCCCTTTACATAATTTTCTAGTGCAACACTAGCTTCAGGCTACGAATAACTAGTAAATTTGCTTTCTATTTTCGCACATAATAATACCAATTTATGGTTTATGTATTTTTCCTTAAAATGAACTTGTTCGTATGTTTATCGCTCTCATTTTCTCACATATTGACTTTGTTAACATAACTATTTGGTGCAACTGGCGGTCCCTTTGTTTGTTGACATGAAAAAATAGTCAGGGTCTACAACGAAATTCTAAATTCGTGTCATGCCTTTCACTCCCTTATTACTTACTTACTATCACTTAGTGTGAGCGGAACCGCACGAAATTAATTTAGATTTTTTAAGTTGAGAGTCTGAGTAAAAATGTATACGTGTTATTTCGTTTTGTTCCAACCGTTTCTTTAAATCTTATGCCTTTGTTTGGTACAGAGAATGAAAACCTAGTTGCGCCAACGAGTTTTACTAGATTTAACGAATTTAATTAATTAAAATACACGCCACTTCAATACCAGCCTGTGACGTTAAATAAACTGCATGCAGATATAACCAACAGATTTCCATTCGCCCTTTCTAATGTATTTTTTTTATGATACGATATTTAAAATAGAATAGAATTGACTATAGATATAGCTGGTACTGTAATAGGGAGGAAATAGGGGCTTTTATATTCATAGAGGCGGGATGCACGTCTGCTACATTCTTTATTGTGATTTAAAAATAAACCTCTTATTAATTTTTAATAACGAAAACGCTAAAGTTGTCTTTTTATATAAAAACTTTCTAAAGCACCTGTCAAGTTTTTTTTTTGGGTGTTCGCATTTCTTATCTATGGCGATGGTGTGGATTGACGCAGGTCCTAGCTTGAGCTCAACACTTATCCTAATATTTAAACTTTTAACAAAGTTAGGGCCGCTGGACCGTCAGTTCGGGTGCATAGCTAGCTAATACAGCCTCACGTACACTACACACGTACGCTTAGCAGGACTCTTCAGATCTAATCCAAATTAGAATAGATGGGTATTAAACAATATTGCACTTTATTGTACTGTAACTTAAAAATAGGATAGAAAATCGAACCATCGTTTCACCAAGGAACGCGAAACGCTACTACCATGCGTTTACGTCAACGTTCATTTCTAATTATGAATTTTGTATTTTTTTTTAGCGCGTATAGGACCATGGTAGAAGCGGTTATTCCCGAACTAGTCGAGGTTTACGGAATAGGTGGTACCGGTGACCCAATAGCGGTTAGTTGTTTCACGTTTTAAATTCAATCGGTGATACCTACAAAAGCCAGCTATGTGATCGCTACATAAACATTTCGATGTATTATTTGTACTCCGCGTCTAATGGTCTCTTGTGGGGTTTTTATGTAACTGCATTCAAAATTTTAACAGCATTCTATTATCACCACACAGCGAGACTTTTAGAAGTGTGTATTAAATAGTGTAGTATTTCATGTGCGAGTATGGGAATTCTACAATTAAAATGAACCAGCAGGAAATAAAGCTGTTTTGATTTGTTTTGCAGTTTTTTTTTTACCCTAAAATCTGTAAAATAAGAAGGCTAAAGTATAAACAAAAATACTTGATACTCCAACATCAGTAGAAACCACCTGCTCGTTTACCTTCCTTGTAGCTAAATAAAAGTAAACACATTTCGTGCAAAGTCGCCTTCGTAAAATTTTTCATTACGTCAGGTCTCCTAAACCGACAAGCAAGTATGAGGTGATTAATGAATGTGAAGGAAACGAAAGAGGTATGTCAGGATCGTAGCTACTGAACAATATAGTCTGCCTACCGAGTCTACTAAGCATAATTATAATTATGTAGTTTAATTTGTACCTAGAAGTATAGATGGTCATAGTTTCAAACAATTACGAAAAAATATGCTACAATTACACACGAGTTAAAAGTGAAAAGTGATCCAATTCGGACAATAAAACGGTTTCTCGTTATAAAAATACACCTCAAAACTGTCAATTGTCACTGTCTGTCAAACTCGTGTGCGATTCCGATCACAGATTAGAGAGATTGATTCCGATTATAACCTAAAAATTTGTAGAATTTAACTTGGTCTTCACGTTTTTATTTTATTATTTGAATGTATATCTGCTATTTCTATTAATAGTATACGCTTTATAAATAGGACCTTTATGCTTAGTTACTTTAGATAAGTAATAATTGTTAAGTAAACAATGGGTAAGCGCAAAGGAAAATGTGCGAAGAAAAACAGTGTGACGAAGCAGGGTTTGGAGCCCGAGAACTTGGTAAAGGCGCCGCATTCGTTCGTGATTCACCGCGGGCACTGTGGCAAGGACCTCATTGAGCTGACAAAGGACTTCAGAAAGGTCATGGAGCCGTTCACTGCGTCGCAACTAAAAGTAAGATAGTTGTTATTTTATGTAGTGTGGTTTGTTTTTTGAAGGCAAGAGAATTAGGTGTAGTTTTTATGCTTTCTCTTGTACGTACCAGAACTTAATGTTATAACAGTTGTTATCCTGCTAATATTATAAACGCGAAAGTTTGTAAGTATGGATGGATGGATGTTTGTTACTCTTTCACATAAAAACTACAGAATAGATTTGGATAGAATTTGGAACAGAGATAGCTGTTACCCTAGATGTCACATAGGCTATTTTTTATCCCGGAAAATTGCATAGTTCCTGCGGAATAGCGAAAAACAATTTTTTTGCAGTCGTAGTCGCGGACAGCAGGTAGTGTCATTATAATTTTAATTTGTGTTTTAATTTCTGTAACTTATAACAACGTTGATATTACTGTTTCACCCTTAGTGTACTCTAATATGGATTTAATGTAAATTGAGGGCTTTTTCTATTTTAAAATAAATAAAAAAACATGTATTATCCTCAGTCTGATGCTAGCTCTGTTGTTAAAAATTAGCACTCACAAGGACATGTATACATCTTTGCATATTGCTATGCAATACAAGGTACAGAGGTACAGACATTTATTTCATGTCTTTGAACATACTTTTCACATACAAATTTAAATAGGTAAATAAAATAAAATTAAAATGAAATTAAATAAAATAAAATTAATTTTTACTGTCTGGTAGGTGCAATACTTAAATATTAAAATATCTACCAGCTTATAAAGCTAGACAGAATAACGAATATTGTGATAAGGGAACCTGCTGGTGTGAAAGAAGATATAGTAACTAGGATAGAAAGAAGTATGCTTAGTTTGTTTGGTCACATAGAGAGGATGGATGAAAGTAGACTAACTAAACAGATCTATGTGGGGAGTGTGGATGGTTGCGCTGGGAGTGGAAGGCCTAGACGGACGTTCCTGGACCGAATAGGAGACGTTTTTAAAAAAGGGCAGGTCAGGAGTACCCAAAACCAACGAGCATGTATGAAGTGGTTGATAAATGTGGATGAAGCAAAAGAGGTATGTCAGAATCGTAGCAAGTGGAACAAAGTAGTCTCTGCCCTATGATAAAGAGGCGTGACTGTATGTATGTGTGTTATAAAGCTAGCTAACCATCTACAACAAATTTCAGGAAAGAAAAAAGAACACCATAAAAGATTTTCTGTCCGTGTCGGGGTATCTGCACGTATCGCACATGATGGTGTTCACAGAGACAGAGCTTGGGTCCTACATGCGCCTGGCGAGGCTGCCCAGGGGACCCACACTCACGTTCAAGTTACATAACGTAAGTGTCACCTTTACGCTGTGCCACAAACTAATGTTGAGTAGTGAAGCACTACACAGGGGTGACTATGTCAGCCTCATGGGAGGACTCAAAAAGATCGGAGATCAAAATTCATGCAGTATCCCAGAACTGAGCCAGGTGCTTTGATTATGAAGGAATGCTGCACAAATTTATATATGCTAAGAGCTTCCGATGAAGGGCAAGCCAGCAAAACATTTACTTCACCATTATGATCACAAACGTCGCACATTTTAAATTAAGACACTCTCATCATGTTCAAAAACAAATTTGATGGAATATGACCAGATCTAACTCTTAATGCTCATGCAAGTCCAATAGTTGTTTAGATAAATAAATTTACTGTGTGTATCATCATTATCATCTCCAGCCCGTAGACATCCCACTGCTGGGCACAGACCTCCTCTCACAATGAGAGGCCTTGGGCGCGGTAGTTCCTACAAGGGCCCAGTTGGGACTGGGAACTTAACACACACCATTGAATTTCCACGTAAATGTATGCAGCAGTGGCGTAACTATAGGGTGGCAGGGGTGGCAAAATGCCACGGGCCCCTAGTTCTACAGGGCCCCCAACTGGCTTCGTTTAGAGAACAGAAGGGACGCTGATGTACTTCTTTATATTGAGGAAGGAGCCCCATCTAACGAATTTGCCACGGGCCCCAGACGTTATAGTTACGCCACTGGTATGCAGGATTCCTCACAATGTTTTTCTTCACCAAAAAGCTCATAATAAATTTCAAATGAGATTTCACTTGTAAATTCCAAAAAAACTCCGGGCCTGGGTTTGAACCCATAACCCTCTGCTTGAGAGGCGACAGGTCTATAACTCTTTTCCGTTCTCAGTACAGCCTGGCCCGAGACGTGGTCTCCTCCCTCCGCAAGCAGTATGTGATGATGAAGGCGTTCCAGCATGCACCTCTCATCGTGCTCAACAGCTTCTCCGGAGAAGGCATGCACATGAAGCTGATGGCCACCATGTTCCAGAACATGTTTCCAACCATTAACATAACTAGTGTGAGTATTTTATGGAGGCAACCACCAGACACTACGGGGGGGGGGGGGTTCCCAATAATTTCATATGCTATAAATCAGGGGTCGGCTAGTACTTTAAGGTGGGGTCCAGAAGAAAATTATAACAAGATCCAGAAAAAAATAAGTATACCTCTAGGGGTAAAGTTAAAGTTAGTCACACATTTAGTTGTGGTAGGGGTTGGTGTTGGCGTTGTAAATAGTCATTTTATATTTCTGATATTGTCTATTATTCCATTATTTGAAGTTGCTTTTTTTATAAGTGCTTCTTAGTTGCTAATTAAATATTTTAATTTAATTATAATTGCTATGTCACCTGCTGTTTTTACTTTTCTCCCACTTTTCTGCTAGTTATCGAATCTGCCTCAGAATCTGGAAATTTGTGACACATGAACAAAATAATTGCAGTATTATGTATGTATGTATGTAAACTCTTTATTGCACATAAAAATTAAAAAATACAGAAGTACACAGAAAATAGTACAAAGGCGAACTTATCCCTAAGAAGGGATCTCTTCCAGCTAACCTGACACAGAAAGGAATAGTTTACAAAGAAAGGCAATCAGTCATTGTTATGCGCAAATAAGTAGTCTTAGTACTTAATAAATTAACAACTAAAGTACATACAACTAAAGTATTCATAGTAAACCGTGTGACAAAGGGCATTTATCTACCCTTTTCCTCTAATACTGCACAATAAAGTGCCCAACTGCCTTAAAATAGGCAAGCCGGTGGAAATCGAGTTCTATGGACGCCACGCCACTGCTGTGCGCGTATTTAATCTTTGTAACGGTTTACATACGTAAAACTTAACAACAATATTAATTACAGGTGAAATTAAAAAACATAAGGCGATGCGTACTCATGAACTACAATCCGTCCACGAGAACCATAGATTTCCGGCACTACGTCATCAGAGCGATACCCGTTGGGCTCAACAAGGGTACTAAGAAGGTAAACTATAAAACGACCGTTTAAATGACTCCTCGCCCGCGGCACAGGGGCGTGGGGTAGGGCGACCAAGGACCGAGAGCGGTGCGGGCGGGTAGTGCGCCTGCCGCCCGCACCTCTCTCGGCCCCCGCGGTCGTCCCACCCCGCGCTCCTGGACCGCGCGGGCGAGGACTCATTTAAGCGGTCAGTCTTACTATATTAGCTACTAGCTGGCCCGGCGAACTTTGTTCCGCCTTAAATTTGAAAAATTCCTTTGTAAATGCATCTTTATACTAATCAAGGAATAATGTGTAGGCATGCTAAATTTAATGTCTGTAGCTTTATTAGTACAACATTTCGGAATTTTCCAATCCCGTGGGAAAATCGGGATAAAAAGTATCCTATGTCCGTCTCCTGGTTCTAAGCTACCTCCCTACCAATTTTCAGCCAAATCGGTTCAGCCGTTCTCGAGTTAAAAATAGTGTAACTAACACGACTTTCTTTTATATATATATAGAATGGTCGCAACTTCACCAATATCTCGCAAACTTGTTAATTTAGGGTATAGCAGCTGCGGCCCGTCGACTTTATCTGCAAAGGATTCTTTATCGCTATCCCTCGGGAACACAATTTTCCAGGATACAAAGTACCCTATGTTTTATTCTAGACTAATACTGTGTCAAATATCAACCAGATCTGTTCAGTCGATCCGGCGTGAAGGGTAACAAACATCACATCCTCGCAAACTTTCACATTAATAATATTAATACTGCAGCCAGTAAAGAAAGACTCATTTAAGCGTTCGGTCTAAATTACTAGCTATAATTAAGTAAGGAATAATTGCTCCCATGCTGGTCTGGGAGTAAAGAAAAAACATAGAATGTACCAGTTGCTTCTCTTCCCGCGCAGATAGTATGTATGTATGTCTCTTTATTGTACATGAAACACAAGAAAAAGATGAATACAGGACAACACACATGCACAAAGGCGAACTTATCCCTAAAAGGGTAAAAGCCCATCGGGGGAATGGGCATAGGAAGCATGACTTTTATTTGCGATGCGGCTAGCGACCCATCACTATTTTGATTCCCCTTTCCACGACGCCCGCAATCATGCTAAACGTGGCCTTTAGGTCTTGTTACCTTAGGCTCTGTCTACCCTGTGAGGGATAAAGACGTGATTTGTGTGTGAATAATTGACGAAACTTAAGAGTGCGCCGAGTTTTTACTTATGGCATCCGTTATATGTTTTTTTTTTTTCATTCTGGGCTCCAGTTTTCATATGCTTGAATGTCCATTTCACTGGAACGCCCATTTGTCACAAAAAAACAATTTTCAAAAAAAAAAAACATTGCGTGGCGACTCACATTAACGGTTTTCCTCTAAAATATGCTATAGAAATTATAATATAATTAGAATAGTTCTTCTTTTTGTTTTATTTTTCAGCAAGCTAATTTCAAAGTGTGCTTTTTATTTCAGGTAGTGCAAGGTAAAATACCTAACCTGAACCGCTGCAAAGACATGTCGGAGTTCTTTGAAAAGTAAGTAGTTGCAACCACCAAAAATGTCGTGACATGATTTGTTTATTCTGATACAGACCTACACAATCGGAAATAATACTAAGGGGGCGGCCATTGATTGCTTGAGGCATTTTTGTGGATTTTTGATCCCCCCCCCCTTGGTGAGATATTGTAAGATTTTTCTCGACCCTCCCCCCATCCCGAATCTCACGTGTGATTTTTCATAATTTGTATTTTGAGTTCTTCCATGCTCTCCAGGAGCAAAGAAAAAACATAGAATGTACCAGTTGCTTCTCTTCCCGTGCAGATAGATGGTAATAGCCCATAGAGGGAATGGGCGAAAATCTTTGGAATCATGTTATAGGCGATATGGCTAGCAACCCATCACTATTTTGATTCCCCTTTCCATCCATACACCCACAATAATGCTAAACGTGGTCTTTAGGTCTTATTACATTAGGCTCTGTCTACCCCGAAAGGGATAAAGACATGATTTATGTATGTATGTATGTATTTTGAGTATAAAAGCGTTGTCCGTTGTATCTGCTAAAAGAACACAATTTGCTTAATTATTTTTATGTAAGTAGCAGACTAGTATTCACATTAAATTAAAATACGATTTTTAAAATAACAGAACCGCGTCCACATCGTTTTTCTGCTAGAAAAAAATTACGCTCGATCCCGATATGTTTCCCAAGCAACGGCTGGAGTCAACAGATTGTTGTGTCCGTCTACAGGGCGGCGTTGATGTCGGAGAGCGAGTTCGAAGACGACCCCAGCCACCAGGTGGTGCTGCCGCAGAGCCTCGCGTCCCGCGGCGCCGCTGCCGACTCCAAGTCCGCGCTGCGGCTGTTCGAGCTCGGCCCCCGGATGTCCATGCAGCTCATCAAGGTGACAAACAGAAATTATCAGCTGCATCCCTTCCCGCGCAGACAAAAAGGCGATGCGGCTAGAAACCCTGACTACATAATATTTTGTTTCATTTTCCACCTCCCATCATGCTAAACGTGGCTTTTAGGTTACCTTAGGCTCTGTCTACCCCTCTTCCCAAACCTGCATTGCACAGGTGCCGCGGAGGGAACCCCATCCCGGGGTGGTCGTGGGTCGCGGTGACACCGAGTGCTCCCGTAACGCCTCAATTACGACTGAATAGGGAATCCGTGTGGTTTTTAGTGGGTATGCCTGCCGTCGCGGGAGAGCCCCACATACCCCCGGTAAACCCGTACCGGGCGGCATAAGGCGCATTTTCCACACCATAAAAAAAGGCTCTGTCTACCCCGTAAGGGGTATAGACGTAAGTATGTATTCTGTCTCACTTGCTCGTTTGCCTGCCCTGTGTTTAATGGATGTGGAGAGTAAAATGGTAATACCGACCTCCATTCTTCCAAATTAATTTAAGTAGAATTTAAGTATTCTTACATACACATACACAAATCACGTCTTTATCCCTTGCGGGGTAGACAGAGCCTAAGGTAACAGGTACCTACAGGCCACATTTAGCAAGATTGTAGGCGTATAGGTGGTAAATGGAATCAAAATAGTGATGGGTTGCTAGCCTCATCGCCTATAACATGATGCCTATTATTTTCGTTTCGCCCGTTCCCTCGATGGGCTTTTACCATCTGCGCGGGTAGAGAAGCAACTGGTACATTCTATGTTTTTTCTTAGCTCCCAGACCGGCATGGAAGAGCAATTAAGAAGAAGTATTCTTACTGTATTTTATTTTGAAAAAAAAAGACTTTCTGCCAAGTTTCTTGCGGCGCATTCTTCTTGGCAATGATGGTCTTTCCGAATGCGCTGGTAGTTTCAAAAAGACATGTAAAAGAGCCTATTTGCAAAAATAGAATTTTCATTTTCAATGTAGCGCGCGCTAAATCCTTCGCGTTGATCTCAATTTCAGGTGGAAGACGGACTTATGGACGGCGAGGTGCTGTTCCACGAGCTCGTAGAAAAGACTGAAGAAGAGAAAGCTGCTATAAAGAAGAAGAGGGATGCAAAGAAGTGAGTTGTGATGTCCCGATGTCTAACTAGTTCGCTTATGCCGGTCGCTCACATTTGCACGAATACGCGAACACGGAAGTGTAGACAGCGTTTGTAAATTAGTTCCTCGATCTCATTCGTGTGCAGGGTGGTGGTGATCACTTAAGTCATAAGTCATTTATTCGTCGCTTTCTTACCATCAGATGACCCACTTGTTATTTTGCCACCCCTACCCCTGTTTACATAACAGCCGTCTACTCCCGTTAATTAATTCTCTTCACGTCGCTACGGGCCGTAAGTAGCAATTTACCGCCCGCTAAACGAGCAGGGGATGACGTTAAATTGCGTACACACCTCGGGCGGTGATAAAGAAAGCTTCAAGTCGCATGTTTATCCCCCTCGCTTTTGGCTCGTGCGACCAGTTCCAGCGTTTAGATGTATTGTTTGTTTCATCACCCTCGGGATGTAATGTATTATTATTAAATACCTAAATCAATCCTTTTAGGAAGCAAAAGGAGAAGCGCAAGGCGCAGCAAGAAGAGAACATCAAACGCAAGCAGCGGGAGAAAGACGAACACAAACAGAAGGCTCTGGAAGGAATCAAGAAGAAGAAGGAGAGCACCGAGAGCCAGAGGTGAGATCTTTTATACAACAACATTAAAAATAATGGCGCTGTTACACCGCTCTGTCCACTTAACACTACATCACTGCGTATTATAGAACAGTGTTGCGTCTGTGGGATAAAGACGTGATTTGTGTATGTATGTATGTATGTTGCGTCTGTTTGTCTGTTCATGCGATTTTCACCAATAGATAGATTCACGATCGTTTGCAAGGTTTTGTGTGAATTGGTTTAAATATAACGATTATTGCTGCAAGTGTCGGTAAAAGTCAAGCTGCCTGGCGCTTACCAACATGACAATTGTCGGTGAGAAGCGACAATTCTGTTTACATTACAAACTATACCAACATCAATACCGGTTTGTTTGTCATATGTCGCAGACAATTGTCAATGTGGTGAAATAGAGGCCTGTAGGCTTATTACCTAACTCGCTCGCAATCGCCATCGTGTTCATTTTGACAGTTCATGTATGGGCTGACAATTGGCATCGGAATCAGCTAGCTGTCACATTCATACAAGAACTGTCAAAATGAACACGATGGCGATTGCGAGCGAGTTAGGTAATAAACCTACTGGAATGCAAGTTTGAATTCTGCGTGGAGGCAGTCGCAAGCACCGGCTAGTTGTGTAAGTCTATGGCACATCTTTCCACCTATACGCCCACAATCATGCTAAACGTGGCCTTTAGGTATTGTTACTTTAAGTCCTGTCTACCGCGTAAGTGATATAGACCTGATTTGTATATGGCACTAAAGATTGCGGATCATTATGCAACATCAAAGCTAAGAGCTGTCTGCATGAATATACATGTTACAGGCTCTGTCTGCCCCGTAAGGGATGAACACGTAATTTATGTATGGATGTAATGTGTGTTCACCATTAGAGACTTTATACATCTCTACTATAGACTATTATAATTTAAGCCTCGGAGACCTTATACATCCCTTTTATAAATGTAATTTAATTTAAGTAGAATTTAAATATTGTAGTAGTTAAATGTATTTTAAAATGAAAAAAATACTTTCTGCCAAGTTTCTTGCGGACATTCTTCGTGATAATGATGTTCTTTCCAAATGCGCTGCTAGTTTCAAAGGACATATAATGACATGTAAGACATGTGCCCTTGGCGGCCAATTTGCAAAAATAAATTTTGATTAATTTTCCAGGCTCATGGAGCTGGCGGCGGCGGAATCTCAGGACGCGGGCGCCTCCGACGCCGATGACGACGCGGAGTACTATAGAGAGGAAGTCGGCGCGGAGCCCGATAAAGGTAACATGTTCAGGCTAGCTTCTACCCGTGGCTACACTCGTGTCAAGCTTAGATCTCTGTGCAGAAAGTCATATTTACGTTCATTACTTCTATGCAATAGCAACCTTCGTTCAGTTGTGTTTAAGTTCAACTTAAGGCATCGCAATAAAGAAGTCTGGCGTATGGGTGACGTCTCTTGCATTTGACGTGGCGGCAAGAATGTTAAACTTAGCGGTTCAAGGTCGAAGTTTATGTTGTCTAAATGGAGATCCCTCGAGAATATCTGCATAAAAAGTAGCCTTTTATTCCATCTAGCTATCTACGCTCCAAATCACTACATAGTATAAAACAAAGTCGTTTTTCGCTTTCTGTCTGTCCCTATGTATGCTTAGACCTTTAAAACTACGCAACGGATTTTGATGCGGTTTTTTTTAATAGAGTGATTCATGTATCATGCATAATTTAGCAAACACTGATTGCACCCGTGCAAAGCCGGGGCGGGTCGTTAGTTTCATATAAATCCACCAGCCGTTTCAGCGAGAAAGCACATGTCGCACCCTTCGTGGAAGAAAGACGTAAGTCCTGTAGAGCCTTAATAGGACTTACGTCTTTCTTCCACGAAGGGTGCGATGTACTGAACCTGTACAGGTGTCACTACTGTTTGAAATTTTGATTTTAATTTAGACAGTCGATAAAAAAACCATTCACGCTCTACTGAAAATCAATTTCTGGGCGACAAGATAACCGACGTCTACTTATAGTACACAAAAATACCTGTGGCCGAGTAATGTAGGAGGATATACATACTTATAATTTCTTGTTAACAGATCTCTTCAGCGCTCCAAGGAAACGCAAAGCTGATGATGATTCAGTCAGAGGCTTCAAAAAGATGAGGCTCGACAAAAAGCTGAAGAAGAAATACCAACCGAACCAGGATGGCAAACAGAAGCAGGAAGGAAGGTTCCAGAACAGAGAAGGCGGAAACAGAAAGTTCCACAACAAGGAAGGCGGTGGAAGAAACTTCCATAATAAAGAAGGCGGAGGAAGAAATTTCCACGATAAAGGTGGAAGAAGTTTCCAGAATAAGGAAGGTGCAGGTAGAGGAGGAAAGTTCCAGAATAATCGAGAAGGCGGTGGAAGAAAGTTCCAAGGCAAAAATAAAGAAGGCGGCGGTAGAAACTTCCAGAACGATCGGGGAGGAGGGAGGAAGTTCAACAAGGAAGGAAGTAACTTCCAAGGAAATAAGGGCAGAGGAAACAAGGATGGCGGAAAACCCAAAAAAGTTTTTGGAGGCAAAATGAACAAATTCAAATCTGGAAAACAGAGCAAAGGAAAAAACAGGAAGTGATACTTGTGTTATTGATTTTTTTGTAAATAAAAGTTAGATATATTCAAAATCAGTTTTATTCCGATTTTTTATACAAAAAAACACGATTCATTGTAATTCTTAGTAGAAACTTATCTTAAAACGTAACAACCTAATTTTAAACACGTAAAAAATGTGAAGCCATTTCAAAAAGCTTCTTATAAGGCGGGTTTACAAAGATCAGTGTGATGAAATTCTTTGTACTTTGCTTCAAGGCACTGTTTCTCATGTAATCAATGTCTTAATTGAACATTACATTTAGATCAAATCAAATCACAGAATTTATTGTACTGGCAGTGCTGGCACTTACAGACGCTGTGATTATAGTACATTACAATCCGAGGGTGGTGAAATAAAGAATGTCGCATTTGTCGCACGAGCCAAAGGCGAGGGCACATGCGACCTGGGGCTTCATCAGCACCCGAGAGCCTTCCCCTGGCCAGAAATTGCTACTTACGACCCGGGGCGACGTAATAGCAGTTAACTACATTAGAGTTAAATAAAAGCAGCGTTGCCCCCCCCCCCCCCCCCCCCTTAATCGAATACCGCCATACTGTTAGACGCTACTTTATCCCTCGGCTGGCGACTCCCTTGTTTGTGACCACAATTAAATCAGGAATATAATGTCGTCAGCGAGCATGACTTGGTTGTCTGCCGTCATGCGGTCCAGAGCTGCCTGGACTTCAGCAGCGTCGAACACCTGGTGGGAGTACTTCTCGTTCACGTGCGCGGTCACGCGGGAGAGCGGGAGCGAGTTGGCGCGCTCCTCGCGGAACAGCTCGTGGAGGGCTGCCTTGAACTGGGCCAGCCTGGAAGAGACAAGAGATGCTTCAGTCAGTATTTTAAAAAGGGCCGGCCAAGTGCATGTCGGACCCGCGCACCGAGGTTTTTCAGTATACGTTTGATTTTTTCACAGCTCCAAAGGACCGCTGAATAATGACAGACCGCTTATTTGGCTGCCCTTACTTATTTTAACCTTATTACCTCTACGCGTTCCTGAGACGGGAGAAAAGGACCATGATAGACGGACGGACAGACGGACAACAAAGTGATGAAGGGTATTGTAAGTTTGTGTGTGTGTGTGTGTGTGTGTCTGTCTATGCCATAGACAGACACACAGGACTAGATTCTATGGCAATAGTGTAGCGACCCTAGCGCCACCTAGTTGGCCTCTACATAACTACTACGACACACGAGTAGCTAGCGCCAGTTCTAATGACAGCTGTCACATCGTTCTGCATGCCGCTAACGAAGTTTCTCAATGCGGCTGCATAAATACAACTCTCAACTCTCTTCCTTCGGACTTCGGTCCCCAGGCATAACATCTGCCTGGAGAGAGATCTCTCTATTGTGGCACTCCCCACAATAGCTCTTAAGCCGACGGACGTATTTCGATGCGGATTTTTCTTCATTCGAAAGCTAGTCTCCTTGGGGTGGTTCAAAAATCGGTCCAGCATTTTGAAGACTATCAGCACTTTTCTTTCTTATCAGCATTTTTGGCACAAACTTATCTATTTACGTATAATTATTCGACAAATGCGAAAAGCAGAAGACCGGTCTGAGTGGAGATCCTTGGAGGCTTGTGTCTAGCAGTGGACGTCTTTCGGCTGCCATGATGATGATGATGATGGTGACTTGACAAATGCGCGGAGGGTTTTTTTAATTTTATGTCTTGAGGTACGGAACCCTAATTTTTAGGCTAGGTTAGGTTATAAATAATGATGACGACTGACCTGTTGGGTTCGATGGTGGTCTGGGAGCGCGTGGCGCGCTGTGTGGGCTCGGGCTGCGACGCATGCGCGGCGCGCAGCACCGGCTCCGCCTCTTCATCAGACGAGAAGGCGTACGGGTCCTCGCCTCCGCCCACCGCCTGCAGATCAACCAATAACAGTATGTTACAGTACGTTGCAAATGCGTTGCCAAGTAGAGCGTAGCGCCAGCAGTGATATGATTTAAATCAATAATTTAAAACGTGATTTTAATCAACTGACTTTTTTAAATCAATCTTTTGCCTAAGATACAGGGTACTCTCGTATCCTAGTTTAGGCATTTAATTTAATTACTCTACGCACAGTTTATAATATACTTTCGTTGTAAGCGCAGGCACACTTGTTTTATGGCGAGTCATTAGTTTAGTTCTTAACTTTGTTGTGTACTTACTAATACATAGATAGACATAATATAGTGCTTACTAACCATTTATAATTTATTTGTACAATTGATTATTTTAATAAATAATTTGAATTTGAATTTGAATCTCTTACGATATTTCTAAATGTCAGTGAAAATCAGAACACATAGAAAAATCCGAAAAGTAAAGCTATGGCCGGGAATCGCACCCGGATCCTCGTCATTCCGTGACGCGTGCTATACCCCTACACCACCCATAGCAGGTGGGTAGTCTTCGAATTTTTCTACCTGTTACTAGATGTCACGTGACCTTTGTTACTATGCGAATTTTTGTCGCTAAGCGTCACCTGTTTGAATGATCTCTTACGATATTTCCATATTTTATTGAAAAACTGATTTTTATTTTAAATTAAATTCCCTATTTCGTATTCAAACTTGTTAACTTGCCGTGCGACGGGATCTCTTGGCGCGGGGCTGGCTTGGCTCGGTATCGGAGACCTCTTCGTCGGCGGACACGCGGCGCTTGCGTCGCTTCTCCTTCATCAGAACCTGTAAAAAATATATATTATCACTATAGAGCGACCGCTTAAATGAGCCCTCAGGCACAGACGCACGGGGTGGGACGACCGCGGGGATCTCTCGGTTGTCTCACCCCGCGCCCCCGCACCGCGCGGGCGAGGACTCATTGAAACGGTTGCTCTATAGCTTTATTAGCTATTGGTCGCAACTTCAACTATATCCCGGAGACTTGTTAATTTAGGATATAGCAGTTTATCTGCAAAGGATTATTTTTCGCTGAACCGCGGGAACACAATTTTCCGGGTTAAAAAGTACCCTATGTTTTATTCCAGACTAATCCTGTGCCAAACATTTTATAACCGTATTATCCTTAAATTAAGAATGCAATGTCCATTACTGGTGCTCGTCAACTTAAAGTGTCCAACACTGGTGCCAACCCTAGGATGTACAAGTTTCTGTTAAAATAATACAAGTTTTGTTTTGCTGACTGTACTTCCATTGTCATACATCATACATATGTGTACCAAATCAAGTCAATCGGACCAACCGTTGAAGATTTCCCTCCTGCGGAGACGGTCCTGGCTGGGTCACCAGAACTCCACTAACAGATTATTGTATTGTCATCTGACTTACATAATTATGCAAAATTTCAGCTCAATCGGTTGAAGATAATAATATGTGCTTCAAAATTGAGTTGCAAGATTCCACCCGGATGAACATATGTTGCCAATTAATATACACACACACACACACACACACACACACATCTCGTCTATATCCCGTACGGGGTAGACAGAGCCAAAGGTGACAAGACCTACAGGCCACGTTTAGCAAGATTATGGGGCTATGTATAGATGGAAAATGGAATCAAAATAGTAATGGGTTGCTAGCCGCATCCCCCTATAACATGATTCCTATGATTTTCGCCCATTCCCTCGATGGGCTTTTACCATCTGCCCGGGAAGAGAAGCAACTGGTACATTCTATGTTTCTTTACTCCCAGATCAGCATGGAAGCATATAAGGCAGGGGTGGCGAACCTTTTTCGGTGGACATGCAATTTTTTCACAAATAATGTAATATTGGCTCTGACCTATCATCAGACCTTGTTATCTTAAGTGTGTTGTTATATATTACCATCATATGACCATATTGCCATTATTGGCGTGAAAAAAAATTTCTAAATGTCAGTGAAAATTAGAACTCATAGAAAAATCCGAAAAGTAAAGCTATGGCCGGGAATCAAACCCGGTTCCTCGTCATTCCGTGACGCGTGCTATACCCCTACACCACCCATAGCAGGTGGGTAGTCTCCGAATTTTTCTACCTGCTTCTAACTGTCACGTGACCTTTTTTGTTACTATGCGAATTATTTTGAAGCGTGCCAACACTGGCACGCGTGCCATTGGTCCGCCATCCCTGATATTAAGGCTTGTAAAAATAGTGTTGTAACCTTCTTGAAGTAGGCGTACTGGACCAGCTCGATGGCTGCGAGCGCGTCGTCCTGCGTCACCTCGAAGCTGAGCCGGCATTTGGCGTGCGCCGTGGCTAGACGGATCATCGTCTCCAGCGTACGCGCTGTCACCGGTTGCGTCTGCAAACAAACACTACACTTAGAACCTTCACTACCCCCTGTTAAGTTCCAGTTATTGTGAGTGCCAGTTATTAATTAATAATAATAATGACCACCGGTAGCTTAGGCCTCGCCTCGCTGCCGGCGGCACCCTAGGTTAGATTTTTATAATGTTTTTATATTTTGTATTAATATTGTTTTATTACTTTTTATATGAATACTAGCTGTTGCCCGCGGCTTCGCTCCCGTTTTTTTTTCTTCTAAATTTCAATATGAAAAATAGATGTTGGCCGATTCTCAGACCTACTGAATACGCATATAAAATTTGGTAAGAATCGGTCAAGCCGTTTCGGAGGAGTATGGCAACTAAAACTGTGACACGAGAATTTTATATATTAGAAGATTGTAAAAACCTAACTAGAGATGAAAATAAATATACAAAATAATAATAATCTGGTAGAGATCGCTCTGTAGCGATAAGGCCGCCTATTGTTACCTTGTAATATTCTGTATACCTTTTTCTGTTTTGGTTGTTATGTGGTGTTCAATAAAGAGTTATTGTATTGTATTGTATAATAATAATACTTTATTTAAATAAGGGGTTTTTACAAATGACATCACACTCCAAACTAGGCTGAGCCTGTATCTTGGGCGTCTGCGAGAGCGAATTATTAACTAAGTAGTTACTAAGATACATTAACAAATGGGCGTTATAAAAACAACGGTGAAGTGCATGCAAAAGGTGAACACAACTACATAATAAAGAGAGAGAAGGTTCCGTCTCTATTTATTACTACGAAACAAACAGATGTCAACATAGATAACTAACACTCAAAATAACTGGAGGTTAACAGGGTGGGGTGCGAGTCGGGTTACCTCCGCGTGTGGTCAAGAACTGCGGTTCGTTTTTGGATCCATCCAAGGGGAAGAGCAGTGCTTGGTCCGGTGCACCCTGGGCATCGGTTATAAATTTCCTGGCGGTCTCCGAGGCACAAGGATACAAGAGGAAAGTTTATATGTATAATACATGCTAAATTCAACGATTCCTTATAATTTCCTTATAATTCAAAGATTCCTTATAATTTAAGACGGCTCTCCTATGAAGACAGACTGATGGCGCTGAGGTTGCCGACACTTAAGGAACGAAGAGCAAGAGGAGATCTTATTGAATGTTTTAAAATACTAACATACAAGTACAACCTCCCAGACATCCACGACTTGTTTAGAAGGAACCTTGCCAGCCGTAGCGGCCGAGGTCACAGCCTCAAGATTGTACGCACCCCATCAAACTCCAACGTAGCTTACCACCTCCTAAGCAATCGCGTTGTTGGGACTTGGAACGCTCTACCCGAAAGTGTTGTTACTGCTCCGTCATTAAATACCTTCAAAAATAGGCTTGACGCTTGGCTTGTTACACAAAATCAAGGACTTTTTAATGAGTGAAGTGTTAGCGAACTTTTAGATATTTATACTGGACTGATTTAAACTTAAACTTGGACTATGAGATAGGCACATCAGCAACTCTGCTGCTCGCCTATAATTCAATAATAATAATAATAATAATAATAAATATAGAAGCCGGGGCGGTTCGCTGGGTAAGTAAACTGGACATATCCCTCAACTCACCCTGGCAACGTCGCTATCCATCATATCCTGGCTCCTGAGTCTCGCGTACTCATCGGCTATCGAGTCCGACGCCTCCTGCGTCAGCTTGGGCTTCATCAGCTTGGCTATGTGGAGGAACTTCCTCATGAACTTGGTGCTCAGTATACGCTCCTTCTTGCTTCTCGTGTTGCCGTGGAGGAGAGGGTCGTATTTCTCGTAGATCGACTCTGCCGTGTCCTGAAAGGAAGAATTAGTTTGTAGAAATAATTAAAAACATTTGGAATTCATATCACAATATTACGTAAAGAGGTCTACCTTATTGAACATACATACATATATCACGTCTTTATCCCTTACGGGGTAGACAGAGCCTAAGGCAACGAAACCTTTAGGCCACGTTTAGCATGATTAAAGGCCCTTATTGAAATTTTAATTAAAATATATTTTCTCTGTATAAAATATTAAAACTATACATTTGTTAACCTGTATTATTTTACATAATCTGTATTTCTTTTGTTAATTATTTGATCGAGCATTTAAAAATTTAACCTCACCTATTTTATACCATTTATATTCTTAATTTACTAATTTCGGGGAATTTAGATGAAATTATTTTAAAACCATTGATTTTACGATATACAAAATTAGTTCAGTGTTTGATTGGTTATTTTAGTGTTTTTTTATACCCATTGAATTTATATCAAGTAAATCAACACACAGTATAAAACAAAGTTGCTTTCCGCTGTCAGTCTGTCTGTCCCTATGTATATGCTTAGATCTTTAAAACTACGCAACGGTTTTTTTAAATACATAGAGTGATTCAAGAGGAAGGTTTATATGTATAATTCTACGCCAGTTACTATTAAGTAATTTTATACCAAACTAGCTTCTGCCCGCGACTTCGTCTGCGTAGAATTATACATAAAAACCTACCTCTTGAATCACTCTATCTATTAAAAAAACCGCATCAAAATACGTTGTGTAGTTTTGAAGATATAGGCATACATAGGGACATAGGGACTGAGAAAGCGACTTTGTTTTATACTATGTAGCGATAGTGATAAGGCGACACCTACAAACCGTGCAGGACGAGACCTGCATTTAATAAATATAATCCGGATTGCAGATGGAAACATAACTTTAGGTAACTTTAGACTGTCCTACCTCGACTTCATCATTATCCGGATTGTCTGTGGACAGCATTTCCACCGAAGAACCCATCGGCAACACCTCTCCGTCTTGCTCTTTAGGATTTCTGTAGACAATTGTAAGTAACAGAAACAAATTAGAAACAATTAAGAAACTATCTTCATCCAATGGGGGCTATCGCGTGTGAATATGCCACTAGAGGCGCTAGTGTCACGTGAGGTCCAATAACATTCACTTTTCACTGGTTTTGGCGGGCTTCGTGACATAAGTTATAATTTCTTTCATGTACCTGTTGAAAAGTGATCTCCTTCGTGAAATTATGGCAAATATGGATTTGGCGATGAATGTGAACGCTTTGAAAGCGGATTTATATTTTCCGAACAAAACGGAACTGCACAACATTGCGGCATAGCTACTCGATATGATGATAGTTATTTATAATCAATAAACTTAATGAGATTCAAGATTTAAAACTTTATTTCGGCACCGATCTTATAAAGTCGCCTTTGACAGCCCTTGGACCTTAGTCAACTGGTGAGCAAAAAAAGATAGTCCGGTGGGAATCAGGTGTGATGGGGACGCAGTGGGGTGCCACTAGGGTTTCACCACAAACGCCCCCCCGGTGGCCCCGGCGCCCGCCAGGACCGCGCCAAGACGGGGAGGGCACGTACGCTGGGCCCGTCTTCCCTCAGACGATGAGACCGTGCAATGCGGGTAGGTAATGACGGGCCATAGGGCTGACATGGCGTACAATTTAGCATAATTCTACCACCAGTTTAACGCACCTGTATCTGTGCATGCGAAGCACGTGCTCGGAGATCATGTTGTCGTGGTCGGCGTCGGCGATGTCCATCATCACGAACAGAAGGTCAAAACGCGACAGCAGCGAGTCCTGCAGTCCTATGTTCTCCATCGGCGTCTTGTATTGGTCGTACTGCGGGCACAATGGATTCCATTTAGCATTTATCCCCCACTAAGAAGCCCTGGCTTAGGGGAACCGTAACTGCGCAGTGACACCCTCATGCTCCCGCGGCGCCCCAACAATGGCAGAGGGAATACCGGCGGGTTTTTAGTGGGTAGGCCTCCCCCGCCTCCTTCCACTCGGGAGGGGGGCCGGGGAGGAGAGTCCCACATAACTTTCGTGCCGTCCCCACGGCGCGGTCGTATGCGTAACGCATTTTCCCGCCACAAAAAAAAAAGGGGGGGAACCGTAATGCTGGAGCACACTGGTAGGTTAATCCCACTCGTAGCCTTCGCTAAACGTGAGCTGTAGGTCTTGTTACCTTAGGCTCTGTCTACCCTGTGAATTCCCAAACCTGCATTGCAGAGGGAACCCCATCCCGGGGTGGTCGTGGGGCGTCTCGGTGACACCGAGTGCTCCCGTAACGCCCCACATACGACTGAATAGGGAATCCGTGTGGTTTTTAGTGGGTATGCCTGCCGTCGCGGGAGAGCCTCACATACCCGTAATTCCGTACCGGGCGGGTGCATAAGGCGCATTTTCCACACCATAAAAAAAGGCTCTGTCTACCCCGTCAGGGATAAAGACGTGATTTGTGTATGTGTGTGTGATAATGATAAGAGTGCAAATGAATGTTGACGCTACACAACTTTGGCGATGGTAGAACTGTAGGAATAGGTTCGGCTAGTTTATGCTGGCAGGTTTTGGGTGCTGGCTGTTCTGAGATAGTTCAAGTTCCGAATATCGAACAACCGTTCGATATTTTGAAAGGTTTTTGTTTTTGGAACTTGGGACGGCTCGCGGATCAGCTCGAACCGAAAGCCGCATAGGCGGACTTCTATATATTTTGTAATGACAATCTAAAGTTGAAATAAAATCAAGATTTATTAAGTTTGTGTTTTAACTTGAGTAACTTGGCCTTCTGCAATAACAGTTTGGTTAGATATCTTATAACCCGATTCCCGTACAGACTGAAGTGCCTCTTCAGGGCAGCTCTACAGAACCATATTAGATATTTCAGAACTCCATAACTCAATATAAACGTCGTGATTAATTCGGTAGTATCAGTTGCTACGCTGGATATGTGGAACTACATACATACATACATATATCACGTCTTTATCCCTTACGGGGTAGACAGGGCCTAAGGTAACCAAACCTTAAGGCCACGTTTAGCATGATTAAGGGCGTATAGGTGGAAAGGGGAATCAAAATAGTGATGGGTTGCTAGCCGCATCGCCTATAACATGATTCCTAAGACTTTCGCCCATTCCCTCGATGGGCTTGTGGGAAGTACTCACCCGTCCATAAACAGGGTTGGCGGCGGCTAGCACCGAGCACCGCGCGTTCAGCGTCGCGTGCACGCCGGCTTTGGCGATGGTGACGCGACCCTGCTCCATGACCTCGTGTATGGCTGTCCGGTCTATGTCCGACATTTTGTCGAACTCGTCAATGCATACTACGCCGCGATCCGCTAGCACCATAGCGCCCGCTTCTAACCTGAAGAGAGTGAACTTTTTATTAGTCTAAACTGGCAACATAAACACAAAACATAACATAAACTGGTAATATATGAATGTAGGTACCTACATTATGCTTATTTATACGGTTTCGAATCAGTACGACGTTGGTTTGCATGTGTAACAGTTGTGTTCATTAAACTTTGATAATGATCCCGTAGAGGGATCGAAACGCGTCAGTGTTTGTGTGGTGTAAGGGATAATTAAGTTTGTGGGATTTATATGTGTTTTATTGGCAGCAGTGGAGGGAGGGATTGCACGAAAACATTTATATTTCACACAGGCTGTTATCTTGCACGTGAGTAGCGGAGTAGCAAAGTCAATTTTTTGTTCATTGAAATGGACCTCCGCAAAGTACCGCCTGATTCAATAAAATATTTTTCAACACAGTTGCTCGTAAATTGAGTCTTATTGCACCGCATTTAAACTCATATTACAGCTTATTACGCACAAGTGCTGTAATAATATTACCGCACGAGTGCGGTAATATAAACTTTTTTTAATCTCAGCAAACGGTTCAGTATCAATAGGAACAAGGAATATTTTCGTGAATATTAAACTATTTTAGTTTAAAGATGATAAATAAACATTTAATTTCGACAAATTATTCATTTTTATCTAAAAAGGGACCATAATTTGCATATTTAAGACATTGATTAATTATTTTATTATAATTTGAATATTAGGCTGTTTAGCAGTCTGTTGTCAGTGTCTTCGTCACGCGCGTGTTAAGTGCACAGCGCGCATGCGCGAGTGCTGCGCGCGGATTGGCGCGGAGAAATAATATCTGCCGCCATTTTTCATTGATATTGTTGATTCAGGCTTTGTTATTTTATTACTTTAAAAATTACTAGTTCAAGTAATAAAGAAATGTAGTGTCTGTCGCTGGAAATACTAAAATATGTTCGGACAATGTTCGGACAGTTATATCAGTAAGAAATCCAAGGTGTTAATTACCAAATGATAAAGTAAACTTCTAAATCAGCTCCAGGTAAGCAATGTCTAGTAACAAAGGTAAACTTAAAGTTCTTAAAGTCCTTATTATTAACTAAATTTTAATTATTTTTCCTCGCAAATGTGTTGAAAAACGTCGTATGCGACGCGTGTGCTTTGGTAATTACACATCTCGGCTCTCTTACCCGCGCTCGCTTGCGCTCGCGCGTACAATACGCCTCGTGTGTAATTACCAACATAGCACACTTGTATCATAATGTACTGTGGCAACATTGATCAAATCTTAGCCTCTGATTGGTCCATTCGGCCAATGTTGCTAGTTGAGACATTTGAAATTGCAATTGTTTCGAGAAACGCACCACTGGTAGTTGGGCAATGGTTTTGCCCGTTGTAGGCAGTGTTCAATACCGTCTTCACCATAACCGTGCCCAGGGCCCCCATTCTCAGGGGGCCCCGAAGGACCGACAATTTCTCTCACACATTTATTCTCAAAACATTTTCGTCGGGCACATTACGCGTTATTTAGAAAGAAAGAACTTTCCAAAAGGGGCACCAAATTCTTGTGTGCCCAAGGGCCCCAGCCTTTTTTTTTTTGCGGCGGGAAAATGCATTACGCATACGACCGCGCCTTGGGGACGGCACGGAAGTTATGTGGGACTCTCCTCCCCGGCCCCCCTCCCGAGTGGAAGGAGGCGGGGGAGGCCTACCCACTAAAAACCCGCCGATATTCCCTCTCTGCCATTGAGGGGGCGCCGTGGGAGCATGAGGGTGTCACCCCGTACGCCCCACAAGGGCCCCAGCCTAGTTTAAGACGGCCCTGGCAGTGATTACTGACCTGCGGTCCCCAGTGTCAGGGTCTGTGGTGACGGCAGCAGTGAGACCGACGCCGGAGGACCCTCGGCCCGTGGTCGTGATGGCGCGAGGCGCCGTCATCAGCACGTAGCGGAGCAGCTGCGATTTGGCCACTGATGGGTCTCCGATGAGAAGGATGTTGATGTCACTGCAAACATTATTAAATTTTGCTATTTTCTTGGTGTTGGCTGTGTGCAGTGTGGTAGGTCAGGAACATTTATGGAATTTCTCAGGTACAAGTGAGGAATTACGACTAATTATTAATTTACGGCGTTTTTATAGCTTATAGATGATTAAAAATAAATGTCGAAAGACCTAATGCCGCTCTAAAGTGGTGGTGCCGAAAATCTGTACCGCTCAGAAAAGACGGCATAGCGCTCAGAGTTATTTTATGATATAGTAACAGCCTTCTAAGCGTGTTTCACGCTGGTTCATTTCACATGTTTTTTTTGTCCATGGGCTTGTAGTCTATTACTTAAATAGATTTGGGTATTTAAATCTGCATCTATCACTTACCCTCTAAGTCTCGTGCCATTAGCCAATATCTTCTCCATACCACCCAACAGCAAGCACAGTATTGCCTTCTTGATGTACTCGTGCCCATGTATAGAGGGAGCTAGGGATTTGCTCAGCAACTCGAACATGTCCTCAGTCTTGCGCTTGGCTAGACGTTTGCAGAGCTTTATGTCGTCTATAGTGATGGCTAGGTCCATGCCTTTGTTGATTTGAGTCACATTATTGGCTATGAGGATTGTTCTGGAAATTATAAGCAATAGGTCATTGACTTTTTATAACTTATTTTTTTTATGACTCTTTCATACTCCCACATAGTAATATATGAACTAATTGAGAAAACCATCAAGGGGGCGTTCAAGTATTACGTAACGCAATTTGGGGGAAGGGCCCAGGGTATCGTAAAACGTTACGATGCGTTACAGAGGCGGGTCTTTCTTACAACACGTTACGTAACGTTTAGAGGGGGGGGGGGGGGGGGGTACAGAAAAACGTTACGGCGCGTTACAAGGGGGGAGGGAGGGTCAAAAATCTTCAATAATTGCGTTACGTAATACTTGAACGCTCCCCAAGTCACCAAAAAGGCAGTCATTCCCATGGTAATATTAGTGTCATGCTTGATTGAAGACGTATGTTACAGCTTTTTCTTTATTGGAGAAAAAACCGTATCTATAACACAGTTATGAAATACAATAAGGAACATAATGAAATATACAGTCAATGAAACAGAATTACGTACCGTTAACTGGGATGACTTTAATAATTTTGGGGCTGCTTTGTTTTAAAATTGCTATAAGCGATGAAGACATTGATTGGAAGCAGTAACCACAATTTTTTTTATTTTTTTTTTTATCTAATATTTTAACGAGGCTTGAGTGCACCAATGGTGACTATGTCAGCCTCATGGGAAACCACAGGTACCTAATTCAAACTCTGCCTTGCCCAGAGTCCGAGGCTCTGGAGCCAAAGACGTGTCTTACAAATTTATACAATAGTACTGCGTCATCTGACAAAGGGCAACTCAGGATCATATTAACACCTCCACTATACAATTTCATACCATCCAGATACCTTTTATGGATGTCTTTATTATGGTCACATTCCAACAGAAAATGAATAAGGTCCTCAGTTTTATTACAGTGAGCACAGGAGGGTGATTGTATAACTCTCATTAAATACAAAAAACTATTTACTGGAATGTGACCAGATCGCACAAGAAATGCTGGCACGAGCAGATCCCTGAAAAATTAGTGATGTCGTCATTATAACTATAGACCGACCGCTTAAATGTATCCTCACCCGCGCGGCACAGGAGCGCGGGGTAGGACGACCGCGTGGAGCTCCCTCGGTGCGAGCGGATAGTGCGCGCCCCTTCACCGCGCGGGCGAGCACTCATTTTAGCAGTTGGTCTATACTTTTTAAAGTCACCACGGTTTACGGTAATACTGTAGAACCTTGTCATTGCAAGTATCACATTGACATACCATACATAGCTCTCATCATTTCCAGCCTTTATATATCCCACTGCTCTGCACTGGCCTCTCAGAATAGCTCACGCAAATGATATGGCAAATAAATTAATATGATATTGTCTATGAAAATATGCTCGAACATGTCTGAGGAACATGTTTTAGTTTCTTCAACAAGATGGAGACACCATAATTTTTGGGTAGATGTGGCTTCACCATACCATTAAAATTCATCCTAGATCTACAATATCAAGATAGGTATATTAAAATATCTACCTGAAGGTACCAGCAGTGAAGCTCCCCTGCTTTGATGGTAAACACCTATAGTTTCCCACAATCTGCACCCTGTCTCCAGGCTTGCACTTGTCCACCAAATCATCATCACAAACAACGTCCACACTTCGGGGCAGCTGACCTGCAGGCGCCCGCTCTGGCATCTCTTGAACTGTGAGGGTCTGGTGGTCTTTATAGCGGGAGAGACCGAATTCGGTTTCAAGTGGGTTGCCATCCTCATCCTAAAAGATTTACTGTCATTGTTATAAAAACAAAGAGAAATGCTTTATTTTTATGGTTGGTACAGGGTAATCTCTAGGACTAGTAATGTTTCCTTAATAGTTCTAGAGCCCACGACCAAAACCATGTCTCATAGCAATACGGCAAAAACCCTATAAAATCGTTAGATTGTATGATTCTGAACCCGACTAGGTGTGTAGTAACGGTCGAAAGTGTAGCAACCAACCAACCAAGCCCATTTCTGCTGTGTCAAAAAAAAAAGGCAGTCGGTATTATAGCAATACGTCTGATAGTGAAAATGTACATAGATTTTATAATTGTATTACGAAAAAGTTTGTTTTCAGACATTTTGCGCGTAGCATATAGCCTGAGCGCATTTTTGAAAATGTCAACAAATTTAGCCGACCTGTATCATAGCAATACGGATAAAAATTTTTTAAAACTTTTCGTATTGCTGCCAGGATTACCAAAAACCTGTTTTCAGACACTTTAAGTGTAGCATATACTCCCAAAAACGAAAATAACGTTTCGGAGTCGCCTGGCCGACGCCTCTGTTAAATGTTTTTTTAAATTTACAGCCTTCATAGATATTCAAGAATCGGGTAAATTCTTTGTTAATTATCATCTAATAAATTCAGGGTCGCAACGTATTCATTGGTTTGTAACAGAGAATTCAAGATGCCTCAATACGATTTTTATCGAGTATCGAAAAGTTGTCTGATAGAGAAGGTGCTACACTTAATTTGTCTGATATAAATTTTTTGCGCATGTGGACAACTTATTTTATCATGTCCAGCAATTTTCAGACATATTGCTATGATACCGATCGGTAAAATTTGTTAACATTTTCAAAACTGAAAATTGTTTTGTTCGCATCAAATAACCAAAATTTACTAATAAAAAAGATTTTCAGACGTATTGCTATGAGACATTTTTTTTGTCTCATTTTTAATTTTTTTAAGTGATTTTACGGGTTTGCGCTACACCACTAACGTCTGAAAAATATGTTTCCGGTATCTCAGAACTATCATTCAACTACAGTCTGCAAATCAGACATATTGCTATGATGCAGTTCGGTAAAATTCTTTGACAATTTTGAAAATTCGGTCAGATCAAACGCTACGCGGAAAATGTCTGATATTGGTATTTTCGAGTTCAGGATAATCGTATCTATTGATTTGATGCGGTTTTGGCCGTATTGCTATGAGACAAAAATTTTGGTCGTGGGCTCTCGTACTATAATGAATGCCATTTCTTATCCCAGGAAAACTAAAAGTTCCCATGAGACACAAGCATTTCTATTTATTTCTTATCCCAGGAAAATTTGGCAAACATTTTAGTATCAAAGTCCTAACAAGGTAAGCATCTAAAACACAATAAATCAACTAATGAATATTGCAAAAGAAACTGCTGGGAGATCATAGTTCACTTTGAAGATTTGAAGGTCAACAAAGAAAAAGATAAAAATGTTGTAAAATACAAAAATACCTTAGTGGGATAAATAGCAGATGTTGGGAAAGCTTCGAAAGAAGTCAAGTCAGTGTATTTACGTTCCATGACCTTCTGTGTGGTGGGGCAGTAGTGCACACTGCGGACCACCTTGGGGTGGACCAGGGACACCCGAGTCACAATACCCTCCACGCATATCAGGTTTCCTAAATACCTGTAAATAAAAAAAAAACAAATTTTTGGTAACAATTTTGTGGAATAAATTATTTTGACACAATTTTTCACTCGTTTTGGAGAAGAGAAGGTATTCAGTAAATCAGTTTTTCAGTAGTCTTCACGGATAAAGCAAATAAATAGCTAGCACACACCTGGAGGTTAAACTTCTTGGTGTAACATGTTTGGTTCCAAAACTACCAGAGAAAGCAACAAAGAACTCCTCCTGAACCTTGGCGTACGTCGGATCAATCGACGACACATATTCTTTGAGTGCTTTTTGGAACGCTATCTGCTCCTCGAAGGCAGTTTCTAGTAGGTTTTTGGCACGTTCCGGATTCTTACGTCTCAAGTCATTGATGTTCACAATAAGACGCTTTGATTTGTCAGCTATCATCTGTTTCACTTTCTCCACATATACACCTTGATCCTCCTGAAAAACAGAAGTTTGTAAGCAAAAACAAAGCTGGATGCTTTGAGGTTAAGTTTGGTCTGAACTTACTTCATCGTCCAAGAATTCTAGGTATTCCCTTTGAAGGTCTCTCAATCTCTGATCAAAGTCAGTATCTTCCATCTTATTTTATTAAAAAACACTTCGTTTAACGAGATAACAAAGATATATGTCTCACACGCCAAACAACTCAGTCGGTTGTTTTGTTTGACAGCTACTGCTGCGATTTCGCGCCAAAACGAGGTACAAGTTCTTTATGCAGTAGGTTAGCGAAAAAAAATGATTTTTGATTCAAATTCAGTAACAATGACATAATAAATGGTTTATAAAAAAAATATTAACTGAGAGCCTGTACGGTGAAAAAATTAATAGGTAGTGGAATAATAAGTGAAACATTTTTTATTTTTATTTATTCATTAGCGTTCTCAATAAACAACCTTTTTTACGTTTAGAAATTGATAAGTTATCAATCTTTAATCACGGAAAAACGCAAAATAAATTAGTAAAGCATTGAGACATTGAGCTTGGAGACTTGGATTTTTTGGAGCTGGCAACATTGATGTACCCTGTCAGTGTCAAATGAAAAAAAAACCGCTTGTTGTACCCTAAGACGCTGATTATTTATTTAATTTAATTTACTGGTCAGTAAAATTTTTACTAAAGGGCTATTTAATATCAGTTTCCTTTGGAAACTTAATGACCTGTGCTCTAAGCGTGTCCTAACCCCAAAACTCGCAATGGCTCAAATGTCTGAAAATTCGAACTCGAACATGAGTGAGCCGCCTGCCGACAGCAGCAAAGAGAACTCCAAAATTCCCAAAGAAGAGCGCAGGAAGCTGAAGATCTTGGCTCTCCACGGGTACAGACAGAATGGGGCGCTGTTCCGCGGGAAGATAGGCTCGTTCCGGAAGGCTATCGCTAAATACGCGCAGTTAACCTTCATATCGGCACCACATCGAGTAATGAACGAAGAAGGTGGTGGTGACGAAGGTATCTATGCTATCCACACTATAAACCCCTAATAGAATGAATCAGAGAAGTTAATTAATACTTTTAAGTTTATAAGTTATTATTTTATGTACAAATATTTGAAAATAGCTTAGATGAGTTAAGTATCTAAACATTAATTGAAGTCTCTGTGTATATTCAGTCATAAATTTGAAATGTGAAATGACAAAGGATAGTAGAGAGAGGTACCTGGCTGATGTGAGCCTGTTTACTGGAGCAGTTAACACAACATTGAGTTTTCTGGCATCAGAAAACACAGTACAAATACAAGTTTGTAAAATACTCCTTTGCTGCCAGAGAATCTGGTAGTGGGCAGAGGAGTGGTTGATGAATCTGACCCAAGAGACGTCCAATGAGGCTGGCATAGTCACACAAGTGCACTTAAGCCTCATAAAAAAATTAAACAAAAAAAAAAAATATTGTTTCATAATCACAATTGCTTGTAAAATCTTTGAAGTAAACTCATTCTTGCTTTTTAAATGGATCATTGCCATGCTTTCACCATCTGTATTCACCATGACATTTTTGCAAATAAATATTCTTATTCTTATTGAGTTAAGGTAATCAATGCCTCAATCATCACATCATTGCTCATTGGTCACATTCACATGGGTGTTATTTCCTTAAATAAAACATTATGTTTCAAATCACTGGCAACTAAAGCAGCATTTACAGCTTGATAAATGTTAAAAATATTAAAATTATTATATATTTTTGTAGTACTGGAATTCCCCGGAAATGAGATTCGTTTCCCAGTACTGAGGGTGTTGAAATGTTCCAGGAATTCCTGGGAATTTCAGTACCTGTAATTACTGGGAGCAATCCCTAATACACACACACACCCCCCTCTTTTTGCGAGGGTTAAAAATAGAATTCTAATAATTCTTCTTTTTGGCACTGGCAACTTCCCTGCTTCATTCTTAACCATTGTTCCAGATGCCCGTTCCTGGTGGTTCAATGCTGAAGACAACACATTCAGCGGCAAGTGCCTCGGTGGGCCGGCCATTGGCTTTGAGGCCACGCTGCGGCTTATAGAGCGCACGGTGGCGGAGCACGGGCCCTTTGACGGGCTCATGGGGTTCTCACAGGGCGCCTGCCTCGCGGGGCTGCTTGCGGCCATGCAGCAGAAGGGATGTTAGTATCTATAGGGACTATAAAATATAGCTTGTGTTTGTTTTATACAACAGTTACTTGGTGCTTATTTATTATGGAAGTTTTAGTTCTGATTTTTTATTGCATAGAAACGAATGTTTGCGAAGTACCTACTTGGAAATAAAAATTACATCCATAAACAATTACACTACCAATTAATAGGAACAAAAACGGAATCTAGTATGAATATTTAAAAAAACTAAAAACTCAGGAAAGGACAAAAATACAACCTCCTTTTTATTTCGGTATTAACCAATTCAAAGATATTTCGAAGAGGCTAATAGACGCTACGGGTGACCGCAGAGCTGGCAGCTTCCTTGGACAGCGTATTAGTATCGCTGTCCAAAGGGGGTATGCTGCCAGCGTCTGTGGAACTATGCCACGGGGGCCCCTCCTTTTTTAATTATTTTAATTTAAGATTAGTTTTAGTTTAGTTTTTAATTCGTTTTTAATTTAATAGTTTAATTTGTATCAATTTCCATTTATGTAATTTTTATTGAATAAATTATTAACCAAACTCTTCCATGCTGGTCTGGGAGCAAAGAAAAAAACGTAGAGTGTACCAGTTGCTTCTCTTCATGCGCAGATGGTATAAGCCCATCAAGGGAATGGGCGAAAATCTTAGGAATCATTTTATAGGCGATGTGGCTAGCAAAGGCGTGATGTATGTATGCATGTAAAAAAAAACCTGTATGCGTCAAAATCACAGTTGTTGTTTTTCTGCATGTATTTTTTACTGCCAATGCAGTTACTCCTGGTACTATAAAAAATTGTCATTGGTTTCAGATTTGCCATACACTTTCAAGTTCGTAATATTCACTTCCGGCTTCCGGTCTGGCAGCCTGGTCCACAAAGGTTTTTACGACGAGGAAATCAACCTTCCCTCTTTACACGTCTATGGGGAAAGCGATTCTATTATACCTAAAGGTATAGCAATATTTGATTGTATTATCTATTTTTTTTAATCTAAAATTTTAGTGAGCTTTGAGTATACCAATGGTGACTATTTCAGCCTCATGGGAAAAATTGTATTGTCTAGTCTGCATCCATAAAGAGTCCTGACTTACATTCTGTTTTCAAATAAATGTTTTTTTTTCAGAAATGAGCGAGTCACTGATTAGTTTATTTGTGAAGCCAGTGGTAGCGGAACATAGCGGCGGTCACTATGTGGCGTGTTCGGGGTCCATAAGGGATTCGTATCAAGACTTTTTGCATGACAGGTGCCAGGATTTAATAGAAGAGGACCAGGAAAATAAAGAGGATGGCGATAGAAAAAGCTCGTAGCTGGTAGATAAATGAATTAGTTGTAAGATGGTCACATTCTGACGCGATTGGGACTTCGTACTATGTGATGAAGATGCTGACTGAAGATTTACCATAAATAATACTTTTTTTTCATAGTATTGATAAAAATGTTGGCATTTCGTAGGTAAAGACAAATGAAATGATATTATGTATTTTTTGTGCGTCAATGAACTCTAGGAACATCGTTTCTCTCTATCCACTTAGTGCCAGCTGTCTTTTTCAATGAAATAATTAGTGATTGTTTCAGAACTCTATTTTTCACAATGCTCATTCCAACTATACTCTGAAGTTACAAATTACAAGTTCGTATAGCGCTGTTCTGTTCACACTACGTTATTAATAGGAGTGAGAGGGACAGTATGATACGAACTTCGAATTTCAAAGTAGCCCCCTGTCTACTCTGTAAAACAAAACTTAAATTTGTATTGGTTTGGTGGTGTGGCTGATATCGTGGAAAATAGTTGTTTCCATGACAAAACAAAAAAAAAATTGGATACATGTTTTTTTTTCAAAATATATTCGATCTTATAGTTTTATTGTAAATAATGTTGATTTATTAAATCAAGAAATACAGAGAAATGCGACTACCGGTATTTTAACAATTGGTTCAATTGTTTTTATAGTACGTAATTGGAAACTATAAATACATATATATGACTTAAGAATAAGTGATTTCATTTTTTAAGGACACCTAAAATAAAAATAAAAACATTGTGATAAGCATATAGCCACTGGCAGTGGACGCGTACCCAGCTTGTAAACCTTGGGCCACCACATAGTATCCTTTAGTAGTTTGTGGGCCCACCTAGCAAGTTGTCGGATGGTTGGTTTGAAAAGAAAATGCATCCACGGCTTTATACTATATGCATTATTCTTGTTATGTCTCTAGTGAGGCTATTAACCTGGGAATTTACACGGTAATTATTAATATTATACTATGGTAGAATGCAAACGATTCAGAAGACTGATGTTATCAGGAGTCATCTATTTATAGTGATTACTGAATTCCATTTAAAGAAGGCTGAATGATTGAAAAGTCTTACGCTATCGTCACTAAAAAAATCTAGCTGTCAAGGAACTGTCAAACAAAAAGTTTAAGGTTATGTTGTGACTGTAATCGTGTTTACGGCGTTTTATTTTATTTACGATATCTCGTAACTATAATTATGTTAATAAAAATAAAGCTTTAAGTAAAATTTTATTATTTGAAATATTCCATATGCATTTAAATAAAATGTGGCCTCGTTATTTGCTGTGGTTCGCCCAAGAACATGTCGACTTTCGGCATGCCGTAAGTAGTTAAAATATTCCTAAGATTAAAGTACTTGTCTTTGTAATTTTATAACAAATATACGAAATATGTTACAGGAAATACAAAGCTTGCTTTCTTTGCTCAATATTCCTATAAGATTCGTGGAAAAGCCGTGCGAAGTTAAGCCCTACTGGGTAGTTGAGCTACCTTCGGAAGAGTGCGTGAAAAAGCTAGCATCTCGTTCTATCTTACTGAAAAACTGTATAGAACTATGGTCTAGAGCGAAAACCGAGTCTCAATTGCACCAGAATTTAAAACTAGCGTTAAATAATAAGTCGAACCAGTGGATTATTCCAGTGAGAAATGAAAATGATGTTAGTGATGAGGATATTTGTCCAAGTTCATTGATTGAAGTTTGTCAGCCCGCGGAGAAGTCCTTTAAAGTGGAAGTTGAGACCTTTTGCAAGCATTTCAGTATGGCGGAAAAAGTTGAGAAGATAGAGGTTTGTAGTTTATGTTTTTTGTGTTATTGTTTAATTGCTAGTTACTTATAGAAGTCTCAAAATAGATTCAATTCTTCAAACCGCTGCTGATGTTTGAATCTTCGCACTGTTAGTGGCGTTATGGATGCGTTCCCAACTAAATGTAAAAAAACTGAAATTGTTAGAAACTTATGACTGTGACCCCCACCCCCTTCAATCTTGGACTAATGTTTGATCTTACTTTACAACTTTTTTTATGCTTCCTATTAATATTTATTACATCAAGTTAATGTGATAAATTGAATGTTTTTGCAGAAATTTGAGTATCTAGCTTTCGAAGGACCTGTGAAACTGAAGAACCCGGATATTATGCTGAGCTACATAGAGTTTTACGGTTTGGATCCAAATAATGTTCCGGAACAGCCGGAAGACTTGTTCTTTGGAAGATGGGTATGATTAACTGTTGTAAGAAGTTTCTAGTCTCAAATGATCTGGAGGGTATTCTGAAGTTCGATTTTCGAAATTCATTTCGTGCTGTGCTGCTCACACTAGTAGTTATTAATTAGAATATAGATATAAAATAGAATTTAGAACTATCCCCCCCTGAGTTTTTTTATTCTGGCATCATCTTTAGCCTATATACGTCCCACTGCTGATAATGGGGTCTTTTGTTAGCATTAATTCTTTGAAGAGAGAGGACAATAGCTCTGTCCTCTTTCAATCTGATTTATTTTTTATTTTAGCGGCTTCTTTTCCATTTTGGTAATAATACTGTGAAACGCTTGAATATTCACATAGACAGTAATTTGAATAAGATTGCGAAAGTGTAAAATTTGACTGTTTACAAAACATAAGAATTCATTACCTCCAAATACATCCATAATTTAATCATGCTATAGGCAATACGGCTTTAATCCATCACTATTTTGATTCCCTTTTCCACCTATACACTCGCAATCTTAGCCTCTGTCTAGCCTATAGTATATAGACGTGATTTGTGTGTACATTCATAATTTAAGTTTCCATCACCAAGGTAGCAGACGGGCAGCGCGACCTGATCCAGTTCCACTCGCTCAAGAAGCGTCAGTTCATCGGCAACACCAGCATGGACGCGCAGCTCGCGCTCCTAATGGCGAATCAGGCGCAGGTCCGGGGGTGCGACATCGTGCTGGACCCGTTCGTCGGCTCGGGCTCGCTTCTTGTTGCGGCCGCGCATTTTGGAGGTACAGTAAAAGAAACCGAACCACTGACTTACACCTGCCAGAGAAACTATTGGGGTGTGAGTCGAATTAGCTCCGCGTGTGATCAAGAGCTGCGTTTTTGTCACAAGATTTTTGAATGCTGTATTTATTACTTTGACATTGGCGAAATCATCGCATCGGTCGATGGGGCCAAATTAAAAAAGAAGGATTATAGGAGCCTCCTAATATTTTGTACATTTTTTTTTTGGGTAAGGTTTTTATTTTTTGTTACTTGTTGTGCAGCGTACGTGTACGGTTCAGACATTGACTACATGATGCTGCACGCCAAAACGCGGCCCACGCGCGTCGGCCAAAAGGTAACAATGTATGTACACTATTCGGTGGCGGTTTCTGTTATGAAGCTACGTGAATGATGATGATATCCCGTGGTCCCTCAGCGGGAACCGTGAACCATATTCTAACTAAATGTTTTAACCTTTTTGCCGCCATGTCAAATACAAAAGACGTCACCCATACGCCACTTCTTTATTGCGATGCCTTAAGTTGAACCTAAACCTTGAGTTTCACTCCAGATTCTCAATATTTTACTCAATACTTATTATGAAGTTCCATTCATGAACAGGTTCGCGCTAAAGAGGAAAGCATACGTGGCAACATGGCGCAGTACGGCACCCGTTCCAACTACTTGAATGTGATCGTCAGTGACTTCTCGTTGCCCATGTGGCGGGAGGACTTGAGGTTCGACGCTATCATTACGGACCGTAAGTTTTTTTACGCCTTGCAATACTATTTCATGGCAAGCTTTATAATGAAGAATGCTAAAACGATTTAGATCTCAGTGTTAGCTTACAATAGTGGTCGAGGCATGGTTGAAGCCTTATAGTAGGTATGTATGTACCTGTGGGATGAGACCACAATAGAGAGATCTCTCTCCAGGCAGAGGTTATGCCTGGGGACCGAAGTCCGAAGAAAGAGAGTTGAGAGTCGTATTTATGCATCCGTGTTGAGAAACTTCGTTAGCGGAATGTAGAACGATGTGACAGCTGTCACTAGAGCTGGCGCTAGTTACTTGTGCGTCATAGTAGTTATGTAGTCGACAACTAGGTGGAGCTAGGGTCGCTACATACCACATTTCGTTTCAGCTCAAACTACAAGTACATATTGGAATTGAAATAGGGAAGTATGATATACCTATTACAAAATACAGTCCGCAAGAAAAGCTTGACAATATGTCGTTTTCATGCAGTGACCTTCAAGCATACCGCTCCCACGGAAAACGATAATGGTAAAGATTTTTTTTTCTCTAGCACCGTACGGCGTCCGTGAACCCACAGAGAAGATAGGCATAGATAAGGACAACTACACACTAACCGAGGAGCATTTGTTGAACCACGTGCCAGCCAAAGTTGATTACGGCCTGGTGCACATTTACCGCGACTTGCTCAACTTCGCTGCGAGGCATTTGGAGATCGGACGGCGGTTAGTTTGCTGGTACCCTTTGGTTAGGTAAGTTTAAACTGTAAAACTCTAGTGCAGCATTTCTTATTCTTTTCTGAGCCACTTCTTTCCATGCTGGTCTGGGAGCAAAGATAAAACATAGGATGTACCTACGAGTTGCTTCTCTTTCCACCCACATAAAGCCCATCGAGGGAATGGGCTAAAATCGTAGGAATATTTTGATTGCCCTTTAGGTGTTACCTTAGGCTCTGTCTGCCCCGTAAGGGATATAAACGTGATTTGTGTATGTATATTGCTTTGTTCACCCGCCAATGAATTTAAATCTCCCTATGAAGCCTGCTATAAAAAATACAGCGTGTCATTCTTCTTTCCAGAGACGAGTACAAAGAGGAGCATCTTCCCTCGCATCCCTGCCTCAAACTGGTAGCCAACTCAGAGCAGGTGCTATCTCGGCTGACAGCGAGGAGACTCCTCACTTATGAGAAGACGGTGGACCCGAGCTGTGATAGCGTGGCCGATGGTGACGGCGGCGAGCATAACTTTAGGTTAATTGATTGGTTCTTACACACACACACACACACACGCGCCACGTTTAACTTGGCATCTTATCTTATTACTATCAAATTAATCTAGAATTTTACTTGTTGCTTATTATTATTTTTTACGGGTTTTACCAGTTAGAAATTATATTTAAATATGATAACGTAATTTTAAACTTCTTGATATTTAAAATTTTTAAATAATTAAAAAAAAAAGAAGTAAAACTCTTGATTCATTTGATAGTTCGTATCATTTGAAAACAGCGCCATCTCTCGTCCCCTGGTGAGCAGTTTTCCGCGAGAGTTTGTAATTGTCGTACAAACACATCATTCAAACCAGATGGCGCTTGGCGACGAAATTCGCTTAGTAAAAGTCACGTGACAGCTGCCATGGGTGGTGTAGGGGTAAAACCTTCGATCAACAATACAACTAGATTCACGGTGATAGCTCTGAAAACGGCTCCATGAAATAAGACCACAAAATAAATTTGTGGCCTTCTTTCTGACAGTACGCGCCAACGCCAACCTCGGCCAACGTGAGGACGTGTCAAAATGCCACAATGTGCGTTCAAAAATTGTAAAAACAGCCACCGAAACGTAAAGTAAGTACAAGTCAGTATTTCATAAAGTACGTGATAATTTGCAGTTTACATTTTAAAATCAATAATTTATTGTTTGGCAATGATGGCCCACCATCTTGACGATTATCGGTGGTTTTAGAACAAGAAATTCATGGAGTAGTTCTCGTTTTAAAATAAAATATATATTGTTTTTTTTTGTAGATTTCCTAGTGATCCTTTTTGCTGTGCGGAATGGATAACTATTGTCGCGAGAGAAAGAGAAGAAGAACTTTACAGGCCTGGATGCCTACATTATATAAGGTATCTATGTGCAAAATTTCAAGTCTCTAAGTCCAGTAGTTTGGGCTGTGCGTTGATATATAGTTGTCAGTCAGTCAGTCAGTCAGGACTTTGAATTTTATTAGCTTATAGTAAATTTCAAATTAAATTTTGCACATAAATTCGGAAAAACTCAGGAGGTGCGAGGCCTGGTTTGAAACCACGACTTTCTGCTTGAGAGGCGGTAGGTCGAACAACTAGGCTACTACGGTTGTTGCCTGGCTGGGCCTGCGTGGGAACTATGGCCCAATCCCTCTCGTTGTTAAAGGAAGCCTGTGCCAGCAGTGGGACGTAGATAGGCTTAATTATTAAAATTCATGTTAATATTTGTATTTGTAAATATCTGACAAATAAAAAAATTCTGAGTTATATACTTAATTGCGACTCCATTATTACCCTGTTCCTCAAATAGAATGACATCTTTTTGAAACGAAGGTAGTTCTTTTGTTTATCGACCGCTTTCGCTCGTCTTGTGACGAAACGTCGTAAGTATTATATACAATTATAATTATTTGGATCTTTGTTGCTTAGACTTAAGGTTTATTTTACGTTACTAAAGAAGGTAAAACAGATATAGCTATAAGCATAAGCAACAGGGCCACTTTTTCGCTTTGATTTTGTATGGGACCGTGAATCTAGTTGTATTGTTGATCGAAGGGTAAAACGCATCACGGAATGAGGATCCGGGTTAGATTTCCGGCCATAGCTTTACTGTTCAAATGTTTCTGTTCTAGTTTTCAGTATCGTTTAGTTATCTTACTACTCCGAAATGACGTAAACAAAGGAGCTTAGAATTATGAGTAGGTATACTGTAATAATTTGAGTAATTGGATTAGTTTGGTTGGACCCAGAATCGAGAATCAAGTCCTTTGACGCCGTTCTGCAGAACATTGACCAACGTATGGAATGAAAATAAATTGTATACCAGTTTAAAAATCCTGACAAAGATATGCAGGGGTGTTACTGCTCTGTTAAAAGTAACATGCTGAAGTAATGTGGATTAGTTTTGAGACGGCCGGATTTAGGGGGTATTTTTGTGTACTGTGGACAGTACATACTTCAAGTTTATTTCTGACAGTTATTGTTGTTCTTTTGCCCGTTCGCCCCCTGTCCCCCCCCCCCCTCGCCCCCTCCACCCAAAATCCTGGATCCGCCCTTGTTTTGAGACACTGTTTTTGTTTTCATAATTAGATGTTGCCTATTTTCTGATATGGCTTAGTCTCGATGCTTTTTAAGAATAGGCACCTCTTAGATTATCATTATCAATATTATTTTCAGAGAGAAATATTTTAACATGGGCGAAGCGACGCGACAAGAACGGAAAGAGCGGAAGGCAGCAGAAATAGCCGCCTACGCGTTAAGGAAAGCGATGCAGAATGAAACAGACGTTACTTAATATACCGATTTATTAACGAATAAAGATTATATTACAAACATGTCTTACGCTTACAATAAATACTTTGTTATATTTCACCTCCACAACCACAAGCAACCGTAAAACAGATCCCGTTAGGTATTAAGGTTCTCTAGCGATTCACGAATCTATGGCCTGACGGTATAAAATCATCTCATTGATCGATGATCTATTGAATATTGATAGTTAATAAACTAATCACAAGGTTCAAAGTGTCATTATTCACTATGTAATCCAAAATAACCAAACACCGAATATTTCCGACCCGCCAAACAAACCGCTCCGCGGTGGATTGTGGGACACAATAGTTAAAACCACTAAAACAACATAGTGATGTTTTTGACTATGCAATCCTCAACAAAAACAACCTTTAACGAATTCCTACTTTTGCATACATAAATTCTTCACCTGTTTTTGGTCTGAGTCTCCGTCAATCTTGATACAGAAAAATAAAAATCGCAGTCATCATTTAATAACTACAATTGGCATTGTTCATTTTTTTTAAGCTGTGCCTTTAACACCTTTATTTGATAAAATGGACTATTTCAAGCAACTAATTTGAATATTATGCTTTTACGTAGCTTTGTTAATTAATAATAAATATTTTTTCGCTGTTTGATAATTCGTGAATTTAGACAGAATCCCAATCGCCTTCGTTCGGTTGGCTATAAAAAAAAACGGCTTTGTCTATGGTTTTTGTCGATTTGACAGTTACACGTGACAGTTGCCTTAGCTAAACTTTTTTTTTAATTTTTGTGGCAAACATTCGATGCTGGATTCTGTCTAAAAACCGGGTCGTTCGGTCAAACAAAGGTTCAAAGTACTTTTACAAAAATATCTGCAATCATAAAGTATTTTTGAAATCGGACAAGATAAATCGGATAAATGATGGTTTTCCTCGAAATGGTTTTCGAATTGGAGCATACTAAAAAAAATGAACAATGCCAATTGACACCTAGAACCTCATTGTA
This sequence comes from Pandemis corylana, assembly GCA_949127965.1. NCBI lineage: Eukaryota > Metazoa > Arthropoda > Insecta > Lepidoptera > Tortricidae > Pandemis > Pandemis corylana. The sequence goes on along the minus strand of OX421859.1, from coordinate 2,427,691 downwards.
TGGTGATGCTATTAACCTATTCTGCGATGGCAAGCGCCAACATCATGTTAGAAAGAGAAGGCGATGCTGACGTCTCGCGCGCTTCCTTCTGCTTCTTTGCCGTTTGACTCTGAAACGAAAATTATTTTAGAGCGCACGTTTTTGGGTTTCGTACTTCTAAATAAAGCAAAAAAGGATCACTTCATTGAGTAGGTTAGGTACATACATTATACCTGTCTGTCAAGATCCTTCTTTCTAAGGAACGCGTCCTATCTAGTTGAAATTAATATGAAATACATAGGTAACATGAAATACAAAGCATAGGCTTTACTACAATTGTAAAAAATGACGTATGTGCAATTAAAAGATTCAACCTTTTAAAAGAATTATGCAAAACAAAATCCTCGTGAAAACTTATACAGTGCATTCTGTTGCCATAGAATTATGGGAAAGAAGTAACAACGCAAGTAAAGGGAATAGTATGAAAATAGCTGATTTCCTTTTAGCTTGATTCAACTATTTCTTGTTATTATTCTGTTCCATCAGCGAGGGAGCGAAAGTAGTTTGTTAGAAGAATTGTTGTCTTATTATAGTAAAATGCTTAGATGATAGAAGAGGCCTAAAAGTACCGCAAAAACGCATGTTCGGCAAATTGTAAACCTATACACTTGAGGTTTACAGAGTGACCGAGGAGAGCGTAACCAATAACTATAGCAACGAGTGACAAGAAAATGTTGATCGATCTACCCTCATAATTAAAATAATGTCATTTTAGTAAAACGAAATAGTAGGCATATTTTATTACCTGAGCAAATTGGCAAAGCTTCCACACCTCGGCCCGTTTTGAACTATTGCCCGCAGACTTGTAGTGGTTCAACAGATTGTTGGTCACCTGAAAAAAAATTACGATGAGTGCAAAAGCGAGTTCACCCCAAAAAAACACCTCTCCCAGTTAAACTGATTAAATTAAACGTAACTTATACATTGTGGATATAATTCCAATTCAAGCTGCCAGATGCTTTATACGATTTAACAAGTTGTATGGAAAGTGCCCCATTAATTTTGCCCGTCAGTGTATTTGCGGGTAAAGTGGACATACCAAAAACAATCCCAGCAGTGCTCGCATGTTGTCCGGGTTCAGTTTGAGGGCCTGACAGTAATAGGTTTTCGCCAGCTCCATGTTTTCAACACCACCCTGTAGATAAGAAGTTAGTGGCTCAAAGGTCTAAAATGATCTTCTACAATCTGATAACGGGTAACCTAACCTAAAAAAATCATTTTTGATACAAGCTTGTTTTACTGACTGTACTGTACTTTTTGTAGGATGTACTTGCATTGTCATCCATCCTAGATTATGTGTACCAAATTTCAAGTCAATCGGACCAACCGTTGAAGAATTCCGTCCCGCAGAGACAGATTATTGTATTGTCATCCGGCTTCCACAAGTATGCAAAATTTCAGCTCAATCAGATGAAGATATCTGCTTCAAATTGAGTTGTACGGTTCCACCCGGACAAATTTACTTACATACGTTGAAAAAGTTAATAAAAAGTTTGTAATAATAATAAAAGTATTTCAAGGATAATTTGTGTATCTAAATACAGTTTCTCTTAAAATTGTTTCGGAATAGGCCAGCAGGTGGTTGTGTTACTTGGTAGTTATTGCAAATCACTCTGTAAAAATATTAGAATATAAAAAAAAGGTAAAAAAAGATGTAGGTAGATATTCCGTAGCCCCACTCACCATGGTGTACCGTATGTCAGCCAGGCGCTGCTGCAGCAGGTGGTTGTGGGGCTGGTGCAGGATCAGCTCCTCGGCGCAGAAAGCGGCGCGCCCGTACTCCTGCATCTGCAGGTACAGGGAGCACAGCTCCTGCCACGCCTCCACGTCCGACATGAACCTGGGTGGAGGTGCAGGGTTAAAATTAGAATAATTAGGAATATTTGTTTGTTTTTATTGCTCTCATAAACGCTCATTAATGTAACAAACAATAAAAAAACCAAATAACTATAAAAATAACAGAGATATGAGCTATCAAAAATTTGTCTCTCTATTTCTAGAAAAACATAAGTTGATATGTGTTGAGCACGCCGTGTACAACGTGTAAAACACGGCGGGCGAGAATTATCAAGGGCAGATGCCAGCCGTGGGAGCTGGGTGATAACGACCGACGTCTAAGAAAGCAATAAAAACGAAAAAACCCTTATATGAAGAACATGCAAAGTGTATGGTGGGGGTACAGAAAACGGTCACAGCGCATGCCGTGGCAGACATGTGCAACTATAGCGGAAACTTGATAATGTTGCTTTGAAAATGGGTCATTATTAAACTTGTTTTATAGGGTGTAAAGGTAACCGATGTTTGGCGAATTATGTTGGCCCGTATTAAATAACTATTGCCATTCATTCTTTGTTTTTCTACATTCCTAACGAGTTCTGCTGAAACCAATTTATTTCCTTTCATAGCATAGTTGGGGTAAACTTATTTTGTGTTTTACACTCTCAAAACTATCTTTTATAATGACATCTATTTTTCTTGTGACTATTTGTAACAAATGCGTCTAAAAATACTATTTATTGCCTTTCTACATTATATTATTTATTTAATTAATTTTATATAAATTAATAAGGGCTCGTCATTCACTATTCGACAAAATCCCCTAAAGTTGCGTTTGCGAAATGGCGCTACTGTCGCGCACGGTGCCAACACAACAGAATGTGCGTGTAACCATCCCTAACTGGAACTTCATAATAGTCCAACCAAGCAATCAATAGTCGAATTAATGCATTTGAATTTGAATTAGAGCGACCTACGTAACACCCCTGCCTTACACACTTACTTCTTTAAATAGTCGACCAGCTCTTTGATCGCTTCAGTGATCAGACCCTGAGCCTTCAAAATGGCGACGCGCCGCTTGCGGGCCGCGGCGTTAGTCTCATCAGCCTTTATAATCACGTCCAGTACTTCCAGCGCTTCATCGTATCTGCAAAGTAATAATTGTAAGTAATACTACTCTATAGACCGACCACTTAAATGAGTCCTCGCGGGCGCGGGTGCGGGGCACGGGGTGTGACGACGGCGGGGAACTCTCTCAGTGCGGGTAGTGCGTCGATCTCTAGTATGTAAATTGAATTTTTCCATTTCTAATGCGGAATTCTTTTATTTCTTGTGGAATTTTCCAGAATTTTCTGAGACATTTTCCAACTTTTAGAAACTTTCCGCAAATTGCACATCTATAGGTTGGAGCCATCATAACTGGTTTTTGTTGTGAAGTGACAAAAATTAAAATACTCACTTTTCCTCAGCCTCCAGCTGTGCGGCCTTGTATCTCATGACCCTCATGCTACCGGGGAACTCCTGCGACAGGATTGATATACACATGAGAGACACATTGTATCTGTGTGTGTCCAGGGCTGCATACAGTATTTGCTCCAGGATTACATACTCTGAAATAAAGTAAATTTTTGGGAAGTTAAGGGGGCGTAATACGTAACGCAATTTGGGGGGGAGGGGGGGTATCGTAAAACGATGCGTTACAGAGGCGGGGGGGGGGGGGTGTCTTTCTTACAACACGTTATGTTACACCAGACCCAGTAAAATAAATCAAGCTAAATGGAACTGGGCCTAGCAAATCTTGTGAGGCCTAGAGAAATGTCTGTAAATGTAAACAAGATAATTTTGCTATGAACCGTTTGAATTTGAAATTGTAGCAAAATTGACACTACCTGGCACCCAAGTGATGGGAAAAAAAAGGAAGGCCATTTTATTGTTGGGAAGTTGACATTGCTGGAGTGGCCGCAGAATATGGACTAGAGCCTTATGGGGGAGAGCGGAAAGAGAGGGGGAAACTTTTCCTAACAGGCACACAGACACTGAATTTTGGTTTATTATTACCCCAGTTCATATTAATTTGTTGTTTTAGCCATGCAATAGGCACTGGTGGACTTACTTTCATTTCCAAATTTGTTAATGTCAACAAGAATTAAGTCCCATAACTCCATCACATCCTTGCTGCGACGCTCGTTGTTTTCACGCCACTGTCTCAACAAGTCCTTTATTTCTATGAACAAACAAATGAAGTGTACATATTTTTTAAAGTAAATTTGATTAACGCATGAAGATTAAGTTTCAAAATGTAAGTCATCAGAAGCCAGTTTGTACTAAGTGAATAGTGCTAATGACTTTAAACAGTTTATTTAGTGATGTAGTCATAATGTAATCGTAAATATTTAACACAAGCATAGTAAGTATTTGCGGTTATTTCCTGACGCAGAACACGCTAGAAAACAAATATTGGCTGTTCTGCTGTTATAATGTAGTAATTTAATGTAGGTTGCTTCGTTTAATGAAACAAAAACTTCATTTAAGTAATAAAAACGAGCCAAATACACAGAAAAGTTACTACTGTAATCTAGGAGTGAATATTATTGACAAATACAGTACTAACCTCCGAAGCTGAGATCTTCATAATTGTAAGACATTTTTCTCTTTTTCTTTATATTGTATTAGACTTCAGCGACACTCACAAAAGTAATTTATCAAGGTATTTTAATTAAAATAAATTGACCCAACTCAAACGTGAGAAAGGAAATGTCAAATCGAATCAATGTGTCAAATCAGTCAAATCATTGACGACTTGGGTCTCATTGAAAAAAGAAAATTAGAAATTTAATTAAATATTTAAATCAATTCTTCTGAAAGGAACTTATTTTTCCTACATATATCTACAAATTCGTCTTATTGCATGGAAGTATTCTGAAACTTTGTTTGAGTGAGTTGAGCTTCAAGTGAACTGAAGCCCCAAAAGTGTCAATCCATGGTAGACAGAAAAGTTAATTTCTTTGTCTCTGCCTTCAATAAAATTCGTTGCACGCACGGCTCGTTCTCGACTCTTTTTTTCTCTTGACATCTAATATATAGAAATCCGATTATAGCACATTGCCACGAAGCGTGATATCGACGTTTGAGTACGTATATCGGAATACAGAAGTTTTGTGACTGCAAGGCAAGCAATAGAACGAGACGTCTGCAATATGTCTGACTATTTGGAAATATTTTTAGATTTAGCTTAGCTTAGTACTCGTGGATCGAACTGATTTAAAGGTTTATTTTAGTATAATCGACACTATGAAAAGTATTTGACAAATAATAATCGAAGGTAAGCCCCGTTAGTGCGCGTTAACAATACAATGTATTCATTTCTTTCTTCCTCGTACATAATGCTGGACTTTTTATGTCTCAATGGCCTTTATCTCGGGGTTTTGTTTTCTTTTGTCCTCTGTTTGCACTTTAAACGAGTTTGTGTAACACGACAATGTGGATTTCGATAGTGGTAGTTTATATGGAGTTATTTTGTTCTACAGATCGATAAGGTGAGGAGTTTCGACGGAGATAGTGACGGTCACGGGCCGTATGATAGTCTTGTGTGTGACGGCTGAGTATGCGCGTGACGGTCGTGTGCGGCGCGTCGGGCTGACGGCGCTGACACTCACATCGCGCAGTGCTGACTGAGTGCCCGTACACGCCATGGAACAGCTCGTGCAGTGCCCTGTGTGCACGCTCTTCCTTCACAATGGAATGTCCCTGGAGTCTCATCTCGACACCCACCCCAAGGACCAGGTCATCAAAGCTTTGTGCACCTTATCAGCTAACAATGTGGGCTTTGGAAGCAGGACTTCCACACCAATGCACTCGGAGCGCTCCTATAGGAGTAGGTCCAGAACACCTGCTGAGGACAGCCCTCGGTGGAGTGGCTCTCATCGCAGCATTGACAATGAGAGATACTGGCGCAGGACCCCGAGCAGGTCTTCAAAAACTCCTGTGTCTAGTATAACCAGGAATGCAACACCAACTGATGTGCGAATAGGGGATTTAAACTTTGAAAACAACTCTAACAATGCTTCTTCAAACCATTACCCAGGGTTACCTTTTTTGAAGACTGACAAGTCCAATCAACCATTCATCCAAAACTTACCAGTGCCAGAATTTGATCAGCAATATGTTTATTATCCTGATCAACAAGAGGACAAGGAAATAAAGTATTCTCGCAGCGCTGAGTATAGTGCCATAGACAACACAAACAATGTATTTACCTATAACATGCCACCCTTGGCCCCTGCGGTCAAGCTACAGACAGCCTTGTTACCAACTGGCTCTCGTAGAAACAGTGAATTGGTGAAGCTCCTGCCCAAACCCAATAATATATTAGTTAAAACCAATGTGGGAGGGGTGCAATACATTACACCTGGTGTTAAGCCAGTGCACCTAATGGTGCCAACGGCTCCTACATTTGTACAGAAGAATGTACAAAACAACATGATTGTGTCTGGTAGTATACCAACCAGTCAGATCCTAGAGCCGAAAACTGTAGCTTCTCCTTTAGCCACCAGCAACAGTCAATTCAATCAACTTAGTTCAGGTACCTATACGCCAGGCACCACTGTGGTGACCCAGAATTCTCAGATTATCTACCGTGAGATGGTGCACAATATTGATGGCAAGCCTTTCATCTCCAGCATGCCAGCAGTCCTCAGCAATCATGACAATGTCACTAATGTAGCTGCTACCAGCTCTATGTACCAGAATGTCATGGTTGTAGATCAGTTTGGAAATACATCATGCATGTACACAACACCTCAACCGATTTTGTCTAAGCCATGCAGTACACCAATGTACAGTGATGTTTCAATGAGCAATCTTGAGAAATCAATCCCAAATAGCATGGTGAATGAAGCAAGTAAAACTCTAATTATTGAAGTGGGTCCAATAGTGACACCTGCTCCAATGGAAGCCTGCACCACCACAAGCACATCGCAAGCATCTCAGACTGTTACTGAGACTTCAACTTCACCGTCAACTCCAGTACCTGAGAAGCCCTTGGAGAGAAATGAGAGCAGGAATGACACACCAGGGCCCAGCAAGGGGCTCAAGATCCTAAGCAACATTAAGGTTGAAGTCCCTGTGCAGCATCACAAAAATTTGCTCAACACAGTAGTAGATCTCACTGGGTCACATGAACCTGAGTATTCCGACAGGTCTGCCTCTCCTGAAAGGATCCTTCCCGATTTTGAAGACAACAATCACAGCTTGTCTAGGGATTGCATGCAGCCTTCTGCAACTAGTAATGATAGTATAGTATCAAATACATTCTCTGTGATAAAAAATGTTGGGAACCCTCCCTCCTACAAGGACTCGGTGTCAAAGTCTTGTGTAGTAGATAATAAAATTGAAAATGAATTTTCGGACAGTTGCCCCATGCCGGACCTCATTTGCAAGGAGAAGCCCTCTATTTCGCCGTGCAGTGAGCTCTCTGAGAATGGGGACAATTCAACTGACAGGATTTCTATATCTCCTAAGCCAGAGATTGCGCAACCGCCTATCGAAACTCTTATAGAAAATGCAAAGCCTGCACCCCAGAAACCTCACAGGAGCATACCCCTAAGACTGAACAATATCTTTGTCAAAAAGCATAAAAAGATTTTAGGCATTAAAAACTGCAAGACTTATTCAGTGAGTCCTTCTAGTAGTAAAGATTCGCAGGCCGGGCCGTCATCGCCCGTCAGACCGCCTGAAAATTTTACTATGAATAAAATACATAGTTGTGATGAAAACAAGGACAAAACAGAGCCTCTGCAAACTGTCACTGTTGAGGTTTTCAATGATAATGACACACATCACGAGTTTGATGCTGATACAGAAGAGCAATCAATGGATATTGAACCAGTAGCACATTCCAGCATCAGCCACTCCAGTCAGTATTCTGGGGTGACCACGGTCCAGGTTAAAGAGGAGATCAACACTAGCAACGAAGGCGGTTTTAGCAACGGCACTGGTGCATCAGACCGTGATCTGACGCCGTTGGAGTCGATGCGACCGATCAACGTCATAGCTTACGGGAATCTTGCGGCCGACGACTTTGACGACGAGTCAAACCACAAGGAACTGCTAGAGCTCGAAGCTGCCTCCAAAAACAACAAGTTCGTGAGCATGATGAATGAAAACTACTTTGGAGACAACATCTACGCTGACTACTTTACTCCGGACCGTGTGGAATCCTTCGACGCGGCGAGAGAATCTGTGGCTTTTCCTAAAGAGAGCCAGGAAAAAGGGCTGTACATTTGGGGGGAGTCTTCCCAGAAAGAGTCTGAGTTTGTGCTGCCTAATTTCATTCATGAGAGCTACAAGATAGCTGAGAGCAGCGGGGTCGAGTACGTGGATGTCGGTGAGAGGGCTGACGCGGAGCGGGACAGCAAAGCGGACGTGCTGAGCGAGGGAAGGAGCGAGAGCGAGGCGCCGTTGAACATATGCGCCGATGAGCGGATGCCGCCGCGTGGGGAACTCAGCGGTCAGGAGAGCAATGGCGACATGGAATCGCCGTGGAGTGGGGTAAGCCTTCACCTATTTGCACCTATCTCGAAAATACTTATGCTCTATCTATAGCTTCAATGACGGTCAGTCTGATATAGTAATGTTTTGCTTAGTAATCTAATCAGGGGCGTGGCGCAACAAAAATTATTCTCCCCCCCCCCCCTAATTTTTCTAATTGGAAAGAAAACCAGCGGCCATATTGTCTAACCTAACGCATTCGAAATAGCAATGGCATTCACGATTTCTTTCTGTAATACGGTATAGAATGAGGGTAGAAAGAGATAATGAATGCGATTACGAGCGCCCGCGCGTTAGACAATAGGATTTCGGTCTTTTGCCCAGTGTTGCTAATTTAACGACTTTGTCGCTAAAAATGGCGGTTTTAGGTTAGGTCGTAACGACAAAAATATAGTTTTAGCGTCAAAATTGTTTACTATAGTTTTATAGAGCGACCGCTTAAATGAGTCCTTGCCCCGCGCGGTACAAGGACGCGGGGTAGGCGACAAAGGGGACCGAGAGAGGTGCGGCCGGGCAGTGGTAAGCGGTTTACCTATACCGACTTTTGGAGGTCACTTCACTTTTGCATTTTTGACACTAAAGCAGCGGTTATTATTATTTTCGATAATTTATTAATCTTAAATTGCAGTTTAACGCAAAGAGAATTAGTATATAAAAATACTTATTACAAATATTTATGCCTTTGATTGACGGTTCTAACAGCCCCCCCCCTTCCCCTCGGAACCATTTCCTTTTCTTGAACTAGCCCCCCATTTAGCGACCTTTGCCGACAACACTGTTTTCCTGCTCTTCTGCCGTGGTGTCCTTAAAATATGTTGTTTGGGGCGGTCCGCCCCCCTGTTCCCACACTACGTCACTGAGACGTATAACCTCTTTGCTTTTGAAATGTTGCTTGCCATCATACGTTCTTATTTACGCCATATTTGGTCATCAATTTATATTATTTATTGAATCAGTGGTTACTTTAAAAAACCAACAACGGTGTTGGAGTAGCAAGGTAAATGTTTATTGTTCATTCACCGATTTATGTAAATGGCCCATAATAAATTGAATAATTACGAGTTCCTTTTATATCTTTCCAATGTCAAAGATGTAATCAGCCAATGTACACAATTACCAGTAATCTTTTAAAGGCTTATTACACACGGCTAATATTTCCACTTTAAATACATTGTTGCGGTCCTTGCCAGTGTACGCGCAGCCGTATTGCAACATTTGCCAGGGTTGCCATCTTTACGAAAAAAAACGGGACAGTCGTATAAAAATTTGAAAAGGTGGTCTTACAATAAAAAAAAACCTACGATTAATTCTTTTGCTTTCATCAATTCTATATCATGTTCGGAAATGTCTTAAGTGCCAGTTACGTAATTTTGTTTCAGTCAGACGTGACTTGTTAAAATGATTGCCCTATCTTCCAGATGTACACGGAGGTGACGCCAGCGGAGCCCTACGACCTGATCGCGCGGGAGAGCTGGGTCTCCGATGGCTCCGAGATTGATACCAGCGAGAAGAGGGATAACCTGTTAGTATCTACTATAGTTTTTTTACTAGACTCTTGGTTATTTACAGATAGAGTCAATTCAGTTGAGTTCTTTAGTTTAGGGTCTACATAAGGTTGGATAACTCTCATCTTGTAGCTTAGTGGTTTGATGCAGACGGTTGAGGGTTCAAACCTTATAATTTCATCCACATATACAGTCACGGGCATAAATATATGTGCGTTACCAGGACAAAAACATCTATACACCTTTATGCCACAAAAATATTTGACATGATGGCTGTACCTATCGATATTTATTTATGATATTTATGCCTAGTTACATGAAAAAAAAGAAGTAAATCTATGGGCGCGCATCGAAATCGGATCCTCATCAATACATAATGCTTGCTATACCGCTGCACCATCTATAGGGGTTAGGTTCGTAAGGACTAGATTACATAACGACTCTATAAGCAAAACGTCTTAGTTACATAAGGTCTTGGTAGCTAAATGTCTAATTGTACAAACGTCTTAATAGTAGAATGCCCGGGTTTAAGATTGGACTTAGTTCTATTACGTCTTGTTTGTATAACGCCCTAATATCAAAATGTTGTAATAGCAAAACGACTAGGTAGGCATATCGTCAAACATTAATAACGTCTAAATGGCATAACGACTAGATGGTTGAATGACAAGAAAAACTTAAACGTAGTTTGTGAAGGAACTCTTTGATAAAGAAACTTTATGCCGGTATGCAATCATGACGTTTTGCTACCAAGACCATATGCTATCCAGACACTTTTCCTTATGCGTCGTTTTACAATCAAGACTTATTAATAACTTGGACGTAAACTCTATTAGTCATTTTGCAACTTCGGGCGTTATGCTATAGTTGTCGATCGAACAACTAAGACATTCTACTCACTAGGGCATTCTGCAAAAAAGACATTGTGCTTACCAAGACCTTATGCAACTAAGACGTTTTGCTTATAGAGTCGTTATGCAATCTAGTCCTTACGAACCTAACCCATCTATAGCAGCTAAACAGAATTTATATGGGTCCACTAGAAATGCCTATAGATACAGGTTAGCTCAATTAGGACTTGGTATTCGACAGTTCAAATATTCGTATTATTCGAATATTCGCCTCATGTACGTATTCAAACTCTACTTAGAGTATTCGAATTTTCCGAATTTTTCGAATACTATACTTTCATACCACACTTTCTGTTCAGTGCAAAACACCCCAGAATAAGTGCGCCGACTACGGTGTGTCACAGCCATAAACAAAATGGACATTCACAGACATTGACAGACTGAACATTCAGGGAATTGGACATCTGGAGAATTGGACGAAATAGACATACTGGATATACATGGAATTGGATCTAGGTGACCGGACCGCGTGAAACTGTTGAGTATTTTTCGCATCTACGCAATCTGAGTCTCTAGTGTAAGTTTTCGCATATAAAAACGTCTCAATTACTGATGATGATCCTTCCGACCGATTTCGGCCATGGCGACCCCTTCGACTCCTAGCTAGTATGACGCTCATGCGCCCGAAGATGGCTTGTAGCCGGTCTTAGCGGTGAAACCTCGCGCACAAATGCATGTGAGCACACCGTTGAAATTACTATGGGAAAATTGGCAGCGCCACTTGCGGATCGAAACGGCAACAAACTGTTCTAATAGTGTTTGACATTTTAACGCAAACGCGTTCGAGACGTGTTTTGTGACCGAAAACCTACACTAAGCATACTGGTTGACTACATGCGTATTGTATGAAGTGTGCGTTACGTTATAATATTTTTTTTTAATTCGGGATATAAGCAATTAAGCCTTCATGATTTCACTGCATGCAAAATTTACGGATCCATTGAACGTTAATGTCGTAAGTTCCTGTTTCTTGAAGTCTATTATGACTTTCGTCAGAGGATGTGCCGTGGCGTGGCAACTTGGGTGTGTTATGTTATGTTATGTTGTAACGGGCTGTTTTCCGCAACTCGACGACTATTAACTGCGCCTATTTTGCGTGGTGGGCTGCGGCACTATTCGTGCCAGCCCAGCTCCTGTAGAAAGCCTAGCAGACCCTTTATGTTGCCGACGACTTCCTGGAGCGTCCTCGGTGACCCGAGGTGTTGTGCCATGACTTGGGTGTGTTATATTATACGTAATATTAACACACCTTTAAAAGTCAGCCATCAGTTCACAGCGCTTGCTTCACGCGTACTTGAATAGGATCGCGGGAAAATAATTGACAGGGTCATATCCCTTTACATTTTCTTGTTAAAAAGTCAAAATGAGGTGTGTCGCGTGGAGTTCGAATAAACGGTTTGGGACATATGTTGTGTGAGTAAATTTGAGCGTGTTTATTAGTTTTCTTGTGTTGGTAACATTTTATAAAATCGAGGTTATGAGCTACTGATGATTATTGAAACATGTTTTTTTCTAAAGTTTCGTTCGTGTTCGTCGTTCGGGTAGAAGCTAGTAGTAAATAAATAGATAACGATTAGACATATTAATGGACAAAAATAAACACGTTAATCTTTTAGGGTCGATTTTCGATCTCTTTGGGTCTGTCTGTCTGTCTACTCTGCCTTAAATCAGCTTATTTTTATTGTCTTGGAATGTCATCGAGTTTTAAAAACAGGCGGAGGGAGGAGAATGTTATAAGTGCAAATACGCTTTCAGTTCGAAATTTAAGTCCATTTTAATTTGGTACTGACGTCAGCGGTTTTCCCGTAAACAGCAGTTTTCCTGTTGACAGTCAATTATAATGCTCTAAATCAAAATTATAATTTGTTATACTTTGAAGTAGGCTGTAATTACATGTCCATTGCCAAAAAGAATGCGCCGCAAAAATCTTGCCTGAAAGTCGTTTAAAAATACTATAAAAAATAAGTTGTTTTGCCATATGATTGCACACTGTGTACAATTCAAATGTACATATTGATATTGGTAAGAACACGAATTAAAGACTAAAAATATTTTTTTCGGAAAGTTTTTTTTTTAATTTGCCATTGCTGTGGCCGAAACAATCTTTAAGTACTATCAAATGAATCAAGAAATTTTTATTTCTTGATTTTTATGTTTTACTTTTACGGTTTTACCGTTAGAAATTTAATTTCTAAATGTCTGTGAAAATCAGAACACATAGAAAAATCCGCAGCACCCATAGCAGGTTACCTGCTATGGGTGGTGTAGTGGTATAGCACGCGTCACGGAATGACGAGGATCCGGGTTCGATTCCCGGCCATTGCTTTACTTTTCGGATTTTTCTGTGTTCTGATTTTCACAGACATTTAGAAATTAAATCTTTAAGTATCTGCCTAAACAGTTCAAAATGCTAGGTCTCTTAAAATTGTTCCGGTATATCTCAGCAGGTGGTTCCCTTAATTTGACTTAACAAAAACACCCCTATAAAGATTTTTCATTTACAATCTTGGTTCATAATTTAGCCCTCCCGCCTTTCTTCCATGTATTAAATTATTTTGTCAACTACAATTCTTATATCCTGAAAACTACATGGTTATTAAGTGAAACTGACCCAAAAACCTGCTAAAATATTCTAGAACAATTTTAACCCTTTAACCTATCCATAAAAGGTTTTTAATATTGATATGGTCATTGTAAGATGTTGTTAAGTTAGCTAATGACGGAATAACTTAATTCCTAAATGTCAGTGAAAATTAGAACACATAGAAAAATCCGAAAAGTAAAGCTATGGCCGGGAATCGAACCCGGATCCTCGTCATTCCGTGACGCGTGCTATACCCCTACACCACCCATAGCAGGTGGGTAGTCTTCGAAATTTTCTACCTGTTACTAGCTGTCACGTGACCTTTGTTACTATGCGATTTTTTGTCGCTAACCGTCATCTGTTTGAATGATGTGTCTGTACGACACAATTACAAACTCCCGTGGAACATCTACTGCTCACCAGGGAGGGACGAGAGAAGGTTGTTTTTCAAATGATAGGTACTATCAAATGAATCAAGAATTTTTTATGTTTACTTTTACGGTTTTACCGTTAGAAATTAAATTTCTAAATGACTTTTACAAATTAAAAACAACCTAATTAAAAAGTAAACATAAAAAAATCAAGAAATAAAAAATCTTGATTCATTTGATAGGAACAACTTAAGATAGGAGGTCTCTTCAGTAGGGACTGAATAAATTAACCGACTCGGTATTACATGGATCTTACTACTTTTTACGGTAGAAGAACTAAGTTGCGAGACTTGGTTTTATTTACAAGTTATGTATTTGATGGGATATTATTTTATCTTCACAATAGTCCCTATTTTCTTAAAATAGCAATACCTACATCTTAGAAATAAACTTATGTGAATAATAAATCTACCATTTGTCATCTTTTGAAAAATCTATTCTACGAAATAAAATTCATTGAACAAATTTTCTTTAAAATATGTTTCATTGAAATGACAATATTGGATTTTATATTCTAATAATAGTTCTACATTCTTTGAAAAAAAAAATCTATAAAATGAAATTATGTGAAAATTTTGTGTACAAAAGGACACTAAAAAAACAATAAAACCCAGTGTGGCCTTCTCTGGCTGAAATAACTGTAGCAATTGTTTTCAAATGAGTTCATTACGATCCCCGAACACCAAAATTAAGTTTACAAAGGTCCTTCTTAATTTCCAGTGAAGAAGAAGAACTGCCCAAGCCCCGGCTCTACACTTGCGCAGTGTGCCGCGCGAAGTTCGCCTCGCTGAAGGAGATGCGCGCGCACAAGGCGCTGGCGCACGCCGCGCCGACCTGCTCCGGCGCGTCCTACAGCCGGCTGGTCACGGCCCGGAGCATCAAGAAGGAGGAGAAGACTGAGGATATTATACCAGGTGAGATTAGAACTAGGCCTTTGACTTATAAGTTTCACGATTTGCGCGATATTTGTGTACGCGAATAAGATCCGTTCAGTTTGGTGCGGGCATTATCGGGGTTCGGCGAATGTTTGGCCTGTCGCGACATGTATATTCAAATTAATTAATTTATAACGAGGTGATTTTTCTACATGGTGATTTGGCAGACCATAATCCCGAATGATATTTTTGAAAATGGATTCCAACGAGATCCCGGAAATTAACAAATAAATAATTTTTGGTTAACCTTTTCGCCGTCACGTTAAATACGAGAGACGTCACCCATACGCCAGACTTCTTTATTGCGATGCCTTAAGTTGAACCTAAATTCAATTGAACGAAGGTTGCTTTTGCATTGAAGTAATGGACGTATATATAAGTCGTTGGCGTCGAAAAGGTTTAAAAGGTAAACGTTTTTTGTTCAAGACCATCGTTGTCAAGAAAAATGCGCCGAAAGAAAATTGGCAGTTTTTTTTTAAAAAACAAATACGATAGTCAAATTCTACTTAACTAACACATTTATTACAGGTGCAATCCTTCTACCTGACTCCAAGGAGTCAATAGCCAGCACTATGCTCCACGTGTACGATGCTATAGAGTCCAAGCCCACCATAGAGACCCTCATCAAGCAGGAGCCCAAGAGGAAACGGAAGGACTTCGTCTGCCCCACCTGCAAGGTGGACCAGGGCACGGAGTCGGCATTCCATGCCCATCTGAAGCTGCACCCGCTGGAGTGTCTCACTTGTGGGAAGTGCTTCTTCCGGAGAGCCAACCTCGCCCTGCATATCAAGACGCATTTGGGAATTAAGAATTTCAAGTGAGTGTTCTCTGTTTGTTTGGGATGTGTGAAATTATGTATTTGGAGGCAAAGTTTTTGGCTGAAAGTATATTAAAAAAAAACCCTATTTCCTTTGGTCTATATTATCGATCAAGTTATTAAGTGGTAAAAACCCATTGAGGGAATGGGCGAAAATCATAGGGATCATGTTATAGGCGATGCGGCTAGCAACCTATCACTGTTTTGATTCCACTTTCCACCTCTACACCCTCAGTGTTTTGCTAAACGTGGCCTGTAGGTCTTGTTACCTTAGGCTCTGTCTACCCCGTAAGGGATAAAGACGTGATTTGTGTATGTGTATGCATGTATGTATACTTAATTATACAAGTATAATTTTGGACGAATGATATATTGCTGAGCATTGAGTTGGAGCTGACACATGTCAATTATTCCATATAATAACACATTAATGGGATATAGACCGCGGTAATATGTCTTACGTTATTCCATATCATCTCATCTGTAAAACCTGCACGTATATGCTGAGCACAGGCGTCCTCTCACACAGAAATAGCTTTGGCTATAACTCCCTCGCGGGCGTTTTTATTTGTATTTGGTTTCAGCGGTCGATTTACCCGTGATACAGTTATCATGGATGGCCATTTAACGTTGGCTACATTGTTTTTAGATGCGAGGTTTGCGAGAAGCGGTTCTCGACGCGTCAGAAGCTGATGGAGCACCACAACAGTCACACGGGACGTGCGCCTTTTAAATGCACCGTTTGCGACGACTCGTTTCGCCGGTACTCCAATATGGTGCAGCACAGGTGAGCCCATCTTCCATGTTGGGTCTGATACCCCACTGTTAAGATATCAGAAACTTGGGAGGATGACAGTGGCGTAACAATAGGGTGGCAGGGCTGGCAAAATACCAGGGGCCCCCGACCCAAGAGGGCCCCGGCCCAAGAGGCCGCGAGCTCAAAGATATTAAAATTAAACTGAGTACAACGTGACGATTTTTACTAATAGGGCCCCATCAAAAAAATTTGCCACGGGCCCCAGAGTATAGTTACGCCACTGGAGGATGAACTACTTCTTGTTATTCTGTTCCTTCAGCGAGATGACAAAAGTAGTACAGTTTGTTAAGAATAAGAATAAGAATCATTTATTTGCTAGAATACAAATAATACAAATATAAATAATTTTTCATGACTTGACTTCACTGTATCGCGGAGATAGCAAAGTAAAGTTATTCAATGATTAAAAGAAATGTCTCATTAATCTAACATGCTTTGTACCTATTATAGAATAGGTTTAAAACTACTGAAAAAAGATCCATTAACAGAGAGTCGTGAAACAGGCTCTCGAAGTAACTGTGCCATGACTCATTTTTTTTAAATTCAAATTCCAGAGACCGCCACCACTTTCATAAGAAGAGCAAGGTCCGCGACCTGGTCTGCCAGTGCGGCGCCGTGTTCCACTCGCGCGCCAAGCTGCGCTGGCACCGCGAGACGCACGACGACAAGCCCAAGGCGTGCCCGTACTGCAGCGACAAGTTCGTGCACGCGTCGTCGCTCACCCGCCACGTGCGGCGCTCGCACAACGAGTACTACCTAGACGAGCGAAGCCGCGGGAGCAAGCAGAACGTGCCGTGCCCCGTCTGCAAGCAGGTCAGGCCTTGTAGATAGATAGATTTCTACAATGTAGATGCTAGCTCGTCGTGCTAAAAAACTGAAAATGAAAGAGAAATATTTGATTGACACAGTTTCGATACAAATTGCAAGACGTTAATGAAATACAATAATATAAAAAAAAAACAATTGTGTAGTTTTATGAGACCACGAGTGAAAAGAGACTTTTTTAGGCATTTAACTGAATATTTTCTGAAATATACGAAATAGCGTTTTTAATGTTGACTTAATAATTGAAAATAGGAATGACAATGGGAAATCAATAGTAGATACGATATCAAACTATACATTTAAATTTCTATCTACTCACTAGAGTATGAAATGCATAATAAATACAATAGCTACAATCGCTACACGGTCAGCTGATGCGAGCTGTGGGCGCCGCCATAATGTCATTGCCTTGGCTGCTCTGCCGAGCGCCTGTCCCTTTATCCCCACTCCGCCGCCGGCTCTAAAGCGACATGCGATAGATGGACGAAAACAATTGAGGCAATTGAATATAACATACGCATAATATAAGAGTGCCGAATAGCATCAAAAAGGCCACATTCAGCGCGATGCTGCGGCGAGCCGCTATTTTAAATAATAGTAATAATATCAGTCAAAAACGGGGACAGGGTCAAAGCCGCGGGCAATAGCTAGTGAGGTATAAAATGCGCTAAGGTAACGCTAGAAGTGACAAATCACTAATGTGTAGCAGAATTGGTCTACTCTATGGTTAACTTCAACGTAAAATTGCAGGTGTACCTCCGCACGAACCTGCGCGCGCACCTCCTCACGCACAGCGGCAAGCGCCCCTACCTGTGCATCATCTGCAACAAAGCTTTCACCACCAAATGGAACCTCAAGCTCCACCGCTGGACCCACATGTCGCGTTCAGCGAAACCGTACAAATGCAACCTCTGCAACGGCGCTTTCATCCGACAAACCGAATACATATCACATATGAACGCCCACAAGTCCGTACGACCTTATACATGCAACTACTGCGGTTGCCAGTTCGTGAGGAAGTACAATTGCCAGCGTCACGTGCGTGAACATGAGATGGCGAAGAAGTACGTCTGCAAGGTGCCGGAGTGCGGTAAGTCGTTCCATAGGAGTTATTATTTGTCTGAACACATGAAGGTTCATAGCGGGGCTCGCCCGTTCTCTTGTACTATCTGTGGTAAGATGTCCAGTAATAAATCGAACCATAACAAGCATGTTAAGATACATCACGCGCGCGAGCCGGTGGCGAGCGAGTGGTAAGTCTTGTGCCGAATTTGAAATTCGAATCGTGTCGTCTCGCTTACACTAAAGCCGGGTGCTCGTTTGCGAGCTGTAACCGTAATTGTTAGCCTAGTGTGGACGCGCTCGTGAGCCACGGCTAGGGTTTTTGGTTAACCTTTTCGCCGTCACGTCAAATCCAAGAAGTCACCCCCACGCCAGACATCTTTATTGCGATGCCTTAAGTTGAACCTAAACTCAATTGAACGAAGGTTGCTATTGCATTGAAGTAAATGGACGTATATATGTGTCGTTGGCGTCGAAAAGGTTAATGTAATTTGCAATAGTTGCGTTAACAGCTCGCAGATGAGTACCCGGCTTAATAGTGTTAATTAGAGTGAAAAAGATGATATGATGTTTCGAATTTCGAATTAGGGAGACGTTGGGCGTTGTTTCGTTTTGTAACGGTTTTTATTTTTGTATACGTCTTTTTTTAAGGATGCCGCCGGTACTGATCTGATGTTATACTCTGGAATTAGAAAGTCGAATTAGCCGTCCCGCTCACATTGAGTGTTTAATAGGATAGTGAGAGGGATGGTATGATACGAACTTTGAATTTCGAATTTGGTATTTATACCCCTTCTGACGCTTAGGGCGATAGAAAGCGTAACTTCAAAGAGTCTTGTCGAATTTCTACGTTTGTCAGTTGATGTGATAGTAGTGGTAATAATAGAGACCAAGGCCGTAATTTGAAAAAGAAAAACGAATTTCATCGGCTTTGTCGAATTAAAATGGAATTGAAAGTATAAAGAATGAAACAATTTAATTGACAACCAACCCTCTTGTGTTTTGTGTTTCCTGTAAACAACGCTTTGTTAAAATTATCGCTGGTGAAAGAAAATGGTAATTAATTAAATCGATTTAAACTTATTTTGGCTAATTGGCGTCTTACCAATACTATCACTGTTAACAAAAAAAAAGTTCCATATATTTCTTTTATTCGACACTTTTTTTTTGAGTCTCTGATCACCGCGCATAACAAATGTTAACGTTAGCAAGGTTAAAAAAAATATGACAACAGAGGTTAACATTGTCATTATCTCAAATACCTACTTAAATTAGTACAGTTTTAGTGTCATCCACCGAATAAAAAGGTTCAACAGGCCTAAATGACGCTGATACTTGTCTATTTCAACTACTTAAATATGTCGAAACGGCGTCCACACACTATTGTAAATATCTAGTTAAAATTGAATTTCAATTCTAAAATGTAAATACAGGACCAAGTGTATATGGGACAGGAGCATTTTACTTACAGTTAACAAGCGAATAAACGCCGCCGCACGACGGTTTTGTCGTAACTATTTCAATAACAATACCAATTTGAAATTATTCATTACATAAAAAGGTTAAAACTTGTCTTAACTTCACATTAAGTTGAAAAGGTTAAATCTATCAAATATGCGTTTTATAGCAGAAGCTTGGGTTGCAATCGTTTAAGTATTCGAACAATGATTTCAATGTTATCAAGAAAGTGTAACAAATTGGTCAGATATACTTGACAAATTGTAAAAAACCATATAAGTAAGGATGGTTTGTGTTGCTATGAAGGTTTAATCTTTAACAGTATATCGAAACATAAGTTAAAACTGATATGATTGGTTTACATCACAAATGCAGTGAGTAAATACCAAGTTTTAACCGAATGTTTTTTGCTCTCAAATTTAACCTGGATTCTATGTGTTACTTTATTCATTCCAATATAATATAAATAATTTTTATGGATCGTTTTTGTGAGTCTGAACTAACTAAATGTCGCTACTTCTATTAGTTAGTTTAACTTTACGGGTTACCCCTATTCCGTGACGATTCGTTTATGATATGTCCTCCAGCGCTCATGAAGGGGACTGGCGTTCCACTCCCTCATCGCCGTAAGTAAGACATTGGAGGAGGTGTAAATTGCCTTTCTGGCGGTGGCTGTCTTCGCGCGCACCTGCGCAGGCCAGCCCGGCGCGCGAACAGTGTGATATAAACAGTTAATTTTTTTTTCTTATACGAGGGACGCGCTTTACTCTGTTATTGTAAATTAAAAATATCCTAAGGAAGGGGCAAATTGCATCAATTACGTTGACAAGGTTAAATACTAGAAAACCATTTGTGGCACGCTGTTATCATAATATGCTTACTAATGTAGTAGCGACGTCTAGCAAATGTTTTCAAAGTTCTTCGTCGTGCGGCGGATTGTGTCATAGGAATATGTTAGGTGAAAGGGCATTTCGGTATAGGTACCCCGCTTGTACTAACATTTATTTATTTAGTTAGGTTATTTTTTGTGTCATGAGATTTGGAAATAAGGGGAAAGCATGGTCACCTAATTTGGTTTAATTTGTTATAATATGTATTATAAATTTATGTTGAGTTTTCCGTTTCTGCGTACAGCGCTACACGTAGATTTGAATTATTTATTTGTGGTGTAATGAGAAATCGTTGAAAAGGTTAAAAGGTTAAATACGATATACCTATCGAATCATACGAAATGGGTACTCATTGAACAGGCCGTATACTTATTAAGAAGCAAGATAAAATATGAGTTTCATTTAATATTATTACAAAATTAGTGTGATGCTTCGGATCTTCCATGCTTATTCCTAATTTCCATCAAATAGTCTTTCATATGCAGACGGAGCACAAAACTTGCGTTAGGTACGTTTAAGGTAATTTTGCTGTAAATATTATATTAAGTTTGTTATACTTTACTTATTTAAATTCTAAGGTCTTGCGCGAACTGTTATTCAAGATAACAGTGGGTAATATCAATTACGACTGTGAAGGCAGAGCCGCCATTTTGTTCCCGCGTCTCACTGGGATCGCACTAGCTTTAAAACTTATGTGGTGAAAGAGATGCGAGACAAAATGGCTGCTTTTACATTTGTAACGGTAACTGAAACGTATAGTAACTTAACTATTAGGTAGAATAAACGGGCGCAAGTCTTTTACGTTTAACTCAAATTAAAAATGTGAAATTTAATATTGTATTTTCTTGAGAATAACACTAATAAAAATTGTCGTTGTTGACTGTCAGAGGACAAGTAACCAGGGTTGATGTGATTGAAATCACTTTATTTAAATCAGTGATTTAAATCGTGATTTTAATCAATCGATTTTTTTAAAGAATCAATGATTTAAATCAATATTTTTTTACTGCAACCAAATCGGCAGTCATAATAGCCTAGTGAAAGAGTGAATACAACCAAATGCCTGGAAGAAAAACGATGCTGTGTGGGTTATTTCGATCAAAATACGTGGTTTTCATTTTAATAAATAACTGAACTGACTAATTAATTAATAAAAAAGATAAGAAAGTATAAAATCAAAAAAATCCGATTTGAATAAAAATAATCTAATTATTATGATTTCTTTTAAAAGATCATGATTTTTATCAACCCTGCAAGTAACTAAATAAATACCTGTTAGATTACTTTATGATTTTAAAACAACATAATGAAAAAAAATGTTAATCTACTTTATTTATATATTTTTTTGATCTACCAAACAGTGCAATGACGATTGTTAAAGTATTGTTGTTTCTAATTGTTTACTATGACGTTGACTATAAGAATAGTAAGAAATACTGGTGAATATTAAAATGTAATTTAGACGCCAAATACGTTTAAAAGTACTTTCTAAGCACCAGTCATTATTTACTGTTGTTGTGTTAAAACATTATAGGAAATGCATAAGATACCACTACTGTCTAATGATTTTGATTTTTCTGATTAGTGTCTGTCGTCTTTCATTGGGTTGTTGAAATGATTTCCGACTTTCCGATTGGCTCATATATTTAACAGTCGCAATGTTGTACAGGAATAATAATTATTGCTGTTTTTCACTATAAAAAGCTACTTATTTGCAAGTATGATATAAATACAGTCTTATTTTCTTTCATAATCATCGATTCTTTGGGATAGATGATCTATTAAAAAAAGACAAATACTGATTTCTTGTTTATAATTTTGCTGTGTAAATTGTAATCCTAGACTATGCCTTGCCAGGCGATTATCACCCATAACATGTCGGTTCGAAAGTGCAAAATTGAACATAGGTATTAATTCCAATCTTTCACTGTTGTGGTGACATCACAAATAATAATTTTCTAACGAATATGTATAAAATGTTAAAGGTTTCTTTCAAAACCCTCTGACAAGCTTCTGATATCATATCTACAGATATCTGTGATGCAATGTTCTAACAGATGAACAGAGGCCGTATCTGTTACATTATGATACCAGGAATTTATCAGAGGGTGGTGGAACAGGCTCTAAGTATTGTTTCACTTCAAAATTGTACTGGTTAAAGTGGATAAAGCAAGTGTTGATAATCAAAATACGAATTCGGAAAAAATACGACACATCAAATTTAGATGGTTTTGGATAATGACAGTTGTCTTTGTACGTATATAACTTGATGGGACGGGTACCCTGATTAAAAACAAGTAGTGTCTTCTTCAACCTCGACATTGGCAGAATCATCGACAGTATTGATGGAGCTAGATTTTTTAAAATTGAATTGAATTGAAACTGTACTGAAGTGACAGCTGTCTTAAGGTAACATCTACATCATCATAATAAAAAACAAAGGTTAAAAGCCCTCGGCTTAGAACGCCACCGAGGTTGAATAGTGTCGCCGAGGTTTTAAAAGTTAGCGGAAATATCTGTGAAATAAAATGAAATTATTTAATGCCACACGTGCGTCCGCGTTTGTGTTGCTACTACTACGTAGACGAACGTCTGGGGAAGTGCGGGGTAATGCGGAGGGGGGAGCATTTATTCTAACAAGCGAAATGCACAGATATATCCGAAGAGTATGATTTGACGTATGACGTTGAAAAGGTTAAACTAATTACCCACTTTTTTATTCACTTTAACCAATGTAAAATTAACCTTTAAAACAATGGAATCACACCAGCTGTGTTCAACATACCGTATTCTTTAATTTTTCATGTAAAACAATGATCTCGTATTTTTTTTAACTACATAAAACGTTACATGTTTTGTTTTTTTTTGTTAATTATAAATTTAATTAAGCATTTAGTTGTAACTTGCTCTGTACTCGGTTCTTAGAAAAATTGGTTATTTATTTTACCTTAGTTAAATTTAATGATACATAGTTTAATTGTTGTAAATAATATAGGTATGTATTTTATAACGTGGGTCGTACACCAAAACTCAGTTCGGCGGGGTCACTGAACTTGAAAGTTTGTGTCTGCAATAAATTACAGTAAGAACTTGCGAGTGCCTTTTATTTACACCAAAAGTATGAAAGATCGTGATGTAAAATATAATTGGACCCGTTCTCTCGTAGATATTATACAGAGTCATGTGTCTGGTGAACTGGTCAACGCATGACCAACAACATAAGACTCCTGACTCCGTATAAAGCCTGACAGAGAACGGGTCAACTTATGATAGACAAGGGCAGCGGACATCAGCTAGTTACGTCTAGGAAGCCTTTACTCCGAAATTCTATTTTCGAAGTTGGTTTCGTGATTCGTGTCGTTCCGCTCACATTAACAGTCGTTAATTTGAGAGTGAGAGAGATGATATGATACGAACTAGTGGCCTAATAAACATGTCTCGAACCTTCGCAACTTACAATATCGCACTTCATGTACAAATTTCCCTTTAGGGTAGTTTAATTTAGACCCAGTATCACTATGATAATGTTGAAATTTCAATGCGAGAAAACTGAAACGTAGTACCTTGTAATATTGGACGAGCGAGAAGTTTAATTGTTCATTTATCTGGAAAGAATGGTTCACTGACGTTTATTTCGGTTACGTTCGGTTTTGGTTTGTTCCATGCTGGTCTGGGAGCAAAGAAAAAACAGAATGTACCAGTCGTTTCTCTTCCCGCGCAGATGGTAAAAGCCTATTGAGAGAATGGTCGAAAATCATAGGAATCATGTTATCATTTTCCATATGTACGCCCATAATCTTGTTAACGTGGCCTGTAGGTCTTGTCACCTTGGGCTCTGTCTACCCCGTAAGGGATAAAGACTTGATTTGTGTTTTTCTGTGTACGTCGCTTGGTTTCGGCCGATACTATAATCAAAACCGAACTTTTGGTTTCGGTTTCGGCAACAACACATGTTTGGGTCGGACACTAGTCAAATACATACATACACACACACAAATCACGTCTTTATCCCTCACGGGGTAGACAGAGCCTAAGGTAACAGATACCTACAGGCCACATTTAGCAAGATTGTGGGCGTATACGTGAAAAATGAAATCAAAACAGTGATGGGTTGCTAGCCTCATCGCCCATAACATGATTCCTATGATCTTCGCCCATTAACCATCTGCGCGGGTATATAAGCAACTGGTACATTCTATGCTTTTTCTTTGCTCCCGGACCAGCATGGAAGAAATAAAATACGAACTTCGGAAATCAAACGTAACACCCAGGTCGAACCTGCTACCAACCGTTCTTTAACCCACATCCTATCTAGAACATTCCGCCAATGAACGAAGTGGGGCATCGCACGGCAATCTGTGTCGAGTTAATTTCACCTCTAACCCTGAACGATATCTGTAACAATGTAACTCTCGTGCTAGAGCGATTTACGTACACACAGCAAAGCTATTCGGTAAGCAGGATAGATACGGCGCGAGCGTGCGTAGGTGCTTACCTGATTATATTGCCGTGTGTACATATTTCTCTAACATACATGGATAGGTACGTTATTCAGTGGCGGATTTACCATAAGGCTGAGAAGGCTCGAGCCTAGGGCAGATTTTGGGGGCGGCAAATTTGGGGCACGACCTTTTTTTTTTTTTACCTCATAATAAAATTTTTAAGAAGTCTGCAACAGATTTTGCAAGGACGGCAAAAATTCAGCCTATACCTTGAAAATTTGTAAATCCGCCACTGACGTTATTTGACCAACTTTAAGATATATACATCATGCCTTTATCCCTTACGGGGTAGACAGAGCCTAAGGCAACTAGACGAAGAACGAGAAAGGCCACGTTTAGCAAAATTGTGGGCGTATAAACAGAAAGGGAAAACAAAATAGGAATGATGCTATAGGCGATGCGGCTCCCAACCCATCACTATTTTGATTCCCCTTTCCAGTTATACGCCCAGGGCCGCCTTAAACTAGGCTGGGGGCCTTGGGCACACAAGAGTTTGGGGCCCTTTTGGAAAGTAAAAAAAGCGATTATAATAACATGTTCGACAAAAATGTTATGAGAATAAATGTATTGTGTGAGAGAAATTGTCGGTCTTTCGAGGCTCCGTGTGCCCTTATGGTGAAGACGGTATTGTATACGCCCACAATCAGGTCTTGTTACCTTACGTTCTGTCTACCCCGTAAGGGATATAGACGTGATATGTGTATGTACGTATCATTCCTTAGATTTTCGCCCATTTTGAGATTATATTCGATTGAAAAAAAAACATCAAAACGGCCACGCACGCAGCGAAGATAGCAAAACAGTCGAATTGAGAGCCTTTACTTTTGAAGTCGGTTGTAGATAAAAAGGTAACTGCCTAAATAGGTGCGTCGCCTACATCGGTTAATAATCTAGTTTTATCTGGCTTTTACATAACAGTTATTAATTATAGTCAATTAATGTACCGCTGATATGACGCATATAATAATATAACTATCCAAGTTATCAATGGGTCGGGAAATAACCAGTTTGGGACAAAGGACGGAGTTTAAATAAAACAAAGAACTTGCCATTCATCCTGCCAGATTTATTTCGGCCAGTTAAAAATAAAAATCATAACTTGATCCATTCTTTGGTGGGCATTATACTGAACCAGGGGTCTTATGTCGTTGGTTGTGCGTTGACCAGGTGGCAAGACACATGACTCCGTATAACGGATACCAGAAAAAGGATCAAGTTATGATAGCAAGTCGAGCGTAGCGACGACCAACGGCGACGGCCAGGCACGGGAGACACCTGACTGCAATGATTCCATGCGAAAGGGTCAAGTGAAGAATGTTGTACACGCGACGAGAACTTCACGAAAGTGTTTTGTTTATTGCACTTCTGAAACATATTTCAGATGTCGAAGTGATATGTTGGGGTAAGGAGGTGAGGTAGGCGCGACTTACTTTTTGACACTTATACTGATAGTGGAGGAGTGCTATCAGAGAATTATAGAGTTTCTGAGGGATATCATTGACCGTTGGCTAAGAGCCCGACAGGGGGGGAGGGGGGTCTTTGACCATTACCGTACAACGTTGCCGACATTTTGTCACAAGATTTTTTAATAAAAAATTTTACATTGACATTGGCGAAGTTGTCGTCACTATAACGACGTGATACGCCACAAATAAAAGAAGAAGAAGAAGAGAATTATAGGCACCTTCAGTTTAGGTTCGCTCGCTGTCAGATCCACACTAAAAATGACAGTTAAAACCTGAACTGAGTCGGGATTGAATGCCATGACTTTCGAAGTTCGTTTCGTGCCGTTCCGCTCACTCTAAGTCCAATTAGAGAGTGATAGGGAAGGTAAAACCGAATATCGGAGTAGCCCCCCCAGAACTAGCCAAGAACCGACGTCAGTCAGCTCTGCAAACGCATTGTTTGTGGCCGGCAAAGGTCGTGGCGTCGCCACTCTGTGCAAACACGAAGATTACGTTATTTTCCATAATTGTTTAAACCAATTGTTATTATTTCAGTTATATTTAGCCGACCCGTGCAAGCGATGCTATGTTTGCGTCAATACACGAACGTAACGTTCGAGAATTGGTCAAGTTCGAGTCGCGTTCACGTTCAGAAATAGACAGATTTCTTAAGCGTTTTTCGCCTTTTTTTATTTTAAAACGGACTTCGTACATTTTTTCACACTAGCCCATAGGGCAACAGCGAATTAAACAAGTGGATAAATATATTACACTAGCTAGCTCATATTGTTGGTCATATCTGCCAACCTGAACAGCATCAACGCGACGTCTGAGGCCGGTTGGGCTAAGATATCTAGAAACATCGCCCCGTGTCGTACATATTCAGATTAGCTGCTGCAACCAACGCGGCAAAAGAATTTTTGAAATCGGTCCAGTAGTTTCGGAGCCTATTCAATGCAAACAAACAAACAAACAAACAAACAATCAAATTTTTCCTCTTTATAATATTAGTATATAGATAAAAGGTTTTTTTACTGCATCTATCAGAAGAATACACGTTCAGTTCTGAAAGCGAAAAGAAGATAACTAATACCTACCTAGTTATATTATTTACTTTTTAGCATCTTATAATACTAAGTACACTATAATAAGCTGCCGGAACGTACACATAAAATATCTCATTACTCAACTTTTCTAGCGAAACGATAAACAAACCTATTTAATTTAAATAAGTATGTTTATTCGCGTTTGTTACTGTTACAAGCCGATATCTGTAAATTCCCTAAACTTCTTGTTTCGAGTTTCTTCAGGATGTGGTCTTCAATAAAAAGTGGACTGTAGATTTTAGCTGGTATAATTTGGAAATAAATTGTAAGATCGTTACAGTCGTTATGAATTTCACTTGAATCCGTTAAAGCAAGAATGACCAGTGACTTTTTGACATGTAATGTTGCTATACATAAAATTATTCATATAAGCACTCCATGAAATCGAGTATATAATTGCATTTGATTTACAATATTAATATTATTATTTCTTTAACTAAATTTAATTAGCTTTTAAGTAATATGATTTAATGTATATAATTTTAGTAAATATTTAAATAAGAAATTAGGATTAAAAATTATAATTGATTTTTAAACGAATCTTAACATGCTGCCACCCTTAAAATCTAATGATTTTAAATTGAAGAGACTGGCAGGGGACAGATGGTGTTGAAAGCGCGGCGGATGACGCCCTTATTCGTCCTGATGTCTGCAACCCGCGCGATACCATCAGTTCCCGGGATGACATGGATGATGCGACCAAGCTGCCAAAGGAGAGGTGGTAGAGTCTTGTCCTTGATGACGACCAGAGTGCCTTCCTTGAGTTCTCCTGTGGATGTATGCCACTTGGTTTTTTGCTGTAGCCAGAGAATATATTCATTAGAAAACCGATGCCAAAACTGTTGCTTGAGCAGCTCGATGCGTTTCCAGCGTTGCAGTGATGTAATTGCTGCTGATGTGATCTGCGGATGAGGCACAAAATGAATGGACCGTCCTATGAGAAAGTGGGCAGGAGTTAGTGGATAGAGGTCGTTAGGATCGTTGGAAATTTGAGTAAGAGGCCTCGAATTGAGGATTGCCTCGATTTGAATCAGCAGCGTAGACATCTCTTCATATGTCATGTGAGTCTGATCAAGCACTCGCCTGAGATGGTGCTTAATCGATTTTATTAAACTTTCCCACAGGCCACCATAGTGGGGCGTGTAGGCAGGAATAAATGAAAATTGGATATCTAGAGCTGAAGTGTCTGATGTTGAAATTTTACCTAAAAGTTGAGATAATTCATTGAATGTGCCCTTGAATGTTGTTGCGTTGTCTGAAAATATGGTTTGAGGTTTACCACGGCGAGCAATGAATCTGGTTAAGGCAGCAATGTAGGCTTCTTTCGTTAAGTCTGTAACAAGCTCAAGGTGCGCTGCTTTGGTTGCGAGACACACAAATGCACAGATATAAGATTTTATTAAAGTACTGCCTCTACCTTTCCGGTTGGATATCATAACTGGCCCGGCATAGTCAACCCCTGTATTGAGGAACGGAAATTCCAGATGAACACGTTCCTTGGGTAAATTTCCCATGACAGGTTGGATAGTTTTACCCTTGAATCGACAGCATTTGATGCACTTATGCACTGTAGCTTTGGCTAAATTTCTGCCACCAATAGCCCAATACTTGTGTCGAATAGTGGCTAAGAGAAGTTGCGGACCACAATGCATAAAGGTTATGTGATACATTTGAAATATAAGCCTACATAAATTGTGTTTACTACTGAGCAATACTGGGTGCCTGACATTGTAGTCATAGTCAGAGTTGCTCAGTCTTCCCCCTACACGAATCAGCAAGTCACTGTCCAGAAATGGTGAAAGAGAAAGCAGACCGGTTTTATGAGGCAATGGCTTGCCAGCTGAAAGAAATTTTATTTCTTCAGGAAATGAATCTTGCTGAGCTCTACGCAAAAGAAAAGTGCTAGCTAATTCAAGCTCTCGGAGAGAAAGATATCCTGTCCGTTTAGCTGTTTTGTTTTTGCAATTATTGACGAATCTGAATATGAATGCCATGACTCTATTAAGTTTTGTATAACTCGATGAACTTTGAATTAATTTGGACAATAAGTTAATTTCATGATTTTGATTCTCAATTATTAATAATGATAGGTCCACAGATTCTGGCAAAATGATGTTAGAATCCTTGTAAGGATTTTTTGGCCACTGTGATGAATCAGATTGCAAATATTCTGGGCCCGACCACCACAAAGAAGAGTTGCATAATTGGTCAGCGCTTAGACCACGCGATACGAGATCTGCTGGATTCTCTTTGGAAGGAACGTAGCGCCAAACACAATCTGCAGTGAGTTCCTGAATTTCACTGACTCGGTGACGCACAAAGGTTTTTAAATGAAGAGGCGACGAAGCGATCCACCCCAGAGCAATTGTTGAATCCGCCCAAAATACGCAGTTGACGAACTCTAAGGTAAGCGATGAGATGACTTTTGTATAAAGTTTTGCTCCTAGTAACGCTCCACTCAGTTCTAAGCGTGGAACGGTGATTTGCGGCTTGATTGGAGCTACTTTGCTTTTGGAAGCTAAAAGACGAACACTGACTGATCCATCTTTGCCCACACTGCGTATGTACACGCATGCTCCATAAGCTCTCTCACTTGCGTCTGTAAATGTGTGTAAAGTAACCTCAACTGTGTCATGCGCTTTAACGCACCGTTGTATGGTGAGGTGATTTAAGTGTGGTAGTGTATTGGCGAAATGAAGCCACTGTTCTTTAATAGAATCTGGAACTTCATCGTCCCAGTTGCACTTACTTATCCACAATTGCTGCATAATGATTTTTGCCTCTACAATGCACGGCGATACAAGGCCAAGGGGATCGAAAACTTGAGCAATTGTGGAAAGTATAGTACGCTTGTTGATCTTATTATTTGTATTGACATGAATTGAGAATGTCAACGCATCTGAGTTGCATCTCCAATTCAGTCCTAATGTTTTAGATGACTCGTCAGCACTAAGGCTGACTGAATCCGAATGACTGTAGTCATCACAAACAGCACGCAAGATGTCTCGATTATTTGAGTGCCACTTTCTGAGGTTAAATTTTGCAGAGTCCAAGATTTTCGTGACATTTTTACAGAGTGCAATGGCTTCGTCAATTGTATCTCTACCGGACAAAAAATCGTCGACATAAAAATCGTGACATATTGCATGCTTTACGTCAGGATCAGTTGCATCGTATCCCAACTGAGTGAGACATCTTGTGGCTAAATATGGTGCTGAAGCTGTGCCGTATGTGATGGTTTTGAGAGTGAATTGGCTTAGTGGATGAGAAGGCTGTGCTCTCCAGAGAATTTTTTGTAAAGCTGTTTGTGACTCTACAACTTGAATTTGGCGATACATTTTCTCGATGTCTGCTGTTACCACAAACCGATGCTGACGAAAACGTAATAGAATGGACAATAAATCGTCCTGAATAGTAGGCCCTACCATTTGGATGCTGTTGAATGATCGGCCTGATGTAGTGGTAGAAGACCCGTTGAATACAACTCGGAGTTTAGTTGTCGTACTAGACTCTCTGAGTACCCCATGATGAGGCAAGAAACATGAAATACGCTTGTCATTTGCGTTGCTCTTACTCATATGACCTAGCTCTTCGTACTCGCTAAGAAACTCTATGTAGAGACTTTTTAATGTAGGGTTTTTGTCTAACCGTCTCTCTACTGACAAAAAGGTAGCCAAAGCACGCTGATAAGAGTCTCCTAATAAATCAGGCGAATCCTTCAACGGCAGGGACACCACGAAACGCCCATCAGCGTTGCGAGTTGTCGTTTTGACGAAGTGCTCTTCACATGCTCGCTCTTCCTGGGTCATACGATGTTTAGGAGCAACTGTATCTAATTCCCAGAATCGAGAAATGTCTACTTGAGTGTGATCTGTGCTTTGAGTAAACATGCAAATGGCTGTACTTGGTTTGAGCTGACTTATGGCTCCGGATACAAGCCATCCGAGTTTGGTTTCAAACAATGTTGGTTGGTTTTTTCCTAATGGTATGCGATTTGAACCTAACACATTCCAAAATATTTCAGCACCTACCAATATTTCGATTCGAGCAGGTGTGTTGAATGTAGGATCCGCTAATTGGATTCCTGTGGGTAATGCAATGTTATGTGTATGTATGTATGTAGATGGTATAGCTGTGGTAATGTTGGAAAGAACGTAGCAATCTATGTCCGTCTTGAAGCTTCCATCAAGCGAATAAATTTTAATAGAGCACGCCTCTGAGCTGTTTGAAGAGTGACTGTTAATACCAGTTACCTTAGAGTTGGTCGACCGAGTGCGAACTTGCAGTTTACTGCACAAACCCTGCGTGATGAAATTTGTTGTGCTCCCGTTATCCAAGAGAATGCGCACAGTTTGCAGGCGCCCCTTGCTATCTGCGACCTTTATGAGAGCTGTGGATAGCAGCACACAATTGGGGTTAATGTTGTCAACCGATTCCTTGGTAACCATGGCAAGGTTGAGAGGGATCTCGTTCCGTGGAGTCTCTTGGGTAGGCTCCGTGTGAATTAAAGTATTATGCCTTTTGTTGCAATACTTGCAATGAGATAATCGACATTGATTATCAGTATGACCGTGGCAAAGGCAATTAAGACAAACTTTGAATAACTTTGCTTTTTGAAATCTTGTATTCGCTGGAAGTTTTCTGAATGACGAACAATTGTACAAATGATGATCTTTTTTGCATAAAGGACATTGATGTGAATAAGAATTTTTGAATTTGGGCTCAGTAGAAGTGGAAGTGACAAAGCTTTTTGATTTTGGATTATTAAACGATGATGTAGACGGTTGATTGCTGATTTTATTTAATTTATTTTCTAATGTCTCCAGAAAGTCTGCTCTTTGTAAAAGAAATAATTTAAATGATTCGAGAGTAGCGACAGTGGTTTCTGAATTCCTGCGCTCTTCCCACTCCCTACTAGTAACAGTGTCCAACTTATTTGACATCAAGTGTATAACAAGGGTGTCCCAGTTATCTGTTGGTTGACCTAAGGAATGAAGAGCACGTAAGTTTTTGTTAGTGGCGTCAAGAATATTACGTAAGGCATGACTTGACTCCCTTTGAATAGGTTCAACATTGAACAATGCATTGACGTGATGAGTCACCAACAATTTCTCGTTATCATACCTGTCCGAAAGCAGCTGCCATGCTATTGAATAATTGTCGTTTGTCATATCTAAACTTTGTATAATGAGTGCAGCGCTACCCTTAAGTGAAGCTCGTAAATAATGAAATTTATTGACTGGATTAATTGAATCATTGTTATGAATGA
The DNA here is from genome assembly GCA_949127965.1 of Pandemis corylana. Taxonomy (NCBI): domain Eukaryota; kingdom Metazoa; phylum Arthropoda; class Insecta; order Lepidoptera; family Tortricidae; genus Pandemis; species Pandemis corylana. The sequence goes on along the minus strand of OX421859.1, from coordinate 2,394,770 downwards.
GTGAGAGATAAGTATCTCGGAATGCCAACCAGTTATGATAACCACCATCAAATCGAGGTAAATCAATTTTCGGCAAATTAACAAAATTCTGATTGTGTGTCCTAACAACTGTTGCTGCAGAGCTTACCTCAGATACATTGTCACCGGAGTTACGCCTCGTATGTTTGTGTATTAAGACATGGGCAGAGGACATGCTTGCATAGTAGGCATCCTCGAAAGGCTTGCGCTCGTCTCCGATGCCTCCGTCGCTGGCAGTCTCTGATTCTGACAGCATTTCGATGTCAGTCTGTAATGCATCAAATTCATCGAATATAGGCACAATTTTGTCATATCGTAACTGAAGTTCAGCAACTTGCAATTCGCTAAGCTGACGTTCCGCTTCGAAGCGTTGTAAAAAGTTTTGGAAAGCTGTAAGCTTGCCCTTAATTGCACCACGTTTGTATTTTAGCTTTTTAAGCTCTTGTTCCGTCATGTTAAAGCAACCAAGCTCAAGCTTAATGACTAAAAAATAATTTGCTGCTAAAAAAAAATAAACGGCAAAAAATGTTCAAAAAGGCGAGTTTGCTATTAAACTTGTCCTAGGCGTTATTAAGAAGTGCGGCGCGCTAAGCCGACCGACCCGATCGCCGCGGACGGATGCAAGTTGCAAACTCAGCAATATGATTTATCTGTGAATTGAATAAATAACACTGTAGTTATAAAACAGGTTTAGTTATTGATGCTTGTGCGATGAATTGTGGTTGATTCTTTAAAGTAGGCTTATTTTATTGCAAATGAAATTAAATAGTTGATTAGTGTGATTTGATTGTAAATATTGTAATGAAAGTAATAACTAAGTGTAGAAATGTTGTAAATAGGTACTGTATTTGTATTATATTAGTGTTGTGGTATTTAAACTGAGTATTTATGCTCAAGTTATGTTATGATTGGTGTGAATAATGTACCTACCTAATGAATATATCACTATGGGATGAAGTGATTGTTTTGTTATTGACTTTGTGTTGTGATTAAGAATATGAATATGAAATGGTAAGCAAATAAATGACAGGTTACTTTTGCTAAATACTATGAACTATGCTACAACCAAATAATATGAATGATTATCTAGCTACTGATTAATCTTTTGCAATGAATATTTTTGATTATGATTTTGGATGATTTCGTGATGAATATTTTGGCTATTTTAATGCCTGAATTGGGAAGGTATGCAAATGAAATGAAATTAATTTGAAAATAATGGATGGATGATGGAAAGCAAAGCAACTAAACAAAATATGAAATGAGATTATGGAATATATAGGAACGGTCTCACTGTCCTTTGTCCTGTTTCCCAGTAGTAACGGTTTTTTTTTTGTCTTGATTGCAACTGCTTCAACTTGAATCTTCCCTGCTCACTCCTTGAATGTGATCAGAACTTGAATGGCAAACGTAACTGACTTCTGGTCACGTCGTTGACAACTTCCTGGTGTACAGGAACGCTTCGTGCTGGCTGGCGTTGACTACCCGTCGGTCGCTGAATATCCTGACTTGTGGGACGCGATTCGATGAGTGTCAGCTCTTGACTTGCACGTAGCTGGATGATGTCGGCGCTGATCTGGTTGACGGCTTAATAAATTTAAGTCCGAGGGAGTAGCTCGACGTTCTCAGACCTTACAATATTCCAATTGGAGGTTCGTAAAGGACCATGTAAATTCCCTAAACTTCTTGTTTCGAGTTTCTTCAGGATGTGGTCTTCAATAAAAAGTGGACTGTAGATTTTAGCTGGTATAATTTGGAAATAAATTGTAAGATCGTTACAGTCGTTATGAATTTCACTTGAATCCGTTAAAGCAAGAATGACCAGTGACTTTTTGACATGTAATGTTGCTATACATAAAATTATTCATATAAGCACTCCATGAAATCGAGTATATAATTGCATTTGATTTACAATATTAATATTATTATTTCTTTAACTAAATTTAATTAGCTTTTAAGTAATATGATTTAATGTATATAATTTTAGTAAATATTTAAATAAGAAATTAGGATTAAAAATTATAATTGATTTTTAAACGAATCTTAACATATCTTTATCGATATCATTTCTGTCTACCTACTGTTAGTTATTAATTTTGACTGGATGATTTTGCACTTTCTTTACAATTTTAAGGCAACTTCAATGTTATAATTGTTAAAACTGTCAGTAATTAAAATCAAAAGTGAAATTGCAATGTGTTTCAAAAATCGAATAAAGTCAATAATACCTAACATCATGTTTGCATTTCTATAGTTTTAAAAAAATAATTAAAAAAATAAGTTTTTATTTGACTACCTATTTATGTAACGGCAACATTGAGCCCGGTAGGTGGTGGGACGACTTGGTGGCAGGTATTGCTTGAAGCGGCAGACGAAAGCGGTGAAGTAAATTTCTGTTACTCCCTTCTATTATTTAAATTGATCCCCTCTTATACTACATATCAAAAATCACTCATGCGGGCAATATTGGCTTTATTACAATCTTACAACTCTCAAGGTAGCGCCAAACCCCAATTTTATCAGTCGCCCCGCTTTACAGTAAGTGGGTATTATTTCACCACGATGAGTCAACGGTAACTTTCGTCAATTCCCACGGACCCCTACATCCGGTGACGTTGTTACTGCTATAGTTGTAATCATTTATCTTTATCTGTAATAAAAAACCTCTAAATGTAAACTCGGTTCCGTTGGTTGACCTCCGATTTGGTGGATGTAGAAGTTAAAGACGTCAACAAAATCTGAAGTTACGTAGATTTCCCGCCAAGCCCCTCGTAGGTTCACTGATCGGTTGCAAAATGGCGTCATTATTTTTTATACTTGACTCCGTTGGCAAAGGCATTAAGCCCATACAGCCTTTGGTAACTACTTGCGTTAAGTAAAGTAGCAGTTATTTATTTATTCACAACAATATAAATGCATAATATTAAGATTAATAACTCGGGCAAACGTTTGCAAAATTGGACATTATCGCGTCTTTTCAAAGATAAGAAATAGCTGGGGCCTTACCGTGACGTCTTAATGCGATTCAATTCCGATTCAGTTAAGGTTCGCTCGCTGTCAGATCCATACTAAAAATGACAGCTAAAACCTGAACTGAGTCGGAATTGAATCGCGTTAAGACGTCTTGGTAAGGCCCCTGGGTTAATTCGATAATATAGTCTTAAGTTTATGATTTCCCAAAAAGTACCCGGCCTTAGGGGCGGGAGGGCTTAGCATTTTAGTGACCAGCGCCACCTAGTCATTAATTACATAAACTGCTAGTGCTACGCACGAGCAGCTAGAGCCTTAGTGACGTCACAACATCCTGCATCGCGCTAGCGAAGTTTCTTAACACGGATCATCTTCCTTCAGACTTCTGTCCCCACACATCGCCTGGAGTCCCTGGAGAGAGCTGTCTCTATTGTGGTCTCTCCTCACAGCATCAAGTTAGTGGCGCGGGGCGTCCAAGTTGCTTGCTTCGCGGGGAAAATAAGCCTCGCACTACTATGATCAAATTCTAGAGCTGTAATTTTTATTTTCACGTGTTATATTTACATGCATACATAATAGGTACATATAATTTCAGCATAGTCACAGCACAGTTTATTACCGTAGCATGTGACAAATTAATCGATAGCACAATATAAACAATTAAGTAAACTTAGATAGTGTTGTATACATTGTATACATTTTGATACACGAAGAGTATCACCATAGGTATTGTTGATTACAATGTATATTGTATACATGTATACTTATCAAATTAGGTATGTTGGTGCGCTATAAAAACATTATAGAACTCTATATTTTATGTTTTATTGTCGACAATTTTTATACCTATTGAAATACATACATACACAAATCACATCTATATCCCTTACGGGGTAGACAGAGCCTGAGGTAACAAGACCTAAACCACGTTTAGCATGAATGAAGGCGTATAGGTGGAAAGCGGAATGAAAATAGTGATGGGCTGCTAGCCGCATCGCCTATAACGTGATTCCTAAGAGTTTCGCCCATTCCCGACGAGAAAGTTCTGGTACGTTCTATGTTTTCCCTTTGCTCCCAGACCAGAATGGCTAGTGGAATAGTTCATATTATACGTGATTTGTGACATTTTCTGTGCCCCCTGATATCTTTCAAGAATCACGTGATCTATGGACCAAATTTAAATCGTTAACATTAATTAGTTAAGTACCTACGAATAAATCAAAACTATTGTCATTCTGATAAGATAATTGGTGGTTACCATTCTGATTTCGTACGCTAGCATTGTTTTATTACTTTTATTGTCTTTTGGTTGATTAGTTTATCTTAGTTTAGTTGCGCCTCAGGCAGCCTCTATAATGTTTACGTTAACAATAATTGTAGGTACCTACCTACGTTATTTCAGTATATTATTTATTTATTTTGAATGCTGTACCAAGCTTCTGCTTTGATTAAGTATAAAACATGCCGTAGTACCTACTGTTGAAAGACAGTACTTATTTCAAACATTCAATGAATCACGGTTCTTATTTAATGTAGCACTGACAATGGAGACTCACACCAGTGTTTTCCAGAAAAATGACCACATTTTTTCCGTTTACCCTATCGATCTTTATACAAGAAAGTGTCCCAAAATTTCCATTCCAGTTAGTCACTTTTTAAATATACTTAGGTAGGTATGGAACGTGACGAACAGGAAAAAATCCATAGTAAAATCTGAGACACATTTTTTTCTTGAATGAGAATCGATAGGGTAAACGATCTTGAGTAAGAAAAACCCAAAATATTTAAATTCTGGATAAAATGTACACGTGGACTCTTTTTTGGAAAACGCTAAGTTGCTCTTACACGCCGACAGAAAGAGAAAAAATGACCTTTTGCACGATCATCAATTCATCATACATGCTCGTCGGTAGCGTACTCTTGGTCTGACCATTGGTGAACAAACTTCAAATTTGTCTGTTGCGCAATATTATGCGGTAAGCTTTAAAAAAACTAGCTGCCTATCTCTCTTCTTCTTCATTTTATTTGTAAAATTAAAACGTCGCAGCAAAACCAACTAACTGGCACAAAAAAGTCATATTATAAAGTATACCCTAAACCTAATATTTTATTGAATCAGGCGTTACTTTGCGGAGGTCCATTTAAACGAACAAAAAAAAAATACCTTGCTACTCCGCTACCCACGTGCAAGATAGCCAAACCAGTGGTGTACCTAAGGGATAATTAAGTTTGTGGGATTTATGTGTGTTTTATTGGCAGCAGTGGAGGGAGGGATTGCGTGAAAAACATATATATTTCACACAGGCTTGGTTATCTTGCACGTGAGTAGCGGAGTAGCAAGGTAATTTTTTTGTTCGTTACCTACCTAATGTCAAAAGCAAAATCAGCTGTACCTAATAGAATAAGCTTTTTGGGACAGTTAGCTCTCACCAGTCTCTGTAAAGTTCCGGTTATCTTAACTGTCAGTTACCTATGATTCCCTCTCTATTTTTTACTACGAAACGGACAGAGACATCATAGATAATCGACACTTAAGATAAGCGGAACTTTACAGAGGGTGATGAAACAGGCCCTTCAATTACGAAGGTTCAGGCAATCATTCGCGCCACGCATTCAGTGACGTTACTAGTTTCAGTCCCAGGGACGGACATAGGATAGTTTTTATCCCACAGCATAGTTCCCGCGGGATAGCGATAAGCGAATTCTGCGCGGACGGAGTGGCAACATCATTAACAATCAAAGACAAGGCTTCGTAAGAATGCCAAGTTTAACAAAAATGTTCTCTACACGATTGCCGCGGCGGAATGCGCGCCATAGTTCTAATGTCTCGCTTTTGATAATGGTATGGTGTTCGAGTGGTCAATAGATGGATTTTCCTACATCAGAATACTGAATTAGCACTGCGTCCGCTAAATGCATCACTAGGCGTTGTCAGCGAGTTATAATCAGTGCGTCAGTTATTGATACGATGACGAGCCACGGGTCACTGGTAGACACACCCTTTCATTATATCTTGCAAGACATTATCTCAATATACTTAGGACGTATACATACATAATATAATTGTCTACAGCCACGTGCACTGTGACGACATTCCTTTTCCGAGCAGTGATTCTTAAACTTGTCGTCACGGGCCGCTTTCAAAAATTTAAAAAGTTAATGAACCCCTGCGGAAGCTTATTGCAGAATAACCTAATCTAAAAATTACATCGAGGCAATGGGCAAAATCATAGGAATCATGTTATAGGCGATGCGGCTAGCAAGTAGCAACCACACTATATTGATTCCAGTTTCCACCTATACCCGCAGTCTTGCTAAACGTGGCTCTGTCTACCACCCCGTAAGGAACAGAGACGTGATTTATGTATGTATGTATGTAAAAAATACATTTTATATTTTACATAAATGGAAGAACTTATAATTTATGTCACGAAGCCCGCTAAAACCAGTGAAAGTGGTCCTCACGCGACACTAGCGCCTCTATCAAATTCACACGCGATAGCCTCCATTGCATGTCTGTCATTAGAATGACTGCTAAATTGTGACACGACTGGACAAAAGACCAAAAACGTATAACTTATACACATTGTCAGCAGTGAATGTGTTAAATATAATCTAGAAAAAAACTTGGGAAGCGCTGTAGTAAGTGTAAGGCGGTACATAACGATGCATTTATTATAGTTATTATTCACAGTAACTATTATAATACTAATTGTTTTGTAAATACGGGAAAACATCGCATGATTTGATGCCACGTGCGCAGAGCATTACCCTTCTTTATGCTATAAATGACGTGGTAGAGCGGGACAACATTATACCATATCATATCTTTTATTTTCATAATTTGTATCTTTAGTTTAAGGCGACTGTGTTTCCATTTTTCGCGGCATTCTACCCACCCAATTAGGTGATAAAAATCTGAAAAACCATAGGTGCCCGATTTTTTTGCAGGAGGGTGTAGATACAACAAAAACAAAGGCATTCTTATGATAGATTATGAAACTTACTGGTAGAGCGGAGTAGCGAAGTAACTGTTTTTTTTGTTGATTAATATTTGCCTCCGTAAATTAACGCCGGATTCAACCAACTTAAGGCGACTCTGTCTTTGAGAATGTATATCTCTAAACCCTTTATTATGGCAACTCTTCTGCAATTCTCTGTTGTTTCGGGTGGTAGTAGTACCTGTGGTCTCGAATGCGCGTTCAAGTGGAAAAATTGGCAGCGCTACTTGCGGATCGAAACGGCAATAGGGTATTTTATAACCGAAAACTTACACTAATCATAAAGGTGTTACCATGACGTCTTAATGCGATTCAATTCCGATTCTTTAGCAGCTCGACCTCGCTGAGTCTCCCTTCCATTTTACCTTCGCATCTAATTCTACTTTGTAATTTTTGAATTTTTGTGAATTTTTTGTGTTGGTGAATAAACTTCCATTGGTCTGGGAGAGAAATAAAAACATAGAATGTACCAGTTGCCTCTCGTCCCGCGCAGATGGTAAAAGCCCATCGAGGGAATGGGCGAGTCTTAGGAATCATGTTATAGGCGATGCGGCTAGCAACCCATCACTATTTTGATTCCCCTTTCCACCTATACGCCTACAATCATGCTAAGCGTGGCCTTTAGGTCTTGTTACCTCAGGCTCTGTCTACCCCGTAAGGGATATAGACGTGATTTGTGTGTGTGTGTGTGTGTGTGTGAATAAAAAATTCTTCTATTCTATTCTATAACGGCTTTGAGCCTTAATCATCCACAATCCTTGACAAGCCACGCCTAGTTCAAAACTTATCTTAAATATGCAATAAAATAAGTAAGGTCAGTTGGGTCCAAGTAAATGCGACACGACTTGCAGAAGACCAACGGCTGTATCTCCTGACAATAAAGTATATTTTACACGCATAAAATCGTTTTCCACGATGGCACAACTGCCACATCATAGGTGGCATAAATGTTATTGATAGTATAATTTATTATAATAATATACGATATGTTTATGTTTTTGTGATAAGATACTGGCTTTCATCTGCTGCGAGCTGTCTTGATAGGGTTGCCAATTGTCCTGATATACGCAGGACGTACTGTTGACATCCTAGAACAGTCTTTTTCCATTTTCAGGGCTCATAAATACATACATAATTACGTCTTTATCCCTTACAGGATAGACAGAGCGTAAGGTAACAAGACTTAAAGGCCACGTTTAGCATGATTGTGGGCGTATCTAGGTGGAAAGGGGTAATCAAAATATTGATGGATTCCTAAGATTTTTACCTCCTTTTACCACCTGCGCGGGAAGAGAAGCACCTGGTACATCCTATGTTTTTTTTACTCTCAGTCCAGCATGGAAGAAAGGCTCTGTACCTCAAGAAAAAAAACGGAACTCTTATAGCTATAGGATCACTTTGTTGTCCGTTCGTCCATCGGCCTGTCAAGACCCTTTTTCTCAGAAACGCGTAGAGTTGTAAAATTGAAATTAATACCAAATACTGAGGCCTGCGGTCCTTTGGAGCTGTAAAAAAATCGATCCTCTAAGTCACCTCAATCAAAAGATACAGTCATTAGAAAAAATGTTTCCAAAATTGTGTACTTTCCAATTGCCCTAGAAATTTTATATTTGTTATGTTTAAGTTTGATATATATATTTTATATATTTTGCTTGTCTGTGCCGCTTTTCTGTCAATAAAATGTATTTTTTCTTACCCAGTATCTAGGGGGGGGCTAGTTCGTATCACACCTTCCTTTTTACTCTCACTTTAATGACTTAGTGTGAACGGAACAGCACACGGTTAAAATTTTGAATTTAACAGTATAACTTATGCGTAAGGCCAGTGCACTAAGATGGGCAACCCTTGTCTTGACTTCAACTTAAATCGTCGAATCAGCAAAGTCGTTTTTTAACCTTTTAATAGCCTCTTGCGGTTCATCGCCCATAGCATTATCATTTATCACTGCTGTTTCTAAACAACTGTTAAGTTTTTAACTTGCGCGTGCCAATTTTCTCGGCTCTATACCAGTAGGTACTGTGAAGCTACCTTAAAGAGGAACTGTAGGGTTAGGTGTTAGGTAGTATAGGTTTTCGGCCTGGCTGATAAGAGGCTACGTTCGAAGTTCATGAATCGAACATCTGTTCGATTTGACGTTTGATTGTTTTTCAAAAACTCGGGTATGGCCCTCAGATCAGCTTGGACCGGGAATCAATCCGTTTCCCATGTATTATAATCGTTTGATTAAAAAATCGGGATAAAGAAAGTAATTTGTTATTTATTAGGGGGCGTCCATTAATTACGTGAGGTATTTAGGGGGGGGGGGGGTGGGTCGAGCCGAATCTTACTAAATTTCGCTTGGCAAATATCACGTAATTTTGCAGAAAATGGTGTAAAAATGCGTGAAAATTAAGTTAAATTACAGTTGAATGAAGATAAAAAACTGATCTTGAATAAAATATGTCAAAATCTGACACAATTATATTTGTCATATTTGTCCGAACGCCACAGAGCAGCACAGTAGCTCTTCGATTGTTTAACCACTATTGATCAGCCGTACCCACACGCGCGACTCAAAAAAATCCTTAAAAATGCCTCACGTAATTAATGGACGCCCCCTTGTGTATTTTTAATAATCGGCCCCCAGCCACCCCAGTTTGGTCAAGAAATTTATATTGAATTACACCGTCCCATTTTTAGTAAGTGCGTCCTCAGGCAGCTCTACACGCTACACTAATTACGATTCGGTTTTTTTCATTCGAAAGCCTGCTTCCTTGCGGTGGTTCTTAGCCATGTTTGATAAAAAACGGTCCAGCAGTTTGAAGAATATCAGCTCTATTCCAAAGTGCTGTGAAGCATTTTTAGCAAATAATTGAATTATTTTTCGATTTGATTACTCGATTAATGCGTGGTGGGTTTAAAATTTTCTTAATTTAATATTATTGGTCTGTATTTGCTTCGAATGCCGTGAATTGTCCGAATTGCCGCCAATTTCAGATCAGTAGGCTATTACCTAAATCGCTCGCAATCGCCATCGTGTTCATTTTGACAGTTCATGTGTGGGCTGACAATAAAATTGGCATCGGAATCAGCTAGCTGTCACATTTATACAAGAACTGTCAAAATGAACACGATGGCGATTGCGAGCGAGTTAGGTAATAAGCCTTTTTTTTGCGGCGGGAAAATGCGTTACGCATACGACCACGCCGTGGGGACGGCACGGAAGTTATGTGGGACTCTCCTTCCCGGCCCCCCTCCCGAGTGGAAGGAGGCGGGGGAGGCCTACCCACTAAAAACCCGCCGGTGTTCCCTCTCTGCCATTGGGGGGGCGCCGCGGGAGCATGAGGGTGTCACCGCGTACGCCCCACCGGCCGCCCCAGCCTTTTTAATACGCCGGGGCTCCTGCGCCAAGAGAGGGGGGCCGGGAATACCTGGTCCCCTCCTAGACACGTGGGCCTCTGCAGGCTAGCAGGGGATCCCCATCCCCCGCCAGCAGGCACCACTAGGGGAGGGCAGCAGCGAATTGCCGCCGCCTCCTCCCCGTCCGTCTGCGCCGGAGCGGGGGCGCGAGGGGGTTATTCTCGCACTCCCGCTTCATCTCCTCCTTCTGCGAGATTACTTCCTCGCAGAAGGAGGCGACGGCCTCCCAGGACCCCTCGCTCCCGACTATGGCGTGGATTACGCCGGGAAGCGAGAGGTCACCGCCGATTGCCGCCACCAGAGTGCGACGCTGGTGGGACCAGGCAGGGCACAGCTCCAGAGTATGCTGTGCCGTGTCCTCCGCCGCGCCGCACTCATGGCACGACGCCGTCTCCTCCCTACCGACTCTTTTTAGGTACCGCCCGAAGCAGCCATGCCCGGACAGTATACCTGCGTGAGTCGGTAGGTGAGGGACCCGTGGGCCCTCCCGCACCACTCTTGGAGCACCGGGCGGATGGCCTGGATGGTGCGGGTGCCGAATTCGGCATCCCGCAGCTCATCCACCCAGCGCTCCATGACCCCTTCCTTTAAAACTTCCCGGGCCCGGGCAAGTTCCGCCGGAAGGTAATTACGCCTACCTATCTAACAAGTAGCTGTTACACAATTGTTTTTTTTCAATTAAAGATGTTTTCTAAATATTAATCACACTAATTATAATTACGTTCCGCATGAATGAAGCGGATGTGGTATTTATGTTACGCACATTGATCTGGTATCGTAGGTATCGCAATTATTACGTGCGAAGTTTTTGATAAACCGCTTCGAACTGGATTCGTCTGCTTTTTGTTAATTCTTCTGCCATCGCAAACGCTGGGCCATTCAGAATGGGAGACGATTAGAATTAAATTATAATGTTGTGATGCAATTTAATTGAATCTTGTTCATGATTTTTGTTAAAGCTTTATATTAGACGACCGGATAGCCTAGTGGTTAGTGAGCCTGACTATGAAGCTAGAGGTCCTGGGTTCGAATCCCGGTAGGGGCAGACAGTTGTATGATGAATACGAATGCTTGTGCCCGAGTCATGGATGTTGTATGTATTTAAGTATGTATTTTATCCACATTATATAAGTATGTTTATCCGTTGCCTGGTACCCATAGTACAAGCTTTGCTTAGTTTGGGGCTGGGTCAATTGGTGTAATTTGTCCCAAGATATTTATTTATTTATTATTTAACTTGCAAATCTTGCAATGTAGGTACCTCATTATGTTTGTCCGAGTGGAATCTTGCGACTCAATTTTAAAGCCGATATCTTAATCTGATTGAGCTGAAATTTTGCATACTCTCATAAGTCAGATGACAATACAATAATCTGGCAGTACAGCCAGGATCGTCTCCGCAGGGCGGAACTCTTTAACGGTTGGTCCGATTGACTTTAAATTTGGTTCACATATGTAACTCCAATGGCGGTGAGGAAATACCGGTGGGTTTTAATGGGTACTATGCCTCCTCTCTCCTTTCGCTAAGAAAGGGGGCAGTGGGGAAGGAGAGTCCCACAATAACTCCCATGCCGTCCCCACGGATATGCTGCATTATTCCTGCTTAACTTACTTATTATCACTTTACTTACTTACGAGTATAATCGCTTAACTTACTCATTATCACTTAACTATGGATCACAAAATATGGATCTAAATGTTGTCCGAAATAAATGTTTTTTTTTAACTTAACTAGGTACTCATTGTGGTTTAAATTACTTATTCTCTAGCTGTTGCCCGCGACTTTGCGGAGAATCGTATATCGCGCGCCCGCGAGAACACAATTTTCTGGGGTGAAAGCATAACAAATAAACAGTCAACCAAAGACGATATCGCACTCGACAGATAACCATTATTTGAATTATTCGAATTATTATTTTAATTTATTGTATATCTCTAGACTATAAAGCCGTGGTAGCCTAGTGGTTTGACCTGTGGCCTCTCAAGCAGAGCGTCGTGGGTTCAAATCCCGGGCGCACCTCTGAGTTTTTCGGAATTTATGTGCGAAAATTACATTTGAAATTTGCCATGAGCTTTTCGGTGAAGGAAAACATCGTGAGGAAACCTTGCACACATCTACGAAGAAATTCAATGGTGTGTGTTAAGTTCCCAATCCGCACTGGGCGCGCGTGGGAACTATAGCCCAAACCATTCAATACACGGAGGAGGCCTATGCCCATGAGGCACGCCGAATTACGCGACAATTTAATAATAAAAACAAAAAAAAAAAATTAAATTGTAGCGAATTCGGAATAAAAAGGCTATTATTATTATTATTATTATTATTATATCTCTAGAGCTATATCAATTATTTTTCGAGTCAGTTAATTAAGGCAAAATCTTTGGAATCAGCCATTGGGTGTCTTCTGCCCACGTGATGACTAAATGATCAGGTGTCCTCGAGTAACCTTATGGAGTTCAGACGATGATGACACTGACTTCTTTGTTTCGTCATCCTTGAAAATGTTATTTTTAATTTGCATAATGTTTTGTTGTAAAATATATTCTAGACTTTGAAAATACCAACTCAATTGAGAGTAGATTTTAGATTGTGTTACTTAGTTAGAAATCAAAAGGCTCTAAGTAGGTAATTCTTTTTCAAATAATGTTGATATTTTGTCTGTCCGAAAACCCTCTTTTACTATCCAAAGAAAGCGAGTAATTAAGTAAAATAATGACCAAGTCGGCCAAAACTATTTACTTTACAGCAAAACCCCGTTAAAGACGAATCAGTGCTGCCAGGTGGCAAAGTAGAAAATCTGTGTTGTAAGGCGAAAAAATCTGTAATAAAATCTGTACAGCAGGAAGTCATTAAATTGACGGAAATGTACTTTAATTGAGCCGTTTTGTATTATATTGTGTGTATTATTATTACTACAAACGTCTGTGTAGGCTAGACTTTTTAGGCGGCTCCTACACGTTCAGAAATATTTGTCTGATCAATTAACAAAAAAAAGTGTCCCTCTGAGTGAACGCTTGACAAAATCCGTCAAGATATTCATAGATGAATCGATTCAATCAATATTTAATCGAATGGGTTAACGACATAAAACAATCTGTTATCTATAATGGAGTCGAATATCAGTACCTACTACGGTTACAGATAAATCTGTATATATGGCAGCACTTTTTTAACAGTAGGTAGGTAATTGAATAAAATATTGCCTTTCCCTCCATCTAATGAAACAAAGAAAGGGACAACTGCAGCCTGAACTGATTATACTTACTTTTTTACAGAAAACTAACGAAAAAGGTTTTCCCCTGTTTCTACATTTAAAACTGAACCATTTTTTTCACGTTCATAATAAAAGGAGTTATGAGCGTTTTTCAAAAGAAGTGTACATGATCATTTTTTCCAGAATTTAGTAATTTTGAGCTTTTCTTACTTAGAATCGTTTACCGTATCGATCCTTCACAAAACTTCCATTCCAGTTCGTCCTTTTTTGTTCGTCGTTTTTATATAATTTAAGTATAATTATGGAAGGTGACGTACTGCAAAAAAAAAAACCATAGTCAAATCTGGGCCACATTTTTCCTTGTGTGAGAATTGATAAGGTAAACGATTCTGAGTAAGAAAAACCCAAAATAGTTAAATTCTGGAAAAACTGATCAAGCGGACTTTTTTTCGAAAAACTCTCCAATATGCCTGTATAATTTCTTTTTGTTTATTTCGTTAATATGATTTTATCGACGTCTTAATCATAGCATCGTTTTTTGGGTTTTTTATAGAATTAAAAAGTAAAACGTAAGTTTAGGGTGACCTTCACTTACTAATAGGCAGAAGTTACGTTACGAGTATATCTGTCTAACGCAACACGCGTTAGCTCTCAACTCATTACAACGGCGCTGCGGCGTGGCGCGGGCGTGGCACGATAACCGTTCGCTTACCTAACTCACAGCTAATTAAGTAAAATTAAACACGATAAGTTATAAATAGTATAAATACGAGTAAGTTAATAAGCCAATTGATACGTCTAGTCGTTGACCTACATTGATGATTAAGCAGCCAATGTCTAGAGAAGTCGATGATGACGAATCGAGGATCTAAAAGTAAGGTCTTCAACGTTTCGCTTTTTAGGGACTCCACCAAAGTTTGGTGCGGCACGTTTGTTTATGAAGTTATTAGTTATGGCACTTTGGTTTTCGAACGTCAAAGGTCATTCTAGACAAAACGAGATGAAAATATGCGGTTTGATATAGCGCCATCTCTTTCGCAAAGTAGAGACGTTACCAGAGGACCAGAGACAATATCAGTCTTTCATTCAGTTATAAGCGGTTTTTTTTCTGGCTTGCGCGGTTAGTTGTTTTGCTACAGACGCGTAAAGGTAGGGACAGGGCCGGATTTACCAAAGAAGCTGAAAAAGCTAGTTTAGGGCGGCAAAAAAAAAGTTGTAAAAAAATCTAGAAAAGAAATTAACGTTATTGTGATCAGTATTGTGAACGTTATAGTATCTAATTTCAAAGATCAGTAGGGGCGGCAAAAATATAATAGTTTTGGGGCGGCAAATGTTTAAATGCAGCACTGGGTAGGGAAACGTAATTAAGGAAAAAGTACGGAATTTAGAAGGAATAGATCAACAGGATAGGATTATGTGATAGGTATGAATGTGATTAATGTTAAATTTTCATATCATTACTATTTATAAAATATATTAAGTAAATTAAAAGGAAGGTAAAGGTAGGTGTGGGGGTGGAAGGTATGGAAGGTGTATCACTGAAAGATAGTATAAGTAACAGTGTGATAAGGGAACGTGCTGATGTGAAAGAGGATGTAGTGACTAGGATAGGAAAAAGTATGCTTAGTTGGTTTGGGCATGTAGAGCGGATGGATGAAAGTAGACTAACTAAACAGATCTATATGGAGTGTGAATGGTTGCGTTGGGAGGGGAAGGCCTAGACGGACGTTTCGAGACCAAATAGGAGACGTTTTGGAAAAAGGTCAGGTCAGGAGAACCCGAAACCGACGAGCATGTATGAAGAGATTGATGACTGGATGAAGCGAAAGAAATATGTCAGGATCGTAGCAAAGTGGAATAAAGTAGCCTCTGCCTACCCCTGTGGGAAAGAGGCGTGACGGTATGTATGTATGTATGTATGTTAAGTAAATTATATATATTTATGTCACCGGACGCTAACAAGACAGAGATGGATGTAGGCAGAGGAACTTTGTAGGAAATGAGGTGATCATAAAGAAAAGCGTTGTCATGGAGAGGAGAGGAAGGGAATAATCTCTGCAGGTACAGCTTGGTAGAGAGAACCACCTCTCTATAACCATACGTGTGTTTACCTTGCAGGACACGGCATTCAATTACAGTAAAAGAAAAAAGAGCAAGCAAAAAGAAAATTCTAAACAATACACACACAAAACACGTTTTTATCCCTTACGGGGTAGACAGAGCCTAATGTAACAAGACGTAGCCACGTTTAGCAAGACTGTCGGCGTATAGGTGGAAAGTGGAATCAAAATAGTGATGGGTTGCTAGCAATAGGTAAACTCTATGATAATAGCTGTGTTGTACTAGGTAAAATTAGTGTTTGTTTGTATACGTTAAGGTTAACCTAATGTAAATGGGTTTTTTGACTCCCAAACCTGCCTAGTCGCTAGGGTTTCGAACCCAAAGGGTAAAAAAGGGACCTAAGTAAGACTCCACTTTCTGTCAGTCACCAGGCTGTATCTGACGAACCTTGATAGCTAGACAGTTGAAATTTTCACAGATCATGTATTTTTGTTGCCGCTATAAGAAAAAAATAGTAAAATCTGAATATTCTTTGTCTGTTTGTCTATGCAATTAACTAATATAAAATGACCTCACACCTCACTCACTCACTCACTCACTCTCTCGTCCCTGGTGAGCAGTAGATGTTCCATGGGAGTTTGTAATTGTGTCGTACAGACACATCATTCAAACAGATGACGCTTAGCGACAAAAAATCGCATAGTAACAAAAGGTCACGTGACAGTTAGTAACAGGTAGAAAAATTCGGAGACTACCCACCTGCTATGGGTGGTATAGGGGTATAGCACGCGTCACGGAATGACGAGGATCCAGGTTCGATTCCCGGCCATAGCTTTACTTTTCGGATTTTTCTATGTGTTCTAATTTTCATTGACATTTAGAAATTTGACCTCACACTGCCTACATTTTGCTTTGGAGCAGAGCTCTGCTGACACTGGATATATATTCACTTGTCAAAATGCAGATGTCCGACTCGTACTTGGCCGGATTTTTCTATGAGATGGAATTTCGCTAGCGTCATCAGGTCATTCGGAGAATGCGTGGTCTTGGAGCTGATCTTTAGCCCGGTATTTTTAAACAGGTTCGGTCAAATAATAATACAGTGATGATGAAATCTAGGTGATGAAATGTGTGATGCCGGTGGATCAAGCTGTTACCGGTTTTTTATTTGTTTAGGATATTGGCAAACAACAATTAAGTTTTTAATGTTAGCACAATCTTTTTAAATTAGGAATAATTTCGTTCCAACAGAAACTGAATAGAAAGTAATTGTCTCAAATTACTAAGGACTAACGTTTGTGTGTAGAGATAAATGAAATTTCATTATTAAATAAATATCACTATTTTATTCTTTATTTTTTTATAGGTACCTTTTTCATCGAGGGAAGGGGCGAAATTCTTAGGAATCATGTTATAGGTAATGCGGCTAGCAACCCATCACTATTTTGATTCCTTTTTCCACCTATACGCCTACAATCATGCTTAGCGTGGCCTTTAGGTCTTGTTACCTAAGGCTCTGTCTACCCCGTAAGGGATATAGACGTGATTTGTGTATGTGTATGTATGTGTGTACCTTTTTTAAAAGGAAGCCGATCAATTAATGTTTTTTTATATTAAACATCTACAGACACCAAAGTTAAACTATAAATAATAAATAAATTAAAACTAAAATTATTAAATAGAAAAGGTAAGAAAAAACTGACAATAATAACTTTTAAAATGTGTAGATATTATGCATAATGACCGTATGTTTTTAACAGTTGAAAATGATTTGAATGATTTGATTTTTTTAACAGTTGAAAATGATTTGCTATACTAGTGGGGGTTAGGGTGGACGACTGGACGGATTTGAATAAAATTTGGAACGGTCATAGCTCGTACCCTAGATTAACACATAGGCTACTTTTTATCTCCGGAAATTTTAATAATCCCGCGGGACAGTGATAAATCTGTCCGTTGCTAATCCTACGCGTACGAAGTTGCGGGCAGAATCCAGTAGGCTATATTTAGTTCTGCGCGGACAAAGTCACGCGCAACAGCTAGTAGGTATGTTGTATGAGTATTGGTCTCCTCTTGCCTGACCACGTCCAACTGTGGTAATTAAAATAGCTACATTTATCACATCACGTAGCAAAAATGGCCATGATAATCATTGTCCAGACACTGTAAGGGTGAACTTTGGTCGATACATCTCGTTATATTTCGTAATGTTTTAATAATAATAAATAATTGATGGTTTACGCAATAAATTTCTACATTGCATCATATACTTAAATCATACCTATCAGTGTCTGATAAACTCGTTAATAAAAACCAGCCGCATTTTAATACGTCGCTGAATGGAATTTTTCAGTGTCAACATAAATAGGTATGGTCACACTTAAATGCGACGTTGCCAGCTCAGTAGGAATAAACTATTACTGAGATGGCAACGTCGCATTTTGAAAGAAAGAAAGAAAGAAAGAAGACATTTATTCCTTTTTGCAAGACACACAAATATAAGATAATATACACAATTTTATAGAAAACTAGCGACCCGCCCCGGCTTCGCACGGTATATTATGCATGTACATATTATACATATAAACCTTCCTCTTGAATCACTCTATCTATTAAAAAAACCGCATGAAAATCCGTTGTGTAGTTTTGAAGATATAAGCAAACATCGGGACATGAGGACAGAAAAAGCGACTTTATTTTATACTATGTACCTAGTGAGATAAACAAGGTAAAACAAAAAAAACATAGACATGAAAAATAGATCATCAGCGTTGTGTCTTCGCAAAAGTGAAACGGTCGCTGGCTCAGCATTACGCTGTGTTAGACACCTGCAGCACTGATTTTCAGCCAGAACCGTCTATGACTCACGAAACGATACACAGATAAAATATACTACATAATCCATAAACTTTTACGTAAACAATGCAATACATAGATAGAACCCGACTTCTGTGTTACTAAAAAAATACATAAATTAATTAAATAGTTTACAATAAACAAAAAATAAAAAAGGAGGGAAAACTATATTGTTCAAAAACAACAGGTTGGCATATCAAAGTACAAAGTGCTGGAGGACTATTGTAAGGATTTTTGGAGCGTCAATAAGTGGTCCTTCAGCTTGCGCTTGAAGGTGTAACTACTTGACGATCCTTGGATAGGGGGAGGAATATCATTCCAGCACTTGGACGCCGCAAACTTGAAACTGCCTCGAAATGCCGCAGTCCGATGCTTAGATATGAGAACCATTTTGGTGTTTTTTTACGATTATTTCACAGAAATTGAATGAAAGTTTGATATGTGCGCCTGTAGTGCTCTCCGCTTTTCGAGTATCAATGTGTTCAATGCAATAATTAATCGTGACGGACTTTTGTTTCCTTATTAACCTTTACAACGCCAACGACACATATATCAGCACCGCAGGTTTAACGCCAACGACCTATATATATGTCCATTACTTCAATGCAAAAGCAGCCTTCGTTCAATTGGGTTTAGGTTCGATTTAAGGCATCGCAATAAAGACTTCTGGCGTATGGGTGACGTCTCTTGTATTTGACGTGGCGCCGAAAAGGTTAAACGAGATATATTGTTATTTACCTTTGACACGAAAATAAAAGCCAATCATGATTATTTATTGCATTGCACATTTGATACATTAAAAACGAAGAACTTGTATCTACTACATTTTAAACTTTCATTCAATTTTTGTAAAATAATCGTAAAAAAAAAACACCAAAAATGCGACGTTGCCAGCTCAGTAGGAAAATACAAATGATGGGTTTTAATAACGTTTAAAATATTTTAATATTACAGGCCGGTGGGCTATATTACATGTAAGCATCCCATTGCTGGGCATTGACCTTTGTAGAATGTGAGGGCTCTGGCTGTAGTTGCCACACTGGCTCAGGGAAACCTAGGTACCATTATATTCGTATATGGGACTTTAAAGAAGAGCGAACTGCAGCAGCACCACGGTGTAGGTGAGCACGGCGGCCAGCAGCCGCAGCGGCAGCGCCGCGTCCACCGCGAACACGCCGAACGCGGACAGCTTGCGGAACGCCGCGCGGTTGAACCGCACCACGTTCTTGCAGGTCCGGCGCAGATCTACAGATAACATTTGTGAGACTTGTGAGTGTGAGACCCAAGTGAGACCTTTTACCTCTCAGTGGAACGCCAATCAGCAGCTAACGCATATGTTTATTGCATTTTGGCATCTCAATAAGTCTAACTTTTTTGTGTGTAATTTTGCGTGTAAGGAATACATTTACCTGATTCCTCGATTTGTAGTATTTTAGCACAAAGGGCATCAGTTTCTGCGACATTCTTATAGAATTTGTCACAAGTGGCGCAAAGACTGATTAAAATAGCGATGTTCTTCGTGATCCATGAAAATGCATAAAGCAGTGACATCGAAAAGGACAACTACAAAAGACGTTTTAAAATTATATTTTAAAAACACTGTTTTGGTATGGCAACGGCTAATACTGTTCCGTTTAAAGAGGCTACTTACGTAAACTCCATAGTTAGGGTTATGTTTAGAGAGTTCCATAATTGTTTGAACACAGATAAGAACGTGAACAAATGTTTCCACCGCTTGGTTCAAAATCTGCAGACAAAATAGTTTTAATGTAATGGATATAGAACAAAATACCTGAAGCACAGGGAAAATAGAATAAGCACTGTCTGCGCCCCCTGGTATCGTTCAAGTTTTGCGCTTAGCAACATTCAATTTTATGGAAGACTAGCTACTACCCGCGACTTCGTCTGCAAAAAATAGTTTTTCGCTATCCCGCGGGAACTATGCAATTTTCGGGGATAAAAATAGCCTATGTGTTAATCTAGGATATCAGCTATCTCCGTTCCAAATTCTATCCAAATGCATTCAGTAGTTTTTGCGTGAAAGAGTAACAAACATCCATTCATCCATACTTACAGACTTTCGCGTTTATAATATTAGTAGGATTATTTAATCTCGTTTTAACACTTACTCCAAATCTATACACTTTTTCAGTGAGACGGTATGCGTCGATAATATTCATGTAAGCATTTTCCATGGCTGTTCCTCTCAGATTATCTTCAACTTGCCCTTCAATCTGCCTCAAATAAACTTTTTCATAATAAATAATTTTCTTATTCCACATTGATAAGCAATTGCTAACAATATTAATGGTCCTCGATGCATTAACAACATTCAAATCGATGACGACATCTGGTAACATCATTAGTAAAAAAGAGAGAGATAATTGAATTAATAACGAAGGTAAATTGTAGATCCAGTAGAAACCGCACAAGCAAATGATATGAATCCAATTCCAGAACTTCATTTCCGACATTAATGTGACTTTGTCGATATCAATTGCACGCAAGGCTTGCTGTAGTTTGATCGTCAGCAAGACATTGTTACAGCTTTGAAAGGCACTGACAATGTAAACGACGACGCCTGATACGCTGTAATAGATACATTCGAACCACAAGAGAAAAACTAAAGTTGGGGTTGAAGACGAGTTCAAGAGAGGCCTGTTCTGGTAAAGCCGGTAATAGTTGATGATTACTAAGACAGTTGCTGCAATGACGTACTTTATGTACTCTGTTTTGGCAATCGGCGTGATAAAATTGTATTTTATCCGATAATTGGAGAGCAAGAATATTATTTGGCTTATGTTTATAGGGAACAACACTGCTTGAAAATTTTCATCGATAATATTGCTAAGCGAACACTCAATTGGATCATTATATCTAACTATGTTCCGATTAGTATTCATTTTGATAAAATCGACACTCAAAAATATACTAGCTAGATTTTAATTTGGTTTAAACTCTGTTTTTAGTATGTCGGGTGATTTTCTTTCTTAATGCTCAGTGTTGCGATGGTCGCGGTCCATTTCAAAGTACTGTCAATAATTGTGTTGTTTAACTTCTTTATATTACATATATTAATTACTTAGCTAGGTTTACTAATTTACTGAGTGGTACTCCAGGAAATTTCGTTTCAGAAACAATTTAGGAAATGGATAACGTTATATAGAAAATTGTCGCGAGACTCGGTCATGAATTAAGTAATTAGAAAACATTCGGTACAACGTTCCTCCTTATAATTTTAAACATAGAACGAGTATTTTCTATGATGAAATCAATCAGGGCTCAAAATTTTAACAAATGTTAAATTTCACTTTTGTAGAAAATATATAAGTTTTGGAAGGCTATAATTTGGTAACTACTGTACTAACATAGTTGAATTTTGTATATAATTTTAGCAAGTGTAATCTGCTTTGAAAATGTAGAAACCATGATGCAAAAAGCAAAGTGCTACAAAGCTAGCTTATTCAGATGTTTCGTAGCTATACAAATGCAGTAGGTAGCGCTCTTAACCACACATATTTAAAAAAATCAGAATAGCAGTTACCTAGCTTAGGATTTTAATGTATTATAATGACGATCCTATAAAGATACGTGTCTTTAACTTTGAATGCAATTTTTGACGAGGTAGGTAGGCACAGTGCGTACAATTTTAGTTTGAATCGAAGTTCAATTGCGTAACGAAGCATAAGATAATTACGGCAGAATATAATTTGTCCTTATCGGATTTGGGAAATTCGCCGTAAAGCCTTCTTTATCAAACCTTTCTAATGATCGATAACGAATGATTAACTCATTTTATTTATTTATATTTATTTATATAGCCTTTTTATTCCGAATTCGCTACAATTTCATTTTTTTTGTTGTTGTTGTTGTTGTTGTTTCTTTTTTATTATTAAATTGTCGCGTAATTCGGCGTGCCTCATTAACTCATTAGTCTAAGTAATAAAAATTACAATATACATAATACTTATATCTGTTTGTTACTTTTCTAAGATAGTTTATTTGTTTTTCTTTTGCAAGTGATAGTTTAAGATAGTTATTCAAGTCATTTTTCGCGTGAAACACAGGAACACCCTAGTTCAGGCAAGTTTGTTATTTTTCTCTTTGAGTATGTTTAGTCTATAGCTCTATAATGTTGTCAAAAGTGTATCTTAGTTCTCATTAATTCGCCTAAGATACAGGCTACAACCGTAACCTAGTTTAGGCATTTAAGTATAAATTAGCACTAAGTATCTGCTGTTGTATTGAGCGCTACGGCGCAATTGTTTAAAATGTCGAGTCAATAGTTTAGTTTTTAATTCCGATGTCTCATAGTTAGATATGATATAGTGCTTACTAACCACTTTTAATTTATATTTATAATGATTATTTCATTAAATAATTTGAATTGTAATTTGAATTTGATTAGGAATTAGGGCAATAAAAGATTATTTTAATATCACTCAATCATATTGTCTATAATATATTACTTTGATATTACACTTTATTATATTATCTTTGACAGTAGCTATGTATACCTTTATTCATATCGAGGTATAAAAAAAACTTTAAAGCCGAGGTGACATAGACTTGAAAATCGGAAGGAATTTCAGCACTAAACGACACAATAAAGACTTTGTACAGTGTGCTTATCTCTCTAACAATATTAACGCATTTTCAATTGTATATTCGAACATTTGGTAGGTACCTACATATGAACTTGTAGATAGTAACTTAATGTATACAATAAAATGATTTTTGCGTAAGTTTACCTACTTTCCGTTCAAATTATGTCACTTGCGTAACTTAAGCGTAATATTATAACGACAGAACTAAATTCGCCCTTAAATAAGAGAAACGACGAGTAAAGCTTTGTTAATGGTACCTCATATATGCGTTTATGGGACCCTTTAACCTTTTCAACGCCAACGACACATATATCAGCACCGCAGGTTCAGCGCCAACGACTCCATTACTTCAATGCAAAAGCAGCCTTCGTTCAATGGGTTTAGGTTCAATTTAAGGCATCGCAATAAAGACGTCTGGCGTATGGCTGACGTCTCTTGTATTTGACGTGGCGCCGAAAAGGTTAAAGAAGAGCGAACTGCAGCAGCACCACGGTGTAGGTGAGCACGGCGGCCAGCAGCCGCAGCGGCAGCGCCGCGTCCACCGCGAACACGCCGAACGCGGACAGCTTGCGGAACGCCGCGCGGTTGAACCGCACCACGTTCTTGCAGGTCCGGCGCAGATCTACAGATAACATTTGTGAGACTTGTGAGTGTGAGACCCAAATGAGACCTTTTACATCTCAGTGGAACACCAATCAACAGCTAACGCATACGCTTATTGCATTTTGGCATCTCAATAAGTCTAACCTTTTTGTGTGTAATTTTGCGTGTAAGGAATACATTTACCTGATTCCTCGATTTGTAGTATTTTAGCACAAAGGGCATCAGTTTCTGCGACAGTCTTATAGAATTTGTCACAAGCGTTGCAAAGAATGGTTAAAACGACGATGTTCTTCATGACCCACAAAAATGCAAAGATAAGTGTCATTGGAGATGTATACTAAAAAAGAAGAAATATGTATCAGTATCGACAGCTAGCGACAACGATATTTTTAAGTGACATTAAAAAAACTGTGTTTTATAATGGCAACGGTTGAAATTACGAGTAAGTAATCAATTTGAGGAGGCTTATACTTACTGCAGAGCTCAAGTAGGAGTTAAGTTTAGAGAATTCTATAATTGTTTGGATGGTAATGAGGACGTGAGAAAACGTTTGCACTGCTTGGTTTGATATCTGCGGACAAAACGTAATGTAATAATTAAAAAAAACACAATATATGTGATTGTCCGGAAACAAAATAGCCACCGCCCCCAAAAGAATCGCTTTCACGCCCACAACTCAAGTGCATTCGTATGAAATTGTGAGCCAGACGTTAACATTGCAAGAGTTGCGTTCGCATCTCCTAGTTAAAATTGCAAAGAACCATCTACGTACTAATTAAGGCTCTGCGGGCTATATCTCTGCCAGTTTTCATATTAACCACGTTCCCAAGTACTTTTATGCATACAAGTTTGTAGATATTATATACGATTTAAAATACTTACTATAAATTTATACGCTTTTTCAGCAAGACGAAATGCTTTGATAATATCCAAGTACGCGTCCTCCATAGCTGTTCCCCTCAGACTCTCTCCAACTTGCCCTTCAATCTGCCTCACATATACTTTTTCATAATAAACCATTTTGTGATTCCACATTGATAAACACTTGCTAATAATATTAATAGTCCTCGTAGCGTAAACAACATTAATATTAACAAATACGCCAGGTAACATTGCAAACAAACCAGAGATATCGAATTGAATTAATAACGCATGTAAATTGCAGACCCAGTAGAAACCGCACCAGCAAATGATATGAACCCAATTCCAGAACTTCATTTCCGACATAAATGTGACTTTGTCGAAATTAATTACACGCAAGGCTTGCTGTAGTTTGATCGTCAGTAAGACATTGTTACAGCTTTGAAAGGCACTGATTGTGTAAACTACGATGATCGACACAATGTAATAGATACTGTCAAACCACAGAAGAAAAAGCAAAGTCGGCGTTGAAGACGAACCGAAGAGGGATCGGAACGAGTGAAACCGACAGTAGCTGCAGATCAACAAGACAGATACGCCAATGACGTACTTTATGTAATCTGTTTTGGTAATCGGCGTGATAAAATTATGTTTTATCCTATAATTGGAGATCAAGAATATTCTCTGGCTTATGTTAATAGGGAACAGCACTGCTTGAAAATCTGCATCGATATTATTGCCAAGCAAACACTCAACGGGATCATTATGTCTGACTAAATTCCTGATAGTATTCATTTCTTTAAGTTTTTAAATCTGTTTGTTGAATTTAAAACGCGTTTTTGTAATCAATTAGGATTGAATGTTTCTATGTCGGTCACTGTGATTTTTATGGCACAAACAAATTAATACGACGGTTTATGTCCTTTTTTATGCTTAATGCTGCGATACTTGCGATCCACACCGAGGTGTGCTGTAACTAATTTTATTTTTTACTTCCCCATGTACTTCTTTAATCAATACTTACTCTTTAATTTCAGTAAGAGGTACTCCAATAAATTCAGTAATGGTCAATAAGTTAAATTGAAATTGATAACTGTCGCGAGACTGTCCTAAATATGTACTTAGTAATTATTAGATATTTTTAGAGCGAAATTATAACGCCAAAAAATAATTTGTCTTTTTTTTTAGGTACTTTTTAAAGTAAAAAAGTTACAAGTGAATAATATAAAAATACATATAAAAATAGGAACAAGAATAAATAGCAACCAAAAGAAAAGTCATGTGAAAAAGAAGGATCCCGTAGGAGATGCGCGCCGGGAACTTCCACAGCCATAACCAAAGGAACCAGTTGAGCGGACCACTGTGACCACTTAATCTTCTCTCCTCTGAAGACATGCAAGATGTACCCGAATAACATGCCGATGAAGAAGGGCGGCGACCGCACCAAAGTGTTAATGTTATAATATAGCATGTACTCTTCAACGTTCCCCGTATAGCTGCCCAGCCTATTCTTTACAGAATCCCTGCTCCGTCCTCGCAGCCAGAGGCTTTAACGTGCCTCCATGAGCCTCTCAATCTTATCGACACTGCTCTTATAACTAAGATCTGTACCTACTTTTAGCCAATAAATTTGTCTTTTTTTTGATTTGGGAAATTACGCATAAAGTTTTCTTTTGTTAAACCTTTCTAATAATCCATCACGGATGATTCGATCTCGTGTAATTTAAATCCCAACTGAAGGTCATTTAAGTACTAACATAAGTAGGTATATAATATAAAGATAGAATCTTATTGATACTTGATTTGGGAAATTCCGCGTCAAGTTAGCGTAAAGCCTTCTTTATTAAACCTTTCTAATGATTGATGGCGAATAATTAAGTCATTACGAATTAAAGTAATGAAAGATTATATCAGTCAATTTCTATTATCAATCTAAATCTATAGGTAATGACTTTCATTTTTTTTATAATTATTAACTATATAAACGAAAATAAATGTTGCTAAGCGCTAAACTCCAGAACGGCTGGACCAATTCTGCTAATTAAAAAAAAAAAGAGAAATGGGATGGTGGTGAAGCCACGGGGAACAGCTAGTCTTTAATAAAGTATCATATTGTATATGAAGAGACTGAAGAAAGTCTTAGTAAACCTGACGTGGTAATTAAGACGCCCGAACTCCAGCGGGCATGCGTATCTTATTCGATTTTTCGTAGCTATACAAATGCAGTAGGTAGCGCTCTTAACCACATATTAAAAAAATCAGAATAGCAGTTAGCTTAGGATTTTAATACCTATATTATAACTAGCTGTTACCCGCGGCTTCGCCCCCGTTTTTTTTTCTTCTTCTAAATTTCAGTACTTTTTCACCGTTTAAACCTTCCCTGGGCTTCCACAAATATTTCAAGACTAAAATTAGACAAATCGGTTTAGCCGTTCTCGAGTTTTAGCGAGACTAACGAACAACAATTCATTTTTATTTATATAGATGACGATCCTATAAAGCTGCGTGTCTTTAACTTTGAATGTAATTTTTGACGAAGTAGGTAGGTACAGTGCGTACAATTTTAGTTTGAATTGAAGTTCAATTGCGTAGCGAAGCGTAAGATAATTACGGCAGAATATAATTTGTCCTTATCTGATTTGGGAAATTACGCGAAAAGGCATCTTTGTTAAAGCTTTCTAATAATCCATTACCATTTATTATAAATTCTGGCGTCTAATTTATGTCCGAAGTGACCTTCACTTTAGATCGAACAATTTTAATTCGTCCCTATCTTATTTGGAAAATTCGCCGTAAAGCCTTCTTTATCAAACCTTTCTAATGATCGATAACGAATGATTAACTCATTAGTCTAAGTAATAAAAATTACAATATACATAATACATATATCTGTTTGTTACTTTTCTAAGATATTTTATTTGTTTTTCTTTTGCAAGTGATTTAAGATAGTTATTCAAGTCATTTTTCGCGTGAAACACAGGAACACCCTAGTTCAGGCAAGTTTGTTATTTTTCTCTTTGAGTATGTTTAGTCTATAGCTCTATAATGTTGTCAAAAGTGTATCTTAGTTCTCATTAATTCGCCTAAGATACAGGCTACAACCGTAACCTAGTTTAGGCATTTAAGTAAAAATTTGCACTAAGTATCTGCTGTTGTATTGAGCGCTACGGCGCAATTGTTTAATGTCGAGTCAATAGTTTAGTTTTTAATTCCGATGTCTCATAGTTAGATATGATTATAGTGCTTACTAACCACTTTTAATTTATATTTATAATGATTATTTCATTAAATAATTTGAATTGTAATTTGAATTTGATTAGGAATTAGGGCAATAAAAGATTATTTTATATCACTCAATCATATTGTCTATAATATATTACTTTGATATTACACTTTATTATATTATCTTTGACAGTAGCTATGTATACCTTTATTCATATCGAGGTATAAAAAAAACCTTAAAGCCGAGGTGACATAGACTTGAAAATCGGAAGGAATTTCAGCACTAAACGACACAATAAAGACTTTGTACAGTGTGCTTATCTCTCTAACAATATTAACGCATTTTCAATTGCATTTTCGAACATTTGGTAGGTACCTAACATATGAACTTGTAGATAGTACCTTAATGTATACAATAAAATGATTTTTGCGTAAGTTTACCTACTTTCCGTTCAAATTATGTCACTTGCGTAACTTAAGCGTAATATTATAACGACAGAACTAAATTCGTCCTTAAATAAGAGAAACAACAAGTAAAGCTTTGTTAATGGTACCTCATATATGCGTTTATGGGACCCTTTAACCTTTTCAACGCCAACGACACATATATCAGCACCGCAGGTTCAGCGCCAACGACCAATATATACATCCATTACTTCAATGCAAAAGCAGCCTTCGTTCAATGGGTTTAGGTTCAATTTAAGGCATCGCAATAAAGACGTCTGGCGTATGGCTGACGTCTCTTGTATTTGACGTGGCGCCGAAAAGGTTAAAGAAGAGCGAACTGCAGCAGCACCACGGTGTAGGTGAGCACGGCGGCCAGCAGCCGCAGCGGCAGCGCCGCGTCCACCGCGAACACGCCGAACGCGGACAGCTTGCGGAACGCCGCGCGGTTGAACCGCACCACGTTCTTGCAGGTCCGGCGCAGATCTGCAGATAACATTTGTGAGACTTGTGAGTGTGAGGCCCAAGTGAGATCTTTTACCTCTCAGTGGAACTCCAATCAACAGCTAACGCATACGTTTATTGCATTTTGGCATCCCAATAAGTCTAACCTTTTTGTGTGTAATATTGCGTGTAAGGAATACATTTACCTGATTCATCGTGAAGTAGCATTTTAGCACAAAGGGCATCAGTTTCTGCGACAGTCTTATAGAATTTGTCACAAGTGATGCAAAGATTGATTAAAACGGCGATGTTCTTCGTGATCCATACAAATGCAAAAAAAAAAGCCATTGGATATGTAAACTAAAAAAGAAGAAATATGTATCAGTATCGACAGCTAGCGACGATATGTTTAAAAGTGACATTAAAAAAAACTGTGTTTTATTAATGGAAACGGATAAAATTACGAGTAAGTATTCAATTTGACGAGGCTTACTTACTGCAGTGCTCAAGTAGGAGTTAAGTTTATAGAATTCTATAACCGTTTGTATGGTCATGAGGACGTGAGAAAACGTTTGCACAGCTTGGTTTGCTATCTGCGGACAAAATGTAATGTAATAGTTTAAAAAAGCACAAAATATGTGATTGTCCGGAAACAGTATAGCCGCCGCCCCAAAATAATCGCTTTCACGCCCACAACTCAAGTGCATTCGTATGAAATTGTGAGCCAGACGTTAACATTGCAAGAGTTGCGTTCACAACGAGATCTCCTAGTTAAATCGCTAAAAACCATCTACATACTAATAAAGGCTCTGCGGGCTATATCTCTGCCAGTTTCCACATTAACCACGTTCCCAAGTACTTTTATGCATACATGTTTGTAGACTATAATAATATACGATTTAAAATACTTACTATAAATCTATACGCTTTTTCAGCAAGACGAAATGCTTTGATAATATCATAGTACGCGTCCTCCATAGCTGTTCCACTCAGACTATCTTCAACTTGCCCTTCAATCTGCCTCAAATATACTTTTTCATAATAAACCATTTTGTGATTCCACATTGATAAACACTTGCTAATAATATGAATAGTCCTCGTTGCGTAAACAATATTAAGATTAACAAATACACCAGGTAATATTGCAAAAAAACCAGAGAAATCGAATAGAATTAATAACGCAGTTAAATTGCAGACCCAGTAGAAACCGCACACGCAAATGATGTGAACCCAATTCCAGAACTTCATTTCCGACATGAATGTGGCTTTGTCTAAATTAATTGTACGCAAGGCTTGCTGTAGTTTGATCGTCAGCAAGACATTGTTACAGCTTTGAAAGGCACTGATTGTGTAAACCACGATGATCGACACAATGTAATAGATACAGTCAAACCACAGAAGAAAAAGGAATGTCGGCGTTGAAGACGAACCGAAGAGGGATTGGTACGCGTAAAACCGACTGTAGCTGGTGATCAATAAGACAGATACGCCAATGACGTACTTTATGTAATCTGTTTTGGTAATAGGCGTGATAAAATTATGTTTTATCCTATAATTGGAGATCAAGAATATTCTCTGGCTTATGTTAATAGGGAAGAGCACTGCTTGGAAATCTGCATCGATAATATTGCCACGCAAACACTCAACGGGATCATTATGTCGGACTAAATTCCTGATAGTATTCATTTCTTTAAGTTTTTAAATCTGTTTGTTGAATTTAAAACGCGTTTTTATAATCGAGTAGGATTGAATGTTTATTTACCGGTGGTTTTTATGCCACAAACAAATTAATACGACGGTTTATGTCCTTTTTTATGCTTAATACTGAGGTGTGCTGTTACCTACTAATTTTATTTTTGCTACCTCATGTTCTTGATTAATCAATACTTACTCTTTAATTTCAGTAAGAGGTACTCCAATAAATTCTGTTTATGTATCAAGTAATGGGCACTAAGTTAAATTGAAAATGGTCGCGAGACTGTCCTAAATATGTACTTAGTAATTATTACCTAGATATTTTTTAGTGCGAAATTATAACGTCAAAAAATTATTTGTCCTTTTTTTAGGTACTTAGACTATATTAATTAAGTTAAACAAAAGTTACAAGTGAATAATATAAAAATACATACAAAAATAGGAACAAGAATAAATAGCAACCAAAAGAAAAGTCATGAGAAAAAGAAGGATCCCGTAGGAGATGCGCGCCGGGAACTTCCACAGCCATAACGAGAGGAACCAGTTGAGCGGACCACTGTGACCACTTAATCTTCTCTCCTCTGAAGACATGCAAGATGTACCCGAATAACATGCCGATGAAGAAGGGCGGCGACCGCACCAAAGTGTTAATGTTATAATATAGCATGTACTCTTAAACGTTCCCCGTAGCTGCCCAGCCTATTCTTTACAGAATCCCTGCTCCGTCCTCGCAGCCAGAGGCTTTAACGTGCCTCCTTGAGCCTCTCAATCTTATCGACACTGCTCTTATGACTAAGATCTGTACCTACTATTAGCCAATAAATTTGTCTTTTTTTTGATTTGGGAAATTACGCATACAGTTTTCTTTTGTTAAACCTTTCTAATAATCCATCACGGATGATTCGATCTCGTGTAATTTAAATCCCAACTGAAGGTCATTTAAGTACTAACATAAGTAGGTATATAATATAAAGATAGAATCTTATTGATACTTGATTTGGGAAATTCCGCGTCAAGTTAGCGTAAAGCCTTCTTTATTAAACCTTTCTAATGATTGATGGCGAATAATTAAGTCATTACGAATTAAAGTAATGAAAGATTATATCAGTCAATTTCTATTATCAATCTAAATCTATAGGTAATGACTTTCATTTTTTTTATAATTATTAACTATATAAACGAAAATGAATGTTGCTAAGCGCTAAACTCCAGAACGGCTGGACCAATTCTGCTAATTAAAAAAAATGAAAATAAAGAGAAATGGAACGGTGGCGAAGCAACGGGGAACAGCTAGTCTTTAATAAAGATAATATTGTATATGGAGTGGCTGAAGAAAGTCTTAGTAAACCTAACGTGGTAAGACGCCCGAACTCCAGCGGGCATGCGTATCTTACCCTAGTAGCATTTACGGTTGGCACCTTCGAGCCAACGGTGGGGGATCCATCGGGATATGGTTAGTTAGTTGGCCAACTCAAAACTGACGTTAGCCCAACAAAACAAAATATTATTATAATGCCCAACAATTTGCCAACGTCAGGCCACTGCAAGTTCATATACTGTTGGCCAACTATTAGGCGACCAACGTTAGCCCAACAAAACAAAATATTGTTATAATGCCCAACAATTTGCCAACGTCAGGCCACTGCAAGTTCATATACTGTTGGCCAACTATTAGGCGACCAACGTTGGCACTTCTGAATGCTACAAGACAAAGGACCTCAAGAAACAAACCAACGGTGGCCTAACGATACAAAAATATTGTTATCATAGCCAACGAGTAGCCAGAAATGGGCCAAAACAAGTAGAATGTACATCGACCTCGACGGAGAGACCATTAGCTAATTTCGGCTTTGTAGAGCGTTATCTCTATCGCACACTTCATAAAATGTACAGTAAGCAAAACATCGAGTGTAGCACTTCAACAAAAATATTTATTTAGGAAGTATAAATCAGGATTATACAGGACTTGCTATTATATACAGGGAAAATTAAAACTAAAACTAACTAGACAAAATACCTACTTACAAAATATCTACAAAAACTACTTCCTAATTCAATCAAACAAACCGCCACGGATGGTTCCTGGTGCAAATGTGCCCATGACGCTTGCGGCATTGCCTCTCTGGATGGCCAGTGACAGCTTTTATGTTACTTCAAATAATGACAATGTGATACAAACAAACGTATAGGCATCGGCGTGGGCTCTAGTACGAGTTTTGATCGTTTTCAAATACTTCATAGTTTGCGTTTTCTGCCATACATTTACTAGCAGCGCCCCTAGCAGAAACTTCAACGAACTAAAATTCCAGTATGGCAGAAAACGTAAACTATGAAGTATTTGAAAACTATCAAAACTCGTACTTAGACCCCTCCTGTGTCGTATCGTAAGCCCACTATTGTGCAACCAACGTCAGAGGGGTGAGAGGGAATGCGGTGGGGGGAACAGTGGCGGGTCGCGGGCAGTGTTGCCAGATTAGGCGATTTTACGCCATTTAGGCTACCTTGGAAGGTGTCGGGGCGACCAAGAATTACATTTTGCGACTAGTCGTCATTTAGGCTACATTTCGGAAACTATGACAGTCAGAGAAAAACTTTTCAGACAAAAAAGGTTTGTTTTGAGACGTTCTAACGAAGTGAAGAATTCTTTTTTTTCCAAGTCTCGAAACAAAAAAGTTTTTTTATTTTTCCAACATTTGTCATATTTTTTTTTTCAGTCGTGTAGAACATCATAAATTACATGTACATACCGAGTTTGAACCCTCTAGCTATAACAGTTACCGAGATATAGGCTTTGAAAGTTGAAATAAAACGCTTCTTCAAAATTTCGACAACACGACTCTACGTTCCTAAGATTTTGCCTGATTTGACATACTTAGTTGGTAAAGAGTGTAACTTTTTTGTTTTAAGAGATAGAAAGTTTCTTTTTACAGGGCCGCTAGATATAACCTCCAGCTACATATTTCCAAGGTCATTGACCCCGCTCCAAGGTCAATCGCCCCGCCACAGAGCCTTTTTGAACTTATCCGTAGTGATTTTACAAGTCTTATATTTCGGAAACTATGACAGTCAGAGAAAAACTTTTCAGACAAAAAAGGTTTGTTTTGAGACGTTCTAACGAAGTAAAGAATTTAACAATCGTTATCAGGCAAATCAAATTTGTAATACTTCACTGGAAATTAGGGTACTCCCTAAAGGACTTGGACTCAGAATTCATAGTACCTTGGTAGCCGAGCTTGAACCATGAAGTGGCTTATGTGAGCGTGAAGGGCATAATTTATAGAATTTATTAAGACTACATGTGTCTTTTGAAAGACCGCCAATTTTTTTAGAGTATTATGTCTAGGTCATACAAATTATTATTTTAATAGTAATTTTTTAAATCAAAACGGCGATCCCAAAAAATCTAAAAAAAAATTTACATGATAGCCCAGAATTTAAGCTTTCATTTGTATAAGTTTTGTTTTGGTTGGGGGTTGACTGCTTCGGCCATTTCCTTTATATTGTCTAACAGATAAATAGATTGTGCTGTTTTAGGTTACTTTTCACTTTTTCAGTTTGAAAAATTGGGCGACTTAGGCTACAGACAAACAGATTGGGCGATTTTAGGCTACTTTTTAGTTCGAAACTTTGGGCGACTTTGGGCGACAGACAAACAGATTTGACTTTAGGCTACTTTAGGATTTGACTTAAGGCTACTCAGCACCAAAGGCGAAAAGGCCTGAAATTGGCGTATTTTTTCTGTTTTTTTATTCGTGCGTACCCCGACCAAACCTTGTAATTCTGATAGATATGAATGTGCTGAACAAAACAAAGTAGGTATGACAACTATACCTCTACACGCAGTCCGAACTGAGATATCTGAGTCTGAAATATCCGACAATGCCTGAAATTGGTGACTTTTTTTTTCGAGCGTACCCCAACCA
Source organism: Pandemis corylana (assembly GCA_949127965.1). NCBI lineage: Eukaryota > Metazoa > Arthropoda > Insecta > Lepidoptera > Tortricidae > Pandemis > Pandemis corylana. Next base: position 2,360,451 of record OX421859.1, on the reverse strand, counting down.
ATCCTTGCAATTCTGATAGATATTTTAGACTCAGATATTTCCATTTCGGACTGCGTGTAGAGGTATAGTTGTCGTACTTTGTTTTGTTCAGCATAGGTATGCATATCTGTCAGAATAGCAAGGTTTGGTTGGGGTACGCTCGAAAAAAAAAACAAAATAAATTGTAAAGGCCACCTTGTACTAACTTTCTCGCGTTGATATATTTACGTGTGATTTATAATAAAATAAATTAATAGAGTTCGAATTTTGAAAACTGAAGTCGCCGGCATACGCTAGAAGGAAAATCTGTACCTACTATTGAGGTTGAAAAAAATATGATTTGTATGGGAGCTACCATTTTTAGAGTTTTCCCAAAGTAACCGAGTATGCCACATTATAGTACTTCCTAATGTTAATTAATAAGGTAAATTTGAAAAAAAAATCGTTTGAGCCGTTTTGGAGAAAAATAATGTTTTGTCGGAAACTCCATACTAAACGAGTTCGAAAAAATATGATTTGTATGGGAGCTACCATTTTTAGAGTTTTCCGGAAGCAACCGAGTATGTCACATTATAGCCCTTATTAAATAAAAATTTTGTGAAATATTTGAAAAAAATAGTTAGAGCCGTTTCGGAGAAAATTTTTTTTTGTATGGCAGGTACCCTAAAAAAAATAGCTATTTGAAATTCCAAAAAAACATTCCTAGGTTATCGCAAAATAAGCCTAAATACCAAATTTGGTCTAATTTGATTCAGCCGTTTAGGCTGTAGAGCACAATCACATACATACACACATACATACATACATTTTTTGAAAATTTTCACTTTTTTGGGCTCTATTAACGCTACTGATCATATCCCCATCAAAATCTCAAACTCGATTTTTTGACGATCACAATACTTCCTTTCTCACTTCGTTCGCTTGAAAGTAAAAAAGTTCTATTAACGCTACTGATCATATCCCCATCAAAATCTCAAACTCGATTTTTTTTACGATCACAATACTTCCTTTCTCACTTCGTTCGCTTGAAAGTAAAAAAGTAAAAAGACGCCACCCGTCCATACCATTGTGCATACTAATCCGGCATTGCCCTGACTTGGAACACGCAACGTCTGGCAACACTGGTCGCGGGCGGCGCGGGCGCGCGTCACCATTTCCTTTCCTTCCTCGTGTCGGCCATCTTGAGTCTTAACTTGCGTTTGCTACGTTGTTTTTTGTAAAATAAAACGGTTACCTAGTGTTTCTCCCTGTTTATCTTTACTTTACTGGGCTCACCGCCACAACACAAATTAAATTAAGTTTTTCCCCCTGTTGTGCAGTGTTGTGATGTACTAGGTGGTGGAATTTAACGATAGCGGCGTAGGCGTCATTAGGCGGGACTGGTGGACGCCACAAAAAAAACGGTCTTTATGGCCGCCGTTCAAAGCATCTTTGAAAATTAATAAGTGCCTTTTAAAACAAATACTACCGGACGATAACTGGACTGTGCATCCAGTTCGACGTGTGCTGTACGAAACTGGTAAGTCACAAATCCACATTTTAACAAGCTAGGCGCTTTAGCACCTAGTAGGTTGATCAGAGCACTTTAAATATATTCCCAGAGCTGGTTGCAAAACTCTACCTACTTTTGAGCGGCCGACAGAGCCCTTCTTCTAGGCTGGGCCCACTCAGACCTACTTTTCGTGATCAGGGCTCTCCAATCTTCATTTAATACCAATTTCAAGATGGTGTTCTGTAGGGTAGTGTTTTGCTGTCCGCTTCCGGTATAATAGCTTACTTATTGTTACTGAATTTATTTTTCTTTATGACTATTCCTTATGAATTTTGATAAACAGCAACCTATTATTTGCATCGCAGATTCTCCAGTCGGTAGTATCCCACGTTCGCCGACACCATCGTCGATTCAAGAGACACAACCATCAATACTTGAGCAAATCAACTCGTCTTTAGGTAACTACTGATCTAACCAATTTTACTAAAAGCTTTTTGCCCACGGCTTCGCACGCCCGGCCAAACATCCATATATATGTCACCGGATATTTCTAATAAAAAGTTGTATACTATACCAGAATAACTCATCTAAAAACTATTTTAAATAGTTATTGTTACCGTTTTAATAATTGTTAATAATTGTAACAGAATGCCTTATATATTTGTATGTTACTTCGTATGTACGACACTGTCCGTCCAAAGCTAAAACTATTTTTGTTAATATTTATTGTGCATGTAGATACAAGACTGTCTATTTTTTAAGTTATTTACGGTGCATGTAAGAGACTGTCTGTAAAACTAAAACTATTTTTTTAGTTATTTACGGTGGGTGCATGTACGAGACTGTCTCTAAAACTCAAACTATTTTTTAAATATTATTAATTTAAATATTTTTATTTTGTATGTTTTTAAGGGTGATTTAGAGATATTGGCGCGAGATTCAAATTTTTCGATGTTTTTTGCTTATTGTGGCTTTCGTGTGCTCTTTCTCAATTATATTCTTACAATAGCGATAATGACAGAGTACCTAGTAATTTATTACACCAAAAGATAACGTTCATACGTAGCCAATTTCATAATAATACGGTATAACCATAAAATTGCATTATACCGTATTTTTATGAAATTGGCTACGTATTATCGATATCTTTTGATGTAATAAATTACTAGGTACTCTGTCATTATCGCTATTTCAAGAATATGAATGAGAAAGTGCACACGAAAGCCACAATAAGCAAAAAACCTCGAAAAATTTGAATCTCGTGCCATTCTCTCTAAATCACCCTGAACACTTTTTATTTTTTTAATTAAGTACAAACTTTCGTTATTGTCAGACTAATACCTACCCTCGTGACATTGTTAATTCAATTTCCTTATAATTTTAGTAGTTATTAGTTTAGTGGTTTAGTTTTTGTTTAGTAGTAGGTAGGTCCGTGTATTTTGTTTAACTTTTTTGTAGATTGGTTTTTAGTTTTTACATACGAGAAATATTACAAAATTTCAAATAATTTCAGTTTATTACAATTGTGATTTTTTTATAAAATAGCATAAAGTATAACGATTACCAAACTATACCAAAAGTTGTAACTCATCCATAAACTATTTTAGATAGATTCCTAAACTGAACATGTACATACTTATTAAATAATCTTACTTACCTAGATATTATTTTTGTATGTCTACAGGTCAAGACCTTTTAAAAGTCTGTGATTAGTAAAAATAAAGTACCTACCTACCTACTTACCTGTTTTATTTATTAGTAGGTAGGTTCCCATATATTTCTTACCAACCTATTTCCACCAGCTGTGGCTACGCGCTACGTTGCTATATGGATGCGTTTGATATCTACCAATGAAATCCGATGTTCAAACCGATGTACATGATTGGTGGACATCAGACGCATCCATAGCAACGTAGCGCGTAGTTTAGCTGGTTGAAAAGCACCCTTAGTGGGTCGTAGTATAAGTATTACAGGCCCTACGTGGCTTTGTAACGTTAGACCATCGTAGGAAATTCTTCATAGGCCCAACAATGTCCGACGTAACGTTGGGCTACCGTTGTAATAATGTTCAACGGCCCTACGACATTTGGGCCGTTGTAGGCAATTCCGCGAGGGCCCATACGTGATGGTCCATCCAGTTTTTCGCGGCCAATTCTAACCGTTGGCCAACCAGTGCTGTCCACAATGGTCCAACATAATGCCAACAAAAAATGCTACTAGGGTATAGTATCGTAACTTAAGTGAAATAACGACAAAATTTAATTGATCCTTATCGGATTTGGGAAATTACGCGTAAAGCTTTCTTTGATAAATCTTTCTTATGCTCGATTAAGAATGACTCAATCATTAGGAATTAGCCAATAAAAGATTAGATCACTCGGCTAGGTAATTTTTATTGTCAATATAAATCTATATTACTTTGATACTATGGATTTTTTTTATTAATCTACAAAGGTACTATGCGTTAGTGTTATCACCAGTTATGTGCTAACAATATCGGCATACAATGAATCACTATGCTTCGTGTTACACCATCTACTGAAAACCTCAGACACCCCAAATCCTACTAAGTAAATAAACGCGAAAGTTTGTAAGTATGGATGGATGGATGGATGTTTGTTACTCTTTCACGCCAGAACGGCTGGATGGAGATAGCTGATACCCTAGATTAACACATATGCTATTTTTTATCCCGGTAAATTGCATAGTTCCTGCGGAACAGTGCCGTAAGTAGCCTTTGTAGAAATACATGCACGTACTATTCAGCTACTCGTTAAAAAAACAAACAGCCAATTATCTCAATTATTGCAGTCAGAGTGAGCAAAACTGTCTCCGTGGTCGTAGATTAATAGAAAATGTGAAAAAAGGCCATAACTCCTAAACTACGAAAAATCGCGGAACATACATGGGGGTGATTCGGATGCCCCTTGAGTTGCTCTACGTCAGGACTTTCGCTTGACTCTACTTTCTGGGACATCCTGTATATAGCTTAAGCTATTCAATTGAACGTTATTTTCAAAAAAGATTATTTATTTATTTATTTATTTATTATTACATTGTAATGTCTTATTATTATTTAGCCTTTTACAATTAAAAAGGAACTATTTGTATAGATGATTATATAAAACACTAGATGAAAACCCGGCTTCGCTCCGCCGGGTGAAATGTGACTCATAATGCATAGGTATCTAGGTAAAAAATGTAGGTAGATATTTCTGTAGTTATCGGTTCCCAAGGAATATTAAAGGAAAATCAAGGTATAGTTTTTTTAGCATCGTTCATTGTGATTAATAAATATAGTAAATAAAAACTGCAAAAGTTTTTACACAAATAATTTTATTTTAATTTTAAATTAACTTTCAAAATATACTAACATAAATTAACAAAACAAATAGCTTTTAAGGTTAATTCTCTGTAAACATCTCTGTTTTAAGCACTCAGTCTTTCTTTGTCCCTGGCTTTTATTTGTCATTGCGAATGCTATGCGAATGGGAAACTGAAGCCTACTAAATTTAAAAGGCAGTTGACTGTTAGATGGCGTTAGCTAACGCTCTAATAATAAGGCGGGTTCCGTTGCACAACCCAACAGTCGGCTTTAAATTTCTTAAAAGCATTACTATACAACCAACTTTTAATTTTAGAATGTGTGGTGATAGTCCTGCTGGCGTTATAGAATTTAGGAATTCTACAGGATAGTTTAAAACATCATTATGATCGTCCTCAACCACAGCGTCAGAACTCTCATAAATTTTATGCATGCTGGGAATTTCTCGACAACAACAACAATAGGTACTGAAAAATTTACATTTTAATTTTTTTACGAAAAGAACCTCTTCTTCTTCTTCTTTTATTTGTGGCGTATCAAGTCGTTATAGTGACGACAACTTCGCCAATGTCAATGTAAAAATTTTTATTTAAAAATCTTGTGACAAAATGTCGGCAACGTTGTACGGTAATGGTCAAAGACCCCCCTCCCCCCCTGTCGGGCTCTTAGCCAACGGTCAATGATATCCCTCAGAAACTGCCAGGAAATCATTAGCCGTTGCCCAGGGCGCACCGGACCAAGCACTGCTCTTCCCCCCGGACGGATCCAAAAACGAACCGCAGCTCTTAATCACACGTGGAGGTAACCCGACTCGCACCCCAAAAAGAACCTCAACTTCAACATATGGGACCGTGCGCGACGACAGCGCCACGTGACAGGCGGCCATTATGGACAATATTGTCACCGCTGTCAAACAAGAAATAAGTAAATATTGTGAAAAATATTAATGAAATATTGTGTTATTTTACTATATTACACAATTTTGGACAATGGTAGTCAGTAACATTATTGCCAATAACATTAAAATTGTTGTTTTCAGTGAAAATTTTAGAGGTTAGGTAACTTATTTTTTTTTCTTACGGCAAATATCCACTTATTTCTTTGGTCTCGTTTCCACCATGGTCTTTGGAAATTGGTAAAATTTACAGTCGCTATTCTTCTTGGTGTTATTACAATTCACAACAACACATCTTACCAGGACCATATTTTTATCTCAAAAACGATTAGAAAATGTTTACTGCAATATGGATTTGACAGCTCAAGTCAGCGACAAAAATGACAATTTTAGCCATAGCGAGCGCTGTGATCGTTTAGGCTACCCCCTCCACCCGCTTTGCACTCTGCCAATAGCCAGTTTTTCTATGGTTGTTATGGCAATCGGCCAATCTCAGATTAAAAGAAAAAACACATGACACAGCAGAGTATAATCCTATGAAAAAGTTTTCAAAGATAATTAAAAGAAGGTTTACGGCAAGACGTTTCGTTTTACACATTCACATGAGTCGCAGTTCTTTGGCGCGACGTATTGAGTGGCAAGGCGTATCTGTGCGCTGCCGCTGGTATGAAACGGAACGTTTAGTAACTACTCAAGATGACAACTGCGATTTGTCTGTCATGTCAGTACCATTAGAATTTAATTTAATTTAATTTATCAAAATACTCGACAATCCGAATTTTGCGGAAATATGTTGTCGACTCGAAATCATTATTTTTTTATGTTTTATTATTCAGGTGAGGTTTCGATCGAGTCTACCGTACCCCGCGACGAAATTATTAATATAGATAGAAGATAGATTCCATGGCTGTATACGTATTTCCATTGCTATGTACCTCTACCTCATTTGGATTAGGTATGAAGGGTTGAGATTTTTTTAATAATTACTTTAGACCCAAGGGTCGCGATGAGTCACTTTCAACCTGCTATCCACATAATCAACGACCCACTTCCAAAGTAGGTATGAGAAATTAAAATATACCCCCTTGCAAAAAAATCGGGCACCTATGGTTTTTCAGATTTTTAGGCATTAAACTTAGAAAGTAAGCTTTTAGGCTCATATAATACAAAAACCATGGGTGCCCGTTTTTTGCAAGGGGGTGTATTATGTATACATAGGTAGACCTTGACTATGCCTAGACTGTAAACATTATTTACAGAGCATTTTAGCAAATAAGTAACCCTCTTTTTGGGCTTTGTAGCCGGGTAAAAAATATGTAGGTACTGGGTGTCAACCCAAGGTGTATAGACATCCGTAGATAATTAATTCCACCCGGTACTAAAACACCTGGAACCAACGATATCGGTTCAGATAATTCCTATCTATTTTAAACTTTATTTTACCCGATATTGAGATAATTTATTATCAATAACTGCTACTGAATCACGTTTTTATAATACGCAGTTAGAAGCACGTGAGTATTTTGATCTTGGATTACCTGGAAATTAGTGCAATACATTTCAAAGAAATGCTTAGGTAATACAGGGTGGGCCAAAATTTGTTTCACTTTTGAAATATCGACAGAAAGCAAACTATATATCTTATTATATATTTCATTTATTTCGTTTAAACACAGTTAAATGTAATTGAATTATAATTACACGCGAACGGATAACTCACGTATAAAAAGTCGAGTGATGCTCGACATGTTTCGGACTATTTATACGTGAGTTATCCATTCATGTGTAATTATGATGACGACAGTTTGACGATGATGACGGTAGTTTCATGTTGAAAGAGCAATTTAATTTTTAAAACATCATCCAGATGTGTCCCATCTTGTCGTTGGCACTCCTGTAATCTATGTGGGATTTATATATGTGTTTTAGTGGCAGTAGTAGAGGCCCTTTAGACACCATACCCCTGGGGGTAGGGTGGGTCTGAACCATACCACCATAGTGCTGGGATTTAAGAAATTGAAAAAAAAAACCTGGGCGGTTTGCCCCTCGGGCATAAAGAGCTACCTAACCTAACCTACAATACCCGTAGCTTACAGCACTACGGTGGTATGGTTCAGTCCTGCCCTAGGTACCTCCAGGGGTAGTGTCATGCGTCATGTTCTCTCACCGTTTCTTCATACATTTTGTTGCGTAAACGCACCGTCGACGTCTTTTACGCACTGGTGAGGCCGGAGCTTAATTCACCTCAATAATTAGTAATTACTGTAACGGTAATAGGTTGTGTTTAATTAACTTAATCAACTCAAAACAACTGATCGCACCTCTTGTAAATAAGTAATTAGGTCATTGCGATCTAAGAGCCTTGGTTCGTGTATAAATAGACCCCTGCGCTTGCGCGGCGTTTATCTAACTAGGTTACTGGGAATTATTTTATAATAATGTTATTCCGTATGTGATGGCACACTGCAGTCGTTATGGTATAAAATGACACAAACGAAATTTTATACTTTAGCCTCGTCAGCCTGTTTGACTGTCTTTATATCGTAGGCATTTTACTCTAAAACTATAAGGTCTAAATGAATCAAATTTTGATGACTGGTCTTTCGTGAAACTAGCGACCCGAATCGGCTTCGCACGGGTGCAATGTGGATACAACACAGAAAAACATTGACAAAATATATACCTAAACCTTCTCCATGGGAATTACACTAGTGGCAAAAATCGCATGAAAATCAATTCAAAAGTTTTCGAGTCTATCGCGAACGTACGTTTAGTGTAAGTTTTCGGTCACAAAACACGTCTCGAACGCAAACGCAAACGCGTTAAAATGTCAAATACTATGAGAACATTTTGTTATAAAGCGGTATCCAGCCTTGTCTGTTTTCATCCTCCTTCCTCAGTTTCATGTTTTTCTCTATTTTCAAATTCAAAATTTAGAATTCATATCGATCGTATCGTTCGATCTTTCATGACTCTATGTCATTACAAAATGAGATCTGGTACTGCGTGACACTGGCGCCCAACGTGGGGCTAAATTTCCACCGTCACCCATCACCATCGTTAATTAAATTGATCATTTTTTTTAAATAAAACTTGATGTTGAAGATTAATCCATCCATTCAGGATTTTTCTTTCCGGGGCAGCCGGGTATTGTAACATAAGGCGGTATCCAGCCTTGTCTGTTTTCATCCTCCATCCTCAGTTTCATGTTTTTTTAGAATTCATATCGATCGTATCGTTCGATCTTTCATGACTCTATGTCATTACAAAATGAGATCTGGTCACTCCGTTACAATTTTTTGCCGTTTCGTGCCAATAATTCCATAGTAATTGAGACGTTAACGCGAACGCATTCGAGACGTTTTTATAAGCGGAAATTTACACTAGAGGCTCTCACGTCTGTCTAAACAGAGAGACAGATGCGGCGAAGAATTTTGTTTTTTATTTTTTAGTCGCTAAACCTAGTTTAAAGATTTGGCACTAGTAAATCGAATTTAACTCTAAATCACGATTTAGCTTTTTGCAGCAAGAAAGCCTAAATAATTTAGCTACCGGAGTCAGTGGAGAGAAATTATACGAGCCCTTTTACCCCAGCTGAGGGTGATAGGAACTAAAGAGAAAAAGAGAAGAAGACATTTAGGGAAGTTGCATCCGTATATGCAACCAAAGGGGAAATGGAAAATGCTTACACTGCATTGCGTGCGAGACGTATTCCTAGCTATAAAATGTTTTACTCAGTAAAGACTACATCGATTTCAAATAGGTAAACTTGGTTTTGGATATCTGCCTGGAAGATAAAGAGGCAATGTCAGGGCAGAGATCCTTGGAGGTTCACGCCGGCTGTTCCGGTGCAGCCGTCCTGAGGACTTTGGATGTCTGGCGCGCTGAACATAACCAATAACATTGATACATTAACATTTTGAACTTAGACAGAATCGGGTGGCCAACGGGGGACCGTTTCTCCATACCAACGTATTCCCCTATTTCCTTGGATAGTCACATTGGAACGACTATTTTTCACCACACGATTTATACTTTCTTTTTCGGTGGGAAAATGCATTGCGCAAACTCTCGCGCCGTGGGAACGGCATGGGAGTTATGTGGGACTCTCCTTCGCCACTGCCTCCTTTCTTAGCGAAAGGGGAAGGCACACCCACTAAAAACCCCCCGGTATTCCCTCACTGCCATTGGATTGCGCCACGGGCCAAGATTTATATCTACATTAACGAGCAATAATAAAGGGTCTTTTTCTATGAAACCTTGCAGAGAAAGTGATCTGTTTTCGCTCGCCAGCGTAGATATAACCATGAACTTTGGATGTCTGGCTTGTTAGAGATACAGGGTTCGATGATACAAAGTATGTCGATGATTTCACTTATTTATTTGGCGCTAGAGTTACACAAAGTATATCTGCAGCTGCGAACCTTATCACACGTCAGTAACTAACTAATATTGAATGTTATGCTTCAATAACAATATTGATAGTAGGGAAAGGTATCACACATAAATCGAAATAATTATCGCCTGATTTTTACATTGACACCTGGGGTGTTGATTCACTAACAAAATATATTCTTTGTCGTGCTAGCTGGCGTACCGGATTACTGAGCTCGACTCTTTGAGTGGTGGCGCTTGCCACGTAAGGAGTAAGGGAAAGAGGTACTTACCTATTAATAGGAATTAAACTTACATGGGAACTTGGAAAAGGGTCGTTATTACTTATTTTTCTACGTAAGCGTCCTCTCGCTTTTTCGCGCCGATCTTAAAGTCAATCTGACAGTTCACTCGCTAGGGTTGTACTCCGCTGTAGTGATGTGCCATAGTGCCGTAAAATGACGATTCCGTAACACTATATGTCCTCATACTCGATTTAATGCCGGGTACTCACCTGCGAGCTGTTACCGTAAGGGGCCATCCATAAAGTACGTCACACAGTTAGGGTTAGGGTCTGGAAATTTGTGACACACGAACAAAATAATTGTAGTCTTGATAGTAAACCCTGTGACAAGGGGAGGGGGGCTCTAAAAATGATGAAATTGGTGTGACGTACTTTATAAACGGTCCCTAACTGTTGTAGGTACGTTATAGTAACCAAAAACTCTAGGGCTGCCAAGGCTGATTTCATAGGAGGTAAATAAAGAGTACGGACTTACAAAAAAGAGTATTATCTATTTTATCGATATATTATTATGGGTTTGCATAATATTACATGACTGGCACTAGTATAGTAAACATTGTGTAATTTGACATGTTTATCACTATCCCGCGGGAACTTAGCAATTTTCCGGGATAAAAGTAGCCTATTTGTTAGGGTGTCAGCTAATTCCGTTCCAAATTTTATCCAAATCCGTCCAGCTTTTTGCGCGTGAAGAAGTAACAAACATACACACACACAGACTCATAATCTTTCGCCTTTATAATATTACTGTATTTTATTTTATACTCTATTTTAGTTACGGTTGGCAACCCTAAGTGTGGGCGTGGCTCGCGAGCTCCACACTAAGTTTTCGTTTTATATAGGTAATAAAAAAAAAAAAAAAAAAAAGTTTTCGTTTGAGGATTTCAAATTGCTGTTTCGAACGTTTCATTGAAAATGAAGTATTTAATTACGGAATAGAAAAGTTGCATAATTTGAATAAATCTGTTAGATCCCAAAATCACCGTCAATAAGATTACTTGCCGAAATATGTTCTACCAAAATGTTCCAATGTATACGGCAAACGCACGGCATATGTTACCAAGTATTCTCAACGAGTTACCATTGGAAACTCATAATGAGTGTGCGCCAACCCCAATGCAAGAGAATTGCCAAAGCATTTTACCTAAACTGTAACGCAGCGCAACAAATAACTTGTCTGTTTAGTTTAAGGAACTAATTTGAGTAATTAGCAGCGGGAGATCGATAAACTCTGCCGAGTTTTCGCCAGCTGTTATAAAGCTTTTAAATTGTATTATTATTAGTTGGTTTTCAATGATTATTAAAAAAAAAATTGCGTTAGTGTTCAAGTGTCAGGTCGAAAATGAGATCCTATTGCTGATGCAAACCGCTAGTGGCGCTGTCATTTTGTCCATAGTTCACATGAACACGTTCAAAACGTGTTTTCTGTAAAATCACACTACTACTTACACTAGAGGCTTAAACTTGGCTTTATCTAATGCGCAGACAGCACCGGTGGTGTGGACATATGTCGCGGAGGACGCACGAGTAGCAAAGCGCAGCTTCTGCAGCGAGCTTGAGGGCTAGCGAAAGCATGGCGGACAACAGAACTCAGGTGTAAGAATGTGCTAAAGCGATATGAAGATGCCCACGCAATGGGAACAACAGGCGTCAAAACGGACGGAATGGAGAACTTTGGTGGCAAATAAAATCCACGATTTCGAAACTCCATCCACCATCGTTGACCTGGGTGCCAAGCGCAATAAATTGAAAGCCTAACCGCCGGCGGCAATTAATTAATAATTAATGGGGCTGCTCACATGTCAAGCCATATGCGAGCACACGATCCTACCCTGAACAGGAGTTGAAGCAGTCGCTATGATCGAAAATGGCTGAGAGCACATCACATCATCAGACTTAAACTACTACTAGGTTAGAGGTATTTTAGTAAAACACGTCATGTACAGCGGACGTGCAATACCTTTGCATCATCCATTTTATCTCGCCGTAACGTCCCACCCGCGGACACTTATCTAACCTTAACACTATATTTTGCAATATTTAGACATATTATCGGATGTTGTTTGCGCTCGCGAAGAGGCAGGTTAGTCGTGATAACGCGACGGATGCAAATTGTCATGCTCTGAGGGCAAGGGTGTCTGGCTTGATGTGTCTAGATGTAACGTCATAGTACAGCGAAAAGGATCCACCGGGTCAGGGCTCTATTCAGAAATTTGAAATTCGAAGTTCGTATCATAGCTACCACCTCTCTCACTCTTCTAATACTCACAGTTAGTGTGAGCAAAATGACACGAAACGCACGTCAAATTTTTTACTTGAGTAGAGGGGAAACAATTTGTCCGATACAGAAAACTATTTGTCCGATACACGAAACAATTTGTCCGATACAGGAATCAATTTGTCCGATACAGAATGCAATTTATCAGATACATGAAACAATTTGTCCGATACATGAATTAATCTGTCCGATACAGAAACAATTTGTCCGATACAGAAAACAATTTGACCTCTACAGGAAACTATTTGTCCGATACAGAAAACAATTTGTTCAATGCTCCTCCTGAAAAGAAATCATTTTTGCTAAAGCGACAGTGTTACCTTAGGTGTGCGATATACAGGTGGTTTCCAAGACATAAGCTGGATTAACCCTACCACAGTAAAGTATAAACTACTGTTTCGTACCAGTATTGAAGGTAATAATAGTATTTTACGCAACCGTTACGTAATGAGGGTTCTTAAACCACACATCACCACAAATCAAACATCAAGCCACAAATCAGTACAATAAGGTTACAAAAAGAAAAGGTGGACAATAGGCGTTCTTATCGCTTAAAAGCGATGTCTACCAGACATCCGTTTAGATAACGAAATAAATTCGAGTATTAGTGAGATTAACATTTTTTTTGCATGTTAAAAGCGTGATTTATGTATGCATGTGTGAAAAAAAAAAGTATTGTTTAAAACTATTTGTAAAGAGCATGGTCACTTAAAATTAGAATACTTATGGCAATTAGCAATAGTCTTCTTCTTTTTTTAGTATGGCCCCATCGATCGATGCGATTTCGCCAATGACAAAGTAATAAATACAGTATTCAAAAATCTTGAGAGAAAAATGTCGGCAACGTTGCACGGTAGACCACGATCAAAGACCCCTCCCCCGTGTCGGGCTCTTAGCAGTGGCGGATTTACCATAAGGCTGAGAAGGCTCGAGCCTAGGGCGGCAGATTTTGGGGGCGGCAAATTTGGGGCACGACCTTTTTTTTTTACCTCATAATAAAAATTTTAAGAAGTCTGCAACAGATTTTTCAAGGGCGGCAAAAATTCAGCCTATACCTTGAAAATTTGTAAATCCGCCACTGGCTCTTAGCCAACGGATAATGATATCCCTCAGAATCTACCAGGATATTATTAACTGATGCCCAGGGTGCACCGGACCAAGCTCTGCTCTTCCCCTCGGACGGATCCAAAACGAACCGCAGCTCTTGACCACACGCGGAGGTAACCCGACTCGCACCCCATACCGATAGTCTTGATATTTGATTGTGTCAGCCTTGTGGCCTGAAATTCGAATTTCGAAGTTCGTTTGTTGCCATTCCGCTCGCACTAATAGTCATTAATTTGAGTGAGAAGGACGGGGTGATACGAATTTCCGAAATCGTATTTCGGAGCTCCCCTGGAAACACTTAGAGTTTTTTTTTGGTGACCATTATCGTAGAGAAAAAAAACCTTACTTAATTAAAAAGCGAAAAAAAGTAGGTGCAGATATTTCACTTAAGGGCGATGGTGAACGACCTATCTGGGGGCAAGGTAGTGCCCTGCCAAGTCAAGCAAAACAAGGCATGTTCTATTTTAAACATACACAAATCACGTAATCCCTTAGGTAGACAGAGCCTGAGGTAACAAGACCTTATTGACTTTATTTTATTACATTAAAACCATAATAGAAGGAATGGTTGAAGGGAAGCGGAAGAGAGGAAGACCAAGAAGAACACTCATGGACCAGGTGATAGAGAAAGTAGAACTCGTATCAGAATGTCAAAGAGCACTGAAAACGGCCGCATAGGAATTGCTCCACCGACAACCACTCTCTGCTAAGTTCCAGTTATCATAAGTGTCAGTAAGATTGATGATGATGATCAGATGTACTAAGAAACAGATAGAGACGTCATCATAGATAACTAGAACTTAACAGAGAGTAGTGAAACAGGTACTAAGAAGACTGTTATTATGTAAGCAGCCAAAAAATTAATAAATTTGCATGCTAGTATGATAAAATTGTGCAAATAGCAGAATAAGCAACCTATTGTCTCTGTGGCACCAAATGACATTGTTATATCTACTTACTAGCTGTTGCCCGCGGCTTCGTCTGCAAAGAAATCATTTTTCTCGGGATAAAAAGTAGCCTATGTGTTATTTCAGACCATAACCTATCTTTGTTCCAAATTTCATCCAGATCCGTGTAGCCGTATTTGCGTGAAAGAGTAACAAACATCCATCCATCCATCCATCCGTACTTACAAACTTTCGCGTTTATAATATTAGTAGGATTCAGTGGCGTAATTAACGGGGCCCCGAACTGAGTTGGTTTAGCACAGAAGGGACGCTGATGCACTTCTTTATATTGAGGAAGGAGCCCCATCTGACGAATTGACGAATTGTCGAGATGACGAAAGCGAGCCTTCCTGTTCCTGAAAGGGCCGGCAACGCACCTGTTATTCCCCAAGTCTTGCAGGTGTCCCTGGGCGATGGTGATTATTTTCCATCAGGTGACCCGTCTGCTAGTTTGCCCCCTCTTATATATAAAAAAAAAATTGCCGCGGGCCCCAGACGTTATAGTTACGCCACTGGTAGGATTGAAAAATGAAAAATGATTTATTTTCACAACATTTTAACACAACTATTTTAGTGGCTGGAACACCCTTTTAGGCTTAAGAAAGCCTGTGCCAGGACGCACCGCTCCTCCCTTGCATACAATTCAATTCAATTTGCTTGATTCTATGCAAATAAATATATTCTTCTTCTTCTTCTATGTTATGTGGGGGGAGTCAACAAAAAGCGTAGTTCAGTGTTGGCGCGGAAGTGGAATCCAGCGAATCCAATGTAATTCGCACTAGGCCGGTTTTAAAAAGGGGTGGGGGTGGGAGATAGGCTCTCATTGGTCCCACGTGCGATTGCATGTGGCTCATCACCCGATATTAAATTGTCACGTAACTTTATATGTAAACTGAATCTATGAATTGTGAATGTCACGACACGATAACGATTGAATTGTTATCAAAGGCAAGATCATAACTGTTACAATAATCAATTTGTAACCTTACACTTTAAACGCAAGGTTTAAATTGAAATAACGTTAATGTGACTCGTAGGACTTTGGGGTTAGGGGTATGAACGAAAATAACGTGTGACGAAAGTTTGATGAAATTTTGCAATGTTTATTTTTGTGATATGAAGTGGAGTTAAAAAGCTTCTCTTGACAAGATAAGATTAATGCAAATATTGAGGATGTACGTAAGTAATATAGATATGTGAAGGATCGTTTGTCGGCCACAGTGCAAACTACAGTATGTTAAGGGCAGTTTTTTTTAATATATATGTCTTGATAAATAAGCAAAGTTAGCGCTTGATGTAGTTACTGTTTATATTTTAATAGGTAAATAATTTGGGAGTCAAAACAAACATTTGTCAGCTTGTCTTTTGCGTATCCAATTACGGAAAATTATAAAATGGAAATTAACATCGTATCCTACGTCAGTCTAAAACGAGCTGGTAAAAACCTACCAGGAAAAAGTTTTTAGCCCAACCATTTTCCTCTACCCAAATAAATAAACAAGATGTCTGTCGCGTTCGATTCATCTCAACCTTGATTTGGTAGTTTAAATTAAAACACTGCAATCGCCTCCGATAAGCTGTATCGACAAACAGAAGCGCGACAATCTAAATATTTACGAATTCGAGAGGAAAATTATACCGTATGGGTTTTTTAGGTAACTACGATCTAGTCGGAAGGTTGGCATGACGCAACATCGGTCAGTTTTGGCATAAAACTTGGGAAACACGATTGGCTACTTCGAGACACGCGCCACGATTAAATTTACTACAATGAACGACTGACATTGAGCACCAGTCATCGAACCTCTTTATCAAATTCGGCGGGTTTATCACACACGCGCCTGATAACCTCTCACCATGTATAAAAGGCGAGAATCTCAATGAAATCTCCAGTACACATCCAAACGCGCAACAATCAATAACAAATCACATCGCATTTGAACTGTGTGCATAACCTTATCATATTATTTTGAGACTTGTGAATCTACCTGCAAGATGCGTCTGTTACATTATCTGCTGGTCCTACTGACGGTTGTGTTGCTGGCAAATCAGGCTGTCGCCCGCCCTCGGAGGCACAACCACGTCCACAAAAGACACATTTGCTTTTTTAAACTGTGCAGCATCCCACATCCCACGTTCAGGGGGGTGCATAAAGTGGAGAGACTTTAATAACAGCGAGAAACATCGAGCTTTGTTTATGCGTGTGCCTCTAGTGCGAATTTGAAAAAGTGCTGGCAACCTTGTGTTGTAACAGTGCTCCGTTCGAAGAAAAATTTTTGAAAGTATCACGTGGCTTTTAGGAGAAAATACAAGCATAACTCTGGCAACACTGGAGCCGTTGATTTCGAAAACAAGAACCTAACTGCAACTGAGGGGCGCAAGAAGATCGTGAAGAATTGATAATTAGTGAAAAAAACGATGTATTCGTCGAGTATTCGATAGTATTTGGCCTATATTAGGTCCCGCCTAACAGAAGTATTCTGTATTATAAGTAGAAAGTTCTAGAAGACATTAGAATAAAAAGCATCGATAATGTAGATGTCGTGGAGACAATTATGTATCCGCAAGGGCAAACGAATGTTAAACTACTAAGGTTTTATACTGTGTTATATATTATATCAAGAGAAAAGTATTGTTAAACGCTTTCATTAACGAAAATTTTAGTATTGTTTAGAAATAAATTGTGATTAGAGTAATATTTATTAAATTAGACTTAGAATGGAGTAGACAACGAAAAATATGTTTAAATAAAAACCTTTTCTAACTAAAGTTATTATATTTTCTAACAAATTCCTAAAACCTACCTCAATGATATCTTCGAACAACGAGGATCGCATGATAATACATACATACATACATACATACATATACCACGTCTTTATCTTTTTTTTTTTTATTATTATTATTATTATCCCTTACGGAGTAGACAGGGCCTAAG
Source organism: Pandemis corylana (assembly GCA_949127965.1). Taxonomy (NCBI): domain Eukaryota; kingdom Metazoa; phylum Arthropoda; class Insecta; order Lepidoptera; family Tortricidae; genus Pandemis; species Pandemis corylana. Next base: position 2,342,812 of record OX421859.1, on the reverse strand, counting down.
GTAACAAAACCTAAAGGCCACGTTTAGCATGATTAAGGGGGTATAGCTGGAAAGGGAAATCAAAATGGTGATGGGTTGCTAGACGCATCGCCTGTAACATGATTCCTAAGATTATCACCCATTTCCTCGATGGGCTTTTACCATCTGCGCGGGAAGAGAAGCAACTGGTACATTCTATGTTTTTTCTTTATCCAACCCATCACTATTTTTGATTCCCCTTTCTACCTATACGCCCACAATCACGCTAAACGTAGCCTTCAGGTCTTGTTACCTTAGGCTCTGACTATCCCGACATGATTTGTGTGTGTGTGTAAGTTCCATTTTTTTAAATTATAAAATTAAATTACTTTTTGGAGCATCCTGTAAATTTTCCAAATGAGCCGATGTATTACACAGATTAGAAAATAATTAAACGATGCATACCAAGATAATGAAAAGATAAACAGTTGTTTGATAAGTAATAATAAATAACGACAAGTTCCAAACGAGATAGCAGGGTGAGGCCTCAAACTCAGTATCTTTTGTGTTTCGAAAATTTACTAATATGTCCATAAACTGATCCCCTAGTGTAAGTTTTCGCATATAAAAACGTCTCGAACGCGTTCACGTAAACGTTTCAATTTCTATGGAAAAATTGGCAGCGCCACTAGCGGATCGAAACGGCAACAAACTGAGCACCTAGTGTAAGTTTCCGCATATAAAAACGTCTCGAACGCGTTCACGTAAACGTCTCAATTACCTACTATGGAAAAATTGGCAGCGCCACTTGCGGATCGAAACGGCAACAAACTGAGCACCTAGTGTAAGTTTCCGCATATAAAAACGTCTCGAACGCGTTCACGTAAACGTCTCAATTACCTACTATGGAAAAATTGGCAGCGCCACTTGCGGATCGAAACGGCAACAAACTGAGCCCTTAGTGTAAGTTTCCGCATATATAAACGTCTCGAACGCGTTCACGTAAACGTTTCAATTTCTACGGAAAAATTGGCAGCGCCACTTGCGGATCGAAACGGCAACAAACTGAGCACCTAGTGTAAGTTTCCGCATATAAAAACGTCTCGAACGCGTTCACGTAAACGTCTCAATTACCTACTATGGAAAAATTGGCAGCGCCACTTGCGGATCGAAACGGCAACAAACTGAGCCCCTAGTGTAAGTTTCCGCATATAAAAACGTCTCGAACGCGTTCACGTAAACATCTCAATTTCTATGGAAAATTTGGCAGCGCCACTTGCGGATCGAAACCGCAACAAACTGTTCTCATAGTATCTGACATTTTAACGCAAATGCGTTCGAGACGTATTTTGTGATCGAAAACTTACCCGTATGATGTACATTACAATATATTATGACGGACCAAGATCCGCCTATTGCCGACCTTTGGAGCCTCTAAGATGATTCCTAAGATTTTCGCCCATTCCTTCAATGAGCTTTTACCATCTGCTCGGGAAGAGAAACAACTGGTACATTCTATGTTTTTTCTTTGTTCCCAGACCAGCATGGAAGGGCTGTAAGTATGTGTGTAATTCCAGGATATTTCAATAATCAAAATACAACATCAAAGGTAATCCCGGTCTGTATTCCGATGTAGAGATGGGGAATTTAATTTCACAAAGGCTCTACTAATTGAGCGGCGTGTTGTGCCGTGGGTTAAACACTAACCCCCTTATTCATAAACGCACTATAGGCTTCTGCTAACTTAGCAATCGTTTGTCCTTTTCTGTCACTTTGACATTTACCTTTCACAGATAAGGACAAACGATCGTTAAGTTAGCAGAAGCTTATAGAGCGTTTATGAATAAGGGGGTGAAAGTATGCCTAAATCATTAAACTATTGCTGTTATTCTTTGACCAAGTTGTGCCTGAGTCCGCGTGCACTGACGGAGGACGGATGCACTAGGGATGCACTCCGTTGCAACTAGCCACAAGGCACAAGGTCATTTGCACCAAGTACCTACTTATACAGCTAGTGTAGAGGTCGTAATAGACCACACCGAAGTACGATCTCGATTTTTAAACCACTCGCGCGGAAATACGGTCGAAGAAACTGAATCACGTATCTACGAGTACCTCTGTGAATCCTTTTCTCTTAAGACTTCTTTGGCTAACTATTATTAAAAATAGCGATTCATGAAACCAAATACGTTTATTTTATCACTTGACATTATTAACAGCAACAGACGGAGCTAATCAAAAAAAGAACAAAAAACATAGACATAAACAAGGTTGTATGTACACAGTCGTGTCGTGCACAACTTCGTAGTAATTCTTTGGCAGGTGCATGGTTAGTCATTATTATATTTGCAGTGACAAGGTTCCACTAGGGTACGCGTTTGTTTCACTGTACCATTCGAAAGTGATAAAAAACTGGCCTTATACTCCGAAATTCGATTTTCGAACTTCGTGTCATACCGTCCCTTTCACTCTCAAATTAATGACTATTAGTGTGAGCGGAACGGAACGAAACGAACTTCGAAAATCGAATTTCGGAGTAGCCCCTCTGTATTGAGTAACCCAAAACTAGCATTGATGGAAAACTTAAGTAAATGACCTGTTGTATGTGTGAGTAATGTGTGCGAATACACAAATTGACGTTTCAAATTAGAAAAATGACAAGGAACGATCACACCGCCGCGTATACGCAGTGACGTGTCGTAGGCGTCACGTTTTTTCACAGTTTTTTCATACTTAGATACATTTTGTTGCGTAAACGCACCGTCAACGTCTTTTACGCACCGGTGTGGTTGCACCTTTAAGTCCCGTATCAGTAGCCTTATTACCTAACTCGCTCGCAATCGCCATCGTGTTCATTTTGACAGTTCATGTATGGGCTGACAATTGGCATCGGAATCAGCTAGCTGTCACATTCATACAAGAGCTGTCAAAATGAACACGATGGCGATTGCGAGCGAGTTAGGTAATAAGCCTACAGTTCTGTACATGCAACAGGTCAATTATTTAAGTTTTTCATCTCTAGAGTAGGTACAGGAAAATTCTATGTCTAAATCGCAGTGTCAATCGGTCTAAACTAAAATAAAAATTTAAATTAAAAATTTATTAAAAAAAAATCGCGTGTGAATATGCCACTAGAGGCGCTAGTGTCGCGTGAGTTCCAAATTCGCTTTTCACTGGTTTGGCGGACTTCGTGACATAAATTATAATTTCTTTCATTTACCTGAAGTGATCATCTTCGTGAAATTATCGCAAATATGGAGCATTTGGCAATGAATGTGAACGCTATGAAAGCGGATTTTTTTTCCCGAACAAAACGGAACTGCACAACATTGCGGCATAGCTTCTCGATAGTGATAGTTATTTATAATTAATAAAGTTAATGAGATTCAAGATTTAGAACTATTTTTCGGCGCCGATCTTATAAAGTCGCCTTTGACAGCTATACCTCTGGACCTTAGTCAACAGTGGCGCCAACTGGTGAGCAAAGAAACGATTCCGATTCTTTAGCTGTCATTTTTGATACTTCTAGCGATCGATCCAACTTTGGGTCATGATAAGGTCCCAGGATGCTGTTAGTGCTGCCTCTCACTCTGCGCATGAGGGATGCTACTCTTCCATTACGGCTGAAGAGCCGTCGGTTGAACACGAGCAAATATAGGTATGTGACCGTCCCGAGTGTCGTTGAGCGCCGTTGCCGCTGCCCGCCACGCTACCCGCCCCGCCGAACGCTCCGCTAAACACTAAGCCAGTCAGGCCTTACATACATATACTAACCCCGTATTTATCCTTCACGGGGTAGACAGAGCCTGGGGTAACAAGATTTAAAGCGGAATCAAACATAGTGATGGGTTGTCATGTCAGACATACATATGTGTACCAAATTTCAAGTCGCAATCAGACCAACCGTTCCCTGCTGCGGAGACGATCATGGCTGGGTCACCAGAACTCTGCTCGGTACCAGGATCAGTGGCGGATTTACCACAAGGCTGAGTAGGCTCGAGCCTAGGGCGGCAAATTTGGGACCTTTTTTTTTACCTCTACCTTTTTTACCTAAGTCTGCAACAAATTTGGCAAGGGCGGCAAAAACACTATTCAGCCTATACCTTGAAAATTTGTAAATCCGCCACTGACCAGGATTATTGTATTGCCATCCTACTTACTCAAGTTATCAAGTTGTCACAGTGGTCTGCTCAACTGGTTCCTCTCGCTATGGCTGTGGAAGTTCCTGGCGCGCATCTTCTACGGGATCCTTCTTTTTCACATGACTATTCTTTTGGTTGCCATTATTCTTGTTCCTATTCTTGTATTTTTATATTATTCACTTGTAACTTTTGTTTTACATACACAAATCACGTCTTTATCCCTTACGGGGTAGACAGAGCCTAAGGTGACAAGACCACGTTTAGCAAGATTGTTTTACTTAAGAAATATACTTATACCACTTTAAAGTATGCAAGAGTGCAGCATGTAAGTGCGTATAATACATGGAAATCAATGCTATTATTATTCCATTACTTGAACTAATCTACTGACGCTGTGTTTTCCTTTTATCTTAACTGTTATATGATATCGTACGCACGCACCATTTCCTACAACGCGCGATATGATAGCTATTTCTAGTGTTGACCTGGTGCCGACACAGTGTTAAGTGCCTGTGGAAGTGACATACGTTAAGTTCAGTGACTAGCGGGTTCCTTGGCACATCGGCGTTTGTTAACGAATAACTTCAACGTTGGTATCATTTCCCATTATTTTTGATACATACATACATACATAAATCACGTCATTATCCCTTACAGAGTAGATAGAGCCTAAGGTAACAAAAGGCCACGTTTAACATGATTGTGGGCGTATAGGTGGAAAGGGGAATCAAAATAGTGATGGGTTGCTAGCCGCATCGCCTATAGCATGATTCCTATTTTCGTCCACTCCCTCAATGGGCTTTTACCATCTACGCGGGAAGAGAAGCAACTGGTACATTCTATGCTCTCAGACCAGCATGGAAGGCGTATGTTGTTACGTATGTTAAACATAATATATCTCGCTTGGCTTGGCTTTGCACGCGAGTAGCGGAGTTGCAAGAGAAACCTTTCTTGTTCATCTATACTAATAATAATATAATAATCTATATCTATATCTTCTATAATCTATAATCTATAATCTATAATCTATAATAATAATAATAATTACTATAAAGAGGAAAATTTTGATTGTTTGTTTGTTTGCATTGAATAGGCTCGGAAACTACTGGACCGATTTCAAAAATTCCTTTGTCGTTAGAAAGCTACATTATCACTGAGTGACATAGGCTACTTTTAACCGAGGGAAAATACCTTTTCCTGCGGGAAAATTAATTTATCGCGGGCGAAGCTGCGGACGGAAGGCTAGTTCCCAATAAAGTTTCATAGGTTTTGTATTCGGAAATATGTTAATAACCATTTTGCGATTATCCTCGTGAAGAAAATAAAAACTTCAAACTCGTCAATCAACTTAATAAGGTTTATTCACAATTTTTAACTTCACACTTACAACAAAAGGTGATATCCGACAGTGGCCACCGCACTCGTATCAATGAAACTAAAAACAAAACGCACTTATCACATGATTAAAATTTCTATTAAGTACGTATTTAGGTATCCATCTCTCGAATGACGAAGACCAGTCTCTAAAAGTAGCATATGTGTTAACTAAATATAGCCGCCTAGATACAAGTCTACATGTGCCACATATCTGTTGCAAAATAGTGAGATACGGTTGTTTTATTATTCTCGCTTTATCCCATATTTTAATGTCGATAACTGAGTTATCATTGTTTTGTAATTGGTCAGAAAAACACTGAAATATCTGAAATACCTACACGGATCTCAAATAGAGAAATTACAAGGTCTGATGCAAAAAAATTGTTAATGTCCAAAATTTTGCCATAAAATTGTGACATAAAGTTTGCGCCTGTGGAATTCGCTTTGTGAAAATCTTCTTAATAGTAACATCATAGCAATTTTCACAGGCGCGTCCAACGAAATCGAGAGACCAACACTTATATCAGGTATCTACTCTCATACATTTTTCATTCGAAATAGTATCTGTACAGTGAGCGTCAGATATATCGCAGCGAACAAAGTGGTTCTTGTTTTGGACAATTTGGACACTATAACTGCCTTAAACAAAAATTAAGCAAAGGTACTAAATATTTTTTGGTCATTGAAAACGTAACGCCTGATTCAATAAAATACTATCTGCCTATCTGACACAATTTGGACACTCACTGTTTATCTGACGCCGGCTGTAAACCTAAACTGACATAAAAAAGAAGGGAATAGTCACAACACGGTGTTTCACAGCTCTTTATAGTTAAGGCCGTATCGAAGGTGGCATGCTCTGAATCTGAGTCGCTTCAGTCAGCGTCAGATATATCATAGCGGCGAAAATGACAAAAAATATCGGTACAAGGCTTCATGTCAAGGGCTTAGGAGCGTGTTCTGTTATTATATTTGGCCACTACCAAACTACAACGCTACTATTGGCAGAGTGCAAAGCGGGTGGAGGGGGTAGCCTAAACGATCACAGCGCTCGCTATGGCTAAAGTTGTCATTTTTGTCGCTGACTTGAGCTGTCAAATCCATATTGCAGTAAACATTTTCTAATCGTTTTTGAGATAAAAATATGGTCCTGGTAACATGTGTTGTTGTGAATTGTAATAACACCAAGAAGAATAGCGACTGTAAATTTTACCAATTTCCAAGACCATGGTGGAAACGAGACCAAAGAAATAAGTGGATATTTGCCGTAAGAAAAAAAAAGTAAGTTACCTAACCTCTAAAATTTCACTGAAAACAACAATTTTAATATTATTGGCAATAATGTTACGGACTACCGTTGTCCAAAATTGTGTAATATAGTAAAATAACACAAGATTTCATTAATATTTTTCACAATATTTACTTACTTCTTGTTTGACAGCGGTGACAATATTGTCCATAATGGCCGCCTATCACGTGGCGCTGTCGTCGCGCACGGTCCCAATAGTAGTAGTACTAATGCTTTTTACTACTAGCGACCACGCTAGTCATCTGACGCTGACTATAGCAACGCTGTATACTCTATCTAGCCACATCGCGCGTATGCCTAGTTTTGGCCGACATTTTAACGTATTCACTGCCAGCTGTGGGACATCTTAAGTGCCGAAATGCATTGTGTTCGAATAACTGTTAAATTGTGACAGTGGCACTAGATGAAAGTCAAGCAAACGCATCAATGCGTTGCCGGGAGTGACTGTGTTAACGTTCAGAGTATAACAGTGACATTAAGGACCTGTTTCACTAGTCTCTGTTAAGTTCCAGTTATCTTAAGTGTTAGTTATCTACGATTCCGTCTCTACTTATTACTACGAAACAGACAGAAACGCCATCATAGATAACTGACACTTAAGATAACTGAAACTTAACAGAGAGTGGTGAGATAGACCCTAAATATACTACCGTAGCTTTATAGCCAGATATCGAAGCACATACCTCTAAACATGTCAATTTTTACTGCCTAAGTCATGGTACAGTTCGATTTTCCACCTTCGAGAGTCAAACGGCCGTCCAATTAAGTCGTTTCAAATGCAATATGAATTTACCGACAATACTTAGTTACCAAAATAACATCGACGTTTGTCAAGTCTTGCGTTCTTTGATGGAGCCACGCCACCATCACCTGGTCTCTTTGGGAGGTCCGCAGAGAAGCAGCTGGTCATACTTCTTCATCTGCTTCGAAGCTAGTTCTACATCCACGTCTGTTAAGTAGTAAGCCTCGAAGTTGGAGAGCGGGCGGAGCATGGAGTAGAGACGTTCCGCGTATTTTCTGTAATGGTATTCATGAGACATGCAAAAGTCATGGGCGATTGTCGCCTCTTCAAACCGGACCTGCTTAGAGCGGTCTAAGTTATCGAGTAGGACCAATTGGGGATGTGAAAATATAATTATCATCTGATCGAGTCACCAAATTATGGTGCCTTTTCCACACCATGAAAAAAGACTTCTAGAGTCAGTACCTGGTGTCGATGCTCTTGTCGTCCAGCAGGGCCGCCAGCGCTCGCAACGCGTGTCTCCGCGCGGCAGCCGCCGTGGGGGGCCGCGCGCGCAGCAGGTCGCGCCCGCCGCTCGCCAGCGCCGCACACACTACCAGCAGACGCGCCGCCGCGCACCGCACCAGGGGGCTCTTGTGACTGTCACAACCAAGGTGGACTTTCAATCCATTGACGTATTATGACTTGTTAAATGCTGTTATAACTATACGTAGATCAGGGCTCGGGGTTTACGGAAGATGGGAAGTGTGACTGTGATATTAAAAGAAGGGTGAATGCAGAAATCATGGTCAATGGAGCGCTGCGCACCTTCGTGAGCCGTGAGAAAGTCGAAGAAGGCGCGTCAGGCCGTCCACAGGGGGTGCTCCTTTTAACACTAAAGTACGTAGCGAAAGTTGGGGATGGATGAAAGACTAAACAGGTTTATAATGGCGAGTGTGAATAAATCATAAATCGTACGTTGTTTCGTAGGGTTTAACGACCCGGTAAAATGCTAAATACAAACTACCCACCTAACGCCGTGCACACACAGGGCGGTCACAGAGTGGCTCAGTTCGACGCCGCAAACTATGTCGTCCAACGCGACGTTGGCCGCGCGACGTACCGGCTTGCTAAAGCTCCCGGTCTTCACCAGTAGTGAGGTCACGGCTTCGTAGAAATCCTGCTCAGAACATGCAGTGATAAAGCGGCGTTTTATCGGGTGGAAGGACCTTTTAAATCTCTAACTTAGGGTAAAGTTTTTTTTACCGGTTTCTTCGTATAGTTAGTGTTCTTCAAGATGGTAGCCAGGGTGTTGCACGCTATCCGCGCTACCTGCGTCCGTGGCGAGTCTACGTGGACGCATACCTTCAAGAAGAAAGCTTCTTATAATTTTTGTAGCTATAAAAGCATGTTTTTGGTGCTACATTCTGTGCTGGTCTTCCGTTGAGACCAACAGCAGTCAAAGAACTGCAACAACTAAATTGTATCTGATAGTGATATCTGATGATGAATACCTACTCAAAATGTCTAAGTATTTACCTGTCTAATGAGGTCCGCTATGCGTTGTTCCGCGATAACACACCAGAACTTCTCCAACATGCTCGGCAACTCTTCCAGGATTTCCACTACTTCGTACCTGTCAGAACATCAATAGGTACCAAATTGTCAGTCTCTTCAAATAACTTTACTGAAAAGATAATGAACACACAAAGTTTGAAGACTACTAGCTGAAATGGCAGCGATCCCGATATAATTTCGTAACTTAAATTTTCAGAAAAACTAGTTACCGAAGTGATGCTGATTTTTTTACAATCATGAGTAGGTATAATATGTAAAAGTATGTGAAGAACGCTTGCATAAATCTGACCCTGTTCATGTACGCCGTAAGGACCTGTAGAACTGGCGAGGTATTCAGAACCGGTAGCAATGTCACAGATAAAAGAATCCCTACATTCTTATGATATACTTTATGATGAAAAAAAGAATACTGGCTGATGAGATCACCATGACTGTGTTCTTAATTTCTTGATAACTGTCAAACACAGCACTTCACAGCCCCGCTCCGCCGCGTCGCACAGCCGCCCATCGTCCAGCGACGCACTGCCAGGCGAAACACTTCTGCTTTCTGGTGTCCTGGTAGCCAAAACAAAATATATCTTCAGATTGACTTATTGGTATGAAACGTGAGTATACCAAACTCAGACGGTTTTCCAAGAATCCTCGGTCAAGCAAATTTTGAAGACCTTACAATAAAATTCAACTAACTAAATGCTTTGTAACGGTCCGAAGCGCCATCATTAAGCACATAGGTACTTATACACTTAAAAACAACAAAGCAAGCGCTTTCAACAACCACCAAACCTAATTAGAGAATGTTATAAATAGCTGAATAAAATCATACTAACGTTGAACTATTTTTCGGCAGCCTCTGCCTCCTGCCCTTGCTCAGCTTCAGCTCCCTAATTCTCTCCTGGATGCTGATAGTCTCGCGTGGCGTGTCAGAAGACATCACGCTGCTTTTAGGGTTCCTCGAGGACTCTATTGTGTTGCTGTCACCATAATTGATATGGCCTTCGATGTATATTGAAGGCAGGTGACATTGATCGTTTGCTCTAAGGACGACAGGCTCTGCAGACTTTCCTTCAATGAGTCAAAAAGCATAATTTTATACAAACTAGGAATTCAATTGCCAATGGATTCGGGGGTCGACAGACTGCTTCAGGGCAAAACAACGAACGATCCTATGAAATGTCCTATTGAGTGACGTAGTGCGCCAACTCGCAAGCTGGTGGTTCCGTCAGAATAAGCGCTGTGGCAGCAATGCCGGCAGCATTGCGCTGATTTCATCTTTGAGTGTAACTTATACGGTATTTGTTTCTTTTAATTGGCAAGTCATGCTTGCCTAATAAAGTTTTTTATCAGTCCTATCCTTTGTTGTACGCAATACGTTACCTACGACCTTCTTCAGATTCCACCTTGTGTCTAACTCATTCGTAAAACTAATCTGTAGGCTTATTACCTAACTCGCTCGCAATCGTCATCGTGTTCATTTTGACAGTTCTTGTATGAATGTGACAGCTACCTGATTACGATGCCAATTGTCAGCTCATACATGAACTGTCGAAATGAACACGATGGCGATTGCGAGCGAGTTAGGTAATAAGCCTACTGGGGCAGTATCATCTCATTATCATCTCCAGCCTATAACGTCCTCATCGTGAGAGGAGGCCTTTGCCCAACACGACGTATATAGGCTGGGGCAGTATGTTGCGTATTAACTTTTTCGCCGTCATGTCAAACATAAGAGACGTCACCAGTACGCCAGACTTCTTTATTGCGATGACTAAGTTAAACCTAATAGCCTAATTAAACCTAATTAGTTGGTTAAGTTGAACCTAAGCTCAATTGAAAGATTGCTTTTGCATTGAAGTAATGGGCGTATATATAGATCGTTGGCATTAAACCTGCAGTGCTGATATAATGTGTCGTTGGCGTCGACAAGGATAAAAACAGCAAATAAGGAGAACGCATGGTGACCTGCAGTTACTAATTACCAAATCAAAATCGCATGAACTGACCGACTCTTCCATTGATATGAGCACTTTCTCCTGACGCCAAGTCTTTGGTTCCTATCTCCCACCTGTCACCCATCTTCTGACTGTCGAACAGGCTGGGCAGTGGGCCAGTTTTACCTAATTTAGGGGAAGTTAAGTAGCTATTAGTATCTTCACACTTAAAACATTCAATTTAAAAGTAAATAACTTAGTTCCAATATAAAATGAGAAATTAGTTACCAAACAGATAGTTTAAATGAGGGCTATTTGGACAGGATTGATTGTTAATTGGCGGTAGTTTAAACGGTTCTGTTTTGCCTTCTTCTTGAGGCAGCATAATGATATTAACTCCAGAGCTATTGGTGAAAAAGAAATTTTGGTCCATTTCATGCGCAGGCTCCGCTGGGATTTCGATGGAACCGTCGTTTGCGCTACTCGTTTCCTCTGTCGGGGATATTGAGGTTTTGGTCGGCGTTATATTTAAGATACTGTCTACTCTTATAGCAGTTGACTCCTCAGTTAGAGGAGTGAGGGTGATGTGCCTAGGAATGTCAAAGATTTCTGGTCTGTCGAACGTCCTCAGGTCGAGACTTTTCTCTAGCTTGTCGTAGAGCTCCTCGACGTCATTGTCAACTGATTTTGGGATGCTGGCCTCGCTAACATCATCCTGATGTTCTGGTCTATTGTCTCGATATTCGTCCCCCAGCGACTCTCCGTCAAAATCTGAATCAAACTTTGATGTGTCCTCGAACTCACTGGTGTTATCGAGAATTTCTTTTTGTTCTTTATTTTCATTTGTTGTTCTTCCATCGATTATTTTGAGAACATCAGAAGAACTGGCTTCATTTAAGTTTTCCGTCGACCTTACGTCATCTTCAGAGGACGGGGTAAAATTTAATGGCTCAACATTTTGACAATAGCTTCTACCGTACTCGTGTTGCACCGATGCATTTTCGCTATGCTTGGAACATCTTGAAATTTTATTTCGGCTGGATTGCGTGCGTGTTCCTGACACCTCTATTTTGTACTCTATAGTTTTGTCTTCAACGACAGAAATACTGGAGGTTTGGGTTTCGATTGCTTTAGAGTCTGCAGTTTTTTGAACGCCATCCGTTTGAGCTAACTCAAATATAGTTTTGCTTGTCTGAGTGAATGTTTCTTGAGCTACTATATAGCACCTTTGTACGCTTGTAGTTGTTGATCTGAGACTTTGTTCGCAATGCACTTGTATATCGGTTAGTCTTGATTCGATGGTGACTTTTTCATCGGAACGTACTTTCGTTCTAGATAGCTTATTGGCGCTATGCTTTTTGGTGTCGCTAGGTCTGTCGTTGAGGTTGATGACGCTTTTTTTGTTGTGCAGTTGGTAGACCGCGTCGCTGTCGTCGCTGTCGCATTCGATCACGTAGGTGTCTTTCCCCGAAGAGTTGTTTTTGTCGGAGCTGCTGTCTGTGAAGTCTTGGGAGTACGCGTTCGTCGTGGCCACGCTTTTTTGCGAATCTGTTAACTGGACTTCCCCTACTATATCTTCAATTTCGTCATCCTGCCAAAGAAAAATTATTATAGGAGGCGAAATTTTTGAAAGTTGAAATAGCACTCGAAAGTGCTGAATTTAAAATGCTTAGTAGATAAACAGATAATTTTATTAGGTACAGTTCTAGTTAATCTAGTCAACTAGTCAAAAATTTAATTTCAGCTGTAGCTAAGCTGTAGTTTTGTAGAAATCCTTACTTAATTTTTTTCACTCTTGAAAGATACCTACTTTTGAGGATATACGACGTGCTTTCAAAAATCGGTTACAGAAACTTAGTCTTTGCCTTCTCATGGAAACAGGCCCATTGATAAATTTTAAGTAAATAGTTTTCATTTTAAGTAAATGGTTAAAAGTTACATGAATGAAAGCTTTTTAATATTTTTTTTTTATATGAATAGGAAGGCAAACGAGCAAGTGGGTCACCTGATGGTAAGTGATCACCACTGCCCATAGACACCCGCAACCCCGGAGGGATTGCAGATGCGTTGCCAACCTAGAGAACTAAGATGAAATGCCTCTTGTGCCCGTAATTTCCCCGGCTGTCTTACTCTCCACATATTGGAATGATTAACCGAACATCTTAGGGATAATACGAATAGCAATAAAGCTAGGCACGCCTCATTGCCGAGGTCAGTTTAAACTACGCCTTGCCTTGTGCATACAGATGCACGCTCACGAATTGAACCAAGCATCGCAAAGCAAACTTGTAGAACTGCACACGCGTGAAGGATTGAGCTAAACCGATCTAACTTTGTTTTCAGCAGATCACACTTTTTGTTTGAATATGGCAAGTATTTATTGCGGATTCGACAATGCTTTATGGAACTACGTTTTCAAATTGCACAAACAGATCTGTCAAGATGATCAAAACTTACCATAATCGAATAATTTAGAACAAAATTAATATAAAACACAACATGAGACCGCGACCACCGGAACGCGACACTCTTTAAGTATTTACAAATATTTCAGTGCAATTCTGACAGGCCATGACGACTTTGAACTCGGAAAATGTCAATAACATTTTTAATTTTTATCGCTGTCTTGTTGAAATAGACGACCTCTTTCGCTGTTATACCTAAGTACAGTTAGATACAGTCATAAATTTGTAGCTAGTTACCCCCTAATTCATAAACGCTCTATAGGCTTCTGCTAACTTAGCAATCGTTTGTCCTTATCTGTGAAAGGTAAATGTCAAAGTGACAGAGAAGGACAAACGATTGCTAAGTTAGCAAAGGTCTACAGACAGAGGGGGGAGGGGGGTCTTTGACCATTACCGTACAACGTTGCCGACATTTTTGTCGCAAGATTTTTGAATTATATTTTTACCACACTGACATTGGCCCAAGCCTTACGGCCGCCATTAAGGAGAGAAGAAGAAGGTCTACAGAGCGTTTATGAATAAGGGGGTTACGTTACTCTTTAGTTAGATTAAAGAAAAGCGGAAGATAGATGTTCTTATGTTACGTAGTACCAGCTCGAGCAACGGATCTGGACCCTATATCACCAACGCGACAGTTGTCGGCGACATGTGACAATTCTGTACACATTACAAACTCGACAAGTCTAAACCGGTTGGCTTCCTATTCATATCTTCCACTTTTCTTGATCTTGGCCTGATCTTTATTTCACCAACACTAAAACTGACAGTGACAAGACGAAATAGGGGAGACCGAGGAGAGTTGAGACAGAGGTGAGTTGATACAAAGCAGATTTCTGATCTGTGACAGTTTATCGGGCTGGTAACTTCGCTAATTCGTTGCTCTTTCTACACTCCACAGTTTGTGTGAAGTTGTGACCTCGCTAACTGTCATAAGTAGGTGCAGAGAAAAAGTCTTTGTATCAACTCACCTGTCTCAACTTGCCTCGGTCTCCCCTACTACCGATTTCCAGAACTAGATGTGCAGAATCAACCATTAGTTAAATACAGTACAAATCTCACCCCCTAGCGCTTGCAATGTTTAAATGTGACTGGTCGATTGAGCAGGAGTACATACTCTTCTTTTTCTTTTTCGCTCAGATTAAAAGTCATTCGTAGGAGTGACAGGGACGACATTATTCGAAATTCGAATGTCAGAGTACCCGACCTGGGGCCCGATTTTTGAAAGCACATATGCGTGTAAAAAAACCACTCGAAAGTGGTGAAAAAATGTGCTGAATTTGAAATACGAGTAGCATAGAAGACAATCACAGCTCTCATTAATCTTGTGAACTAGTAAAAAAATTGATTAGACCTGTAGTTTTGAAGATATAAACAGATTTATACCACTTTCGAGTAGTATTTCGAGTGATGTGCTTTCAAAAATTGGGCCCCTGAACCTGTCGTCTATGCTCAGTGTCATAGCTCACCCTTAACAGCATAGATAGGATAAAACCAAATAAAACCAATAAATACATTAAAATATGACAAACTATTTATTCACGTCTAGTAAAATACCCACCTACGGCTACAGCAGTAGAGGTGTACAAATATCACAACGATAGATACCCATATTTGTTACATTTCACACGTTAGCATAGAAACTGACTAATTCGAAGCATCAGACAAATGCCGGCGAAAAGCAAACTCATTTCCCACCAAACCCAGAATAGGCCAAATAATAAATAATAAGTTGAGTGCAATAAAAATTGTTACTCGACTCAACAATACCAAAAAACATTTGTTTTTAAGCTAAGTTAACTAAACGGACTACTCGTATTGCTCGCTGCTCGCTTGTATCGTCCGCTACTCGCTTGTTTTACTCACTACTCGTTCGTATAGCTGACTACTCGCTTTTCAACGGCAGTATGACGGATGCTTCGAGACTTGTATCTTGGGGGACATTATGCAAACACTTTAATACCTGCCGCATTTACAGAAGACGCGCCTTTTAAGAGGATTCAGAGTTTACTATTCTTTCTCTCTTTCTATAGTGATTCTTCAGCTGTGAGAAAGGGATCACAAACTTCTGATGTCTCGTTGGGATCAGCTTAGCTTCTAGAGATGGGCCGAGTACTCGTTTGATACTCGGTACTCTGCGTACTCGGCGGGTTTTTTGATACTCGTACTCGGCCGAATAACTCGGTTATTAGATAACGAGTAACGAGTATACATACTTTGTTTAAGAAAAGCAATATATTTATATTTATTTACTATGACGCGCAACGTGACGTGTTTGTTTGCAAACAATCAAGTGACTAGTAGTTGAAAGGCGTGGGCGGGGTGAGGGGTGTATCAACGCGAGCCGACGTCTTGACCGGCGCAAACCTGTTTGTACTTGTTTACGCGCACGAAATGCGAATTTGATTGAACCGAGTTACTCGGCCGAGTACTCGGTTGAAAAAAAATTGAGCCGAGTAAAACTCGGTACTCGTTACTCGGCAAAAGTGTTACTCGGCGCATCTCTATTAGCTTCTAACGCCTTAAAATGTTCCACCAAGAAACAAAGCTATTCAAATATTCAAGTCAGCTGCCAGTGTCATTCTCTAGTCTTTTAACATGAGTAATACCTTGATCACACATACCAAGTAGGTACAGAGACGAGAGTGCCCTGTTTCTTATACGTAGTGAAACCTCATTTATTAGTACCCCCGACCTCTTTCCCAGCGGAAAAGGGTGGGGGGAGCATACCCACTAAAAACACTACGGCGTTGCCCGCTTGTCGGGTTTAGGAAGGCGCTGTGGGATCCCAAAGATCCCGAAGACGCCCCCCCAGCGAGAGAGTGACCTAGGCCGAGTGCTCGGTTAGTGTGTAATAATACGGTGTGTACTCGGCCCAGTAAAACAATGAGCGAGTCACTCACACCTTGTTTTGTTTACTAGGCCGAGTGCCCATTCACCCTACTCTCACAGCCTATCCGTTTACTGTCTCGCCAGTGCACCCGGTACGAGTGATCAAGGCATATTGTCCTAAGCTTGGCAGTTGACATCTAGACGATACACTTCGATAAATACAGTCCACACGCTTTCGTTGCACGTTTGTGTCCACACATGTATTCTTTGGTGTCAATTTACTATTTTAGGTGGAATGGGGAATCAGATGGTGCTGGTTGCTGGCCGCATCGCCTATAACATGATTTCTAAGGTTTCACCAATTCCTGGAGGGGTTTTACGGTCTGCGCGGGAAGAGAAGCAGATAGTACAAAAACATAAGGGACACTTATTTTGATTAAGAAAAAAATCTAAAATTTCCTCATTTTACAAACAAAATTTAAAAAATATGGATCACAAACCCGCAACGAAAGGCTAAACCTACTAAGAAAAGGTTCATATTTAATACAGTACTCATACAGGGTATTAAGAAGTCACTCTTATTTAACAAGACGACTGTTCAGTACGAGATCAGTCTCATCGACTATCCCACGAGTCCAGAGAAAAACCTTCCTTGTTATCACACATGTACAAATGTACATTGGTATGTACAAATGTACATTGGCATGTACAGTCAGCGTCATGTAGTAGTTCGGTACACCATCGAACTCCGAACATTTAATACTTTAAATGTGATTTTAGACCAAACGAGCGAATGCTCGTTCTATCAAATTCTTTTAGTGTTAACAAAAGTCTGTTCAGCCGTTGAATACGTCTGCATTCTTTCGTAGTTGCCAGCATTCACAAAGATTCAAAGAATATTCTACAAATTCTCGCTCGCTATGTAAACGACACTAGAACTTGCGAACAGTTGCTTAGAGCGTCAGACCACAGATTCGACAGCAATGAGCATTTTGTTCGGCTGGTCTAAACATCAACCCCCTAATTCATAAACGCTCTATAGGCATCTTCTAACTTAGCAATCGTTTGTCCTTATCTGTAAAAGGTAAATGTCAAAGTGACAGATAAGGACAAACGATTGCTAAGTTAGCAGAAGCAGACAGAGCGTTTAGAATAGGGCTATTTTCAGTGGCGTAACTATAACGTCTGGGGCCCGCGGCAAATTCGTCAGATGGGGCTCCTTCCTCAATATAAAGAAGTGCATTAGCGTTCCTTCTGTGCTCTAAACCAACTCAGTTCGGGGCCCCGTAGAGCTCGGGGCCCGTGGCATTTTGCCACCGCTGCCACCCTATAGTTACCCTGGCTATTGTGCAAGAACTCTAGTTTCGTTTATGTTCGCTCGTTGCTATAACGCTAAGAACATTTTTAGTTTACACTAAAATAACAAGAAACAATGCCCTTGTCCTAGCTCTAGCACTATGTTGTTGTGGTGTAAACATTAGCGAACGTGTTCGAGAAGTTTATTGCGGTGGTCCGAAACGGTGCGTACCGTACCACGTCTGGTATACATAGCCGGTAGCCGGTAGTACATAGCCGGCAGTGGTGTGGCGTCCATAGAACTCAATTCCCACCGACTAGCTGGCTAGAGGTTGGGCACTTTTATTGCGCAGAATTAGAGGAAATACATACATACATGCATAAGTCACGTCTTTATCCCTTACGGGTACAGAGCCTAATGCAACAAGACCTAAAGGCCACGCTTAGCATGATTGTGGGCGTATAGGTGGAAAGGGGAATCAAAATAGTGACGGGTTGCTGGCCGCATCGCCTATAACATGATTCCTATGCCCATTCCCTCGATGGGCTTTTACCAGCTGCGCGGGAAGAGAAGCAACTGGTACATTCCATGTTTTTTCTTTACTCCCAGACCAGCATGGGAGCATTAGAGGAAGGCTAGTTAAATGCCCTTGGGCTTGCCTTCTGATATACTTGACGCCACGGCACTGATAGCCGTATACACACGGTGGTAGCTTCGTCTATGTCAGAATGGTAACGGTCTATGTAAGACACGGACTAGTACATATAGTGGTAAAGTTAGTTTTTCCCTGGACGCTTTTTTAAATGAACGGCGTGGCGTCACGTCATTCCTATTTTGTTGATATTTATTATTCCACCCGTTCATAATCTATGACGCTCATAAATTCTTAACATTCATTTATAAATTAAACTTAACTCGATGAATACATTAAAATTTGATTCGCCAAAATAGCAAAGCTATAAATATAAAGTTTAAGCACTAACAAGGTAAAGTCACAAACATCGCTACATACACAACATGAACTTATAAGAACATAGATTCACTTATGTATTCGATTTGAGGATTTATGAAGTCCAACACAGCGAGTATTTTATATAAAGCACAAATCATTTTCACCCTTAACTTGGCAATTTCGAATTCGGAGTCTTCCAAGGATGTCACATCTATAAAGGCTTTTTTTCCAATTTTGCGAAATTAAGGGTTAAAAGTTGCAAAGAGACATTGCAAACAAACTAGAGTAAATACGTAATTTACTTTATAAATATGACTTACAAATAATTTAACTGTGCCCTGTTGAAATCAAAGTTTAATTTACAGTTTTTTTCGAAAAAAATCAAGAACTGAAACAAATTAAAAGCCGCCTAAGGAAGATCCCTCATGATATGTTAAAATTTACAAAATAAATTAATTCACAAAAAATACAACGTACATAATTTTATATAAAGAGTTCTTTTTAAGAACAGTACAATATACATATGTATAATATTTATAGGTACTATATTGATAAATTTACAATTATACCTGGTTCTTAATGGCTCACTAATAAAAAAACAACCGCAAGCTCAAGCTAATTTAAAAAAAAAAACATTTAAAAGATGATTTAATTAAAAAAAAGAAATTAACAATTTTCTTGCTGACAATTTTTTGTTGACTACTTGCATTGGCATCCATCCTACATAATGTGTACCAAGTTCCAAGTCAATCCGATCACAAAAAGTCATTGCAGGTTAAAAACCAAGGCCCATAACCTGTAATACAATTTTAACCTTTTCGCCGCCATTAACTTGATATGGAGTCAGTACGTGCAATTAAAAATGTACCTTAACTTTTACAAAATAAAGTTGACTAGAGCTGCTTGACGGCGAAAAAGTTAATGAAATAAAAGACACGGTTTCACAGATTAGAGTCTTGTCAAAATAACTTACTTTTTTAATTATAATTACTACGGATTTATTAGTAAGCCATTGAGCATAAGTCGTAGAAAAACTAGCCCTGGTCCAGACAACGATCTAAAATTCCATATACAGTGGAGAATGTATCGATATAGTTACACACAACACCAAAAAAGGTATACAAAACCACTAACAGTCATACAATATTCCAATTTTGTCTTACACAGTCGATTTTCAATACGCACTCAATTTTCTTTTGACTTACCGTACGGTTACTGCTTTAAAGTAAATAAATATACTTTTCTAGAACTAATTTCCGTTTTAGGATACTTCAGAAATTACGACAAAAGGCGATCGAAAACGGTCCAATAATCTAATAAAATAGAATTTCTGTGATACATATGAGTATCGATTACCGAGTACCGACTTGAGCGCCTATTGCCCACCTTGTTCTTTGTTTCTGTATTGTTTTGTGGTGTTCAATAAAGAGTATTTTTATTGTATTGTATCGACTGTATAAAACGAAATATCCTTAACACTACCCCATAACCTCCGACACCTGCTAAAATCCAATACCAAATCTATCTTACTCTTTTGGCTTCGAAATTAATCGCTTCCGTTTCCTTCTCAAGCGTGGACAGTCGGGTTAAATAAAGGCGACACCCCACTGCTGCGCACGCTGTGCACGGATACGCTGTTGTCACCCACGCGGGCCCATTGGTCAATTCGTGCGTAGCGTGTGCGTGCACTTCTGTGAGCGAATAATGTACCCGCGTGTGTAGCGTGACCGTGCGCTGCAGTGGGGCGTCGCCTTAAAGGTCACGCTCAAATTCCTAACGATAATTTTACATAAAAATTTTACATTAGTGGAAGTTTTTTGAATAAATCTTTGTATGGGCAACTAATTTAAACTATGTCAACGACATGCGTCAATAGAGTTAGCGTTAACGATTCCAATAACGTATTTAGGCCCCCAGGTCAAGAGTATGGATAGGTTAAATATAACGTATCTACTAAAGTAGACTAAATTTTGATTTTTATAGAAATGGTGCTAATAACGCGTATTCACATAATTATCTTGGGACGAGTGAGTATGAAGGTCACAATCCAAACCAAGCCTTGAAACCTATAGGTATATTTACTCGACTCCTCAAAACAGGTATCACAATACCGGTACAGCCGTACCGGTTATTTTTAGAGTAAATAGAAAAACCAGTATTCTGATTTTCAACGATATTGGAAGGCTACTCGTATTGGTAATAAAGCTTCAGATGTTATAGCAAGTCATTGTATCACCATAATTAAACTTTTTTAAACAACAAACTCCTAACGCTTCAATTGCGTGTCACTTAAATATTTAAAACAGCTAAATTTTTTGTTCTTTTTAAAGAACGTCGTTCCACATTCAAGTCTTCGAACGAAATGTAAATGCGTAAATAATTCCCTACAATACAAGAGTCATTGGGACATGATACATAAAGGTACACTTTATACACAACAATATAAACACTCAAGACAATTTTACTTCCGAATCACATTAAAAGATTTCAATAGCTCTTATAAAATTTTGATAATTTAATTTTCTAATTTCAATAGTTCATGAAAAACGACAAAAACATCGTATTTTTTTCACACTTCGCGCCCGAACGTCGTGTAGGTACAAATTTTGTTCTTTAACCTTTTCGCCCTCGTTGACTTGACATAAAGTCAGTACGTGCACTGTAAAATGCACCTTCATCTAACAAGATTAAGTTGACAGTTGCGAGTGACACTAGAGCCGTTGAAAAGGTTAAATATGTCGAGGCATATGAAACTCGCTTGAATCTTCAAACTTACCAGTTATTTGTTGTATTTGAGCTTTATCTGTTATGCAGGACGACACATTACAATACCAATTTGCAAGGATTTGGGCAAATTTTATATACGTCGACATAGTCTCTTAATTCCATGGAGATGCAACACTGTATACTACTTAAGTGAAAATAAGGCGATTTAAACAAAAAAATCTCAAACATTTAACAAGTTTTTTTCCATAATCTATCAATATGATAACTCGTCTAATTCTCAGAGCAGTAGGCTTATTATGTAACTCGCTTGCAATCGCCATCGTGTTCATTTTGACAGTTCTTGTATGAATGTGACAGCTAGCTGATTCCGATGCCGATTGTCAGGCCATACATGAACTGTCAAAATGAACACGATGGCGAGCGAGTTAGATAATAAGCCCACTGCTTTCATGGCTATAGATATAGCTTCTAAAATGCCACGCGTTGTCTTCAACTAGATCTTTCATTCTCTATATTCCATTACAATGTAATCTGACAATCTCGTAGACAAACAACTCATTAATAATCCATAAACAAGTTATACTGTTTTTTCGTTTAAGTAGCTTTCCTTAAGCACAGCTTTCAGTATGCTTAGTGTACATTTTCGGTCACAAAATACGTCCCAACGTCAAATAATATGAAGACAGTTTGTTGCAGTTTCGATCCGCAAGTGGCGCTGCCAATTTTTCCGTAGTAATTGAGATTGAGACGTTTACATGAACGCATCCGAGACGTTTTTTGTATGAAAACATACACTAGAGACACAGGTCAAATACAGCAAATACCAATAGTTTCTATCAGCATCCCATTTTAATAAAAAACAAGTCAAACCATCAGTCCAATATTAGTAACCAATTTCTTGGCATCTGTCAGATTTTTGACGTAAAATCCAATATGGCGCCGCCTAATGGTAACGAGCGAAGGTCGCCTATGAACACCGGTAAACTTCTAGACTTCTAGAGCATAACGCAAAATAATCGACCAACGAATTACTTTCCCATCCTTAAGTTTAATTGTCATTTGTACGGCTCAAAACATCAGACTTGCTTACTTATAAGTCAGTGACAATCAGGTACAGTGCTTAACTTTCTTAATGTGTTTGACAGTTGCAGCATGAATTAAAAATAATGTTGTTAATCGAGAGCGAGTGCAACAGCTGTATCGAGCACTCTGTCCAAACTACTCGCTCTCATCCCCAATAATGTTCGTTCATGTTTCATTCATATTTATTCGAAACACGGCAACCGACAAACACATTAAGAAACTATGTCTAAGAAGCACTGTATATTGTTTTTTCTCAAACATTGTCGTAAATGTCGTCATTGTGTTCTAAGTAACAGAACACTAAGGGCTTGACGGTCGAATTACATTGCAGTCGCAGTTTTCTGACTATAAATCATATTGCTGGACCGTTTTTAATTTTAATTAAACTTTTTTTTAAGTCAAAGAGGCTATGGAATAATGAACAACAATGTCATACAGCCAAGTCGATGGCCGAGGAGTGCGCGTTTTGTTCGAGTCTAACGTTTTTATCAATGTCTCAAACAGCTTACGGTGACAGATGACAAAAAAACTTAAGTAAAAAGGCGGGAACGAGAAACCCACCCAAGTTGCGAGGAAGTTTAGTGCAAAAATTATTTTCATTTCCTCTCAACGTTTGAGAAAAACATTCTGCCTCAGCTGGTAGAGCAATTGCTGTATTCGTAACTTTAAAAAAACACTCACCTGCTATTCGTGTTTTTAAACAAGTCTCCTGTAGATACTGTTATAAAATAATGGTAAAGCACTTATTTGGTCGACTATATTTAGTGATCGTATTGGTGACTTTGAAGGAGTTTTCCGGTATCTTTAGGCGCACTTGGCATACCTTATGCATGTCGTTTTTTAATTATTTCTTAACCCGTTTCGTGGGGCTGTAAGTCAATGACCGGGTCAACCTCGTAAGGCCCAATCTAATGCAAGTATCCTACGTCAACTAAACAAAGAAGCATTACAGTTAGGGTTGCCACCTGTACTATATTATATAGTATCGTACTATATTGCGGTCAATTGTACTATATATTATAGAAATATAATATAGTACGAAAAATACTATATTTTCATTGCTAACTCCACTGCTGCACTTTTTTGTATAAACATCGACTAAATTGGAACGTACCCGTAGTGACGCGTTGTGAATTTTAGAACGAAACGCGAAACATGATAAATGAATGAATGTGTACTATTTTTTTTCCAAAATTTCCCAAAAGTACTATGTTTTGGCAAGGTTCTGAGAAAAATACTATACAGGGTGTCACAAAACCCTTTAACGATAATTCACGAGCTTGTTCGCTATATTAGTTCGAATACCCCTGCAAAGTATGAGACCCTAATAGCAACTAAAAAAAAAAATTTATAAAAAATAATTTAATAGCTTTGCTCAGTGTGCCACAGGCTTAAGCTACTCACATTCCTACTCATAGTTCTACAAGTCAAACTATTGTTGGTGACTACTTCGGCATACGGAAGTTTCGTAAATCAGCCAATCAGCTATCAAGCTTTCGCAACATAAGCGACACACAATGTCCGGTAGCGTAACTAGTTTTATACCGGGAAAATTAAACTTTTGCTGTAAATATTTAGAAGTACAAGCCAAAAACCTAAAGTTGTGAGCATTCGCATATTTTGTACTTCTTGCTAATCTTATGAAGTAGGTACCTTAGTACTTAGGCATTGATTACAGACCTTCAGTTATTGTGTCCGTTTTAGTCACTCACAATGTCAAATCACATTACCACTCAACGTGAAGTACCCCGTAATCACACACAGTACACACTCAAACATCATTTCGCTTTACTATTTTAATACAAATATTTAAAATAATTACAAAAAATAATAGACATTGCCACTCAATATCAACTGACGGCCGTCAGTTTTATTTGGTTTATAATCTTCTCCACTAAGGAAAGGCGAAGGGATCAAAGCCCGGCAGCCATGTCTGATGTAATAGTGTTTTTGTCAAGTCCTGTCACAGTCCTGACACTACTAGTCGTATCCTAACAGCTCTTCATGCCTTCCATAATTGTCAAATTCAACATTTTTCAAGTTATTTCAAAACATTTTTAATTTAATTGTCGACTGTGTAACAAGACTAACTATTTTCAATATGATAATTTTTCTAATTCAGCAGTATTCTCGCTTGTCTATAATCGATCGCCTGCTTGCACCCACTAAAAGGTAAACTGGTAGAGATCCTTTAACAGAGATAAGTTTGTCTTTGTTGATGTATCTTATCTTTCTTTGACAGTTGTTTTTGTTTCATTATTTTTGTACAATAAAGCATTTACTATTTACTACTACTACTACTACTAAACTCTGGACCATAAATCGACAGTAAAGGACATAGTGGACAGCGCGCATATTACATAGTGATAACGGTTCGCAACCGGCGAGCAACCCTTTGATGTAGACGCCCAAAACTGACTGGGTGTAAAGGACAACTATGCGATTCTCTAAACGAGACTCATGATTATGAGTGAACGGATAAATGAGCTTATTGGTACACAATAATGATTTGATTCTTTCGGGTGCCACGCGCCTGATAACAAGCAAGACACATTGTCTGCCAAGCGCAGTGATGACTTCATGAATCAGAAATTGAGGCGTGAAAATGGGTATGAATAAATAAATAAGAGACTCAAAAGCCATCCCACACTCACATTCATGCTTAAGTGTTCACGTCCCACAAGTAGAGAGTGAAACTACCATAAACAAACAGCTACCAACCTCTTACAGAGGGCGCGGGCGATCACGCGGTATTCACTCAAATATGAACAGTCAAAAAACATTTGTCAAAACATCGTGTTTGTAATTTTCGACGTAGAATTCAATTTTAGTTTATTTTATGTAAAAAAGAGAAATAATCTAAATGAAACTGTGATTCTGTGCCGATATCCGCTCAACAATTAATGTGTGTGTGTGAGAGAGAGTGTTTAATAATTGTGGCTTTAAGTGTATTACGTGATTTCGTATTGATACAGAATAATGTAAGTATAATCATAAGCCACAATTACAGATATCCATTTTATTCCATCTCCTAACACATAATCCTTTTAAAATCATCTCTAGGTACTTTTTTAAAGCATACAAAGAATTGTAATTAGATTACAATTATTTTCGCAATTCACTTCACACGCACGTTAACGTTTGCCAGGTCATATTGTGGATTTTCTGAAACGAATCTAGAATAATTTAAAATGATCATTTATCATTAAGGAAATCCGATCAAAGTTTTATGGTACCTAGTTAGTTTGAAAGTAAGTGCTAGTGAAGTTTTAGTTACAAACAATATTAAGGTTTCGAGTAGCGCTACTCACGTAACTTATGAATGAAAAGGTACACCTAGAGCATAGTCCTAAAATGCATCTTAAGATTCGTTAATTAAAGGGTCAATTAATTAACCACGAGCGTCAAACTTTGCCAGGGTGTTCAGATAGACTTACCTGACAATTCTGTAAAAGGACGTTAAAGGGTTTTCTGACACCCTGTATTTCTTCAAAAAAAAAGGTGGCAATCCTAATTACAGTATACCTCTATTCACATAACGCAAATTTAACGTTCTCCAAACAGTTACAATTAAATTCGATTGTAAAATTTTGTAAACATGGCCTTTAGGTCTTGTTACCTTCTGTCTACCCGTAAGGGATAAAGAACTGATATTATTATATGCATGTATGTAACTCGCGAACTTTCATTGTTCATCCACAATAGAACCTTATCGCAAAATGTCAATGTCAAAATATTACTAAAATTGTTTGTTGACACGGCGTTATTTCACTGTGACAGCGTTCCATGCTCAACAAATAGTCGTGTAGTGCGAGTCGGGTTACTTCCGCGTATAAAGAGTTGCGGTTCGTTTTTGGACCCCTCCGGGGGTAAGAGCAGTGCTTGGTCCAGTGCACCCTAGGCAACGGTTAATGATTTCTTGGCAGATTCTGAGGGATATCATTGACCGTTGGCTAACCGTACAATGGCCGACATGTTTTAAAACAGTCCTTTACTTTGACACCGGCAATTTTTTAGCCATATCTTTTTGTATAAAGAAGAACAAATAAAGTCCTCGAGTGTATGTATGTGGAGACAATGGGCCTTACGAGGTTAGTGGGGCGATCATAGGTTAGCTAGTGACGGCCGCACGGCGCCTAGTCCGCCGTGAGGTAGACGCGGCGGCGCAGGCGGCCGTGGGACACTCAGCGCGCCGGCGCGGGCGCACACCCCCCCATATGCTCCTCGTGGGACGACACTATGGCCGCCACTATCGCCATCTCTATGTCCGCACCTAAGAGAGAACGAGAAAACAAATAACTAAAATGCGGGTAGGTGAAGTCCGTCTGGATCGCTCTCAGAACAATAACTAAAGCATAGAACCCGGACTAAAATAAAAACTAATTATTATAGTGCGTTGCTTCTTATTCCAGTGTACTGAAACGATAAGTTAAAAAGAGAACAAACTTGTCAGTTTGTTCTTATTTTTCTGTTTCGTACCAGTCCAAACGTCAAACTTGGTTCCTTTACGTCACTTGGTTCCGATATATGATGCCGATTTCAAGAGTCAGATTTCTTAGCCCAATGACTTGTGTTGAGTGTCAACTTAACTTGTCTGTATGTGCTTATTGTGCTTCGGATGCGTGAATGACGGACAACTGTTGGAGAATTTTTTGTTTATTATTGTTAAAAATTGATTAAATAACGAATATTGGTAAAGCCAATTACTTAGTGAAACTAGAAAATGTCTTGTGCAGTGCCAGGATGTAAATCTAATGCGTCCAGAAAACAAAATGATAATGCGTTTATAAGTTATCATCGTTAAGTGATTTTAATCAGCTTCAGGGTCGCATTAAAATATATTGAGAGTGTGTTCTATAAAATAACACCATTATTGAATCCTGTTTGTCAAAGATATCCCTATTTACATATTATTTTAAAGAAAATATGAAAACAGTATAGGTTATCTTAGTGATGTGCCTGTGATATCGACTAAACTGTCAATCGATATTAAATGTAAATATAGAGATATAATTAAATATGTTTAATTCTTTCAGTTTTCCGACTCCATTATTGTTCCATATTGTTCCCTTTCTTTGGCCATAACTTTACTATTTCACTTTTTTTTGACTTGGCAAGTTTTTACTAATCTATAGGTATGCATAAATGTTCCTTTTATAGGGTTCCGTATCCAAAAGGTAAAAACGGGACTCTATTACTAAGACTTCGCTGTCCGTCTATCAACAGGTTGTTCATGAGCCGTGATAGCTCGACAGTTGAAAGTTTCACAGATGATGTATTTCTGTTGCCGCTATAGCAAAAAATACTATGAATAAAACACATATGAATATAACAATAAAATGAATATTTAAGGGGGGCTCCCATACCACAAACGTTTTTTTTTGCGATATTTGTTCGATATCAATAGCGGCAACAGGTAGACGCTTGAAATATTCAGTTTCATATTCACTTTAAAAATAGATAATTAAATCAAAATAAAATTAATATTTATCGGGTCCCATACAACAAGCGTGATTTTTTGCCGTTGTTTTGTTACCAACCAATTCAAATACGAACGGACAAAAATGTGTTTTTGTTGTACGGTGAAACGGAATTCTCGGTGCGCGAGTCCGACTCGCACTTGGCCGATTTTCATAATAGATTTTTTTCATTATAATGATATCCGTTTAATATGTATTAATATCCACGACCGTCCCGATACCCATAAAAAATATCGATTGAAGACTAATCAATGACGGTTTGTTCCCTACACTAGCGAAATATATACATGTATAATTTAAAGCGCTTTGTATAGGTTACCCTGGTACGGAACAGACAGACGACTGTCTCGTGAATAGCATCTTTGTCTCTTTTTAACTTATTGTTTTAGTGCACTGGAATAAGAAGCAACGCACTATAATAATTAGTTTTTATTTTAGTCCGGGTTCTATGCTTTAGTTATTGTTCTGAGGGATCGCTGCTACCGTCTTACTCGCTAGTTGTTGGACGACCAAAGCCTATAGAATAGACCGACCGCTAAAAAGAGTCCTCGCGGGCGCGGCTGGGGGGCCCGGGGTAGGACGACCGCGGGGAGCTCTCTCGGCCCCCGCGGTCTTCCCACCCCGCACCCCGACTCATTTAAGCGATCGGTCTATAGTTGTTATTGAACCTGACTGCAATGTGAACTCTTAGAATTAGTGACCGACCGAAATTTCGGTTTCGGTTTCAGTTTCGGCCAGTTTCGGCCTTAGTTTCGGTTTCGGCCAAAATATGTCCGAAACTTTCGACCCCGCCGAAACTCGAGTGATCGTGAATTTTCCTGCGTCGTTCAGTTCGCCACCGTTCATTTAATCGTGAGTTGAGGTTATATTTTGCAATTGAGTGATTTGGTAAGTATAATATGTGTTAAATGTTAAAAAAAGCCGTAAATTTCAGTAAATAATCGTAATTTTAAATGTTTTAATGAGTTTCGGTTTCGGTTTCGGCCGAAATAGAGAGCAAGACCGAAAGTTCGGTTTCGGTTTCGGCTGAAAAATCAGTTGCGTTCGGACACTACTTAGAATGCCACTCCGGTTTGTCTATCTGTCTCACTCACTGAAGGGTTGGATACTTGAATATATAGAAAAAAGAAAGTGGAAGTGCGGTAAGCAACATTCGCTATGGAAACCGGTGTCGCCAAACTCGCACATCGACAGTTTACTACTAGGTACCTTGAAATCTTAGCAGGTTGTAGCTTTTCTATATCTATACTAATATTATAAAGAGGAAAGATTTGTACCTATTTTTGTATGTTTGTATGTTTGTAATGAATAGGCTCAAAAAATACTGGGCCGATCTGGATGAAATTTGGAACATAGATAGATTATAGTCTGGAATAACACATAGGCTACTTTTTATCCCGGAAAATTGCGTGATTCCCGCGGGACAGCGATAAACGAATTCTACGCAGACGAAGTTGCGGGCAACTGCTAGTCTATACTAATATTATAAAGAGGAAAGATTTGTACCTATTTTAGTATGTTTGTATGTTTGTAATGAATAGGCTCAAAAAGTACTGGGCCGATCTGGATGAAATTTGGAACATAGATAGATTATAGTCTGGAATAACACATAGGCTACTTTTTATCCCGGAAAATTGCGTGATTCCCGCGGGATAGCGATAAACGAATTCTACGCAGACGAAGTTGCGGGCAACTGCTAGTCTATTATAAAAATGTAATAAGTTCTGAATGTCATGTAATTTAAACTTTCAATCCCCAACATATTGCTAAAGGTCACACAACACAAGGTGTTTAACTAGCTTCTGCCCGCGGCTTCGACATCGCTTTTATAATATTAGTAGGATTTTCAGTGGCGTAATTATAACGTCTGGGGCAGTGGCGTAACTATAGGGTGGCAGGGGTGGCGAAATGCCACGGGCCCCTAGCTCTACGGGGCCCCGAACTGAGTTTGTTTAGAGCACAGAAGGGACGCTGATGCACTTCTTTATATTGAGGAAGGAGCCCCATCTGACGAATTTGCCACGGGCCCCAGACGTTATAGTTACGCCACTGGTCGGGGCCCGGGGCTCCTTCCTCAATATAAAGAATTGCATCAGCGTCCCTTCTGTTCTAAACCAAGCCAGTTCTGGGCCCCGTAGAGCTAGGGGCCCCTGGCATTTTGCCACCCCTGCCACCCTATAGTTACGCCACTGAGGATTTTGAATAAACGACTTACCAGACAGTATGTCGCCCCGATTGAGCGCGATCTCCTGAGTCGCGTTTTTGGTCACCAATATCACTCGGTTGTGACGCGTCTGCAGAAGATTCGCTACAACCACCTTGAACAAATAAACGAAACCATAATAATGATACATAACTATGCCCACAATGTTCACATTAATATATACATACATACATCACGTCTTTATCCCTTACGGGGTAGACAGGGCCTAAAGTACCTAACAAAACCTTGGCCACGTTTAGCATGATTGTGGGCGTATAGGTGGAAAGGGGAATCAAAATGGATGGGTTGCTAGCCGCATTGCCTATAACAGGATTCCTAAAATTTACTGCGACTGGTATATTCTGTGTTTTTTCTTTACTCCCAGACCAGCATGGAAGAAAAAACATTAATCTTTTTTTTTTATTCTGAAAGGGCTCTTTTAAATGTCTCATTTTGATTCTATCAGCCCTTTTTTGGGAGATATCGTTGTCAAAATAATGCAACATAGAAAATTTGGCAGCATGTAATTTTTTGTTTATTTTGATTCCATTTCCCATCTATACGCCCGCAGTCTTGCTAAATGTTGTACCTGTTACCTTAGGCTCTGTCTACCCCGTAAGGGATAAAGACGTGACTTGTGTATGTGTTTTCCAACCTTTATTTCGCCGAGCCTATCCAAACCAAAATAGTACATTACACTCCCGAGATGAAATAAAGAATGTCTCTGATAGCAGGAACCTGTCGCACGAGCCAAAGGAGAGGGCGATAAACATGCGACCTGAGGCTTAGTCCCTGACACGTAATTTAATGATATTTTCTCAAACATACTCGGAAATGTATGCGTTAATGTCCCGATATGAGGACATGAAGTTTCTCGTTTATGGCTCCCTACATTACTTCTTGGCTTAGGCCACAAAAGTTAGTATGAAAATCCATTTTTGTCCGCTGCTCTAATTTTTTAAATTTCTATACTAAAATTAAATTGGCAAAGGAAAAAATTACATACAGCCAACCACCACCACAATCTGTACCTAAGCATAATTGCGACATAAAAAAAAAACTATGGTACTATATTTATGTGCGGTTAAACATGGTGCTCAAATAGCTGGATCAAATTAGTACATTTAAAAAATAAAAAAGGTGGCAAATCGAAAATCTTTTTTTCTGCTTATGCGTATTTCGTAGTGATTGTTATTATAATTTAACAGAAATAAAAATGACTTCTAGTGATGAAAGTGACGGGGAACTTATGAACTGTACTCCGCCTCATTTAAAAGAGGAGGCAAATTTAGCTATGCAAAATATGCTACCGGAAAAAAGTAACTATGATTTACTTGATTGTCTAGTAGTTATTTTAATTTTAATATTTCCTCACATTGTTTGAGAAAAGCACTATACAAGCTTTGGCCGGAACAGGGATTGCAGGACTCGTTCTATCTGGCCTCGTCTTCGACTCGGCCACCTACCCCAAACTCGTCCAGCAATCCCTTACTTCACTGCCTCTGCAGTAATGTACTATTGCATTAGTGTACGTACCTTATGCTTGTACTTGTCAAGCGCCGCCTTCGCCTTGGGCACGAGCAGGCTCTCGTCGGTCTCCAGCTTGAAGGACACGACGTAGGCCGCCGGCACCCACAGGCTGACCAGCGGCGCCAGCATCTTCGGCACCAGGTGCAGCTGGATCACGGGCGCGCCGCTCTCCGACTGCATCTTGTGGGTTGGCTGGTGGAAGAAATAACCATACATTCATACATATAACACGTCTTTATCCCTTACGAGGTAGACTGAGCCTAAGGTAACAAAAGCTTAAGGCCACGTTTAGATGATTAAGGGCGTATAGGTGGAAAATGGAATCAAAATAGTGATGGGTTGCTAGCCGCATCGCCTGTAACATGATTCCTATAATTTTCGCCCATTCCCTCGATGGGCTTTTACCATCTGCGCGGGTAGAGAAGCAACTGGTACATTCTATGTTTTTTCTTTGCTCCCAGACCAGCATGGAAGAATTCCAGACCAGCATGGAAGAACCACCTACTGACACAGTATATTATATATAAGCTAAAGCAGTAAGGAAACTACGAACAAATCGGTTGAAACGAAACACGCACACAGGCGCGCGCTTTACACGGCCCCTAAGCGGACCTCGTCCACTCCGCTCAGGCACAGGTCCGCTTAGGGGCCGTGTAAAGCGCGCGCCTGTGTGCGTGTATCGTTTCAACCGATTTGTTCGTAGTTTCCTTACTGCTTTAGCTTATATATATACTGTGCTACTGACGGCATATGCTACGATACCTTCCCCACTTACCACTTTGTCCTTAGGTATATAGAAGTCAGACACAGCTGCCGCCAGGTAGAGTAGGGCCCTGGGTCCGAGATTCGCGAGGCACTCGCAGGCCGCGCGCAACAGCCAGAAGTAGTCGGACACCGTCGTGAAGGACACGTACAGGATGGCCCCAGCCGCGTGCGCAGCCTTGTATCTGAGCAGGATGGGAGCTAGGACGTCCACGCTGTCGGGTTTTACTGGATAAAAAGGTTTTACCATTATTTTCATACATACATACACAAATCACGTCTTTATCCCTTGCGGGGTAGACAGAGCCTAAGGTAGCAGGTACGGTCAAGTGCAAAAATAAGTATCGATAGGAACTTCTCAAAAATATGTCCCACGACCTTATTACGCTGGTGTAAGAGCGTATGGTACTTATTTTTGAAACTTTGTCTAGATACATATTATTACACTTGACTGTACCTACAGGCAATATTTAGCAAGATTGTGGGCGTATAGGTGGAAAATGGAATCAAAATAGTGATGGGTTGCTAGCCTCATTGCCTATAACATAATTCCTATGATTTTCGCCCATTCCCTCGAAGGGCTTTTACCACCTGCGCGGGTAGGGAAGCAACTGGTAAATTCTATGTTTTTTCTTTGCTCCCAGACTAGCATGGAAGACATTTATATTATTTTCATACTTACAAATAAAAATTACACTGAAAATTAGAACACAGAAAAATCCGAAAAGTAAAGCTATGGCCGCTTACCTTGGGTGATGTAGTGTTAGCACGCATCACGGTATGATGACGGTCAGGGTTCGATTCCCGGCCATAGCTTTACTTTTCGAATTTTTCTGTTTTTTTTTTTTTATATGAATAGGAAGGCAAACGAGCAAGTGGGTCACCTGATGGTAAGTGATCACCACTGCCCATAGACACCCGCAACCCCGGAGGGATTGCAGATGCGTTGCCAACCTAGAGGACTAAGATGAAATGCCTCTTGTGCCCGTAATTTCCCCGGCTGTCTTACTCTCCACACCGGAACACAGCAGTGCAAGCACTGCTACTTAGCGGCAGGATTAGCGAGTAAGATGGTGGTAGCGATCCAGACGGACCTTGCACAAGGCCCTGCCACCCGTAAAATCTAATTATCAGTGTCGTTTAGAAGTTTAAATATCGAACGGGTAAAACCGTAAAAATAAATACAAAAAGTCAAGAAGTAAAATACTTGATTCATTTGATAGTACCTATTTACATACATAGACCCCGTGAGCTCTTAGAGTGGCATTTGAGTTTATCTTGCTATCTCACTTCCTCTTATGGGGTTCATACTTGAATCGGCCGAGTGAGTGAGACAACAGGACAAACTCGAAAGACTTTCTAAGAACTCAATAACTGTACCTCTATACCAGGGTTGATAAAAATCATGATCTTTTAAAAGAAATCATAATAATCAGATTATTTTTATTTAAATCGGATTTTTTTGATTTAATACTTTCTTGTCTTTTTTATTAATTAATTAGTCAGTTCAGTTATTTATTAAAATTAAAACCACGTATTTTGATCGAAATAACCCACACAGCATCGTTTTTCTTCCAGGCATTTGGTTGTATTCACTCTTTCACTGGGCTATTATGACTGCCGATTTGGTTGCAGTAAAAAAATATTGATTTAAATCATTGATTCTTTAAAAAAATCGATTGATTAAAATCACGATTAAAATCACTGATTTAAATAAAGTGATTTCAATCACATCAACCCTGCTCTATACAATCCTTTTTCAAGTTGTAGGTACGTCCACAATCACGCTAAACATGGCCTTTAGGTCTGTTACCTTTGGCGCTGTCTACCCCGTGAGGGATAGAAACGTGATTGTATGTGGTAGACAGAGCCTAACAAGGCCTAAAGGGCAGGTTTAGCATGATTGTGGGCGTATAGGTGACAAGGGGAATCAAAATAATGACGGGCTGTTAGCCGCATCGCCTATAACATGATTCCTAAGATTTCGCCCATTTCCACGATGGGCTCCTACCATCTGCGCGGGAAGAGAAGCAACCGGTACATTCTACGTTTTTTCTTCGCTCCCAGACCAGCATGGAACTCACCAGTGATGGTAGTATTAGGCCCCCTCTCCTGTATATCCAGCATATCCAGGAGCTTCTGCCCGCTGAAGAGCCTCGTGAACGGCTCCAACGACTTCTGGCGGTGCATGAAGATGACGGCATAACCGTGCTCCAGGAAGTACTCTGCAGAGGCCGAGCCCCTGGTACCAGCGCTGAAGTTGTCCACGAAACGTACTGTGTTGTGCTCGAGGGGTACAGTCGTGCCACCAGACTGTAATGACAAGAAGACTTACAAAGGGGAAGTGGGAAGACTCTTTGAAACAAATAGTACATTACTGCAGATACCAGTAAGTAAGCCATCCTGGATAAGTACGAGTTTGGAACCCGAGCCGGAACGGCGAGCGTTTTAATAGTACGAGTCCAGGATGGTTATTACGGTCGAAGCAAGTATAGTGCTTTTCTTAAAAATGAAACGAAGACTTAGTAAAATAAAAGCATATTTAAAAAGATTAAGAAATATTGAATGCGACGTTATTCATGTCAGGGCAATTGTGTATTGTTACTGTTTTTTTTTACTTCATAAGGCTTGAATTTTGGTTCATATGCCTTAAAAAAATAACGTTTGCTCTTCAATTAAAATGTGTCTATTTAAATACGAAACTAATAAAATTGATTATTTTAGAAATTTTTTGGCTTTGCAAATATGCAGTTTAAGTAAAATAGTGTTGAAACTAATTATACTTATTTTGAAACCCGCATACGTCCGCATAACGTCTTTCGATAAAAAAAAAAACAAAACTGATACTGGACGGCCCTAATAAAGACGGGTACTTCCAAATTCAAATATAATGGCACATTATGGATTTTCATACGACTTTACTGGACACTTTTTGATTCCAAATTCAAATATAATGGTATATTACGGATTTTCATACAACTTTACTGGACACTTTTTGATTCCAAATTCAAAATAACTAGTCATCCAGGATGTTCAACCTTCTGGCTCCTTTTCACTAATGTAAAGGCGACATTTCATAGCATTTTTTAGAAAAAATAATTTTCCAAATCGGTTCTTGATCGGTCTTGACGATGTTTATCACGTACCGTGACAAGTACAATCTTGTTCCCCTGCAGCGCGTGCCTTTCGCAGAACTCCTTGAGCAGCGACCTGTTGTCCTCGAAGTCGGTCGGCGGCAGATGGTTGGCGAAGAACTCCTCCCAGCTCCCGTTGGTGGCCATCGTGAGCTGCTACGGCATATGCTGCTAGCTGTAGACAAATGCATCATTTAAGGTATTGTTGAGACCAAAGTCTCCATGCTGTCTTCCATGCTGGTCTCAGGTCTGAGAGCAAAGAAAAAACATAGAATGTACCAGTTGCTTCTCTACTCACGCAGCTGATAAAAGCCCAGCGAGGAAATGGGCGAAAATCATAGGAATCATGTTATAGGCGATGAGGCTAGCAACCCATCACTACTCTGATTCCATTTTCCACCTATACGCCCACAATCTTGCTAAATGTAGCCTGTAGGTACCTGTCACCTTAGGCTCTGTTTACCCCGTAAGGGATAAAGACGTGATTTGTGGATGTATGTATGTGTATGAGACCAAAATTTTAGGGGATAAAATGGTTCAGGGATTTTTTACATAGTAGTCATAACCTGATAGTTTTTTTTATATGATAGTTAATTAAAATTGTGTTTTGCCTACTAATATTACAAACGCGAAAGTTTGTAAGTATGGATGGATGGATGGATGTTTGTTACTCTATCACGCCAGAACGGCTGGACAGATCTGGATTAAATTTGGAACATAGTTAGATTATAGTCTGGAATAACACATAGGCTACTTTTTACCCCAGAAAATTGCGTAATTTCTGCGGAATAGCGATAAACGAATTCTATGCAGACGAAGTTGTGGGCAACAGCTAGTTAAAAAAATTTTTTAGGGGAAAACACCCTAAAAATCCCCTATGAGTATTTTAGGGAAATTCTACAAAATTCTAGAAAAAATCAAAGTCAAGTGGTGGCAACATTGGTAGCCCCTGCCCATTGCCGCTTTAACTTACGTTGCCAGTGTTGTCACTCACTAGGTGATTTAACTAGAAATTAACAAGTTTACCAGTCACAAGACACCCCTAACAGGATGACCGCCGCGAACTGTCAAATGTTACCCACTGTAACCGGATACAGTATTACAGGGATTTGCGTTTGTAAGGCATCTGTTACGGCTTTACATCCGAGTACATTTCACGCACGATTTGGAAGAGTTTGTGTCTAAATTTAGCGTTGACGTTCTGACATTCACAAAGGTTTTTCTTTAAAAAAATTTTTTCGTTTTTTTTTTCAGTTTCGAAGGGCCGGTATTTTGAAACCCTCATAAAATCGTCCCAGATGGCACGAGAGAGACCAAATTCACAGCATAAGGAAATGCATATTTATCACGTATTTATCACTAGTAGACAGAGCCAAGGGTAACAAGACCTACCGGTGTGAAGTTAGCAGCCTAAAGTTAGCAGCCTAAGATAACCCGACCAAATGAAGAAGTGACGTTTTCTTAACTTCTTAAAATCAAAAATTAATCAATTATTCTAAAGAATATAAATTAAAATCATTACCTACGTTAATGTCAAATAAAAGCATTAATAATAAACAGCAGAGACGAAAATTAAAATAAAATTTAATTGTCAGGTAAGTCATACTTGTCTCATTTCAGCAAGATAGAAGTAAAGCCAGGAGCAATGGCCATATGTATCGTATGGCTATACAACCAGAGGTCTAAGAACTCGTAAGTCCCGAGTGATACCTAACTTAGTTTTGGATAGAAGACCCGGCGAAAGTTAGCAGCCTAAATGAGTCGAACCATTAAAACCGTATTTCTGATAACTGGAAGTCAAGCCAGGAGTAACTGCTATATGTGTCATATAGCTTAGGTACATGAGTTACAAACATGCTAAAGTATGGAGTGATACCTACCTCCCATAAGACAGAACAGAGGAAGAAACTAAAAAAAAACACATTTTGCTTCGTTACTCTGAATGGAATCCTTTTTCAGCAAAACAGAAGTAAAGCCAGGAGTAGTGGTCATATAGACCGTGTACCCACATTACTAAGTATGTAGAAAAAGCCATATCCTGAGTGATACCTAACTTGTTTTAGAAGAAACGGAAGTGTCAATTACAAATTCTGCAAAAATCTGCAGAAATTGAGAGGTAGTGTCATATTTCAACAAGATAGAAGTAAAGCCAGGAGCAATGGCTAAATGTATCGTATGGCTACACCACCAGTGGTCTAAGAACTGGTGAGTCGTGAGTGATACCTAACTCAGTTTTGGATAGAGGAGCCGGCGAAAGTTAGCAGCCTAAACGAGTCGAACCATTAAAACCGTATTTCTGATAACTGGAAGTCAAGCCAGGAGTAACTGCTATATGTGTCATATAGCTTAGGTACATGAGTTACAAACATGCTTAAGTATGGAGTGATACCTACCTCCTATAAAACAGAAAAGAAGAAGAAACTAAAAAAAAACAAATTTCCTTCGTTACTCTGAATGGAATTCATTTTTCTGCAAAACAGAAGTTAAGCCAGGAATAGTGGTCATGTAGACCGTATGCCCACATTACTAAGTATATAGAAAAAGCCATGTCCTGAGTGATACCTAACTTGTTTTGGAAGAAACGGGAGTGTCAATTATAAATTCCGCAAAAATCTGCAGAAATTGAGAGGTAGTGTCATATTTCAACAAGATAGAAGTAAAGCCAGGAGCAATGGCCATATGTATCGTATGACTATACAACCAGAGGTCTAAGAACTGGTAAGTCCCGAGTGATACCTAACTTAGTTTTGGATAGAAGACCCGGCGAAAGTTAGCAGCCTAAATGAGTCGAACCATTAAAACCGTATTTCTGATAACTGGAAGTCAAGCCAGGAGTAACTGCTATATGTGTCATATAGCTTAGGTACATGAGTTACAAACATGCTAAAGTATGGAGTGATACCTACCTCCCATAAGACAGAACAGAGGAAGAAACTAAAAAAAAAACACATTTTGCTTCGTTACTCTGAATGGAATCCTTTTTCAGCAAAACAGAAGTAAAGCCAGGAGTAGTGGTCATATAGACCGTGTACCCACATTACTAAGTATATAGAAAAAGCCATATCCTGAGTGATACCTAACTTGTTTTAGAAGAAACGGAAGTGTCAATTACAAATTCTGCAAAAATCTGCAGAAATTGAGAGGTAGTGTCATATTTCAACAAGATAGAAGTAAAGCCAGGAGCAATGGCTATATGTATCGTATGGCTACACCACCAGTGGTCTAAGAACTGGTAAGTCCCGAGTGATACCTAACTTAGTTTTGGATAGAAGAGCCGGCGAAAGTTAGCAGCCTAAATGAGTCGAACCATTAAAACCGTATTTCTGATAACTGGAAGTCAAGCCAGGAGTAACTGCTATATGTGTCATATAGCTTAGGTACATGAGTTACAAACATGCTAAAGTATGGAGTGATACCTACCTCCCATAAGACAGAACAGAGGAAGAAACTAAAAAAAAACACATTTTGCTTCGTTACTCTGAATGGAATCCTTTTTCAGCAAAACAGAAGTAAAGCCAGGAGTAGTGGTCATATAGACCGTGTACCCACATTACTAAGTATATAGAAAAAGCCATATCCTGAGTGATACCTAACTTGTTTTAGAAGAAACGGAAGTGTCAATTACAAATTCTGCAAAAATCTGCAGAAATTGAGAGGTAGTGTCATATTTCAACAAGATAGAAGTAAAGCCAGGAGCAATATGTATCGTATGGCTACACCACCAGTGGTCTAAGAACTGGTGAGTCGTGAGTGATACCTAACTCAGTTTTGGATAGAGGAGCCGGCGAAAGTTAGCAGCCTAAACGAGTCGAACCATTAAAACCGTATTTCTGATAACTGGAAGTCAAGCCAGGAGTAACTGCTATATGTGTCATATTGGCAGAGTGCAAAGCGGGTGGAGGGGGTAGCCTAAACGATCACAGCGCTCGCTACGGCTAAAATTGTCATTTTTGTCGCTGACTTGAGCTGTCAAATCCATATTGCAGTAAACATTTTCTAATCGTTTTTGAGATAAAAATATGGTCCTGGTAAGATGTGTTGTTGTGAATTGTAATAACACCAAGAAGAATAGCGACTGTAAATTTTACCAATTTCCAAGACCATGGTGGAAACGAGACCAAAGAAATAAGTGGATATTTGCCGTAAGAAAAAAAAAGTAAGTTACCTAACCTCTAAAATTTTACTGAAAACAACAATTTTAATATTATTGGCAATAATGTTACTGACTACCATTGTCCAAAATTGTGTCATATAGTAAAATAACACAAGATTTCATTAATATTTTTCACAATATTTACTTACTTCTTGTTTGACAGCGGTGACAATATTGTCCATAATGGCCGCCTATCACGTGGCGCTGTCGTCGCGCACGGTCCCAATAGCTTAGGTACATGAGTTACAAACATGCTTAAGTATGGAGTGATACCTACCTCCTATAAGACAGAAAAGAAGGAGAAACAAAAAAAAAACAAATATCCTTCGTTACTCTGAATGGTATTCATTTTTCTGCAAAACAGAAGTTAAGCCAGGAATAGTGGTCATGTAGACCGTATGCCCACATTACTAAGTATATAGAAAAAGCCATGTCCTGAGTGATACCTAACTTGTTTTGGAAGAAACGGGAGTGTCAATTATAAATTTCGCAAAAATCTGCAGAAATTGAGAGGTGGTGTCATATTTCAACAAGATAGAAGTAAAGCCAGGAGCAATGGCCATATGTATCGTATGGCTATACAACCAGAGGTCTAAGAACTGGTAAGTCCCGAGTGATACCTAACTTAGTTTTGGATAGAAGACCCGGCGAAAGTTAGCAGCCTAAATGTGTCGAACCATTAAAACCGTATTTCTGATAACTGGAAGTCAAGCCAGGAGTAACTGCTATATCTGTCATATAGCTTAGGTACATGAGTTACAAACATGCTAAAGTATGGAGTGATACCTACCTCCCATAAGACAAAACAGAGGAAGAAACTAAAAAAAAAACACATTTTGCTTCGTTACTCTGAATGGAATCCTTTTTCAGCAAAACAGAAGTAAAGCCAGGAGTAGTGGTCATATAGACCGTGTACCTACATTACTAAGTATATAGAAAAAGCCATATCCTGAGTGATACCTAACTTGTTTTAGAAGAAACGGAAGTGTCAATTACAAATTCTGCAAAAATCTGCAGAAATTGAGAGGTAGTGTCATATTTCAACAAGATAGAAGTAAAGCCAGGAGCAATGGCTATATGTATCGTATGGCTACACCACCAGTGGTCTAAGAACTGGTGAGTCGTGAGTGATACCTAACTCAGTTTTGGATA
The DNA here is from genome assembly GCA_949127965.1 of Pandemis corylana. NCBI lineage: Eukaryota > Metazoa > Arthropoda > Insecta > Lepidoptera > Tortricidae > Pandemis > Pandemis corylana. The sequence continues at coordinate 2,302,032 of OX421859.1, read as the reverse complement.
GAGGAGCCGGCGAAAGTTAGCAGCCTAAACGAGTCGAACCATTAAAACCGTATTTCTGATAACTGGAAGTCAAGCCAGGAGTAACTGCTATATGTGTCATATATCGATACCTTTAGGGTCAATTGGCGTAAAGGACAAAATGCAGAAAATGAGTTAAATATACAGTTTTGTTCAGAATTTCAAGCTCTATCGAACTGTATACTCGAAATTTTGATATCTCGTAAAATTTTACTTTTACGCCCCATATTTTTGGCTTTTTTTGTGGGTGTAAGTAACAAGCCTGAAAACACATGGAACGTAAAGGAAACCATAAAGTATAAACAACGACGTATAGTGCTAAATTTACCCATATTGTCCTTTAATACCTGCTTGTAAAGGACTTAATTTACTTATTTGCCCTTTACGACCTTTACTTCTATACATTATACTTTAATACCAAATTGAAACTACGGCGTAAAGGCCTTTTATACGAATGGATATTTATTTCTTTGCTTATACGACCTGGCTAAGACACAAATATAAATACTTAGGTCTAATTTTGATGAGAAGGTAAGTGTATCTCTATAAATTCGACAATTTAAGGTTCAATAAAATTGGTGTAAAGGACAAAAATGCTACTTTTCAGGAGAAGCAAAATACATTTTTTTAAAGCTAAATATTTTTTTTATTTGTGGACCTATATTTTCAATGTCTATGACAAAAATGCGTAGAATTCTTATCTTTACACAGTGGTATGGTAACCATAACGAAAAATAGGATATTTAAACAGTTAAGTCTTCTTTACGCCCTGAAAAAAAGCGTCGGTAGTCCCTTACGCCCATAAAATTTTAAAGAATTAAAATTATTTGAGGCTGTAAAGGTCAGTTTCACATGAAATAGTATAATTTTGGGGTGTATAGTTCACTATAACTGTAATTGCTGAGTCCCCTTTCCACCTATACACCCAAAATTATGCTGAAAATGGCTAAAGTTAAACGTTAGCAATCGTGATTTTAATATGTTGTTAGTTATTCAGAATTGAAATTTCATTTTACATATTTTACACAGTTTAGTTATATTCGTAAACGATTGTTATTGTAATAAAAACATGTAGATTTACCAGCGCAGGACTATGTAGTAAATGAAAGCTCAATAGTCATAATGGCAACAAAATGTCCAAATATCAATATATTATGTTAAATCAAGTACCTCAGAGCTCACAAATACTAAGCACGTCACTTATTAATTATCCAATCCAACTAAGTAGGTACAAAATCAGGTCTGTATAAGTTAAATTTTGTATCATTTACCTTTAAATACATAATACATGCAGATACTAAAACTAAAACCTACTAATTATAAAACACACTGTCATAAAACTATAAGTAGAATTAAGTAGTAAGTATTTTGGTGTTTTTTTGTTAAATATTGCTAACAAACGAACATTGCTTTCAAAATCAGTCCCATTAGGTATACCTATTTTTATACTTGATGGTACTTAATGATTTCAGTTTTTGTGAGCAATAATTAATGACAAATGGTACATGAAATCCAATACTAAACAGTAAAAAGAAATACAAGATATGGCTGTTGCCAGATCAAATACTTTCATTCAGTCACGTAACGTGTAAGATTTTTGTTTGTTAGAATACCTACGTATTGATTTAAATTGGAAGTTTTGAAACTCACAAGAACTGAAATCATTACGTTCCTAAAAGAATAAGAAAACTTGGAACCAGAAATAAACCAATTTTGAAAGCCCCCACAATCATGCTCATGCAAAACGTGGCTTTATATCTTGTTACCTTAGGATCTGTCTTCTCCGTAAGGGATAAAGACGTGACTTATGCCTGTATGTATGTTGAAAGTAATGTTTGTTTGCTACCAATATAAAACCAAAAACACAAAAATACTTAATGGTATAAAGTGTAACTTTTAAACAATCTCATTTTCTGTATAGTTGCGTTAAGGTCCGGCCACACCAATGCGTAAAACACGTCGACGGTGCGTTTACGCAACAAAATGTATGAAGACACGTCACTGCGTATACGCAGCGGTGTGGTCGCTCCTTTACATGATGAATAAGTGACGTACTTACTTAACGTTTATGATATCTGATTTAATATTTAAATTGATAAACATTTTGTTACAATTATTACCTATAATTCACGCTTTCATTTACATTATTCCTACCCTGGATAATCTACATGTTTCCACTACAAAAATAGCAGTTCACGAATATAACTTACTTGTGTACAACGTCTTTAATGATATTTGAATGATTCATAGGCAATAATAAAAAAATATAATATTTCCAAAAGTTAAATTTTAGCAAATAACAAAATATTTTGCATAATTGATTCCTTTATTTACAGCTATGTAAGGAAAATAACCGAAAACGTGTAAATTATAGTGAGCTATACACCCGAAAATTGTATAATTTTATATAAAACTGACCTCAAAACTAAAGATTTCTTTAAAAAGGTCGGGGCGTAAAGGACTTCCAACGCTATTTTCCGGGGTGTAAAGGACCCTTAACTTCTAAAATAAGCTATTTATCGTTATGCTTACCATTCTACCGCAAAAAGGGAAGAATTCTAAGCACGTTTAGGCTGTTAACTTTCGCCGGCTCCTCTATCCAAAACTGAGTTAGGTATCACTCACGACTCACCAGTTCTTAGACCACTGGTGGTGTAGCCATACGATACATATAGCCATTGCTCCTGGCTTCACTTCTATCTTGTTGAAATATGACACTACCTCTCAATTTCTGCAGATTTTTGCAGAATTTGTAATTGACACTCCCGTTTCTTCTAAAACAAGTTAGGTATCACTCAGGATATGGCTTTTTCTATATACTTAGTAATGTGGGTATACGGTCTACATGACCACTATTCCTGGCTTAACTTCTGTTTTGCAGAAAAATGAATTCCATTCAGAGTAACGAAGGAAATTTGTATTTTTTTAGTTTCTTCTTCTTTTCTGTTTTATAGGAGGTAGGTATCACTCCATACTTAAGCATGTTTGTAACTCATGTACCTAAGCTATATGACACATATAGCAGTTACTCCTGGCTTGACTTCCAGTTATCAGAAATACGGTTTTAATGGTTCGACTCGTTTAGGCTGCTAACTTTCGCCGGCTCTTCTATCCAAAACTGAGTTAGGTATCACTCACGACTCACCAGTTGTTAGACCACTGGTGGTGTAGCCATACGATACATATAGCCATTGCTCCTGGCTTTACTTCTATCTTGTTGAAATATGACACTACCTCTCAATTTCTGCAGATTTTTGCAGAATTTGTAATTGACACTTCGGTTTCTTCTAAAACAAGTTAGGTATCACTCAGGATATGGCTTTTTCTATATACTTAGTAATGTGGGCATACGGTCTACATGACCACTATTCCTGGCTTAACTTCTGTTTTGCAGAAAAATGAATTCCATTCAGAGTAACGAAGGATATTTGTTTTTTTTTTGTTTCTTCTTCTTTTCTGTCTTATAGGAGGTAGGTATCACTCCATACTTAAGCATGTTTGTAGCTCATGTACCTAAGTTATATGACACATATAGCAGTTACTCCTGGCTTGACTTCCAGTTATCAGAAATACGGTTTTAATGGTTCGACTCGTTTAGGCTGCTAACTTTCGCCGGCTCCTCTATCCAAAACTGAGTTAGGTATCACTCACGACTCACCAGTTCTTAGACCACTGGTGGTGTAGCCATACGATACATATAGCCATTGCTCCTGGCTTCACTTCTATCTTGTTGAAATATGACACTACCTCTCAATTTCTGCAGATTTTTGCAGAATTTGTAATTGACACTTCCGTTTCTTCTAAAACAAGTTAGGTATCACTCAGGATATGGCTTTTTCTATATACTTAGTAATGTGGGTACACGGTCTATATGACCACTACTCCTGGCTTTACTTCTGTTTTGCTGAAAAAGGATTCCATTCAGAGTAACGAAGGATATTTGTTTTTTTTTGTTTCTTCTTCTTTTCTGTCTTATAGGAGGTAGGTATCACTCCATACTTAAGCATGTTTGTAACTCATGTACCTAAGCTATATGACACATATAGCAGTTACTCCTGGCTTGACTTCCAGTTATCAGAAATACGGTTTTAATGGTTCGACTCGTTTAGGCTGCTAACTTTCGCCGGCTCCTCTATCCAAAACTGAGTTAGGTATCACTCACGACTCACCAGTTCTTAGACCTCTGGTTGTATAGCCATACGATACATATGGCCATTGCTCCTGGCTTTACTTCTATCTTGTTGAAATATGACACCACCTCTCAATTTCTGCAGATTTTTGCGAAATTTATAATTGACACTCCCGTTTCTTCCAAAACAAGTTAGGTATCACTCAGGACTTGGCTTTTTCTATATACTTAGTAATGTGGGCATACGGTCTACATGACCACTATTCCTGGCTTAACTTCTGTTTTGCAGAAAAATGAATTCCATTCAGAGTAACGAAGGATATTTGTTTTTTTTTGTTTCTTCTTCTTTTCTGTCTTATAGGAGGTAGGTATCACTCCATACTTAAGCATGTTTGTAACTCATGTACCTAAGCTATATGACACATATAGCAGTTACTCCTGGCTTGACTTCCAGTTATCAGAAATACGGTTTTAATGGTTCGACACATTTAGGCTGCTAACTTTCGCCGGGTCTTCTATCCAAAACTGAGTTAGGTATCACTCACGACTCACCAGTTCTTAGACCACTGGTGGTGTAGCCATACGATACATATAGCTATTGCTCCTGGCTTCACTTCTATCTTGTTGAAATATGACACTACCTCTCAATTTCTGCAGATTTTTGCAGAATTTGTAATTGACACTCCCGTTTTTTCAAAAACAAGTTAGGTATCACTCAGGACATGGCTTTTTCTATATACTTAGTAATGTGGGTACACGGTCTATATGACCACTACTCCTGGCTTTACTTCTGTTTTGCTGAAAAAGGATTCCATTCAGAGTAACGAAGCAAAATGTATTTTTTTTTTAGTTTCTTCCTCTGTTCTGTCTTATGGGAGGTAGGTATCACTCCATACTTTAGCATGTTTGTAACTCATGTACCTAAGCTATATGACACATATAGCAGTTACTCCTGGCTTGACTTCCAGTTATCAGAAATACGGTTTTAATGGTTCGACTCGTTTAGGCTGCTAACTTTCGCCGGCTCCTCTATCCAAAACTGAGTTAGGTATCACTCACGACTCACCAGTTCTTAGACCACTGGTGGTGTAGCCATACGATACATATAGCCATTGCTCCTGGCTTTACTTCTATCTTGTTGAAATATGACACTACCTCTCAATTTCTGCAGATTTTTGCAGAATTTGTAATTGGCACTTCCGTTTCTTCTAAAACAAGTTAGGTATCACTCAGGATATGGCTTTTTCTATATACTTAGTAATGTAGGTACACGGTCTATATGACCACTATTCCTGGCTTAACTTCTGTTTTGCTGAAAAAGGATTCCATTCAGAGTAACGAAGCAAAATGTGTTTTTTTTTTAGTTTCTTCCTCTGTTTTCTCTTATGGGAGGTAGGTATCACTCCATACTTTAGCATGTTTGTAACTCATGTACCTAAGCTATATGACACATATAGCAGTTACTCCTGGCTTGACTTCCAGTTATCAGAAATACGGTTTTAATGGTTCGACACATTTAGGCTGCTAACTTTCGCCGGGTCTTCTATCCAAAACTGAGTTAGGTATCACTCACGACTCACCAGTTCTTAGACCACTGGTGGTGTAGCCATACGATACATATAGCTATTGCTCCTGGCTTCACTTCTATCTTGTTGAAATATGACACTACCTCTCAATTTCTGCAGATTTTTGCAGAATTTGTAATTGACACTCCCGTTTTTTCAAAAACAAGTTAGGTATCACTCAGGACATGGCTTTTTCTATATACTTAGTAATGTGGGTACACGGTCTATATGACCACTACTCCTGGCTTTACTTCTGTTTTGCTGAAAAAGGATTCCATTCAGAGTAACGAAGCAAAATGTATTTTTTTTTTAGTTTCTTCCTCTGTTCTGTCTTATGGGAGGTAGGTATCACTCCATACTTTAGCATGTTTGTAACTCATGTACCTAAGCTATATGACACATATAGCAGTTACTCCTGGCTTGACTTCCAGTTATCAGAAATACGGTTTTAATGGTTCGACTCGTTTAGGCTGCTAACTTTCGCCGGCTCCTCTATCCAAAACTGAGTTAGGTATCACTCACGACTCACCAGTTCTTAGACCACTGGTGGTGTAGCCATACGATACATATAGCCATTGCTCCTGGCTTTACTTCTATCTTGTTGAAATATGACACTACCTCTCAATTTCTGCAGATTTTTGCAGAATTTGTAATTGACACTTCCGTTTCTTCTAAAACAAGTTAGGTATCACTCAGGATATGGCTTTTTCTATATACTTAGTAATGTAGGTACACGGTCTATATGACCACTACTCCTGGCTTAACTTCTGTTTTGCTGAAAAAGGATTCCATTCAGAGTAACGAAGCAAAATGTGTTTTTTTTTTAGTTTCTTCCTCTGTTTTGTCTTATGGGAGGTAGGTATCACTCCATACTTTAGCATGTTTGTAACTCATGTACCTAAGCTATATGACACATATAGCAGTTACTCCTGGCTTGACTTCCAGTTATCAGAAATACGGTTTTAATGGTTCGACACATTTAGGCTGCTAACTTTCGCCGGGTCTTCTATCCAAAACTGAGTTAGGTATCACTCACGACTCACCAGTTCTTAGACCACTGGTGGTGTAGCCATACGATACATATAGCTATTGCTCCTGGCTTCACTTTTATCTTGTTGAAATATGACACTACCTCTCAATTTCTGCAGATTTTTGCAGAATTTGTAATTGACACTCCCGTTTTTTCAAAAACAAGTTAGGTATCACTCAGGACATGGCTTTTTCTATATACTTAGTAATGTGGGTACACGGTCTATATGACCACTACTCCTGGCTTTACTTCTGTTTTGCTGAAAAAGGATTCCATTCAGAGTAACGAAGCAAAATGTATTTTTTTTTTAGTTTCTTCCTCTGTTCTGTCTACCTCTCAATTTCTGCAGATTTTTGCGGAATTTATAATTGACACTCCAGTTTCTTCCAAAACAAGTTAGGTATCACTCAGGACATGGCTTTTTCTATATACTTAGTAATGTGGGCATACGGTCTACATGACCACTATTCCTGGCTTAACTTCTGTTTTGCAGAAAAATGAATTCCATTCAGAGTAACGAAGGAAATTTGTTTTTTTTTTTAGTTTCTTCTTCTTTTCTGTTTTATAGGAGGTAGGTATCACTCCATACTTAAGCATGTTTGTAACTCATGTACCTAAGCTATATGACACATATAGCAGTTACTCCTGGCTTGACTTCCAGTTATCAGAAATACGGTTTTAATGGTTCGACTCGTTTAGGCTGCTAACTTTCGCCGGCTCTTCTATCCAAAACTGAGTTAGGTATCACTCACGACTCACCAGTTGTTAGACCACTGGTGGTGTAGCCATACGATACATATAGCCATTGCTCCTGGCTTTACTTCTATCTTGTTGAAATATGACACTACCTCTCAATTTCTGCAGATTTTTGCAGAATTTGTAATTGACACTTCCGTTTCTTCTAAAACAAGTTAGGCATCACTCAGGATATGGCTTTTTCTATATACTTAGTAATGTGGGCATACGGTCTACATGACCACTATTCCTGGCTTAACTTCTGTTTTGCAGAAAAATGAATTCCATTCAGAGTAAAGAAGCAAAATGTGTTTTTTTTTAGTTTCTTCCTCTGTTCTGTCTTATGGGAGGTAGGTATCACTCCATACTTTAGCATGTTTGTAACTCATGTACCTAAGCTATATGACACATATAGCAGTTACTCCTGGCTTGACTTCCAGTTATCAGAAATACGGTTTTAATGGTTCGACTCATTTAGGCTGCTAACTTTCGCCGGGTCTTCTATCCAAAACTAAGTTAGGTATCACTCGGGACTTACCAGTTCTTAGACCTCTGGTTGTATAGCCATACGATACATATGGCCATTGCTCCTGGCTTTATTCTATCTTGCTGAAATGAGACAAGTATGACTTACCTGACAATTAAATTTTATTTAAATTTTCGTCTCTGCTGTTTATTATTAATGCTTTTATTCAACATTAACGTAGGTAATGATTTTAATTTATATTCTTTAGAATAAACGATTAATTTTTGATTTTAAGAAGTTAAGAAAACGTCACTTCTTCATTTGGTCGGGTTATCTTAGGCTGCTAACTTTAGGCTGCTAACTTCACACCGGTACAAGACCTAAAGGCCACGTTTAGCATGATTGTGGGTTTGATGACAAGGGGTATACGAATAGTCATGGGTTGCTAGCAGCATATCGTATAACAATACATGATTGCGCAAAACTGCACCATCTTTCTGGAGATTTTTTACCTCTTTTAGTTATTGTTTATGGTTTTTAATTGTCTCTTGTTTTCCTGAAAAACCAGTGTCTTGTAATTTGCTCTCCCAAATAATGATTCTTAAGATTTTTATTCATTCCCTCGATATAAACATTGAGCTGAAAATGATAATAGTCTATAGACGAATCGTCGAGGTGGCACTCGATTGGTTGGTGGTAAAAAGTAAAATGTGAAAATCGAAAAATCTAGAATGATATAGACCGACCGCTTAAATGAGTCCTCGCCCGCGCGGCACAGGGGCGCGGGGGACGACAATGGGGACCGAGAGCGGTGCGGGCGGGGAGTGCGCCTGCCGCCCGCACAGAGAGAGGCCCCCGCGGTCGTCCCACGTCACAACATTTTTTTTTAATTTAACTAGGTATTTGGGTTTTACTTACTCAGAATCGTTCCTTATACAAGAAAAAATGTGTCCCCAAAATTTCCATTTCCAATTGTCACTTTTAAAAAATAAAGGTATGTATGGGACGTGACGAACAGGAAATAATCCATAGTAAAATTTGGGACACATTTTCTCTTGTATGAGAATCGATAGGGAAAAAGCAAAAATATTTAAATTCTGGAACAGACTGCAAAGGCACCCAAATCATCTGGCCACCAGTCTAGCTCACACAGCGCATAAAAAGCGCCTGAAGAGACCAGCTATACCTAATGGATTTAGCAATTCGTAATGACAGCTAAAGCGTGAATGCTAATGGAGCTGAGGATTCCAATGGGTATCCTCTACGACAAGTCAACCTTACTTCAACTCATCTGCTTATAGTCTAAGGACTGATTGCAAGATCAAGAGAAAAACACAAAAAAAAAAAAACTGGAAAAATATTCATGTAGGTAGACTTTTGTTTGGAAAACGCTCACTTACCACAAATATGATTTCAGTGGTATCGCTCAGGAATCAGTAAGACTTGAATAAGCTGTTACCTTTTTAAGTGGTTCTTGAGAGATGCAAATGTTTTTTTAAATCCGTGTATGTGTTGGTACGATCTTTATATGTGTTTTTTAGGTAAACAGATAAGATAAGAAAATGTACTTTGGACAGTTAAAATCTGTCAAAGGTGATTCTTAGTATGTTTACTATGATTATCGTGCGACTACGCTTGTTTGGAATAAATATTTATAACTTTATGTAAAACTGGGCATAGTCAGTGTAGTTGGTGAATGATGATGGTGATGATGACCGAGAAATTCTTTATCACCCTTGTAACAGCATTACAACCCAGAAAAAAAATGAATATCAAATCGACATGTAAACTAAACTAAACCTTAAAGCAGATGCAGCAAAGTTCACTTAGTAAGACTATCGATTTTGGAATTGGCATTGTTATTTTTTTTAAGCTGTGCTTTTAACACCTTTTACGTTGCTTTGTTTATTAATAATAAATATTTTTTCACTTTTGATAATTTGTTAATTTTGGCACGATCTTAATCGCCTTAGTTCAGCATTAAAAAAATCCGTTTTGTCTATAGGAATTTCCTTTCTGGTTGTAGTTGGTAAATAAGGGCTGTCAGATGGACAGACAGGCAAAATAACATTTTTCACATAGGTACTGTTGATTATAGAAAACCTAAAAACAACAAGATAGAACAGATAAGATTTATGCAACACTGACTAATAGTTTAATTTAACAGTCTTTGTAAAATATACCCTATGTCATATGTGCTAAAGTACATAAAATATACATATATATTGAAGATTGGTATCTTATAAAATCAAATGATTGCATGGTCTGAGATCATTCTAAGTTCGGACATTAGCAATATAATAATCAGTTACAAAAATGCAGTTGTCTCTTATAACTTAGACTAGAACATAAAACGGAAAAGTCCAAGAAAAAAATGGTTGTGTGTTTAACAGACTTACATACTGTGGTTTCTGTAAAATTTTAAAAATTGATAGTATCTATTGAATTCTTATGATAGTTCTTTTGAAAAACAAAGTATTTTTTGTATTATGATTACAACATACAGATAGTCGGACAATTAAATGATCCTATATGGGTGCCTTTTCCTTGAGGCACAGTAAATAGCAAATTATAATCATTTTTTATACCTTAACAGAAGAAATTTTTAAAGTGTTTAACTGCACCAAAAAAAACCATTTTGATAAATTGTTTTCGTGTTATAGCATACCAGACAAACATGCCATTTTTAATTTATCATTTGTTTTCCAAATAAGAGATCTTTAAGTTTTAAAACAGACCAATTTAGAATCTGTGTTTGTCTTGTAGCATTGCTAGGTGCTATTTTTATTAAGTTAATAAAAAAGTTAAAAAAGAACAATAACAAATAAAAGTGTTATTTTATTACTTAAGTGAGTGTTCACTCATATTTTTTCATGTGTTTAATTTGTGGACAGGAAAATTAATAGAAATCTGGCAATACCAGTGTTCAGAATTTTGGTCTAAGAACTTGTAACTCATTATTTAATTTAGCTACATTACTTACAGGTAAGTGTGACAAAAGGGCAGAAGCAGAAGCTTTAACAGTATCTGTACTCAAGAGTCCCGGTGATAAAAAAAACATAACTTTGAAACTTTAATAACTGTCAAAATTGAAAACGACTTTTCTACTTTTGATTTTGTGCCACTGTTGATTTTAAATATTTAAATCCTAATATAATAAAATTATATAACAGCATTGGTTCAAGGATGAATATTAATAACTTTTTATTTTCCAACAAACCTATTGAGAGGCTAGAGCTGTTTACAAACTTTTAAGAGGCAATAAAACATTTGACACAACTACAGATAAAAAAAGTTACATTACAAACCTGCAAGTATAAAGGTCAATAAACGTGTATACAGTCAAATATTTAACACGGTTGTTTCTAGGCACAGTTCTGTGTTACACAGGGCAAGGCCCCACTGGCCTCTACTAATATTTGCCGCCGTCGTTTATAGAAAAATCAATGCGTTCCGACGACACCTTGTCAAGGTGGAAAGACCTATATTTATGTAAATATATATATTTTTTACTTACGTTAACAGTTCGTTTGTGGTGTCCTTGGACGTAAGCTGGAGGAGGCCGGCTAGACGACCTTTAGACTCTAGTTTTAATTTAGGAAATGTTGGAAAAGCGCTACTATCAAATCGTTATCACGAAACAAACTGACGTGACGGGACGTCTGATTTGACAGTTGGGAGAGCGTTTGCAAAGTGTGTTTCGTATATGCTTTGTTAACGGGAAAATTTAAAATAGGGTTTATTGTGTAGTTGTTTAAATAATAAATTGAAGTGTTAAAATACTTTATTGCACTAATTTAATTACTATTTATATTTCAGTCACGTTCAAAAGTAGTTTGATTATTCATTCCACCACTGTTGGTACCTAACTTTGTAAACGCGCGTGTGCAGTCAGTGAAGGAACCTTTTCGCAATAAAATATTATGAAAAATTGCGTGCTATTTTCTTTGATCTTTCACTATACTCGGAACATTATTATTTTATTTATTAAAGATGCATTAAAGTAAACTTAAGTGATAATGATAAGTATGTAATTCTGTTTCACTTATAATTATTTAAGGTATTCTATTCGACTGCTTTGACTAAAGGTTTTAAAGCAACTCCATCGTCAGCTGGATCGTCAGGTTGGGGTTTATTGAGATAGCGGTCATCTGGTAGCAAGGTCAGCACTAAAGCGGAACCTGAAACGAAAAAACAGTTTGTAAGAAGTAGAAGAATGATTCTGCCAGAATCAGATTTTCTCGAGTGCTCCGCTGTCATCCGATTTTTAATCACGTAAACCTAAATCCCATTCAGCAGAGTTCTTTTTGCAACGCAGTTATTTTAACGACATCTGTTGTGCAATGGCAAAAATATTATTCAGACAACTGACAGTTTCAGACTATTATCTTTTGTCTACTTCACGCTAGATGGTGTTTATATACCTATACAATACAATGGACTTTCAGCAATATTCTGTGGGTAGAAAGTTCAAATTACAATACCGATTCAGAACTTTTTTGTAATAGAAAAGCTACGACCAATAATTGCCAAGATTTCAAGGTATGAGTAAACTGTCAATGTCAAAGTTTGGCGACACCGGTATCCCTAGCGAAAGCGACTTATCGCACTTCTACTATATCTCTTTCTTTTTACTATGAATCTATGACGTGTCATATCATTTGTTTTACCAATATAGGTTGAGCCGTAGAGTTTGTGGGGAGGCCGCAATAGAGAGATCTCTCTCCAGGCAGATGTTTATGCCTGGGGAGGGGACCGAAGTCCGGAGGAAGATAGTTGAGAGTTGTATTTATGCATCCGCGTTGAGAAACTTCGTTAGCGGGATGTAGAACGATGTGACAGCTGTCATTAGAACTGGCGCTAGCTACTCGTGTGTCGAAGTAGTTATGTAGAGGCCAACTAGGTGGCGCTAGGGTCGCTACATCAGCCCCCCTTTTTAGACCGGAGGTCGGTGCGGAATGCTGTACAGTCTGTGCGTCATGTGGGCGCTTGCAAGTGCCAGGTGCTCAGAGCCTCGTTGGCGAGCGTTGTTGCTCCCTGCTAGCTGGGTCCTTGTCGGAGCGGGTAGCAGTAGTGGGAGAAGGGATTGCATGCTGTAGACACCAAGCATGAAGATATAGCAACATGCTAGTGGTGTACAGTGCGGTGCGGTTGTCTGGCTTGCTGTGAAACTGTGTCTTCGTCTTGTGAGTCTTCGAAGGTTGCGTTTTGTCCAGATGTCGAGGGTCACCAATGTGGGGAGGCCGCAATAAAGAGAGTTGAAAGTTGTATTTATGCAGCCGCATTGAGAAACTTCGTTAGCGGCATGTAGAACGATGTGACAGCTGTCATTAGAACTGACGCTAGCTACTCGTGTGTCGAAGTAGTTATGTAGAGGCCAACTAGGTGGCGCTAGGGTCGCTACAAGTTTAACGCCGAAACTTGCCGTAACAGTATCCAAAAACCCTAGTGTGGACGTGGCTCGCGAACCAGCCGCGTGGTTTTTGGTAACAATGCCGGTAAGAGCTAGTCGATACACTTACTAGCAAAGACGGCAGCAAAGAGGTAGAATCCCAATCGGCAGCTGTGAACCAACAGGTAGTTGACCACCTGGATGGTGAAGAAGCCACAGAGCCGCCCTCCCGTTATGGTGAAAGCCACTGCCAAAGTCCTGGGGAAGTGCAACATTGATCATTAATTTATATGGTCTTAGAACTACTCTAGAATATTTGACCAGGGTGGTTGGGTTGGGTAAGTGGAATTGAACACTCCTGTAAGTAAAGCTTCCATGCTGGTCTAGGAGCAAAGAAAAAACCGGTCAAGTGCGAGTCGGACTCGCGCACCGAGGGTTCCGTATCATTATCTATAAATATCTAAAACCAGTGTAAGCAGAGCCCTGTTCCAAAGCAAAATGTACGCAGTGTGGGGTTACTTTATATTGGTCACTGCTATATACAGACATACATACACATTTACGGTTTTCGCAATTATTCTTTAATCTGTGCTATAAGACCTACCTTCATACCAAATTTCAAGATTCTGCGTTCACGGGAACTACCTTGTAGGTTTTGATTCCCTTGAGAGTTGAAAATTTGCGGAAATTTGCGGCATAAACGGCTGTATCTTTTGATTGCGTTGGCTTAGAAGTTTGATTTTTTCACAGCTTCAAGGGACAGTAGACCTGAGTAATTGATATAAATTTCAGCTTCATACCTCCACGCGTTACTGAGAAAAAGGGTCTTGACAGACGGACGGACGGACGGACAGACGGACAACAAAGTGATCCTATAAGGGTTCCGTTTTTTCCTTTTGAGGTACAGAACCCTAAAAACATAGAATGTACCAGTTCTCTACCCGCGCAGATGGTAAAAGCCCATCGAGGGAATGGGCAAAAATATTAGGAATCATGTTATAGGCGATGAGGCTAGCAACCCATCACTATTTTGATTCCATTTTCCACCTATAAGCCCACAATCTTGCTAAATGTGGCCTGTAGGTACCTGTTACCTTAGGCTCTGTCTACCCGGTAAGGGATAAAGACAGAAAAATGTGTGTGTAAGTAAAGGTTTATGTAATTTTTATAACCTAATTGAAATATGTTACGCCTTTGACGCCGTGCACTTCGAATCGAACATAAACAACTAATATTTCCAGTGAGGAATGGGAGCTTCACACACACCACTTCAGGGCTTTCAAGCCATCGCACGTGTGTGCTGTAAAATACTCACCTCAAATGCGTAGGGAACAGAGCGACAGTAATGGCGGTGTAGGCTCCTACAACGATGATGCCGACCAGGAAACCGCCAAAGAAGATGGCCGTCGCGATGGCATTCGGCACCAGGTTGACCAGCGCGCCACTCGCCCCGCACAGTATCACCAGTACCATGCAGGAGTTACGGCGCCCGAAGCGGTTTACCACCTTAGAAAAAAAATACATTGTAGCACACATATACACACACATGCATACATAAATCACGTCTTAATCCTCAACAGGACTTAAGGTAAAAGGCCAAAAGGCCACATTTAGCACGATTGTCGGCGTAAAAGTGGAAAGGGGAATCAAAATAGGTTATGGATTGCTTTGCTACCCGTATGTCCTATAAGATGATTCTAAGACTCATTATATAAGATTTTCATCTCTCGATGGGCTTTTCGTTTTAACATCTGTGCGGGAAGAGAAGCAAGGTATACATTCTATGTTTTGTTTTGCTCCCAGGCCAGAATAGAAGTTGTAGCTTATGCTTACTGGATATAGTGAGCGGCAAACACCAAAATAAGCATCCAGGGCTTTGATCGTGTCCCGTTTGAATCGTGTACCAAAATCGTGAATGGTTGATTTTGGAAACTCCTGTGCACGAAAAGGTGACGACCAGCGAGCAAATGGGTCACTTGATAACTGAGCACTACTGAATCATAGATATCCGAAACACCAGAGTATTTCAGCTGTGATGATTAAGGATAAAATATCTCATGCACTAGTATAGTTTCACCGGCTGCCCTGCTCTCCACACCGGAACACAGCCTGCAACGTACTTGTATGGGGAAAGGCCACAATAGATAGATCTCTATCCAGGCAGATATTATATATGTCTTGGGACCGTAGTCGTTAGGTGTTAAGAAACTTCATTGACGCGATATGGAACATGAGTGATGTCACCGGCGCCAGCACTTCGTGGATCGCAGCAGTTAATATAGTCGACAACTAGGCGGCGCTAGAATCGCTACATACCAAACTGAGTATACCGTTGGAGACAAACTGCATGCCGCATACTACGAGCACCATCAACAGAGCTGTCACGTTCAAAGTACAAGTCGCACTCGTGTTGGTCTGGAAAAACCATGAGATAAACATATATTTCATTGCTTTCTAGGGGAGGTACGGCCGTGAGTATGGGGTACCACCGATACTACAAATCCAAAGCTTTTTGGAAAACTTACACCATGAGCAGCGTGGAGACTGGTCTCAATGATCGAGCAGAGTGTCATGTTGGATCCTTCTCCAGTCTGAAGGAGCTTTATGAACTGATTGGATATCTTCGGCAGCCAAATCAGGAAACCACCTATACTGCAGAATTGAAAAACAGTATCAGATGAGGAAAGAAATTACAATGCACGCCATGATAGTAACTATCGCATTCTTAATCTGGATGCGTAGGCTTCGAAAGATTATTATCACATTTGCATGAACTACTTACAATTGCATGATTACGAAGAGCAAGGTCA
Source organism: Pandemis corylana (assembly GCA_949127965.1). Taxonomy (NCBI): domain Eukaryota; kingdom Metazoa; phylum Arthropoda; class Insecta; order Lepidoptera; family Tortricidae; genus Pandemis; species Pandemis corylana. The sequence continues at coordinate 2,285,887 of OX421859.1, read as the reverse complement.
TGATGAGGGTGTATTTCCTTAGAGGTGGTTTGAACAGTGGCACAATGTGGTCCTTCGTTGATGGCTTATCGATGCCGTGGGGCTGTTCTGATAGCAGACCTTCTACCTGAAAAATTACCAATATTTTTGGTAACCATGCTTTTTAGTAGACTTTGATGGAGGTTAACAATTCGGTTGTATTTTTTTATGTGAACCTAATCTATCTACCTTGATCATACTACCTATTATTGAGTTTGGCACGGGCTCAGAGATAAATGTTTGTACTGTATTTTTTTTACAATAATATTGTTTTCATTTCTCAGTCAGTTTTAGGTTTTTATTAGGTAGCTATTTTTTTATTCAAAACTTTCAGATTAAATTCGTAGTGACGTGTAACTTACCGAAAATTCCTCAGTTCCTTTATTAGTCCTATGAATTATTTTCAAAACCCTTAGTGCTTGCTCTGTGTTTCCTTGAGCGAAGACAAATTTGGGGCTCTCTTGGACGAAGAAGTACAGACCCAGGAACGAGATGACACCCGGCAGGGAATACACCAACATAAGAGTCCTCCAGGAGTTCCAGTAGATGCCCAGGCCGGAGACATAGTAGGAGAAGGGAAGAGGAATGATAGGGATAGCTAGCACTGAAAGAAAGGAAAGAAGTTCAGAATAAGAATCGTTCCCAGCTACAGTTCGAAGTGCAGTTAATTTTTCTTTTAAATTCATACATACATGTATATATAAATCCCGTCTTTATTCCTTACGGAGTAGCCAGAGCCTAAGGCGACGTTTAGCATGATTGTGGGCGTATAGGTGGAAAAGGAATCAAGATAGTGATGCGTTGCTAGCCGCATCGCCTATAACATGATTCCTAAGATTTTCGCCCATTCCCTCGATGGGTTTTTACCATCTCCGCGGGAAGAGAAGCTACTGGTACATTCTATGTTTTTTTTTTACTCCCAGACGTGCACGGAAGAATACACCCAACCTTCAACGGAAACATACACTTACATACACATACACACATACATACATACGCGTTCGTACTCACGACCCTTTGCTTGAGACGCTAATCACAGCTTAAGTGGAATAACAAAAATGAAGCTGAAAATTTGGAGTAAGATAAAGTTCACGAGCTGGATGAAGAGAATAAATGTAGTGCTTCTTAGTAGATTCAAAGGTACCTGCCATAACGCCTTGCGAGACCATCATCAGACTGGACACTATCAGCATCGTCTGGTTTCTTCGAGCTAGTGGTACGCTCTCGCTAAGCAGCGTCATGGCTAGTGGGTAAGTGCCTGCTGCTCTAAAAATAACAAAGGTTACAGTAAAAAGCTGTTTGAATACTTTAGTAAACGCAAGGTATGCGTAGATTGTGTTGGGTGGTAAAACCTTGTGCAAGGTCTGTCTAGATTGCTATTGCTACCACCATCTTATACGCACTAATCCTGTCGCTAGGGTTAGGTACACTCCCAGTGTAATTACATGTAATACTGTCACATGAGGTACCATCCAATGAAATGAGGAGATACATAGACGAACAAGGGTCACCGACATAGCCAAGCGAATTAGCTCGTTGAAGTGGCAATGGGCAGGCCATGTAGCACGGAGAACAGATGGTCGTTGGGGCCGAAAGATTTTCGAGTGGAGACCGCGGATCGGCAAGCGCAGCGTAGGACGTCCACCAGGTGGACAAATGACCGGTTTAAAGTCTCGGGTTTACGGTGGATGCAAGCTGCTTTCAACCGAATCAACTGGAGGTCTATGGAGGGCTATGTCCAAAAGTAGACGTCCTGATGATGATGATTAGGCTGGCAACGTATCTGCAATCCTCGAAGTTACAGGTGTCGATGAATGATAAATGAAACTTAAGAACGTGGGCTAGCTAGGCTACATGGTTGACGACCGGATAGCCTAGTGGTTAGTGACCCTGACTATGAAGCTAGAGGTCCCGGGTTCGAATCCCGGTAGGGGCAGACAGTTGTATGATGAATACGAATGTTTGTGCCCGAGTCATGGATGTTGTATGTATTTAAGTATGTGTTTATCTACATTATATAAGTATGTTTATCCGTTGCCTGGTATCCATAGTACAAGCTTTGCTTAGTTTGGGGCTGGGTCAATTGGTGTAATTTGTCCCAAGAGATTTATTTATTTATTATAGTGGAGGGTGACCAGAGTAAGCAGTGCGTAAAAATTGTGGTGCGTCACCTTCCTGTTGCTACCATGCCTACCCTGCTCGCCACTGAACGTGGGAAACAGTCCAAGATGGTACTCACAGGAAAGTGCTGCAGCATTGCAGCATGAGTAACGTGATCCAGTTGATGGAGAGGCTGGCCAACGCGTTGACCAGCGCTGAGCTGGTCAGCGCGAACACCAGCATCCGCCAGCGGCCGTGGCGGTCACTGAGGTAGCCACACAAGACTGAGCCGACTACGCCAGCTGGAACAGGTTAAGCTCTGCTGCTTAGCGGTGGGGTTAGCGAGTAAGATGATGGTTTAATGGCTGTGACGCTAGCATTCTCTTATAATACAATTGAAGGCTCGTGGACCTTATACATCCCTTTTATAATAATAATAATAATGTATTTATTTATTTAGGCACTAATTGAACCCATAGCATTACAAATTGAATTATAAATGTACTTTATGTTACTTTTGAAAAAAATACTTTCTGCCAAGTTTCTTGCGGCGCATTCTTCTTGGCAATGATGGTCTTTCCGAATGCGCTGATAGTTTCTAAACGACATGTTAAAGAGCTCTTGGCGGCCAATTTGCAAAAATAAAATTTTGATTCTTTTGATATTTTTATGCTTTAAGCTCAAAAAGGGGGATATTTAGTTGATCCATAATGTATGTTTGTTCGATCTTATATCCGCTCGTGACTATATTCATCATCTAAACTAAACTAAAACTATAAATAAAACGAGGTTGCAAAACATTTAACTGAAAAAAAAAGAAAAATGAACCCTGAAACTCCGCAGAATTTATATTGAATTATACAGGACGTACATACATACATTCAAGCATGTATTTCACATCTTTATCCCTTACGGGGTTGACAGAGCCTAAGGTAATAAGACCTGAAGGGCACGTTTAGCACGATTAAGGGCGTATAGGTGGAAAGGGAAATCAAAATAGTGATGGATTGCTAGCCACATCGCCTATGACATGATTCCTAAGACTTTCGCCCATTCCGTCGATGTATTTTTCCATATGCGCAGGAAGAGAAGCAACTGGTAAATTTTATGTGTTTTCTTTACTCCCAGACCAGCATTATATTAAAGTTATTGAGTTTTTGCGTATGATTCATAATTTTTGTATGTTCCTTTTGTTACCAAAGTTTCAAGGCTCGTTTTTCTTTTGTTTCCGTTAGGTTTTTGTTTTAATAAGAAATTCACTTTTTGAAAATGCTTATTTCTAAAGCAACGATAATCTTACCTATAAAAGGCGCCGCAACCATGGCACCCTGTTGTCCCAGGGTGGTGCCAAGCTCGCAGGCGCTAGCGGGCACCAAAATGGTGCTATTGTAGCACACACACGCATACGATATAACTGCCACGGCTGCCACGGCTGTGCATCTATAGCTGTATGCTCCATAGCCTGGTGACCATTGTAACACAGACTGATAAGTTCGGGGCTGCTTCCGGCCCTCGCTCTCTCACTCTCCGGTAGACTTGGTGTGAACGGAGCAAGGAACGAACTTCGATTTTTTAACTCTGGAATCAGCTAGCAGCACCAATTTTTCCAGAACGAAACAACTTCATCATCTCTAGCCTATATACGTCTGCTGGACACAGGCTTCCTCTCAGAATGAGAGGGCTTGGGCTATAGTTCCCACGCGGGCCCAGTGCGGATTGGGAACTTCACGAACACCATTGAATTGCTTCACAGAAAAGCTCATGGTAAATTCCAAATGTAATTTTCACATAAATTCCGAAAATTCGAACCCACGATCCTCTGCTTGAGAGGCCACAGGTTGAGAGGTCAAAGCACTAGGGTACCAAGGCTTAGGGATCTTCAAAAAACGAGCAGTATAAGGGTCGGCAACGCACTCTTAAGGTTACTAAGTACCTATGTTATGAGTGTTTGTGAGCGGCGGTAATTGCTTCCCATTAGATGACCAGTATGTTCGTTTTCACCTTATTATATATAAAAAAACTTCTGAATAAGCCTGCTGGAAGTTACTGTTTCCACAATTGGATAGCCCTTACCACTATAATTGGTTATTCCTCTATTTATTAACTACATGATTGCAAAAAATGGACAAAACAACAACTTCAAAATTTCCTACCAGTTTTTTCAAGTGCTACTTCAAAAGGCACTTTAGCGTCAGATTTATCACCGTCCATTATGTTTACAACTATCACTATTGCAAATCTAAGACTCACTTTAAGTGAAAACTTTTAAACAACGCAAATATATAGTTAACATTAAAAATTGACTATAATTAATCAATAAATGTAAGACGCATGGATACATTGATATTGGTTTGATAATATTTTCAGTATCGCGAGAAGGGTTTACTATTATCACTGGAGTAACGTTATCAGGTAACGTAATGATTTTAAATAAATGCTAGATTATTCAGCAATTAATTGAAAGATAACTGTTGATAATAATCTTACGTCGTGCACAACAATAATAAATTAAAAAAAATCTCACGCATAAATCGTGTAAATAAGAAAGAAAAGAAAGAAAGAAAAGAAAGAAAGAAAATACATTTATTTGACGCATTGGACAACAAACAATACAAGAAAGGAAAAATAACAATTAATGTGTCGCAAAAAAAAAATCAATTTAATGCTAAAAGGGCGAGGACCAAAAAGTTACACAGTTTAAGTTACAAATGTATGACTAATTTTCGTGTCACAATGGACGATGACGCGAGTTTAACCTTTTTTTCACTTCTCATGCTCTAAAAGTAGGTCAATATAGCCTTATGAGGCGGGGCTAAAGTGAGTACTTAGTCCCTAGGGAGTAAAAGTAATAATTTTTTTAATTTACTTTGAGTGACTTAGATAAACTCAAACAGCCAGTACTTGCTTAGTTTTTGGCATAAAGTAAATTTTCAATAAGTGAAGGAATTTCATTACCACTCTTTAAACCACATTTAAAAATTATCACACGAAACGATGATAAAAATAATTTAACAATCAGAATAAATAAACTTACAGTTTCACACAGATCGTTGTAATGCGGAAACAAAATAAAAAAGTATGCTTGTGTGTGGACCATTTTCATGACGGAAATGTTACGTTCTTAATCTACGTGGACTTAGTTCTATGCTTTTTCCGCATAGAAGGTGGCGCCATTCTATTTTTTTTCAGTTTGTGTATGGACCATTTCGCCGATGCGATTTTGTTATATCTGTGTCTGGTTGGAAAAAAAATACCGCGAAAACTTTGGAATTGTTGTAGAGCGTAAATCGTAAACGATTAAAATAAATTGATTATTCTCACAATGTCGTCAAGTGATAGTGAAAATTATGATGTCGAGCAAAGAGCAAAAGACATAATTGATAATCTTTTGCCGCCGAAATCTAGAAAGATTTATTTAAAAACCTATGAAAGTGTTATGGACTGGAGGAATAAACGCAAATTTGATTGCATTGCTAAAACGATTGTCTAGTGGACATAAAAGAAAAAAGTCGAAAGTTTTTACGTCTGAGGACGTAGAAACGTTTTTAAATAACGCTCCTAATGAAAAATATTTAGCAACCAAGGTATGTTTATGTACAATTTTAGCACTTTTATTATTCAATTAAAGGCAACAAGTACGTTATGTATATTTTTAACAAAAACTTATTTACAGGTCGCCTTGATTTTCGGCATAAGTGCGCATGCAGAGGGATGGAACTGGTGAACATTACTCTGGCACATGTCGAAAACGACACTAAATTACAGGCTGTAAATTTGCCTAATACGAAGACAAATAAACAGCGAAAATTCGTAATATCTGGAGAGTACTTGAAAATAGTTAAAGCTTAAAAGACATGGTGGTTGGAGGTCGGACCAAGTAGCTGAAGGGTACATTGAAGAGTCCATACAAAATAAGTACAACATCACCCAGCAAATTACATCAGGCATTAACATAACTTCACAAAATGAGCCACGTCCGTCTACATCGCATGATATGTCACATGAATTCCAGCAGTCGAATAATCGAAATGAGATCTGTGACGAAGTCTGAAATTTTGCCGACATCTCCGACTTTTAACACAACAGCTGACATCAGACTTCTCACAAAATTCCCAAATACAAGCTACGAGTACGCGTGTCAATATTCCCGGACCGACCATAATTTACAATATTAAAAATAATTCAAATTGTAGATTTAACTTTTTATTTTTTATTTTTTGATTAAATCTTTTTGTACTAAATTGAGTATTTTTTTCTCGCAATTGAAGTGAAAAATAGAGTTTTCACCTCGAGACTAAAAGCCAATATAAACCCTCGGATAAATAGACACCCTCGCTGTCGCTCGGGTGGCTAACCACCTCGGGTATATATTGGCTTAGTTTAGTCCCTTGATAAAAAATATACTATTACCCATCCCAATAAAGTGCACAACGCCGCTAAAGATGCTTTCACTTTAAAAAAAACAAGAAGTAAAATTCTTGATTAATTTGATGCTACTTACACAAAGTATCTCCTATTAAGTATATTCTATTAGTATAGACCGCCTATTGTCTACAATGTTCTTTGTTTCTGTATTGTTTTGTACTGATTTGTGGTGTTCAATAAAGAGTATTTGTATTGTATTGTATTGTATTGTATCTCAGAATTTGTATTAATTACGAAGAAAAACTTTAACAGAAGTGTTCAATGAAACTAATCACATACACACAAACCACGTCTGTATCCCTGGATTGCTAGCCGCATCGCCTATAACATTATTCTTAAGGTTTATTTCTTTCGTCCCTTCCCTCGATGGACTAACCCAACTAATAATGTAACTTGCGAACTGTTTTCTCGCAAGAAAAACATTTCATTCATTAAATTCCATTACTGCTAAAAATTCCAGAATATTCGAGTCCCTTTAATTCAAACTCGAATGAACCCAATTCTGTTTTTTTAAAAGCAAACGTGCTTTTTACTTTACTCTTAAAATGATTTTTTTACAATAAATCAGAATTGTATTTATCCGTCGTAAATATTTATGTCGAAAAACAATTTTTAATCAATTAAGCAGACATTATTGAGATCAAAGTCCGATTGCGCAATTGTATGTAAAAAACAGCATTTTCGACTGCTACAAAACTCAAGACTTTAAACACCTAAGAATATGCATACTACAATTGGATTACAATGATAAGCATTTAATACGATGATGTATTATTATTACGCGATTTATTTTCGTTCTTCACCGTCATGACGTCTCGTGGTATTGTTGAATTTGCTCTTTCATAATATTCAGTAACTTTTGTAATCTCGCATATCAGATATCTCATTTTATTAATTTTACACTAATTATTTATGAACGTATAACATAAATAAAAAGGCAGTAGTATTTAAGCGTTCCAAGGGAACGCTCTGTTAAATTAAATTTAAAAAATGTTTTTTGATTATCGACAGTTTATAACAATTTTTTTATAGAATAGTTGTTATAGTTATCACTTAATTTTGTTCAATCTCAATATTTAAATTCAGTAATTTAAACTTTCGAAGTAAGTAGCGAGTTATCAAAATGTCTGCAGAGAAGACTCAAGATAAGCTAGCCTTTGAGGATGCTTTGGACAAAACAGGTGTGTATATTTTCATGAAAAAAATTATAAGTACCTAAGGTAATAGTCTCCCAAAAATGTTATCAAGACCCATGAGGTTACTTATAACTTAAAAACTTAGGAATCATGTTATAGGCGATTACACACGTGAATTTTGAAAATTTACCGGAAAGTATTCGAATCTAATGATCCTTGAACGAAGCATTTTCCTATCTAATGACGATAATAATGATGATGAGCAAAATATAACACTCGATATTCGGTGACAAATTAAAATTAAAAATTCTCCATTGGATAACCAATCCAATACAACTAAGATACACACGAAACCATGGATACTTTAATCTAAATCAGTAGTTGGTATCAGTCCCAAAAATTGCACCACGAAATTAAAATCATAATTCCCCATCAGATAACCAGTCGGATTATACAACACGATGTTTCCAAATTGATAACTGCTTAATTTATTGGTTAACTAACTTCTGCCCGCGACTTCCTGCGTAGAATTATGCATATAAACCTTCCTCTTGAATCACTCCATCTATTAAAAAAAACCGCATCAAAATCCGTTGCGTAGTTTTAAAGATCTAAGCATACCTACATAGGGACAGACAGCGGAAAGCGTTATTTTAGTAGGTACTTAATAATAGTTCTTATATGAGAACTTCAATATATTATCCTAAGTTATAAGAACAAATTACATTTTAAGTTGTTATAAAATATTTTATGTTGTTATAAATAAATGGTCCTGACTGTTGGACTTGGCATTTCTTTTGTCGCTGAAGTCATCAACCATTTGTGCTTGATACCTATAGCACAATAGCTTTGTTTGAGAATAGCTCCAATGTTGTCAGTTCATCATCATCATCATCATCAGCCTATATTAGTCCACTGCTGGACATAGGCCTCCCCTAATGAGCGCCATAGCGCCCTGTCTTCAGCTTGACGCATCCAGCATCTGCCTGCAGTCTTTCGCAATGTCATGTTGTCAGTTGTACCATGGTAATCATTTATTTCTTATTTCGTCCTCTATCCAGGCTTCGGCTTGTACAGCTACCTGTACACAGTCCTGACGGGGATGGTGATCATCTCGTACGTGACGGTGGCCTTCAGCAGCACCATCATCGTGCCAGCCAGCGCCTGCGACCTGGAGACCACCAGCGCACAGCAAGGGGCCATGGTTGCTGCTCCCGTTATCGGTACGGTCGAAGAAACTGAATCACGTGCCTCCGTGGAACCTTTTCTCGTGCAATTGCGCAATGATTTCTTTGGCATGTGTATGATAAGTTATTATGACATTTGCAGTGAAGAGGTTCCACAGTGGTTGCGGGTCTTTCGTACGTATATGCTGATTTGAATCAAGGCTGATGGCAAGCGAAGATGTGGTAAAGTCGTAACATGGAGCATTGTGTAAGGCGTGTCTTTCTTGCTAATCCTATCGCCAGCATAGTGCTTCCGCTGCTGTGTTCCGGGGTGGAGAGTAGGATAGCCGGTAGAATTACTGGCATATGAGGTATTCTGGCTTAGTCTTCTAGGCTGACCATGCATCTGCAATCTTTCAGTGTTCCACATGCTCTTTTGCCTTCCTTTTAGTATAAAAATAACTTGACGTAGTAGAGATGCTCATTCACCATGAGGGACAGATTGTAGCGTTTAGGGAATACAGGGGAAAGTAGAGTAGGTATTTTACTCCGTCAAAGTGGCTTCTATTTTCATTTGAGTAGTATAGTCACGGGCATAAATATATGTGCGTTACCAAGACGTCAAAAACATCTATACGCCTTTATGCCACACACATTAAGGCCGGTGACACTTATATTTGACATGAAGCCTGTATCGATGTTTATGCCCTCGACTGTAAGTACCAACTTACGTACCTAATACAAAAAGGCAAAAACAACAATAATATGAGAATCATTCAATTGGATCCTCATTCATTATTACGAAAACGTGATTAAAGAAAAGCAATGTCAGTGAAAAAATATCTAATCTGAAAACAGATATTACAATGTAATCAAAATACAGCAAAACTAGCCAAATTTGTGAAAACAGTGTTGTCATTCTACAAAGTTTCAATACATACATACACATACATAAATCACGTCTTTGTCCCTTACGGGGTAGACAGAGCCTAAGGTAACAGGTACCTACAGTCCACATTTAGCAAGTTTGGGAGCGTATAGGTGGAAAATGGAATCAAAATAGTGACCGGTTGCTAGCCTCATCGCCTATAACATGATTCCCATGATTTTCGACCATTCCCTCGATGGGCTTTTACCATCTGCGCGGGTAGAGAAGCAATTGGTACATTCTAGTTTTTCTTTGCTCCCAGACCAGTAGGCCACTAGGCCAGACTTACTCACTAGAGAATGACGAAATCAACGTACTACGTACTCGTATTTTTTCTGACGCGAGTTTAACATTTTTCACCTATCCCAAAAAGTGCTCAACGCCGCTAAAGTTTTCACTTCAAAAATCTTCTTCACATTCCAGGCAATGTCTTTGGCACGCTGATCTGGGGTTACCTCGCGGACACTCGGGGTCGCCGCAAGATGCTGCTGGTGTCTTTGTGCCTTGCAGCGACCATCAACGGGCTGGCCAGCATCTCCGTCCACTGGGTCATGCTGATGCTCATGCAGTTTACTGCTACCTTCATGTGAGTTTCTTAATAGATAGAATTTAGCGCTACTTTGCGAAGGTCTATGTTGAAATAAATGGATATCCCTACTTTGCTAATCCGCGATATAGTGGGATCAAGTCATGTAGATAAAAAGACTCCCGTCCCTTTGAATATTTCTTTATTCATGCAGTTAATGCTTTAGAAAATGAAATAATTAAAGAAAAAGCAACCCAACCCACAATCAAAGCCACCTATATACTACCATATAGATGACGAGGACGGTGGGTTTACCATGGTAAACTTTTTCATTCAGCTAGTTTCTTCTATAAGTAAGCTCGCAAGACAATAATAACTTGATCCTTTGCATCGTATGTATTATACGAAGTCAGGTGTCTTGTCGTTAACGCCAACCCACGATCTACGTATCCAACGTTAAGACACCTAACTCCGTTTGCCTGCTAGCGAACGGGCACCGCAGAGACAAGGTTTGCATACCATGCTTTGTCTGTAATTGGTCAGTCCTGGTCAGTAACGGGCTGCAATTAATAATGATTCAGAGAATACTTGTTCGTATGTGTTTGAATGGTTTCGGCTCCAGTATGAAATAGTTGGGACAGCAGAAACTGTTATTGCATTTTGTTATTCCAGGGCCTCCGGTCAATACGCGCTGTCTATGACGCTGCTGAGCGAAAGCGTGCCAAGAGCGAAGCGCAACCTCGTTGTTCTTCTAGTATCCAGCATTTTTTTGCTGTCTCAAGGAATCATGTCCGGTAAAAACAGAAAATCAAAAATTCTAAAGTCTTCTGTCAAAAATTTTCATTCAAGCCGAAAATATATGTAAGTACATCAATGATTATACTGAGCAGTAAAAAATATCGTGTCACTTTTCATAGAATTATTAAACGCCTGATCAAAACTTTAATGTTTATTTTCCATTAGTTCCGAACACGCGCCGGTGTCTTAATTTATCAGGCGGGGTTAGAAACATTAGGACACAGTAATTTTAGAATTTCTCCTACGCCTAATATTTATAACAACACCTACGCACATCCTTCTTAATATTTCTTGTTACTGACAATGTTAAAAATACCTTAAATCTTCTTTACAGTTCTCGCCATCCCAATTCTTCCCCTGTCCTTCGCCAACTATCTCTCCGCTTTGGACATCTACTGGACCTCCTGGCGGACCCTGCTGGTGGTCTACTGCCTGCCCAGCCTGATCTCAGCAGTCTGCTTGTTCTACATGCAGGAGAGCCCCAAGTTCCTATTGGCCAAGGGCGATGCAGACGCAGCTTTGGAGATATTGAAGATAATTAATAGAGTGAATAATGGAAAGTCGAAGGAATTTGAGGTAATCACTGCTAAGTACTTTGCCTAAATATCTTTGGATCTAAACTCACAAGGTATTTTTGATAACCTAATTATTTTTGGGTTAAATCGTAAATATAGATATGTCTAGAGCCTCGACCTCTTTTTGTTAAATTAGACCAAAGAAATGAAGAATAAAGAAACAAATAAGTTAACAAAAGCCAGGTCAAAGTTTTACCGAAGTTTTTTAACACGATGTAGCGTTTTGCGGGTGGTAAGGCCTTGTGCAAGGTCCGTCCGGATCGCTACCACCATCTTACTCGCTAATCCTGCCGCTAAGTAGCAGTGCTTGCACTGCTGTGTTCCCGTGTGGAGAGTAAGACAGCCGGGGAAATTACGGGCACAAGAGGCATTTCATCTTAGTCCTCTAGGTTGGCAACGCATCTGCAATCCCTCCGGGGTTGCGGGTGTCTATGGGCAGTGGTGATCACTTACCATTCTCAACGTGAAATAGCTTTAACCGTACGTTTGTTTTTCAGGTCCAGGGTATACTATTGGAATCCTCAGGGCCAGTTGAAAAGTCGGCAGCGAAAGACCAGATCGTGCCACTCTTCAAGTCCCCTCTTCTCAAGTTTACACTAATCATGTCTTCGCTGTTCATTCTCTTCCAAACGTTAGTATACATCGCTATTAACTATGCCCAGTTCATTATAACCATCTTCATCCTCATCATATTCATTTCAAGTCTGTACACGCCCCACTGCTCGGAATTTCCAAATATAATTTCGCACGTATTCAGAATATTCAGAGGTTTACTTGGGTCCGAACCTACGATCATCTGCTTAAGAGATTGTAGGCGGAATTCGCTCCCATCGTCTGTATTTCCGGACAGATACAACCTTGGGCTCTTCAAGGTTAGAGTGAAGCTAGGTTACCACGGCAATGCTGAGTAGCTGACGTTTTACTTGTATTGTCATCCATGAATTTCCTTCAGAACTTTTCGAGGAAGCTATGCTGTGTACAATAATATTCAGATCAATGAAGTTTAGTCCCACTTCATTCCCCGTCGCCACTTCTCTCCATCGCAAACCAGCACGAAGCAGATCATCAATTTATGGTAATGAAATCACATTATCTTCTCGTCGAGCCATAGCCTCGTATTTTCTTTAATTATGCTTAGTTTTTTTTAGTTTCATACTAATTTATTTAATTATTACATCAGAGCTGCATCCTTCATGGTCTGGCTGCCAACTATCTCGAACCAGTTCATTCAGACGGTGCAGACGGGCGAAGACTCCGATTTGACGCTGTGTGGCATGATCACATCTACTCTTGACGCCACTCCTGACGTAAGCCATGCAATGATCACTTACACGTCAAATGCTTAATACCGAACCTGTCCCATTTAATCTTCTTTGGCATAAAAATTTGAAACTGTATAAGAGCGTATTCCAAAAAAAAGTTCGTGTACATTTTTTTCAGAATTTAAATATTTTGGGTTATCCTTACTCAGAATCGTTTACCCTATCGATTCTCATACAGAAAAATGTCACATGTTGAGACATGTTGAGATTTTACTATGGATTTTTTTTCCTGTTTGTCACGTAATCACGTTCTATACATACCTATACGAGAAAAAGTGACGAACGGGAATGGACATTTTGGGACACATTTGTTCTTTTATAAGGATCGATAGGGTAAACGATTCTAAGTAAGACTAACCCAAATAGTGAAATTATGGAAGAACTGATCATGTGGACTTTTTTTTTTGAAAACGCACATAGGTAAATTCACGCGTTAATTTGTGGAGGTCTGTATGTTAAACTGAATGAATCAAATCCAACCTTATCTTGCTACTCCGTGAAATGGTAAGGTCAAGTCATGCATGTTGTTACAAAAGAGATGAGTTTTTTTTATTGCAGCCTGACGCCGTGCCTTGCGCGATCGATGTCACGGCGCTTCTGTTGGTGCTTGGGGTCTGCGGATTCCAGTCCATCACTAACGGACTCCTCAGTATGGTGAGTTTTCAACGTATGTGACAGCTAGAGCATATTATAAGCATTCCTTTTTTCCTGTTGTAATAATTCTGACAGTTACAAACTATTACTTTCTCTAGGTGGTTGAATTCGGCGGCCGCCGCAACACAGCGATCGGCTGCACGGCGATATTCGGCGTCTGCGGCATCCTAGTCAACGTGGTCCCGAACGCGATCGGCTCCGCCATCATCTTCGCCGGGTTCCTCCTCGGCATCATCGTCATCGGCATGTACACGGCCATGTGTGTGGCCCTGTTTCCTACGCATCTGAGGTAGCTGTTGATTCTCATAATAAATGTTACCCCTACCGCTGGGTACTCAGCAAGCTGTAACCGTAACCAAAAACCCTAGTGTGGTCATGGCGCTCCGCTTGCAGTAGGTCCGCGAGCCAAGTCCACACTGGCGTGATGTGTAGGCTGGCAGATGAGTACCCGGCTTAAGTCTCCGTTAGATTATTCTTTTCTCTCTGCTCATCGCGCTGCCTTGCTCCAAAAATCCAAAAAGACAAACCGAGAGGAGAGAGACAGAGAGACCCTGACTCTGTCCCGCAACTTTCCATGCTACACTTCGTATAACGTTGGCTGACCATTACGACTGAACCTTAAGTCCATATTTTCCATATTTGTAAGAACTAAAACCAGATTAACCTTGTTATTCCGAGACTAAAGATGAAAAGATCCGACTATCACCATACGAAACGCTGACGAGTTTCAAACTCTATACGGGTTTGCGGAATCCTGATCAGAATCAAAGATATAAACAAAATGGGCGTTACGACTTAGATGCATATATGTATTATCAAATATAGTGCAGTGTAGAGCATACCACTCTAGATCTAGATAGAGACGCATTGTGGGAAAAAGGCCTTTGCTCAGCTTTACTTTAACAAGCTGAAAATAGCGCTGATGCTCTTGATCTGAGAAACGCGAGATTGTCTTTTGATGTCCTTTGATCGAGGTGTCTTCACTCCTGTCAAGTTGCTTTTTGCGTCCATTGCTACCTGAGCGCTCATTGCCAAATGACGCATAGAGCGGCCCCTTCACTTGCTCTACTATAGCTAACCTAGGGCCAGTCTTGATTCTATCTAATTATTTTCCAGAGCGATGGCAGTAGCGCTGGTGATGAGTGCTGGTCGTATCGCCAGCTTTGCCTTCATCCAGATCGTAAACCTCTTGTTGGAGACCAACTGCGAACTTGGTTTCTACCTCTTCGCATCCTTTTACACAGGTACAACATCATCCACGAACACAAAGGTTAACAAGATGTAACAAGTAGGCTAGCAAAGCAAAGTTCTAGGGGGCTATTCCAAAATTTGATTTTCGAAGTTCGTTACATACCGTCCCTCGCAATCTCAAATTAATGACTAGTGAGAGCGGAACGACACGAAACGAACATAGAAAATCGAATTTCGGAGTACAAGGGCTGCTCTGTCGTAGGTGGTGGTAAAAACGAAAATAGCTTAAGCCGGGTAGTACTTCCATGATGGTCTGGGAGCAAAGAATAAACATACAATGTACCAGTTGCTTATCTTCCCGCGCGGTAAAAGCTCAATGAGGGTATGCGGCTAGCAACCCAACACTATGTATTTTGATTTCCCTTTCTACCTGTGCGCCGACCATTATGCTAAACGTGGCCTTTAGGTCTTGTTACCTTAAGCTTTGTCTACCCTGTAAGGGATACAGACGTGATTTATGTATGGGTATGGGTTCATGTATGGTCCGTTGCACGTTACAGTAACTAAAAATTCTAGTGTGGACGTGCCTCGCGAGCCTGCTTTGAGCACACTAGGGTTAGGGTTAGGGTTAGGGGGTAGGGTTTAGGTAACGGTAACATTTAGGCTAGCAGTTTTTGAGTGTCGCTCAATCAGCAAAAACAAATTGAATCAGTTCAGTGGTTCCTTAAATCATTTTTATTAGATACGTACGTATACGATGAAAATAATATCGGCAAAGATAACATACCAATATATTTAGGTAAAGATTATTTTTGTACAAAACCTTCGCCAATTAATGATTATGATACCTAATTATTTTTGTCTCAATTTTCAGCGTCTGCTTTGATTTTGATGCTTCTGCCCGATGACCGACTGCTCCTCAAGCCTCAAATCAAGGAAAAAGAGGAAGATGACTCTGCGCGGCTCTAATTCTTATAATTCTAGCAGCCCAACCAAATTCTTGAGCCAAGAAGTATTGTTAAAGCCCTCCCATGACTAGATGCAGCGCAGTGAGGGATTTCTTTGAGTGACGGTCTTTTGCTGAATGGTTATTTTATTCGCTTTGACAACCTGTCTATACTCGCTGGGAAAAATCTCACCAGCGCGATTCAGGAATGCTTAGGACACGGTACAGCGACATCTAGTGAGTTATAAAACAAACTAAACAAACCACTGGCTGCTGCTTGTTAGTACCAACAGCTTCAAGCGAACGCTGTTGGGGTGATCTTTCAATACAACATTCAGAACAGTCGGGTTGAAGCGACTACAGCCGCAACGCAACTGGAAGCGTACCATGACGTCTTAATGCGACTCTTCTTCTTTTTTTAATATACCCCATCGATCGATGCGATGATTTCGCCAATGTCAAAGTAATAAATACAGTATTCAAAAATCTTGCGACAAACATGTCGGCAACGTTGTACGGTAGAACACGGTCAAAAGACCCCTCCCCTTTCGGGCTCTTAGCCAACGGATAAAGATATCCCTCAGAATCTGCCAGGAAATCAAGCACCGGACCAAGCACTGCTCTTCACCTCGGACAGATCCAGAAACGAACCGCAGCTCTTGACCACACGCGGAGGTAACCCGACTCGCACCCCCTAATGCGGCTCAATTCCGGTTCTTTAGTTGTCATTTTTGACACTTCTAGTATGGATCTGACAGCGATCGATCCAACTTTGGTTCGGAATTGAATCGCATTAAGACGTCATAGTAAGTCAGGCTCTCGAAGCTGTCCGTCTATGACTAGCTTTTTCATTGTCTACCCCGTTAGGGATAAAGAAGTGATTAAAATGTTATGTGCGAGTGTGTATGAAGAATAAAATATTTTAATTAGAAATATGTTAGGGGCCGTCCATTAATTATGTGATGTTTTTTAACACTTTTATGCACGTGATATCTTACTACAAACTCTTGTGATATTTCGTGATTTTTGCCGAACCCCTCCCCCCCTTTTGGAGCCTCACGTGATTAATGGTAATGGACGGCCCCTTACCGTGCGATTGTCAAATACCTATAAAATTTTATAGAAATGAAGATGTCTGATGTTTGTCTGTTAGTTTATTCAGTCATAAATGGTGGTAGGTAATCTAATGATTGCAAATTATGTCAAATTTGTTAAATGGGTGCCTTCATTGACACTAACTGAAATGACTGACTTTGTTTTACAATTAGATCTAAGATGTTTTTATAATTTATGAAAAAACAGCGTCGCGAGACTTGGCCCTTTTTTACATTGTGTCGTAATAAATAATCGTAACGTGACTTAGATTAAGTATTTAAAAAGATATTATGTAAATACGCAATACTTAGATAAAGAATAAAGGAAATAAAGAACTTAGAAAAAAAAATGAATTATTTTGTTTTTGTTTTTGAAATCTTCTATCATTTTAGGTATGCACTATTTTAATATTTCTAGATATTTTGAGAAATTGTTTAAGCTCTGGTGCCCGATTTTCGAAAGCAAATCACTCGAAAGTGGTATAAATTTGTTCATATCTTCAAAACTACAGTTGTAATCAAATTTTTG
This sequence comes from Pandemis corylana, assembly GCA_949127965.1. Lineage (NCBI taxonomy): Eukaryota > Metazoa > Arthropoda > Insecta > Lepidoptera > Tortricidae > Pandemis > Pandemis corylana. Next base: position 2,268,479 of record OX421859.1, on the reverse strand, counting down.
ACTAGTTCACAAGTTAAATGAGAGCCGTAAGTATTTTCTAAGCTACTCGTATTTCAAATTCAGCACAATTTTTCACCACTTTCGAGTGGTATTTTCACATAAGTGCTTTCAAAAATCGGACCCCAGGAAGTGATTTTGAGAATTGTTTTGCTGCACACTTTTGTGACACACACACACTTTGACTTACCAATAAATGAATGAAATGAAATGAAAGCGTCAGATGTTATTTTCTTGAGTACATATCTCATCTCATAAGCAATAAGTGTATTGAGTATTCTATTTCATTGTTAGCCCTCTAGATTGGCAACGCAAAATATCCATACCCCACGTAGTTATGTGTAGGTAGGTACCTATTAGGATACGTGTCTACCACAGGAGACTGAAGATAAGCAGAATCGATAATCACATCTAGACACATGGCAATGTTTCAGCCAAAAACCAAGTTTCCAAGCAAAAATTATTGTACAATTAGAACCATCCCCGGCTCCTTTTGATCCTCCAATAACTTAAAATCTGATTGACCTCTTACCTACACACTTCCAATGCAATTTCAATCGCAATCGATTCTATATCTATTCTAAATCTATCTGGAAGGTAGGATGGGGTTTAGGGTTCAAAATGGATGTTAAAAAGCAACGACAGGATGTGGACATTCCGCCCAAGACATGTGTATAGGCTTTAGAGTATGTTGTGTGTATAAACCCTAATAAACAAATTACGTGATATCAAAGTACAATAATTATGCTATCATCATTGCGAAGTTAGCATCATTAAATCATTATCAATCATTATCATATCACGATAATACTTTGGACTTGAAGAAGTACATAACGTATTATTACAAAAGGACTACCAATCCGGCAAAAGTTAAATGAAACCCGGCAAAGAGCGTGTCGGGCAAGTGAATAGAAATCCAGTGTCAGCAGAGCCCGCCTCCTAAGCAAAACATAGGCAGTGTGAGGTCATTTTATACTGGTTATTATATAGACAGACAGACATAAAAATATTCTGTTTTAGTACATACATACATACCGTCACGCCTCTTTCCCACAGGGGTAGGCAGAGACTACTTTGTTCCACTTGCTACGATCCTGACAAATTTCTTTCGCTTCATCCACAGTCATCAATCTCTTCATACATGCTCGTTGGTTTCGGGTACTCCTGACCTGACCTTTTTCCAAAACGTCTCCTATTTGGTCTCGGAACGTTCGTTTAGGCCTTCCCCTCCCAACGTAACCATTCACACTCCCCATATAGATCTGTTTAGTTAGTCTACTTTCATCCATCCGCTCTACATGCCCAAACCAACTAAGCATACTTTTTTCTATCCTAGTCTGTTTTTAGTATTTGTTGCGGCAACAGAAATACATCAACTGAAAATTTCAACAGTCTAGCTAGCACCGTGCATGAGATACAGCCTGGAGACAGACAGACAGATGGACAGCGAAGTCTTAGTAATAGTCCCATTTATACCCTTTGGGTACGGAACCCTAAAAAGCAGCTCGGAGGGTGAGGGTTCCCAAGCATAGTGTTGGTGTCATAAATGTATGCAGCCAGCTTTCAATAAAATCGCGACGTCACTGATCGTCAATGATAATCGAGAGCGCACGAGAGACGCGTCGTGCGCGAGAGAGACTTACTGTCTCTTTCTATACGTACAGAATATTTCCATACTAAGTGGTTGAGGTATGTACAGTCAAGTGTAATAATATGTATGTAGTCAAAGTTTCAAAAATAAGTATCATACGCTCTTACACCGGCGTAATAAGGTCGTGGGACACATTTTTGAGAAGTTCATATCGATACTTATTTTTGCACTTGACCGTACTATAATAGAACACTCTTATGAAGTTTTTTATGGTATTTTTTTTAAGTTACCCCTTTGTCATCGTATGTGCCCGCTTTGAACATTGAGCAATGTACGGATTTTTTTAACCACAATTTAAAAATCCTGAAAAACTTTCACAGGATTGTTTATTCAAACCTCGTCAAACTAGGTTATAGAAACACATGGTAATGTTTCCCAAGATTAATTTTTCTTCTTCTTTTTCTAATATGGCCCTCGATCGGTGCGATGATTTCGCCAATGTCAAATCAATCAATACAGTATTCAAAAATCTTGTGACAAAAATGTCGGCAACGTTGTACGGTAGAACACGGTCAAAAGACCCCTACCCCCCTGTCAGGCTCTTAGCCAACGGATAATGATATCCCTCAGAATCTGCCAGGAAATTATTAACCGACGCCCGGGGTGCACCGGACCAAGCACTGCTCTTCCCCACGGATGGATCCAAAAAAGAATCGCAGCTCTTGACCACACGCAGAGGTAACCCGACTCGTACCTGTAAGATTAATTTTATGAGACAGTGTGTACAGTGGCGTGCAGGGGCCTTACCTAAATCGGAATTGAATCGCATTAGGAAAGAAAGAAAGAAAGAAGACATTTATTCCTGTTTGCAAGACACACAAATATAAGACAATATAAACAGTTTAAAATAGAAAATAATCAAGACATATAAAAATAGATCATCAGCGTTGTGTCTTCGCAAAAGTGAAACGGTCACTGGCTCAGCATTACGCTGAGGTGTTAGACACCTGCAGCACTGATTTTCAGCCAGAACCGTCTGTGACTCACGAAACGATACACAGATAAAATATACTACATAATTCATCAGGACGTCATGGTGACCCCCCAGTTGAGGATCGCTAAAAAAGGAAGACTAGTTACCTCGATCTTCCAGTCACCGTAATAACATATCTAATCCTATATCCTATCCACCCACTGCTGAGTAAAGGCCTCTTCATTTTCACGCCACTTTGCTCGACCCCTCTCATTCACAGTTCTCCAGCCGAATCACAGATGTGATCTGAGCAATGGGCTGATGGTCTACCCACTGACCTTCGATCCAGTCTTGGCCACCACTCTGTGACCGCCTTCGACCATCTGTCGTCTAAGTCATTGGCTGTATTTTATCAACACTAGATTACGTTGCTAATCTCAGCTATAATTATAAAAATTTTGCCAAATTCTTAATTAACGAAGCGCGAGCGCTGAACGAAATATATGTCGATTATTTGATCACAATTAGTAATTTAATTTTAATCTGTACCTGGTGAAGTGCGAATCTCGAAAACTATTTAAATATACTTATAATTATAATAAAGCTTTTAATTAACTAATAGACATTAAAATGGATAAAGTGGAAGTTCTGCCGGATAAAGATGAAAAGATACCTTTTGAGGAAGCTCTTGATAAGACAGGTTAGTTCAAGCTGTCAAGTGTACCCAAAGACGAGATGCCTCTCACGATGCACAACTAAAACCTGAAGCCTTACCACGACGTCTTAATGCGATTCAATTCCGACTCAGTTCGTGTTTTAGCTGTCATTTTTAGTATGGATCTGACAGCGAGCGAACCAGAACTGAATCGGAATTGAATCGCATTAAGACGTCATGGTAAGTCCCTGTGAAAAAAGTCACAACGCAATAACGTATGATCCTGATTTTGATAAAACATTTCAAATAACCACCAGTAGAACTTGAGTTCTATTTGAAAGCTTGAGCTTTCAAATAAGAACTTAACGTTTAAGAACTACATTAAGGCTCAGTATGTAACGGATAAAGACGTGATTTATGTATGTCTGCATATCTATACTAATATTATAAAGAGGAAAAATTTGATTGTTTGTTTGTTTGCATTGAATAGGCTCCGAAACTACTGGACCGATTTTAAAAATTGTTTTGCCGTTAGAAAACTACATTATCACTGAGTGTCATAGGCTACTTTTTACCGCGGGAAAATACCTATTCCTACGGGAAAATTAATTTATCGCGGGCGAAGCTGCGGACGGAAGGCTAGTATCTAAATTAAGATAGATGGCACCGTTATAATTCTGGATTCATTTTAAGATAGTTTAATAATAATAATAATAATAATAATAAAGATATTTATTGCCACAACACAAAAAAGACATGATACATATTTATCCAAAAAATGCACACAATAATAATTTTGAAAAAAAAAAAAGAACAACAATATATATACATAACACAATTACACAAAAACAATACACAACAGTTGGTGGCAACAGGCTCAGGCTCAGCATGAGCTGCCAGTTTAGATTTAAAAAAAAAAAAAAAAAAAAAACTAGCAGCGCTGGTTTTCAGCCTGCGCCCTTCCCACAGCGTGGCAGACACATTCAATTAAAAAGGCCGGGTAGGGCCAACATCAATAACTAATTATTAACTATGAGTCCCTTCGAACCCGAGCCATTAATGGCAATAATAATAATAATAAGAAGAAGAAGAAACAAAATATGCATGGCAAAAACCGAAAGCCTTAGACTTACCAGAACGAGTGTAACGTTCTCTGATTCAAAATATACCCTTGTCTTCCCAGGTTTCGGTCTATACAACTACCTACTGACGGCCCTGGTGGGACTCTCCACCATATCCTTCGTGACCCTGGCGTACTGCTCGTCTATCATCGTACCCACCAGCGCCTGTGAACTGGAGACCACCACTGCTCAACAAGGGCTGGTCATTGCTGTGCCTATAGCTGGTAAGCCTGCGATCTTCTTAGCTGGTTGTACCTCTACTGCAATGTGTAAGGTGAGCTAGTGGTCCTTCTGAAGGTGGAGGTCCTGATTACCAAATGTCCTGCTCTATTAGTTAAGCAGGGGTTCCCAAAGTGTGCGCCTCGGCGCCCTGGTGCGCCGTAGAAAGTAAAGAGGGGCGCCGTGAGTTCTATCATTATCCGAAACCACAAATATTCGCGGGTACCTATTTGAGCGCTTGCATTGGTAAATAATATAGCAACAATACAACTTAGCTAAGGGCGCCGTTACAAAATACTAGACTTGTAACTGCGCCGCAGGTTGAAAAAGATTGGGAACCCCTGAGTTAAGACTATAAGAATAAATAATAATTCTTATTTATTCTTATGGTAAGACATCAACAGTTAAGATTCCAATATCCGTACGTAAACTTCATTGACTTTAGTTAGCGCATCTCAAAAATGTGCCACAATGTACCATTGAACATTCCTGACTCACTGAGGAACTCTCTCACAGTATTTGCCATAGTGATTTTAAATTGAATTGACAAGGAAAACCAAGTGACGTTTACTGTGAGAACGTTCTACGGTGGGTCAGGAATCAAATGGTTTTTGAAATGGCTATCCTGTAGAACTCTATAGGTTAGGTTAGTTTCTGTTAACAACTTTTCCAGAACAATGAAGTTAGACCAGTTAGAGCAGTGATTTGGTCTCATCATTTAGTTGGTGATAGGCAATGAATAAAAAACGTCGCGCATCGGACTCTACAGGTCTATTTATAAATCACGATTCGGTGTTTTTGTGTGGTGTCCGGTATAGTTAGGTTTGTGAGATTTATAAGGTGCTCGACCCGAGGCTGCTTCTAGTGGATACGCGATTATAATAAATGTATTATGATGAGGCAGACGAGGGTTAACATGTAAACGTTATATATTTCACACAAGCTTGGCAGTCAGCACGTGTGGTAGAGGAGTAGCAAGGTAAATGCTTATGTAATATATGTAAGGTAAATGTTTATGCTCATTAAGATGAACCTTTGCAAAGTAACGCCTGATTCTATAAATTAGGTGGTAGGACACGAAGTCTTTTCTCTTGTGCTTTGTCCACCAATACTCTTTCAAGGTTTTCACCTTCAGATTTAGCTTAATATTACCCCCAAGTCTGGCAGCTGTTATAAAACAGAAGAACCGTGTCATTGTCAACAGCATGCGAAGGAATTTGTGCTGATACCAATTTATCGACACATGTGCCTAATTATGCTCTCTAAAGATTAGTTATGGGCCTAATCGATCAAAATATCCATCAAAGATAATTTGACATCACTGAAAATTATTATTAGCACTTGTTTATAAATAAAAAGGCAGTCAAGTGGGAGTCGCACTCGCGCATAAAGAGTTCCTAAAAATATCATAAAATTTTTATTTTGTTTGTTTCGCCATTAAGAACGCTTTTTTCACGGCTCCTCGCACAAACTCTCCAAGCTACCGGGGTCTGGACGCTGTGGTCTTCCTGATAATACTGGGCTCGAACACTAGGTTTCCCGACCCTCCAACTCCCGTCATCTCTCTGAGTTGGTCCCAATCTTCAGCAACACTTATTTTTCTGCCACCAACGGCTTCTTTTACTCTTTCGAGGTCAGCAGTCAAGCCAAACCTAATGATAGTTTTGTAGATACGATTTTAGATTTTCCTGCGTAACAGCCTAGCTAATACAGCGTCTAAATCCAATATGGGCAAATATTTAAATGGAGGTTACAGGACCTAAGAATTTTATTTAAAACTAGCTGATGCCCGCGACTCCGTCTGCGCAGAGTCGCTATCCCGCGGGAACTTTGCAATTTTCCGGGATAAAAAATATATAATTCCCGTTTTTTCCTTATCCCGTGGGAATTTCCAAAAATCCTTCCTTAGTGGATGCCTACATTGTATAAGGTATCTATGTGCAAAATTTCAAGTCTCTAAGTCCAGTGATTTGGTCTATACTATCCCGCGGGAACTATGCAATTTCCCGGGATAAAAACTATCCTATGTCCTTTCCCGGGACTCAAACTATCTGTATACCAAATTTCAACTAAATCGGCCCAGCGGTTTAAGCGTGAAAAGGTAACAGACAGACAGACAGAGTTACTTTCGCATTTATAATATTAGTAAGGATTACAATAATTTTTTTCCATACAAATTAAGTAAGGCTCGTTGACATATACTTGTCAGCTGTTTGGATATCCTGTTTTGATAGTGACGTTATGTTTGCGTTACATTGCTACTCGGTACTTTTTCAAAAATTAATTACATGCTTTCAATTACGTGTAACTTAAAATATGCCGTTAATTAATGATTACGCTACTAAACTCTATGTCTGGTTTTTTTTCTCGCATTGGACACCCACGCTGTATACTTCCGAATAAAAAAGTAATATAAAGAGCTATTCGTATATTTGTAACCCTATCGATTGTTATTATCTTTCATACACCCAGAGGACCCTCAATCGGTTTCCTTACCCTATCAAAAGTAATATAAAGAGCTATTCGTATATTTGTAACCCCTATCGATTGTTAATATCTTTTATACACCCAGAGGACCCTCAATCGGTTTCCTTACCCTATCATTTTACAATGAATAGAGCATTGCATAATCAGCTCTATTTCAGATATAAATCTGCATTTAAGATTCCAGAGATAATTTTTAAGCTGATTCAATTAACTATTAAGCCGATAACGTTATGCAAAACACTTCATTTTACGACACAGTAGAATATATTTGCAAACATAATTATTATAATGTATCAAATACATTGTATAATAATATCTTCGCTTTAGAAACAAGGAATGCTGAACAAAACCAAGGAATGGGTAAAGCTTGAGAAGCTCGACGACTGAGCTTGCCTCCTTGTTTGCAAAATCGGAAAACCGAGTCTTCCGAAAGATGAGACCGAGCTATATGAATTTTCGCCCATAAAAACTCCACCAAACGTTTTTAAACTCCCAAACCATAATGATTATATTGTTTTCTGTTGTTTTCTTTATTTTAATGAAAATTATCGTTGTTGAGCATCATCAGCTCGTTCACTTTAGTTGATCAACCATGAGGTGGAATAGTGGTAGGGAACATTTAAGAGATATTTGCTACAAAATTATGATAAGCACCAGATGCCAGCACGGTATCTACGCTAGCCAGGGGCATAGCCAAGGTTTTAGTATGGGGGGGGGGGGGGGGGGGGTAAAGAAAATAAAACGATTAATAGTACCTACATAAAATAACCCTTATTTAGAAATTTATTTTAATAAAATAAAATAAAAGGAAAATAATGTTTATTCGTTATCATAGGTATTTGAAAAGATGATAGTAAAAGTATTGAGGTACATCTATGATCTGCTTTTTTGGCGTACGAATTGTTAGTGTGTTTATGATTATTCACGATTGTTCACGATTATTTTGAGCTATTAATTAGTCATTGATGATATTATTGATAGATTATATGACAACGTAAGTCTAAATGGTGTTAAAATTGTACATTTGAATTATAATTCTATGAATGTTAATATCTGACCTTTTCGAGGGGGTTTGATCCCCCAAAACCACCTTCCTGGCTACGCCCGTGACGCTAGCCTCTAGCTACGCCATAAACGATTTCAAAAGCCGCCGAGCGAAGCTTAAAGTTGCACTAACGCAGCTTTTTACAAATGTACTTTAAACATCTGATACACATTGTGTACAAACTTTGCGACCTCTTTGCAGGGGGTATTGTGGGATCCCTATTATGGGGCTACCTCGGCGACACGCGCGGGCGCCGCAAGATGCTGATGACGTCGCTCTGCTGCGGCGCCACCAGCAACGCGCTGGCCAGCCTCTCCGTCAACTGGATCATGCTTATGGTCCTGCAGTTCTGCACTGTGGCCTTGTAAGTCAATTTTATGCTTAAGTTGTATTGGATATTTTTGGGCTAAGGCGTCAGGAGGGATCGCCACTGTACGCAGCGCGTACAAATTGTGGTGCGTCATTTTTCTGCTACCTACCATGCTGACTCCTCACTGCACGCCACATATTATTGCTGGTGGCTTTACCAATAAAATGTTGTTTAACTTCATACATACATACCGTCACGCCTCTTTCCCACAGGGGTAGGGAGATACTACTTTGTTCCGCTTGCTATGATCCTGATCTTTCGCTTCATTTATCAATCGCCTCATACAAGCTCGTCGGTTTCGGGTACTCCTAACCTGACCCTTTTAACACTTCTATCAGCTGTAATTATATGTTTAACCAAATCATAAATGTTATTGGTTTATTTCTTCAGGGGATCGGGAATATACATGCTGTCAATGACACTACTAAGTGAGTGTGTGCCTCTGGTGAAAAGAAATTTCATCATGCTGCTGGTGTCCAGTATATTCTTACTCGGACAGGGAATCATGTCAGGTAACTTACATTTGCTATGTCCTTAAGAATTTCAGTGATACATCTTCCAAACAACGCAGTCACAATTCAAAATGCCCATGAATCTTCTATTCCAGTTATGGCGATGCCAATCATCCCTCTGGCGTTCTCCCACTACATGCCTGCCCTGGACATCTACTGGAACTCCTGGCGAACCTTGCAGCTGACGTATTCCCTGCCCAGCCTCATCTGCATAGCGTGCCTATTCTTCATGCAGGAGAGCCCCAAGTTCGTCCTGGCGAAAGGGAACGAAGAGGAGGCGCTGAAGATTCTGAGGCGTATTCATAGGATAAATATGGGAAGCCGAGCGGAGGAATTACAGGTTATTAATAGTTCTGATGTGTTATTTATAGTTCATATCATACCGACAAATTTTTAATATGTCGAATGATTAAAAAAACATATTTTTATACTGCTTGGAGAAAAAGCCCGGTAGGTCTATCACGCGCGCGATACAGTTTTCATGCGTATTTCTACTGCCATGCAGTCGCGGTAAATATTTAATGTACTATGTATTTTTTTAAAAGATAGTAACACTATTTTTCCATTTCCAGGTCAAAGGACTTCTTCGGGAGGTAGTGCCTACGGGGGAAAACAAACCGAAGGCTAAGGATCAAATTGTGCCGTTGCTCAAGAAACCATATTTGAAGTACACTTTGATCATGGCCTGCCTTCTCATACAGTTCCAAATGTAAGTTATTCCAATGAAAAAATATTGATATGCTTTCCACTTCGAAGGTCCAACACGTTGAGAATTAGATCCACTTTAGATACTCTTTGAAACAATCTAAGTAGCATATAGACGTAGAAAAATAAATAATAATCCGAAAAAATCTGAGACTTATTTCTCACCAGCTTTTGATTACAATGTCGTCTGTATAGAATTCGGTTATCACTATCCTGTGATCGCTAACCAATTTACGAGATCAAAAAGTATCTTGTGTTTATGCAGTTTTATGCTGGCGCATAATTACATTGAAATCTTTGTGTTATGAGTTTCTTGACATAACTTTTGCATTCGCATAATACTATTAGTAACATGGTCTGTATTTTTTTTTCCAGCTTGGTCTCATTCGCCGTGTGGCTTCCAACCATCGCCAACCAGTTCATGCAGATGATGCAAGCGGGAGAAGGCTCCGACTTCACGCTATGTGAGATCCTCGCGGCCAGCGGAGACACGCCCGTTGATGTAAGTACAGAAGATTAGTACCTACTGACTGATTGACTATCCCACCACGCTCCCGCCAAAGCGAAGTGATTTGAGCGTATTTTAAGGGACGCTGGCTGAGTCAACAATACCCAACTCTTCTTCTTCAGTCGGTCACTCTTGAAAGAATGGTTGTGGCTGATGAAAGTGATGAGACGTATTCGTATCTGTTGTGGATAAAGCGGCCCCTGAAATGCTCCTCCACATGCCACGGTCTTCAGGGTCACGGAAACATCGGAATATCTTGGTTTACCCAACTAACCACCATTAAGTAATAACCAGTAACCATTGCTTCTCCTCACGCGCAGATGGTAAAAGCCCATCGAGGGTATGGGCGAAAGTTTTAGGAATCATGTCATAGACGATGTGGCTAGCAACCCGTCACTATTTTGATTTCCCTTCCCATCTATACGCCCTTAATCATGCTAATGGCCTTAAGGTTTTGTTACCTTAGTCTCTGTCTACCCCGTAAGGGATAAAGACGTGATATATGTATGCAGTAACCATTCGTTACATAAATCTGGCAATCTGACGTATTGCTGTTCTGGAAGTATTTCAAGGCATATCCATACCTTTGTCTAGCAGCACTACATTGGAAGGCTGAAGAACAACTAACAGTGTGATAGGTCTTTGTTTGTGAATAAAGACCTGTAGGTATATTACCTAACTCGCTCGCAATCGCCATCGTGTTCATTTTGACACTTCATGTATGGGCTGACAATTGGCATCGGAATCAGCTAGCTGTCTCATTCATACAAGAACTGTCAAAATGAACACGATGGCGATTGCGAGCGAGTTGGGTAATATGCCTGAGGCCTTACCATGACGTCTTACTGCGATTCAGTTCTGACTCGGTTGATAATTTATCTGTCGTTTTTATTATGGGTCTGAAGGGCTTAATGTTGAAAAGAAACTTTCTGAAGGTCTTGTTCAAAGGAAATTTTTTAAAGTGTATAAGGTTGGCAGTTATTTATAATTCGTAATTGTTTTCCAGCCCGACGCGGTGCCGTGTTCCCTCAACACCATCGCCCTGTTAATCATGCTCGGTATCTGCGCCTTACACTCCATCTTCAACACCATTCTAAGTTTGGTGAGTATTGTACTAGTCATAAAGTAAAGTTTATTTTCTATTCCTACTATCTAGCAATATCTGATGAACCACAATACGTATAGGTACATACAGAATTCTTTTCTGTCATTTGTACTGCTGCAATGTCTTTTTTATTTCATCAACTACCTATATATTCATAGCAATGTGCAAGTTGCAGAATATTATCAAAATAGCAAAAATATTCTCAGGAATTTCCAGAAACTTTCACGAAAATTTATGCTAAGTTCCCATAACGAAAGTTTCCAATGGAATTTAAAAAAAACTTCTCATTAATGTTATTTTAATGAGATTTTCATTAGATACTCAGTCGAAACAAGTAATTATGATATCCTGTGATTAATGTACATGAATAAAAATTAATCGTCGCAATGTATGTACGCGCATAACTTCCAAACGGCTGCACCGAATTGGATAATTCTTTTTTAGTTGTGTTTGTTACTGTTTGGACAAGGTTTGTATAAAAAAATACTGGAACGGGGGCAAAGCCGCGGGCAACAGGTAGTAAATAATAAATTTAAGTTTCAGAGACCATTCCACTAGAAAAATTTCGCAACTTTGATAACTTCATGGTGCATTGCTAATTATTCATGCCATCCCTCGACTAGTCCTTTATTTGCCCATTTGTTTCCATTGACGTCAATTTTTATGGCGCAGTTATTTCACTGAAACATTTTGATTTCCAGATAGTGAACAAGACAGGGCGCCGCAACACCACAATGGTCATAACCTCCGTGTGCGGTCTGGCTGGCATTCTGGTCAACTTGGTGCCCAATGCCATCGGGAGCGCCTTTCTCTGCGTGGTCTTCTCTATGGGTATCGTGGTCCTGGGATTCTATACGGCTATGTCCGTTGCGCTGTTCCCTACGAATTTAAGGTGAGGAAAACACGACATCGTATCCAATTTTATTGTACTCTCAATAAAACTTGATTTTAAGTTCTAAGGTGCTTTAGGAAAGTACGTAAGAATAAAATTGTGGATTTGTACTAACAGTTGCCCGCGATTTCGTCTGTGCATAAATTGCAGCTTTTCCGCGGGAATTATGCGTTTTTTCGGCATAAAAACTACCCTATGTCCCTTACCAGGACTGAAACTATCTCTGTGCCAAATTTCATTAAAGACAGACAGTTTCTTTCACATTTATAATACTAGTGATGGGGATAACTTTTGGCCGCGACGCAGCGGCTGTATCACAAATAGGCTGCAGGGTACCACGATTATTTAGCGGAGTGAGTTTTTGGAACTACCCGCACTTGGTTAATCCCGTTCGGCGCTCTATCACACCGAGACACAATACAAACAGTGGCCGACAACAGCGGCAGTTGGCAGCTGGATGGTGACGCATCACAATTTGTTGGCGCAGCCTACCCCTTCGTAACATTATAGATAGGTATATGAGTGAGAATCGCAGAAGTTTAAAACATAATTTCTGGATTTATTTTGAGATATAGTGCTTTGTAAATGATTACAAAAGTATTGATTAAAATATAAACTAACTTAGGCTAAAAAATTGAAATCAAAATACATTTGGACCCTTAGGTAGGCATTCCCGCGTCAGCAATTGCGAGTCTTTGTGGGAGAAAGCTGCCGGCGCGAGGGTCGTCTGTTGCCTCCCTCAGGCCTTTGCTTATATCTCTGTAGAGCCCACGTGCGCTCTTGCCCCACGGACCGAGTGTCTCGACGCCAAATACGTGTTGAAGTTATATGTATTGAAATGATGTAATTTCGTTTCAGAACAATGGCGGTGGCAATGACCATGATAGGTGGCAGGGTTGCCAGCGTGGGGCTCATCCAGATCGTCAACTATCTGCTGGTCAACTCTTGCGCTCTTGGATTCTACCTCTTCGGGGCGCTCTTTGCGTGTAAGTATTTTACGAATCGTGTCATGGTGACAATGTAGAAAATCTTAGAGTAACCTTTGACATCCGCATGCACCTTTATCCCTTACGGGGTAGACAGAGCCTAAGGTAACAAGACCAACAGGCCACGTTTAGCAAGACACTGAGGGCGTAAAGGTGGAAAGTGGAACCAAAATAGTGATGGGTTGCTAGCCGCATCGCCTATAACAAGATTCCTATGATTTTCACCCATTCCCTCGATGGGTTTTACCGTTTGCGCGGGAAGAGAAGCAACTGGTACATTCTATGTTTTTTCTTTGCTCCCAGACCAACATGGAAGTAATTAGATACGCATATAAGTGGACTGAATTTCACTCGCGTTAGAATAAGCTTCCTCTATTCAACCTCATCTTAGCCTATGTAGTCCAGTGTTAGGCACAAGCATCCTCTCAGAATAAGAGGGCTTGGGTTATAGTTCCCTCGCGGCACAGGTCCAGTGTGGATTAGAAACTTCACACACATTAATGAATTATTTCATACTAGCTTCTGCCCGCGACTTCGTCTGCGTAGAATTATACATAAAAACCTTCCTCCTGAATCACTCTATCTATTAAAAAAAACCGCATCAAAATCCGTTGTGTAGTTTTGAAGATATAAGCATACAAAGGGACATAGGGAAATGGGAACAAAGAAAGCGACTTTGTTTTATACTATGTAGTGATGAAGTGTGTGCAGGATGTTAGCCTTTATCGAAAAGTCTGTGTTAAATATCGAATCAAATTTTCGGAAATTAAATAATTTCGAAAAACTCAGAGGTGCGTTCCATCGCACGACCCTCTCCTTGAGAGTCATCGCTCAAACCACCATGCTACCAAGGTTTTTAATAATAAAATGGATTCTAATTTATTATTAACTAGCTTCTGCCCGCGACTTCATCTGCGTAGAATTATACATAAAAACCTTCCTCTTGAATCACTCCATCTATGAAAAAAAACCGCATCAAAATAAGTTGTGTAGTTTTGAAGATATAAGCATACATAGGGACATAAATGTGGTCTGCAGGTACCTGTTACCTTAGGCTCTTTCTACCCCGTAAGGGATAAAGACGTGATTTGTGTATGTATGTATGTATAGGGACATAGGGACATGCGAACATAGAAAGAGAGAAAGTGACTTTATTTTATACTATGAAGTGATTTATTATGAGCCTATTGTGTCCCACTACTGAGCAAAGGCATCCCCCCAACGCTTTCACTGCTCTCGGTCTGCTGCGGCACGTGTCCAGTCCCTTAAGAAGGTGTCCACCTCGTCCCGCCATCGCCGTCTAGGTCTGCCGGGCCGCCGCTTTGAGTTAGTGGGACACCAATTGCCCAATCTCATTGCAGTTTTGCCGCCTTTTTACCAACGGTAGTATTTAATACAATTCTTGTCCTTTATTTCCAGCGTCTGCACTTATTCTGGCTATGTTGCCTGACGACCGTTTGATGTTCCGACCGAAACCAGACACGGAACAAGTTCCAACGCCCCCAGAAGAAACTGTGGACGCCAAAGAATAACTTCGCTGTATTCATAAGCTCAATTTTGAAATGTATAAAGCACAAGTATAATTAAGGAATTAAAAATATTTACTTTGCTACTCCGCTACTAAATATTTAAAATCGGCTTGCGCAGCCGTACAGGCACGATTATATAACAAACTAGCGACCCGCCCCGGCTTCGCACGGTATATTACGCATGTATTTTTTATACATATAAACCTTCCTCTTGAATCACTCTATCTATTAAAAAAACCCGCATCAAAATCCGTTGTGTAGTTTTGAAGATATAAGCATACAAACGGATTTGGGGACAGAAAAAGCGACTTTGTTTTATACTGTGTAGTGATTAACGACACATCACCGCTGTTCAGAATATCTGGTTTAATCAACGTTGTAAAAGTTTGAATGTTGTATCGAATTGTATTCAATTGCGATGTAATAACACGAGTAGGGCGGTTAGAATTGCGATAAATAGGGCTAAACATTTGGTTATGGGAAATGAGTAGCGGAGTAGCAAGGTAAATTTTTGTTCGTTGAAATAGACCTCCGCAAAGTAACGCCTGATTCAATAAAACATGTGTAATGGTTTAAGATTCCGCCTAAACTGGATACTCATTTACGAGCTGTAACTATAACAGTTGCACGTTACGTAACCAAAAACCCAAGTGTGGACGTGGTTCGCGAGCTTGCCGGGACCCAAACGCCCCGTCACACTAGAGTTTTTGGTAACTTTAACGTGCTACAGTTACGGTTACAGGGGTGTCACCATGACGTCTTAGTGAGATTCAATTCAGACTCAGTTCAGGTTTTAGCTGTCATTCTTAATATGGATCTGACAGCGCGCGACCCTAAACTAAATCGGAATTGAATCAGTCCACGATACCAATATCAGGGGCCTTACCATGAGGGAGGAGGATTTTCTGTACCCCCCCCCCCCCCCCCCTCTAAACGCTACGTAACACTCAAGTGACCATTTTTACCCAAAAGTGTCAACATTTTTGTTGCGCAAAGTACAAGAAAGTCGGTATAATATCCTTGTTATAGTTTTAATCGCCTTGGCGGTAATAATATTAAATAACACAAGAGATGTTTTAACTTGGCAGTTTTAATTCCATATTTTTTTATCTAAAAAAAAGAAAACGTTACGTAACGTGTTGTAAGACCCCCCCCCCCCCCCCCCCGCCACTGTAACGCATCGTAACGTTTTACGATACCCCCCCCCCCCCTCCCTCCCCCTATTGCGTTACGTAGGTAATACTTGAACGCCCCCTGATTCGGTTTACGTTCGCTCGCTGTCAGATCCATACTAACAATGACAGCTAAAACTTAAACTGCGTCCGAATTGAATCGCATTAAGACGTCATGGTTATTTCATATGTGTACCCAGCTACAGAGCGACCTTCATTGATCTGAGAGCCCGATGAAAACTTCATTACATAATAATAATAATAATACATTTATTTTATTTATACCAACCAATCTAAAATTACAACATAATACTAATACATCATGATTAATCTAAAAGTTAACTAAATATACAAAACTTAAAACTAAATAAATATACCTAACTATAAAAAGAAAACACCATCTAAAAGGCCCTCCTGCGGCATAGACCCCAACACACTGGCGGCATTACCTCTCTGTACAGCCAGAGAAATTCGCTGGGAGAGGTAAGCGCCAGCTCTGGGGTCTCCTGAGGTCTCTGTCAGACGGGACGACAAGGCTCTCATGAAGGCCCTCATGTCAGCCGACCAGGGACCCATTGTCTCCACTGCGAGCGCCGAAAACTCATAGTCCTTTAAAAGAGAAGAGTATTTGCGGCGCTTGAGAACTTGGGCCTGGTCAGCTGCAGCCCCGGCCTGTGAGCGGGTTGCAATAATAATAATGCTTTATTGATTTAAAGATGTTGATACAATGGTTAAGGTTGAGACCTCCCAGTAGGTACTTTAAGGTACCTGTGTCAGGAGACCTCGCTCTTCCAGAACAAAAAAAAATTGACTTATTCTATTTAGTTTAGCATTAATTAACTGAAGTTAACTTATTCTAATCAAAGGCAATGTGTTTCAATTATCCTATCCTGCTACATTTCCTTGTCAGAACCCTGCCTGCACGGGACGCCTAGGTATCGTCACCAGCTACGTGTGTATGTATGTATAACTCTTTATTGTACTAGCTTCTGCCCGCGAGTTTGTCTGCGTAGAATTATACATAAAAACCTTCCTCTTGAATCACTCTATCTATTAAAAAAACCGCATCAAAATCCGTTGTGTAGTTTCGAAGATATAAGCATACATAGGGACAGAGGGACAGAGAAAGCGACTTTGTTTTATACTATGTAGTGTACTATGTAGTCCCTACATCCCCGAGGTATGCTTATATCTTCAAAACTACACAACGGATTTTGATGCGGTTTTTTTTAATAGATAGAGTGATTCAAGAGGAAGGTTTTTATGTATAATTCTACGCAGACGAAGTCGTGGGCAGAAGCTAGTAAATTATAAAACAAAGTCCTCCGCCGCGTCTGCTGTCAGTTCCCGATAAACTCAAAGGCTACTGAAGGCATTTTCTTGCGGTTTTCATAAATAAGTAGAGTGATTCACGAGGAAGAGTTAGGTATAAATCATATGTCAAGGTTTTGTATAAATTAGTTGAAATATATAGATGATTAGAAGTGCCAGGAGAAATCAAGCTGCCTGGGGCCTTACTGGGGACTCAGTTCAGGTGTTAGCTGTCATTTTTACTATGGATCAAATCCCCTTGGATACAAATTTATTCAGCGCGGGCGAAGTCGCGGACAACAGCTTGTTGGTTAAGTTTTATCAACAACGATATTACATTGTTAATCTTAGCAATATTAATCGTATAAATATTACAAACCCGTAATTACTCAAGTGCATGCTTGAAGAGGAACACATGTATCATTTGATCTCATTTAATTTAATTAAAATTAAAATAGTACCTGGTGAAGTGTGAATCTCGAACTTTAAATTTACAAAGTTTTTAATTAAAGAATGGATAAAAAAGACGTCGCTGCAGATAAAAATGATAAAACACCTTTTGAGGAAGCGCTGGATCAGACAGGTTGGTCTCAGCCATCATTTGAACTCGTAGACGAGATAGTAGACTGTACGGCTAGCACAAGAGCGTCTCGAGCGAGATATACTACCCATCTCTTTCTAGAAGGAGCATTAAGAAAACGACGAGTAGTCTTTCTCGTACGCGACACAACTCTCGCGCGCACTCCTGCTAGCCGTTCAGTTCGGTGCAAAGTCCTGAGTCTCCTGACGCATCACAACAGATGATTCAAGCAATGTATCAGCGGCACTTTCTTTGGTGGCTGAACAAACTCTGACAGCACAACGGGCGTGTGAAAGCGGCCAAGTCCAAAGGGACGACTATACTTCCTACACCATGCTCTGGTAACCTGTGCATGCATAAGGATGGGTGTGCACAAGGTTGCACCCTAAAGCCTGGAACTGCTTGGCGTGCGCTTGTCATCCATCAGCTAGACGCTTCCGCCACTCATTCTTCTTTCCCGCGACATCCTGCCTTATCCTTATAGTGACGCCGGGTATGCACATCATATAATAAACTATTTCAATAAATTTGCGGATTGGTCGAGCAAGATCCTTACGGATTGCTAACACCGTCATAGTAGCTATTCCTGCCGTCAAGCAGCAGTACATGCACTGCTGTGTTCCGGTGTGGAGAGTAAGACAGCCCGTGAAATTACAGGTACATGAGGCATTCCTAGTCTTCTAGGCTGGCAGCTCATCTGCAATCCTCTAGTGTGGCGGGTGCCCATGGAAATAGGTGTCCACTTACTCGTTTGTCTTTCTTATCGCGTAAAAAATACCCCTGTCTTCCCAGGTTTTGGTCTGTACAACTATCTGCTGACGGCCCTGGTGGGACTCTGCATGATATCCTACGTGATCCTAGCATACAGCTCGACTATCATCGTACCCACCAGCGCCTGTGAACTGAAGACCACCACGGCTCAACAGGGGTTGGTCGTCGCTGTGCCTATAGCGGGTAGGATAAGAATTTAAGAAGTCTTCTAAGGTTGTATAGTTCTTCTATGCTGGTCTGGAAGCAAAGAAAAAACATGGAATGTACCAGTTGCTTCTCTTCCCTTAAATCTTAGGAATCATGTTACAGTTGATGCGGCTAGCAACCCATCACTGTGTCGAAAGTAGATTCAAAATAGTGATGGATTAAAACTGTTAATTACAGCTCCATCTCTAACATCAAGTGGATCGGTAACCAATGAAATTTCTGCGATTTTCACTCTAGACACATATTTACACACATACATAAATCACGTTATACCTATATGGCTTACGGGGTAGATAGGTGGAAATGGGAATTAAAATAGTGGTGGGTTGCTAGCATCGTCTATAACATAAATAAAAATAAAAACAAAATGAATAACTTGGGACAAATTACACTAATTGACCCAGCCCCAAACTAAGCAAAGCTTGTACTATGGGTACCAGGCAACGGATAAACATACTTATATAATGTAGATAAATACATAATTAAATACATACAACATCCATGACTCGGGCACAAACATTCGTATTCATCATACAACTGTCTGCCCCTACCGAGATTCGAACCCGGGACCTCTAGCTTCATAGTCAGGGTCACTAACCACTAGGCTATCCGATCGTTTGACATGATTCCTAAGGTTTTCGCCCATTTTCTGGAAAGACTTTTACCTGCTGCACACACTCTTGCTAGATACGACTTAATCGCGTAATAAAATTAATTATAATAAGTCGCAAGTGTGACAGTAGTTAATCCAGTAAATCCCCCAGTGGTACTCTTACTTTATCAATTAACAAACAAACATTGTAACAAGCTATGTTTCCTACAAATCTGTGTTTAAGTTTCCTGGGATTCAATTTAAGACCATTCAATTGACTATTAATCCGATAACAGACACTTCACACAACACAGTGGAATTTACTTGTAAAGATATTCTTACCTGTACATTGTAAAGATCTTCACTTTATATGAAGTACGAAATAAGGTGCGTAATCCTATTTACGAAAAAAAAAAATTACGAAAGTGTCTGAATATGTCGATCTGGGCCCTTACCATGACGTCTTAATGCGATTAAATTCCGACTATTCTATTTATGTCTATTTCTCAAATATTTTTAAACGAACTGATAGCTATTCCACGATATCATGAGGTCAAAAATCCGGCTGCTTTGTATCTGGCTATTTTGCATGACTTGACTTTACTATAACGCGGAGTAGCAAAGTAAAGTTATCCAATTAGTTCAACATGAACGCCTGAATGTATAAGTATGTACTTTTGTTAGTTTTACGTTAAGACTTCCCTGTTTGCAGGGAACGTGTTGGGTTCTTTGGTATGGGGCTACCTTGGCGACACGCGTGGGCGCCGCAAGATGCTGCTGGCATCGCTCTGCTGCGGCGCCACCAGCAACGCACTGGCTAGCCTCTCCGTCAACTGGATCATGCTTATGGTGCTGCAGTTCTGCACTGTGGCCTTGTAAGTTTTTTTTATGCGTATCAGGCGCACGAGCGCAGCTAGGGGATACAGGGTGGGTAATGATTCCCACAGAAACTTCTTTGCAGTCCTTAGAAAATTCTTCAATGCTTGTCTGAGAGCATAGAATGTGTGTATACTGTGTGCTAATCGCTCCTCTTCCCGCGCATATTGTAAAAGCCGTCGTTGACGCTTCTCTCCCATTCTGAGACTACTTTGTTCTACTGTCTCCGATCCTAACATAATCTCTTTCGCTTCATCCACATTCAATTATCTCTTCAACGGGCTCGACGGTACGGGGTACTATTTTTTTACCTAGACTGGACTTATTTTTGTGTTTTTTTTATATACCTATATATAAAATAGGCTTACGTTTGACCTCAATCTCGCTTGATGGAAACCGAAGAAGAGGCCTAAGATGGTACATGTTTGCCTAGAAGACGTTTGTTCAATTTGGACCAAAAGAAGTCCAGATTTTGGCGTAGCGGAATAACTGACCTCAGCAGAGAGTTTCCTTAACCGTCCGCATAATAAAATAAGAAGAATAATGTTGTAAGTGTTATTAAATTGGTTTGGTTTTCAGGGCATCGGGTATATACACGTTGTCGATGACGCTACTTAGTGAGAGTGTGCCTCTGGCGAAGCGAAATTTCATCATGCTGCTGGTGGCCAGTGTGGTCATGGTGGGCCAGGGAATCATGTCAGGTACAAATCTCATTAAATGACGTGACAGCTGGTACAGATTCGATTTACCCACCTGCCTTGGATGGTGATGGGGTAAAAGTACGCATCACATTGATGAGAATCCGGGTCGATTCGCGGCCATAGCTTTACTTTTTGGATTTTTCTTTTTTTTTGAAATAGTAGGGGCCTAAAGTTTTCCGGAATATTTTCAAGGCAAACTGCAATATTTATACTATTTTACATTTCAGCTTTGGCAATACCAATTATCCCTCTGCCGTTCTCCCACTACCTGCCTGCCCTGGATATCTACTGGAACTCCTGGCGAACCTTGCAGCTGGCGTATTCCCTGCCCAGCTTTGTATGCGTAGTGTGCATGCTCTTCATGCAGGAGAGCCCCAAGTTCGTTCTGGCGAAAGGGAATGAAGAGGAGGCGCTAGAGGTTCTTCGGCGTATTCATGTGATAAATATGGGAAGAGGAGCGGAGGAATTACAGGTTATTTAAGGGTTCTACTAAAGGATTCTTAAGAAAATATTGGTTTTCATGCAACGGCAGCAGTTAGCAATTGAACCAGCTGTTAAAAGTGTACAATTTAAAATGACTGTTGATTCGGAGGACAAGCTTTTGCATACATACATAAATCACGTCTTTCTCCCTTACGGGGTAGACAGAGCCTAAGGTGACAAGACCCAAAGGCCACGCTTAGCATGATTTTGCATTATCCGATTTTACTCATAATCTTACTTACTAGTACCTAAGTATTATAAATGAGAAAGTTTGTGAGTAAGGATGAATGTTACTCTTTCACGCCAGAACGTACATAGGTTTAGTCTGGAATAACATATAGGCTACTTTTCATCCCGGAAAATTGCGTAGTTCCTGCGGGATAGCGATAAACGAATTCTTTGCATTATCTTTAACTTTCTCTGTTTTTTTAATAGATTAAAGGACTTCTTCGTGAGACAATGCCTACAGATGAATGCAAACCGAAAGCTAAGGATCAAATCTTGCCGCTGCTCAAAAAACCATACTTGAAGTACACCTTGATCATGGCTTGCCTGTACATTCTATTCCAAATGTAAGTAATTCCAATTTTAAATGATTAAAAAACTAGCCTGAAATATTTTTCAGGCAAGTAAAATAATTAAAGATAATTATTTAAAAACAGACTAAAACTACTACTAATTATAAAACTATAAAGTAAATTATGTCGTCAACATATACCGGCACAGGCATCGACCCCAAGACGCTGGCCGCATTGGCTCTCTGAACTGCTATTCCTTACCTTTGAGTGAGGTAAACGCCATCCCTAGGGTCTCCTGTGGCCAGCACTAAACGTGTCGAAAGCTCTTTAAGATTTTTTTTGTGTCCGCTGACCAAGGCCCATAGTCTCGAAAATTGTGCAATAGTATACGTATAACTCTTAATAGTCCAGAAGGCCAGAGTGAAAAGGCGCTATATTACGTATATACGAGGAGGAGAAAGACGAAATCATTTTTCGTGCACACTGCATCTTTTTCTTTGAAACGCACGGATATTGTAAAATTTTTAGGTGGTACTGTTCAGGTTATGTTATGTGTATATGTATGTATGTATGTATTCTTTTATTTTATTTATTTAGCTATGTATTATATTTATGTTGATATTGTTGTTTTGTTATCCCTGCGTTTATCCTGTCTATTTGTTTCCGCCACCTACTGAAACTTATTTCTATCATTGGTTGTCTGGAAGAGATCGCTATTAAGCGATAAGACTGCCTATTGTCTACTTTGTTCTTTGTTTCTGTATTGTTTAGTTCTGATTTGTGGTGTTCAATAAAGAGTATTTGTATTTATTGTTGTATTGTTGGGTTACTTAGATTGATAAATCTCTGGTAAATGATGTTCGAAACGTTTCATATTGGTTCATAAAAGTTTCCACACATTAGTCAACGTTCAAAGATGTACAGCGTCAGAGGGCTGACGTGTTTTCGATTCCAAAATTACCTTGAAAAACCCTTAAGTGTGCTCATTCCGACCAAGCTAAACACGAGCCGAAATATTTCGGACTTCTTTGCGATTTTACGAACGAACTATTCTATGTCCTTCCCAGAGGCTGCAACTATCTCTATAACAAATTTCATTCAAATTGGTTTAGTGGTTTAGGCGTGAAAACGCAACAGACAGACAGACAGAGATACTTTCGCATTTTTAATATTATATATTTGGGTCGAAGGTCAGTGGGCAGACCATCAGCCCGTTGGTCAGATGACATTTGTCATTCGGCTGGAAAACTGTGGATGAGACTGGCACGGGACCGGGCAAAGTGGCGTGAAAATGAAGAGGCCTTTACTCAGCAGTGGGTGGATATGGGCTGATTAAAGTAGAATATTATGCTAGCCTGTTGAAGTGTCCATGCCGGGCAAAGGCCTCCCCTTCTTTCCACCACTAATCCTGGTCGAAAGCATGCTCCGAAAAAAAGATAGCGGCATGACTTGGACGCATTATGAATTAAAGTCGCAGGAGCATTTATGGTATTATAGTAGGGATTAAATCTTAGACTCCTTATATACCTAAGACATGAGTGTACCATTTTTTTCCAGCTTGGTTGCATTTGCTGTATGGCTGCCAACCATCGCCAACCGGTTCATGAGGATGATGCAGACGGGAGAAGGCTCCGACTTCACGCTGTGCGAGATCCTCGCTGCTAGTGACAACACGCACGTAGATGTAAGCACAGATGCTTGAAGAATAACTGTATGGCTAGTAGCTCCTGATTGTATTTTGAGAGACACTGGTCTTGATAGCTACGTTACAGTCACAAATTTGGATACATTCTTAAACGTGAGGTCGTGGAGTAGCATGGCATTGGTTATAAGTATTTTCAGATAAGGACCTCCGCAAAATAACGCCTGATCCATTCAAAGTTTCATACCGTTTGATTAAATAAACCAAAGTATTATTGCTAACTTCAATTGTAATTTAATTATATTTCTTTCATGCTGGTCTGGGAGCAAAGAAAACACTAAGAATGTACCAGTTGGCTTCTTTAAAAGCCCATGGAGGGAATGGGCGAAAATCTTGGGAGAGATGTTATAGGCGATGCGGCACCAACCCATTACTATTTTGATTCCCCTTTCTACCTATACGCCCACAGTTACGTAAACGTGTCCTTCAGTTCTTGTTACCTTAGGCTATGTCAATCCCATACGGGATAAAGACGTGATTTACATAAATCACATATGTATGTATGTATATTTATGTTCTTCATTGATTTTCAGTCTGATGCGGTGCCATGCTCCCTCAACACCATCGCCATGTCCATCATGATTGGAATAGGCGCCTTCCAATCTGTCTTCAACACCGTACTTAGTTTGGTAAGTATTGATCAAACATTGGTCACATCAACCACCAACATTGAAAGTAGCTACGTTCCTATTCCAATGGCTTCAGCCAAAAATCTTCCTATTTACAACAACGAAGGCAAACGAGTAGGTTTGTGGAGAGTGCCACAATAGAGAGATCTCTCTAGTACGAAGGAAGAGAGTTGAGAGTTGTATTTATGCAGCCGCATTGAGAAACTTCGTTAGCGGCATGTAGAACGATGTGACAGCTGTCATTAGAACTGGCGGTAGCTACTCGTGTGTCGTAGTAGTTATGTAGAGTCCAACTAGCCACCTAGTTGGGCTCTACAGTGCAAGTTCTAGCAACCTGGGCTGGTCCTCCTAAGGCCGCGTGTTTGGGATTCTCGTTACAGTTGTTTCTTACTCTATTTGCTTTCCAGATAGTGAACAAGACAGGACGTCGCAACACTACAATGGTCATAACCTCTGTGTGCGGTCTGGCTGGCATTCTGGTCAACTTGGTGCCCAATGCCATCGGGAGCATCATTCTATTCATGGTGTTTGTTACTGGCGCCGTGGTCATGGGTTTCTACACGGCTATGTCTGTGGCACTGTTCCCTACGAATTTGAGGTGAGCGGGATTTGTAAGATGTCTTAAAAGTATTCTGGATTTCAAGAGGTCAGTTCAATTGAAGATTTCTGTAAAAAAAATCCATTGTTATTATGGAATTGATATTAAGTCAACCCTTAACGCCGTACCTCCATTCTCAACATTCAAGACTCAAGAGTAAACATTCAGACTCTTCAATAAATATGCCTGTACCTACTTAAAGCTTTGTTAAAGCTTTCTTAAAGCTCAATACAATCACGGGTTTGAATTCCACATAACACTCCATATTCCCTGTGATATGGATTCTAATTAACGTAATTTGGCGTTATTGGACATTATCCTGGATCTTATCGTGACACATAGCTGCGTGGCGGCCATTTGGCTGGAATAAGTAGGTATCCATGTAGGTATCCATTCTGTTTGTGTTTCTGTATCAGCTAATAAAGTTTTCTTATTCTTATTCTTAATTGGTCTATTCTGCATCCCTAATCTTTTCCAGATCTTCCGACGCTGAAGGCTTAAAACAAATGAATTTCGTTTTAGGACAATGGCGGTGGCAATGACCATGATAGGTGGTAGGGTTGCCAGCGTGGGCCTCATCCAGATCGTCAACTATCTGCTGGTCAACTCCTGCGCCCTGGGATTCTACCTCTGCGCGTCGCTCTTTGCTTGTGGGTACATTAAAATAACTCATGGTAGGACTGGTTATGGGGTAGATCAAGTGGAGCGACCGTTATTGGTCCCTTTAAAATCAGAAATCAGGTAGCACGTGGCGCAAAGAGTAATTTGTGAGGGCGGGGGAGCAGAAACTGTCGACTCAAGGGTGCTGAAAAATAACGTTTTCTTTTTAACGAAGAGGAAATATTTATCCCCGAAGGGGTATACCCGAACTAAATACTCTCCGGCCTTGCCTCAATCCGGTGTGACGGGGTCGCAGTTTCACCACAAACGCCCCCCTCCCCCCCCCCCCCCCCCCCAGGTGGCTCCGGCTTCCGGCAGAACCGCGCCAAGAAGGGCACTCTCCTTCTTGGCAACCATTTCGAGTGTTCAGTCGGATTGACATTACTTACACCGTACCAAACACATTCACATTCAGCAAATAAAAGCTAAAACTTCTGCTCTTTATTTTCAGCGTCTGCGCTAGTCCTGGCCATATTACCTGACGACCGGTTAATTCTCCGACCGAAACCGGATACGGAGAGTTCAACACCTCCAGAAGAATAGGGAACAGTGAAAACGCCCGTCTCGTCGGTCGTGTTCAAGCCCTTAGGGATAAAATTTGTCGTAAAATTATTTGTGTCAACGAGCAGCCATGTTTTTTTTGGTAGGGTCAGTGGTTGACCCCTATCTCATCTGGTGGAAGGGTGGAAGGTGCTGTTGAGGCCGACGGTATAACTCAATGATTCAGTAACAGCCTATTCTTTCTGGCCTTGAAGAGCCTTTGGTTGTAATCAAGAAATATAGATAATAGGATCAAATTTCACTCCTTGGCAATTCGTCTAGTTCAAGAGAACCGCTTATGCGAGCCAATAGAATGCCTACAGCATAACATACATACACAAATCACGCTTTTATCCCTTACGGGGTCGACAGAGCGCAAGGTGACAAGACCACGTTTAGCAAGATGGCGTATACATGGAAAATGGAATCAAAGTAGTGATGGATTGTTAGCCGCATCGCCTATAACATGGGCTTTTACCATCGGCGCGGGAAGAGTAGTAACTGGTACATTCTATGTTTCTTCTTTGCTCCCAGACCAGCATGGAACTTAACAAACAACATAAAAGTGTAAAGACATTCCTCCTGCATGGACGTCCGCGATAAGGAAACAAAAGAAGCCTTAACAATAAGCTGGGAAAGCATTTACAGTCAAGAATCTGCAGATGTTCAATGGCCACAGAATCCGCTTACCATAAGGTGTTCGCCATGCTCTTTTGCCAGCTCAGTGGCCAAAAAACCTTCAATTCCGTGATAGGTTCTTTTAACCGGCATCATCGTCTCTAGTCAAAATTAAGTAGTAGGTAATTATTAAGTGAGTGAAAATGTATGTGAAATAAATATATTATTTAAAAGCTCTTTTGTTTTTTACTAAACGTAGGTACGAGTTAGTGCAAGTTTCCGCATATAAAAACGTCTCGAACGCGTTCACGTAAACGTCTCAATTACTATGGAATTATTGGCAGCGCCACTTGCGGATCGAAACGGCAACAAACTGTTCTCATAGTATTTGACATTTTAACGGAAACGCGTTCGAGACGTATTTTGTGACCGAAAACTTCAGTCTGGAGTAACACTTAGATTTAACTCCTTTTACACTTGTGACGGAGCGCCCGGGGCCCTATCAACATTAACAACCTCCGGCCGGGAATCGAACCTGGCAGGAAGTGAAGAACTAGCTCGGGTGGAATATGGCGCAGGAGATAATGCAAACAACGATCTACTAATTATAACTATGGCGTTTATTCATCTAGGTGCTAATTAATATACAGGGTGCCGGAAGGGCGTCTTAACACTAGGGGGGGGGGGGGCCGAAGGGCCTCCTACTACGGGTGCCGGAAGGGCGGCTTATAACTAACTTAACCTAGCGGTGGGATACACCAGGGACGCGTCCGGGGAAACCAGGTCGCCTACCGGATGCGGGGGTCCTGACACGCTTCCCGGGTACCCGGGCCGCCTACCAGAGGGTTCGATCCTCACCGCGCTTCCCGGGGAACCGGGACGCCCGATCAGGGGGGTAACTCCAATGTACTGTCCCGGGTGACCGGGCCGCACACGGAGCCGGAGCGGTATCGCCTACGCGCTTGCTCGGGGAACCGAGACGCCCGTAAACGAGGGGAGAGGGGAGGTAGGGGCGTGCAGTCCTCGGACTCCTAGCCTTCAAGCGGTTTGAGCTGGATAGCAGCTCCCACCACGTTGTCGGGTCAGCGGAGCGCGCAACACTGCACGACGCTGTGAGATTGCAGGCGGCTTTTATACCGGCGCGGCCGCGCGTTGTTCGGTGTGCGCCGCGCGATGCTCCGCCGCGCCGCCGCTCGTCGCACACTAGAAAAGAAAATAGGTTGTATAGCGCCATCTAACGGCTCAGCTAGGCAGCAGTTGACAGACTGCCGAAGCAAACTAGGCTTAGGCGACGGTTATGTTGCGCGCTCACGCCGCGCGCGCCAAATTCGCGCACCTACGCGACATCCAATAGGATAAGTTTTCCCTTCCCCTTCTCTCCCTCTTGCTTCAGCCATATTTGTTCTTGTAAGACGCATATTTTGGTACCTCGTGAAAAATCTGTGATTACTGACTAAAATCTGTAAAAATCTAACTAATCTGTTGTGTAAATGTTATTGTGCTTACAATTATTAAAAGACTTTGTCATGTAACAAGTGAACGCATTTTTACTTCGAGTTCCGTTCGACCGCACCGCTACAGTTGTCATTTATCCCTTACCCCTTTACCCCTTTTTCATTCAAGAATTGTCGTCCCGGAAAACTGCGTTGTTCCCGCGGGATAGATAGTCGCGTGCAACAGCAGTAACATATAATAAGGAAAATATTTGGAAATAAATCGTCATCGTAGATTAGTATCTACATAGATTGACTAAACGTGAAACGATAATATCCAGTCTTATCTAAATCAAAGCGTGCAAAATCGTTTGTCCTCACTGACTCCTAATCCCTGCTGCCTCGTCTATAAATGCCATCGAGCATGAATTTCAGGAGTTGAATTTATCTTTTCTTTGACCTAGATTACTTTTCTGCCGTTTGCGGAGTGGTGACGCGTGAAAGTATGTCAGAAAGTGTACGTTTTAGAGCATTTTCAACCCCCGACGTAAAAAACGACGTCTGTGTGTGTGTGTGTGTGTGTGTGTGTGTGACTGTGACACCGCAATTTTTTTTAGAAACCAAGTTTTCTAGCGATGTATCTTAAACACCCGTCCCGTTCAGCCGCTCTCGGCTTCTTTTTTCTTTTTTAAACAATTTATGTTAACTTGTACTGGCACAAAAAGTACTGGGTTTACACGGGTTGACTTTTTTAATGAAGTAAGTTTACCTGGGTCACCTGATGGGAAATGAGCACTGCCACCCATGGACACACGCAACGCCAGTGGATTGCAGATGCATTGCTGTATCCCTGATGACGGCTGCTTTATCCATTAAGCTTGACTGGCTGACTGACTAACAGACAACGCACAGCCTAAACCACTGAAACTACAAATTTGAAATTTGTCAGACATATTCTTTTAAGATCAAAGAAGTATACGAAGAGATATTTCAACAGCGGGATAGGAAATATAGACTTAATTAGTGCACATATTTCTACAGGATCACGAAGGTATTTTAAGAACAGATTTAACAAAATGACGGAATGGGAATGAAGTCTTAATATTTGAAGACATGATTGGAAGGTGTGTCAGGCCAATATTAGGCGCGCGGACGAAGTCGCGAGAAAAAGCTAATATATACCAATCAAAGTCACATACCAGCTAGTGTTGTACATTTTCATTTCTCAAACATTGTCATTTTGATAATTATGATGATTATCAATCAGTGATAAACAAAATCATTCCCAAAAATTACTAATGACTCAAAAATATATAAAGTAAGATCTTGGACAGCATTTTATCAGTAATTAGTTCTACTTCAACAAGTTTAATCAAACAATTTAGTGTTGATAATAAAATACTGTTAAGTAATCGAATGAAGAAATTTGCACATTGAAAACTAAAAACACTTCTTTACCTGGGAATGAGCAATCAATATGAAAAAGATGATAAAGTCATACCTTTTGAAGAAGCCCTTGACCGGACAGGTGCGTACTCGAATTCTGTTATACATACAAAGATTCATAAATCACGTTTATACCTTACGGGATAGACAGAGCCTAAGGTAAAAAGACCTAAAGACCATTTAACATGATTGTGGGTAGGTGGAAAGGCGAATCAAAATAGTGATGAACACATGGAACATGATTCCTACGATTTTCCTACGGCTCTTACCATCTGTACTGGACAGGAAGAGAAGCAAGCAACTGGTACATTCTGTGTTTTTTCTTTGCTCCCAGACCAGCATGGAAGTAATTAATTGGTTCCCAATTATCTGTTCTTAATGTTTACACTGCCGTATTCCAGGTTTTGGTCTCTACAGCTACCTGGTGATTTGTGTGTCTGGTCTCATCAGCGTATCGTTCATCTTCGTGGTATATGCCACCACCTTCATTGTGCCCACTAGTGCCTGTGAACTCGAGACCACCAGCACTCAACAAGGCTTGGCTCTTGGTCTTCCTGCTATTGGTAAGCGGTTGAATTAAGTTTAAAACACAGTTTTTTAATACGACAAGGAAGGAATAAACGCGCAAGTGGATCACCTGATCACCACCCATAGAAAAGACGAACAAACTAGAATATCATGTTCCTAGAAATTGAAAAAAATCTAAGATATTGCCTCTCCAAAGAGTTTTATGCGCGGTCTCTTATGAACCGTCTTGACGAAGTTTTGTTGTACGGATCACTTAAGGCTGAATAATTGTCACCTTCTCATCATGTATAACAATTCAAAGGCTTTTTTTTGCAAAATGGGCCCTACATTAAACTGACATTAAAGAACGTGAAGTACCTATATATAATTGGTTGGACTTGGAACACAGCAACTCCTAATGTCCGCAGTGATTATTTTTTATCAGTTGATGAAAATTATTCAGGGAATTCCAAATTACTGATTTTACTTTAAGATATCATTCAGAAATTCAGGCTTAATAATTAATTATTTACTCATGGAATGGTAACAGCACGTGGCTGTGCTACCGCATAGGTTCACTTTCGATTAGTCATCATCATCATGATTATCTTTTTCCACTTTTAAGCGCCATATTAAACTAGATCTAACCAGAACCCGTGGTAGCCCAGTGGTTTGACATATGGCATCCAAAACAGAAGATCCTCACACTCATCATCATCATAGGATGTCTACTGTTGGACATAGGCCTCCCTCATAGACCACCAGTTGCCTCGGTTGGAAGCGGCTTGCATCCACCGTGAACCCGCGACTTTAACCAGGTCACCAATCCGCGGACTCGAGAACCTTTCGCCCCCAACGACCGGTTCTCCGTGCTATATGGCCTACCCAATGCCACTTCAACGAGCTAATTCGCTTGGCTATGTCCGTGGCCTTAGTTCTTTAACTTGTCTCCCTATTTCTGATTC
This sequence comes from Pandemis corylana, assembly GCA_949127965.1. Classification (NCBI taxonomy): domain Eukaryota; kingdom Metazoa; phylum Arthropoda; class Insecta; order Lepidoptera; family Tortricidae; genus Pandemis; species Pandemis corylana. The sequence goes on along the minus strand of OX421859.1, from coordinate 2,237,475 downwards.
GACCCCGTAGAGAAACTCCAAGCATAGCTCCACGCACTCGCCCACACTAATAGCCAGTGATTTAAGAGTGAGATGGCATCGAAAATGAATTTCTGAGTAGCCCCCTGTCTGATTTCCAGGAGGTATCATCGGTACACCGTTATGGGGCTACTTGGCGGACAGGTATGGCCGCCGCCGGGTCCTGCTCATCAAGCTGCTGGTGTCAGCGGCCACCAACGCTCTGGCCAGCCTCTCTGTCAACTGGATCATGCTGGCCGCAGTCCAGTTCATCACAGTTACGCTGTAAGTCCAAAAACTAATCGCTTTACTTGTCACAAAGAAAAAACATAGAATGTATCAGCTGCTTCTCTTGTAGAACTCATGTGCTAGAACATAAAGATAACCTTAAGATGTTTGTTTGACAGAGCAACAGCCAAGTACACGCTGGCGATGACGTTGGTTAGCGAGTGCGTTCCCAAAGCGAAGCGGAACGTGGTTGTTCTGCTGGTGAACAGCATCTTCCTGGTTGCTCAGGGAATCATGGCATGTAAGCATTTATACAGGGCCTCTTAAAATTGATCTGGACTATTGCAGCAGTTTGTTAGCTTAAATGAGTCCTAGAGGCGCGGAGTTGGAAGACCGCGGCGGCAGAGAGAGAGTGGGCGGCAGGCGCACTACCCGCCCGCACCGCTCTCTATAAATAGCCCTGTAAATGTTCCTCTGGATTCTTGAATCGATGACGAATGTTTCCATACATTGAGGCGAAACTAAAATTTGAATCAAATATTCATTTCCGAGAGACCTTGCAAAGTCAAGTTTGCCTCAGGAAGAAAGGCATAAAGTTGAAATTAAAACCAAACAGGCACTGAGTTAAGGTCCGGCCACACCAGTACGTAAAACACGTCGATGGAAAATGTATGAAACGGTGAGAGACCGTGACGCTTGCGACACGTCACTGCGTATACGCAGCGGTGTGGTCGCTCCTTTATGCGGTCCCTTGGAGCTATGAAAGAATCAACCCTCTAAGGTCTAACTCACAGTCAAAAGATATACTTAGCTACTGAAAAAGGTGTTTGTATATATGTATGGGGTATGTCCAGTTGCCCTAGAAATTTTAAATATGGTACGAAGGTAGCTCTTAATTATAACACAGCTAATAGAATAAACGTAAAAACTTTATTTTTTATGTCTGCCCGCTTACAATAACCAATATAAGATGACCTATCTACACTTTGCGTAGGAGAGCAGGGCTCTGCTAACACTGGAAATGATATCCACTTGCCGAGCGTACGGATTTCTCGCTGCGCGACTCCTACCCACACAAAATGACTAGAATAATATTAAATTCCTTGCACGCACTTTTGTTCCAGTGATAGCCATCCCAGTGATCAGACTCAGCTTTTCCTACTACATGCCAGCGTTGGGCATTTATTGGAACTCCTGGCGAACTCTGCTGGTGATATTCTCTGTACCTAGTTTGCTTAGTGCAGCAGGTCTGTACTTCTTGCAAGAGAGCCCCAAGTTCGCCTTCGCCATGGGTGATGAGAAACGGGCTTTGGATATAATGAAGAAGATGTACAGGGTCAACAAAGGGAAGAAGGTTGAAGAATTTGAGGTAAGTAATCCGTTGTATATTGCACTCACTGTACCGTTTTGTGGTGTTCAATAAAGAGTATTTTTATTTTTATATTCTTTAAATATTTCATTTTATCAGCATATGAGCCAAATCGAGAGGTATATTTGTCAAAATATCTAACTATTCTTATATTTTGTCAGTGTCACGTTCTAACTGTGCAAACGGAAGGCCTGCAATGTGCTGAGTTGGCACAATATCGTGACCATATTTTTTCAGTTTTCTTATATCTTTTTACTGTCACTAATGCTTTCTTTCTTTCTATTTTTCTATTAAGTTTACAGGCTTTAGATTTGAGAATGAATTCTTTGACTGAAAATTCGATGACCTACCGTAAAAATTATCAAAATTGGCCCTCGTGTTTGGTTTCTAGAACACCACAAACGACCTAACATACTTTGCTTCTTTGTGTCACACAGTCGAGTAAAAGTTAGACACACAAGAAAATGTTTTCACATTCTATACTACCGAATGACTATCAAAAAGGATATTTGGTTTCTAAAATTTTAATATCAATAATGATTGAACAGGTGACTGGACTCATCAAGACACCAGATGAAGATTCTTCAGAAGCCGGAGACGTGCTAAAGGGCCAATTCCTGATGTTATTCAAAACGCCGCTTCTGAAAAATACTCTATTAATGATGCCTCTGTTTATGGCGATGCAGTTGTAAGTTTGTACATGTTTAATGATTATTTATACAAAATACTTGTTAAGAGAAGTTTGTATTTCAAAATTTGATTTTTGTTTGACTAATTGGCTCGTGCCCATCAGAGCGCTCGGTGGGTACGGGCAGCAGCAAAAAGATCTGTGCAGCGTGCACTCGGGATGATCACATACATTTGCTTGTGTTCAATATGAACGCCGTACGTCCCGCCCCGCTGCACACTCCGCTCAAGCGTCCATTCAGGCCGTACACTAAAATGGAATGGCTCTTGCTACAACTAACATATTTTATTCCCAAAGGGTTATTTCACCAAAGCACAAGTCATCATTGTCCATGACAGTAGTTAAAGCAGTTTAATTTTTATTAATTTCAGTATAGTAGCAGTGCTGGTATGGTTGCCTGTGATAGCTGATCAGTTTGTGACTCTCCTGGAAACAGGCGAGGGTTCAGACCTCACTCTCTGCCAAATTCTTGACGCCAGTTTTGACTCACCGGAAGACGTAAGTCAAAACAGACAAATTTTATGAGCCTAGGCTCCGAATATGATTTTGTCCCTGGTCCTAGCGCCCTGGGGCTTTTCAAAGTAATTACGAAAAGGCTAGTTGACGTCACAAAAGTGACGAACCCCAAAGACGTTTTCCGCATAGATTTTTCGGACCCAGCTCACCACTATTCCACCTGTAAACTAACCAGGATCTTCTTTTGCTTCAATAGGTTACCAATGTTGGAGATTTGGAGATTAATTTTGCTTGATTGCAGCCAGATGCAGTACCGTGTTCGCTGAACTCGGCGGGACTTCTGATAGTCTTCGGAGCATGCGCCTTGCATGCGATTGTCAACACGTTTTTAAGTCAGGCGAGTACGAAAGGGTTTTTCAACTGACTTAACAAAGTTTCTCCTCATTTCGTGTTGCGCGATGTTCAATTACAAATGTGACAAACGAAATTAAGTGACCTCGACTCCCTGCAAGTCCAGAATTGTATTTCTGTAGTTTTATACACCAGCAGTTGGTTAGGATTGTTTGACTGACCACCTATGCCATTACTTTAGATGTTTATTTTCTTCCATGCTGGTCTGGGAGGAAAAAATAGAATTTGCCAGTTGCTTCTCTTCCCGCACAGATGGTAAAAGCCCATCGAGGGAATCGGCGAGTCTTAAGAATCATGTTATAGGCGATGCGGCTAGCAACCCATCACTCACTATTTTGATTACCCTTTCCACCTGGGTGTAACAACTGGTAAATTCTATGTTTTTTCTTTACTCCCAGACCAGCATGGAAGAATGGGATTTTTCAGTGTGTATTTATCAACAGATAGTGGACAAAGTCGGTAACCGGTACACAGCGATGGGCGTTGGCGCAGTGACTGGTCTGGCTGGTATCTTAATCAACCTGGTGCCCAATGCAATTGGAACCGTGTTCCTGCTCGCAGTCTTCACTGTGGGCATTGTGGTGATGGGAATATACTCTGCTATCGGCGTGGCGTTATTCCCTACGCATCTGAGGTCAGAAGCATTAGATGGAGCAGGCCTAGTGACTTTAGTTTCTTTGGCCCTACTACCAGTGGCGTAACTATAGGGTGGCAGGGGTGGCAAAATGCCACGGGCCCCTAGCTCTATGGGGCCTCGAACTGGCTTGGTTTAGAGCATAGAAGGGACGCTGATGCACTTCTTTATATTGAGGAAGGAGCCCCATCTGACGAATTTGCCGCGGGCCCCAGATGTTATACTCGTAGTTACGCCACTGCCTACTACTACGAGTATGTAGATCCATCCACATTTTTTTTCCTCATTTTTTTCGACAAGGAAGACAAACGAAGTGAGTCACCTGATGGCAAGTGAGCGCCACCACCCGTGGACACTTGCAACGCTAGAGCATTGCAAATGCGTTGCCACCCTTGAAGGTTAGGTAAACCTTATTTGCTCGATTGATTTATCGAATTGATGATATCAAGAAAAGTGAAGGCGGTTTCCGACAGATTCATATTTTATAATTGCAGAGCTCAAGCTATGTCTTTCCTGATGTCGATTGGATATCTCGCCAGCTTCGGGTTGGTGCAGCTCCTCAACTTCCTGATCACCATCAACTGCGAGCTGGCCTTCTACTTGTACACAACGCTTTTCTTCGGTTAGTTTTACATGTTCCTAATACGTGCAATACAAATATACAGATATTCACGTTTCTGTCCCTTACGGGGTAGAAGAAGCGGTAACATGACCTCAAGGCCACGTTTAGCGTAATTGTGGAATTATAGGTGGAAAGGGGAATCAAAAGGCACGTACGGTCTGCGCGGGGAGGGAAGCAGCTTATATACATTACTAGCTTCTGCCCGCGACTTTGTATGCGTAGAATTATACATAAAAACCTTCCTCTTTAATCACTTTATCTTTAAAAAAAACCGCATCAAAATCCGTTGTGTAGTTTTGAAGATTATAAGCATACATAGGGGCATAGGGACATAAGGACATGGGAACAGAGAAAGCGACTTTGTTTTATACTATGTAGTGATTATAATATGGTTTTCTTTGCTCCCAAACCAGCATGGAAGAAATGAAACGACATACCTACCTACTATCCTTCTCATGTTAATTTTTTAAAGTCTACTAGTACCATTAGCATTACTAGAGACTTTGCTGACGCAGGTCATTGCTGACATTGAAATGAAATGAAATGATCATTTTTTCACAATGAACATATGGTTAGGCAAATTTACTGAATTTAATCTTTTTTTTTCAGCTTCGACGCTGGTTCTAGTCCTGCTGCCAGACGATCGACCAAGAAAAAATACTGAGAAGCAAATTTCCTCATAAACAAATAAACGGGAGTCTGCATAGTTTTGGATTCCAGGAAGGAAAATTACATGTATCAATAAAAATTGTCTTAAACATTATACATTTGTATAAAATCACTTTCAAGATAATGAAGTCGAATGAAAATCTACATGAAAATGTACATCTAACTAGTTATTGATTATAATATAATATATGTATAATAAAATGTTGAGTTTTGTTTCTTTGTTTTTAAGTTCTTAACTCCCGTATAGGGGAAGTGGGAAGATTGAAGAGAGGAGAAGAAGTGGAAGACCCTGATTAAATTATCCTCTGTAATAAAAGTCAAAATATTACATACAAACAGGAGGTTATTTATTTTCTCAAAATATTATTTTATTTAAACCAACTAATCTAAAATTACAACATAATACAATACATCACGATTAATCTAAAAGTTAACTAAATATATAAAATTTAAAACTAAATAAATAAATATACTAACTATAAAAAGAAAACACCATCTAAAAGGCCCTCCTGCGGCATAGACCCCAACACACTGGCGGCATTACCTCTCTGTACAGCCAGAGAAATTCGCTGGGAGAGGTAAGCGCCAGCTCTGGGGTCTCCTGAGGTCTCTGTCAGCCGGGACGACAAGGCTCTCATGAAGGCCCTCATGTCAGCCGACCAGGGACCCATTGTCTCCACTGCGAGCGCCGCAAACTCATAATCCTTTAAAAGAGAAGAGTATTTGCAGCGCTTGAGAACTTAGGCCTGGTCAGCTGCAGCCCCGGCCTGTGAGCGGGTTGCCTGGATGTGGGACTGTGCGAAAGTGTCGACACACGTTGCGTCCCACACCAGAGCCCTACCCAGCTTCCATGGCACCAGAGTAGCCCCGTCGGGGCGCTTGCCATCGTCTCTGGCCATCCCCACGGGTTCAAGGATTGCGGGCACAGAGACGGTGGCAAGCGCTCGGCGGACCAGGTCATTAATGGTGGCATGGCGGAAAAAGCGACCGGCGCTTTTGGAGCATGAGAGACCGTGACGTCCCAGCTGATCCTTACCGCAGGAACATGTGTGGGAGACATATTCTGGACCCAAGCCTTAACGATATGGTCAAAATGGTTTGTATGATCCGTTTAGTATGACGTGTTTGTCCCTTCGATGTCATTATAAACGGATTCCACTGTGTTTTTGTATAACCATACCTTTCTCTATTATCTTCTACAATCTGTGCCATTAGGTTTGGCAATGCGACGTTGCCAAACCTATAGCACAGCTTGTAGAAGACAATAGAGAAGGCTATGGTATAACTCTTTTTTGTACATAAAACACATGAAAAAGATGAAAGGACAACACAAATGCACATAGGCGACCTTATCCCTTTCTTCCAGTTACCCTTGTTCTTCTACGTATCTTCTTCTTCTTTGTTCATTAAGCGCAAATTTAATATATTTGACATATCACAGAGTTGTGGATGTCGGAACTAGGATAACACAGCGGAAGTGGCGATGGGCAGGGCACTTGACAAGACGGAACGACGACAGATGGTCGAAGGCGGTCGCAGAGTGCTGGCCAAGACTGGGTCGAAGGTCAGTGAGCCTGTTGGTCAGATGACATCTGTCATTCGGCTGGAAAACTGTGGATGAGACTGGCACCGGACCGGGCAAAAGCCTTTACTCAGCAGTGGGTGGATATGGGCTGATTAGATAGATAGATTATAACATTCTAGTTCTGAGCTCGTTTGTCGTTGTATTTGTTCATCGCATACCTCAAATGATTAGTGGAGACATTGAGTCACCAAAAAGAAAACATGCACAATGCCTATCTGCCGTTTATTTTATCTAAAGATTAAACTATTTGGTGAACTTTTTTACGATGTTACAAGGTTGATTTAGATTAACTTAGGTACTTAATACATCTCGATAATATTTAGCGAAATCGGTAGTTAATGTTTGGCGGCAGAGGTTCTATTCTTTTATTCTTTCTTAGAGGTTCTATTGTTTCGAAATTAAATTAGTTTGTAAAATAAACTTGAGGACCACAAGATCAAATTTGCACGAATAAATTTAGTCATTAAATTGTAAAAGTCCATATTATAAATTACTATAGTAAGAGTCTGATCAATTTAAGTAATAAATGCTTGTAGCTTAGAAAATCCTGCCAACGTCTCCTTTCATTAAAAAAATGGAAGATACTACTAACGATGGAGGAAAAATGTCTTTTGATGCTGCTCTGGATACAACAGGTAAGTCCAAAATTAGTTAAAATTTTCCTTGGAATTAATTACCTAACTTACCCAATTTTATTTTAACAATTTTTTGTTTGAATGACGACTTAATTTGCTTGTTTTAAAAAATATAACTGAGTTCAGTGCTCCAGCATTTTTGGGTTCCGTACTCAAAGACTTTGACTTTCTGCCAAGTTTCTTGCGGCGCATTCTTCTTGGCAATGATGGTCTTTCCGAATGCGCTGGTAGTTTCAAAAAGACATGTAAAAGAGCACTTGGCGGTCGATTTGCAAAAATAAATTATGAATTTTGAATTTTTGAATTTTGCAAGGGTAAAAACGGGAGCCTATTACTGGGAGTCCACTGTCCGTCTGTCACCAGACTATGTCATGTACCGTGATAGCTTGACAGTTGAAATTTTCACAGATGATGTATTTCTAATAACAATATACTAAAACAGAATACTTTATGTCTATGTAAGTAGCCAATATAAAATTACCTCAAACGGCCTACATTTTTCCTTAGCAGGCAGGTTTTTTTATTTTTGTGTCTTCCTTCGTCGTTCTAGGCTTCGGCCTCTACAACTACATCAACACGGCGCTGGCCGGGCTGGCCATCATAGCAATGGCATGTCTGGTCTACGGGTCCACCATAGTGGTGCCCTCCAGCGCTTGCGAACTGAGAACTTCTGACTCTCAGCGAGGAATTCTGGTCGCAGCGCCTATTATTGGTCTGTAACTTTGATAATCTTCGATGCTGGTCTGGGAGCAAAAAAAAAACAAAGAATGCGCACCAGTTGCTTCTCTTCCCTTCCTTCCATAATCTAGCAACGCTTACCTAGAAGCTCCAATGTCTTTGGCTTCTAGATAAGCGTTGCCAGATTATGGAATTGTTCCCCGATTAGTGGATATCTACGATTTTTGAAATTCCCCCAATTTCGAATTATGCACTTTACTTGAGGGTGAACCCTCAAACTTAAAAACAAAGTTTCAAAATAGAAGCCACAAAGATTTTATTCTGCTGATAAGATAAAGCGTTTCCTGTGACTAATTGTTTAATTTGAGCTATCAGATGATAATTAATAAAAACACTCGACCAGAATAGTGGCGAGATACCGACAAAGGATGCTTGAGGCCCCGGATTCGATTCCCGGTACGAGCTGATAAATATTGTTATGAAAGAAGAAAGTTATTCATTGAATAGGTATAAGTGCCATGTTCCCATGCTGGTCTGGAAAAAACATCCTGAGGAAACTTGCACCAACACATCTTCGAAGCAATTCAATGGTGTGTGTCAAGTTTCCAATCCGCACTGGGCCCACGTGGCAACTATAGCCCAAGCCCTCTCGTAGAGGCCTGTGCCCAGCAGTGGGAAGTACTTAAGAATAGTACCAATATGGTGTAAAAAGGGCCCAACTCAGCATAATATTGCGGCAAGCCGCGACGCTGTTTATCAGTGGGACAAAGACGAGCTATAAACGTAAAGACCTCTGTAATCCTTGTTGTACAGTGCTATCTGTGTCTAATTAGTTCCCTAACTAAAACCTTCCAGGACTAATTATCGGAGGTCCAATATGGGGATACCTTGGAGACACGAGAGGCCGTCGCAGCATGCTGATTGTGTCACTGCTCTCTTCATCTCTCGTGAACGCTCTGAGCTCTCTCTCCATCAACTGGGCCATGCTGATGATCCTTCAGTTCGTAGCTTCATTGCTGTGAGTATACTATTTTAGTAGAACAGGGGCCTTACCATGACGTTTTAACGCGAGTCAATTCCAATTCAGTTTAGGTTCGCTCGCTGTCAGATCCATGCTAAGTGACAGCTAAAACCTGAACTGAGTCGGAATCGAATCGCATTAAAGGAAGGTCACCTGATGTAAAATAACTATCTTCACCCACGGATATCCACAACATCGAACTCACGGATAACCTGAACTCAAAACAGACTATAATTTGAGGGGGAAACGAGGAAGAAGAAATAGTGGTAACAATAGACAATACGAATGAAACCATGTCCTGTTTGTATGCAAGAAGATTCCATTGTTGGTCACATTACAGGGCAGCAGCACAGTATATACTCTCAATGACACTGTTGAGCGAGTGTGTGCCGTTGGTGAAAAGGAACCTCGTGGTGTTGCTGGTATCGAGCATATTCATGCTTTCGCAGGGGATAAAGGCAGGTAATAAAACCATGAGAGACCACGAAATAAGAATGCTTTTGCTGATTGTACACATTTTAGTTTAAGACTTAACCTTCTTCTCCTAACCACACTCAGTGCTACTTTCCATTGGTGGTTTTTTCTTCGCTTCTTGCTCCCCTTCCTTGTATGGTCGTTATCATATTAAATTGTTTACAGTAATAGCCATCCCCATCATCCCGTTGACCTTCTCACACTACTTGCCCTTCCTGGACATATACTGGAACTCCTGGAGAACCCTGGTCGTGGTGTACTCCTTGCCCAGCCTGGTCGCGGCCTGCTGCTTCTACTTCATGCAAGAGAGCCCCAAGTATGTTTTCGTGAAGGGTGACGAACCACGGGCACTGAGGATTCTGACCACTATTCATAGAGTTAATCATGGAAAAGGAGCAGTATTGCAAGTAAGAATTGATTATCTTATGGGTTCAATTGGCGTAAAAGCCATTTTGGCCAAAATGAGTTAAATACACAGTTTATCTTAGAATTTTGAGCTCTATCAATCTGTATATACGACTCATCGAAATTAGCACTTTTATGGTTTAAACGACCCAACTTTTCTGCAGAAACTATCATCAAAAATGAAAACCGTCTGATGTAACAGCCAAGCTGTTTTTTATTTTAGATTATGTCAGCCGTAATTACCTTTTTGATTTTTGTTACTTAACGTTAAAACCAATTTCTGAAATTGAGGGTTTATACGTCATAGTATCGGTACAGCTGAAGTTCACTATTAGTTAAACAGATGGACGTATTAACCATCATTTGAAATTCATGGCTTTTACGCTTTTTTGCAGATAAAGGGCCTAGTTCCAGAGGTTACCTCTCAGGATTCGGGATTGACAAAGAGAGACCAAATAGTGCCGCTGTTCAAGGCACCCTTACTCAAATACACCATCATCGTTGGCCTGCTCTTCGCATTTCAACTGTTCAGTATCTTGCATATTTTTTTTATCCTGTTTATATTTTATTTTACTTTAAAGATTAGAAGATATCAAATTCCAATTCATAGCTCTAGGAGGGCTTGTATACACACTTTCTGCAGAAACGTTGATCACGTCCAATAACATTCTATAATGTCATAATGTCAAGATCATAATTAAAATAAGAAACGATACTCACCTACAATTTTCTTAGTCAGTAGGTTGTCATGCTGGTCTGGGAGTAAAGAAAAAACATAGACTTTACCAGTTGCTTCTCTTCCCGTGCAGATGGTAAAAGCCCATCGAGGGAATGGGCGAAAGCCTTAGGAATCATGTTGTAGGCGCTGCGGCTAGCAACCCATCACTATTTTGATTTCCCTTTCCAGGTATACGCCCTTGATCATGCTAAACGAGGCCTTAAGGTTTTGTTACCTTAGGCTCTGTCTACCTCGTAAGGGATAAAGACGTGATATATGTATGTATGTAGGTTGAAAACGCTTTCCCTACTATTCTTGATTTTTATCTTCCTTTAGCATTTCTCTTCCTTCTTTAAATGCTTTTAGTATTAACATCCCTTTGGTCCTTATTGTGTTTCTCTATATATCCAGAACTTCATCCTTCGTCGCGTGGCTGCCAACCATCGCCAACAGAGTCATCAGGATGGTGGAAATCGGCGAAGCCCAAGACATGACGATTTGCGAAATACTCAACGCTGATATTGAGATGCCAGATGATGTGAGATTAAATTTGATTTAGGATTTGTTACAATTCTTTATTCAAAAGAAATATTAGAAAGTAATCAGGCTGAGCGTAGTCTTTGAGTTTTGTTACTCTAGACTCTGTCTAACCCGGATAAAGGCGTGATTTATGTACATTCTTGCAGCCTGCTGTACCCTGCGCCTTGAATACGACGTCGCTGCTGTTGGTGCTGATGGTGGGTTTGTGCCAGTCATTGATCAACGCCTTCCTTACTATTGTAAGTCTCTGTTCACCTCATACACGAATATTCATAATATCTTATATTATCTTATCTTATAAATTTTGTACGTTAGTAAACTTTCGAAGTCTACATTCCCTTATTTCTCAGAATTTGATGTTTTTAGAACTAATCATGTTACTTCTAGGTTGTGGTGAACCGCGCGGGTCGCCGCAACACCGCCATGGCGGTGGCAGTAGTGGTTGGCTTCTGTGGGATCATGGTCAACCTGGTCCCCAACACGATCGGCACTTCCGTGTTCTTCGGAGCGTTCCTCATGGGCATGATGGTGATGGGCTTGTACACCGCCATGACGGTTGCGCTCTTCCCTACCCACGTAAGGTAATAACTTAGTGGTTTGTAGGTACAAAAAGTGGATAAAACGTTCTATCAGATGGCAAGCCGAAGGGAATTTAACTATTATTACACATAAACGGATAACTCACGTATAAAAAGTCGAGTGATGCTCGACATGTTTCGGACTATTCCGTAGTCCTTCTTCCTGGAGTCTGGAAATGACGATGAAAACGAGGGTAGTTGTGCGCCGCTGTCAGTTGCGTCGAGCAGCCGCGCGAACAGAGCGCTGGCGCGCAGTGTTCGTTTCGCTGCCGCCGGGGCGAGCGCTCCAGGAAGAAGGACTACGGAATAGTCCGAAACATGTCGAGCATCACTCGACTTTTTATACGTGAGTTATCCGTTTATGTGTAATAATGATTAAGTCTCACGGTAGTTTCATGTTGGAATTTAACTAGCCTTTTCCTCTAATTCTACACAATAAAGTGTCCAACTGCCTTAAAATAGGCAAGCCTGAATCGAGTTCTTTTAACGCTACACCACTGATTACCATATATACCATACCATAATAATATAATTGTAATGTACACGATTTTAAAAGGAAAATGGACACTTATCTATTGGAACATTGTTTTTATTCAGTAAAAGAATTCTTGACATCAAGTGTGATTACATAATAAACTGAAATATTTAATGATCTTCTGTAATCAACAATAATTTTGACATTCCGTTTTCCTACTTATCTAATATTGTCATTTTTTTTTTATAAATCATATTATTTTTTTAATTTTTTTCTATCTGAAATTGAGACTGGACATTTACATTTTTATCATTATTGTTTAATGTTTTAAATTTTCAAACTAAATATTATTGCTGTATGACTATTTTACACGTCGATAGCGACAGAATATGAGAAGCGTGTTATATCTTAAGAACTGTTTATTGTATACCATATTCTTTGTAAATTAATAAATTATCATTATCATTATCATTATCATTATCATTATCATTATCCCTATCCCTACTAATATTATAAATGCGAATGTAAGTTTGTTTGTTACGGTTTCACGCGAAAACTACTCAACCGATCATCAAATTTTAGTAGGTACACGTGTTCTTGGAGGTATTAGAAGTAACATAGGATACTATTTATTAAAAAAAAAAATATGTCACTGACGTTATCTGCGCGGTCGAAGTCGCGGGCAAAAGCTAGTATAATATAATATAAGAGTGAGTGTGCGCTGGAATTGCACGACCTTATAGTTCCATCTCCGTTTCGCCAACGGACTTCCAGGCGGGGGGAGCGTTTTCACCCATTTGTTGTCAACATACCATTGACCCGCACGAGGCGGTTTGCTTCATCCTTCCTAATGCGAACTGCTAGGGAATGGAATTCGCTCCCATCGTCTGTATTTCCGGACAGATACAATCTGGGGCTCTTCAAGGCTAGAGTGAATAGGCTGTTACTGAACCAGTGAGTTACACCTTTGGCCTCATCTGCACCTTCCACCAAGTGAGATAGAGGCCAATCACTGGTCAGTTCGTAGTAAAAAAATATATATATATATATATATATATATATATATATATATATATATAAGGCTCGGGGACCACAAGCGAGCATAATGCCCCGAGCCGTAAAGGCTGGGCCTAGAGCATACATGGAAGGGCGTCTTCTTGTTAATGAAGAAGAAATTCGGTGGGGTAAAGGGTAAAGATGCGGGGGGGGGGCATCTGATGAATTTGTTAAGGACCTAGACTTTATAGTTACGCCACGGATCGAGTAGTTAGAATGACACGGTAACAGTTGATGAATAAATAAAAATAGTGTAATCTGACGACGTGCTTCGCTTAGTTGGTTGTGACCCTGCCTGCGAAGCGAGCGTCCCGGGTTCGAATCCTGGTAAAGGCATATATTTGTGAGATGAGCACGAATGTTTGTTCCTGAGTCGTGGATGTTTCTATCTATTATGTATTTCCCTATACAGGTGTGTATATCGTTGCCTAGTACTCATAATACAAGCCTTACTAGCGCTTACTTTGGGACTAGGTCAATTTGTGTAAATTGTTCACTAATATTTTTTTTGAATTCAATAACATCACTGCTACTAATTATAAAACAAATTGTCATCTTCTTCTTATATATAAAATTCTCGTGTCACAATGTTCGTTCCCGTACTCCTCCGAAACGGCTTTACCGATTCTTACCAAATTTTATATGCGTATTCAGTAGGTCTGAGAATCAGCTACAATCTATTTTTCATATTGAAATTTTGAAGAAAAAAAACGGGAGCGAAGCCGCGGACAACAGCTAGTAAAACTATAAATGAAAAAGTTGCCCTAAATCACAGCCCGGTATCATGGTGCCCAGAAGGCTGGTATTGTATGGCAGTGCTTACCCTTTGTGCTAAAAAAAACCAGCCCTCTGGTCACCCAAAACTTCTTTCAGCTTGGTCGATATACCCATATAACTCGTGCGCACTTGGCCCCCACGGACCCATGGATTGTACCCCTAATATTTATTTAATATTTATTTATTTATTAATCTTCCAGGGCTATGGCCGTGGCTCTGACGATGACAGCGGGCCGCATCTCCAGCGTCGCCGGCATCCAAATCATCAACTTTCTCCTCTTCAGCAACTGTGAATTGGGATTCTATCTCTTCGCTGCCATTATTGCTTGTGAGTTTATTATCATACATATACATACACAAATTACGTCTTTATCGCTTACGGGGTGGACAGAGCCTTAAGGTAACAATACCTACAGGCCACGTTTAGCAAGATTGTGAGCGTATAGGTGGAAAATGGAATCAAAATAGTGATGGGTTGCTAGCCGCATCACCTATAACATGTTTCCTATGATTTCATATTTTTCATATTTTGAAGTGTATTGTCTTGTTCAGGACACAAAAGCAAAAGCTTCTACAGCAAATTGAGAAAATTTCATACAAATTTAAATAATATTAAGTCAAATTTCTATAACAATAAAATTAAAAGACCTAAAATACATGGTGAGCTGTTCAACAGGTTTTATTAAAAAAATATATATATATATAATATAATCTTTACGGGGCGTCATAGACCGACTTGAATCCAACACCTAAAACATCTTTAAATATTAAATACAAGACTTTATCATTGAATAAAATACTTAATAAATTAATTTGTTGCAGCTTCAGCAGTCATCGGGTCTTTTCTGCCTGATGACCGAATGCTAAGAAAATCTCCGCCCAAGGAACATACTTCATTATGATGATATTCATTTACTAAGCTGCCTCCGCATAGTAATACTCACCTTTCACTATCTTTGCAATAAAGACTTCAAAATTACACAAACGGACACTTACTGACTTACTTTTGACAATAACAAAAATGACGATGAAAACGAGGGTAGTTGTGCGCCGCTGTTAGTTGCGTCGAGCAGCCGCGCGACCAGAGCGTTGGCGCGCAGTGTTCGTTTCGCTGTGCCCAGTGCGAGCGTTCCGGGAGGAAGGACTACGACCTAGTCAGAAGCATGACGAGCAACATTGGACTTTTATACGTGAGTCATCCGTTTGTGTAATTATGATTGAGTCTCACGGTAGTTTCATGGTGAAAAGACTTCAAAATTATAAATAAGTGTTTAATTTTTGGGGTTCTGTTCTGTGCCTCAAAGGAAGTGCTAATAAAGAAATGTTTGTCTTTTGCTTTAATTAGGTGTTAAAAAAACATTTTCAAAATTAAATTATTATCACAATCGATCTACTTCCATTTCGGCCTCCTCATTCGTTATAATCTTTTCTTTTGTGTCCTCCTGTTTCTTCAGTTTTCTGTCATCTGGCAAGAAGGATGCTATAAGTGCTGATGCTGTGGAAATAAAGTTCCGATTAAGAGAAGAATTACTTCTACTTCGCATAATAGTTAGATTGATATCAATCCAAATTTACTGGCTCCTTAAGGAGTCAAAAGTACCTACATTACCCGGCCATACAGATTGATCTTCGGTCTTTGGAAAGAGACAATTGGTGCCACGTAAGTTGGAGCGAGACAATGCTCTACGAAGCGGAGATTAGCCGAGAAGACCGATTTGTCTTTATGGCCTGGTACTTTACGTACAAAGTCAGCAAAAAATGTGATTTCATGTGGTGGCAATCTATTTTGCTGTGATTGACAGAGGTATTTGTCAAATCTGTTCCAATAAATTAACTACTGAAATCAAGTATGAAAAGAAAAGGAAAACAATAAAAAACAGTCAAAACATAAAAATAACTTAAACCTAGCTAAAACTATTATTAAATTAAAGATAAAAAAAAAACTCCCAAATCGCCGCCAATGGGGAGGGTATGAAAAGTATGAATTTACTTACAAAGGAAGATAGCCGCGAAGATGTAGAACCCGAGCTCACATTTAGTGAAGAGCATGAAATTGATGATCTGAATGCCGGCGAAGCTTTTTAGCCGGCCTATTGTCATCGTGAACGCTACCGCCATTGCTCTGAAAACAATTATCAGCTTATTCCATGATTGTTCCAAATTAAATTGGCCTTTGACAGCCTTTTCAATAATTCAAATTAAAAAAAAACTAAAATTCAAAATTTATTTTTGCAAATCGGCCGCCACGGGCTCATCTACATGTCTTTTTTGAAACTACCAGCGCGTTCGGAAAGACCATCATTGCCAAGAAGAAAGAGAAGAATTGGATAGAAATTCTACGGACGGACTCTACACAGCGTTGATCGACGCCGGCTTCCTCAAGGTTTGTGGCTCTGAAATCTATTGTTAAACCTAATACTGCACAACGGACAGCTAAACCACGGCCTTGGTAATAGTCACAATTTGTCCATCGAAGGTTATTTCAAACAAGAATATACAGTTTAGATTCAAATAAGAAGCATCCGATCTCAAAAAGTTGAAGTTCTTGTTATGTTTCAAGATTAAACTCGATTTCCTAATGATTTACCTCAAATGAGTAGGGAACAGGGCCACAGTGATGGCAGTGTACATGCCCATCACAATGAGCCCCATCTGGAAGAGGATGAAGAGGACGGAGGTGGCGACGGTGTTGTGGACCAGGTTGACCAGGATGCCGCTGAGCCCGACGACCGTGATCACTGTTATCGCTGTGTTGCGGCGGCCAAAACGGTCTACAACGAACTGGGGGAACAAGGATTATTTAAGACATATATGTAAATGATAAAATGCTTGTGGTATACAGATAGACGGACAGATAGACAGAATGAAAATATAAGGGGCACGGGAGTTTTTTGACACTTTTTAACAGTGGTAATAAATCAAACTTTTAAAACACCTACCTAAACACCAGATAAATTCGAAACTACTTGTAGCCAACACCCAGGTCTTGGGGGAGAGCCTTGAGGGATGCATGTCCAGCAGCGGACATCTTTCGGCTTAGAAGAGTTGTAAAACAGAAAGAGATAATACTCTAAAACTATATTAAGTAAGTAGTTCACTTCCCAGATATTATTATGTGATATCGGATACTTAGGCAGCACATCACTTGAAAGTGATAAAAATCTGTTTATATCTTCAAAACTAGAGATCTAATAAAATTTTTGACTAGTTCAAAAGATTAATGAGAGCCATAAGTATCTTCTAAGCTATCCGTATTTCAAATTCAGCACATTTTTTCACCACTTTGGAGTGGTATTATCACATAATGTGCTTTCAAAAATCGGGCTCATGGTCATAATGTTTGAGGTAAAGAAACACTTACTACAGAAAGTATCGCGTTAATAAAGGATT
The DNA here is from genome assembly GCA_949127965.1 of Pandemis corylana. Lineage (NCBI taxonomy): Eukaryota > Metazoa > Arthropoda > Insecta > Lepidoptera > Tortricidae > Pandemis > Pandemis corylana. The sequence goes on along the minus strand of OX421859.1, from coordinate 2,220,069 downwards.
GTGTTGCTCCAACAGCAAGCACCACTAGTAGAGACTCCACGTTTAGAGCGCAAGGAGTAGCGTCAGGCTGTTAATGTAAAGATGAAGCATTTAATTAATATATAAACTATAAAATAAAACTTAGGTTAAAAATTTAAATAAATTTGGACCCTTAGGTAGGGTCCTCATCACGCAGGCAGCGTTCCCGCGTTGTATCGCAATTGCGAGTCTTTGTGCGAGAAAGCTGCTCGCGCGAGGGTCGTCTGTTGACGTAATTTAATGTCATTTACTTATTATATGAACTTGAAAAGCAAAGAAAACTGAAATAGTGCTATCAGCTATGCACGATTACCTAAAATCAGGATTAGACAAACAAACTATTTAGCTACTTATTTCAAGCGCAAGTAACATAACAAAACAAACTATTTTCTTTAATTTGTACTACGATACATTATAAAAACAGATTTTGTAGGAAAATAAGACGTATGAACACTTCAAAGAAAATTTTGCTCCTTTTTCAACCACGATGAATTGTACCGCAGAGTGGCTTAGTAAAATTATTCTTACGTCTACGGGAATTTCTATATCTGAATTAAGGATGCCGCAAAGTGTCATGTCCTCCACCTCTCCTGTTTGGTATGATCGGATGACCAGATTGGCCACGGTAGGCAACCAAGCGGCAAACGAACCAGTCCTAGAAAAAAATGAAATTGAACAAAAATTGCTCTCGTGTGAACATAACATTAAATTTAAAAAAAAAACCCACCACTTAAATAGTGTAACTAACTAGGCACTGCAGAATTGCTATTGTTAGAAACGAAAGAGTTACAGGGGGTTATCATGATGTCTTAATGCGATTCCATTCCCAATTCTCGCTGTCAGATCCATACTATAAATGACAGCTAGAACCTGAACTGAGCCGGAATTGCATGGTAGGGCTCCAGGACTTTAGGTTGGTGCATTACGTAAGCTGCAGCCGAGGAGTCGAAAAAAAACCAATTTACTTTTACTAATTTAATTAAAATAAGAAAAATTACAATTAATTAATTAAGCTAGTGATCTAAGTCGAGGTTGGAATTAGAATGAATATGAACTATAATGATATCCGATCGGCGGCGGCAGCGGCATCGGTGTCATCGGGTTTCTGCTTGTGTCAGCGTTCGTGCGCGCGCCTCGTGACAGCGCGGTGCTGACGCCTGTTGCGAAGGTCGATGCAACTCAGCGGTCCTCATAGCGGGTCGCTACGTAATTCCTCCCCCCGCAGACCAGCAACTATTTTTGAAGTTTCAGAGAAAATATTGCTGGTAGTTCATCTGCAGATGCGATCTCCTTGGATGCTGGCTGCTCGTCTGAAGTTTCATTCCTATTGCTCGCATAGTGCTCGAGAGAGCTGTCGGAAATCCTGTGTCTGGTCGCTATACAACGTCGGCCCTGGATGATGATGATAATTAAAGTTGTGCTTAACAAAGCTCCATAAAAGGGAATTGTAGTGTGGTAAATGGTTGTATCTGGAGTATCTTCAAGCTGGACCTGTGGCTGCAGTGATATTCTGTTCTGGATTTCGTGAAGACTTTCTAGATTTATAGAGCTTAAAGAGATAGCAGGCTGAGGCTGAGGCTGGGTCTTCATATTATCTGCAATCTTCACAATCTTCAGCGGCTGGCCCTCTACGCGATCTTCTGTGTTCATGATGGTAAGATCACTCGTGCGCAGCATGCAGTCTTTTGGGATGGTAGCGAGATAGCTTCCACTAAGAGTGTTGTAATCTTCTCTTCCGCAGATTAGTTTGATTTTCGTAGGTGAGGGGAACACGACAGCGTAGGTTCTGTCGTCTAGCTTCTCCACGGTCTGTCTTGATAGTGATATAGTTGTCTGCTTGCATGATTCATCTATGGTCTGGGTCTTGATGAGATTCTGGATACAGTCTGGCTGGTTTCTGATCTGATGGTTAACTTTTTCTTCACACAGGTACCACGTCCTGATCTTCGGGCATTCAGCCTCTATGTACACGTAAGAGTCTCCTTCGGTTGCTATTAAGGGATAGGGAGGTACAATAATTTGGTTATACTTATTTGGAACTAAAGGAAGTTTATAGAGGTTATAGGTATTCGGGGAAACGATTGGGAATTTAAAAACGATAACTATTTGCTTTTGATTAAAATACGACCCAGTTCGGATTATGCTGTAATATTCTCTAAGATCTAAGTCTAACACCTGTTCCTTATTATAAATCTCTCCTAACCTATTTAACATATTACGTAGTACCTGGGTACTTAGCATCGAATGATGCATACTTAGTGAACGAGTAAAAGCTAAAATATCTTCTATCCTATGAAGTTCGTTAACTAAACTATCTATATTATCATTAATAATAACCAAAAGTTGGGCAAACTTAGCGTATTTGAGTAGGCTAGTTTCCGTCTGTGCGTTACTGTTAAGCAATAATTGCAAAGTTTCATTGATTCTGACTTGATTTTCTACCATTTGAGACACAATGTTAGTATGGTGGTCCATCCACTCTTTGCTGAGACTAATGTGGTCATTCAGTTCCGTAACGACCCTGTCCTGGTTATTTTTTAAAGATTTAATGGCGTTGTTATATTTTATGGCATCTGAATAATCCAGATTACCAGTCAAACTTTTTATTACAGAGCCTAAGCCGTCTATGAGTCCTCTTTTGCTACGACCGGGCTCCAAGCTTCTCAGTTGATCCGATGTTTTACTTAATTTCATAACTAGGAACTGAATTTGAGTTTCGTATAAGGAATAGGTATCGTTACTAAGTCGGTCTTTTGTCTCTTTTAGTTGAGTCTGGACGCTGTTAATGCTATTTTCTATGTCAGTTAATTCGATGTATTGGAGGAATGTATGCTTCTGGGTGGTCAATTTCATGTCACCTAAGTCAAATGGAAGAAGTCCTGGTCCATCCGCGAGGTCTTCAAGTTTTATCTCCTGGGTTTGAGCCAGGTTTATCGTCAGAAACGCCAGGAACGTCCTGTAACAATCGAGACGATTTAGGGACTCGCTTAAGTCGAGACTTAGCGATAGGCCCACGTTTTTTAGAGGTGTAAATGTGAATCGGCAAGTCGGCCAGTACGGTATCTTGCGTGTAACGTGGAGCTACTTTTTGCCTGCTGGCAAAAGGGTTCCTAACAAAGATCTGCTGATGGGGCTCGTATTCTACTTCTGGCTCTCGCGTTTTATTCCTATTTTCTATAAGCGCTGTGCGGTCCGCTAGGGCAGTTTCATTTATTATTTTATAAACCGACTCCATCTGTTCTCTATGAGTTGATACATATTGCTGTAATAAGTGAGCTGTCAAGTCGATGTCCGTTGGGTCTCTGGGGTCAAAATGTCCGGTTATAATGTCATAAGGTCGACATTTGGTGAAACTATGTATTGAACTGTTATAAGCTAAAATCGCATAGGGCATAAGATTAAAGATGGGCTCATCTTTTTTTGTTAATTTGAGAATGCGGAGGTGCTCGAGAATGGTTGAGTGAAATTTTTCTATATTACCGTTGTCATTCGGGGAATGTGCTAAAATTCTATGGTGAATAATTTTATGCAGCCTCACAAATTCAGCAAATAGCTGGTTTGTGAATTCTGTACCATTGTCAGTTACAATTGTAAGGGGCAAACCATGATGGGTGCTAAATTTCAGTAAAGCTTGTAGAATACTAATCGCCGTTCCATCCCTCAGATGATACGCTTGTCCATACTTTGAGAAAACGTCAATGAAAGTAACGTATTTTTCAGACTGTACTGTGAATAAGTCCATGTGAACTATTTCAAAGGGCTTTTTGGCTGGAGGTACTATATTGAACTGTGGTCTTATAGGGTTACGATCATATTTAGCTTGGCCGCACACTGTACATTCGTTAATAAATTTCGTTATTTGTTCCTTCATTTTAGGCCAATAGTATTTACGCGAAAGGGCTAGGTGACATTCATTAATGCCACGGTGATTGGTCTTTCCTTCGTGATAATTTTTAATGATTTCTTGTTGCCGAAGGTATTCCTTGACGTTCTCAACTTCAGTTTTCGCGAGAACAAGGTTCATTGCAGAATTTTTGAACTGCTCTTGCAAGATCGGTATGATTTTATATAACCCGAGATATGGTGTTATAAAGAGAGCTGTCTTGACTTTAGGGTTGACGTATTCTTTGATGGCATTTACTACGTCTTCTTCTAAGTTCGGTTCTAGAAGCTGTACTGAAGTGCGCGTATGAGTGTCGAAAGGTTTGGTGACAGTTGGTCGTTTTTTTACCTCTCCTACTATAGTCAAGCATAATTGTCTGTGAAATTTATTTAATGGTTCATCTGTAATAGGAACTTCAAGGATGGGATTTTCGTGGTCAGTGTGAACAGTATCTGTAGTAGATTTTGCCAGAGTGGGTGGGTGGTCCGTAGGGTTTGCAACTACTGAGTTCATGTCCTCGTCTGCTATAAAGTCAGCAATTATTAAGTCTATTTCTTCGTCTGTTATTTGTTGGTCAGGGGGGTTGGTTTTTGAAGTAGAGGGGGCCGCTTCCTGGATATATACCTCAACTCTAGATAAAGCGTCGGCGTTCGTGTTACACTTGCCTTTTTTATAGACTACAGTGTAATTATACTCACTTAACTTAAGACGCCATCTTGTAAGTCTGGAGTTAGGCTCTTTAACGTTCATAAGCCATTGCAAGGGCTTATGATCTGTTAGGATCTTAAATTTCCTACCAAAGAGATACGGCCGAAAATACTTTGTGGCCCAAACTATTGCTAAAAGCTCCTTTTCAATGGTGCTATAGTTCATTTCGCTCTCGTTTAAAGTGCGAGATGCGTAACAAATTGGTTTGTCGGATCCAATAGGACCCTGGGAAAGCACTGCGCCGATGGCCACGTTAGAGGCATCAGAAGTGAGTAGGAACTCGCGATGGAAGTCGGGATATTGCAGGATTGGGTCATTTGTCAAAAGGGTCTTGCATTTTTCGAAACATTCAATGTAGTCAGGGTCGAAAGTGATCTTTTTGCCTTTTTTTAGGCAGTTAGTCATTGGTTTAGTCGTGCGAGCAAAGTCGGGTATGAATTTCCTGTAATAGCCAATGAGTCCTAAAAATTGTTTAATTTGTTTGGAAGTTTGGGGTATTGGATAGTTTTGAATGGCTGCTATCTTGTCTGGGTTAGGCTTTATACCATCTCTGCTAATAATGTGTCCAAGATAGGCAGTTTCTAACTTCAAAAACTCAGACTTGTCCATCTGTATTTTAAAGTTAGATTCTCTCAATCTTTGAAACACTTTTTCCAAGTTGACTATGTGTTCCTGGAGGCTGGTACTGAACACGATTATATCGTCTAAATAAACTAGGCATATTACATTCTGAAGGCCTCTTAAGACATTGTCCATTACCCTCTGGAACGTAGAAGGAGAGTTCTTCAGCCCCATAGGCATTCGGAGAAACTCAAAATGCCCATGTTCTACGTTAAAAGCTGTTTTATGGACGTCTTCAGGGTTCATTTCTACTTGATAGAACCCACTGGCTAGGTCAAGCGTCGTGAAATACTGGCATTTTCCTAGTTTGTCAAGGACGTCCGTTATGTTGGGTATGGGGTACTTGTCGTCAATAGTCTTTTCATTAACCTTCCTAAAGTCAACTACCAGGCGCCATTTTTGTTTCCCAGAAGCATCTAGTTTCTTAGGTACTATCCAGATGGGTGAGCTCCAAGCAGATTCTGACGGCCTAATTATGCCCTGCTCCAACATTTTAGAAATTTGGTCCCTCACTTCCTGACGATGGATAAAAGGATACCGATACGTTTTTGTATAGATAGGAGCTTCGTCTATGGTCTTAATGCAATGCTTGATTCTATTAGTAAAGGTTAATTTTTCACCTTCAATATAGAATACATCTGAATATTGTGAACAGAGTCGGGTTAAATTTCCCTTCTCTTCTGGATTAAGATGATCTGTTCTTAATTTGGAAATAACTTGCTGTACTCGTGATGAACTGTACTCGGTGTCGCTACATTCGGTATTGAAAAGTTCAGCCTGTGCTGGATGATCTAATGATAGAATTAAGTCATTATCGGTTGGGTTTTCAATATCTAGTATTCCGCGGTTGTTTTCCACGGTAGTTATGCATTCGTGAATGATACAGTTGCAAATAACCTGTTCGTAAACTAGTACGTCTCCATCGGGGGCATTTATAGGTATGCGTAAAAGTTTCGAGGATTTGGCTGGGATAATGTTTTCATAAAGGTTAACATTACGGGAGTTATACATTCTTATGGGATTAATGGCATGTCTTGTCGTTAGAGTCTGGTTCTTTAAATCAATTTTTGCTTCCCATTTAGTCAGCAGGTCAAGTCCTATAAGTCCGTCAAAGTGGTTGTGAAACTTGTACACGTATAATTTCAAATTATCTTGCTCGTTAAATTCACCAAAGCAGGGTAAGGTTATGGAATAGTCATTTTTACTACTAGCATGCACATTCGTTACCTCGAAAGGGTCATAGTTTAAAGGAAAACCCGAAAAAAAATTTTCCACAGCTTCAGGGCTAATAAAGGATTGGTTAGCTCCTGTATCTATTAAAAAGTTAAGTGGCGGGTTTTCAAAATGGACATATGGGAGTTGCCTTTGGGTCTGGAGGTTAACTTCTATTTTGGCTTTTTTGATCTTGGGACTAGGGGAAAATTTTCAGCAGTACTGGTTGAGGGTTGAGGCTCCGCTTCGTAAGCCATTTCTAGAACCTGGGGCTCGTCGTTACTGTAGCGATATAGAGCAAAATTGGAATACTCGTTTCCTTGGTCAAAGTAATAAGGCTCAGGGGATTGGTCAATGTCATTGTAGCAGTCATAATAGTCACTGTAAGTCTCACATTCGTTGAAATTAACGTCATTCGTCTTAAAATTATTAGATGGGGGAGGATTTCTGGGATTATTTAAATTGAACCTACCTGATGGTAGCATCCTAGGCACATAGTGGCTCACACCGCTCATGGGCTGTGGGGGCGGTCCTTGCTGAAGACCTTGAGCCCTGTTCTGGTTTCCAGGTTGCAGTCTAAATACATTACTTCTAGGATTATAATTAGGAGGTGGTGCAGCAAACATCTGCTGAGTGCGAGTAGGCATTCTATGTTGGGGTAGATTAACCCTGGGAGGCTGCTGTGGTACCTGCATAAAACTAGGAATATCTACTCCTAACTGAGGTGGCATTGGATTCTGAGAAGCTAGGGGTCTTTGAGCTGGTAACATGAACGGTCCAGATGACATGTTTCTTTGCCCAAATTGAGCTCTGAACGGGTTGCTACGTTGCTGCGTGTACATCACATTCAGCTCCTCCTGCACGAACTCGAGAGCTTTCTCAATACTCTCTGGTCGCATGCATCTAATGCGGGAACCAAGTGGCTCCTTTAATCCTCTCGTAAACGCCTGCATAGTAACCTTCTTATACAAGGTACGCTTGGCCTCAACTGTGGTTTCTATTGATTCGTGTAAGCTAATGTATGTCATAAGGGTGCTGAATAAATTTTGGCAATGCTCATAGAATTCCTGCGGGGTTCTACTACCCTGGGTTGCTACCGAAATATCGTTATACAAGGCGGTTTCATCCCGCTGGTCTGAAAAATTATTTATTAACGCGCTTCTTACTCCTATCCAACTATCGGGAATACCATTAGAATTTATGGTTCGAGCTGCTGGCCCTGTGATTTTATTTAAAATCCCATTTAGCAAACAAAGGTTGGGTAACTCCTTGCCCACACCCGTACTAGTAAAATTTATAACTACCTCATCACAAATCTTTATAAATCTAGTTAGTATATTAGGGTTCCCATCGAACTCCGGAATGAGTCGCATGGCTTTAAAAATAGTGTCACCATCAAAGCACCGGTCCATCGCTTGGGCCTGCTGCTCCGGCGTCATGTCTAAGCTGTTACTACGTGACCTATCAGTACCTATATTTCTATTTAAATACAGCCTCTCTATCTCCCGAATTACGAGGGTGAAAAATCTTGGGAAAGGATTAATTACTAGAGAAAGGAAGCAACACGAGATTGATTCAAGTGCACTTACTGAGCGCTGATTTTCATGGTCCTTGGTGTTCTCCTGAATCGATGTCTGGATTCCTCCTCGATACTGCAGTCTTCAGGTTCTTTTCAGGTCCTCGATAAGGGCGTTGAGAGCCGGCTGCCCACGATTGCGATAAACTCACGGTCGCGGACTAGCTTCGAGAAGACTAACGACTGCGCCAATTACGTAAGCTGCAGCCGAGGAGTCGAAAAAAAACCAATTTACTTTTACTAATTTAATTAAAATAAGAAAAATTACAATTAATTAATTAAGCTAGTGATCTAAGTCGAGGTTGGAATTAGAATGAATATGAACTATAATGATATCCGATCGGCGGCGGCAGCGGCATCGGTGTCATCGGGTTTCTGCTTGTGTCAGCGTTCGTGCGCGCGCCTCGTGACAGCGCGGTGCTGACGCCTGTTGCGAAGGTCGATGCAACTCAGCGGTCCTCATAGCGGGTCGCTACGTAATTAACTTTTAAAACACCTACCTAAACACCAGATAAATTCGAAACTACTTGTAGCCAACACCCAGGTCTTGGGGGAGAGCCTTGAGGGATGCATGTCCAGCAGCGGACATCTTTCGGCTTAGAAGAGTTGTAAAACAGAAAGAGATAATACTCTAAAACTATATTAAGTAAGTAGTTCACTTCCCAGATATTATTATGTGATATCGGATACTTAGGCAGCACATCACTTGAAAGTGATAAAAATCTGTTTATATCTTCAAAACTAGAGATCTAATAAAATTTTTGACTAGTTCAAAAGATTAATGAGAGCCATAAGTATCTTCTAAGCTATCCGTATTTCAAATTCAGCACATTTTTTCACCACTTTGGAGTGGTATTATCACATAATGTGCTTTCAAAAATCGGGCTCATGGTCATAATGTTTGAGGTAAAGAAACACTTACTACAGAAAGTATCGCGTTAATAAAGGATTGTGTTGCTCCAACAGCAAGCACCACTAGTAGAGACTCCACGTTTAGAGCGCAAGGAGTAGCGTCAGGCTGTTAATGTAAAGATGAAGCATTTAATTAATATATAAACTATAAAATAAAACTTAGGTTAAAAATTTAAATAAATTTGGACCCTTAGGTAGGGTCCTCATCACGCAGGCAGCGTTCCCGCGTTGTATCGCAATTGCGAGTCTTTGTGCGAGAAAGCTGCTCGCGCGAGGGTCGTCTGTTGACGTAATTTAATGTCATTTACTTATTATATGAACTTGAAAAGCAAAGAAAACTGAAATAGTGCTATCAGCTATGCACGATTACCTAAAATCAGGATTAGACAAACAAACTATTTAGCTACTTATTTCAAGCGCAAGTAACATAACAAAACAAACTATTTTCTTTAATTTGTACTACGATACATTATAAAAACAGATTTTGTAGGAAAATAAGACGTATGAACACTTCAAAGAAAATTTTGCTCCTTTTTCAACCACGATGAATTGTACCGCAGAGTGGCTTAGTAAAATTATTCTTACGTCTACGGGAATTTCTATATCTGAATTAAGGATGCCGCAAAGTGTCATGTCCTCCACCTCTCCTGTTTGGTATGATCGGATGACCAGATTGGCCACGGTAGGCAACCAAGCGGCAAACGAACCAGTCCTAGAAAAAAATGAAATTGAACAAAAATTGCTCTCGTGTGAACATAACATTAAATTTTAAAAAAAAACCCACCACTTAAATAGTGTAACTAACTAGGCACTGCAGAATTGCTATTGTTAGAAACGAAAGAGTTACAGGGGGTTATCATGATGTCTTAATGCGATTCCATTCCCAATTCTCGCTGTCAGATCCATACTATAAATGACAGCTAGAACCTGAACTGAGCCGGAATTGCATGGTAGGGCTCCAGGACTTTAGGTTGGTGCAATTGTTAATTATAATGTAGAGCTTGCTCTTGTTCGTTAGGTTTGGAGCTAGGAGGTCTGGCAAGCCACAATGAAGATTGTTACAGAATTTTACACTAAAACCGTAGCTAAGTCGCAATTTTTACTTGTGAATAAGTAATCAGGCGCTTGTAGGTAATCTGGTACTTACACTTGAAAGACAAACAGTAAACTCAATATGATAGTATATTTAAGAAGGGGTGCTTTAAAGAGAGGGACTATTTGGTCCTTAGCTCCCATTTGCACTGTTTTCTTCGTCTCTGGAAGAAGACCTTTTACCTGAAAGAACAAAATGAATGCGCAACCTTCAGTTAAATTACTTTATAGTACTTTTTAATATTAATCTTTAGTATATTCTTTTTCTCACCTGGAACTCCGCATTCTTCCCATTGTTGACTCTGTGAATGGTCTTCAGTATCTTCATAGCCCTTTGCTCATCACCCTTCATCAGAACAAACTTGGGGCTCTCCTGCATGAAGAAAAGGCCAAGAGCGCTGATAAGACTGGGAATCGAGTATACCACCAGCAGGGTCCGCCAGGAGTTCCAGTATATTCCCAGGGCAGGGAGGTGGTAGGAGAACGTGAGAGGTATTATAGGGATGGCTAGAACTGAAATGATAAAGACGTAGTAAACACATTAAAATTGTCGATAAAAGTTCTGTTATGTTCAAATAATAACTATCTTGTTTACTTGCATAAAATCTTAAATATCTGTCTTACAATTGCGTGTACATTGATCGTACATTCATTTTGTCTAAAAAAACGAAACTTGTGAATTGCGTCTCGTTTAAGAAAGTCGGTACTATCTACCCAGTAAACACTATATCTCCTGACCGTGATAAAGTCTACTCCCTGGTGGTACCATACTTAAGTTTTTTTTGTGAAAACAATGTTCGTAACATCGTGATTAAAACATTGTTAGGTTTGTAAACTGACGGGCACTTTCCGAACCTTTCACTAGGCGTAACAATCTCGTAAAATTCACAATTACCTGCCATTATCCCCTGTGAGAGCATGAATATGCTGGACACCATGAGCACCACGAAATTGCGTTTCGAAGTTGGGACGCATTCGCTCAGCAAAGTCATGGCCAGAGTGTATTTTGCAGCTGATCTACATAAATGAACAGAAGACTTATTGACACGTTCATTAAAGCCAAACATGGCGTAGGACTTAACACCAAGCCTTCGAAATTTCTTATCATGAATGTGGATATCGATTCGGAGCGTATTTCACTCGTCTAGCCACGACGAAGCGTTACTCTTTTAACATCCGAAGCGAATAAAGATGATTAATATTGTTTTCGAACTCTTACATTATTTTGGAACACCAAAAATATACATATATATATAATACATGCAGATACTAAAACTAAAACCACGACTAATTATAAAATAAATTGTCATCAATACATAGTATAAAATAAAGTCGCTTTTTCTGTCCCCGTGTCCCGATGTATGCGTATATCTTCAAAACCACACAACGGATTTGGATGCGGTTTTTTTTAATAGATAGAGTGATTCAAGAGGAAGGTTTGTATGTATAATACATGCATAATATACCGTGCGTCGCTAGTAAAACTACAAATAAAAAAGTTGCCCTAAATCACTGTCCGGTGGCATGGTGCCCAGAAGGCTGGCAGCATTGCCGCGTTGTATGGCAATGCTTACCCTTTGTGCTAAAAAAAACCAGCCCTCTGGTCACCCGAACCTTCATTCAGCTTAGATTAGTTGGTATAAATAAATGTTAATCTTTTCAAAACAAAATTCAGTAATGTTAAATGTCAATCGAGTGGTTTTCAATGAACACACATGATTCACGATCAATCATAACTGTTACATAATTCAGAGTACTTAACAGATCGATAATTTGATTTCCTACCCGATGAGTGATTTTTTCTAGATTAAACAGATAACTCTCGTAGGTATGTAATTAGCCACGTGCGAAAGGTAAATGTCAAAGTGACAGATAAGGACAAACGAGTGCTAAGTTAGCAGAAGACTATAGAGCGTTTATGAATAAAGGGGTTAGTGTATGCTAAGAAAAGAATCAGGCGAGTATTTTTATCAAGATTAGGGGTGATAAAGAAATGCTATGACGTATTATTTAATCGCCACTATAGGAGCAAAAATACCCACCTGTAGATGTGCTTTATGAGCACTTCGGAAGAGAGACTTATGACATTAAGTACTAGACTTGTCTAGGGGGGAACAGTATGTAAAAGTTCTTGGGGTTTACTATTATTTGCCAGAGCTTTTCACAAATGTATCATTTCACAAACCTTTATATATTATCTGCTTAAAAATATTAACTTTTTCAACAATCTTACACCTAACGTAACCTATGGCAGGTCACGCGAATACTTATTTGGATTATTTTTAAAATTTACGAATTAGCAGATAGTACAGTTTGACAACAAAAATAATGCTCCACGATGTACCTGCGCAGTAGACCAATTTTAGTAGCGCGGGAAATTACGATACACCAATGATAAAATAGAATTCTACTCGCGTCCATCAGTCTGTCAAGTCAGTCAAGTTACTCTTTAATAAGAATAGACAACAAACTGATGAGCCGCTCCTAGCAGTCTCTTTAGATCAAATAAAACCATATATGAATCACTTACAGCAAAGTAGTACAAAACTGTATGACCATAAGCATGATCCAGTTGACAGACAGGCTGCCCAGGGCGTTGACGGTGGCCGAAGCGAGGAGCGACACGAGCAGCATGTTCCGTCGGCCTCTGGTGTCCCCAAGGTAGCCCCACACTAGGCCGCCCAAAATTATTCCTGGGAAGGGAATAATAAAGACTGAACTACTAGTGTAACATGGTGAACCTCCGTGTCGCACCAGACGCGCACTGAATTCTAAAGTTGCGATTAGCTTACCGGCAAAACCTTAAAAGTGAAAAATAATAATCAAGAAGTAAAATTCTTGATTCATTTGATAGTAACTATCAATTGAAAAGCTGCTTCTTCTCTCGTCCCTGGCGAGCAGTAGATGTTCCACGGGAGTTTGTAATTGTGTCGTACAGACACATCATTCAAACAGATGACGCTTGGCGACAAAAAAATCGCAGGGGAAAGCCTAGACGGACGTTCCGTGACCAAAGTGCGGACGTTTTGGAAGAAGGTCAGGTCAAGAGTACCCGAAACTGACGAGCATTGATTGAATGTGGAAATCGAGATTGATGAATATGGATGAAGCGAAAGGGGTATGTCAGGATCGTTGCAAGTGGAACAATGTAGTCTCTGCCTACCCTTGTGGGAAAGAGGCGTGACGGTATGTATTGTGTGTTAACTCGCGTATATTTTTACAACCACGCTCTGTTTTCATGCTCTCCGACTAGCTAGCCGGGGATAATATAGGGCAGAGTCGTCCCAAAGATGGCAGCAATATCCCATTGTATTCTTAAATAACCCAGGATAGCATCCTGGAAAGGCCAAGTAATTTTGTAGCGGTAACTTAATAGCTAGTGTAAAATTAGTCCTTACCGATGGTAGGAATAGCGACCATTAATCCTTGCTGGGCACTGCTGGTTTCAAACTCGCAGGCGCTGGCGGGCACCACGATGATGCCACCGTACGCCAGACACGCCATGGAAATGATCACCGTTCCGGATAGCAGCGTGTTCAGGTAGTTGTAGAGGCCAAAACCTGGAAGCATCCCGGAAGAAACTCTCTAACCAACGCTATGTAAGTATATAAATCAAGAAATGTACAAAGGTGGACTTTTTAAAGATAACCCGTGGATCTCTTCAAGACAAATATTGTGTGGATGAAAGGAGTATTATATTAGGGACTAAGAGAAGAATCTTTGAGTGGATGAGAGGGGAAAAGAGAGAGGTATTAGGGAACTGTCCAACGTTCCCGTGACGCTGAAGACCGAGTGGAGGGACATTGTAAAGGTTTGCCATAGCCACAAGAATAGAATAGAATTTCATTCATAGCCACAATAGACACGAATTCATGCAACGACCTCTCTGCCATGACTGAAAGACTGAAGTAGAGGATTAGTTTTACATATATAAGCAATTTTCGTTGCACGGGGTAACCGGTATCTGTCTGTTTTCGGTTTTCGCTATACAATAAATAACCAGAATTTTCACAACAGTCTTTTGCGTTATAACCGGTTTTGGATGCCTTATAAAAAAATAACATACCTGTTTTATCCAAAGCCTCTTCAAAAGATATGTTTTCATCACTGGTTTGTTTTTCCATGTTGACAAACTAAAGGATATCTGCACTCCGCAACTCACTTATAACATTTATAAATAGAGATACTTTATTTCAGATCAACAATATAATAATTTTTATTCGCTTCAGCCACATACTACAATTTATGCTTTCTTTCACCAGCACCACATCAATCTTCAATAAGCAATAAAACTTGTGATTTTGACATTCATTATCTAATACAATGTAATAACCGTCATTAGCGTTGTTCTCAGCATTGATGTCAATATTAAAGTAATTGTAAAGGACTGTGGTGTGAGTGTATTTTGTATTGTTATCTGATTTACAATGAATAATTAAGACGATTATCTGAAAGATAATGTTATCAGTGAATTAATCAAACAGCAAGACTGATGTACCCCACACGTTTCCGATACCTCAAAATGAGTCATTTAAAGCTTTGTCAAAAAATCTTAGAACCGCATTGTAGAATCTACTAATATATTGAACTGGTATATACTATCATAAGCTACCTACATTACGAGCTACCAGTGGCGTGGCGTCCATAGAACTCGATTCCCCCGGCTTGTATATTTTAAGGCAGTTGGGCATTTTATTGTGCAGAATTAGAAGAAAAGGCTAGTTAAATTCCCTTCGGCTTGCCGCCTAATATACTTGACGCCACGCCACTGCGAGCTACAGAAGTTTTAAAACGGATAATAACGAGTTCTAGCAGTTAATGTATTACAGGTTGTACCATGTATTATGAATTCTACAACTCAATATACCTACCAGGTAATGTTCTATGAGTTCTACCTTTAGTTAAAGTGGTACAAAGTTCGGGAAGGGGAGCTGACTGAAAACCAGTGCTACCCAGATGCCGGCTGGTGCTTGCACTCGCAGCATATGCTAAGTCTTCTCCTTTTGACACTTTACCAAACATTTTTAGGATATGTTTTTTCTGTCTTCCAGTGTTTAAGTTTTTGTGGCCGCTTTTTTTTATTACAGTACGAGGTATAATTTTTTTTAACATAAAACGTCTCGAACACGTTTGCGTTTAAGCCTATATTTATTGAGACATTTATGAGGTCTATGAGGAAGGCCTATGCTCAACAGTGGACGTCATGCGGCTGATATGATGACTGAAACTTTTACGCAAACGCGATCGACACAGCTTGGGTCAAAACTTACACAAGATGGTAGACGGCATCTGGATATCTGACGCATTAAGATCTACTTCCTACTTTTTTGTTTTTGTGGCAATAAGTTATCAAATGTGGCAGTAGATTATGTAGCAGAGTGTACGTATACAAGGCATAAGATAAAATTAACACCCCGTTTGGAATAGGTACTACATTCTTGCAAATAAATAAATGATTTAATTATGTTATCCTTATGTTTACTTCTTTTAATACACTTCGTTTATAGCGACATTCAAAAGAAGCTAAAAGGAAAAAAATAATATCAATTTGAATAGCTTTCCGAGCTTTTTGAAACAATAACAGCCTTAAGCTTGTGTTCATAGTAGACAGTAAACTAGACTAGAGTCATCACGACTGTTCCTTCTTGGGTGGAGGCTGCCGCAAAAACCGGTCGTCAGGTAGAAATGACGCGATTATTGCTGACGCTGAAACACAGAAAGACATTGAATCAGGATAATATTGTTGAGATCCATACTAATGACCATATTCGTGCTTCCAATCGCTTGTAATTCTGACTAAGTTCCAAATGCGAATGTGAGTATGTTTATTACGCTTTCAAGCTTAAAACAACCAACCGATCGTGATAAAATTTGGTATGGAAATAGTTTGAGATCCTAGGAAGGACAAAGGATAGTTTTCATCCCGGAAAATTGTGTCTACAGTCCCCACGGGCACACGATAAAAGAAAACTTCGCAGCCTGAATGTTTAATATGTAACAGATCTTTGTTTATTTGAAGAAGAAACAGAAAGAGATGTACACAATGAATGTATACTCTTGACTCTTCTGAATGTTGTATCGTTGTGCGCCAAGGCCGCACTGGCAGGATCGCCATGTGCATTAATGATACGTCAAGCTCGGTCAAAGAGTGCTTTATTATTCACCTTAAGCTAGGCATACATGTTATATATAGTAGTGGGGCAGAGGTGTGTGCACACTACAACGTAACCTTCACAGTTACGTTACGTGTATTTAAAAAGTCCTCACTTATATTGGTTGACTAATTGATCAACGTTCAGCGCAAACCCTAGAACCTAGAAAGCTAGAACATCGAAAACCAACCAAACACTGTAGACACTGTTTTTACGGAGTAGGGAATTCTTCAACGAAGGCTAATACAGGCGTTAGCTAGTTATAACAGAAGTTAAAAGGTAAAAAACTTACAGGCAAATATGGCGGCGAACAGATAGAATCCCAATTCGCAGTTGCTGAAGAGCAGGAAGTTGATGATTTGGATCCCGGCGAAGCTCGTGATTCGTCCCGCCGTCATGGTTAGGGCTACAGCCATTGCCCTAGAAGATACATCATTTGGATATCATTTTCAAAAACTTTCACAGAAACTATCAGAAGTCACTTATCGAATAGATCGTGTAACCTCACGAGAAAAAAAGGACGCTTTCCATAAAAGTTGTATGAAATCATCATCATCTGCTGGGCAGAGGTCTCCCATAAAACGAGACACTATACCGTCTTCGGCTTGTCGCATCTAGACTGTCAGCTCCCTTCCGCAAATCGTCACTCCATCTAGCTGGAGGATGTCTTACACCACACTTACCGAGCTACGTTCTCCACTCAACATCTCCACTTTAGCATTCAAAGTCATTATCATCATCTCGATCGTCTCAATTAGCCTTTATACATCCCACTGATGGGCACAGGCCTCTCAGAATGAGAGAGCTGGGGCTACAGTTCCCACGCGGGCCCAATGCAGATTGGAAACTTCGCACACACCATTGAATTGCTTCGCGTAGATACATATATCACGTCTTTATCCCTTACGAGGTAGAATGAGCCTAAGATAACAAGACCTAAAGGCCACGTTTTGCATGATTAAGGGCGTATAGTTGGAAAGGGAAATCAAAATAATGATGGGTTGCTAGCCGCATCGTCTATAACATGATTCCTAAGACTTTCGCCCATTCCCTCGATCGGCTTTTACTATCTGCGCGGGAAGAGAAGCAACTGGTAAATTCTATGTTTTTTTCTTTACTCCCAGACCAGCATGGAAGAATTGCTTCGCAGGGGTATGAAAATTCATTCTTACCTCAAATGTGTAGGAAACAGTGCCACCGCCATGGCAGTGTACAATCCCAGCACGATGATCCCCATAAGGAACCCTCCGAAGAACACCGAAGTGCCGATCGTGTTGGGAACCAGGTTGACCATGATCCCACAGAAGCCCACCACCGCGGCTACCACCATAGCGGTGTTGCGGCGACCCGCACGGTTTACTACTACCTGAAATTGCAGCAAAATAAGAATTAAAATGCTAAGAACAATTGCAGCAGCCGTAGTCAACAAGTTAGACTGTAGAGACTAGAGTGTTCTCTTAGTTTTATTTAACCACGTTAACTTTTACGATTACCCAGTGCCCACATTTGGTCATCAAACACAACAATTATAGTTATTTATGTCGCTGGTGTAGTTTTATGAAACGAATCAAAGATGAGTTTTATAATAAGATCACATGAATGTTTTAATGCCTAATTATATACCGCATGTATAACTTTATCAACAATATACGTTTTTATAGCTACTTCTTCTTCTTCTTCTTTTTGATTGTGGCGTTACAAGTCGTTATAGCGACGACAACTTCGCCAATGTCGGTAAAAATTTTTAATCATAAAATCTTGTGACAAAATGTCGGCAACGTTGTACGGTAACACGGTCAAAGACCCCCCTACCCCCCCTGTCGGGCTCTTAGCCAACGGTCAATGATATCCCTCAGATACTGCCAGGAAATCATTAGCCGTTGCCCAGGGTGCACCGGACCAAGCACTGCTCTTCCCCCCGGACGGATCCTTTTATAGCTACATATCGTAGGGAAGTTATGACATGGATGTAGATAAGCAATAATAAAGTATAACTTACCATAGTCAGGAATGCATTAATGACAGATTGGAACACGCCTACCAGCAGCACCATCAGAAGTGACGTTGTGTTCAAAGCACACGGTACGGCGTTGGGCTGCAAAAATATTTAAGATTTTGATTTTGTAGTAACATCAGCACAAAAGATTAAAAAAGTGAAAACTACCATGCTCCAGAATAATTGTGAGACACCTTGTACTAGTCTAGCGTGTCTGTCTGTCTGTTGTATCGTAGTTCTCAAACGGATGGACCGACTTTGATGCAATTTATTTCATTCAAAAGCCAGTTTCCTTGTTGTTGTTCTTACCCTTTTTGGAGTAAAAATTGGTCCAGTAATTTGAAGTTTTATTATCCCTTTTCTAAAATATTGTAAGAGCATTTTTTGCATAAAATGTAATTTAATGTATTATTATCTTGTTTACGTACCTACTCCGTACTCGATTAATGCGTATGTTTTTTTTTAATTTCAAAATTTTTGTGATTGCCTTTGGAAGATGTGCTTCTTTTGGCAAAATGCCAACCATTGTTCATTATTCTTAGACACTTCAGTAAGATTTAACAAATCAGATTGTCTTACATCAACAGGCATCTGGATATCAGAGTTGAGTATTTCGCAAATCGTCATCCCGTCAGCTTCTCCGATCTCTATCATCCTGATAACCCTATTGGCGATGGTTGGCAGCCAAGTAACGAAGGATCCGGTCCTGGAGAAACAGATTATGTTTATACTCCGTAATTCAAGACATAAGTTAAATATAAAGATTATGTTAAGGGTGCCATTATACCAGAGATGTGCTCCAGAAACGCTACGTTGCTATGAATGTGTTTGACATCCATCAATCATATTCATTGGTCCACATAACAGAGGATTGGTGGAAACAGGTTCAACTAGGCTATGTTTTATATGGAAAGATACGTGCTATGTATGTGTGCTATGGATGGTCATACAGTCACGCATCTTCCTCAAACAGCTACCTCGCAGCTGTGGATCTTCATAGCGCATCTTCCTCGAACGGCTACAGGCTTAGCATTAGTGGAAATGGCCACATAGTCTCGTAACTTTTACTTCCTCGCAGCATAGCTGCATAGCACATTTCTGGTGGACAGACCTGACCCTGAGACTTATTTGAAAATAGATACTCAACAGCTGAAACATGAAGAGGATGCTCAAGATGATGGTGAACTTGAGGAGCGGGGCCTTGAACAACGGCACTAGTTGGTCTTTTGCTGTCAGCCCCATATCACGCAGCAGAACTTCAGGAAGTAAGCCTTTTATCTGGAAATAGTGGAAGACCGTAAGGTACAGCGCTGTCTTAAGAGAGTTACTTTCACACATAAGTAGCTTTTACAGCTTAACAAATATTATGTTTCGCACTCAATATCCGTATCTTGCTATTTCGCATTGGCAACCACAAGGAACAGTTTCATGGTCGACTAGGAGCAGTTTGTTTTTAATTCATCAAAATACGTATGTAACGCCGACTTCCGTAAAGTCACGCTTGATTCAATAAATTGTTTATTCTTTGGATAAGACTGCTGATTAATTCGTGGCTCAAACTCCTAAATTGTTTGCTGATTAAGTTACAATAACCAATTAGCTAGAATCCCTTTTTAGGGATAAGTTCGACGTTGTACTTCTTTCTGTTTGCTTTTGTGTTATTTTTTTATTTTATTTTATGTACAATAAAGAGTTTACACGCATACATACAATTATATCTTAATACTAAGTAGTCTCAAGGAGTCTTACTTCTAAAACTGCCCCTTTCTTATTATTGACTTTATGAATAACCGCCAGGATCTTCAAGGCCCTTGCTTCATCTCCCTTCACGAGAGCGTACTTTGGGCTCTCTTGCATGAAGTAGAAGCAGCAAGCGGCGACCAGGCAGGGTAAAGAGTACACCATGACCAGAGTCCTCCAGGAGTTCCAGTAGATGTCCAGAGCGGGAAGATAGAAGGAGAAGGTAAAGGGAATGATAGGGATAGCTATGGCTGAAAACAAAAATTTGACATTTGTTTTGATAATGTCATCGATATAACAAAAACTCACGTGAAATATTATTTCCTACTAAATATAATGGATACAGTAGTTATAGCGTAGGGTATAGCTACGTATTCTTATTTGAAACCCTTACTAATTAATGGTATTTCTATAAAATGCCTGTGATTTTGTTTATTCGTTTGAATCGTGATAAAATTTGGAATGGAGATAGTTTTCCAACAATTGCAGTTTGTTTCCTCAGTCAATTACAGCCGGCGAAACCTTGAAAACAGAGCACAGGATTGGGACTCTTGGAAGTCCCTTCTTCGAGCCCATTATCCCTGCTGAGGGATCTCAGGATATCATCAATATCATCATTGCCATTTGCATACCATTTTGTTTGTGACAAAGAGGAAATCTTTATGAATGTTCTAGGCACGGAGAAGCCTAAGGGTGTGTAGGCCGGTATACCCAAACTAAAACCTCTATGGCGTTGCCCTCAACCCTGTGCGATGGGGACGCAGTGGGTTGCCAAAAGGGTTTCACTACAAACGCCCCCCAGTGGCCTCAGCTTCTATCAGGACGGCGCCAAGAAGGAGTACATTACCTGCCATTATTCCCTGTGAGAGCATGAATATGCTTGAGACCAGCAGCACCACCAGGTTCCTCTTCCCCGGTGGTACGCATTCGCTCAACAGCGTCATAGATAACGTGTACTGCGCTGCTGACCTGTAAAATGCACCAATTTCTGTTGTGAAACTAAAGTGACTATTAAAGTTATTTTTGCTCGATTTCTCATAGATAGCAGATAGCTTCAAAGTTATTTCTTCGTCAGTGTACTTACAACAATGAAGCGATGAACTGCAGGATCATCAGCATGATCCAGTTGACTGACAGGGCGCTGATGGCGTTGACGACAGCTGATGATAGTAATGACACGATGAGCATGCTCCTCCGGCCGCGAGTGTCTCCGAGATAGCCCCATAACGGAGCGCCGAGGATGAGACCTGCACAAAGACAAAACCGTATCTTCAACAAAATGAAAGTTTACAACGACTAAGTTTTCTTATTGAAGAACTCTCTAAATTATTCCGAAATATATCGGTAGGGGTTGGGTTAGTGTGATTCAATACTCCTGGGGCCTTACCATGACGTCTTAATGCGATTTAATTCCGACTCAGTTCAGGTTTTAGCTGCCATTTTTAGTACGGATCTGACAGCGAGCGAACCTAAACTGAATCGGAGTTGAGTAAGTTAAAACCTCATGGTAAGGCCCTGTATAAATTTCTCATTGTAGTTTTGGCTTCAAAATTAAGTCACTACTTTGACGCCGTGCACTTTGAACATTGACAAATGTATGAAAACATTTTGTCAAGCATGAAAAATCCCGCGGCGTCTCCGTGATGAAAACATTGTGATTAAAGCCTCGATCGTAATTCCTTACTTACCGCCCTTAATACACAATGTATATTACAGAGGTGCTCAGTACGACGAACCTATCAGCTGCTGAAATATTGTGGAATAATCCAAAGAAACCTTGTATAATGAGGATCAAATAATGAAAACGTGACCTTTATTAGAAATAAGGTGTGGGCCTCTTGGCAGAGTGCCCAGCACGCAGGCAGCATTCCCGCACTGAACTGCGATTGCTATTCTTTGCGCGAGAAGGCTGACAGCGCGAGGGTCGCCTGTTGCCTCTCTCAATCTTTTGCTGAGCTCTCTGTGTGGCTCCAATGCACCCCTAACCCAAGGACCTAGAGTCTCGACACCGAAAGCAAAGAAATGATATTGGGCGCATAGACAACTGTAATTATTATCCCGAGTAGTTTTTATCTAAAGCAACTGATGCTAAATGCTGATAAATTAAATATTAACGTTTGCAATCGAGAGAATCTTTCCATGATAGTCTCGTATACACTATTATCGCCACGTTTAGATAAAAAACCGATTACAATCAAACCGCTTTACTTAGTACCTAACTAATTACTATTTTATAGTGACGAACGATGAGGATCAGTAGGCTTATTGTCTAAATCGCTCGCAATTGCCAACGTGTTCGTTTTGACAGTTCATGTATGGGCTGACAATTGGCATCGGAATCAGCTAGCTGTCACATTCATACAAGAACTGTCAAAATGAACATGATGGCGATTGCGAGCGAGTTAGACAATAAGCCTACTGGTTAAGGATAACTGCGGTCTATGTCCCGTTTATCCTGTTGATATCTAATGACAACCTCTCACAAGATGCGAGTCGGGTTACCTCCGCGTGTGATCAAGAGCTGCGGTTCGTTTTTGGATCCGTCCGGGGGGGGTGGGGGGGAGAGTAGTGCCCTTGGTCCGGTCCACCCTGGGCATCGGTTAATGATTTCCTGGCATATCATAGTCCGTTGGCTAAGAACCTGGCAGGGGCGGAGGGGTGTTTCGAACGTGTTACCGTACAATGTTGCCAACATTTTGTCACAAGATTTTTGGCGAAATTGTCATCGTAATGACGACCTGATACGCCACAAATAAGAAGAAGAAGAAGAAGAGGTTGTTATATTCTTTTGCAACGGGTATAATTTATCAAAAGTATTATTTTTACAACTCCTGTGCGATAATGCAAGGATGCGGATGTAAGTCGATTATCAACAAATAATAGAAGCAATAAATAACTAGGCGTTATATAGATAACGCATTGTAAAATACTGAGGCTTCGCTATTATGGCCTCGGCAATAATTTATTATTCCAGAGAACAACATAATAAGTTAGACTGTCAATTAATCGAGAATTTCACTTCCTACGGTTAACCAGTAGGAGGAAGATTCGTGTTAGGGCAGAAAAAGGACATTCATGCTCACAATATAGTTTAATTGTCTACCTTGTTCTTTGTTTCTGTATTGTTTTGTACTGATTTGTGGTGGTGGAAGAGTATATTCATGTAGAGAGCCATGGAATGCAGCATGCTAGGTGTAAAAGTAGTGGATCGAATCCGAAACGCTGACCTGCGCTCCATGACTCAAATCACAGACGTTGGTAAAAAGGCGGCAAAGCTGAAATGGGACTGTGCTGGTCATGGTTGCCGTATGTAGTCGGGTTACCTCCACGAGTGGTTAAGAGCTGCGGTTCGTTTTTGGATCCGTCCGGGGGGAAGAGCAGTGCTTGGTCCGGTGCACCCTGGGCATCGGCTTATGATTTCCTAGCAGTTTCTGAGGGATATCATTGGCCGTTGTCAAGAGCCCGACAGCGGGGGAGGGAGGTCTTTGACCATTAACGTACAACGTTGCCGACATTTTACCATAAGATGTGTTACAAGATTATATATTTGTTACTTTGACATTGGCGAAGTTGTCGTCGCTATAACGACTTGATACGCCACAAAGAAGAAGAAGATGAAGACAGCTAGCGAACCTGAACTGAATCGGAATTGAATCGCATTAAGACGTCATGGTACGGCCCCTGGTTACCCTTTGCACTCCGCGAAGGGGATCAAGACGTATTTCACTATCATCACTACATAGTCACTACATAGTATAAAACAAAGTCGCTTTCTCTGTCCCCATGTCCCTATGTCCCTTTGTATGCTTATATCTTCAAAACTACACAACGGATTTTGATGCGGTTTTTTTTAATAGATAGAGTGATTCAAGAGGAAGG
The DNA here is from genome assembly GCA_949127965.1 of Pandemis corylana. Lineage (NCBI taxonomy): Eukaryota > Metazoa > Arthropoda > Insecta > Lepidoptera > Tortricidae > Pandemis > Pandemis corylana. The sequence continues at coordinate 2,196,280 of OX421859.1, read as the reverse complement.
TTTTTATGTATTTATAAATTCTACGCAGACGAAGTCACGGGCAGAAGCTAGTCGTGGATAAAACTTACACTAGCGCCTCCCTTGCTTACCTATGACGGGAGCGGCTACCAGTATCCCTCTCTGTGAACCGCTGGTCTGCAGCTCGCACGCGCTGGCTGGCACCACAATGGTGGACCCGTAGACCAAACACGCCATGGATATGATGGCCAGCCCGGAAAGCAGGGTGTTGAGGTAGCTGTAGAGACCGAACCCTGGAACGAAGTGACTTAGACGATTTATAAGCAGTTGTACAAATGAATCTGGTAGTTTTTATTGAAATCTGGACATTTAATTTTAACACGTTGAAATTAAAAACAATTTGAACAGGATTGCACAGATTTCTATGCTGGTCTGGGAGCAAAAAAACATAGAATGTACCAGTTGCTTCTCGTCCCGCGCAGATGGTAAAAGCGCATCGAGGGAATGTGCGAAATTCTTAGGAATCATGTTATAGGCGATGCGGCTAGCAACCCATCACTATTTTGATTTCTTTTTCCACATATACGCCGCCAATCATGCTAAATGTGGCCTTTAGGTTTTGTTACCTCAGGCTATGTCTACCCCGTAAGGGATATAGACGTGATTTGTGTATGTATGTAGGTATGTATTGAACAGGAAAATGTTGATGGTACTTAGAGATTTCTTTAGTAGCATTGGGTATTATTACTCAACCATTTTGAAAAAAAATATAAAATGATGATTTGATGTTAATTTAAGTTATTAAAATTCTTATTTAAATTAATTATTACTTGGCTACATGTAAGGGTAAAAATTAATACAAGCTGTACTCACCAGTCTTGTCCAGCGCAGCGTCAAACGATATTTTACCTGCTTCATCTTTATTGTCTTCCATTTTTAAAACAGGTAATTTAATTAAACAAGTCACTAAAATCGATCGTAAAAAACTATCTATACGAATCTCCACATGATTTCGAGCTATACAAATACTGATTTTATGTTATACCTACACTTAAATATACAAAATAATTATATAATAGAGTCGCCTGGCGCCACGCGCTACACTATTTACTTTTGCAATATTAATTTTAGGATGCATTGTTCCGTTTATCTTATAAATTGTAGGTACATAAATTATCAAATTTACAATGCAATAAAATTCGACGATTAAATTTGAGTTATCAACTTACTTCTTACAGATAACCGGCAGATATAATCGATCCATAAAAGGTCGCAAGGATTAACGCCCGAAGATATATATTGAGATAACTCCTGACATAATAGTTGAGATGATATTGATATGGCCGCCTAAATACCTAAAAAATACTTTGAAACTTACGATACCTACCTATGAAATCCTCTCGTTCTGAGAGGAGGCCTGTGCCCAGCATTGGGACTTGTAAAGGCTGGAAATGATGAAATGATGATGACTATCTACCCCTTCGATGCTGGTCTGGGAGCAAAGAAAAATCACAGAATGTACCAGTTACTTCTTTTCCCGCACAAAAGGCAAAAACCCATCGAGGGAGTTGGCGGATAATCTTAGGAATCATGTTATAGGCGATGCGGCTAGCAACCCATCTCTATTTTGATTCCTCTTTTCACCTCCAGCCCTCTAGGTTGGCAACGCATCTGCAATCCCTCCGGGGTTGCGGGTGTCTATGGGCAGTAGTGATCACTTACCATCAGGTGACCCACTTGCTCGTTTGCCTTCCTATTCATATAAAAAAAAAACCTAAACGGCCGCAATCATGCTCAAGTCACCTTTAGGTCTTCTTACCTTAGGTTCGGTCTACCCCGGGACGTGATTAGTATGTATCATGTATGTAATTTTCTAGGAATAGGTATGAACCTGAGAGAAGTACAATTTTTGATAAAAAAATTTTTTGAATCAGTACCTAATTGATTGAATCATAGGTACTGTAGAGCTGCCTTGAGGAGGCACTTTCCCTAGAACGGGACGGCGTATCTCATACGGCACTATAAACTTTAAAATTATCAAAGAAAATGCACTTTAAATTGTAACTTTGGTATATTCTTTGCTTCTAGCGCAAGCCATATAAGTCTCTTTCGCCTTTTTTTTGAATTACTTTTCTTTTTAACTTTATGTTTAAATATTCAAATTAAGAATTCAATAAGGAGTAAAGAAAGAGCCTTTACAGTACTTTGCGGAGATTCATATCCCTAATAAACTAAACCTATTTACCTTACTACTCCGCTACCACAAGTACAGGTGTAATGTATGTACCTTGAGCTCCTAGAGCGACATTCAGGTTTGTGTTGCTATCTTACACACTCTTAATGGGTTTGACACTTTTGTTTAACGGAGAGGATATCTTTATGGATGCCCTAAGCACGGGGGTGCATAGGGTTATGTGGGACTCCTCCCCGAAAGAGTATACCCAAACTAAGAACTCTCCGGCGTTGCCTCAGTCCGGTGTGACGGGGACGCAGTGGGTTTCACCATAAACGCCCCCCAGTGGCCCCGGCTTCCGCCAGGACCGCGCCAAGATGGGGAGGGCCCGTACGCTGGGCCCGTCTTCCCTTAGAAGATGAGACCGTGCAATGCAGGTAGGTTATGCCCCGTTACCGTTCCCAGTAGTCTCAAGGGATTGGGCGAGTGGTGCAAGCACCGAGTTCGCCTTTTCCCCTCGTCTACGCAAGGATCGGTTGCACGTTGAAAGGTCAACGTGAGTCCGTCCCCCGAACCTCTTACGAAGTCTACCCGAGGAATAGTGCCCATCGACGGCCTCGCCGCCGCTGTTGCTTTCTCCTGGATTTGATACTTGAATCGGCCGACGATGATACCAAAAAACCGAAATTCGTTCTAAAAACTCAAGGACTAAATATATTTTGCAAATTTTGAATCGGATGAATATTTACTTTATTTATTTAACATGCAATAATATAATGATAAAAATACCGAAACAAACATATTTACAAGTTAAAAGTTGATAAGAAAAAACCTTAAACTATCTTAATCTCATCCTAAATACCTATATTTACAAATATCGCCCAGATCGTTGCCATGGGGCAAGGTGCCCATAATGCTGGCTACGTTTCCTCGTTGGATAGCAATGCCTATGCGTTGCCCGAGGAAAGAGCCAGCTCTATGGTCACCTGTGGATTTAGATATATATTTTTTTAAGTTTTAAAAAAAGTTTTTGCTTCGAGGTTTTGCCACGGTCCCAGAGTCTCCACAGCAAAAGCCGCAAATACGAAACTGTCAGCCAAGTTAGCGTATTTGCGGCGTTTTGCGGTTTCGGCCGTTGCAGCCGCTGCGCCCGCTCTCAATGATGTTGAAGGCAAGTGGGACGGTGCTAGGGAATCCACGCACGTAGCATCCCAAATGAGGGACCGTCCCATATGCCAGGGCACGAGTGTCATGCCGTCGGGTCTCTTGCCATCATCACGCGCCAGTCCAACTGGCTCTAGAGTTGATGACACGTTAATGCTGGAAAGAGCCCGATGGATTATATCATTGAGGCAGTCGTGGCGGTGCAGGCGACCGGCGCTTTTGGAGCAACTGAGGCCGTGTGACCCAAACGATCCACATGAGTGCCACAATGGCAACGATGAGGTTCGACGATAGCCGCGCCGAGCCTTAAACCCACAGCCAACCTATCGGATGAATGCATTTCCGCTGAATAATTGAATGTTCACTTTAATATTTCATATATTTTAATACATCCATGTATCTCTGTCATTTTTGGCTCTATATCTTGGTTGTTTATGAAATAAAACTGGCATCTCCATTTGGTTAGTTATATATTTTTATGTCCTTCGATATCAATTGTTTATAAACGTTTATGTTTTAAAATAATTTCCTTATAAACTCAAACAAATTTTCCAATTAAATATCCATAACTAGTAAATACTTTCGTATTAGCACAAAGTTGACATATTTTGTTCAAGTTATTAATACAAAGCAGGTAGCTAGCTAACGTAAATAAACTTGATCTAGAACAACATTTAAGTACCACAAAATAAAAACAAAATTATAAATTACCTTAACATTAATTATCTAAGTAGGTATTGTACATTCAAACCTAAGTTAATTTACTTGTAAAGCCATAATTTCGAGCTTTTGAACCTTCGAATAAAACTCAACATACATACATACATAAATCACGTTTTATCCCTTACAGGGTAGACAGAGCCTAAGGTTACAAAACCTATAGGGCACATTTAGCATGATTGTACTCAACAGAATAAATGAACGAGTATCAAAAACTAATACCTAATTAATACGAAACAAAGAAATATTTACATTCGTGAAATTGTTTTATTAGTATTGTGAGATTCTTGGTCCTTGGGTGTGGGCTTCTGCAGATATCGGTCGTCCGGGAGAAACGATGCGACTATTGCTGAAGCTGTGAAAAAACGCATAGTTAATTAGACAAGATCTCTCATAATTTTTCTGGAATATTTCAACAGGTGGGTGTTGGTTGGATTAGTTCGACTGAACACCCCTACAATTTATTTCCGGAATATTTATGCAGGTGGTTGGGTTGGTTCGACTGAACAGTGAACACCCCTACAGTTTATTTTCAGAATATTTTAGCAAGTGGTTGGGTTAGTTCGGCTGAACACCCCTACAATTTATTTCCGGAATATTTTAGCAGGTGGTTGGGTTAGTTCGACTGAACGCCCCTACAATTTATTTTCAGAATATTTTTGCAGGTGGTTGGGTTAGTTCAACTGAACACCCCTACAATTTATTTTCAGAATATTTTAGCAGGTGGTTGGGTTAGTTCGACTGAACACCCCTACAATTTATTTTCAGAATATTTTAGCAGGTGGGGTTAGGTCGATTGAACACCCCTACAATTTATTTCCGGAATATTTTTGCAGGTGGGGTTAGGTCGACTGAACACCCCCACAACTTTTTTCCGGAATATTTTAGCAGGTGGGGTTAGGTCGACTGAACACCCCCACAACTTTTTTCCGGAATATTTTAGCAGGTGGGGTTAGGTCGACTGAACACCCCCACAACTTTTTCCGGGAATATTTTAGCAGGTGGGGTTAGGTCGACTGAACATCCCTACAACTTTTTTCCGGGAATATTTTAACAGGTGGGGTTAGGTCGACTGAACACCTCTACAACTTTATTCCGGGATATTTTAGCAGGTGGTTGGGTTGGTTGGGTTGGTTCGACTGAAAGAATCCAAGAATATTTTTCATTTAAATTTTTGATTTAAAAAAATGGTGTATCAGTGTTACTCACAAGCAAAAATAGCGCCGAATAAGTAGAAGGCTAATTCGCAGTTTCTGGTAAGCATGAGGTTGACGATCTGGATGCCAGCGAAGCTGGTGACGCTGCCAGCCGTCGTCGTGAGGGCCACTGCCATTGCTCTGCCATAAAACAAACATGTTCAAATCAGCTTGACTCAAAATTTTGGCTCCGACTAAATAAAAAGTCAAAAGGGAGCAAACAGCAAAGGGAGGCCGATTTAAACTATGGCTTTTGTGAGTTTAGAACCTCGTGTCAGGTCCGTCCGAATCGTTACCACCGTCTTACTCGCTAGTCCTGCCGCAGAGCTTGCCTGGTGTGCTCCGTCCTGGACAGCTGGTGAAATTACTGACACGAGGTATTCTATCTTAGTCTTCTAGGCTGGAAACGCATCTGCAACTCCTACTCTAAAACACACGTCTATGTTACACAGAATCAAGAGTAACTAAACTTATAACTTTACCTAATGTGTCGGGAACAAAGCAACAGCCACGGCCGTGTCCCATCACTTTGTAGCCAAGGAGCAAGATTCCGAAGAGAATCAGTGTCCCTATGGTGTTAATGACCAGGTTGACTAGGACTCTGCAGAGCTCCAGTAGCTGGACTACCTCAAGGACTACGAGGCCACAGACGAAGTTCATACAGAGAAGCACTCACAACATCCGCCAATAAATAGTTTTACCTTACATGTGTAACCAGCACATCACCATGTAGCCAAGCAGGAAGGTCCCGATGAGAATTAGTGTTCCTATGGTGCTTATTACAAAGTTGACCTAAACCCGACTGAGCTTCAGCAACAGGGCCACCTCAAGGTATTAAGTGATGACTCCACAGGCGAAATTAATTCTGTGAATCTCTCTCCAGATATCACCAATAAATATTCTTACCTTACTTGTGTAGGGAACAGCGCAACAGCCATGGCTGTGTACCAGCCCATCACTATGTAGCCAAGCAGGAAGGTCCCGAAGAGAATCAGTGTCCCAATGGTGTTGGTTACCAGGTTAACCAGGACCCCACAGAGCCCTAGCACCGGGACAACCACCATCACAGTGTTACGGCGACCAGCGCGGTTCACCACCACCTAGAAATGCCAATGGAGTTGATTATGCTGTATCTGGAATTCGGAAGATTTGCTACATATTTCTTTAGAATATTAGTTTAAGACCGATGTAGTCTAACGAGGCACACAAAGGCTCACGCTAGGAAATCTTTTTTATAAGGTTTTTATTAACTTGCAACGTATGTATGTATGTAAGTACGTTTGTCCGGGTGGAATCTTGCGACTCAATTTTGAAGCAGATATATTTAACTGATTCAGTTGAAATTTTCCATACTTGTGGATGTTGGATGACAATACAATAATCTAGTAGTAGAATTCTGATGGCCCGGTCAAGACCGTCTCCGCAGGACGGAACTCTTCAACGGTTGGTCAGATTGACTTGAAATTTGGTAGGCATATGTAGGACGGATGGCAATGTAAGTACGGTAAACAAAAAGTACAGTTAGCAGAAAAAGCTGGTAGGTATCAAAAATGATTTTTTTAGGTTAGGTTCTTGTTTGTGGAATAACATACAGCTACGCAAACTTTCATACATTTACATTAATAAAATAAAACAAGACAGTGAACTTATAGAAAGGCATCGGGTTTCGGGTACTATCGGCCGATGCAAGTATCAAACCCTTAAGAATGAGTGAGATGGCAAGACAAATAAGAATATCGTTGTAAGAGTTCACGGACAGTATCTATTTGTCGTTGTTTTTTGTGTTAGTTCACCAATCTGTTAGTTATTGACTGGCGATTTAAATTATTACGCTACCGTATAGTATTGCGAGTTGAAAAGAGACCGAGAACTTACAAGAGTGAGGAAGGAGTTGAAGACAGACTGCGCCACGCCCACCCCCAGCACAAAGAGGAGGGAAGTCGTGTCAAGAGCGCACGGTGTGGCGTTTGGCTGAAATAGAAATAAATTATACGTAGGTCCTACTGTAAGTACATCCTGTTATGTTTGTTTAATTATAGTTTGGAATTTAAACATCCACTTATCCAAACAAATACCCCTTGCCCCCGTTCCCTTATCATCATGAATAAGCCAAGTGGCCTGCGGTAATATTTGAAGGGTTTCAGTTGTTTAGAAGGTTTCAACGCAATTATCATCGCATGCAATTTTTTTCAAGTTTTATATTATCTTTCAATGTAAGTATGTTTGTCCGGGTGGAATCTTGCGACTAAATTTTGAAGCAAGATATCTTCAACCAATTGAGCTGCAATTTTACATAGGTGAAAGTCTGATGACAATACAATTATCTGGTAGTAGAATTCTGATGGCCCGGTCAGGACAGTCTCCGCAGTAGAGAACTCTTCGACGGTTAGTCCGATTGTCTTGAAATTTGGTACACATATGTATGACGGATGGTAATGCAAGTACAGTCAGAAAAAAAAGCTTATGTCAAAAATAAAAAATTTAGATTAGGTTTTTTAAAATAGCCTTTGCCCAATTTACACGAGCATCAAAAATTAAGCAAGTTTCTTTACATTGCCAGACTGATGTGAACTTTCTTACGTCAATATTCATTTCAATTTGGGCGTTGATGATGCCGCATAGTGTCAGGTCATCGACCTCCCCGGTCTCGTACATCCGGATGACCCGGTTGGCGATCGTCGGCAGCCAGGCTTGGAACGACCCAGACCTAGAAATAAGTAATATTGACAGTCACAACCTATCCCCCATTAAAATCAGACTTTATTTCAATATTCTCTGCGTCGATCTTCGCGATGAAACGAGGGCGAATGATGGTTTTCTGATAGACAAAATATCATTTCACTATAATCTTATATTAAATGATGAAATAAACATATCGCTAGATGGCATTAGCAGTGACAGGTCCAGTTGACATTTCTCTCACTTTCGGGATTGGCTTATAACATTAAGTCTTCTTATTCTTCAATTCGTATAAAGGCTTGGCCAAACACATGGCGTGACGCAGCGCCGCGTGATGCCGACGCGATGCCTGGTCAAACAGGGCGTGCGCGGATCGCGCCAGCCTCACGCTCTCAACACAGCTCAGTCAGCTGTCGACCAGCCTATACATCCTAGAAATTTGCAATTTTGTTAAATCCAACATCAGTTTTTTCTCTCAAGCTAAAGATCACTTTACCCGGCCGCATAACTTACGATACCAAAACAGTCTTCAGGTTTTTTTTGATGATAAGCAGAGATGTTTTAGAAATTAAGAAAACTTGTTTACAGTTAAAATGTATAATGTAATGTACTACTATTTTGTACATTAAAAATGTAATATTTGCAGTGCCCCTACAGGGTTTGATCTTGTATATTGTATCTTGTATCAAAGGAAATAAAAGTTTGAATTTGAGTTTGAGTTTGAACTCACGCCCACAGCATAACGTCCGACTGATGTGACCCAGCGCAGCGCAGCGCTGAGCCCGCACGGGCGTGATACAGGCAGAACGCAGTCTGTTTGACGTCGCTAACGCTTAAAGCCGCCGTGGTCGCGCCGCGTTACGCCATGTGTTTGGCCAAGTCTTTATACTCAGCTGAGGTAATTGCTCGTAAGTCTTCACCGACTCAGTTCCTGGGCAGTTTGGGTCACCTGCTCCCATCCCAACCCCAGCATCTCACTTTCTGCCACATGAGTCTGCCAAGACAATTTAAGGCGACGTTGTTTCTGCTTTCCAGGCATCTTCCAGAGCCGCTTTGGGCAAATAGGCATCAGGTTTCCTCCTCAGGAAAACTGATGGCCAATCCATTTTTTTGTAACTTAAATAGTCAATCCCGTGACAGATATCTCACATGGACGTCTTGATACTAAAGCAATCTAGTGATATTTTGTGTCACAGAAAACCCTAATTAAGAACATCTCTTGTGATTTTTCTTATTTCGTTTCCTATATAAATAGTTTGAGATATTGACAAAACTTAACAGTTGAAACATGAAGAGAATGCTCATGATGATTGTGTTCTTGAGAAGCGGCGCCTTGAACAGAGGCACTATCTGATCCTTCTTGGATAGCCCGAGAGCCCGTTGAGACATCTCTGGGGCCAGGAATTGTACCTAAAACAAACAATTCAGCTTGAGATTCATAAGAATTCTTCAACACCTCAGGCAAACGAGCGTTGCTTTTTCAACTAGGTGTTGCCCGCGACTTTGTCTGCTAAGAATTAGTTTATCGCTTTCCCGCAGGAACTACGAAATTTTCGGGATAAAAAGTGTTGTTATAAGCCTATGTGTTATTCCGGGCTACAGTCCTTGTGCCAAAGTTTAGCCATATCTGATCAGTCATTTTAACGTGAAAGAACTTCAAACATCCATACATCTTTATATGTATATAAGGATGTATGGATGTTTTTAGTTCAGAGAAATCTCTCGCCAGACAGGTATTTTCCCTGGAAAGTTGAACATTGTGCTTAAAATATTCAGAAACTTCGAAACTTTTAGTGTGAATTGAAATTGGGCTAAAGAATTTACAACTTGATGAAAAAAAATCTTACATCAAAAACGGCTCCTTTTCCATAGTTAACCCTGTGAATAGTCTTCAAGATCCTCAAGGCCTTTTGCTCGTCTCCCTTGACCAGGGCAAATTTGGGGCTATCTTGCGTGAAGAGGTAGCAGACAGCGCAGATTAGACTCGGCAAGGAGTACGACATCACCAGGAGACGCCAGGAGTTCCAGTAGATATCCAGGCCAGGAATGTGGTAGGAGAACCTCAACGGATTGATTGGGATGGCTAGAACTGTTATAAAGAGAATATTAGTTTCACAAGCTGTGTCCCGTGATTCCGGCGCAAAATTGGCTTATCCGTAATCTTATGCAACTTTCCAAGATAAAACCCCCCTGGGACTGAAACGATCTCTACCAGTTTCTTGGTTCTTATGAGAGTGGCGGTGACCGTTTAGCATTGTGTGGCCCGCATCCACATTTGCATCTCTCTTTCTATAAAAAAAAACAACTAAATCGGTTCAGTGTTTTAAACGTGGAGAGGTAACAGAAATACAATAATCTGTTAGTAGAATTTTGGTGGCCTGGTCAGAACCGTCTCCGCAGGAGGGAACTCTACAACGGTTGGTTCGATTGACTTAAAATTTTGTTCGCATATTATATGTAGGACGGATTACAATGCAAGTACAGTCAACAAAAAGTACAGTCAGTAAAAAAAGATTGTATCAAAAATGTTTTTTTTTAGGTTAGTTTATTACCTGCCATGACGCCTTGTGCCAGCATAAATAAACTAGACACCATCAGCACCGCCAGGTTCCGCTTGGCCATTGGGACGCTCTCACTCAGCAGCGTCACGGACAGTGAATATGCTGCAGACGCCCTGGAACATTGCAAGGCTCTGTTTTTAACCGACTTCAAAAAAAGGAGGAAGTTCTCAATGATATACCAATTAGTAATTACTTACACGAGCGATGAAATGAACTGCAGTATCATTAGCATGATCCAGTTGACCGACAAAGCGCTGATGGCGTTGATCACAGCTGACGACAGAAGCGATATGAGCAGCATGCTACGCCGGCCTTTGGTGTCTCCAAGGTAGCCCCACAGTGGACCGCCAAGGATTAATCCTAGAAATGATATTAAAACTAAAAAAACCGCCAAATTATGGTTGCACTCGCACGCCGAGTGAGCCTGATTCCATACACGGCAGATAAATATAAAATCCAGTGTTATACAGAGCCCTGCTCCTAAGCAAAATGAAGGCCGAGGTCATTTTATATTGGTTACTTGTATAGACTAACAGACATAAAAAAAAACAGAATTTTAGATTTATTTCATTATTTATGCTGTAAGAGCTAACTTCGTACCAAATTTAAAATTTGTGGGACAACTGGAAGTAGCCATAGGTTTTGATTCCCATTGCTTGTGTATGGCGTGGGAAATGCCACATAAACGGCCATATTTTTTGATTAAGTAGAAGTTGTTTTGATTTTTTCACAGCTTTAAGGGACCGCATACCTCAGTATTTGGTATCAATTTCAATGTTAATCACTTGACGCATTCCTGAGGAAAAGGATCTTCGACGGACAGATGAACGAACAACGAAGAGATCTTAAGTTTAAAGTTAGAACTAACCTCGTCACCGCATCAGTCATCTAGTTGTGATTGTGACAACCAATGGAATGCCTCACACGCCACGCGGTCATCAATATATATGACCAACAACAACATTCAACTGGAACCGAGCCGTAGGTAGCCTAGTGGTTTGACCTGTGGCCTAAGCATAAGGTCGTGGGTTCGAGTCCCTCGCACCTCTGAGTTACATTTGAAATTTATCATGAGTTTTTCAGTGAAAGAAAACATCGTGAGGAAACCTGCTCACATCTGCGAAGCAATTCAATGGTGTGAGTGAAGTTGCCAACTGGGACCGCATGGGAACCGCAAGCCCTCTCGTTCTGAGAGGAGCCTGTGCTCTACAGTGGGACGTATATGGACTGGAGATGATAATGATGACGTTTCAACTCGAAATTAATCCTTCTGCAATGAAATTAAAAATCAAGCTGATTTGTCGTTTGTTTTTTCCGTAGCGCACAGAGCCTGTCACTTCATTTTATAGAGTAGCTGTTATAAGATTAAAAATGGAACTAGATGTAACCAATTCAAGGATCACAGCAACGTACCAACGACAGGAGCCGCCACCAGCAACCCTTGCTGCCCGCCAGTGGTCTGCAGCTCGCAGGCGCTGGCCGGCACGATGAAGGTGGCACCGTAGACCAGGCACGCCATGGCGATGATGGCCAGCCCGGCCAACAGCGTGTTGAGGTAGCTGTACAGGCCAAACCCTGGAAGCGATGAGTGGTCTATCAAGGTCTTGGCTTGGTATACTACAGTAAGGCAAATGTATTCACATACCGCAGAATCCTATCCCAATAAGACGACATTATCACTCGAGTTTGAGTGACAAGGTTCTACGCTGGCACGTGAACACACCCACACTATCACTGTACACACTTCAAAGTTTCATGATTGTTCAGGTATCATTAAGCTCTCTGGATGGGAGATAGAAAGTATTTTCACCAGAATGGATTTAAATACTTGCATAAATCACGGCTTTGTCCCCAAATTTATAAAAATAAATAACCAGTATCTTCATACGTATACGTAGTGCTAAAAGCCCATCGAGGGAATGGGCAAAAATCATAGGAATCATGTTATAGGCGATGAGGCTAGCAATCCATCACTATTTTGATTCCAATTCTCATCTACACGCCCGCAATCTTGCTAAATGTGGCCTGTAGGTACCTGTTTCCTTAGGCTCTGTCTACCCCGTAAGGGATAAAGACGTGACTTGTGTGTGTGTGTGTTCATACGTATCTATTAACAATTTTCGCTTACCTGCTTTGTCCAGAGCGGCTTCGAACGTAATTTTTTCATTATTTTTACCCTCCATTTTTATTTTCAAGTTATGAGCGTGATACGCTTAAACATAGCCTTCTTTATGTACTTCGCCGCAGTCATACATTCAACACTAATTTAAATGAACATTAAACTATTTTGTTTATTTTTCTTACAAGTCTTACACTAACGCGTTACTGAAATTGTGTTGACAACACAGTGACTGGCATCAGAACTTGTGCGAAAAATTATTGAGCGTATAATTATCTATAATGTGCAATATAATTATTTACGGGGGGCTATTCTCGTATCACATTTAGAGTACAATAAAACGTCATTAATAGAGATAGTGCAATCCCAAGCCATAAATAAAATTGCGTAATACATCGATGATTTTCTTGAACAAAAAACTTTAGTACATTTGATACAGAGTTTAAAATTAAAATAAGCGGATGTATTGACATTCACGTGTCTATCAAGTAATGATTGGTCATAAAAATGTGTAGTAGGATGGAATAATAAGTAGTAAAAGGTGACGATTTCTGCTTTTAGGGCCTTTGTTCTTTATAGTACTACGTAAATGAACGTTTTCCAAAAAAAGACCACATGAATATTTTTGCAATTTAAATATTTTGGGATTTACCCAGAATCGTTTACCCTATCAATTCTCGTACAAGAAAAAATGTGTCCCAGATTTTACTGTGGATTTTTTTTCCTGTTCGTCACGTTCCATACATTTTGGGACACTTTTTTTATTGTATAAGGATCGATTGGGTATAACGATTCAGAGTAAGAAAAATCCAAAATAGTTAAATTCTGAAAAAAAAATCTAGTGGACTTTTTTTGGAAAACGCTCAAATAACACTATTCTCCATTGCAATCCATTTTTACGTATGTAACTTTTTTGTGGGATTTTGTTTTATTGATTTCAGTTTCAGAAAAAGCCGTTGTAGCCTAGTGGTTTGAGCTGTTGCCTCTCAAGAAGAGGGTCGTGGTTTCGAATCCTGGGCTTTTCGGAATTTACGTGCGATATCTCGCACATTAAATTCGTTTGAAATTTACCATGAGCTTTTCGGTACAGGAAACATCGTTAGGAAACCTCCACACAACTCCGAAGCAATTCAGTGGTGTGCGTGAAGGTCCCAATCAGCACCGGGGAACTATAGCCCAACCCCTTTAATTGTGTGGGATGTATACAGGCTGGATGATAATGATGTATGATGATGATCTCAGAATGAGAGGGCTTGTCTTTCTTTAATGGAATATAATTCAAAATTCCAGACTTCCTACACTATACAAACATTTTCCCCTTTAGTATTATTAGATCAATCTGTATCATCCGCAATATCGTGCAGACATTTACAAAAGGAATGCCTTTAATATGTCTATTGATATTTTTAATAATGTTCCAGGTGAACTAACTACATGGTCTAGATTTTAAGAACAAAATTACTATTTGGTTGCACGAACAGTGTTAAGGAATATTATGGATTGCTTCCGCGCTGGTCTGGGAGCAAAAAAAAATAGAATTTACCAGTTGCTTCTCTCCCCGCCTAGATTGTAAAAGCCCATCGACGGAATGGGCGAAAGTATTAGGAATCATGTTATAGGCGATGCAACTCATCAATATTTTGATTTCCATTTCCACCTATTCGCCCTTAATCATGCTAAACGTGGCCTTAAGGTTTTTTTACCTTAGGCTCTGTCTACCCCGTAAGGGATAAAGACGTAATGTATGTATGTATGTTTGTGGATTTCTAAAAATATAATTTATTAATTGAATTTTAACAAGGGAATGATTTGTTAATTTTAGTTAATTTTAGTTTTTAAATCGGCTGAATTTCATACTGTTTCCAGTTCTAATTAACATCTTTTTGTACGTGTTCTAAACAAATACAGTTCTTTCTTTCTTTCTTTACAGAAAATGGTGAAAAAGAAAATAGGAATGAAAAACCAGACATTATAAACAGTCACATTTATTAGCAGTACTCAGTTCAAATCTTATAATAATCTTATACTAATACTAATTTCTAACTATTATATCGTGACGCCCTAAACATTTTCACAGTTATTATTTTTTCACCAAACATTGCTATTAATTACCAAAGTGTAATAACGGCAAATAGCGAGGTAACTCTTCCAAATATTACGCCATGATAAAGTAACAGACAGTGGGTCACGATGAAAATTGCTTGCCTGTCTTGAACTAAAGAGCAACTTGTTACATATTGAAATATGAAATTTAATTTAAACTTGTTGTAATCAGTTCCTCACAAGCTTTTAAAAAGTTTAAATCTAACTTAAACTATCAGTTTTTCTTCAGGTACATTGATACAAATAAAGATTGGAGACCAGCTCCATTCAAACTAGTCGAGTTCAAATATTTCAGTCGTATCAAGATAAATATTATACAAGTATAAGAAAATAATGATATTTTCATATAAAATAACTAATTATCAAGAAGTAAATATTTAGCTTTAATTGAATACATAATTAAATCAGACACAGTAAATAAAATAAATGTATGAAATTTTTTTTTTGGATATTGGTAACAAATAATAGACTAAGAGCCTATTTCACAACTCTCTGCTAATTTCCAGTTATCTAACGTGTCAGTTATCTATAATAACGTCTCTGTCTAGTAATAAATAGATAGGGAATCGTATACAACTGACACTTAAGATAACTGGAACTTAACAGAGTGGTGATACAGGCCCTTAATAATCATATTTTTGGCATTCTAGAAACTTACTTCGCAAACCAATCTAAATATATCCTTTCTTTTTCTTCCTCATCTTTAAATATGTATAATCTTAAATTCAAAACAAATTGATTCAAATTATTCCTTTGGTATTTGGCTGTTGAGAAATTCTCAAACATTCCATGGAACTAAGACATTTTTCGTAGTTGCATGGAAAATGGAGCTATTGGACCATACTCAGACAGTCAAAGCGCTCAATTTCTAAAGTTATTGCACTTAATACATTCTTTGTTTACAACTTGGTTTGCTCATATGTTTTCACTACCTTGTCTTTTGGCAGTAGCCACGCGAATCCAACTGCACCTGTGAATAGAATTATCAAATTAACAAAAATCGACGTCTCAACAAAAGTAATTCCACATTTCCTAAACACGTATAATTTATTTTAAAGAGCCATTATACGTAGAGTTCAATGATCCAGGAAACTAAAAGTCTACTTGAAGTTATGAATGCACAACTAGTTGCTGATAAAAATGTTAACTTACTTAGCAGCAAGACGGACCACACGTAGAAGGTAGTTTCACAATTCGCTGTTATGAGAGCACCAATAGCATTGACTCCTAAGAAAGCACTCGATCGGCCGAGCATGACCGATAGACATGACGCCGTGCCCCTGGAAAATTTTAAGACACAATTTAGTTTAAGCAACAAGAAGACACGATACTTAATGATGATTTGAAGGAAACAGAAGAAAGTTTACTTAAAGTTTAAAGAGATCATGAGTTTTACATTTCTATGCTTCATACATTCAGAACAAAAATAGTAACTAAACAATCCATTCCCTTTAGGTTTGGATTCACCATTCACTCCTCTTTATGTTCCCAAAGTAAATTAAACAGAGAGTGTTTATTTGAGTAAATGTTAAGAATGCGATGAGACGATGCGGCTAGCGACCCATTACTATTTTGATTCCATTTTCCATCTATACCTAGCCCCACAATCTTGCTAAACGTGGCCTGTAGGTCTTGTCACCTTAGGCTCTGTCTACACCGTAAGGGATAAAGATGTGATTTGTGTATGGTGTGTGTGTGTATGTTAAGTAAACTAACCTCAAGGACGTTGGATACAGCTCCACAAAGTAGACGCTTAGGATTCCCATCGAGAGAGCACACAACAGGAACATGAAGAAGAAGACTCCACCAGCGATCGGCACTGGCACCACATTAAGCAGAACTGCTGCTGATGCTGACATGGAAATGATGCCCATCATCGCCAATCGCTTCTTGGCCTCGCAGGTTAGAGAGAGAACCAGGTTGGCAGCGCTTGCCACAGCACCGTAAGTTATAGCTGAGAGCAGTGTAGTCTTTTGGATTGTATCGTTGCAAATTTCTGCAGTAGTCTGAAAAAGTATGAATATTAAGTCAGTAAAAAAAGCTAAACCTAAAAAGACTTAAGCAACTATCATCGGCATAAGGAATATCGTTCTATTTAAAGTAAATAGTGAATAAGATCGGCTCAGTGTTATTTATATGATGGATCAATCGTCACTTGATTCGTTATATCAGCATTTGCAGTAAAATGAAGATATCCCACCAATGGAAGGTGTCTTTAAACTTATTTAGTTTTATGTTGCCAGAATTGATACGGTGGGGAAATATGAATCACCAACATAGCACATACCATGTATTGTGAAAGTAAATCGTATGGTGCCGATTGTCAAAATGATGATGAGTCAAAGAAAGAAACAAACGTAACTTACAGTGCTGTTTTCGGAGACGATGAAGCTGTTCGTGGAGTATCTGATGACAGTGCATAGGTTCATATTCTCACCACCCCCGGATTCCAGCACCGAGAACAGGTTGTTCATTATGTAAGGCAGCCACATGACAAAGCCGCTTCCACTAGAATAAAATACGAAACAATCAGTTCAATTGAAACTGAAATGCGTAATATTTTCCCTATAAGATTTGAAACACAAACGAATATTCTGTGTACATTGAACATTGTCAAGAATAATGAATTTCAGGATATCAGGTAAAAATATTGGATGCCGATATATTGCTCTTATTTCATCAAAAACAAAATGGGATGAAACAATGATGATCTATTACAAAGGTGTTGAAGTACGATTACTCAATGGCAGCATCAATACTTACGTCATGTAAATAACGACAACTAAGTAGAATAGCTTGAGGGTGTTCTTCAGCAGAGGAGGGCGGAAGATAGGCGCGGTCTGTTCCCATAAAGCTCTGAAGAATGAACTCTGGCTCGCTGATGACTGGTCTTCCGCATCTTGCACCAACTTCGTGACCTTCACAGAAAATTTCAATTATCAAGTGCTGAAGAGATCAGTTACAATTTATTATTATTTTTTTTTATTTTATTTAAGTTAACCCGTAGAAATATAGTTGACATAATAATATATAAATTAATACTTACAGGAAAATCATTGGCGTCCTTTCCAGTGTTAATGGAGTAAATGCTCTTCAAAACGTTCAAGGCATCATCATATCTGGACCTGGAGACCAGAAACTTGGGGCTCTCGTGGAACAGCTGCAGCAAGCAGGCTGTGGCTGCGCAAGGCAGAGAGAGTACCAAGGCCAGGAGTCGCCAAGGACGGTAGGTGATTCCCAGGAATTCAATGGGGTAAGAGAACTCCAGAGGTAGAATTGGATAGGCGAATACTGTGGAAAAAATAAAAAATGCTTTAAATGTACGTCAGAACACCAACACGGTCATTTTACGCTGAAAACTTTTAACTTTATATACATACGTACATATATTAATCGCCTTTTGTATCCCTTTCGAAGACAGAGGCTTGTTTAGCGTGATTGTGGACATATATGTATCAAGGAGAATCAAAATAGTGATGGGTTCCCAGTATCGCCTATAACTTGATTTAAGATTCCCTAAGATTCCCTTGATGGGTTATTACCATCTGCGCGATAAGAATCAGCAGCTGCATCCTATGTTTTTTATTTGTTCCCAGACCAGCATGGAAAAAGAGTTACTTTCACATTTATAATGTTAGTAAGGGTTACGGGTACCAACCTGCAGCGACTGCCTGCGCGCACATGAGCGAGCATGTACAGAGCAGCATGGCGCGGCCGCGTGAGCGACTAGAGCAGCTCTCGCCGAGCAGCGTGTATGCGCTGGAGTTGCTCGCCGATGTGCTGTGGCAACAAAGCACACACAGGTGAGAATTGAAATCGAAAGTAGCAGAATTTTCTAATAAAGGGGGTGGAGTTACATTTTTAAAGGATAATTAAAATGAGTTTACGAGGTGTCAATTTAAACATTTGTACAAAGTATTAATGGATTCAAAGGTAGATAAATAGTAACTTCATTAATTCTTTAAGTTTATAAACAAATGAAAAAGTTTTTCGAGTGCCGCCAATGAGACCACCGAGACTCCCAACCTAACCTCCGAACAACTTTAACGCTTGCATGTGTCCAATTAGTAGCGTGTGGCGACATCTGTCGCCACTTAATTAATTATTTAATCAATTCTTTGTTAAACTAAATTACACGCTAAGTTGATACTGCATTACAGTGACTTGGTATTGTTGTAAGCAGGCCAGCATTCAGAGTTAGAGTAAAAAAACAATATGATGTCAACTTTACTACGTATAGTGTCAAAAATATGCACTACAACTTAGATAGAAGTTCAGTTTACCAGCTGTTACTATCAAAAGATTAAAACATCAACACATTATTATCAGTTATGGCACTATAAATTCTATAACTACCAGTTCCGCACCCCTGTACAATGGCAAATAAAGTTTATATACACCCAGATAAGATACCGGGGAAATTTGACCTACGTATATTATTATTTGTGTACACTTCCATGACGGTAAGACTAAGATCTTCTATAAAAAGAAAGTGGGAATTCCACGATTTATTTTTGCTCTGTCTATCTTCTTTATCTTTTAATTAAACAATACCGCATGATAAGTGATGACACAGGTTTTAAACGGAAGCAGCAAATAGTTGTAATGACGTCAACACTGTTGTTGTTCGACCAGAAATATAAAAATAGCTTGAAAACTTTCCCACTGACCAAAAAATAAATTATTACATCTCTTTTTATATTTGCGACCTATTTCCTACCAAGGTTATTAGTGTAAAGTCCTTTGTAATTTGGGAGGAAATTATTATTAAAATATCCATATTTTACATGTGTTTTCAATTCCTAACAGTTTCAATAACACTAATTTGGTTCCTGTCTAAGACAATTGCTTATCAAATGACGTAAATGTCACTGTCACAAGTTTCTGCGGTGGCCCAGGAACGAAATTGGTTGCTAGCACATGGCTTGTTTTTTGTACTTACAACGTCGAGGATAACAGCTTCAACACCATCATCGTCTTCCAGTCAGGGGACAGGCTGCTGAGGGCTGCGAACACGAAACCTATGGACATGGACAGCGAGAGGGTCAGCCGTCGGCCTTTCGTGTCCGCGAAGTAGCCCCATAACTGGGCGCCAGCTACCACACCTGCGAAAAAACATCAATTGTAAGAGCAGTTCTACATACAATTATCTAGCGAATAGTCAGACCAAATGAAAGAGTGGTGAGTGAAATGAGGATAGATTAAAATAGGCCTCGCGTTCGGGACAAATAGTATACTTGGAGAAGTTTAGCCAGATATGTTTTTGCAACCACCCAATGCTGATGTTGGTGCTAAAAGTTAAATCTCAGTAACAGTCAGTATCGGTAGCACCTAAAAATGAAATGAATGATGCAACACCAGTATTTTTGTTTGTATCCACGCTTTAGTAGTGGAGTTTCATCGAATTCTTCTTAAATAGTTATTTTTGCTCGATTATACCGCTCACTGCAATTGATTTGAAGGCAATACTATAGGAGGCAACAGTTACGTAACATCCGAGCTTAGATCTTGGAGATTTGATGTTATTACATAAAATCCGGCAGTTTCCGTGAGATAATGCAAGGATACTTGACCGATAAGCGGAGTTAATGACACTCTAATAGAACCGTTGAGCTATAATTATATTTCAGTAAAGTTTGAGATTTCGGAACAACAGAAACCATTATATCTCGAACTAATATCGTATCAGTCAGGAAAGCATCAGATGTACCATTTTAACGTCCGCATTCCAGTAAATAAGTAGATCTATATATATATAATTCAAAGGTGACTGACTGACTGACTGACTGACATAGTGATCTATCAACGCACAGCCCAAACCACTGGACGGATCGGGCTGAAATTTGGCATGCAGGTAGATGTTATGACGTAGGCATCCGCTAAGAAAGGATTTTTGGAAATTCCCACGGGATAAGGAGAAAACGGGAATTATATATGCACAGCCCAAACCACTGGACGGATCGGGCTGAAATTTGGCATGCAGGTAGATGTTATGACGTAGGCATCCGCTAAGAAAGGATTTTTGGAAATTCCCACGGGATAAGGAGAAAACGGGAATTATATATGCACAGCCTAAACCACTGGACGGATCGGGCTGAAATTTGGCATGCAGGTAGATGTTATGACGTAGGCATCCGCTAAGAAAGGATTTTTGGAAATTCCCACGGGATAAAAGGAGAAAATGGGAATTATATATTCGACTCCAAGTGACGCTATCTCATTAACTATAATAACTTAGGCTCTTCAAATTTGATACAAAAGTTGGTGATTACAAAACTAAGAAACTAATTTCAGGATTTTTGGAAATTCCCACGGGATAAGGAAAAAAACAGGATTTATATATTCAGTTTAACGAAATCCTATGAACTATAATCTATATATATATAATTCAAAGGTGACTGACTGACTGACTGACTGACATAGTGATCTATCAACGCACAGCCCAAACCACTGGACGGATCGGGCTGAAATTTGGCATGCAGGTAGATGTTATGACGTAGGCATCCGTTAAGAAAGGATTTTTGGAAATTCCCACGGGATAAGGAGAAAACGGGAATTATATATGCACAGCCCAAACCACTGGACGGATCGGGCTGAAATTTGGCATGCAGGTAGATGTTATGACGTAGGCATCCGCTAAGAAAGGATTTTTGGAAATTCCCACGGGATAAGGAGAAAACGGGAATTATATATGCACAGCCTAAACCACTGGACGGATCGGGCTGAAATTTGGCATGCAGGTAGATGTTATGACGTAGGCATCCGCTAAGAAAGGATTTTTGGAAATTCCCACGGGATAAGGAGAAAATGGGAATTATATATTCGACTCCAAGTGACGCTATCTCATTAACTATAATAACTTAGGCTCTTCAAATTTGATACAAAAGTTGGTGATTACAAAACTAAGAAACTAATTTCAGGATTTTTGGAAATTCCCACGGGATAAGGAAAAAAACAGGATTTATATATTCAGTTTAACGAAATCCTATGAACTATAATTACTAGACTCTTCAAATTTGGCATAGAAGTAGGTGATTATAATAGTAAAATAAAGTTCTAATGCTTTTTGGAAATTCCCACGGGATAAAAACGGGATTTATGTATTCAGTTCTACGGGATCGATTTTTCGTTTTACTGGTCGTATAAAATTGAAATTTGGCCTTCAATTTCCCTTGGGGAGTGTAGGGGAGCGCTACAAAAGGATTTCCCGAAATTCCCACGGGAACGGGAAAAACGGGACTTTTCGTTTTCTGGTTGCAGAAAGCTGAAATTCGGCATGTAGGTTGCTTCGGGAGTGTAGAGGAGCATTAAGAGAGTACTTTCCAAAATTCCCACGGGAACGGGAAAAAAACAGGATTTTAAATCGTAGGATTTTAGGTCGTAGAAAGCTGAAATTTGGCAAGTGGGTTCCTTGGGGAGTGTAGAAGAGCATTATGAGATAATTTCCCAAAATTCTTCTTCTTCGTTCCCGTAAGATATTCGGGAAATGCTTTATTTGGCGAAATTCTTACGGAAACGGGAAAAACGAAAAGCGGGGGAAAGTTGAAATTTGTCACGTAGGTTTATTCGGGAGTGTAGGGGAACACTAAGAAAGGATTTTCCGAAACGCCCACAGGGACGGGAAAAAACCGGATTTTACGTTTCCAGACGAAACAGCGGAAGAAAGAGACTTAACATTTATAACGTGTGTTTCTTTAAAGGCTTTAAGTGTACTCCGAAAGCACTTCCCAAAATTTCCACGGGAACGGGAAAAAACTTATTTTTTCATTTTACATCTTAGCGCGTACGATGTCGCGGGCAAAAGCTATTTAGGATGTATTTTAGGACAGCCCTATAGGTTAGGTTAGGTTTGTTTTATAAAAATCCTGCAATATTTACAGGTTCAGAAAAATTAAGGCATCGGGGCAATGCGGGGGCTGGCTTGCATGCTTGCTTGAGTCCTTGCTTTGCATGCTTGATTGCATACTTGCTTTCATGCATGCTTGCATGCATGCTTGCATGCTTGCTTGCATGGGTGCTTACTTGCATGCATGCTTGCTTGCACGCTTGCTTGCATGCATGCTTGCATGCTTGCTTGCATGGGTGCTTACTTGCATGCATGCTTGCTTGCACGCTTGCTTGCATGCATGCTTGCATGCTTGCTTGCATGGGTGCTTACTTGCATGCATGCTTGCTTGCACACTTGCTTGCATGCTTGCTTGCCTGCTTGCATGCCTGCTTGCATGGGTGCTTACTTGCATGCATGCTTGCTTGCACGCTTGCTTGCATGCTTGCTTGCCTGCTTGCATGCCTGCTTGCATGCCTGCTTGCATGCCTGCTTGCATGCCTGCTTGCATACTTACATGCTTGAAGGCTTGCATGCCTGCTTGCATACTTGCATGTATGCTTGAAAGCTTGCAGGTTTGGTTGCTCGCTTGCTTAATTGCTAGGTTCTTTGAAATGCTCATGGTTCACGCGTGCGAAGCCGCGGGCAAAAGCTAGTTAATTTATAAAATGTATCATGTCGCGCTTCGTCTGACTACTGGTTTGAATTTGATTTTTTATCGTCCTCTCTTATAACCAACTAATATCTTTCTAGTTCTAATCATATCTTGAAGAACTGGCCACTCACTAGCAGCAGACCGAGGGCAGTGGAAGCGTGAAAGCCTTTGGTCAGCAGTGGGACACAATTGGCTTTTAATAATAATAATCATATCCTTACCAGCTAATGGAGTAGCCGTCAGGAGCGCTCTCTTCTGCATATCAAGGTCAAGGTCGCAGACTGCGGCTGCCACCACGAAACTGGTTCCGAACAAATCCAACCCCATGGCTTGGAGGGTCCAACTGCATATCAGTAGCAGGCTGAAGTTGTATTTGCCAAAGCCTGAAAGAATAACACACTTAGCATTCTTCTTCTATTTCAACTTGAGGACGTCCACTGCTGTCTGTTGATCTTGATTGCAACACAAAAGGCAGATGAGCGAGTGGGTTATCCAATAGCAAGAAATCACCAGTGCCCAACGAGATACAGATAGACACATTGCCACCTAGTTGCCAACCTAGGTGGCAATTTGTATAAAAGATCCACGAATGGGTCGAAGTGTATCCGTAGGGACCCCTAGATTATGAAAAGATAAGATGGCGACACGCGTTTAGTTCTGGTAACTCTTTATTGCTCTTTATTAATAGAAGTATAATGAACTAGATGTAATGTTCTATTTCCTTGTCAATATTATGCATACAAACAATAGATGCGTAGAATTTGCACAGGTCTGACGTCGTGGCACCGACCTTTCTGAACAAATGGTAGAAGATAAGAGGGGAATGCAAGATGTTCTGTAAAATCCGTTATGTTTACTATGGAGCTATGGCAACAGGTTGCAATTAAATAAATGTGATCATTAGATGGAATTAATGAAATGAAAACTAAGTTAGAAAAACTTTGAGAGCCACGATCGTGAAAAGAAAGAAAACGCTTTATTGCGCAAATATAAAGAAAAGAAACAAACGGAATTCACAAAAAAGATCAAATAACCCCCTTATTCATAAACGCTCTGTAGGCTTCTGCTAACTTAGCAATCGTTTGTCCTTATCTATGAAAGGTAAATGTCAAAGCGACAGATAAGGACAAACGATTGCTAAGTTAGCAGAGGCCTACAGAGCGTTTATGACTAGGGGGTAAGTTTGAAGTGTTACGAAAAGCTTAAACGCTCTTAAGTGAGTAAACTGACCAGTGTAACTTAGAGCCTCGTCTACTGATGTCATGATCCCTGGCTTCCTCTTCTCCAACTCCACCTCCATTGTATTGTTGCTAATTTCTTTACACATCTTTTATCTGTAACAAAATATTTAAATGTTTAATCCTAATATTATAAATGCGAAAGTTTGTGAGGACGGATGTGACGATGTGACTGTGTATGTTTGTTTCCTCTTCACACTGAAACGACTGGACAGATTTGGATAAAATTTGGAACGGAGATAGCTGGTACCCTAGATTAACATATAGGCTCATATTATCCCGGAAAATTGCACAGTTCCCGCGGGATAGCGATAAACATGTCAATGGTAGTTTGCCTAATGTAAGTCTAATTCTATGCGGACGAGGTCGCGGAAGCTAGTGTTACATAAATCATGCATAAATCACGTCTTTATCCCGAGGTAGACAGAGCCTAAGGTAACCTAAAGGACGTTTAGCATGATTACGGGCGTATAGGTGGAAAGGGGAATTAAAATAGTGATAGGTTAGCCGCATCGCCTATAACATGATTCCTAAGAATTTCGCCCGCAATGGGCTTTTACCAAGAAGCGACTAAACGACCCATACCAGCATGGAAGAATGTTTAGTGTTACCACCGTTTTATCATAAGCTTGCAATCCATGAGAGAGAAAAAAAATCTGATTTCGGGTACCAATGACTTCAATCAAATCCATAAGAGTGAGTGAGATAGCTAGACGAACGCGAAGGTCTTTTTAGATTATTATCGCACTGTTCAACACTGTTACCCGTAAGGCACTGGTCCAGCCGCCGACGATGAGCTAGAAGCGAGTATAGCTGGCTTTTACCATTAGACAACAATGAGGGAGAAAGTCCTGTAGGCTTATTACCTAACTCGCTCGCAATCGCCATCGTGTTCATTTTGACAGTTCTTGTATGAATGACAGCTAGCTGATTCCGATGCAAATTGTCAGCCCATACATGAACTGTCAGAATGAACACGATGGCGATTGCGAGCGAGTTAGATAATAAGCCTACAGAAGTCAGTCCGTGAAGCCAGCATCATCTATAAATATACCCGTCTCTTACTGACACGGGATCTATATTATCAGGTGTCCCGTAAACAATACGATAAACTTAAAGTGAAGATAGGTTGACAGGGTCATTTATCAAAAAAAAGACCGGCCAAGTGCGAGTCGTACTCCCGCTCCGAGGGTCCCGTATAAATTCGGCAAGTGAATGTAATATCCAGTGTTAGTAGAGCCCTGTTTTTAAGCATAACGTAGGCAGCGTGAGGTCATTTTTATATTGGTTTCTTGCATAGACAGGCATAAAAAGTAAGATTTTTGGATTAAATTCATTAGTTGTGCTATAAGAGCTACCTCCATACCAAACTAAATCATAGAACAAGTTTGTTGTTTGCTTCTTTGTTTTTGACTTTGTGTTGTAAGTTTCACGTAAATATCTGTCTGTGTGTGTTTTTGTCTGTGGCATCGTAGCTCTCAAGCGGATGGACAGATTTCGATGCAGTTTTTTTGCAAATAGTATCCTTGCGGTGGTTTTTAGCCTTAGAAAAAGTGTCTGCTCTTCTTCAAAATTATGTTACGCCTTTTTGGAATAAAATTGAATTATTAAGGATTGTTTTCCCAAACAAAAGAACTCGTTGTTTAAAAAACAACCATTAATGATTTAATTGTATGGAAAAAATGCCTTAAGTCATACCATACCATCAGTGGCGTGGCGTCAAGTACAGTCAAGTGTAATAATATGTATCTAGTCAAAGTTTCAAAAATAAGTGTCATACGCTCTTACACCGGCGTAATAAGGTCGTGGGACATATTTTTGAGAAGTTCGTATCGATACTTATTTTTACACTTGACCGTACATCAGAAGGCAAGCCGAAGGGCATTTAACTAGCCTTTTCCTCTAATTCTGCACAATAAAAGTGCCTGCCTTAAAATAGGCAAGCCGGTGGGAATCGAGTTCTATGGACGCCACGCCACTGCTTACCATATATACCATAATAATATAAGATAATATAATTTAAACCTCGGGGACTTTATGCATCCCTTTTATAAATGTATTTAATATAAGTAGAATTTAAGTATTCTTACTGTATTTTATTTTGAAAAATTAACTTTCTACCAAGTTCCTTGCGACGCATTCTTGGCAATGATGGTCTTTCCGAATGCGCTGGTAGTTTCAAAAATTACATGTAAAAGAGCCCTTGGTGGCCAATTGCCAAAAATTAAATTTTGATTTTTTGTTTTTTTTTCATACCATTCAATTATCTATGGTTACCCTTCATTGAGTTCGTCAAAATTAGTCCTCAACCTTAACCTGCGTTAATGAGAGGAATTTTACACTATCTTATCTTGACGCAAAGAGATAAGCAGTTGCCAGGTAACGGTACTGAAGGTTGCAAGATTCGGAGACTGCTCATTTACTTACATAACGACGGGGAAGAACCAAGATCTCCTATCTTACAAATTTTATTATAATTAAATTGTTATATACAAACACTAATCTTAGAAAACCTACATATCTGTGCTAAAAATAACTATAAAAACCTATATTTACAAATAAGGAAAGTTATAAAAAGAAAACCCCGTCTAACCCTATAGGCTGCGGCAGGGTCCCCGTGACGCTGGCGGCATTACCCCTTTGGACCGCAAGTGCGATCCGCTGGGATAAATACACGCCAGCTCTTGGGTTCCCTGAGGCGTCGATCAACCGGTACGACAGGGCCTTTATGAAACCTTTCATGTCGGCTGACCAAGGCCCCATTTTATTATTGTAGTTTGAATTCTATTGAAAGAACCAATAGGCTCACATTTTACATTAAGCCGAAATTACAAAATAGGACATCTTGCTTCTTGAGACTATGCTTTAAGTATCATAGATATGCAACGATAAAGAATTTTGCAAAATTCTCACGAGATAGGGGTAAGTTTTTTTTAATTCTTCCACGGAAGCAAAGTCGCGGGCTTGAACTATTACTAGGATTATATATATAGGTAGGGACTAAATTTATCTATCTATCTAATACCTTTAAACAAGCAATTCTTGTATTATGAATCTCCGAAAGTCTTAGGAATCATGTTATAGGCAATGCGGCTAGCAACCCATCACTATTTTGATTACCCTTTACAGCTACACGCCCTTAATCATGCTAAACGTGGCCTTGAGGTTTTGTTACCTTAGGCTCTGTCTACCCCGTAAGGGATAAAGACGTGATATATGTATGTATGTATGTATGTATGAATTTCGGAAACGGATCCAGAAATTTTCATGAAATTTAGTATGCTGGGAGTTTCGGGGCGATAAATCGAACTAGCTAGGTTTCATTTTTAGAAAACTGAGTTCTAAGTTTTGAGTTGGTCAGATGACATCTGTCATTCGGCTGGAAAACTGTGGATGCGTTTGGCACGGGACTGGGCAAAGTGGCGTGGAATGAAGAGGCCTTTACTCAGCAGTGGGTGGATGTGGGCTGATTAGTTAGATGGATAGATATTATTCATACATTCACAAATCACGTCTTTATCCCTTATGGGGTGGACAGAGCCTAAGGTAACAAGACCATCAGGCCACGTTTAGCAAGACACTGAGGGCGTAGAGGTGGAAAGTGGAATCAAAATAGTGATGGGTTGTTAGCCACATCGCCTATAACATGATTCCTATGATTTTCGCCCATTCCCTCGATGGATTTTTACTATGTGCGCGGGAAGAGAAGCAACTGGTACATTCTATGTTTTTTCTTTGCTCCCAGACCAGCGTGGAAGTAGATAGATATTATAAAGGGAAATAATTTGTATTTTTATTGTAAACAAATAAAGATAAAAGCTACTGGATCATTTCACCATTAGAATGCTACATTTATCCTTAAATAATATAGCAAAGTATACATAATTCTGAGCAGACGAAGTAGCGGACAACAGGAGCCTTACCATGACGTCTTAATGCGATTCAATTCCGATTCAGTTTAGGTGCGCTCGCTGTCAGATCCATACTAAAATGACAGCTACAAACTGAACTGAGTCGGAATTGAACCGCATTAAGACGTCAAGTTAAGGCCCCTATATGTTATAAGTAGAGATTCAATTTTTAAAAGCAAACCAACCGAAAATATTATTCAAAAGTGATAAAAACTGTTTTACTACAAAACTACACTCAAATCTTTTTATTGAATCAGGCGTTACTTTGCGGAGGTCCATTTCAATGAACAAAAAATATTTAGCTTGCTACTCCGCTACGTACCACGCTCTTTTGTGAGTAGCGGAGTAGCAAGGTAAATATTTTTGTTCATTGCACTCAAATCATCAATAAATTTTCGAGTAGTCACAGACTATGTAAATGTAGTCAGAATGTTTTAGTTGGAGCTGGATTTTTCTTCTATCCCACTTGTGTTTCAAATTCAGTATACATTTTCTCCACTTGTGAATGGTTCTAGTGATGTGACCCTGTATTTATCATCTTAAAAGTAGAAAGGCATTGCCACAGTGTAATAATAAAAGCGAGGTTTAATTTTAGTCCCTTTTCATGCATGTACCACAACCAAGCTTATAAATATATTATGGAGATATACCACTATTGTACCCTTTAGACCAGCTATACCTTAACCTGCGGCCCGCGGGCCACAAGCAGCCCACCCGGCCCTTGTGATTGGCCCGCCTTGAGTTACCTACCTCTACACTTAACCCTATGCTTCTGGCCAGTACAAAACAGCATAAGTACATAATAATTATGCAATATAATTGAGATCATTTGTATCGAGGAAAAACGCTACAAAATGTCTCTTGTACGATTCCCTTTTAAAATTTGAATATTTTTATTATTTGTTACTGCAGCGGCCATAGTGATACAACGCTGTGAAAATATCAATTGTGTATCCACTACGGTTTAGAAGATATATCCATATGACATACGGAAGGACAAACAACCTTAGCAACAGGGATCTTCCCATGACTTCTTAATGCGATTAAATTCTGACTCAGTTCAGGTTTTAGCTGTCATTTTTAGTATGGATCTGACAGCGAGCGAACCTAAACTGAGATGGAATTGAATCGCACTAAGACGTTATGGTAAGGCCCCAGGACATCGTTGTCACCCAAAAGTATGATATCCTAAAATTAGACGCTCCAGCGATCTCGCAGGAGCGGCAATAAAACCACTAAGTAGGTAGGTAGGTAATACGTAAGAAAAAACATTCAACTATACAAATATACATTAAATTCCCGCCGCGATCACCTTTTGACTTTCCCCAATCCAAAACTAAGCATTTTTAAAAAAGGAAAATTCCAATTGGTTTCAAAAACGAATTAAAAGATAGTTGTTTATTAAAATTAAAAAAAAATGCTAATAGAGAAATGTTACTACTCGGTCTGATCTCTTAGACGATAAATTGTAACCTGTATAGTTACCTACTACCTACCGGTGGGTTGTTATTGTACTACCTATTGTGTTGCACCCACCGGGGTCCATGTGACACTTCTTTAGCATTAGTTACCAACATTTTAATACCATGGTTGTGATAATAAAATAAATGATAACTTCAAAAGGTGGTTGGGTCAGTTTCACTGTCCACCACTGTAAATAATTTTCAGGATATTTTAACTGTGGTTGATTTTCGAAGGGGTGATTTAATTCTGAGTCCAAAGTTACGATGAAAAATGTCTACAGGAATGTTCAATTGAAATAATTGAGCCGCCAATATATTCCGGAAAATTCTAAGAAGCCTTGTCGACCTAACCATTTTTAGCTTTAGATTCTTTGGTACCTTATCTTAAATCTAATACTCTGTTCAGACTTACGCTTTCTAAATAATCGACGTATAAATCGTTGCTCTGCGAAGTTTCGGCGCCACCATCAGTGGTACGTAATTTTTTATTAATAAGTCTCGTTGAGAGGAGGCTCGCCTTTTATAGATGTTGTCTGCGTACGCGCCGAGTGGCGCGGTGTCGATGTGTGCCACTTGGTGCCGAACGAAGTCTGCTTGTTTCATACATGTCAATCGTTCTAAGATCAAATTGGAAAACATGCCATGACATTTTTGTTAAAGTTTTCCTCATCAGGTAGCCATGGTAACGTAGCGGTTTGACTTATGGCCTCTCTAGCAGAGGGTCGTGGGTAAAATCCCGGGCACACCCTCCGAGTTTTTCGGAATTAACATGCGAAATTACATTCGTATGTCATGAGCTTTTCGGTGAAAGAAAACATCATGAGATGCCTGTGCCCAGCGTGGTGATGGAATCAGGTTAATTGGAGTCCCTTTCGAGGAATAAGTTCACCATTGTACAACAAACAGGGATTGTTGAGCCACTTCCAATGTCTGTAACTTGGCCGTGTAATGCAAACCGAATAGCTGTCAGCTTGTTGGTAACATCAGTCATTGATTACACGGCTAAATTGCGAACAATGGCAAGGGGCTCAACAAACCTGGTTTGTGACTGTACTCTCTGTCAATATTGTATTTAATTTTATTTGGTTATGTGCAATATAAAGTTACTACAATATATACGTATGCGATTAGGCTCAAATTCGCATATGTACTTGAGCGCTTTTAAAAAAAATCTGCACGATCATTTTTTCAGAATTTAACTATTATGGGTTTTTCTTACAAGAAAAAATGTCTCAGATTTTACTATGGTTTTTTTAAATGTTCGTCACATTCCATACATACAAAAAAAACGATGAACAAAAAAGTGATGCACCGGAATGGAAATTTCGGGACACATTTTTTCATTTATAAGGATGGATAGGGTAATCGATTCTGAGTAAGAAAAACCCAAAATAGTTACATTCTGGACAAAGTGATCATGTCGAGTTTAAAAAAAAAACTCCCACTTCTCTTTAATCCAGTAATCCGTTAAAGTGTGCAGTAATCACATAAGATTATCCTTTTTAGCCATCTAGGCTAGGCTGGCCACGCATTTGCAACCTTTTGGTGTTGCATGTGCTGATGTCCATGACTGATGTTGCTTACTGAACATCGAGTGACCCACTTCCTCGTTTGTCATTTGGTCTCATAAAACTGTTCCTACTTTGGGCCAAGGTTCAGTCAGTCACCGTCAACCTTATGTGAGACAAAAAAGATGAATTCTGTAGGCCGAGAGTAGACCTAAGTGGAAGTGTTTGATGCGATCGCCAGTCGTCACAAGTAGCGAATCGTAATTAATTAAGTATGATATTTGTTTAGTCGTTGCGTTTATTTGTTCGCCTATTTGCTGAGCACCTAAAAATACCTACTGTTTAACTATTTCAAAGCACATACGAGTTTAATTTGGGATTCCCGCGCGCGCGTGCAGTTAAGCAAATAAAAATATATTTACAGGTAATTTCATGTTTAATAATACACATTACTGCAAAACTGCTGATGCTGGCTGGAAAACTGTGGATGAGACTGGCACGGGACCGGGCAAAGTGGTATGAAAATGAAGAGACCTTTACTCAGCAGTGGCTGGAAGTGTGCTGATTAGAATACATATTATTGGCACGGATGTCCTAGGCCCATGGATAGATTGCAACCGCCTGGAGTAAGGAATAGAGGTCCCAAAACAACATGGCAGCGCTCTGTTGAAAGGGAATTTAAATTCCTGGCCATGCCGTCAAGAGCTGCAGGTCGCGCCACGAGATTGTCCAAGTGGAAGAATATGCTAAGAGCCCTATGTCCCTGATCAGGGATTACAGAAAGAGATGATTATGATGATGATGGATAAATATAGTGTACTAACTATGTCAGATTACATCGGGGCTAATACAACAAAAAAGAGACCAAAAATTTTACAGCTGATGGCGCTTGAGAAAAAGAAGCATTCCTTTAACTGAAA
This sequence comes from Pandemis corylana, assembly GCA_949127965.1. Taxonomy (NCBI): domain Eukaryota; kingdom Metazoa; phylum Arthropoda; class Insecta; order Lepidoptera; family Tortricidae; genus Pandemis; species Pandemis corylana. The sequence goes on along the minus strand of OX421859.1, from coordinate 2,164,087 downwards.
GTGTCAGTGGATTCTCAGGCTTACCATGTGTAAGGAAAAGGGTTTGGCTCTTTCTCTTGTGTTGCCTATCTATAAATATGTTCTACACATTTATAGATAGGCCTATAGGAACTCGGTCATTTGAACGTCATTGATCAAGTCTAAGCCAATATATAAGGAGTCTATTGGGTAATCTAAATGCGTTCTCTTATGCGTTGGGCTGATTAGGTAAAGACTGCACTGACAGATTCACTCCACGAATGTAAGAGAAGAACTACAGTGCGGGAGGAATGGCGACGTATTGAGAAGCTTGCCACCACCCCTGATATGACGACAAAAAAGAAAAAGACATCCCCTAATACTATATGCTAGTGAATATGTCTCCACGGCTGCAAAACTATTGCCAAGTTGGAACATGGAATAGGCTTTAAGATTAAGATACTGTGGAGTTGTGGACAGGATTGCCAGGCAATAGATTAATGTATAACGGACAAGCATTTCAATATGTTATTAATTGACCTTTCGGTGGTCCTAAATGAGCTCCTAAAACTATTTCATAGTCGGGGTAACGAGGTAGCTACATTGGTGCAAACGGCTAAGGTTTGAGAAGCATTCCTGTGGTCTGTTTATACAATTTACAAGCTTATTTTAGAAATCTAGACTAGCAACATCTCAAATCCCAACCACTGATTGGTTGATCGGGACTAATGCTCCTTTCCTCCTAATGCCCCCCCCCCCCCCTAATTCTCCTGGTGGTCCTCTCTAATGCGAACTACCACGGAGTGGAATTTGCTCCCAACGTCTGTGTTGCCGGATACAAACTAGGGCTCTTCAAGGCCAGAGGGAATAGGCTGTTACTGAACCAGTGAGCTACACCGTCAGGTGTGTTAGAGGTCAATCACTGGCCAGTCCTAAATACGTAAAAAAACCGGTTGCCTGTAAAGTCGGTATACGGGCGAAAGTTTTACGTGACAACGACTTTGAGTGGTAAAATAATTTTAATGTGAATATTCATTCGTATAGTAGGAAGAAGTGCAAGACATGAACCGGTGTGTATGCCTATCTCTCTCACTCTCTCTCTCTCGCTCTGTCTCTCTCGCTCTTAGGCGGGCTAACTGTGCTCGAGTGGAAGGGACGCGTGCCTTTCACTTTTTATGTCTGTCTCTCTCGCTCTTAGGCGGGCTAACCATGCCTCTCACTCGCTCTCATTGTGAGCGCATAACGTGAGCGGAGCGTAACGCAGTTTCTTGAAGTGTCACCCGGCAAACCAATTTATAAGACGTTGTCACGTCAAAAAGTCTTGTAAAACTTGTAACTTCGAGACACGGGGAGGTTAAACCACGTGCCAACTCACTATTACGGAAACCACGTCCGTCTTTAGATTATTAGTATTACAATTATTATGTCAGTTAGTGTTTATCGGCGTAAGAATTGTCAGCACGTGAGACATATTTCGATAATTATAATGCCTGTGCTCAAAGATGGATTGTAGCATGATCATTTCTAAATGATCTTTTGTGACAGAAATATCGTTAATTGGTATCATTTACCTAATGGCTTTGAGTCATTGAAACTATTAACTGGTTTTAACAGGCGTGAAGATATTTTAACAAATACTCCTCCTATTCTTGTTTCTATTAATACTTCAACATCATCATCTGCCAGAAGACGTCTACTGTTTAACCAAGGCCTCCTCTTAAAACGCCATACTGAACGACAATCTGTCACCTGCATCCATCGGTTTCCCGTAACTCTTGCGATGTCGGTCTATCTAGGACCTGCCAACGCTGCGTCTTCCGGGTCGTGGTAGCGACTCGAGAATCTTTCTATCCCAACGGTTATCTGTTTTAAGAGCCACTTTAACTTACCATTTGGGCATTTTTCTGAGACGAAATTCATTCACCCTTTTTTCTCGAATTATAACTTCGATGGCAGTTCTACTCATAAGCACTATTGATTTTAGTATCAGGCGAAAAGTGTCCCAATGTTTCACTCAATTTTTAACTTTCCATTTTGTCACTCTCATGCAAGTTTAGTGTCTATGGAAAAGTAACGGTAAAGGAATTTAAAAAAAAATAGGAAACTTTTTGCCTTATACTAAAATCAATAGGTCTGCCAGTCCATCTTTTCAAATTTTGTCCGTGTCTCTTAAGTTTTTTTGTAGTAAACAAAAATTGCATTCAAACTGTACATTAAAAATTAAAAAATAGCTAAATACTATGGTAAAAATTAACCTAAACCTAACATAAACTTCAAATAAATCACCCCTCCCAGGTCACTGTCACTGCTCATTGTCTCTTAGCAGTTTTTTTTATCAAAATCATAATTAAGATTCTACGCCTTACTCTTCATTTCGTCACAAACCTGAAGATTAATGTTTACTAAATGGTTTAAAATCGAAGACGCTAATAGTAATGTTTCCTTGTATTGAGCTCTTTGGTTTTCCCACGGTGTTGCCCGTCGCATTTTTTAATGTTATCCTTAAAACCGGTCACGCTGTCGGCCTGATTGTAAAAAAGCTTAATATCTAAAGTTACAAACAGAATACTTAATACACCTCTTGATGATTTATATTTATGTCGTATTTTTGTGCATTTGGAAGCTGTTTACCGTTAGCGAAGGATTCAAATGTAAGAGGACTTGGATATTTTTTGTGTGTGCATTGTGCTCGCATGTTCGTCGCCGAAGGTTAACAGATTTCGATGCTTTTTTCGATAGGCTGTGTCACAATAATATAATCGGTAATAATAATTTTCATTTTTGTATTTAGAGTCGGTTGATGTTTCTGTTTTATTATCAAAAAAAACTGGCCCGCGCACCGAGATTTCCGTACAAATTCGCCTAGTTATTATAATATCCAGTGTTAGCATAGCAAAGCCCTTGCCCGTAAGCAAAAGGTATGCATGAGTTTTATATTGACTACATACGACAGACAAACATTAAAAAAACAAATTTCATGACTTATTTGATTACTTGGAGTGTGGGACGTGTGCTGGTGTGGGATGCAACGTGCGTAGACACACTAGCCTCGTCTGCTCGTCTCGAGCAGGCGCGGCTGCAGAAGCGGCCGAATCAGGCAAGATAAATAAATATAGGGGTCTCAGCACCGAATATAACTTTGTCCCTTTCGGTGTTGACCCTTGGTTCGTGGGGTCCTAGCACTATTAGCTTCTTCAAAGGTATTTCGAAGAGGCTGATAGACGCTACGGGTGACCGCAGAGCTGGCAGCTTCCTTGGACAGCGTATTAGTATCGCTGTCCAAAGAGGGAATGCCACGGGGGCCCCTCCTTTTTTAATTATTTTATTTTAAGATTTGTTTTAGTTTAGTTTTTAAATCGTTTTTAATTTAATAGTTTAATTTTATTTTTGATTACTTGTGTTATACTATAAGAGCCTTCATGCCAAATTTCAAATTTCTATGACAATTGGCAGTACCTACCCCATAAGTTATCGATCTCGGCAATTTTCTTGGAAACACTTGATTTGATTGAGTTGACTCAAAGGGTTCATTTTTCACAGCTCCAAAGGACCGCAGACTTAAGTACATACATACATAAATAAATCACGTCTTTATCCCTTACGGGGTAGACAAAGCCCAAGATAACAAGACCCAAAAACCACGTTAAGCATGTTTTTTTATATAAGAGAGGGCAAACGAGCAGATGGGTCACCTGATGGAAAGCAATCACCGTCGCCCAGGGACACCTGCAAGACCTGGGGAATCACAGGTGCGTTGCCGGCCCTTTGAGGAACAAGGATTATAGGCGTATGAATGGAAAGGGGAAATTCTTAGTCTTATTATTATTAATTGAGTGAGGGAAGGGTTTTCCGCTAACCGCTCCACTCTCAGTGTAGCTTTAGTTTTAATACAGTGTAGCGCAACTACTGCTGAACAATTTGTTTTAATTGAACCATCGTCTTATTTCATATCATGTCCAATCAGCACGGACTTGGGGACGAGCAATAAACAATTTACATGTTTCGTCCCTGACATTTTTTGTTCTAATATACCTAGTCTCATTAGGTTTGTAAGGACTGTCCTTAGAATTTTTAGTTAGGAAACGTTTTTCGTCTGATTTTGAACCCATTGCATTCTTTAAATTCTTAGCGTGTCTTGCTAATTTAAAACATAAAAAAACAATAATTGTTACCTACGTCTGATAAATTGCCTATTAGCTAAGGATCAACTATCTTTAAAGACATATTACGTTCTTCTGTTCATTCATTGGACATTCCTTGTGCGTGAGAAAAGAAAGAAAAACTAGACGCAAGGATTCTGAAATAAATATTGATAAAATAAAGAAGAACAAATTAAATCTGATGGTTAGGGTGAGGGCTTCTGACTCCAATCTGGCTGACCTTTTTCCTCACCGTACTTCCACTGAACGGACTTTTATGATGTGAACAAGGAATAAGGGATTACACAGAATTCCCACAAGCAAGGAATCCCAGTTAAAATCAGGATGTACAACCTACTAACAACGAGAATATCTTCTATATATATAAAAGAAAGTCGTGTTAGTTACACTATTTATAACTCGAGAACGGCTGAACCGATTTGGCTGAAAATTGGTAGGGAGGTAGCTTAGAACCAGGAGACGGACATAGGATACTTTTTATCCCGACTTTCCCGCGGGATTGGAAAATTCCGAAATGTTGTACTAATAAAGCTACAGACATTTATATTTAGCATGCCTACACATTATTCCTTGATTAGTATAAAGTGCACTTACAAAGGATTTTTTCAAATTTCCCACGGGATAAAAATATGACTATTTATAACTCAAGAACGGCTTAACCGATTTGGCTGAAAATTGGTAGGGAGGTAGCTTAGAACCAGGGGACGGACATAGGATACTTTTTATCCCGATTTTCCCACGGGATTGGAAAATTCCGAAATGTTGTACTAATAAAGCTACAGACATTAAATTTAGCATGCCTACACATTATTCCTTGATTAGTATAAAGATGCACTTACAAAGGAATTTTTCAAATTTAAGGCGGAACAAAGTTCGCCGGGTCAGCTAGTTTTAAATAATGCATGAATAGGTATGTTACATGGTCAATAAACATATTTCTATTTCTATTTCAACTGAAACAACAAGCTAATTTAAAACAAAATCACTTACGAAATGTTACAATAGAAGCTGAAAGAAAATGTCAACAGGTATCCTTCTGGAAGCCGTGTTAGCTTCGTATTGAAGAATCACTGACCCACTTAAGGATACAGCCAATCATTGACGACAGAGACGGAAACATCGCGAAGTCTCGCTCCAGACAGGCGGGGGGCGAAGTCTTAATTGACCATTTTATTGTTGGCTGTTTCATTTCAGTTCGAAGTTTTCTAGAAGCTTCGATGGCTTGGCAAGCCTCACGTACGACAGACCATAATGACTTTATGGGGCGCGGGTCAGAATACATAAAGATTAAAATGTATTATTGGTACATACTTCCTGGTCTGGGAGCAAAGAAAAAACATAGAATGTACCAGTGGGTTGGGTGGGGTGGTCGTAGATGGTAAAAGCCTATCGAGGGAATGGGCGAAAATCATAGGAATCATGTTATAGGGGGCTAGTAACCCATCCCTATTTGAATCCATTTTTTGCCATCTATACCGCCCACAATCTTGCTAAACGTGGCCTGTAGATCTTGCCACCTTAGGCTCTGTCTACCCTGTAGGGATAAAGACGTGATTTGTGTATGTATTAAAATACATCATCACCGGCGTATATACATCCCACTGCTGTTCACAGGTCTCCTCTCAGAATGAGAAGGCTTGGGCTGTCCCCACGCGGGCCCAGTGCGGTTTGCGGGCTTTACACACACTATTGAACCACTTTACAGATGTGTGCAGGTATCCTTACGATGTTTTCCTTCACCGCACACTCGTGGTAAATTCCAAATGTAATTTCGTACATTACTTCCGAAAAATTCAGAGGTGCGAGCTTAGATTCGAACCCACGACCCTCAGCCATGTGAAACCACAAGGCTACCGGCTTCATAATGGTTCAAAATATATAATTTTATTTTCAAAACACCTCCTTTGAACAGACATGGTAGGTACGCGGTGGATGCGACCACGGCTCTACCTAGACTTTATTGTACTATGCATTTTCTTATTTACGTAGCCGATCTAAGAAACTGGGTCACTTCCCTTAGAAAGTTGTATGAAAATTGATCCAGTTTCATTGCTCCTGAGTATAGTTTGAGGTAGTTAGCTATGCTCGGAGTCTCTCTGAAGGACAGGATTCGCAACGAATACATCCGACAGGGAACCAAAGTTACCGACATAGCTCTAAGAATTAGCAAGCTGAAGTGGCAGTGGGCCGGCCATATCTCGCGAAGAACCGACAACCGCTGGGGTAAACGTGTTCTTGAGTGGAGACCGCGACTTGGCAAACGTAGTGTAGGACGCCCTCCGGCCAGGCGGGATGACGATCTGCGAAAGACTGCAGGCAGATGCTGGATGCGTCAAGCTAAAGACAGGGCGCTATGGCGCTCATTAGGGGAGGCCTATGTCCAGCAGTGGACTAACATAGGCTGATGATGATGAGGATAGTTTTTGAACTTCTTCAAGTATTAACTTGTATCTCCATTATTATTGAAGCGATCTCGTGCCAACCGCCATCGGAAGGTGACCGCCAGTCAAAGATTCATTGTCCGATATTGCTCCGTTCTCGAACATGTTTATTGATATCAGCGGTTATTACGATAAAGGAAGACATTCATTTGTCAGTCCAGATTATTGATGACCGGGTACTTAATTATAATCATAATACATGTTATATGGTAGCATACATACATACCGTCACGCCTCTCCCACAGGGGTAGGCAGAGACTACTTTGTTCCACTTGCTACGATCCTCACATACTTCTTTCGCTTCATCCACATTCATCAATCTCTTCATACATGCTCGCCGGTTTCGGGTACTCCTGACCTGACCTTTTTCCAAAACGTCTCCTATATAGGCGACACGTCTGGCAACCCATCACTAATTTGATTCCCTTTTCCACCTATACGCCCGCAATCATGCTTAACATGGCCATTAGGTCTTGTTACCTTAGGCTCTGTCTACCCCGTAAGGGATAACCACGTTATATGTATGCACTAGCTGTTGCCCGCAACTTCGTCTGCATAGAATTCGTTTATCGCAGGAATTACGCAATTTTCCGGGATAAAAAGTAGCCTATGTGTTGTTCCAGACTATAATCTATGTTCCAAATTTCATCCAGACCTATCCAGCCGTTCTGGCGTGAAAGAGTAACAAACATCCATCCATCCATACTTACAAACTTTCGCGTTTATAATATTAGTAGGATAGGATGGATGTGTACAACTATGAAATAAAATCTTAACACGCGCTACATAAACTGATGAAACAAAACAAGTATGCGTTCCAAAACTTTCCATTACCGTTATTATCAAAAATAATAAGAACCATGTCGTATTTTGCTTTATTTACCGTTTGTATTTGCTCTAGGTTTTGTCTGCAGGGGGCCTGGAGATATGGTATAAGCTGACAGCATATTTGCTGTGCCGGCTCCGTTAGCTTTGGCTTACAAACGATATTATAAACAAGATAGCGAGTCGAATGATCTGGCGCCGACGACCACTTGGCTCGAGACGCGTCTGTACACGTCAGAACCTGTTCACATCACGGAACAGAGGAAATAACGGCCAAAGGGTGGCAGTTTCTCCAAAAAAACGTCCCCCTGTTAGTCATAGTCAAAAGTGAAAAGTATTTATTTGCCAGAATACAGTACAGGAGGAATAAGAAACAGTGTGATAAGAGAACGTGCTGGTGTGATAGAGGATATACAATACAATACAATAACTCTTTATTGAACACCACATATATCAACCGAAACAGAAAAAAGGTATACAGAATATTACAAGGTAACAATAGGCGGCCTTATCGCTACAGAGCGATCTCTACCAGGCAACCATAATGGACTGGAGAACAGAACAGATCTGAGCAGGTGGTGCAATTTAGAATATATATTACTAAGTACTGAAATACGTAATATATTATACATGAAACACACATTAACAATAAATGGAGATATAAATAGACACATACACACATACCATAAAAAATAAAACCAGCTACAAGATTTATGCACAAGATGACAGATAGTGCCCCTTCAACATAGATTTAAATATGGGTAGGTAACGATTAGTGACTAGGATAGAAAAAAGTATGCTTAGTTGGTTTGGGCATGTAGAGCGGATGGATGAAAGTAGACTAACTAAACAGATCTATATGGGGAGTGTGAATTGTTACGTTGGGAGGGGAAGGTCTTAGACGGACGTTCCGAGACCAAATAGGAGAGACGATTTGGAAAAAGGTCAGGTCAGGAGTACCCGAAACCGACGAGCATGTATGAAGAGATTGATGACTGTGGATGAAGCGAAAGAAATATGTCAGGACAGTAGCAAGTGGAATAAAGTAGTCTCTGCCTACCCCTGTGGGAAAGAGGCGTGACTGTATGTATGTATGTATACAGTACAGGATCTTAGATTGTGGTCTTTTTAACAGTGTATGCAGCCTGCGCGCAAGCGTGCAAATATTTTATTGAGAGTCGATTAATCCATGTCAATTATAAAATTAAGATAAGTACATTAAAATCACAGCAGTCATAACATCCTGAATCAGTAGTCATAAATAAATTCACAAGTTCAATAGTTATAAGTTCCAAATAAATATAATAATACCAACACAATAACACCAAATCAATGTCACTTAATGTAAGAGTATTTTATTGAATCAGGCGTTACTTTGCGGATGTCCTTTTCAATTAACAAAAAATTTTACCTTGCTACTCCGCTATTCACGTGCAAGGTAACCAAGACAGTGTGAAATATATATGTTTTTCATGCAATCCCTCCCTCCACTACTGCCAATAAAACACACATAAATCCTACAAACTTAATTATCCCTTACACCACACAAATACTACTACCACACACTAAACACTAGTATTTATGTGGTGTAAGAGATAATTAAGTTTGTGGGATTTACGTGTGTTTTATTGGCAGTAGTGGAGGGAGGGATTGCATGAAAAACATATGTATTTCACACAGTCTTGGTAATCTTGCACGTGAGTAGCGGAGTAGCAAGGTAAAATTGTTTGTTAATTAACATAAGAGTACTCTAAATAACTCTTAACACTATAAAAACATTTGTCGAGAAGCCAACTCGTCAACTTATTTTTAAAACCATTTTCCCTGATTATATAATCTAATGCACATGTTGACCACATTTTTAGCATACACTGCCATACTTGCCCGTAGCTTACTGACAAAGCCATATGCATCTCTGATTTGTATAGACACCACCCTTTCCCATTATTATCAGAATCACGTTGAAACGAATGTATTTTCCAATACTTACATACCGACCGTTTAAATGAGTTCTCGCCCTTGCGGTGCAGACGCGTGGGGTGGGACGACCGCGGGGGCCGAGAGAGGTGCGGGCGGCAGGCGCACTACCCGCCCGCACCGAGAGAGCTCCCCGCGGTCGTCCTACCCCGCGCCTCTGTGCCGCGCGGGCGAGGACTCATTTAATTCATTCGGTCTACACCTATCTCTTTTATGCTTCTGTTTTATTTTTTCCAATTTTGATTATAACAGAGACCTTGGAAATAACAAAAATGACCGAATTACGATGCTTTATTTAGACTTTTAAAAAAATTAACGAATAAAATAAACTAAAGCGTAACAAAGAAGCATAGCCGGTGTACTTCTTATATGTACCTAGAGTAAACTTCTGAAATCTTTCATTCTTTCGAAACAATAAATTCTGTCAATATGTTTATTTTTAATACAAGCTTTTTATCCTGACTGTACTTGCATTGTCATCCGTCCTACACAGGTCAAATGTGTACCAAATTTCAAGTCAATCGGACCAACCGTTGAAGAGTTCCCTCCTGCGTAGACGATCCTGGCTGGGTCAGTAGAACTCCACTAGCAGATTATTGTATTATCACCCGACTTACTCAAGTATGCAAAATCTCAGCTCAATCGGTTTAAGATGTTCCACCCGGACAGACATAGTTATACCTATACAATTATTTTTATATAGTAGGTAGATAATAAATAAATTCTTGTAAAAAAGGCCGACAGGAGCCTTCTAAAACGACATCACGTGCCAAAATCAGAACACAAACGATATCTATTACGAAAGATAAATAGATAAAAACATAAATGTTTGCCGTTCTTGACACATAATATTCTAACGTTACAGTTACGAATGCGCCTAGAAAAATCTTTGAAGCTGTTGCGACGCAGGCGCCGATAGTATATTGTTATCTCACCGAGTACATTTCAACCAAGCTATCGACAGAGTTATGCTTGGAATTCCTTTGCACTATAATCCGAAATACTGAAATTAGCTACTACTATTAGCTGTTATGCTTGTATTTTTTTAAGCAAATAAATTATTATTATTATTCTGTATGTTTATTTTTTACATAAGTTAGGTTTTTACAATATTAATACAAAATATAAAAACATCATAAAAACCTAACCTAGGGTGCCGCCGGGAGCGAGGCGAGGCCTAAGCTACCGGTGGTCAGGGTGACAGAGAGAGGAACCTCCTGGCTATCCGAGCCGTGTCCAGGAGTACCGCCTTCTGTATGTGGCCCTTGACCCAGCCACTTATTATTATTATTTATTATTACCACTACTACCATGGCTATTGCTACTGCTGCTATGTGTGCGATGAGTAGGTACATAGCCGACTCGGAATTTCTTAGCGCGATTAAATCAGACTACTACTACTGCTGCCACTGTTACTACTAGTACTAATAACTACTATTAATACTAATAGTACTAATAGTATAGTAATAGTATTAGTACTAATAGTAGTAGTAGTACGGGTAACTGGAAGAGATCCCTTTTAGGGATAAGTTGACCTTTGTGCATTTGTGTTGTCATGTATTCATCTTTTTCTTTTGTTTTATATACAATAAAGAGCTATACATACATACTACTACTGTATCTATTACTACTGATATACCTACTACTACTATGTTCTTTGTGCTATCAGTATACTTATAGTTGACCTGTGGAGAGAGCTTGATCGGAATTTCTTAGTACGATTAAATCCAGAATACGGAAATGCACTACTAAATACTATTACTATTACTACTACTACTACTGTTTGACTAAAGATTCAGTTCATCGACTCACTCTCTCACTCGTTCTCTTCCATCCTTTTCTCTAGATCGTGTACAAGCTCCGCATTAAATATTGGTAACCTACTACTGGTGCTGCTACTACCTACTACTACTAGGTACTATATGAGTGCGATAACATCTGAGTGTTTCTGAACTGATAACGCTATTTTTATTTTAAACATCTTGTGAAATTAGGAGCATTGGATTAAGCGGTATCTCTCCAAGGTGTCTACATTAACTCGATATTACGTTTTATCTATGAATAAATCAGATAGCGGGAAAACTGAGTTAAAAAATAAAGTAGTACTTAGTTTTCATTCAACTCCACGTGGCCACAAGAACTCATTGTAAGTCCTAAATTTCTAGAGTCCGTTTTTTGTCCCAAAGCGACTCGAAGTGTCAATTACTAAGAACAGTGTGGTGGTGTTAAATTTCGCTATAAGTAGTTCGACCGCTTTAATGAAGTCCTTGCCCGCGCGGTGCAGGGGCGCGGGGTGTAACGACCGCGGGGGCCGAGAGAGGTGCGGGCGGCAGGCTCTACCCGCCCGCACCGAGAGAGCTCCCTGCGGTGCAGACGCGCGGGGTTAGACGACCGCGGGGGCCGAGGGGTGCGGGCGGCATGCGCACTACCCGCCCGCACCGAGAGAGCTCCCTGCGGTGCTGACGCGCGGGGTTAGACGACCGCGGGGGCCGAGGGGTGCGGGCGGCAGGCGCACTACCCGCCCGCACCGAGAGAGCTCCCCGCGGTGCAGACGCGCGGGGTTAGACGACCGCGGGGGTCGAGGGGTGCGGGCGGCAGGCGCACCGCCCGCACCGAGAGAGGTCCCCTTAGTCGTCAAACCCGCGCCCCTGTACCGCGCGGGCGAGCACTCATTTATGCGGTCGGTCTATAGTAGCGCCGTCAATTCTCATAGCAATTAAAAACACATTATGTCAAGGAAGGCAAACGTGTTATTGAGTAACCTGGGAGAGGCCTTACCATGACGTCTTTTTATTTATATTTATTTATTAGCCTTTTTATTCCGAATTCGCTACAATTTCATTTTTGTTGTTGTTATTTCTTTTTATTATTAAATTGTCGCGTAATTCGGCGTGGCTCATGGCATAGGCCTCCTCCGTGTATTGGAGGGAACTTAACACACATCATTGAATTTCTTCGCAGATGTGTGCAAGGTTTCCTCACGATGTTTTCCTTCACCGAAAAGCTCATGGCAAATTTCAAATGTAATTTTCGCACATAAATTAAGAAAAACTCAGAGGTGCGCGCCCGGGATTTGAACCCACGACACTGCTTGAGAGGCCACAGGTCAAACCACTAGGCTACCACGGCTGTTTTACCATGACGTCTTAATGCGATTCAATTCTGACTCAGTTCAGGTTTTAGCTGTCATTTTTAGTGACCGCGACAGCGAGCGAATGAACTGAATCGGAATTGAATCGCATTAAGACGTCGTGGTAACGCCCCTGATGCTAAGTGAGTGTCACCCACCCGCAACACTAGAGGATTATAGATGCGGTGCCAGCCTAGAGCCTAGACCCTAGGCCCTAGAGGGTTAAGAGAGTAGTGTTGCCCCTCGCCAGTAGCGTGCACAGAGTTTTGAGATAGGTCAGACAAAAAAAAGATTAAAAGCAGCTAACACGCCCTTAATCATGTTAAACGTGGCCTCAAGGTTTTGTTAGGCTCTGTCTACCCCGTAAGGGCTAAACACGTGATTTATGAATGCACTAGCTGTTGCCCGCTACTTCGTCTGCATAGAATTCGTTTATCGTTATACCGCAGGAATTGCGCAATTTTCCGGGATAAAAAGCCAATGTGTTATTTCAGATTCTAATCTATCTATGTTCCAAATTTCATCCAGATCTGTCCAGCCGTTCTGGCGTGAAAGGGTAACAAACATCCATCCATCCATCCATACTTAGAAACTTTCGCGTTTATAATATTGTATGTACCTATGTAAACTCTTTATTGCACATAAAAATTTAAAAAATACACAAATAAAGAGAAAATAGTACAAAGACGAACTTATCCCTAAGAAGGGGTCTCTTCCAGCTAATCTGATAATATTAGTAGGATAGAATGTAGGGATAAGGACGTGATATACTTATGTATGTTATGTAGGTACCTATGTACATTTTATAAAATTTACTAACGACCCGCCCCGGCTTCGCACGGTATATTATGCATGTATTATACATATAAACCTTCCTCTTGAATCACTCTATCTATTAAAAAAAACCGCATGAAAATCCGTTGTGTAGTTTTGAAGATATAAGCGTACATCGGGACATGAGGACAGAAAAAGCGACTTTATTTTATACTATGTAGTGATACTTAAGCCTACAGAAACAGAACTCGAGTGCATTTCTTACAAAGAGTGTACTCGTTAAACCACTCTTACTATCCATTGAAAGTTGATCCAACAAATATTTACGTGGGATTTATGTTACGCCTATTTTAATAGTAAGTATCACATTAACACAAACTGGCTGCGTAGCATACCACTGGTTTGACCGGTCACTTATTTATTTTGTTTAGTTTTCTGTCTCGAATTCTTATGATATTACTCACATTACATCGAAGCCTATCGAGTGTCGAAAAAAAGTAATTTACCGCCGTCCATTGGAACATTTGTGATATTTGGAAAGTACAACGGTTAACTATACATTCATACTTAACTATGCTTGTTGAAGATTGTATACTTATCAAAACTATAGATTGAGATTTGTAGATTAAAATTTAAAAGTTTTCCATTGAGTGAGTATCGGACTGTCGAATAACTGGTTGTTTAATTCGGTTATTTTATTAGCTTATTCTATGTTTTTGTTTTCTTAGTTGTAGTTTAAAACTATTTTTTACTGTTGTCAGTGTTAGGTTGAATAATAAGTGTTGGATGCAGTGAAAATGCTAGTAAGAACGTCTAGATAAACTGGGGTAAGTAATTATTAATACATTCATCCTACTAATAGGTATTATAAACGCGAAAGTTTGTAAGTATGGATGGATGGATGTTTGTTACTCTTTCACGCCAGAACGGTTGGACAGATCTAGATGAAATTTGGAACATAGATAGATTATAGTCTGGAATGACACACAGGCTACTTTTTATTCCGGAAAATTGTGTAATTCCTGCAGGATAGCGATAAACGTATTCTATGCAGACGAAGTTGTGGGCAACAGTTTGTACATACATATATCACGTCCTTATCCCTAACGGGGTAGACCCAGCCTAAGGTAACCAAATCTTAAGGCCACGTTTAACATGATTAAGGGCGTGGAAAGGGAAATCAAAATAGTGATGGGTTGCTAGCCGTATCGCCTATAACATGATTCCTAAGACGTTCGCTCATTCCCTCGATGGGCTTTTACCATCTGCGCGGGAAGAGAGCCAACTGGTAAATTATATGTTTTTTCTTTACTCCCAGACCAGCATGGAAGAATTAATTAAAAGAAGTAATTATTAATATTATTTTATTAACATAGGTACAATAACGTAATGCATGCTGATAAAATTACAAACAGTAGATTTCCCAATACAATAATTACGGAGCCATGCGTCACAATAATTATTGATGGCAATTGTAATTAATTATTTGCATCGGCTTAAAATTTACTCTCTTTAATTTAACTTTTCTTTCTGATCAAGGAACTGTCATAAAAATTGTGGCAACATTTACTTCGGCTCTACCTAGGCTTTGGCACCTAATGATTTAAAAACTAAGCTCGTATAAAAACGCTATAGGATTAAGGATTAAATTACCTTTACTGCTGTAGATCTAGATCCTAAGCCAATTTTAGTATAATAATTATCAATAAATTCGAGGTCTAAGGTAAGGCCTGAGTGGGCGCTCGAAGCGGAGCGTTCGGCGGGGCGTGCAGCGTGGCGGGCAGCGGCAAAGGGCTGTGCAGGGTGAATCAGGACACCAGTGTGAGTTTCATTTGTTTAATATGCACGCCGCACGCTCCGCCGCACGCCCCGCCGCACGCCCCGCCGCACGCCCAACATGAGCGTCTACTCAGATATACCCTACGTGTACTAAGACAGTGGAGCGCTAATATTTCAAGCGATTTTTGTGTCGTTGAGGATAGAACACAAGCATTCAGATATAGTAGACATAATAATGACTATACGGAGTACATTATTAGGTGCGTTACAGAAACTGTGGAAAGCAAAAGATCGCTACCTAAGTACTAAGTTACAACTTGAACATTACTACATAGTATAAAACAAAGTCGCTTTCTCTGTCTCCATGTCCCTATGTCCCTATGTCCCTTTGTATGCTTACATCTTCAAAACTACACAACGGATTTTGATGCGGTTTTTTTTAATAGATAAAGTGATTCAAGAGGAAGGTTTTTATGTATGATTCTACGCAGACGAAGTCGCGGGCAGAAGCTAGTACATAATAATACAAATTTGTGTGGAAAGTGACACGTTATATTTGCTCGTCAGTGTACATTACTTAATTAATGCAAGTTGCAGTTGCAACTAAGTAGAAAGGGATCAGAAACACCCTGGGCTTCATTTCAGCGCACACTTCTGATTTCGTTCGGGATTCATTCGCCGCAGTTCAAACATTCTAACGCAGCCTTTCCCAAAGTGGGCAATAACGCCCCCTTGTGGGCGCTGCCGGCCTAAAAGGGGGCGGTAAGAGACAGAAAAAAAATGGGGGCGTTGTGTAGTATAGTGGTTTTTAAGTAGGTGAAAAAATGGGGGCGCTAAAAAATAATTTATTCTCAAAGTGGGCAGTAGACAAAATAAGTTTGGGAACCCCTGTTCTAACGACTCAAATTAACTTATCAACAATAAATAAAGTGCTACGACAAATATTTTTATCACACATTTAATTTCATTTCCTTAAACTCTTTAGAAACAGTTTTATCTTCTCTCAACGCGAGCGTCTTGTTAAAATATTCATCAATTTTAAGGAACAATTTGTTGTAATGTACCGAGGAAGGAAAACAATCGCGTATCTCCGATTAGGATTCGCAGAAAGGTAATTTAAAGTAATGATTTAACAACAAACTAATTACGTTATGTCATTACCTAATGAATAACAATGCTTTAATAACATTCAGTGTTTTAAAACAGCATAGCCCGCTAATCGACAAGGTCCAGTCACAAATAATACTGTGTTATGCTAGTCTGACAATTCTAAGTATCCCAGCAATTGTTTATTAATTCTCATTAATTGTATAGATATGAAAGGTTGTCTACTG
Source organism: Pandemis corylana (assembly GCA_949127965.1). NCBI lineage: Eukaryota > Metazoa > Arthropoda > Insecta > Lepidoptera > Tortricidae > Pandemis > Pandemis corylana. The sequence continues at coordinate 2,147,709 of OX421859.1, read as the reverse complement.
TCTCTGCGTACTTACATATAGTATTGAATTTAGTTATTGATCGCATATTCGTATGACGTGACTATGTACGGTAGAGCGCTAATTGTTTATACAAATTTTAAATATTCCGCAACGCTGAAGACGTGACGAAATGTGCGTTCCTTTCATGTTGTCGGTTGGAGTGTATTTTATTACGTGAAGTTCAGTGATTCTGATTGTTGCAGTGAAGTGAGAATGAAGAAAACGTTGTTTGTCAATAAAATAACGCCCCCTGCGGAGAAACTCAAGATGCAGGTCAACTTGGAGGACGCACTTGATTTAGCTGGTAAGTCTGTAAAACGCCAACTCGTTTCTTTTACTTCTTCTTGTTTTTTAATATGGCCCCATCGATCGATGCAATGATTTCGCCAATGTCAAAGTAATAAATACAGTATCCAAAAATCCTGTGACAAAAATGTCGGCAACGTTGTACGGTAGAACACGGTCAAAAGACCCCTCCCCCCGGCTCTTTGCCCACGGATAACGATATCCCTCAGAATCTGCCAGGAAACCATTAACCGATGTCCAAGGTGCACCGGACCAAGTGCTCTTCCCCTCGGACGGATTCAAAAACGAACCGCTCTTGACCACACGCGGAGGTAACCCGACTCGCACCCCTAGTTTGTTTTAGGGTCGATTTTTCAATCGTCAGATAGGACCTATTCGGCGAACAACTCTATGGGTATCTGCAAGTTAAGAGCTTATCTGAGGATTGAAAAATCAACCCTTAAATACAATTAAATCACGTCTTACGGGGTAGACAGAGCATGAGGTAACAAGACCTGAAGGTCACGTTTAGCATGACTATGCGGGATAGGATTTTTAGGGTACTTCTTTCCCTATAGGTAAGTGAAGTGGGGATAGTTATATATATTTTTTCTCGTTTATAAATATTAGTGGTTCAAATACTTCCATGACGGTCTGGGAGCAAAGAAAAAACATAGAATGTACCAGTTGCTTCTCTACCCGTGCAGATGGTAAAAGCCCATCGAGGGAATGAGCGAAAATGATAGGAATCACGTTATAGGCGATGAGGCTAGCAACCCATCACTATTTTGATTCCATTTTCCACCTATACGCCCACAATCTTGCTAAATGTGGCCTGTAGGTACCTGTTACCTTAGGCTCTGTCTACCCCGTTAGGGATAAAGACGTGATTTGTGTGTGTGTGTGTGTGTGAAAACCATTTTTCGATTTAGGGATCGGTTTGCAAATTATTAAGTGTTGAAGTTCTAAGTGCAAGCGGGAGGATTAACGGGCGGCAGGCGCACTACCCGCCCGCACCTCTCTCGGCCCCCTTTGTCGTCCTACCCCGCGCCCCTGTACCGCGCGGGCGAGGACTCATTTGAGCGGTCGGTCTATAGTTATCAGCTGTCAAAGTGCAGGCTATTGAACCTACACATTATTTACGGTTAGCGAAGTATACGCCTAGGCTGCGGCTCCACTGAGGCGGAGACGAGCGGAGCGGAGAGGAGACGTGTGGGGATCGACCAATCATATTACAGATCGGAGTCGAGATGTGGATTTCATGTAATATGAATGTAATATGATTGGTCGATCCCCACACGTCTCCTCTCCGCTCCGCTCGTCTCCGCCTCAGTGGAGCCGCACCCTAAGCATGTTTTATACAATAACTAGCTGTTGCCCGCGACTTCGTCCGCGCAGAATTATTATAAATATAGCCTATGATACTCACAAATACTGTGGCTTTCTATTGGCAAAAGAATTTTCAAAATCAAAAGCGTCACTCGGAATCGAATATATAATTCCTGTTTTTTCCTTATCCCGTGGGAATTTCCAAAAATCCTTCCTTAGTGGATGCCTACATTATATAAGGTATCTATGTGCAAAATTTGAAGTCTCTAAGTCCAGTGGTTTGGGCTGTGCTATCCCGCGGGAACTATGCAATTTTCCGGGATAAAAGCTATCCTATGTCCTTTCCCGGGACTCAAACTATCTGTATACCAAATTTCAACTAAATCGGCCCAGCGGTTTAAGCGTGAAAAGGTAACAGACAGACAGACAGAGTTACTTTCGCATTTATAATATTAGTAAGGAAGTAAGGATTGTATAATTTTTTGCTGCATTGCCATGTGTTAGCTATAATTATTAATTATAAGTTGCTACGTCCTAACAGGGCATCATTTTGTACAAAACTTAGTAAAAAATGTTGCAATTGAATAAATACTGAATACTGTTCCATAGGATTTCTTTTAATTGGGATGATCTCTACACCACGCAGATTTTTCGAAATAAAAAAACGTTTATATTATTACTAGCGACCCTTTTTTTTTTTTTTTTTTTTTGTGCGGCGGAAAAATGCGTTACGCATACGACCGCGCCGTGGGGACGGCGCGGAAGTTATGTGGGACTCTCCTCCCCGGCCCCCCCCCGAGCGGGGGGAAGCGGAGGAGGCCTACCCACTAAAAAACCGCCGGTATTCCCTCTCTGCCATTGGAGGGGCGCCGTGGGAGCATAAGGGTGTCACCACGCACGCCCCGCCGGCCGCCCCAGCCTAACTAATACGCCGGGGCTCCCGCGCCAAAGAGGGGGGGGGCGGGAATACTTGGCCCCCCCCTAGACTCGTGGGCCTCTACGCGCTAGCAGGGGATCCCCATCCCCCGCCAGCAGGCACCACTAGGGGAGGGCAGCAGCAAACTGCCGCCGCCTCCTCCCCGTTCGTCTGCGCCGGAGCGGGGGCGCGAGGGGGTCGTTCTCGCGCTCCCGCTCCCTCTCCTCCTTCTGCGACATCACTTCTTCGCAGAAGGAGGCGACGGCCTCCCAGGACCCCTCACTCCCGACCATGGCGTACACTACGCCGGGAAGTGAGAGGTCGCCGCCGATAGTCGCCACCAGAGTGCGGCGCTGCTCGGACCAGGCGGGGCACAGCTCTAGCGTGTGCTGTGCCGTGTCCGACGCCGCGCCGCACTCATGGCAGGACTCCGTCTCCTCCCTACCGATTCGTTTCAGGTACCGCCCGAAGCAACCATGCCCGGACAGTACCTGCGTGAGTCGGTAGGTGAGGGACCCGTGGGATTACTAGCGACCCGCCCTGGCTTCGCACGGGTGCAATCAGTATTTCTCTATTATATTATGCCTATCAAATGAATCAAGAATTTTTTATCCTTGATTTTTTATGTTTACTTTTACGGTTTTACCGAAAGAAATTTAATTTATAAACGGCACTGAAAATTAGAACACAGAAAAATCCGAAAAGTAAAGCTATGGTCGGGAATCGAACCCGGATCCTCAGTCATTCCATCAAGTACAAGAACAAAAAAAAACAAAAACAAATAAATAAATAAGTATCTTGGGACAAATTACACCATTGACCCAGCCCCAAACTAAGCAAAGCTTGTACTATGGGTACCAGGCAATGGATAAACATACTTATATAATGTAGATAAATACATACTTAAATACATACAACATCCATAACTCGGGCACAAACATTCGTATTCAACATACAACTGTCTGCCCCTACCGGGATTCGAACTCAGGACCTCTAGCTTCATAGTCAGGGTCACTAACCACTAGGCTATGCGGTCGTCTAAAAAGTCCGTGCTATATGGCCTGTCACTCATAACAATAATTACAAATGCATCAAACAACTTCATTGTAATTATCTAACGTCAGGCGCTCTTCTCATTGCTATTAATTTTTCTCAGGCGCTGGTAAATACCAGCTGTTCCACTGCACCCTGATGCTGGTGACCTTGTCATCGGCCCTTATCCAGATGATCGGCAGCGCCTTCATCTTGCCAGCAGCGGCTTGTGACCTGGGCCTGCCTGATAGCTTGAAGGGGATTCTCATCTCTATGCCTAATATAGGTTAGTTCAGGGCCCTTACACACTAGTAATTTGTCCGGCAATTTCTCAGGGATAGGCTGAGAAATCACCGGACAAATCGCTAGTGTGTAAGAGTAGGGCGTCTCAGGACGTCATCCCAACGTCATTGGTTTGAATTTAGGATCACAACTTACTGGGATGCTTTAGCGATATCGCCAACTATGTATCCCAAACTAACAAGACGTTGAACAAAAAATTTACCTTGCTACTCCGCTACTCACGTGCAAGATAACCCATGAACACAGCTGTTACACATGCAAAACCATTGGGCTTGGTTTTGCATGTGTAACAGCTGTGTTCATTAAACTTTGATTACGATCCCGTAGAGGGATCGAAACGCGTCAGTGTTTGTGTGGTGTAAGGGATAATTAAGTTTGTGGGATTTATGTGGGTTTTATTGGCAGTAGCGGAGGGAGGGATTGCTTGAAAAACAAATATATTTCACACAGGCTTGGTTATCTTGCACGTTTTCTTCCATGCTGGTCTGGGAGCAAAGAAAAAACATAGAATATACCAGTTGCTTCTCTACCCGCGCAGATGGTAAAAGCCCATCGAGGGAATGGGCGATTATAATAGGAATCATGTTATAGAGGCGATGAGGCTAGCAACCCATCACTATTTAGATTCCATTTACCACCTATACGCCCACAATCTTGCTAAATGTGGCCTGTAGGTACCTGTTACCTTAGGCTCTGTCTACCCCGTAAGGGATGAAGACGTGATTTGTGTGTGTGTGAGTAGCGGAGTAGCAAGTTAATTTTTTTGTTCATTGAAATGGACCTCCGCAAAGTAACGCCTGATTCAATGAAATAACAAGACGTTGTCCAAGCCTTGCCAGGTGTAGCTGGCATTGATGTCAATATAAGTTGGATACGGGACCTGGCAACGTCGTCGTGACGTCCAGAAAAGCTCTTATTGATTTGGCATTCACAAAATTGTCATGAGAATCAAATCACAAGTATGTACGGTTCGTGGCTGATGGTACCCGAAACCCGAGTGGCATTTGGCATTCTAAGAGCACACGGACTACACATAAACGGATAACTCACGTGTAAAAAGTCGCGTGATGCTCGACATGTTTCGGACTTCACTCCGTAAAGGTTCGCTCACACTCACCGTTCGTGATCAGTGTCGTGTGCTGCCCTACATTTGACAATAATAAAAATGCTGATGAAAACGAGGGTAGTTGTGCGCCGCTGTCAGTTGCGCCGAGCAGCCGCGCGAACAGAGCGCCGGGGCGAGCGCTCCGAGAGGAAGGACTAAGAAATAGTCCGAAACATGTCGAGCATCACTCGACTTTTTATACGTGAGTTATCCGTTTATGTGTAATTATGACTAAGTCTCACGGTAGTTTCATGTTGAAAGCACACGGTCTGTATACTTACTTTAGAACACTATAAGCTGGGGCCCAACAAAAAGTAGACAGGAAGTTTTACGAATGGCAAGTGAGTAAATACTAGAGATGTCACGAATATTCGGCTACTATTCGGTATTCGGCCTATTCGGCCCATTTTTTGGTATTCGGTATTCGGCCGAATAATACGTACTATTCGGCCGAATACCGAATACCGAATTATGTAAAAAAGACACGTCATATTACTCAAGATTATATGTGTGCATTTTTTTATTTTTATTTATTTATTTATTCATAAACATAAGTGGTACACAAAAAAAACAATTTGAAAACACCACCACACAACACAACATTACCAAGTTACAATACTTTAGTAAGTAAAATTGATCAGTGTTAAGTTGTGATGGATAAAAACAAGCTTTTTAGCATTTGTTGGTAGCAAACGATTATGCTTTTCGTCGCATACACGCTACTCCCAGGAGAAGAAAGACAAACTTTAGCAAATTTCGAGAGAATTGGGTATTGTTTTACGTTTGCTGACCACCACTTGTAAGGATCAGCCTATAGACAAGCACGTATTTTGTGCCGAATATTCAGCCGCCGAATATTCAGCCGCCGACAGCGTTGCCGAATATTCGGTATTCGGTATTCGGCCAAATCACTATTCGTGGCAACTCTAGTAAATACTTGGCTTCAACGTTTCCGTGCAGAGGTCTTACGTACTGTACGTCTTTTTTCCTACATACTTTATTTGGACTGAGGCCGGGAAAAACATAATTTTACAAAGTAAATCCTACGCACCACTTATAGACGCGGCCCTTGACTCAGTGCTATGCTTCAGTCATATTCATATCACTATCTCATTGGTATGCGCAGTCATCGGTATACGAGCTGCCAAGGCAATTCAAGACTTGTCTGTGACATATAGCCATCGATGATAACTGTAAGTTCGTCACCAGGTGTGATCCTCACCGCTCCTTTCTGGGGTCGCGCGGCCGACTCGCTAGGCCGCAAGCCCGTGCTGCTGTGCTCAGCTGCCGCCTCTGGACTCCTGGGTTTCGCAGCTTCCTTCATGCCCAACTTGGTGACCTTTGCGCTGTGCCAGCTGGCAACCTCGCTGTTGTAAGTAGTAAGACTCTTGGGCTGTATGCGGATACAGCTTTGGTCGGCTGCTGCCTTTGGAGTCTCGGGTTTTGCGCCCTCTTTCATGCCCAAGTAGGTGACCTTTGCACCGTGCCAGCTGGCAACCTCGCTTTCGCAAGTAGTAAGACTCTTTGGACTCATGTGCTGCTTTGTTCAGCTGCTGTCTCTGGAGTCTCAGGTTTTGCAGCCTCTTTAATGTCCAACTTTTTGCCGTTCGCACTGTGCTGACTGACGACATCATTGGTGTAAGTAACAGGGCTCGCTGGATCGTACGTAACTTGGAAACTAATATAACGGAACTAACGTTACGAGTACGCCATTACGTTGCCATGAGAACGATACTCCTCAAATGGTTTAAAAGTTAACCTGAGTGACAGTTTCAGTAGGTAACAGAGGGTTTTATTTCAGTATTTCATGCCCATCGTCCCTGGGATGGGCGTACGCCAGCGAGCTGCTCCCGCAGAAAAGGCGGGACATCGCGCTGCTCATCATGAACGGATTCCTGACGACCTCCTCCACGCTCAGTCCACGTAATAGACATCACTCTTGCTAACCTTTAAATGTTATAAGAGAAGAACAGCCCAAGTACCATTCCAAAGTGGAGCAAAAATGTGCTGGGTTTGAAATGCGAGTAGAGCAGAAGAAAATTACTGCTCTAATTCTAATGAATCTTGTCAAGTACCTAGTTAAATTTTAATTTGAGCTGTTGTTTTATGGCGATATATGTACTGAGATTTCAACTAGTTTCGACTGTTATTTTCGAGTGTACGCTTTCAAAAATCGGGCCACTGTGCGACTTTTTCCGCGTATCATCATTGATTATAATAATTCATCTTTGGCTATTCTATTACAGTACTAGCTTGGGGCATTCTCCCCTTTGACTGGACCCAAATCGGCATCCACGTACGACCGTGGCGAATCCTGACTGCTGCCTACGCCATTCCTCTTCTGCTGGTAGCCTTGTGGCTGACCCAAGCCAAAGAAAGCCCTAAGTACCTCATGACCAAAGGCAAGCCACAGGAGGCATTGGCAGTGCTAAGTCACATCTATTCAAGGAACCATGGTGCACCGTCTGATGCTTATCCGGTGAGTAAACCTTCACTTTAATACTTAGACCACTACCTTACTCAATCCCGGCAAGCGCAGTGCTTGCGCTGTTGTGTTCCAGCGTGGAGAGTTGGACAGCCGGTGGAATTACTGGCATATGAGGTATTCCATCTTAGCCCTCTAGCCTGGCAACGCATCTGAATATCTTTGGTATTGCGGGTATCCATGGGTGGTTATGCTAAGTTACCTACAGGTGACTCCCTTGCTTGTTTTCCACCCTATCTCATGAACAAAGAGCAAAGCATGGCATCCTAGCAGGGCGTCCTAGGATGGCCAATGCTATACGCATACGGTTATACTTACTTTGGTCGTGGCGCCAGTCTTTGAGAAGCTTTCAGCTTGATTAATAATTTTGACTGGTATTCCTTGCATTTTTAGGTGACGATGTTGAAGAAATCCCATGGGAATTCGGACCATAGCTCGGAAGAAGGTTCCAGTTGCGAGCTGGCACCGGTCAGGAGATCAGAAACAGCGTGGGCGCTGCTGCGACCACCTCACCTCAAGTGGCTGGCCTTGACTGGCTTTCTGATGTTCGGGCTGTTTTCTTTGTAAGTAACACTAGCAAAGAAACTAATTAAACTGTACGAAGCTTTGTAGGGGTGCTATGGCTAGACGGACTATCCCGATGAGTACGTATGTGAAACGTTGTTATAATGTTTTTGTGATCTTCAGTAGAAATGGATTAAGCATTGTAGCTAAGACATTGAACAACAACCTGTTCCTTAGATAAATTGTTCTTTTGACATTAACTTGAGGAAATTAAGTAGCTACTAAATGTGCTTGTGTTTTGCAGATTAAATGGCCTGTTTCTGTTCGCGCCGGATACTATCAACAAGATAATGCAAGGATCTGGAGAGGAAGAGGGCACCATTTGTATCATAATGAACCAGTCTGTAAATGAGGTAAATATGCAAGTAAACATAAAGCACACTCCCCAAAAAGCATCTAAGTTTTCCGTGATTAACGTGTGCTTTTTTAGCAATTACTTTCTTACGACCTAAGCCTCAAGCCCCTCCAGTGAAGCGTGGTGGGGGGGTATCCAGGATTTTTGTTTGGGTCTTCACGAGCTCACCGCGGGTTAGCTCAACTATAAAATTAAAATCCATGACAATATGTTCATAGAATCGCAGTCACCCGTACCTTTCGCTACTTTCGGACTACGAGGACTACGATTCGAAAAGATTATCTGCCTTACGTTACCAAACCGAGCTGACAGTAACCTATAATTTTTTCCAGACAGTCTCGCCCGAATGTGTGGACAGCATATCTCAGGATACGTTCATCATCATGGCGGTGACGACAGTGGTCTACGGGCTGGCGGTGATGGCGGTTAGTTTGATCCCCATCTCGAAGCGGAGCCTGCTTGTGGGCATGTACCTCTTGGTCGGTACCAACTGCCTGCTGTCTGGGCTGTTGAAAAACAGGTGAGGATGCGTCTGAAGCGTACAAAGAACTAGCCTAACTGAACCCATATGGAACATAACTTGAAACCAATTCTGACATAGTCCCAAAGTAAGCAAAGCTTATGCTGTGGGTACTAACTGGGTTGCTTAGTCATCATCATTATCATCTCCAGCATGTATACGCCAATTGCTGCTTGCATTGCTTGGGTTACTTATATTTATATATTTTGACATCCAGGACTCTAGAACAAACATTTGTTCTTAACATAATGTAACTATATCTGCCCCGATCGGGGTTAGAATCCAAGACCTAAAATTTCGCAGTCTGTTTTTTCTAACCACTAAGCTCTTGGTCTTCCGTAATGAATGAATGAATTGAACCTGGGCTAGACGCATTCGTTCATACAGGGAACATAATAATACATACAGACACAGGTCCTTTTTGGAATCCATTACAAACCCTTGCAACAGCTTGAGAGGTTTTGAAACCTAACTTTTTGGCCAATTACAAATTACACCTAATTCCATGGTTTTATTTTTTTCATGCTCTTAATTCGGTCTGCAGCAACATTACAGCAATTTAATTGTTTCAGAACGGTGGCCGGCATTATGATGTCGGCTCTGCAGATCACTGCACTGGGCATTGGCCCGCTAACAGCATACGCTGTCCAGCTGTTCCCCACGAGTTTGAGGTGAGGGTCGTGTGTGTTCTGAATATCTTGGGACAAAAAATATCTTGGGACAAATTCAAATTACACCAATTGACCCAGCCCCAAACTAAGCAAAGCTTGTACTATGGGTACCAGGCAATGGATAAACATACTTATATAATGTAGACAAATACATACTTAAATACATACAACATCCATGACTCGGGCACAAACATTTGTATTCATCATACAACTGTCTGCCCCTGCCGGGATTCGAACCCAGGACCTCTAGCTTCATAGTCAGGGTCACTAACCACAAGGCTATCCGGTCGTCAAAGATACAATATAATATAATAAGATACAAACTTCCTTAACATCATCGTCTTTCACAGACCCGAGGTCTTATAGCCTTGCAGCGACCCTAGCGCCACCTAGACATAGACTACTTAAACTACTACGACGCTCAAGTAGCTAGCGCCAGTAATGTCACAATGTTCTACATCACATCAACGAAGTTTCTCAACGCGGATGCATAAATTCAAATTCCAAGGGACGTAGGTCTCCAGGCACATATGGAGAGAGATCTTTATTGTGGTCATCCCCACAGTCTAATGATTGCATTCACTATCTCTCTCAACCCTCATTTTTTACCGTTTGACAGAGAGGAAAGGTGAATACGATAGTGATATCAAGTGCCAGACAAGGTTAGAAGGGCTCTGTTCTCTAGTGCTATACGACATAGGATAGTTTTCTTTCCGGGAAATTGTAGTTCCCGCGGAACGGCGATAAGCGAATTCTGCTCAGACGGAGGCGCGGATACCAGCTAGCAGTGGCGTAACTATAGGGTGGCAGGGGTGGCAAAATGCCAGGGGCCCCTAGCTTTACGCGGCCCTCAACTGGCTTAGTTTACAGCACAGAAGGGACGCTGATGCACTTCTTTATATTGAGGAAGGAGCCCCATCTCACGAATTTGCCGCGGGCCCCAGACGTTATAGTTACGCCACTGCCAGCTAGTAAATGAATAAATAAACATCCAAGGTGCTACTTTTGTTTTTTTTTACGGTACAGGGGGACGGCGGTGGGCGCTGTGCTGATGTTCGGTCGGCTAGGCTCGGTGGTCGGCGCGAATGCGGCCGGGGCGCTGCTCGCCGCCGCCTGCGCAGCCGCCTTCTACGGGTTCGCTGCCCTGCTCTTCTGTAAGTACACAAACAGTTGCGAACCGGTGTTGATCCACTTAGCTCGGTATGTTGGCGATAGCCTGGGTTGCTGCTTTCTTTTAATTCATAGATTGTTTATTAACTAAGTACTTCAATATTGTATATTCCAGGACCAAAATGTTGACGATAGAATTTAAAAACGTTTCCGCTTTGTTTTAAATGGTTTAATAACACAGACAAACACACAAACAAATTAACTAGAAGTCTAAATAAGGAACAGCTGTTTATGCTAGCAACCTGACAGAGCAACTGTCTTGAAAGTTGATGTCAACAAAAAGAAAGGTATTTTAAAATCGGAATATGCAATATTACACCTACACAAATCACGTCTTTATCCCTTACGGGGTAGACAGAGCCTAAGGTAACAAGACCTACAGGCCACGTTTAGCAAGACACTGACTACTTCAATATTGCATATTACTTCCATGCTGGTCTGGGAGCAAAGAAAAAACATAGAATGTACCAGTTGCTTCTCTTCCCGTGCAAATGGTAAAAACCCATTGAGGGAATGGGCGAAAATCATAGGAATCATGTTATAGGCGATGTGGCTAGCAACCCATCACTATTTTGATTCCCCTTTCCACCTATATGCGCCCACAATCATGCTAAACGAGGCCTTTAGGTCTAGTTACCCCATAAGCTCGCATATGCTCTGTCTACCCCATAAGGAAAAAAAGACGTGATTTATGTATGTTCATGTATGTATTTATTTTTGGTGTCGTTCGGTTCATACTAATAGTCATTAATGTGAGAGTGAGTGGGTGGCACGGGTGACCTCTTTTATACATTTAGGTATTTTAATTCTACTTGGTTTAGTTCAGTTCGTTTTCCTTCCATAGGTATTTTAGGACGACCGGATAGCCCAGTGGTTAGTGACCCTGACTATGAAGCTAGAGGTCCTGGGTTCGAATCCCGGTAGGGTCAGACAGTTGTATGATGAATACGAATGTTTGTGCCTGAGTCATGGATGTTGTATGTATTTAAGTATATATTTATCTACATTATTATAAGTATGTTTATCCGTGGCCTGGTACCTATAGCACAAGCTTTGCTTAGTTTGGGGCTGGGTCAATTGGTGTCATTTGTCCCAAGATATTTATTTATTTATTTATTTATTTTTCCACAGTATGCGCCGCTCTAAGTCTGCTGCTACCAGGGAACCAGCCAGCACCCAGTGACGTTCAATCAGAAGCTGACAGCTGAAAACACTAAATGCCTTGTCTGAGATCGTCCGAATTACAGCATAGGTCCTGTTCTAACTACAAACAGGCCTTAATGTTCCGAAACTCGATTTTCTAAGTTAGTCTCGTGCCCTCCCGCTCATACTTATAGACTTCAATTTGGGAGTAAGAGGGACGGTACAATACGAACTTCGCAAATCGAATGTCGGAGTAGCCCGCGCAATAATTACACAGAAAGTATCACAAAAAATATTGTACTAAGTTATCGCACTCTCGACGCAATTTAAGAATGTGGTGATATAGATTTTCGGCGGCCTGTTTACACAAGATTTTCGTGCTTAAACCACTGAACGAATTACGATTTAGCTGGAATTTGGTACTTATCTTCTTCTTCCTTGTCGGTATCACTCTTGATAGAGTGTTCGTGGTCATCACTTCAGGGATTGTGGAAAGCTTCACAACACGCCAATTTTCTCTGATGGCCGCCTTCCTCGTGCATTCATGTAGTGACGAGCCATTTACTGCCACTTTTATCTGTCAGGTGGCTCGTTGGTACTTATAGAGATAGTTTTTATCCCTGTGTAAGCCGGATGACAGTACAATAATGTGGTAGTGGAGTTCTGGTGACCTAGCCAGGACCATCTCCGCAGGAGGGAACTCTTCAACGGTTGGTCCGATAGACTTGAAATTTGGTGCACATATGAAGGACGGATTACAATGCAAGTACAGTCAGCAAGAAGCCTGTATTAAAAGTGAAATTTGTGAGAGAAACCTTCTTTTCAAAAATTTTGACTACGAGTAGGTGCTACTTTCCAGTGTAATTTAGCGCCCCCTAGTCGTTGACCACATAAACTGCTACGCAGAAGTAGCCAGCGCTAATGACGTCACACGTGATCTACATCGCGCTATCGAATTTCCTTAACGCGTGTGCATAAAATACAACTTCCCACTCTCTTCCTTCGGACTTCGATCCCCAGGCAACATATGTGTGCCTCTTATTGTGACCTCTGCACTAGTAGAACTTAATGACAAGAGTTTACGCTCTCTATTGTCAAAAATATACACTAACTGGGACTTTGTCGCAGTGTATATGGATTTCTTAAGATTTTTGTCCATTCCCTCGATGGGCTTTTACCATCTGCGCGGGAAGAGAAGCAACTGGTACATTCTATGTTTTTTTTTACTCCCAGACCAGCATGGAATCATGTTATAGGCGATGCGGCTAGCAACCCATCACTATTTTGATTCCTCCTTTCCACCTATACAAACAATCATGCTAAACGTGGCCTTTAGGTCTCGTTACCTTGGGCACTGTCTACCCCGTAAGGGATCAAGACGTGATTTGTGTGTGTGTGTGTGTATGGATTTTAAGGATTAGCGTTGTATTATTTTATATGTACTTTAATTAGCGGTATAAATAAAAATGAATCTTCAAAATGTATGCGCGCTTAACTTCCAAACGGCTGCACCGAATTGGATAATTCTTTTTTAGTTGTGTTTGTTACTGTTTGGACAATATTTGTATAGAATTAAATTTTGCAAAAAAATACTGGAACGGGGGCGAAGCTATTATGTATATAATTTGAAGAGTTTATTGTACTAAGTGTTATCACTTCTCTAGTCCAGTACCTAATTAAATATACAATAAAAATAGTGATAAGAGTATTTGGTGTTTTACTAAACCTGTCTACATAATTAGGTACTACTTAATTACTGTCGAATTTTTCTAACATTTGTTTTTTGACACATACAGAGTGGTCCAAAGACTGGCGTCTAAAAAAAATTTACATGCCTCACATCCGGGGCTATCCGAATATACCCCATGTATGTTGGCCGATTTTTTGTAGTTTTCGAGTAATTTATTTTTTAAGGTTTTTACAAGAATTTTCGGGCCGAGCAGTTTATCATCATGTAACTTTTTTTGGTTACGTTTTTCTGAGTGTTTTTTTTTTTATGACATTATCCTCACAAACTGTACTTTCACACGTAAAATAATCAGCTTCCCAACCTTGAGCCAAATACGATAAAATTGACCGAAAGTGAAAGTTTTACTTTGAGCAAATCGAAGTTTGATTTTGTAATAAAAAAAACCTAAAAATCTTAGAATTCAAAGACCAGAAGTAATTTTAAAAACTTCGCAAGTCTCTAAACATACAAAATAATACAAAAAAAGTGACACTTAATTGGTCATAATTTGCTGGATTCGACTTTCGTTGGGTCAAGGGCCAGAAATGGACTTCGCAAAGTAACGCCTGATTCAATAAAATACTGATGAAGTTTGTCTGGATCAAAATACATGCCTCGACCCATGACATTACATTGTCAATCTGGTGAAAGATAAACTTTACTGTTTTATTCCGAATTCTGATAAGGGGAAATCCTTGAACGCCACCTTGGGCAGCAACAGTTGACTACAAAAAGAATTACCTACGGTGATTAAAATATTATGATTTTCTATCGTCTTGTACGTCTTGTACCGACACGTTCCAATACATTCACATGCACATACACAAATCACGTATTTATCCCTTACGGGGTAGACAGTGACTAAGGTAACAAGACCACGTTTAGCAAGATTGTGGCATATAGGTGGAAAACAGAATCAAAATAGTGATGGGTTGCTAGCCGCATCGCCTATAACATGATTCCTATGATTTTCGCCCATTCCTTCGATGGGCGTTTACCATCCGCGCAGGAAGAGAAGCATGGTACATTCTATGTTTTTCTTTGCTCCCAGATCAGCAAGGAAGTACACGTTTCAAAACTGCCTAACACTCGATATTTGCGAAATTGACCACCTAGGTAATTGAAAAAACCTAATTGATTTTGATTCCATTTTTCACCTATACGCCCACAGTGACTTGCTAAACGTGGCCTGTAGGTCTTGTTACCTTAGGCTTTGTCTACCCCGCAATGGATAAAGACGCGATTATACATCTTTATAAATACGTACGTATGTATGTACTTGAAAGAACCTTTTTAAACTTATTATTTATTTATTTATTATTACATTGTAATGTCATGTACATTATATTAAAAGATGTTACAAATGATTGGTCGGTCCATGACGCCCTGCAAGGGCACACAATAACAATTTATCACTAAATCTAATATCAATTACCCGTCGAGACAGCGGGTCCCTGGGGCTCGGAGGCAAAGGACCTTTTCAGGGAGCTGGGCCGCAGACTGAGAGACAGGGGCTGCGATCCCCGCTCTGGTTCGTGGCTGGTTCAAAGGGTTGCCATTGCAGTACAAAGAGGCAACGCGGCCAGCGTAATGGGAACCTTTGAACCCAGCACGAAACAGGGGGACATTTTTTTAGGTTAATTTTTAATAATTTTTAACATAATTTACTTTGAATCAACTTTTGTAGTTTTAGTGATCCTTACTATTGTTTAGTTTTTAATGGTTTGTATATTAATAAACTAGCCTTCCGTCCGCAGCTTCGCCCGCGATAAATTAATTTTCCCGTAAGAATAGGTATTTTCCCGCGGTAAAAAGTAGCCTATGTCACTCAGTGATAATGTAGTTTTATAACGGCAAAAGAATTTTTAAAATCAGTCCAGTAGTTTCAGAGCCTATTCAATGCAAACAAACAATAAAAAAATTCCTCTTTATAATATTAGTATAGATAATTTATTTTTTATTTCAATTTAAATGTCAAAATGTTATTATTATAATGTGATTTTTTTTTGATTTCTGTTTGTTACGATTAAACTCAAAAGGTTACGAGTATAGACCGACTTTAAAAATTCTTTCACTAAATTATGCTTGTACTACATCCATGAGTAACAGGAAATAATTTAATGGTTACCAGTGGCGTGGCGTGAAGTCTATCAGAAGGCAAGCCGAAGGGAATTTGACTAGCCTTTTCCTCTAATTCTGCCCAATAAAGTGCCTAACTGCCTTAAAATAGGCAAGCCGGTGGGAATCGAGATCTATGGGCGCCACGCCACTGGGTAGGTACTGTATTTAGACGAAGTCCCGGGCAACGGCTAGTTATTAATTAAAAAAAGTGTAAACTTAACTTGAGTTTTTTTTTCTTCTTGCTCTCATCGATGAATTTTGCGAAAGTCTTAAGAATCACGCTTCGGGCGATGCGGCTAGCAACCATCACTATTTCAATTCCCCTTTCCACCTTACTCCCACAATCACACTAATCGTAGCCTTTAGGTCTTGTTATCTTAGACTCGGTCTACCCCGTAAGGGATAAAGACGTGATTTATGTATGTACGCTCTAGAGATGTGGTGCTGGAGGAGAATGCTCGGAGTATCGTGGACTGAATTCCGTACCAACGAGTCTATACTTCAAGAACTCGGCATCAAGCAGCGTTTGTCATCTTTGGTACAGTCTCGTATCCTTACCTTTTTTGGTCACGTATGCCGCCGAGGAGAAGTGGCTATTGAGCGACTTATGGTCCAAGGAAAGGTTGAGGGTACCAGGCCACGAGGAAGATCGCCTATGAGGTGGATTGACCAAATAAAAGCGGCAGTAAATGACTCATCATCACTGCATGAATGCACGAGGAAGGCGGCCATCAGAGAGGAGTGGCGGCGTGTTGTGAAGCTTGCCACCAATACCTGAAGTGATGACCACGACCACTCTGTTAAGAGTGATACCGAAAAGGAAGAAGATGTATGTACGAGTATGTATATGCTGTTGATAGCTCGTTGCCGAGATTGTTTTTTAAAGAGCATATTTTATACATACATACACACACAAATCACGTTTATATCCCTTACGGGGTAGACAGAGACTAAGGTAACAAGACCTAAAGGCCACGTGTAGTAAGATTGTGGGCGTACCTATAGGTGGAAAATGGAATCAAAATAGTGATGGGTTGCTAGCCGCATCGCCTATAACATGATTCCTATGATTTTCGCTCGATCCCTCAATGGGCTTTTACCGCGCGGGAAGAGAAGCAACTGGTCATTCTATGTTTTTTCTTTGCTACCAGACCAGCATGGAAGTATTTATACTTGTTACCAATACCGAATGAGGTACCTACCTATGTGTAACGATTTCCTCGCCCACAAACCCTAGGTTAGCTTTGTTTGCGAAGTAAAGTAGGCAGACACATTATTGGTGCGGGAGGTGGCCGCCAAAATATCTATACAATTTGTCCATGCGGCAGAAATAATTGATATCGATTATGAAACCAAAGTGGCTGGAAAAAGAGCTGCTGGGCACAGGAAGAAATCCTGGCTGCGAAATATCCGGGAATGGACTGGAATCAACATGTGCAGCGGAGCTGAAAACCTTCTTTAGTTGGAGAGGCATCATAAGAAGAAGATGGAACCAAAAGGAATACTAGGGACCACCTGCTCAGACCTGTTCTGTTCTCCAGTCCATTATGGTTGCCTGGTAGAGATCGCTCTGTAGCGATAAGGCCGCCTATTGTTACCTTGTAATATTCTGTATACCTTTTTTCTGTTTTGGTTGTTATATGTGGTGTTCAATTAAGAGTTATTGTATTGTATTGTATTGTAGGGACTACCTTTTCAGCTGTCGGCGCTTCAAAGATAGAACTAAATAAGTTGTGCTAAAAACATTTATAGTTGATTATACTAGCATTATCATCCATGCGGCATACATAATATCACGTTTTAATTCAATCCGACCACCAAAAGTAGGTGAAATAAATTTGGTTTACGAGATTTGACCCGCGGGTACGTTCGGCCAATTAAGTATTATAGCGGTCTATCACTTTTCATCCAACTTCCTATCAAATGAAAATGTCGCTCAAGTCGAACCTTCAAGTCGACAGCCACGTCTCATCGACATAATACATAATTGTGTCGTGCAAAGGACTTTCAACCTCAGGGTGGTAGACCACAAAATTGGCTGATGGTAGTTGTATTTGACAAGGAACTAAAGCGCAAAGTTAATGTAAGTTACATTGATGGACATAATCATTATCACTACGACGTAAATCTGTGCGGCAGACACTCCAAACTCTATTCAAATTAGATTTTCGAACTTGAACTAGTTGACTGACCCAAAGCGAGTTGCAATGTGAATCATCCGTGTAAAATAATTAAAAGTCATATACCAAAATGGCGGCCAGCTCCCGGACTATGTGGTGATGTTTCAGGCGCTACACGTATAAGAGCTGTCACGCAACAATTCAACATCAGTCTGGCGGCAGCGCTTGAAAGCGCCAGTGAAAAAAGTGAACGCATTAAAAAAGGTTTGTGATGTCTGTGATGTTTTAAAAGCTGAGTTTGAGCCTACACACTGTCTAATCCAACACGTGATCCATGAATTAAATATGCTAGTTTAATTTAGTGCGGCGAACTTAAAAGGCAAGTCGAGCCAAAACACTAAGTAATAATTAGATCTCTTTATAGTGTTGGAAAAAAATGTGACGTTTTCACAAAGATTTTACTTTCAGAAAATAATGTTGTGACAGTTTTGCATATTAAAGGTATTTGTTTCTTTAATTATTACAACTGACACACAATAGCTTAATAAAACTATAGTTACATTGGACATTAAAATACATACTTAAATGTTAAAGTTATGAGATTAGCTACTTAGACAGTAGCCAATAATTAACTAAAAATATGAATAACTTAATAACTTATTCTAATAAAAAAATATTTATTATTGTTTTAACGCGTTTGTAAACAAATGATTTCATCCAAATTCCCACACAATCACTCATTGTATGCAATCAGCATCATATCCAGGACATTTTGTAACGAAATCTACCATGATTATTAAATTTAAATTTTATATGAAATCGTTTGTTTACAAAAACGTTCATATAGACTGGAATGGACTATAGCATTTTCTAAGTAAACAATCTACAAATACTTGAAGCGCTATGAGTTAGTGTGTCGTCGTTACGTTCCGCTAGAGGCGCTGCCAACTTTTCTATCCTACTAATATTATAAATGCGAAAGTTTGCGAGTATGTGACGATGTAAGTCAGAGAGTGAGTGTGTATGTTTGTTCCTTCTTCACGCTGAAACCACTGGACGGATTTCGACTAAATTTGGAACAGATATAGCTGGTACCCTAGATTAAAACATAGGCTTCTTTTTATTCCGGAAAATTGCATAGTTCCCGCGGGATAGCGATAAACATGTTATTTATATATTCTTTTACTATAGTTTTATAATGTACCTACTTTAGTTGTTAATTTATTAAGTGTTAATACTAATTATTAGCGCATAATAATGACTGCTTGCCTTTTTTTTGTAAACTGTTCCTTTCTGTATCAGATTAGCTGAAAGATATGCCTTCTTAGGGATAAGTTCGCCTTTGTACTATTTTCTGTGTATTTCTATATTTTAAAATTTTTATGTGCAATAAAGAGTTTACATACATACATACATACATATCAAAGGTCGTAGCTGCCTAAAGTCGCAGCGTAAATAATTATTGCAGAATATACTGTCAAGTCAACATCAGTTCTTAAGGCTTATACTATCGGACGTAGTCGCGGGCAGATGCTAGTTATATTATAAAAATAATCAAGGTAGTGATATAATTTGCCTAATCATGTATTCACACGTACGGGAGATCACGATCTAATACTGTTCTTATCAGTAGATCTATCATTCCATAGAGAAATTACGCAACCCATATAAAAAATTGAAAACTATATGGCCATCCTCTGTGTCGACTGGATCATGAGTTTTCCAAAAAAAGTTCACGTGAACATTTTTTCCAGAATTTAACTATTTTGGGTTTTTCTTACTCAGAATCGATTACAAATACAACAAATACAAATACAAATACTCTTTATTGAACACCACAAATCAGTACAAAACAATACAGAAACAAAGAACAAAGTAGACAATAGGCGGTCTTATCGCTTATATAATAGCGTTCTCTTCCAGACAACCAAAAAGCTAAATAAGTTGGAGACAGTTTAAGTAGGTGGCGGAAACAGACAGGATAAACGCAGGGATAATAAAAACAACAATACCAACATAAATATAATACATAGCTAAATAAATAAAATAAAATAATACATACATAACATAATACTTAAGATAAAATAAATGTAAGAACCCCCGGGCATTTTCAAAAAACATGTAACATCCTTGACTCTTTTTCCCAAAATGATCACATTTTGGGTTTTTTGAATCAGAATTATTAGCACTATTTATTTTTGTAGAGAAAAAAAGTGTCCATTGGTTTTTTGTCAGTTTTGTGACACTATTTTCATACGATTTATATGGGGCGCCACAAAACTGACACGAAAAAGTTGTATGGCAAATTAAGGTAATCTTGTTGGAAAAAGGGTACACGTTTTTTTGAAAATGCCCACCCTGTCGATCCTTATACAAGAAAAATTGTGTATATATATAGTAGATAGTACGTTTGATACACGGGTATTGATTCTAAGCTGTGAAATTATTTTTGCATGAGACTAAATTCTTTGAATTCGAATTAATAATACCTTACGACTAAAATTACTTTTGTTACAAAGACGGTATTGATTCTTAACCGTCGTAATACGCGACGCTTAGTTAGTTTTATTAAAGTAATAATAAATAATATATTACTAATTACACGGTAGAAAGCCCGTGTGTTTCGGGAGGAGCGGCCTCCATCGATTTATACTAACTTACTAATAAAGTTAGTTAAATTACTAACAATAGAGCTATTAATTGGAGATAGTTTCGAACTCAAGAACAACTCACCCGCACACATATAGAAAGAAAGAAAGAAGACATTTATTCCTTTTTGCAAGACACACAAATATAAGAGAATTATATACACAATTTTATAGAACATAATGAAGAAGAAAAAAACACAGACATGAAAAATAGATCATCAGCGTTGTGTGTGTCTTCGCAAAAGTGAAACGGTCGCTGGCTCAGCATTACGCTGTGTTAGACACCTGCAGCACTGATTTTCAGCCAGAACCGTCTATGACTCACGACACGATCCACAGATAAAATATACTACATAATCCATAAAATTTTACGTAAACAAAGCAATAAATGGATAGAACCCGACTTAAGTATTGTTAAAAAAATACATAACTTAATGAAATAGTTTACAATAAACAAAAAATAAAAAGGAGAATAAAAAGATATACGCAATACAAGCATTCACACACTTACACACACACGCGCGTGCACACTCTCACAAGTTAAGTCCTAGCTACATCTTTGTAAGGATATATCGAGTAAATTCCTTTGCCTTTTAATGAGGACGTAGACTCCAAGCACGCTCTGTATTTTTTTTAAACAGGTTACAATTAGCCTAGGTCTTGATAGAGTAGGTTTTATAAAAATAACATTGGTATTTGCTGACATTTGCCGCTTTTGTAGCCCAATAAACTGACTGGTTCAGGTTAGGTAGAAGGACAGAACAGACCTCAAACTAAATAAGTTTTTTCTTATCACAAGCTTTTTTTGCTGACTGTACTTGCATTGTCATCCGTCCTGCGTATCTGTACCAAATTTCAAGTCAATCGGACCAACCAACTGTTGAAGAGTTCCCGCCTGCAAAGACTCCTACCTTATCCTCCTCCTACTTTATCTACATTATGCTGAGTGGGGCCCCCATTTACACCATATCGGTACTATTCCTAAGGATATTGTATTTCTTCCTATTATATATCTACGTGTATCGAATGTGTGTAAATAAATGTTTCTCTCTCTCTCTCTCTCTCTCTCTCTCTCTCTCTCTCAAAGACGATCCTGGCTGGGTCACCGGAACTCCACTACCTGATTAACTCATATATATGAAAAAACTTTTTATCGACGTTTTCATTGAACTTGAATTTTGTCCATACTCGCCCCGTTTTACGGTACAATATAATAAAACCACGGAAGTGAATGAGTGATGATCTACTTCCACTTTATTCAGTTGTAGTTGTCAACACCTTTTGTTCGTCATTTATTAGCCACTGCATAAAGACGCAGTTGGTTAACCTCGATTTATTTATTTTATTTTAAAAGAATAAAAAAAAACTAGGATAAAAACTTGTTTATAATTAATGTAGGTAGGGGAGACCGAGGCGAGTTGAGACAGAGACACAGACTGAGACGCTCATTCGTTGCTCTTTCTACACTCCACAGTTTGTGTGAAGTTGTGACCTCGCTAACTGTCATAGGTGCAGAGAAAAAGGCTTTGTGTCAACTCACCTCTGTCTCAACTCGCCTCGGTCTCGCTTCGCTATTTCGCTAACAGCTATCCCGCGGGAACTATGCAATCCCATAAAAATATCCTAAGTCCTTCCCCGGGACTGAAACTATCTCTGTACCAAATTTCATTAAAATTGGTCATTGATTTAGGGGTGAAAGTTTAAACAGCCAGAGAGACGGTAATTTTCGTATTTATAATATTACAATACAATACAATACAAATATTCTTTATTGAACACCACAAATCAGTACAAAACAATACAGAAACAAAGAACAAAGTAGACAATAGGCGGTCTTATCGCTTAATAGCGATCTCTTCCAGATAACCAAAAAGCTAAATAAGATAGAGACAGTTTAAGTAGGTGGCGGAAACAAATAGAAAGGATAAACGCAGGGATAATAAAAACAACAATACCAACATAAATATAATACATAGCTAAATAAATAAAATAAAATAATACATACATATACACATAACATTACTGTATAATACTTACTTAAGATATAATATATTACTAGGGAAGTAGTAACTAACCCTACCTTACGGTGTTATGGACCGACCGCTCAAATGAGTCCTCGCCCGCGCGGCACAGGGGCGCGGGGTAGGACGACAAAGGGGACCGAAAGAGGTGCGGGCGGGTAGTGCGCCCGCCCGCACCTCTCTCGGCCCCCGCGCCCCTGTGCCTGCACGGCACAGGGGCGCGGGGTAGGACGACAAAGGGGACCGAAAGAGGTGCGGGCGGGTAGTGCGCCCGCCCGCACCTCTCGCGGGGTAGGACGACAAAGGGGACCGAAAGAGGTGCGGGCGGGTAGTGCGCCCGCCCGCACCTCTCTCGGCCACCCGCGCCCCTGCACCACGCGGGCCAGGACTCATTTAAACGGTCGGTCTATAAATACTAAGTCAAATGTCTGGTCAACTGGTCAACTCAACTCTTGACTTCAAGTAACTTCGCGGGCCAGTTTCTTTTACAGAATAATACCCCTGTTTTACAAGTGTAGGTGTAGATAGCTAGCTGTTTCCCGCAACTTCGTCTACGTAGAGTTCGGTTATTACTAATCCTGCCGCTAAGTAGCAGTGCTTGCACTGCTGTGTTCCGGTGTGGAGAGTAAGACAGCCGGAGAAATTACGGGCACAAGAGGCCATTCATCTTAGTCCGTCTAGGTTGGCAACGCATCTGCAATCCCTCCGGGGTTGCGGGTGTCTATGGGCAGTGGTGATCACTTACCATCAGGTGACCCACCTGCTCGTTTGCCTTCCTATTCATATAAAAAAAAATTGCGCTCCCGCGTGAACTATACATATTTTATATATATATTAATTTTCCGGGATAAAAACTACCCTATGTCCTTACTTGGGACTCAAACTAACTGCATACCAAATTTCAACTAAATCGCTCCAGCAGTTGAAGCGTGAAAGGACAGACAGTCAGACTGTTGCAATCTGCCTTATTTTATGGTAGCAACACAAAATTTTATGTTTTTTTTGCCTATATATCACGTCTATATCGTCATAAATCACGTCTTTATCCCTTACGGGGTAGACAGAGCCTATGATAACAAGACCTAAATACCACGTTTAGCTTGATTGTGGGAGTATGGATGGTTCCCTTTCCCATCCATACTTACATACACACATAGAAAACAGTTAGTTAGTAGCCACATCGCCTATATAATATGATCCCTAAGATTTTCGGCCAATCCCTCGACGGGCTTTTATTATCTGCACGGGAAGAGAAGCAACTTGACTGCCGACAATATAAGAAGAAACGCACCATCCAGTTTTTTATTTCTAATAGTAAAGAACCACGCAGCGTCAGACCCCCAAACCACTGATTTGTTCACAGACAAACAGAGTTTCTTTCGAATTTTATGATATTAGTTGGGATTTACTAAATACATTGTCCCCGAGTATTTCAAAGTTAATAAGTCTTTTGTTTCCGGTTATTAAATCATCAACGAGACATTGTTGACAAAGAAAACCGCCTCAATTAAGTGCCGTATTGGATCTATAATTAGGTTCGATTATTGCTTCTATTAAAAAACAATTATGAATGCCAACATTGTAGTTATTACATTATGCCAATGTGATGAAAACGGGCCAAGTGCGAGTCGGACTCCTGCACGAATGGTGCTGTATATTTAAGAGTACATTATGCGACACATAATTATGTTTCGAACACGTTTACATTGAAACTATTAAATGGTCGAATGAGAACTGCCACTGGCGCTAACTACTCTTGCTAGTTGATGCCTATACTTTGTTTTTTTAGCATGTGAAAAAAGGTAAACAACTGGACATGTCATTTTGAAAAACACTTTCTAAAAATCGGTAACTGGAAAATAAAACCGTAACAAAACAAATGACAACATTCCACGGGTTTTCAATTGTAACTTGCTGTCATTTATTTTTTAAAACTGTTTTTCAATAAAAGGCATGTCAAGATTGTTTACATTTTTTCTAATGCTGAAAAAACGAAGCATAGACGCGAGGGTCGCTGCATTCTTCATCTAACACTGATTCAGATGACCCCATTTGCCTATCTGTCTCTATAAACATCAGTACAGGTGTCGAAGAAGCTAAACAAAATTACTCGGATCGCGTTTCACAACTGCTTTGCTTACTGATAACTAGTTTAACGACCGTGTTATCATCACGGTTTGAATATTTTTTATACGTTATCGCTGTTCTATTCTTAACGTATTTATTATAATTGTACTATCTAATCCAAGGAATGACAATGCAAGGGCTTGAATGAACTGAGTTGCTATGGTGAGATAAACAACTGAGACTGACAACCCTAGGCTAGCAGGAGGTTGGATCTCGCGCGATATAGGCTACCCCAGTGGCGTAACTATAACGTCTGGGGCCCGCGGCAAATTCGTCAGATGGGGCTCCTTCCTCAATATAAAGAAGTGCATCAGCGTCCCTTCTGTGCTCTAAACCAAGCCAGTTCGGGGCCCTGTAGAGCTAGGGGCCCGTGGCATTTTGCCACTCCTGCCACCCTATAGTTACGCCACTGAGCTACCAGTCTCTTTCTACAGCGAAAATAATAAAAAAAAAGAAAAAAAAATGTTTCCACGCATTGATCGATGTTCTAAGTGAACACGTATGCTTAGTGTAAGTTTTCGGTCACAGAACACGTTCGTCTCGAACGCGTTTGCGTTGAAATGTCAAATACAGGAACAGTTTGTTGCAGTTTCGATCCGCAAGTGGCGCTGCCAATTTTTCCATAGTAATTGAGACGTTTACGTGAACGCGTTCGAGAGACGTTTTTATATGCGGAAACTTACACTAGAAGCTTAGAAGTACACCGTCACTCCATGTTATAGAACTAGTGTGCAATAATTTTGGTCATATTAAATTACAGTGTATTACAGTTTCTCACCATTTCTTGTTGAGACACTGTGTTTCTGACATAAAAAAATCAACTGCGGTGTAAAAAACTATGTAAAACAACGCAAATTGTCTTTATTTTTGTATGAATTTTATCTAAACGCCTAAATAAATTTCAGATCTTTCAAAATGGTGGCCAACGGGATTACGGAGAGGAAAAGGTCCATCGACAAGGCCCCTACTTCAGCCACGCTGGACGATGCCATGCTGGCAACTGGTGAGTCCATCTTTGATTCGTTTGCATTAAAGTCTGTATATAATAAGTTCTCACACAAAAAAGTCGCGAACACGTTCATATAAACGTGTTTATTTTTTTACAGGCTTTATATTCACTTGCAAAGTAAATACTTTTGTCCGAGTGTAATTTTGCGACTCACCACCACCACTCGCTACCACCATCTTACTCGCTAATCCTGCCGCTAAGTAGCAGTGCTTGCACTGCTGTGTTCCGGTGCGGAGTGTAAGACAGCCGGAGAAATTACGGGCACAAGAGGCATTTCATCTTAGTCCTCTAGGTTGGCAACGCATCTGCAATCCCTCCGGGGTTGCGGGTGTCTATGGGCAGTGGTGATCACTTACCATCAGGTGACCCACTTGCTCGTTTGCCTTCCTATACATATAAAAAAAAAAATAAAGCAGATATCTTCATACGATGAGCTGAAATTTTGCATGCTTGTGTAAGTCAGATGACAATACAATAATTCTGGTGGTCCAGCCAGGACCGTCTCCGCTGGAGAGAACTCTTCAACGGTTGGTCCGATTGAATTGAAATTTGATTCACATAATGTAAGACGGGTGGCTATGCAAGCACGTCAGCAAAAAGCGCGATCAGGTTTCATTTTATTTTCTAGTCGAAGACCAGTATGACTAAAAAATTACATTTAAGACGTCAATCATGTCTTGTTACCTTAGGCTCCCACTATCCTGTAAGGGATAGAGGCGTATGTATTTAGGACGTGTTTATGACGTTCACGTAAAATAAAAGTTTGTGCTGGACCATGGGAGACTAGACAATTTTGGAACGAATTCAAAGTTGGGACGTTTGTGGCACGCAAGTTAACTCCACTAGCGACACTACATAAAGTCCATATTTACAGACTGCGTATCACATCACGCAAACTTTAATTGAGATCCTTTATGGAACCTTATCGTTATGAGTCGCTTATAATTCCTTCCTTACACGTTTTATGATTTGCAATATTAATAAGACAGCATTCCAGAGCCAACAATAACCAATTACAACATGAAACTACCGTGAGACTCAATCATAATTACACATAAACGGATAACTCACGTATAAAAAGTCGAGTGATGCTCGACATGTTTCAATAATAAAAATGACGATAAAAACGAGGGTAGTTGTGCGCCGCTGTCAGATGCGTCGAACAGCCGCGCGAACAGAGCGCTGGCGCGCAGTGTTAGTTTCGCTGCCGCCGGGGCGAGCGCTCCAGGAAGAAGGACTACAAAATAGTCCGAAACATGTCGAGTCACTCGACTTTTTATACGTGAGTTATCCGTTTATGTGTAATTATAATAACCAATTAGTTTCCACGACATACAATTTAACAGTACAGACATAAAAACAAATGGATGGCTTAACCAGCAACGTTTTAATTGTTAAACCGCATGTGGTTTTTATTTCTTTCAATTAATTAGGTGTGATGGTGTTTCTTCCATGCTTGTCTGGGAGTAAAGGAAAAACATAGCATGTACCAGTTGCTTCTCATTCCCGCGGGTAAAAGCCCATCGAGGGAATGGGCGAAAGTCTTAGAGACCCATAACTATTTTGATTCCCCTTTCCACCTATACGCCCTTAATCATGCTAAACGTGGCCTTATGGTTTTACCTTAGGCTCTGTCTACCCCGTATGGGATAAAGACGTGATTTATGTATGTATGTAGGGTTTTCTCTCTTCGCTAAGCACAATCATCATCTCATTAGTCGTGGCGCGTGGGTTTTATCGAGGGGGCGATAAAAAGCGACGACGCGTTACGGCCGGCGCGACGTAGCCGAAACAAAATGACAGTGACAAAAACATAACTGTGATTAAAACATGTCGCTGCGAATTGGCATTGTCCATTTTTTTTAAGCTGTGCTTTTAACACCTTTATGCGATAAAATGGACTATTTCAAGCAACTAATTTGAATATTATGCTTTTACGTAGCTTTGTTAATTAATAATAAATATTTTTTCGCTGTTTGATAATTCGTGAATTTAGACAGAATCCCAATCGCCTTCGTTCGGCTGGCTATAAAAAAAAACGGCTTTGTCTATGGTTTTGTAGATTTGACAGTGACACGTGACAGTTGCCGTAGCCAAACTTTTTTTTTCATTTTTGTGGCAAACATTCGATGCTGGATTCTGTCTAAAAACCCGGTCATTCGGTCAAACAAAGGTTCAAAGTACTTTTACAAAAATATCTGCAATCATAAAGTATTTTTGAAATCGGACAAGATAAATCGGATAATTGATGGTTTTCCTCGAAATGGTTTTCGAATTGGAGCATACTAAAAAAAATGAACAATGCCAATTATCACTTACAAGCGATTAACAAAAACAATAAATATATCAAATTTCTAAATGTCAGTGAAAATTAGAACACAGAAAAATCCGAAAAGTAAAGCTGTGGCCGGGAATCGAACCCGGATCCTCGTCATTCCGTGACGCGTGCTATACCCCTACACCACCCATAGCAGGAGGGTAGTCTCCGAATTTTTCTACCTGTTGATGATGATGATGTGGGGGCTCCTGGCCGGATCAGGCGGGCTGTCGATCCTCTATGGCGATCATTCAGCCCAGTTCCCCTTGGCTGGAGCCGCCGGTTACTGTCCCAGCAGCGCTCCCACACAGCAACTCTCCCCGAATCTTCGTGTCTTCCTGCCGAACATAAGGACATCTTTTAGTTGGATGTCTTTAAGCTCGTCCTCCTCCAGTCTACCTGTTACCAACTGTCACGTGACCTTTTTGTTACAGTAAAGAGTTATACATACAGACAATAACACAAACACACAAATTACGTCTCCATCCCCTACAGGAATCATAGGAATCATGCTAGCCACCCAACACTATATTTTGATTGCACTTTCCACCTATACGTTCACAATCTTGCTAAACGTGGCCTGTAGTTCTACGTAAGGGATAAAGACGTGGTTGGTGTGTATGTGTATCGCCTACAGGGTAGACAGAGCCCAAGGTAACAAGACATAAAACCACGGCCACGTTTGGCATGATTGTGGGCAGGTGGAAAAGGGAATCAAAATAGTGATGGGTTGCTAGCCGCGTCGCCTATAACATGATTCCTATGATTTTCGCCCATTTCCTTGAAGGGCGTTTACCATCTGCGCTGGAAGAGAAGCAAAAAAAAGAGTAGGTAGGTACACTAACTATTTATATATTAAACATACTTATGTTTATGTACTCGAAAACAATCATTCGCATTTTTCATACATAAAAATCTCCCCGATCAGGAATCCAACCCGGGACTTTAAGCTCTGCTTCATAGTCCGGTTTTCTGACCATTAGGCTAGCTAATCGCCGGGCAAAATAATCTTCGAATCTCACCAAAAAGTTACAGTTTTTTGGTATTTTATTGCCTTGTTTATAAATACTACGTACGATTACACTCGATTGCGTATATATTACTCAGCAACTGTATCAGACTTCACCCAGAACAGGGGTTACTACATTTAGATAAGCCTAGACCCCACCGGACTCTGATAACAGGCTAAGAGCTGAGAAACGGACGGCAATATTAACACCCATGCTAAAAATCTAAATCTCTGTTTTGTAAGTCCCAAGTGACATTTTTACTTGTCTATTACGGACTCTACCATGCTTTCAGAAATATTTCTTTGCCAAAAAGAATCGCCGCATGAAACTTGGCAGGAACTTTAGCATTCGCTTGTTTTATTTGTCACTCTGTAATGTTGCCTACAGACGAAACATAATTTTGATGATTAAATATAATTCACGGGTAACTTACTTAGGTATTTGTGATCGAGATATAGGTACCGTGAAACAGGGTGAGAAGGGATTGCGGGGTGAGTAGGGATAGAACTAATATTTTGTGTTTTCACTTGCTACTTAAAATTTCTGGCTTAGCTTACTCTAAAAGTAGTTTACTTATGTTTTTGGACATGTTATAATCTCCTTTTTTCTGGTAATTTGTTATCGTAATTTTTTATTTGTTCCTATTCCTTCTGACTACCGCGGGGTGAGCTAGTATTTGCCTATAATTTAGTGTTTATTGTTTGAACTTTAAATTATCAAACTAAACGACCGGTAATCATTAAACTACGATTTATACCACCTAAACGTTTTTATCCATAAAAATCAACTTGCCATAAGTGAAAACTTCTTTAGCGGCGTTGTGCACTTTTTGGGATCGGTAAAAAATGTAAACTCCCGTCATGTCACGTGACCGGATCGAAAATTCGTAAGACGGAGGGAGAGTTGCTACTGGGTCGTTTAGTTTTCACTTCTGCCGTCGCTCCTGGAGTGCAACCCGTTTTTATTTTGTCGAGGTTTGATTTTCAATGTTGTCCCTGCTCACCCCGTTTTACGGTACTCTATTTGTTACGAACAATCCCTGGGTAATACCTAATTGTTGTAGTCTGCAGCTAAGCCGTCGGAGATACTAGTCTACCTAATAATTCAAACAATATAGCGTTCACCAAGTGATGTCGCTCTGTTTACGTGGTTTTACCGGGTAAAAATAATTAATTTTGTTTAAAATGTACCTACCTACTTTGATAAATTCTTATATAAATATTTGATGCTCACACTGTCTGTTTTGTACATTTATTATTTATTTACTAGCTTCTGCCCGCGACTTCGTCTGCGTATTATACATAAAAACCTTCCTCTTGAATCACTCTATCTATTAAAAAAAACCGCATCAAAATACGTTGTGTAGTTTTGAAGATATAAGCATAAATAGGGACATAGGGACAGAGAAAGCGACTTTGTTTTATACTATGTAGTGATGATTCTACGCAGACGAAGTCGCGGGCAGAAGCTAGTAACCAATAAACGTTCTCTTTCTTTATTTAACTAATTTAGGTGTTTCGCACGATATTTACATTACTTCATTTCCTTATTTACAAAATATAACGAACCAAGAACTCCGCAGTAACAACTTGTTGCTAGGAATCCGTTTCACGCAATATTATAATTTATCGTTCCAATGTCAAAGAAAACAGGTGATAGCTGCTAATCTCTTTATTGCGAGTTGTAATAGGTAAGCTTATTATTTTACAACTCTCGCAGGAACTTGCCAAATCTATGCTGGCGTTGATGACACGGACTCGATCCGTTTATGGCGCTATTTTCTACTTTGCATGTTTAGATAATTTTTATTGTGCCGTAGGAAAATTTTGGAACACTTTTTTATCACCAGATATATTATTAACTTTGTGCGAGCATCAAGTTATGCTGTTAATAGAATACCGTATACTTTGCCATCTGACCACAACTTTGCCTCGACTGGTTTTTTATTATCAGTTTTTAAAGGTATCTTCTATGCTGGTCTGGGAGTAAAGAAAGAACATAGAATGTACCAGTTGCTTCTCTTCTCGCGCAGATGGCAAAAGGCCATCGAGGGAATGAGCGAAAATCTAAGAAATCACATTATAGGCGATGCGGCTAGCAACCCATCACTATTATGATTCCCCTTTCCACCAATACGCCCACAATCATGGTAAACGTGGCCTTTAGGTGTTAACTTAGGCTGTGTCTACCCCGTGTACCGCGAAGAGGGAACCCTATCCCGGTGGTCGTGGGGCGTCGCGGTGACACCGAGTGCTCCCGTAACGCCTCACATACGACCGGATAGGGAATCCGTGTGGTTTTTATTGGGTATGCCTGCCGTCGCGGGAGAGCCCCACATACCCCCGGTAACCCCGTACCGGGCGGATGCATAAGGCCCATTTTCCACACCATAAAAAGGCTCTGTCTACCCCGTAAGGGATCTCTCTAGACGTGATTTATGTATGAATGTAAGTGAGGTAAGAGCGGCTGCGAGTATCGTGAAACTTAGCCGTTATCTTTATTCAAGTCAGCAGCTGTTTCTTTGTTGCTACTGGTTCCCGTAGCGGTCTCCAGGTTATCAAAGAAAGACTATCAGCTGTTATCAACGGAAGATTACTTGGTATGCACTGGGGTGCGTTCAGTAACTAAAGTGTCAGTGTGATTATCGTCGGGTGAAAATCGTCCGATCATGAACACACTTACTGAACGACTTGGGGCGTTCTTCTGTCAAAAGTGTCAATTGAAGTATGATTTCGTATTCGTAATAATAAGTTTATATCCCCAGCGTTCGAATTATAAATTTTGCCTCATATCAACTGTCAAAGTGACGTCTGTGCGTTTTTTACCCATCTATTTTACGGGGTGACCGGTGCGATCGCCCGACGACGCCCGACGATGTTACTGAACGACTTGGTGTGATCGTCCGATGATCGCACTGACTTACTGAACGGGCCAGTGCGTCGTCGGGCGTCGTCGGGTGATCAAACTGAACGCACCCCTGACCTAAGCCAACTCTGATTATCATTTATACAGTTCGGCGGATTGACAGTCAATTGTTTTGATACCTAACACTTCTTCCATGCTGATCTGGGAGCTAAGAAAATACATAGAATGTACCAGTTGCGTCTCTACCCGCGCAGGTGGTAAAAGCCCATCGAGGGAATGGGCGAAAATAATAGGGATCATGTTAAAGGCGATGAGGCTAGCGACCCATCACTATTTTGACTCCATTTTCCACCTATACGCCCATCTTGCTAAAAGTGGCCTGTAGGTACCTGTTACCTTAGGCTCTGTCTACCCCGTAAGGGATAAAGACGTGATTTATGTATGTATGGATGTAAATATTGTGTCTGATTTTTGTTTATATTTTAGCGTGAAAGTGATTAGTGCGCGTATAGATGAAAAGTGTAAGGCGGTCAATAGTTCAACAGATATATGTATGTGACAAACACTCGCATTCACTGTGATAAGTGAAGGGGATGTAAATATTATTCTGATAATGCATGTGATTCATCATCTATGTCATTTTCCATAAATTGCATCACTCCATTGACCTATAGAAAGTTTACAGACGGCATGCACTTCACTCCCTGTTTACGTATGTCACACCACAACAACCATGATAAATAATAACATTGTGCTGCAATCTAAGCGTAAGTTTGAGAAATATAAAACGTGTCCCCGGTAATGATAAAACAATCATCTTAATTTAACATTATGTCTCAAAGTTTTTTCATAATACAAGAACCGTTTTGCCTGGTGAGCAGAAGATGTTCCACGGGAGTTTGTAATTGTGTCGTACAGACACATCATTTAAACAGATGACGCTTGGCGACGAAAATTCGCATAGTAACAAGGTCACGCGACAGCTAGTAACAGATAGAAAAATTGGAATGCTTACCCACCTGCTATGGATGGAGTAAGGTCTAGCACGCGTCACGGAATGACGAGGATCCGGGTTCGATTTCCGGCCATAGCTTTACTATTCGGATTTTTCTGTGTGTTCTAATTTTCAGTGTCGTTTAGAAAAATATGTTTTGATAGGATTCTTGCTACAAGAAAAATATTAAGTAGATAAATTGTCTTTTAAACGCATCTTATCACAATTTCGTACATAAAGTACCTTTGTACCTATGAAATAGAACATTATATAACGGTAAGTACATGTTTATGTACTGTTGGCATGTCTAAATAAATAAATAAATAAATAAGTATTCCCCTACGTCATTTCTTTAGGAGTCGTCGTGTTAAAACAATACCTACATAAGTTTAATTAATTTCATGATACCTACCATAATTAATTAAAACTAATATCTCTGACTTGATGAACCCATCTGGATCTAAAACAGAAATCTATTAACATTTCTAGAGCAAACAATCGTAATTAGACAATTAACATACTTAGCCCTCTTAATTGCATGCTGCGTCAAAACTAGGTCGATTTGTTCAAGAGATATTTAGGTTTTAACCTTTATGGGCCCCTCGATGGGCTTTTACCATCTGCGCGGGAAGAGAAGCAACTGGTAAATTCTATGTTTTTTCTTTTCTCCCAGACCAGCATGGAAGAATAAGTTGTAATATCTGAGGTTAACCACCCAATTAAGAACCTTCTGTTATTTCGAAGTTCTTAAAAAATTTGGCACCTTTGGCCTCGTCTGCACCTTCCACCAAGTGAGATAGAGGTCAATCACTGGTCAGTTCGTAGTATAAAAAAAAAAAATCATTTTATTGAATCAGGCATTATTCTGCGGAGGTGCATTTCAACAAATAAAAAACTGAGTAGCAAAGTAGCAAGGTATAATTTTTTTGTTCATTAATAAAGGATCACTAACGAAAAAATTCCGTGGCATATTTATTATTTAATAAATTTTATATTTGAACAACGCAGAAGCTTCGTTTGCCTATGTATTAATTTTAACAGCGCCATCTCGCTATGGGAAATACGTGGGGAATACCCGCGCAAACAGATCCCATGCGATAAAATGATAAACTAATTAGATCAAACAGTTGTTTGCAAACGGATGAGGCTGCCAGCTTGTTTTGTTACAC
This sequence comes from Pandemis corylana, assembly GCA_949127965.1. Classification (NCBI taxonomy): domain Eukaryota; kingdom Metazoa; phylum Arthropoda; class Insecta; order Lepidoptera; family Tortricidae; genus Pandemis; species Pandemis corylana. The sequence goes on along the minus strand of OX421859.1, from coordinate 2,113,701 downwards.
TATCAGCGCTTATCTGTGTTCAAAACATAAGATTTGTCGATGACGTTACGTCCAGATGGCTTAGTCAAAGTTGCGCCAAGTTAAGTACTTGTTGTTGCGGTGGTCACCGTAGTGCGCCCGCAACGCCCACAGTTCATGGCCTGGAGGGAACGTGTGTGTTTTTAGACGGTAGGCCTCTCCCCTCCTTCCACAGGGAAGGCAACGGCGAGCTGGAGAGCCCGTCATACCTCCGTTGCTGCCCCGAGCGCGGAGATGCATAAGGCGCATTTTCCACACGTTAAAAAAAAAAAAAAAGAAGTTAAGTACTTGTTAAGTAGGTACCCTCAAACGGGGTGAGAAGGGATTGCAGGGGGAGGAGGGATAGACCTAATGTTTTGTGTTTTCATTCGCTACTTAAAATTTCTGGTTATTAGTAACTACCCCACCGAAAATTTTTTCTTGGAGCAGTGTTTACCATCCTAATGTCCACGGACAAGTCAAGAGTAGGTTGTTAAATAGTAATTAATTGTATGTAAATTAACTTTAATATTTAGTGTTCAGTTACTAACTTAACCACGTTGACAAGTACGATGTGAGTACTGTATGATTTGAATGGACTTGTTATGTTCTTGTGAGCAAGGGAATTACAAAGAAAAAAATTGATAAAAACACAAAGTAAACAGATACCGATCGAAAGCAGAAGCGCGCCGGTACAGCGCTGAGGCCCAGGGGCCTTGCCACGATGTCTTAGTGCGATTCAATTTCGACTCAGTTCAGGTTTTAGCTGTCGTTTTTAGCATGGATCTGACGGCGAGCCAGCCTAAACTGAATCGGAATTGAATCGCATTAAGACATCATGGTAACCCCCCAGCCCTTTCTTTTACAAGTCTTCAACTCACTCTGACAATGGAGTGTTTTCCAAAAAAAAAATCTCATGAACATTTTCTCCTTAATTTCAATATGTTGGGTTTCTCTTACTCAGGATCGTTTATCGTACCGATTCTCGTACAAGAATAAGTGTGTCCTAGATTTAACTATGGAATTTATTTTCCTGTTCGTCACGTTCCGTACGTTATATTAAAAAGTGTGACGAATGGAAAATTTGGGATACATTTTTTTCTTGTATTAGGATCGATAGGATAAACGTTTCTGAGTAAGATAAACCCAAAATAGTCAAATTCTGGAAGAAATGTTCATGTAGACTTTTTTTTGAAAAACGCTCATTGACAATAATGTAAAACAAAATCAATTAGAAAAATCAAATCAAACACCAAAGAGTTTGCGTCACAGCTGATGACATATTCAGGATTAAATCTGGACCTTGTACAATTTCATCACAACTCATCAATTTCTTCCAGGTCTAGGGATGTACAACATCCTCCACATGCTGCTGAGCGGTCTGATCCTGATGGGCGTGATCATGCAGACCCTGAGCTTGGGCTACGTCATCCCAGCCGCCCAGTGCGACCTGAACCTCGGGCTAGAGAATAAGGGTTGGCTGGCTGCTCTACCTTTTACTGGTTAGTATAAAATAAAATTATCTTGGGACAATTCACAACAATTGACCTACCCCCAAACAACGCAAAACTTGTCCTATGGATACCAGATGCCTTACCATGATATCTTTCATGTGATTCAATTCCGATTTAGTTTAGGTTTGCTAGCTGTCAGACCCATACTAAAAATGACAGGTACCAGGGCGTCATTTTTAACGTGCGCATTACACATATTTAGTACTTCTGAGTTTATTTTTGGGGTGCGAGTCGGGCTACCTCCACGTGTGGTCAAGAGCTGCGGTTCGTTTTTGGATCCGTCCGGGGGGAAGACCAGTGCTTGGTCCGGTGCACCCTGGGCATCGGCTAATGATTTCCTGGCAGTTCCTGAGGGATATCATTGACCGTTGGCTAAGAGCCCGACAGGGTGGAGGGGGGTCTTTGACCATTACCGTACAGCGTTGCCGACATTTTGTCACAAGAAATTGTTAATTATATTTCTGTTACTTTGACATTGACGTAGTTGTCGTCGCTATACCGACTTCACATGCTACAAATAAGAAGAAAAAGAAGAAGAGTTTGTCGAATTTTTTGTGAAATTACAATTTAAATTTATTCATTCAATAAAAATTACATAAATGGAATTAATACAAATTAAACTTTTAAATTAAAAACGAATTAAAAACTGAACTAAAACTAATCTTAAAATAAAATAATTAAAAAAAGGAGGGCCCCCCGTGGCATAGTTCCACAGACGCTGGCAGCATTCCCCCTTTGGACAGTGATACTAATACGCTGTCCAAGGAAGCTGCCAGCTCTGCCACCCGTAGCGTCTATTAGCCTCTTCGAAATATCTTTGAAGAGGCTAATAGTGCTAGGACCCCACGGACCAAGGGCCTCAACACCGAAAGGGACAAAGTTGTATTCGGTGCTGAGACCCCTATATTTATTTATCTTAATTTAAATTGATCTTTTCGTGAACCTCCCGTGTCATTTAACTCTATGACAGGGTGTTGTTATCAGTTCAATGGACACTTATGCACAATATTTTTGTTAATACAGCACACGGGTGGGAGTTTATCGCAGTCGTGAAATAGTTTTAACTCATACGTTGATAGAAAACGCGTCACAGACAGATAAACCTCGTATTCGTCGGAGCCAAGGAATCCCTGACGCAATCATTTGTATTATTACATGGTTTCTTACAGCCCAAGGTACGAAGACCCAAATAGCACGTTTAGCATGATTGTGGGCGTATGGATGGAAAGGGGAATCAAAATTGTGATGGGTTGCTAGCCACATCGCCTATAACATGATTCTTAAGATCCCTCGATGGGGTTTTACCATCTGCGCGGGAAGAGAAGCAACTGGTGCATTTTATGTTTTTTCTTTGCTCCCAGACCAGCACGGAAAGCATGGTTTTTTTATATATTAATATCTTTATCCTACTAATATTATAATGCGAAAGTGTGAGGATCTGGGGATGTATTGGATGTTTGTTACTCTTTCACGCCAGAACGGCAGAACAGATCTGGATGAAATTTGACTCAAAGATAGGTAGTCTGGAATGGCACAAAAACTAACTTTTATGCCGGACACTTGCTTTTTGAGCTAATGCATATAGGTATATTACAGTACTTGTATTTCTTTATCATTTCCCAAAGTTCTAAAATAAGCGTCTAGTTTAATTTGGAATGAGACTGGTAGTGCACTAACATCATAATAATTGTCTTTGCTTCTGTCTCCTCAGCCATGATCCTGACGTCCCACCTATGGGGTTTCCTGGCGGACACGCGCGGGCGCCGCCCTGTGATGATGCTGTCCATGCTGTTCTCCGTACTCCTGAGCATTCTAGCCAGTTTCTCGCCCAACCTGCTCGTCTTTGCCGTGCTGCAGTTCTTGTCTGCTGTGTTGTGAGTAGCCAACTTTAATATCATCATTGTTAGTAGCTAGTTCAAGGCCAGTCTTATTTGTATACATATTTGGACTAAATTCTTTGATTAAATACATCAATGTGTGTGAATTTCTAGTGGTACTTTTGTAGCCAATCCACGGTTTCCCTTTGGACTGCCACCATTCTCTGTTTGGTTTGAAATAGCATACAGGCATCAAGTGTCTAACTCTTCATTCAGTAGTTCACATCCGTAAAATTCTTGCATAGCTAAGTTGTAACGGTAAGTCACTTCTGAAAGTAACTTCCAGAATCCTAGTATTTTTAATATTAGTAACACCGTCCCGTCCACGACATCCTTCACTCTGCATCGGTTAGATTAGAGGCAGTTGCGACAAATAATTTGGAAAAAAATACTCTGTCGAGATGATCACGACCCTCGGCAGTGGGGATAGCGACGCAAGGAAGAAGAGGAATGGTCATTATGAACGCCATCAGTCACAAATTTGACTTACGGTTAGTCATTCAAAACACAAACTCATTGAAATGTTGTTGTTTCCAGCATGTCGGGCCCGTCTGCAGTAGTCTACACATACTTAGGAGAGTTCAATAACCTCCATCACAGAGACAAAATGGTTGCCTTCGGAGCCTCCTTCGTTGGTATCGGAACTGTGGTCTTACCAGGTGAGAACACCTACTTGCTAAATGGAAAAACAGAAGGAAGTTCAAAACAGGTGGCGCTGAGTACTTTAGTGCTGATATATGCTGTATTCCAGTTTCATCGCTTGATTGGTTTGGTAAAACTAGTTCATACTATGCTTAACCAATTTAGTATTAGCCTTTCAAATTTAACACTACCAAGATGCAAAGAAATGTCGCTAGTAATTATGTGTATCTTTTGCCAATTTCTATCACCTTTTGTCATAAATACCTCAACCACATCTAATAGAACAATGGTTCCTAACCTTTTCAGTTCTGTTACCCTTATGACCTAACTAGGGTTAGGAATCTAGGTACTTTATAACCTTATAAACTGTAAGAGCTTTGTACTGAATAATTGACAATTTTATTATCATTCGATTTACAGGAGTCTCTTGGCTTATTCTACCCCTGGACTTCGCCTGGCCCATCCCCTGGCTGGGCATTGACTACCGTCCATGGCGGTGCCTCATCATTGCTTGTGCTGTTCCTTATGCCATCGGCACCATCCTCATGATCTTCGCTCCCGAGAGTCCAAAGTTCCACTATGCAAAGGGACAGAGTGAAAAGTGCTTGGAAACGTTGAAAAGAATCTATGCTGTTAATAAGTGGACATCGCCTGATAATTTTCCGGTGAGTAGTATTTTTAAAGGTCTGACTGACGGCGATAGTGTGGTTTGCTTCTATTTCACCTTGAAGGCTCTTTCAGAGGGAGACAATGACAGTGTTTGTGCTTTCAATAATACCATCATATGAAAGAACACTTCTACATAAAAGAAGAACCATTGTTTATGTGTTATCTTCTATGTTACCAATGACTGTCAATTTTGACATAATATTTCATAAAATTTCTGTTGAAAATCGTTGGTTATGGTTAACGTTATTGTTAAAGTTACTTGGTGCAATACAAGTAAATTGGTCAACTCAACTTCCCACTTAAACTTAAATTGTCAGAGCTTCTAATGTAAGCATACTTACACGCCGTCATCATCATCATCATCATCTCTAGCCTATATACGTCCCACTGCTGGGCACAGGCCTCCTCTCACACTTAGTCACACTTAGCTTTAATTTTAGTTTTTTTTTTTTTTTTTTTTTTTTTAATGTGAATAGGAAGGCAAACGAGCAAGTGGGTCACCTGATGGTAAGTGATCACCACTGCCCATAGACACCCGCAACCCCGGAGGGATTGCAGATGCGTTGCCAACCTAGAGGATTAAGATGAAATGCCTCTTGTGCCCGTAATTTCCCCGGCTGTCTTACTCTCCGCACCGAAGTTGGAATCACTTCAAAAGTAGAACCAGAACAAACAAACAGAAAAGGTCACATTTTCGAGCAAAACACGTAAACTTTTTGTCAGAATGGATACAAGTCCAACCATCATAATGTTTAAAATTACCTTAGTGTTCATTAACGACATCTGTTTTTCAGATTAAATCGCTCGTACTGGACCCTCATGCAGTCGTATCGAACAATCGTAAGGGAGTGGGGGCGGTGCTGTCATCCATGTGGGACCAGACCGCACCCCTCTTCAAAAAGCCGCTGCTCAAATGGACAGCTCTCACCTGCTTCGTGCAGTTTGGAATATTCGCAACGTAAGTAACTATTTTGAGAAGAGGCCTATTTCTAGTAGTGGGACGTATGTGCCTATAGGCTGGTTTGATGATGAGGAAGAAACTAAAGAGGGAGCTACGATACACGACCCATTATCTGATCCGTTTATCTGAACCGCTAGTAATTTTCAAGCGCGGAAAACTGAAGCGCTGAAAGGTCCACAATATGTACTTACTGATGATCTGTATCTAAGTGCAGAAGGGTTTTTAAGGAGGTCTATATCCAACAGTGGATACTATCGACTACTGATTGCATTAATAAAGGAGCAAAGATGTAATCGCTATGATATGGCTTAGTTGTTGTAATAAAGGGCTGATGCTGATCCTACAATTATAGATAGTTACCTAAACTTAAGTCTAGCGCCAATTGTATTGTGAATCATATTGCTGTTGATTTACCAGGTGCAACGGTTTCTACGTGTGGTTCCCCACGATCCTCAACTCGCTGGCAAACCACGATGGCGCGGAAACCAGGATCTGCGACATTCTGGACGCCGGCATCAAGAGTACCAGCAACGCTACTGATGTAGGTTAAAAACATAAGGTTTCCATTTTTCCTATTGCAGTCCAGAACCCTGAAAAAGACTATGTAAGAAAGTAGGTAGACATTCAAATCATAAAATACAGTGGCTACAAGTCTTGGTTTTGCAAGATTTTCGTAAAATCACAACGATGACTTAGTTACAAAACTCTTGTAAAATGCAATTATCATTATTTAAGCTCAGAATGGTTCCTCCAGTCTTATTTTTTCGTTTCTCGTTGACATCTTTACTGTATAATTCTTTACTATTTTTGACTTTCTAGGTCGTCAATTTTATACATCAAGATTGTATCTTGTTTCCAGATCGTCTGTGACGACACAATGAACACGGAAACCTTCGAGCGCTCTATCTATATCGGCCTCGTCTTCTGCTCTATGTACATCGTCGTCGGCTTCCTGGTCGACTTCGTTGGGAAGAAAGCTATACTCATCGTCATCCTGGGCGGCTCCGGGCTCTGTGGCATCGGCGCCCACTTGGCCAGGAGTCAGCAGACTGCCGTGGTGCTGTTCGCGGTCTTCCAAATGTCAGGCGCGTGTATCGGCATGATGAATGCAGTTGCCGTTGAGCTGTTCCCTACTCGAATTAGGTTGGTGTTTGTGGCCTTTACACAACTGTTGAACAAAAGTACAAATTGATAGGTCTAATGGAATAAAAAGCCCTGTAGTTCTGATGACAAGGGTTTGTGGTTGTCTACTGAATTAAAACCCATTACGTTGCCACTGGATGGTCACATTGTATAAAACAGTCTCTGCTTCATAAAGTACCTATCTATAGTTATATTTTCATGCAACGCCTCTTCTGCTACAACTGATTTTCTACTGACTTAAATAACATAGTCACCGAGTTAAAGAACATTTTGATGGAATCCAATGACAGTATTTACATCTCAATTAACTTTCGAATTTTGATGGGTTATTACATGAGAACGAGCTCTACTAATAATAATGCCTTAATTTACCTACTCTTTATCTAAGAAGAAAAATGTATCATTAAAAAATCATTTCTTATCTTGAACACCTACTATTTCTCTATTGCAAATACTCGTAAGCAGCAAGTAGTCGCTAAGTAGCAGTGCTTGCACTGCTGTGTTCCGGTGTGGAGAGTAAGACAGCCGGGGAAATTACGGGCACAAGAGGCATTGCATCTTAGTCCTCTAGGTTGGCAACGCATCTGCAATCCCTCCGGGGTTGCGGGTGTCTATGGGCAGTGGTGATCACTTACCATCAGGTGACCCACTTGCTCGTTTGTCTTCCTATTCATATAAAAAAAAAACGTTAAAACAAAATCCATCTGCATTGTGGTTAAAACAAGGCATGCGATATTTTGTAAATTATTATAAAAATGGAAAAAAAAATTAAGACCTAACTTTTTGACACAAATTTGATTTGAAATTTGGTATACAAGTAGGACGAATGGCAATGCAAGTACAGTCGACAAAAAGTGCAGTCAGCAAACAAAACTATTTTTTTTTTAATTTTCCCACCAGGGCAATGGCGGTGTGTCTGTCAATGATGATGGGGCGCCTGGGGTCCGTGGTCGGGTCCAACCTGATCGGAGTGTTCATGCGCACCAGTTGCGGAGTCAGCTTCTATCTCTTCGGGGGACTTCTGCTGCGTAAGACCATTTTTACAAGTTTATTATCATTTAAGGTCTTTTGTTCGGATGGAATCTTGCAACTCAATTTTGAAGCCGATTTCTTCATCCGATTGAGCTGAAATTTTGCATAGTAGAATTCTGGTGGTCTAACCAGGACCGTCTCCGCAGAAGGGAACTCTTCAACGTTTGGTCCGATTGACTTGAAGTTTGGTATGTAGGACGAATGACAATGCAAGTACGGTCAGCAAAAAGTACAGTCAGCAAAAAAGATTGTATCAAATATGAAATTTGGTTGAACGGGATGAAGGCATACGGTTATCTAGCAAAAGCTGAATGTGACAATCCGTAGACTGGCAGCCAGTGGTCTGCTATAGGCTGTTGAGAATGACTCGGTATCTCTTTCTTTTATATATCCATGTGTATAAATAAGCGTCTCTCTCTCTCTCTCTCTCGCTTAAGTGCCTTCTTCGAGTTATGTCAGTGACTTTAGTTCTTCGGCGAATGGGATGTTGAGTAGGTAAGGAAAAATGAGGTTTCTTATTATACTATCTAATACAATTTTTAATTTACAGTGTGCTGCTGCATTTGCCTGACTCTACCCGGAAAGCGGAAAATGATCAAACAAACCAAAAAGAGCGTGGAACCAGCGCAAAACGAAACTCACGAACCAGTATGAAGCGGTTTGCACCAGATCAACCGGTTATTAGTACCAATTGAATTACCAGAAGGTTACGTTAGATGTATTTTTAGTTAATTCGCTTCGTGGGTACATGTTAGTATCGGGAAGCATTAAATAATAGACGAATTTTCAAGTCAGGCCGTAACGCACATGTATAATGATCTCGTATCCCTTCCATTTATACCCCAAGTAGCATAGCTAGTGCTGAAATCATGGCGTATTAATTAAATTAGGGAGAGAGATAGCTGAATCTGCTGTCTATTGCAGGCAAGGCAACTGCGCGTTGCGATGCGTCATTTCCAACACAGCGTCTTTCAGAGGTACAATTTTTTAAATCGAATCACTTGAAAGCATAAACCTGTGTATTGCTACCAAACTAAGCTCAAACTAAATTGTCGACTAGTTAACAAGCTTAGTTAGAGCTGTATTTTTTTGTACTTTTTAAGCGTATTACGAAATTAAGCCCGATTTTTTAACACTTCTGAGAGATATGCTTTGGAGAGAATTGGGACCCAACGCGCGTCTGGGGCGTTACCATTCACATACACACATACCCAAATCACGTCTTTATCCTTTACGGGGTAGACAGAGCAGGTAACAAGACATACATGTCACGTTTAGCAAAATTCCACAATCTTACGCCCACGCGTATAGGTGGAAAATGGAATCAATATAGTGATGGGTTTCTAGCCGCATCGCCATAACATGATTCCTAAGATTTTCGCCCATTCCCTCGCTGTCAGATGCATACTAAAAATGACAGCTAAAACCTGAACTGAGTCGGAATTGAATCGCACTAAGACGTCATAGTAAGGCGCCTGGACTCTACCAATTGTAGGCAATTAGAGCTGTGATAAAGTAGTGAAGTGCACCCACTGTTTCAATTTGTAACTAGTAAAACCCCAGGCTCCTGTTCCACTAACGCGACTACTGTCGGTGACATGTGACAATTGAGTTTACATTACAAAACCAACGAGAATATTATGCCGGTTGGCTTTATATCGAATACGTGTTGCATTTCGAAAGTCGCGTCGCGCGCGAGTTGGACTACCCGTCTCTTTCTTGTTGGTACAGTAAGAAAAGGACGGGCAATCTATCTCGCGCGCGACGCGACTCTTGTGCGCTCTCGTGTGCGTATTAGTGGCGTAACTATAGGGTGGCAGGGGTGGCAAAATGTCAGGGGCTGGCTTGGTTTAGAGCACAGAAGGGACGCTGATGCACTTCTTTATATTGAGGAAGGAGCCTGACGAATTTGCCGCGGGCCCCAGACGTTATAGTTACGCCACTGCCTGGTATAATTAATTCATAGACCAGTAGGCTTATTACCTAACTCGCTCGCAATCGCCATCGTCTTAATTTTGACAGTACATGTATGGGCTGACAATTGGCATCGGAATCAGCTAGCTGTCACATTCATACAAGAACTGTCAAAATGAACACGATGGCGATTGCGAGCGAGTTAGACAATAAGTCATGCTCATGTGTGACTACCGTTAAGACATGGGGTCAACAAGCAGGGGGAGATATTATATTACCCCTATATTTAAAGTGATTGTGCAATATAATTGATTGTTTTATTGTAAAGTTAGGGTCGAACCCTTAGATAAATTAGGTAGGTATGCAAATTTATTATAATCTAGATATTTTTTGTAATAATTTGATATAGACAGAGAGAAAATGTCTTTCTAGTCAACGAACAAGTTGCAATAAAATAAAGCTAGTTCCGGTACATAACCAAGTTACATAACCGGCACTGTAAAACCAATGTAGGATGATTAATTTGGATGAATTCAGGTTTAGATGCGGCAGGGGTGGCCCTTAGACCACTCCTAAGCCGCAAACGTAGTGTTAGTTTTTATTTAGAAATAGTTTTTATTTTGCCTTAGTATGTCTTGGTTATGTAAAATAGTTATGTACGGAGAACAAGCGCAAAATAATGTGTTCAAATGTCTAAATGCAATTAAATAGTGCTGCTGTCTGTACAAATGCACATTATACCATATTTTGTTAGGATAATAACAAACAACGAAAACAATAAAATTATAAAATACATGAACTTTCTTTTATTTTAATACTAGCTTCTGCCCGCGACTTCGTCTGCGTAGAATTATACATAAAAACCTTCCTCTTGAATCACTCTATCTATTAAAAAAACCGCATCAAAATCCGTTGTGTAGTTTTGAAGATATAAGCATACATAGGGACATAGGGACAGAGAAAGCGACTTTGTTTTATACTATGTTGTGATAGTGATAAGCAAGAGAGTTAGAAGTTGTATTTACGCATCCGCGTTAAGAAAATTTGATAGAGCGGAGCAGTAATGTCTGATGACAGACGGCGCCAGCTACTCGTGCGTCGTAGCAGTTACTTAGTCGATAATTAGATGGCGCTAGGATGCGCTAGAATGTTTTTTAGAGCGTTTTTAAAAAGTTTACTTTAATTGGCTCAATGTTCTATACATTTTTTTCGTGTCAGTTTTGTGAGGGCCATTAAATTGTATGAACGAATGTCACAAAAGTGATAGTAAAAATAAGGGACGCTTTTTTGCTATAGTAAAATGAACTCATTTTGTAATTATGATTCAGAAAATCAAAAAGTTTCTTCATATTGGAAAAAAGTGTACTTGATAACATACATACATACATACATAAATCACGTCTTTATCCCTAACGGGGTAGACAGAGCCTAAGGTAACAAGACCTACAGGCCACGTTTAGCAAGATTATGGGCGTATAGGTGGAAAATGGAATCAAAATAATGATGGGTTGCTAGCCGCATCGCCTATAACATGATTCCTATGATTTTGCAACTGGCGTTCGCGTTCTATGTTTTTTCTTTGTTCCCAGACCAGCATGGAAGTGAATACCATGGTTGCAATAAATGATTGATTGAATAAAATATCAGTAGAGTAGAGCAATAGAAACACTTACAATACAATACAATACCTACAATAACTCTTTATTGAACACCACATATAACAACCAAAACAGAAAAGCGGTATACAGAATATTACAAGGTAACAAAAGGCGGCCTTATCGCTACAGAGCGATCTCTACCAGGCAACCATAATGGACTTGAAAACAGAACAGATCTGAGCAGGTGGTGCACTTCACGGTGGTCTCCACAAAAACGTGTTGCATTTGTCTGTATCGCGATTTATGAATGACGTGACGTCATCGTAAGAGCCGACTTCGATACACTTGTTGCTCTGCGCAATCTTAGATGCGCAGTAGCCTCTAAAACCGCCCAAGCCTGAAATTTCCACTTCAGGCAAGCTGGAACTGGTCCACTGTTTTCAGGCCGCCCTAAATGGCGGAAGTCGAAGGTACGCTTCCGGGAAAACCTGGAGGAGGGCAGGAAAATTTCAGATTTGTGGGCGGTGGTACCAGGCGCTCATAAGCTTCAGAAGCTAAGCGGGAGAGGGTACGCATGCGCCGGGGTATTGATTTTCTCACCCTCTGTTGCTTAGGAAATGTGCGACCCTCAGTTAGATATGGAGATAACAAAGTGGGCGATGTGGCAATATTATTTAGTTTTTACAAGCCTTTTAATAACTTGGAATCTTTCAACTTTGCATACTTATGTAAGTCAGATGACGATACCAGAATCTGGTAGTAGAATTCTGGTAGTCCGGCCAAGGCCGTCTCCGCATTAGAGAACTCTTCAACGGTTGGTCCGATTGACTCGAAATTGGGTACACATAATGTCGGACGGATGACAATGCAAGTACAGACAACAAAAAGTACAGCCAGCAAAAAAGCTGGTATCAAAAATGATTTTTTAGGTTAGGTTATTATTCGGCCGAAACCAGTTGTTTTTCGAATTTAAATAAGATTCATAATCAATTCATGTATTTAAATTATCCAACTGCTGTGACTTTACGTTTAATTTGAAACGGATACGAAACAAAGTTTAATAATAACTAAAAATGATAAAATAAGAAAATAGGTATGTTATGAGCATGCATGTTTAATGTTTTTTTAAACCTTCGCACAACTCATAAATCTTATAATCGTGCATTTATTTGACCTTCATTTCCATTAATCGCCTCTTTCTTATGGAAAGTCAGAAGCATGAGCTCCATGGCAAATTATACAGTTATATTCCGGTGTCCATTCCGTTTTCTTCGCAGCTTCTTGTACAAATATGCGGGTCACGTCTTCACGTCTATGCTCTCCTGGTGATCCAGATGTCGTGGAAACTTGTCTGAACAGATCTCAACCGTTTTCCATTGGAAATCTTAATAGGGGCTAGGTCATTTGTTTTGTTTCCAACAAACATTTAAATGGCTTTGCCATTTAAAACGCTTCTGAAAAGGAAACGCGGAGAATAGCTTGTGCCTCTCTTAATATGTATACCTACAAGATCATCAGTGGTTTAACTTACCCATGGGTTAACAGAGGATAAATAAACAGTCTTCTGTTCGTGAAATGCTCCTCTTTCCCGCCAAATTGGATGCCATCAGAAACGTCCAATTGATTTGGGTTTGAAGGTGAAGGGAGTCCGTGACTGATCCGCCATTAGTCAGAAATACCAGGGTAGCAGAGAACGGCAGGAGCTCATCGATTTTCCGGCGAGGAGGGAAAGAGACAGACATATTTTTGTGAGCTTCGCCGGACCCCAACCCCTCATTTAGCAGAAACAGTTAGCACGTGGCTTTGTTTTTATTTCGGCGACTTTTGCGGAAACTTGTACTCACTAGCGAATTATGTTTTATTGTGTACGTTGAGATTGGTTTTCTGCGACAATAGTCACTAGATGGAATGGCCTGCGTCCACTAATGTTTGACCAAAAAATTATTGACCAAATGCATCGTTTGACAAACACTTCATTTTGACCTTTTATTTTCTACTAAATTATTGACTTTTTTGAAAACTTATAAAACAAACCTAATCTAACCTAATGTGAGCCACGCCTAAAGGTTTTCGATTTTTAAAAAAGGTAACGACTTATCAAATACAGACTGTTGCCCGCAACTTCGTCTTCATAGAATTCGTTTATCGCTATCCCGCAGGAATTACGCAATTTTCCGGGTTAAAAAGTAGCATAATGTGTTATTCCAGACTATAATCTATCTATATTCCAAATTTCATTGAGATCTGTCCAGCCGTTCTGGCGTGAAAGAGTAACAAACATCCATCCATCCATTCATCCATCCATACTTACAAATTTTCGCGTTTATTGGGACCGAGCGCGACGATAGCGCCACGTGACAGGCGGCCATTATGGACAATATTGTCACCGCTGTCAAACAAGAAATAAGTAAATATTGCGAAAAATATTAATGAAATCTTGTGTTATTTTACTATATTACACAATTTTGGACAATGGTAGTCAGTAACATTATTGCCAATAATATTAAAATTGTTGTTTTCAGTGAAAATTTTAGAGGTTAGGTAACTTACTTTTTTTTTCTTACGGCAAATATCCACTTATTTCTTTGGTCTCGTTTCCACCATGGTCTTGGAAATTGGTAAAATTTACAGTTGCTCTTCTTCTTGGTGTTATTACAATTCACAACAACACATCTTACCAGGACCATATTTTTATCTCAAAAACGATTAGAAAATGTTTACTGCAATATGGATTTGACAGCTCAAGTCAGCGACAAAAATGACAATTTTAGCCATAGCGAGCGCTGTGATCGTTTAGGCTACCCCCTCCACCCGCTTTGCACACTGCCAATAATATTAGTAGGATTAAAGGTTTGTCATATGAAATGGTTGTCAAACGATACAACTGTCAAACTTTTGTCAGTCAAATCATCGCATACCTTGGACGCGCGGTCGAGTGGCAAAACTGGAAAAACTATTCCACTATCGTTTTAGATTAGCAATCAATTGCTAATCAAAATTTCCCTCCATTTTCCCCACTTTTCTTCCAAGTAAAGAATCTTGAAAATATCTCGACAAGATACAAAGTTGTTGAACTATTAATAGCGTAATTACCAATTGCTTGTCCTCTTGAGATAATTATCTATTAAATACATACATACATATATCACGTCTTTATCCCTTACGGGGTAAACAGAGTCTAGGGCAGGGGTCGCCAATTAGTTTTGCTCGGTGTCCGTTTTAAGAAATGAAATGACCATCGCGGTCCGCACATTTTATAGATTTTTTTTAGCTCGTTTTGTTAGCTCATAGCCTCGCCCGGCCCTTTTCAAATTGACGTCAACAAAGATAGTTCGGGGGATTCATTTTTATTAAATTACGTACTCAGTAGTGCAAGTAGCTGTGTTCTCGCGGTCCGTAAAAAATGGGTCGGCGGTCCGGATGCGGACCGCGGTCCGCCATTTGGCGACCCCTGGTCTAGGGTAACAAAACCTTACCACGTTTAGCATGATTATGGGCGTGATGGGTTGCCCGCATCGCCTATAACATCATTCCTAAGACTTTCGCCCATCCCCTCGATGGGCTTTTACCATTTGCGCAGGAAAAGAAGCAACTGGTAAATTCTATGTTTTTTCTTTACTCCCAGACCAGCATGGAATTATGACTTTACAATACTCGAGTTAGTTTCGATCGCATCTATCATCGTATCTTGAGAACCATCTCAAGTGTGGACCTCTTTTGTCGCATTTTGTTGAGAACAAAACAATCGCAGGCAACAGCTAGCCTATATCTATAAATCTATACCTACTTGTAATAAAACTGTGTCTGCTCGGTGTCCGTGGTGGCCAATATAATCAAATGATATAACTTTTAAAAGTTAATAAAATCAGTTTAGAACTACAATATCTAACGAGTTAGGTAGCCGTAACAGTTTTCTTCATTTCGAATGAATAATATGAAACATTTAGCGATCTTAACGCCACCTAGTCACCGACTACATAAACTACAAGGGCGCACTAGCCAGCACCGGTAGCGTCACTCAGTGGCGTAACTATAACGTCTGGGGCCCGCGGCAAATTCGTCAGATGGTCCTTCATCAATATAAAGAAGTGCATCAGCGTCCCTTCTGTGCTCTAAACCAAGCCAGTTCGGGGCCCCATAGAGCTCGGGGCCCCTGGCATTTTGCCACCTCTGCCACCCTATAGTTACGCCACTGGCGTCACCCATGTTCTACATCGCGCTATCGAAGTTTCTTAACGCGGATGCATAAATACAACTTCCAACTCCGTTCCTCTGGACTTCCCCAGGAATAACGTCTGCCTGGAGACATCTCTCTGTATTAGCATGGATTATCGCGATACTGGTATGTCAATATCGTGGATTCATAACAACCGGATTCGCTGCAATACGCATAGGGGAGACCGAGGCGAGTTGAGACAGAGGTGAGTTGATACAAAGCCGATTTCTCTGAACTGTGACACACCTCTGTCTCAACTCGCCTCGGTCTCCCCTATCAATACATAATATCGCGATATAGATTGCGCTATACACGAATCTCATTTATAACGACGACCATCTAATCCATGCCATTATGACCTTCTTCTTCTTCTTTTTCAACATGGCCCCATGATTTCGCCTATGTCAAAGTAATAAAATACAGTATTCAAAAATCTTGTGACAAAAATGTCGGCAACGTTGTACGGTAGAACACGGTCAAAAGACCTCTCCCCCTGTCAGGCTCTTAGACAACGGATAACGATATCCTCAGAATCTGCCAGGAAATCATTAACTGATGCCCAGGGTGCACCGGACGAAGCACTGTTCTTCCCCGCAGACGGATCCAAAAACGAACCGCAGCTCTTGACTACACGCGGAGGTAACCCGACTCGCACCCACATTATGACAAAGTCGGGGGCTAAAGTTAGTCCATCATGTAAAGAATACTAGCTTCTGCCCGCAACCTCGTCCGCGTAGAGTTAGACTTAAAGAACTGATGTTGATAGAACATTCTGCAATAATTATTGACGGTGCGACTCTATGCAGCTACGACCTTTGACATTGTTTATCGCTATCCCGTGGAAACCATGCAATTTTCCGGGATAAAAAGTAGCCTATGTTTTAATCTAGGGTACCCGCTATCTTTGTTCAAAATTTGATCTGAATCCGGCCATTCGTTTCAGGGTGAAGAAGGAACAAACATACACTCACTCACAAACTTTCGCATTTATAATATTAGTAGATTTGTGTTAATATAAGTGCTATTAAACGAGCGTCAAGTTTCTTCGCATTATCTATTTGTCAGTGCAAATCTGTTTCTCTGGACAACGCGCGTGTGTAGTAAACACCTTTTTAGTATCGAAACAAAGTATTATAATAAAGTAAGCGCCATAAGCTATAGTGATTTACTGTTTTAAAGTAGCTTAAAGTTATATGTCTATTACTTACTAGAATCTACGCTAATTAAAATTTAAAATATAGTTTGTTTCCCTTGATAATGAACCTTCAACGGGCATGAACTAATAGACACTTTAAAAACATACCGAATAGGTTCAGGGGTCCAAACCATTTTTCCATAAGTAGGTATAACTATTATATTATAGTTTGACAAAGCCAGTTTATTTAGGTTTATCAAAACACACAATTAGTTAAAATATACAAACACTAGTCCTAAAAACCTACATATCTATGCTAAAAATAATTATAAAAACCTATATTTACAAATAAGAAATTATACAAGAAAAAAAGTCATAAAAAGAAAACCCCGTCTAACCCTGCCTGCAGCAGTATAGTTTTGAAATTTCGAAAACGGGTCAAGTTAAATCTTTTCTGTTATGATTTATAAATTTTCCTAAATAAATAACTAAAATACTGATGCCATACTATTTTATTATACATACACTGAAATACTATTACTATTTATTACTCACGATTATTTTCTATCACTTTTAAAATAGAAACTGCATTAGCTTTGTTTAAAGTCAGGTTTTAAGTTAAAAGAAGTGGTTGTTGAATATGATTTCTTCTACGGATCGACCTTCAGGATTAAGTAGAAAATGTGGATTCGATCAAGCTTTGGACTTAACAGGTGAGTGTTTTTAGGGTTCCGTACCTCAAAAGGAAAAAACGGAACCCTTATAGGATCACTTTGTTGTCCGTCTGTCCGTCCGTCTGTCAAGAGCCTTTTTCTCAGGAACGCGTGGAGGTATGAAGCTGAAATTTATATCAATTACTCAGGTCTACTGTCCCTTGAAGCTGTGAAAAAATCAAACTTCTAAGCCAACGCAATCAAAAGATACAGCCGTTTATGCCGCAAATTTCCGCAAATTTTCAACTCTCAAGGGAATCAAAACCTACAAGGTAGTTCCCGTGAACGCAGAATCTTGAAATTTGGTATGAAGGTAGGTCTTATAGCACAGATTAAAGAATAATTGCGAAAACCGTAAATGTGTATGTATGTCTGTATATAGCAGTGACCAATATAAAGTAACCCCACACTGCGTACATTTTGCTTTGGAACAGGGCTCTGCTTACACTGGTTTTAGATATTTATAGATAATGATACGGAACCCTCGGTGCGCGAGTCCGACTCGCACTTGACCGGTTTTTTCTTTATGGCTCCTGATGACTTGTACCTGAGTACCTATTTACTTATTCCAAAGCAGCTGTAAAACCGGAACCTTTATAATTTGGCCATGTCCGTTTGTCTGTCCATAGCTTAGCGCAGAAACTCTGTAGCACTAGATAGTTGTAAGGTGGCACGGGTAAAGCCATATCCTTCCTAAACCTGCATTGCACTGTTGCCGCGAAGTGGGAACCCCATCCCGGGGTGGTCGTGGGGCGTCGCGGTAACACCGAGTGCTCCCGTAACGCCTCACATACGACCAAGTAGGGAATCCGTGTGGTTTTTAGTGGGTATGCTTGCCGTCGCGGGAGAGCCCCACATACCCCCGGTAAACCCGTACCATAAAAAAACGTATTTTCCACACCATAAAAAAACCTTCTTCTTCTTTGCCTTATATGCTGGTCTGGGAGCAACGAAAAAACATAGAATATACCAGTTGCTTCTCTTCCCGCGCAGATGGTAAAAGCCCATTGAGGGAATTGGCAAAAATCATAGGAATCATGTTATAGGCGATGCGGCTAGCAACCCATCACTATTTTGATTCCATTTTCCACCTTACGTCCACAATCTTGCTAAACGTGGCCTGTAGGTCTCGTTACCTTAGGCTCCGTCTACCCTGTAAGGGATAAAGACGTGTTTTGTATATGTGTATGTAAAAAAAAGGGTAGAGCAGAGCCAAACCCACACAATAATGCCGATGAAATGGTATTCTCTTTAATGGGGGTGTTTTCTCCTCTTTAAGAAAGCGAAATTGTCTCTTCCCAGAATGTAAACGATTAAGAGACCCAGATAATATCCAAAGTAAAAACTAAAAAATATCAGTCCAAGACTAAAGTTCTGAGGATGCCTACTTAGTTCCACACTACTATATTCCAGGCTTCGGCAGCTACAACATAGCCATGCTGTGCTCCAACTGTTTGCTGATCCTGGCTATGTACCTTGACATCTTCGGCTTCTCCGTGGTGTTGCCAGCTGCTGCATGCGACCTTGGCCTCACGACCAGCCAGCAAGGCCTTCTATCTGCAGTGCCTCTTATAGGTAACTTTCATTAACCACAATCACGCCTGATGGAAATGATGGAGCACGCGAGCCTAGCAAGTTCACCACACATTTGAAGACGGTCGCATTACAACGTTTAGGGAATGAAGGTGTGGCGAAAACGCCACGAATCCATGCCACGCATGGCAACATGAGAGAGGAAAATTGTCTATGCTCTCTCTCTTCTCTAGACTCGACAGACTACGGCACGTTAAATTTCTTTCCCTCTGATATTATATCTTGTGTTAAGTATCTTGAACTGTATTAATCGTGTACGAGTGATTACATTCTCTTTGGAAGAAGCCACCATCTTTTCCTTTGGACCCGACACCTACCACGACCCATAAAATGGTGACCCCGACGTGATCTGAACACGCAACCTTCTGATCACGTCGGGGTCACCATTATGGGTCGTGGTAGGTAACAGAAACTTAGTCCTCGTCTAATGATTTCCAGAAAACTTGCAAGCACCTAAATCCGAAGATATCTATCAACCAAGCCTTCGGTCTATCGTGTAAAGACCGACCTTACCACACGTCTCCCGTTCCTTATTCTTCACTAATTATTGCCCGCTACTTCGTCTTCAAAAACATGATCCCGCAGAAATTACGCATTTTACGAGGTACAGAGTAGCCTGTGTTATTCCTGACTATAATCTGTGCTTGTACCAAATTTCATCCAGATACTTATCGGAGCATCACTTCAAAATTGCATTTTGCATTTGGAAACAACTAGTAATGCTTTTAGAGTCCAACTTAAAATAATATTATCCTCGCTGGCTATTCTCTATCTCCAAGGTGTGATGGTGTCTTCCTACGCCTGGGGTCTCTGCGCAGACACTCGAGGCCGCCGATGGACCCTTCTGCTGGCCATGCCCATCGGTGCAGCTCTGAACCTGGCAGCCAGCATGGCACCCAGTTACGCCAGCCTGGCGGTTCTTAAATTCCTGTCTGCTGGTTTGTAAGTACGAGATGAACTTAATTAAAGACAGCAAATTCCTTGATGAAGGAGAAAACAGGAAAAAGCAGAATTTTTAGGCTGATCTTTTTACAACCACCGCGTCTCTCACAGTATACATAAAAAAATACCTTCGAAGTGCTGGATATTAGCTGAGTTTTTACAATAACCATAGTCTGACCCTGAGTAGTGCTCTAGTTGTTGCACAATATGTGATTCACTGCAATGACCCCGTCTGACCCTTATTATTGCCTCTAGTTGTCATACAACTAGGCAAGTCATGACCATGGAAGACAAATTCTGAGTGTGTTCTCCTATCCAGTACAGCATCAGCTAATGCAGCAGGCTTCGTGCTGGTGGGCGAGACGACGCCGCGCCGGCACCGCAGCCGCTTCATGTTCCTCATGGCCAGTGCCACCATGCTGGTGCAGTTCTTCATCTGTGGTAGGTGTCCATAAATCAGAAGAATGAGGTTGGAAGGACTGTACTTGAACCAGGCCTTAAACGAATTCGATTTTCGAAGTTCGTTTCGTATCATATCTCTGACACTAATATGAGTGAGTGGGTGAAGTGAGAGGGACGATGTGATACCAACTTCGAAAATCGAAATTCTGAGTGGCCCACACATGTACGTTACAATGCACATAAGCATTACACACATATACATTAGAACCAAGTGCTGTTATTGGTTCTCGATTTAACGTAGCTTTGCATGTATAGGTGTTCGACATCACATGCATACAGCAAAATTGGTCAATAACAGTTAATACAGAGCACACGTACGTGTCGTACGTGTCTTTATTGAATGCCGGGACAAAAATTTAGCTTACATGACAGATTACTCATGAAGTGCAGCTATATGTAGGCCAAATTTTATCCAAATCTACATATTACGGTGTTTTTAGCAAGAAAAAATAGCAAATACATGAGGTATCTATATACATAGAAAAGACAATTCACAAGCTTTCACATTAATGCTATTAGTCGTTGAGGCAAAATACCATGAGTAGTTTAACATAATATTTGATATACAAAGATGGAAATGGTCCTTCAAACCAGATAATGTGTCATACTAGACGACTCAAAGTTTTTGCCAAAAACAATTGGTAATACAAAAATGCTTCACCCTGTTCCAGTATTTGCAATACCTGTCTTCAAACTGACCTTCCACTACTCCATATCCTGGCTCTCCATGGACTACCGACCCTGGCGGCTGCTGATGCAGATTATCAGTCTCCCGGGCATCATCGGTGTTGTTGGCATGCTGTTCCTATACGAGAGCCCCAAGTTCCTCCTCAGCCAAGACCGGGATGACCAGGCTTTGGAGGTTCTAAAGAACATACGGACGTGGAACAGAGGAAAACTTGAGGTAAAAGTCAACCCCAATACTTATGTTTCATCCTTAAGTAATTTCAGGTGGTAGGATCTCAATGCTTGTTTATCCTGCTCCCAACCAACTGTGTATACGTTAGACAGCCGATGACATTATAGGGACTAGGTATTTCAATTTGACCATCTAGGCCACCACATCAGCAAAACTTTCAGCGTTGAAGGTGTTCAGGAGTGATTTACTCAACGTGGAGCTCACTCACTGTCACTACCAGGTGTCTTAGGTACTCCTTCTTCTCTTTTTTACCTACCTACCTGTTTGACAAAAAAAGAACAACCAATCTTGAGTGCGTCTTAACCTCTCGGATTGGCGATAAGTACTTAGTTTTTAAGTCATACATTTTTTTTATTTTGGTTCCTCTTAATGTTCGCCTTTTACGACTAAAATACTGCCTTGGCTATTAGAGCAATTTATTCTACTCAAAAATTATTCAAGGTGCCTTTAATTTTATTTTTTACGAAGGATTTACCAGTGACCACTTATTGATTACAATATCTCACCTGGTTTCCACCAGGAATATGACATTATATCCAGTAACATCCTACATTCTCTGGCCTTGAAGACCCCTAGGTTGTATTGTTTCTATCGGGAAATAGAGACGATGCAAGCAAATTCCACTCCTTAGCTGTTCGCATTAAGAAGGATAAAGCGGACCGCTTCCTACGAGCCAATGGAAAACCAAAGACATAAATAGATAACTGTTGAAAAGGGGCTAATACTGAAAACCTCGTCTTCATTTTCAGCTGGATGCCGTGTATCTGGAAGAGCCACCACAGCTGGTCAGTTCTGACGCGACCTTCCTTCGAAGAATGTGGGATCAGACTGCGCCGCTGTTCAAACCGCCTTTACTCAGGAACAATTTGAAACTGTATTATATTCTGCTGTGTGCTTATATGACGTAAGTATTACAGGATTCTAAAGCCCGGCTGAAGACCTTAAATTTCATCTAATGATGGTTCTTTGGAGAACCTAAATAATCGTCCAGTATGTGGCGTACATAGTTGGTAACGAATTGGCGACACATCAATTTCAACATTAGCAATAACATCTGACGACCGTGCTAGGACATGGTGCCTCTTCAAATAGGTGACACAGCATACGATGACTAAGTTTCTAAATGTCACTGAAAATTAGAACTTAGAAAAATCCGAAAAGTAAAACTATGGCCGGGAATCGAACCCGGATCCTCGTCATTCCGTGACGCGTGCTATGCTATACCCCTACACCGCCCATAGCAGGTGGGTAGTCCTCGAATTTTTCTACCTGTTACTAGAAAAACCTGTCACGTGACCTTGTTTCTATGCGAATTTTTGTCGCTAAGCGTCATCTGTTTGAATGATGTGTTTGTACGACACAATTAAAAACTCCCGTGGAACATTCACTGCTCACCAGGGACGAGAGAAGGCGCTGTTTTTCAACTGATAGGTACTATTAAATGTATCAGGTATTTTTGTTTCTTGATTTTTATGTTCACTTTTACAGTTTGACCGTAAGAAATTAAATTTCTAAATGCAATATCTACGATGACTAAGCTCGTTTCAGAGACTATGAAAAACTATTGAAGCAGCGATGGAGATACTGATGACACAAATGTACGTCCCGGAACATGTACCTTGAAATACGTGACCCAGCAAAATAGACACAATGATAATTTGTGTACTGTATTAAACTTCGAAATAAGTAGACGTGCTGATGAAACTCGTCATTTGTTTCAGATCAACAGGCTACACGATGTGGGTGCCCACGATGACAAATGCTTACTTCAATGGAGACGACAGCTCTGGCCAAACCTTCTGCGAAGTTGCAAGTGCCGCTACTTCTAGCAGTGACGTGGGTACCAATGCATCACATATTAGAACAGCTTAACATGCTATCGTAACTTGACCCGTGCTTTCGTAGGTATTATACGGAGTCAGGAGTCTTATGTTGTTGGTCGTGCGTTGACCATTTTGACCTAACGCTTGAACCAGTATATTAACTAAGAGAGAACGGGTCAAGTCATGAATGGAGAAAGAATGGTTAATCCTTATGTTCTGTCTTTTAAATTTAGCGGTAACTTTTTTCAGACCACCGCAGACTGCGACAACGTCATTCAGTCAATGACTCTCTATGCTGTGATGTGCTACTCTGGCGCTTCAGGCACTCTGAATGTCTTACTCTCATTCGTGGTCGGTCCGCTGGGCAAGAAAAGGACGACACTATTAGTTTTCATCATATCCGCTACAGCAGGAATAGTTCTGCTGTTTGTAAAGGTCTCCCTTCTGAGCATTGCCTTGTTCTATGTATTTCTCTACGTAGCTTTAATTTTGGGTAATGTTAATACTTACTTGGTGGAGCTAAATCCTACATATTTAAGGTTGGTTCCTGTTCTTAAAATAAAGCTTTTTCTTTTTAATGCAAAGTTAAAAATTATCTCAGCAATAATTTATGAAACTGGCACACGCACATCATAATTTTAACTTCGTAACATACTTCGTGAACGCATTTTTTTGGGGTGACCAGTCGTACTAGTGCAAAGCCCCTAAAATTTTTAACAATTTGAAATGCCTCAGCAAAGAAATTTCGTCTTTTTTTAGAGGAATGGCGACATGTCTATCAGTAGTAGTAGCGCGAGGATTCGGCTTCTTCAGCGTGCAACTCATCGCTCAACTACTCGCTGATCACTGCACTCCAATGATTAGTGGCTACGTTGTACTGGTTTTATGTTAGTACATGTAAATAATTAAATTGTATATCAAAGAGTCCTCCTCCACCTTTGTAGCTAAATGAGATGAGGATGCCACTTTATACATTACGGGCACATTTTTAAAGTAAAATGCTTGAAACTAGCACTAAATTCCTATTAATTGATTAAATGTAATTAATACTATTTATGCCATACGCCTCACCTTACGCAATATATTATTATTTCAGTGTAAAAATCACATGTAAATTTATGTTTCAGCTGGGTTAGCAACTGCATTTTTCTTGCCATCTGATGTCAAAAACAATGAAGACCAAACTACGATAGAAGCTACTAGTGAACATGAAAAGACGAGGTTTTGAATATCTTCCAGATTAAGAATTAATTTATTAAATACACGTGCAGAACATAAAATTTGTGTTTCATTTTATAGCTCAATAGAACTACGTACTACCAAGAAGTTAGTTTTAAATATTGAAATATACTTAATATCCTTCATGCCTTATCATCTTGTCAAATGGTCTGGACCTTACTATTTACCATTTCAATGCCTGTCAATTTACTTACTACTGCGACGCTAGCTTTTCTGTAGTTAATGGCAAGTTTACTGTTTGTATTTCGATTCCCATATATCAAAACTAGCTTTTGCCCGCGGCTTCGCACGCGTGAACCATGAGCATTTCAAAGAAGCTAGCAATCAAGCAAGCGAGCACCCAAACCTGCAAGCATGTAAGTATGCTAGCAGGCATGCAAGCAGGCATGCAAGCAGGCATGCAAGCAGGCATGCAAGCAGGCATGCAAGCAGGCATGCAAGCAGGCATGCAAGCAGGCAAGCAAGCATGCAAGCAAGCGCGCAAGCAAGCATGCATGCAAGCAAGCATGCATGCAAGCAAGCATGCATGCAAGTAAGCACGCAAGCATGCATGCAAGCAAGCATGCAAGCATGCATGAAAGCAAGTATGCAATCAAGCATGCAAATCAAGGACTCAAGCAAGCATGCAGGCAAGCCCCCGCATTGCCCCGCTGCCTTAATTTTTCTGAAACTGTAAATATTGCAGGATTTTTATAAAACAAACCTAACCTAACCTATAGGGCTGTCCTAAAATATACCTACCCCAAATAGCTTTTGCCCGCGACTTCGTACGCGCTAAGATGTAAAACGAAAAAATAAGTTTTTTCCCGTTCCCGTGAAAATTTTGGGGAGTGCTTTCGGAGTACACTTAAAGCCTTTAAAGAAAGACACGTTATAAATGTTAAGTCTCTTTCTTCCGCTGTTTCGTCTGGAAACGTAAAATCCCGTTTTTTCCCGTTTTAGTGTTCCCCTACACTCCCGAATAGACCTACGTGGCAAATTTCAACCCGTTCCCGTAAAAATGTTAGGAAATCCTTTGTTAATGCTCCGATACACTCCCTAAGGAAGCTAAATGCTAAATTTCAGCTTTCTGCAACCAGTAAAATGAAAAGTCCCGTTTTTCCCGTTCCCGTGGGAATTTCGGGAAATCCTTTTTTTAGTGCTCCCCTACACTCCCCAAGGAAACTTGAAGGCCAAATTTCAGTTTTATGCGACCAGTAAAACAAAAATCGATCCCGTAGAACTGAATATATCAATCCCGTTTTTTTCCTTATCCCGTGGGAATTTCCAAAAATCATTAAAACATTATTTTACTATTATAATCACCTACTTCTTTGCCAAATTTGAAGAGTCTAGTAATTATAGTTCATAGGATTTCGTTAAACTGAATATATAAATCCTGTTTTTTTCCTTATCCCGTGGGAATTTCTAAAAATCCTGAAATTAGTTTCTTCGTTTTGTAATCACCTACTTTTGTATCAAATTTGAAGTCTAGTTATTATAGTTACTGAGATAGCGTCACTCGGAGTCAAATATATAATTCCCGTTTTTTCCTTATCCCGTGGGAATTTCCAAAAATCCTTCCTTAGTGGATGCCTACATTGTATAAGGTATCTATGTGCAAAATTTCAAGTCTCTAAGTCCAGTGGTTTGGGCTGTGCGTTGATATATAGTTAAGTCAGTCAGTCAGTCAGTCAGGACTTTGAATTTTATATGTATAGATATATCATACTAGCTTTTGCCCACGACTTCGTCTGCGTAGAATTATACCTTCCTCTTGAATCACTCCATCTATTAAAAAAAACGCATCAGAATCCGTTATTTAGATTTAAAGATCTAAGCATAGATAGGGACAGACAACGGAAAGCGACTTTGTTTTATACTATGTACAATATTGTATCAACCATCAAAATTTCAAACACCGTTATTTCAAAGGACTACGAAATAGTCCGAAACATGTCGAGCATCACTCGACTTTTTATACGTGAGTTATCCGTTTATGTGTAATAACCGTCATTTCACTTAAAAAAGTCTTCACTTTGAAACATATTTCATAAAGTGGCCACATTACTTGTGACACTAAAAGTGCTGCCAGCTTTTTACAAAAATCAAAATTCAAAAACTTTATTTTGCAAATAGGCAGTCAGTCAAGGGCTATTCCTTTTGCATGTCTTTTTTTAAACTACCAACGCATTCGGAAATACCATCACTGCCAAAAAGAATGCGCCGCCAGAAACTTAGCAGAAAGTAATATTTTCATAGACGTAATTATTGAGGAAACTTTTAACTCATAGATATTAGTAATGTCACCTTTTGATTTTGACACAACATTTCTGGTTAGCATGAGCAATTACTACGATTTATGTCAGAATTTTTCATAAGTTTTTTTTATAGTTTACTTCTAATTTATTTCCATTGTGAAAAAACACATTCTATCCGGGGATAAAACTTTTAGCACGTAGCAACACAGCAATCCAGTTGTCAACCTGTCATTCGCATTCGTGCAACCGCTAGCGAAATGACTGATTTTGCCGGTGATAATTCAAAACCACGAGTTGTGGTATTAGGAGG
Organism: Pandemis corylana; assembly: GCA_949127965.1. Classification (NCBI taxonomy): domain Eukaryota; kingdom Metazoa; phylum Arthropoda; class Insecta; order Lepidoptera; family Tortricidae; genus Pandemis; species Pandemis corylana. The sequence continues at coordinate 2,086,762 of OX421859.1, read as the reverse complement.
TAATTAAACACTCTAAAACTAATCGATGAGCATGAGCAACTCCATTCATCCATAAGCGCGTTGTTGAGCAACTTTTTCGGCGGAATGTTTTTGTTCTTTTTTCGATTTCCGTAACGGTCTTGTGAGATTAGTCATCAATGTGACTTGACTAAGTGTTTTTTCGTCTGATTGTGCTGGAACGTTGTGCAGGTTGCGGCTTCATCGGGCGGAACCTGGTGGAGTATTTGATATCGAACGATTTGGTGAGCGGCGTGCGGGCGGTCGACAAAACACCACCGCAACTAGCTTTTTTGAATCCCGCCCATACGAAAATATTCGAAGACCCCCGCGTTGAATACAAAAGCGCGAACCTCATTAATCCAAGTAAGTATCCAATTAGAATATACTAATTGTGAAAGCCGTAAAAAAATTAACTAATTAAATTAAGAATAAGAACGTTTACGTAAGCGTTGAAGAATGCGGCTGTAAAGTAATGCTATAATTTTCTGGAAGAGTGAGCATAGAAATTGTTGTAAATTCAGCTTGCGACCAGTGTAATCAGTGGCTTCTATTTTCAAATGGATTATTTGCTTGTGTGCTGTTTGAAGCGCGATTTATAATTAAATGGAGATTTATCCTCATTCTGATACAACCTCATTTCAGTAGTAACCTTCGTGTGGCTCCCACTCGCACTTGACTAGCTTCTTTTTAATTAAAGCCATCTGCAATTAGTCCATCATGAGCGAAATTGATGTATAAATGCGGGCTAGACAGAGTCTAAAGTACCAAGACCTAGAGGCCATGATTAGCATGATTGGGGTCGTAGTGGTGGTAAGGGGAATCAAAATAGTGATGGGTTGCTAGCTGCATCGCCTATAACATGATTCTTAAGATTTTGGCCTATTCGCGAGATGGACTTGTACCATCTAGGAAGAGAAGCAACTGGTACATTCTATGTTTGTTCTTTACTCCCAGACCAGCATGGAAGATGCTTAGAGAGTTACATAAACTATGCCAGTATTCTAACTTATTATACCGTTATTCTTTATTTAATTACGCTGTTTCTTTACTTTATATTGGCTCAGTCCCCTTCTCTGTGTAAATTCTCATTTAAAAAAAAAGTGTCAGTTTTTTTTTTATTATTTTTTTAATCACGGCCTCAAATCCTATGCAGACAGACATTTCCTGTTGGTTGACTGGCATGCCGTTGACTTCAGTTGCCTCTGATAACATATCACTGAGTCACGTAATGTTTATGTATGTATTATGTATTCATTGTATATCGACGGTCCCTATTAAAAAAGTCGGATGTGCAAAACTGCTACTTTTCAGGAGAAGCAATCGAAGATTTTTGAACAACATTTTTGTGTACAAAATTGTCAATTCTTGGAATTTTACTGTGAAATTTGGCAAGAGTTAATATTTTTATTGTACTGTGAGGTATGTATGTAAACATTTATCAACCTCCTTCTAGAACATGCTTAAAAGCGACTTGACACTATTTTAACTGGAACTACATCAACGAGATTTGTCGGAAGTGTCACATACAACAATTTTGATCGGACTTGGTAAAGTAAAATTTGTCGGATGTGTCACTAACGACATTATTAAATGAACATCGTCGAGAACTTTTTGTCGTAACAGTAACATACGACATTTATATTCGGATATAATATATGTTTTAATGATAGATCCGACACACTTGACTGACTTTTTTGGTGTAAATCAAACATTAATCTTAATTTAACTGTTTTTATTTAGAGTTAACTTTACCTCATTTATCCCAAAATACAAAATAGGTAGAAAATTGCTTAGGTACAGGCGTATCAAAAAAAAATCTTATCCAAAACTTAAAAGGTCTCTTCTTAAACAAATAAAAACACCGTATCAAAATAAAAAGTCGACAAAGAACTTAAGGTAATAAGTACGTTTTTTCCTTTATAAATCTCAATTTTCGCACAGCAATACAAGATTTCAACAGTATAATGTAACGTTACAAAAAATATCATAATTTAGTCACAGCCATAAATCAGTCTAATAATTATATTTTTTTAAAGTTAATCAATATTTAGGCTTAATAATACAGTAACAATATAATATGTATTAATAATATAGTAATTAACAGAAAACAATCGTAAAAATCCTCACTAGAAATAATAAAATTAGGTTAGGTTAGTTACATACATACATACCGTCACGCCTCTTTCCCACAGGGGTAGGCCGAGACTACTTTGTTCCACTTGCTACGATCCTGACATACTTCTTTCGCTTCATCCACACTCATCAATCTCTTCATACATGCTCGTCGGTTTCGCGTACTCCTGACCTGACCTTTTTCCAGAACGTCTCCTATTTGGTCTCGGAACGTCCGCCTAGGCCTTCCCCTCCCAACGTAACCAATCACACTCCCCCTAGATAGATCTGTTTAGTTAGTCTACTTTCATTCATCCTCTCTACGTGACCAAACCAACTAAGCATACTTATTTCTATCCTAGCCGCTATATCCTCTTTCACACCAGCACGTTCCCTTATCACACTATTTCTTATTCTATCTTTCAGTGATACACCTTTCATACTTCTTAACACTCTCATTTCTACTGCATTTATTCTACCTTCATGCTTCTTTGGCCATACCCAAGTTTCGCTGCCGTACATTAATGTTGGAACAAGCACCCCTCTGTGGGCAGCCAGTCGCGCCTTCTTCGACACCTTCTCACTGCTCACAAAGGTGCGCAGCGCCCCATTCACCATGTTTCCTGCATTCACTGTTCTTTCAATATCACTTTCACACTTCCCATCTTTCGTAAATGCGGAGCCCAGGTAGGTATACAAACTCTTTTACTTGTTCTATCTTTCACAATTTCACATTCTGTCAGTTAGGAGTTAGGTTAGTTAGCTACAAATGCCCGAAGGGCAAACCGCATAGAAATAGGAGCCCCGTGAAAGCGGGGTTCATTCGAACTTATGGTGAAGTATAATTCGTCATTTTTGTGACAGTGGGACCACGAGTCCATAGGGGGTATTAGACGCCTTCAAATGTATCCTAAATCCTCCTAATGATTTCATAAATTGTATTAATTACGCTGCTTTAAAAATGTCAAATTCAAATTATTTTTCGGCGCGTCCTACCTACCTACTTGTTTATATGTGTGAAGGCGGTGCCTCAGCCCAAATAGTTCCAAGGTCAAAAGGTACTATTAGGCAGATAGACTAGGTCCACTTCTGCCACGCATGCCACACATAAACATAACGATGTTACGATGAGAGCGTCTTTGATGGTGCGGGCTGAGACACCGACTTCAAACAATTCTAAGTAAACTTAATACCTAGATAGAACTCAGAACCTGTGCAAACAAAAAGTATGCCTAATATTTTCGGATTATGACAGTGTTTGGAATATACCGGTATTCTTCGATATTAATGATCTCACTAATTTGACTCGTAAACACTTTCAAAGTGAGAAACATGTAGGGACGAAGTTGTATTTTATTATAATGAATTTTGATGCAACAGTAAATTAGTCGCTGTGCTGGCAGGCCTCCAACCAGGTGGACCGACGACATCGTGAAAGTTGCGGAAAACCGGTGGTTGCAGGTGGCGAGTTGCCTTTCATTATGGTGTTCTAAGGGGGAGGCCTCTGTTCAACAGTGGACGTCTTCAGGCTGATGATGATGATGAAGAGGTGTTTTTTTGGTAGGGTCGGATTGTCCAGTGTATATTTTCACCCTCCGCCACTTCTACTTTATTTGACACATTCAGCAGAAATGTTCATGTTATCGAACGTGATGTCGCTGTTATAAAATTTATTTTTGACATTAAACACATCCCCGAGTAAATCTTGAAGTTGAATTAATTCATCGTCCAAATGTCTTGGAATAAGTGACACATTTTCCTTAAAAAAATAGATTAAAGCAAAATATTGTATGCAAAAGCAACATAAGACAGAAAAAAAAATTGGTTGAGCCCTCTTACATTGTCGGTAAATGCATTTCCTACACTTATAAATAGCACCCGTCCAATTAAGATTGTCAGATTTACCACTTAAAACAAAAAATGCCAAACAATATCCAATGAAAACAGTCGAATGTGGCACTACCGACAAAAGCAGTTAAAAATTTCCTATTAAAAATGTCTGTTATGCCACATCCGACAAAAAAACTTACGAAAAAGCTATTAAAATTGTCGGAACTACCGCAACCGACATTTATGGGTGGGCATACCCAAATTTGATTTTTTATTAAGCAAAACTTAATTTTTAAGCATATTATTAGCATATTATTATAAATCGCGAGAAGCGTACCTGGCGACCACCTCTCCGCGCAACATGGCCAGTAGTGGCAGTTCCGCGTAGTTGGCCGCCCCCCGCGCCCCGCCAACATTGTCGTTACTTTACAACCGACTTTATTAAGCGGCCATTGTACCAACATCCGACTTTTTTAACCAAAATATCTCGGAAAATAGCCAAGATAATGATATTTTTTTAATGTAGTATTAAAGTTTATTGTTTTTTATTGACATTAACGCAATAATCCCAAAATGGCCAAAATGGAGATCCGACTCTTTTAATAGGGACCGTCGATATGATTGTGTTGAGGAATCAGATGCACAACAGTGTCCGTCTGGAATTATTGGTTAACTTTTTCTATTTTTATTTTAAAATATAATTTATCTATCTAATTTGTAATAATTCTAATTATTCTATCTAGTTTCGTTACCTTAGGCTCTGTCTACCCCATGATAAAGATGTGATATATGTATGTATTTTTAATTTTTGACACTGCTCCTCCTGTTGCTGCTTTGTCCTTATAATGTTGGAGTCTGAATTTAAATATAATTTTTCATTATAATATATTATATTATATATTTATTATAGCATAGGCCTTTCCTTCCTTTAGCCTTGGTAGATTGTTTATAAGTGTTAAACCACAGACATTCCCTTAGGATAGACTTAGTTTAAAAGCTTATTTAGCCTGATCTACACTGGCGAGCGAAAATAATGGGTCGCTTCCCATAGAAAGTCGTATGAAAAGTGGCCTGTTATTTTTGCTCGTGAGTATATTTGCTTTTGGTTTGGGTCTAATCTTGCAAGTTGAATTTGTTCCATTTCCAGTGGTCGGATTGCTTTGAAATTTGTTACACCTATTTAGGATTGATGACAATGCAAGTACAGTAAACGAAAAGTACAGTCAGCAAAAAATCTTGTATATATATTAAAAATATTTTTTAACAAAATCTATGCATTTATAAAACTGTATAAGTAAATACTAAATACCTAACATTTTTGACAATGATGAGGAAGTGTGCTTACAGCATCTGCTTTGTTTTATTTTCCTTGTTTTCTGTGTTGTCAGGATAAAAATTAAAAATAAGTAAACCATAAAATAATGAAAGTTCTGGTGTTGTGATTCATGAGCCACATAAGACTGTTTCATTGGAAGTATCTTATAGACAAGCTGTTACGAAATATATATTTAATTTGACAGATATCTGAGTGATCAGAATTGATTGTGGGCGTATAGGTGGAAAAGGGAATCAAAATAGTGATTGGTTGCTAGCCGCATCGCCTATATTATTCCTAAGATTTTCGCCCATTCCCTCAATGAGCTTTTAATATATGCCCAGGAAGAGAAGCAACTAGTACATTCTCATGTTTTTAGGGTTCCGTACCTCAAAAGGAAAAAACGGAACCCTTATAGGATCACTTTGTTGTCCGTCTGTCCGTCCGTCCGTCCGTCTGTCAAGACCCTTTTTCTCAGGAACGCGTGGAGGTATCAAGCTGAAATTTATATCAAATACTTAGGTCTACTGCCCCTTGGAGCTGTGAAAAAATCAAAATTCTAAGCCAACGCAATCAAAAGATACAGCCGTTTATGCCGCAAATTTCCGCAAATTTTCAACTCTCAAGGGAATCAAAACCTACAAGGTAGTTCCCGTGAACGCAGAATTTTGAAATTTGGTATGAAGGTAGGTCTTATAGCACAGATTAAAGAATAATTGCGAAAACCGTAAATGTGTATGTATGTCTGTATATAGCAGTGACCAATATAAAGTAACCCCACACTGCGTACATTTTGCTTTGGAGCAGGGCTCTGCTTACACTGGTTTTATATATTTATAGATAATGATACGGAACCCTCGGTGCGCGAGTCCGACTCGCACTTGACCGGTTTTTTTCTTTACTCCCAGACCAGCATAGAAGAAAGGTAGTTGTAATGCATTCAAATATCAGGTTAAGCTGAAAAGAAATGGTTATTGGACAAGTATTTAATAAAAAGTTCTTCCATGCTGGTCTGGCAGCAAAGAAAAAACATAGAATGTACCAGTTGCTTCTCTACCCGCGCAGATGGTAAAAGCCCATCGTGGGAATGGGCGATTATAATAGGAATCATGTTATAGGCGATGAGGCTAGCAACCCATCACTATTTTGATTCCATTTTCCACCTATATGCCCGCAATCTTGCTAAATGTGGCCTGTAGGTACCTGGTACCTTAGGCTCTGTCTACCCCGTTAGGGATAAAGACGTGATTTGTGTATGTGTATGTATGTTTAATAAAGGCTGGAACCGGGGCACCAGTGCCCTTTAGCCCAATATTAGAAAAAAAAAAATTATGAAGGTTTGGCACTTTGACACAAGATATTTTCACGGCTTAGTAAGAACAATTCTTCAATTTTCGCCATGCTAAGTAGGATCTTAGCATCGTTTACCATGTCTGCGCTTTCTGCTCTCTTGAATGTAATTATGATGCGTATTGCTTACTTTGGCAGTGTAAACTGATAGTGCATTTTTGATTAAGCTGGTAAACATACAGATAACATGATAACAACCGGCTTGCAATTGTTTCACTCCAAGATACATCCAATGAGGCTGGCATAGTCACAAAACTGCTTAACTGCACAACAAGTGCTTAACTAGGCAGGGCAGGGCTGGGGGGGGGGGAGCAGTAGATGTTCCGCGGGATTTTGTAATTGTGTCGTAGAGACAAAAATTCGCATAGTAACAAGGTCACGTGACAGCTAGTAACAGGTAGAAAAATTCGAAGACTACCCACCTGCTATGGGTGGTGTAGGGGTATAGCACGCGTCACGGAATGACGAGGATCCGGGTTCGATTTCCGGCCATAGCTTTACTTTCCGGATTTTTCTGTTCTAATTTTCAGTGACATTTAGAAAATATATATATATATATATATATATATATATATATATATATATATATATATTTCACTACATAGTGTAAAATAAAGTCGCTTTCTCTGTCCCTATGTATGCTTATATCTTCAAAACTACACAACGGATTTTGATGCGGTTCAAGAGGAATTCAAGAGGAAGGTAATTATGTATAATTCTACGCAGACGAAGTCGCCAGCAGAAGCTAGTATATATAAATTTCACTGCGTAAGCTTACAGGTAGGGTCGCCATACGTCCCATATGCATGTGTGTTATCCTGTATTCATCTTTTTCTTGTGTTTTATGTACAATAAAGAGTTATACATACATACGTACATATGTACGGGAATGACACCGTATTTAAGTATCAAGTCCCGTATTTGTCCCGTTTATCCATATTTCAAGACCTAAAGGCCACGTTTAGCATGATTGTGGGCGTATAGATGGAAAGGGGAATCAAAATAGTGTAGGGTTGCTAGCCGCATCGCCTATAATATGACTCCTAAGATTTTCGGCCATTCCCTCGATGGACTTTTACCATGTGCGCGGGAAGAGAAGCAACTGATTCTATGCTTTTCCTTTACTCCCAGACCAGCATGGAAGGACCCCGTCATGGAAAGCTGCCTACCCCATAAGGGATATGGACGTGTTTTTTTTTTTTTATATGAATAGGAAGGCAAACGAGCAAGTGGGTCACCTGATGGTAAGTGATCACCACTGCCCATAGACACCCGCAACCCTGGAGGGATTGCAGATGCGTTGCCAACCTAGAGGACTAAGATGAAATGCCTCTTGTGCCCGTAATTTCCCCGGCTGTCTTACTCTCCACACCGGAACACAGCAGTGCAAGCACTGCTACTTAGCGGCAGGATTTATTTATGTATTTATGTATGTGTGTTTCTTCCATGCTGGTTATGAGCAGCGTATTGTTAGGCAGGCAGTAGATATTATAAACATTGTCATGTCGCGACTACTAATTCGAGACGGCACGTGAGAAGCTGTTGGTATGCGCGTGAGTGTTCAAACAATAGCACGGTGTTATATTCAGCTTTGTGTGTAAATATTATGCGTTCGCGAAACGAAGGGTTGACGCATAAGAAAATTGGGTACACCAACAGCAGGTTGAACCTGCTATGGGTGGTGTAGGGGTATAGCACGCGTCACGGAATGACGAGGATCCGGGTTCGATTCCCGGCCATAGCTTTACTTTTCGGATTTTGCTATGTATTCTAATTTTCACTGACATTTAGAATTTAATTTCTAACGGTAAAACCGAAAAAGTAAAACATAAAAATCAAGAAATAAAATTTCTTGATTCATTTGATAGTACCTATCGCGTTATTGTCTTGCAGCATCATGTGCCTCCGCGCTGGACCCCGGCGACGCGCCCTGGGCCCTCGTCCTCAACTGCGCCGGCGAGACGCGCATGGGCCAGACGGAGGCGGTCTACGCCGAGGGCATATGCACCCTGAGCAGCAACGTGGCGAGGCACTGCGACCAGCAGGGCGTAAGACTCGTGGAGATATCTAGCGGCCAGATGTATAGCACTGAGAAGGTTTGTTGAAATACTACATACACATACGTACGCATACACAAATCACGTCTTTATCCCGTACGGGGTAGACAGAGCCTAAGGTAACAGGTACCAACATGCCACATTTAGCAAGATTGTGGGCGTATAGGTGGAAAGTGGAATCAAAATAGTGATGGGTTGCTAGGATCATCGCCTATAACATGATTCCTATTATTTTCGCCCATTCCCTCGATGGGCTTTTACCATCTGCGCGGGTAGAGAAGCAACTGGTACATTCTATGTTTTTTCTTTGCTCCCAGACCAGCATGGAATACTACTAATATTATAAACGCGAAAGTTTGTAAGTATGGATGGATGGATGTTTGTTAGTCTTTGTTTGGAACATAGATAGATCTAGAATAACACATAGGCTACTTTTTATCCCGGGAAATTGCGTAATTCCTGCGGGATAGTGATAAACGAATTCTATGCAGACGAAGTTGCGGGCAACAGCTAGTAACTAATAACATTAAAAGAAGTGATTATTAAGTGTGAAAGAAAATATGCTGCCCATGTCCATGCTGGTCTGGGAGCACAGGAAAAACATAGAATGTACCAGTTGCTTCTCGTCCCGCGCTGGTGGTAAAAAACCATCGAGGGAATGGGCGAAATTCTTGGGAATCATGTTGTTATTGATGCGGCTAGCAACCCATCACTATTTTGATTCTCTTTTCCACCTCTACGCCTAAAATCATGCTAAACGTGGTCTTTAGGTCTTGTTACCTCAGGCTCTGTCTACCCCGTAAGGGATAGAGACGTGATTTGGGTATGTGTATGTAAAGAAAATATAGTGAATAGGATAGAAAAAAGTATGCTTAGTTGGTTTGGTCACAGAGAAGATGGATGAAAGAAGATTAACTAAACAGATTTATATGAGGAATGTGAATGGGTGCGTTGGGAGGGGAAGGCCTAGACATGTTCCGTGACCAAATAGGAGACGTTTTGGAAAAAGGTCAGGTCAAGAGTACCCGAAACCGACGAGCATGTATGAAGAGGTTGATGAATGTAGGTGAAGCGAAAGAGGTGTGTCAGTATCGTAGCAAGCGGAACAAAGTAGTCTCGTCCTACCCCTATGGGAAAGAGGCGTGACGGTATGTAAGTTATTTCTCAAACATTCTCGGAAATTTTCTCTTTCCGTCAGAAAATAGAACACGGGAAGTGCCTCATTTTTGTTTCCATCGCAGTGCGTGTTTAAGTTTTTTTTTAATTTTCTGTTTATAATCTATACGATTTTTAGAAGGCGGTAAATAATTAAACTACTTACTTACTTATTGTAAACTTATGTATTTCGTGCAATTTCTATTAAATATTATGTATAATACTTGTTTTTTTCTTGATGTTTTTTTTTATTTCCTCATATTGTTTGAGCACTATACATTCCTCGACGGAAACATGAATTGCCTGACTCGTCTCTTTACAAGCCTCGCGTTGCTCGGCTTGCAAACCACCTCATCAGGCAATTCTCAACTTTCCAGACCTCGGCAGTAATGTACTATTAGTCTATTGTAATAGTAGGTATACCCATATTCCAGCTTTCTTCTCTTTCTTCTTGGCAATAATTAGTCTTTCTAAAAGCGCTGGTAGTTTCCTAAAATATATAGCACAAAAGAGCCCATTGCGGCTTGTTCGCAAAATGAACTTTTAATTTTCTTTTTTCAGCCTCATAAAGAAGCCGGGTGGAAAAGGAGCTGAAGAGCATGGAGTCGCTGAACTACACCATCATCCGGCCTGCTATCGTCTATGGGATCGGAGACAGGAGGAGTTTGAGTGAGTTGGGAATTATCACCATCAACTTCCATGCTGGTCTGGCAAAGAAAAAACATAGAATGTACCAGTTGCTTCTCTTCCCGGGCAAATGGTACAAGCCCATCGAGGGAACGGGTGAAAATAGGAATCATGTTATAGGCGATGCGGCTTGCAACCTATCACTATTTTGAATCCCTTTTCCACCTATCAATCATGCCCGTGGCCTATAGGTCTTGTTACCTTAGGCTCTGTCTGCCCCGTAAAGGATAGAGACGTAATTTGTGTATGTATGTATGCATCATCATCACCAGCCAAGACCGATCAACATCTCGTGACATTTATCAGGTCACCAGTTCAAATCCTGGGCTCGCATGTATGAGATTTTTTTGAATGTGTTTTGAATTTATCTTGAGCTAAAAAAAGAGAATAAAAAAAAAATCTGAGAGGAGGCCTGTGCCGATCAGTACATACATTCATACATATATCACGTCTTTATCCCTTACGAGGTAGACAGAGCCTAAGATAACAAAACCTTAAGGCCACGTTTTGCATGATCAAGGGCGTTAAGTGGAAAGGGAAATCAAAATAATGATGGGTTACTAGCCGCATCGCCTATAGCATAATTCCTAAGACTTTCGCCGATTCCCTCGATGGGCTTTTACCATCTGCGCAGGAAGAGAAGCAACTGGTAAATTCTATGTTTTTTCTTTACTCCCAGACCAGCATGGATGAATCAGTGGCACGTATATAGGCTGGAGTTGATGATAAAGACTTTTTCGAATAAGCCTCCTTGTGTATAATAATTCCGCAATTGGTGTTATTATTAGGTATGTCATCCGATTCTGATGGCCTCGAATTAAATTGCCTAAAGTGCATAACTGATGTTATTACACTGCACGCGCGTTGTATGTGTGTGTGTGTGTGTATTCATCATACGACTGTCTGCCGCTACCAAACATATGATAGTGCCAAACATCAAGCTGTTAAAATGTTTAATAAGTTACCCGATGACCTAATTTGTTTGTTTGTTGTATTTTGAGACGTACGCTCTATTGTGGCTTTCACTATATGGATATTTTAAACTCGCTCTTTGTCGGTCTCTCGCTTAATGCTCCTCTCATTTACTCAAAGGTTAGCTGGTAGAGATACCTTATAGGGATAAGTTCACCTTTGTGCTTTGTCTCTGCTTCTTTATATTTGTACAATAAAGCATTTAATTACTTACTTTCCTAAAGATCATCTCCAATCGTAGGGTCTTTCGTAGAAAGTTGAGGGCTTTTTTTACTAAGAGGGTGCTTTTATTGTATTGATGAGATATTTATGCGGGATAGACGATTCAAATTAATTAAAAAAATGACATGCTAATATTTAATGTAATGTGAGAAGATGTACCGTACCTACTTATTAGTTTTTTAATTTTATTTTAATTTATATTTATGTAATGAAAATGAGTTGAATTTGCAATGATATTTCAAACACAAGGTCTGTATTGTTAAATAAATGAATATGAATATGAATACCGGGTTTCGAACCCAGGACCTAGCTTCATAGTCAGGCTCACTAACCACTAGGCTATCCGGTCGTCAAAACTGATGCTTAAGATAACTGCAACTTTACAGAGAGTGGTGACAGGGGCCTTAACCTTTTCGGCGCCACATCAGATACAAGAGACGTCACCCATACGCCAGACGTCTTTATTGCAATGCCTTAAATTGAACCTAAACGCAATTAAACGAAGGCTGCTTTTGCATTGAAGTAATGGTCGTATATATAGGTCGTTGGCGTTGAAAAGGTTAAAGGTGCTAAAGACCTTATACCTTGACATTCCAGCGCCCCGTCTCCTCCTTGGCGCCATTTACAAGCACCTGAATGAAACCATGAAGCTCCTCTGGACGGCCGACCTCAAGATGAACACGGTCCACGTGAGCGACGTCTGCCGCGCCATGTGGACCCTCGGCAACCGGCCTGACGCCAACAGGTACAAGTTTTGACGAGTTTGGTCCTATGGTAACTGTATGATATATTCTTCGATAGGCAAATAGTGACCGTTACCAAGGTTTAGCTGTCCCTTGTGCAGTATTAGGTCTAACAATCAATTTCAGAGCCACAAACCTTGAGGAAGTCGGCTTCGACCAACGCTGTGTAGAGTCCGTGTGTAGAGTCTTTTAGCAACTGCCGCCGCTTAGTAAATACACACCCGCGAAGACTATCCGTGATGTTTTATTGAATCAGGCGTTACTTTGCGGAGGTCCATTTCAATGAACAAAAAATTTTACCTTGCTACTCCGCTACTCACGTGCAAGATAACCAAGCCTGTGTGAAATATATATGTTTTTCATGCAAACCCTCCCTCCACTGCTGCCAATAAAACACATATAAATCCCACAAACTTAACTATCCCTTACACCACACAAACACTGACGCGTTTCGATCCCTCTACGGGATCATTATCAAAGTTTTATGAACACAACTGTTACACATGCAAACCAACGTCGTACTGATCTGAAACCGTATTTATAAGCATAATGTATCTTCATTCATATTTTTTCCCAAACTACCCTATTATTTATGATTTTTAATATACACTAACAACTACCTTCAAAAATTTTTCCGACTACTGTAAAAACAAATAGAGTTATGTATATCTAACTATATTGGAGCAGTTGGAGATAATTAGGTACAATAATAGCGGTCCGATAATTAATGATCAGGTGAACTTGGGTTCATCGCCTTTATTGCGTGTTCATTTTGACGAATAAAAAATATTTTTGTAAAATACATAACCCTATTTGTTTTTACTGTAGTCGGAAAATTTTTTGAAGGTAGTTGTTAGTGTATATTAAAAATCATAAATAATAGGGTTAAATACGTGACTTATGTAATGTAATGTGTGTTTGTATATCTTCAACTATCAACAGGCAGATCTACAACGTGGTGGATGAGGGCAACAGCACCCAGGGCAGGCTAGCGGAGCTGGTGTCCGATATATTCAAGATAAACCACGATTATTACGGCACCGCCATTTCTACTTTAGCTAAGGTAAAACACACACACACACACACACACACACTACACTTGGCCGGTCCCCCGTTTAATGCTCCTCTCATCTATTCAAAAGTTGACTGTTAGAGATCCCTTATAGGGATAAGTTCGGCTTTGTGCATATATTAATGGAATTTTGTTTTGTTTTGCCTTCCATGCTGGTCTGAGAGCAAAGGAAAACATAGAATGTAACCAGTTGCTTTTCTTCCCGCGCAGATGGTAAAATCCCATCGAGGGAGTGGGCGAAGTTCTTAGGAATCTTGTTATAGACGATGCGGCTAGCACCCCATCACTATTTTTGATTCCTCTTTCCATCCATACGCCCACAATCATGCTAAACGTGGTCTTGTCTTGTTACCTTGGGCTCTGTCTACCCCGTAAGGGATAAAGACGTAATTTATGCATGTATGTACATTACACACCGAGAGTGGTAAAATAAAGAATGTCTCAGATCGCAGGAACTCGTCGCACGAGCCAAAGGCGAGGGCAATAAACATGCGACCCGAAACTTTCTTTATCACCGCCCGAGGTGTGTACACAATTTTACGTCTTCCCCTGGCCAGGAAGTGGAAATTTGGCCCGGGCTTGATGTAAAATAAGTTCATCCCTTCCAGAACGACATAGCCTCAGTAGCAGAGGAAGCCAACGACAAACACCTGAGCGCGTGGGCGTCCATTTGCCGCGCGCATGCGCTCGCTCACACGCCGCTCGAGCCCGGCGCAGGCGCAGAGCTTCTGTTGAACAAACATCTGTGTCTCGATGGGACCAAGTACTATGCTATAGCCGCTATAGGAGTCGCTAAGCCCACCGGAGACGGACTCTTACAGGTGAGACAGTGTTTTCTGCACTCTAGATACTACAAACACTACATTCGAGACCAACACGGGGGCTGGGCTGGAGTTGAATAAACATCTGTGTCTCGATGGGGCCAAGTACTATGCTATAGCCGCTATAGGAGTCGCTAAGCCCACCGGAGACGGACTCTTACAGGTGAGACAGTGTTTTCTGCACTCTAGATACTACAAACACTACATTCGAGACCAACACGGGGGCTGAGCTGGAGTCGAATATACATCTGTGTCTCGATGGGACCAAGTACTATGCTATAGCCGCTACAGGAGTCGCTAAGCCCACCGGAGACGGACTCTTACAGGTGAGATAGTGTTTTCTGCACTCTAGATACTACAAACACTACATTCGAGACCGACACGGGGGCTGAGCTGGAGTTGAATAAACATCTGTGTCTCGATGGGGCCAAGTACTATGCTATAGCCGCTATAGGAGTCGCTAAGCCCACCGGAGACGGACTCTTACAGGTGAGACAGTGTTTTCTGCACTCTAGATACTACAAACACTACATTCGAGACCGACACGGGGGCTGAGCTGGAGTTGAATAAACATCTGTGTCTCGATGGGGCCAAGTACTATGCTATAGCCGCTATAGGAGTCGCTAAGCCCACCGGAGACGGACTCTTACAGGTGAAACAGTGTTTTCTGCACTCTAGAAGTATCTAGAAACACTACATTCGAGACCAACACGTGGGCTGAGCTGGAGTCGAATATACATCTGTGTCTCGATGAAACCCAAACCCACTGAATATGCGCAGGTACAGGTGAGACTGTGATCTATGGACTTCAAATACTACAAAGCTACGGGAGTCGTTAGAATGTGATCTGAATTGCTGTTAAACAAACATCTGTTTTGATGAGACTAAGTACTATCTTATAGCCGCCTTAGTCGCCAAGCCCACCGGAGATGGGCTCTTACAGGTGAGACAGTAAAATAAAATATTCTAAACTGCACTGTATTACTGAAAAGTAGAATACATATAAAAATCCGAAAATGGGTTCGGTTCCCGGCCATAGATTTACTTTTCGGATTTTTCTATGTGTTCTAGTTAGTGTCGTTTTAAATTTAATTAATATGAGGAATAAGGGTCGATTTTTCAATCGTCAGATAGGACCTATTCGACGAACAACTCTATGGGTATCTGTCAGTTAAGTGCTTATCTGAGGGTTGAAAAATTGGGCCTAAGTCGCTTAATGGTTGATTGATAAATCGGGCGAGAGTGTTTTAATATTTTATTTTTGATCGGGTCCGGAGACTAAAATTCAGAATGTCATAACATCAATAAAAATTGCGGTATAAAGAACAGTTTTTGTTTAATCCTATCCTGGATAGCTGAGCGTCATAAAATGAGGTTGAGTATTAAGTTTGTGCCCGAGAGCGGCGAGGCGTGCCGGCACCTGTGCCTGTCGCGCTGCGGCTGCGCTGCGTGCCCGCTGCGTGTGCCGCGCGTCTCGCACAAGCGCCTGCTGCAGGTTAGCGGGCTTGAGGTGTCGGGCGCCACTGTAACTGCCGCGTAGCTGTCGCCATGTTAACTTGTACTAATAAAATGTTGTCACATACAGACCTCGTACAATTAGCGCCGCTGGCGTAAAAGTGTCGCGTTTCAACGTAGTTTTCTAAATGTCAGTGAAAATTAGAACACATAGAAAAATCCGAAAAGTAAAGCTATGGCCGGGAATCGTACCCGGATCCTCGTCATTCCGTGACGCGTGCTATACCCCTACACCACCCATAGCAGGTGGGTAGTCTCCGAATTTTTCTACCTGTTACTAACTGTCACGTGACCTTTTGTTACTATGCGAATTTTTGTCGCTAAGCGTCATCTGTTTGAATGATGTGTCTGTACGACACAATTACAAACTCCCATGGAACATCTACTGCTCACCAGGGACGAGAGAAGGCGCTGTTGTTTCAACGTAGTGTTCATTGTTAAATGTTGTAATTGTCAATTGTGTGAAGCAAAGCTATTCGGTAAGCAGGATAGATACGGCGCGAGCGTGCGTAGGTGCTTAGCTGATTATTTTGCCGTGTGTACCAGTTGCTTCTCTTCCCGCGGTGATGGTAAAAACCTATTACGTAAAGTTTTTTTATCCGAAACTGGCCAAAGATTGATTCCCTTTTGATAAAAAGTACAGATGAGACCAAAGCTGTAACTCTCTGGTTCAGTAACAACATGTCTACTCTAGTCTTCAAGATTATTACAGTTTGACAACAAATATAATGCGCATCGGCAGTATTCGTTTGCGCAGAGAAGCGCAGACCAGTTTCCGATGGTAGCCGAACGTGTAAATAATCTGTATTGAACTTTATTTGCAAGCGCAACTGGCAGAGTATTGCTTGCTTTGCATTCTTAGCTCTGTCCCGCTTACACGATTTTGCCATTGTTGGTACGAAATCGATCCAATAACAGCGCCAGAGTTTCCCGCGCTACTAAAATTGGTATACTGCGCAGGTACATCGTGGAGCATTATTTTTGTTGTCAAACTGTAGTTGTATTTATCCAGAAACAGACAATGGCACATGATTACAAACAGTACGACGCCCGATACCGACATCCCGTTCACACAGCCTATCTCTTTCCCTCGCTGGCGCGGGACTCTTCTAACTCTCGACACTCTTCACACTTCGCTGCCAATTTACAGGAATGAACTGGAAGAGAATGGTGCCAAGAATTGTCGTTACAAGGGGACATCTGTAAATTACGTCACAGCAATTTCAAAATCCTATGGTCACATGTTTTACTGTGTTATTATTGTTTGTGTCTAAGACCCTAAACCCTGAATGTGATGTCATTTGTGAATGTCCCCCAATGTGGTTGCAAAATATGAAATGACTAGCTTCTGCCCGTGACTTCGTCTGCGTAGAATTATACATATAAACCTTCCTCTTGAAACACTATCTATTTAAAAAAACTGCATTAAAATCCGTTGCGTAATTTTAAAGATCTTAGCATACATAGGGACAGACAGACAGACAGCGGAAAGCGACTTTGTTGATGAATAAGAATGTTTGTACCCGAGTCGTGGATGTTGTATGTACTTAAGATGTATTTTATATACATTATATAAATATTTATAACCATCACTTGGTACCCATAGTACAAACTTTTGCTTAGTTTGGGACTGGGTCAATTGGCGTCCATTGTCCCAAGATATTTATTTATTTATATTTATTTGATATCATTTTTGTGTCCAAAAAAAACTGCGCGAAGAGTCGTAACAATAATGTCTTATGTAATTAGTCGTGAATTTACACCTTAACAATTAACTTTTTATTTGAACTCAACAAAAACAATCACCAAGTTAAGGGCCTTTTTCACCACTCAGTTAGGGCCCTGATATTTTAAGTGTCAATTATCTATGATGTCGTCTCTGTCTGACACTTAAGATATCAGTAACTTAACAGAGAGTGGCAGGCCTATATACTAATTTGCGAAGCATTTTAAGGCGTCAATCACATCACTGATAGCACCAGTACAACTAATATTTCTTCACAGATACTTCGCTGTCATGCTTTTTTAACAACGACGCGAGTGTGTAATACTTAATTTCGGCTAATAAACTAGCTAACAGCAATTTTGTCTTCCCGTGGAAATATGATATCCTACATTAAGCTGGGATAATGTAGTTTTCTAAAATTGTTTTTACTGATTATTTCGTCCGTTTAGTACTATTAGTAAGTCTGAATGGTAGACCAAAACGGACTAAGGGAAGTTTATAGCTCGCAGATAAGCTGGCTTTGAATGGGTTGTAATTAGTATTATGAATTTGAGACCAAATGTTTTGTGTAATTTCATAGAACGGCACACATTTCGAAATGGTACAGTAATGAAAAAGTGAGTTGTTCTGATAACTTGATTGCCTTGTTAAGTAACAATTAATATGAGTAACTGTGGCGTGGCGTTTTTTAAGGCAGTTGGGCACTTTTATTTGCTGAATTAAAGGAAAAGGCTAATTAAATGCCCTTCGGATTGCCTACTGATATACATGCCACGCCACTGCTGAGTAAACGGCAATAGGTTTAAGTATTAAAACCCTCGCTTCCGCACTTGCTGGATTTACTGTTGAACTATCTTCATCGCCTGACGAATGCGTCTTCGGAAGCACTGGCAACACAATGAAACCATTTCACTGAGTAACAGCCTTAATCAGGGGTACATAACCTTTTTTTGCAACAAACACCTTCCAGTCCAGGCGGGTAAAGTGAATATCATTTACGTGTGCATTAATGGCTACATTGGTGTTTAACAATACAGTAAATTTGTAAGTCCAGGTGGGCCAAACACAGGCGCGGCGGGCCGCAGGTTGAGTACCCCTGGTACCTTTCGAATGTTTCAAAATTGAAGGCTATCTTTTTGTATTTTTATTTAAATCACCTGAATTTGTGCATATTAAAACAGATGAGACTAGAATGCAGTACTATTTTCAGCTCTCACATACGAGGGGTATAATAGTAACGTATTAAATGAATGACGTTTTTATGTCGAACATTAATATCATATGACATAGATCAGCATCGAAAGAGCGAGATGGATAGGCCAGGTCAATTTTCTTACTATCTTTGAGCCTGAGAGAACCTAGTGACCCACAATGAAAATTTGTTGTTTTTTTTCTTTTTTTTTTTACTACGAACTGACTAGTGATTGACCTCTATCTCACTTGGTGGAAGGCGCAGAGGAGGCCAAAGGTGTAACTCACTGGTTCAGTAATAGCCTATTCACTCTAGCCTTGAAGAGCCCTAGGTTGTATCTGTCCGGAAATACAGACGATGGGAGCGTTATTCAAATATGATAGATGTATTCCCCATTTATTCTAAGATGCATGTCTAAATGATTCTGTAGCATTTACTCAGTGAAATGGCCTAAATCAGCACTAACTAACTCAACATACAAATATGTGTATAGTTAAAATAAAAAGCTATGTTTTATCGTTTCAGGTGCTCGAAGACTATGCTTCCATGAATCTGTTCCCGAAAGAGCTTCTGCTATGACCGCTCAAACAATGTATGTACTCATATGGACGAACACACCAAAACCAGTGCGAATGTAACGTATCGGCCTGTGACAGGTTAATCAGATAAGGGTCCTGGTTGAAAACAGTCTCGTAACATTGTTCTAGAATATTTTGGGTACCTCCCATTTGTTCTATGGAACTGTGACGTCATAGAACTGTTAACATTGTTAGTTTGTGATGGGAAACTTGAGATGCTTTTAGTTCTATAGAACAAATAGCACATTTTTTGTTTCAATAGTTCTACCATGGAACTGCTGGGAAAGAAAAATGTTAACAGTTCTATGACGTCACAGTTCCATAGAACAAATGGGAGGTACCTAATATTTTAGCAGATGGTTCCGTTATTTCGACTGAATACCCCTTCGAAGATTTTTCATTTAAGTAAATTTAATTTAACACGGAAAAATCTGAAAAGTAAAGCTATGGCCGGGAATCGAACCCGTGTCCTCGTTCCGTGACTACATAGTTCTACATACATTCCCCTACACTACATAGCAGATGGGTAGGCCTTCGAATTTTTCTATCTGTTACTAGCTGTCACGTGACCTAGTTACTATGCGATTTTTTGTCGCTAAGCACATATATTTTACTTTTCTGATTTTTCTGTTCTAATTTTCAGTGCTGTTAAGAAATTCCAAATTTAGTCGCGCCGTTGACGCGGTTGTTTTTGAACATCTAACAATGTGGAATTTGTCAACTGTGATTGTAAAATACACCTGCTGATATATTCCAGAAAAATTCTGAGATACTGCAAAGCGGCGAGCAATAATAACTGCTTATTTTTGCCTGCCAGTGTATAATGAAATGCTTTATCGTCCCTTCTGACTGGTAATGCCCCCTCTGCCTCTGTCAACATTGTCAAAGAATAAAGGCTAGACTTCGATACTATAGGAGGGGGCGCCCCCCCCCCGCCCCCTCGGCCCCCCTTGGCGGCGACATCCTTGTCGGGCTCTGTAGTGTTAGCGGCAAGCAATATTGGCCGTTGGGAATCGAACCCGCGTTCTCGTTATTCCCTACGCTTGTTTTATTTCACATATTAAATTACATATTGTAATTAATTTTGTGAACAAATTACGATGAATCCGTGCCTTTTTGTATACTTGTATGTTTAAGAATCATCATTATCATCATCTGCTATTGATGGCACTCTGGGTTTAAGAATGTTAGATGTTTAAAAAAATACTTTAGATTGTCATTTGGATTTTGGTGTGTTTATTAAAGACATTATAAATAATGAGACCGCTTCTGTGAGATTACGACACAGAATAAATGTTACTTGCTCTTTGTATATTTGAAAATGCGAGTTGCATTAGATGGTAGACAGTGTGTACGTACGTCAAAAGGAAAATAGAGCCTAGTTTTTGTATACTAGCAACACACGCAACAAACAGGTGATGTTTAACCTTTTTGCCGCCACGTCAAATAAAACAGACGCCACCCATACGCCAGACTTTATTGCGATGCCTTAAGTTGAACCTAAACCTGATTGAACGAAGGTTGCTTTTGCATTGAAGTAATATACGTATACAGGTCGTTGGCGTTGAACCTGCGGTGTTGATGTGTCGAAAAGGTTAAAAAATTGAGCCACAAATCTACATTTGAAGCCGGGTATTGGTGGTATGTGGCTCGCAAGCCTGGCGCGAACGGTCGCGTCCACTAGGGTTTTTGGTTACTGTAACGTGCAACAGTTGCGGTAACAGCTCGCAGGTGAATATCTGGCTTTATCCCTTATACCTACAGTTTAAAATGTGAGGTAATTATTATTTTGTCTCCATTCAAATTTCGATAAATCATTCAGTGTCATTAATTTTAAAACTATTTTTTATAGTATTACATTTTTAAATTCGTTGAATCTAAATTGTATTACTGAGGCCAAGCCAACATTCAAAAATGTAATAATTCAACGAAAATTGTTTAAACATGTTTTTTTTTTTAATTTGAATGGAAACTAAATTGCTGAAGCTGTTGGGAAAAATCACTGCATAGCTGTCTAATACTAAGATCACCTAATTTAAGTGGAAATTAAATGTAACTAAGAAACTTTTGTTTGCGCTGTGATAGTCGTCTTAAAAAGATCTTTATAAAAGTCTTACAATTCTTTAATAACATTGTGACGGGCCCAACATCGGATTTCTCAGACAATAAAATAACATAAAGTATTCGAAAGTAAGATTAAAAGACTGGAAAGACCAAAAAGCGTTTGAATGCTTTGTACTAAATTTCTCTAATGTAAGCTGTTGCGTCTACTGTGAATCCATCCAGTAGTTTGCCATTTTGTTTTAACGCATTCGCCGCCATTTTGTTGGTTTGGATTGGTACAGTCAGCGTCATATAGTAAGTAACAGTCAAGATCGTCAAATACTTGGAAACACAAAAATGGTCATTAACAGTTAATCAATCAAGGCGTCAAATTGTTCGGGACATCCATCGTGCACAAATATACCGGAGCACGCGCATCGCCAAATACTTAGTAACATTCAAGCCGACATTAGTACCGTAACTCCCAAGCCGCCACTGATAGCGTAGCAGCCAAAGTATCCAAAAGTATGGAACACCGCAGACTAGGAAAATAGACTTTATTACATGCCGTCTAAGGTCCAATGGTCCAGCTAACTGGTCCACTTTTAGAACAATTGGCGATGTGCGTGCTCCGGTATATTTGTGCACGATGGATGTCCCGAACAATTGGACGCCTTGGTTGATTCACTGTTAATGACCATTTTTGTGTTTCCATGTATTTGATGATCTTGACTGCTACTTACTATATGACGCTGACTGTACTTTGTTCGATAGTTTGTAACAATGACTGCGTTTATAAAAAAGCTAAGCTTTTTCAGTTTTTAAAAATGGCATTCCGAAAGAAATGTTTTAGGAGCCGCAGTTCTTTTGTTTGAATAGAAAGTGCTTAAAAAATATTCTTTGTTGAAACTATGTAAACACGTGCTAGTTCTGACCCGGAATGATTCTAGTTCCATGCATATTTTTTAATAAAACGTTATGAATATCGAAGGTAGTTCTCGATTCTGCCGTAGTCATAATTTTAACGATAAAATTCAGGTGCATAGTGTGGTATTTTATATTGCTCTAGAAATAATGTAGCTTCCCGTTGAATATTTACTATTTGGAATGACTGTATTTTTTATTGTATTGCTTCCAAACTGTTGCAAAGTTATGTAATGCTAGTTGCTAGTGAAGCTTGTGCTGCCCGTGGCGTAATGAAATAAATATTTTTTATTTGCATTCGTATGGTTTTATTTACCAGTTCACTAATTTGCCCGCCACGAAAAAGTGCTGCCATTGTTTTGAATCACTGGATAATCTATACTAATATTATAAAGAGGAAAGATTTGATTGTTTGTTTGAATTGAATAGGCTCCGAAACTACTGGACCGATTTCAAAAATTCTTTTGCCGTTAGAAAGCTACATTATCACTGAGTGACATAGGCTACTTTTTACCGCGGGAAAATACCTTTTCACCTCACTTGCTCGAAAAGGCTGTCTTTCTCCTTGAAAATCTGCGTGGAAAAGTGCTTTTTCCCCGCTTGCGTGGAAAAGGTTTTTGAAATTCGAACGTGACGATGACCACCATTGCCCACCTACTCATATACTCAGAAATTAGAACTTTGAACTTCGTATGTTGTCGTCTCGCTTATACGAATAGTACTTAATTAGGTGAATGAGAAGGACGGAATAATACGAACTTCAAATGTCGAACTTGTTATTCAGACCCCTAACTTTTTCATCCGATAAAAAAAACATAACGTCACGTTCAGAAACGCCAGTATTAATATCCAGTATTAATTTATTTCAAAATTTCAAAAAGTTATTTTCAAGATTTTCTAACTCGTTGCTAAAAGAAAAAACGATATTGGTTTTTATTGATTATTTTAATTTGTGGTTAACCACAAAAATAGCAATTTTCAAGTTTTGCTAACTTTCGTTGCTAAAAGAAAAAACTATATTGGTTTTTATTGATTGTTATAATTTGTGGTTAACCACAAAAATAGCAACCAAGCAGGAAAAAACAGAAATTATGATGCAAATTCAGAACGCGACCCATTTTTTTTTAATTCAGTCTAGTTAGTGCGATTTTTTAACTTTCTTTTTAAAAATATATCTAGGTATGATTAGAAAAAAAATAAAAGTTTTTAGAGATTGCTCGTCGGGAAACCGAAAAGTTGACCAAAATTGTTGTTTGGTTTATGATAAAACAGTATAATACACAAGAATTTAATGTGATAGAACAATAAAAAAAAATAGTTTTACTTATTAGATTATTAGACTAGGCTGTATGGGCTTAGATCCTTTTACCTTTCTTATATAGAAGAAAAATAATAAAAAACTGATTTACTATTAGACTGTTTCATCCACCATTTTTCTCGCTGTAGTGAGGTGAAAAATTGTGTGTTTCGCTCGGCAGCAAAGTTGTTTAGTATCTCGTGCCTTGAAACCCTCGCGACGCTCAGGATTCTTCTTTTGAACCACTCGCTTCGCTCGTGGTTCAATCATAGAATCCTTCGCTTGCTCGGGTTTCAATTCAGGCACTCGCGCCAAACAAACACTTTGCAGCCTTGCATAACAAATAACTATTTCCTACGGGAAAATTAATTTATCGCGGGCGAAGCTGCGGACGGAAGGCTAGTATTATATAAAGCAAAAATACTTACCCTAGGTTATCGTTTAGGCATTTTCAGTTGCCCGAAAGGCAAAATACCCAGAAAAAGGAGCTCCGCCCTTGTCTATGCCCTATGTCCGCGTTTTCGTCGGGAGTTTCCCTTAAAGTTTTCACTTTCCCGGGGTAAAACTTCGGAATTAATTCGCTTCTGAGCTCCACAGACTAACCTACGTATGAGTATGTAGCAAACAAAGTGAATGTAGCTTTTTACTGCATCGGGATGCGGCACATAATGGCCAACACTGCCTATACCCCCTTCAGACCCACCATACCCCTGGCACTACCCCTGGGGGTAGGGTGGGACTAAACCATACCACCATACAAGTGCTGGGATTCAAGAAATTGAAAAAAAAACTATGGAGCCCCGCAGCGGAGCTCCTATTCCTGATTGGTTGGCCCTTCGGGCATAAGGAGCTACCTAACCAACCTAACCTACCTAATACCCGTAGCTTATAGCACTACGGTGGTATGGTTCAGTCCCACCCAACCCCCAGGGGTATGGTGGGTCTTAACCCCCTATATCTGGGGGCACAGTAATCCCCCGCCAAGACGATACAATATTTTTTACAAAGGCAAAATAAAACTCATATATCATTTAGGTACATCTTTAATAATAAATTCTGAACGAACGACATCCACAATTAGTCAATCTATTATTAATTTATTATAAAAACAACACGCTTCTTCTTTGGGCAGTCGTGTATATCAACAATGAACTCACTTTTTTAAATAACTCCTGACAAAAAATTCATTTTTCATACACAGATTATATTGTCATCCGACTTGCTCAAGTATGCAAAATTTCAGCTCAGTCGGATGAAGATATCTGCCTCGAAATTGAGTCGCAAGATTCCACCCGGACAAACATAGTTACTAGCATACGTATATTGCACGTTAAACAAAAGCTTGTAATTCACTCTTCACTGGCATTATAATTAATTGTACTTGTCACTGGGCTATGTAGTCGTAGATATATAGGGTTCTTGGGTTTGTTGACTGCAAATATTTCCATGCTTTGATAGGAGTACAAAGTGAACAGCGTCAAGAGCGCAACCAAATTCTAGGTTAGTTCTCGTGGACCCACTGTTATAAAAACCCTCACTAGAGATAATAAAATTAGGTTAGCTTATTAGGTTAGGTTGGCTAGGCGAATCCAGTTCGGATGGACCGCCTTCAGAAAGTTGGAAATGATTTTTAGGGCAAAGTTCCCACAATGTCTTCGTCGTCGAGGGAATTGGCGAAAATTATAGGAATCATGTTATAGGCGATGCGGCTAGCAACCCATTACTATTTTGATTCCGTTTTTGCCATCTATACGCCCAAAATCTTGCTAATCGTGGTCTAGGTCTTGCCACCATAGGCTCTGTCTACCCCGTAAGGGATAAAGACGTGATTTGTGTTTGTTTGTGTTTTATGTCTTAAAACCAACACGGACGCTCACAAAGGCAAACATGCACCAAATTAAAGTCGCACAAAGAGCCATGGAGCGAGCTATGTTGGGCATCTCACTTCTCAACCACATTCCCAATTCCGAAATTCGGAAACGGACTAGAATTGTGGATGTCGGAACTAGGATAACACAGCTGAAGTGGCGATGGGCGGGGCACTTGGCAAGACGGAGCGACAGATGGTCGAAGGCGGTCACAGAGTGGTGGCCAAGACTGGGTCGAAGGTCAGTGGGCAGACCATCAGCCCGTTGGTCAGATGACATCTGTCATTCGGCTGGAAAACTGTGGATGAGACTGGCACGGGACCGGGCAGTGGCGTGAAAATGAAGAGGCCTTTACTCAGCAGTGGGTGGATGTGGGCTGATTAGATAGATAGGTTTGTTAGATCGACCTTATGGTGGAGTAATAGACTTTTTAACAGTGGGACCACGAGAACTAAACCTACATTTTGAATCAAAATTTGGAATAATTTTAAGACACTGGGGGCAGACTACGCAGACGTAAGGCGATTTCTGAAACGACATAGAGCGTGACTCTAGTGACACTGAAGCACCACGACAAAACTATAGCATTCCATTCCTTAATCATTATTCTTATATTAAAATGTCATAATAAGGCTAAAATAAGTACATTAACGTATAATAATGGCGTTTAAACAAGATCACAATAATTACTATAGGAGCTAAACGCAGACCCGCGGCGGTCGGTGTCCCTATCGACTTTGCCGACATTTATTATCAGGGTAGATCAACTTTTTCTTGTTATTCTCTCCCATCAGCGAATTTAAAATAGTACAGTTTGACAACAAAAATAATTCTCCACGATGTACCTGCGCAGTATACCAATTTTAGTAGCGCGGGAAACTCTGGCGCTGTTATTGGTCGATCGATTTCGTACCAACAATGGCAAAATCGTGTAAGCGGGACAGAGCTAAGAATGCAAAGCAAGCAATACTCTGCCAGTTGCGCTTGCAAATAAAGTTCAATATAGATTATTTACACGTTCGGCTACCATCGGAAACTGGTCTGCGCTTCTCTGCGCAAACGAATACTGCCGATGCGCATTATATTTGTTGTCAAACTGTAGTACAGTTTGTTAGAAGAAATATTGTGTCTAATTACACTAACACGCTTTGTAGACGACCAATTATAGAAGAGGTTTAAAGCTATCGCAAGAATAAATGTCTTGTAAATTTACATACATACCGTCACGCCTCTTTCCCACAGGGGTAGGCAGAGACTACTTTGTTCCACTTGCTACGATCCTGACATACTTCTTTCGCTTCATCCACACTCATCAATCTCTTCATACATGCTCGTCGGTTTCGGGTACTCCTGACCTGACCTTGTTCCAAAACGTCTCCTATTTGGTCTCGGAACGTCCGTCTAGGCCTTCCCCTCCTAACGCAACCATTCAGACTCACGCAACAACTTGGGAAGAATAATTTGGGGCCGGGGGCCTCCACTCCTTCGTTGCCCGCCCTCAGACAGTTTAATAACATATTTTTTACATATTTATATTTGTGCAAGCGATGACTCACGCGCATTTTATCGACAGTCCAGTTGCGCGTGCACATCTCTATTAGCGGACGTCGCAAATAAATATTATGACCCGGACTGCCTCGAGTCTGCGTTTTGTATCACCACTGGGGTCTTGGTCGTGATTTAATTTTTACATCTAATTATTGACGTTTCTGAATCTACTCGTAACCACGGCCGCTGCGTGGCAATAAAAAAAACTGATCATGAACAAGTCCCGATGGTGTTAGTAATTATGAGTGAAAAAAAAACATAATAAGATCACAATAATGCTTAAAGTTATAAAATAAAGTAGAATTGCACTGAACTCAAATTTAAGAAGTGACCCCACCATTCGACGTTCAAAACCAACCATGGGACTGCACTGCGGTCCGAATTGTACTTCATTAGAATTCTTCGCCAAGTACTTAGGGGGCGTCCATTAATTACGTGAGGCATTTTTAAGGATTTTTTGACCCCCTCCACCCTACCCCGATCTCACGTGAGATTTTTCAAAACTTGTACTTTGGGTATAAAAGTATTGGATTTATTAAAAAAACATAACACAATTTGTTTAATTACTTTTTTAAGACTAGCAAGGACTAGTACATATTTGCAAATATTGCTGTCATTTTAATTATTAATTCAACTTTAATTTAACTTAATTTTCACGCAGTTTTACACCATTTTCTGCTAAAAAAAAGTTACGTGATATTTGCCAAGACCCCCCCTCTCCCCCAAGTGAGATTTAGTAAGATTCGGCTCGACCCCCTCCCCCCCCCCTGAATACCTCACGTAATTAATGGACGCCCCCTTTCGCTTGGATAATACTAATTACTGACGTCCATTTGGACCGGTAATCTGTCACTTTGCTTGTGACACTAATGACAGTTTACCGCTTCACATTCACACACAGGTGGTTTTTTAACATACGAATGTTGATTTGGGATGCGAGTCGCCCGCGTGTGGTCAAGAGCTGCGGTTCGTTTTTGGATCCGTCCGCAGAAAGAGCAATGCTTGGTCCGGCGCACCCTGGGCATCGGTTAATGGTTTCCTGGCGGTCTCCGAGGGTCCGACAGAGGAGGGGGGTCTTTTGACCGTGTTCTACCGTACAACGTTGCAAACATTGTTGTCACAAGATTTTTGAATGCTGTATTTGACAAAATATTTGGCGAAATTATCGCATCGATCGATGGGGTCATATTAAAAAAGAAGAACATACGAATGTTGTCTTTTTTAGATAAACAGCTTCCCGCAACCGTCGAATAACACGTTAAACTCTTGTCACTAACGAAAATACTTACTATAATAAATAAAAATATTTGAGTTTTATATTTAAAAAAAATAGCGACCGTTTGCTAACAATCGACTTTTCTGTACAAACAATGTATATAAATTAAATTATAGCATTAAGTATACATATATATGTTCCTTGTAGTCCAAGCTTAACTTAGTTTGGAACTAAATCCAGTTGTAAATCCCCTTACATTATTTTAGGTATAAGTTCGCCTTTGTGCATCTGTTGTCCCGTATTCATCATTCCCACGTGTATAACGTACAATAAAGAATTACACATGCATACATACATTCGTTTCTTTATATAGCCACACAAAAAAAACGCTTGTGTGGTCAGCTGTGAACAACTTCTTAGAACACAAAACTCGCTCCCGCTCCGCTTATGGTCGCACTTGCACTGGGGCTTGTTCAGTTCGCTTGCGAGCGGCGCCGCGGCTCACCCGAGAGGCGTATCGGGAGGCCCGACGTGACAGTAGTCAGTTAAAGGCACAATCACAAGTTGAATCTGAAATGAAACAAGTTATTACTTTTCTAACGGAAACAGACAGCGAGAGGTTGAAACGAGAAAACACCAGGCGAAAGGCATTACCAAATGCTATTCGACCTAGCTTGAGGGTTGCTCGACACAGCGCAAAGTACCAGGCCACTAGGTTATTCAATAGGTTACCCGCGGAATTGAAAACAATAACTAACTTGTACAAGTTTAAAGACAGCTTGAGGCAATTCTTGTTGAAAAGGTGTTATTACAGCGTTGACGAATTTATGGCATAACAATATAAGTAACCAATATAAAACGACCTCACACTGCCTACATTTTGCTTAAAACCAGGGCTCTGTTAACACTGGATCATCATGTCCACTTGGTTTGCGGTACCCTCCGATTCACTCTTGGCCGGTTCGTAATAATAAATCTTACCCTCAGCTGATCCCGGTTGGGGCCGAGCAGGTGTTTGGGCTCCGGGTTGTCCCACACCTCGTTGCATTTGGAGCAGCCCCTGCAATATCAGGAATTGGGAATGGATGATTATTTTGAAAGAGCTTGGTGATTTTTCTATTGATAGGAATAACCATCCTTAGCTACGGAAAAAAGTTTCAGATTTTTCCGTCGAGCCATATATTTTATAAAAATAAAAACATTTTACTCAGTCACTCGGCGGCCTCTATACGGCAGTAAGCAGTACGCCAATGACATATCAAATTAAAAAAAAAAATGCTGCTTGAATCTGTGGTACACGATGGCATTTGTAGCTAAAAGAAGCAACGGCTAAGTGGCGCTGTCTGTAGATTGTTCGTGTTACTAACCAAACATGGGGAATTTCAATAAAAATTACCATAATATATATTTTTTTCTCAGATTTTTGAATTATTGGGTTATTTCTACTCCGAATCAAAAACACTATTGAAAGTTATATGAGAAATTTATGGTAATTTTAATGAAATCCCAAATAGGTGGTTTAGTACCAACAACAATCTACAGACGGCGCCACTTAGCCGTTGCTTTTGCTTGTTTTAGCTTCCGAGTGCGGGGCTATGCTATCAATCAATGTCAGTGATAAATGTCATTGTGTACCACAGATTCAAGCAGCAATTTTTTTTTTATTTGATAATGCCGTATAGGGGCCGCCGAGTGACTGAGTAAAATGTTTTTATTTTTATAAAATATATGGCTCGACGGAAAAATCTGAAACTTTTTTCCGTAGCTAAGAATGGTTATTCCTATCAATAGAAAAATCACCAAGCACTTTTAAAATAATCATCCATTCCCAATTGTTCAAACACCCCAGAAACTACACCATCTCCTTAAATATTATACATGTGTGTGCTCATATTTTATTGAATCAGGCGTTACTTTGCGGAGGTCCATTTCAATGAACAAAAAATTTACCTTGCTACTCCGCTACTCACGTGCAAGATAACCAAGCCTGTGTTAAATATATATGTTTTTCATGCAAAACTGCTGCCAATAAAACACATATAAATCCCACAAACTTAATTATCCCTTACACCACACAAACACTGACGCGTTTCGATCCCTCTACGGGAAGTTTAATGAACTCAACTGTTACACATGCAAACCAACGTCGTACTGATCTGAAACCGTATTTATAAGCATAATGTACCTTCATTCATATTTTTTCCCAAACTACCCTATTATTTATGATTTTTGTTATACACTAACAACTACCTTCAAAAAAAATTCCGACTACAGTAAAAACAAATAGGGTTATGTATTTTACAAAAATATTTTTTATTCATCAAAATGAACACGCAATAAAGGCGATAAAACCAAGTTCACCTGATCATTAATTATCGGACCGCTATTATTGTACCTAATTATTTCCAACTGCTCCAATATATCTAACCGTAAACCCTTCTCACAAAAGTGCAAAATATCGAAAGACGCTGAATCCGGCAACGAATGATTGAATGATCTTGCACGTGAGTAGCGGAGTAGCAAGGTAAATTTTTTGTTCATTGTGCTCATATTGTATGTAGTGTATATGTATACATGTGTTTAAAATGATATTTAGTAGTTTATTTATGAATTGTTTGTTGTATTATGAGAAGGCTTAAAGCAAACACTCGAAAGCACCATTACAAATACCGGCCTCCATCAGGCAGTCCGCCTCCGTGGCGTCGTTCAAGGAAGGCTTGAGGAAGATATAGCTCACACCATCCGCTTAGATATTGTATGTGTGTACTCTTATTGTATTTTGTATATGTATGCAGTATATACTTCCATGCATGTCTGGGAGCAAAGGAAAAACATAGAATGTACCAGTTGCTTCTCGTCCCGCGCAGATGGTAAAAGCCCATCGAGGGAATGGGCGAGTCTTAGGAATCATGTTATAGGCGATGCGGCTAGCAACCCATCACTATTTTGATTCCCCTTTCCACCTATACGCCTACAATCATGCTAAACGTGGCCTTTAGGTCTTGTTACCTCAGGCTCTGTCTACCCCGTAAGGGATATAGACGTGATTTGTGTGTGTGTGTGTGTATGCAGTAATGATATTTAGTAGTTTATTTCATGTTTTGTTTATTTTACTTAGATATGTACGCTCTATTGTGGCTTTCACTATATGGATATTTTAAACTCATTCATTGTCGGTCTCTCGCTTAATGCTCCTCTCATTTTCTTCAACCTGTCAACTTATAGAGATCCCTTATAGGGATAAGTTCGCCTTTGTACATATATTTAAGGTCTTTTTTGTGATTTGTCTCTGCTTCTTTATATTTGTACAATAAAGCATTTACTTACTTACTTAATTACTACAGTAAGGCTATAATCTCATTTCTTGACAGTAGATATCACATGGTTTGCAATAGTATGTTACATTATTTTTCACCAACGTGGTTATATACTGACAGGCGACAGCAGAGAAAACGCGGTTTGCCTTATCATCAGACCCGACATTTGGTCCTTCCACGGCTGGTCTGGGAGCCAAGAAAAAACATAGAATTGCTTCTCTTCCCGCGCAGGTGGTAAAAAATGGGCGAAAATAGGAATCATGTTCATAGGCGATTGCTACCCATGCCTATTTTGATTCCCCTTTCCACCTAAACCCCAACAACCATGCGCAATGTGGCCTCTAGGGCTTGTTATCCTAGGCTCTGTCTACCCCGTAAGGACGTGATCAGTGTATTTAGTGCCTTTGACATAAAACCGACGTCACGCTGCATATACGCTGATTTGAAACTTCGGGATCCCACGGCGCTTTCCTAAGCCCGGCAAGAGGGCAACGCCGTAGCGTTTTTAATGGGTAGCCCCCCCCCCCCTTTCCACAGGGAAAGAGCCCCACATAACCGTCAGGCCCCCCCAGGCCCTTGGGTACTCGTAGAGTTTTCACTACGTTAAAAAAAAAGAAAAAAAAGATGGCGCGAGAGTCGCTACATGAGTAATAAACAAGTGTTGTACGACCGATCATGCCAGCGCCAAGCGAGTTCTCCAGTGACTTACTCGTCGTCCCCTTGGGGTCCCGGGGGCCCCGGGGCGCCGGCGCATGCGCAAGCGTCGCGGCGTCGGGGCTCCGCGTCGGGCTCCCGGCGCGCCCCCCACCCCGCTCGGCACCAGTCCGCCCGCCACGGACTGAAAGGCATCGAGACGGTCAATATTATGCTCAAACTGGTATGTCAATATAACCGCGGATTTCAAAACGACGAGATTCGCTGCGCACGCATCAATTTGTGAAATGGATCGCGATATGCATGGATCCACAGACCACCTACCCTAGAGACATGCCATCTTTACGAATTTCTAAGCAAACACTTCTGCCGACAATAACGGAATGCGACGTAAGCGGGCAGCAGGGGTGACGTCACGGAGAAAGAAAAAAGAGATGAGGGTATGTCGATATTATATATCGATAAGTTACTGACCGGTTAGATTATGAAGTGATAACTTCTTATAGGAAGGTAACCGGGAAACCGCTTCGTAACTTAACGCGTTACGGCGCCAGTGTGCATGCTCCACCTTTCGAATATTCTAAAAATCTGCCATATCTGGCCTTTAAAAAGCTTCCCAAACTTGTGAGTTATATCGATACGGTTTGGTCGCATCTCTACTTACAAGTGCCGTTGAATGCAAGAAAGAGATGTAACGCGACGCAAAGCGTGCTAAACAATCTTAACTTTGTACTAACCGACGAAACGTGACATTATCCTTCTTGTAATTATTTTTGCGATTGTCGCTTCCACACCATCTTACAGCGCAAACTGGCATTTTTTGTATTTTTAGTATTGTAGTTTTTAGGTCACAGTAACTCGCTGCTTACGAGTCTGTTTCCTGGTCGCTACTGAATGAGCGCGCGTTTGCGTTCGAAGCTATAGGCGCAATTGCGCAAATAGGATCCAGAAAATGCCGCCTTGTATTACATGTCTAATGGTAGGTGGTCTGTGCATGGATCACACGATAATATTGACCGTCTGATTCATGCCATGACCCACTGTACTATACTACTAGCTAGATAGCGGTAACCGTACTGAGGGGGTCCCTTTTCTCTGCAGCCGACTGTACCACAACTGTTGAAGGGTCTAGGTCTAATAAAGTGGATCAACTTTATCTCGTTACGTTATTTTTGGTCACTCTTTAATGGTTATCGCAGGCATAACCGCTCGGCACCGGAACGGCAGCGCCTCGCCGTCAACCATACGCAGGCTCGGCGCCTTCGTCGGCTAGCGGCCAACGTGGACGGTAGGCGATGTCAGAGAGGCAAGCGGGGGGGCGGGGGAACCACCCGGGGTCCGCGCGCCGTCCCCGCGGCGGCGAGACGCAAGCGCGGTGACGGCGAGCTGCCCACGCACTGCTAGCTTGTGCCGAGGCGAGGCAACGCCGTTCCGAAGGCGATAAGTGTGCGTTGCTGTATGGAGTTCCATACAAATATTGCGGCGCTTTCTGCTTGCCAATGGTCGTCTTTCCGAATGCGCTGCTAGTTCCAAAAGGAGACACGCAAAAGAGCCTTTGCCGGCCCATGTATAAGCTAAAAAGCTTCGATTTAAATTTTGGATGTCTTTTTTTTTATATTTTTTTTTATGTGAATAGGAAGGCAAACGAGCAAGTGGGTCACCTGATGGTAAGTGATCACCACGGCCCATAGACACCCGCAACCCCGGAGGGATTGCAGATGCGTTGCCAACCTAGAGGACTAAGATGCAATGCCTTCAAATCAATTTAGAAAATACCTAATACAATTTTAGACATGTAAAATGAACAAATACCGCGTGAGTGCTATTCGCCTATACAACTTAGGGATGTTCAAAAAACGAGCATATCCTTTTGTAAAAGGGCCGATAATATTAATCCCCGATAACGATAAATTTTAATCCCCGCCGATGGTACAGAATAACAAGAAGTCGAACCACCGCAGTAACAAAGTTAATCGGTACTATAGGCAGGACCAAAGAACTAAGGATAAATAGATAGGCTCACCCTTTCTGCGCGGCGTCGTCGCGCCGCCCGGCCGGGGAGTACAGCGGCGTGTTCAGTTTATCAAAATCCAACGCATCGTCTATGTTCAACACCCTGTAATAAATAAATAAAAATATCTTGGGACAATTTCCACCAATTGACCACGCCCGTTTCACCAACGCGACGATTGCCGGCAACAAGTGACAATAACGACTCAAGAAGCATAAGGTCTGATGTGAAAATCCGACCAAATTGACTTATTCACATTGCGGTTATAATGCGCTCTTTCTCTGTCTACCACACTGACACTTATATTTCTATCTCTTTCCGTTGAGGAGATATTTAAATGCATAAGGTCGGATCTGACGACTTTTTGAAATTATAAAGACGCATTAGGACTAATTTTAACTTACACCTTTATGCATGGACTTCTCAAAATTTTTCGTTTAGCCTATTTCAACTTCAAGGCTTATGCTTCAAAATTTGTTTTCCTTCATGACTGGCGCTATGTCACTAAAAGCCTTCTGCTTTGCAAATGTTAATACAGCATAGGTACGTATCACTAGATACGACGTAATGCTTCAAATATTTTAAGCTGTTAATTTTATACAGTAATTCGTGTGTTAGTTTCAGACCTTATGCCTGTAATAACATTAACATTTGAGAATAATATGAGTAGTTAAGTGCAAATAGAAACAAAAAAATCTTTCGCAATAGCGTTACTTATGAAGCATAAAGTCGGAAGTCGCTGTATTCATTAAAAAAACGTTTTATCGATATATAAAAACCGCAAAAAAAAAAAAACTATATGAAAATATAGGTACAAGTAATCTTCCAAAGATGCAAAAAGTTTCGTGATCCTAACTGTAATAATTCAATAATTATACGCAAATTCATTTATCAATTTTGTTTTTGCTCTCCTGAAAAGTTAAGAAATCACACATCAGACCTTATGCTTCTCGAGTCGCTGTTTACATTACAAACTCGACAAGATACTAAGCCGGTCAGTGGCGTAACAATAGGGTGGCAGGGCTGGCAAAATGCCAGGGGCCCCCGACCTAAGAGGGCCCCGGCCCAAGAGCCTGCGAGCTCAAAAATATTAAAATTAAACTGAGTACAATGTGACGATTTTTACTGATAGGGCCCCATCAAAAGAATTTGCCACGGTCCCCAGATGGTATAGTTACGCCACTGACCCCGGTTGCCTTCGTATTGACTACGATTGCATTTCCAAATGTCTCTTGTCACAGATACTAAGCAACGTTTGTAATAATACAGTCCGTGAGCTTATAGAATGCCATTCGGGTTCGTCCAGCTGTCTCCCTCACTCGGCCGATTCAAGTATCAAACCTATAAGAGTGAGTGGGCGGCGCGAGTGAGTGATCAAATAAGCTGATCCAACCACCTGAAATATTCTAGATTATTAATTAGGTACTACGAAGAGACGTCATCATAGATAACTGACACTTTAGATAACTGGAACTTAACAGAGAGGTAAAACAGGCACTAATTCTAAGACAACTTGAATATAAATTACATATTAGGCTTGACTACAGCAAAAATTAATTAATTCCTTTGCGTTACGACCGTTTTACCTTTATTCTATAGCGATAAGAATGAAAAAGTCGTGACACGTAGGAATCAATTAACTTTGGTTTAAATAAAGCCTTTAACTAGGTTTTTTTTAAAACGACTAAATACATATTAAACATCTAAGACTCAGAACAAAATTGCAGATGCAAGGTATTAAACCCTACTAATATTATAAATGTGAAAGTTTGTGAGTATGTTTGGATGTTTGTTACTCTTTCACGCCAGAACGGCTAGACAAATTTGGATGAAATTTGCAACATAGATAGATTTTAGCCTGGAATAACACATAGGCTACTTTTTATCCCGGAAAATTGCGTAATTCCTGCGGGATAGCGATAAACGAATTCTATGCAGACGAAGTTGCGGGCAACAGCTAGTTGTATATATAATCAACCGTTGCAATGGGGGCTATCGCGTGTGAATTTGCCACCAGAGGCGCTAGTGTCGCGTGAGTTCCAATAACATTCACTTTTCACTGGTTTTGGCGGGCTTCGTGACATAAATTATAATTTCTTTCATTTACCTGTTGAAAAGTGATCTCCGTGAAATTATCGCAAATATGGATTATTTGGCGATGAATGTGAACGCTTTGAAAGCTGATGTTTTTCCGAACAAAACGGTACTGCACAACATTGCGGCACGACTACTCGATATGATGATAGTTATTTACAATTAATTAACTTAATGAGATTCAAGATTTAAAACTTTGTTTCGGCGCCGATTTTATAAAGTCGCCTTTGACAGTTATACCTCTGGAGCTTAGTCAACAGTGGCGCCAACTGGTGAGCAAAGAAACGATAGTCCCGATTGTAAAAAACTTACTTATTCTGAGCGGAGAACCGGTGTACCTTCTCCAAAACAGAGGCGACGTGTTCAACCCCCTTCTGAATGCCCCACACCAGGATGCCGATCTAAAAATTCATACTTACGATAAAGAACCTAGGATATCTGTGTCTTCAGTGCAAATTCAGCGCAATCGTAATAAAGTTTCCAAATGTAAGTGTAACAAACTCTGTAATTGTAAATGTAACAAAACTTTGTAGTGTTAATGGTTGGAGCTCAAAAAAACAAACATTTATCAACAATAGCTGAATATAAATCCAAAAAATTCGTAATGGGATCGACACTTTAAAAAAAACAATTCCTTTGGCACAGAGGATTTTTTTCGTGCCAGTCGTTTTATACGGTTAACTATCGATTAACATTTCGAACACTATCCGAATGTAACAAAATATTCATATGTAAATGTACCAGATTCACCGATTTTAAACATGATAGTTTTTAAATTACAAAACCTCCTAGTGTAATTGTAGGAAATTTTCAAATATACATAATTGTAACAAAATCTCCACTTGTAATTATAACAAAATCTCCACTTGTAATTATAACAAAATCTCCACTTGTAATTATAACAAAATCTCCACTTGTAATTATAACAATATCTCCAATTGTAAATGTAACAAAGCAGTACGCGCTGACCTTGACGCGGACTTCGTGTTCGGCCTCGCCGGCGTCCTCGTCCTCGGGCTCCAGCTCCGGCACGTCACGCCACGAGATCGAGATGCGTACCGTCCTCAGGACCACCTCGGGCACCTGGGGACATACATAGCCTATGTTCACAAGCAACACAAGGGGAGAGTTTTTGACGACCGGGTGGCCTAGCGGTTAGAGAACCTGACTATGAAGCTGGAGGTCCCGGGTTCGATCCCCGGCCGGGGCAGATATTTGTATGAAAAAAAAAATACTT
Organism: Pandemis corylana; assembly: GCA_949127965.1. NCBI lineage: Eukaryota > Metazoa > Arthropoda > Insecta > Lepidoptera > Tortricidae > Pandemis > Pandemis corylana. The sequence continues at coordinate 2,049,206 of OX421859.1, read as the reverse complement.
GAGAGGTGTCAAGGGACACCCGGATTCGATTAATTAGTGAAGGAATTGTATTTTTTTTAAGTTATAATTTTTTTTTATGTACATCTTTGTGCATTTGTCTTTTTCCTTGATGTTATAGTTTGTACCTCAGTAGTCGATTTAGTTGATTCGCTATTGAAATAAAAAAAAGCAAAAAAATTGACTATTCTTTCGTACACGTCATAGATGTGCGGGACTTTGTAAACACAACAGATATATATATATCTCGACTTCGTAAACACAACAGCGTATAGGTTAGAACACGCACGGCTTGCTAAATACATACGCATTGTGGAGGAGGCAAAATACGCGAAATCGCGAAATTTCACTTAAGTCAGGAAATAATTTTAAGAACTGATAAAAACAATTGTTTTTGATTTGTATGGGTTAGAAATGGAACCTAAATACAGCACTTGATAGATTCACCCCCCCCCCCCTCCCCCGAAAGAGGTGGATTTGGTTGAAAACGGCGTAATAGTAATAACTAAGAAGAGAAAATAGGTGTAGTCTGTGCAATTTGCCTTACGTTTTATTACATCTTAATCTATATTTGCACCCGTTATTTAGCTCAATTCAAGGTACGGAACATACAAAAAAAAACATATAACTAAAAATATACTTTTTGGCATTGCGGCCCCGGGGAAAATACAGAACGCGGTGCAAATTGAGGAAATGATGAGAAAATATATCAAAACACAATACCAAATTTGCACTAGGGTGCGACACCCGGAAAGTAGTTTTCTATGTTTGTATGTGTGTCTTTGTGCTTCGGGGGAATTTTGAAATTAATAAAAATCGTCACAATCGTCTTAATTTGGTTTGATTTACATTCGCACCCCATAAAAAATTGAGATTTCTACGTGGAACATACGGTTCTGTAATTTTCTAAAGAATTACCATAGAGCAATAAATCCACAGACATGACCGCACGGTTCTTGATGCCAGCACGTAATAAACTTTATTAAATAATACATTAATGTAGTAACGCATGCATCTAAATGTACTTGTAGGTAATTTTGTATTTATCAACATATAAGTGGTGTATATTCAGTATTGGGAAATACAGGATGACCCGGCCACCCTGTACATATCTTAAACCATATTAATAATTATACTTATAAATGTCTACAGTTTTAATTTAACCCCACTAGTTTAGTTCGTGCCTCAAAAACCGTGCCGGTTTGTTTAAGCAAACGGGTACCTATTTTCTATGCTTAATTATTGTAACTACTTATTAATTTTATACGTTTTATTTCTTAACTCCTAATTAAAAAGTTTAGACGAAAAATAAAGAAGAATTGATTTTTTGAGAATTTAATTGATTGACAATGATCAACTATCAAATGAATCAAGAATTTTTATTTCTTGATTTTTATGTTTTACTTTTTCGGTTTTACCGTTAGAAATTAAATTTCTAAATGTCAGTGAAAATTAGAACACATAGAAAAATCCGAAAAGCTTCTGCTATGGGTGGTGTAGGGGTATAGCACGCGTCACGGAATGACGAGGATCCGGGTTCCATTCCCGGCCATAGATTTTTCTGTTCTAATTTTCACTGACATTTAGAAATTTGACAATGATTAAATAAATGATTTTGTATGTACAGTCACCATCAATTATATCGGAACGGACAAGGTGACCAATAATAATAATATGAGTGATATGAGATCCCCATTTGCGCTTTTTCTAGTATGCAGCGTCTCAAACGTCAAAATCGAGCCAGAAGCAGACGACTTTTTAGTGAATCATTTTGTAATTTATCCAACTTATTATGCCTAATACCCGCTACGGACTCGTGGTCCCGCTGTTATAAAAATGACGAATTACACTCCACCATAAGGTCGAAGGGACCCCGCTTTCGCGGGGCTTCTATTTCTATTCGGTTTGCCCTTCGGGCATTTCAAGTGACCTAACGAACCTAACCTAATTTTATTAATTCTAGTGAAGATTTTTATAACAGTGGGATCACGAGTAATACGATTTCATGCAAACTGTTCATCACTTTTTACTAAATATTATTTTTCCCAATGAAAAATTTTAGTTACGGAGGAATTCTCTTTCTAGGTACTTCCTTCATCAGCTTCACTTTACCATACATACAGGGTGTTAGGTAATGAGTGGATAATCCTGGTGAATGTGAGTTTAGATTGTTGTGTTGAAGTTTTTTTAGTTTAATACTGCTTCGAACATAATACACACCAATAGAATATGCCCAAATGCAATAAAATTTATAGTGAGTGCCAAGGCACAATTCCACCATTCATTATGCAATAATAGCAAAATTAAAAATCGAATTCGAAAAAAAACAAAAGGCAGTCAACATATTTTTTTTTATTGTTCAAAGGTTAACTGGAAGAGATCCCTTTTAGGGATAACTTCGCCTTTGTGCATGTGTGTTGTCCTGTATTCATCTTTTTCTTGTGTTTTATGTACAATAAAGAGTTATACATACATACATTTTTTAAATTTGGAATTATTTAAATGCCATTTGCAGTGAAAAAAACATGTTCCGTACTTTGCACCGGGGTGCAAAGTTACCTGGGCGTTTATAATACTTTGAAAAGCTTAATGTAAGTTTGCACCAACCGTCTGAATTATCCTCGAGCGGCAATCAGAAAAAAATATTTTATCAAGATTCTATACATCGTACACCTTTTTAATTAACATACATTATGTACCAAAGAGGACCCTTCACGTGGCTAAACTTGCGCCTAATACCTTTTATCATACTCCAAAATAACGGCATTTGAAGTTTATACCTAATATTTTAAAGTGTTCCGTCAGTGAACGAATATAACCATGGAAGCATTTCTAACGCTCCAAAATAACACAACGTAAACTAGTTCGCGGTGGGCGGGGCTTGAAAACTAGTGCGGCGACGCGATCAGTGCGCAGGGCGCACGCCTGTCAGTCGTATCACACGGGTTTTTTATTATATAAAATCATCTTATCCATTAAAAAATGCCTTCATGTGTGGTGAGGTGGTGCAGGAATCAACAGGAATATTGTCCCAAGAGTACTGGAATCACTTTTCACGTGTAAGTACACTGTTTACTCAAAAAATCCAAAATCGCCTTTTTACTAGAGGGATGTCATTATGCATAATGTACCTACCTAGTAGTACATTTTAATATAGCTATTTTTATAGGACATAATATTTATTATTAAGTTACATACAGATTTGGGTTTTAATTTCGGTTTTTCATCGGATTAACAAGTCGGAGTCGTTTCTCATTTTGCTTAGTTTTAATTTAGATTCCCACAAGACCCGAGTCGTAGAAATCGATGGAAAAAAGCTGTTCAATTAGAGAGACAGGAAAATGACTGGACACCGAACAAGAATTCAAAAATATGTTCAGTTTATTTTAAAGACGAAGATTTTTATGTATCGAAGAAGGGACACACAATGCCTTCTAAAAGCGCAGTACCAATTTGTACTGTGCGGATTTATTTGGTTTGAATGATCACGTTTTAGTTAATGTAGTGCTACTTAGTATGATTGTATCATAGACATGTATTTTCAGATGGTGTTTTCGAGTGAATGTTTTGTGAAATGTGAAAACAAAGAAAATATTCCGGAAACTTCTCAGGAAAGTCCTCAAAAACGTCCAAATTGTCATTATAATAAATTATCTACTGATATTTCTTTTATTATTTTTATCTACACCCACCTATATAATACGTTTAGAAACCGTATCTACGTAATATCATTCGTTGCGGGTGGTAGAACCACGAGCAGGGTCCGTCCGAATCGCTACCAACATCTTAGGCTACTGTGTTTCGAAGTGGAGATTAAAACAGCCGGTGGAATTACTGGCACATAGGTATACTATCTTAGTACTCTAAGCCGGCAACGCATCTACAATACTTATGTGTTGCGGATGTCCATGAGCGGTGGTGATTACTTACCATCAGGTAACCCACTTGCTCGCTTGCCTTGTAATACAAAAATAAATAAATATGTAAACTGCTATTAATTAATACACTTATCGAACTAGGTAGTCAAGCGCGCTGACGAAGTAGGCGAAAGCGAGTGAAAATTTGGCTTACTGATTATAGTATAAGTGTATGTAGGACGGGTCATAGTAAAAGACTCATTTAACTCTTGTAGCACTGTATTGAATAGAAATATTAAATAAAATCAAATAAACACAAATCAGCGCTCTCATGGCCGCCGTCTGTCCTCTTGACATAATCTTTTTTCTCACATTCACCCTCTCATTCTTCCATCTCAGTCATTCATTCTGTTATTCACTCCCACAAGTAGGTATGTATATTATTGCCTGTTACAGTCGCCATCAGCCATATCGTAGCGGCCGAGGTCCTCAAATATTTCGGAGCAGCCTTAAATTTCAATAAATTCGTAACATTAAATAAGATTATAAACATCAGAACACACAATCTATATAAATAAAAATGAATTGTTGTTCGTTAGCTTCGCTAAAACTCGAGAAGGGCTGAACCGATTTGTCTAATTTTAGTCTTGAAATATTCGTGGAAGCCCAGGGAAGGTTTAAACGGTGAGAAAATTTGGAACAATTACGAGGAAAATACTTAAAACGGCAATTTTATTTTCCCATACAAACTTTTCTTACCTGTCAAACATTTGGCCGTCGATTCGGTATTTTCAAATAATGACACTTGGTTGTCGACAACTGCATTCAGAACTAAACTTTTAAAGATTTAAGTTCGCTTTACACGATCTGAATCCATTATCCATTATGTTTAACTCCGGCGCTTTTTTTTAATTTGTGTATCCTTTTTTTGATTAGCAAAATTATCGGCCCGAATAGGAAAGAATGTTGAGTTTAAAGATTACATCAGAGCTCGACTAGGGGGCGGCAAATCGTCTCGGGATGTCGGGGAATCGGGCTAAATTTAATTAAAAATGTGTCATCCAAATTAAGTTCAGAAAATATTCCCTCAGACGAGTGACACTGACAGTGGTGCGAGGTTACTAAACTACTATTACGTTAAGTACTGGGGCGCAATCGATACAGACCGAAAAAAAAGTAGGCTGGTACCTTATTTGTTAACATAAGTGTCTATAATCTAATATAATGTGTCATGCAACATGGAAATGTGTGCGTGATTTGCCCACTTTCTCCACCCCTAAAGGAGCCGATACTTAGACTATCTGATGATGCTTTTATAAAGTTACCGGCTCTAAAATACATATGGTTTGTATCAAAAGGTAAGTGATACGAAGTTCACCGGGTCATCTAGTTCGTCATAAATATAATAGCAGCGACTCTTCAATAAAATCGGGACGTCACTGATCGTCAAAGGTATCGATGCAGTCAGGCTGATCATAAGGATCGGGTGTCGGATCGGAGGAGCAGGCGGCAGTCGCCGCTGCCCTCCGTAGTGGTGCCCGCTGGCGGGGGATGGGGATCCCCTGCCAGCCTGTTGAGGCCCACGAGTCTTGGGGGGCAAGTATCCCCGGCCTGGTGAGGGAACCCCGGCGCTTGCGCTGGGGCGGCCGGAGGGGCGTGCGTGGTGACACTTTTATGCTCCCACGGCGCCCCCCCAAATGGCCGAGAGGGAATACCGGTGAGTTTTTAAGGGGTATGCTCCCCTAGGGCCCTGACTAGGGGGGAGAGTCCACTACACCCCCCGCGTCGTCCCCCCTAAGTGCGTGGGGGGGGACATTCCCCAAGGCGCGGGGACCGTGCGTAATTTGCATTTTCTCACCGAATCAAAAAAAAAAAAAAAAAAAAAAGGCTGGTCATAAGGATCAGAACATTTGTGGATAATACACCTTAACTTTACGTGAATTATGTATGCAAACGAGTACACTATAATAGGTGACATCTTTCATTTTGGCATCACGTATGAGCCATATTTTTATTAGTTCGAAATTCGAATCTATTATTATACACGTAAGGTTTACTTTCCACAAACGTTCCGATCTTTATGATCAGCCTGACTGCGTCGATACCCTTTGACGATCTGTGCCTTCTGTTATTTTTACATTACTGAACGTCCCGCATTCATTGAAAAGTCGCAGCTCTTATATTTATGAGGAATTGCGTATTCTGATGTTATTAACCGTATCGTGTAACGAATTTATTGAAATTTAATGTTGATCCGAAGTATTTGAGGGTCCCGCCCGCTACGACATATCTGATGGCTTCTGTACCCATAACACAAGCCTTACTAGCGCACACTTTGGGTCTAGGTCACACACACACAAATCACGTCTATATCCCTTACGGGGTAGACAGAGCCTGAGGTAACAAGACCTAAAGGCCACGTTTAGCATGATTGTAGGCGTATAGGTGGAAAGGGGAATCAAAATAGTGATGTGTTGCTAGCCGCATCGCCTATAACATGATTCCTAAGACTCACCCATTCCCTCGATGGGCTTTTACCATCTGCGCGGGACGAGAAGCAACTGGTACATTCTATGTTATTCCTTTGCTCCCAGACCAGCATGGAAGTAAGGTCTAGGTCAATTTCTGCGAATTATTACCTCATAATATAATATACGAGACCAAATAGGAGACGTTTTGGAAAAAGGTCAGGTCAGGAGTACCCGAAACCGACGAGCATGTACGAAGAGATTGATGACAGTGGATGAAGCGAAAGAAATATGTCAGGATCGTAGCAAGTGGAATAAAGTAGACTCTGCCTACCCCTGAGGGAAAGAGGCGTGACGGTATGTATGTATGTATGTAATATAATGTTAAACTCACATCAAAATTCCCCGACCAAGCGATCAGCATGCTCTTCCTGAACCACACCCCCTTAGGGTACAAGTCCACCGTCCACTCGGTCAGCTTGTCGTTGCCGGCGGTCCCCATGCTGGGCTTGCTGCTGAATATGAACGTCCTGGTGTGGTAGCTGGGCAGCGAGTGGAAGTTGTCAATGCCGAGCACCGAGCCCCAGGTGTCTTCGGTGTACAGGCGGGGCGTGAAGAGCATACGGCCTGCTTCTGTACGCTGGATTTCTGCTACGCGCTCGTATTGGCCTAGGAAAGAATAGAAGACTAATAGACTACAGGCCCACGTACAAAAAATGTGGGTCATATGAACCACCAGGTGACGTATATAGGACGATATAAGAGCATAAAATAATAAGATTCAGCACTATGCCGTCACTTGTAAGCTGTCCAACTGGGTGCTGGTGAGAATTCAAAAGTACAACCCTCGATTTTTTCCCCTTGTCGCATGATTTTTGTACGGCGTTGCGGAATAATGGATTAGAAGCTTATTGAAACAGTATGAAACTGATGCCGTACAGAATCAAATGACCAAATTTACCCTGGAAATGGTCAGAAAATCAAAAAAAAATTATCGACTTTGTGGCGCACCATTTGTACGGCATCAGTTTCATACTGTTTCAATACAGCTTCTAATCCATTATTCCGCAACGCCGTACGAAAATCATGCGACAAGGGGAAAAAATCGAGGGTTGCACTTTTGAATTCTCACCAGCACCCAGTTGGACAGCTTACAAGTGACGGCATAGTGCTGAGTCTTATTATTTTACGCTCTTATATCGTCCTATATACGTTACCTGGTGGTTCATATGACCCACATTTTTTGTACGTGGGCCTGTAGTCTATAAAGTCACTGTAAATATATAAGCTAAAGTAGTAAGGAAACTACGAACAAAACAGTCGAAACGAACGCACACATACGCGCGCTTCTACAAGGCCCCTAAGCGGATCTCGCGGTGCCGTCAGTCGCGAGTGCCGCGTTGAGACGAGCGGCCGTGTGTTACGTAGACAGTCCGCGATCGTTTCGTTTTAAACATGCCAAGAGCGTATTGCGCAGTGTGTTCATGTTTCCCAATAGTTTATTTAAGAAAGCTATTCATCGGATGAGATTTTTTCATACCATAAAATTTAATAATAGAGCCTCCCGAACGTGTCGTAGCTGGCGAAAGTATATTTCAGTAAGTGATATTATAATACTTACCTACCGACGAATAAAAAATCTTAAACTGTTGAAGTTTTTTTTAAATGCCCTATTTTATTTATAAACCAGTTAATTTATTCGATTATTTAATTATTATAGAACCCAAATAAACGTTTGTTTCTTTTTTACGGAAATAAAAGATGACAACCCTAGTACTCCTAATTAAGTGTAGCTAGTTACTTTAAAACAGGTCTTACTAAACTCGTCACAAAATAAAAGGCCCGTTTTGACATTTGTCTTCGCGACGTAACTAGTGATGTAACCATACGACTCGGTACTCGATACTCACGATAAATCGATTCCAGTTTGAATGAGTATTTGATCGATTTGAATATGTAAGTTGCATTGGATTAAAGTTCTGATAAGAAAATTTTACTGAAACTGATATTGTAGGTATTTTGAACTGATACAATGTTATTACACATAAACGGATAACTCACGTATAAAAAGTCGAGTGATGCTCCAGGAAGGACTACGAAATAGTCCGAAACATGTAGAGCAGAGCATCACTCGACTTTTTATACGTGAGTTATCCGTTTATGTGTAATAATGATTAAGTCTCACGGTAGTTTCATGTTGAAAGTGATACAATGTTACAAAAGGTCGATTTTCTTTCATTTGATATTTTTGTTACAATAACATTCACTCAATCACAAAAAGATTTGTCTAAACACTAGTATTTAAAGAAATAAAACCGGCCAAGTGCGAGTCGGCCTTAAAAAAAAATATTAATCGATTTATTTTTTCCTTAACCGATTATTAATAATCTGTAGACAATATGAAAAAAATGGTTTTTACAGAACTAAGCGCAGTGGGCAGTAACCATCCATGAAAAATGTATTACCTTCAAAACATTTCGATCGGTAAAAAATAGAGAACTTCATGGGCGTGAACTGTCAAAACGGGCCTTTTATTTTGTGACGAGTTTAGCTGAAATAGCGCTACCTAAACAAAAAGCTTTTCAATTTTACAAAAAATAAATCGACAACCCTAATGCTCTATTGAAGCGTAGGTATTTCAAAAAATAAGGCTAGTTTCCATACTGCTCTATTTATTTACTGTCTAGAGGCCACGTTTAGCATGATTGTGGGCGTGTAGGTGGAATGGGGAATCTAGTGATGGATTGCTAGCCGCATCGCATATAACTATGATTCCTAAGATTGTCGCCCATTCCCTCGATGGGTTTTTACGATGGGTCCTTACCCGTGGTCCATCTACAGTCTGTCCACCTGCTCCTTTTCTGTGTATTTTACCCTTCGGACAACTGAATATACCCAACTAACCTAACCTAACTATTTTTGTATTATAATATTATTGAGTGATTTCAAATTCTGTAGACAAATTTAGGTAGACCATAAATCTTTTTTACGATCTGTGCGGGAAGAGAAGCAACTGGTACATTATGTTTCTTCTTTCCTCCCAGACCAGCATGGAAGTAGAATGTTGTAGAAGAAATATTTTAGAATACATTTAAGATACATTAGTTTTACCATCTGCGCGGGACGAGAAGCAACTAAGATAACAAGATACAATGCTTAAGACAGTGGCGTAACAATAGGGTGGCAGGACTGGCAAAATGCCAGGGGCCCCCGACCCAAAAGGCCGCGAGCTCAAAAATATTAAAATTAAACTGAGTACAACGTGACGATTTTTACTGATAGGGCCCCATCGAAAGAATTTGCCACGGTCCCCAGATGGTATAGTTACGCCACTGGTTTAAGATATAATGTTTAATTAATACCTGACTGGTAACTCATGGCTATGGCCATCCGCTCCATGAAGAAGTCTTTGTGCTCTTGGGCAAGCGGGCACAGCAGCAGTTTCGCCAGCTGGTTGGGACACATCATCGGGAACCTGAAGAGAGGGACACGATAAGAAAAATAGACAAGTGCTAGTGGTAAGCGAACGTGATATTGGGACCGAGCGCGACGACAGCGCCACGTGGCAGGCGGCCATTATGGACAATATTGTCACCGCTGTCAAACAAGAAGTAAGTAAATATTGTGAAAAATATTAATGAAATCTTGTGTTATTTTACTATATTACACAATTTTGGATAATGGTAGTCAGTAACAATATTGCCAATAATATTAAAATTGTTGTTTTCAGTGAAAATTTTAGAGGTTAGGTAACTTACTTTTTTTTTCTTACGGCAAATATCCACTTATTTCTTTGGTCTCGTTTCCACCATGGTCTTGGAGATTGGTAAAATTTACAGTCGCTATTCTTCTTGGTGTTATTACAATTCACAACAACACATCTTACCAGGACCATATTTTTATCTCAAAAACGATTAGAAAATGGTTACTGCAATATGGATTTGACAGCTCAAGTCAGTGACAAAAATGACAATTTTAGCCGTAGCTAGCGCTGTGATCGTTTAGGCTACCCCCTCCACCCGCTTTGCACTCTGCCAATAAGATGGATCACGCTTGCCTAGTAAATGTGACAATTCTGTTAACATTACAAACTCGACGAGCATCTACGCCTATTGGCTTCATATTGAATACGCATCGCATTTCGAATTGTCACATGTCACTGACAATTGTCAAGTTGGCAAAATAGGGGCCAGATTGTAGCATTTAGGTACCACAGATGCTGGCAGAATTCCATTCCTTAGCTGTCTGAATGGCATGGAATAGATGGTAATCTTTTTTTTTATAATAGCGGGCAAACACTCATAACATAGCGCGTTAAGCGCGTGTTGCCGGCCAAATGAAATAAGAAAAGTATATGTAACTAATACAGACTAGTGGAGACTTTATACATCTCTACTATAGACTAATATAATTTAAGGCTCGGGGACCTTGTACACCTCTTTCATAAATGTATTTAATTTAATTTTGATACCCCTTTCCACCTACACGCCCACAACCATGCTAAACGTGGCCTTTAGGTCTTGTCTACCCCGTAAGGGATAAAGAGATGATTTATATGTATATATGTATGTATTTAATATAAGTAAAATTTAAGTATTTTTACTGTATTTTACTTAGAAAAAATGACTTTCTGCCAAGTTTCTTGCGGCGCATACTTCTTGGCAACGATGGTCTTTCCGAATGCACTCGAAGTGTCAAAAAAGACGTAAAAAAGCCAATTTGCAAAAAATAAATTTAGAATTTTTGTTTTTTTTTTTGCATGGAACTGTCAATTTTTTTTTACAATTTGGTTCAAACGAGCTCCGAGACCTAATGGAAAATCACCGCTGCCCATAGACACTCATAACATACCGCGTTAAGAGCGTGTTGCCGGCCCTTTTAATAAAAGAATTGGTTCGTTTTGTTTTTATCGTGGTACCCATGCGTATCGCGATCCATAACTCGAAATCCACGATCCCATATTGGCATACCATTATACATACATATATCACGTCTTTATCCCTTACGGGGTAGACAGAGCCTAAGGTAACAAAATCTTAAGGCCACGTTTAGCATGATTGTAGGCGTATAGGTGGAAAGGTGAATCAAAATAGTGATGGGTAGCTAGCCGCATCGCCTATAACACGATCCCTAAGACTGTCGCCCCATTCCGTCGATGGGCTTTTATCAGCGCGGGAAAAGAAGCAACTGGTACATTCTATGTTTTTTCTTTACTTCCAGAACAGCATGGAAGGTCCCTATAAAAGAAGGTCCTGCTGCAGCATTCCCTGACCGGTACAATTTAGGGATCTTTAAATAGCGAGCCTTCCTGTTCCTCAAAGGGCCGACAACGCATTTGTGATTCCCCAGGTCTTGCAGGTGTCCCTGGGTGATTGCTTTCCATCAGGTGACCCGTCTGACCGTTTTCCCCCTCTTATATATAAAAAAAATAAGGTCAAGGTCAATATAATATTGAGGACCGTCAAATCAAAGCTGAAAGAACGAGTGGAACATTTGAAGGTCAGGTCACCTGACGTGCGTGAAGACAGCTGGCACAAGAGAATCCCAGTGGGCCTTCTTCTCGGCCTCGCTCAGCTCGCTGCGCACCAGCCTCTCGCGCTGACTGTACAGCCAACGTACCACAAACCTAAACAAAACATAGTAAAGTCAGTACTAGATCGTGGAGTTAACACACAAATGTGTATATTATATTATAGCCTTTTTTATTCCGAGTTCGCTACAATTTCATTTTTGTTGTTGTTATTGTGTTGTTTTTTTATTCTTTTTTATTATTATTAAATTGTCGCGTAATTCGGCGTGCCTCATGGCATAGGCCTCCTCCGTGTTTTGGAGCGTTTGGGCTATAGTTCCCACCCGCGCCCAGTGCGGATTGGGAACTTAACACACACCATTGAATTTCTTAGCAAGATGTGTGCAAGGTTTCCTCACGATGTTTTCCTTCACCGAAAAGCTCATGGCAAATTTCAAATGTAATTTTCGCACATAAATTCCAAAAAACTCAGAGGTGCGCGCCCGGGATTTGAACGCACGACGCTCTGCTTGAGAGGCCACAGGTCAAACCACTAGGCTACCACGGCTTTTGTAGGTACAAATGGGTACCTACTATCAAATGAATCAAGAATTTATACTTCTCGATTTTATATGTTTACTTTTACGGTTTTACTTTTAGAAATTAATTTTCTAAGCGACACTGAAAGTTAGACTACATAGAAAAATCCGAAAAGTAAAGCTGTGGCCGGGAATCGAACCCGGAACCTCGTCGTTCCGTGACCCATAGCAGGTGGGTAAGCGTTCGAATTTTTCTATCCGTTACTAGCTGTCACGTGACCTTGTTACTATGCTATTATGTATGTATGTATGTATGTACTCTTTATTGTGCAAAATAAACAAGACAGAATACAATTGACAAACACTGAGATACATGCACAAAGGCGGACTTATCCCTTTAAGGGATCTCTTCCAGTCAACCTTTGAGTGGATGATTTGTCGCCAAGCTGTCTTTTGTTGTAAGATGACGCTTGGCGAGAAAAAATCGCATACTAACACCGTCTAGGCCTTCCCCTTCAACGCCTTCAATTCACACTCCTACAGAAAAAGTGCATTAGGATCCTCGCGAACATAAAACCTAGAGTCAGCTGTCGACCATATTTCGAAGAACTTGGAATACTTACCTTAACCAGCCTATAAATCCTAGAAATTTGCATTTTTTTTAAATCCAACATCAGTTTTTTCTCTCAAGCAAAAGATCACTTTACCCGGCCGCATAACTTACGATACCAAAACAGATTAGCACTGCCAATCTCCAGCTTAAAAATATTCCATTCTGGACCACATGCAATGTGCATAAAAATTTATAATAGAATTCTGAACTTCATCCAAAATATAAAAGACATTAAACCTTTTAAAAATACACTACATAAATACTTGCTGGAGAAGTCCTACTACACTCTTCAGGAATTCTTTGATAATAAGCAGACATGTTCTAGAAATTAAGAAAACTTGTTTACAGTTAAAATTTATAATGTAATGTACTACTATTTGTACATTAAAAATGTAATATTTGCAGTGCCCCTACAGGGTTTGATCTTGTATCAAAGCAAATAAAAGTTTGAGTTTGACTTTGAGTTTGAATAAATCTGATTAGTTAACCTTCTTTCATCCATCCTCACAACGTGACCAAACCAACTATGCATACTTCTTTCTATCCTAGTCACTATAACTACTTTCACACCAGCACGTTCCCTTATCACACTATTCCTTATTCTATCTTCCAGTGATACACCGTCCATACTTCTTAACACTCTCATTTCTACTGCATTTATTCTACTTTCATGCTTCTTTTGCCATACCCATCTTTCGCTACGTACTTTAGTGTTGGAACGAGCACCCCTCTGTGGACAGCCAGACGCGCCTCTTTGACACCTCACTGCTCACAAAGGCAGCGCTCCATCGAGCAGGCAATACCAGCTTTTCGAGTCTCTCACCTATACAGTGTCATCTCGTTGTGCAGCACGAGGTCGGACTGCTGCAGGAGCTGCAGCAGCGCGTCTCCCTCCAGCTCGGTCAGCTCGCTCTCCGACCACACCCACTCCACGTTCCACTTCACGAAGTTCTGACACGCCTGGATAGTGACATTAACCAAAACTAGTATGTACACACAGCAAAGCTATTCGGTAAGCAGGATATATACGGCGCGAGCGTGTGTAGGTGCTTACCTGATTATATTGCCGTGTGTACCATCAAACAAATTGATTCCCAATTCACTGTGGAACCCTCTCACAGTAAATGTCATAGTGACGTTACATTGAACCGACAAGGAAACGCATGTGAATTTTACTGTGAAAACGTTCTATGGTAGGTCAGGAATCAATTAGTTACAGTACATGGAGGTGTTACATGAACAGCTCCCTATTTCACCAAGTCGACAATTGTCGGTGACAAGTGACAATTCAATTTAATTATTAGGATAATATGGCCCCATCGATCGATACGATGATTTAGCCAGTGTCAAAGTATTAAAAATATATTGAAAAATCTTGTGACAAAATGTCGGCAAAGGTAGAATACGGTCAAAAGATCCCTCTCCCCTGTCGGGCCCTCGGAGACCGCCAGGAAATCATTAACCGATGCCCAGGGTGCACCGGGCCAAGCACTGCTCTTCCCCTCGGACGGATCCAAAAACGAACCGCAGCTCTTGACCACACGCGGAGGCAAGCCGACTCGCACCCCAATTCAAATCTCAATGCGTCGTCAATATGAAGCTAATTGGCATAGATTGTTGTCGAGTTTATAATGTGAACAAAATTGACACTTGTCACCGACAGTTGTCGCTTTGGTAAAATAGGAGCCAGATCAAAATAATTAATCTGTACTTAACAAATTCGTGAAAATAAACGTCTCCCTCCCCCTTCTCTTCCTCTCCCGCTTTCCCCCTATCCCCGTGTCCTTATCCCAGTCCATCCCTCTCTTCCTATCCCCCCTTCCTTCTCTCCCCCCCTCGAGTACTACCTTGGCGACGTCAGCGTGTCCGCAAGCCATGGTGTACTGCATCCAACCGACGAGGCGGCCGCGGCGCGCCGCCTGCGCCACGTGCGATCCCATGTAGCGGAGGCAGAGCGACACCAGATCCTGACAAAGTTATTACCACATACATTGCAGAACTATAAATACATACAATATTTGAAATAATCCTTACTGTATTGGCAATAATATAATTGTAAGACTAATTTTATAAATTTCTCTTACCTTGACATTGTACTTGTCAGCAAGAGACAACACTGGAAGCACAGTTTGATGCGATATCCGGATCTGACCCGTATAGAAATACCTGACACGGAAACAAGAACATAACCTTAAATTAAAAGTACATTAAGATAAAACAGAGACCACATTATACATTCCATGAGTTTCATAATGTCTCACTCCCCCACTCTCTCTATACCCCACACTCCCTATCTCTTCCCCAAGCTCTGTGTCTCTCCCCCATGCTCTCTCTCTTCATACCTTACAGTCCTTATTTCTCTCCCAAGCTCCCCTCTCTCTCCCCAACGCTTCATTTCTCTCCCCCACTACCTCATAAGTTTTAATAATTTTATAGGTATTCTTGTAATGTCAATTCAGACATTGATCCAAATATTAGGTCATACATCTCAGATCTAATTAAAACTTAAATAAAAACTTACTTCAAAAAATGTGGGAAGACTGCAGATGCAGTGGGAGTTTCCTGGAGCACAATACGGCTCTCACTCCACTCGCTCCATTCTCGGTTCATCAACATCACCTAGAGAAACAAATAAATAAATATCATTCATGGAACAATTTAAACACCAACTGACGGAATAGTAAAACTCTTACAACAATCATGCCCTTAGAATTATTTAATCCTATTTTTCCCACATAAAACAGTTTTAGAATGGCACAGACCTAAATGTTTTTATTTTTATGGTACTCAATAAAGAATTAATTTTGTGGATCAACTTTTTCTTGCCACTTGTTGCTATGCTTACATTCTTCTCACTCACACTTTAAAAGATGAGTTTTTAGGTTTAAAATTTGCCAAACATGTATTTTTGCGGTGCATTTAAGCCTCTTCCATAATTGGTCATCTATTAAGCATCTTAGTATAATGAGACACAACATTTCTTCTAACAAACTGTACTACTTTTTTCCCCTTGCTGATGGGACAGAATAACAGCAAGAAATAGTTGATCCACCCAATTGTATTGTTGGTCAGATCCTCAACCACAATTGCAGCCGCTCTATCCAGAGTATAGATTTAGACAAAAAATTATAAAATACCACTGGTTATCTAATGTGTAAGGCAAGGAAAAAGGCTGGATTTACAATTTAACCTTGCTTTGTATAAGAAACAGAGCCTTAACAAGGTTATGATAAGTTAGGGATAAGTTCGCCTTTGTACTATTTTCTGTGTATTTTTAAATTTTTATGTGTAATAAAGAGTTTACATTTTACATACATACATACATACATATGCCCTAATGAAGTCCATTGACTCGGAATGAACATTTTCAATTCCTAAACGGATCCTAAATTGTTCTCTTTTCAGTTACTAGTGTCCTTTTTTCAGTACTGTATTTGTATTAGTAACATACTTGGAACACTTCGCTGCTGGCACACAGAATGAGCCGATGTGCTGGATACCCAACTCCACCTACTTCTAGCACCAAGTCACTCATCAGCTGCTCCGCATACAAGTTTGCGATTTTGAGCAGCACACTCTTTGAGTTATCAACCTGAAAATAAATACAAAATATTTAATTGCAGGAAAACAAATACAATTATAAATTTTTGGTGATGATGATTAAATGATGTTTAACTTTACATGAAAGAAGGACCAGAAGTTGTCAGATAACAAAACCAAGTAAAATTAAAAATAAACAAATATTCTTATAGGAATCCTACAGTGCTGTAGTCCTTGAATTAGTCCTACCTAATGTTGTTCTATTGCCATATTTCTTCGTTGTGCATGTTTTAAGACGAAGTTGTGGCACAAAACAAAACAATTTATGTAACTTAAACGATTCATATAGTGATGAATGTGAAAATACCTCAAGATCTTCATTTTTTTCCTCTGGCACCTTTGCAAAACTCGTGGAAGGAGTCTGGCGGTCCACCGTGAGGAAACTCATGGCTGGTATACTGCTCTACCATAAATACAACAAAATAAAGTCCCTCATTCGCTGCAATTAAGATAAAAAAGATCACTATTATGTACTAAATACTAAAGTTCACTGACAAAACGTCAATATTACAGACTACTAAGGAATACTACGTATGTCATGTCAAGTAAATATAAATTGAGATGAGACGTGCGCGTTATGAAAAGAAAGGCCTGAACAACAAGTAACACTTTTGACCTGCTATTGCTATTATAATTTTATTACTTTATAATTTCATTTCTTCTATTTCTTAAAACCAGACACCTATTTAAAAAATAAAGAAAAACGTCTTATGCTTGTTTTTCTTTCAAGCATGGTATGGCAACGATTTTCACATGTTTATGCTTGATAAACTCACAGTGGAAGAGCCTTTTAGACATGCAATAAACCATTTCCATAAATTAAATTAAACAGTTATTATAATTTTTATTTGGCAAAATAAAGTAATTACCGAATGCATTTTTAAGCACACGTCACTTCGAACAAAACGCTTTATCAATCAAGATCACGATATGATTTGACTTGACATATAAATGACAGCGTAGCCGGGAAAGAAGTCATAATAGCCATAATATTTTCCTGCTGTTCTAAGCGAAAAACATAGCACTCTATTTTCATTTGACGAAAAATGTGATGAGTGTTGAGCACCTGCTAGAAGCCTCAGTGCAGTTTCTCTCAGAATGGGTTTCCGGAAGAAAAAGAACATTATTACTCTGACTATTTGTATGGTAATTTGCTTCATTATGTACCAATTGTATTTCTTTAATTCCATCACATCAGCAATAGCTGGTAGCGGGAAAGAGATTGTGTTCGATCACTCTATGGACAAGGACTTCGTGCACGTTCGTCCTGAATCGGACAGATATATTAATTTAAATGGAGTGATAAGAGGTGTTCTGTACTACGATATGCCGAAGTACCGGCCGAACACAAATGGTGAATTCAAATGTTTGAAATCGGAACAGTATATACCATTTGAGCGTGTGAACGATGACTACTGTGACTGTGAAGATGCTAGTGATGAACCAAGTACCAGTGCCTGTGTAAATGGTACATTTTATTGTGATACACAAAGCAATAATAAGAGAGTACCATCTAATTTTGTGCCATCTAGTCAGGTCCATGATGGGATTTGTGATTGTTGCGATGGGTCTGATGAGTCGGATTGGCCCAAAGAATCAGATAAGAAGTTGCTTACTCAAGCAAATAAAAGACATTATAGGTTCTATGCAACAGAATGCCTTAACACTTGTTAAATATTACTAATATATAGGGATTTGTATATTTTGACTTATACTTTATTTTATTGTTTGAAGAGTTAGCTGTTAACTTCAAAAGTACCCATCAAGAGCCATGTTGAAGTAGAACTTTTTTTTGTGGCACATAATTTTATTTTTTGGCAATTATTTTTGGAATTAAGTATAAGTTTTTGTCATACTTCCTAACAGAAATGAACAGTAACTTAAGTATATCAGATTTTTTTGTTCACTTAATTTATAATCTTAACTAACTGATTTAAGTGACTTAGATACTATATTTTAGGGAACAAGTAGAAGACCCTTAGGCCAAAGAAAAAAGAAACAATTTTTTCGGTTATTGAGAATATTAGGATTGATTTAATTCTGATTATAATAACAAAAAAACCGTGTATCTGTATTATCGTTCCTATTTTGACAAATGTTATGGCAAGGGTCATTTTGAGTAGTGTTCATTATTGATTAGTATTATGTCACCATAGTAACTATACAGACAGAAAACCCATTGTAAATGAAAGACATAGGTATTCTTTATTTTTCAGCCCATTTACTTTACTAACTTAAGTGTCTTCTTCTATAAGTTTATTAATTCAGCTGAAATATCTTAAAAGACTGAATTGTATTGATAATAAAATATTTAATTAAACTTGTATTTTTTTTTATTCTCTAAGATAACTATCCTATTATTTTATGATAATTTTTTGCTTCATATGAGTAGTGCAGTTTCTGCACATTAATGTTTGATCATATGTTTAATTTTTCATACTTAATCAAATAAGTTAGAGAATTTTTTACAGTGCTACTCCTCACGTATTATTCAAAAATAGATGCCACGCGGAAACCCCGATCGGATATTGATGATCACTAAATGATAAAAGATAAGAGTAGAGGCATTATTTAAAAACAATTTTGTCATTTTGAAATACGTGTCAGAAACATTTTGAAGTTGCAACTATACAAATAATTAATACGTTAATAATCTGAGCATTAATACCTTTAATACCCTTCAAATAACTGTGTTACATTTTGTTCCTACCCGAATGCGTTATGTTGCTTCGCAAGCAACAGTGAAAGTTTTTTTGTCAATGTTGTCGTTCATTTTAGTCCTATTTCCGATTGTTTTTTTTTTGCCGTTGCACGTAACGATTTAAGAGTTACGGTGTCACGGCAAAATAAAATTGACGTCTATAGACATGGTAGAAAAAGACATGGCTGCATAGACAAAAATCCCTTTGCCTTTTCTAGACGGAATGAAACTTCACATATTCCTTCTCAATTTCATCCCGTTTGCTCTTAGCAAACTGAAAGAGATAGCATGAAGCATTGACGTCCAGAAATTTCCAATTTGCCTTGCCTACCGATTCGATTTGACAGTTTGTGTAAATTCGACCGGCGTGCTGTGTGCATCGTTTCTGTCTCCTCGCTTGTTTGCGGCTTTGAAAGCGTGTTTCGTCTAAATTATAAAATTGTAAAGAGCCAACATGACCGTCGATGAAGGAGTTGATATCAGCAAGGCGGGCGACCGCGGCGTTTTGAAGAGGATAATCAAAGAGGGCGAAGGAACCGATACTCCCAATGCTGGTTGTCAGGTCACTGTACATTACACTGGGACTCTTTTAGACGGCACCAAATTTGACTCCAGCAAGGACAGGAACGAGCCCTTCGAGTTTCAACTCGGCAAAGGTATTTTATAGTCAAAATAGTTTCACGTTGCTGTTAAAAACGTGGTCGAGACGCTGATATTTTTTTATAATTTACACGTTTTTTCGAGGGCAGGCGCTCAAAATTATAATATTATTATGTTAATTTATGCTCATACTGTATTGTATGTATAGTCTGAGGTCATTGAAGTCAGAATTTGCTTTAATTGACATATTTTCAGTACGTCCACGCTTCTTGGATCTGAAAATAGTCCTTAGCTAGAGATATTTGAATAAGTAAGTATAGTATGTTTCGTATCTGACTGGAGGTTCTCATATATTTTATATGCCCTAGATTTCTGACGGGTATATTCCACTACTAGTGTACATAAAGATGATGAAATTATTTCTTAAAATGCATTTTTTATGAGACTTCTCGTTATATATATAAAAAAGATTTTTAAGATTGTTAAAAATGAACTTACAACCTCGCCAAAATGTTTATCCTGTAGTGTTAAGATCATAAGAGTAGCATAGAAATAAATGGTTGATATTATGTAAACCAGCCAAAACTGGCTGGATCTAGAGCAGAGAAGCAAAGTTGATGCAGTTCTTTAAATTCAGAAACAACCAAATCTGGTAAATTTTGCATTCTTGACACAATTTTGACAATCTTGACGTGTTTGGGCGTAAGGGATCGAACCCGAGATACCTACTACGTAGTAATAAGCATGAGAATAGGTTAACTGCGGACAGGCACAGGCTCACCAGATCAGACCGATCCGTGTACTACCTGGGGCCGAGCTCCCTGGTATGTAGTAATAATGAGAATAGGTTAACTGCGGACAAGCTCGCCAAATCAGACTGATCCGTGTACTACCTGGGGCCCTCCATGTACAACCGTCCACCAGACAATATCAGGAAAGCAGCTTCCATCACGTTTTTTAAAGGCCGACTGAAAAAGTGGTTTCCTGATAATGTTATTTATCATTACTGAGTTTTTGATTTGCCACTCACAGAATAGATAGAATAAGCATTATAGATATTGTAATGCTTGTTAGGAAGAATAAATTTCATTTCATTATAGTTATGCCACTGATTTTGTATTAAAAAGTGTCTTTTATTTTATTGAATCAGGCCTTAGTTACTATGTAGAGGTCCATTTCAATGAACAAAAAATATTTACCTTGCTACTCCGCTACTCAGAGCTTGCAGAGTAGCGGAGTAGCATGGTAAATATTTTTTGTTCATTAAAAAGTGTCATACAATAATTTTAACTGACAAATAATGTTTACTACATAGGCTCGGTGATCAAAGCATGGGACATTGGTGTGGCCACTATGAAGAAGGGTGAGGTGTGTGTGCTGACCTGCGCTCCCGAGTATGCGTACGGAGATACCGGCAGCCCCCCCAAGATCCCGCCTAACTCTACTTTGCAGTTTGAGGTAACCGAAAAGAGTACCAATTTAATTTTTAAGCTTACATTTTACAGTAGCAACAGGCAGGCCACAAGCTTTGGCAAAAAAGGTTCTAGATACAAAATTGTTTTATATTTATAAAGGACTCCCTCTCTTGACTAATTGTGTCTAATAAAACAAATGGTTAAATGGTTAAGTAAACGTTTTGCTGGCTTGCCCTTCGTGACAAAGCTCTTAGCATATATAAATTTGTACAGCGTTCCTTCATAACCAGAGCATCTGGTTCTGGGCGAGGGAATGCTGCATGAATTGTGATTTCCGATCTTCTTGAGTCCTCCCATGAGGCTGACATAGTCACCCCTGTGTACTAAAGCCTCTTTACATACGAGATAAAAATAAAAAAACAAATGGTCAAATATTTACTATAATTATATCAGGTTAGATTTCTGGCTCTATTGTAAAGCTTCAATTCTTGATGATCAATCAGGTGGAGATGATCGACTGGAAGGTTGAGGACCTAAGCCCCACCAAGAACAAGGGTATCCTGCGCCACATCATTGAACAGGGCTCCGACTTTGACAACCCCAACGATGGAGCCCTAGTTACAGGTGAGCTAACACACACACACACACACACACACACACACGCACGCACGCACGCACGCACGCACATACATATACGGTCATAAAAATAATAATACACACATACATACGGGGTAAACAGAGCCTAAGGTGACAAAACCTAAAGGCCACATAGTATGATAAATGTTAAAAATAGTATATTTAATTTTTTCATTACATAATTTTGCGGGTGTTAAAGTTTTATGCATGGTTCACTACCACCATCCGACATCGCACTCAGTAACCCTGCCGCCAAGCAGCAGTGCTTGCGCTTCTGTCTTCCAGTATAGAGAGTAAAATAGGCAGTGAAATACACACACACAATACACAAATCACGTCTTTATCCCTTACGGGATAGACAGAGCCTAAGGTGACAAGACCTACAGGCCACGTTTAGCAAGACTGAGGCTAGGTATAGATGGAAAATGGAATCAAAATAGTAATGGCTTGCTAGCCGCATCGCCTATAACATGATTCCTATGATTTTCGCCCATTCCCTCAATGGTAAACCATCTGCCCGGGAAGAGAACTGGCAGTGAAATTACTGACTGATAAGATATTCTTCTTAGCTGTCTAGGCAGTGGCGTAGCGTAGTAGGGGCGGGGGGGGGGGGGGGGGGGCACTTTTAGGGGGCGGCAAAATTTCAGAATAAATAACAATAATATCGTATAAATATTTGAAATACGTAAGCAATGGGGCGGCCGAGACCCACGCTACGCCACTGTGTCTAGGCTAGCCTCACATCTGCAATCCTCTGATGATGTGCCGGATCGTTAAAAATGTATATCCGCGGATACGGATCTGATTACGGATATTTAGTGTCAAGATCCGCGGATACGGATACGGTTCTTTATTTTTTTTATTCGATTGGTGTCGGCGCCTGCGACCTTGAAGCGATAGTTGAAGTCACGCTCGCCGCAAAGAGACATGTTTCGACTTGCATTGCGCGGGTAGTACTTTTGTTTTGGTTATGGTTTAGTGTGGACCAAATAGGAGACGTTTTGGAAAAAGGTCAGGTCAGCAGTACCCGAAACCGACGAGCATGTATGAAGAGATTGATGACTGTGGATGAAGCGAAAGAAATATGTCAGGATCGTAGCAAGTGGAATAAAGTAGTCTCTGCCTACCCCTGTGGGAAAGAGGCGTGACGGTATGTATGTATGTATGTATGGTTTAGTGTGACACTGGGCCGCATACATAATGTTTGTGTATGGTTTTGATATAAATTTAAAATAATGTCTACTAAGAAGTTATCTACTGTAATTTGGAAATATTTTGTTCTATCTAAAGATCCGTAAAAGATCCGCGTGAAAAGTAACGGACACGGATACGGATATGGACTTTTCTTTTTTCGTTTTCCCTGGGATATCCGCGGATACGGATACGGATATCCGGAACATCGCTATTTGTTACCATCAGGTGGCGCACCTCGTGGCCTCTATTACTTTAAAAAATGTCTGTTTAGTAAAATATTCTAACTTGCGGGCAATTGTGAATAAGTAACATTCATATCAAAATAGTTCATGAATTATTGGTTGTGCTCTGTGGTTTGTTATCTTATGTTATTCATGTAACCAACAGCGATACTGGCATTTAGATTTCAGTAGGTACATACGTCTTTATTTTTTTATAAATTCCATTTATTGGATGGTCTGGGCTATAGTTCCCACGCGAGCCCAGTGCGGATTGGTAACTTCACACACACACCATTGAAGTGCTTTGTAGATGTGTGCAGGTTTCCTCACGATGTTTTCACTCACCGAAAATAGTAAAATAAATAATAAATAAAATAAACAATAATAAATAAATAAACCCAGGATTCGTACCCACGATCCTCTGCTTGAGAGGCCACAGGCCAACTCACTAGACTACCATGGCTTTTTGAATTAACACATTGAAACTATCTGTATTTGGATCCTTTCTGGATTTAGGGGCCATCCATAAAGTAGGTAGGTATGTCACTAATTTAGGTAGGGGTCTGGAAATTTGTGGAAGTCTATTCTTTTATATCGGATACTAAAATGACATCACTACATAGTATAAAACAAAGTCGCTTTCTCTGTCCCCATGTCCCTATGTCCCTATGCCCCTTTGTATGCTTATATCTTCAAAAGTACGCAACGGATTTTGATGCGGTATATAGATAGAGTGATTCAAGAGGAAGGTTTTTATGTATACTTCTACGCAGACGAAGTCGCGGGCAGAAGCTAGTAGGTGTATAAAAATATTCTATACTGTCTCTAACTGAAAATTTCAACTATCTACTGTTCATGAGATACTGCCTGGTGACAAAGTCTTAGCACTATTGGTCCCGTTTTTACCCGTTTGCTTCCATGCTGGTCTGGGAGTAAAGAAAAAACATAGAATGTACCAGTTGCTTCTCCTCCCGCGCAGATGGTAAAAGCCCATCGAGGGAATGGGCATAGGAATCATATAGGCGATGCGGCTAGCTACCCATCACTATTTAGATTCCCCCTTTCCACCTATACGCCCACAATCATGCTAAGCGTGGCCTTTGGATCTTGTCACCTTAGGCTCTGTCTACCCCGTAAGGGTGAAAGACGTGATTTATGTATGTATGTATTTTACCCGTTGGGTACGCAACCTTAAAAAAAACTTATTATAGGCTCTTCATGCTGTGCGGACTAACTTTCTCTTGGTATTTAGAATCAGACTCTTTGTTTCTACAGAACAAAGCTTTTGTGAACAAAAGGAACATGATATTCTGTGTAGAGGTATAAAATTGTTACTTTATACAATGTGTGAACAAAACACCTATATCTCGCTACTCTGCTGTCACACGTGCTAGACAGCTAAGCCTGTGCGAGGTCTTTTTTTTTGGCTTAACTAACTAACAACGATGCAAATAAAATATCCTCAAAATATCCGCATCTGATTTTCTAGCAACAATACTGTGAGGAAAATAATGTCTCATGTTTAAAATCACTTAATCCTAGTGTCAAATCTTGCATAACGAAATATTAAAAAAATACTTACATACCCATACACAAATCACGTCTTTATCCCTTGCGTGGTAAATAGAGCCCAAGGTAACCAGACCTACAGGCCACGTTTAGCAAGACGCTGAGGGCGTATAGGTGGAAAGTGGAATCAAAATAGTGATGGGTTGCTAGCCGCATCGCCTGTAACATGATTCCTATGATTTTCGCCCATTCCTCAATGGGTTTTTACCATCTGCACGGGAAGAGAAGCAAGTGGTACATTCTATGTTTTTTCTGTACTCCCAGACCAGAGCACAAACAAATTATAAATAAAAAAGGTCGTTAGTGTTTGCGACAAATACAATAGATACAAATACTCTTTATTGAACACCACAAATCAGTACAAAACTGTACAGGAACAAAGAGCAACCTGATTTTGTATATTTAATTTTTTTTTTTAATTACAGTGGAACTCGAAGGCAAACTGCTCTCCGACGGTAAAGTGTTCGACAACCGAACAGTAACATTCTCACTCGGAGAAGGCGCTGACAACAACATTTGCGAAGGCGTCGAGAGAGCCCTAGAGAAGTTCCAGAAGGGCGAGAAGTCTCGCCTCACCATACAACCAAAGTACGCCTTCAAATCCGAGGGTAATACCGATCTAGGAGTACCGCCCAACTCGGCCGTAGAATATGTAGTGAAATTGACCAACTTTGAGAAAGCCAAGGAATCCTGGTCCATGGATGGACCGGAGAAGATCGAGCAGGCGAAGATTTACAAGGAGAAAGGGACTAATTACTTCAAGGCTGGGAAACATCAGCTCGCCATCAAGATGTATAAGAGAGTTGTTACGTTGCTAGATGGTGAGTGAAACTTGGTACCTGTAGGCTTATTACGTAACTCGTTCGCAATCGCCATAGTGTTCATTTTGACAGTTCATGTATGGGCTGACAATTGGCCATCGGAATCAGCTAGCTGTCACATTCATACAAGAACTGTCAAAATGATCGCGATCGATTGCGAGCGAGTTAGACAGTAAGCCTACGGATTATTATGACTTAAAAAGATCATGATTTTTATCATCCCTGTTTGTCGAGCTGCCGAAATATTAATTTATCAAATAATCGTTACTATGAATACAAACATTACAATTACTTCCTCTATCGCACGTCTCCTAGTAAATTACTTTGATAGTCACCACCTTGATGAAGGATGTTCTAACAAAATTTCGAAATATCAGTGAAAATTAGAACACAGAAAAATCCGAAAAGTAAAGCTATGGCCGGGAATCGAACCCGGATCCTCGTCATTCCGTGACGCGTGAGGGGTATACCCCTACACCACCCATAGCAGGTGGGTAGTCTCCGAATTTTTCTACCTGTTACTAACTGTCACGTGACCTTTTGTTACTATACGAATTTTTGTCGCTAAGCGTCATCTGTTTGAATGATGTGTCTGTACGACACAATTACAAACTCCCATGGAACATCTACTGCTCACCAGGGACGAGAGAAGGCGCTGTTTTTCAAATGATAGGTACTATCAAATGAATCAAGAAATTTTATTTCTTGATTTTTATGTTTTACTTTTTCGGTTTTACCGTTGGAAATAAAATTTTTAAATATCAGTGAAAATTAGAACACAGAAAAATCCGAAAAGTAAAGCTATGGCCGGGAATCGAACCCGGATCCTCGTCATTCCGTGACGCGTGCTATACCCCTACACCACCCATAGCAGATGTTCTAACAGTCGTTTTGTGGTGCAATCGGCTCCCGCGGTGTTTCCAAGTAATTACGATATTGGGGCCTTAAAAAAAGAGATCAATGTTCCCTGGACCTGCAACTCTCTTGCGGTTGCTGGTTCTCATGGTTGGTGATCGCTTACCATCAGGTGGCCCGCATGCTCGTTTGCCTCCCTCTTTGCGTAAAAGAAAATGTGCAAAAAATGTAATCTCAGCTCAATAATATTTGAGGAGCTGCCATCCTTCATCAGCTTCGAAATCCTTAAAAATTATGTCCCTTCTTATTTTAGAGCTTTGCAGCTAACTTTACAACGTTCGATGTTATCTTTGAACTGATTTATCGCAGACATTTACCACAAAACCTTCGCAGAACTAACTCCTGATCTATTTAACCGTGACAAATTTCTTTCCCACCACTTAGACATCCCCGAAGACAGCAGCTACGAAGACGACTTCAAATCCAAAGCTAAAGACCTGCTCCTCTCCGCTCACTTGAACCTGGCTCTGGTCTACCTCAAAGTGACTCCGGCACACTACTTTGAAGCCAAGGACCATGCCACCAAAGCCCTGAAATTTGACCCGGTGAATGTTAAGGGTCTGTTCCGGAGAGGGCAGGCTCTGCTGGCCCTCGGAGAAGCAGAACAGGCTATCGGAGACTTCCAGAAGGTTGTTGATGCTGAGCCGCAGAATAAGGTTAGTGCTGCATAAGGTTTAGGTAAACAATGTTGATGTACAAGGTCACTCAGAATAAAGACGTGATTTATATGTGTATGAATGGATGTGTGTGTGTATAGTATACACCCCTATTAACTTTAACGAGCTCCAGTATTTGCATGTATCATCTTCAGCAGGGGCGTCGAAATATCGAGAGTTCGTTAACCTTTTCAGCGCCAAGTCTGGCGAAATTGCTAAGCTAATTTAAAACTCATGACATGTGTTAAGGTTATTTTTACGCTGTGTGAAAATGTTAAAGTTGCGGGTGGTAGGGCCTTGTGCAAGGTCCGTCCGGATCGCTACCACCATCTTACTCGCTAATCCTGCCGCTAAGTAGCAGTGCTTGCACTGCTGTGTTCCGGTGTGGAGAGTAAGACAGCCGGGGAAATTACGGGCACAAGAGGCATTTCATCTTAGTCCTCTAGGTTGGCAACGCATCTGCAATCCCTCCGGGGTTGCGGGTGTCTATGGGCAGTGGTGATCACTTGCCATCAGGTGACCCACTTGCTCGTTTGCCTTCCTATTCATATAAAAAAAAAAAAAAGTAGTCACTGTCTATAATCCTGTTGATAATGTCTTATTTTATTAACCATGAATCTTTTAACCTTTTCCACGCCAACGACACATCAGCACCGCAGGTTCGACGCCAACGACCTATACATACGTCCATTACTCCAATGCAAAAGCAAACTTCGTTCAATTAGGTCTAGGTTCAATTTAAGGTATCGCAATAAAGAAATCTGAAGTATGGGTGACGTCTTTGACGTTAACCCCCTTGTTCATAAACGCTCTGTAGCCTTCTGCTAACTTAGCAATCGTTTGTCCTTATCTGTCACTTTGACATTTGCCTTTCACAGATAAGGACAAACGATTGCTAAGTTAGCAGAAGCCTACAGAGCGTTTATGAATAAGGGGGTAAATCTGTTACAGTTTGACAACAAATATAATGCGCATCGGCAGTATTCGTTTGCGCAGAGAAGCGCAGACCAGTTTCCGATGGTAGCCGAACTTGTAAATAATCTATATTGAACTTTATTTGCAAGCGCAACTGGCAGAGTATTGCTTGCTTTACATTCTTAGCTCTGTCCCGCTTGCACGATTTTGCCATTGTTGGTACGAAATCGATCGACCAATAACAGCGCCAGAGTTTCCCGCGCTACTAAAATTGGTATACTGCGCAGGTACATCGTGGAGCATTATTTTTGTTGTCAAACTGTAAAGTACATATGTATATAATTGCTTGTTTTTACCCAGGCGGCAGCCAATCAGATCGTGGTGTGCAGGCACGCCATCCAGAAGCAGAAGCAGAAAGAGAAGCGTCTCTACGCCAACATGTTCGACAAGTTCGCCAAGCACGACACGGAGGTAACAGGTCCGGACAACCGTTAACACACACACGCACACACGCACAAACACACATTAAACGCACAAACACAAATTAAGATTAAACGATACTATTTTCTTAATGTATTTCGGAAAACTTTGTGTTTCGTAAGTCTTCGGATTTCCATCAGTTGCATCCTACTAATTCTACTAATATTATAAACGGGAAAGTTTGTAAGTATGTATGGATGTTTGATACTCTTTCAAGTAAAAACTTCTGAATGGATTTGGATTAAATTTGGAACGGTGATAGGCTGATAGCCTAGATTAACAAATAGGCTATTTTTTTATCCCCGAAAATTGCATAGTTCCCGCGGGATAGCGAAAAACTATTTTTTTTTGCAGACGAAGTCGCAGGCAGCGGCTAGTCAGAAATAAATGTTATTCGTTTTACAGCTCTATATAGTTCACACGAGAATCAAAACAAAATAACAATAAAGTACTTACTATCAAATGAATCAAGAAATTTTATTTCTTGATTTTTATGTTTTACTTTTTCGGTTTTACCGTTAGATATTAAATTTCTTAAGGCCGGCCTTAGCTTTACTTTTCGGATTTTTCTATGTGTTCTAATTTTCACTGACATTTAGAAATTTAATAAAGTACTTAGTTGAAGTTAGTTCAAAATTCACATTCTGATGGAATATAAATTTAATAATAAACCTTTCAAACATACATTGCAAGTTAATATAAAGCATGTAAAAAATACTTGACTCAAGGAACCTTTCTTCGACAGCTGGAGATGATAAGAGCTAAAGAGGAAGTGGACGTGATCGGGGAGAAGGTGGGCGAGTGGGGCGCGGGGGAGGGCGAGTGGACCGACGAGCAGCGCACGCGCAAGCCCACGGAGTTCGAGAAGGAGAACCCCAACATACTGCTGCTAGACAAGGACGGACAATTTGAGAACATGTAAACGATAGAGTGGCGTTTTTAGTTTCGGCAGCACTGTTCCCGTTAGAGATTGTGTAGTGACGTGTTGACTCAAAATGGTGTTACGAGGTCTCTTTTTAATCATCCGGAATATTTTAGCAGGTTGGAAGGTAAAAACCTAATATTTAACCTTTTCCACACCAACGACACATCAGCACCTAGGTTCAACGCCAACGACTTATACAGGGTAATTTTTTAATAGGTGCACAAATTTTAATATTTGCTTCGCTATTGTTAGTCAATAACACATGTTGTGTTATTTTTACTCTAGCTTAACAAATACTAGAGATATTGCCGATTTAATGATTCCACTAACTTAACGATATTCATGGACACTCTAATGCGGGAGCGAGAGAGGCGTGTTGTTTGACAAAGTCAATTTCAAATATCAACTCCTCGGCTGTTATAAAATTGCCGTAGCAACGTCAGCCCCATTGGTCGGCAGAGTTCGACCAAAGTCGTGGTGGCCGAATTTTCCCGATGTCATCCTCGACGTCAAACTCCAAAGAAATCGCGGTCAGCCATTGGTTAACCATTTTTGTTATAACGTAACTGTAGCAACGTCAGCCTCATTGGCCAGTAGAGTTCGGCAAAAGTCGTGGTCGCCGAGTTGTCCCGATGTCATCCTCGACGTCAACTTCCAAAGAAATCGCGGTCAGCCATTGGTTAACCATCTTTGTTATAACGTAACCGTAGCAACGTCAGCCTCATTGGTCAGCAGAGTTCGGCAAGTCGTAGTTGCCGAGTCATCCCGAAGCACTCCTCGCACGAGTCCGGACCCTTGGCTGGCATAAACGGCCAAGTTGCGAACAACGGCAATTAGCTCAATATTTCCGTGTGGGGACTGTACATAACTTATGTTGCGTTCATAATTTGTTTGAAATAATAACTAGCAGCGAAATAAATTATTGAAATTTATTTAAAAGACATAAACACAAAACTAAACATACTTTAACAATTGCTCAAAATGACCTCCGTTATTTTCTAAGCAAAGCTGTGCACGCTTTAGCAAGTTGCGTTTTAGTTTGTCTAAAATACGAGTGTCGTTTTTAATAGCATCGAACGCTGTCATAATTTTCAATTTAAAATCGTCGAAACTTTGTGCTTCTTCAACGTACACTCGTCGTTTGACTTCACCCCATAAGAAAAAGTCACAAGGCGTGAGGTCCGGGCTCCTGACTGGCCAAGGCACCTGAGGTGCTCCACGCCCTATCCAGTTGTCTCCGTATTCGCTATTTAGGTAGTTTCGCACTGTTGTCGCGTAGTGGGGTGGAGCACCGTCGTGCTGGTAGTAACAATCTCGTAGGCTAGCGGCACATCTTCCATCAATTCGCTCACTACGTTTTGCAACATTTCCAGGCAGGTTCCTCCGGTCAGTCGTTGGCACTAAACCTTACTTGGTGATGATTTTCTTTAACTTTATGTGGATTACTGTATGACCACAATCTTGAGCTTCTAACGCCAAATGAGGTCTACCACGTCCATCAGCGTGCCGGGGGGTAGTAAATTGGCCGTAATCCAATAATCTGTTATGGGCCGCTAATATCGTTCGCACGTTGGGTACTGGTGGATATACGTATCCTTGGCTACGAAGTCGAGAACTTTCGTCTCGGTACATCCTCTGAGCCTCTCTTAAACTTTCACCGCTCAGAATGTACATACGGACCATTTCGTAATACTCAACATTAGAATATTCATAAAAATCGCGTGAGATTTTGTTCCAGTTGCAAACAATTGTCTTTACTGCAAAAATTGTAGTGACATGACGTTGTCAGGGTATCAGCTGAAGTTTCGCTATTCGAAAAAAACTAGTTTAATTATAAAAAAGGTTCTTAGTGTTGAGGTTTTCAAAAATGATTTTCTAGTGTGACTTGGTGTCCACACGAGAAGGTAAAAGTAGGATAATTAACAAAAAAAAATTTTTTTTTAAAGATCTGATTTAACTGTCGAAATATATTATATTAACGATACAAAACCACAGGTTAAAATTTGTGCACTGATAAAAAAATTACCCTGTATATACGTACATTACTTCAATTCAAAAGCAACATTCGTTCAATTGACAACATTTCAAATTTTTAACCAATATTTTATTTTGTTACAGCTAGAATGTAAAATTCATTTTAGCTCAAAAAAGCCATTTTAAAAGTTGCTCATTCTAAAAGGGCGCATGTGAAAAGTGACGTCATTTAAATTACACTGTGTTGCGAGTTATAAAAATATTGACGAAGATAGCTCACAATTTTAAGTTGGTATACTGGTGATTTTTGCGTTTTGAACTAACTAAATCTAAAACGAATTTTAGATTTGTGTGCTGTCATAATATACTGCTGTAGACTAAACTATTTTCATCTTATTCATATCATATTGTATGTCGATTAGTCGTTGAAACCTTGTATATCCTCATTGCAGATATTAACTGGTAGTTATCCCACCGAAAACTGGCAGATTATTGAACAAGACGTCCGCCTACTTGCCGTGTCTTATCCAACCTCGACATTGGCAGAATCATCAAAAAGTTGATGAAGCCACTTTTTCCTAAATTTGAATTGAATTTTAGATTCTTGGTTTCCTGGCAGTTTCTGAGGGATATCATTGACCGTTGGCTAAGAACCCGTCGGGGGGAGGGGGGTCTTTGACCATTACCGTACGACGTTGCCGACATTTTATCACAAGATTTTTTAATTATATTTTTATTACTTTCACATTAGCGAAGTTGTCGCTATAACGACTTGATACGCCACAAATAAGAAGAAGAAAACGCTCTCCTGCTTTCTCGTTGACAGAATCAACCATTGACATTGAACCAAGCCTTACGGCCGCCATTAAGGGAGAATAGAATAGAATAGAGATTGAAAACGAAGTAGTGGCGGATTAAAGGTCCAGAGCGCCCTAGGCAATCACTTTAACGGCGCCCCTGTACCGGCCATAAATGGCCATCATAACACTATTAATTTTAACTAGTTGTTTTAGCATATTAATTTAAAAATTCTGAGCTCGCGCGCCCCTCGTAACTACGCGGCGCCTAGGGGCACGTGCCTAGTTTGCCTTATGGATAATCCGCCTCTGCTTGGAGTACAATCTAACCAACCATTTTGAGTTGATACGTGCGAATAGTCATGTGCCATTAACTACATATGATTTATGATAATTAATTCCCTTCCTTACCATTTGTGTATGTAGAACTGTCAGCAAAAGAAATTGCCCCAATTTAGAAAAATGTAGCATTTAAAATCTTTCGGGAACAGCTTATTTTTACTTGTGTACGGAAGCCATATTGTTGCAGAATCACGGCATTCACCATTTCTTTGTCCTGCGCTATAGTTGTAAGATAGAAAGAGATAGCCAGTGTGGCTTCTGAAGTACACCAAAGTATCCATCACTGTCGTGATGGCGCACTTGGAAGCTTGGGTCTACTTCTGAATTCGAAATTCGTAGCATACCTTCCACTCTAAAACACTTAGCGTGAGCGAGACGAGAAGGCAGGATTCGAACTTCGAATTTGGTAGTTTTAAGACCCGAACAGATGACAGATGCTCTTATAATGTATGAACGCCGTGTTATTTTTTAAGCTGTGTCCGTGTTGATCTCTGCACTTAATGGTTTTAGGTTTTTTTTAGCGATTTGTGTCAGTATGATTGTTCTTTTAAACTTAGAGTGCGTTTCCATTGGCGCGGAAGTAGAACAGTGTCTCAGTGTTGCTCAATGAGAGCGCGTCCTTAATCAGTAATTTGGATCATTCCCTGATGCGAGGTGTCGAGTCCGCTCCTAAACTTTAATGTATGTTTCTAATTGTACATTGCCCATTGTTTTTCGTGAAACGAATTACTTAAATAAAGTGTTACACGTGTTCAAACTTTTATTTTGAACCCGATTCCTCGTACAGTCAGCGTCAAATAGTCCGTGACACCCAAAGTGGCCAAAAAGTTAGCAACACGACCTTATTTCAAGTGTAATAGTGACGTGTTGCTAACTATTTGGCTACTTTGGGTGTCACGAACTATTTGACGCTGACTGTACCTACCCTACGTTTTTCATAAAGCTGGCTATTGACGAGGCTGCTGCATGAGACATGCCAGTTGGACACGAGGCTCAAAATCGTGGCGCCTCACTCGGGACTGTTTATAAAGTACTGATGAGGACCGATTTTTCAAATCACATCACTCTAAAACTACTGACAGCCCAGTCTACATTATTGGGGTTATGACCCACCATACCCATGGCATTACCCCTGGGGGTAAGGTGGGACTGAACCATACCACTAGTGCTGTAAGCTACTGGTAGGTAGGTTAGGTTAGTTAGGCAGCTCCTTATACTCAAAGGGCAAACCACCCAGGAATAGGAGCCCCGCCGGCGGCGCTCCGTCGTTTTTTTGTTCAATATCTCCTCAAATCCCAGCACTATGGTGGAATGGTTCAGTCCCGACCTACCCAGCGGTATGGTGGGTTTGAAGGGTATTATAAGACTAGTTTCCAAGATAAATCGCAATTCTTTTGCACTACTCTTGTTTCAGATCCATCGAAATTTTTCATCACTGTCGAGTGGTATTTGCATTGTTTTCGAAAATCAGGCCGTCCATCCCAGACCGTACAGTCAGCGTCAAATAGTTCGTGACACGTCATTATTACAGCTGAAATAAGGTCGTGTTCCTAATTTTTTGAGCGTACGAACTATTTGACACTGACTGTACATAGGTCCTTCCCAAAACCGACACTTGGCTCTCACGCATCAATCTACGTACGAATTATAGGCAGGTTGCAAGGGGTACAAAATGAAACCACAAAATGCGAACTAGTCAGATTGTTTATTACGTAAGGGTCATTATAATTTCCATTTAGATGTGAGCGGCGCCTACTACAGAAAATAACACGCACACATATATCAAAACACCTCATACTGATAGCGCTATGTATATGTCCCTTAAAAATTATGTATCGGTATTATAAACATACAAAATAGATTAGGTTATAAAATATTGAATGTGTAAAATGCTACATTAATAACAAAAGCTATATAACTGTAAGAGGCATGCAGAGGTAGATCGGTACGTATTTAGTAAATATAGAGCTATTATAAAACTTCGTAAATGTTAAAAAATCCTGTAACACAGTCTCGGTACAAAAACACTTGGCGGCGCCAGTCTATGCGAAGGGACAGACCATGAATTTTCAATGCCTCGACTGCGCTCAGATTCGTGAGAACAGCAATTAAAATTCTATTTACAAATAGCCATTTTACGCACAAAATATATCCTGTCCTCTATACACCGAGCAAGCCGCTTCTCACTCACACCTTAGCCTAGGGACCCATCATAAGCGAGACGACGCTATGTTTGACAAACTGCTTCTGCCAATTTCAATGTTAGGCAATGTCACATTTTTGTTAGATCAGTGGCGTACCTACCAAGGGACTAGGCCCCGGGGTCCTCAAGCTCAGAGGGCCCTCGAATCCTTACCAGAAAATCTCGATCGAACTATTATTATTGAAACGTAATCGGTTTAGATAGTAGTGGGGCCCCATTTTTTTATTTGCACCAGGGCCCTTAGTTACCTAGCTACGCCACTGTTAGATACTAATTCATAAACGATGCTTTAAATCTTGATCACTGACATCAAACCGTAGCAGGCCGAAATTCTTCTACGTAGGTAGAGATACGTATTCTCACAAGTTATATCACCATAACGCGAATTTTTATAAGCGCCATCCATGTGAATACTATCTCTAAGACACAGACATAAACTCTTGTAGAGCATCGACTGCTCACCTAGTACACAGTAAATAAATACCTATGCTCCAATAGAGCGTTAGGGTTGTCGATTTAATTTTTGTAAAATTGAAAAGCTTTTTTTGTTCAGTTAGCGCTTTCTCAGCTAGTAAGGCCTGTTTTAAAGTAACTAGCTACACTTGATTAGAGTATTAGGGTCGGCACCCTTAATTTCCGTAAAAAAGAAACAAACGTTTATTTGGGTTCTATAATAATTTAATAATCGAATAAATTAACTAGTTTATAAATAAAATAGGGTGTTTAAAAACCTTCAACAGTTTAAGATTTTTTTGTTCGTCGGTATAGTATTATATATTACTTACTGAAAAATACTTTCGCCTACTACGGCACGGTCGGAAAGCTCTATCATCAAATTTTATGGCATGAAAAATTCTCATCCGAATGAATAGATTTCTTAAATAAATTATTGGGAAACATGGACACACTGCGCAATACGCTCTTGGCATGTTTAGAACGAAAATATCGCGGACTGTCTACGTAACAGACGGCCACTCGTCTCGACGCGACACTCGCGACTGACGGCACCGCGAGATCCGCTTAGGGGCCTTGTAGAAGCGCGCGTCTGTTTGCGTTCGTTTCAACCGTTTTGTTCGTAGTTTCCTTACTGCTTTAGCTTATATATATACTGTGCCTAGTACGAGAGATGGCGCTGTTTTCAACGATGGATGAGATTCCCGTTTTTAATGAATGATGTTAGTGGGAAAGCGGGTGTGTGGATTTTATTGGCATTAAAGATATTGGCCTCTCGTTTAATTTTTTCTTTGAAGTACTTTACGATCATAAAAAGTCCTAATATATCGGAAAACTTTTCCGTATATGTTTAGAAGCTAATTCTGATATATCCTACTCCTACTAATATTATAAACGCGAAAGTTTGTGCGGGTGGTAGGGCCTTGTGCAAGGTCCGTCCGGATCGCTACCACCATCTTACTCGCTAATCCTGCCGCTAAGTAGCAGAGCTTGCACTGCTGTGTTCCGGTGTGGAGAGTAAGACAGCCGGGGAAATTACGGGCACAAGAGGCGTTTCATCTTATTCCTCTAGGTTGGCAACGCATCTGCAATCCCCCCGGGGTTGCGGGTGTCTATGGGCAGTGGTGATCACTTACCATCAGGTGACCCACTTGCTCGTTTGCCTTCCTATACACATATAAAAAAAAAAAAAAAAAAAAGTATGGATGGATGGACGTTTGTTAGGTACTCTTTCACGTAAAAACTATTAAATGGATTTGGATAAAATTAACACATAGGCTATTTTTTATCCCGGAAAATTGCATAGTTAGGTTAGTTAGTTACTCGTAGGATAGCGAAGAACTATTTTTTTTTGCAGACGAAGTCGCTGGCAGCAGCTAGTTTGGTATATTTGGACGCTACGATTTACCTGACATCGACTATAGCCCATTCTAAAGTGATGTGGTATCAACACCGCATAATTTGACGAAATTAAAAGGTGATCAGACATGTTATCCTAATTTTTGTAGAACGTGACATCGCCTTTTCATGCAAACTTGAAACTTTCCTCTATACATTTTAATACCTAGTACAATAATTCAGAACGCACTCTACTTACAATGGATCCCACTTCGTATACTTAACATGTTTTTAACATCGCTATGAATGCTTACGGTATAGTCCCCATCACGATCACTATGTACAAACGACACTCAATACCAAATTACAACAGGGAACATAAATGCTAGTTTAAGACTTATTATGCAATTTTAGA
Organism: Pandemis corylana; assembly: GCA_949127965.1. Taxonomy (NCBI): domain Eukaryota; kingdom Metazoa; phylum Arthropoda; class Insecta; order Lepidoptera; family Tortricidae; genus Pandemis; species Pandemis corylana. Next base: position 2,012,053 of record OX421859.1, on the reverse strand, counting down.
AGCACTAAATGAAACGTACACCAGATATTTAGCTTACAACGTAATAGACCGGGCCAATGGATCGTACGTCGGTACACATCGATACAATTTCTATTCAAAAACTTATAAAATCATTTTTTGTATTTTTAAACCTTATTCTATGGGTCCTATGAGAGCCAATGCAGTTGTAAAGGACGTCTTTACGCCCTACATTTTTAGCATCAACTCATTAGACACTTCACATTTTGACTTAGCTACATGTTATCCAAATTATTTCACTTAAATTAACACAGATTAGAATTAGCATGCTGATACCCGGTCTAAGTCCAGTTCAGAATCAAGCCAGATAAAAAAAAAAACTCGCAAAAAAACTTTAGCAAAATCATTAAGAAATACACAGGTATTGTTTTACCTTCATTTTAAAAACTAAAAAAAAAAGTAACCTATGAATAGATTGTACAAGAACCTACACTTCCGATAGTCAATTGATTTTCTTTGCAAGTAAGTATAAATTAGTAAATTTAAATTAATTTAAAAAAAAGCGTACCAAACAAAAGCACACATCTGAATTACCATAAAGACCGTTGCCTTGACTCTGAACATGTTTGAACTCATTCACTCTTATTTTAAATTTTCAAAGACAGATTTTGGAAACTATTTTGTACACAGATTGGGTATTGGGGTAGTATTATGCAACCATCCGATTTGCTGGATGCTTATCGCTTACATATCAAGTAATAATAACAAGTCCGTAAATAGAACCGCAATACCCTGTGCTCGACTCTAACCTAACAACTAGAAGCTAAGGGACAAAAGGTCGCAAAGATCACAACGGCAGCTATTCTCACAATAATTACTTTGCCGCAAAACACGCGCGGCAAAAATACATCTAACGGCCACAGCTGATATAAATTCAGTAGCCGATATATTATCATGTCAAATATCACATTATTGTCACCTTTGCAACGAAAATTACATCAAAATGGAATATGTTTCGATTATTACATGGATATAGAAGGTTGAATAAGTACATATATTGTATGAATGAAAGCCTCTGCAGAGGTTTGCGGCTGCCGCCGCTCGATTCAGGCAAGTTAATGCATTTATTTGCAGTGCTATGGAATTCAGTTAGGTGCAGTGCGACCGAGACGGTGCGGGGTCGCATCGCACCAAATTGTACCTGCCGCATGCACTATTGGTTGGTCTGTCTCAAGCTTGCACTGTGCTGACAGCATTTGGAACCTTGGGCCGCCGCGAGGGCTGGCACGTGTCCAAATATGGAACCAATTTAGCACACTTTAGACCGCCCCCCGATGCCCGACACAGGGCAAAGGGAACACGTTTTTTTTTTTATAATTTCGAAAGCATGGCGTCAATTCTAGACTCGCTCATGCCATGTCCGTCTCTACTCTGCTCAATTCAGAATTCTGTCGCATAACTGCCTTCTACCCCCTGTAGATGACTGGGACGCCATTTGCATTTTGTCTTTGTTCAGTTTCTTGTCGAAGCCTATGATTTTATTTAGCTGTACCGTATATTTTTTTCACATATCTGACTCTTTTTCGGATATATCCCTGACTCCCTCTAAGTCGAATTCAAGTTCAACGAACTTATAATACCTAACAGTCTTTGGATACTTTTATCACTAAGACTCCTCTCCTCAACTTGTAAATAATTCTCTCCAAAATATATTTTGGAGCATATTTTTTTTTCTTTTTATACTTTATATCAACATTTCAATTCAGAATTTTGTTTCAATAAGTAAATTTTGTCGAGATTTTATCTTTGTGGATCTACACAGATGATGTCAATTTTGTAGTTGTTTTTTTTTCATTGGGATTTATTTTTGTCGCAGGCGGTGGCTCGCGGTCGGAACCCGTCGTTGTTAAACTTATCATATGCAGATCAAAATATGTTTCATTAATAAATAGATTCCTAATGAAAATATATTCTCTATGTCTTTGTCATAGAGTATAGTTTCCACCGGCCGCGCGCCACCGGTCCCCTGCGTCCTGGTCTGCATTTCGCGCCGACATTAGCCTCCGCGCCGCCGCGCCCGGCCGCCGAGCGCCGAGCGCCGAGCGCCGTCGCGACGGACGAGCCGTCGTTCGCCGAACGACGCGCAGAACACTAACTATTACCTGCTCTAACACGGGCCCTGACAATCGAATTGCCAAATTGATAGCGCAACAAACATTTGTACGCGTCCTACGTATAAATTCGACATGTCGACCATTACGCTAATATTCATAATCACCACGTGTTGTATCGTAAAATTTACAAACATCATTTATTTCTTCATAAATAACATTATCTTTGTACTCACTCGTTACGGTCATACGCTACACTTAATTCTAAATATACATAAAAATATCACAGCACTATCGATTCTCTTACGCTAACCCGCGGCGCTTGGCGCCCGGCTCCAAAAATATTATATAAAAGGAATCGAGAATAAACCAGCGACGCCGCCTTCGGCCCCTCAAAACAATCGCCTTCCACCCTCTTAGGCCGCTTCAAGAGATAAAAACCTCAGAAATCTTATTCCCTCTGGCGTGGAAAATAGTTCTTTATAAAAGATTATTAACTCCATTTAACATTGAGACCTGAACTGAGCCTGTATAAAGCTAGAATGAGTTCATTTTAAATGGCTAAGCTTTATCATCAGCCGCACTTTGATACGCGATGACGACTTGCTCCTGCCTTTAGCGACCGTCGACGGCGTCATGTCAAGCATAATAGTAATAAAAGTGCCGCAAAAATAACCAAATTATGTACAAAGCTTTTGTCCAGTAGCTCTTACACTATTCTCTCGCTGTTTCTCATCGAATATGCACCAATGAATGACATTTATTCAATTTAGTAACATCCAATAAGTTGCGCGGATTGCTAGCGGGGTTTCCGGTCTAAGATTTAAAACCCGCGTGAATAGCGAGCGGGGTTTGCGCTCTGTTTTAAAACCCTCGCGAGAGAACGGTGCAAGGCTTTGAATATTTCAAATTAAAATGACAAACTTTATTTTTGTTCGTAACGCGAGCGTCAACTCGACTATATTCTATTTTTTTCAATCTTATTAAAAAGCGACTACAAAATAATAACTGTCTCAAAAGAATTGTTTAAATCGACACGCCTACGCCGTCCTGTACGACAAAATGGCACAAATACACTACAAAATACATACATTTCTCAGTAATTTCAGTTTTTTTTTTTCTTTTTTTTTCGGTTTATATATAAGTAGACATAAAAAAGAATACTTAACTAAATGAGGTAGCATTATTATGAATATGATAAAAAAAAAAAACATTTTATTCTAGCGTTTGGTGGGACACAAAGTTTATAAATGTATATATCAACAGTTACATTAAATATTCCTATGGGTTACTGAGGTATATAGTCGTTTCTGATTGAGGTAGGTTGATGCTGGGAGGCGGTCGAAGAGGTCGACACATCCCGGCGTCTTTGACTTCTTCCACCGCCGCTCAGCCATTACTAACAGTATTAATTCTATGAAACGGATAACTTGATATAAAAGCATGTGAATATTGGCGTATAAAAAGGAAGCTCGCCTTGATCGAGACCGTTTTTTAAATCGCTGTCATTACCACACGTTAATATACATATATCTCCATGGTGCTACAGAATAATTACGAAATAAATATGTAACAATTAATTTGTGTACCCGATACGGTCATGAAACTGTTAATTTTTTTTAAATTTCAAATTGTGATCAGAGAAACGGTCGGCCGAACTTTGCTACGACATCCTAAGAATAAAGGCTATGAGAAGCGTCACTCCGTATTGTCACTTATTATGTACCTGGTTCCCTTAAGTGCTTGACAGACTGACTGTTACTGATCGCATGACATGTCCAATAACGTGATGTTTGAGAAAAGTGTCTGGGGGTGCGAGTCGGGCTGCCTCCGCGTGTGATCAAGAGCTGCGGTTCGTTTTGAATCCGTCCGACGGGAAGAGCTGTGCTTAGTCCGGCGCACCCTGGGCATCGGTTAATGATTTCCTGGCAGATTCTGAGGGTTATCATTATCCGTTGGCTAAGAGCCCGACAGTGTTCTACCGTACAACGTTGCCGACATTTTTGGCACAAGATTTTTGAATACTGTATTTATTACTTTGACATTGGCAAAATCATCGCATCATCGCATCAAGAAAAGAAAAGTATCGAAAAAGTCATGAAATATCATCATCATCAAGTGACACGTCATGTTCACGTGTATTTATATTTTGAAAGTTGAGCAAAAGTAAGTTTATTTTAAAAGTCGATAATATGAAGTAGCGAATAATACACGAGGTAACACTAAAAGTTATTTTTTTTTACAAAAACATCACAATATCCTTGGACGTCCCTATTTGTATGACAGTTGTCAGAATCTAATTTGTCGCTTGTCGCTCAGTTATCACAGTATTATCAGATGTCATTGGAACCCAAAGCATTGACGAATTAACAAATAGAGTGGAAATAACACACAAACTCTCCGAAAAAAAAAATGAAACCACTATTGCGAGCGAATGCTGCGCTCCGAATGGCTGACCCAAAGTCAAGGTGGACACTAGTGCAGGGATGTTACGGATATATAATTTCGGATCCGGATATGGATATTGGTAAAATATAATATCGGTTTCGGTTACCGTTACGGATATTACATTTTTAAGGAACTGTAAAATGAAATACAATACGACTAAACGCGCGCGCCGCTGGTCTGCCGGCCGGGCAAAAACAAAAACTTGTCACGACGTGTCATATTTACTAATTAGTATTTAGTTAAGACTCCGCCCTATCCGAAACTATCCAAAACTTTTATATCGGATTCGGTTATGGTTACGGATATTTTTTTATTTCGGATATCCGATAGTTTCGGTTACGGATATGGATATCCATAACAACACTGCACTAGAATAGCACAACATATTATTCAATAGCAACAGTAAACATCTAATGCGCGGCATATTGAAAAAACCATAGCGAAAAGCTAGTGTCAGTTCAATACACGTAAAAAATCCAAGTGTCGCGAAAATGTTACACTCAGTATGGTGTGACCACTCTGTTATAATTCATCTATGCCACGAAGCTTAGCCACCCTTAGCCTTTATTCTTACAGCTATACGCACCTAATCAATATATATCTGTATTCATGACGGCCAGCCGGCTAGCGGTGATGTCGTTCTCATATCCATAAGGATCCTGATACTTGGTTATTATTCGAGGCTCCCATTTGTCAGGTTTGGGCTGGTCGAGTACGTACCCATATTGCTGGTAGGGCTGGTCCTTTATAGTGAGGAGGGGGTCGATGTGGGGCAGTATATGGTCGTCGAGGTGTAAGAGACGTCCGGCGCAGTCAGCGACCGTGAAATCTGGGCCGTACTCCCGAGGGATGCCAACTGGCTCGAATTGTTGCGCCTCTGCAACAATTATTGGTCTTTGGTGAATTTTTCTTTATCTTCTGATGAGATATTATACTATTCTGACGGCCGGATAACCTAGCTAGGTCCTAGCCAGTGGTTAGAAATCCTGACTATGAAGCTTGAGACTGATGGGATCGAACCCAGACCCCCACAAATACATCTATACACTAATATAATTTAAGGTACCTACTTAATTTGGTGACCTTATGCTTCCCGCTTATAAATGTAATATAACTTAAGTAGAATTTAAGTATTGTAGTAAATTATTACATTTTGAAAAAATTACTTTCTGCCAAGTTTCGTGCGGCGCATTCTTCGCAGCAATGGTCTTTCCGAATGCGCTGGTAGTTTAAAAAAAAGCGATGTAAAAGAGCCCTGGCCGCCTATTTGCAAAATAAAGGTTAGAATATATATTTAAAAATGTTTAGCTTTTGCCCGCTACTTCATTTGCTTTGAAACCTCTCTCTCATCAAAATGTATTAAACCAGTGAGTTGTACTTTAATTCAAAGGATTTCGTATCACCATAACAAAAAACTTTCCATGTGTCCGTATGCCGACTAAGACACAATTTTTCAAATATACCATTAATTATTTTCAACATTAAGATATTTTTTCTTTTGTGGAGAAATTCCAATTACCAAGTATTTAAGGCATTTTACTCATACATCATATATTAGGGTCCAAAGTACTCACCCGAAACCAATGTAGCAGAAGGGGCCAACACAAACTCAGTCACACTTCCAGGAGCGATAGATGGGTTGATACTGTCCAAGTCAACAGCTTCATTAGCCGCCTCCAGAAACAAATAGGGCTCTTCACTTTTCATCTCTTCACTTACGGCATTCTTCTCTATTTCTCTATTGTAAATTTCCTCCGAGATCATATCCAAGTCTACGTTCATTTCAACGGAAACAGTCTTAAGCACAGTACCCGTATTGACAGTAACATTTTCTTTACTACCGGAGTCATCCTCCGGGACCTCCGGTTTCGGATTCGATTTCTTTATCGTTTTCGGATCAATCTTATGCATTTTCAACAGATGCTTGTACCAATTGGGGTAGTTGGTGAATGTTTTCGTGCACGCAGTGCACTTGTACGGACGCTGACCCGTGTGCATGTTTTGATGCTGCTTTAGTTTGTACACGCTCGTAAATCCTTTGCTGCAGAAGGAGCAGTGGTAATCTTTGACCTCCGCATGTACTTTGGAGTGTTCCTTGAGTCTGCTTTTAGCGCTATACAAGTTTCCACACACTCTGCATACATGGATGACCGTCTCGAAGTGTTGGGGGACGTGTTTCATGAGTAGGTACTTCTCGCCGTAGGTTTTGGCGCAGACGGGGCAGGCGAAGGTCTTCTTTTTGTGCACGTCGAGGTGTTTCTCAGCGGCGTTGCGGGAATGGAACTGGAGGCCGCAGAGGCGGCACCAGTGCTCCATAGACGTGTCGTGCTGCGACTGGTGGTGGAGGATTAGCTCCTTGGGCGTATCGAAGCTGTAAAAAAAAAGTTACGTCAGGGTAACGTTTCATTTATAGCCAGTGACTCGTTTTACTTACATACATACCGTCAGGCCTCTTTCCCACAGGGGTCGGAGGACACTACTTTGTTTCACTTGCTACGATCCTGACGTAATTCTTTCGCTTCATCCACATTCATCAATCTCTTGATACATGCTCGTCGGTTTCAGGTACTCCCGACCTGACCTTTTTCCAAAACGTCTCCTATTTGGTCTCAGAACGTCCGTCTAGGCCTTCCCCTCCCAACGAAACCATTCACACTCCCCCCCATATATATCTGTTCAGTGCTTACATATCAATGCGATAGTAATAATTTCTATATAGGGCGTATAGGTGGAAAGGGGAATCAAAGTAGTGACGGCTTGTTAGCCGCATCGCCTAAAACATGATTCCTAAGATTTTCGCCCATTCCCTTAATGGCCTTTTACCATCTGCGCAGAAAGAAAAGCAATTGGTATATTCTATGTTTTTTCTTTACTCCCAGACCAGCATGGAAGATGCACGCAATCAACAATTCGCAGTTTATACTGACGTGAGTTGGCATTCAGGCTGCGGGCACATGATGACGCAGATGCCGTGCACCTGGCGCTGGTGGTCGCGGTAGCGGTACTCGCTGGCGAACGTGGTGTGGCAGCGCGGGCAGCGCCACGGCTTGCCGCCGCCCGCCGCGCAGCGCCCGCTGTACGCCGCCGCGTGGCACACCAGGCGCGCCAGCCGGCTGAACGTGCGCCCGCACGACTCGCACCTGCAATACAGAGACAGTGACCACTCAACGAGGCTTCGATTGCTACTAAGAAAGTCATACAAATTTTTGGATAGATCGCCAGCAATGCCATGCGTAACGTGTCAATTTTCAGAAATTCCAGAATCAACCAGCATCCCTGCCGGCAGCTCGATGGGATGCTTGATGGAGTATTCCTCGATCGATGACGAACTCCAGTAACGGACACCAATGGTGGCGCATTGTGATCGCCACAATAAAGAAAAATGAGCAGCGAAAAAACATTTTTTACAGAACTTTTCTTTTATTAACTTTTCTGGCAATTAGACAATTTTTTAAACTATCCATCGGCATGCGAGTAATTGTTACCATGAACAAATAATGAGACAATAAAATAGCAGTTTGTGTACAGTCAAGTGTAATAATATGTATCTAGTCAAAGTTTCAAAAATAAGTACCATACACTCTTACACCGGCGTAATAAGGTCGTGGGACATATTTTTGAGAAGTTCGTATCAATACTTATTTTTGCACTTGACCGTACGTTCGTCAAGTATCTACTCCTTTGGCAGACAAGGGAAAATTTGAGGAATTCAGGCCTAGAAACCACCAATAAGTCTGGCAATCACAAAAGTGCACTTGAGCCTCGTAAAAATGTTTGTACAAAGATTGTACATTTTTCTATGAACTGATGCACATTTGTTTTAATACTAACATTTTAAGTCATTCAAAAATCAAATTCAATATTTTATTTTTGCTAATTATCCGCCAAGGGCTCTTTTACACGTCTTTTTTAAAACTACCAGCGAATTTGGAAAGATTATCATCGCCAAGAAGAATGCGCCGCAAGAAACTTGGCAGACTTTTTTTCAAAATAAAATACAGTTAGAATACTTAAATTCTGTTTAAATTAAATACATTTATAAAAGGGATGTACAAGGTCCCCGAGGCTTAAACTATACTAGTCAACATAAAGTAAAACAAATTAGTTATGGAAAAAAGAAAGAAAAAAAGAAAAAAAAAATGACGTTCAGTGGAGGTGTAAAACGATCAATATGACGCGTGAATACTCACTTGAATCTGTTCTTATTGATATGCTCATAACAGTGCCGACCAAACAGATAGTACTTCTCGAACGTGTCCGCGCAAATATTACAGCTGTACACAACCTCCTTCTCCGGATGATCATGGTTAAAATGCAAATCAATCTCAGCGCGGTTCTTAAATATAGTCTTACAGACAACGCAGACTATCCCACCGATCAAATCTATAGAACTGTCTTCCGGTTTATCAGAGCATTCTGTTTCCGATTCCTCTGAATCATCGTTTGTATCGTTAAGTACTTCGCCAAAGTGTACAGTGAGATGTTCCACGGCATCGGCTTTATTCTCCGCCCGTTCGTTGCAAATGGGGCAGGTGTAGATAGACTGCGAGTGTTTGTCGATGTGCTCTTCGCAGGAATCAACGGAGTGCACTTTCATGTTACAGGACTGGCACGGGAATGGTGGCTTGTCGTTCATGTGGATGATCTTGTGCAACTGCATCTCCCGTTTTGTTGGGAATCTGTAAATAAATAATTTAAGTTGAAAAATTGATTCATTTTAATCAAACAACTACCATTAGTATATAAAGCACTAAAAGACAGTTCTATCGTATTGCAAAAGCAAAATATGGAAAATAAGTAGGTATACTAATTAAAGTATAATAAAAATCTGTCTTCCATGCTGGTCTGGGAGTAAAGAAAAAACATAGAATGTACCAGTTGCTTCTCTTCCCGCGCAAATGGTAAAAGCCCATCGAGGGAATGGGCGAAAATCTTAGTAATCATGTTATAGGCGATGCGGCTAGCAACCCATCACTATTTTGATTCCCCTTTCCACCTATACGCCCACAATCATGCTAAACGTGGCCTTTAGCTCTTGTTAGCTTAGGCACTGTCTACCCCTTAAGGGATATAGACGTGATTTATGTATGTATGTATAATAGACATGGTAGAAACAAGTGAACTCAATAATTCGCTTGGCAGCAACAACAAACTATATTTATCATAAATAAAAGTTCCGTATAAATGAATTACTCATGGACACATCTCATTGAAGATCGCTAATGATCTAGAATGATAATAATTAAATGAGCGTTTTCCAAAAAAAAAAGTACACAATTTTTTTTCCAGAATTTAAACATTTTGGGTTTTCTTACTCAGAATCTGTCAGTCTCAGATTTTACTAATGGTATTTTTTTTTCATATTCAAAAAAGTGACATGACTAATGGAAATTATGCGCCACATTTTTTCTTGTATGAGAATCGATAGGATGAACGATTCTGTGTTAGAAAAACACAAAATAGTTAAATTGTAGAAAAAAAAAAATCGTGCATACTTTTTTTTGGAAAATGCTTCACATGTAATTGTTATAACAACATAATAAAGGAACAATAAAATAATAAAGCAAAGCAACAAAGGTATACTAAAATGGCAAATAACATGACAATATCACAGTCTATGCCAACCATTGATATTGTGACAGCATTTGACAATTGTCAGATCCACACTGAGAAAACACATGAGGCATCATTTTGTTAGGCGCTATTTGTGTTATTTGTGACATCAAAGTATGAACGATATCTGCCTCGTAAAACATCTTAGTCAGTGTAGATCTGGCTGGCAGCATTGTATAGTTGTAAGCTCTCAATAAACAACATAAAAAAACAAGTCTCGCTGCAAATTCATTTGTTTTTTAGGTGGATCAACTTTTCCTTGCCACTTGTTGCTAAGGTTACGTTCCCCTCGCTCACACTTTTTTTTTTTTTTATCTAATATTTTTACGAGGCTTAAGTGCACTTGTGTGACTATGCCGGCCTCATCAGATGTCTCTTGGGTCAGATTCATCAAACACTCCCCTGCCCACTACCAGATTCTCTGGCAGCAAAGGAGTATTTCACAAACTTGTATATTTGTACCGCATTTTCTGATGCCGGAAAATTTAATGTTGTGTTAACTGCTCCATTAAACAGGCTCACATCAGCAAGGTACCTCTCTCTATTATCCTCGCTCACACTTGAAAACTAGTGTCCGACCGAAACACGATTTTTAGCCGAAACCGAAACCGAATATTCGGTTTTTTTCTGATTTCGGCCGAAACCGAAACCGAAATTTTTGAAGACGTATCAAAATATTCAAAATTACTGTACAAATCGTAAAGAAAAGGTTATTGCAAGGATTTCTTATTTGAGAACGTTTCTTTTTTGTTAAACAAAATAAAAAACGTTTATTTTTAATGAAAATAGATATAGGCACATGAAACTACCGTGAGACTTTAATTATAATTACACAAACGGATAACTCACGTATAAAAAGTCGAGTGATGCTCGACATGTTTCGGACTATTTAGTAGTCCTTCTTCCTGGAGCTTAGAGTACATATTTCCATTTGTACTTTTACTTTACGCGCCCGAATTAAGCCGAATGCTCCCGATGCGAGAGCCGCGAGAGGCCGCGAAGTAATTTCGGCCCGGCCGAAGGTTTCGGCCGGATTCTGGCCGAAACCGAAACTTCGGCCGAAATCACTTTTTTGGCCGAAATTGGCCGAAACCGAAACCGAAACTTCGGTCGGACACTATTGAAAACATAACTTTACAGGTTTAAAATTTGCCAAACATGTATTTTTGCGGTGAATTTAAGCCTCTTCCATAATTCGTTATCTATTAAACATGTTAGTATAATGAGACACAACATTTCTTCTAACAAACTGCACTACTTTTCTCCCCTTGCTGATAGGACAGAATAACAGCAAGAAATAGTTGATCCAGCCTTTATAAAATAATTTGTAAACTTACTCTCTTTGGCAGCTTGAGCACTGGAATTTGTGCATAGCAGTGATGTGATCATTCAGGGCTGACACTTTGGAAAATTGTTTGCTGCAATGGTTGCATCTGTAAAAAATAACAATTTATATTTAATTTACATCTTTATATCTTATGGGGTAACAGAGCCTAAGGTAGCAATTTACCTATTAATATTAAATGCTACATGCATTGAATGCTAGATGCTACATGAATTGTAATTTCCGATCCTCTGGAGTCCTCCCATGAGGCTGACATAGTCACCCCTGTGTACTAAAGCCTCTTTAAATATAAGATAAAAAAATATATATATATTAAATTGTACCATGAAGTTAGGCTTCCTGCAAAGTAGACAGACAATCTAGTAAAGATTGTCGGAAGCTAGCAACACAAAACTGATCATTGTGGCGATCCTTAGGGAATGCCTTTGTTCAGCTATGGATGTCTCCCAGCTGACATGATGATGATGACGATTGAATTGTGCATCTATTACACGAAATATTACACCTTGCAACAGACACAGCCGGGTGGAAAGAGAAGAGGCCTGTGCCTAGCAGTGGGAAAACAAATAGGCTAAACAAAATTATGAAGAAAATGGAATATACATACATACATACATCACATCTTTATCCCTAACGGGGTAGACAGAGCCTAAGGCAACAATACCGGAGGGCCACATTTAGCATGATTGTGGGTGTTAAGTGGAAAGGGGAATCAAAATAGTGATGGGTTGCTAGCCGCATCGCCTATAACATGATTCCTGTGCCCATTCTCTCGATGGGCTTTTACCATCTATGCGGGAGACCAGCATGGAAGAAAACGGAAAGTTTGAAATTTATTTAGCTGTGGTCACAGTAATACTAACTTGAATCTGTCCTTGATGACATGTTTGGTATAGCAGTGGCCGCGGAATTTCGGATACCCCGCTATGTCTTTGTGGCATACCACGCATGTGTACACAATCTCCTCCTTCCCCAGATTGTGCTTGTAGTAATGTATATCGTATTCATATTTATTTCTAAACGTCAAGTGGCAAAGGCTGCAGTAGATGCCACCGACTAAGTCAATAGTGGTTAACTTGAGGTTGGCGAACGCCGGCGAGGGCGATGGAGTTGCCATGGTGAGCTGAAAGCTAGGCTATGTGTGATCCATCTACGGGTCTGGCTATGTTAAATGGATGTCAGCGCTACTATTGAAAACATCGTCACAACCTTTCTGAGCAGCTACATGATCCTTGCGTTGTTTTACATCTGCAAACATAAAAAACATCAATGCACGCGCGACCTTGAAGAAAGTTAAACTATAAGAAGAAAACTACTCAATAACGAGAGGAAAAACGCCGGTTATTAAATTTTTTGCGCCTATTTGGCGTGACTCTGCATATACGCAATTGAAAGCGGACTTGCATAGCGCGCCGCGACAACGATAAGGTTGCCCGTTCAGCCATTATTAACCATATGCCTATTACACGAAATATGAATGCGTACTCACAAAATCGGAAAGGAACTTATAGATGAGCATCGGACAAGAGTCCTGCGACAAGCTTTACATGGTAACAGCCGAAATAAAAGTTAAACTCTGTAAAATGTAACACCGGATAACATAGAACGCCAAGAAAACGTGTGGAATTTTGACAGTTGTGAAGAGTTTGTGATTTCATCAAAATCGATAAAAATATCTTTCCGAAGAAGCTGTTTTCAATGTGTCTGAAGCCTTCAAAAGAGATTCAATCTTTTAAAAGTATGCCTCGAGCAGTACAATCTTTTTCTTCTTAATCCATTTTGCTGATAACAAAACGTTTCAATAAGATTTGATTGTTAACGCGTTATCTGCGTTTAGTTGAAGACTTGAAGATTCGAAGTCTTGTTTGTCAATTTGTCAAATCTTTGCTTTCATCACAATCACAATTCCGAAATTCCAAAATTTTGTTTATTTATGTATTACTAGACTGATTGCGCCCTACTAAACTATCAGGTAATCATAAAAAAGTGGTGACAAGTAAATTTACACTGCAAAAATCCATTCTTACGAAGCTGGTTTATCAACAGACTGGTAAGTGCGTCATTTCTTTTTTTTGGACCTCAAGTTTATTGATACTTTATGACGCCTAAGATAAGTATAAATCTTAAAGCGATAATATTCTAACTTTCTTATTAAATAAAGAACATAAACATAAACTCACGGAATGAACTTCCGAACTCGATTCAAAACATTGCAATGTTTTGTAATAACACCAGTTTTGGCGGCTTGCCAACTGAACTCCCGAAATAGTGAGTGTGCGAGCGACGCACGGCGTTCCCAAACCATTCACGTCAGTAGCGACCCCGGCTGGAAAACTCCAGTTTTACTATTTACATGACATCGTGGTCATGGAGCGCCAAAACCCTGGCTATTCGAGCTTCCATAGCTCCATGCGCAGCAGGGACTCGCCCTCGACAACGGGCAGCGACGCGCGGGAGAAAATAAAGGATTGTTTGAGGAAGTTCATAGCTTTTATGTTTACACAAGTGGGTGTAGGCGCGCTTGTGGTGTGTTACGCGATGCTGGGCGCTGCAAGCTTCATACAGATAGAGCGCTTCAGTCCCGACCAGCAGCTGGAGGACGTAAAGCAGTGGCGGCGGAACTGCGCCGAACAGCTCTGGAACATATCACAGAAACACAATATATTCGACGAAGGTGACTTCAAACGAGGAGCTGACAGAGTCCTCAAATTATACCAAAATAACATCACCAATGCCATTCACACTGGCTACAACGGCCACACCCCTGAAGATATCTGGTCCTTCCCAGCTGCCTTGATGTACAGTTTGTCTGTGTTCACCATGATTGGATATGGCAACATCATACCAAAAACTGCTCGGGGTAAAATCTTGACAATTGCTTATGCCTTTTTCGGAATACCAATTTACATCTTATACTTCTGTAACATGGGTAAAGTTCTTGCTAAAACCTTCAAGTGGTTGTACATAACAGCCCATGAGTGCAGTAGACGGGATGATGCAGTTTTTGAAGATGGAGAGCCTATAAAGAGGAAGATAACAGTGCCTTCAACGGCTTGTCTGTGGGTAATATCTTTCTACATCCTATCAGGGACTATTATGTTTGGAGCTTGGGAAAAATGGAACTATTTAGACTCTACATACTTCTGCGTAATAAGTTTATGCAAAATAGGGTTCGGGGACTTTGTTCCTGGCGCTAACATTGCGGATTCAGCAGGAGGCTCTCATGTTAAACTGGTGATAAATTTTATATATGTTCTTCTCGGTATGGGTCTGGTTGCAATGTGTTACAACCTGATGTGTGAGGATGTGAGGGTGAAGGTGAGGGAAATGCGGCAGGACCTCAAGAACTGCCTTGATGACATCACCCTCAAGATTACTGTGTGTATGAATGACACTAAATATTATCATCAGAAAGCTAACAGACATGTGAAGTGAAGAAATTCAGTGTTGGAAATGTAGTGTGGATTCAATATTTTCTTGAAAAAGAAGTGTAATGGGATGTGGATTCCCTAATATTCTTTGGCATAGGAAAGTATTATAACTTGCTTCATTTACATAAAAAAGTTTGTTGAAATAGGAATTGATTTGGATATTTAATTTTAAATTATGTAAATGTACCTCCTACTTAAAGGAAAATTGGATTTGTTGCACTGTTGCAATCAGATAAGACTTTCATGTACCAAGTGCAAACCAAATGTACCTATCTATCTAATGACTAATCTAATACTTGTAAATGAGCAATTCTTGTACATAAATAATATCATATAATAATAATATGAATCTTGGAAACGGCATGCGTGGTGGTGGTAAGATTTATTTTTGGAAAATATACCAAAAAAAGAATATCGAGCAAAGCTCAGTCATCCAGATACTCCAGCATTATTGAACATACATATATACCTACATATTTTACCTGTTATGCTGTGTATTATAGCATATTAAGCTTGCATTTGCATTGTTGAATGTAATAAATCTGTTTGTTTACAGTGAACTTTGAGTTTTATTTGGAACTTCAAAAAAATATTCCTATTATAAATGTAAAAGTAAATCTGTCTCAGTCTATTTGTTTGCTCCCTCTTCCCGGCCCTGTGCCGACCTTGTTAACATTTGGCAAGAAGACAGTTTGAACATTAATAAATAAATTAGACTATTTTGAGACTCCATTTAAACTTTTACGATTTGCACTCATACTATCTCAACTTTATGGGCCTTCATCGTGTATACCTTTTTTTATTATTTACTTCGACGTTTCGGACACTCTGCGACGTCCATGGTCTCGCTCGAAGGGACTGAGAAGGCGGGTAGGGTATCAATGTCTTGTAACTGTGCGATTCGAGTTTTTCGAACTACCCGCAAATTGTGTTTTTTTGCTATGCTAACTTGATAGCGGCTACAGACTCACGCGAGAAGTCTCGCCGAGAAATTACGCGAGAACCGAGAAGGCATCTATTCTCTACTCATGCGACCTTCTCATTCGCATTCTCGATCGTTATCCGGACTGGACGACAGTACCGTATCAATGCCACGGTCGCACTGAGACCGAACAAGAATGTGATACCATTCTCTTTTCTCGCCCGAGAAACCCTTTGAAGCGGGCAAAAATACCGACACCGATCGGAGAACAGGCGAGCGCGAGAATAACGAGACGGCGAGAAAGCGATCACATTCACGCTTCTCGGGGGTTCTCGGCGTGAGTCTGTAGCCGCTATAATGATCCCACCGGCGATGCTCACAGCATTGCTCTATCACTGAGGTGCCATGAGCATCAACATCCTGAAACTCCTGAGAGAGCTTTTGTTCCTACCAGTGATGCACATGGCCACACAGATAGCGTCATTGGTAATGCTCATGGCAGCCAACGTGTGCTCTTCACTATGTATTTGAGTAGCGAGGTTTGTGTGTGGTACAGTGATGGCGGGGTGAGGCGGATGGTGGTCCGCCTGGCGGGCGTGGCGGGGTTGGCGGCGCGCCGCAACGACGTGGTGTTCGCGCCCGCCGCGCGCCGCGCGCCCGCCCCTCCGCGCGCGCTCGTCTACTGGGGCGGCGACGTACAGGTAACTACCCCATACCCGCGAGTGTGGGTATACCATACGGTTCATAACGGTTGTGCTCACAATTTCAGGTCCCGTAGAGGGATCGAAACGCGTCAGTGTTTTGTGTAGGAGATATGTTTGTGGGATTTAATGTATGTGGCTTTGCTATCTTGCATGTAAGTAGCAGTGTAGCGAGGTAACTGTTTTTTGTTCATTGCCAAGGACCTTCGCAAAATGACGCCTGATTCAATAAAATATCCGAAGATAACTAAATAACAGTAAGACTGTCTTGCCACCAGTACTATGAGCTATGCTGCGAGGATGTAAAAACTGCGCTACGAAACTATGTGACCGTTTACCCTAATGCTAATTATGCAGCCCTAATAGTATGCTAAATATAGAGCACCCATCTTCACACATACACACACGAATCACGTCTTTATCCCTTAGGGTAGACAGAGCCTAAGGTAAAAATACCTACAGGCCACGTTTATCAAGATTGTGGGCGTATAGGTGGAAAATGGAATCAAGATAGTGATGGGTTGCTAGTAGCATCGTCTATAACATGATTCCTATGGTTATCGCCCATTCCCTCGATGGGCTTTTATCATCTGCGCGGAAAGAGAAGCAACTGGTACATTCTATGTTTTTTCTTTGCTCCCAGACCAGCATCTTTCCACATAAAAACATAGCTTAGTTGAACCCGTAGGCTTATTACCTAACTCGCTCGCGATCGCCATCGTGTTCACTTTGACAGTTCTTGTAAGAATGTGACAGCTAGCTGATTCCGATGCCAATTGTCAGCCCATACATGAACTGTCAAAATGAACACGATGGCGATTGCGAGCGAGTAGGCAATAAGCCTACTGTTTCCAATAGTGCTGTGCTGTGTAGACCAATGGATTCTGGTGGCTATCAAACACATCCATAGCTACGCAGTGTAGTGTTGCACATCTCAGGTGGAAATGCATCCTAATTTAGGTGGTCGTCTTTCGGCAGTTACTTATTCATTGCACCTTTGCTCCAGGACTATCCAGAGGTGATGCAAGCCCACAGAGACAACAGGAACTATCTGAAGTGGAATTTGGAGAATACGGCGCGCATTCTCAGCCAGAACTTCCCCACCAAACACATTGTCGTCATACGACCTTCCAGGTATCGTGCGGAAGTGTTTCTATGACTAACACTTTCGACTATCTAGGTGGTAGGACCTCGTGCAAGGTCCGTCCGGAATGCTACCTCTACTCCTTAATGCTGCTGCCAAGAGCAGTGCTTACGCTGCTGTGTTCCAGCGTGGAGAGCGAGGAAGCCGGAGAAATTACTGGCACCTGAGGTAAATGTATCTCAGCCTTATGCGCTGGCAAAGCGTCTGTAATCCTCTATTGTTGTGGGTATATATATTTTCTTTTTTATGTACTCATGGCGGTCTTTTTGTGAATCATCTACATTGGCATGTTATTTAGTTTTATTTTTGTTATCCATGGGTGCTCCCCATACGATAAACCTCGTGATCTAGCGGTACTTATGTGACAGACTTCTTACCACAATAGCGTTATAGCAGACACAAATCATCGTCTATTTCGCTTACTCTTACTAGGGGTCTTCCATTAATCACGTGAGGCATCGAAAGGGGGGGGGGAGGGGTTCGGCAAAAATTACGAAATATCACAAGAGTTGTGTAGTAAGATAAGATAGGTAGGTACACGTGTATTTATTTATTCGTCAAACGCGCGATTTTTAAACCGAAAAGCTGCGTGTGACCTTGACTCGCCGTTGCCAGGCAATGGACCCTTTTATTTATATCTGTATTTAAAGATAATATTGTAAATTTTTTAAATTCTTTATAGGTACTACAAATACACGTGATTTTGGATGGGGAAGGGGGGGGGGGGGGGGGTAGTTTTAAACCTCACCACGTATCACCAAGGGGGAGGGGAAGCGATAAAAGCTTTATAGCCGCAGCAAGAGCATGATATCATTGCAAGGTGCTTTCAGAATTTGATTCTCAACGTATTGCTCAAAAACTGATGGTTTTAACGCCTCTTTCTGCCGTATCGTGGATGGGAAGCTACTGGCGTCATGAGTGATGCGAACGTTTTTAACAGGATAGAGTATAAGAGCTTCAGCTGCTACGACAACTTCGTGCCAAGTAACAATGCGGGCGTGCCCGACCACACGCCCACGCACAGCGCGCTGCAACATTTGCAAAGGTAGGCTCTTTGATCTGTTTTATCAGTATGTGCCATTTGTACAGCAAAATTTATTTCAATTTTCTATAAAAAAAATACCATTTCTGTAACGACGTGTGCAAGTCGTATAAGTAGCATAAAATATCACAAAACTGACTTAAATAAGGGAAAAAATATTCTTTACAAAAGTATCATCATTTTGAAAAAGTAGTACCTACACAAAACGTTCAGCTACCTTATTTTTTAGAAGAGAGGGATGTTTTTTTGCGGTAAAACTGGACAAAACAGTTTTTTTTAAATACCTACGAGGGGCAAACCGAAATGATCGGGAATTTAAAAAACTAAGTACACTTGATACACAAATTATATATTATTGTTTTTCGAAGTACTCTCCGTTACAATCAATGCACTTTTGCATTCTTTTAAACCAGTCATTGAAACAGTAATTCCAGTTTAAAGTAGACATTGCCAAAATGGCCGATTTATAGGCTTCCACGGCGGCTTCTGGGTTTTCAAACCGCTGACCACGCAATAAATCTTTAATTCTAGTAGTTCTAGAGCCCACGACCAAAACCATGTCTCATAGCAATACGGCTAAAACCCTATAAAATCGTTAGATTGTACAGTCAAGGGCAAAGATATATATGCAAGTAAAGTGAAAGAAAATAAGTAATCATATAAAGTTAAAAAGATATATACTCATTCAAATGGTAATAAATATGCAAACTACACTGGCAACATAAATATGTACCTAGCAAGTCCAAAAACTTGTATACAATCAAAATTCCATTATTAGTATCCTGCAAATAATGCAAAATATTATGGTCATACTTGTGTCATTAAATATAGATTCAGTAATTGCCACGAAAATATGTATACAAAATGTAATCTGCGAATATCAACTTTACGGCCTAGTCACACGAAACAAATTTGTAAAGTATGTTTTGACAATTCACGAAAACAGTACAGACTTGTCATTGCATATGTTTGTCGCATGTTTTGACCTGTCACCACGACGTTATCAATCGGCATGTTTAACAGATTTTACAGATTCAGATTTCGTTGATTTTGATTGAAGATGAAAAGGTACATTCAGGGACAAAAATAAATAAATACCCAAAGTATCGAAATATGTATACATAAACTCAAGAAGGCTTGTGTTATGGGTACTAGTTACGAGTAGATGACGATATACATACCTATATAAATAAATACATACTTAAATATATAGAACATAGAATGTACGTATGTATGTATGGATGTGTGAATGTATGTATGTATAGGAAAAACATAGAATGTACCAGTTGCTTCTCGTCCCGCGCAGATGGTAAAAGTCCATCGAGAGAATGGGCGAAATTCTTTGGAATCATGTTATAGGCGATGCGGCTAGCAACCCATCACTATTTTGGTTAATTTTTCCACCTATACGCCTAAAATCATGCTAAACGTGGCCTTAAGGTTTTGTTTCCTCAGGCTCTGTCTACCCCGTAAGGGATAAAGACGTGATATATGTATGTATGTATGTAGAACATCCATCCAAGCACAAATATTCGAGTTGATCACACAAACAATACCCTGGCCGGGTTTCGAACCCGGGGCCTTCGACTCGGAAAGCGGTTGCTTCACCACTGAGCCATCCGTGTCGTCAATATCAAATCATACAGTAATTGGCGATTTACGCTATTTTCAAATTTTTTTTTACTTCATAAAAGGCAAAGTATACTTAAAATAACTGTATAATAAAGAAAACCACTCCTTAAACTTAAGACAAAGTGATTAGAGAGTAATATTTTCTATAGTACGTTATTATTAACATGTTTAATATTTCTTACCGTGATGCCTAATTCGTTAGCAGAGCTATATCAAGCACGTATATACCTTCCTCGCATAAGGCAACAATCCTATGTTTTAAATGATCACTTAAACGATACATTTTCTCCTTCAAAATTTATGAAAAGCCGCAAGAAAAACCATAAGAAACGGTAAGTCAAATGTAATTAAAAAATCCAAAAGTGACACATGACACATGCACAAATCACGTCTTTATCCCTTACGGGGTATACAGAGTTTATGGTAACAGGTACCTACAACCTACAGGCCACATTTAGCAAGATTGTGGGCACGTCATGATCACTAGTCTACATAGTAGATATAAAACAAAGTCGCTTTCTCTGTCCCTATGTCCCTATGTATGCTTATATCTTCAAAACTAGACAACGGATATGGATGCGGTTTTTTTAATAGATAGAGTGATTCAAGAGGAAGGTTTTTATGTATAATTCTACGCAGACGAAGTCGCGGGCAGAAGCTAGTTTTAAATAAATAGAGTAATTATCAGTTAAAGAGTTTGGAATAGCAGTTGTTGTAAACGACTTGAAGCTTCAAGTGGTTGGCTGATTACATTAAGATTACAGAGTTCGATGTTACGCAAATACGTTCATAAGCTCCTGACAATAGAGTTGTGTTAATAGAATTTTGGATTGTTTACATATTTTTGGTTATCATATTAGATACATAATTAATGGTTAAATAGTGTATACATATTTTTGAACTTTACGGTGTTTCTAAGTTTATGGCCTAATACATGAGGACATATTATTGCAAATGTTGTATACATAGTTATCTCTCAAATCATGTATACTAATTTATGTACTTTTATATGTTGCCAAATTTATGACCATTTAGATGACCATGCTTTTTGACACTCTGTGGTGTATACATATCTTTGCCCTTGACTGTACGATTCTGAACCCGACTAGGTGTGTAGTAACGGTCGAAAGTGTAGCAACAGCGTGGGAGGCCATTTCTGCTGTGTCAAAAAAAAAAGGCAGTCGGTATTATAGCAATACGTCTGATAGTGAAAATGTACATAGATTTTATAATTGTATTACGAAAAAGTTTGTTTTCAGACATTTTGCGCGTAGCATATAGCCTGAGCGCATTTTTGAAAATGTCAACAAATTTAGCCGACCTGTATCATAGCAATACGGATAATTTTTTTTTTTACGTTTTGTATTGCTGCCAGGATTACCAAAAACCTGTTTTCAGACACTTTAAGTGTAGCATATACTCCCAAAAACGAAAATAACGTTTCGGAGTCGCCTGGCCGACGCCTCTGTTAAATGTTTTTTTTAAATTTACAGCCTTCATAGATATTCAAGAATCGGGTAAATTCTTTGTTAATTATCATCTATTAAATTCAGGGTCACAACGTATTCATTGGTTTGTAACAGAGAATTCAAGATGCCTCAATACGATTTTTATCGAGTATCGAAAAGTTGTCTGATAGAGAAGGTGCTACACTTAATTTGTCTGATAAAAATTTTTTGCACATGTGGACAACTTATTTTATCATGTCCAACAATTTTCAGACATATTGCTATGATACCGATCGGTAAAATTTGTTAACATTTTCAAAACGGTCTCAAAATTTAATGCGTTCACATTTCCGTCTGAAAATTGTTTTGTTCGCATCAAATAACTAAAATTTACTAATAAAAAAGATTTTCAGACGTATTGCTATGAGACATTTTTTTTGTCTCATTTTTAATTTTTTTAAGTGATTTTACGGGTTTGCGCTACACCACTAACGTCTGAAAAATATGTTTCCGGTATCTCAGAACTATCATTCAACTGCAGTCTGCAAATCAGACATATTGCTATGATGCAGTTCGGTAAAATTCTTTGACAATTTTGAAAATTCGGTCAGATCAAACGCTACGCGGAAAATGTCTGATATTGGTATTTTCGAGTTCAGGATAATCGTATCTATCGATTTGATGCGGTTTTGGCCGTATTGCTATGAGACAAAAATTTTGGTCGTGGGCTCTCGTACTATAGGGAACGTAAAAAAATCATTTGGACTCAGGTCAGGGCTGTATGGAGGATGGGACATCAACTCAACGTTTTCCTCGTTCAAAAATTGATTTGTTTTACGGGCGGTGTGGGAACTCGCATTATCGTGATGTAAGATGACACGTCGTGTGGGGTTCCCTCGGCGAAGTTCGGCCAGCATCTCTGGCAAACAAACTGTAATATACCAATCAGCGGTAACCGTTCTTTGTTCTTGTAAAGGAATTGTGGCAATATGTCCTTTTTTTGAGACGAACGAAGCCACCATTTTCTTCGACACGCTGCGGGAACGCACAACTTTCGTTGGTTTGACCTCGTCATCGAAGACCCAAACTGCCGACTGGTGCTTTCTTTCAGGCTCATAGGAATAAATCCAGGATTCGTCACCCGAGACAATATTATAAACGGCTTTTGACCTTCCTCCATTGTAGCGTTTTAGAGTAGATCGGCACCAATCAATACGAGCCGCCTTTTCCTCTTCTGACAAATTATGGGGTACCCACCGGGAAATCAATTTTCTGACACCCAACTCACTATGCAGAATAGTGTGGATTGCAGTCATTCCAATGCCTATGGTTGCCCGAATCTGGTCGTATGTCACATGTCTATCTTCTTTTAGTATTTTTTCCACAGCCGCGACATTTTCAGGCGACACCGCTGTTTTCGGCCGACCTGTTGAAGGTACGGTGCTGAGAGAGGCACGACCCCGTCGAAACTCTGCATACCAACGATATATTGTCGTTTGACTAGGTGCTTCAATTTCATATACAGGGTAATTTTTTTATCAGTGCACAAATTTTAATATGTGATTTTGTATCGTTAATATAATATATTACGACAGTTAAATCAGCTCATTAAAAAAGAAATTTTTTTTGTTAATTATCCTACTTTTATCTTCTCGTGTGGACACCAAGTCACACTAGAAAATCATTTTTGGAAACCTCAACAGTAAGAACCTTTTTTATAAATAAACTAGTTTTTTTCGAATAGCGAAACTTCAGCTGACAGCGTCATGTCACTACAATTTTTGCAGTTAAGACAATTGTTTTCAACTGGAACAAAATCTCACGCGATTTTTACGAATATTCTAATGTTGAGTATTACGAAATGGTCCGTATGTACATTCTGAGCGGTGAAAGTTTAAGAGAGGCCCAGAGGATGTACCCAGACGAAAGTTCTCGACTTCGTAGCCAAGGATACGTATATCCACCAGTACCCAACATGCGAACGATATTAGCCGCCAATAACAGATTATTGGATTACGGCCAGCTTACTACCCCCCGGCACGCTGATGGACGTGGTAGACCTCATTTGGCGTTAGAAGCTCAAGATGGTGGTCATACAGTAATCCACATAAAGTTAAAGAAAATCATCACCAAGTAAGGTTTAGTGCCAACGACTGACCGGAGGAACCTGCCTGGAAATGTTGCAAGGCGTAGTGAGCGAACTGATAGAAGATGTGCCGCTAGATGTGCCGCCTCACTACGCGACAACAGTGCGAAACTACCTAAATAGCAAATACGGAGACAACTGGATAGGGTGTGGAGCACCTCAGGTGCCTTGGCCAGCCAGGAGCCCGGACCTCACGCCTTGTGACTTTTTCTTATGGGGTGAAGTCAAACGACGAGTGTACGTTGAAGAAGCACAAAGTTTATTCGACGATTTTAAACTGAAAATTATGACAGCGTTCGATGCTATTAAAAACGACACTCGTATTTTAGACAAACTAAAAAGCAACTTGCTAAAGCGTGCACAGCTTTGCTTAGAAAATAACGGAGGCCATTTTGAGCAATTGTTAAAGTATGTTTAGTTTTGTATTTATGTCTTTTAAATAAATTTCAATAATTTATTTCACTGCTAGTTATTATTTCAAACAAATTATGAACGCAACATAAGTTATGTACAGTCCCCACACGGAAATATTGAGTTAATTGCCGTTGTTCGCAACTTGGCCGTTTATGCCAGCCAAGGGTCCGGACTCGTGCGAGGAGTGCTTCGGGATGACTCGGCAACTACGACTTGCCAAACTCTGCTGACCAATGAGGCTGACGTTGCTACGGTTACGTTATAACAAAGATGGTTAACCAATGGCTGACCGTGATATCTTTGGAAGTTGACGTCGAGGATGACATCGGGACAACTCGGCGACCACGACTTTTGCCGAACTCTACTGGCCAATGAGGCTGACGTTGCTACAGTTACGTTATAACAAAAATGGTTAACCAATGGCTGACCGCGATTTCTTTGGAGGTTGACGTCGAGGATGACATCGGGAAAACTCGGCCACCACGACTTTGGTCGAACTCTGCCGACCAATGGGGCTGACGTTGCTACGGCAACTTTATAACAGCCGAGGAGTTGATATTCGAAATTGACTTTGTCAAACAACACGCCTCTCTCGCTCCCGCATTAGAGTGTCCATGAATATCGTTAAGTTAGTGGAATCATTAAATCGGCAATATCTCCAGTATTTTTTTAAGCTAGAGTAAAAATAACACAACATGTGTTATTGATTAACAATAGCGAAGCAAATATTAAAATTTGTGCACCTATTAAAAATTTACCCTGTATAGAAACAAGCTCATTAAGACAGTTATTTCATTTCATTTATTTCATTTATTCATACACATTTTAAGTCATGTTCATTTGCTATCGGTGTTACGTGGTAGGGTGGTAGGTACATGACACCCTGTCAGGGTATACAATGTCAATACTAAAGCTATAAACTAAACTAAAACTATTACAGCCATTTACTCATTAACTACGGATTGAATATTTCATGTCAATAATAATATATATATAGCATTATTACAGCAATTTAATTAATTCAATACAATGTCAATTTTAAATGTTAAAGATTATATTGTAGAGTAAATAAATAACTTGAGTGATAGTGTCGATTTACTATTAAATTTCTGCAGAAACGCCATTTCCAATACAATCCAATCCAATATAGTACAATACAAAGGCAATGACGATTTTCTTAATCTACAATAAAATTGTTATCTGGAGATAACCCTCGACGAAAGTTGTGATAAATAATTGCACGAAAATTTTCACGCGTGAGCTCCATTTTGTCCATCGACTTGTCAATTTGAAAATGGAATTAAAAAAATATGACGTTATTTTTTTTAATTGTGAAAACGGCATCGTGACTGTCAGTCGCCAGTACGCATGTGATAAAAAAGGATTTAATGTAACTCAGTTTAAAGTACTTTATTCTCGATCATTTCGGTGTGCCCCTCGTATTGACTAACGGTTCGCCTAAACCACTGCAGTGTTAGGCTTATTCATAAACGCTCTGTAGGCTTCTGCTAACTTAGCAATCGTTTGTCCTTATCGATCACTTTGACATTTACCTTTCGCAGATAAGGACAAACGATTGCTAAGTCAGCAGAAGCCAACAGAGCGTTTATGAATAAGGGGTTAGACTTGAATTCTTTTGTTAAAAAACCATCTGTCTCGGTCTCTATGTAGGTTGTTGCAAGAAGTAAGCAACAGGATAAAGGCAATGCCGGAGGCGGAATTAATAGCGGCACTGAACTCCTCCTCTCTGCCGGAGGACATCGATATCGAGGACTTGCGCGTGAGTACATGTTTAAGTGTAGGATAACCATCAAATATGAACCGTAATTTTAAAATTAAAAAAACTCCACGCACAAACTGCTGGAGTTCGAATGAAGATAACCGCATCGAAACGGTCCATCCGCTGGAGCTAAGATGTCATAGACATTCACACTCACACAACAGACGCACATTTCAAACTTTTATTAAATTACTGTGAAATAATCGCAAAATGACATTAAAAATGCGACGTGGCAAGGTCAGTAGGTAGGTATAAAAGCTCTTAGTTTTAGATTCACGACAGTTTTTTTTATGATCTGTACTTTAAACTGATCCATCAGCTTATTTATACTCAAAATTAAGAAAACTATGTTTTTTAACTAACTGCAAATGTAACGATACTATCACTTCGCACCATTCGTGGAAGAGACGCGTAAAACATAGTTACGCGTTTTTGCAATTAATTGACCACCGATTAAGGATGAAAAAATACATCGCGTGGGTAAATTTCAAAATTTTAGCTTTAAAAACAAAAGAGTTATGAAAGAAAATCAATGAACTACGTATTTTGTTAAAAAGAAAATATACATGCATTAAGTGTGGTAAATGTACATAAATCGCCGAATACTATGATATTCACATTACATAAAAGCGTGATTTAACTTAAGTCATTGTTACGCAGGCTGTTTTTGAGAGTCTGGGACGTAAGTACACATGCCCACTTTTTCCACGCACCTTCAAAAAATGTTTAGGGTGTAACTTTAGTTAAGCAAAGTGCCTAAGGTGTCAGTAGTAGATACACGTTTCTTCCAGGAGGGATTTCGGTAATCAGTTTCGTAAATACATATAAGTAGGTGCAACCCGGAATATACATATTTTTTTATTTCTTAAATGACAAAACGTCTTTTTATATAGAATGAAGAATGCAAAAGTTATTCGTAATAAAACTTACACTGCAGGATTTAGAATTTAAATAATCGTTTCTTAAAATACGTACTTTTGTCGCAGTTTACTTCAAAGACAAACGAATTAAATTATTACTTCGCTTAAATAAAAATGATTAATTTGATGTTGAATAATAAGAAAATGATTGTTTTTCCTTACTTTTCGTTTAATTGATGTCCACGATGATTATGTTAACGATAACCAATAACAAAAATTGAACTCAGATTATTGAGAGTAGTGATTAAAACTGTTTCAGACGTTGAACATGATTTAATAATAATGTAAATTGATTGATGATAATATTATCATTATTATTATGCAAATGGTTGTTTTTCCATATCTTTTTTCTTTTGGTTGATGTACCTACACAATAATTATATGTAAGCAATAAATAATATGAAAATAGTAAAAAAGTGTTCTGTTTGTAGTAGGTACAAAAGCAGATTGTTTTGGAGTTAAGGATATGTATGAAACCTTCATCATCATGTCAGCCGAAAGACGTCCACTGCTGAACATAGGCCTCCCCCGCGGCTCGCCAAACAGCGGCCCTGCGCCATCCGCATCCAATGCCTTCCCGCTACCCTCACCAGGTCGTCGCTCCATCTTGTTGGAGGCCTCCCTACACCGCGTCTTCTGGTCCGCGGACGCCACTCGAGAACCTTTCAGCCCCATCGGCCGTCAGTTCTACGGACGATGTGCCCTGCCCACTGCCACTTAAGTCTAGCGATTCGTCGAGCTATGTCCGTGACTTTAGTTCTTGCGCGGATTTCATCATTTCTAATGCTATCCCGCAGAGATGCAGTTAGGCCCGGGTATGTCCTAAAACTGCGGCCAGTAATACCGGAGGACGGGCAGAAGCGTCCCTAATATTTACGGTTTTCCGCTGCGGTCGCCAACCCGCCTGCCAAGCGTGGCGACTACTGCAAATACCCCCCTATGGCTGAGTCCAAAAGAAAACGGCCCCTAGTCTCCGGCAGCCCCGCTGTTCCAGGCTACGGTAGCGGCCTGGGTGACGGCAGGGCAAGGGGTGCTAAGTATCCCCGGAAGCGATTCGGCTACCATCACCAACGATCCCTGGCCCTGGCAACGTATAACTGCCGTACGCTGCAGATGGATGATAGGTTAATGGAACTGGAGGAAGAATTGAGCAGGTTACGATTAGGGATAGTAGGGTTATCAGAAGTCCGAAGAGAGGGGGAGGACACGATAATCCTGAACTCTGGTAACATGCTCTATTTCCGGGAGGGCAACCAACAGTCCCAGGGCGGTGTCGGGTTCTTCGTCCACAAGTCCCTTGTAAACAACGTCGTGGAGATCGTGAGTGTGTCGACTAGGGTAGCGTACCTTGTACTAAGATTGACCAAACGGTATTCGTTGAAGGTCGTACAGGTTTACGCTCCGACTTCGTCACACTCCGACGAAGAGGTGGAAACTATGTATGAGGATATCTCCAGAGCCATGCATAGCTACGGAACTCACTTGACGGTTGTTATGGGGGACTTCAACGCAAAACTGGGCAAACAGGATGGTGAAGAGCTCTGCTGCAAATGGGGCAATTTGGAGTAGGGCGTAGGAATCACTGGGGCCACATACTGGCCGGCTTCATGGAGAAGGAGGGACTCTATATGATGAAATCCTTCTTCAAGAAGCGAGAGAACAGGAAATGGACTTGGATGAGCCTTGACGGTGTAACGAGGAATGAAATAGACTTTATTTTGTCGACGAGGAAGCAAATATTCGATGATGTATCCGTGATCAGTGAGGTTAAAACCGGGAGTGATCACC
This sequence comes from Pandemis corylana, assembly GCA_949127965.1. NCBI lineage: Eukaryota > Metazoa > Arthropoda > Insecta > Lepidoptera > Tortricidae > Pandemis > Pandemis corylana. The sequence goes on along the minus strand of OX421859.1, from coordinate 1,983,210 downwards.
GTATGGTACGAGGCACATTGAATATTCGGTTCAAGCTTGAAAGATCGCGACTGATAAAGTCTACGCTCCGCCCGGCACCAGCCCAGCTACAAAACCTCGAAACGTTCCAGCTTGAACTTCAAAACCGTTTCGAATTCCTAGGAAGCGACATTTAACACGGGTTTGTGGAAGCTGTCCATACTGTTGGGTCAAAGTTCATTAAGACTCACCGTACAAATAGAACCAAAAAGATCACACCTTCTACTCTAAAGCTCATGGAAGATCCACGTAAGATGATCCTACAGACATCTGGTGACGCTTGCCAATACCTTGCTTGGCTTAACAGACAGATCTCAAAGTCTCTGAGGCGTGATATACGCCAGTTTAATACTAATAGTATTGAAGTGGCGATAGAGCGCAACAGAGGCTCTAAAGTTTTTGCAAAGAATCTGTCTGTTGGGCAAAGCCAATTGGCAAAGTTAAAACCCGATGTAGGTAGGATCGTGACCTCTAAACCGGAGCTATTCTTAGAAGTTGAGAAGTTCTATGGACAGCTGTAACGTTCTATGGACAGCAACGAGGAAACCCGTTATGGATCTAGCTGAAGACCCGAGAGCTAGATTAACCTGTCACTATACCGAAGACATCCCTGACGTCAGCCTGTACGAGATTAGTACGGCTCTCAAGCAACTCAGGAATGGCAAGGCCCCTGGTGATGACGGAATAACAGCCAAACTTCTGAAGGCGGGTGGAAAACCGATCCTCAAAGCCCTTCAGAAACTATTCGATACCGCCATCCGGGAAGGGAAAACACCAAAAGCATGGAACAGAAGTGTAGTGGTGCTGTTCTTCAAAAAAGGCGATAATACCTTATTGAAGAATTATAGACCCATTTCACTTCTGAGCCATGTTTACAAGCTGTTTTCAAGAGTCATCGCGAATCGTCTCGCGCGCAGGTTAGACGACTTCCAGCCTCCCGAACAAGCCGGATTTTGAAAAGGCTTTAGCACCGTGGACCACATACATGCGTTGCGGCAGGTTATACAGAAAACTGAGGATAACCGCCCCCTTTGCCTGGCATTTGTGGACTACGAGAAGGCCTTCGATTCGATCGAGACTTGGGCTGTACTGCAGTCTCTCCAACGGTGCCAAGTGGACTACCGGTACATCGAAGTGTTGAAGTGTCTCTATAATAACGCCACAATGTCCGTCCGACTTCAGGACCAGATGTCGAAGCCCATTCTACTGCAGCGGGGAGTCAGACAAGGAGATGTTATCTCTCCGAAACTGTTCACCGGCTGCTAAGACTAAGGGTGTATGAAACCTTGCAGTAATGTTTTTTTTTTCTTTGTTTTTCTCAGTTGTGTAGCAAAATTTTGTGAGCAAACCCTCAGGGCAGGACTCAGAAATGAAAAAAACAAGTCAAAAACGCAATATGACTGTTTTTTTCGTTAGTTATGACCAATTTGGTAAATTGGATAATTTTAATTAAAAAAGTCCCTTTTTTGTGTATTATGAAGTTTCTTCGAATTATTTTACAGTAAATTTGTTTCTAAATAACCTTTATGAATTTAAATATTATTTTTAGCACACTACGAACGAATTATTAAAGACTTTAAAATTTCATATGATATTTAGTATGACAACACGGAATTCCGATCACTAATATGATTCCTGGAATAAATAATTAATACGACATACTCAAAGACTAAATTAGTTCTTACTCCGTAGTAAAAACGTATTTCAGGTTACGATTCTGTGTGTAGCTAATTTATGTAAGCAAGAAACGCGTAACTTAATGTACACCAATATCAAAAATGAATTTTAGAACACCCATAAACACGTAAGTATCAGTTACATTGGTAAGATTTTTCTAAAAAACTGATCAAAAGTACGTAATTGTACTTAAGTTTTAAAATGTTTTAAAGCATCCGTGGAAAAAAAAATTAACTTATATTTTAGCGATTTTCTAGTAATAATTTAAGTATTTTGCTAAAAATATAATGGCTGTTACTAAAAGCGATTTTTTATCTATACAGACGTCCAGGTCAATATTGTGTACGATCTTTAATAAAAGTGTGAGGATGTTTTTTTGCTCTCCTGAAAAGTAGTATTTTTTCATCTACGCGTTTCTTCCACGAAGGGTGCGACTTGTCTTTTTATTTTAACAAAAATTCTGTGAATGAAAGAGTTTGTGGGCCGCACCCCCAACTTTTTTCTGGGATTTTGTTTAATTTTCGGATTTCTACTCAGAATCACGAGCACTTCCCAAAATTGCCTATTCCATTCCGTTACTTCCTTCATACAATTTTTTATGGCGGTAACGTAATTGAACGACATTTTAAGCTAGAACATTTATGGAATTTTCGAGACTTTTTTCTCCTATCAGGATCGATAGTGCCCGTGATTCTTAGGAATCCGAAAATAAAACAAAATCCCAGAAAAAAGATGATACGACTGATCACTGATGGAATGGCCCTTGTATAAAAAATGAAAGGGATAAATGCTCTGTTCATTGTCGCAGGCCGCGTCTCCTGGAGAGTCCAACGAAGCAGACACTGAGAGCTCACTCAAGCCGTGAGTAGGTTTAGTTCCAACTACGTCATGTTTATAACAAGGTGTCTTCTGGTGTCTTCCATGCTAGTCTGGGAGCTAAGAAATAACATAGAATGTACCAGTTGCTTCTGATGGCAAACACCCATCGAGGGAATGGGCGAAAATCATAGGAATCATGCTATAAGCGATGAGGCTAACAACCCATCACTATTTTGATTCCATTTTCCACCTAAACTCCACTTAATATGGGCTGGCTTCTGTCCATTTTAAGAAGGGCCTGGAAGTCGAGAGGGTGGTGTCTGGCGCAGACGGGCGTGGTCCGGCGGAGGCGTGCAGGGCTGCGTGGTTCATTACCTACCTGCATTGCACGGTCTTATTGTCTAAGGGATGCGGGCCCAGCGTACGGGCCCTCCCCTTCTTGGCGTGGTCCTGGCGGGCGCCGGGGCCACCGGGGGGCGTTTGTGGTGAAACCCTAGTGGCATCCCACTGCGTCCCCATCACACCGGATTGAGGCAACGCCGGAGTTTTTAGTTCGGGTATACCCCTTCGGGGGGGAGTCCCACATAACCCTAGGCATGCCCGTGCCTAGGGCATCCATAAAGATTTGCGTGGTTGCAGGGCGCGGCGCGGGCGGTGGCGGCGCCCCGCGCTGCACGAGGCGGCGCTGGCGCTCGCGGGCTTCAGCAAGGGCTGCTGCGTGCTCAACCAGCTGCTGTACGAGCTGCACTACACGCACACGCTCACGCCCGAGGACCACCACACGCTGGGGTCCGAGCGCCTTTTTACTAGCTTCATATGTATTTTAATTTATTAGAGGCCAGACAAACGAACTAGTGGGTCACCTGATGTTAAATGATCACCACTGTCCATAGACACCCGTAGCGCGTTACGCGATGCTAGTGCGGAAAATCGTACACTCGCCTCTTAAAGGCACCCAGGTCGTAACTCGATGGGAAGACCCCAGCGGGAAGCTCGTTTCAGATTTTGCAAGTTAGTGGCAAAAAAGACCGATTAAACCGCACCATCGAAGACTGCCATTCATCAACGTGATGTCGATGAAATGAACGCTTTCGACGGGTGGGTTTGTAATGGAACCCTGCAGCTGGAATGAGGTCAAAGAGTTCCTCAGAGCATTCCCCGTACATTACAGACTGGCTGTTACCCGCGACTCGGTCCGCGCAGAATTTGCTGGAACTGTGCTATTTTCTGGCATAAAAATTATCCTATGTCCCTGGTACTGAAACTAACTGTATACCAAATTTCAACTAATTATGTGTGTATGTTCTCCGATAAACTCGATCCTCTTGCTCTCCGCAGAGACGTTGGCTCCCTTTGCGTGTTTTATAAGTTCTACAACGGGGAATGCTCTGAGGTACTCTTTGACCTCATTCCAGCTGCGGGGTTCCATTACAAATCCACCCGTCGTAAGCGCTCATTCCATCGACATCATGTTGATGAATGGCAGTCTTCGACGGTGCGGTTTAATCGGTCTTTTTTGCCACGAACTTGCAAAATCTGGAACGAGCTTCCCGCTGAGGTCTTCCCATCGAGTTACGACCTGGGTGCCTTTAAGAGGCGAGTGTACAATTTTCTGCAGGGCCGACAACGCACTGGTATCGCGTAAGGCGTTGCGGGTGTTTATGGACAGTGGTGATCATTTACCATCAGGTGACCCACTAGTTCGTTTGTCTGGCCTTTCTAACATAAAAAAAAATGTTTGATGTAACCGCGGCAATATAAGGTCAGTTTTAATTATTTAGATGCTTAAATTGTTGTGTACTAAGCCGAATAAGTTATTATATTTTTATAACTATCCTACGGGAACTATTTAGATTTCCCTTTCCAGCTATACGCCCTTAATCATGCTAACCGTGGCCTTTTAGGTCTTGTTACCATAGGCTCTGTATTGCTTATGTGAGGAATAAAAGGAAATGTATGTTTGTGTTAGGTTCATATCTCGTATCGAAGCGATGTATTGGCTGGACGGCGGGCACGCGGGCGGCCGCAACACCTGGCTGACGTCGCGCAGCCTGCTGGAGACCCTCACCAGGCTCGGTCAGTGCACTGTCCGCCATTTTGTCCCATCGTTGCACCGCAGGCCTGGCGCACTGAGTCCGTTCCCGAGGCATTGGAGCGGCACGGGAGAGGCGACTGAAGGAATGTGTCACACGACGCTGTCGTTGAACAGTAGGCTTATTGTGTAACTCGCTCGCAATCGCCATCGTGTTCATTTTGACAGTTCTTGTATGAATGTGACAGCTAGCTGATTCCGATGCCAATTGTCAGCCCATACGTGAACTGTCAAAATGAACACGATGGCGATTGCGAGCGAGTTGATAATACGCCTAGGTCACGGACTCAGTTATGCGTTAGACCTGTAGTCCAGCGTTTCTTGACCTTTGAGTGTAAATTGTTCCATGATATTTATTATTATTGTTGGTATTGGGTTCCCATACGTGAACTGTCAAAATGAACACGATGGCGATTGCGAGCGAGTTAGGTAATAAGCCTACAGGCCGTCATGAAGAGGTTTTTATAATTCTACACATTTATTATTTATATACTCTCTTATAATTTATCCGGAATGTTTCAGAACGTGGTTGGATTAGTTCGATTTGACAACAATACAGATTTTTTTATTTAAATTTATGATACAAAATGTATTCCCCACTATGACGCGGTTCACTTTGGACATCTTTGGAAAACATTTAAAGGCCTGTTTAAGTAAAACTAACAACCACATGCTGAAATAGGAGAAATTCCGGAACAATTTTAACGGACAATTTCAACTCTGTTAAGTTCCAGTTATTTTAAGTGTCAGTTATCTATGACCCCGTCTCTATTTTTTACTACGAAACTTAAGATAGCTGGAAGTTAACAGAATGGTGAAAAACGCCCTAAGACTATTATTCATAGCTCTTGCAATTTACGATGGCGAGTTAGCTTTATTTGTGGTGAACACGTATCGCGCACACGTGTTAAAGTGTGCGTGGCTTACGAAGCGATTTACGAGCGAGATTTATCTTTATTTTTATACTAGCAGTTGCCCGCAACTTCGTCTGCGTAGAATTCGTTTATCGCTATCCCGCGGGAATCACGCAATTTTCCGGGATAAAAAGTAGCCATGTGTTATTCCAGACTATAATCTATCTATGTTCCAAATTTCATCCAGATCGGCCCAGTACTTTTTGAGCCTATTCATTACAAACATACAAACATACAAAAATAGGTACAAATCTTTCCTCTTTATAATATTAGTATAGATATAGATATAGATTTACCACACCCACATTCGCTCTCACGCACACTTTAACACGTATGGCTGATACGTGATTACCACAAATAAAGCTGGCGTGTTGTTCCCTCAGACGTGAATATCTTCATCCACGTCAGCCCGTACCAGGTACAGGACGAGGGCCGGCCGTGGATCGGGCGCGAGGAGAAGGCCTTCACCGCGCTGCTCAAGAAACTCGGCGCCAAGGTACAAGGCTCCCACCATTAAAAAAAAATCAAAAACATTATTTTGCAAATAGGCCGCCAAGGGCTCTTTTACAAGTTTTTATTTAAACTACCAGCGCATTCGGAAATACCATCATTGCCAAGAATGCGCCGCAAGAAACTTGGCAGAAAGTAATTTTTTCAAATGAAATAAATTTACAACAATTCTTAAAATCTGCTTTACTTATAACAGGGATGTATAAGGTCCCCAAGTTAAGTAGGTATCTAAAATTATATTACGAGAACTCTATGTCTACTATAGAGTACCATACTATTTCTATGGTGTACCGAACTATTTGGCCAACTTGGATACTTCAAACTATATGACGCTGACTGTACAGTCGACGTCGAAGATATATCTAACACTAGCGCCTTGTCGTTCCAAGCACTTTGACAACTTCATATGCAAGTTCAAACATGAAGTTACAACGACAAGGCACTAAGATATCTTTAGCGTCGACTGTACCTTTGAAGGCCACAAAACTTGCCGAATTTCGTTGCCATATTTAGAGGTTCGTAAAATCATTTTATGGAATAAATTCATTTTTTTAATGAAACGACTGAAATGCTTTCTAATATCGTACATAGTCATCTGTGATATTAAATATGACACAATCCTAGCGCCATCTAGTGATCTACTACTTAAACTTTGATGCGCGAGTAGCTAGCGCCGGTGACGTCACCGATGTTCTACATCGCGCTATCGAAGTTTCTCAATGCGGATGTTTAAATACAACTTCCAACTAACTTTTGCGGGTGGTAGGGCCTTGTGCAAGGTCCGTCCGGATCGCTACCACCATCTTACTCGCTAATCCTGCCGCTAAGTAGCAGTGCTTGCACTGCTGTGTTCCGGTGCGGAGAGTAAGACAGCCGGGGAAATTACGGGCACAAGAGGCATTTCATCTTAGTCCTCTAGGTTGGCAACGCATCTCCAATCCCTCCGGGGTTGCGGGTGTCTATGGGCTGTGGTGATCACTTACCATCAGGTGACCCACTTGCTCGTTTGCCTTCCTATTCACATAAAAAAAAAAAAAAAAAAAAACTTCCTTCGGACTTCGGTCCTCAGGCGTAACATCAGCATGGAGAGAGATCTCTCTATTGTGGCCTCCCCCCACAAATGAATGGGGTGTCACAAAATTAACAATATCTCAAATACTTGCTAGACTATTGTGCCTTCCCTGTAGAGTTCTCCAGAGTTTCGTTATCAACTGATTAAATCTATGGTATGAAACTACATGGATTTTCCGACAGACATTCTAGTCTAACCGATGTATGACATGTTGTTAATGCTTTTTGTTTTGTGACCATATATTTATTGGATTTTGAACTAACTGTTGTGAAGAATTCATTCGCCACTGTCGACTGAGGTCCAGAGGTATAGCTGTCAAATGCGACTAATAATAATAATAATAATAATAAAAATCTTTATTGCTAATGACAAGGTACTAAAGAAACAAAAAATGGCATGCTATAAACTTAAAAGTAACAGTACACAAGTTTAGCAACGGGCACCAATCTCAGCGTGTGCTGGGCTCGAGAGCTCAGCGCTGGTTTACAGAAAGGCCCCTTGATGTGGTACATCGCAGCCCCTGCGTGAATACAAAACAAACAAAAAAAAAAAAAGGAAAATCTGGAAAGGAAAAATAAAATAAAATGTGTGTGTGTGTGTGTGTGTGTGTGTGTGTGTGTGTGTGTGTGTGTGTGTGTGTGTGTGTGTGTGTGTGTGTGTGTGTGTGTGGTAGTGCGAGTGACTATTATTCATTGGGGGTTTTTCTGTTTCTCAAACAGATGGTTCCGAACAAGTTTCTTGAACCTTAATAGCGACATAGGCATTCTAAATGGTGGCGGTAGATCGTTCCAGACTTTACTGGCAGCAAATTTAAAACCCCCTCTAAATAGAACCGTTCTGTGTATTGGTAAAACTAGGTTGTTCTCCCTATGGCTCCTAAGTGGCTTGACTCGTGAATCTTTTACCCACTTCAGTTTCTCGTACAAGTATAGCGGTTTGCCAAATTCGATCACTTTACGAACTGTACAAGCCAGATGAAGCTGCCTTCGACTGTTCATATTGAGGAGCCCCTTCTCCAAAAGGTACGGTGTAATACGAGCTCGTTTAGGAACATTGTAACAAAAACGTACACATGCGTTCTGTACACGCTGTATGGACTTCTTTGTTACCTCTAGAAGTCTTGGTCCATACACGATATCTCCATAGTGAAATTGCGAGAGAACCAGGGATTCAGTTACAGTTTGCCTAACCTGCTCAGACAAATATTTTCGGATGCCGTACAATACTTTCAATCTATAAAACGCGTTCCTGATTTTTGTATTTGTATGCTTTACGTAACGCATTTCACCGTCCATGCACAAACCGAGGTTTTTGACATTTTCCACCCGAGAAACCGACTCTGTACCTATATAAAGTAATGGATCCTGTTCTAATATTTTTGTTCGCTGCCATTTAGTTCCCATCACCATAAATTGCGATTTCGACGGGTTTAAGGAGAGATTGTTTTTTAATGACCATTCTGCGATTATTTCTAGGTCTTCATTAATTTTGGCGAGCGACGGCATCAGTTCGTTTGGTGCAAAAGAGTAGTAAAGCTGGGTATCATCGGCGTATAGATGTGTCTCACAGTGTTTTAAATTTGTCACAAGGTCAGCGGTGTAAATTATAAAAAACAAAGGGCTTAGAATTGACCCCTGTGGAGTACCCCTATGAATTGGTTGGACCTGTGATTTTAACGGTAATCCTTGGTCTGATTGAAGTTCGGTGTACTGCCGCCTACCCGTAATGAAAGACCGAACCCAGGCACAAGATGCTCTGCTAACGCCGTAGTAAGCCAGTTTCGAAAGTAATAGACCAGGGTTGAGACAGTCAAAGGCGCGCGAGAAGTCCAACAGAACCAAAATCGTCCCCTTCCCCCTATCGGACGCTGCAATGATGTCATCCGTAACGTTAGCCAGGGCGGTTGCTGTTCCGTGTCTACTGCGAAAACCCGATTGCGCGGATGGTAGCAAGTTGTGATCTTCGAAAAATTTCGTGAGTTGTCCGCAGGCTACTTTCTCGATGATTTTCGAGATTACTGGTAGGATACTGATGGGGCGTAAATCCTTATATTCCTCCGCACAATCAGATTTAGGTATTGGCTTTACTTTTGCTAATTTCCAGTCATCGGGGAAAACATGACTCATCAAGGACGCATTAACAATGTCGGTAATAAAAGGCAAGGTGGTGTCCAATGTCAGGCGGATCATCTCCATCGAGATATTATCATGGCCACTGGCATTTGTCTGAATCGACGAGATAATTTTGAGGACCTCTTCATCGGTACAAGTTTTAAAATCGAAAGAGTGGTTAAAATTACAATGGTTGTTTTCAAAAAATGCCTGTGTTTCATAGTCTGTTGCTGAATTTCCTGGTAACTTTAAGAAAAAATCATTAACTTCATCAGGGTGACACAGGTGCTGCGGTATGAGGGGTTTTTCATTATTACCTAGTACTGAGGAACTTTTGAGGTGCGACCACATCTGTTTTGGATATCGCTGGTTGTTATTGATATAAAAGGAGAAATATGCTTTTTTTTCCCGTTCTATTGCTCCGGTGGTGTAGTTTCGAAGGCCTTTGTAATATTCCCAATGCGATTTATCTCCCGTCTTGCGCGCCTTAGTGAAGGCGGCGTCTCGCAAGTTCATCATGGTTTTTATTGTGTCTGTGATCCATGGGTGGGGCTTACAGTTAACGCGTGCGCGGCGCACCGGCGCATGCTTGTCGAACAGGGTTGTGAGCGTCCGATTAAACAACCCTACCTTATCATTTACGTCATTGAGTTCTTTTATTTCCTTCCAAGGCATAAGTTGCAGGTCTTTGTTAAAATTATCGACATTTATTTTATTAAGGAATCGCCGGTAGGTATACTGAATTTTTTGTTTCGGTTTTAATATTTTTAAATCTGCTAGAACCATTGCATGATCACTGATTTTGGGGTTGTGGTGTATTACTACATTTTTACATAAGTTAGGGCTGTCTGTAATAATTAAATCTAGTAAAGATGCAGAGTTATTTGTTATTCTGGTAGGTTCTTTAACGAGCTGCACCATATTTCGTTGGGTCATAAAAGTTGTAAACTTTACCGTATTGACCGTATTTGATAATTGGTTTACGTTAAAGTCAGTCAGTAGAAAGATGCATTTGCTGGACGTGAACCTATCTAACGAATCACTGAGCGCGTCAATGGCGACATCCACCGTGACGCGCTCGGGCCTGTACGCCGTGCCTATCGTGACTTGCCCATAACCTTGAACTTTCAATTCTAGCCACATCTGCTCCGAGGGGACTCAGAGTAGGGTTTCATACGCACTTTAAGATCTTTTCTAACATAAAACCCGACTCCCCCCCCTTTTCGACCCTTGGAGCGAGGCTTACTTTTGAGAATGTAGCCTGGTATTATCGGGATGATATTTTCTTCATCTTCGCGTAGCCACGTTTCATTTAGTGCCACTAAATCTGGCCTGTGTCTATCCATACTTGCTATCAGCTCATCACGACCCGTGTTTAAAGATCGCACATTTAATAGTGCTAATTTAAGGTTATGCGTTTTTTTAACAACCATTATATTCAACAATTAGAAAACAATAATAAGCACCACACGGCAGTAGGTACACGGGTCGTGGCGATGCGGTAGGTAGTGTTGTATGCTGATGCAAGTAGGTGTAGGTGTGGAGTTTACAGTGCTCAAAAATAAGTAACGATTGTTTTACCAAATATATTTCTGTTAAACAACATGCATGTTTCATATTTAATAATTTTAATTTCGTTCCACAAAATGTTAAAAAGTATGATAAGTATGTATGTATGTATGAATGTAAATACTTTTTTATACAGATAATTATAAAGTAAAGCAAAAACATGTGAAGTATGTTTTCAATTTCACAACAATAATTACTAGTTATTACGTCGTACTGATTGGCGGTAAAGGAAAAAATATTATATAACAATGGAAAGCAAACTGATACTAATATCAACCACTGTCTGGAGCAGGAAATATTATATAACAATGGAAAGCAAACTGATACTAATATCAACCACTGTCTGGAGCAGTCGGATCCTTGCCGAAAAAATTTACAATATCTTTTTCAGTCTTGATTTGCTTGACTTTATAAGATCGGCGCCGAAACAAAGTTTTAAATACTGAATCTCATTAAGTTTATTAATTATAAATAACTATCATCATATCGAGTAGCTAGGCCGCAATGTTGTGCAGTTCCGTTTTGTTCGGAAAAAACATCAGTTTTCAAAGCGTTCACATTCATCGCCAAATAATCCGAATGCGTATTTGCGATAATTTCACGAAGGAGATCACTTTTCAACAGGTAAATGAAAGATATTATAATTTATGTTACGAACCCCGCCAAAACCAGTGAAAAGTGAATGTTATTGGACCTCATGCGACACTAGCGCCTCTAGTGGCAAATTCACACGCGATAGCCCCCATCGTCTGAGAAAAAGTAACCTATGGCTATCACAGACAATAGTCTATTTCTGTTCTCATCTAGCTCTGTTTAGCCGTAAATATGTTTTTGTGTAAAAAACCTAACAAAAAAAATTAAAACAATTGCAGGTGCATAGATATTTCCACGAGAGTCACGGGGTGCCGCCCTCGCTGCACACGCACTTCGACGTGGTGGGAAACTTCAAGCGTCTGCAGGACGCCTCGCCCGCCAGCATGCCGGACTCGTCTGATGAGGAGCGATGAGCCAGCAGGGCGGAAGTCACGTCGCCATCAGAGTACCCATGAGTTCGGGACGAATCAGTCAGAGCAACAGTATAGCAGGCCCCCATTTCACTATATCGACGATTGTCAGTGACAAGTGACAATTCGGTTTACATTTCAAACTCGACAAGGATCTACGCTATAGCCTTCACTTTGACTCAAGCATTTTGTTCAAATCAAATCAAATAATTTATTTGCTAACAGGTAATTGTTGATGTTACATAAATCTTGTATCACTATGCTTGCCATAAGGCATACAAATATTAAGAGACTGCTCATGCACGCAGCATAGCTATTTATTAATAATATTAGGTACACAGAATCAATTAAAAATATAATAATTAAAATATCAGCCAGTCTCAAGGTTACCACATTCAAATAAACATTTTTTTTAACAGATTATCATTATAATGGGACCTCAAATTGTCATTTAGATATTCCTGGAACCGATCAACGGCTGATTAAAAAGAAGTAGTGTCTTCAACTTCGACATAGGCAGAATCATCGACAGTATCGACGGAGCTAGATTTTTAAAAATTGAATTGAAATAGCCTTCATTTTGACAACGCATTGTCATCGAATTGTCACTTGTACTTCAAGTACTGTTTTTTTCTATGGGTACAAGACTTCAAAATGAAAACAAAAATAGCATAAATTGAAAAAAATATTGTATTACTAAAATGTATCGGTTAATTTTTAACTAGGAGGTTAAAAAATTACGTTTGCATTTTTGTAGGATGACTAGGAGTACCATAAATATAAAAAATATATGTATATTTTTTCCAAAATACTATTTAAACAAGTAACAAATTTACGTTTCTGTATGAAAATGTTATGAGTATAAAGAGACAAATCGGTACATAATTATGAAGTACATGCGCGTAGGTAATAAAAATATATTGTATTTTTTAAAATTACGTTGTTTTGACGTATAATTTGTTATCGATTCGTAAAACATTATGAAATGTATTTTTCATTATTTAGCTTAGACAAGAACGTTACAAACCGGGGATTACTCAGCTCAAACATTCCTTTTCACTTATATTTATTGTATCGTACTATCAAATAAATCAAGAATTTTTATTTCTTGATTTTTATGTTTTTACTTTTACGGTTTTACCGTTAGAAATTAAATTTCTAAATGTCAGCATTACTTTTCGGATTTTCGTATGTGTTGTAATTTTCACTGACATTTAGAAATTTTATTGTATTGCGTTTAACGCAGTAAAAAGAAAAGTTTAACGAATCTAGGTTAAGGCGGGGCAAATCTTGTTTAGTTTTGTGCTATATTTGATCTCAAGTATTATAATGAAATGACATTTACAATGTGAATAAATCTATTTTCAATCACATTTCACTTTTGTTTAACCCCTGTCCACATCTTGTAAAAATACATACAGTCGACCCATCACTATTTTGATTCCTTTCTCCACCTATACGCCTACAATCATGCTAAACGTGGCCTTTAGGCCTTGTTGCCTTAGGCTGTCTACCCCGTAAGGGATAGACGTGGTTTGTGTTATGTATGAATGCGTAAATGAAATGAAACCATAAATGTGGTAAATATCATTTATTACCATCAAAATACGCACCTTACATATATTTTATTTAACTAACTGGCGTAACAGAATAATGGCCTACCAAACCAGCGGATAACCAAGTATATTATGCTACGATCGCACTTGATACGATAGAAAAATCAGTACTACAATGAGCGGGGCTTAGGAAGCTAGGTCCAGCCAACCGCCGGTTAGAATAAAAAGTCAACGTTACACTTAATTTACAAATAAAATGTAAACTTTCAAAATCTTTTTATTTTAACCGGTCACAGTACGACAGTGCAGTCCTTTAAACAAACAACTTCAGTACAAAACCACGCATTATACACGTAACCCACGACTTTTTTTTTTAATTGGACTGTAGACGTACCTCGAGTTGACTTCAGCCAGTATGCTTTTTTTGCGCTAAATAAAATGGAAGCACGCCAGCCCCGCTCTATACAAAGTCTTAGCTCATAACAACTTCATTAAAAAAAAATACTGTATACACGGATGAACAAGAAAATTCCACCAGAGATTTTTTTTCTTTTTTTGCAATCGAAAAAGTATAGGTAAAGCAATTGAAAATTTTAAGTATTATTAACAGTCGATTTCTACTATTAATGTAAAATTAAAGGATACAAGTCTGGAAATGTGTGCTCCCTAAGGACTACATTAGCTTACCTAACATTAAAACTGACTAGACGTAAAAAAATGAGGCAAACACCATTTTTGCCCCCCATTTTTACTCCAAAGTTACTTGACATTCTTTTTAATTTTATTTCAAAGTTTATCATAACATTATGAAAAATATACAAACTGTGTTAGGGTCTATGTTAAGTTTAATGTGAAATATTTACACAGAGATGATAAATTACATTAAACATAATCTAATTTCAATGAGAAAACTCATGTTTCTCGTCTTAATTACATGAAAAATTCGCCAAACATAGGAACATAAGTATGGTTACTAATATTGACTTATTATAAATTGCATATTGTAAGGGTTAAGTATAAAGCGTCTTACTGATATTTTAATAAAAATCTGTCAAAATAAACAATTGCTAGATTCGATATCTACCTACACATGGAAAATGTGCCAGACACTGTTCAAACGTGATGTGAAATACAAAGTTTCAGTTTAGTAGCCATCCGCCGATTCATTAATTTATAGTAAGTGATATTTCCTTAAACTAAAATTGCAGTCAAAAAGGGATTGTCATATTCCCAATGCAAGTAAATGCAACAAATATACAAAAGAAAATAAACTATCGAAAAAAAACTCGTCGCGACTGACACTTTTGATCATATATAACCTCGTATAAATAAGGATAAGTTTCAAAGTCCAAATACTTGACACAGTGACACGGGAAAAGCGGAATTTCATTTATTTCCAGATCAATATCGATCTCGAAAAGGCTTGGTCAAACAAACAACAATCAACTAAACAAGTCTTGATTACAAACATTTATCATCGCATCGTCGCAACCAAACATTCATTTTGTGACGTCTGTTCAAAAAACTTTTTTATTTAAGTCAGTTTGTTGATACTCAACTGCCATTAATGACAGTGCGAAATTGTGAATAAACATTCAAACTTTACGCTCTAACATGATAACGCTTCACTCACACATTGCGACACACATTCATGCAGCTTTTATTAGTTTTTTTTTCACTAAACTTTACGTGGCTTGTCCGTTGGCAGGCTTTCGCGTGAACACTCGCGATATCGCCGGTTTTTTGACTGTGGGGGCACTTATTTTAGACGGCGTAGACTTCGGCCTTAAACTGGGTATCTGCGAGACTTTGATGCCTATAGCAGTCTTTTGTTTCGGAGCTGTAGACACTTGGTTCTGCTTCGGCTGACCTTCGAAGGTGGAGCTTCGTATCAGCTTGGGCGTTTCTGTTTTGTCGCTCTCGATCCACAAGCGCTTGTCAGGTTTGGCGGTTACTTTTTTGCTTTGCTCGACTTTCTTCCAGAGGTTGGCTATCTTGCTTTCCACGTCTTTAGCAGATAACTTGGAAGACTGAACGGAGTTGACGCTAGAGGTGCTACCCTGCCGGGAGCCTCGTGATGCCAGGGTGACGGTTTTTGCGCTGTCGTTGCTGTGCAAACTATGATTCGAAGCAGAGTTCCTCATAGTTGGTTTGTTCTTCGGCGGGGGTTTATCGCCGCTACCGCTCTTCTTCAGAGGCGGTCGCGTATATCGGTTGAGTTGCGGTAATCTCGATGGAGATGTATTATTTGCCGTCGGTTTTGGAGCCGTTTTCGCGTATCGAGATACCGCAGGTTTTTTATCCGATACCGGTAAATTTTTAGCCGGTACGGAGCTTTCTTCCTTAGTGAATGTCCCTTGCCTTTCTAGAGGTAACGGCTTGCCTGCCACTAAAGGTATGGCGATAGTTTTCTGTTGAGCTATTTTCGACGGCGATTTGTTCAGGGTCTTTTTGGGCGACGTGTTAGCACTCGGAGGTTTGGAAGCCGTAGGGGGTTTGCTCGAGGCTTTGGCACTTGTTTGAGCTTTGGGCGCTAGGGGTTTCGCAGGAGGCTTGACGGGGTTTTTCGATATCGGGGTAGGTTTCTTAGCGGGAGGAACGCTTCTCCTGTAAGGAGACACGTAAGCCGCTTTCTTTCTGCCTCTGATAGTCTTAGCCTCTTCCTTTTCGTGGGAATCGTTGGAGTCTAGACTCTCGTCGCGTCTCTCTGGTTTGGTTATCTTAGGTTTAGGCCGCGGAGGTGCGTCCTCGTCGGTATCCGAATGCGCCTTCTCGGAGTTGCTGTCTCCCTCGAAGCTCGCGAAGTCGCTAGTGCTCGGATTCTGGAGTTTCTCACTCTCTAACGTTCTTCGATAAGACGCTGTCATCTCAATGTTTTTCAAATTGTTGACTACGCATATATCAACGGCCGCAGGGCTTTCTGTGACGGGTAAATAATTTCTAAAACTCTTCGTGTAGGTTCGCATTTGGGTGGAGTTCAATTCGAAGTCGTCCTCGTTGTGGCCGCTGTCAGTCTCTCTGAAGACGTCGTCTTGCCTCTCGTCTATGATTTGCTGGTGGCTCAGTTCGTTGGAAGACAGGCTGTCGTATCCCGTAGTAGTTTCTACGTTTTCGAAGTTAGCGTCTTTAGTGACAAACGTAGGGGAAGGCGGGATGTCTTCGCTTAGGGTTCTCGTTCGGAATCTCTCCGCGTCTTCCATACGTTTCTGTTTCATTGTCTTTTTAGCTGCTAGTCTTTGTTTCAAGCTCTCTATTTGTGGGTCTACAGTTCTCGTTTCTTGGATGATGCTGTGTATGTTGACGGTCTGTGTTTGGTATCTAGCTCTGTCCTCTAGCCGTCTCTGTTTCGCGCTCATTTTCCGTTTGGATTTCATTTCCGAGTTAGCTGTGACGTATTCGTCGGAGCGATCACTCTCCGATTTGGTCCAAGTGACGAATTCTTCAGACTCGACCTGTAAAATTGTGTCGCTTTCTGACGCTGGATCGATGATGGTGTAAGTCTGATATCTGTCTTTAGCGGCGCTTCTTTTTTCTTTCGGCGTCAGGTATTTAGGATCTCTTTGCCTCTTAGGCGTTGACTCCACGCTGCTGACATCAGATGGCAAAGGCGTGCAATTCTCTGAGCCTGAAGGTATGTCGGTGACGATATTTAACGTGTTAGAGGCATCATCGTAGAGCTGATGCGCCGTGGTCTGCTCTAACTCTATCGTAGACTCGGCCATTTCGTCAAACAAAGATGGCGGGTTGACCTTGTCTAGATCCAGTAGGTTATAATTGTGACACAGCGGGAAATCTTGTATGGGCTGTTTGAAGTCAAAAACTACGGGGGTCTTTTCTCTATCAGCGACTTCCGACACAATGCTGCATACGGATATCATGCTGCTCTCCAGGTCGATGTTCTCCATTTCGGATGGCGGCTTGACATTGTCCAGGAAACTAATAGGGTTGCTGTCCAAGTGTTCCGAGCTTCCTTGATGCATGGAGCTGGTCAGGACTCGTTTGACCATCGTGGCGACGGGTAAGGATTTCTTCCGGGGTTTCTGCGTCTTCTTTGGCTGTGAGTCGTCCCATTGCCCCGAAGCGCTGAGAGAGAGAAGGCTGCCCAAGTTGGAAGGCGGTTTCACATTGTCCAGGTCCAAAGATGTCAGGGACGTGACGCTGTTCTCCATGGCGTAAGCGGAGCACTTTAATTGAGCGGCTAATCTGGCCGCTTCCTTCTCTATAGCGGACGCCATGAGCGAGTCAAACTTCTGTTCGCCATCATCGACTAACGACGTAAAGCTTGGCTCTGGGATGTTGTCCAACAGGACATCGTTGATAATGCTCTCGGTTATATGCAAGTCGGAGACGGTCGGATCCTCGTCCAACTTATTGGTGAGATCGGGTCGCGAGCAAGACATGACCGCGTCGCTCTTCTCCAGCAAATCTGGTAGCGCTAGAGCCGGATCTGCAATTTCGCTCCGGAGCGAGGGTACCATGTGAACGGAACCGCTTATGGTGGGGAATGTGACGTCGTCCGGGCAAGTGTTATCGTTCCACGTGTCGTGTTTGGAGTCGTCGGGTCTCTCCGCGTACTTGATGTCGGTCCACTCGAGCCTGCGGCGGGTGAGCGTCGCCGCGTCGTAGTTTTTGGGTGCATCATCGCTCCAGGAGCCGTCGAGGACGTCCGCGTACGACTCGTTGGATCTATCGAGCTCGTCTTTGACCTCGGAGTCTATGGTGGTGTTGGCGGAGGCTTGCGCGAGGCACTCGTTGGAGCGCTGCAGCTCGCTGGTGTCGGAGTGCGTGTTAGTGCTGGTGTGCGCGGGGTCAGAGCCAGGTGTGTTGGTGTTTGCGCCGCCGGCGGGCGCGCGTGCCGGCGGCGGCGCCGCTGCGTTTTTTGAAGGCTTGGCCGCCCCCGCGCCGCGAGCGATCACCTCTTCCAAGATGGCGCGGTCTCTGGAATCCTCTCCGACCATTTTGTCCAGCGCCCCTTGGCTCTTGGCGTCCTTCTTCCTCCGCGAGCGATGCTCCCGCGTTTCGAGCCTATCGTCGCTTCTGACTCTCAACTTCTCCTGTTTCTTTTGAGCTTTGGACATGCCCATGCGGACGCACCTTTCGAAGACTTCCTTATCGGTCGAACCAAAGGAATCGTTGCTCAGAGAACTCAAGGAATTACTCCTGTCCAACTGGCGTCTCGGTTCGTCGATCCTGGCGGGCAGACTGGGCGGGCCGTCGTCGTAGTACCTGGAGCTGTGCGCTCGAAACCTCGATGGGATCATGCCGGCCCCCTCCCCATGGTAGGAGTAAGGGGACCTCGTCAGACTGTGACTCGTGAAGTCCTGCTCCAATTTTCTAACTCTACTACTTTTGACGTTATACACACCTGAGGCTATGTTCTTCTCGAACTCCGGATCCGGGTCTTTGATTTTCGGTCTGTGCTGGTTGATTTTGTCGCTCCGGTCCAGCGATTTGTGATTTCTGGCGTGCTTCTGGTGTTCCGATGGTCGTTCAACGGAGTGCGCTTTGTCGAGGCTGAAATTGGCGCGAGGGTTGACGCTGGAGAGGCCCGCCTTGACGGTCTCCTCGAAGATCTCTCTGTCGGTGGAGCCGAAGGAGTCCAGGCTCAGGGAGCTGGAGGAGTCGTGGGGCGCGGGGAGGGGTTTCGGTTTGTCCCGGGAATTGCGTTGGAGCTTGACCGGGAGACGGCTCTCGTGCCGACGGCCTGTGAACAAGAGAGAGTGTATGGATATTGTGAGCAATTCATTGGGCATCAATGCTTCTATTTTCAACAGACGCAAATGCTACGATGGTTTGGGTATTTTTTTTTTCAAAAGAGTGTACAGTTCGAACTTAATTTAACTTACTTTCTCAGTAACAATTTACTGACTAACGCACTATCACTATCCGGGAATTTTGAGCAACTTGTCTTAATTAAGCCGTATAAAAAAAAATCTTAACGTCACTGAAAATTAGACCATATAGAAAAATCCGAAAAGTAAAGCTATGACCGGGGATCGAACCCGGCTCCCCGTCACTCCGCGATGCGTGGTGTACCTGGCGCGGGCTCGTGCGGCGGCGGGCGCGGCGGCGCGGCGCTGCGCGTGTGCTTGTAATGCATGCGTGGTGTACCTGGCGCGGGCTCGTGCGGCGGCGGGCGCGGCGGCGCGGCGCTGCGCGTGTGCTTGTAATGCATGCGTGGTGTACCTGGCGCGGGCTCGTGCGGCGGCGGGCGCGGCGGCGCGGCGCTGCGCGTGTGCTTGTAATGCATGCGTGGTGTACCTGGCGCGGGCTCGTGCGGCGGCGGGCGCGGCGGCGCGGCGCTGCGCGTGTGCTTGTAATGCATGCGTGGTGTACCTGGCGCGGGCTCGTGCGGCGGCGGGCGCGGCGGCGCGGCGCTGCGCGTGTGCTTGTAATGCATGCGTGGTGTACCTGGCGCGGGCTCGTGCGGCGGCGGGCGCGGCGGCGCGGCGCTGCGCGTGTGCTTGTAATGCATGCGTGGTGTACCTGGCGCGGGCTCGTGCGGCGGCGGGCGCGGCGGCGCGGCGCTGCGCGTGTGCTTGTAATGCATGCGTGGTGTACCTGGCGCGGGCTCGTGCGGCGGCGGGCGCGGCGGCGCGGCGCTGCGCGTGTGCTTGTAATGCATGCGTGGTGTACCTGGCGCGGGCTCGTGCGGCGGCGGGCGCGGCGGCGCGGCGCTGCGCGTGTGCTTGTAATGCATGCGTGGTGTACCTGGCGCGGGCTCGTGCGGCGGCGGGCGCGGCGGCGCGGCGCTGCGCGTGTGCTTGTAATGCATGCGTGGTGTACCTGGCGCGGGCTCGTGCGGCGGCGGGCGCGGCGGCGCGGCGCTGCGCGTGTGCTTGTAATGCATGCGTGGTGTACCTGGCGCGGGCTCGTGCGGCGGCGGGCGCGGCGGCGCGGCGCTGCGCGTGTGCTTGTAATGCATGCGTGGTGTACCTGGCGCGGGCTCGTGCGGCGGCGGGCGCGGCGGCGCGGCGCTGCGCGTGTGCTTGTAATGCATGCGTGGTGTACCTGGCGCGGGCTCGTGCGGCGGCGGGCGCGGCGGCGCGGCGCTGCGCGTGTGCTTGTAATGCATGCGTGGTGTACCTGGCGCGGGCTCGTGCGGCGGCGGGCGCGGCGGCGCGGCGCTGCGCGTGTGCTTGTAATGCATGCGTGGTGTACCTGGCGCGGGCTCGTGCGGCGGCGGGCGCGGCGGCGCGGCGCTGCGCGTGTGCTTGTAATGCATGCGTGGTGTACCTGGCGCGGGCTCGTGCGGCGGCGGGCGCGGCGGCGCGGCGCTGCGCGTGTGCTTGTAATGCATGCGTGGTGTACCTGGCGCGGGCTCGTGCGGCGGCGGGCGCGGCGGCGCGGCGCTGCGCGTGTGCTTGTAATGCATGCGTGGTGTACCTGGCGCGGGCTCGTGCGGCGGCGGGCGCGGCGGCGCGGCGCTGCGCGTGTGCTTGTAATGCATGCGTGGTGTACCTGGCGCGGGCTCGTGCGGCGGCGGGCGCGGCGGCGCGGCGCTGCGCGTGTGCTTGTAATGCATGCGTGGTGTACCTGGCGCGGGCTCGTGCGGCGGCGGGCGCGGCGGCGCGGCGCTGCGCGTGTGCTTGTAATGCATGCGTGGTGTACCTGGCGCGGGCTCGTGCGG
This sequence comes from Pandemis corylana, assembly GCA_949127965.1. Lineage (NCBI taxonomy): Eukaryota > Metazoa > Arthropoda > Insecta > Lepidoptera > Tortricidae > Pandemis > Pandemis corylana. Next base: position 1,962,238 of record OX421859.1, on the reverse strand, counting down.
CGGCGGGCGCGGCGGCGCGGCGCTGCGCGTGTGCTTGTAATGCATGCGTGGTGTACCTGGCGCGGGCTCGTGCGGCGGCGGGCGCGGCGGCGCGGCGCTGCGCGTGTGCTTGTAATGCATGCGTGGTGTACCTGGCGCGGGCTCGTGCGGCGGCGGGCGCGGCGGCGCGGCGCTGCGCGTGTGCTTGTAATGCATGCGTGGTGTACCTGGCGCGGGCTCGTGCGGCGGCGGGCGCGGCGGCGCGGCGCTGCGCGTGTGCTTGTAATGCATGCGTGGTGTACCTGGCGCGGGCTCGTGCGGCGGCGGGCGCGGCGGCGCGGCGCTGCGCGTGTGCTTGTAATGCATGCGTGGTGTACCTGGCGCGGGCTCGTGCGGCGGCGGGCGCGGCGGCGCGGCGCTGCGCGTGTGCTTGTAATGCATGCGTGGTGTACCTGGCGCGGGCTCGTGCGGCGGCGGGCGCGGCGGCGCGGCGCTGCGCGTGTGCTTGTAATGCATGCGTGGTGTACCTGGCGCGGGCTCGTGCGGCGGCGGGCGCGGCGGCGCGGCGCTGCGCGTGTGCTTGTAATGCATGCGTGGTGTACCTGGCGCGGGCTCGTGCGGCGGCGGGCGCGGCGGCGCGGCGCTGCGCGTGTGCTTGTAATGCATGCGTGGTGTACCTGGCGCGGGCTCGTGCGGCGGCGGGCGCGGCGGCGCGGCGCTGCGCGTGTGCTTGTAATGCATGCGTGGTGTACCTGGCGCGGGCTCGTGCGGCGGCGGGCGCGGCGGCGCGGCGCTGCGCGTGTGCTTGTAATGCATGCGTGGTGTACCTGGCGCGGGCTCGTGCGGCGGCGGGCGCGGCGGCGCGGCGCTGCGCGTGTGCTTGTAATGCATGCGTGGTGTACCTGGCGCGGGCTCGTGCGGCGGCGGGCGCGGCGGCGCGGCGCTGCGCGTGTGCTTGTAATGCATGCGTGGTGTACCTGGCGCGGGCTCGTGCGGCGGCGGGCGCGGCGGCGCGGCGCTGCGCGTGTGCTTGTAATGCATGCGTGGTGTACCTGGCGCGGGCTCGTGCGGCGGCGGGCGCGGCGGCGCGGCGCTGCGCGTGTGCTTGTAATGCATGCGTGGTGTACCTGGCGCGGGCTCGTGCGGCGGCGGGCGCGGCGGCGCGGCGCTGCGCGTGTGCTTGTAATGCATGCGTGGTGTACCTGGCGCGGGCTCGTGCGGCGGCGGGCGCGGCGGCGCGGCGCTGCGCGTGTGCTTGTAATGCATGCGTGGTGTACCTGGCGCGGGCTCGTGCGGCGGCGGGCGCGGCGGCGCGGCGCTGCGCGTGTGCTTGTAATGCATGCGTGGTGTACCTGGCGCGGGCTCGTGCGGCGGCGGGCGCGGCGGCGCGGCGCTGCGCGTGTGCTTGTAATGCATGCGTGGTGTACCTGGCGCGGGCTCGTGCGGCGGCGGGCGCGGCGGCGCGGCGCTGCGCGTGTGCTTGTAATGCATGCGTGGTGTACCTGGCGCGGGCTCGTGCGGCGGCGGGCGCGGCGGCGCGGCGCTGCGCGTGTGCTTGTAATGCATGCGTGGTGTACCTGGCGCGGGCTCGTGCGGCGGCGGGCGCGGCGGCGCGGCGCTGCGCGTGTGCTTGTAATGCATGCGTGGTGTACCTGGCGCGGGCTCGTGCGGCGGCGGGCGCGGCGGCGCGGCGCTGCGCGTGTGCTTGTAATGCATGCGTGGTGTACCTGGCGCGGGCTCGTGCGGCGGCGGGCGCGGCGGCGCGGCGCTGCGCGTGTGCTTGTAATGCATGCGTGGTGTACCTGGCGCGGGCTCGTGCGGCGGCGGGCGCGGCGGCGCGGCGCTGCGCGTGTGCTTGTAATGCATGCGTGGTGTACCTGGCGCGGGCTCGTGCGGCGGCGGGCGCGGCGGCGCGGCGCTGCGCGTGTGCTTGTAATGCATGCGTGGTGTACCTGGCGCGGGCTCGTGCGGCGGCGGGCGCGGCGGCGCGGCGCTGCGCGTGTGCTTGTAATGCATGCGTGGTGTACCTGGCGCGGGCTCGTGCGGCGGCGGGCGCGGCGGCGCGGCGCTGCGCGTGTGCTTGTAATGCATGCGTGGTGTACCTGGCGCGGGCTCGTGCGGCGGCGGGCGCGGCGGCGCGGCGCTGCGCGTGTGCTTGTAATGCATGCGTGGTGTACCTGGCGCGGGCTCGTGCGGCGGCGGGCGCGGCGGCGCGGCGCTGCGCGTGTGCTTGTAATGCATGCGTGGTGTACCTGGCGCGGGCTCGTGCGGCGGCGGGCGCGGCGGCGCGGCGCTGCGCGTGTGCTTGTAATGCATGCGTGGTGTACCTGGCGCGGGCTCGTGCGGCGGCGGGCGCGGCGGCGCGGCGCTGCGCGTGTGCTTGTAATGCATGCGTGGTGTACCTGGCGCGGGCTCGTGCGGCGGCGGGCGCGGCGGCGCGGCGCTGCGCGTGTGCTTGTAATGCATGCGTGGTGTACCTGGCGCGGGCTCGTGCGGCGGCGGGCGCGGCGGCGCGGCGCTGCGCGTGTGCTTGTAATGCATGCGTGGTGTACCTGGCGCGGGCTCGTGCGGCGGCGGGCGCGGCGGCGCGGCGCTGCGCGTGTGCTTGTAATGCATGCGTGGTGTACCTGGCGCGGGCTCGTGCGGCGGCGGGCGCGGCGGCGCGGCGCTGCGCGTGTGCTTGTAATGCATGCGTGGTGTACCTGGCGCGGGCTCGTGCGGCGGCGGGCGCGGCGGCGCGGCGCTGCGCGTGTGCTTGTAATGCATGCGTGGTGTACCTGGCGCGGGCTCGTGCGGCGGCGGGCGCGGCGGCGCGGCGCTGCGCGTGTGCTTGTAATGCATGCGTGGTGTACCTGGCGCGGGCTCGTGCGGCGGCGGGCGCGGCGGCGCGGCGCTGCGCGTGTGCTTGTAATGCATGCGTGGTGTACCTGGCGCGGGCTCGTGCGGCGGCGGGCGCGGCGGCGCGGCGCTGCGCGTGTGCTTGTAATGCATGCGTGGTGTACCTGGCGCGGGCTCGTGCGGCGGCGGGCGCGGCGGCGCGGCGCTGCGCGTGTGCTTGTAATGCATGCGTGGTGTACCTGGCGCGGGCTCGTGCGGCGGCGGGCGCGGCGGCGCGGCGCTGCGCGTGTGCTTGTAATGCATGCGTGGTGTACCTGGCGCGGGCTCGTGCGGCGGCGGGCGCGGCGGCGCGGCGCTGCGCGTGTGCTTGTAATGCATGCGTGGTGTACCTGGCGCGGGCTCGTGCGGCGGCGGGCGCGGCGGCGCGGCGCTGCGCGTGTGCTTGTAATGCATGCGTGGTGTACCTGGCGCGGGCTCGTGCGGCGGCGGGCGCGGCGGCGCGGCGCTGCGCGTGTGCTTGTAATGCATGCGTGGTGTACCTGGCGCGGGCTCGTGCGGCGGCGGGCGCGGCGGCGCGGCGCTGCGCGTGTGCTTGTAATGCATGCGTGGTGTACCTGGCGCGGGCTCGTGCGGCGGCGGGCGCGGCGGCGCGGCGCTGCGCGTGTGCTTGTAATGCATGCGTGGTGTACCTGGCGCGGGCTCGTGCGGCGGCGGGCGCGGCGGCGCGGCGCTGCGCGTGTGCTTGTAATGCATGCGTGGTGTACCTGGCGCGGGCTCGTGCGGCGGCGGGCGCGGCGGCGCGGCGCTGCGCGTGTGCTTGTAATGCATGCGTGGTGTACCTGGCGCGGGCTCGTGCGGCGGCGGGCGCGGCGGCGCGGCGCTGCGCGTGTGCTTGTAATGCATGCGTGGTGTACCTGGCGCGGGCTCGTGCGGCGGCGGGCGCGGCGGCGCGGCGCTGCGCGTGTGCTTGTAATGCATGCGTGGTGTACCTGGCGCGGGCTCGTGCGGCGGCGGGCGCGGCGGCGCGGCGCTGCGCGTGTGCTTGTAATGCATGCGTGGTGTACCTGGCGCGGGCTCGTGCGGCGGCGGGCGCGGCGGCGCGGCGCTGCGCGTGTGCTTGTAATGCATGCGTGGTGTACCTGGCGCGGGCTCGTGCGGCGGCGGGCGCGGCGGCGCGGCGCTGCGCGTGTGCTTGTAATGCATGCGTGGTGTACCTGGCGCGGGCTCGTGCGGCGGCGGGCGCGGCGGCGCGGCGCTGCGCGTGTGCTTGTAATGCATGCGTGGTGTACCTGGCGCGGGCTCGTGCGGCGGCGGGCGCGGCGGCGCGGCGCTGCGCGTGTCCTTGGGCGGCAGCGGCGGCGGCGGGCTGCGGGGGACAATGCCATGCAATTATTACACTTCTTTTTAAATTGATAAAACGCACTATGTGACGTCATCTCGCCGACACTTCAACGGAAATAGAATGAGCATTCATTCGTAAGAATAAGTATAAACCGATCACTTAAGAGTCCTCGCCCGCGCAGGGTAGGACGAAGAAGCACCCCCCCCCCCCTCCCCCGCGCGGGCGTGGGCTCGTTTAAGCGGTCGGTCTATAAATCACATCAACTCACCTATCGTGCACGTTCCGGTTAAACTCGTGCGACATTTTGACCGTCTCGGTGGAAGTGCGCAGGTACGGCGGTAATGATCTCTGTTAAACAAACAATCATTATAAATAAACTGTTGGGAGTGCCACAATAGAGAGATCTCTCTCCAGGCAGTTGTTATGCCTGGGGACCGAGGTCCGGAGGAAGATAGTTGAACGTTGTATTTATGCATCCGCGTTGAGAAACTTCGTTAGCGGGATGTGTAACGATGTGACAGCTCTCACTAGAACTGGCGCTAGTTACTCTTGCATCGTAATAGTTATGTAGAGGCCAACTAGGTGGCGCTAGGATCGCTACAAAACAAATAAATATCACAGGACAACCGACAAAATATCATTAAACGACATTGATATCATGATAGGGATTGGCTCTGTTATCAGCTGATCCTGAACGTGACAGGAATATCAACCAGACCTGTCGATAATTGGGAATGGATGGTTATTTTGAAAGTGCTTGATGATTTCTCTATTGATAGTAATAATCGCACTTAGCTACAGAAAAAAGTTACAAACTTTTCCGTTGAGCCATATATTTTATAAAAATAAAAACAGGCTGATAAGAGGCACGTCCCTATCATCACAAATAAAAAAAAAAATGGCTGCTTGAATCTGTGGTACACAATGACATCTGCCACTGATGTCGACAGCACAGCTCTCTCGGAAGCTAAAAGAAGCAACGGCCAAGTGGCGCCATCCCTAAATAATCGGTGTTACTACATGAGGAATTTCAATAAAAACGACCATATATATTCTCTCCCACATTTTGGAAACTATTTCTTATACGAGATATTAATGGTCACTGACCCCATGCTAAATTGAGCAAAGCTCGTACGTTACAAGTTGAAACATGTTCAGAAAGGTCCAAAAAGCAGACTCACGCAAAACTCATCCCGGTCAGCGTAAGGGTTGACTGACGAGACGTCCGACGGTGGACCTTTGTGCTTCACCACCTACAAATGAAAGAAAATGCATTTGAAAGATGAAACAGAATGGTTAGTGGCTATGATATTATGTGTGAGGGCGGGTTGTGTGCGTGTGTGTACCTGTATTGGGTGGGTTTGTAGGTGGGTGTGTGTGAAGTTAGGGGTGGGTTTATGTTAGGGATGATATGTGAGCGTGGATGCACCCGTCCATGGTACGTAGGTTTTATGTTGGTGGCTTTTATGGGTGAAGTGTGGGCGTTTCGTGAGGGTCATTAGGTGCCTGGGGCGGGTGGTATATATGTATTTATAACTCCTTATTGTACAAAAACACAATAATTTTACAGGTAATAAGATAAACTGATTACAGAGGCGAATTTGTTCCCTATTCTTTCTTTTCTCTTCTTGAGTGGTGTATGTGTGTGTGTGTGTGTGTGTGTGTGTGTGTGTGTGTGTGTGTGCGTGTGCGTGTGCGTGTGCGTGTACCGTGTCGATGCCGCGCTGTATGCAGTGCTGCAGCAGCTGCGCGTGGTCGCTGAGGCTGCTGTCGCTGCGCGCGGGGGAGGCGAGCGGCGTGTGTGCGTGTGCGTGTGCGTGTGCGTGTACCGTGTCGATGCCGCGCTGTATGCAGTGCTGCAGCAGCTGCGCGTGGTCGCTGAGGCTGCTGTCGCTGCGCGCGGGGGAGGCGAGCGGCGTGTGTGCGTGTGCGTGTGCGTGTGCGTGTACCGTGTCGATGCCGCGCTGTATGCAGTGCTGCAGCAGCTGCGCGTGGTCGCTGAGGCTGCTGTCGCTGCGCGCGGGGGAGGCGAGCGGCGTGTGTGCGTGTGCGTGTGCGTGTACCGTGTCGATGCCGCGCTGTATGCAGTGCTGCAGCAGCTGCGCGTGGTCGCTGAGGCTGCTGTCGCTGCGCGCGGGGGAGGCGAGCGGCGTGTGTGCGTGTGCGTGTGCGTGTGCGTGTACCGTGTCGATGCCGCGCTGTATGCAGTGCTGCAGCAGCTGCGCGTGGTCGCTGAGGCTGCTGTCGCTGCGCGCGGGGGAGGCGAGCGGCGTGTGTGCGTGTGCGTGTGCGTGTACCGTGTCGATGCCGCGCTGTATGCAGTGCTGCAGCAGCTGCGCGTGGTCGCTGAGGCTGCTGTCGCTGCGCGCGGGGGAGGCGAGCGGCGTGTGTGCGTGTGCGTGTGCGTGTGCGTGTACCGTGTCGATGCCGCGCTGTATGCAGTGCTGCAGCAGCTGCGCGTGGTCGCTGAGGCTGCTGTCGCTGCGCGCGGGGGAGGCGAGCGGCGTGTGTGCGTGTGCGTGTGCGTGTACCGTGTCGATGCCGCGCTGTATGCAGTGCTGCAGCAGCTGCGCGTGGTCGCTGAGGCTGCTGTCGCTGCGCGCGGGGGAGGCGAGCGGCGTGTGTGCGTGTGCGTGTGCGTGTACCGTGTCGATGCCGCGCTGTATGCAGTGCTGCAGCAGCTGCGCGTGGTCGCTGAGGCTGCTGTCGCTGCGCGCGGGGGAGGCGAGCGGCGTGTGTGCGTGTGCGTGTGCGTGTACCGTGTCGATGCCGCGCTGTATGCAGTGCTGCAGCAGCTGCGCGTGGTCGCTGAGGCTGCTGTCGCTGCGCGCGGGGGAGGCGAGCGGCGTGTGTGCGTGTGCGTGTGCGTGTACCGTGTCGATGCCGCGCTGTATGCAGTGCTGCAGCAGCTGCGCGTGGTCGCTGAGGCTGCTGTCGCTGCGCGCGGGGGAGGCGAGCGGCGTGTGTGCGTGTGCGTGTGCGTGTGCGTGTACCGTGTCGATGCCGCGCTGTATGCAGTGCTGCAGCAGCTGCGCGTGGTCGCTGAGGCTGCTGTCGCTGCGCGCGGGGGAGGCGAGCGGTGTGTGTGCGTGTGCGTGTGCGTGTACCGTGTCGATGCCGCGCTGTATGCAGTGCTGCAGCAGCTGCGCGTGGTCGCTGAGGCTGCTGTCGCTGCGCGCGGGGGAGGCGAGCGGCGTGTGTGCGTGTGCGTGTGCGTGTACCGTGTCGATGCCGCGCTGTATGCAGTGCTGCAGCAGCTGCGCGTGGTCGCTGAGGCTGCTGTCGCTGCGCGCGGGGGAGGCGAGCGGCGTGTGTGCGTGTGCGTGTGCGTGTGCGTGTACCGTGTCGATGCCGCGCTGTATGCAGTGCTGCAGCAGCTGCGCGTGGTCGCTGAGGCTGCTGTCGCTGCGCGCGGGGGAGGCGAGCGGCGTGTGTGCGTGTGCGTGTGCGTGTACCGTGTCGATGCCGCGCTGTATGCAGTGCTGCAGCAGCTGCGCGTGGTCGCTGAGGCTGCTGTCGCTGCGCGCGGGGGAGGCGAGCGGCGTGTGTGCGTGTGCGTGTGCGTGTACCGTGTCGATGCCGCGCTGTATGCAGTGCTGCAGCAGCTGCGCGTGGTCGCTGAGGCTGCTGTCGCTGCGCGCGGGGGAGGCGAGCGGCGTGTGTGCGTGTGCGTGTGCGTGTACCGTGTCGATGCCGCGCTGTATGCAGTGCTGCAGCAGCTGCGCGTGGTCGCTGAGGCTGCTGTCGCTGCGCGCGGGGGAGGCGAGCGGCGTGTGTGCGTGTGCGTGTGCGTGTGCGTGTACCGTGTCGATGCCGCGCTGTATGCAGTGCTGCAGCAGCTGCGCGTGGTCGCTGAGGCTGCTGTCGCTGCGCGCGGGGGAGGCGAGCGGCGTGTGTGCGTGTGCGTGTGCGTGTGCGTGTACCGTGTCGATGCCGCGCTGTATGCAGTGCTGCAGCAGCTGCGCGTGGTCGCTGAGGCTGCTGTCGCTGCGCGCGGGGGAGGCGAGCGGCGTGTGTGCGTGTGCGTGTGCGTGTACCGTGTCGATGCCGCGCTGTATGCAGTGCTGCAGCAGCTGCGCGTGGTCGCTGAGGCTGCTGTCGCTGCGCGCGGGGGAGGCGAGCGGCGTGTGTGCGTGTGCGTGTGCGTGTACCGTGTCGATGCCGCGCTGTATGCAGTGCTGCAGCAGCTGCGCGTGGTCGCTGAGGCTGCTGTCGCTGCGCGCGGGGGAGGCGAGCGGCGTGTGTGCGTGTGCGTGTGCGTGTACCGTGTCGATGCCGCGCTGTATGCAGTGCTGCAGCAGCTGCGCGTGGTCGCTGAGGCTGCTGTCGCTGCGCGCGGGGGAGGCGAGCGGCGTGTGTGCGTGTGCGTGTGCGTGTGCGTGTACCGTGTCGATGCCGCGCTGTATGCAGTGCTGCAGCAGCTGCGCGTGGTCGCTGAGGCTGCTGTCGCTGCGCGCGGGGGAGGCGAGCGGCGTGTGTGCGTGTGCGTGTGCGTGTACCGTGTCGATGCCGCGCTGTATGCAGTGCTGCAGCAGCTGCGCGTGGTCGCTGAGGCTGCTGTCGCTGCGCGCGGGGGAGGCGAGCGGCGTGTGTGCGTGTGCGTGTGCGTGTGCGTGTACCGTGTCGATGCCGCGCTGTATGCAGTGCTGCAGCAGCTGCGCGTGGTCGCTGAGGCTGCTGTCGCTGCGCGCGGGGGAGGCGAGCGGCGTGTGTGCGTGTGCGTGTGCGTGTACCGTGTCGATGCCGCGCTGTATGCAGTGCTGCAGCAGCTGCGCGTGGTCGCTGAGGCTGCTGTCGCTGCGCGCGGGGGAGGCGAGCGGCGTGTGTGCGTGTGCGTGTGCGTGTACCGTGTCGATGCCGCGCTGTATGCAGTGCTGCAGCAGCTGCGCGTGGTCGCTGAGGCTGCTGTCGCTGCGCGCGGGGGAGGCGAGCGGCGTGTGTGCGTGTGCGTGTGCGTGTGCGTGTACCGTGTCGATGCCGCGCTGTATGCAGTGCTGCAGCAGCTGCGCGTGGTCGCTGAGGCTGCTGTCGCTGCGCGCGGGGGAGGCGAGCGGCGTGTGTGCGTGTGCGTGTGCGTGTGCGTGTACCGTGTCGATGCCGCGCTGTATGCAGTGCTGCAGCAGCTGCGCGTGGTCGCTGAGGCTGCTGTCGCTGCGCGCGGGGGAGGCGAGCGGCGTGTGTGCGTGTGCGTGTGCGTGTGCGTGTACCGTGTCGATGCCGCGCTGTATGCAGTGCTGCAGCAGCTGCGCGTGGTCGCTGAGGCTGCTGTCGCTGCGCGCGGGGGAGGCGAGCGGCGTGTGTGCGTGTGCGTGTGCGTGTGCGTGTACCGTGTCGATGCCGCGCTGTATGCAGTGCTGCAGCAGCTGCGCGTGGTCGCTGAGGCTGCTGTCGCTGCGCGCGGGGGAGGCGAGCGGCGTGTGTGCGTGTGCGTGTGCGTGTGCGTGTACCGTGTCGATGCCGCGCTGTATGCAGTGCTGCAGCAGCTGCGCGTGGTCGCTGAGGCTGCTGTCGCTGCGCGCGGGGGAGGCGAGCGGCGTGTGTGCGTGTGCGTGTGCGTGTGCGTGTACCGTGTCGATGCCGCGCTGTATGCAGTGCTGCAGCAGCTGCGCGTGGTCGCTGAGGCTGCTGTCGCTGCGCGCGGGGGAGGCGAGCGAGAGCGCGGACAGGTTGGAGTTGCTGCCGGCCTTGGACAGTATGGCGGGCGTGTCCTCCGTGAAGTACACCTGGCACGTGTCGCCCGGCGTCTGGTTTCCTGCATAGCATCACGCATAGTACATTACAAACAATGTCTCAGATCGCAGGAACTTGTGGCACGAGTCAAAGGCGAGGACGATAAACATGCGACCTGAGGCTTTCTTTATCACCGCCCGAGGTGTGTACACAATTTTACATCTTCCCCTGGCCGGGAAGTGGAGATTTCCGTTCGCGTTACCGCCCAGGGCGACGTAAAATTAATTTATAAATGCCCTATTTCGCTGTCCATAACTTTTGTTGACAAATGTATATCACATACATACATACATATATCACGTCTTTATCCCTTACGGGGTAAACAAAGCCTAAGATAGCAAAACCTTAAGGCCACGTTTAGCATGATTAAGGGCGTATAGCCGGAAAGGGAAATCAAAACAGTTATAAGTTGCTAGCCGCATCGCCTATAACATGATTCCTAAGACTTTCGACCATCTGCGCGGGAAGAGAAGCAACTGGTAAATTCTATGTTTTTTCTTTACTCCCAGACCAGCATGGAATAATATCAAATTTCGATTAAATCCAACCCACCTTTGAAGAATACCCTCCTGCGGAGACGGACCACCGAAATTTAACTACTAGATTATTTCATTGTCATTGTACTGAGCTGACATACTTATGTCAAACTTCTCGTCAATGCCAACGACTCAAATTTGCCATCCAAGATACCCCGTAAGGGATATAGACGTGATTTGTGTATATACGTATTTAAGATTTGACTCGATCTCATAACAAAACTTCAAAATTCAAAAAAATCAAGTCAACATATTATTTTTGCAAATTAGCCGCCATGGGCTCTTTTATTTATTTATTTACGGAGATCCAACAGCTATTAAATACAGTGTGAGTTGATTACAGTAGTGACATTAAAGCCAATTATAGGCTCTCACAACTAGAGATAAATTAAGAAAAAAAAAAAAAACAAAGTACGCGCGTAGTCGCAAACACACACCACGCAACCAAAGATAGAAGAGAATACAGTAAAACTTATACACTACACGCCAACAAATTAAAAACAAACAAATATCTAATTACTGAATCTGCAGTCACTATATGTTAAATATCTAAAGCACACTCAAACCACCCCTCCGTGGTCGTTTACGTGTCTATTTTAAAAACGTGTGTTTTTTGCGGGTGGTAGGGCCTTGTGCAAGGTCCGTCCGGATCGCTACCACCATCTTACTCGCTAATCCTGCCGCTAAGTAGCAGTGCTTGCACTGCTGTGTTCCGGTGCGGAGAGTAAGACAGCCGGGGAAATTACGGGCACAAGAGGCATTTCATCTTAATCCTCTAGGTTGGCAACGCATCTGCAATCCCTCCGGGGTTGCGGGTGTCTATGGGCAGTGGTGATCACTTACCATCAGGTGACCCACTTGCTCGTTTGCCTTAAAACTACCGTACTACATCTAACAACTCGAACCAAGTGTTAGACACCGTCTGTTTTATAAAATAACTGAATAGATTATCACCACACTACGTACATCTTGTACAACGTGCTTACCTCGAAGTGGTTCGCTGACAGTCCGCGCGGGGAGGGCTCGCGGCGCGCGAGAACTCTCCTCCGTATCGTTCTTCGAGCTCTCTTCTGACAACTTAGTATCCAGCTGCGATGGCTGCCAACAAAATTCCAAAATAAACAAAATCATATCTACTGACTAACATAGACTGCATTAATAGAAAAAGGTTTAAAGGGAGCGAGGCACTATATCGCGGAGTAGCAAAGAATAATTAGCCATTTTTTTATTCTTATATAAGTGTACGCCAGACTTCTTTATTACATACATACATACATAAATCACGTCTTTATCCCTTACGGGGTAGACAGAGCCTAAGGTAACAAGACCTTAAGGCCACGTTTAGCATAGTTGTAGGCGTATAGGTGGAAAGGGGAATCAAAATAGTGATGGGTTGCTAGCCGCATCGCCTATAAAATGATTCCTAAAATTTTTGCCTATTCCCTCGATGGACTTTTGCCATCTGCGCGGGAAGAGAAGCAACTGAAACATTCTATGTTTTTTCTTTACTCCCAGACCAGCATGGAAGCTTCTTTATTGAGATGCCTAAAATTGAAACTAAACCAAATTGAACGAAGGTTGCTTTTGCATTGAAGTAATGGGGACGTATATATAGGTCCTATCAAATGAATCAAGAATTTTTATGTTTACTACTTTTACGGTTTTACCGTTACAAATTAAATTTCACTGAAAATTAGAACACATAGAAAATTCCGAAAAGTAAAGCTATGGCAGGGAATCGAACCCGGATCTTCGAGTTTCTAATCGTGTCGTACAGACACATCATTCAAACAGATGACGCTTGCCGACAAAAAATCGCAACGTAACAAGGTCACGTGACGGCTAGTAACTGGTAGAAAAATTCGAAGTACTCACCTGCCACGCACGCGTCACGGAATGACGAGGATCCGGGTTCGGTTCCCGGCCATAGCTTTACTTTTCGGAGTTCTACTTTTCAATGACATTAAGATTTTTTTTTGTATCTATAGTTCGTTGGCGTTGAACCTGCTGTGCTGACATATATGACGTTGGCGCGGAAAGGTAAAGTATGTATGTACCTTGAGGTCCTCGTCGATGGTGAGGCTGCTGAGGCTGCTGAGGCAGGGCGGCGAGCAGTGCGCCGGCGTGTCCTCCACCATGAACTGCGCCGGCCGCTCCTCGAACACTGACACCTCGCCGCGCGACTCCATACCACACGCTGACAACAAAATAAGTCTCTATCAAAAATAACATTCTTAATACAAGCTTTTGTGCTTTTTTTTTATGTGAATAGGAAGGCAAACGAGCAAGTGGGTCACCTGATGGCAAGTGATCACCACTGCCCATAGACACCCGCAACCCCGGGGGATTGCAGATGCGTTGCCAACCTAGAGGACTAAGATGAAATGCCTCTTGTGCCCGTAATTTCCCCGGCTGTCTTACTCTCCACACCGGAACACAGCCAGGGGCGTGCAGTGGATTTTGACAGAGGGTAGGCGTATTGCCAACAAAATCCGTATTGGTATGAAACGTGTCGGGCACATTTACGTATGCTTACAAGCACTGCTTATATGTATATGTATGCTGCGTATATGTAAGGGATGAACGCGTCTGAACACAGCAGTGCAAGCTCTGCTACTTAGCGGCAGGATTAGCGAGTAAGATGGTGGTAGCGATCCGGACGGACCTTACACAAGGCCCTACCACCCGCAATACCGCTGACTGTTCCTACTTTTAATAGTTCATTCTACATCACTACATAGTATAAAACAAAGTCGCTTTCTCTGTCCCTATGTCCCTATGTATGCTTATATCTTCAAAACTACACAACGGATTATGATGCGGTTTTTTTTAATAGAGTGATTCAAGAGGAAGGTTTTTATGTATGATTCTACGCAAACGAAGTCGCGGGCAGAAGCTAGTTATGTATAATTTGAAGTCGACCAGACCAACCTTTGAAGAGTTCCCTCTTGTGGAGACAGTCCTGACCGGGCCACCTGTATGTCACTACTAGATTGCCACATTGCCATCCGAATTATAAGTAATAGATATAGTATTGAATTGCAAGATTCCACCCAGACAAACACATACCAGTGGCGTGGTGTCAATAGAGCACGATTCCCACCGGCTTGCCTATTTTAAGGCAGTTGGGCACTTTTATTGTGCAGAATTAGAGGAAAAGGCTAGTTAAATGCCCTTCGGCTTGCCTTCTGATACTTGACGCCACGCCTCTGATACACAATTAGTACAATTACGATATTTACATTGCATGTTAAGTAAAAGTAAATAAGTAAGTAAATGCTTTATTGTACAAATATAAAGAAACAGAGACAAATCACAAAAAAAACCTTAAATATATGCACAAAGGCGAACTTATCCCTACAAGGGATCTCTACCAGTTAAACTTTGAGTAAATGAGAGGAGCGTTAAGCGAGATACCGACAAAGCGCGAGTTTAAAATATCCATACAGCGAAAGCCACAATAGAGCGTACATCTCAAAATAAAACAAACAATTCATAAATAAACTACTAAATATCTGTTGTGGAGTATTTCAGGAGTAATTAAATAAAACTTTTGAAAAGTAACTGAGTACGATCTTTACTTCAGTACATATACAATTAGACAATAAAAAACTTAATTCTAAAACTAGCTAAGGTCCATGCTCGCGTTGTTGCTATGGTGGTTGTTGCAGGGGCTTGAGCTGGTAAGTTTTCAACATGCCCCCGGGCGTTGAAAGCATGCCTTTCAACAGGAACCAGATTCAGGAAGTGGGCAAATTCTCGTGAAGGCTCTTCTAACTACTCCCGCAGCAGTCCTCACATCAGCCACTCGTGAAATTCCATCGGAACCTGGATGTACAGCTACGATACGGCCTAGCCTCCATTTTAGCGGAGGAAGATGGTCGTCCTTCAGCACAACTAGAGCATCTAATTTAAGCGAGTCTTGATTGGATCGCCACTTCACTCTGTGCTGAAGCTCTGCGACATATTCTTTACTCCAACGAGTCCAAAAGTGCTGCCGTAACCGTTCAATTCGATGAAACCGAGTTAAGTGACCAGGGGAAGACTCGGTAAGGTCCGGTCCAGGCAGAGAGGTAAAAGGACGGCCAATGAGAAAATGTCCGGGTGTAAGCGGCGTGTAGTCGTCAGGAAGAGACGACAGAGGTGTGAGTGGGCGTGAATTCAGAAGTCCTTCAATTTGTACAAGTGTCGTGTTCAGCTCTTCATATGTAAAATTACAATTACCCAACACTCGTTGCAAATGAAATTTACTGGATTTGACACCCGCTTCCCAAAGACCACCAAAGTGCGGCGTGTACGCAGGAATGAAGTGGAACTTAATCTCTTCGTTAGCGACAGTTTCAGCCAAGGAGTTGCAATTATTTTTCAAAAATTTCCCTAACTCGTTATACGCACCAACAAACGAAGTACCATTGTCAGAATAAATATTGCTAGGTTTTCCTCTCCTGGATATAAACCTACGTACCGCTAACAAGTAACTATTACTAGTTAAATCTCCCACTAACTCAAGGTGTATTGCCTTTGTAGCGAAGCATATGAAAATAGCTACATAAACTTTAACTAGCTTGCAGCCGCGTCCTTGGCGACTGGCTGCATTAAGTGGACCAGCATAGTCCACACCTACATTATAAAAAGGAAAACCTCCTGGCAATAGGCGAGGTTTCGGCAAATTTCCCATCAACGGTGTGGATACCTGACCTTTAAGACGAGCACATAACATACACTGATGAAAACTAGTTTTTGCTAGGTTGCGACCTCCTACAGGCCAATATGTCTCTCTAATTGTAGCTAGTAACAGTTGAGGAGGCGCATGAAGTAACCTTTTATGCTCAAACGAAAATAATAATTTGGTGAATCGATGACTGGACTGTAAAATAATGGGATGCTTTTTGTCGTATGCGAAATCGGAATTTGTAAGACGACCTCCAACTCGCATTATGTTATTTGCGTCTAGAAAGACATTAAATTTTAATAAAGGGCTCTTTTTTGGCAAACTTTGCTTAGATAAAAGTAAATTATATTCGGGAAATGAGGATTGTTGCGTAATTCTAATTATTATGTGTAATGCTGATTTTAATTCATCGTCAGTGAGATAAGTCGGTCCCGTGAATTGCTTTCGACATTTTTTAATAAATCGCATTGCGAATGCAACTGCCCTTTTCAGCCGTGACAAATTTGAAAATCTATCAAAATCAATGAAATTTTCTCTGTTGTCATTCACGTGTAAGGCAACCTCGATTCGAGTCTCAGGAAGTGTTTGCGTTGCATTTGGAGTCAGAGGCCAATGAGTCATATCTTGATGTAAGAAGTCAGGACCTGACCACCAAAAATTCAACGTCTGTAACTCCTTTGTGCTGACTCCACGCGAAATAAGATCAGCTGGATTTTTATCGGTTGGAACATGTCTCCATGCACAGCCGTTTGTTAATTCGAGAATATCAGCAGTACGGTTTCGAACAAATGGTTGCAATCGGCTAGGAACCATTTTTAGCCAACCTAGCACAATGGTGGAATCAGACCACAATGTCGTACCATCAAAATTAACTCTTAAAGATTTTAATAGTTTTTCATAAATACGAGCTCCAACAAGAGCAGCACACAGCTCAAGACGGGGTATCGTGGTGGTTTTAATCGGCGCCACACGACTTTTTGCCAATATTAAGTGCACGTAAACTTCACCATTTGTGTTCGTACTGCGAATGTATGCACACGATCCGTAGGCTCGCTCTGATGCGTCCGAGAATATGTGCAGTTCAATGGTTTTAAAACCAGCACAAATGACATGTCGCGGAATTCGGATACTTTTAAGTTCAGGCAGATGGAGGAGAATATCATCCCATTGCTGAGAGATTTCTGGTGACAGCTGATCATCCCAAGAAAGCCTGTGTAACCAAAGCTTCTGCAGAAGCATTTTCATTTTTATGACGCAGGGAGAAAGTAAACCTAACGGGTCGAAAATCTGGGATATAATAGAAAGCATATGGCGCTTAGTGTTTCCCTGTTTCATATTATTATTAATTGGAAAACATAAGCTGTCAGATTCCAAATGCCAACTCAGACCTAAAGTCTTACTGGGCTCATTAAAACCTATATTTAGATCCGCTGTGGAAGCAGCCGGCTCAAGCAGTAAACGACGTTCATTTGACTTCCATTTACGTAATGTCATTCCGGCAGAAGCAAGTGCAGCAGTGACGTTCTGTCGAATGCCTTCCACAACAGAGATGTCATCCCCACCCGTCAGTAGGTCATCGACGTAAAAATCATGAGTAATGATCTCCTTGATTTTGACGTCATCACAATCGAGACCTATTTGATGAAGGCACCTAGTCGCAAGAAATGGGGCGCTAGCAGTCCCGTATGTTACGGTGTTCAACTGATACGTCTTAAGGGAGTCAGCGCTACGGTCGCGCCACAGGATCTGTTGCAAGTACCGATCGTCTGGATGCACCACAATCTGTCGATACATCTTCTCAACGTCTGCAGCAAGAACGTATTTATGCTGCCTGAAACGAAGCAGTATCGACAGTAGATCATCTTGAACTGTGGCGCCAACCATCTGTATGCTATTTAAGCTAACGCCAGACGTAGTTGGACTACTCGCATTAAAAACCACCCGAAGTTTGGTAGTTGAGCTGTCCTCGCGCTCTATGCCATGATGGGGTATGAAATAGGAGTTTTTCCCCGAGACAGGTACACTTTCCGTCATGTGACCCAAAGATTTGTACTCTGACATAAAATCAGAGTACCTTTGTTTGAATACAGGTTTAGATTGGCAACGACGCTCTAATGAAAGCAAACAATGTTTTGCTCGTTGATACGAATCTCCTAGAACACATGAGTCTTGCTTTAAGGGCAGGCGAACGCAAAAACGACCGTCGTGTAAACGTGTTGTATGCTGCTCAAAATGATTTTCGCACATCGTTTCTTCCGGAGAATAGTGCAATGACTTATGGCTCACTTCTTCTAGCTGCCAAAACTGTGTGAGTTTATTATTAATTTCCCCATTAAAACACAGATTGTGATCATTTTGCGACGAAACCGAAGAAAAACAGCATTTTATGGTAGTGGATGATGCATGGCCAGTATTTATTGGACCTGAAACTAGCCAACCAAACCTAGTTTCACAGAGCACCGGTTTTCCATCACCTAATCTTATAATTTTTGATCCCATTACATCCCAAAATAGGTCAGCCCCAATTATTAAGTCAACTGACGCGGGCTGGTAGAAATGTGGATCGGCTAAATTAATATCTGATGGGATATCTAAATTCATCAGTTCTATCTGACGACACGGAACGTCATCCGTGATTGATGGTAAAATGAAACAGTTAATACTGGTCGAGAAATTGTCGTTTAACGATTTTATGGGAACTCGACACATTTTACCTACGTGTGACGTTGCGTTGTTGATACCCGTTATTGACTTGTTTACGCAATCAACAGATAGATTTAATTTCTTGCACAAACTCTCAGTCATTAAACATGAAGTGCTACCGCTATCAAATACCGCGCGAGCGATGTGCTCGCAATTATTAGTATCGTAAACCTTAAGTAATGCGGTGGATAACAGAACGTCCTGACCGCGGCGGCTCGAATCGTTAACACGCGCCGACAGTGTTGGCATAGTAACAGGACCGTAATAGTGCGCACCGCTGCCGCTCCCATAGCTGGTGGATGAGAAGCCAGGTCCGGCGGGCGCTGCTGGGCTGGCTAAGGGCGGCGGCGCAAGCGCAGCCGCAGTCTCATTGTTGTTATCATTACGAGTGGACGCGCGGTCGCTGGTCGGTTTAGCTACGTGAATAAGTGTATTATGTTTACGTTTACATAATTTGCATCCAGGCCGTTTGCAATGGTTTGCATAATGACCGCTGCGAAAACAGTTATAGCACACCTTTAACGATGGTAATAATTGCAACCGTGCATCATTGCTAAGCGATAGAAAGGTCGAGCAGTTGCTTAGATTGTGTTCTTCACTACATTTAGGACATTTTTGTGATGGAACATTGCCACTACGTGACTCGTGGATGGAAACCATAGTTTTCAGTTTTTGATTTGGTTTCATCGAAGGGTTTGCGCGACTGTGACCTTGAGTTTGTGTGAGTTCCAGTGTTTCGAGCAGATCTGCTCGGTCTCTCAGAAATTTTAAGAAAGAAGCTAGTGTGATGGACGTGTCAGTGTTTAGCATACTTTTAAACTCTTCCCACTGACGGTGCGTTTTAGAGTCTAGCTTTTGTGTCACTATATAAATAAGCAATGTATCCCAATGATTTACGGGCTCCCCCAATGATTCTAATGACCTTAAATTTTTATTCAATTGATCGATTGTGCGTTTCAAAGCAAATGACGATTCCTTTGTGATCTGCTCAATATTGAAAATGGCTGATACATGATTCTGTCGCAATAAGCGTTTGTTATCAAACCTCTCACAAAGAAGTTTCCACACAACATTGTAATTTTTAGATGAAAACTCGATCGATTGAATAACAGTGGCTGCCATTCCTTCCAATGACGCTTTCAGATAGTGAAACTTGTTTATGTCGTCAATATCATCATTGGAATGGATTAGGCTCAAAAATGTGTCATGAAAACCTAACCAATGCTCATATGAACCACTAAACTTTGGCAATTGAATTACTGGGAGTTTTACAAGCTTGTGATTACTTGCACGAGTACTTCGATCGCTTCCCAGTTCATCCTGTTTTTTATTAAAGGAATGCACTATATTTTGAGCTGTGGATATTATGCTGTAATACTGGGATTCGAATTCGTCTCTTTCCGTAAGTTGATTATCAATGTCCTCTGCTAAGCATTCTAATCGTAATTGTACCTCGTCATATTGGTTGTATAAAGCTTCCATTTTATTAATGCGTAACTGCAACTCACTGACTTCAACTGAAGTTAACTCAAGAACCTCAATGTTATGTACGTAACCTGTAAATGTTGTTAAACGTCCCTTGTAACTTCCTCTTTTTTTGATTAGTTCCTTTTCTTCAGCCATTCTTGCGACTTTGGAAAGCGAGTGTCAATGTAAGCCTGAAACGTTATATAAACAAGATTATACCAACAGTATTTACTTTTATTTTGTTAGCAGATAAGTTTCTTTTGTTTAGTAGAATAGGATTAATTTATTTACACTGTATATATGCCTAATTTAGAATAAGTAAGTAAGCTATGATTTAGTATATAATGATTGTATATAAACTAAATTTATTTTAAGTGTTTGATCGTGAGATTGTTATTATTAAACGATTAGTTACCACATTAATGATGTATTTCTTTTAATACCGTTGCTAACTAACAGTGACCTAATTTACAGTTAAACTAATTCAATTAACTACTTAGACAAGCAACACTAAAGCTCTCATTAATAAACAAGTAAGTTAATTAAAATTAAACACAATTTATTGCTTAACTGTAACTTTGTACAGATCACCGAGCCAAGGTTAACCTAACAATTAAAGTTAAGTTGGAAAGAAATACTGGTACTAACCTTTTATTTGTTACTTATATTAATTACTACCTGAGTGTTGGGTGACAACTAAGAAGGAATGAAAGGCTTAACACTTGTATGATGATGAAATCAATAAATCCAGTAAACGGTGCACGATGATAATCACTTTGCCCTTTATCCGATTGACCTCTAAGTGCGCGTGCCGTAACTTCTTAATTTCTTCAACAATAAGCTCCAAATCTTGAAATTAACTGTTAATAACTGCTTATCTTCTCATCCGGTTCGGTTTAGGACCATGTTGCGGAGTATTTCAGGAGTAATTAAATAAAACTTTTGAAAAGTAACTGAGTACGATCTTTACTTCAGTACATATACAATTAGACAATAAAAAACTTAATTCTAAAACTAGCTAAGGTCCATGCTCGCGTTGTTGCTATGGTGGTTGTTGCAGGGGCTTGAGCTGGTAAGTTTTCAACAATATCATTACACACAAGCATACATACGCACGAGATTGTGTGAAGTTTCTAGAAACATTGTTTCTCTGGAATCATTTGTATCACAACCGACCGCGAGTGTTAATATTTGGGTTGCATTTGACACACCATAATACTTGCGAAGCTTACCTGGCGGAGGCGACGCGGGCCGGCTCGCGCGCGGGCTGGCCGGCGCCCCCGGCGAGTCGGGGATCTCGCTCGGGGATATGCAGCCTGAAGTCAGCCGGCTGCCAACAAAGCATCACGTTACACTAACTTTCACACACGCATAAATCACGTCTTTATATCCTTTGAGCGAAAATCTTAGGAATCTATTCACCTATACGTCCTCAATCATGCTAAACGTGGCCTTTAGGTTTGGTTACCTTAGGCTCTCTACCCCGTAAAGGATAAAAACGTGATGTATGTATGTTATAACCTTTATAGGGTAGTTAGACAAAGCCTGGATAAAGACCTAAAAGGCTACGCTTGGCATAATTGTGGGCGTATAGGTAATGGGGAATCAAATCTTTCAAAGGTACATTCTATGTTTTTTCTTTCCTCCCAGACCAGCATTTAACCTGTCAAGCGTCCAAGCGACTACAGTAGTCCCTAACTTTTTCGGGCGGGAAATGTCCTAGGGACTGCATTATGAAAAAGTTAGGGACTACTGTAGTCGCTTGGACGCTTGACGGGTTAAGTACACTAATGCGTACGTTGATTTCGTCAATGTTAAAGTTGGTCTGGGTAGAAATTAAGTTTTGCGTTTTTGTAAGTGCACCGCGCAGCACTGCCCGCGCCCGGCGGGCCTTTGTTACATTGAATGGATTCATGGGTTCATAGAATCTCGTCGCCAGTGATAAATTCGTGATTTGTATCAAGACATGAATTTATTGAATGACATAATAATAAGTAACAGCCGTAACCCGGGTAACAAAGTATAGAGATAAAAAGGTGAAATGGTGAAGGTATATATCAAAGGCCCCAGTTAAATCGAAGGAATCCGGCCAAAAGTAGGAGAGAGAGTGTCTTTTGGTTGCGCACATAATTATCCAGTGACTTTACCCAGTCGTCATCTCGAGTGGCGTGTATTGGGGGTCGCCAGGGTAAACCCACCCTAGCGTTACCCCTATCGTACGCCCTCTCTACTGGGGGCACTGACCTGACTGAGGAGAGCACGGAGCCCTGGTCGGGCTGGTCGTCGGCCTCGGGCAGCGAGCCCAGCGACGAGGAACGCGAGAACATCAGAGGCGTGTCCTCCACGAAGCGGCCCGGGGACGAAGGCTGCGAGCTCGCCAGCGGCGCGGTCGCGAACGTCACCGCTTTCGATCCTGGAACGTTCAGGCAACACATTAACAAACTTAGCCAAGCATGGGTCGGTTCACAGGGGGCGTTCAAGTATTACGTAACGCAATTTGGGGGGCAGGGGGGGTATTTTCTTACAACACGTTACGTAACGTTTTCTTTTTTTAAATAAAAAAATATGCAATTAAAACTGCCAAGTTAACAAACTACGCATGTATTGCGGGTTAAACATCTCTTGTGTTATTTAATATTATTACCGCCAAGGCTTTCTTGTACTTTCTTAGACTTTCTTGTGCTTTGCGCAACATAAATGTTGACACTTTTGGGTAAAAATGGTCACTTGAGTGTTACGTAACGTTTAGAGGGGGAGGAGGGGCGGGGGGTACAGAAAAACGTTACGGCGCGTTACAAGTGGGGGGAGGGAGGGTCAAAAATTTTCAATAATTGCGTTACGTAATACTTGAACGCTCCCACAGAACGTACCTTCGACTAGAGACCATCCCCCTTATTCATAAAGGCTCTGTAGGCTTCTGCTAACTTAGCAATCGTTTGTTCTTATCTATCACTTTGACATTTACCTTTCACAGATAAGGACAAACGATTGCTAAGTTAGCTAAGCCTACAAAGCGTTTATGAATAAGGGGGCAAATGTTTTAATAACGCGTGGCCGCTCGCAGCCGCACTCACCATTTCTTTCTACCCTCACCCTCATCTCATTTGAAAATTGGTGAATGTCATTGTGATTTTCAGTTCGTTAAAACATTACGACCTCAGTTTTAATTTCAAACGTCTGTTAACATTGTGTATGACCAAAGCTCTTAAATAGAGGCGAAAAAAACAAAAATACCGGAATCGTTCACTCCTGAACACATAAAATGCCATCAAAAGTTCCCACAATAAATTTCATACAAGTTTTCTCCATTGATGTAGTCATTTTATAGTCTCAATTTAGACAATTTAATACAAAACTCACCTTCTTTATCCTTGGATGAGCTGGCACTTTGGTCCTGAACGTTAGGCTCCACATTGATGGTGGCCATCGCATTCTTCTTCGCCAAGCTGTCTTCTTCTGTCGGCTCGCCAAGACTGCTTAACGAAGACACCCTAGAGAAGTACCCCGGAGTCCCTTCATCGCAGTAGTTCACAGGCTTCTCGGGGCTGATCATTCCCGAACTGAATTTGGTATCGAACACGCTCCGTTTCTCCGGTATCGGCTCAGGATTCTGCGGAGTAACTATTCCTCTGTCATTGTCATGGCGTGGAGGATCTTCTATGGAGCACGTGTCTTTTTCGTCGGAGTGCGTCATGGCTTCAGGGTTTTCTTTAAGGCAGGGCGCCGTTTTGGGTTTCCCGTCTTTACCTATGATTCGTAAGTCGGACATGGATGTGGCGGTTGAGAAGATGATGGGCGTCTCGTATGGAGTGCCTTCGGTGGCGAAGTGTTTGAGCGTGTCCTCGTGGACGGAAGGTCCGGGCGGATCGGAGACGTCTGAACCGTTCTCCGACTGGTGCTCCGCGTAGCGTAAGGAGTAATCCGTCGGCTGGTCTAGATCGGTCTCTTGGTAATCTCCGAACGTGCTCGGACTGTCTTTTTTATACTTCTTCGTAGGCTCCTTAGGTTTCTCTTCAACCAGAGACGGTTCTGGTTCGTTCGTTTTGGTTTCCGAATACTTTCTACTGAAATCTATAGGCTGGTCGCAGGAATCCTGGTCGACGTCATAACCAGATTCCGTGTAGTTGGTCCTCATGTCAGTAGTTCTTGGTGGTGGTATCGGAGGTTGGGTGGGGTACCGGAGGTAGCCATCCTTCGCTAGAGGCTTCGAGGACATTTTAAACGCTTCGCCGCCTGTCTCACTCTTCATCAGTCCTTTGTTTCTCGGCGTCGGCACGGGTACCTTGCCAGTGCGCATGACTCTTTCGAAAACTGTGTCCGAGTGCGTGCTAGTTACCGAGTCCTTGCTGTCGGAACGGTTCACGTTGTTCGAGCTACCAGTCGTAGAACGCGTGACCAAAGCGCCTTTCAGTAGAGTGTTACTGCAGCTCAAATAGCTGGCCAAATGCGCGCTGTGACTAAGCGATATTTGTGACGTCAGAGTACCCATCAAGGGTGAACTGGACGTCATCCTATGCCTTTCCAAGTTCATTGCAATCTGGCGCTCAGTGGCCGTGAAGAGATTCTTCTCTTCTCTGTTGCTCGTGGTTGGGGATGTCGCCGGTTCAATGTTGTCGCACGTTTCAGCTAAGTTCTGATCCAGCTCTTGTTCTAGAGCCTTCTGTTTTCTAGCTCCTAATGTTGGTAAAGCTGGTAAGTTCATTGTCCTGGCGGTCGTGTCGAGTGATATTATGTGTGTCTTTCCAGGTTTAGAGTTTAATAGGTTTTTGAGGGCGGCGCCGGAGCCCATTGCGATCATCTTGTGCTTGGAATGGATGAGGCTTCGGAGCATAGGTACGGCGCCATGGTCCCATAAGAACTGTTGATCCTGTGGGCACCTCGCGGAGAGGTTCCACAGGGTGCCGCAAGAGTTGCTGACGACGGTTAAACTCGGCGACTTGAGGTGTTGCAGTAAGACACTCAAACAGTTTCTCTCCCGGAGAATCTGCCTGTAATCTTCGCGGACGGCGATATGGCTCGACACATTCCTCATGATGCCACCAGCGTTTTCTACTATCGCTAGCGTTTTCGTTGGCGAATCGTAGCTAAGCATGTCGACTAGGAACCCCAAGGCTCCGTCGACAGAGCATAGAGCTACTTTGTTCATCGAGCAATGCGCTGTCAAGTTCCAAAGGGCTGACAGCACAGATTTGAGAGTCGCCTCCTTCTGGCAGGTCATCGCCGCTTTCGTAAGGCCTTTGACAGCTCCGACTTCTCTTAGAACCTCCTTGCTGCTCGAGTCTGCTCGCCATGACAAGTTTCTTAATACTGCCGCTGTTACCTGGAAAACAACAGAGAAAACCTATAAGTCCATTCTTAAAAACATTGATTAGGCAATAAAAAGTATCTCATTTAGATAATTAAACATACCTGTCTCATATCATCATTGGGCGACTCCAATTGTTCGACCAGCGCAAGCATGAAATCTTTAAACGAGCACAACAGTGACTTGTTGTTGCCGTCTCCAAACGTCAGGTTTGTCAGAGTCATTCCCGCGTACTTCCTCATGGTCAGACAGGTGTTGTCATCAGTTCTGCTGCCGTGCGCAGCTTGGTCCCCACTCACCAAGGCTGCCAGAGCTTGAAGCCCGCCTAGTTGGCACACCACATGCCTATGTTCTTCGTCGAAGGAAAGCTTCATTAGCGCCGCTACGCTTTGGCTCGGATGCTTGGTACCATCATCCTCGATGACTTCTTTCCCTTCCTTCCTGTTTTCCACTATGTCTTCCAATATGTAACAGTACTCTCGGACTTGTTCTAATAGTCTCCAAACTCTCGCTTCCCGCCTGCCGGATTTGTCGTCGGTCTGCGTGTGGATGATGTTTCGCAGCGCTTTTGCGGCTCGATCCCGTGTCTCTCTA
This sequence comes from Pandemis corylana, assembly GCA_949127965.1. NCBI lineage: Eukaryota > Metazoa > Arthropoda > Insecta > Lepidoptera > Tortricidae > Pandemis > Pandemis corylana. Next base: position 1,937,072 of record OX421859.1, on the reverse strand, counting down.
GGCACTTTCGAATGGATCAGCTGCACCAATAACGGTATACAACCGGCTTGTCTCATGGCGATACAGCTTTCCACTGATCTGCTCATTTCTAATAGAGGTCCGCTGAGATCGGCGTTGTTTTCTGGAGATAGGCTTAGGAGGGATATTAGAGAGCAGACGCATTCCATTTTGTTTTCTAAGTTTGAGGATGGTCGGTGGCCTTCAGTGGATCCGTTGCTGGAGAAGCTTCTGACGCTGGCAGAGTCGTGGCCGGTCCAAACGTCGCGCTCCCCCGGCCACGTCCCTCTGTACAACTGTGAAGCCCGTTTGTCGCGTTCGCTAGACCGTGCCGCATTTTCTAAACCGTAATGAAGGGTGCTTCTATAACTCGTTCTGTGCGGCCGGTCATCTTGAGGTAAATAAGTGGGTGTCTTTACAGATTTCTTGGGAAGGGCGCCGGCTTTCTTTTGTGCCTGATTCTCGTCATCAACTTCGTCATCTAGGAAATTAGGATTTGTGATGTCGCTGCGCTCGTCGAATTCATCAGGTGACGGGGAATGATCGAGAAAATGTGGTTTGGGGATGCGACATTCGATGTTTGATCTGGACGGGTGTGGGTAGTCGTCGTCGAGAAAATGTGGGCGGCGCAGAGGGTCGGGTTCCAAGGTCCCCAGCGCTAGCGTGAGGTCCCTGGAGCGCGCCTTGTCTGTTTTAGGGGGTGAAGGTTTGGTGTCTTCTGGGTTCATGGGGCGGCGCGCGTCCGGGGAGAGAGGGGAGGGGTCTTGGGACCCGCGGGGGGGCTCGCTCGACGTCGAAGGGGTGCAGTCATCGCTGGCGGAAGGTCCGGAGTCAGTTAACGGCGAATTAGAAGAGTCCATGCTGCTCCAAGGATCTACCATAACTTCGTTCTCCAACTGCAACAAGCCGAAATGGAACTGTTAAAACGAGATCCATATAAGGTGAAACGGGTGAAGGTGGCAATGTAATGCCGCGAGGTAATCGGGTTGAGAATTATTACGGTCAAAATATGAAAAGTTAACCGGTCAAGGTCGCTCTTACAAGCAATCCCGTGTTGAAAGGTCGGTGGTATTTTTATCGAGACACTAAAGTACCGAACGCTTGCACGCAATAAAAGTCAACAAGGAAATAGCTTCGTTCCAATCATCTGTAAAAGCAAACATACCGAATACACGTAAAATTTACAGGATTCATAATCGATACTAAAACTTGTTTCGGTCACCACTCCCAACGGTACCGTGATACGTGTATCAAATTTAAAGCCACAAAACTGTTATTGATCCAAATTTTAAATATGACAGAAGGGAGGCCACATCGTTTCCTGTTCTGGGCGCGCTAATACGTCTTTGCATTCATTATGAGCGCCCGCATGGACACCACGTTGACAACTAAAACACATTGGGCACTGTGACTCAGTGTGTACTTACGTCATTAGTTAAACAAATGAGTTCCCATTGGAGAAGGACAATAAAATAAACGAGAAACGAGATGCGTGGCATGACAATGATGAACTTAAAAGGTTACACGCGCATATAAAAGCGTCAGTAAAGGAAACAAAACAAAGTTAAGAGACCATTGCAATTGTTTCAAGAATGGTGTAGAGTTTACGTTTTTGTCATTTACGCATGCCGTGACATGGCCGTATATTAACGCTGATCTAATCGGGAATGGTGTATTTAGGTCGGTGCTTCATTAACCATAACTAAATTGCTCGCGTATGTGTAGTGTCAACATTATCATCCCATCATTTTTTTAATTATCAAAATTAGAATGATTGTTATTATTGAAGTTCACTTCCATGCTGGTCTGGGAGTAAAGATAAAACATAGAATACACCAGTTGCTTCTCTTCCCGCGCAGATCGTAAAAGCCCATCACAATTTTGATTCCCCTTCCCACCTATGCCTGCTATGGGTGGTGTGGGGGCATAGCACGCGTCACGGAATGACGAGGATCCGGGTTCGGATCCCGGCCACAGCTTTACTTTTCGGATTTTTCTATGTTCTAATTTTTATATTTTACTATATTAATTTTTAATTTAGGAGCTTGGAAAATGCTCGCAAAATGGATACCAATTACTTCAACCTTAAAGACGTACCTATATATATATCTCCCGGCTTCCCCACCGCCTTGGGCTATCCCTAATTGATCCCAAAGGTCAACAAATACTTGTATAATCTCAAACAATAGCCCGTGAATAATTCGTTCCGGCGCCGGAGACCGTACAGTGGACAATGGACGTTCCGGCAGCACAATGGGTGGCGCCGGCACTTTGAGCGATCGGTGCCACGCGGCCATTTCCGATTGGCATCGACTTTTCTTGGGGTTGGAGGTCGATGCGCTTTTGTTTTAGAGTGCACACAATATTATTAAGGAAAATGTATCTACTCATTCCATTCCTACATTTCGTACATCGAGGTTAGATTTTCTAAACTGGGACTGCGGCGGATTCTTCACTAGAGACATGTAAATCACTTGAACAGTTTAGCTGTGATGCGTGTAGTAGTGATAATTAAAGTACGATATTTCCAATTAATTAAAAAATGGTGATATAAGCGACCCCTTAAACATGTGAAAAATAAGGGAAAGTAACTCTAAAATTAACCATAGTAAACATTAATACGTAGGCATATTCATTACATTTTTCTCGCGAAGAGATGCGCATTTACGAACAAAACATTCCCAGCTCCAGTAAACACCGAAAACAATCCTTGCTCATCTGCAAAACGTAGCACGTCTATACTGGTATGAAAAAATTGGCAAGCCTCCCTGACAACACCAGAACTTACCAGATCACTGTCATTGACATCATCCATCGGATTCCCGTTCTCCATGTCCACACCGGAATCATTGGGATCCCCGCGCCTCCTCAGCTGGAAGCTGCTCGAGTTGAAGTTCATCCGAAGGTCAGTCGTGAAGTCATCAAACAGTTTGAACTGGTTCGCGTTGAATTCCGTGTCGTTGTCATTGTCGAGGACGTCATCGGTTATAGTAGTCATGCGATTGGTATAAGACACTTTGTAATAGTCGCGATTCATTTTGACGGTTTGCTTAGTTCATTTCTTTTCTATTGGAATATGATTGATAAGTTTTAGAGTTAAGTTTTTGTCACATTGCTTTTGGCTTTTGTTGGGTTGGGTACCGTCGTTACGTTTGTTTGTTTGTAAAATACGTTATTTACTAAGGAATTGTCACTTAAATGTTGGTGCTTGACAACAATACCACGGACGATATAAATTATGCTACTTTTATGTTCTTAAGAACTGCCGTAAGCGATATATTCCGGAGCAAAAGAACACCTATACAAATCAAAACCACTAACTCAAAGATATCATAGTCAGTTATGGTGGTGAGTCATAGACGGTTCTGGCTGAAAATCAGTGCTGCAGGTGTCTAACACCTCAGCGTAATGCTGAGCCAGCGACCGTTTCACTTTTGCGAAGACACACACAACGCCGCTGATCTATTTTTCATGTCTGTTTTTTTTTCTACAAAATTGTGTATGTTCTCTTATATTTGTGTGTCTTGCAAAAAGGAATAAATGTCTTCTTTCTTTCTATATCCCGACAATAAGAGATGTTATTGATAATTCCACCAATATAACAGACAGGCACACAGCAACGCTTGTGTTGACCATCAAAGTAGCTCTCGGAATACAATTTAATCTGGAGAATAGTATTAACTAATAAACGTCGCCATAAATTCGGAAACCACGATAACGGGTGTGTAAGACATCGGTTTCACGGCTCAGCCGCTTCGGAATCAGGCCTTATACTCCGAAATTCGATTTTCGAACTTCGTGTCATACCGTCCCTTTCACTCTCAAATTAATGACTATTAGTGTGAGCGGAACGGAACGAAACGAACTTCGAAAATCGAATTTCGGAGTAGCCCCTCTGGTCAGCAGACCGCAGCTAGAGATTTTAGCCATACCTCATGTACGGTCGACCGAATAAGTGGTATATCACTTATCACCCAACTTCCTATCGAACGAATATGTCGCTGAAATCGAACTGAAAGTTGAAAGCCACATTACAATTTTATGACGTACTTTATAATTGTATTTTCAACCTTAGGATGGCAGACCACATATTTGGCTGATGGTTAGGTTATGGAAATTCAAACCTGGTGTAGAGGCATAATCTATGCTATCATAATTAAGTAAATGAGAAGAAAAACTAAAAAAAGAGATGTCTATCTAATCTCTTGCTTTCGTTGCAACAACAGAAGAATCATTATGAAATGAAGAAAGAACTTAACATAAGCAGTAGGCTTAGTACCTAACTCGCTCGCAATCGCCATCGTGTTCATTTTGATAGTTCATGTATGGGCTGACAGTTGGCATCGGAATCAGCTAGCTGTCACATTCATACAAGAACTGTCAAAATGAACAAGGTGGCGATTGCGAGCGAGTTAGGTAATAAGCCTACAGGTTTAACGAGGGTTCTTGGAAGACTCACCATTTAATAAGTATATCAAACAAAAGCAACGTTCAGTGTTTCTTACGTGCACTGAAAATATTTCGAGATTATCGAGAATTCGGAGGCGCTTATTTCTCAACTTAGCGAAGAGAAAAAAGAATTTGACATACCACTGAAATGAAGCGACTCATTAGCTGTTTCTTTGCAATATTGGTTTTTAACTCAACGCTCATAAGTCATAACGCTATTTACTGTCTAGACGCAGTAAAGCGATCATTACCCTTATTCTGAAATAATGAACTACTTTAAATAATTCTGTTTCACGATAGTTCATGTCACCCGCAAAGTTAGCGGTTTGCGGGGGACGTTCGAGTAGGCCGATGTGACGTAAAGTTCAAGCTGACGAGGGTGACGCTCTAATTAGTTTACTAAAAACAACTAGTTTCAAATTCTTTTAGGGCTATGTTATAAAGTTACGAATCGAACACAGCTACCATAGCGAATCTACTAATCATACTAATATTATAAGCGCGAAAGTTTGTAAGTATGGATGGATGGATGTTTGTTACTCTTTCACGCCAGAACAGCTGGGCAGATCTGGATGAAATTTGGAACATAGATAGATTATAGTGATATTATTTATAGGGATCGTGTCAACACTCCATTTGTAGTACGAAAAAAATGGGTCAGACGTGACCATAGCAACAGTCTGAAGGGCTCTTGCAGGGTGAGCAGTGTTAAATATACCTACTATCTCGATTTGCTGGAATAGCGCCAGAGTTGTGACTGAGATGATGAACTCACCGCACTCAGAGTTCGATATTGATTTAATGGAATCAGCTACATTTGTGTAGTTTTTAAACGTAGCTCACAACCAGGTCAGCGATAAAATATGAATGTTATTTTCTCACTGTTCGAAAGCATTATTGCCGTTCGTTCCTCACTAGTTAAAACAAATATAAGTTTTTTTACGACAAGAGCTATTCTTGGGGGACGATTCCGTCGATGTATTCTTATCAACCGGCAAGAAGCAACATAACCTTTTGAAGACTAAATTATTAGGTCTAACAATCGCGAGGATTGTTAACATGCCTCTTTTCCTTTTCTTTCACACGATTTTTCACTAGCACGAGAAAGGAACAACGATACTTATATTACTGTCCCGTCTAAAAACCTAAACACCTGAATGTTGAAACTCAATATCCATTATAATACATACAATATACATAAACAAATCATGTTTTTATCCCTTACAGGGTAGACAGAGCCTGAAAGGTAACAAGACTTAAAAGCCACGTTCAGCATGCTTGCGGGTGTATAATTGGAAAGGGGAACCAAAATAGTGATGGGTGGCCTAGCAGCATCGTCTGTAACATCCTAAGATTCGCCCATTCCCTCGATGGACTTATACTATTTGCGCGAGACGAGAAGCAACTGGTACATTCTATGTTTTTCAATCACTCCCAGACCAGCACGGAAGACAGCAGGTCCATTATAACACGAGCATTAGTTGAAACAGTCAACAAGAATAAAGGTACGTAACAAAAACACTATCGAGTTTATTATATACGAAGTCGTGCGTTCCTGGCATGCATAATAATGAATGAAATAGCTGTTGTAAAACTTGTAAAGCTTTGTACTACGTGTTACTAGAGATTGGGCCAGCGCTCGAAATAAACAACGTCTGATGCAAACCATTTCATAACAGGATAAGTCTATGCCGCCATCTGTTTAACACATTATTTCATGAGATAAACCCGAAACTTCGTCTGTCTATTGAGTTTCGTGTAAAACTGTGTGGAAATGTACAGTCCCAACTCTCAAGTCAGTAGAAGAGTCATATTCGATAAAGCTTTTACCGAAGGGAAGAGAATCTATCATATTGCTAAAATATATAGAATACTGTAAACAGTATTTGTTGATCTAATCTAAACTCACATAAAATGTATATAGCTATCTAATACATACCTTTAAACGAGAAATTCTTGTATAGGTATACATATAAACTGAATCTCGGAAACGGCACCAACGAGTTTCATGAAATTTGGTAGGTAGATTGGCAGATTTGGCAGGTGGATTCGAGGGTGATAAATCGACCTAGCTAAGTTTCATTTTACAAAACAGCCAGGTAATCCGGGTACTTGAGGCAGTAAATAGTATGAACCGACCGTAAACCGAGGCGTTGCATCCCAGTCGTTATTTAGGTACTAAAGAAAGAAATATAGACATTTATTCCTTTTTGCAAGACACAAATATAAGAGAATATACACAATTTTATAGAAAAAAAACAAGAAAAAAAAACACAGCCATGAAAAATAGATCATCAGCGTCGTGTGTCTTCGCAAGTGAAACGGTCGCTGGCTCAGCATTACGTAGTACTTAGAAACAATCATAGTTTATCTCTTTATTATTATTTCATAGCAGTTCCACGAGTCCAGCCGTAGATAAAATCTGGTGAACCATAAATACGCGTGACGCGTCTTTTGGATAAAATCCATGGTTTTTATTTACAACGCTCAAGGTTCTGTTTTAATGGCAGACGTCAGATTTTATATGTTTTGCAAACAGCTGTTTGTACGACCATGGAGAGTAGACGTGCACATTTTATTTATTTTTAAATTAACTTGAAAAGCTTATAGACTACAAGCCGATGGACAAAAAAAACATGTGAAATGAACCAGCGTGAATGAAGCTTAGAAAGCTGTTACTATATCATAAAATAACTCTGAGCGCTATGCCGTCATTTCTGAGTGGTACAGATTTTTTTCAAATACATTGAAAAAAAAAAAAATTACACTAACTTCCGGCACCACCACTTTAAAGCGGCACTAGGTCTTTCGACATTTATTTTTAATCATCTATAAGCTATAAAAACGCCGTAAATAAATAATTAGTCGTAATTCCTCACTTGTACCTGAGAAATTCCATAAATGTACCGCTCAGAAATGACGGAAAATTAAATTTTCATATGTCCTAATGCAATTTCATTTGAATTTACAAACTATGTATCGGCATTGAGTCCACCGACACACCCATCTCCCAAATCAGTTTAGACAGTTACAATTCATAGCACCCAAAGGCAAACTAGCCTCAAACTCGTTGGTTATCCGAAGCCGGCCCCTCGACCTAAATACGAGCCTTTGACAATATTTCTACGGCCCTTTACCGCCCTCGCTTTAGAGGATTTAACGAACGCCACAAAACATACATAGTATAAACCTGGTTTGGCCTTTGTCGTATCACTACATAGTATAAAATAAAGTCGCTTTCTCTGTCCCTATGTCCCTATGTATGCTTATATATCTTCAAAACTACAGATTTTGATGCGGTTTTTTTTAATAGATAGAGTGATTCAAGAGGAAGGTTTTTATGCATAATTCTACGCTGACGAAGTTGCGGGCAGAAGCTAGTCTCCTATAAAGTTAAACTTAAGATATGGACGAGAGATCATGAGACTTATTTTGTGAATGTCAATGGAGATGTGTTTTAGTGAGTGTACCGTCGAGAGGACAAAATGTCAGAAGAGTGATTTTACTTACGGGGTAAACAGCGGGGTAGACAGTGCCTAGGGTAACAAGATAAAGGCCACGTTTAGCGTGATTGTGGGCGTATAGATGGACAGGGGAATCAAAGTAATGATTAGTTGCTAGCCGCATCACCTATGACACATTCCTAGATTTTCGCCCATTCCCTCGATCTGCGCGGAAAGAGAAGTAACCGGTAAAACGTAAGCTTCACACAAAATCACTACATAGTATAAAACAAAGTCGGTTTCTCAGTCCCTATGTCCCTATGTCCCTATGTATGCTTATATCTTCAAAACTACACAATGGATTTTGATGCTGTTTTTTTTGCGGGTGGTAGGGCCTTGTGCAAGGTCCGTCCGGATCGCTACCACCATCTTACTCGCTAATCCTGCCGCTAAGTAGCAGTGCTCGCACTGCTGTGTTCCGGTGCGGAGAGTAAGACAGCCGGGGAAATTACGGGCACAAGAGACATTTCGTCTTAGTCCTCTAGGTTGGCAACGCATCTGCAATCCCTCCGGGGTTGCGGGTGTCTATGGGCAGTGGTGATCACTTACCATCAGGTGACCCACTTGCTCGTTTGCCTTCCTATTCATATATAAAAAAAAAAACTAATAAAATAAACGTTACCAGACTACCAGGCGATTTTAAGTCACAACTAACTAAATATTCGGATAACAAAGCAACTTCAAATATTATCTTTTGCCCTAATATCCAAAAAGAGAGAACAATATAATTGGCTTTAATGTCACTACTGTAATCAACTCACACTGTATTTCATAGCTGTTGGATCTCCGTAAATAAATAAATAAATAAATAAATATGATTTCGATTTCGACGTTAGGGCTACTATTCTGCCATATGATGATAATGATCCTTCCGACCGATTTCGGTCATGGCGACCACTTCGTCTCCTAGCTAGTATGACCCTCATGCGCCCGAAGATGGCTTATGTAGCCGATCTTAGCGTTGAAACCTCGCGCACAATGAATGCACGTGAGCACACCGTTGACATAATGGTAGCAAATGGCAACACTGGCGAGTTTTCAGTTCATCGCGTTTGCTGTCATATATTAATACAGTCGAACGCATACAATTCTTCATAAGACAACTAGCTAACTACTAATTGTCGTTCCCCCTTGCAAACTTTAATCACTTCAACGACCTTCATGTATAATTAGAAACGTAAACGATGAGCGTATCGTGAATCATAAGGTACCTATAGCAAAGTAGTGCAGTAAGCCCGTACGATGACCCTCGTTGCGTAAAGGAAAACGTAGGTATAGGTGTATTCCTAGTGCTAATCTTGGGTCACGCTGCTTTTTTGCCTGTTTTAGCCCTTCAGTTTAATCGCGACTATATATATGTAAGTTTTCGTTTCGGTAAATTTGTTGTTTTGTTAAAAAAATTCAGTATTAAAATATTAGAAATTATTTTTAGAGTTGTCCACTTTCGGTATCTCAAAGAAGTGAAGCAGTGTAAAGATTAAAAGATTTAGTTAATTTTGAATCCACATCTGTTAAAAATCAACAGATTTGAATGTGACTATAACGAAACACTAAGCTTTATGCAATGAAATTTGAGGTTGACGTAGATAATCTTCATAATAACAATCCAAGACCGCCTACGATCCAAAATAAACTGTAGCAGTAACTTAAGACCCCCGAAGAAATCCCCACTCAATCTTGCGCCCTATTTCGAGAAGTTTTAAAGGCAAACTCTGACAGTCGTAACTTTTGACAAGGGGCCGAGAAACTTGCGTGACAAAACCGTGAAGAGGAAACGGCGTTTAAAAATAGAGGATCTGTTTCGGCTAAGACCGCGGTTGAGCGATTGATATGACACGGATAAATAGGAATAACAAACTAGCTGAACCGCTGACGTCTAAAATGGAATGCCTTGTTTAATGATGCAGATGGCATGTTCGCTGAAGATATACGCGAAGCTAGGGATATTAAGAACTTGAGTTATAATTACAAACATTTAAATGGAGCTCAAAACGAAATTTAAAAGGTGATAAAACGATAGTAAACTAAACACCATGCCTATGACACACGCGTTGCATAACAAGAATGATGACCAAACCGACAAGAGTACAAAAGCAGAAGCAATCGCAATACCTCAAACAGCAACAAAGAGCAGGCAGAGCACATGAAAGCGAAGCGAATAACGGTGAAAGTGTTATAGAATCTGCGACGCACTCGATTATTATAGCAATTGGAGTAAGACATGCCCACCCAGGTAGTGTACGACTTATGACAAAAAGCATAATGATAGTGCTCGCAAGAAATACCCGAGCTCTCGTGTGGGAAAGATTATGTACACTCTAGAAAATTAATGATTAGTCAGGTCACAAATAACATGTTTCCTACTAGCTATACTAAGGAATGTTAACGAAGTATGTTCACATATGACTCTTTGTATATGTATTTCTTCTCGAAGTCAAGTTAATTAATCAAACCAACTATTTAGATAAGAACTTTAGAAATCCGACATCACATTACGTACGCCGAAACATGGCACTCAATTTGTCGAATGAACATGCACGTTTCGAGATTCAACTACGCAAATCAAAAACTCATTCATTTACGTAACATTGTGCCTATGGATATCAGAAACCATAAATTCGATATTAAAAAACAAAGTGAAAGTGGCAAGAACAATGAAGCCATGAACGAAGCCGAGTGATCAATCCGTGTAACAATACGATCTTGTAATGATAGCACCGTGGCGAACTGAAGCGACGACGTGTATAATGGTAATAGCTAAGGCTACGACTACATGACATCTAGATTGAGAGAGAGCTACTGTTACTGAACTGATTGCCTGCAAATGATTAGAACACTCAAGTCTAGCTATCACTCCCGATTGACTTATAATTACGATATAGCTCTTGCAGGTTTCAAGTGCTTTTATTACTTATAAGGCAAGAACAGCGTTAATAGTGACTTTGTATAAGGTGAAAGTTAACAACATAATTACAAAACATAAACCGATCATAAAAAATTGCATACCAACTAATAACAACATGCCACGTAATCATAGTAACGTATTACCCACAGAGAAATCAAACAGACAGGTGAATAAAATAAACGATAAGTCGTTAATTCAAATAAAATAACAATCATTGTTAACATGAGAGTTAACATACAGCGGCTCGTTTAACTTTGCGAGTGTAAACGCCGATTGATATCATAACAATTAGGCAGAACTCACGATCTACTCCAATACAAGTGTCTGTAGCAGAATCAAAAGTCTGTCACTCTGTAAAATCATGTTGCACCAATTACTTTACACACACAAGGCTACTGATATTTTCTAAACTGCCACATCCTCGATTAGACAATAATGCTATAGCAAAACACCTAATTACTATCGGGCACGGCGTACAGCTAGGACGCAGTTTTTATTGGATGCATTGTGCAAGTAGGGTCCGCGCGGCGGATTACTGCATTGCGACGTTGCATTCTTGGCCACGTTGACCGTTATAACATCCTCTATCTTTAGAGCCAATTCGATTAAATTTCTTATAATACAGCTTCATCGATACAATCGACGATTCTACCAATGTCGGCATTGAAGAAGACACTATTTGTTTTTAATCAGCCGTTCGGTGGCTGCAACGTGCGGTAACTTTAGAGCCAATTTCGAATTTAGACAATTGTTACGTTATTTGAAGCTAATTAACGATAGCGTGTTCATTTGTTGTCAATTAGAGTAAACGTTTACACGACTGATAAGATCAGGTCAGTATTTACGCTTGTTTATGTCGACGACATAACATAACGCCTACGTTACTCTAGTTTGGGTTTTAATAAGCCAAATTCAAACATTTCAATCAAATAAGCTATGTATGTGTATGTGTACACCAAATAACTTTACAGTTCATTTAATTAACTGCCATATCGGAAAGCAAACAGAAGATTGTCATTTAATTTGCATCTGCACTCCTTTAGAGTGCGAACGTTATCAGTAGTATCTAGCCTCTAGAGAATTTCCGAAGTCGCCGCCAGTTGCATATAGGTACGTATTTAAATTATGCCATTCGCTGTACCTAACCATCAACGGAATTGTGCGAATTTTCTGAAGAATTACATACCCTTGCAATAGGCTGATTTAGAAAACTCTAGTCTTTTAGAATATTTCAGCAGGCCGCTGGGTTATATATATTTACGGGGTAACAGAGCTTGATGTAACAAAACATAAAGGCCACGTTTAGCATGATTGTAGGCGTATAGGCGGAAAAAGGAACCAAAATAGTGTTGGGTTGCTAGCCGCATCGCCTATAACATGATTCCTAAGAATTTCGCCCATTCCCTCGATGGGCTTTTACCATTTGCGCGGGACGAGAAGCAACTGGTACATTCTATGTTTTTCCTTTACTCCCAGACCAGCATGGAAGAAAGATGGCGGTTGGGATGGTATGACTAAAAACCCTGTAAATTGTTTTTAGGATTATTAAATCTTAGTTTCCATATGTTGATCGACGTTCAAAGTGAACCGAGTCAATGGCGGAACTAAACTTTGAATCAAAAATATAAATAAAAAATCTTTGTAGGGGTGTTCAGACAAAATAGGTTGGGTTAGTATTTCAGAAAAATCTGGAAGATACACAACCGCTACCTTCGTTTTTATATTCGTCAAGTTTATAGATTTCATGTAATTCTAAAAAAAACCTCTCAAATGACAAACAATCACAGAACCACGTTTAAAATTAAACGAAAGAAGCATTAAGCTAATAAAGTGACGCAATCGCGGAAATGCTAGAAACGAAAGTAATTAAATGCATTAAAAAGACAACAACCGTAATAATTTTGTGAGACGCGCACAAAATTGGATAGAATTAAATTAGAGGCCGAGAAAAATTAAAATAAACGCGAGCTTTATTTGCATATTAAGGTAATAACATTATTAAATGTTATGAACAAGACACGCGACAAGAGGAAACGGGCCACGCAACATGGTTAATAATACGTAACAATGAGGAGTTACGAAAGTGATAGAAACAATACATAATTACAAAAAGCATCACAATGTAAGGCATGCCTGTAACAGTAACACGTGTGTGAACGATATCTTTTTCGCTTATGAAAAAAAAAACGAACAGGCTATGTCAAAAGGCACATATTAAATCTCAGTAACTATTATAGACACGAATAGACAAGCTAGAATATTCGTTGCAACTGTCAAGTCGTCTATTCACATAATCAAATCTTAATTATTCTCACGCCCGTAATAAATTCCTCAGCTAACAGATTACGAAACATTAAAACCACAGCCAATGATTGAAATATAAAACACAACGCAGTCAACGTTAATTAATTAAATAAAATCATCATTTGTATCACGAATAGTAAATTAAATCATAGCGAGACTGCCATCAGGCAATCGAATGTCATAAAAAAGTAAGTCATTATAAAAAATTGCACGCAATTATGATCGCTCCAAAAGTAGAGCACTTGTCTCGAACACGAGAGAGAATTAATTGAGATATTAACTTTTAATTTAACGCACAATTATAATTAGCTGACGAGGATGAAAGGAAAGTGAGAGCATCGGGAGACGACACGGATTCTCTCACGGTAGATTAAGTTACGATATTAACCAATGCCTTCACCTAAAACATAAATAGGAAATAGATACAAATAACAAATAAAAGACAATAGGTACATAATGCCAGGATGACTGGACTCTTATTAACATGCAAAGAAAAAGCCTCTAAAATATTACCTACCTCAGACACATTGAGGATATCCCTACCTTTACGACTTCCAGTACTCTACTAACCATGAAAAGCCTTGTTGAACGCCATTTGGGAATTTTCTTTGAACAGGAAGCACTCGGCAATTTCCTACCGGACGGGGTCAAGTATGCCGAAGATACGGTACTTAGGAAGGAAATGATGACCCGAATTTAGGGTTACCTGCTCTAGGGAGGAAATTAGCTAAGATTGATGGTGAGATAGAAAATCAAGGTGATGTAGTAACGTGTTATTAAGATTTTCATAGAGACAGTCAAAAATATTTCAAAACTTTAGCAAAGCAACATAGAAATGAATTCTAACATTATAACATAAAGATTGTCTTCGATCGATCAAACATTCGTATGCAAAATAAAATAAAACGGACGACTAGTATCGATGAATCCGTATAAGGCTCTCGAAGGTTTCAGCGGTGCATATAAACGAGCCGTGTAGGCCGACACACAATGTAGACTCGGGATACAATTTAAAATTATAGGTGATAGAACTGATAGACAATGGAATCCAGTGGGCGACGACGTGAATGGGAAGAGGAGGCGAGCTGTTAAAGAATTAAATGAAAATAGGACATGAGACAATAAAGCTGACGGAGATGACTTTAAATTGGATAGAGTAGTTGCAGACTTGGTCGGTTTTAATTATTATTTCAACAATTCATTGCACCGTTATACCTACTGATCATAGATAAGCATCGATCTGTCTGGCAGCTGTTGAGAACAATCCGTTCCACAGAAACGATTACAACCATCGAGTGAAAGTAAAAATATTATGTCAGTTAGCATCGAAAAGAAATCTGTGAAGGATTTCAAAATTATCATGGACAAAATCGTCTACCCAAATTTTTTATTCAAAACAAAATTGGACGATACATTTTCGACGCATACTTATCAGTTTAAGCAATGCCTCTAACCAAATAAGGAACGAAAACAAGCCAAACAAACAATTAAGGTCGAAAAACACCCAGACTTGGTTAAAAAGGCTACAATCTGTCCGCTGCAATTTCAAGCTTGCAACTGCAACTCGACCGGTCCGCCCACGGGCGTGAGTCATCCAGGTATCTCGTGATGTAACTCAAAGGTCGGGAGACGTGTGAAGTGAAGCAACATCAGATTTATTATGGCAATTGTAGATTTAAATGAAAATGCACTCACATATAATAAAAATCTAATGATTTCAAAGAACAGCGAAGAAAAATCTTCTGACCCTATTATGGTAGGTATGTACATCAGATGAAATTGTCAATGAAGATCAGATAACGTTACTGATATGTTTGGAATAATATGTTCAGAATTTCCCATAAAATAAAGACATAAGCCAGAGAAATATTGAAATACAATACACTTAATATTTCAGCAGCGTGTTTAAGTGATACGAAAGATACATGAAACCAGAAAAGAATACACAAACAGAAGTTAACGAGGTATTTTTGCGCCACCCTATTTTAGTATTGGCAGCGGTTTTAACTGTTGTTTTTGGTTCGCCGTTAACAAGGCGTGAGGTGAGCTGAGTGCGGCCAAAATATTGAATATCAAACGGGAAGTTTATTATTATTTCGCGAACGATGGAATTTCAAACCGGTTTTCTAAACGTTTAACAAAAATCTATCTTCAAAAAATCAAGGTACAAGATCGTAACGTAGAATTATTTTGTATGCCATGTTACATTCTAAAACCATTAGCTGTAAGAAGTCAAATCTAGATTAAATCAAAACTAGGTTTATCGATAAGTAAATTTATGTGGCAACAACTGTTAAAACTTTACATCAAAACATATGTGGGCAGTTTTATACGACCACTTTAGAACTGGAATAAAATTACATTAATTCTTAAAAAGACGTAAATTATTATTAAGAGAACATAATGCATTAAAGGTTGGTATCATAGAGCTTACTCTTCCGGTGTAGGCTGACATAATATCTCGTAATAACAAGGTCGTATGACCACTAATGAATTTCCCTAACGCAATTTGCTTTTAGTAGTTAATAATAACCTTTACAGTCAATGAACAAGAATACTAACAGTAAAGAAACAAACACAGTTTGTTATGACTAATAAAGAGCTGTTGTTGAACCCGAGTCAAACAAAAAAGAAGTTTTGGTTTCGTAATGTTACCCTGTGCTTATTCAATTAAAGAATAACATTACTGAAAGTATAGTCAGCAGCAGAATTGTAAACACCATTGTACCTTTAAAGAATAACCATTTGTTAAAACATTTTCAACACATATCATTGCACGCTAAATGAAAACCATTAAGTTGCTACAATAGTTTAAACCATAACATAACAGAAGAATTTGATTTAATATTAAATGCCGGTTATAGTTAAAAGTAACTTAGTGCAACTAGGACTAAGCATATTTGTTATCAGTAGGCTTATTACCTAACTCGCTCGCAATCGCCATCGTGTTCATTTTGACAGTTCTTGTATGAATGTGACAGCTAGCTGATTCCGATGCCAATTGTCAGCCCATACATGAACTGTCAAAATGAACACGATGGCAATTGCGAGCGAGTTAGGTAATAAGCTTCCAGTTCAGCAAATGTATAAACCCCAGAATCCTAACCAACAACTACTCCGTGAGGTGTGTCGTGTGTGACTTAAACGATAACCATGACAATAAAGGCTTCCGTAGACTTCCTTAGATCAGTCGGGACAACGGCACGAGAGTCTTGTTCCGATTGGAGTCAACATCAGCCCGACTGCTCTGGATTTTGTATTGAAACTGCAGATGACCCAACAGTGACCGCTTGAAGCTGCTCTTAGCGGCCATCTATGGAGGTCCTTAGTCACGAGTGAACTATTAGAATGGGCAGTTGAAACTCCCAAATTTCATGAGAATTCGTAAAGGGATACGTTTCATTTAATGCACAAAGAACACCCATGCAAAATATCATATACCGACCTCGCACTCGAGATTTCCTTGAGCAATTCTCGATTCCATGGGAATACTGGGATAAGAAGTAGACCAATCTGTTATTCATCGTCCATATCCAGTCTCGTTCACCCGGTTTAGAGTTAAAAATTATAGCATAAGTATTTAATAAGTAGAATAATATAAGGCGGAAAGATTCAACGACCACTAAATTAAAAGCGAAGTTATATTTGAAAGTGTTAAACACGTTGACAGGAAGAGGTTATTAGCAATGCGTAACGGTGTATACACTTCTGTCGCCGTCAATTATTCACAATTACTCGGTGTGAAAACTAATTACAATCTTAATTCTGCTAAACTTTCTAGTACAACGCGGTTGCCGGTGCAACGTTGCATCGGGTTATCGAACCACTTGGCACATTACAGTTGGGAGTAATTAAATCGTTATTTTATTTACACGAAACTATCTTTATTACATAATCCTGCGATTTACAATGATGCAAAACATACCGTAGAAGCGGCTAAACGACGTGTCAAAAGTAATGAGATACCTACTTTTAGTGGGCAATGGATGAAAATTTAAAAAAGCACTTGGGTAACTATTTTATCGACAAGAATAACTTTTCTTCTCTAATAGTATCACAAATATCGTCAGAAAACTGTCTTTAATACATAAAAAGACGTAACCACCTCAGTTCGCCTATGAAG
This sequence comes from Pandemis corylana, assembly GCA_949127965.1. Taxonomy (NCBI): domain Eukaryota; kingdom Metazoa; phylum Arthropoda; class Insecta; order Lepidoptera; family Tortricidae; genus Pandemis; species Pandemis corylana. The sequence goes on along the minus strand of OX421859.1, from coordinate 1,919,791 downwards.
ATGTGCTCTTTTGAGTTACCGTCTCAGCGAACGTTGCATGTATCATTTAACTATTTTCTTTTAATTTCGACCACGGAACTCTTTTTTATGCGTGATCAGACACGCACTTGGCCGCTTTAGTTTTTACTTTAGCATCAATCCGGTTCAAAGGACCAAATTCGATCAATGCCAATTTGCTAAATCCAGCTAACACTAAAACAGCCGTTTAAACCTACACAGATCTAGATCTCCAGCCATAAAGTAGCCATTTTAACTCTTGTCCGACATATGGCAGACAATAAGCATGTAAGGCAAGTGGCCGGAGAGCCTTAGAGCATCAAACCAACTGGAGACGTTAACGACCGGCCTACTCCTCTGTAAAAGAAATGGGACCAGCGGTCATGTGCAAGTGTAAATACATATGCGCGGGAAGCGTAGCGTTTGAAAAATTCGTTCCTGTTTGTATAGCGACTAGATCGATAAATTGTCATCTTCTAAACCAATGAAACAGAAATCTACAGTGCTTCTATATTCTTAATATGTCCTCGGAAACCTTCGTGTTGCACAAGACTGACGTCTGAACAATAACTCTAATAATCAGTCAAGAAGGTTTGCAAATGCATGCTACTTGTATACAGCTGAGGAACGCCAGCGCCTGCGTTCCCTGAAAGCTACAAAAGCCACAAAAGAGCCCTCTTCTGATCAAGGGCATTTACTAAGCATGCTCCAAGCATGACCAAACGCATGCCTATTATGCATAAAAAAACTTCGCTCCTGTCAACTCTGTCTAGTGCAGTCTTTTCGTCTCCAGTTCGTTTAATCCTCCAAGAACGGTGAGTCACGCCACGCACGCGCAGGTGATCGGTCAGAAATGGCGTCTGCGGGTCTGCGCCGGCGCCGGCCGTTGACTCGCTATGTGTGTCATCGTGGAGCGCCAATCACGGCAATGCAGGGATGCCAGACGAGCGAGAGTGAATTATCGTACCTAAATCCCAAAAATCATCTTACGAGATTACGTGAGCTCCTAGAATATTCGGGTTTCGGGTATCATCCGCCGATTCAAGTATCAAAAACATAAGAGTGAGTGAGACAACAGGACTGACCCGAACCCGACCTTAAGTGTCCAGTAGGGTCAAGCCTAAAAAATCGTCATCAGTTTTGATTTTCTCCACAATATCTTTGCGGAGTGGTCATTCTATGAAAGAAGGGTTGCGCAATGGTCAGCGTACATGTCAATTCATTATAATTTCTTCTTTAAGACAAATATACTTTCTACAGTACTTCTGGCATCCCTGATGCGTAGCAATCATACAAGTGTGATTGACGCTAAGTGCTCAAGGCATTGTGTTAAGAAAGTAGGTAATCGTCGTCAACGATACATTACTTTAATGCTTTCGTGGTAGAAACAGCAGAACAGTTGGGAATCCGCAAGGAACTGTCCAAGATGACACAGCTGTAGCCGAGTTCATAGCTGTTTATAAAGTAGGCGAAACTCTTACGGTTGAATAAAGTGTTGAGATATTTTATTTTATTTGGTTTAGGACAGCTCACTGTATCAATTTTATCGACATAATTGTAATCTTTGCTCCATCCCAAACTATTAACTGAACGCTTTAAAATTGTTTCCCTAATGTTTTACACAGAGAAACTACTGCAATACATTGTATGTAAAACAAAATATCATAGGTAATAAGTTTGTAAAACCCTGGTATTTGGTTCAAGACCAATATTTATTCTAAATATTCATCTAATAATAGTTCTTCATGAAATTTTGTTGCTTACACAATCGTTCGCCAATTAAGCCCAGACCACGCCATGAAGTGGTCTTACGTCTAAGGAACCCTACGGGGCACACCTTAAACCACCAACGGTAACAACAGACCTCAAAATAAATTGACACTTCGGAAACACAAGCTCAAGCGAACATTAACCAGGTACCATCAAACATTGCACACCCACACTTTGAGAATATTTACACATTCAAACTGGGCCAAACATAACTTTCAGCAAAGAAAATAGACACTACGCGAGTTAAATCCGTGGAAGGGTTATTAATACTCTTAGTATTTATTACTGCGACCCCTTTATGCCGCCTGCTGGCAACAATAATAAAACACAGGACCACTATTGTAATTGTGGAGGTTGACTCACGGAACGATGGTCTATGCGAATGTTTACGATATAGCAATTCTACTATTGTCATGAGTCTTCTAGATCATACATGCATGCATACCCCGTCGCACTCCAAATTTATCTATTAAGTTCCGAAGACAGGCCCGAAAAAGACCAAATATGTTAACAAATTATTTCTCTCACTAGACTCTAAAATAGAAGCCCGCATTACGGCCACATTGTTTCACAAAATAATACTTATCTTCCTAATACTCTTCATTTCAGTCTTGTTTTTTACCCTGTATAATCTATTTCGTTTGTGGAATACCACATTCATTTACCACACACTTCCCTCATTACATTCCCGCATATATGTTATTGCAACTCGGAGCCAGAATCAGAATCGACCACCTTTTTAACCCACAGCTAGAGGCAAACAACCGGCACCACTACAGGCAATGACTCACACAACGGTACTAATTATACACCTACTCTCACTCCGGTAACAAGTTACCTAACCTAAACGTAGGTCATGAACGTGATTTAAGTTTAAATCCGAGAAAATATAACAGTGAAAGCACTTAATTGTAATGGATAAGAGAAAGGTATTTGCGGTAATGAAATTTTATAAGACGAAAGTCGTGTTGCATTTAAGAGCAGATATTAATGCTTTTTTTCATCTAATAGCGTTCCTAAGTAGTAGTGTTAAAGATAAAGAGTAAGAATTAATTGTATTCAATTAAGAATTATTGCTTTACAATCAACGATTAAGTCTTGTTTGCATTATTTTGATTGTTCGTTACTATTTTCATAAGCCATAACTTTGACCACATTTCAAACAACCACAGTTTAAATATCAAGAGGCAGGTAGAACACAACATATATATTCCACTTTCTTGTGTATTCTTTCCTATTAACATCGAAGTGGCTTAAGACATTCTAAATCTTAAAAAAATGCTGTCAGGACGCAATTAACTTTCAAATACAAACTTCCTTAAGTTACTGTTTTAATCCAATAAAATCAACATCCGAACTGCATCCAGAACTAGTAAATTTTCTTAACAGTGAAGCAAATCCATTCACTGCACATTTAACAACACGTCTAAAGACGTTAGTCTAAATATAGAAACCCATAATACACCATTCACGCTACCAAACTTTACACATTATCACAACTCTGCCATTGAAAACATGCCCCAGATAGAAAGGGATAGAGTGTTTTACAGTATAATGGGAGTTGGAACGATCCTGAACACAGCTGAAATCCTTAAGGAGTTTCCTGAAGCACCAGCTACGAATGAAAATGGACTTAATGCGACAGTTACAGATGACAAGTTCGAGGAAGTCGGCGACGTTAGAACAATAAGGGAGCTTGAGATGGTACATGCAGTGTATAAACATCCGGTGAGACATTAGACGGGCTATTCTGTTGAGAGGTTTTTCTTGTACAAAACTTTTTAAATTTATTGAAATTCCTTCGGTAGACATTCGTTTTCACCGATGATTTCGCTGGTGAAAACTTTCAGTTGTTTAATGTAGTGTCGACACGATGTTATAGTATTATCATAAACACATAGACAAAAAAAGTCGACGTGCAAATAAACTCAAGCAATTAATATTGTCTGTCAGCGATAGTTTGGTCGATGTTCTACAACGCTTTCTAATGGTCAAAAGAAACTACAGAGACACGAGAGGATGGTAAAATTGGTAATTTAATTGCAATTACTTACAATTACACATGTAAATCCCGCCGCAGACAAAACAGAACTAATATTTACACCAAAACATGTCAAGAAACATAACAAACGTAATCATAACGGTACGAAACGCAACCGCCATAGAACAAAAGGCAGCGGTGCCTGAAACTATTAGACGCAGCAGCTACCCAACGGTTACTCCATGGTCTTCTATTCGTGCGTTCATGCGAAACGATTTCTTCGCATTCCGAGAAGCCAGTTCATTAATTATCACATTAAAAAAAACACTTGTTCATAGCATTGTTTCTAATTTTTCATTCTGGCCATAAACACGTAATAAAAAAAGTTTTTTTTTTAAATTATTATTTTGATTTGAACGGCGGCGAGGCGGCGCGCGCGCATCAGCCGCGTGTGCGAGACCGACTGCCGCGCGTGCTAAACGTGCATGCTCTACGGATGATAATAGTGGGATATCGTTCGATGCATATTGAATTCATCTCGAGTTCATTTACTCGCAGATTGAGATGATTCGCGGTTGACCAGAAAATTTACACGTAACTTTGCTATTGTTCCGTTAACTTCCATTACGTCAAAATTGTTGTGTAGGTGGAAGCTTACGGTTTGTACAATTAACTTTCTTCTATCTTTTAGCATGTTCTTATACACCAAGAAAATTTTGAATCATCCCCGCCAGCTGATTTTTCTGAATGCATTATAATTTAATCAAAACGAAATTTTCTTGCAGGGTTAGTTTCAGATGTAAAGTGGAAAAATCATCGTGTTGCAGAATTATATAGCCAGTGCTACCAGTCGGTTAATTCCTTTATGATAGCATCTTATCTAGTTAATATAGACATATCTGAACAATGGTTTGTGGTAAACAAGTTTGTTAATAATTCTCAAAGGCATCATTAACCAGAGCATGTAGCCACGTAAGAAAGTGCATAACAAACGAGTTGCATTAGCATGCATTTATAGACTGGGTAGATACAATACAATGAACTGAATATTTGTATGACAGTAGAGATCGATAAAGTTTACGGGACCGGTAGAGTATGATATGACTGAGAAACGTTTGCTACCAACGATACATTTACAAATAACTCTGTTTTTAACCAAGTTTATGCTCAATACTTAGATCACTTGTTTTCATAACACCATCGTTAATGATCTCGTGTGAATCAGTGTAGGTAGCTAAGTAACCTTTCTTGTTGCTGGTTCCTGATCTGTGATCCCTAAAACTCGTATACCCATAGAACAATCTCTAAAGAAATATTGAATAACAGCGCCTAGATTAATAGAACATTACCTATTTAAATGTTCTATCTCATACATGAATATGAAGCGTAACGTCTGTTCAATTTTAATCTTCATACATATGAAGACGTTAATGAGATATTATACGGCAACTGTTTCTTTACGAGTTTAGAATTCATACATTTTACACAAAACAAAACCAAGTATAAAGAAAAAGAATAAAGAAAGGCAATTCATGCAGCGAAATACAAAAAACCATACTAAAATACCAACGTTACCAATAGCCTTTTGGGGAATATCGATCCAACAAGCCAGAGTAACATAGAACTTTCTGTTTTTCATATTGATTACTAGCTTCTGCCCGCGACTTCGCGTAGTATTAAACTTAATTAACTTAATTTTCCGGGATAAAAAGTAGCCTATGTTTTAATCTAGGGTACCAGCTATATCCGTTCCAAATTTAATTCAAATCCGTCCAGTCGTTTCAGCGTGAAGAAGCAACAAACATACACTCACTCACTCACAACCTCACTCACAAACTTTCGCATTTATAATATTAGTAGGATTTTAAGTGTTCTAATTCAACGCCAAAACTCTTTTACAGTAACATTTGCCCCGGACTTGGCACTTAAGCAAATATAGAATGCATGCCACTTAGCCAAATGAGCCTCGGTAGTAAAGAAATTGCTTGGCGAGTCGTTTAACAAAGTGATGTGAGCCAGACTGGCTGGAACGGTCATAATTTTAAAAGACGACTTCTATTACTAACAACTTGGTGAATCAACTTGCAGGACAAATAGCAAAATCCTCCGCAAACTACCTAAAGCGATCGGACTTTTCGATGCAAACACGGTTGGATACGAAGTAGAAAACGTAATATGGATATGACCAATACACACTAATCTTTTATTTATGTGTATTCATAGGTACCCAAAAACTATTTGGTAGGTCAGTTTTAAACAGAGCAATTAAACCAAACAACATTTACCTCGTAATCCACCGGGAAATCCAAATACTGATTATAATACATACATAAATCACGTCTTTATCCCTTACGGGGTAGACAGAGCCTAAAGTAACAATACCTAAAGGCCACGTTAGCATGATTGTGGGCGTATCGGTGGAAAGGGGAAATCAAAATATTGATGGGTTGCAAGCCGCATGGCCCATAAAAAGGGGTCGCCAATTAGTTTTGCTCGGGGTCCGTTTTAAGAAATGAAATGACCATCGCGGTCCGCACATTTTATAGAATTTTTTTTAGCACGTTTGTTAGCTCATAGCCTCGCCCGGGCCTTTTCAAATTGACGTCAACAAAGATAGTTCGGGGGATTCATTTTTATTAAATTACGTACTCAGTAGTGCAAGTAGCTGTGTTCTCGCGGTCCGTAAAAAATGGGTCGGCGGTCCAGATGCGGACCGCGGTCCGCCATTTGGCGACCCCTGGCCTATAACATGATTCCTATGATTGTCCCCTATTCCCTCGATGAACTTTTACCATTTGAGCGGGAAGAGAAGCAACTGATACATTCTGTTTTTTCTTTACTTCCAGACCAGCATGGAAAAACTGGTTACAAGGAGTATAAAATTGACGAAGTGTTTCACCCGAACAACCAAATGTGGCTTCTGATTGAATCAATTTACAATGAGCATTTACAGCATAATGCTACTACAAATATCTATATATGAACCTGTCGTCGTAGAACGGAGGTAACGCTTCAACAACCATCGCGACGAGGAACGTCTCGAATGTCGATAGTAGAAAGATGGCAGACACGCTCTGAATCTTAACGAGATTGTTGGACAAACAAACGACACTCCAATTCCTATGTATATAGGATGAGTCATTGAAATAACTGGAATGAGAGCCTACTCGTTAATAAAGCTACACTGAAAAAAACGGGCTACTTACGGGTACGAAATTTGTAATGAGCCGGCAGCGAACTACTTCTTACGTATACCGCTATCGTAATAAGGTTGCGACCTACGTATTAAGGAGTCGGACCCATGACGCGTAAGTAGGTTGCAGCATGTTCGATAATGTAAGCGTCACGAGCTACTGATAATGTTGTTTCCTACGTAGGTAAGTATGCCGCATCATGAAATTAAAGAGTCCGACTACTTACGTTATACGTAGTCCGCATAAAGAGCCAGCATACGTATTAACGGATCTGTCAAGATTCCGGCACATTATTTACGTAGTCCGCCTAAGTACACAAGTCTACTGCACCGTTAGTTTAAATATGCCGACACATTACGTAAGGGTGCAGGCTACTTACATACGTTGCACGGCAGTCTTGCACTGAGCATAGATGCCGAAACATTATAATGCATCTGATCACGTGTTATAATGTTCCTGGCTACTTACATAATGTAATTGTATCATATATAAATGGCGATACATTATACGTACTCCACATACTGTCTTAAGTACACGGGGCAAGTATAAAAAGTAGCTGGCTAAGATATTCCGGAACATTATAAGTACTCCGTTTACTTACATAAGATGCTCTCTACGTATATTAAGTAGCAAGCGTACACTAAACTGAATTTAAGTAGTCCGCTCTCGAGTCACGTAATTTAGATATGCAGAAACATTATAAGTATTTTTTTTTTTTTTCAGTCAGACAGTACCAATGCCACCGCAGTACACACGTCTGCTGCCACATGATGTACTGTGGCGGCTTCTGTACAGTAGCACTGCTACCGCAGTACACACGTAAGCTGCTACATGATGTACTGTGGCGGGTCCTATTTGCCGCCACATGATGAACTGTGGCGGCATCAGTATAGTACCGGTGCTGCCGCAGTACACACGTCTGCTGCCACATGATGTACTGTGGCGGCTTCTGTACAGTACCACTGCTACCGCAGTACACACGTAAGCTGCTACATGATGTACTGTGGCGGGTCCTATATGCCGCCACATGATGAACTGTGGCGGCATCAGTATAGTACCGGTGCTGCCGCAGTACACACGTCTGCTGCCACATGATGTACTGTGGCGGCTTCTGTACAGTACCACTGCTACCGCAGTACACACGTAAGCTGCTACATTATGTACTGTGGCGGGTCCTATATGCCGCCACATGATGAACTGTGGCGGCATCAGTATAGTACCGGTGCTGCCGCAGTACACACGTCTGCCGCCACATGATGTACTGTGGCGGCTTCTGTACAGTACCACTGCTGCCGCAGTACACACGTCTGCCGCCACATGATGTACTGTGGCGGCTTCTGTACAGTACCACTGCTGCCGCAGTACACACGTCTGCCGCCACATGATGTACTGTGGCGGCTTATGTACAGTACCACTGCTGCCGCAGTACACACGTAAGCTGCTACATGATGTACTGTGGCGGGTCCTATATGCAGTACCAGTCCCACCGCAGTACACACGTCTGCCGCCACATGATGTACTGTGGCGGCTTCTGTAGAGTACCACTGCTACCGCAGTACACACGTAAGCTGCTACATGATGTACTGTGGCGGGTCCTATATGCAGTACCAGTCCCACCGCAGTTCAAACGTCTACCGCCACATGATGTACTGTGGCGGCTTCTGTACAGTACCACTGCTGCCGCAGTACACACGTCTGCCGCCACATGATGTACTGTGGCGGCTTCTGTACAGTACCACTGCTGCCGCAGTACACACGTCTGCCGCCACATGATGTACTGTGGCGGCTTCTGTACAGTACCACTGCTGCCGCAGTACACACGTAAGCTGCTACATGATGTACTGTGGCGGGTCCTATATGCAGTACCAGTCCCACCGCAGTACACACGTCTGCCGCCACATGATGTACTGTGGCGGCTTCTGTAGAGTACCACTGCTACCGCAGTACACACGTAAGCTGCTACATGATGTACTGTGGCGGGTCCTATATGCAGTACCAGTCCCACCGCAGTTCAAACGTCTGCCGCCACATGATGTACTGTGGCGGCTTCTGTACAGTACCACTGCTGCCGCAGTACACACGTCTGCCGCCACATGATGTACTGTGGCGGCTTCTGTACAGTACCACTGCTGCCGCAGTACACACGTCTGCCGCCACATGATGTACTGTGGCGGCTTCTGTACAGTACCACTGCTGCCGCAGTACACACGTCTGCCGCCACATGATGTACTGTGGCGGCTTATGTACAGTACCACTGCTGCCGCAGTACACACGTAAGCTGCTACATGATGTACTGTGGCGGGTCCTATATGCAGTACCAGTCCCACCGCAGTACACACGTCTGCCGCCACATGATGTACTGTGGCGGCTTCTGTAGAGTACCACTGCTACCGCAGTACACACGTAAGCTGCTACATGATGTACTGTGGCGGGTCCTATATGCAGTACCAGTCCCACCGCAGTTCAAACGTCTGCCGCCACATGATGTACTGTGGCGGCTTCTGTACAGTACCACTGCTGCCGCAGTACACACGTCTGCCGCCACATGATGTACTGTGGCGGCTTCTGTACAGTACCACTGCTGCCGCAGTACACACGTCTGCCGCCACATGATGTACTGTGGCGGCTTCTGTACAGTACCACTGCTGCCGCAGTACACACGTCTGCCGCCACATGATGTACTGTGGCGGCTTCTGTACAGTACCACTGCTGCCGCAGTACACACGTAAGCTGCTACATGATGTACTGTGGCGGGTCCTATATGCAGTACCAGTCCCACCGCAGTACACACGTCTGCCGCCACATGATGTACTGTGGCGGCTTCTGTAGAGTACCACTGCTACCGCAGTACACACGTAAGCTGCTACATGATGTACTGTGGCGGGTCCTATATGCAGTACCAGTCCCACCGCAGTTCAAACGTCTGCCGCCACATGATGTACTGTGGCGGCTTCTGTACAGTACCACTGCTGCCGCAGTACACACGTCTGCCGCCACATGATGTACTGTGGCGGCTTCTGTACAGTACCACTGCTACCGCAGTACACACGTAAGCTGCTACATTATGTACTGTGGCGGGTCCTATATGCCGCCACATGATGAACTGTGGCGGCATCAGTATAGTACCGGTGCTGCCGCAGTACACACGTCTGCCGCCACATGATGTACTGTGGCGGCTTCTGTACAGTACCACTGCTGCCGCAGTACACACGTCTGCCGCCACATGATGTACTGTGGCGGCTTCTGTACAGTACCACTGCTGCCGCAGTACACACGTAAGCTGCTACATGATGTACTGTGGCGGGTCCTATATGCAGTACCAGTCCCACCGCAGTACACACGTCTGCCGCCACATGATGTACTGTGGCGGCTTCTGTAGAGTACCACTGCTACCGCAGTACACACGTAAGCTGCTACATGATGTACTGTGGCGGGTCCTATATGCAGTACCAGTCCCACCGCAGTTCAAACGTCTGCCGCCACATGATGTACTGTGGCGGCTTCTGTACAGTACCACTGCTGCCGCAGTACACACGTCTGCCGCCACATGATGTACTGTGGCGGCTTCTGTACAGTACCACTGCTGCCGCAGTACACACGTCTGCCGCCACATGATGTACTGTGGCGGCTTCTGTACAGTACCACTGCTGCCACAGTACACACGTCTGCCGCCACATGATGTACTGTGGCGGCTTATGTACAGTACCACTGCTGCCGCAGTACACACGTAAGCTGCTACATGATGTACTGTGGCGGGTCCTATATGCAGTACCAGTCCCACCGCAGTACACACGTCTGCCGCCACATGATGTACTGTGGCGGCTTCTGTAGAGTACCACTGCTACCGCAGTACACACGTAAGCTGCTACATGATGTACTGTGGCGGGTCCTATATGCAGTACCAGTCCCACCGCAGTTCAAACGTCTGCCGCCACATGATGTACTGTGGCGGCTTCTGTACAGTACCACTGCTGCCGCAGTACACACGTCTGCCGCCACATGATGTACTGTGGCGGCTTCTGTACAGTACCACTGCTGCCGCAGTACACACGTCTGCCGCCACATGATGTACTGTGGCGGCTTCTGTACAGTACCACTGCTGCCGCAGTACACACGTCTGCCGCCACATGATGTACTGTGGCGGCTTCTGTACAGTACCACTGCTGCCGCAGTACACACGTAAGCTGCTACATGATGTACTGTGGCGGGTCCTATATGCAGTATCAGTCCCACCGCAGTACACACGTCTGCCGCCACATGATGTACTGTGGCGGCTTCTGTAGAGTACCACTGCTACCGCAGTACACACGTAAGCTGCTACATGATGTACTGTGGCGGGTCCTATATGCAGTACCAGTCCCACCGCAGTTCAAACGTCTGCCGCCACATGATGTACTGTGGCGGCTTCTGTAGAGTACCACTGCTGCCGCAGTACACACGTCTGCCGCCACATGATGTACTGTGGCGGCTTCTGTACAGTACCACTGCTGCCGCAGTACACACGTCTGCCGCCACATGATGTACTGTGGCGGCTTCTGTACAGTACCACTGCTGCCGCAGTACACACGTCTGCCGCCACATGATGTACTGTGGCGGCTTATGTACAGTACCACTGCTGCCGCAGTACACACGTAAGCTGCTAACCTTAAGCAATATGAACGAAAGGGGCGTGTGTTTTTGTTACGACGGTACAATGACAACTGTCAAAATCACTTAGGTACACGCATACCCCCTTTCCTCATCATTACTTAGCTTTATTTAAAAAACAAGCATAGTTACAATAAATGCCGGCAGATGGTGTTACAGGTAAGTAGGTCTTGTTTTTAGTATTATTTCTATGTCCCACAGCCCTGCGCCGTATGCAGCAGTGTCCAGCGATAACACCCCTGATTTTTTGGCATTCATCATCCCATTATTTAAAGCTGATTATTTGACACCATCAGGCATAAGAGTAAGAGTCAGAATGGCGGATGCACCCCCACAAATATATAAAATGATTATATTCAATATACTAAAAAAAATTACTCAAAATGTGTAACTAGGCAAATTCGGTCAGAGCGAGCATGAGACCTCAAGGCCAAAGGGGCCTACAGCGTGAGAGGCAAGGTCCTGAAATTTAGTAAAAAGGGCGCCTTAGGTTCCTTGCCTGCAAACAGGAATAGTTGCGAGTGAAAGAAAACAAACTTGTTGCTATGCTACACTTTATTGCCTATGACACTTGCTATGCATGTTACTAATGTAAGCTAAGAGACTAACTGTTCAAGTCTATGGTCGAGAGGGAAACTGGACTTAAAATAAAAGCCTTACGATCCGATTGCGGGACCGAGTACATCAACAAACAGTTTGTTGAATACTTAGGTAATGAAGGTATTAAGCATCAGTCCACAATAGTACTCCACAAATCTTCATGAAATGAAATGAAATGAAATGAAATGAAATTATTTATTTCGCAAGAACATACAGGTGTTACAGATATTATAATAAGTAAGTATACCTATTATGTTACAGGAATTTGATCCATGTCATGTATGCTCTGCCACAATTTGGCATGCAAAATCTAAAACTAATTTGTAATTTGAAAAATTTCACACGAACTTATTTAATTAAATTATTAACTATTAATACAATTTTAAATAATCCGACCCATAAATATTTCTGCATAATAATCCTATTCATATAATTTATCAAAATATTCAGTCAAAGTATAAAATGGTCTATTAATCAAGTAGGCCTTTAATTTTCTAGAAAATTCATTAATACTATTACATTGTTTTATGTCCTCATTTAAATTATTATAAATTTTAATACCATTATATTCCAGACTCCTTTTGAAATTCACATAATTGTTAGATCCTGGCAATTGGATGTCATAATTAAATTTACACAATCTACGTGGTCTGTTGTTGCTATTTAATCTAAAACTGGATTTATTTTTATATACAAAAATGCACACCAAATATATGTAAAGTGAAATTACAGTCAATATTTTATGTTTCACAAATAGTGGACGACAATGTTCGAGAGGTTTTGCCTTTTCAACATATCTAAGAGCTTTCTTCATGTATGAGGTACATCCTCATTTTGAATTTCCAAATAGCGTAATCTTGCTTACCGCTTAATAAAATCCCAGCAAGGGAACGCAGACTAGATCCTTTTGTGTGATCTGACATTTCCGCACTTTTATTGAAAATTCGTTAAAAATTCACTTTTGAGAGGTGAATTTAAATTTTGACTTCACACACAACTATACCACACTAAAGCATAAGCTTATTAAATGCTTTTAAGAGACTTTTCGTGCTGATAACGTATTGAAATAAAATAATAAGTGTCTTCGTTGCATGTTTGTATTGAAGTAAATATGATTTTGACACACAGCTAATTATTCTATATATAAATTTGAATTGACATTGACTAGTTATTATTTATAAACTACAACACTAACGGTTAGGTTTATTGGGCAAGGCCAACAACAACTTAATTTATAGGATTTTTAGATGCTAGAGTGGCCGTCAGCTGAGAGTAGGTGAAAAGTGTAAGCAGTGTACTTACACTTGCACTTAGGCATGACTGACTTCATCATTTACACTTGTGATGAAGTCAGTCATGCCTACATAGAAGAGACAAAGACAAATAAAGCTAAGCGGAAGACGTCGAGCCGCCTTCCTTCACTGTCCGCCAAAGGTGGTGGAGCGAAGGGGCCACAGGCACCCGGCGAAACCGCAGACACAGGTCCTGAGCAGCCTCCGCTCACTGTGACGTTTTGAAACAATATGATGCCTCGCCTAGCGATGCACGGGCCGAAGCCTAGCCACGCCTAGCGATGAACGGACGAAGCCTAGCCTCGCCTAGCGACCCTGGAACAAAACCGGACCAATCAATCACCTTGTTCATTACAATAGACATAACAGTCCTTTTTATAGAATAAATAACAATATACATACACACAAATACTCCCTAGACATTCCCTTGAAACTTTAGAGAACGCAACGCGGTGATTACATACAGGCATACGCACGTCACACCATTATCCCTTATGGAGTAGGCAGATCCGGAGTCACCAAGACTTAAAGCCACGCTTTGCAGTGACTGATATACACACCTCAGCTTAGAGCTGCTAGTACATTATTTAAATAATTAATAAGAATAGTACATACCACACAGTGGGATTTCATATGAAGAATTTAGTACACGGCGTTCGGCGGGCAGCTGCCCTCACACGGCGCTCGCCGGATTAGAGCATCAAGCTCACCATCAGCTGTAAACGTACTGCCATGAATTTCCATACAATCTCATAGTTAGTTACAATACCCAGTCATAATCAGTTTACTTACAATGATAGCGCGATCATTTAGACCGATTTAGATACGAGACGGCCGCCCGGGACTTGAGACAGGGCTCCGCAGCTCGGAATTAAAGCAGAGCCTCCATCCAGAGATATGTAGGCAAGACCGCCTTGCCGTAAGGCTTTAACTGTCAACCGGCCGCTAATTCATCAGCTGAAATGTACAATAAACAACGTTTAAATACTGCAAAACACTACCCAGTCATCAGCGGCAGGTCATTACAAGGCAATAGGCATACTTACGCTACGTCGGTAATAAATAGACGTGAAAAATCACTAATAAAATCCATAGCCAGCGGCTGCGTGGCACGGCCCGGTTACATTGTCTTCTGGAATAAACCAACGAAAAGATTAGAACACCAGTATTATTACATAAAGAGAATCAAAATACCAACCCAAAAGACTGCAAAACCAACCTTTAAACGCTTGATTAAACTGAAATTTCTCTTAAAAATTTAAATAGCGCGGAGGCCATCTTGTCTCGCATACGTGCCCTGTTTCATTCAAGTCGCACGCAGGATTGCGCAGTCACAGTCATTCGATGTACGACGGCGGCAAAGGCGTATTTCCTCCTTTAACCCCGGCCGGACGCCCCTCGCTACTTGGAGTCTAACTGCAAACATGGAACTAAAATCGTATTTCAACCTGAAACGACCACGAGAGAAATCCTGAAATATAACCAACTCAATGTTATTACACATAAAGTTTATTCAGTACAAGATTCATAAAATTTACAATATATACATAGTTCCCAAAAATTGTCAGCATCTTTTATTAATTTATTTACAAACTTTTGATTGTAAATTTTTATTGTGCTTTCAAACTTTGGGTCACAAAACAATCCTTTTGACTTCTTTGCAGCAAACATCTGTGTCTGTATTTGGGCCAGACATTTTTTGCTGATAACATTATTTTTGATATAATTTGCATTATTTTTTCTGTAGTTGGGCATTTCACCTCAACAACAAAACTGTCGCTAATCCCATCTGGGGAAGCACACCTATGAAATTAGTATGAACCCGCTTTTGTTGATTTTTACACACAACTTATCTCAAAAACCTGTCAAAATTTACGAAAAAAAAATGGTTGTAAAGTCGTTTGGACGATAGTTTTACGATATAGCGTCATAAAGAACCATTGATGAAAAATTGCATTTTTACATTTACTACATTACATAATAATTTTGTGTCACAAGCCGACGCTTGGGCCGATCGTCGCTTGATCCGCGCCACAGACCACAGTGACGGATCGGGAAAGGTGTTATTTAAAAACTATATGTACCTATAGTTGCCGGCAAACATCTTGAGCATGACCTTGAATGCAGAAGTGAATTTAGCGTCTCTTTATACCTACTATTTACAATTTAAGACTTTTACAATTTACACAGAAATTTACAACATCTTTTGTTGCTAGGTAATTAATTATGAAAGGCAAAAATAGTAATACCTAGGTAAGTAGTTCCTATCGGGAAGGGTATTAGGCAATGTAATGTATACTCTAAGGATGTTACAATATACTAGGTAACTAGGTAGGTATATCATAAAATTTTACGCAGAAATTTACAACTTCTTTTGTTGCCAGGTAAGTACCTAATTATGAAAGGCAAAAATAGTAATATATAGGTACCTACATGTACCTATTGTATTGTATACAGTAAGTATAATATAGTCATACCTATTTTGTGACGCGCATAATTTCGCATAGGTACCGTTTTTGGATTCTTCCTTTAAGTACCTACCTACCTACCTTATGTTCGAGACCTTTTTGCCAAATTCAATGATTGTACGATTGTATTTCTGATGTCAACGGCAAGTACCTACTTACCTACCCCATGCCTAGATAGGTAAGGCTACAGGTTTTGATAAGGTCAAAGATCCTGTTTTTTCCCGTTCTTGTCAAAATTTCGGGAAATCCCCTCCTGCTTAATGCTCCTCTACACCCCAAGGACATAATAATACATACTTACATTACATACATACGCCACGCCTCTTTGCCACAGGGGTAGGCAGAAACTACTTTGTTCCACTTGTTATGATCCTGACTCATACTCTTGACATACATACACCTCTTTCACTTCATCGACATTCATCAATCTCTTCATACATAATAGGTAGGTAATACCTCTATGAATCCAGTTTTTTCCTTATCTCTAAATACCTATCCCGTGGGAATTTCAACAAATAGAGGTAGGTAGGTATGTGACCTTAGTCGCTTATTGTTATTTATTATAAACATACTAGGTACTAACCCTTTTTTTATTATTTGGAGGGAAAATGCAAGGCTTACTTAAGTGCTTGTAAAGTAACACTGGGTTTGTATTTTTTATTTTACATGAAACACATTAATTTTACAGGTAATAAGATAAACAGATGTACAAAGGCGAACTTATCCCGTGTAGGGATCTCTTCCAGTTAACTTTCATTTGAAGTCCGAAATAAAACTTTTTTATTTTATTTGATTTAGTGCTCGCCTACACTTCATGTGCGTACCTATCTAGTTGGTCGATGAGTTGTAGGTACATTCTGCTTTTCACTTCGATTGCGAGGAAATTATGAGGCCACATTGCAAATGAATGTAGGTAGGTACTTACCTACAATCAAGTTACAAAGTTTTTGTTTTCAAATAATTTTGTTTCTATTATGGCTCATTAGTATTAAAATTGCCTAGTTTTATTAATTTAGTAACAATACGGATAATAAAAAAAGAAAAGAAACGAATTAAAATAAAAACTTTGTTTTATAAAAATCTAGTGTGGTGAAAATAATCTTTAAGTATGGTCAATGTGTCGAAGACCGTCTACGAGGCAAGACCGTCTGCTACACGCTATAATATGTACCTACTATGACGTAACTTTCGCACATTGATTCATTGATTCACAGCATTGACTTTATTCGAATTTTTAACTTCTAGCCTAGTTCTAGTTTTACGCATTATATTTTTTTTACATTACGTGCTATACTTACGTAATGAGTTTTTATATGGATTCGTTATTTATAATAAATTACATATGATTCTTCAAACAACTTAATTGTTGACTGTTTTAATACAATATATAGACCGTGTTTTACACGTGAATTTTATTTTTAAAAATAATCGTAGCTTTAAAAAACGTTTGGAATCTCATCTCCCAGATATTAGAGATGTCACGAATATTCGGCTACTATTCGGTATTCGGCCCATTTTTTGGTATTCGGTATTCGGCCGAATAATAGGTACTATTCGGCCGAATACCGAATTATGAAAAAAAGACACATCATATTACTCAAGATTATATGTGTGCATTACCAAATTACAATACTTTAGTAAGTAAAATTGATCAGTGTTAAGTTGTGATGGATAAAAACAAGCTTTTTAGCAGTTGTTGGTAGCAAACGATTATGCTTTTCGTCGCATACACGCTACTCCCAGGAGAAGAAAGATAAACTTTAGCAAATTTCGAGAGAATTGGGTATTGTTTTTCGTTTGCTGACCACCACTTGTAAGGATCAGCCTATAGACAAGCACGTATTTTGTGCCGAATATTCGGCCGCCGAATATTCGG
Organism: Pandemis corylana; assembly: GCA_949127965.1. Lineage (NCBI taxonomy): Eukaryota > Metazoa > Arthropoda > Insecta > Lepidoptera > Tortricidae > Pandemis > Pandemis corylana. The sequence goes on along the minus strand of OX421859.1, from coordinate 1,901,966 downwards.
TATTCGGTATTCGGCCAAATCACTATTCGTGGCAACTCTACCAGATATATGCCGACCTTGCCTCATAAATGAGAAAATGACGATAAATACGGATTGAAGCCTTATTTCAATTTGATGAAAGCACATATTTCAATGTCTTAAACCGTTCTAAGTGATGAAGTTGTTACCTTGTGCGTCTTGCTTGCTTATCAAATCACTATCAGACGGACTTGCCTCAATCTCAAACAGCGAGGCAAGACCGTCTACATGTCGAGTTTTAAAAAAGGCTTTTTTTAAGAAATTTTGATAAGCAGGCCATTATCAGTATTTCTAAAATAATAAATTAGTTAGGCAATATTTTTTTATGAAGCGGCAGTACTTACTAACCCAGGTTGTATTGTTTACCTAGTTTGGTTCGATGTTCGATCGAAGTTAATTTTAAATACCTATGTGAAGTCTTCGACACATGGACCTTATCTTAACTATAATAAATAGGAATAGATATTTCGAGTTTGTGTAACAGTCAAGTGCCACGCTTTTTTACTATAGGTACCTACTTACCTAATTGAATTATTGTTTTGTTAATAACTTATTTTTTATTGTAATCTTAACCAATCTAATTAGTTAGTCATAATTGATTATTGGAGTTTCTAGCACTTGACTGTTACACAAATTCTATAGTAAGGTAATTAAAACATATTTTCTAATTTTTAGTTCGGTGGTTTTTAAAGCGTGTATTCTTAGGTTTTTTAAACTATAATTTGCTTTAGGTAAAGAAGACTAACAAATATCACGCTTAGAACGAAGTTATGTAGTTCATGTTTTATTACAGAGTTCCCATGGCCACCTTTTGTCGAGACAAATCCAACGAGCCCAATTTCGATGGGGTTGCGTCGTTTAGTTACAGAGTTCCCTTGGCCACCTTTCGTCTTCATCATCAGGCCCTGGACATCATCTAAGACTAAAGTCCTTTCTAAGACGAATCTAACGAGCCCAATTTCGATAGGGTTGCGTCGTTTAGTTACAGAGTTCCCTTGGCCACCTTTCGTCTTCATCATCAGGCCCTGGACATCATCTAAGACTAAAGTCCTTTCCAAGACAAATCTAACGAGCCCAATTTCGATAGGGTTGCGTCGTTTAGTTACAGAGTTCCCTTGGCCACCTCCCGTCTCCATCATCAGATCAGGTCCATGTCATAATCACTTTGCAATGTCATCAGATTTACGTATGCGTGCAAAATTTCAAGTTAATCGGACTTCTAGAAATAGGTGAAAATTACGTTGAAAGATTCCATTACATTGTATGTATACACACTTACCAAAGAATATAGGTACATAATTATATATACTACTAGCGACATGACACAACTCGAGCTAATCCCGGGAAATTGCTACTCTGGAATAATAATAAAAAAGGACGCGCAACACTCTCTTCTGATTGGTCTGTTATGCGGCGCCAAATTTAAAACTAGCTAATCGGACAGACTCATTATAATGAGGTGGCTACATGCTGCTACATTATAAAACTTAGTGTTGCTATCATATTGAGCAATTTCGATTTATAAGGATTTAGCTGACCCGGCGAACTTTGTTCCGCCTTAAATTTGAAAAATTCCAGTGGTTTGGGCTGTGCTATCCCGCGGGAACTATGCCATTTTCCGGGATAAAAACTATCCTATGTCCTTTCCCGGGACTCAAACTATCTGTATACCAAATTTAAACTAAATCGGCTCAGCGGTTTAAGCGTGAAAAGGTAACAGACAGACAGACAGACAGACAGACAGACAGAGTTACTTTCGCATTTGTAATATTAGTAAGGATTAGTAAGGATTATTACCGGCACACAATGTTCGCACGATATTATTATCCTTACCTATCCTTTGATGAGTTAAGGCTAAATAAACCAAGTCAATTAAAAATAATAAAAATAAAGTTTCTTTCAATATTAATACATTTTTATTATTATTTTCCTATCAACAAACTTCGTAAAAAGGGTGATTTCCTAATATGACGCGGGGAATTTACAAAACTGACTCTGGCAACACACGCTCGCTCGCTGGGCTGGGCTGGTCGCGACTCGCGTCGCTGTGCCATTAAAATTAAGTAATGGGAAGCAACGCGTCTCACTTGCTGTCTGTAAGCTATTTTCATCTTATTTATATCATATTGTGTGTCGATTCGTTGTTGAAACCATGTGTATCCTCATTACAGATAGTAACTGGTAGTTATCGCACCGAAAACTGGCAGATTATTGAACAAGACGTCCGCCTACTTGCCGTGTCTTATCCAACCTCGACATTGGCAGAATCATCAAAAAGTTGATGGAGCCACTTTTTCCTAAATTTAAATGAAATTTAATCTCACTTGCTTACCAATAAGTGTCGTTAAGTTAATTAAGTGTGTGAAATGGATGAAGACACATCGAATATTCTCCGAAGCTTGGGGTTAGAGTCCCTTATTCAGGTGTTCGATGGTAAGTAAGTACCTACTATATAGCTTTACATCAATAGTCTACGAATTTCATGCATTTTAAATTTTAACCCATACTTCATCATTTTACAAGTGTCTAGTACCATCAACATAACTAAGTAGGTCCAAAAACAATCGCCTCAAAATCGTAGCAAAATTTATGGAAACTGGGCGAGTGTTTTTGCTACCGAGTACATATTTTACGACCTACTTGGCCCCACAAAAGTTACAAGTGCTACAATTCGACATAATTGTCACATTTTTAGTACGTATAAAATTTTCATAACAAGAGCGTGATTATTCTGTAAAATAAATAATATAAAACCACAACATAAAGCAGTCGCCATATCCATATCTATAGAGTATTTCATGTAGGTAGCTGTGTGAAATCATTCCCCACAGCTAAAGTACTGAAATTCGGGAGGCTAACAACAGCTCATCTCATGATAAAAACTCAGTCATACTGAACATAATTATGTTCAGTACTTCAGGAAATTGACAATGTTTTCAAAATCAGTCATCGTGCGCCTATTGTGAATATCAGGTGGTTTTATTTTTTCAAAAAGTTCAATGAACTTAAAGGATTTGATGCTTACAACCTGTATTTTATTTTCAGATAACAGAATTGACAAAGAAACTCTTCCTTCTCGCAGAATCTGAACTCAAAGAACTCATACCAAAAGTTGGGCCCCGTCTTAAGTTAAAAAAATATTTGAAATCTGCCGTGCAGCCGCCGGAGAAGAAGGATTTACATGATGCCACTGTTAGATCTGATGATGAAAGGGTGAGTTGCATTACATTGCATATCAATTATCTGCAGTTAGGTATGGAACTAACAAAGCTGAAAGTGATCATCATTTGTAATTAATAGTCATGTTAATTAGAGCTTCATCTCTGTTGTATGCCTACACGTCCCACTGCTGGGCACAGGCCTCCTCTCAGAATAAGAGGGCTTGGTGGGCCCACGGGGGCCCAGTGTGGATTGGGAATTTTATCCTTACTAATATTATAAATGCGAAAGTAACTCTGTCTGTCTGTCTGTCTGTCTGTTACCTTTTCACGCTTAAACCGCTGGGCCGATTTAGTTGAAATTTGGTATACAGATAGTTTGAGTCCCGGGAAAGAACATAGGATAGTTTTTATCCTGGAAAATTGCATAGTTCCCGCGGGATAGCACAGCCTTAACCACTGGAATTTTTCAAATTTAAGGCGGAACAAATTTCCTATAAAAAGCAATTAGAGTACGGAATTGGCAGATTGTTGGTTGTTGTATTGTATTGTCCTTATAATATTTTTTTTTTCCAGATTTTACATTGTGATAGCGATTTTGATGCAGACAATAATTTTGGAGTTGCCGCTGGTAAGGGCACTGCAGATGAATGCCCAAGGAATAACGTGAGTTGGATATTATATATCTGGTTTAAATTAAATTTAAAGGTTTTACATATTGACAGTGTACGGTATTTTCGTAAAATAGTTTTTTCTGAGTGGTGATTTGTACCATTCTCATATTTTGCCATTTTATTTTTTCATTTTATTTATTATACAAAATACAAAAAATATTTTACGATTTCTTTGTTTACAATGAATGACTTGCGTCAACTTTTAATTTCTTTTTTATTGGGCTCTATTACGAACGACTGTACCGAATTGGATAATTCTTTTTTAGTTGTGTTTGTTACTGTTCGGACAGTTTGTATAAAATAAAATTTTGAAAAGAAAAAAAAATGCAGCAGGGCGAACCCCGGACAACAGCTAGTATTATTTATAGCTGCTACCCATGAGCCCGTGACTTCTGTGCAGAGTGCACCCGGAGGAAATTTTGCAATACTTACATATTTATACAGACACTAATAAGATTTATAGCATTTTTACCCGACTACGGCATAGCTAAAGGAGGGTTATGATTTTGACAGGCTATGTAATGTGCTTTCCTTTTTGTAAACTGTTCCTTTCTGTACCAAGTTAGCTGGAAGAGATCCCTTCTTAGGGAGAAGTTCGCCTTTGTACTATTTTCTGTGTACTTGTTTTTTTTTTATGAATAGGAAGGCAAACGAGCAAGTGGGTCACCAGATGGTAAGTGATCACCACTGCCCATAGACACCCGCAACCCCGGAGGGATTGCAGATGCGTTGCCAACCTAGAGGACTAAGATGCAATGCCTCTTGTGCCCGTAATTTCCCCGGCTGTCTTACTCTCCACACCGGAACACAGCAGTGCAAGCACTGCTACTTAGCGGCAGGATTAGCGAGTAAGATGGTGGTAGCGATCCGGACGGACCTTGTTCAAGGCCCTACCACCCGCAAAAGAGTTTTTTTTTAAGTGCAATAAGGAGTTTACGTACATACATACATGTATGTATGTTCATCTGATCCCTCATAGCTCCTAAGCTACTTATCAGAACTGGACACTGAGGTATCGTTAGAAGCGTCTTGATCGTCCGCTGGTGGCTTGATAGGTTATAATATTTGACGTGACACTAAATCTAATGTATCGCCTTCTAGCGGGCATAAAGTACTCTGTTAATTAAAAAAAATGAGATAAATATACCGTGTTTGGTGTCATTGGAAAGGGCGTTACTTGTACATTTCAAAAATATAAGCATTTCATTCATATTTCATGCGCAGTACATTGAAACACCAAAAGCGTTTAAATAATTAAAACTAAAACCGGGGAGTGCGAATTTGACATTATTTTTTGTATCCAAGATGGCTTGATGATGGTTAACATGATATTTCCTCACATTGATTGAGAAAAGCACTGTACAATCCTTGGCCGGAACAGAGATTGCCGGACTCTCGTTTTATCCCGAACTTGTCCGGCAAACCTTTACTTCACGGCCTCTGCAGTAATGTACTTAGTATATTATATATATTTTTTTATTTGTTGATCAATAATATAATACGTATATCAATAATATACTACAAAACGGCCTCTGCAGTAATGTGCTTAGTATATTTGTATTTGATGATCAATAATATAATATGTTTGTTTATCAATAATATACATACTACAAAACGAACTTCTTTCCAACCGAGTGTTCCACAATACTCACGCGTTTGTTATTTTGGAATTAATGTTTTTTTTTAACATAGGTATGCGAATAATGAAAATAATGCCAACTAACATAGTTGTTTTTTTTGTTGCAGGTGTTCAAAATACTAAGTGTAATTTTTTTAGGTTTTTTGGTAGTTTGAATATGTAGTTAGAACGGTATTTCTAGATTAGTTACTTCATATTTGGATGACCCAAGCCAGCTGATTTTGTAAGTAGTTGCTTTACCAAATTATTTTATATCCAGGTTGATCCAGGATTGAAAAGTAGGGATGCAACGATTTGGCTATTACGATACCGATACATACGAATGAGTTAGCGTAATAGCGAATACGATAACGAATGCATTACGATCACGCCGTCACGCCTCTTTCCCACAGGGGTAGGCAGAGACTACTTTATTCCACTTGCTACGATCCTGACATACCTATTTCTTTCGCTTCATCCACAGTCATCAATCTCTTCATACATGTTCGTCGGTTTCGGGTACTCCTGACCTGACCTTTTTCCAAAACGTCTCCTATTTGGTCTCGGAACGTCCGTCTAGGCCTTAGGTATTGTTGCATACCTACTGAAAAGGAAACGGGTAGCTTTTTGACTTGTTGATTTGGTATTGGCACGCTCGCAGTAATGAAATTTGATATTAATTGAAAATTAGGGTACGTATTCAAATACATAGTTTAAAATGTATAATGGGTTCAAATACATAATGTTTTATAATATATATAATGCGATTTTCTCAGAAAGTTACAAATTAACAGGATTGTTATAAAACAAACCTAACCTAACCTAAACCAATCTATAGATTACGATATCAAAAAAGTTAATTTAGCTAATAGTTTTACAGAAAATTGCGTTATATATTTTGAGCCATTATGTATTTTAACCCATTATACATTTTAAACTTTATATATTCTGGTCCGCACCCTGAAAATTAAAACGAAATTAAAAGGAATTTAGATCCTTAGCTCAATTCAGAAACAGTAATCCCATGCATCCCTTTTTATTAGTCGCATAACGAATAGCGCATAGAGAAGTGTGGTACAAGCTCTACAGGGGCTTTTACGCGGTATGGTACCGCATCGCGCTTTGCAGGGAGTACTTATTGCAGTGCATCTGGATGGACGAAGACATCCAGCGTACCGACCGATACCGCATCGACAAGTTAGGAAGGGGGCTCATTTTGAAAAAAAAAGACAAATTTTAGCTATGTGCAGTAAAGTTTAATAAAACACTTTGTTACGCTTATACTCCATTTGTTTAGGTACTCGAGAAAAATGTAAACAATGTTGACATGTCTTTTTATTGAAATATAATTCTCACTTCAAAAATATTAATCTTTACACTTAACAATTTACCTAATTATGAAATAACAATTTCCTTTCATAATTAATTTTAATAGATTTTTAAAGAGTATATTTAAATAAAAAGACATGTCAAGATTACTTACCTTGAATTATTTTTATAGGTACTGTTTGTGTTCACTTTTAGGAAAGCCTAGATGGACGAGCTATTTTAAAGGAAGGAGAAGTTGATAAGGGGCTGCTAAAAGAGGGATCTCGACGCAGAATTGCACAGTTGATTATTCACCACATGCTGGAGAATAATCCAGCAAAACAAATCCGTAGCGAAGAATTTTCAAGAATAGCCACGGAGATAGTAGAAATATTTCCAAAGGAAAGTGTGCTGGTCTTTTATTCCGCCTATGTATCTGCTGTAGATATTATAGCAAAGAAGAACGCAAGTGGCAAGTTGTATGAATCATACATCAATCGTAGACGTAAACTACGGGAAAAGGGAGAACTCGCCGGTCGTCGCCGGTCCGCCAGTTGCTCGATTTCCCGGTCATCTTCCACAACTATCACTTCCTCACCGACAGCATCACTGACAGTTGGCGATATCGAGGACGATGGTAAGCAAACTAAGCAAGCACAGTCAAGACAGACTGTGCATTCAAGCTGCAATCTGCTGCTGCTGTTAGAACTGCACGTCGTTAGCAAATGCAGTTATATCATGTGTTATGTTTTTTCTTGTGTTTTATGTACAATAAAGAGTTATACATACATACATACATACATATCAATAGCACAAAACCTGCTTGCAAACTGCAGTTTTGCAGCCAGATTGCATTTCAAATGCGGGCTGTCTATGTGAATCTACTCGTTTTTGTGTAAGAGGGCTCTCAAAAATGGGCTTCTCTAGGAGTTTTTCGTTTTAGTATCAGCGTCTTCAGCATGACAGTTTAACTAACTATATCAATCTTATTTGCAGACGACAACACCTCAAGTGAAGAAAATTTAATTTGGTTAAGAAACAATGTTGACCCCTGGAGAACCGTGGAAGACAAATGGAGAGAAACTGTAGACTGCCGCTATAAATTGCTTCAGTCTGGAAAAATAACCATAGCTGATTACTTTAAGGAGTTTCCCGCATTACAACAACCAGAGGGATATACATTGGTAAATATTTAGCACCTACTACTTACAGTGCGTTTTTCTTATCACACGGTCTTGGCACACTGATTTCTAAAATGAAACCCAGCTGTGTGGAATACAACGGCTATTTCAATTATTGATGGTTCAGTCACCGTTTGTCGTTTTGAGCAGTGTTTATCTATTATTTAGCACTGATTAATTTTATTTTTTACAGCTTATGAATGATTTTTGCCATCAATATCCCGGAAAAGAAAATTCCTTATTTTCCATGATTATTCTAAAAAGGGAAGAAATCGTCGAGTATGCACAGAAAAAAGTGCTAAAAATACGCAATAAAGAGTTAAAGACGGCGATAAAAGACATAATTGGACTTATAAATGGTGAGTTTTTGTTACTTTTGAAATGTTTTTTTTTTCTTTATCTGTTAAAAAACTATTTAGTTTCACGAATAATATTTATGTGTCTTATCCCCATATGAATAAACAACGGAGTAAACCCGGTGTAACTAAACCATGTTTTGTCCGTGTCTGGCAAAACCATATGTCATACATAGTGACAGATAAAGATACAACATGGTTTAGTTACACCGGTTTTACTCCGTGTTTATTATAAACTAGCTGTTGCCCGCAACTTCGTCTGCACGGAATTCGTTTATCACTATCAGCTGTCTCGGCCCGATCGGTTTAAAATTGACAAAGTTTCATACAAACTTTCATCCCCTATTTTATCCCCTTGGGGGTAGAATTGATCGAAATCCTTTCTTAGCGGATGCCTACGTCATAATCATAACATCTACCTGCATGCCAAATTTGGGCTGTGCGTTGATAGATCACTATGTCAGTCAGTCAGTCAATCAGTCACCTTTGAGTTATATATATTTAGAAGTAGTCATAAAAAAAAACGTCAAAAATGAAATTTTAGCAAGAAAATTTTCTCTAGTAGTAATTTTGTTTATCTGTGATTATGCTCATTTTATTTTATTTTTATTTTAGAGGATGACCCAGAGACGACTACAAATATCGCGCTAATGCTGCTAGCATATGTGGTAAATATTTCTCCAGCTCGGCGACTAAAAGGCAAGCAGCAGCCCTGGAAACCATCTCGTGCGGAAATTTGTGATGGATTTATACAGGTAGTCGCGTCAGAAGCTAACGTTACCGAAACTATTGTAACCAAAAGAGAAAAATTTCAAAGGCTAGGTCGTACATTGCAGCCGTTTATTATTAATGTTGGAAAGAATATAGTCGAAACAAACGCAGTTTATATTGTGGTAAACGACACAGTCTATAAATTCAATAAACTGGTAACGGCAGTAGACTGTGCTTTTAAAATTTATCAAGCAAGTGGTGCATGCTACTCCGAAGAAGCAACTGATGTATGGTTGTTTTTGCAACTGGGATTTTACAATATAAAAACGAAATATGACAGACATACGCAAGCCGTGAATACACTTTTGACTGATTTAGGTGTTTTGTCGCAACATAATTTTGAGTAATCAAGAAACCGTTTAATCCTATTATTTTTTATGTCCTCCAAAATGTTTACTTGCTATTATTGTAAGAAAAATGACTTTGCAAGTCCGACGATGCTAGTAAAACATATACAATTAAGTTGCAAATCAACTAAAAACATTTCAGACTTTCGACGTGGTGAACAAAATTGCTATCGTTATTATTTTTGTTTACAATCTTTTACTGGACAAAGAGATTATTTCATTTTTGTATTAAATGTAGTGGACCCCAGCTACGGCTGCTGTCCGATCCCAAGAGGTTTCTCTCGTAGGGCTGCATTTTTTTCTCTAGAAAACATATGACCAATTAAATAATAAAAGTTAATTATTAGAACACGCACCGGAAATATAGTCCTGCACAGCAAATTTCACATACTTTTTTAACTTAAGACTGGGCCCAACTTTTGGTATGAGTTCTTTGAGTTCAGTTTCGCCAAGAAGGAACAGAGCTTCTTTGTCAATGCTATTATAAATACAAATAGTTTATCTGTTATTTGTTTTGTATTTGCATGCAAGGTCTAATGTTGATTATTTGTTTGCTTTCTGGCTAGGGAGCAAGACTAATATTTAGGATATTTAACAGTTTAAGGGCCAGTTTCACCACTCATTGTTACATTTTATGTGACAGATAAATATGAAGCCGTCTCTGTTTATTCAGACAAAACAAAGCACATTTATCTGTCACATCAATTTTAACAATGAGTGGTTAAACAGGCCCTTAAAGTCGAACCTCTCATTGGACCCCGCATTCTACACACCTGTAGTCATTCATTACTAAAACAACCCCTGTATGTGTCGAGTCAATGTCAATGTAGTGGACCCCAGCTACGGCTGCTGTCCGATCCCAAGAGGTTTGTCACTCGTAGGGCTACACTTTTTCTCTAGACAGCATCAGATCAAATCAAATCAGACCAAACCAAATATTTTATTGAATCGGGCGTTACTTTGCGGAGGTCCATTTCAATGAACAAAAATATTTACCTTGCTACTCCGCTACTCACGTGCAAGATAACTAAGCCTGTGCGAAATATATATGTTTTTTTATGCAATCCTTCCCTCGACTACTGCCACATAAAACACATAAATCTCAGAAACTTAATTATCCATTACACCACATAAACACTGACGCGTTGACGTGAGTAGCGGAGTAGCAAGGTAAATATTTTTAACCTTAATTTAACCGTAACCGTATTTGTAACCGTAATTGAAATCAACCCAAATCAAAAATACTTTATTTCAGATAAACATCTATATCGGGTTAGTTACAGTAAAATTTTATATCTTTGTTTAAGTATAAGCACTTATGTATGTATGTATGTAAACTCTTTATTGTGCAAAATAAACAAGACAAAATACAATTGACAAACACTGCGATACATGCACAAAGGCGGACTTATCCCTTTAAGGGATCTCTTCCAGTCAACTTAACTCCAGTTAACTTCCAGTTAACTTATTTATATAAATTGGAAATATTTCCCCTATCTCTTTGGCTATTGTTTCGAGACATTTGTAAGCTATTACGATAATTGTTGTTCTTTATAATCGTGGATGAATATTTATGGTGTCAATTTCAGTTGACGTCCATTGTAGTTGTAAATATACTGGATAAGTACTTATGCTACTGGATTTATGCTGTGGATTGTAAATATTTTAAGAATTAAAATTCTTGATTCATTTGATAGTACCTGGAAATAAATATTTTTTTATTCTTAACTTTGTTTTATTATTTAAATATGTTTTTCTACATAATTAATTATGATAACTATCTGTTCATATAGGTGCTGTACTGGAGCAGGAAAGTACAAGTGCGGGTGCAGTGAAGCATAGTCATAGTAATGTTCTGTACTGCTGTTGCGCAACACAGGTACTATACTCAGGCAAGTACAGTTAAGTTTGTTGTTTCATTGTTTGTACTTTTGTTGCTACAGGTGCTATACCGGCGTGGACAGTTAAGCATAGTGTATAATTACTTTATACGTATCTACTGCTGTAACATAGGTACATAGGGTCTACAGTGGAAGCATGGTCTGTCAGTAATAGTTTGTATTGCTGTTGCACATGTACCACACTCTTGCTCCAGTTAAATCGTGGTTCGCCATATTATAATCGCGCCAAAAAATACAATCAAGGAAAATGATTCGCCTAGGCTGTACAACTTAGGTACAGCCTAGGTTGTACAACCACAAAACCCTGTCGCTATTGCGACATTTGCCTGTCATTACAGGCCACATCACTCAAAGTTCAGTGATGTGGCGTTTTATACGACCCTATCTATAGTGTCAGGGTTCTATGATGATAGGCAAATCAATTTCCTTAACTGTATGGATCGGTGCGGTTATAATAAGATGGCACCATGCTTTAATGTGGTCGCACCTGTAAAGTACCCGTGCTACAGCAGTACAAAAGTATGCTGGGACATGCTTTACTGTTCGCGCACCTGTATCGTACTAGTGCTACAGCAGTATAAACGTATGCTGCAACATGCTTTACTGTGCGCGCACCTGTATAGTACCTGTTCTGCCCCAGTACAAACGTATGCTGCGACATGCTTTACTGTGCCCGCACCTGTATAGTACCTGTTCTGCCCCAGTACAAACGTATGCTGCAACATGCTTTACTGTGCCCGCACCTGTATAGTACCTGTTCTACCCCAGTACAAACGTATGCTGCAACATGCTTTACTGTGCCCGTTACTGTCCAGTAACGGTGCCGCCACATTACAGACGTATGCTGCAACATGCTTTACTGTGCCCGTTACTGTCCAGTAACGGTGCCGCCACATTACAGACGTATGCTGCAACATGCTTTACTGTGCCCGTTACTGTCCAGTAACGGTGCCGCCACATTACAGACGTATGCTGCAACATGCTTTACTGTGCCCGTTACTGTCCAGTAACAGTGCTGCCGCATTACAGACGTATGCTGCAACATGCTTTACTGTGCCCGTTACTGTCCAGTAACGGTGCCGCCACATTACAGACGTATGCTGCAACATGCTTTACTGTGCCCGTTACTGTCCAGTAACAGTGCTGCCGCATTACAGACGTATGCTGCAACATGCTTTACTGTGCCCGTTACTGTCCAGTAACAGTGCTGCCGCATTAGAGACGTATGCTGCAACATGCTTTACTGTGCCCGTTACTGTCCAGTAACGGTGCTGCCGCATTACAGACGTATGCTGCAACATGCTTTACTGTGCCCGTTACTGTCCAGTAACGGTGCCGCCGCATTACAGACGTATGCTGCAACATGCTTTACTGTGCCCGTTACTGTCCAGTAACGGTGCTGCCGCATTACAGACGTATGCTGCAACATGCTTTACTGTGCCCGTTACTGTCCAGTAACGGTGCTGCCGCATTACAGACGTATGCTGCAACATGCTTTACTGTGCCCGTTACTGTCCAGTAACGGTGCTGCCGCATTACAGACGTATGCTGCAACATGCTTTACTGTGCCCGTTACTGTCCAGTAACGGTGCTGCCACATTACAGACGTATGCTGCAACATGCTTTACTGTGCCCGTTACTGTCCAGTAACAGTGCTGCCGCATTACAGACGTATGCTGCAACATGCTTTACTGTGCCCGTTACTGTCCAGTAACAGTGCTGCCGCATTACAGACGTATGCTGCAACATGCTTTACTGTGCCCGTTACTGTCCAGTAACGGTGCCGCCACATTACAGACGTATGCTGCAACATGCTTTACTGTGCCCGTTACTGTCCAGTAACGGTGCCGCCACATTACAGACGTATGCTGCAACATGCTTTACTGTGCCCGTTACTGTCCAGTAACAGTGCTGCCGCATTACAGACGTATGCTGCAACATGCTTTACTGTGCCCGTTACTGTCCAGTAACAGTGCTGCCGCATTACAGACGTATGCTGCAACATGCTTTACTGTGCCCGTTACTGTCCAGTAACGGTGCCGCCACATTACAGACGTATGCTGCAACATGCTTTACTGTGCTCGTTACTGTCCAGTAACGGTGCCGCCACATTACAGACGTATGCTGCAACATGCTTTACTGTGCCCGTTACTGTCCAGTAACGGTGCCGCCACATTACAGACGTATGCTGCAACATGCTTTACTGTGCCCGCACCTGTCCAGTAACAGTGCTGCCGCATTACAGACGTATGCTGCAACATGCTTTACTGTGCCCGTTACTGTCCAGTAACAGTGCTGCCGCATTACAGACGTATGCTGCAACATGCTTTACTGTGCCCGTTACTGTCCAGTAACGTTGCCGCCACATTACAGACGTATGCTGCAACATGCTTTACTGTGCCCGTTACTGTCCAGTAACGTTGCCGCCACATTACAGACGTATGCTGCAACATGCTTTACTGTGCCCGTTACTGTCCAGTAACAGTGCTGCCGCATTAGAGACGTATGCTGCAACATGCTTTACTGTGCCCGTTACTGTCCAGTAACAGTGCTGCCGCATTACAGACGTATGCTGCAACATGCTTTACTGTGCCCGTTACTGTCCAGTAACGGTGCCGCCACATTACAGACGTATGCTGCAACATGCTTTACTGTGCCCGTTACTGTCCAGTAACGGTGCCGCCACATTACAGACGTATGCTGCAACATGCTTTACTGTGCCCGTTACTGTCCAGTACCAGTGCGGCCGCATTACAGACGTATGCTGCAACTTGGTTTACATGTACCCACTCCTGTATAATAATGTAAAACAGATTTAATTTGCATACTCATTACCTGTACGTAGGCGGATGCGAACTACGTACGTAAGTAGCTGGGAAAGCCACTCGTAAGTAATGGGCCCGCTACATGAAGCGGGTAATGAGGCCGACTACGTATGACAACTACATTACGCGGCATGTAGCGGGCACAAAGCGTAATAGTGGAATCCTAGCTACGTACGGCACTGTTGAAACCTACGTAATACGTAGCCCGTTTTTCTCAGTGTAGCGTCATTAGAACATTAAACGAAGACTTGGGAGATGATCCGTAAGGTTATGATATTAGAATATAAAACTTTGTTAGCTCATTAGTTCGTTTTTGTGGCATCAAACAGGAAACAGGCTAAACCATTGAAAGATAACACAAAAACAAATAAACAAATAAAAACCGCAATGTCAACAAACATAAACATCAGACAACGTAAGCACGACTTAAAACTGTAAGATCTCGACTTTTACAGCCAATAAAAGGGAAGGCAGACATAAAAAGGGAGCTAATAAATGATAAAAGTACAAGCTTTGGGAAGCGGCGTTAATTACTTAGACCGCTCCCTGAACCGAGGGCGACGAACTAATGGCAACAATGCCTGTAACAACCGTAGTACAGTGCGTAGAGCACAAGGCATTTGAGCACTGCGAGTTTACAAACAACGGGGAAAGGAATCAAAGGATTTATGGTTAAACACTGCGGTAAATCACACGGCAGCTTTGGCCAAAACGGTAGGAATGCGATATGAGGAAATACCTCTGAAAAATACAAACACACGGATAATGCTTCAATGTTTTGAGTTTTGTGCAATGTACAGTTGTAGAATTATCAATAGCGTTTGAAGATCTACATCTTACCGATTCTCACACGACTTTTTGAGCAATGTATTTACCTGCTTTACTTGTTTGTAAGTTAGGAAATGTCCGCAATTAGCTATTATTAAGCAAATTGACGTCAGAGAAGTATAACCACATCAATTAGTCATGTTTAGATTTGAAGACGCAATTCAAATAACCTTACGGCCTTAGTTGGGAAGCAACAACAAAAAATTACAAAGAATTTCAGAAAGAAAACGGCCTCGTAGTTACAACCCAATTACGGTTTTAAATTTAAAGGCCCGATGCAAAGCGGCAGTCTGAAAAGTTTGTGGGCTTCAAGCCAAACCCTATAATTTAATTGCAGTATGCAATTTATCTGGCTGTGTTTGCTGCTCGCAGCCTAAGGACATGAACGAGATAATGGGGTTACTATCAAGCAATCGATATTAACTGGATAACGACTAAATTTTTCTTATAGTAGATAACGTAATGTTCTAAATATGCTGTCAGAAAATGAGGAACATAAAGACATTGCACACATATCTACTAGTCATTGAGTTGTTTGATAAATAAAGGAAGAATATGCCTTGAGAACAGTTATAGGAAACCAAAATGTAAAAAGTGTCAGAAACACTTTCAGTAGCGACAGAAGAGTACGACAGAAAACAAACCAATGTGGGAAATTGGCCACTTATTAGACAAACTACCAGATGTGCCCTCAATGAAAAGCTATGAGCAATGCAAATATACATTTCTCTTTCACTTTCCGTTAGAGAATAGAACACGGGAAGTGCCTCATTTTTGTTTTTCGAAATAAAAAAAAATACAGTAAAATTGTGTTCTGTACGTGATTGAATCTATTTGTTTTCATTGCTCTATTTCATTATTTTTTATTTCCTCCTATTGTTTGAGAAAAGCACTATACATTTCTCGCCGGAAACATGACTTGTCTGACTCGTGTCTTCACAAGACTCGCGTTGCTCGGCTTGCAAACCACATCAACAGGCAATTCCCAACTTTCCAGACCACGGCAGTGTACTATTTTAATTTTAAAACCTGATTACATTACGGCATCAGGCCATCACTCACCCAACTTATGTGAGTTACTTATAGCCAGTTCATAGAGGCAGACGGCGCCATCAGTGCAAGCCTCTGATGGCAAAACAATATCTGAATCAGCTGATAACCTGGCACGGAGCCATGTCCTAGACTCGAGACTCCGCTGTTGGGGCTTGCGCATTGCGCCCGTAAATAGAAGCATTGACGACACAGCCGGAAGGTAACTAAAGGTTTTGAGGAACTATCGGATTTAACGCCAGAAGATACCAAAAAATTCATTAGAATCACCCGTAGAATCATTTATGCTGTGATGGCGTGGAATAATATTGGTGTTTCGTTAAATGTATTGGTAGTTATCGATTAATTAAACAAATTCTTCACATCTATTTATTTGCTTGGGTAATAAAGGGAAGATTTTAGAAATCCTCAGCATTTCACGGTTATGTATGCACCGCCCATGTTTTACTGCACATACTCGTTACTCAGAACAAACACAATGACTGTTTGTTGATTCATTTTGCAAATCCGCATACCAAGTTATACACCCTCAGTGATATAGACAATAGACATTCAAATAAGAGTATTTTAATAGTACTTTCAGTTGAAATTAAAATCTATGATGTAGAAACAGTGCATCGTGCAAGTGCCTCTCATTATGACGTCAACCACCATTTGTTACTGAAGATGACAGCATTGCGTCATGGCTTTAGTATTCGTGGTGCCAATTTCTATTGGGGTCTTCCCAGTGATTAAAATTATCGACTAATTCGCTATATTGTGATAAATTGTTAGTGTCTTAGCCAATACTGTGTCAAGCTTTGGAGTACTGAAAGCAGTTTTACCTGTCTCAAATCAAAGTGCGTTTACTGCTTTTTTGATCACAATTTGCGATAGTGAAGCTTGTTCGCCTCACAAAGGACAAAAGCAGCCTCCTAGCTACAAGCGCACATACGACGATACCCAACAACAAGATGCCAACTCCACACCGTACCTCAATAAATTGCCTCTCGATTAAAATAACAGGATTTTTACTAGACTAAGCGTCGAAACTAAGCTCGGCACTGAATTTGCAGGAAAAGCACTTCACAATCGTTCCAACTTTGAATTTCCACGGCACACACTTTTTTTTAAACACCAAAACACTCTTGTCGAAATTAACTGCCAGTGTTAAGAACGCAAAATTGCTGCATAAAAATTAATTCCAGCCAGTATCCTTGCTCGCGGAAGGATACGGTGGATTATAGTAAGGTTATTTTATTTTTAAATTAGATTTTTCCGTTCAGGCACGCGCCCGTTCCACGCCGGCCCGGCGACTGGAAGGATCGAACACGGCAACCCTAGGGGGAGGAGGCTGCGTATTTGCGCGGGCCATTCGTACAATGTTCAACCTATCTGCCCCGACATACGGTGGAATATGGGATAGAATGATTCGATTGGCGAAACAATTGGCGCTCCGGATCGTAACGACGCAAACGCCGTAGAAACGTTGAATGATACATCGTCGTGTTGAAGTAGAAGTAAGGTTGAGTTTTGTTCGGCGGTTTAGTTTGAGGAAAAGCCAGGGATGGAAAAGAGTCGCAGTGAACTTGAATGGGGGTATAACGGCGGAGGGCGTTGTTTCGACTGTGGGGTTGTTACCGGGCGCTTTCATTAAGCTCACTTTGTTAGCTCCGTCACCATAAGCATTAACTCCAGGGCAAAGATTATTGGGAGCTCTCAAGTTTGTAGAAATATTCGTCATTTTAGAGATACTGAAGTGAGAATTACAAATCAAAATGCTGGCAGAGGAAAGAAAGCCAAGAAAAACATGAACTAATTATCTACAAGTAAACAAGTTAAAATATTGGTTCACTCCACTGAACAAATAACAGTTGTAAAATGAAATTTATAATCCAAAATTTACGCCTTCTTTCTTGGAATATTGACTGGATTGAATTCGGGGACTCAAAATTTCACAATCTCTTTGATCCTTAAAAGTGCACCAAGAAAAGATTTTCTGTACTTTTATTCGTTCCCAGATAAAAGTCTGCCTTTTAACAGGACTATTTAAATAATTTAAGGCAATAAAGCTGTAAACCACCTCTATAAAAGCAAAGCAATGAGAGTAAATTGCTTTGAGGTTTGTGGTTATCAATTAAGTTAACAGAATTCCCTTTACAGCTAACATCTAACTGTATAATCTGTTTGTATGCAAATATTAAAACATAGAGGTGATCAACATTTAGTAAATAAACTAAAAACCCCCACGCATTGGTAAAAATAAAAGTATTTTATGTCAAAAAAGCCTTACATCATTTTGGAAGAGCTGATACTCTTCAAACCACTGGACCGATTTTTACCGAACATGGCTAAGAACCATCGCAAGGAAACTGGCTATCGAATTAAAAAAAACGCATCAAAATCGGTCGACTGTTCTCGGTTTGAAGCTAATTTGCCTGGATCTAAGTTTCATACGCATTTGATGTAGGCGGGAGATTGTGCAATCAATAATCGTATGCCAAGGCGATCTAGCTCCACTGCAGTAAGCATTACCTTAGATTATTAAATCATGTACTGGGTGAGCCAAAAGTTTTTACACTTATGAAATATCTACAGAAATAAAACTGTACAATACAATATACAGATCACGTCTTACCGGATAGACAGCCTAGGGTAACAATACCTAAAGGCCACGTTTAGCATAATCGTGGCCGTATAGGTGCAAAAGGGAATCTAACTAGCCAGCCGCATAGCCTACTAAAACCTAACTATACTATTCTATATTTCATCTATTTAATATGAACGCAGATAAATGCAATTAAATTTTTAAAAATAACATCATCCAGATGGGCTCCGTCTCGTCGTTGACACTTCTGCAATCGAATACGCAAACTTTGCAAAAATTTGTTGACACTACGAGGGTAGTTTTTCAAAGTTTGCATGTCTATTGCAGGAGTGCCAACGACAAGACAACGGCCATTTGGAAAATCAAACATACTAATACTATTTCAACTCACTAATAAGTTTTTAAATTTCTAATCGACACTGAAAAATCCGAAAAGTAAAGCTATGGCCGGGAATGCGTGCTATACCCCTACACCACCCATAGCAGGTGAGCAAGCCGTCGAATTTTCCTATCTGTTACTGGCTGTCACGTGACCATGTTACTATGCGAATTTTGGTCGCCTAACGTCATCTGTTTGAATGATGTGTCTACACAAATCACGTCTTTATCCCTTACGGGATAGACAGAGCCTAAGGTAACAAGACCTACAGGCCACATTTAGCAAAATTGTGGGCGTATAGGTGGAAAATGGAATCAAAATAGTGATGGGTCGCTAGCCTCATCGCCTATAACAAGATTCCTATGATTTTCGCCCATCATGATTTTGTGTCTGTACGACACAATTACAAACTCCTGTGGAACATCTAGGCGCTGGTTTTTTTTGAACTTGATTAATTTGTTTATTTGATTAGGTATCTAATAAGTTTTTGTCGCATCTTCCTTTCCAACACGAGCCTCTTTGTTGCTGAAGATTCTCTTTGCGCTCTATACTCCCATCTGCATATACATATGTACCTAAGTACATACCAAATCTCACAGTTAAACAAAGTTTGATTTATACTTGCAAAAGCTGAGGTGTTCCTTTGAATTGAAATTATATCGGATTCGTGGCACGTAGCTTCAGAGGAAACTGTGCCCGATGAATACAAAGCGTTACAAATTATAACACAAAGATCGCAATAATATTATCAAATGTATCTATATTATTGAGCTTCCAGGCTCGTCTGGGAGCAAAGAAAAAACATAGAATGTGCCAGTTGCTTCTCTTCCCGCTCAGATGGTAAAAGCGCATCGAGGGGATGGGCGAAAATCATAGGAATCATGTTATAGACGATGCTACTAGCAACCCATCACTATCTTGATTCCATTTTCCACCTATACGCCCACAATCTTGATAAACGTGGCTTCCCAAGTAACAAAATGTGGTCTTGTAGTGGTTCCGGAGCCAGGTCTATAACATGCTAGTACACGTTTATAACCACGGAAAAGGGCCCGTTTTATAGGCATACTTTTGCTAATACAACACTCATAGTAGACTTGGCGAGAACCACTTAGACCAATAATACACTTATAGTTGGACTACGCAGAACTATCTGCTCCCGCGAAGCCAACTATGAGCATCTAATAGAACCCGACACCACGACTTATGCTCATAATACACTTATAGTTAGACTCCAGAGAACCATTTGCTCCCGCGAAGCTCACTATGAGCATTTAATAGAACCAGGCAGGCCTGTAACGTTCTCCGCGCTTCTAATACTAGCTCACTGAGGTATATTACTAGCTACTACAATCATTGTTGAGTTGTGTCGTGCGGTTCTGGAGAAAAAATAAATAAACAAAAGGTAAGTTTATCTATTTTCTATAAAATGTATTAATGTATGTATTTCGCACGTAATATTATACGTGCATACATGTTTGCATGACAAACGCGCAAGTATTTTCGATGAAGTATATTGTGTTTTACATCTCAATTTTTGTTCGCCTTTTGAACACGGCGTATTTACTAAGTTGTGTTTAAAAATAGTATTAATCGTAACAGCATTGTCGCGCCATTTTGTGACGAATCGTTCTTGGCTCGATGTAAATATAGTACTCGGAATACTTATCATTTGTTGATATGTTTTCTGCACTTTCCTTTTATATGCACCGCTTTTTTTTAACCGCTTCCATTTGTTTATATCCATTTTTGTTGTTATGATTAATAAAAACACAATGACTCAAAATGGCCGTGAAGATGCGATAAATATTAAAAGCAATTGTCTTCTTAAAATTAACTTCACGAAGGTATCTTTGGACACTAATAGTTTTACAAGAAACCGTTATAAAGGAATTAAGACTATAACAGCATTCGAGAGTCCACAATAATACCAAGTACACTTACTCTTAGAAGAAACCACTGTAGAACTAATTCACTTATAATTGGAACATAAAATTGACTTGTACATCCCTATAAGGTCAAGTAATAAGTGCAAATGGTTCTAAGTGCATTTAGTTCTATAATTTACTATAACTGGCGTATCACACTTATTGCGGATTTATAATTACTTCTTGTAGGCGATTATAAGTGTAACTTACTAGATCAAGTTTTCTCAAGTGTATTTACACCTTTGCAACACTTTTACAGACGATCTTAGCCTTTACTGCGCCTATAATTTCATTCTATACACGACTATAAGTCAATTTATAAGAACAGATGTACTATAAGCCCAAACGAACTTCGTGTAACCTGTTATAAGCTTGGTAGTAAAACCTGGAATCACTAAGAGAAAGGTACTAGTGCTGTAAGCCTGTAAACTGTGCACTATAGGAGAACTTTGTTACTTGGGTTAGGTCTTGCCACCTTAGGCTATGTCTACCCCGTAAGGGATAAAAACGTGACTTGTGTATGTTTGTGTATGTATAGGTGTAAAGTGGAATCAAAATAGTGATGGGTGGGTAGCCGCATGGCTTATAACATGATTCCTAAGATTTCCGCCCTTTCCCATGTAAACTCGGCTTGACATATAGCCTAAGGTGGCAAGACCTAGGCCACGATTAGCAAGATTGTGGGCGTATAGATGGCAAAAAATGGAATCAAAATAGTGATGGGTGGGTAGCCGCATGGCTTATAACATGATTCCTAAGATTTCCGCCCTTTCCCATGTAAACTCGGCTTGACATATAGCCTAAGGTGGCAAGACCTAGGCCACGATTAGCAAGATTGTGGGCGTATAGATGGCAAAAAATGGAATCAAAATAGTGATGGCTTGCTAGCCGCATCGCCTATAACACGATTTCTATGATTTTCGCCCATTTCCTCGATGGCCTTTTACCATCTGCGCGGGAAGAGAAGCAACTGGTACATTATATGTTTTTTCTTTGCTACCCGACCAGCATGGAAGTACACACCTAGTTTACACTTATGCAACCACAATAAATGATCAACGTGGCCTTCAGGTCTTGTTACTTTAGGCTCTGTGTAGACAGTAATGGATAAAGACGTGATATATGTACATGTATATATGTATGTTCACGAAAATCTACGTGGATACTAAAATAGCATGTCTGTCCACGGTCAGTTTTCTTTTATTTCCAATGCTAATGACTTTCAGCCCTCCGGCGCGGTCGGTGCTGCATGATAAAATACCCAAATGCATGCTGTCTAGGAACTATATACTTTGAAAACATTAACTTGATTCTAAACTCCTAATACAATGTTAACTTTTAGTTATCTGTGGCTTTTTACGTGTGCAATATTTTTAAAGACAAAATTATGCTTATGTTTATCTTGCGGCTCTATGTATGTTCTTATTCATTAAACTTAAAGGTTACAGATTGGTTACAAGAAATAATATGCTTTGTCTACGCGTGAAGAGGCAAACGACTGTAAGAGAAAGACAAACGAATGTTAAGTTTATAACGTGACAAGCGTTGATAAAATAAATAGCTTAGGTGTTGCCCCTGTCACTATCCCGCGGGAACTATGTCGTTCTCCGGAACTGAAAATGTCTACCAAATTGTAACTAAAAAAAGCGGTTTAATCGCAAGGTAACAAACAAACAGACTCATTTTCGTATTTATAATATTAGTATGGAAGTTTTTTTCATTTTTTTTAACTCATTAATAAAATTTACAAATGAAAATTCACTAATTTCGGAATCAAACGAGATGCCCACGAGTAACTTTATCACTCAATTCACCCAACAGCTTAATTGACACGCCTAGTCGAAACGAAATATTGTTACTTTTCCGGGCTTTTAAAAGTGGGGGCAGGGGCACTCAAGGCGGCGCAGAGACCTGCTAAGGGGGGCATAGGCCATTAGTGCGGTCAAGACTCTTTCTTTTTATAAAGGGGGCGAGTAGTAAATAAGTTAGGAAACTCCTATTAAAATTTAACAACAGTCATCTCAACAACAGTATTGTTCCCTATTTCTATAACAAACATATATCACGTCTTTATCCCTTAGGGGGTAGACAGAGCCTAAGGTAACAAAATTAAGGCCATATTTAGCATAATTAAGGGCGTATAGGTGGAAAGGGAAATCAAAATAGTGATGGATTGCTATCCGCATCGCCTATAACACAATTCCTAAGACTTTCGCCCGTTTCCTCGATGGGCTTTTACCATACGCGGTAAGAGAAGCAACTGGTGAATTCTATGTTTTTCGTCACTCCCAGGCCAGCATGGAAGCATTTATAAACCTGTGAACAAACTCCCTCGTCAATAGAAGCCGTATAACCAGTGCACATGCAGTTAGCACGTGGCTGGGGGACACGTGCCATATCTATCGATCCGGTCGCCCCTCGCGAAGCTTCGCGCAAGAACCAACGGCTGAGCGCTTTCACGTTGGTTTTCTGCCGGATTTAGCGTCTCGAACGATTTCATAAGACGTTAAAGATCATGTAAAAATAATCTTGTGTGAGTTTTTTTGTTGTAAAGTTCCTTTTCCTTCCATGCTCGTTTGGGAGCAAAGAAAAAACAGAATGTACCAGTTGCTTCTCTCACGAGGGAATGGGAAAAATGCGGATAGCAACCCATCACAATTTTGACGCCTTTTTCCACCTATACGTCCACTATCACGCTAAAAGTGGCTTTTAAGTCTACCCTAGGCTGTGTTTACCCCGTACCTAAGAGATATAGACGTGTTTAATATGTACGTATCTGTAAATACTCGTTTTCGATTTTGTTGGATATCGCCACGCTTATTCAGCGGAAATATACTGAAAGCATCTTAAATCTTCACCGTACCCTGCGCAAACCGTTACATGTTGGCAAAGTAAATTGAATTTTTACAATTCCATGTCTCGCCTATCTGTTCCACGCGTGGGTGGTTCAGGGTGGGGACTGGCATTTGGAGTGGGTGGTAAGACGGTATTGGAATTATATTACTGGCAACCTTCAGACTTTAGTTTTGTATAAACGTCTAAAAAAAACTTGGGATACTCTCCCCCAAAGAAATGTAATTTATGGAAGACTATCATCATCATCTGTCCCACTCAGTCGCGTGCACTTCATAAAGACAAAAAGATATAGAGGTGGTTAATTACTTACATTAACAATTAAATAAACAAGCAGCACTTTTTCTGCAAAACTCTGTGCACGCCAATGGTCCCACTGCTGACCTCAGATCTTTTAATTTTAGTGGGCTTAGGCTGTAATGGCACAGGTAAACTGCGGATTGGAAACTTCAGTTTGCACATACCATCAACATTTCACTAGCATTGTGGTTTGACCTCTCTAAAAGGGAACTGTAGGCCCCAAGAGGACATAGCTCAAATCACTATACAGCTAAGTTTTTTTTTAATAGCGAAGGATACCAAACACATGGAGCAGAATCGTGTGTGTGGGATCTAGAGCCCAAGCTCACTCCTAATAGGTCTGTATCTACAAGTGGGACGTATAAAGTTGATAGTGACGATAATTGTGTTAAAATAAACAAAAAATATTTGTCTTGCTACTCCGTTACTAGCAGGCGCTATTCAGCTAAGGGTACATTGAAATGGACCTCCGCAAAATAATCCCCGATATCGATAAAATAAAAGATAATTGTGCTGTCAACTGAATACCTACCTACAACTATGTCAAAATGCCCATAAACATGATAAAAAAGTTAATGTGTGAGTAATGTGTACGAATAGACTTTACATATTTTAATTGTGTCTCACTCAATTTTGCCTGTAGCTTAATCAAAATCAACATAAAAGACATTTAAAGGACTTGACGTCATAATAAAATAATTCAGTTCCCGAAAAGCCCACGCTACGATATCCGTGCAGGGTCCCTGTCCAGTCGGACCATTTAGAAAAGGACGGCGTTACTGTATCGGGGTGTTTCGGCTAAAGGTCAATGAGGGGGATTACTCTCATTGAACGCAGATTAGATTCCCCGGACGCCTTAAGGCGTGAATGGGGATTAATGTCGGATGACGACTGCTTTGTGAATTATGAGGGCGCGAAGGCACGCTTAATTTTACGTAGTACTTAATATTATATTTTTTGCTAAAAAGTGTAGTCGTTCTAGAGTTATAAACGGTGTAAATAATCACACACACATATAAATCACGTCTTTATCCCCTACGGGTTAGACAGAGCCTAAGATAACAAGATCTAAAGGCCACGTTTAACATGATTGTGCTGGGCGTATAGGTGGAAAAGGGAATCAAAATAGTGATGGGTTGCTAGCCGCCTCTCCTATAACATTATTCCTATGTCCATTCCCTCGATGGGCTTTTACCATCTGCGCGGGAAGAGAAGCAACTGGTACATTCTATGTTTTTTCTTTAACAGACCAGCTTGGAATGTAAATAATCCGACTTTGTTTTATCTTATATATAAAATTCTCGCGTCACAGTTTTAGTTGCCATACTCCTCCGAAACGGCTTGACCGATTCTTACCAAATTTTATATGCGTATTCAGTAGGTCTGAGAATCGGCCAACATCTATTTTTCATATTGGAATTTAGAAAAAAAAAAAAACGGGAGCGAAGCCGCGGGCAACAGCTAGTATAAATATAAATTCCACCCCTCACGCACAAGCCAACACGGCTAAAAAGAATTTCCACGAACCCCACGTATAATCAAGACATGATCTCGACACAAAATCGATGTTGACACCATTAGACCCCCTGCACTCGAAGACAAATGGAAAACTATTTATTCAACACGTCCGCGAATCCGATACTCGTATTGAAACTCGAATTTATCGGGATCAGATTGTTGGTCCTTTTTCATCCGAGGGATTATTAAATATGTATGACAGGGACAGCGTTTATCGATTCGAGGTATTATTGACTGGCACATGACAAATTCGTAGGGGAAGTTGGCATTTATTTTTCTGTAGTAAGTAGTTTAGCTTGTTGAAGGGGAATTTTAATGTGTGTGGTTAATATAACTGTTTTAACAAGCTATTTACGTGACATCGCCCGCAACTTTATTTGCGAATAAATATACTCCCTTGCAAAAAAAACGGGCACGCATGGTTTTTATCATTTTATATGCATAAAAGCTTACTTTCTAATCTTCAATGCCTCAAAATCTGAAAAACCATAGGTGCCCGATTTTTTTGCAAGGGGGTGAAGTTGATATTAAGCGGGAACTACGCCATTTTCCGGGACAAAACGTGGGTATCCTATGCGTAATTTAGGGCATAGATGCTATAATTTATGTGCATGGAAAATTTCACCAAAATTCAAAGAGTTTTTGCGTGATAATGGTAACTAAACTAACTTCAATTCAATACATCCATCCTCACAAACTTCCGCCTTTAAATATTTTATTGAATCAGGCGTTACTTTGCAGAGGTTCAGTTCAATGAACAAAAAAATATTAACCTTGCTACTCCGCTACTCACGTGCAAGATAACCAAGCCTGTGTGAAATATATTAGCCGTGAATAGCGGAGTAGCAAGGTAAATATTTTTTGTTAATTCCGCCGTTATAATAGTAGTGTTATACTAGAAGACTAGAACAGAATTTATACAACATTTTGAAGTGTGGACCACTAATATAGTTTCTATATAAAAATTAATACTCGAAATGTATGTAATATAATGGTCTACCATTGTTCATCGAACTTCCTATGAAATACACAATGTACAATATGATGTAATTTTTATTGAATAAAAATCTTGTGACAAAATGTCGGCAACGTTGTACGGCAATGGTCAAAGTCCCCCCCCCCCCCCCCCCCCCCCTTGTCGGGCTCTTAGCCAACGATCAATGATATCCCTCAGAAACTGTTAGGAAATCATTAGCCGATGCCCAGGGTGCACCGGACCAAGCACTGCTTTCCTCCCTGACGGATCCAAAAACGAACCGCAGCATGAAAAAGTCGCCCAAGTCGAACTTTCAAGGTGACAGCCTGTCTCATCGACATTATATTTTATGATGTTTAAAGGATTTGGCTCATGGTACCTCCTTACTTTATGCATTATTTTAAAAATAAGAATGCACCAAATCGGACAACTTTTTTTTTTGTTGCGACCGATATTGCCAAGCAACTTGAACGGGCGCGAAGCCGCGGTCAGCAGCTAGGTTAAAATAAAATAAAATAAAATTGTAAGCAATGTAGTATCTAGAAATCTTGAGTACGTCAAAAACATCTACACGCCTTTATGCTACATACAATGAGGTCGGTGACATATATTTGACATGATGGGTGTATGGACATGCCCTCGACCGTACAAATGATCAAAGGTCACAAATGACACAAAATTAACGTTTACTCGCTTCCAACGTAAACAAACATTGCTGGAATCACAGAAGGGCAACCCGTCTCTTCGCTTGCTGATTGACAAACTTTCCACCCACACCCCATCAAAAGAGGATTGGGAAACTTCAACAGATAAATCTTACAAATACCTCGGATCGCAATAGGTGTACAGTCGAAGGCATAAACCGATACAGCCAAACGCGTCAAATATAATTCCACCCGGACAAACGTACCTACTTACATACGTTGCAGGTTTATAATGAAGCTTGTAAGAAATTGTACATTGCGCACCGAGGGCGGTAAGAAGGGGTTTGCTAGCGATATATGCGAGTATCACAATTCTTTTTTCTCTTTATTGGTACAAATAAGTACCTATAGGTAATCATTTTGTGAAATAGCAATTGATTGTTCTAGGATTTTGTAGGAATAATTTCTTTTTATAAATAACTGTTTACCTTAAGTGCATGATGTGTCTACTATTTTAGGGTATACACGAAGTGTAAGTCAATAGCTAGCACTTTACTTTGTTAGATAGGATGTAATATCCAGTTTGTAGACCTTTAATAAAAAAAAAAAAAACACCAACCTTATCGTTTGTGGCATAAGGGTGTACAGATGTTTTTGACGTCTTGGTATCGTAGGTACATATATTTATGCCCTTGACTGTACGTCTCTTGGCGGACTAGATATAGACTACCCGTCTCTTTCTAGAACGAAAAGAAAGAAAAAACCGCTTGTTCCGCGTACATAACTATTTTACATAACCAGGACATTCTAAGGTAAAATAAAGACTATTTCTAAATTAAAACACACATGTTCACGGCTTAGGGGTCGTCCAAGGGTTACCCCCACCGCATCTAAGCCTAAATTAATCCAAATTAATCATCCTGCATTGGTTTTACTAGTGCCGGTTATGTAACTGGGTTATATACGGAGAACAAGCTAAAAAACGGGTACTCTTGCAAGCTTTGCAGAACGTTTCAAATGCGAGTTACCTTTAGTAACCTTTAGTAACTCAATTCGGTGTTTGTTACCTAAGAAATTCGTCGTTTGGAGACCGATGTTTTTTTACGTAAGATTAAGTTTAAAAAGCACGTTACCTTTCCATTCCAGTCGCTCTGCGGGCCATCAGTAGACCTCCAAGACAAGTCTTGAAGAACGAAGGACACCTCCGTAATAGAGTATTCTAGAACAAATCATACACAAGAACATGAGGGAAGGAACATTCTCTGGCGTAGTTACAAAAGCATTTCAGGCAAAACCAATTCAGACTAGTTGTTTGCGTCTTAACCTCCTAACTAGGCTTAACTTAAAGGTATGTAAGTTTAGTTTA
Source organism: Pandemis corylana (assembly GCA_949127965.1). Classification (NCBI taxonomy): domain Eukaryota; kingdom Metazoa; phylum Arthropoda; class Insecta; order Lepidoptera; family Tortricidae; genus Pandemis; species Pandemis corylana. The sequence continues at coordinate 1,873,380 of OX421859.1, read as the reverse complement.
CTCATCTCCCGAGAGATGGCGCTGTATAACATTGTAATGTCATGCAAGTAAATTATGCAAATAAATTATAATAATACTCAAACAAAGAAAAAATCTGTTTATTTTTTAATTTCCTCACAATATTTAACAAAAGCAAAATAACCTCAGCCAAAACGGCGATTGCTGTACACGTACAATACACAGCCTCGCTTCAGCTCGGCCTTTTTGCACTACTCGACCATCAGTCGGCTTCACGCCTCTGCAGTAATGTAGTATTTCATCACTCACGTGTGTACTCGCCGCGGAGAGCCTGGGAGGGGGCGGGGAGCGGGGCGTGCTCAGCGAGCCGCACCGACGCCATCTGCCCCCGCCTGCCGGCAACATACAAACGTCAATATACATTAAAGTCGCCCGGGCCGTAAGTAGCAATTTACCGCCCGCTAGCGAAAATTTCTACTTCCTGGCCAAGGGAAGACGTAAAATTGTGTACACACCTCGGGCGGCGATAAAGAAAGCCTCGGATCTCATGTTTATTGCTCTCGCCTTTGGCTCGCGCGAGAAGTTTGTGCGATCTGAGACATTCTTTATTTCAGCACCCTTGGCGTGTAATGTACTATAACAGTAGTGCCAAAACGTCAAGTTACCTCAGAACTGAAACTATGCCATGCCATTTCAACTAAATCGGTTCAGCGGTTTATTCGTGAAAAAAGCATTTATTGAATCAGGCGTTACCTTGCGTTTTTATATGTTTTATGTGGCAGTAGTGGAGGGAGAGTTGCATGAAAAACATACATATTTCGCACAGGCTCGGTTATCTTGCACGCGAGTAACGGAGTAGCAAGGTAAATATTTTTTGTTCATTGAAAAAGACAGACACTCGCATTTATAATATTAGTACGGATTTGCTTCTACGAACACAAACACAACAAAATAAGGTATTCAAAATATTCCATGAATTTGAAAAAGTTTCCCATAAACCACTTTCAGAATATCAAAAAGACTATGGACCCTGTCGAAGATTATTATATCACAGGCAAACAAAGCTAATGTTAAAAAAAACACTAAATAAATATAATAAAGTTTAACTGTGTTGCTGCTGACTCCTGGCACACATCTTACTGACCCCGTGACCCCTTAGGTGTCTGTGGACCCTAATTTGACCCGTCAAGCGTCCAAGCGACTACAGTAGTCCCTAACTTTTTCGGGCGGGAAATGTCCTAGAGACTGCATTATACATTCACGCCACTGGCCAGGTCTTCCTCCCTTGGAAGAGCCAGCGACAACTCGCTATATATGCTTCTCGCCCTCTCTTTAAGCCTCCCGCCCGAAAAAGTTAGGGACTACTGTAGTCGCTTGGACGCTTGACGGGTTAAGTAACCCTGCCATAAAACAAAAACAAAACCCGTTCAAAACTTTTAAAAGCATCAATTTGTCTATTTTCACCACCATCCGGCCGAAATGAGAAACTGCCGTTGGTTTATTTTTGTTACGCGTGCGACAGATATAAATCGACCCTTTGATTTAAGATGGCACACAACTATTTAGCTTTTTAATTACAGTTAAGTAACGACTGGCCACTCAGAAATTCGATTTTCGAATTTCGTAACACACCTGCATCCCCCCTTCAAGCTCAAAATGAGTATTTCAAAAAAGTTTCTATTTAAGCGGTCGTCTATAGTGTGCGCAGAACGGCATGAAACGAAATTAAAAAATGGATTTTTGGAGTATGAAGCCAGTACAGTGCTTCTAAGTTCTTGTATTGACATTTGCTGTTTATCGAATAAACATGAATGAAAATACATTATCACTCACTTAGTCTTGTGTCTTGTTAGTCTTTTGTCACTTAGTTACATGAATTAAATGGATTTTATTTATTTATTTTTATTATTGGGGATGAGAGTGAGTACTAGCACTTGCTCTCAATCTTAACATCATTATTTTTCATTCATGTTTTTTTAACCCGTCAAGCGTCCAAGCGACTACAGTAGTCCCCAACTTTTTCGGGCGGGAAATGTCCTAGGGACTGCGTTATGCATTCACCCACTGGCCAGGTCTTCCTCCCTTGGAAGAGCCAGCGACAACTCGCTATATATGCTTCTCGCTCTCTCTTTAAGCCTCCCGCCCGAAAAAGTTAGAGACTACTGTAGTCGCTTGGACGCTTGACGGGTTAACACGGCAACTGTCAAATACGTTCAGAAACTAGAAGCACCGTATTATTTTTTTCCCTACTGAAACCATATTTGAACACAACTTTGGTGCCAGAGTTATTGAAGATATTTAAGACACATGTTATTCTGGTTCAGAATAAATGGGCTTCATTATAATAATTACCGCACTTTTGTTTTCTGTTTTCACAGTGTCATTGTTGTTTCCCCCACAACTAAGTAAGAAAGTACTTCTAAGTAACAGAGTAGCAAGGTAAATATTTTTGTTTATTGAAATCACCCTCTGCATGTAACTGCTAGGTTATTAATCATGCATTAGAGTTATGAAGCTGTATCAGATTACTACACAACTTAAAATTCACCATATATACATTCCTCCAATAAATGGAGGAGGCCTATGCCATGAGGCACGCCGAATTACGCGATAATTTATAAGAAAAAAAAAGACTACACAATGTATTCAAATTGTAGCGAAACGGAATAAAATATATATATACATTCCAAGCTATATTGAATAATATTACTTACCTAACATATAGCACCATGAAACTCAATAACTTAAAAATTAAACTCACTACTAATCTAATAAAAACAAATCAACTTATGTTGATCTGGTATCAAAATTCACTGTATTCAAACTCATAAAAAGCATGCACTTCGTCATGCTTTTAGAGTTGTCATGTTTTACAGTCCGCACTTGAGCACTGATAGATTTTTACCCAATTATTAAAGACATACAGTGCACTTGCAGCCTTGCCACCTGGAAGTCTCTCAATGCATTATTGCATTGACAGTAATTAGATTAGTCGTGGCCTGAATCAATTTATTACCTAACCATTTAAAATAAGACTATGTGTTCACATTGTTCTTTTATTCTGTTTCGCTACAATTTCAGTAAATTGTGTAGTCTTTTTTTTATAAATTATCGCGTAATTCGGCGTGCCTCATGGCTTAGGCCTCCTCCATTTATTTTTTCTTTTAGACTAATGCAATTCGGTTTCCAGCCAAATAGAATTGCTGGGCAGAGCTCTGATATTGGTATATTATTATCTCAACAAAAACTAATTGAGTGCCTAAATGTCTAAATTAAATATTAAGAGTTTATTCATACTCAGCTGGCAATTTCGCATTATTGGTTTTTTTTTCAATTATTTCACAGAAATTGAATTTAAGTTAAAGTAATAATTTAAAAACCAATTTAACAAAAAACAGTAGGTAGATTTCTATTTGCAAACACCTTACATGGATTGAATTCAATATCACTACTGAATTAAAAGTCCAGAGAGATTTATATTCCTCTTATGTAGATCTATAGGCATTTACATACATGAATCACATCTACACCCATTAAGGGGTAGTCATTCAATTTTTTCTCAATTTGTTTACCTGTTTAATTTTATTTAATCAATGTGTTTTTTGCACTACTCAGAACATTTGTTCATTTGTGAATCTTACCATCATAATACAAAGCATGAATGGTCACTTAAGACCTTTGAATATCACAGGAAAACCAAAGGAAGGATCCAGTAATGGCTAGTCTTCTGTCTAATCAAAAATGTCAGAAAAACAAGCAAGCAGATAACTAAAAACTGATCAATTTGGATTTCTACTGAACCTCAGATGCCTAGGCTGGCAACATAGACACAGACTTCAAACATAAAACTTTTCATTACAATTTAATGGTTAATAATGGATAGTGGAGCCAATGAGGGTTAATAATATAACCCCACTCTTCACAACATAAATATTTACTTAGTTAGTCTATTTATTGCAAAGTATTTAACGTGAAAGGCGTTCTACAGCATCAAGCCAACAAGATAATGATCTGCTAAAATGCGGTAGCAATTTATCAAATTTGGCAGGTAGAGTAGAACAACTTTCGTATACCTACGTATAGTGAGCGATATTACACGCATTTTTCTGAATTTTAGAATTATTTTATCTGAAGATAACATGAAATGAACACCCAAGATACACATTATGACAAAGACGGATAACGAAAGAAAAAAGGGATGAAATTATATCAAAATCTTCAACCAAGGTTGTCTGATACGTATCACCTTAGGACGGGAAAAAGCATTGTCCAAATAAGTCGTGTATTAAGTAATACTGAGCAATACGTACCATTTTCACGAAAATCATTACCGGCCTTATTGTTTCTCAATAATTTAAATACAAAGTCACAAAAATATCAACAAATCTCCCACCCACAACCGCTTGCAAATTCAATGGAGAGTAGTGTTGTCACCCAAGCAAGTTGTTGGCTATCTGTCACGATAAAACAAATAGAATCGTTATCTCGTTGAAAAGAAAATTATAACAAACAAAATGTGGACTGCGATGAAATCAAAACAAATTAAGTAAAAGTAAGTTACTAAAACTTATCTTATTTGATAAACGTTTGAATAAATGCATAAAAATGTATTTTGATTTTTAAATCTTTAAATCATTCGTTTTTCTATATAATCGATTAAAAGGTTTTATTTTTATGGACTCGAGAAACAACAACACTACTTTAGCGTTTAGTTACTACAAATTATCAATTTTTTAATCACACCATAATTAATAAATATTTATAACTTATAATTGGGAATTGTTTTAAATATTTTCAGAATATCAATTGATTCTACGAACTTTTCCATTATAAAAAAATCTTAGGTATTTCTGCAATGGCAACATTATTATTACAATTATTTTACTTTAAGATTAGTTTTAGTTTAGTTTTTAATTCGTTTTTAATTTAATAGTTTAATTTGTATCAATTTATGTAATTAATAATAAACATGGCAACATTTAAAAAATAAGCCCTGCCTGATTTGACAGTCCTGACATATCTGTCAAAAACACTCAAAATTTTGAATTTCCAAATGTTATAGAAAATCTATGAAATCACGCTAATATTTCTTGAGAAACTATTTCGATCTCCAAGGTATATTCCTTATTTCTTCTAGACTCCAGTTTTAAAAATAATTAACATTAAAAATATTGATATCCGAGCCGTGATGTAAGACGCTATTATTTCGTAGTTTTTGCGTTATTTTCACACGAATAAGTTACAAAATTGTAAATAAATTATTCCTGTTGTTATATTTATTTATTCTTCAAAAGCTGTAAGTTGTATATTTGCCGTAGATGCTGAAATTCAGTGGGAGTGTGATTTGGAGGTTAGGTACAAGAGCGACCCTGAGGCAGTACTCTGGTGCTGGAGCCACCGTGGTGAAACCAGAGAAGCTGTCAGCCGCTGAAAATATAACCGACAAGAATGCTGCTAGTGCAGAGCACGACAGTGAGAATAAATCAGGTTAAAATCACTCATAATTTCCATTTTGTTTTCCTTATTGGAATTTAGTGTGATCATTTTCATGTATAATCGAATCTGTAATTAAAGTACCTCGCAAACCGACCTCGTATTGTGAATGTGTGTGCAAACAAACTTATAAGTGTGTGTTTATATATCTTGTTGGGTTTCTGTTAGTTTCAGTTTCTTTTTGAAGCGGATAAAACAAATAAGTTTTTTTCTTAAAACTAAACTGTTTTAAAGCTCGCCTAGCTTGGTGTAATTCAAAACCAAATACACAAGATAAGTTGAGCATCATTAAGCAACTGTTTAGACCAATTTCATTAATAACTATCAGAAATTACTTAACACATCTGCTGTCATATTGGACATATGAGATAGAGAAACCTGTCTAACTACAGAGAACCCAACTATTGCTTATGATTCTATCTATTTCTGGCCGAAGATTTTTCTTTTGAAATCAAGTAAAAATGCAAGCCCTGAAATTTTTAAGTTACTTCCACGATTATATCAAGTTCCGGGTAGGGTTATTGAACCCCAAATAATACTGAAAAACCCAACGAAACTAAGTACAGTTTGACAACAAATATAATGCGCATCGGCAGTATTCGTTTGTGCAGAGAAGTGCAGACCAGTTTCCGATGGTAGCCGAACGTGTAAATAATCTATATTGAACTTTATTTGCAAGCGCAACTGGCAGAGTATTGCTTGCTTTGCATTCTTAGCTCTGTCCCGCTTACACGATTTTGCCATTGTTGGTACGAAATCGATCGACCAATAACAGCGCCAGAGTTTCCCGCGCCACTAAAATTGGTATACTGCGCAGGTACATTGTGGAGCATTATTTTTGTTGTCAAACTGTACTAAAAGTGTTAAAGGTAAACAACCTTTCTATCTGTCTTCAGCTTTTCTGAAAGTTACCAGTAGATAAAAACTCATTTCTAACTTCAACCAGGTCTTTTAGCAGCAGCTTTTGCGACCCTGAATGCGCCAGAGTCAGAGGAATTGAAGCGGCCCAGCCACAAATCGGCCAAGCACAGCCGGGCCCAACAGATAGACATGCAGATTGGCAAGGCTGTGGACGTTAATTCATTGCTACTTGTTGCTGAAAACACTGTTGTGTCGCGGAGGCACGCTTTGAAAGTATGTATGATCATATTTCATTTTTTTATATTATAGCTCCATTGTGGTTTCCCATCAGGCTGACATAGTCACCATGCGTGTACTCAAGCCTCGTTAGAATTTTGGGAGGGAGCAGAGTCTAAGGTTCGTTAATGATATGATATATGATTGACTCTCTCTTGCTACCCTGCACTTTGTCTTAGAAACTTGTTTGGGTTCCGTACCCAAAGGGTGAAAACGGGACCCTATTACTAGGACTACTGTCTATGTAACTAACCAATATAAAATGACCTCACACTGTCTACATTTTGCTTAGGATCAGGTCTCTGCTAACCCTGGTTTATATGTTCACTTGCCGAATTTGTGTGTAACCCTCGGTGCACGAGTTCGACTCGCACTTGGCTGGTTTTTTTATTTATTTTTAAACCAATTTGAATATGATTACAGATGGTGTCAATCCTGTCGGACTGGTCGTCAAGCAATAAAACGAAGATCGCTGACTTCGAGAAGGACCCACGGTTCCTCAAGCTCTGCCGTATCCTGGCTCGCACGACCGCCAACCAAGCGATGACCTCCCTCACCATGGCCGAGGACCTGAGCACTGTTCTGGGTATAACTGGAGACGATGAAGCTGCCCGTTTGATAACTAACCTCACATTACCGCAGATGGTTAAGGTATGTTTAGTATCGCTTAATAGTTATCTATGTGTTGCGTAATTACAGGCGTTAAAACACGGGTGTGGTTTTATGAAAGAAAGCAAAGGTGAGTTTTATAATAAGGTCACATGAGTGTTTGAATGCCTAATCATGTACAGTCGCGTACATTACTTTATCGACATGGGGTTGCTGTCTTATCTTATGGCCAAAGGACAATATAGCTGAAACTAGAGAATGCAATCTCGCGAGATTGGGGTTCAGGCGAGATCTCGCGAGATTGTGAATATGAATCCCGCGAGATCTCGCCAATTTCGAGATCTCGCGAGGTTGGCGGTTTTGTATGTTTGTTCTTGCAATAATCACAAATTGTGATCACAATACTTAAATACATTAGGAGAAAAAAGAGGATTAGAGATGTTATGAAATAAACATTTATTTAACGTATTATTTTTATAAACTTTTACGTAATGACGTAGCTAATAATAATCTATCATTTTTCAATAAACTTTCAAGTAGTAAACTTTGGTGTATCATTATCAATTATCATGTATCTAATCAAATAAGAAATAAAATAAACAATCAATCTTCTCTTCTAACATAAAACAAGTCTTTTAATAATAAAATAACAACAAGTCAAAAACTAAAATGAAAAATGAATCTCAGTAACTAAGTTGAGTATTAAATATTCTGTGGTTGAGTTGACCAAAATTGAAATATTATTAAAAATTAAAGAAAACTATACCTACTCAGAGATCTGTTAGAAATTAAATATTAATTAACAGATACACTAGCTAGATAGCTCCGAAACCGAAACCGATCACAGCTCTGTGTCAGTTCGCGCGCTGTCGCGCTTTAAATAAGACGTTTTTATGCTCGAGCGCAATCTCGTTAAACTCGCGAGATCTCGCCAATTTTTCGATGAGATCAGTCTCGCTAAAAAAGGCCGAGATCTCGCAAAAACGAGATCTCGCGAGAACGAGATTGCATTCCCTAGCTGAAACGTCTGGATTTTGTATTGTCTAAATACTACAATAGTCATGAATGCTTAATGTCTCTTAGTAAAACGTCTAGATCTAAGACTGTATCCTCAAGGTAATAGTTAAGTTTAATTTATTAGATCATTAAAATTTATGTATGTGTTATGTATTGTGTATTTATGTATGTGTGTAATTTATGTATGTTTGTTTATGTGTGTTTAATGTCAAAGAATTTATATTGAAATTGTGTGTAAAATAAAAATGTCAACAATGAAATAAAAAAGATAAATTAATATAACAATTAAGCACATACTTACAATTAAAATAAAATAATAATATATTCTCATTTAAGAGTCGTCATATAAATTTAAATACAAATGGAAAATGTCATGAAATGGAATTTAAAAGTCAAAAAGAAATAAAAAATATTGAAAAATATGGATTAAAATGTCAATTTTTTATTTTATTTTGGCACATTGTAAAAAGGGTTTTCAACAAAAAGACTTGAAAGCGACAACCAATAAGGTGTGTAAATCTTTTTAAGCTCTTCGAAAGTTTATTACCTTTGCTGACTGTTACCCATTACTATGTTGCTTCCAGGTAATGCGTGCCCTCCATCAGAAAGGCCGGCGGAGCACCCCGCTGCTCCGCGCGCTGTCTTTCAACATCACGAGGCAGGCTGATGTCATAGACCTCAAGAAGTCAGCTGACCTGCTCTACTCTATGGTGACCTTGAATTTCCCAGATCCTGTACTGCTGGATCGGATATGCCAGTAAGACAAACTGGAATTTTTAACCTCTTGGCCGCCACCAGGGTTTGGAATACCGGTGTTTTTTGGCACCGGTTCCGTGGCTTTGATCCAGGAACCGGTTCCTGGGTACCGTTACTAAGCTTAGTCATACGGCAAGCTGTACATACATACATACATATATCACGTCTTTATCCCTTACGGGGTAGACAGAGCCTAAGGTAACAAAACCTTAAGGCCACGTTTAGCATGATTAAGGACGTATAGGTGGAAAGGGAAATCAAAATAGTGATGGGTTGCTAGTCGCATCGCCTATAACATGATTCCTAAGACTCGCCCATTCCCTCGATGGGCTTTTACGGCTAGCTGTGGGGGGGCGTTCAAGTATTACGTAAGCGCTTGAGGAGGGCGGGGGGTCTATGCTTTGCTTATTTTTGATGACATGGGGGGTGGGGGGGTCGATATGGTGATTACGTCAGCAGCTTCGATTCGAACTGCTGCTCACGAATCAATAAAAAACAAAATCGATTAAAAGAAAAATGCATATAGGTACCAATGATTACGTAAGCAAGGGAGGGGGGGGGGGGTAAGAGGTTTGCTTACTTTTGCTGACAAGGGGTAGGGGGGGGGGTACATAATTGTAAAAAATCTGCTTACTTACTTGAATGCCCCCTGGGACGTAAATAAGCAGCAGTTTTTTTTATTTACAGTTTGATTATTCGATCAAAACGATTCGAAATTGAAACCCTCTACTTTTTTTTTAATGTTCTTCTACAGGGACGTGATTGAATGCCTACCCTCCAACACAGACAAGCCTGCGGTCGTCACCTCCATAGTGGTGTCCCTAGGGCTCCTCAAGTACCGGCACGAGCCGGCGCTCACCGCCATCACGGAGTGGATGCAGACGCACATAGACACGTGCCGAGCGAGCGACCTCGCTTCCGCGGTCATAACGCTGGCCACTGTGGACTTCGTGCCACCCGACAGTGATAAGTTCTTCAAGGTTTGTTCATAGACTACAAGCCCATGGACAAAAAAAATTATGTGAAATGAACCAGCGTGAATGAAGCTTAGAAGGCTGTTACTATATCATAAAATAACTGAGAGCTATGCCGTCTTTTCTGAGCGGTACAGATTTTTTCCCATACAATGTAAAAAAAAAAATGCACTAACTTCTGGCACCGCCACTTTGAAGCGGCACTAGGTCTTTCGACATTTATTTTTAGTCATCTATAAGCTATAAAAACGCCGTCAATTAATAATTAGTCGTAATTCCTCACTTGTACCTGAGAAATTCCATGAATGTTATGCGCTCAGAGTTATTTTATGAAATAGTAACAGCTTTATAAGCGTGTTTCACGCTGGTTCATTTCACATGTTTTTTTGTCCATGGGCTTGTAGTCTATCAGTGTATTTTGCACGTTTTTAGCGTTTCGTACCTCTAAAGAAAAACCGTTATAGAATCACTATGTTCTCCGTCCATCTTTCAAGACCCTTTTTATTAGGAACGCGTGGAGGTAAGCAGATTTTTTTATACATATGTGATAGGGGGTAAATGAGCAAGAGGGTTACGTGATGGAAAGTAATCACCGCTGCCCATTGAGCGCGTTGCCAGCCCTTTAAGAAAAGAATAGACTCTTTTTTAATATCAGATTTACTAGTCCTTGGAGCAGTGATAAAATTAAAATTCTAAGTCAATGCAATCAAAAGATACACTCCCTTATTCATAAACGCTCTGTAGGCTTCTGCTAACTTAGCAATCGTTTGTCCTTATCTGTGAAAGGTAAATGTCAAAGTGACAGATAAGGACAAGTGATTGCTAAGTTACCAGAAGCGTACAGAGCGTTTATGAATAAGGGTAAGTCATACAATTTGTTGTGGATCAAATCTTGTGGGGTATTTCTCCTGTCCTGGGTTGTCCTAGGAACTTCTTCTTCTTCTTATTTGTTGCGTATCAAGTCGTTATAGCGACGACAACTTCGCCAATGTCAAAGTAACAAAAATATAATTCAAAATCGTGTGACAAAATGTCGGCAACGTTGTACGGTAATGGTCAAAGACCTGTCGGTCTCTTAGCCAACGGTCAATGATATCCCTCAGAAACTGCCAGGAAATCATTAACCGATACCCAGGGTGCACCGGACCAAGCACTGCTCTTCCCCCGGACGTATTCAAAAACGAACCGCAGCTCTTGACTACACGTGGAGGTAGCCCGACTCGCACCCCGTTCTAGGAACTTAAAACAAAATAATGTTTTTTTTCGGACTAGGCTGGTTTTTTTACTACAATGAAGAAACATTGGCAAGTGGGTCACCTGTTGGCAAGTGAGCACTGCCCATGCACTAGTACAGTACCCGGCCATAAAGATTGCACTTCGATTGGAAAGAGACAGTTGAAGTCGCGTAAGTTAAAGCGATTTTATTGAATCAGGCGTTACTTTGCGGAGGTCCATTTCAATGAACAAAAAATTTACCTTGCTACTCCGCTACTCACGTGCAAGATAACCAAGCCTGTGTGAAATATTTATGTTTTTCATGCAATCCCATGCATGCACGACGTTGGTTTGCACGTGTAACAGTTGTGCTCATTAAACTTTGATAATGATCCCGTAGAGGGATCGAAACGCGCCAGTGTTTGTGTGGTGTAAGGGATAATTAAGTTTGTGGGATTTATATGTGTTTTATTGGCAGTAGTGGAGGGCGGGTTGCATGAAAAACATATTTCACACAGGCTTGGTTATCTTGCACGTGAGTAGCAGAGTAGCAAGGAAAATTTTTTGTTCATTCAAGTTAGAGCGAGACAACGCGACGAAGCTGACATTGGCCGAGAAGACCGATGTGCAATCTTTAAGGCTGGGCATACATAAACCAACTGATCTGATTCGGTCTGAGACATTCCCTGTTCTATCAGGTAGCAGAAACACTAAAAGAAGAGGAGATGTCCAAGTCTTCGGCCTGGCTGGACTTGGTGTTCGCTCTGCTGACGCTGAATAAGGCGCAGCAGCACCACCTGACTTCCACCATAAAGCCGGAGTTCATTGACAAATTGCTGTCACTAGGAGGTGAGTTTCAACTTTACTAGCGACTTCAAAAAACATACATAAATCACGTCTTTATCCCTTACAGGGTAGACAGAGGTAAGGTAACAAGACCTAAAGGCCACGTTTAGCATGATTGTATGCGTATAGGTGGAAAGGGGAATCGAAATAGTGATGGGGCTAGCCGCATCGCCTATAGCATGATTCCTATTTTCGTCCATTCCCTCGATGGGCTTTTATCATCTGCGCGGGAAGAGAAGGAACTGGTAAATTCTATGTTTTTCTTTACCTACTCTCAGACCAGGATGGAAAAAGTTAGTTCAAAAAAGGAGGAGTTTATATGTTTTACTGTATAGTTTTTGTCTGTTTAGATCTGACAGTGAGATTGTAATAAATTCCCATAGGAGTCTGTATCCATTGGCACTAAAAAATTACACGATCTCTCTCTCTCCCTCTCTCTCTCTCTCTCATATTCTAGAGCAGCTAACTGTCCACACACCAAATACGTTCAGCCAGCTTTAGCAGCAGTTTGTAGTATTAGAGTAGTATCCGTTCTCCCTTCATCTCAAAAAGACACCTTCTCATTTCAGAAATTCTTATCCCCTCACGTCGCAAATTAATGACAATCGACGCGTACGTCCAACTGACGTCTCCCGGCGCATCACGGTTACCGGCTGACGTGGCGGTGGGCGTGCCCCTCGTGTACACGAAAGAGAAGACACTATACGTTCAAAGCATCATGGACACATTTAAAAGTCTAGTGTCGGCGGACACGTTTATGAGGCGAGAGTGCAACAGCGGAATGGGGTTCTTGTATGGTGAGTAAATTTGAAGTGGATGAAGCCTTTGATAGTGATGAGCAGTGATGTTCTCTTGAAGATTAGAAGACTGGAAGCTGTGGAGTTTGTTAGTGGCCTACCAGATGTACCGAGGATAATGTTAGGTTGAATTGATACTGGTAGACTTGGAAAATGTGCCACTGCCCTTTGAAATTGTTATCAGTTCCTCAGGGTAGTGTTTTTGGGCTCGTTTTCATTTTGCAGTGTATAAATGAACTGCAAAAGGTACGTAATACAATGACTTTTTTAATGTTGAGTTCATTTGCAGATGCGGAGTTCGTAGTCGATTCGAAATGTCATCCGGTTCCTTTAGAAAAAGCATCAAATGACAAAAGGTACACATCAATACTAAGATTAGTTATTTTAAGTATATATTATCTAGTCCAGTATTTTTTAACCGATGGTCTGATCGTCATCTGAGCTGTCATGTCATTAATGTCATGGACGACGTGGTTGGCTAACTTGGTAGTGACCCTGCCTGCGAAGCAAGCGTCCCGGGTTCGAATCCTGGTAAGGGCATATATTTGTGTGATGAGCACGAATATTTGTTCCTGAGTCATGGATGTTTCTATCTATTTAAGTATGTATTTCTCTATATAAGTATGTATATCGTTGTCTAGTACCCATAACACAAGCCTTACTAGCGCTTACTTTGGGACTAGGTCGATTTGTCTGAATTGTTCCCTAATTTATAAAAGGAACAAATTTCTGCGGTCTAGCCGACTGTGTCTACCGGTAATAAATCGTATTTTTGTTTGGTTCTCGCTGGCAAATGTCTATATAAATAAAAATTGGTTGTATCCTGTTTTCGTGCTTATTTTGGGTTGAGTTGCTTAGGTTAAGTAATTGTATGTTTTGTGTTGTTTAATGGATCCACTGAAAAACAGCGTCGGTGCACCCTGTGCTCCGACACATGCTGAGTTGGAATCCTATTTTGAAACAACTAACAATTTTTGCTATCTATTAGATATAAAGCTCTTTTAAATACAAACTGTACTTATATCATTGTTGTTGTTGAGAAATAAATATTTCTTTCTTTCTTTCTTTCTTAATATTTATTATTTATTTATTTATATGCGCCAAATGTTTTCTTTCTTTTCGTTATCGAAGTTGACTTAGTATAACGTTTCTGAACAGTGTGTTCAGGATAGCAGTGCTGGGGTTGGACTACCACGACATATCGCGTAAAACCGCCGCGCCTCTTGGCGTGTACCAGCTCTACACCAGGATGTTGCAGCTCAAGGTAAGACTCTAGCGGAAAAATTGGGGAAGTTAATCTTTGAAACATCAACCTTGTTAGGTGAGTCAACGTTTTCTTCACACTTTTTCTATGGTTACGTTCTCCTCAATCGCTGAATAGCAAAGTCAAGTTTTAATGAAGACCATACATACATAAATCTCCTTGCGGGGTAGACAGAGCCTAAAGTAACAAGATCTAAAGGCCGGTGGCGTGCACAGACTTGCAGAAAAAAATGCTGCTTATTTATTTGGTTGTCTATCTAATATGACTTAAGTAAGTAATTAATCACCTCTGTCTTTTTGTCTTTATGAAGTGCACGCGACTGCTAAAGGCCCCGTTTAGCATGGTTGTGGGCGTATAGGTGGAAAGGGGAATCAAAATAGTGATGGGTTGCTAACCTCGCCTATAACATGATTTTTAAGGTTTTTGCCCATTCCCTCGATGGGCTTTTACCATATGCGCGGGAAGAGAAGCAACTGGTACATTCTATACACACACACACACACACACACACACACACAAATCACGTCTATATCCCTTACGGGGTAGACAGAGCCTGAGGTAACAAGACCTAAAGGCCACGTTTAGCATGATTGTAGGCGTATAGGTGGAAAGGGGAATCAAAATAGTGATGGGTTGCTAACCGCATCGCCTATAACATGATTCCTAAGACTCGCCCATTCCCTCGATGGGCTTTTACCATCTGCGCGGGACGAGAAGCAACTGGTACATTCTATGTTTTTCCTTTGCTCCCAGACCAGCATGGTCTATGTCCTAATAAAACTATTTTATTTTCTAGGGCTTCAAAGTACTACAGATTCCATATACCGAGTTCAATCCACGCGACAAACTGGTAACGCGAGTGCAGTACATCGAGAATCGACTGAAGGAGATTATAAGCGATAAGTCCGCCTCATAGAGCCGGCTAGACAATGTGTAAATGTGTACAGATGTGTTAATGTGTGCCCTCTTTCCCTCCTTATCTAAAGTAAAGTGAGAGAAGAGGATAGTCGAAACGTTAGGGATATTGAAGTTTACGGATTATTCGCCTTGTAAAAACTCGCAGTAGAAAAAACTGGCTTTATATTCAGATATTCCATTTTCGAAGTTTCGTGCTGTCCCGCTCGTACTAATGCTTAATAATTTGAGAGAGGGATGGAATACATACATACACAAATCACGTCTTTATCCCTTACGGGGTAGACAGAGCCTAAGGTAACAAGACCTACAGGCTACATTTAGCAAAATTGTGGGCGTATAGGTGGAAAATGGAATCAAAATAGTGATGGGTTGCTAGCCTCATCGCCTATAACAAGATTCCTATGATTTTAGCCCATTCCCTCGATGGGCTTTTACCATCTGCGCGGGTAGAGAAGCAACTGGTACATTCTATGTTTTTTCTTTACTCCCAGACCAGCATGGAAGAACGGCATGGGACGGAATACGAACTTCGATAATTGAATTTGAGAGTAACCTGACTGAATATAATGTTTTAAACAGCCTTTTTTTTAGCTTGATTTAGAGCCTGTTTCACCGTACTAAGAAACAGACAGACACGTCATCATAGATAACTGACACTTAAGATAACTGGAACTTAGCAGAGAGTGGTCCTTACAATTT
Source organism: Pandemis corylana (assembly GCA_949127965.1). NCBI lineage: Eukaryota > Metazoa > Arthropoda > Insecta > Lepidoptera > Tortricidae > Pandemis > Pandemis corylana. The sequence goes on along the minus strand of OX421859.1, from coordinate 1,857,697 downwards.
TTACACACTTCGCTATATATTTCGATCGGCTAGATACAGCTCAAAGCTTTCTAAGGTTTTTCAAAGCTTACTGAGCGGAAGGAATTTCAATTACTAGCCCATCGAGAAACCTCTTCACATGAAACGTCACAGTGACGTCGCATTACTTAACAAGGATAATCGTTACGGCGCTTACTATGACAAGGTTCCATGGCGGGTTAGGAATTAAATTTCTTTGCTGTATTCGTATTATCATTGTATCTAATCAGTTTAAAGTTAATCCGATTATGGGAAGCGATCCAAATTGGACTTATAGACAAACTTACATATAAATGTTATAAGAGTCGTGTTCAAAACACATGTACATAGTTAAGGGCCTTAATTAAAACAAAAGTTAGTTGATTCCTATGTGTTACATTTTCACCCTTATTGCAATGAAATAAAGGTGAAACGGTCGTAACACAAAAGAACCAATTAATTTTTGTTGTGATTAAGCCCTATGTACATAGTTTTTGAAAATGACTCACAAAAGATTTTAGAAAACGAAAAACGCAAAGTTGTTTTTACCACGTGTTATGGATCCTTGTAACAATATTTAAATGTAATAAATCATAATTCCTTGCAATTTTGACTTGTTTACAGCGAATTATGAAGAACGTTTTGATGTTAATATTGTGTGTAGGTTCTCAGTATAAAAGTAATAAATGTAAAAAAAAAATGTATTATTTATTACTTGTATTCTGTTCGGGACGATATTTAACTTATTGTTGCTTAGATTTCACGGGCTTAGCATTTACATTGTTAGCTTTTGCAAGTTTATACATGATAAAATAAAATTACTTACGTTTTAGAAACGTAAATAAAATTGAGCTTGCAAAAACTAACAATCGTTGAGTTTTATTTTTTAATGTTATTGTTTGAACGAGCATTATATCCAATAGAGCAATACTTAGATAGATGTCTAATTCAGAAACAGGATAAATGAAAAAAAAAACAATTTTATTGGTTGTATGCTCGATTGTTAAGAGACCTATTGAAATGAAAAGAAATCGCATGTTATTTTAACGTTGTCTGTGATTTTTAACGTTTGTAACGATCAAGTTTTAACGCTGTGAATCATGTACAAAAATCATCTTTACCGTTGTAGCATTAGCAGCCACATTGCATTGACACTAGGCTATTAAATCTGTGAAATTCATTTTAGTTTAGTTATTTTATTGACTAGTGAAAATCGACAACGTGTGAATGAAATATCGGAATTGTTAGGATTCTTGGTGAAAGTGACCACGGACCTGTGTTTGAGTAGACGACGCAAGCTACTTATCTTGCGTGTCAAAAAGCGTGCTCGAAGTCAGTCTCGTATATCGTCACGAGGCGGTTAACTAATTAAATCTACCTAGTCCCAAGGTAAGCAAAGCAAAGCAAAGGTGGTTGTTGACCCTGACTATGAAGCTAGAGGTCTCGGGTTCGAATCCCGGTAGGGGCAGACAGTTGTATTATGAATACGAATGTTTGTGCCCGAGTCATGGATGTTGTATGTATTTATCTACATTATATAAGTATGTTTATCCGTTGCCTGGTACCCATAGCACAAGCTTTGCTTAGTTTTCGGCTGGGTCAATTGGTGTAATTTGTCCCAAGATATTTATTTATTTATTTTAAAGCAAAGCAAAGCTTGTGCTATGGGTATTTGGCAAGTTGGCAACTAATAAAAGAAACATCCAAGATTCGTGAACAAACATTCGTTTTTTCATGATAAAATCTACCGACCGGAGATCGAACCAGGGACTTAGCGGCTACGCTTGTCACGGTGTAACAGTTTTCAGAAGCGAAAATGTTGAATTTTTCGAATCTGAATTACATAACTCATAAAGTCAGTCATAATATAATTCATGAAGTCAGTCGCTCGGTTCTCATGTGTTTCACTGCACTTACGTCGTCTACTTCAATATGGGTCCGTGGTTCGTTTACTCTTAAGTAACAACAGATGTTGAAACATGGAGTACAGTCCTTGAGCTATTAGAATGCCATTCGAGATTGTCTGCTATCCCACTCACTCTTAAAGCTTTGATATTTGAATCGATCGAGTGAGAGCGACACGATCTACTCCGAAGATTTCCGAACGATTCCGACCGATTGAAAGCAGAGTACAGTCAACGTTGTGCTACGGTACTACCTAAAGATTGATGTAAAAAACTATAGGTAATTAGGAGGCGCAACGGCCTGCTACATAATGCTTGCGGCAAGAAACGGCTCTGATTGGTTGACTGTAGAATTTCGACCAATCACGTAGTCGGCTTCGAGATGCAGTCGCGTCCGACAGTAAGACAAATCTGAATATTTTCATTGATAGTGTTTTGTCATATTTTTAGACGTGAATGTTTACTCGATGACGGATAAAGAGGGATATAGACTACTCACCTGAATGTTAAATGTATGTAACGTGTAAAATAATTTAATAAAAGCGGTTTAATTTAATATTGTTTCGTATTTAATCCTTATCTAGGCTGCTATTTATCGACTAAGTGGGTTTCGGTTACGTAAGCTACCAAGTGTTTGGAATAGTATGCAGATTAACTGCATTTAACCTTTTCACCGTCATTGACTTGAAATGAAGTCAGTACGTACTGTTCGAGGGCGTAACCTAAATATCGATAGGTACAGCCATCATGTCAAATGTATGTGTCACCGACCTTATTATTTGTGGCATAAAGCACTAAGTAGACAGTATTGCGAATGACACTAGGTAAAGCCTTTTCGAGGCGATAAGGTTAAGAAAAGTAGTGTTAATACTATTTTTTTTCCTTTTCGCCCTCAAGTAGTTCTAGTGTCACTGTCAACTGTCAACTGCATCGTGCCTGTACTGACTTTATATCAAGTCGACGGCTGTGAATACATACATACATACATACATACATACGTAAATCACGTCTTTATCCCTTATGGGGTAGACAGAGCCTTAGGTTACAAGACCTAAAGGGCATGGCTAAAGGCATGGGCATGGCATGGTCCTGGCAGGGTCGCCATGCAGTGTGCGGGGTTGAGGAGAGTAAATGAGAACACCACGTTACGATATAGACTAACTCTTTTATTAGAAAACTTAGCTTATATAGGTTTTGTACACACATGTAAAAGGCTCACACACCTCAGCTGCGCAAAGCTTAATAATGTTTAATTTCTTACCTTCCGTTTTGTATTCAAAATAAACAGAAAATGAGAACGAAATACACGAATTACTAGTACATTATAGGTAAAAAACTTAAGTAAAAGATCCGTTGTATGTGTGAGTAATGTGTGCGAATAGACAAATTGACGTTCCAAATTAGAAAAATGACTTAATTCCATATCAGTTCTGTCTGTACACTACTACATTCAACAGGTCATTTGCTTGAGTTTTTCAACTATACTGCAGAGGCTGGGAAGGAAGTGATTGCCGGACAAATATGTATAGAAATAGGATGGAGATATGCGGCTGGCAAGCCTTAGCATGGACAGTGGTTTTCTCAAACATATGAAATGAAATATAAAATCCATGAAAACAAAGTTTTATTTCTAGAGAAACTGAAAGTGAACTAGACAAAAAATACTAACTGTTAGGTACGTATGTACCTATTTATTACTATTCCTCATCGATGTTTAAATAACAAAATAACAATTATTGCAGAAACTAGTTTGCTGGTTCTAAATAATCACATACTTATCTAATAAAAACATAAGTTAACAAATGACTGAAGTCGAAACAGTTTATAGCGATGGCAGTTAAAACGACGCACCGGGTATAACGATAGACTGTCCCAAACATTTGATCTTGTATTCGGAATTACATCGCTCTTTTAGTGTCCTCCACCATCCTGAAAAAAAAACAACTTTTCACTGGTGGTCGTTTGCACTTTTCTTACACATGTGTACGTAGTGTACAGTCATCAACTTTAACCTTTTCGCCGCCACGTCAAATACAAGACACGTCATCCATACGCCAGACATCTTTATTGTTAAGGTTGCTTTTGCATTGAAGTAATGGACGTATATATAGGTCGCTGGCGTTGAACCTGCGGTGCTGATGTGTGGCGTTGGCGTCGAAAAGGTTAATTGTTGAGTCACTGTAGAACGCTGTCATATTGACATTGCCAAACTTTAGCATCGAGTTTTAAACACTAGCAAGGAAGCATATTACTAAGACAACGTTCCATGTATGCTCAACAATTAAAGTTGTTGAACGTACGTAGTACACAATCGGTAAAGAAGTTTGGCGTACGGATGACGTCTCTTATATTTGACGTGACGGCGAGAAGGTTAAAACCAATGGGACGCTCGCTAACATTTTGTATTGTAACAACAAACTAGGCTACCAGATAGCCTAGTGGTAAGCGACCCTGACTGTGAAGCTAGAGGTCCTGGGTTCGAATCCCGGTAGGGGCAGACAGTTGTATGATGAATACGAATGTTTGTGCCCGAGTCATGGATGTTGTATGTATTTATCTACATTATATAAGTATGTTTATCCGTTGCCTGGTACCCATAGTACTTTGCTTAGTTTGGGGCTGGGTCAATTGGTGTAATTTGTCCCAAGATATTTATTTATTTATGAAAAACTTCAGAAATTAATGGGTCCAGACTGATCGCCATTTTGGGTTTAACTTTGAGTCTTGTGTCAAATGAAATCTTGTCTCATGCATGTCCCTGGCTCTCAGTCGGAACCCAGCCATGGGGAATAGATACGAATTGCCAAATATCTTTTTAAGCTTAAGTGCGCCATGAAAATCGTTTAAAATCCAGTGGCATAACTAAGGGTGGCAGGAGTGGCAAAATGCCAACTCCTAGCTCTACGAGGCCCCGAACTGGCTTGGTTTAGAGCACAGAAGGAACGATACATACATACATCACGTCTGTATCCCTTATGGGGTCGACAGAGCCTCAGGTAACAAGACCTAAACACCACGTTTATCATGATTGTGGGCGTATGGATAGAAAGGGGAATCAAAACAGTGACGGGTTGCTGCTAAAATAGATACATAAAGTTTAAAATGTATAATGGGTTAAAATACATAATGGTTTATAATATATAATGCGATTTTCTCAGAAAGTTACAAATTAACAGGATTGTTATAAAACAAACCTAACCTAACCTAAACCAATCTTTAGATTACGATATCAAAAAAGTTCATTTAGTTAATAGTTTTACAGAAAATTGCGTTATATATTTTGAACCATTATGTATTTTAACCCATTATACATTTAAACTTTATGTATTCTGATCCGCTCCCTTTATATAACATGATCCCTAAGATTTTCGCCCAATCCCTCGATGGGCTTTTACCATGCGCGGGAAAGAAGCAACTGGTACATTTAATGTTTTCCCTTTGCTCCCAGACCAGCGTGGAACTATGATGCACTGCGTACAGGGCCTCTTAAAATTGTTAGTTGGGTTAGTATAGCATGCAATAGCCGTACTCGCACCCAGTGATGTTTCGCACGAAGCTGGCGGCGGTAGCCAGCAGCTCGTGCAGTACTTGCACCAGGTACGGCGTGTGGAAGCGAGCTCGCGGCGGCCGCCACAGCGAGCGGTTGGTCGGCTGCAGGCTGCGAAAGTTGTGGCGCCCGATGCCGATGTCGCTGAAGAGGCGGTACTGGGAAACAATAGAACCGTGAGCTCTTGGAATGCGATTCGGGTGTGCCCGCTGTGTCCATCACTCGGCCGATTCCAGTATCAAATCCAGAGAGAGACAGCAAGACAAATACGAATGGTATTGTAAGAGCTCGCGGACTGTAATATAGAAACCATTTAGTTGTGAAAACCAGCGCTGCTAGTTTTTTTTTTTAAATCTAAACTGGCAGCTCATGCTGAGCCTGAGCCTGTTGCCACCAGCTGTTGTGTATTGTTTTGTGTAATTGTGTTATGTCCATATATTGTTGTTTTTTTTCAAAATTATTATTGTGTGCATCTTTTGGATAACTATGTATCATGTCTTTTTTGTGTTGTGGCAATAAATATCTTAATTTTTTATTATTATTATTATTATAGGCAGGTAAATAATGTAAACGGATAGAGCGGATGCATGAAAGTAGGCTAACTAAACAGATCTATATGGGGAGTGTGAATGGTTGCGTTGGGAGAGGAAGGCCTAACGGACGTTTCGAGACCAAATAGGAGACGTTTCGGAAAAAGGTCAGGTCAGGAGTACATGAAACCGACGAGCATGTATGAAGATATTGATGAATGTGGATGAAGCGAAAGAAGTATGTCAGGATCGTAGCAAGTGGAATAATGTAGTCTCTGCCTACCCCTGTGGGAAAGAGGCGTGACGGTATGTATGTAAATTAAGTGAGTATGTTTCAAATATTAAGAGCAATTTTTGCAATTATTTTCTATCGAACGAAATCGTCCAACCATGTATCGATTACGACCACGGTCTTTAAAATAATGATGAATGTAAGTAAACATTTTTTTGCTGGACTTACTAAAATCAATCGTTAGGTATTATTAAACTGCTTGAGGAACGAACAAGTGATATATATATGTTTTTTATGCAAATAATTACCCCGTAGGGGCATCGAAACGCGCCAGTGTTTGTGTGGTGTAAGGGATAATTAAGTTTGTGGGATTTATATGCGTTTTATACATAACATATATTTCACACAAGCTTGGCTATCTGGCACGTGAGTGGCGGAGTAGCAAGTTAAATAGTTTCGTTCATTGAAATGGACCTCCCCAAAGTAACGCCTGATTCAATAAAATGCTTGAGGAACATCAATTTCAACGATTTGATGTTGTCAGTTTAACGCAGTGGCGTAACTTATAACGTCTGGGGCCCGCGGCAAATTCGTCAGATGCCTCCTTCCTCAATATAAAGAAGTGCATCAGCGTCCCTTCTGTTCTCTAAACCAAGCCAGTTCGGGGACCCCTAGAGCTAGGGGCCCCTGGCATTTTGCCACCCCTGCCACCCTATAGTTACGCCACTGGTTTAACGCTTGTCTTGTATAGGAGTTAGTACCGTTCTCTTTTGATTCCCAATAGTATAACGATTGTCTGACTTACCTGTGCATCGGACATGAACACAGGGTTGTCCAATATGATCCACGTGACCGCTTCATTGCATTCCGGGGACGTCAGGGACCCAGAGTAGGTCACGTAGTTCTGTGGCGCCTTCAACAGCTTCCTACGGGACATTGCAATCATTGTTACATACATACACATACACAACTCACGTCTTTATCCCTTACGGGGTAGACAGAGCCTAAGGCAACAGGTACCTACAGGCCACATTTAGCAAGATTGTGGGCATATAGGTGGAAAATGGAATCAAAATAGTGATGGGTTGCTAGCCTCATCGCCTAAACATGATTCCGATTATTTTCGCCCATTCCCTCGATGGACTTTTAACATCTGCGCGGGTAGAGAAGCAACTGGTACATTCTATGTTTTTCCTTTGCTCCCAGACCAGCATGGAAGACAACGATCATTGTTGTTAGTTAAAAAAACTATACGGTTAAATTCACGATTATATATGTCGAGTTTGATAGCTACATACATAAATAACGTCTTTATCCCTTACGGGGTAGACAGTCTAAGTTTTGATATTTGGTTTTAAGGCTCGAAAAACATTAGTGGGTGAATCAATTATACCGACACTGCTGTTCGATACTTCTACGGAATTATACGGCAAGAGGCTCTTCTTTTGCCCTCAGTCCTACTATAGTTTGTTCTACTGGTTCGCTCTTGGGCGGAGCTCCTTTTTCTGGGTATTTTGTCCTTCGGGCAACTGAAGATGCCTAACTAGCCTAACCTTTGTATTAAAATAAGTATTATTGAATGATGCTGCACTTCCATGCTGGTCTGGGTGGAAAGAAAAACATAGAATGTACCAGTTGCTTCTCTTCCCGCGCAGATGGTAAAAGCCTATCGAGGAATGGGCGAAAATCATAGGAATCATAATTGTAGGTGATGCGGCTTGCAACCCATCACTATTTTGATTCCCCTTTCCACCTATACGCCCACAGTCTTGCTAAACGTGGCCTGTAGGTCTTGTTACCTTAGGCTCTGTCTACCCCGTAAGGGATAAAGACGTGATTTGTGTATGTGTGTGTATGTATCGCATCGATCGATAGGGCCATATTAAAAAAGAACACAGGCTGCTCGTATAAAAGCTCTGACAGTATAGTATGCCTTGAAAGCGTGATCTTAACTTGCTCTGAGCAACGAGCAAACCTGCTCTTCACTGCCAGCGCCCTTCGTTCCCTGACAATATCCAACTATCCTTAAGGTCGTCAGTCAGGTAGTGTCCTTTTGTAACTTAGTTCCATTGAGCTTGATTGATTCATGAATATAATTTAAGAATTAAATATCACGAGATATGTAGACATTGCTGCAGAAGAATTGCATTGTATAGAAAAGTCTTTAATTGTGCGGGGAGCGCTGTCGACGTGGCGCAGCCCTGAAAATTGAAAGAGATCTTCCGATAAGTTCGAAACAATCGAATAATAATAATATAATAATAATAATATAGCCTTTTTATTCCGAATTCGCTGCAATTTCGTTTTTTTTTTTTTTTTTTTTTTGTTTTTTAAATTGTCGTGTATTTCGGCGTGCCTCATGGCATAGGCCTCCTCCGTGTATTGGAGGGTTTGGGCTATAGTTCCCACGCGCGCCCAATGCGGATTGGGAACTTAACACACACCATTGAATTTCTTCGCAGATGTGTGCAAGGTTTCCTCACGATGTTTTCCTTCACCGAAAAGCTCATGGCAAATTTCAAATGTAATTTTCGCACATAAATTCCGAAAAACTCAGAGGTGCGCGCCCAGGATTTGAACCCACGACGCTCTGTTTGAGAGGCCACAGGTCAAACCACTAGGCTACCACTGGCAGCAAACAATCGAATATGCAATATAAAAATTGATCTTAATCAGCTGATTCTTTCAAATGCTAAATAGGTAGGTACTTAGAGACGATTGGCTTCAATTATTCCATTACAATTACCTGTTTGGGACTTAGCAAATTTAGATCATGGTATAATCAACCAAGAAAGTGCTTAACCATTTTTTATGACAGTTCCTACTTTCCTAGAATAGTTCTACGAATAAAAACAATAAGGCTGTCATGAATGCATACATACCGTCACGCCTCTTTCCCAAAGCGGTAGGCAGATACTACTATGTTCCGCTTGCTATGATCCTGACATAATAATTATAATAACCCTCAATGGCGGCCGGCTTGGGCCAGTGTCAGTTTAAACGACAAGTGTACGGTAAAAAAAAAAAAAATCTTGAGACAAAACGTCGGCAACGTTGTACGGTGACGGTGATATGGTCAGAGACCCCCTCACCCATGTCGGGCTCTTAGCCAGCGGTCAATGACATCCATCAGAAACTGCCAGGAAATCATTAGTCAATGCCCAGGGTGCACCAGACCAAGCACTGCTTTTTCCCCCGGACGAATCCGAAAACGAACCGCAGCTCTTGATCACACGCGGAGGTAGCCCGACTCGCACCCCGATTCTGACATACCTCTTTCGCTTCATCCACATTCATCAATCTCTTTATATACATATGCTTGTCAGCTGATTGTCATATTGTGATTTTCAGCCTTTTAAATGATATTGCACCTAAAGCCGGGTACTCATTTATTTATTTATTTATTTATTTATTCAATAAAAAATTACAGCATTACAGTCGAAACCAATGCGCTATAAAATTCAAAAAATATAATAAATATTATTTAGGCGACGAAACGTTGTGGCTCCGCTGCGTCGTCATCTCCGGTGTTGGATTCGGTAGGTTGCCCCGGAACCGACGAAATACGACACCTCATCACGATACGTCATCTGGGAGCTGCAACAGTTGCTATTGCATGGTAACTGATAACCAAGAGCTTTAGTGTAGACTTGGCTCGCGATACTTCCGCGAGCGCAGCACAAGCACACTAGAACTTTTGATTACTGTGTGTGTTACTGTTGCAGCTCGTAGATGAGTACCTTTTTTTTAACGGAGAGAAAATCTTTATGGATGCCCTAGGCACGGGGATGTCTAGGGTTATGTGGGACTCCGCAAGGGGTATACTATACCCGAACTAAAAACTCTCCGACGTTGCCTCAATCCGGTGTGATGGGGACGCAGTGAGATGACACTAGGGTTTCACCACAAACGCCCCCGGTGGCCCCGGCTTCCGCCAGGACCGCGCCAAGAAGGGAAGGGCCCGTACGCTGGGCCCGTCTTCCCTTAGACAACGAGACCATGCAATGCAGGTAGGCAATGCCCCGTTAACGTAGATGAGTATCTGGCTATAGGGTGAACAAGGAGTTTCTTGGTCGACTATACATCCTCGAGATACGTTGGTAAATACTTACGTCATGTCAAGGATCACCCCACTGACTCGGCTTCCCAAGGTTTTCAGCTTGGGCACTTCTTGCATAACCTCACTCATATCCAGCGTGGGTTCGTCGTTGTCTTTATCTGAATGGATCTGGAAAAGACTCTTCGAATGGAAATGTTGTACACTCAGTAAGAATACGACATAGTGTCAGAGGGAGAAAACAGATCTGGACAAGATTAGGGTGCTATAATGTTTTGTGAACCGACTAGATTTTTTTTCCCGAAAAGCCAGTGTCATGGGACGAGTTATCGCAAAAGAACCGCAACACGGTAATAGAGCAAAAACTACGCGAGAAATACAATTGAAAGGTCAAATGTTAATTGCGAAAATATGCTGTTTAGGTAATCAAAATCTTAGTTACACTATTACGACTCTATTGAATCTTGTTCTATGTCCGTATCCGTTTTTGCGACGACTTGTCTGAGTTATGTTATGATAATTACTTCGCTATGATCATTGCTTTACGAAATAGTGAGGTCAAGTTATGTAAAGTTGGGTTATCCATTAGCGCTTAATTATGTGCCATTTTTTAATGCTTCCATGCTAGTCCGGGAGCAAAAAAAAACATAGAATATACCAGTTGCTGCTTCCCGCACACACACACACACACACACACACAAATCACGTCTACATCCCTTACGGGGTAGACAGAGCCTGAGGTAACAAGACCTAAAGGCCACGTTTAGCATGATTGTAGGCGTATAGATGGAAAGGGGAATCAAAATAGTGATGGGTTGCTAGCCGCATCGCCTATAACAGGATTCCTAAGACTCGCCCATTCCCTCGATAGGCTTTTACCATCTGCGCGGGACGAGAAGCAACTGGTACATTCTATGTTTTTCCTTTGCTCCCAGACTAGCATGGAAGTATGAAGGGCGCTGTGGCTCGCAACCCATCACTATTTTGATTCCCCTTTCCACATATACACTCACATTCATGCTAAACGAGGCCTTTAGATCTTGGTAACTTTAGGTTCCTACCCCATAAGGCATATAGACGTGAGTTGTGTATATGTTTGTATTTTCTTATGCCTATTGCCTGTTTGGTGAAATCGTCCACGTAAACTTACGTTGCAAAACACGGCTATGATGGCCAGTCCGTCCTTCACATCCAGAGCGCCAGCCACGCTGAGATCGGTCCGAATGTGCACGAAGTGGATCTCCATTGGGTACCTGAACAAAAGGGTGTTATTAATCCGTTATCAGCCGAAGTATGTTCGGGCGTCATCGGATGAACTCGGCCAATCAAATCAAATGCATATAAAAACACGAGAGCGCGTATTACTTAGTCATCGAAAGTTTGAGGATGCAGAAGTGTGCAGAAGGTTGAAGAATTATTAACATTTGATATGATCAGGCGATTTCGGCCAACGACGCCCAACATACTTTGGCCAATAACGGTTTTGACTCCTCTTTCCACCTATACGCCCAAAATCATGCTAAACGTGGCCTAAGAACAATACCAAAGTCTTAGGTACTGTCTACCCCGTAAGGTGTAAAAACGTGATTTATGTATGAATTTGTAAATAAAGTGAGACAGTCGGTCTTGGTATACAAACGCGTGCCGTCTGCAAACACCGGGCTAGTAACGGAACGGACCTGGCAGTCTACTTCGTCTACGGATTCGACGTTCGTAACATTGTGTCCCATCTACTCTCCCATTAAATACTATTAGGGACGGGACTGCACGATTCGAACTTGTTACTTCGGGGCTGCTACGTCGTTAACTTGGTTTATAGTGGGCTTAACCTCATCATATCAGTCTACTGCTGGACAAAGGCCTCCCCTACAATGCGCCACTTTACCCTGTCTTCGGCTTGTGGCATCCAGACTCCACAAGTCATCACTCCATTTAGCAAGAGGGCGTCCTACACTACGCTTGCCAAGCCTCCACTCAAGAACTCGATCAATTCAGCGGTAACGGTAAGAGTAAAGAGTTCAAACGACGAACGTTCTTGCATGCTTCTAGAGCAGTGGTTCCTAACCTTTTCAGTTCCGTTGCCTTTATCTTAAGACCTAACGAGGGTCACGGATTTTACCCCTCCCTATTTATTTCGCAGGGATTTTTGAGCTTCGAGACAACAAACCATCTCTATCCCCAGGGCCTATTTACCCCCAGGTTAAGAACGCAGTTTCTTGTCGGTGGTAAACTTAAGCTGCAAGTCAGGACTTGTTGCCAAACTTACTTGAAACCGTCCACGGCGTGTTCTGATAGCCAGTGGAAGTGGAGCTGCTCCAGCCTGTAGAGATGCTTCAGAGGTCCACCGGTTAGCGTCGGATGCATTGCCTCGTCGCCCTCCATCGTGAACTGGACTGGAAGACAATGAAAAGATCCTTATTCTGCCAATTAAATCCATATTCGACAAACCAAAGAAAAACAGTAATAATAAGGGGTTGTAAATCAGCGTCGCAACTCACAAAACTTCTATTGCGCGAGGACTGATTGGTACATTTACTAGACTAATATAGTTTAAGGTACCTACTTAATAACTTGGGGTGCTCATAACTTCCCTTTAATAAGTAAAGTAGAATATTTAAGTATTGTACCTAGTGGTTTTATTTTGAAAAAATGACTTCCTGACAAGTTTCTTGCGGCGCATTCTTCTTGGCAATGTTTGATGGTTTTTCCGAATGCGCTGGTGGTTTCAAAAAAAGACATGTAAAAGAGCCCTTGGCGGCCTATTTGCAAAAAAAAGTTTTGATTTTGATTTTTTTGACTGGTACGTGTTGCATGGTTTGCTATAGTTTCAAAATTAGTTGTCCAGTAGTCTAAATTTCAATTACCAAGCTACAATGCAAAAAACATTTGAGGGAATTTGCGAAAATCTCAGGAATCATGTTATAGGTGACGCGGCTAGCATCCCGTCACTTTTTTGATTTCCCTTTCCACCTATACGCCCACAATCATGCTAAACATAGCTTTTAGGTCTTGTTACTTTAGGTTAGGCTTAATCTGCTCCGTAAGGGATAAATACGTGATTTATATATCTAACGCGTACGAGTATGTATAGGTACTGCATAATGTAATTTCTAACTAAACACGTGGGGAGCTGACTGCTATTAGCTCCTGCTTATAATCAAACCTATTTGTATGCACATGCGTAAGCGCATCTAAGTGCCCCTCCCCTTCTGACGTCAGAGGAACGGACTGCCACCGGAACTGGAGGATAACAAGTACGTGTGGGTCTTTTTGAAGGACTACTGCGAATTTAATAAGGTTGTCCGAGTAACTGTTACGCATCTGATGATGACTTTTCATGGTCTTTGCCATTTATAAGCCAGGAGTAAGTGTACTATGTTGATGTGGGTGCCAGGGCACCTCAGTAAGGCGCTCCAGTGGAACATAGACCCGATAGACTGCCAAAATCCCTTCTTTTTGGCATCACCGTAGTAAAAAGAAGAACAGGGGCCCAATTTTTGAAAACGCATATGAGAAAACGTCTCTCGAAAGTGGTGAAAAATCGTGCTGAATTTGAAATACAAGCTTAAAATTACGGAACTCATTAATCTTGTGAACTAGTTAAAAATTTGATTGATGCTGTAGCTTTGACGATGCAAACAAATTTTTAGGGGAGACCGAGGCGAGTTGAGACAGAGGTGAGTTGATACAAAGCCGATTTCTCTGAACTGTGACAGTTTATCGGGCTGGTAACTTCGCTAATTCGTTGCTATTTCAACACTCCACAGTTTGTGTGAAGTTGTGACCTCGCTAACTGTCATAGGTGCAGAGAAAAAGGCTTTGTATCAACTCACATCTGTCTCAACTCACCTCGGTCTCCCCTACCATTTTCGAGTGGTATACTTTTGTATGATATTCTTTTAAAAATCGGGCCCCAGGATAAAAATGGATCTACTTACTAGTATGCCCATTATTCTGCGCCGACACCAGCACCCCATTGTACCCACTGAGCTGTAGTTTCCCGTTTCTGATGAATCTCCTGTCGAAGTCCATTTCGACGGCCGACGTGCGAATGTTTATGGGAGACTGCCGCAGCCCCTTGTGGCACAAAGTACCGGGCCAGGAAATTTCGTCTAAATTAAAAAAAAAACTTAATGATCTTTTTCTTTTTTTTTTCTTCTGGCTCGCGCGGTTTGCGTATTTGCCACAGACGCGTAAAGTTAATAGGTACTGATCTTATATTCAAGAAAATGCTGTTTAATTAAAGGAATAAATAGTACATTATGCCATCTGAGCTACATCGTCCCGTCGTAGAATGAGTGCCTCAGTTCCACAGTATGCAGTTGCAGTTAGGTTTTAGCTGGAATGTAGACTGTGTGTTATTGAGGCGATTTTTTTTAATGATCACTACTGTCTTAATTTACTTACCATCGTATCGCCAGAGAGGCGCGAACGCTGGTCGCACAGTTGGGCTGGGAAGGGTGCCTGAAAATACTAATGTTCGTTACACAATAACAGATTTCCAGCCATATTTACATTCCAATGCTGAGCACATCCCTGTGTTATGATAAGTAAAAAAATTGGAGGTGTCTCTACATTGTAAGTAGGTAATAAAAATAATTGATGTTTTTTTTTAATGGAATATCATGCGGCTTTTAGTGACATAATAATATTATGTGTCTTAGCTAAGTGTATTATATGTATGAAGCACGAAATTATTCGTTCCATTAAAGCGGATATATTCATGAAAATTCATTTATCTTATTTTTTTTCTTCAAAAATAAGAAGAGGAGAATGCTGTAATTAACGTCGTGACCTATCATCAGCAAAAAAACAAGCGGAAAAGCACAAGATGTTCCCTTACCCTGCCATGGCCTTTGAAAAAACTGAATGCACAATCACCTGGCCGGGATTATACGGCATTAATCTATTCTAACTTAAACAAGATACATTAAGATTATAATGGAAGGAAAGGTTGAAGGGGAGTGGAAGAGACGAAGGTCAAGAAGAACATTAATGGACCAGGACGTCTAGCACGAGAGCGCGCAAGGGTCGCGTAGCACGAGATAGAATTATTTCTGTTCGTCATAGAAAGAGACAGGTAGGTAGTCTATCTCGCTCGCCCTCGTGCTATAGCCTGACTGGTGAAAGAGAAAGTAGAGGTGTCGTGTCAGGATGTCAAAGAGGCCCTGGAAGGACCACATGGAAATCGCTGCACCGACAAGAGCTAGCTCTTATGTTTGAGAAGAAGAAACTTTAACAAATCACAATCACCTGTGGCTCCTATAACGAATGAGAACAGCAGAATCATGGTCGTACTGGACACCTTCCTTATCGGGGCCATCGCACTGACTGACTTCCAAACCCGTCTGTTGTCATAGCATCATGTTTGTTTTCACTAATTTACTATTGTAAATCGATTGTTGATTGTTCTCAAGATATTGTTTACATTTCAATCGTATCAACGCTTAGTAATTTCAGCTGAGAAAAATCTAGGTACAGATAGGTTGGGATGAGTTAGAATTCGGTACGCGGTTGCAGAAATCCTGTATCGGAAATTAGCAAATTCAGGCTAAGATGGAATACCTCCTGTGCCAGTAAGTTCACCAGTAGTCTTCACGCCAGAACATAGCAGCGTACGACTGCTGCTTACCGGCAGGATTAGCGAGCAGGATCGTGGTTGTGTTCTGGGCGAAACTTGCACTTTGTCGTATCATCCACGAAGCATGCCCTGCTAGCGAAGAAGTAAGTCGGTATTTTTTGTTTATTGGTAGATAACTTTCATGTTATATTATCTACCCTATTGTTTTTCTGCCATAGATATGCGACTAGGGTCTACATAGCGAATAACTGGTTGATTTTAATGAAGCTACGTGAAATTCAAAGGTATATCTATCTAGAAATCTACACGAGACATCTATAATTCTATACCGATAAATGGATTAATTAGTCATTTTGGGCTTGTCATTATCATTTCTGTAAAACTCGGTAGGTACTGTAACGGGGCTGACTCAAAGGAAGACGCTTTCTTGATAAAGTATATTGTATTTATTCGGATGGATGAAAGTAGACTAACTAAACAGATCTATATGGGGAGTGTGAATGGTTACGTTGGGAGGGGAAGGCCTAGACGGACGTTCCGAGACCAAATAGGAGACGTTTTTGGTAAAAGGTCAGGTCAGGAGTATCCGACACCGACGAGCATGTATGAAGAGATTGATGACTGTGGATGAAGCGAAAGAAGTATGTCAGGATCGTAGCAAGTGGAACAAAGTAGTCTCTGCATACCCATGTGGGAAAGAGGCGTGACGCTATGTCTTTACTTTAAGAATAAAAGAATAAGAATTAGAAAACTTTATTGACTTATACAGATACACAAACAGAATATTACATATGGATACTTATTCCAACCAGCCAAATGGCCGCCACTCAGCTATGTGTCACGATAATATCCAGGATAATATCGTGACGCTGATTTTCAGTGACGCCAGTTACACAGTCACGGAGGTTGCTGTCACCAGGCACACATCCCAGTTCATACTGGTTTACGAAATCACCCGATACCGATACCTTATACAAGAATTATGATTACAATTTTATCATTTAAATCAGCTCTATAGTACCTACCAACAATTTATATAATTCAACACAATACATATTAATGTTAGTGTGTAGTGTAGGCTTTAAGGTTTTTTTCATGTGTTTACATTTTCAATGTCGTTTACAAATTTAATAAATAAAAGCAAGCTTATGCAAGGTCCGTCCGGATCGCTACCACCATCTTACTCGCTAATCCTGCCGCTAAGTAGCAGTGCTTGCACTGCTGTGTTCCGGTGTGGAGAGTAAGACAGCCGGGGAAATTACGGGCACAAGAGGCATTGCATCTTAGTCCTCTAGGTTGGCAACGCATCTGCAATCCCTCCGGGGTTGCGGGTGTCTATGGGCCGTGGTGATCACTTACCATCAGGTGACCCACTTGTTCGTTTGCCTTCCTATTCATATATAAAAAAAAAACCGTAAAAAAAAATATAAAAAAAATCAAGAAGTAACATTCTTGATTTGATAGTACCCATTACACACTTTAGTTTGATTAGATGATAAGGCAATATTGTCCATCCGGCGGCCAGCATCCGCCAGAATTTCCTGGTCACCTGACCAGTAACCTGACTGAGATTTAGAAGGTCCCCGCAATCGCGACAGTCCAACCTCGCGACATGGTACATGCTATTGTAATTTTATGCTCTTGTAAGGGCAAACGAGCTAGTGAGATAATAATCGATTACGTACAATCGAGAGCATAAGTATCGATACAATCATATGAAATACTAGCTTCTGCCCGCGACTTCGTCCGCGTAGATTTCTAAATCTATAGAATCTGCAGAATCTGCAGAATATACTGTCAACATCAGTTCTTATGTCTACATAAGAACTGATGTTGACAGTATATTCTGCAATAATTATTAACGTCGCGACTCTAGCCAGCTACGACCTTTGCAAACTTTCGTCACCTATTTTATCCCCTTAGGGGTGGAATTTATATCCCCTTAGGGGTGGAATTTATCAAAATCCGTTCTTAGAGGATGCTACGTCATAGTAGCTTTATGCATGCAAAGTCTCAGCCTGGTCGGTTTAAAATTGACAAAGTTTCATACAAACTTTCATCCCCTATTTTATCCCCTTGGGGGTAGAATTGATCAAAATCCTTTCTTAACGGATGCCTGCGTCATAACATCTACCTGCATGCCAAATTACAGCCCGATCCGTCCCGTGGTTTGGGCTGTGCGTTGATAGATCACTATGTCAGTCAGTCAGTCACCTTGGAGTTATATAAATCATATGAAATATATAATGTGTCGCCGACTTTATTATTTGTGGCATATAGCAATGTATATAATGCACTTTAATTTGACACAATAAAGTTGACAGTGTTGCGAGTAAAGCCGCTTGGCGGCGAACAATTTAAGAAACTTAACATTTTTTTTAAATACTATTTTAACCTTTTCATGGGGTGCGAGTCGGGTTACCTCCGCGTGTGGTCGAGCTGCGGTTCGTTTGGATCCGTCCGGGGGAAGAGCAGTGCTTGGTCCGGTGCACCCTGGGCATCGGCTAATGATTTCCTGGCAGTTTCTGAGGGATATCATTGACCGTTGGCTAAGAGCCCGACAGGGGTTCTTTGACCATTACCGTACAACGTTGCCGACATTTTGTCACAAGATTTTTTAATTATATTTTTGTTACTTTGACATTGGCGAAGTTGTCGTCGCTATAACGACTTGATACGCCTCAAATAAGAAGAAGAAGAAGAACCTTTTCATCGCCAAACAGGTAATATACACAATATTTTATTTAGGTACCTACCTATAATGTGCAGGCATGCTACTATTCGTACTTAGCTCCTTTAAAAGTACAGAGCCCTTACCATGACGTCTTAATGCGACTCAATTCCGAGTCTGCACGTCTAGCACGAGAGCGCACAAAAGTCGCGTCGCGCGCGAGATAGATTGCCCGTCCTTTTCTTACTGTACCAACAAGAAAGAGACGGGTAGTACAACTCGCGCGCGACGCGACTTTCGTGCGCTCTCGTGCTAGCGGGGCTGTTCAAGTTTTATAGCTGTCATTTATAGTAAACTTTGAGGCCACGTTTAGCATGATTGTGGGCGTATAGGTGGAAAGGGGAATAAAAATAGTGATGGGTTGCTTGTCGCGTCGCCTATAACGTGACTCCTAAGATTTTCGCTCGATGTTTTTTCTTTCCCAGACCAGCATGGAAGATCGAAATGAAAGCGAAAATCATAGGAATCATGTTATTATATGTCAGGGGTGGCCAACAGGTGGATCGCGATCGAACGGTCGATCGCGACTGTTAGTCCAGTCGATCGTGGCAAGGCAAAAAATATAAATACGTAGACCAAACTGCGCATCGTAATCACCAACTGCTGATTTAAGGTTTCATGAAGTATGTAATTGGTAGATCGCACAGGGTTTCGTTAGTAAACAGGAGATCTTGGCTCTAATCAAGTTGGCCACCCCTGTTATACGTGTAAGCGACGCGGCCAGCAAGCCATCACTATAAAGCTACGTCTACCCCGTAAGGGATAACGAAGTTATTCATGTATGTAGAGTCTAACCCCCTTATTCATAAACGCTCAATAGGCTTCTGCTAACTTAGCAATCGTTTGTCCTTATCTGTGAAAGGTAAATGTCATAGTGACAGATAAGGACAAACGATTGCTAAGTTAGCAGAAGCCTATAGAGCGTTTATGATTGTGTATTAGTTTATCGTATTTATCTATTATGTGTAGTTTATTATGTTTAGTTTAGCTTCCACGCTGGTCTGGGAGCAAAGAAAAAACATAGAATGTACCAGTTGCATCTCTTCCCGTGCAGATGGTAAAAGCCCATCGAGGGAATAGGCAACATAGGAATCATGTTATAGGCGATGAGGCTAGCAACCCATCACTATTTTGATTCCATTTTTCCACCTATACGCCCTTAATCATGCTAAACGTGGCCTTAAAGTTTTGTTACCTTAGGCTCTGTCTACCCCGTAAGGGATAAAGACGTGATTTGTGTATGTGTATGTGTAGTTTATTATTATGTCTTACATTATTTAAAATTTAGACATTTAGGACTATTTTAAGTTTCGATCGGTTCTTTTACTTTTTCTGTGTGTCTGCTCTTGCTTAACACTTATGTCCTGTCAATCGTTCAAAGGCTAGCTGGAAGAGATCCCTTTTAGGGATAAGTTTTTTTTTGTCTTGTCCTGTATTTATCTTTTTCTTGTGTGTTATATACAATAAAGAGTTATACATACATGTCCTCAACGCGTTATATTTAGAACTAACGAGCTCCATGCCGTGTCGTATCGTGATCCAGTCTATTAGATAATGTTTCGCTATCGCCGCAATCTAGCCCCGCTTTGTGGCGTTCAGATTGTAGGTCACACTTCCTACACAAGGCGATGACAAGGGTCAGACTGTAATTCACACATTGTGTAGTTGTTTATTGTGACTTCTCTATGATTATTACAACAGCCTAAACATTAACAGGATTCAGTAGCGTGCCCTACAAATATAGGATTCACACCGGGTTTTACATTCATAAATCACGCCTTTATCCCTTACGGCGAGTCTACCTGTCTAGGTAACAAGACCTAAAGGCCACGTTTAGTATAGGTGGAAAGGGGAATCAAAATAGTGATGGGTTGCTAGCCGCATCGCGTATAGCATGCTTCATAAGATTCCTCGTCTCGATGGGCTTTCGTCACCTGAGCGGAAAGAGAAGCAACTGGTACATTCTATGTTTATTCTTACTTCCATGCTGGTCTGGGAGCAAAGGAAAAACCTAGAGTGTATCAGTTGCTTCTCGTCCCGAGCAGATGGTAAAAGCCCATCGTTGGAATGGGCGTAATTCTTAGGAATTATGTTATAGGCGATGCGGCTAGCAACCCATCACTTTTTTTTCCTTTTTCCACCTATACGCCCACAATCTTGCTAAACGTGGCTTGTAGGTCTTGTTACTTTAGGCTCTGTCTACCCCGTAAGCGATAAAGACGTGATTTGTGTATGTATGTATGTTTATTCTTTACTCCCAGACAAGCATGAAAGACCGGGTTTCTCCACTAAATTTCTCTGTCTTTCTCTTTCTTTACTCGTCGATTAAATAGGCAGTTTTTACGAAACTTTTCACGGAACACCACCGGGACTCGAACCTCCAACCTCGGCAAATCAAGCCACAGACTAGTGTTCTTGTTCCGAAATATTCGTCCTTTTTCAAAACAGACTTTTATAACAACTAAATTTTTGCATTTAGGTACTTTTTATGCAGGAGTTAAGATCTTGTTTTTCTTTTTTCAGCAAAATGTTTTTACATACGAGCTTTTCGTTTTTAAATACTTTGAAGTCAGTTATTTACGTGTCATACATATGTAAGTCCGCCTTTGTGCATGTATCTCAGTGTTTGTCGATTGTATTTTGTCTTGTTTATTTTGCACAATAAAGAGTTTACATACATACATACATACATACATAAATCACGTCTTTTTCCCTTATGGGGTACACAGAGCCTAAGGTAACAAGACCTAAAGGCCACGTTTAGCAAGATAGTGGGCGCATATAGGTGGAAAGGGGAATCAAAATAGTGATGGGTTGCTAGCCGCATCGCTATAACATAATTCCTAAGATTGATGCCCATTCTCTCGATGGGCTTTTACCATCTGCGGAAGAGAAGCAACTGGTACATTCTATGTTTTTTCTTTAGCTAAACGTAGTAACTAAGTGGGTTAAATATTTCCGTCTTGGTTTCGTAGTGTAATGTTAAAATTGATTTATGCCCTACAAAGATACATAACTGGATAAGTCGCGTAAAGTCAAGCTTAGTAGTAAAATTCACCAGCACTAGGCAATAAAAAAAACGTATTACTTATGTGGTAACGTATTACTTAGGTGATAAGGAGTAATCTGAAATGTTAAAAGTACCGTTAAATTTTCATTTTTAATTGGTTAGTGGGCCATAAAAGGATGTAATGGAAGTTTTTAAATTACTCTATTTTCATCTGTTTAAATTGTTTTGTTTTTCTTGTCAGTGATTAGTTAATATTTTATGTTTTAAGTTTATTAGTTTTAACAATGTTTTGAGTCCAAATAGTGTTCAGATACTTGAATAAATAGAGCAGAATTCTAATTTTAACGTGGCTGTGTAATAAATACCTAACAATTTTATTCCGACTATAATCGCGTGCTCGTAATATAATATATAAAAAAAAATAGCTCAATTGCAAAATTCAGCGACCAAAACTATAATTAAATTAAACACAAATTAGTTAATTTCATTGTAATTTATTATTTCATTTTCATAACTAGAGTACAATCAAAACACAACCTTTAAATAAAATTATGTCTTCCAACTGTTTATTACAAAATAAAATTAATAAATTGTATTCATTCATGTACCGGATTAATCTTAACTATTTGGTACTGGGTACGTAACTAATATAAATTAAGCATTTTGGTACAATACAATTTCACAGCCATAAAGATAACTTAAATATTTACAATTCAACACTACAGCAAATTATACAACAAATAAATTTACAACACTAAGATATAACATTTACGACACAATTAAAATAATAACAATAATTATTGCCAACATAAATTTATTCCTATCTCCAGACTGCTTTAGCCAAATCATAATCTTAATCTAGATTATAGATTGCATCTACATGATTGATAAAGTAAGCATATGCAGCTTTTTAGATTAATACTTAATCTATCATATACCTATTAGAACGTGTGATGTCATGGCATGCGTTGACAGCGTGCGATTTCAACTGCACACTGCACCGTGCCTTAACCCCTCGAAAATTAAAAAAAATAAGGCTTTCTTTTTATTTCTCTTTATATCAAACATACTGATGCCGAGGCGGTATGGTCTCAGACCTTAGCCTGTCCGAAAGGACAAACAAAACAAAAAAAAAATCTCTTTATATTAATCTGTTAGACTGCAATCTGAATCAAATGAGACTAGAATGCAGATTTAATTATTTCATACGAGGGGTTAAAGCTAAATTATAAGTTAAGACAACTCAAAAACTACCAGAGCTACTTAACAGGGTCCCGATTTTTGAACGCACGTCACTAGAAAGTGGTATAAATCTGTTTATATCTTCAAAACTACAGCTCTAATCAAATTTTTGACTAGTTCACAAGATTAAAGAGAGCCGTACGTATCTTCTGAACTACTCGTATTTTAAATTCAGCACAATTTTTCACCGTTTTCGAGTGGTATTTTCACAATGTGATTTCAAAAATCGTGCCCCAGGTCGCTTTGTCGTTAATTACTAAACAGGGATAATTAGTACTGATCGACAAACGGCTGAATGATACGGGATACGTGCTAGCCTTTCAGCGTTTATTAAAAAATACTGAATATTTGGTAAACATTAATTTCTAACTTGTCACTTGGCATACATCGCATACATGGCAATAATATTGCTTTGTACCTTGCACATTTTCTCAATTTCATTGTACTGATTTATGGCTTTGAATAAGAAATATTTGTATTGTATTGCATCATTTATATGAAATGGTTCAATGAACCAAGCATACTATATAATATATTTTTTATTGTTGTAACACCACATATCTCCTTTCGATAGTTAAAAGTTATCTTTAAAACTATACCTATCTAATATAGTAGACGATATGTTTCAAACATAAATTTCCCGAGACATTATTACCTATGTAAAAAAAACATGGGACAATTTACACCAATTGATCTAACTAGTCCAAAAACTAAGCAAAGTTTGTACAAATCAACGGATAAACATACTTAAATAGGTAAATAAATACAACGTCCGTGACTCGGGTCAAACATTCGTATTCATCATACAAGTGCATGCTCCTACCAGGATTCGAACCCGGGACCTCTAGCTTCTTGTTGTTAGTCAGTCACTAATCACTACGATATCCGGCCGGTATGCATTTTGTCTTTTAAAAATATCTAGTCATGTAGTTATATCGACTTTATCCAGTGATAAGTTATCAGCCTAATAAAGGTATTAGATTAATTACTCATACACGACAAACATAATTTATGACACCCAATCAGCAATAGAGGACCATATATTTAAATTTGTGATTAGTTAAGCTCTTACCCACGTCATTGGATTTAATAGTCCAATATCTCATGTCTCAATTATACATTAGTGTGACATCACTGTTGTAATCAAAATTATCTGAATTCAAAGAATTATTTACTGTTTATCTGGGAACATGGTTTGTATCAATTCTTAGGATATCAGAAAAGAATAAACTGTTTTCTTTAAGACACTACCATCCTTGTTAGGATTAGGTAAAAGCACCGTGGAAGTTCGACAAAAACGTGTGACAACTTAACAAAATACACTCTAAACCTACTCCTATAATCTCATACCGGTGGTAAGTTTCATAGAAATTAAAGTATTGGGCATACATAATAGTCCTAACTGTAAAATGTTTGCTATATGCAAACGTACTACAGAAGCAAATGCATTCAAATCCAACGGTAGAAATGTACGACGAAGACTCACGATGTCATCTCACGTGACTGCTATGCGTAGGTATAGCATTGTGAAAGAGAAGCAGTATAAATCTGTAGGCTTATTATCTAACTCGCTCGCAATCGCCATCGTGTTCATTTTGACAGTTCATGTATGGGCTGACAGCTGGCATCGGAATCAGCTAGCTGTCACATTCATACAAGAACTGTCACAATGAACACGATGGCGTACAGTTTCAGACAAGATTATTAGGAATAAAGCGTTTAACGCTGAGGCTGAATAAACGCCAGTTCACTATAGAATTTGGCAAGCTTGCAGCTACACACTTTAGAGAGGTAACTATGCACATTACATTGCATATTGTGGTTCAGCTTCCACGTCTCGAGTTTATTGGCATCAATGACTCCAAACATCTTAATATCTCTCCGATAATAAACTTTTGTAACCGATCAATTCAACATCTTGCTACAGGCCTTGACGCCGTCCCCGAAGATCTTCTTCTTCACATCCAAGAGAATGCAAAGACCATCGCCAATGGTGGATGCCAACGAAGAAGTGGCGCATCCTAGCAGTATTATCAAGAAGCCGAGGAAGGTGGGAGAGGAGATAGACGCGCAAGAGGCGATGGACCGGTAGACGATGCGGTTGGTGGGGTGCAGGCTGCGGTAATTGTAGGTAGCGTCACCGATGTCTATCTTGCTGAAGTATTTGTACTGAAAAAAGAAGAGCGTTTAGATATTTTGAATGAAGATCTTCCGCGTAGATATCATGATTATGTTCCTACTCTCCGAGAGAAGGATAATATGCATTTTCTAGATATTGGTTTGCGTTTAATTTTTGAATTGATTCAAAGGGAAGAACAGGTACCTTATCATGACATTCAACTCCGATTCTTTAGCTGTCATTTTTAACACTTCTAGTATAGATCTGACAGCGATCGATCCAATTTTGGTTCGCAATTGTATCGCATTAAGACGTCATGGTAAGGCGCCTGCTGACATTGCTTTGCAAATATGTGTCGGCTGTGTTTTCCTGTGGTTAATTTGTTTCGACGTATATTTCATTGCCAGTCATATAGTTTGTCGGATAGTGGTTTCTTTTGACTTAGCGTAAAGGTTAAGTTATTGTTAAGTAATATTCACGTCGTAACATTTTACGACCTAATGCGTGTAATAATTATCAGAGCATGAATTACTTTTATAACTACTAAACTCATCAAACAAAGCGGTATCACAATTAACAAGTAACATGTTCTAAAATGGTCTTTAGGTCTTGTTACCTTAGGCTCTGTCTACCCCGTAAGGGATACAGATGTGATCTATGTATGTATGTATGTTCTAAAATTTTAGTTAAAAATTGTGTACAATTGGTGCCATTACAACGTGAAAACGTAAAAGAAAGTAAATTGATAAACGTCACTGAAAATTAGAACACATAGAAAAATCCGAAAAGTTAAGCTATGGCCGGGAATCGAACCCGGATCCTCGTCATTTCGTAACGCGTGCCCCTACACTACCCATAACAGGTGGGTAAGCCTTCGAAATTTTCTATCTGTTACTAGCTGTCACGTGACCTTTTTAGTATGCGATTTTACTATAAAATCGTAAAAGTAAACATAAAAAATCAAGAAGTAAAAATTCTTGATTCGTTTGATAGTAAAAGAAAGTAAACTAAAAGTACCAGGAAATATTGCTTTAAGTCCCACAGATTTTGTCTCCAAAAAGTAAATTTCAACGAAATCATTAGAACCGTATTCGGGATCTCATATGAACATAACATTTGTTAACTTCACATTATAAGTGTTTTTCGTTTAAACAATTTATTATGTGGCAAAATTATCATGCTAATGTTCAAGCTTCTTGTATTACAATATTACCTGATTGTCAGATATGGCGATTGGCTTGTCCATGACGATCCAAGTGACGACTTCCTGGCAATCTGGCGTGGTCAGCGAGCCGTGGTACGTGTAGAAGGACTGTGGCTCCGGACTCAGGAGGCGCCTGGACCAAAGACAAGATATAAAGGAAAAGGTATAAGTAAGTAGGTAGTATGGGACTACAGGACAATAACGAAAATGATTGTAGAACATGTGGCGAAGAGGTTGAAACAATGGAACACCTTATGTGCGAATGTAATGCCTTTGTCAGACTAAGAATGAAGCTCTTCGGCATCGGATACCCTGAACCAGGAGATTTCAAGGCACGGACTGCGCTCAATCACCCAATCCATGAATGAGGTGGTAAAAGCGATGGAATAGTGCAAAGGAGGAGTAATTACGCAGAAGAACCACGAATGGGTCAAAGTCCGTAGGGACCCCTAGACTAAGATAAGATAAGTAAGTAGGTATGAGTCAATGAACTAGCGGGCACCACTGGTGGGTCCTCGCAGAACTTATTCACCATTGCGATGCAGCTAGGAAATTTGGGACTTTGGCACGTGTTGCTGTTTTCTACATTTTTAAAAAAGTAGTTTCGTTTTAGGTCTTAGTCATTGTCATGTGCTAGTCCAATGATAAAGTTACTAGCTTTTGCCCGCGGCTTCGCACGCGTGAACCATGAGCATTTCAAAGAAGCTAGCAATCAAGCAAGCGAACACCCAAACCCATGCAAGCAGGCAAGCAAGCATGCAAGCAAGCATGCATGCAAGTAAGCACGCAAGCATGCATGCATGCAAGCAAGCATGCATGAAAGCAAGTATGCAATCAAGCATGCAAAGCAAGGACTCAAGCAAGCATGCAAGCAAGCGTGCAAGCAAGCATGCATGCAAGTAAGCATGCATGCATGCAAAGCAAGGACTCAAGCAAGCATGCAAGCAAGCCCCCGCATAGCCCCGCTGCCTTAATTTTTCTGAAACTGTAAATATTACAGGATTTTTATAAAACAAACCTAACCTAACCTAAAGGGCTGTCCTAAAATATACCTACCCCAAATAGCTTTTGCCCGCGACTTCGTACGCGCTAAGATGTAAAACGAAAAAATAAGTTTTTTCCCGTTCCCGTGAAAAATTTGGGGAGTGCTTTCGGAGTACACTTAAAGCCTTTAAAGAAACACACGTTATAAATGTTAAGTCTCTTTCTTCCGCTGTTTCGTCTGGAAACGTAAAATCCCGGTTTTTCCCGTTCCCGTAAAAATGTTAGGAAATCCTTTGTTAATGCTTCCTTACACCCCCTAAGGAAGTCCCTAAATGCTAAATGCTAAATTTCATCTTTCTACAACCAGTAAAACGAAAAACCCCGTTTTTCCTGTTCTCGTGGGAATTTCTGGAAACCCTTTCTTAGTGCTCCCATACACTCATCAAGGAAGGTTCTTACCAATTTCTACGACCAGTAAAACAAAAAATCCCGTTTTTTCCCTATCCCGTGGGAATTTCGAAAAATACCTTCTTAGTGCACCTCTAGGATACTAAAGGTATATGTGTGCCAAATTTCAATTTTCTAGCCATATTATGCCTACCGCAGTATTTCTTTGTAAACAAATATTTTTCCCGTTCCCGTAAAAATGTTACGAAATCCTTTGTTAATGCTCCCTTACTCTCCCTAAGGAAGCTAAATGCTAAATTTCATCTTTGTGCAACCAGTAAAACGAAAAGTCCCGTTTTTCCGGTTCCCGTGGGAATTTCGGGAAATCCTTTTTTTATTGTTTACACTCCCCAAGGGAACTTGAAGGCCAAATTTCAGTTTTATACGACCAGTAAAACGAAAAATCGATCCCGTAGAACTGAAAATATAAATCCCGTTTTTTTCCTTATCCCGTGGGAATTTCCAAAAATCATTAAGACATTATTTTACTATTATAATCACCTACTTCTATGCCAAATTTGAACAGTCTAGTAATTATAGTTCATAGGATTTCGTTTAACTGAATATATAAATCCCGTTTTTTTCCTTATCCCGTGGGAATTTCCAAAAATCCTGAAATTAGTTTCTTAGTTTTGTAATCACCTACTTTTGTATCAAATTTGAAGAGTCTAGTTATTATAGTTACTGAGATAGCGTCACTCGGAGTCGAATATATAATTCCCGTTTTTTCCTTATCCCGTGGGAATTTCCAAAAATCCTTCCTTAGTGGATGCCTACATTGTATAAGGTATCTATGTGCAAAATTTCAAGTCTCTAAGTCCAGTGGTTTGGGCTGTGCGTTGATATATAGTTAAGTCAGTCAGTCAGTCAGTCAGGACTTTGAATTTTATATGTATAGATTGTCTGAAATAGTTTCTCAGCGAGTGAATATTCGTAAGAGATTCCCCGCTACTAGGCGGTCCAGGTATCGAGACTGAATGAAAAAAACAAAACCTAACAACCCAAGACGGAGCTGTACAAGAAGACCCAATCCTGAAGAGGCATTAAAAATTAACAGAATAGTAAAAAGAAATATTTTAACGTGGTTTACGGAAGGCTATTTATTGTATTAACAAAAACCAAGATCTTCACAACTGCAACTGCAAAACCTGACACTTCTAATTGAATTTCTAAGCAACACTGAAAACTAGAACACAGAAATATTCGAAAAGTAACCGTGACGCGTGCTATACCCCTACACTACGCACAATACATATAGCATGCATCACGGAATGACGAGGAACCGGGTTCGACTCCCGGCCATAGCTTTACTTTTCGGATTTTTCTGTGTTCTAAATTTCAGTGTCGTTTAGATTTTTTTTTTATATGAATAGGAAGGCAAACGAGCAAGTGGATCACCTGATGGTAAGTGATCACCACTGCCCATAGACACCCGCAACCCCAGAGGGATTGCAGATGCGATGCCAACCCAGAGGACTAAGATGAAATGCCTCTTGTGCCCGTAATTTCCCCGGCTGTCTTACTCTCCACACCGGAACACAGCAGTGCAAGCACTGCTACTTAGCGGCAGGATTAGCGAGTAAGATGGTTCGTTTTCTAACGGTAAAACCGTAAAAGTATATATAAAAAATCAAGAAGTAAAGTTCTTGATTCATTTGATAGTACTTCTAATTGAGTTATAGTACCTACCATAGAGAGCAAGACAATCTCTCCTAATTATTCAATAGCCCGTATCTAAAGCTGCCTGTCTTTGTCAGTCGATTCGTTTTGCAATTGTTTCACTCTTCGCAAAGGGCACTCATTGTCAGTCACCCTTGGTACTGTTAGGATAGGTTTTATAGGACTACGTACTGGCTGATTTACGAACTGGCTGGTTCGCGTTTGTGCTCAAGTTTTACAAATCGAACACTCGTTCGATTTTATTCGGCTTTTGTTTAGAACTTGAAGGCATAGAGATCTGCTTGAACCAGGAACCAAACCGTTTCCCTGGTAGGTATATACTGTAACGTTCAATTTTATCAAAGCTGAATAAACAAAGTACTAGCGTAATACAATTGCATTTCTATTTCAAGTATTTAGGCCTTAAGCAACTAAAGTTTAGGACGCATCGTGATCCGTACTTAATACCGTCCGATTTAGGAAGTGCTCCAAGAGTTGCTCCACAGTATACACACCCTCATTGTTAAACAGAATGTCCTCAACATTGGCCATAAAATATCAAATCAGTATTGCGATACAGCGAGGAAATGCTGCCAGCATCTTTGATTCTACGCCGCGGGGGAGCTTTTTTGTAGACTTATTTTAGCTCTAGTTTAATTAATCTTTTTATTTATCTGTAGTTGTAACTTTTAAACACTTCTTCGCGATGCATTATTTCAGGCACCGCAGGCATAATCTGTTACTTACGTCAGGTCGATGACTTCTGGCTGGGTATGGTCGTCTTCGCGATGCATTATTTCAGGCACCGCAGGCATAATTTGTTCCAACGCATGCTCATATTCTGGTCCACTTTTGAGCTAGAAAGAAAATCAGTTTTAAAAGACCACATTCAACCTACATCCACAGATCGTTGGAGCGTCAACGAGCGCTGAAAATTCTTCGCAGGGAAACTATGGGATGGTTTAGGGCGGGGGTGTAGCTGCATTTTTTTTTTTTTTTTTTTTTTTTATATGAATAGGAAGGCAAACGAGCAAGTGGGTCACCTGATGGTAAGTGATCACCACTGCCCATAGACACCCGCAACCCAGATTGCAGATGCGTTGCCGACCTAGAGGACTAAGATGAAATGCCTCTTGTGCCCGTAATTTCTGTATGAGTTTATTTTGGACCTCAACCTAGCAGGTGTAATAGTGTCCTAACTTTATCCATTAGTTCGTCACATCACCTTCGCTGTAGCATAGGGTCGATCGATCCCCACATAAGTACGTAGTAAGTAAGTTAATTACAAGTTAAAGGAGTGCTTGCACTGCTGTGTTCCGGTGTGGAGAGTAAGACAGCCGGGGAAATTATGGGCACAAGAGGCATTGCATCTTAGTCCTCTAGGTTGGCAACGCATCTGCAATCCCTCCAGGGTTGCGGGTGTCTATGGGCAGTGGTGATCACTTACCATCAGGTGACCCACTTGCTCGTTTGCCTTCCTATTCATATAAAAAAAAAAAAAACACCGCTGCGTATACGCAGCAGTGACGTGTCGTAGGCGTCCCGTTTTCTCACCGTTTTGTTATACATTTTGTTGCGTAAAAGCACCGTTAACATCTTTTACGCACCGGTGTGGTCGCACCTTAACTTGATTGCCGCAGCAAAGGTGTTAATGAAGACGAACCAGGATAAAATTTTAGGATTACTTTGATTTGTCAGATTGGAATCGAGATATTTTGGACGAGTTTCGTTCTCACAGCTTATCAACTGGGGAGCGCCTAATTAAGCAATTGGTACCTTCAGCTGCTAGTACTTTTTTTTTGTATTTACTTACCGTAGCCATTATGCCAACGACGGCGAGCCCATCAGGCCGGGCCAAAGCCTCGTTCAGGGTCAGACCAGTCTTCACATGCACCATGTGGATTTCCAGAGGATACCTTAAAAACCACAATGGTTATAGTCTATGGTTATGGTCTAATGGTTCCACGCTGGTCTGGGAGCAAAGAAAAAACATAGAATTTACCAGTTGCTTCTCTACCCGCGTAGATGGTGAAAGCCCGTCGAGAGAATGGGCGAAATGAATAGGAATCATGTTACAGGCGATGAGGCTAGCAACCCATCACTATTGATTCCATTTTCCACTTCTACGCCCTCAGTGTCTTGCTAAACGTGGCCTGTAGGTCTTGTTACCTTAGGCTCTGTCTATCCCGTAAGGGATAAAGACGTGATTTGTGTATGTGTATGTATGTGTGTTATAGTCTATCCGTAGGTTCCTAAGGTGATTCCTACCACCAAGGGGGCACCGATGGTGTTAAGAATAAAGAATAAAATATGAGTCAAAACACATCCAGATATAATTTGATTTTGCAAATGCAGATTGTTTCTATATTTATGTGCTTCATATTGATATAAAATAATTATTGTACCATTTTTGTGGTACCTAGTGACAGGGGAAGTAAAGTATTTATTGTTGTATTTATTGTTTTATGTTTAGGGTAAGTAAGTAAGTAAGTAAATGCTTTATTGTACAAATATAAAGAAGCAGAGACAAATCACAAAAAATACCTTAAATATATGCACAAAGGCGAACTTATCCCTATAAGGGATCTCTACCAGTTAACCTTTGAGTAAATGAGAGGAGCATTAAGCGAGAGACCGACGAAGAGTGAGTTTAAAATATCCATATAGTGAAAGCCACAATAGAGCAGGGTAGGGGGAAGGGGTCTTGCGAGTATCTAGGCGGTTACCCTAAGCCAGCCATAGGAACTGCGAGCAAGGATTATTTTCCAATCAGTCCCGTTTATGTATGTATGTATGTAAACTCTTTATTGTGCAAAATAAACAAGAGAAATACAATTGACAAACACTGAGATACATGCACAAAGGCGAACTTATCCCTTTAAGGGATCTCTTCCAGTCAACCTTTGAGTGGATGAAAGGAGTATTATATTAGGGATGGACGAGTGAGTTTAAAAATTACAAACACTGAGAGCCACAATACATAACTTTACCGAATATAATACATAAACTACTAAAACCTACCAACAAATATGTGAGGTGTAGGTGTCTACAAGTATGTGAGGGTCTATCCTGGATGTTGATGATGAGGTTACCAGCTGATTATGCTTACTTGTAACCATCGATGGCGTGCTCCGAGAGCCAATGGAGGTGGAACTGGAGGAAGCTGTAGTTGCCTCTGAGAGGGCCCCCGGACAACGTTGGTGGCTGAGAGCCGAGAACTTTGCTCCATTTTACTGAGGACAAGGCAAACAAATTTAATGACGGAACTTGTTAAATTTTAGTGCCAATTGTTTTTTACGATCTTGAACGCAAGCTTGGTAAATCTTAGACCACATCTTCGCTTCGCAATATATGGAATGTACCAGTTGCTTCCCTTCACAGGCGATGCGGCTAGCAACCCATCACTATTTTCATTCCACTGTCCAGCTATGCGCCTGCAATCATGCTAAACGTGGCCTTTAGGTCTTTAGGCTTTGTCTACGCCGAAGGGGTAAAGACGTGATTTCTTCACCAGTCTACTTACAAGTGTGTCCGTTGTTTTCAGCTGTGGTTGGGACATGGCTGTACCCTCTAAACACAAGAGGGCCCCGTATGTGGGCATGGTGCCTGTCCAAGACCGCCTGTCGCGTGTTGATGTTTATAGGAGACTGCTGTGTGCCAGCGCTGCAGACCCCTGGCCATCGGTACTCCGCTGAGGAAGAGGGAGCAAGTTAACATGGTTTGGAATAAGTCTAGTCTAGGTGATACCGAAAGCCACTTAACCTATCCACCTATAGTGAGTTTGTTTGTTACACTTTCAAGTCTTGTGCTGAAGCCCAGAATAAACAATAGGATAGTAAAGTTATCACCTCAGAAAACTGTATAGTTCCCGCGGGCGTGCGATAAACGTATTCTTCGCAGACGAAGTCGCAGGCAACAGCTGTAGTAACTTCTATAAAATCCCTATCCCTACTCCTACTTAATAAAGAAACTCAGTCTGTCTGTTACCTCGTTACTCTTACTCGTAAACCGACGAACCAATTCAGATGAAATTTGGTCCAGTTAAAGTTTGTGTTCCGGGGAAGGACATAGGTTAATTTAGGTGCATTGGGGTAAATTCGAAATTGGGGGAATTCCGAACATTGTGGATATCCACTACACGGGGAACAATTCCATAATCGGGCAACGCTTATCTAGAAGCCAAAGACCGAGCTTCTACCGTTCAGAAATGACGGCATAGCGCTCAGAGTTATTTTATGATATAGTAACAGCATTCTAAGCTTCATTCACGCTGGTTCATTTCAAATGTTTTTTTTGTCTATGGGCTTGTAGTCTATTATACTTACCTACTAGATGCAATTGCGTCTTAACCTCTTCTTATTATTTTCCTTGCTACTAGCTATTATCTTATCATTTTTTCAATCAATAAATCTTGATAAACTGATTAACAATCACTAATCAATTTATATTTAGATTTTGATTGTATCTTGAAATCTGCAAAGTTTATCCAAAGACAGCTGCATCGATCATTTTAATTATTACATAACTTGGGCATTCGCACAATAGCTCAAACTGTGACCACAACCTTTTCCTGACCTTTTTTTGACCTGTTATGGGTGGGGTAGGTATAGCACGCGTCACGGAATAACGAGGATCCGGGTTTGATTCCCGGCCATATACTTTTCGAATTTTTTGCGTGTTCTAATTTTCAGTGACGTTCAGAATCGACGTTGACCTTTTCCTTTTTGAAATGGATCTCACTAAGTGCAAGATGAACTTTAACTATAATTTTATTCACAAACAGGTGTAATTTCGAATTTGTTTTAGAGGTAATTAATACTCACAATCATAAGTCCACTCGGCTTGGTAACTCGAACCTGTAACAACGAGAAATTACAATTATTAAAATTTACAAATACAATTATGCAATGTTTACAAGATGTCTCAGAAGGAAAATTTCTGCTGCTATTAGAGTTAGTCAAATTGAAAACTGGGTGTTATATGTTTGACGTCGATGTCTCTCTTCTCTCTCTCTCTCTCTCTCTCTCTCTCTCTCTCTCCCTCTGTGTGTGTGTGTGTATCTCAAAAAAATTGAGACCTGTATCCAGCTGTGGGACGTAAACAAGCAGCAGTATTCAGTATTTAGTATTCAGTATTTATTGAATTGCAACATTTTTTACAAAGTTTTGTACATAATGATGCCCTGTTAGGACGTAGCAACTTAAAATTAATTAATAATTATAGCTAACACATGGCAATGCAGCAAAAAATTATACAATTATTGTATAAAACATGCTTAGGCGAAACTTTAAAATAAATTATATATCTAAAGACTAAGACTAAATTATATATCTAAGCAGTTGATGATGACTTCAGATTTCTTCAGGTGTTATAACTTTGAGGTCGATGTCTTTGTGTGTGTGTTTGTATGTGGGTAGCTCTCAAGCGGATCGACCGATTTGAATGCGGTTTTTACCATTCTTCTATGCTGGTCTGGGAGAAAATAAAAAACATAGAATGTACCAGTTGCTTCTCTACCCGCGCATGGTAAAAGCCCATCGAGGGAATGGGCGATTATAATAGGAATCATGTTATAGGCGACGAGGCTAGCAACCCATCACTATTTTGATTCCATTTTCCACCTATACGCCCACAATCTTGCTAAATGTGGCCTGTAGGTACCTGTTACCTTAGGCTCTGTCTACCCCGTAAGGGATGGAGACGTGATTTGTGTGTGTGTGTGTGTGTGTGTGTTTTACCATTCGAAAGCCTGTTTCCTTGCGGTCTTAACGTGGCCTTAAGGTTTAGTTACCTCAGCCCCTGTTTTCCCCGTAAGGGATTAACGTGATGTATTTGTAATAATAGCCGTGGTAGCCAAGTGGTTTGACCTGTGGCCTCTCAAGCAGAGTGTCGTGGGTTCAAATCCCGGGAGCGCACCTCTGAGTTTTTCGGAATTTATGTGCGAAAATTACATTTGAAATTTGCCATGAGCTTTTCGGTGAAGGAAAGCATCGTGAGGAAACCTTGCACACATCTGCGAAGAAATTCAATGGTGTGTGTTAAGTTCCCAATCCGCACTGGGCGCGCGTGGGAACTATAGCCCAAACCCTCCAATACACGGAGGAGGCCTATGCCATGAGGCACGCCGAATTACGCGACAATTTAATAATAATAAAAAAAAAACAACAACAACAACAAAAATGAAATTGTAGCGAATTCGGAATAAAAAGGCTATATAAATATAAATAAATTTGTAATAATATTTTTCAGCCTCCTCGCCTCTGTTTATGCGAGAATGCGTCACAGACAGACATGTTAATAGAGGCATGCTCTATTATGCCGTCTCCACACATCATCCGCCAAAGGGACTGGTATCAAGGTTGTTGTATTGTCGCATTATACTTCATTGATCATAGTGATATAGTTATGTAACTCAAGTATATATGTATATCCTAAAATTAGCATACGCTTTTAATCGTTAAATTAATGTTAAAATATTTGCCAAATAGCATTTATTTATGATTTGTTTGTTGCATTTTGAGATGTACGCTCTATTGTGGCTTTCGCTGTATGGATATTTTAAACTCACTCTTTGTCGGTATCTCGCTTAATGCTCCTCTCATTTACTCAAAAGTTAACTGGTAGAGATCCCTTGTAGGGATAAGTTCGTCTTTGTGCATATATTTAATTACTTACTTATTTTTTGCATCGATTAACGCTTGTAAACGATGTGATAATTGATGCCGGTTCTAACTAGGTTGTGTATAGAGTTCTACATAATATTCAAGGCGAAATAATGTAAATAAAGAAAGATTCCTAAAGGTGTCTCCTAAATATTTGACTACCGATAAGGCAGCTTGATTACACTGATTTATTATTTGTATGAATAATTTTTTTATTGCTGCCGTTAATAATTTTCTTTAAACAAATACAGAGCCATAGATACAAGCATTTGTTTTAAATTTGTGATGCAATGCGTGTTTATTTGTTTAGAGGTACACAAAGTCAATGACATTTGCGATAGTTTAGGGTGTCGTGTGGTAATAACAAACACAATACGAGTATGTCATCAGCAAAAAAAATAATGGTTCGCACTTCGGGAGTGCCAGAAGTGAAAAATATACACGCACACTAGCGCAAGCGCGGTAGAAAGAGAGGGCGATATTACTTCCTCTCCTACGCCGCGCCGGTAT
Source organism: Pandemis corylana (assembly GCA_949127965.1). Classification (NCBI taxonomy): domain Eukaryota; kingdom Metazoa; phylum Arthropoda; class Insecta; order Lepidoptera; family Tortricidae; genus Pandemis; species Pandemis corylana. The sequence goes on along the minus strand of OX421859.1, from coordinate 1,821,281 downwards.
AGACCACCCGTCTTACGAATTTTCGATCAGACCACGTGACCTGACGCGAGTTTAACATTTTTTACTCATCCCAAATAGTGCACAACGCCGCTAAGGAATTTGCCACTTCAAAAACTTTTGACAAAACGTGTGGGGGGTTTTTTAACTGTGTTTGACGTTTTCATGCTTACATTGTTCAATGATCAAAGTTTACGGCATAGCATTAAATTAAAAAACTTAATTAAAAAAAAAAAAAAAATGTCTTACAGTCATTATGGAAAAAAGCTGATACTCTTCAAACTGCTAGACCAATTTTTACTAAAGAACAAAGAACCACCGCAAGGAAACTGGCTTTCGAGTTAAAAAACCGCATCGTAATCGGTCAATCCATTTGAGAGCTACGATGCCACAGACACACACACACACAGAGACATCGATGTCAAACTTATACCACCCCTCTTCTTGCGCCAGGGGTTACAAATAGGGTCAATTAAACAGACCTAACATGCTTAAGTATAAGTACTTACCTATTCCAACTTTATTTGAAGACATAGGATCGTGTGTACATTTTAATACATACCTACATACATACACAAATCACGTCTTTATACCTTACGGGGTAAACAGAGCCTAAGGTAACAGGTACCTACAGGCCACAATTAGCAAGATTGAGGGTGTAAGTGGAAAATGGAATCAAAATAGTGATGGGTTGCTAGCCTAAAAGATGATTCCTATAAGTTTCGCCCATTCCCTCGATGGTCTTTTACCATCTGCGCGGGTAGAGAAGCAACTGGTACATTCTATGTTTTTTCTTTGCTCCCAGACCAGCATGGAAGAATTTAAATACATACATTTTAATAAAGCTGTTAATAATAACATAAGCCGCTAGATAGGCCTTTTTAAAATTTTACGAATTAGCAGATTTTAAAGGTTTGCCAAATGATGCATTTGTCAAACATCGGTTGGTCGAATGATTCGAGCGTGTCGCACAGACGTGGCTATTTTGTACGTGTGTTTGTGGTGTAGTGAGCTAACTAGTTTAAGTTCGTACATACATACACATACACAAATCACGTCTTTATCCCTTACGGGGTAGACAGAGCCTAAGGTAACAAGACCCACGTTAAGCTAGACTGTGGGCGTATATAGGGAAAATGGAATCAAAAGTTCGTGTGTGAGTTTACTAAATTGTCATCTCATTTCAGAAGATTTACAAGATACATTAGTTATGTAAGTGTATGAGGTCATACATAGAGTAGAGTAAAATACCTAACAAGATTTAGAATTCGTCTTTCTAGTGCAGTTTAGGCTAAAAAATTAATGACATAACTTAAAAAAAAATACATTCATACATACATACCGTCACGCCTCTTTCCCACAGGGGTGGGCAGAGACTACTTTGTTCCACTTGCTACGATCCTGACATATTTCTTTCGCTTCATCCACAGTCATCAATCATCATACATGCTCGTCGGTTTCGGGTACTCCTGACCTGACCTTTTTCCAAAACGTCTCCTATTTGGTCTCGGAACGTCCGTCAAGGCTTTCCCCTCCCAACAAAACCATTCACACTCCCCATATAGATCTGTTTAGTTAGTCTACTAATAAAAAAATTAAGATACTTTATTTTAATTACCTAAGCATGATTCTAATCATATTTGGAAGCAATTTTCCGCACCATACCCTGAATATTATTTTTCTTATTCTTACTTCATCACTACATACTCGTAATATAAAACAAAGTCGCTTTCTCTGTCCCTATGTCCCTATATTGTATGCTTATATCTTCAAAACTGCACAACGGATTTTGATGCGGTTTTTTATAATAGATAGAGTGATTCAAGAGGAAGGTTCTTATGTATGTATATATATGTATACGCAGACGAAGTCGCGGGCAGAAGCTAGTATATTATAAAAGCGAAAGTTTGTAAGTTTTTTTGTTCTTTCAGTGCAAAACGGCTAAACCGATTTCATTGAAATTTGGGACAGTGATAATCACAGTACCGCTAAAGGACATAGGATAGTTTTTGCATAGTTCCTTGGGATAGCGATGCGAATTTATCGCAGACGGAGTCGCGGGCAACAGTTTAGTATAGATTACATAGTTATTATAAGTTGGTGTCCTCAAAACCGATTACATGCAAGTTTTTATTTTGCTTACTGACTGTACCTATCTCTTTTGTTTATGTATTTGCATGGTCATCCAAATGAAACATGTAGACAATTACAGTGGTACAATTTAAAGTTATTGATAGGTACATAGAACATTTTTAAATGATTAAACGAAAAAAAAGGTCAATGACAAGATGGCTTAGGAGAATATTGAACTTTTTTAAATACATATATACATACATCACGTATTTATCCCTTACGGGGTAGGCTGAGCCTAAGGTAACAAAACCTTAAGTTTAGCATGATTTTGGGCGTATAGGTGGAAAGGGGAATCAAAATAGTGATGGGTTGCTAGTCGCATCGCCTGTAACATGATTCCTAAAATTTGCGATGGGGTTTTATCATCTGCGCGGCAAGAGAAGCAACTGGTACATTCTATGTTTTTTCTTTTCTCTCTTTTCTACTCTTTAAGAAAATTGGATGAATTTGAAAAAAAAAAAAATTGGAAGAAATTTATAACTTAATAACTTTTTTATTCGAACGGTATTTTCATTGTTTTCCACAACTTCGTCCGTGTCCCGTGGTTTTTTAAATTATTACTTATTGATATTTAGTTTGCTATGATTAATTAATTAAAACTGATTTACTAAAATAATTTAATAACACTCACCGATCAAACAAACAATTAAAATAACCGCCTTCATTTTCAAAACAAAAGAACACGCACGTTTTTAAATTGAATTTGGAATCCGCACTTGTACACAGGCACACGGGTCCACACCAACTGAGGTGTGACAGAACACTGTCAACTTTTTATACATTTTTTAAGTTTTTTTTAAACCTATCGCGGGCGGCTGCGCGCGTTGTAGTCCGCGCGACGATAGCGCAGAATTTGTTGTATGGTGACACACAGACGCGTAGAACGTCACGCGTTCATACAATGGTTTTGTACACCGTCGAGCATTGGGTTGGGTCTTACAAATATACTGTATGCAATGAATTACAAAGAGTAAAGGTAAAATGACAATTAAATAGACTACGTTTCCATTTCATTCATTCATTTTATTTTTATAGACTAGGTTTAAATTTAATTTCTAACGGTAAAACCGTAAAAGTAAATATAAAAATCAATAAATAAAAAAATCTTGATTCATTTGATAGTACACCTATCATTTGAAAAACAGCTCCTTCTCTCGTCCCTGGTGAGCAGTAGATGTTCCACGGGAGTTTGTTATTGTGTCGTACAGACACATCATTCAAACAGACGACGCTTAGCGACAAAAAATCGCATAGTAACAAAGGTCACGTGACAACTAGTAACAGGTAGTATAATTCGAAGACTACCCACCTGCTGTGGGTGGTGTCCCTAGGTCCCTACACCACCCATGCAGGTGTATAGCACGCGCCACGGAATGACGAGGATCTGGGTTCGATTCCCGGCCATAGCTTTACTTTTCGAATTTTCCTATGTGTTCTAGTTTTCACTGACATTTAGAATTTTTTTTCATTCCATTTCTTTTTTTTAATTTTTCATACATTTTCTTTGGTGACTTTTACTTGGATTCTCATTTCTTACATAATCTAGACTCATTCATTTCATTACCTATCTACTGTAATTGCTGAAGACTATGTGGAAATTTATTTTTTGATTAGACTGCTACGAATCCAATCAAATAACAAAGTCAACAAATTTAATTTTGTAAATTACAGTACCTTCATTTTTCGTCGCAAAAAATGTCTCAAACGTTTTCCGCGTTGAAGTTTAGTGTCAAATACCTACTAAGGGTTTGTTACCGTAGTTATTTAGACAATTACATGAACGCTTTTTTTAAATGTTAGTCTATGATGGCTTTCATATATCACTGAGTCATTTTAGGCTCTGACATGTTTTGTGTCGCGTGTTCGTCGAACTTGGCGCGCGTGTTGTACGCACAGCGGCGCTGCTCGCCTCATTTGTTAATAAAAATCACACTAGGGAAGTCAGGGTAAACGACGCGATAGTGGAACATAACACATACTTCGTTATATCTTAAAATTACGCCTACAATCATGTAGTGCCCTTCAGGTCTTGTTACCCTAGGCTCTGTTTACCCCTATTACCTATCTGCATTGCGCAGTCTCATTGTCTAAGGGAAGACGGACCCAGCGTACGGGCCCTCCTCTTCTTGGCGCGGTCCTGGCGGAAGCCGGGGCCACCGGGGGTTTGTGGTGAAACCCTAGTGGCATCCCACTGCGTCCCCATCACAGCGGATTGAGGCAACGCCGTAAAGTTTTTAGTTAGGGTATTGCATACATAAAAGGGCCACTTCTTTTGCCGCTAAGTGTATAACACTGTCAGCTGGTGAAGTGAAATCAAGGATCGAAAACACATTGAATGTTAAACAGATTGAGTATTACGGACATATTATCACGTATTTATACCTTACAAGGTATACTGAGCCTTTTTTTTTAATGAAGAGGAAATCTTTATGGATGCCCTAGGCACGGAAATGCCTAGGGTTATGTGGAACTCCCTCCGAAGGGGTATACCCGAACTAAAAACTCTCCGGCGTTGCCTCAATCCGGTGTGATGGGGACGCAGTGGGATGCCACTAGGGTTTCACCACAGACGCCCCCCCGGTGGCCCCGGCGCCCGCCAGGACCGCGCCAAGAAGGGGAGGGCCCGTACGCTGGGCCCGTCTTCCCTTAGACAATGAGAAGGGTATGCCTAGCGTAACAAGACCTAAAAGGTCAACGTTTAACATGATTGATGGAAAGGGGAATCAAGATACTAAATGTTGTTAGCCGCATCCCCTATAACATGTTTCTAGATTTTCGCTCATTAACTCGATGCGCTTTTACCATCATTACATTCTGTTATTTCTTACATAATATACAGCGTAATTAATTAATTATATAAATAGAAATGACTAACGATTAAGCTGCAGATAAGCCAATACCCCCGCGAATTATCATTACAGTCATTAATCCTACTAATATAATTAACGTGAAAGTTTGTAAGTATGGATGGATGCAAGAGGGGGCAAACGAGCAGATGGGTCACCTGATGGAAAGTAATCACCATCGCCCAGGGACCCCTGCAAGACTTGGGGAATCACAAGTACGTTGCCGGCCCTTTCAAGAACAGGAAGGCTTGCTTTTTAAAGATCCCTAAATTGTACCGCTGAGGGAATGTTGCAGCAGGAAGTTGGTTCCAGGTCTGTCGTACGAGGAAAGAAATTGCGTTTGAAACGCACGGTACTTGACTGCCAACCATCGAGATGTTGAGGATGGAAGGACAGACGGATGTTTGTTAGTATTTCACGTAAAAACTACGGAATGGATTTGGATAAAATTTAGAACGAAGATAGCTGATACCCTAGATTAACACATAGGCTATTTCTTATCCAGCGATAGCGATACACTAATTTTTTGCAGACGAAGTCGCAGGCAGCAACTAGTGCATAATAAATAAACAGTATTTAATAGTCTTTAACAGTTTTTAACAGCCCTAGACTTACAGGCTACGTTTAGCAAGACACTGTGGGCATATAGGTGGAAAGTTGAATCAAAATAGTGATGGGTAGCTAGCCGCATCGCCTATAACATGGTTCCTATGATTTTCGCCCATTCCCTCGATGGGCTTTTACCGTATGCGCGGGAAAAGAAGTAACTGGTACATTCTATGTTTTTTCTTTGCTCTCAGACCAGCATGGAAATATCTATTGCTATCCCAAGGGATATATGCAATTTTCCGGGATAAAAAGTAGTCTATATTTTAGTCTAGGGTACCAGCTATCTCTATTCCAAATTTGATCCAAATCTGTTCCGTCGTTTCAGTGTGAAGAAGGAACAAACATAAACACTCACTCACATCGTCTCAAACTTTCGCATTTGTAATATTAGTAGGACACTCATTTCAGGATAACATTACGCTCTAGAATTTTCTTGCAAATTATACATACATACATACCGTCACGCCTCTTTCCCACAGGGGTAGGCAGAGACAACTTTGTTCCACTTGCTACGATCCTGACATACTTCTTTCGCTTCATCCACATTCATTAATCTCTTCATACATGCTCGTTGGTTTCGGGTACTCCTGACCTGACCTTTTTCCAAAACGTCTCCTATTTGGTCTCGAAACGTCCGTATAGGCCTTCCCCTCCTAACGTTACCATTCACACTCCCCATATAGATCTGTTTAGTTAGTCTACTTTCATCCATCCGCTCCACGTGACCAAACCAACTAAGCATACTTTTTTCTATCCTAGTCACTATATCCTCTTTCACACCAGCACGATCCCTTATCACACTATTCCTTATTCTATCTTTCAGTTGTATTATAATATTCGTTTTGTCTAAGCTAGGGTAGGTACGGAAGCTTTATTTATTTATTTATTTATTTATTTGTTTAGTTTATTTGTGTAGTCTAGCCTTCCGTCCGCAGCTTCGCCCGCGATAAATTAATTTTCCCATAGGAAAAGGTATTTTCCCGCGGTAAAAAGTAGCCTATGTCACTCAGTGATAATGCAGCTTTCTAACGGCAAAAGAATTTTTGAAATCGGTCCAGTAGTTTCGGAGCCTATTCAATGCAAACAAACAAACAATCAAATCAAAATCAGCCTTAGCGACCTATTTAGAAAGTTAAAGGGTCAACAACAGGGCATGCTACCCTACCCGTAAGGACGTGATTCCTGTCGGTAACGAATTAGAGCTTTTTATAGAATGATTGTCACAACGCAGGTCAACGCTCACACGCGAGAAATGTTACACAGAGGACCTTACGTAACCTGAGCCTTTAAATAAATAAATAATTAATATCTTCTTCTCTTATTTTTCCATGCTGGTCTGGGAGTACAGAAAAAACATAGAATTCACCAGCTGCTTCTCTTCCCACACAGATGGTAAAAGCCCATTGAGGGAATGGGCGAAGGTCTTAGGAATCATGTTATAGGCGATGCGGCGAGCAACCCATCATTATTTTCCTTTCCACCTATACGCCCTTAATCATGCAAAACGTGGCCTAACGTTTTGTTACCTTAGGCTCTGTCTACCTCGTAAGGGATAAAGCCGTGATATATGTATGTATAAATATCTTGGGACAAATTACACCAATTGACCCAGTCCCACTAAGCAAACCCTGTACTATGGGTACCAGGCAACGGATAAACATACTTATATAATGTAGATAAATACATACACCATCCATGACTCGGGCACAAACATTCATATTCATCATACAACTGTCTGCCCCTACCGGGATTTGAACCCGGGATCTCTAGCTTCATAGCCAGGTTCACTAATCACTAGCCTGCCGCCCAATGTCCTAAATAAAGGAAAACTGTCAAAGAAAAATTTTAATTTTACATGAATGACATTAGATTTTAAATTCAACCGAAATTTGACTTCGGGCTGCAGGAGGCTAGGCTGCGGTCGCCTGTATTGGAAGTTTTCACATAAAATAACCCACCCTTAAACTATTTTGATTCCCCCTTTCCACCTATACGCCCATGATCATGCTAAACGCCTTTAAGTCTTGTTACCTTAAATCCGCTTTCAAAGCGTTCACATTCATCGCCAAATATATTTGCGATAATTTTACGAAGGAGATCACTTTTCAACAGGTAAATGAAAGAAATTATAACTTATGTCACGAAGCCCGCCAAAACCAGTGAAAAGCGGATGTTACTGGACCTCACGCTAGCCACCGAACAACGGTTAAATAAATAACGACACATGTCTTCTTCCTCGACATTGGCGGAATCATCGACAGTATCGATGGCGGTATTTCTTTTTTAAAAATTGAATTGAATTGGACCTCACGCGACACTAACGCCTCTAGTGGCAAATTCTCACGCGATAGCCTCCATTCAATTACACCTAAAATGTCTACAATGAGATGTGTTAAAATTATACTTGATTCAAATCACAGTTTTCTGGAAAAAACGCATACGTCGGTTTATTATGTGTAACTCCAATGTCAATGCTTTTAAGCGTTACACAGTTTCGGTGACATAAATCAAAATGATAATTAGAATATCAAGTCAGTCTTATCAATTATTATCGTTCAAAGTGAAATATGCCGATGAACTATGATAATCATTCGACCATAAAAAGTAAGTATCCATGTAGCTTTGCTTCTGTTTCACACAAAAAATACATTTTACTTCGCTTTTTTCTTTGTTACCATCAGACGTGACTGTAGTAAAATGCAAACCTATTCTACATTTATAAAAAAATCAATTGCAATCGGTAAATGAAAACAGACTTTATTAATTCAATTCAATTTTTAAAAATCTAGCTCCATCGATACTGTCGATGATTCTGCCAATGTCGAGGTTGAAGAATACACTACTTGTTTTTATTCAGCCGTTGTTCGGTAGCTTCAGCGTGCGGTACTCTGATGAGAATCTAAAATAGACAACACATACATAAATTGTTAGACTACCTACAAATTTAATATAATTTATTAATTTTTATAAATTTACATAATACAGTTTTAAGGAGGTGTGTGCTAGTGTAAGAAGGAAATTTAGGTTAACAGGGCGAAGGATTTTGGGTGGAAGGAGGTCATATAGGGGAGTAACAATTTTGGAACAGTGGAATAAGATGTGGTCGAGTGAGCCCTCGTCCAGACTTCATTAAAGAGAACACACTCTTTGGACAGGGCAGTGACGTTGACAGCTGACAGATGTCAACGTCACGTTTTGGCGCCAAGCGCTCTAGAAGAGACCCGGAGATTGTATTGTCATTCTGACTTCTGAGATGCTGGTATGTGTAGTGATAAGTTCGAAGTGTAAATCTGTATTAATGGTAATAGAAGATGTAGCGATCAATAAGAAAAGACTATGCCCGTGAGGTTTCTTGCTAGTTCTTCCCGCGGGGTCGTACTGAACTAGCTCAATGTACTGTGTTGTTGTCCAAGTGAATAAAACGATGTGCGCTAATAAACTGACTTTCATTGGATGTAAGAGAGGATCTTACAAACATACCAGATATACCACATTAGGTACCAGAGGATTGCAGATGTTTTACTCTCGTTGCTGGAACACAGTAGCGCAAGCACTGCTGCTTGGTGATAGGGTTAGCAAGTAAGATGATAAAGATGATAAAGTCTTGCATTTTTCTTTCGTTTCTCGTGTGGAGCGGGATTTATGAAAGTCATACTACGTAAAACAAAATTTTGTGCAAATCATGCAATCTTCCCTGCCACCTGCTCAGATCTGTTCTGTTCTCCAGTCCATTATGGTTGCCTGGTAGAGATCGCTCTGTAGCGATAAGGCCGCTTATTGTTACCTTGTAATATTCTGTATACCTTTTTTCTGTTTTGGTTGTTATATGTGGTGTTCAATAAAGAGTTATTGTATTGTATTGTATCTTTATTACAATGATGGCGACGAGCAGAGCAGTAACCAACCAATTAGATTAGTGGAATTCTACGTCTCGTGATTGGTCGATTCGGCAGCAAAGAAAGTAAACATCATTAGGTACTATATTATAAATAATAAAAAAAAAACTTTTGTAAGAACATTGAAAGTTCCAGTGGCGTAACTATAGGGTAGCAGAAGTGGCAAAATGCCACGGGCCCCTAGCTCTACGGGGCCCCGAACTGACTTGGTTTAGAGCACAGAAGGGACGCTGATGCACTTCTTTATATTGAGGAAGGGTACCCATTTGACGAATTTGCCACGGGCCTCAGACGGTATAGTTACGCTAATGGAAAGTTCCATCACTTTTACTAAACTAAAGACAAGATGAATGAAAATACTCCTGTTTTACCTGTAAACATAGAACTAACGCATTCCGTAAGTCGGTATTAGGTTAACATATCCACATCACACCGGGCGGCAGGGTGTGATTAAACCACCTTTACAAACTTGTCTATTCAGCCAGCTAGCCTTAACTTACCTACGATCCCAGTTATACAAAGCCAGGAATAACTACTGGTTTAACTTGGCAGTTATAAGTGGATTAAAGTGGATAGCAGCTAGTGAAATGAACAGCTAATTGGTACTTAACCTCGCGACGTATTTCCCGAGCTCATTGTTAGATTAAGGTGGGTACAAGATGCCTGCAAGCAAATATTCGTGTGAAGAGATGCAGGTTTAATTCACTTAGCGAGCTTTAAGAGCTTCAGCCTTAATGATGTCTTAATGCAATTAAATTCCGATTCAGTTTAGGTTCTCTCGCTGTTAGATACGAGTGAGGGGTGCGAGTCGAGTTACCTCCGCGTGTGGTCAAGAACTGCGGTTCGTTATTGGATCCATCCGAGGGGAAGAGCAGTGCTTGGTCCGGCGCACTGTCCGATTTCCTGGCAGATGGATAATCATTATCCGTTGGCTAAGAGCCCGACAGGGGAGGGGTCTTTTGACCGTGTTCTACCGTACAACGTTGCCGACATTTTTGTCACAAGATTTTTGAATACTGTATTTTATTACTTTGACATTGGCGGAATCATCGCGGATCGATGGGGCTATATTAAAGAAGAAGAAGGTTCGCTCGCTGTCAGATAAGTACTAAAAATGGCAGTTAAAACCTGAACTGGCAATTTAATCGCATTAAGACGTCATTGTAAGGCACCAGGACAAAAGATTTTATGAGCGATAGTGAGTCTCGTGTCCATGTCACATGTTGCGAATAAAACTTATCAAGTATTTAAGCGATCATGATTGTATTATCCAGCTCATTTATCTGCAGACTAAGAATGCGGAACACCTTGAACTCCTATACTTACACGTGAGGGTTGCGAACTTAGGAATCATGCTATAGGCCAGGGGTGGCCAACAGGTCGATCGCGATCGACCGGTCGATCGCGACTGTTAATCCCGTCGATCGTGGCAAGGCAAAAAATATAAATACGTAGACCAGACTGCGCAACATAATCACCAACTGCTGATTTAAGGTTTCATGAAGTATGTATTTGGTAGATCGCACAGGGTTTCGTTAGTAAACAGGAGATCTTGGGTCTGATCAAGTTGGCCACCCCTGCTATAGGCGATGCTAGCAACCCGTCACTATTTTGATTCTTTACACGCCCACAATCATGCTTTACATGGTCTTTAGGTCTTGTTACCTTAAGCTCTGTCACACTCTGGCACATCATAGATTCTCGTCAATTTTGCAATGTAAACATAATTGTCATGTCACAGACAACTGACGCGTTGGTGAATTTTTTTTTTTTATATGAATAGGAAGGCAAACGAGCAAGTGGGTCACCTGATGGTAAGTGATCACCACTGCCCATAGACACCCGCAACCCCGGAGGGATTGCAGATGGTTGCCAACCTAGAGGACTAAGATGAAATGCCTCTTGTGCCCGTAATTTCCCCGGCTGTCTTACTCTCCACACCGGAACACAGCAGTGCAAGCACTGCTACTTAGCGGCAGGATTAGCGAGTAAGATGGTGGTAGCGATCCGGACGGACCTTGCACAAGGCCCTACCACCCGCAATTGGCCTGATTGTCAACGTGTTGGCAAAGCTACGATACGTAAGCTCTTAGAATGTCATTCGGCTTTGAATTGTTGTCTCACTCACACTTATGGGTTTGATACCTGATAGCAAGACAAACTCGAATGACGTTCTAATAGCTGACGGACTGTACTAAGTTTTTTTTGGGGTGCGAGTCGGGTTACCTCCACGTGTGGTCAAGAGCTGCGGTTCCTTTTTGGATCCGTCCGGGGGGAAGAGCAGTGCTTGATCCGGTGCACCCTGGGCATCGGCTAATGATTTCCTGGCAGTTTCTGAAGAATACCATTGACCGTTGGCTAAGAGCCCGACAGGGGGGGAGGGGGGTCATTGCCGACATTTTGTCACAAGATTTTTTAATTATATTTTTGTTACTTTGACATTGGCGAAGTTGTCGTCGCTATAACGACTTGATACGCCACAAATAAGAAGAAGAAGAAGAAGTTTTTTCGTCTTAAAATGCCTATCTGATTAGGGAAGGTGGATGGCCATAGCTGCGAACATTTTAGTCCGAAATGTACAGTGAAAAAAACGGAATCGCGTACCACTGAGGAACCTTTTCACAGGAAATGACATAATGACTTACCATAATACACATGACAAAGAGATTACTGCGAAAATGTATGAGAAAAGGTTTCACGGTACGCGAAACATTAACAAATAAGTGCCAAATACTGCCAAATTCTTCCATGCTGGTCTGGGAGCAAAGAAAAAACATAAAATGTACCAATTGCTTCTCTACCCGCGCAGATGGTAAAAGCCCATCGAGGGAATGGGCGAAAATCATAGGAATCATGCTCTAGGCGATAAGGCTAACCCGTGACTATTTTGATTCCATTTTCCACCGATACGCCCACAATCTTACTAAATTTGGCTTGTAGGTACCTGTTACCTTAGGCTCTGTCTACCCCGTAAGGGACAAAGACGTGATTTGTGTATGTATGTATGTTTGTATGTATGTATCTACTGCCAAAAAGGCCACATTCAGAGTGGTGCTACGGCGAGCCACGGCGCTGATTTTCAATCCCTTTTTCTTACAAAACAAACCTAACTAAATTTCCCGTAGTGTGTACCTACACTAAGATCGCATGGCAAGTTTCCAATATAAATTGTCACATAATACATATTCATAAAACAGATCCGGAAACCTACGATTTGCTGCTTGGGAGGGCATAGGTTACAACAATTTCGTTAGAGACAGTTAGCCTACGAAAATGTTGAGCAATTTGATTCTTTTTCATACTTTGACGTTTTAAGTACCTAAAGAAACACGTTGTATAATTTACACGTGACATAACAAATATAAAACGACAAGGTTCTAAATACGCTCAAATAAAATGTTATCGAAGGCTAACCCATGCCAATATCACGGTACAATCACGTGAATATTACATGCAAATTCAACATAATTCATAGATAAATGACAGACAAAAAGTTTTGAGACGCTACCTTTATCAAAGCCAATTTAATTATACCTATTGCTAATAAATATAATCCGTGACATTATTTGTATCTAAATGTGATAGGTGTAATCGATTTCTGAAAACTTATTTTCCTTCTCTCTAGGATTACTAAAATTTGAACCAAGCAGCAATGAAGTCAGCAATGATTTCATTGTTGTTTTATTTACAGCTGCTAACTCGATAAAGTTTTTAAAAGCTGCTTTTCAAGAAGATAAGCAAACATACGCATTCATTATCACCTATTCACCACATAGTATAAAACAAAGTCGCTTTCTCTGTCCCCATGTCCCTATGTCCCTGTGTCCCTATGTATGCTTATATCTTCAAAACTGCACAACGGATATTGATGCGGTTTTTTTTAATAGATAGAGTGATTCAAGAGGAAGGTTTTTATGTAAAATTCTATGCAGACGAAGTCGCGGGCAGAAGCTAGTTCATGATAAATTTTACAGAAGCAAGGGGTCGCAGTGGCGTAACTACAACTTCTGTTCCGTTTATCAGATGGTAGTTCTTCCTTCTTAGGGTTTAAAGAAGAGCATCAATCCGTCTGAAGTGAAGGCTGAATCAGTCCAAGGCCCCGAAGCGGGCCCAGTGCGGATTGGGATCTTTGCAATTTCCACCCCTTCACTAAAAGGCATGATAATCGTATAATCTCTGAGGTGCCAGCCCGGGTTTGAACTTTGAACCCATGCCTGCGCCTGAGAGGCTAAATGTTAAACCACTAGGCTACCATGGCTATCTTAATATAGGTAAGAAAGAAAGAAGACATTTATTCGTTTTTGCAAGACACACAAATATAAGAGCATACACATAATTTTATATAAAAGAAACAAAAAATACCGACATGAAAAATAGATCATCAGCGTTGTGTGTCTTCGCAAAAGTGAAACGATCGCTGGATCAGCATTACGCTGAGGTGTTAGACACCTGCAGTACTGATTTCCAGCCAGAACCGTCTGTGACTCACGAAACTTACACAAAGACACAGATAAAATATATTACATAATCCATAAACCTATACGTAAACAAAGCAATAAATATATAGAACCCGACTTATGTGTAACTAAAATACATAAATTAATTAAATAAATAGTTTACAATAAACAAAAAAATAAAAAGGAGGGAAAACTAAATTATTTAAAAACAACAGGCTGGCATATCAATGTGCAAAGTGCTGGAGGACTATTTTAAGGATTTTTGGAGCGTCAATAAGTGATCCTTCAGCTTGCGCTTGAAGGTGTAACTACTTGACTTAGATGGGGGGAGGAATATCATTCCAGCACTTGGACGCCGCAAACCTGAAACTGCCTCGAAATGCCGCAGTCCAGTGCTTAGGCACGAGAACCATTGCGCTCCTGCGCTCACTCCTTGACCAAACCATCTATTTAAAGAGGTATAATGGGGTCTCGTGACGTCTCACACCGAACAGCAAAGCGGCGAGGTGCATGCCCCTGCGCGGGCATGTTCAGCAAGTTGGCGGCGTTCAGGTTTGGGGTGAAGGAGCGGGGAGGGACGCGGAAACAAAAATGAGCACATGCGCTTTGCACTCGCTGTAGATACAGTCGAGTTGTCCAATATATAAGTAGCCAACTGTACGAAAATATCTAAACACGCTTCTTATGTTACTGAAAATAAGGTCTGTGTAGATCAGTGGTTCTTAACCGGTGGTCCGCGGACCACTGGTGGTCCTTGGAAGCATCCAAAGTGGTCCGTGGGGCCAATCTAATAAATATAATTAGATAGGTGACATGACAACTAGTCGACACAATGCGTAAAGTTGCAATTTCGGCCGATCAAAGCCATACGTTAGATATTATGTAGTTACTAGATGGTCCATGGAAAGACAGAAATTTTGTCAAATGGTCCCTCATGGCAGAAAGGTTAAGAACCGCTGGTGTAGATGTTTTTGAACGGTAGGCTGAGATATTGGAGAACTAGACTGTACAGTTAAGGGCATAAATATATTATGCACGTTATCAAGGTGTCAAAAACAACTATAGCTTTATGCCACAAACAATAAGACAACAAACAATACATTATTTGACATGATGGCTGTATCGATCATGCCCTCGACCGTACCTAATTAATGAGTACTTTAATCCGGTTTCCTGTTATAACCTCATCATTTTTATGATCAATCAATTTTAATGTCAAGATTATCAAAATGTAAGCTTTAGATAAGGGTTTTATTATTATATTATGCATCTTGATATAAGAATAAATGTCTTCACAAGTTTTTTGCAAAGAGCCGACGCCTGATATTCACGATACAAGATTGGAAGATATAACTTTAAATTGTGCCCTGTGTTGTTTGATTGGACACCACACACACCACAAAATGAAATGAAATGAAAATGAAAATGAAAATGAAAATGAAAATGAAATTAAATGACATTTATTCTTGGTAACAGGCATTACAGGTAAGTAAGTAAAGTAATATTTATTTTCCAAAATAGAGACGAAATACAATATTAGGAAGTTCAATTATGACTCCACACTAGGCAGCCTGTATCGTGGCAGCCAAGAAATATAAAAAAAAACGGTTACCATTAATTATGAAACGGTCAGAATAACAAAAAAAAAAGGTAAAAATACACACACAAATCACTTCTTTATCCCTTACGGGGTAGACAGAGCCTAAGGTAACAGATACCTACAGGCCATATTTAGCAAGATTGTGGGCGTATAGGTGAAAAATGAAATCAAAATAGTGATGGGTTGCTAGCCCATTAGAGTAGGTTGTAAAAATAGAAAAAATAAAAAATAAAATTATAACAATAATTTATAGATGGGAACCCAAAAACCAACTAGAAATTAAAACATAGTAATAATAAATAGATTGCTGCAAATGTGTGTGTGTTTTTGTGTGTGTGTGTGTGTGTGTGTGTGTGTGTGTGTGTGTGTGTGTGTGTGTGTGTCAAAGCTTATTTCTATTTATTCTGCGAGTGGCAAATCAAAAAATTCACCGTAATCATAAAAAACTTTATCAAGAAGCCACTTTTTCGGTCGGTCTTTAAAAAATCGTGATGAAAGCTGCATTCCTGACATCGTCTGGCAAACGGTTGTACACGGGTTGTACCGTAAAAGTCTCTACTATCCCTACATACATACCGTCTCACCTCTTTCCCACAGGGGTAGGCAGAGACAACTTTGTTCCTCCTGAAATCCTGGCATACCTCTTTCGCTTCATCCACATGTTTGGACTAGTTCGTAGTGTAAGCATAGAATGTACCAGTTGCTTCTCTTCCCGCGCAGATGGTAAAAGCAACAGCTACTTTATAATAGTTCTAGGGCTTAGATAGTCGAGTAGCGTGCCTAGTTCCACCTTAACAATATACATATTTATAAAAGAAAGTCGTGTTAGTTACACTATTTATAACTCGAGAACGGCTGAACCGATTCGGCTGAAAATTGGTGGGGAGGTAGCTTAGAACCAGGAGACGGACATAGGATACTTTTTATTCCGATTTTCCCACGGGATTGGAAAATTCCGAAATGTTGTACTAATAAAGCTACAGACATTAGATTTGGCATGCCTACACATTATTCCTTGATTAGTATAAAGATGCACTTACAAAGGGATTTTTCAAATTTCAAAACACAAGGGAAATAATTAAGACTATAATTAGTAGATAATATTCCTAGAGGATCTGTAGGTGCTCTAAGGGATTTTCCGAATTTCCCACGGGATAGGCAATAAAATCCTTATACTTGGAGACATGAGTGGATGTACGGGGTGTGACGTCACTCTGACGTTATGTACACGGACGAAGTCGCGGGGAAAAGCTAGTACATAATAATGGCTAGATAAGTACATAGCACTGACTTTACTATGTCAATGTCAACCTACTCTAGTATATCACTGCCGGTCCTAAATCAAGCATAGGAAACACTGCAGGTCAGACTAAATGACTTCCTAGACTAAGGGCGTGCTTTACTACATGTCTATAAAGTTCCGGTTACGTTAATTGTTTCCGCCACCTACTTAAACTGTCTCCAACTTATTTCTCTATCTTGTTGGTTGTCTGGTAGAGATCGCTATTAAGCGATAAGACCGCCTATTGTCTAGTTTGTTCTTTGATTCTGTATTGTTTTGTACTGATTTGTGGTGTTCAATAAAGAGTATTTGTATTGTATTGTTTGTATTGTTATGTCAGTTATCTATGATGCCCTCTCTATTCCTTACTACAAAACAGACAGAGATTTATTTATTTATTTATTTATTTAGTCAATAAAAAATTACAGCATTAGATACAGTCGAAACCAATGCGCTATAAAATTCAAAAAATATAATAAATGTTATTTAGGCGACGAAACGTTGTGGCTCCGCTGCGTCGTCATCTCCGGTGTTGGATTCGGTAGTTTGAGATGACATCATAGATAACTGGAATTATACAGAGAGTGGTGAACAGGGCCTTAGAGTCAGTGTCATTTAATAAAGGATCAAACTGCAGCATAGTAAAGCCTTGCTCCACTCAAAATCTTTTGCATATGGAAATAAAATCTATATACATACATACATACATAAATCACGTCTTTTTCCCTTACGGGGGAGACAGAGCCTAAGGTAACAAGACCTATAGACCAACGTTTTGCATGATTGTGGGCGTATCGCCTATAACACGATTCCTCAGATTTTCGCCCATTCCCTCGATGGGCTTTTACCATCTGCGCGGGAAGAGAAGCACCCGGTACATTCTATGTTTTTCTTTACTTCTAGATGGATACAGCATGGAAGAAAGATAAGATAAGATTCCATCAAAATCATAAATGTGAAATGATAGCCAAGTTCAACATTGTTGACTTCGCCGGCAAAAGAATTTATATCTTTTGAAGCCAAGTTCTGAGTGAAAATCCTGCTTTTATTTTACTTGGCATGTAGTTCAATTTCAAGATTTAACACGACTTTTTACCAACAAACTAAATTTTAGAAAAGAAATAGAGAAAGAAGACATTTATTCCTTTTAGCAAGACACCCAAATATAAAAGAATATACACAATTTTATAGAAAAAAAACGAGAAAAAAAACACAGACATGAAAAATAGATCATCAGCGTTGTGTGTCTTCGCAAAAGTGAAACGGTCGCTGGCTCAGCATTTTCAGCCAGAACCGTATGTGACTCACGAAACGATACACAGATATAATATACTACATAATCCATAAACTTTGACGTAAATAAAGTAATAAAAAAGAGGGAAAACTAAATTGTTCAAAAACACAGGCTGGTATATCAATGTGCAAAGTGCTGGAGGAATATTGTAAGGATTTTTGGAGCGTCAATAAGTGATCCTTCAGCTTGCGCTTGAAGGTGTAACTACTAACTAAAGAAAGGTAGACAAAATATAGTAATAGTACGTCAAAGTTGTGATTTTCTTCTGTAATACATGACTATCATGCCTCTGGTGTGATAGTGGGTAGCACTCTCTATTGCTGCGAACTCCAAACTGCAGCACACGTGAAAGGCCAGGGAAAGTCACCATACTACTTCCCGCAAGGTGGACGTACGGTCTGGTAAAGATCGCGTGAAGCCATTGCCTGGTGGCTCAAAGCCCATGTCCAGTGGCAGTCCGCTGGTATAATGATGACTGATGATGATGAAAAAAAAAAAAAAAAAAAAAAAACTGAACGCTGGCTAATGAGTTTGAATCACGACGAAACTGAAAATATTCTTTCAGCCCGTACCTAATTAAATGCACTAATACTCACATACTACACACACACGCGCAGACACACACACACACACACACACACACACACACACACACACACTCACATACACACGCACACAAATTATTTCAGATTTTTTATGTTAAGCCCTTATTGTTATAACTGTCTCTAGTCTCCGCGACACAGGCCCTGAGTCTAGTGCGGAGGCTGCCGAACAAACATGTTGTAACCTTTTGCATATTATAAATAAAGACTTTTTTTACTTTTTTACTTTTTTACTTTTTTACTGATGACTTTCCGGAGAAAGTTGCGAATATTCAGGCCCCAGTACTAGCAATCGCTACTGCTAGAAGTGTAGCTTAGAAGAATATCACGAATTTAGATTTGCAGTCAACAACGGAAATGCCTTAAGCATTATATCTAATCGAAGTTGTTTTTATTAATGAAGTACTTAATCGTGTCGTATCATTATGTAACGTTTATTTATAAGTGTGTTTATAAATAGAATTAGGTGATTAACAATCATTAAAATAGGAGGGCACGCTCTGTAATCTTTGTTTGTGAAAATGTTTCTGGAATCGAATGAGTAATTAACAATGATATGTAATGATATTAAAACACACGTAAATAAGGAAAAGAAAATAGAGGCCAGATGAGTTTCGTTAAATTAATGTTTTTACCTGAACCCGGTAGATATAATCCCATCAAAAACATGAATGTGAAATAAGAGCCAAGTTCATTGTCGACGTCATCGACAAAAGAATTGAATATAATCTATGTGGGTTCGAAGTTCTGAGCAGAAAATCCTGCATTTATTTCACACACAATACACAAATCACGTCTTTATCCCTTACGGGGTAGACAGACTAAGGTGACAAGACCTACAGGCCACGTTTAGCAAGATTGTCGGGCTAGGGTATAGATGGAAAATGGAATCAAAATAGTAATGGGTTGCTAGCCGCATCGCCTATAATAATATGATTTTCGCCTTACCCCTCGATGGGCTTTTACCATCTGCACGGGAAGAGAAGCAACTGGTACATTCTATGGTTTTTCTTTGCTCCCAGACCAGCATGGAAGAAATTTATTTCACTGGGGATGTAATTCAATTTCCAGATAAATAATTAATTTAAAAAATTAGCTGAAGTCAGATTCGTCCGCGGAGGTCACCTGCAGAATCAAACAGTAATATTTTCGGTGTATTACCCATGGCACTACTACGTGACACTACAGACCAAAATAAATATCATAAATGGGTAGGTTTAGGTTATGTTAGATCTTCAGCAGGTCAAAAATACCCAAAAGTAGGAGCTCCGCGAACGCGGAGCTCCGTCGACTATGTTAAACTTGATTTTGAAATAGAAATCTTTGTACGGTAGTGCCACGGGAAATAAAGGATATTTTCAATTATAATTTCAAACAAAAAATTATATAACGCCTACAAAAAACCTTATGGCACTAAAGTTCGTAAGCGAAGCACAACGATGAAATCGACAAGATAATTAGCTTTGGCATCAATCGTGGTAGGTATTGTTAGGATAGGTATTATAGGTCTACGAACTGGCTGGTTTACGGACTGGTTGGTTCGTGTTTGTGCTCAAGTTTTACAAATCGAACACGTTCGATTTTATTCGGGTTTTGTTTGATAACTTGACGACAACCGAGAGATCTGCTTGAACCAGGAACTAAACCGTTTCCCTGGTATATTGTAACGTTTCATTTGATCACAGTTGAACGCCTATAACATGATTCCTTAGAAAGAACATTGTGACTAACTATTTTTAAAGTATATATCATATTTTATTACCGACCTAATTGCTCCTCAGTTAACGGTATTCTAGAAACGTGACTAAAATAGCAGTAGATACTGATAATGAAACTCTACGAAAATATAACACTTCTAGGTTTTCTAGAAGTCGTTTATTAATTCTTGTTGTTTTATGTCTAAAGAAATATTGCATACTACCTATATGTTTAAAGAAAACACTCCTCGGCAAACGGCGTGCCAAATTCGTATTTGTAAATAACCCACTGTTAGCAGAGCTCTGCTCCTAAATGAAAGGTATGCACGTGGAGTCATTATAAACGTTGGTCATGACTTAGAAAAACACAAAAGATAAAGTATAATATAACTTACATTTGGCATTCACTCTTCGTAAGGTGATTGAGTATGAGACTCCGCGATATTTGTTTGAGCAGCTTAAATGGTTGAGGGATGGCCGTGCGAGGCCGTTGAGGAGTCATAGGGAAACGAAACTTAGGGTACCGCAGCACAGGACCGCGTCGTTCAGAGGGGGTTTTAAATTTGCGGCAGCTAAAATCTGGAACGATTTACCTCCACCAATGCGAAATCATATGCATTTGCTTCAATTTAAAAAAATGATAAAAAATCACCTTTTAGAGAAACAAATGCAAATATGAAACACCCGCAAAGACGCACCCACACACACACACACACCCACACACACACATACACACACACACACACACACACACACACACACACACACACACACACACACACACACACACACACACACACACACACACACACACACACACACACACACACACACACACACACACACGCACGCACGCACACACGTACACACGCACACAAGTACATACTTGCATATACCACACCTCTGCTCAGTAATCATCTATCTGTTACAACTAGCCTCCGATAAAGGGACCAGACTGAAAACCAGCGCTGGGTTCATGTAGCCCAGCACACGCTGAGACTGGTACCCGTTGCCGGAACATAGCCCGCCTAGTGTCTCTTGTTTTTTTTTCTTTCTTCTTTATTATAGTCTTGAATCTGTTGTCAACTTAACTTCTATCTGCTTATGTTTTGGTAATAAATGTTTTTTATTATTATTTATTATTATTTATTAAAGGTTTTCAAGAGTTTTTCATTCAAATTAATAATGAATGAGTGCGCGTGCGATCGTTGCGTGGAGGCCAGGGGGGTTACTCCGACATTCGATTATCGAACCATTCTTCTTACTTTCAAACTAATGACTAAGTGTAAGCGGGATAGCACGAAACTAACTTCGAAAAACGAATCGTGGGGCGTGAGCAGCAGCTTTGTCGTGCATCTCCCTCCCGCGCCCTTATCACGAAGGTGGCGTAGACGTTGAAAGATTTAGTTGTTAAAGTTATAAAAATAACGATGGAAATTGTGATGGGAAAATCTGAAGCTGTAAATAAAATGGAATACAGTTACGATGATGCAGTGGAAATGGCTGGTGAGTTTTTTAATGTCTTACCTACAGTAAATACATACATACATATATCACGTCTTTATCCCTTACGGGTTAGGCAGAGCCTAAGGTAAAGTTACAGTAAAGATTGGTAAAATTACTTGGATATAGTTAATGCGGATTATATACATGGTCACTGAGAAATTTTCCGGTATATTTCAGTAGATTTAGATTATTTATTCATTTAATACAAAGTAAATAAATATATATTTTTGTATATTTTCAAAAGCAAATAAAATATAAATAATAAAAATTTATTGAATATTACAGAACGTAAAAATGTAAAAAAGTAAAAGTACATAGCAGATAGTTGGGTTACTTTCATCCATGTTGGTCTGGGAGCAAAGAAAAAACATAGAATGTACCAGTTGCTTCTCTTCCCGCGCAAGGTAAAAGCCCATCGAGGGAATGGGCGAAAAGGGGAAATGCTGCCAGCATCTTTGGCACTATGCTGCCCGGGCCTCTCCTTTTTGTCTTGTTTAATTGTAAATTTAGTTTTAGTTCAGTTGTTTCATTTGTTTTGTTTTCTTGTTTAGTAAATTTATCACCTGTATCTAGCTAGACACGCGGTATAGCGTGTCGAGCCAAAGTTCAAGCTAACGGAACAGGCGAGCAGCACCATGTGTAATTTTTTTTTTACCGTATCCTTCTGTAAATCTCCTTAACTTTGTCTTTCACCATTTCCTTTCTCTCAGGGCACGGGCGCTACAACCACCTGGTGCTGGTGGCGTGCAGCGTCATCAGCAACGCAGTCGCGCTCGACATGTTCGGCTTCGGCGTGGTGCTGGCCGCCGCCTCCTGCGACCTCCAGCTCGGGATCAGCCAGATAGGAATGCTGGCGTCTATGCCCTTTGCAGGTCTGTGTATGATCGAGTTCATGTCTTTGAGTTGCAAAATAACAACTGCTGAATCCTGAGTGTTCTTATTTACTATTTTACGCGTATGGACATTCCAAGTTGTTTCTGTTTATATAATTTTCTATTGTCAAATTAATAATTCTCAGCTAAAGCGGACTTTGGTTGTAAAACAATTGAAAAGTTTTTTTAGGGCGTCTTGGTTACTGACAAGTGTTAAGTACAGTATCAAGACGTCAAAAACATCTACCTATTCACCTTTAAAAAAGCCGTGGTAGCCTAGTGGTTTGACCTGTGGCCTCTCAAGCAGAGCGTCGTGGGTTCAAATCCCGGGCGCGCACCTCTGAGTTTTTCGAAATTTATGTGCGAAAATTACATTTGAAATTTGCCATGAGCTTTTCGGTGAAGGAAAACATCGTGAAAACCTTGCACACATCTGCGAAGAAATTCAATGGTGTGTGTTAAGTTCCCAATCCGCACTGGGCGCGCGTGGGAACTATAGCCCAAACCCTCCAATACACGGAGGAGGCCTATGCCATGAGGCACGCCGAATTACGCGACAATTTAATAATAAAACAACAACAACAACAATAACAAATGAAATTGTAGCGAATTCGGAATAAAAAGGCTATATTATTATTATTATTATTCACCTTTAAGCCACAAGCAATGATGTCGGTGACACTAATTTGACATGATGGCTATATCGATTGCTTGTGTGCTCACAAGTATTCCTGTTTTGTCTTAAACTTCTACACTACTCCTTATCTGTAGAGTCATTCGGGTCAAGAGCACGCACTTTTTTTTTGATGGCCTCCCAGACCTATAAAGAAGTATATAATTGGCATGTTATGATATTAAATCTGTAGAATATTTAATAAATTTTCACTATTTAAGAAAATTTTCCATCAAGATTAATTAGTTTTAGCCCTACATAGGCTTAACTGAAAACTTTTCCAATGCGTAATCTTGACCCGATGTGTGGGTAAAATTACGCAAGTCTTAGGGTAAAGTTACGCACGCGGGGTAAACGTACGCAGTCATTCGGGTCAAGAGCACGCATTTTTTTTTTGATGGCCTCCCAGACCTATAAAGAATTGTATAATTGGCATGTTATGATATTAAATCTGTAGAATATTCAATAAATTTTCACTATTTAAGAAAATTTTCCATCAAGATTAATTAGTTTTAGCCCTACATAGGCTTAACTGAAAACTTTTCCAATGCGTACTCTTGACCCGATGTTTTTCGCCTTCATTATTTGGTCATCTGAGATGAGGGTCCGCTCAGGGGCCTTCCTTATGTAATTTCTCGGCATTTTGGTGTATTCTGAAAGATTGATTTTTTTTTGATATTTTTATTTCATTTGGGGTATAAGTACGCAACGGGGGTAAGTACGCGTGCGTACTATTAATCTCGTACTCTTACCCCAATCGGCAAATTTACCAAATAATCAGTCACAACACACACGTTAAATACTTTTTCCGAATATGATAAACTTACATAAAAACTACATTAAATGAACAATAGAAATATAGTATACTTACTGGCACAGAGCTATCCATTTAACTACAGCACACTTTTCCGTGGCACAAAAATTAAACGAAATAAGCGTGCTACAAATATTCGGCGACGTGTCGCGACCAGTACTAAGATTGCGTCGGCGCGGCGTGTGGCCCCTAAACGGCGACAGTAGCGCCACTCTGTTTTACAAACACAGACCTCGGCCCCCCCACCCCTGTCGGAGATCGGACCACCGCGTACTTTTACCCACCGCGTGCTGTTACCCCGAATGACCTATTAGGTCTTCTCTTCGCTTTCCCTTGGGGCTACTACGCCGACACACATGGCCGTCGGCGCGCTTTACTCCTGTCCTGCGCGGTAGGATTCATCATAGCCGTGCTGGGCAGCTTCTCAGCCAGCTGGCAAGTTCTGCTGGCCGTCAAGCTGGTTGGTTGCTGCTTGTAAGTTCTCAGTTCTTCATTAATCAGATTCTCATTAAGTGCTTTAAAGCTTTCGTTTTCCATATTGTCACGACCGCTTTATCCATCCCATTCAGTTCAACAGCAGCCTTCAGCCTAACCATGACCTACTTGGGAGAGTGTACGGGCAACAAGCACCGAAGTAAATACTTATTTGTGATGAACAGCATCAACATCTTCTCCGAGGCTGTCATTTTCAGTAAGATCTCTATATTCTTTATAATCTTCGTCAAGTTTTTAAACCAAAACCAATACTAGTTTACATTGAGAAGCATTTTTATGAAATGAGGATGTGGTTAGGTAGGCACAACCAACAGTAAGAGAAACTAATGAAATAGGGTCCCAAAATTGACACTTTGGTATGACTGTTATATCTGGGGCGTCATGCTAGAAGATGTTTTGAAATCTTGATTTTGATCACTTACTTTTAACGTTGACTGTACCTAAAAGAGGCAACTGTATGTGTATTCGTTCATTTATATTTCGGTACTTCCTAATCACTATTGTCTTTACTTTATTCCCAGTACTAGCCTTAATCACCCTGCCCCTTACGTTCAATATCCCCATCCCCTGGTTATCTATCACGTACCGACCCTGGCGACTTCTGACGCTGCTGATGGCCATCCCACTCGGAATCGGCGTGCTCATGATGTGGTTCCTCTATGAGAGTCCTAAGTTCCTGGCCAACAGTGGAGAGAACGATAAGGCACTGGAAGTGTTGAGGAAGATTTATGAATTCAATGGTGGGAAGAAGGAGGATTATCCGGTAAATAATTAATTAGTACCGAAACAAAAATAAATTATTCGGATAGACAGCACATAAGTTAATGTGCAATTTGAAAGAGACAAGTAAATATTATAGGACTGTTTACACTGGTTATAGCAAACTGAGTGATCTAGCTGAGGATATAATGGGTTAAAATGGTTAAATGGATAAACATCCAAGTTCCCAGAGCAAATAATTTGCTCCGACCGATATACCCAGGACTTCACGCTTCGTAGCTGAATTTTCTAACTACCAGGCTATTTTGAGCTGGTGGATAATGCTCTTTTCATGAGAACAGGTTCAGTCTAAAGTGGTCAGCATTAAAATTACTATAATAATAGTAACTTATTATCCATTTCAGGTGAAAATATTAGAAGCTAACCAATCGGGAACAGAGAGCAAGCAGAAGTTCTGGGACTCAATCAGACAGCAAACAGTGCCGATCTTTAAACCACCACTGCTGCTGAGGACTCTGAAGCTGTTCTACTTACTTGTCATATGCTGCAGCACGTAAGCATAGATACAGACTAACCCCCTTATTCATAAACGCTCTATAGGTTTCTGCTAACTTAGGAATCGTTTGTCCTTATCTGTGAAAGGTAAATGTCAAAATGAAAGATAAGGACAAACGATTGCTAAGTTAGCAGAAGCCTACAGAGCGTTTATGAATAAGGGGGGTAGTAAATAATACTTTTCCATCGTGAACACACGATTACTTCTGCATGATGCCCACGTGGCTGCGAGCCTCACTGAAGTGAAGTAGCATGACAAATACGAAATACGATTGGAAAGGGTTTTGTACGACATAATGTAATAATCTACAATTTACTACCACAAACGAAATTTGCTGTGGCGTAGCCATTTTGATACCAATTCGGCGTTAGGAATTTATCTCAGCCATGGCAGCCACGTCGTGAAATATTTATCTATTCCGTTGTAATGCAGAAAATTTGCCCAGTGTAGCTTAGTCTGAAGGAAACAGATGCTAATTGACCGGATCAGCAACGGGAGCTGATAGGCTAGCTTACTATGGTTTTGGTCGCGTTAGTCACTCAGGACTTCTAATGATATTATACATACAGGACAAGGAGTAACGAAGCGAATAAACGAGTGGTTGTCTCCCGTTTTAACCTCCGAAATATCAGGAATTAAGTGACCAATATCATGTCTTAAAATCGAATGAATGTTTTCTTTTTTTCTTTCTTCTTAAAAAAAGTATGTCTTACCGGGTAATTATTTGCTTTGCAGAAACAACGTGTTCTTTATGTGGTATCCTACGATCGTCAACGCTTTCTTTTCGTCCTTTTCAAATGACGTAATTAAAGAACTGAACTTCTGTGACCGTGTTGTCAGCAACATTGCAGCAGTTTCTAACGAGACTAGAGATGTAAGCACAATGCTATATTTATTTGAAAATAATGTCAATCTGATCTTTTTAAAACCCGATGTTCTTAATGAGATTTGGGACGATTTAGTGGAATTCTCACGCCTGTTGTGCTACATTGTTTGTAGCAGCTACAGAATATTAATTTCTTGATTTTAAGAGCCTAGTGTCTTTAAGCTCTTTGTCAATTAACTGTCAGTTCTGTGTATCACTATTGAAAATATTGCTATAGCTCATAAACTAATTATTGTTACCTGTTAAATTACGGTGCGTTATTATAAGAAGCGACAGGATGTTTTTTGAAGACTTAATTTAATTTTGCTTTTAGTTCACCTGCGACGACACGGTGTCTAACAACACCATCTACTCCGGCATCATCTACGGCGTCTTCTTCACCATCGTCAACCTGTTCGTTGCCAAGTTGGCCACTTGGAGACGCCTGGTCCTCCTCACCACCCTGACCTTGTCTGCCGTCTGTTCAGCGATAATCAACTTTATAAGAGAACCTATCTCCAGTATGGTCTTGTTTACTCTGCTACAGGGTACGACTATTGGTATTGGTGCCGTGGCGTCGTACTTTTTGGATCTATATCCTACATCTTATAGGTGAGTTTGTAGAGAGCTAAAACGACAATGCATTGCTATCGAATGGGACGCGGAGCGTTGAAGATAGCGAATATCCGACTGAGCTACAAATCTCGATAGAATATTTAAGACCAAATATAAATATAAATACAATAACGGAGACCAAAGAGCTGACAGCTTCCTCGCAAATGCTGCCAGCATCTTTGGCTCAATACCGCGGGGGAGTACGTTTTTAGATTTATTTTAGTTTTAGTTCAATTAATTTATCTTGTAATACATTTATATTTTTCATTTATTTTAATTAATTGTGTGTTAATACAACACACATACACAAATCATATCTGTATATCCCTTACGGGGTATACAGAGCCGAAGGTAACAAGACTTAAATTCCACATTAAGCATGATTGTAGGCGTATAGGTGTAAAGGGGAATCCAAATAGTTATGGGTTGCCACATCGCCTGATTCCTAAGAATTGCGCCCATTCCCTCGATGGGCTTTTACCAGCTGAAGCTGAAGCAACTGGTACATTCTATGTTTTTTCTTTACTCCCAGAGCTGCGTGTAAATACAGACCGTTACATTTTTGCTACACTTATAGCGTTTCAGTTCTCAACATTAATGGAACTGATAGGCTTTATTATTTCTTTGTTTATTTGGTTGTTTTGTTGCAGGGGTCTAGTAACGAGTTTGGGGATGATGACGGCCAGGCTCGGGTCTTTTGCGGGAGTGAACATGATTGGCTTTGCCATCACCAGCAACTGCGGGCTCACCTTCTACTGCTGGTCGGCTTTTGTATTCAGTAAGTGTTATTTTAGGGCACCACGTTTTCCTTTGCCCTTCTCAGGGTCTCGAACTATCTCCATTCCAAATTTTATTATGATCGGTTGAGTAGTTTGCGCGTGACAGCGTAAGAAATAAACTCACAGTAGCATGTATAATATTAGTAAAAGGCTTAGTATGATGACTGTTTTTTCATTGTTTAAATGCGACAAAGAAATACATATCAATATGTTTGCTCTGATTAGAAATATCCATAATATTGGCTTCTATGCTCGTCTGGGAGCAAAGAAAAAACATGGAATGTATCAGTTGCTCCTCTTCTCGCGCGTCCAGGGAAGGGGTAAAATTGGTAGGAATAATGTTATAGGCTAGGCTAGCAATCCATAGTGGCGTAACTATAACGTCTGGGGCCCGTGGCAAATTCATCAGATGGGGCTCCTTCCTCAATATAAAGAAGTGCATCAGCGTCCCTTCTGTGCTTTAAACCAAGCCAGTTCGGGGCCCCGTAGAGCTAGGGGCCCCTGGCATTTTGCCACCCCTGCCACCCTATAGTTACGCCACTGGCAATCCATCACTATGTTAATTCCCCTGTCCACCTGTACGCCAACAATAATGCTAAACCTGGCGGTTAGGTCTTGTTACTCTTGATACCCTAGGCTCTGTCCACCCCGTAAGGGATAAAGACGAGATTTATGAATGTATGTATGATTTTATTTCAAGGTGGAGTTGCAGTGGCGCTACTACTACCATCGGATAGAAAATTGAAAACGTAAATCAAATTAATCAGAGAAAGAGAAGTTATTTAATAAAGTTTATGAATGTATACCGATAAATCATTTATTCAGCTCCCGTTCGGGTGGCAGTGACTTGGACATCCCCCAAGCTCTGGCAGACGTCGGCAAAACACACACCGATGGGACCAAAATTAGTAGGGTTATTACCTAACTCGCTCGCAATCGCCATCGTGTTCATTTTGACAGTTATTGTATGAATGTGACAGCTAGCTGATTCCGATGCAAATTGTCAGCCTATACATGAACTGTCAAAATGAACACGATGGCAATAGCGAGCGAGTTAGGTAATAAGCCTACTGGTCGC
The DNA here is from genome assembly GCA_949127965.1 of Pandemis corylana. Classification (NCBI taxonomy): domain Eukaryota; kingdom Metazoa; phylum Arthropoda; class Insecta; order Lepidoptera; family Tortricidae; genus Pandemis; species Pandemis corylana. Next base: position 1,791,895 of record OX421859.1, on the reverse strand, counting down.
TTGCCAAGGGGTTTGATTTTTGACGTTGACCACCTCTAGGGGTAATTGCCACCGGAAGGGGTAACTTTAGTGGGTTTCTGGGTGTAAAAACAAAGACAACATCGAGCCTAATACTGTTTTTTTACGTGTTTACGAATAAATTTATGTAATACTAGCTTTTGCCCGCGACTTCGTCTGCGTGGAACTTCTACCTGGGTAAGTAAGGGATAGAGACGTAATTTATGTATTTCTAACGCTACGACTGTTCAAAAGATCAACTGTGACTGGAAATCACATATTGCTATGCATATTTAAACAGGCGCTTAACATTTTAAACTTTCACTGACGATATTTTTTTTGCAGACATTAAATTTCAATAGAATAAAACCTAATATATGCCCTGATATATGTTTCAACTATTTGTGAAAACCGCAATTAAAGCCGTTGTGTAGTTTTGCAGATTAGCGAATACATACATTAATGAACACATACATACAGACAGAGAAAAATTATAAAAACTACTTTTTCGAGGGCATGTATCAAGAGATTAATGAATGTAGATGAAGCGAAAGTAGTTTGTCAGGATCGTAGCAAATGGAATAAAGTAGTCTACCTACCCCTGTGGGAAAGAGGCGTGACTGTATGTATGTTCCACTACATAATACAAAACATAAATTCGCTTTCCGCTGTCTGTCTGTCCCTATGTATGCTTAGATCTTTAAAACTACGCAACGGATTTTAATAGATTGAGTGATTCAAGAAAGAACTTCCATGCTGGCTTTAATTACAGTGGCTTTCATGCCACACAGGCAAATTACAAAAAACTACCATGAAGAGTAATATAATGAAGACTTAGCTGTATGGTGCAAAACCTTCGTCTATTCTCTTGCGTATTGAATTTTAAAAACAAATTAAAACGAGACAAAAGCCGTTAAAGATTAAAAAGATTTGTCATAAAATGACAACTGCGGACAGATTTTTAACTTTTTGTAAAACATTCAGATTTCATGCTCAATATTATGTAACTTACCCTGCATTTATTTTCCCAGAGCTCTAAATAATAGGGTTCACAGTCTCCGGCAAGTATTACAAGACTTGAATTTATACTAAGGGGGTCCGGAGTGGACGCTCGAGCTGGGCGTGCGGCGTGCATGTTAAACAAATGAAACGCACGCTGGTGTCCTTAGTCGACGCTGCATAGAGCTTTTCCGCTACCCGCTACGCTGCACGCCCCGCTGATCGCTCCGCTTCGAGCGCCCACTCAGGCCTTGCACTAAGAGCAAGAGTGCAGCGTGCAGTAGGGAATCACTGGGATATCCCAGAAGTTCCATAATTCTAGTTCCATGGAACAATCGGTAGATGTTAAATGTCAAATAAATATCTCAATAGCTCCATATGGAACTACATACTAGGTTTTACACCTGGTTTGTTTTAAACAGACTTAAAAAAAAAAGTTTGACCCATATGTTTGTATGTATGACGATTATCTCGCGTCTGGCTGCTGTGATGCGGTTTTCAGAAAAGTATTTGTTGCCTTCTGGTGAAGGTTTTAGTGTACAACAAATCACATTTTAAGCGTTTACCTGTTTAAAAGTTGTTTAGTGATAGTGTGACAAACAGACGTATGGATTAATAATTTAGTTGGCACTCTTTAGGCGCACAATAAGAAGCAAGCCAAGCTCCGACAAAAACAAGGATAATTCTAATAATAAAAAACATCACGGACAATCAAAATTATACCTATTTGACAATTAACTTCATTGCTACATTTTGTCTCATTCTTACGTGCAATACGTAATGTGCATGAGCGAGACGTAAATCACTCCACGTTACCATATCACTTTGAATGCGTCGAATACAGACGCGATTACCAGTTTGTGATGGTAATGTGTGTTGCATACACTGAGAAAAATGTTCATTATAAAATTAGGTGAATCCAGCTTAAAGTATGATGAATTCACGTAAAAGGCGGACTATACTGATGTCACCAAAAAGTAGGATGATAATACTGTCGCCGGTGATAACCTTAAAATATGATGAACTGTCACCGTGCCTTTAGTAGTAATTCCTTCTAACATTGTACCATCTTCTGTGTGATTTCATTTTATTTCAAATGCTTCTTCCTACTGTTTATAAATGCTGTCCTAATATTTTTGTAAGTTTTCCTACTACTCTTTATGGGGATTCGTCTTATTTTAGTTATTTCTTCCTATTATATTAGTATGCTTTCCTCGTATCATGAAACATCTTCTATGTGATGTCCTTTTATTTTAAATATTCATCCTACTGTTTCTAAATGCTGTCCTAGAATTTTTGTAAGCTTTCCTACTACTCTTTATGGGATTTCTTCTTATTTTAGAAATTTCTTCTTATTATTTTATTACTAATCTCTTTATATATTTGAATGCTTTCCTGTTATATCTGTGAGATAGTCGTAGTGCAATCATGTGACAGTCTTCATATATTAGTATGGTTTCCGCGTGTATTTAAACTATCTTCCCACTGTTTATAAATGCTGTCCTAGTATTTTTGTAAGCTTTCCTACTACTCTTTATGGGATTTCGTCTTATTTTCGATTTTTTTTCCTATTATTTTATTAGTACTCTCTTTATATATTTGAATACTTTCCTCTTATATTGGTATGATAGTCTTAGTGCAATCACGCGACGGTCTTCATATATTAGTATGCTTTCCGCGTACATTTAAACTATCCTCCTACTGTTTCTAAACGCAGTCCTAGTATTTTTGTAAGATTTCCTACTACTCTTTATGGGATTTAGTCTTATTTTAGACATTTCTTCCTATTATTTTATTAGTACTCTCTTTATATATTCGAATGCTTTCCTGTTATAGTTGTGTGATAGTCTTAGTGCAATCACGTGACATTCTTCGTATATTAGTATGCTTTTCGCGTGTATTTAAACTATCTTCCCACTGTTTATAAATGCCGTCCTAGTATTTTTGTAAGCTTTCCTACTACTCTTTATGGGATTTCGTCTTATTTTAGAAATTTCTTCCTATTATTTTATTAGTACACTCTTTATATATTTGAATGCTTTCGTCTTATAGTAGTGTGATAGCCTTCATATATTAGTATGCTTTCCTCTTATTGTTTATGTATTCTTCCTACTATTTCTGTTTATTTTCCATATATTTTGTATGATTTCCTCCTATTTCCGTTGTTTTCCTATTATTCTGTCTGCTATTTATCTATGCTCTACTATTGTTTTTAAGGCCCCAATACAATTTCTTGTATATTGATAGACCAACTTACAAAAATTACTAACTCAATATAAATAAATTATAAACAATTAATTTATTAGGTACTGAAACAAAGTGAACTCCGGTAACTCAAATCTGTAGTCCTGCCTAAAGTTTGTTTGTAGGTACATAAATGAATGCTATATGATGTTTCAGTGGCTATTTAATTAACTAGTTATAATGTTTATTGTCAGAGATAGTTATTTTTGTAAGTTGGTCTATCATTTAATATATAAGAAACTATATTGGATTCGTAAAAACAATAGGAGAACCTAGACAAATAGTAGACAGAATAATAGGAAAAAACATAACAAGAAATAACACAAAAAGAGAACATTAAACCGAGCTAAAAGCTTAATAGGAAAATAACATAACACGAATTAACAAAAAAAGAGTAGATTAAATCAGAGCTAAAAGATAAAGTAATTAGTTTAAGAGAAAAGTTTATTATCCAATTTAATATTCTGAAAGTTAATATTTATATTAAATATATTTGGACATGTTTAAAAAATAACAATTTGGACAATAACCTTTTATCGTAAGGGTAAAATTTAATTAAAATAGAGACATGATGTTGAATGTTTATTTAATTAATATTAAATATTTTTACATTTCAGTTATTATAATTTTTCAGGACACTAGCCCCTAGCCCCTAAACCAGACATACAGGATGATGGGTAACTCGACATATGACTAGGGATTGTTCTTCAGTTAATTTACAACAAAAAAACATAACAAGAAATAACACAAAAAAGAGAACATTAAATCGAGCGAAAAGCTTAATAGGAAAATAACATGACACGAATTAACAAAAAAAGAGTAGATTAAATCCGAGCTAAAAGATAAAGTAATTAGTTTAAGAGAAAAGTTTATTATCCAATTTAATATTCTGAAAGTTAATATTTATATTAAATATATTTGGACATGTTTAAAAAATAACAATTTGGACAATAACCTTTTATCGTAAGGTTAAAATTTAATTAAAATAGAGACATAATGTTGAATGTTTATTTAATTAATATTAAATATTTTTACATTTCAGTTATTATAATTTTTCAGGACACTAGCCCCTAGCCCCTAAACCAGACATACAGGATGATGGGTAACTCGACATATGACTAGGGATTGTTCTTCAGTTAATTTACAACAAATTTGACCCCACAAATAAACATCAATAACTCGAAAACCTTTAAATTTGGACCCCCTATTAATGGGGTCAAATTTGGTGCAAATTAAGAGGGTGCATTCCTACTGAGCTGACAACGTCGCATTTTTGGTGATTTTTTTACGATTATTTCACAGAAATTGAATGAAAGTTTCAAATGTGCGTCTGTAGTCCAATTCGTTTTTAGTGTAGGCATTAATGTATCCAATGCAATGATTAATCGTGATGGACTTTTATTTACGTATTAAAGGGATAAAATAATGTATCTCGTTTAATAAGAAAATAAAAGTCCATCACGATCAATTATTGCATTAGACACATTAATACACAAACTTAAACTTAATTATTTACTTATTTATCTATTTTAAAACTGTTTTTATTTCTCCAAAAAGACTAACATTTTTAAAACACAGAAATTACCATTTAAATACTTACACATAAAAATTGACGATTGATTGATTGATTAGAATTGATTGACTCACGATTATAAGTCGGGTACAGTCTGACCAGTTTCAGTTTATTCGGAAGATCTTCATCAGGATTGTGCGTTCACGACGAGACGGCACTCGCCTCAACCCTGATGAAGATCTTCCGAAAAGATTGAAACTGACGATAACTGACAGTTAAAGTCAATGTACATGTTTAAATCATGTGGTTGTTTAATAATAATTTGGGTTATTTGGCATGGGAATGGTGTGAAATTATTAATTGGGTTTTAGCCGAGGGCATTGACATAGAAACAATGCTGCTTCTACCGAAGCAAGATATTAATACTTTGATTCCGAAAATCGGTGACAGAATCCGATTTGAAACATCCCTGAAGATGTACAGAGAGGAATCAGGAGAAAATTCTACGGTCAGTATGCAGCTTTTAAATTTTATTCGGGGTAGACCGAGCCTAAGGTGCTCTGTCTTGTGCGAAGATCTTCCGAAAAGATTGAAACTGACGATAATTGACAGTTAAAGTCACGATTATAAGTCGGGTACAGTCCGACCAGTTTCGGTCTATTCGGAAGATCTTCATCAGGGTTGTGCGTTCACGACGACGGCACTCGCCTCAACCCTGATGAAGATCTTCCGAAAAGATTGAAACTGACGATAATTGACAGTTAAAGTCACGATTATAAGTCGGGTACAGTTCGACTAGTTTCGATCTTTTCGGAAGATCTTTATCAGGGTTGTGCGTTCACGACGACGGCACTCGCCTCAACCCTGATGGAGATCTTCCAAAAAGATTGAAACTAGTCAGACTGTACCCGACTTATAATCGTAAGTTTAAATGTACAAAAATGACAAAAACTTAAGCGAGTCCCGAAAAGAACGTAAACAAAGAAGAAATGACTGAAGATGAAAAATCAGTAATACATGAATAAATACCCTATACTATAGATTAGATTACTAGAGTTGGATTATAGCTTGCTGTTCCCAGACAAAGACGGGGGACTTCGAAAGACAAATTTCTACGTGACCGTATTGACAAAAAGTTGACAAATATTGATGGTAAGTACAGCCACAAATTTTATTCGTTATATTTTTAGTAGAGATGCGCCGAATATTCGTTTGGTATTCGGTATTCGGTGTAGTCGAGTTCCACTATTTAAAACAAAAGTCAATCACGATCAATTATTTCATTAGACACATTAATACACTAAAAACGAAGTGCACTACAGACGCACATTTAAAACTTTCAATTTCCGTGATATAATTGTAATAAATTACCAAAAATGCGACGCTGCCAGCTCAGTAGGGATAACCGCTCTTAACTGTAAAAGATCCCCTTTCAAGGAATACGTCGAGTTACCCATTATTCTGTATACATACAACGAAAAAAACTTAACTTAATTATGACAATTCTGCAACTAATCAGTCATACTTATTTATCTATTTTAAAACTGTTTTTTTTTTTCTCCAAAAAGACTAACATTTTTACAACACAGAAATTAACATTTAAATACTTACACATAAAAATTGACGATTGATTGATTGATTAGAATTGATTGACTCACGATTATAAGTCGGGTACAGTCCGACCAGTTTCGGTCTATTCGGAAGATCTTCATCAGGGTTGTGCGTTCACGACGACGGCACTCGCCTCAACCCTGATGAAGATCTTCCGAAAAGATTGAAACTGACGATAATTGACAGTTAAAGTCACGATTATAAGTCGGGTACAGTTCGACTAGTTTCGATCTTTTCGGAAGATCTTTATCAGGGTTGTGCGTTCACGACGACGGCACTCGCCTCAACCCTGATGAAGATCTTCCAAAAAGATTGAAACTATTCGGACTGTACCAGACTTATAATCGTAAGTTTAAATGTACAAAAATGCCAAAAACTTAAGCGAGTCCCGAAAAGAACGCACACAAAGAAGAAATGACTGAAGATGATAAATTAAATCATTTAAATTACTGTTATCAGAATGTTATGCGCACATAGTGGATATTATTGCCAGCGACTTCGTCTGCCAAGAATTCGTTTATCGCTATCGCTATTCTAAGTGACCGTATTGCCAGAGTTAAGTAAAAAAAAAGTAAAAAGAAAGCTGCCTACGCGCTGGTTTTGCCTACATTGAAGTACTAATACTTATTCTGTGCTTGAACAGCTTGTGCAAGGGTATACTATGTAAACATGTTTTTAATCTAGGTACCATCTAGTCGTTACATAAGAAGTGTTACCTCTCATTAGGGTGAGTGCATTTGGATACGGAGCTACTGCATTTTTGTATAAAAAAGTTGTATACTCATGCGTACGTTTAACTTCATAAGCATTGTAATGATCATTAAACTCAATGGTTTCTAAAATACTGCAACGAAAATAAACGTCATCTGCACCAGTCAACAAAATCGTTTCAATTTTACCAAAAACAGGTAAGTACGCTTCATTATCTATATCTATTGTGACAATAGAGTCTGGCTGCCATAAAACTCCGGCTATTGTTACCGATGCAACTGAATACTCTAACGTAACATCACCGGCACCTAGAGAGAACTGAGCAACGTCGCTAAGATTTAAGGCAGTTTTCTTTCCAAACGAATTTGCAGGGGGGATTGTCTTTTTTACGAACAAATCATTGAGTATGAGTTGATTTTTTACTGCTATAGTTTTGCAAACATTAACGCGACTAAAAGAAGCCCTAGCAACCAACTTGGACACTCTGTGCTTGGCCTCAAAACGCATGGCCCACAAGTTACGCGCGGGGCCAAACTTCATCAGCATGGAGGGGTAATGTGTTAGAAAATGAAACTTTGGCTGTAGAGGAGATTTTGTGAGCTTCATGTACAACTCGTTAAATTCAGCTATAATGGCTGCGAGCTGAACAATAGTGTCACTGAAGATCCTGTGACTTAATAATCTGTCTGTAATTTGACGCAAACAAATGTATAATTTCCAGACTTCATCTTCCATTGGAATGTAATACCCAGCTATTAATCCAAAGTACCTAATAAGGGTAAGCATTTCTGATGCAGAAGTTTTAATTTTTATATTCGAACCTAAAACAACTAAACAATTACTTGGTTTCGTTCCTTTATCTGGTCCATAATCAAAAGACTTCAGTATTTGTTGCAACGTTTTGGCATTTAAAAGGCCTTCACCCAGATAGTGGTTTATAACAAACTGCATTACATAACGAGCAACACCTTCCAATACATCGTGCATCGGATCAACTGCAACATTTTCAAATAAATTAAACCCATTTAATTTAAGCCAACAACATGGCTCTTTAATTCCAGTCCGAGACAAGTCGTTTGCTTCTAACTGACTTTGGTAAGATGACATATTTCTAAGCAAGGCACTGTTTTCGTATAAAGCACTTTGCAAACCCTTCTTATCTACATTACAGATTCTGCAACACATGTTAGCTGAGAAACTTTCAGTAAAACCCATAATTGAATTTAATCCCAAATTATCTCCAGTGATAGCCACTACTTTAAATTTTATAGTCCCTTTAAAGAAATTAGTATTAATACAAATTCCAGTGCTTTGCAAATAATTCAACTCCTCAATGACGGGGTCAAAAATAGCTTTGTTTCCGTACTGGGTTTTGTCTGCGGAATGACAAATAGCTAACATAAATACGTTAGTCAACAATGAAAACAGATGTGGTGGGAGTGCTGGAAGTGAAACATAAATACCTCCAAGCTTATGCACCCCAGCATGACTTCCTAAAGGATTTCCAACTTCAAAATCATCGTAATATACTATCAAAGGCAAAATAATATCGGAGCCATCAGATGTAGACATTCCGCGCCAAACGGACCCATGCATTACATTTTCTAAACACAATGGCCTAGTAGGATCTCGTTCCCTGACTTGTGAGCTACCCTTCAAGTATTTCAAATAATCCATTACATCGAGCCAAAGTCTCTCGATGGAAAAAAAATTAACGAGAACCCGCCGTAGTGGAATTACTTGCATAGTCATTTTCTTGGTGTTTAATGACAATCTATTTCTGCTTTGTGAAATGTCAGTACCGTACCCAACAACTACTTCGTCTGGAGGAATGAAAGAACCCATTAAGTTAAATTCCCGTAACCTCAAATGTTCAGAAGTAAACGGCGAAAGAATGTCCTTTAAAGCAGTATTTATGTTACGGAGTCGCTCTTTAATATCCTTTCCAGTAACACTTTCCTGATCATTTACTTTGGGGCCGAATGAAGACATCAGTGGCTGTGCGATATTATCAAGTAGGGTTTGCAAATTACGAACTACAACTTGGACAGCTGATCGAGATACAGATGGATTGGTATAAAGAGCTGATATAAATTGTATAACTTCTTTACGAATAATACTATCGGCATTCTCATGGACTTCCGATTCAGTATCAGCAGCCACGCAGTTTGGTTCTTGTTCAGAAATTACGATTTTCTCCTCGGAAATGATACAGTCTTCGATTGAGGTGGATGGCAAGTCAAGAGTATCTTTATTTTTAAAATGCTTTAACTTAAAATGTTCTCTAAATGATCTGACATCTGTGAAATACCGATAGCATTGGTCTTCGCCACATTTAAATATGCCAGTTACGTCGATAGTCTTACATTCCTTTCTCATATGAGATATGAGCCTATAAAATGTGGTAAAAGTCTGTTTGCAATTGGCGCACTTCATCTCTACTTATAAAACTGTTCGAAGACTTTAATACAGAATAGAACGAATAGCGATAAACGAAATCTTACTCGTACGAAGTTGTGTTCTTAAATTGAATCGATATCAAAGCCTAGTTTGGCTAAAGTCTCTTTTATTGAATGAGAGGGCCGGTCGTACTTTGTACGTATCTTAAAAAATGCTAATTGGATGATTAGCCAAATGTTGTAACTCTCGCTGGGGTATTTAGTCCCAGTGGCATGAAAGATTTTGAATAATGCATTAATCCCCTCGGGCAGGGTCGCGAATTTGTACAAAACAGAATCGCATACCGCGAAAGCAACGCCCGACTCACTGCACCATATTATAAATGGCTGCAGGGTTACTTTGACAGCAGCATATTTTTTGCGCCTTTCTTCTAATGTTACCTGAACGTCGGATTCTGTATTTACTACAGTAACAAAACTATCCAGAATTTCTGCTCGCGAGGCCTGCCACTCCTTCCGTGAACGACGAGCAGGGGGTATGTTGAAGATGCACCCAAGAAGGAATATTGCAACAATCAACGTTGACTCCGGTTTCGTCTCTGAAAAGAAAGTAAACAGTGTGACATGTTGATTTAAAAGAAAAACCACCCCTTAATGAATTGAAAGTTTGAATTAAGGTTTGATCAGTTGAAAGTCAGAAATACAGTAAGCCAAATACAAATAGTGGAAAAAATGCCGAAAACACCGAATACCGAATACCAAACGAAAAATCGGCGCATCTCTACTAAAAATATAACGAATAAAATTTGTGGCTGTGTACTTACCATCAATATTTGTCAACTCTTTGTCAATACGTTCACGTAGAAATTTGTCTTTCGAAGTAAGTCCCTTTTTCTTGGCCAGATTAATAATGTTGTTCGAAGATGCTTCCAAACACTGAAGTCCCCCGTCTTTGTCTGGGAACAGCAAGCTATAATCCAACTCTAGTAATCGCCACCCATTCGAAGACTGCAGTATAGGGTATTTATTCATGTATTCCTGAAGAGTACCCTGCTCGCAGTATAAGTAGCGAAGCCGGGCTCGAGCAGTTTCTCGCCAGATGGCGCTGACGCTGTGCCAAGGACCAGGACAGGGACTACTTAGCTCTTCCAGTGCAGACGCTACTTTATCTGCATCCCCTGTAAAAAAAAAAAATGAGTTGACGATAAAAATACGAAAAAACTCCGATTAAGGTAGTAATCTAAAAAGGTAACAAAATGTTTTTCATATTTTCGATTTGATATCACAATTGAGCACACAGTACATTTGCATTACTTTAATTTCTAGGATTTGACAATTTGGCTATGGAATCCTAAAAATGAAGGATTCGCAAAGCACGGAGCTGACGGCAGCTGAACTTGATTAAATACAATTTACACTAAGGCCGACTTGCACTGCCGAGTTAAAAGATCCTGTGGCGTGGTTAAGTTTGACAGTTCCATACTTTTTGACAGTACATACCTACTATCTAACACGGGGTTAAGTCGTTAACACTGGTCCGCGCAAATGGCCCTACGGTCCGTTTCAATAAGGAAGGATTGTGTGACTGATCCATAGAATGTAACTATTGGCGTTCACGAAAGTTTTGACAACAAAATACCTAAATACGAAATTGAATGACTTAGAAATAAATCAATACTTGGTACATACTGTACATTAATAACGTTCTAAAAAGAATCACGGCGATGTTTTTTGCGTTTACATAATTTACACGTACAAATTTTCAATGTGTCATTATTTATGAGACGTTGCTAGGTTACGTTCTATGGTCACTAAAACTAGAAAGGTATACTATGTATAATTGGGTAATCTGTTAAAATCGCGTATAATCGAAGATCCAAAGACAGTCCACAAAAATATGAAGTGAGTATTTTACATTCTTTCACGCTCACTACACAATACAAATCTATTTTATTGGTAATAAATAGATTCCTAAGAAATTTTATTATATAATGAAGTTAAATAATATTTTACACAACCTATTTTGTTGAAAAAGCACAACTTGGCAAAAAGCGTAAAATATAAATCATAATTATTCATCTTAGAAAACTGATTGGAGTTCATATCAAATTAGCATTTATTTATAAATTAATATGAAGCCGTTATTTTAACCCATTTAATACTCACTTCATATTTTTGTACATAATGAAGTTAAATAATATTTTATACAACCTATTTTGTTGAAAAAGCACAACTTGGCAAAAAGCGTAAAATATAAATCATAATTATTCATCTTAGAAAACTGATTGGAGTTCATATCGAATTAGCATTTATTTATAAATTAATATGAAGTCGTTATTTTTATGGAATAGATTGTTATTAGTACTAAGATATAATCGATAATCGTTTCATGTGAAAGGTGTCACAAGGAAGCCTCACCTCTAGATTGTGAATGTCACATGTATACAATCCTTCCTTATTGAAACAGACCGTAAACAGTTCAGATAATGGTAAGACAATTACCTTCTTCTAGTGCATCCAAGTCGATCCCGCGAGATGGATTGGATTTGGTGCTCGATGTGGATCCAGAGCGTGACTTGGGTTTCGTCAAAAGGCCCAGTGTTATCAGTTGTGCACGTCGAGCTCTCCTGGCGTTCACTAGCCACCCGGAGGTATTTCTTTTTGCCTGGTAGGCGTCAGCTGGCAGGTATGGTGCATAATACAGCGGCGGGGACTCCTGGCTAAATAGCCGTCCAATGTCGTTTGACAGTGCCAATAGTTGGGCATCAGGCGGAAGAACAGGGTTTGTAGCTGTCACCAGTGATTCCAACAACAGCTTACACATACGCCCACGGACTGCGACGGGTAAAGCGCCTGTTTTGATCCCAATCTCCAATACTTGACGACCCTCGGCCGATGACTCTAGTATCACACGTACCTAAAACAAGTTCATATATCAGAGGAAAGTTAAAAAATTCGTTGTAACAAATTTTGTAAGAAAAGATGACTTTTGGAGGCTTCTCATTCCTTTGTTTTTCCAATATTTTTAAAAACATAAAATACAGTATTTATCTGCTCAACAAGGTCTAAACAACGACACTCCACTCGATGGGGTAGGTCAATTTTTTTTATAGCAGTACTAGCTTCTGCCCGCTACTTCGTCTGCATACTATACATATAAACCTTCATCTCGAATCACTCTATCTATTAAAAAAAACCGTGCAATACTCATCATCTATTGAATAAATATCTTTTTTTTTGTCTAAAAATTTCAACTGTCTACTCAACTGTCACGGTTCCAGAGATAAAGCCTGGTGACAAATGGACATACAGCGGATTCTTAATAATAGGGACCCACTTTTTACCCTTTGGTTGGATACAGAGGTCAGAGTATAGCACAAGGTGCCCAATTTTAGAAACCGTCAAGTTTATAAAAAAAAGATTTCAATCAATAAAAGATGCTTATTTTAATGTATTCTTTAAAGTTTTTAAAAACAAATAAGAGTCCTAAAATTGGGCCCCTTATCCTATAACCCCCAACCCAAGAAAAATGTCGCAATTAAACCGAAAATTTGGGTTGGGGTATAGGAAAAATGTGTGTGTGTGTGTGTTTTATTATTTAAAAAACTTACAGAGTTTGTTAATGTTGCACCAGACCCAGAGGCCGCTATAGGTTCATCATTGGGGACTTCGAACAAGTCATCTTCAATGTTCTTAATTAAATCACTTATCTCATGATTCTGTAATTTTTAAAATTATTGATTATACTAGTATTGTAAGGCTCGAGTCTAATAAACAATATTCAGAGCTCAAGTCTTCGAGTCTCTTATACATAGAAGTTGAGTTAGGTAGCACTAAAAAGGACTTCAGACTGAATATTTTTAAAGTAAGTAAACACTTTTATTGTACAAGAAACAAACACAATTCATAAACACTGAATACAAAGGCGAACTTATCCCTTAAAGGGATCTCTACCGGTCAACCAGCCAGTAGTCAGTTAAAGATTAATAGAAAATTTTTGCCTGTGGATTCCTATGTCTGCTAATTAGTCATTATATTTAGTGTTTATTTTGCTACTCCATGCATACCTACAACTAACTCAACTACAACTAACTGTTTTGTGATTGTCATAAATTAACTTTTTCCTTTTTTCAACTTTTGACTTATTGTAAGGCTCGAGTCTAATAAACAATATTCAGAGCTCAAGTCTTCGAGTCTCTTATACATAGAAGTTGAGTTAGGTAGCACTAAAAAGGACTTCAGACTGAATATTTTTAAAGTAAGTAAACACTTTTATTGTACAAGAAACAAACACAATTCATAAACACTGAATACAAAGGCGAACTTATCCCTTAAAGGGATCTCTACCGGTCAACCAGCCAGTAGTCAGTTAAAGATTAATAGAAAATTTTTGCCTGTGGATTCCTATGTCTGCTAATTAGTCATTATATTTAGTGTTTATTTTGCTACTCCATGCATACCTACAACTAACTCAACTACAACTAACTGTTTTGTGATTGTCATAAATTAACTTTTTCCTTTTTTCAACTTTTGACTTATTGTAAGGCTCGAGTCTAATAAACAATATTCAGAGCTCAAGTCTTCGAGTCTCTTATACATAGAAGTTGAGTTAGGTAGCACTAAAAAGGACTTCAGACTGAATATTTTTAAAGTAAGTAAACACTTTTATTGTACAAGAAACAAACACAATTCATAAACACTGAATACAAAGGCGAACTTATCCCTTAAAGGGATCTCTACCGGTCAACCAGCCAGTAGTCAGTTAAAGATTAATAGAAAATTTTTGCCTGTGGATTCCTATGTCTGCTAATTAGTCATTATATTTAGTGTTTATTTTGCTACTCCATGCATACCTACAACTAACTCAACTACAACTAACTGTTTTGTGATTGTCATAAATTAACTTTTTCCTTTTTTCTTTCTTTCTTTCTTTTAACTCCATTAACCCTTTACCAGGCCTTGAAGAACAAGTGTGTCTTCATAAGTTCTTTATACAGGGTGGAAAGTTAAAATGGGGCAGCAAGGGCAGCTACTAGATCCCTTGCTGCAACGCGAAAATGCTCTTAGGAAACCTTTACTAACTTTTTGAGTGATGACAATCGACATTCACAGATTTTTGATAAAACGTAGTCAGCGAAAAAATCGACAAATTAGACTATTTTATTTAATACCAATTGGTCCCATTTCTATCAAGGATTAAAACACTCTTTAAGACCAACCGAGGTTAAAGTACTAGAAACCCCACAAATCAAAGAAAACTTTTTCCATACAGTTCGTAGGGTAATTAATTACAATGTGAAATTTTCTTTAGCTTAAAGATCATTAAATTGTTGACAACTACAATTAGGATAATAGAAATGAGAAAAATCGGTATCATTGTAAAAGAACAACTAGTCTGTGCGGAAAGAGAACTCTAAATACGAACATTTTGCTACACAGATAAAGCTGGCCGTCATGGATGAAACAGGTTAATAAAAAAAAAAACAACATGTGTAAGTTTCACTTTGCAAATTACCCTACGAACTGTATGGAACAAGTTTTCTTTGATTTGTGGGTGTTCTAGTACTCTAACCTCGGTTGGTCTCAAAGAGTGTTTTAATCCTTGATAGAAATAAGACCCATTGGCACTAAAAAAAAAAGTCAAATCTATTGATTTTTTCACTGACTGTATATTTTATCAAAAATCTTTGAATGTCAATTGTCATCACTCAAAAAGTTAGTAAAGGTCTCCTAAGACCATTTTCGCATAGCAGCAAGGGATCTAGTAGCTGCCCTTGCTGCCCCATTTCAACTTTCCACCCTGTATATATTTGCAAGAGTATTAAAATGTTTTGTACAAAATGTATTTACAAAAGTCGGATAAGTTCCTGTAAACCAGAATAAAAATTGTGGGAACTGGCACTTTTTCCCGCACCATGGATGTCACCTGGCACAACTTTCCCCCTAATTAAAACGCCTGGCAATGTTATATTCTAATTAAATATATAATTAACTACACATAACATACATACATACACACTAATCACGTCTTTATCCCTTACGGGGTAGACAGAGCACCTTAGGCTCGGTCTACCCCGAATAAAATTTAAAAGCTGCATACTGACCGTAGAATTTTCTCCTGATTCCTCTCTGTACATCTTTAGGGATGTTTCAAATCGGATTCTGTCACCGATTTTCGGAATCAAAGTATTAATATCTTGCTTCGGTAGAAGCAGCATTGTTTCTATGTCAATGCCCTCGGCTAAAACCCAATTAATAATTTCACACCATTCCCATGCCAAATAACCCAAATTATTATTAAACAACCACATGATGCATGCGAAACAATATGACATGATGCATGTATTTCTATATTTTTACGTCAAACATTTTATTTTGTTTTAGTAGGTAACAACATTGAGATAATACTAGTATTATCTCAAGAATAGAACAGAGTAACAATGGCCTTGTTAGCTATGTATGTTACATAAAACAAAACAATAATGAAAATACAATACATTGTACAAAGTAAGAAATTCGATTTGGATACAAACGCCCAGTGTGCATTTAGGTACTATTACATTGTTACAAAAAAAAACAAAAACTGCTTAAATTGTGTGCATTTTAATTTTATGATACGCATGCTGGCAGTTAATTATAAGGTTATCCAGCCAAAAACTTTGTACAGAGTATTTTTACATAGGTTTGAGACCGGATGATTATTACTAAGGCAGTTTTCTATAAAAAGTAAGTGTATTATGGATTTACTTACCAGCAAAGATATCAATGTAATTCTCCAGCCCCCATTTCGTAAGGATGGCAGCGGAGGCCTTGTCCATTATGTAAGTACGGACCACGAACTTCTCTTTCTTTTTTACTTTCACGCACTAATTAAGTACTTACAGGCGGTTATAGAGTACTTACAGGCGGTTACAGAAAACAAACAGCAAAAATACGGCGCGGGCGCGTGCGAAGGTGCGAAGGAAGGCAAGGCTTGGAAGAAATAAAGAAAGATGGCGGATCGGTTGCCGGCCGCGCCGCGTCGGCATGGCGTGGCGTGGGGTAAAGTGGGGTTAGTTAGGGTTACCATACGTCAGTGTTTGCTTCAATGTTTTAAATGCGGGAGATGAATGAGATAATCTATCTATTATGAAAATCCGGAATGTAATAGATAAATAAATGATTTCTAAATTTTGATAAAAAAGGACACAAAAAGCAGTAAAATCCTCTAATCTTATGATTACTTTCTAACCGACTTCAAAAAAAGGAGGAGGTTCTCAATTCGGTTTCTATTTTTTTATGTTTGTTATCGCGGCCCCCGCGCGAAATACTTTTTCCAAGATGGCGGATACAAAATGGCGGCCAAAGAATATAGGTAGTAAAAAATGTTAGAAATATTTGAAAAAAACAGGGCGGTAGGGTATGAATCACTGTTTTCAAAGTGGCGGTTTCAAAAAGGCGGCCAAAGTATATAGTAAAAAAAAGGTTAGGATTATTAAAACAAAACAGGGTGGCAGGGACCTCCGCGGGGCCCTCGGGGCCCGCGGCCCCCACGCGAAATACTAGTTACCATATATGTATGGTAAAGTGAAGCTGATGAAGGAAGTACTTACAAAGAGAATTCCTCGGTAAGTAACTAAAGTTCTTCCATCGTGAAAAGTAATACTTAGTAAAACGTGATTAGCTTTCGTTGGGTATCTTCAAATGCCCGAAGGGCAAACCGCATAGGAGCCCCGCGAAAGCGGGGTTCCATCGACCATATTATGGTGGAGTGTAATTCGTCATTTTTATAACAACGGGAACACAAGTCCAAAATGGCATTATAAAACATAATAAAATAATTCACTAAAGAGTGATTTTTTTTTTAATAATAAATAGAACCGCTCTCAAATGCAGCCGAAATCCACCTTTAAATTTCATAATAAATT
The DNA here is from genome assembly GCA_949127965.1 of Pandemis corylana. Classification (NCBI taxonomy): domain Eukaryota; kingdom Metazoa; phylum Arthropoda; class Insecta; order Lepidoptera; family Tortricidae; genus Pandemis; species Pandemis corylana. The sequence continues at coordinate 1,774,514 of OX421859.1, read as the reverse complement.
GTATTATTGACGCTTCTTTAAAAATGTCAAATTAATATTATTTTTCGGTGAGTGCTACCTACTTATTTATATGTGTAAAGTTGGTGCCTCAGCTCATATAGTTCCAAACCGAATAGGTACAATATAGGCGGATAGACTAGGTCCACTTTTGCCACTTCTGCCACACATAAACATAACAATGTTATGATGGGAGCGTGGGTAGTGGCGCAGCCTGGGGCACCGGCTTCAAACATATAAGTAAATATAAAATATAATAGGTAGCGCACACTGAAAAATAATATTAATTTGACATTTTTAAAGTAGCGTCAATGATACAATTTATTATGAAATTTAAAGGTGGATTTAGGCTGCATTTGAAGGCGGTTCTATTTTTTATTTTAATTTTTTTAATATTTTTTTTGCAAGATTGCATTAATATTAACTTAATAGTAAAACAGAAAGAAATAAAAATACATAGTTAATGCGAAACGAATCAATAAATAAAGCCTTGAGTTTCATCGGTAAAATGAAAATAACAATAATGTTGTGTTTTACCTGAATGCATTAAATGCAACAGAGAATATAATCATATCAGTAGGTACTTTTGTATTTTAAATTAACCTATGAACCCTTATTTTCTTTTGAGTACCTACCTAGTATATTCTAAAAAATAATTGGGGTTTTGTTTTGATCTGGAATCCGGTAAGTACCTATATCAAATCGGGAGACATTCAATAAAATCTGGCAACACTTTAATGGCGTTAGTGTTCAAACCTGTAGTAACATGCTTCGCTTGAATGTGGTATTAGGTGATAGGTATCTAGGGGGCTACTCCGAAATTTGATTTTCGAAGTTCGTGTCATACTGTCCCTTTCACTCTCACATTAACGACTAGTAGTGTGAGCGGAACGGAACGAAACGAACTTCGAAAATCGAATTTCGGACTAGGATTGTCATACGTTCCGTATCGTATATACTGGGCTGGGCTGTCAGCGTATTTATGTATCACGTCCCGTAAGGTCCCGTATTATTACTTCTTCTGTTTTTGTCCCGTTTATCAAATATTTCAATATACACGTCTTCCATGCTGGTCTGGGAGCAAAGAAAAAACATAGAATGTACCAGTTGCTTTTCTACCCGCGCAGATGGTAAAACCCCGTCGAGGGAATGGGCGAAAATAATAGGAATCATGTTATAGGCGATGAGGCTAGCAACCCATTACTATTTAGATTCCATTTTCCACCTATATGCCCACAATCTTGCTAAATGAGGCTTGTAGGTTTTTTTTTTATATGAATAGGAAGGCAAACGAACAAGGTACCTGTTACCTTAGGCTCTATCTACCCCGTAAGGGATAAAGACGTGATTTTGACGTGTATGTATGTATTCAATATACACGTACTAAAGGTACTAAATCCGAAAGCAAAAATTTAGTTGCAATAAAAAAACACAATAGGTACCTAGTTACCTACCTAATTTGAATTGCGAATACCAATTTCAATCAATTTTTCATGCCAATCACGCAAATAAGGCGATAAGTCATACTAATTCGAGCACGTTACTATACGATGACTTCACCATACATTAATATGATGTTTTACAATATTATTGAGAAGTTATTTATACTTTAAGATGACAGTTTCCTCGTGTAAAATTATTGTAATATTTTTTTTTAGTGTTATCGAATTTTTGTATGATTATCATATTTTAATACAATAGCAAGATATAGTTTAAATAAAGTAATCTTCTTTTTGGTAACTGATTTGTATGGTGAACGGTCATCATATTATTGAATTACATACTTTGAATTGAGATTATTTCATTATATTTTTTCATGCCAATCACGCAAATAAGGCGATAAGTCATACCATACTAATTCGAGCACGTTACTATAATATACGATGACTTCACCATACATTAATGTGATGTTTTACAATGTTATTGAGAATTAATTTATACTTTAAGATGACAGTTTCCTCGTGTAAAATTAGTATAACCTTTTTTTTTTAGTGTTATCGAATTTTTGTATGATCATCATATTTTAATACAATAGCAAGATATAGTATAAATAAAGTAATCTTATTTTCGGTAACTGATTTGTATAGTGAACGGTCATCATATTATTGAATTACTTACTTTGAATTGCGATTATTTCATTATATTTTTTCATGCCAATCTCGCAAATAAGGCGATAAGTCATACTAATTCGAGCACGTTACTATACGATGACTTCACCATACATTAATATGATGTTTTACAACATTATTGAGAATTGGTTTATACTTTAAGATGATAGTTTCCTCGTGTAATATGATTATAATATTATTTTTGAGTCTCATCGAATTTTTGTATGATCATCATATTTTATTAGAATATTAGGATAAAATAGTAGTAAAGTAATCTTATCTTCAGTGACTGATTTGTATGGTGAAAGGTCATCATATTATTGAATTACATACTTTGAATTGCGATTATTTCATTATATTTTTTCATGCCAATCACGCAAATAAGGCGATAAGTCATACTAATTCGAGCACGTTACTATACGATGACTTCACCATACATTAATATGATGTTTTACAACATTATTGAGAATTGGTTTATACTTTAAGATGATAGTTTCATCGTGTAATATGATTATAATATTATTTTTGAGTCTCATCGAATTTTTGTATGATCATCATATTTTATTAGAATATTAGGATAAAATAGTAGTAAAGTAATCTTATCTTCAGTGACTGATTTGTATGGTGAAAGGTCATCATATTATTGAATTACATACTTTGACTTGCGATGATTTCATTATATTTTTTGATGCCAACGCACGTAAATAAGGTGAAAAGTCATACTAATTCGAGCACATTACTATACGATGACTTCACCATATATAAATATGATGTCTTACAATTTTACTAAGAATTTCTTATACTTTAAGATGATAGTTTCCTCGTATAATATGATTATAATCTTATTTTTGAGTTTAATTGAATTTTTGTATGATCATCATATTTTATTAGAATATCAGGATAAAATAGTAATAAAATAATCTTATTTTCGGTGACTGATTTTTTTGGTAAACGGTCGTCATATTATTCAATGATTTCAGTATATGTTATAAGTTTAGCATTGTATTTACCTATGATCACCGTATTTTAGTACAATTCTTTAAATCTTAGGTCAACGTCATGATATTTTATCATGAAGCAAAAAACCATTTTTCTCAGTGTAGTCAGGGAGCCAAAAAAAGGATCCCTCGGTCAAAGCAGAATGAGACGTATAGCTTAGCTAATAAGGACGTAGACAATACATGTGCCTTCTTTCAGTTCCATAGTATTGTACCAGTCTTAAAAATAACATAGTCCTATTAGCATGTGACGGAGGATATAAATTATATTAATTACGTATTTCTTTTTAACTACTACCTATAGAAAAAAAAGGAAAACAAACAAAAATTAATTGTGTTCGTGTACGTTACATTTTTTTTGGATACATAAACAAATGTAAGTTTAAAATGCTATTGCCTTCGCAAAATGGATTGACAAATATTATTCAATACTATTTTAATAGCAGAAACTGGTTTGCACAGCTTCAATGGACACCAATCGGCTTAATTGTTTCGGGGCCACACATAAATTAAGCGTCTTAGTCATTTTGTTATGTCAGTTATTGGAAGATGCACGGCTTCTCTTTTTAAAAATATGACAGTGGAGTAGATGCTGAGAGTTTTTTTTATAGATGGCCAGTATGTAATTAAAAAATCGTAGCGACCATGGCTCGTACAGAAAGTGTTAACGATGAAGAAAAAGTGAAGCATAGTTACGACGAAGCAGTGGAACTGGCTGGTGAGTGTTTTAATGTGTTTCGTTTTATTAGCCCCCGACGCAAAAAGGGGGGGGGGGGGGGGGTGACGTCGACAGTTTGATGTCGTATCTGTGGCATCGGAGCTCTTAACCGGATGATTCGATGCTGTTCTTTTTCAATCGAAAGGCAGTTTCTTACCCATGTTAGGTAAATATGATGACCGGATAGCCTAGTGGTCAGAGAACCTGACTATAAACGTTGTCTAGTACAGGTCAATTCACAAGCTGTCATGAATGGATTGAACGAAGTAATGTCACTTGTCACTGTGTGAGTGACGTTCTTGTACAAACAGGAGCCTCCTAGTCCTAATATTATGTAAACAAGTACATAATACTCAAGATATAAATAAACCTGAACCTGTATTTAATCATTTTGTAATACACACATAGTATTATCATTCACTCATTCAATCCATTCGTGCCAGCTCTTGTGAATCGACTATCCATATTCCAAGCTTTGCTTAGTTTGGGACTAGATCAATTGGTGTCAATTGTACCAAGATACTTATTTATTTATTTCAATGAAAACTTTTTGTAGTCAAACTAAAACAACCTTCTGATGAAGTATTTCGGAAAAAATCTTAGACAACTTGTAGATTAGAAACGATCATAATGCCTGTTATTCCTTCTTAGGGCATGGACGCTACAATCACCTGGTGCTGGTGGCATGCAGCGTCATCAGCAACGCGGTCGCACTCGACATGTTCAGCTTCGGCGTGGTGCTGGCCGCCGCCTCCTGCGACCTCCAGCTCGGGATCAGAGAAATCGGAGTGCTTGGTTCCATGCCGTTTGCAGGTCTAGTCATAACGACAGATAGACATTCTATTGCTGCGTCCATTCCAAGTGCATAATTACGGTCAACTAGAATTGAGGATGCTACTATTCTAGAATTTTCTGAATGTTATCTGTGCTCTTCATAGACCAGAACAACTTGGAAGGACAACTACTTCGAGCACCGAGTAAGACCATAGTAGCGATCCTGCCGGATCTCGAAAAAGGTCCTGGCTACCACCAGAACTAGAGCACTAGCGCGCTTACCGGTGCAAGAGCAAATTGACTATGTTTATCCGTCATTGTCAATCATTTCCCCAAGTTGGACGCCATATATGAGGGGGCGTCGCCTCATGGAGAAAAATAAGTAAAGTTTTAAGTCAGAAATCACTTTAATACAGGTTAAGCCCTTAGATAAATTCACAGAAGTTAAATTTCACAATGATGCGAAGATAGCGCGCGCGCGTGACAAAATTGAAAATTACAAGCGAAAGCAACATCGGCTCACAGTTGCGATGGCGGCGGAGCAACTAACAACTCAATGGCCGTGTCCAGCAAGCTCCACCACCGCCGCCAGAGCGTGACAGACGTATATCTCTACTGCTCTACCGCTCTGTATCGGGCTGGCAATTGCCCGCGGGACGACCGTGCTTGTGTTAACACGTGGTTTGCTATAGGCTTTTATAATATGGCTTCTTTGTATGCAGGACTGACCTGTGATCGACCCTTGTCACACCTGATGGAAAGTGTAGACGAAGCCGATGGTGTAGCTCACTGGTCCAGTAACAGCCTATTCACTCTGGCTTTTAAGAGCCCTAGGTCATTGTATCTGTGGAAACACAGACAGTGGGAGCAAATTCCACTCCCTGGCAGTTCATATTAGAAAGAACATAAAGGTTTTATCTTCCTCTCAATTGCAGGTGTCCTCTTCGCATTCCTGTGGGGCTACTTCGCCGACACCCGCGGTCGCCGGCTCGCGTTGCTTGTGTCCTGTGCAGGGGGTTTCATCTTCGCCGCTCTGGGCAGTTTTTCGCCCAGCTGGCAAGTTCTCCTGGTTTTCAAGCTAATTGGTTGCTGGTTGTAAGTATAAATCATACTTAGCTAGCAAAAGGGCTCATCTAAATTGAGTATCCCTGATACAGTCAATGCTGTAGAAACTAATCGTTCTATGTTTGGATGATCTCTAGATTTTCTTTCAACAGACTTATGTTATACTTCAAGAGCAAAGTCAGGTTGATGCTTGTCGGAAGTTACATCTCTTTCTATTTCATTTATTACATCGATTCTGAATACATTTAAACAAGTCTTTCGATCATTTTCAGCTCAACGGCATCGTACAGTCTGACCATGGCTTATCTCGGGGAGTGCACGGGCAACAAGCACAGGAGCGAGTATATGTTCGTGATGAACAGCATCAACCTCTTCTCCGAGGCAGTTACCTTCAGTAAGACCAAATCGTAAATGCTAATCATATTCCTAAGTGTGAGATTGTAGTGTTTAGATATGAAATAATTGATGAAGTCGGTTAAAAGGAGTCAGGTTATGATTACAATTTTTGCGTCATCAATGCTTATGATTATATTTGCCCGCTGGGGTCCTGCTTGTCAGATTTTTAAGAGAACTTTTTTTTACTCACCTCATATTTATTTAGTGACAGCGTACACCTTGGTACATATTAACTAGATAGATGACGATTTTATCAGTTTCAACCAATTTTTCAGTACTCGCATACTTCATCCTTCCACTTACCTTCAACGTTCCTATTCCCTGGTTATCCATAACATATCGGCCCTGGCGTCTGTTGACACTTATGATGGCTGTACCACTTGGCATCGGGGCTGTCATGATGTGGTTCCTTTACGAAAGCCCCAAGTTTCTGGCCAACAGTGGGAAAAACGACCAGGCGATGGAAGTGCTGAGGAGGATTTTTGAAATAAATGGCGGCGAGAGACAGAATTATCAGGTAATGATGGAGAATTGATTTTTAACAGCGGGGTAATTGAACTCATTTGTCACGAATCAACTTGTCGTGGAAAAAGAGAATATCTTTAAAACAAAATAGTTATTTTTGCAACTGTAACATTACAAAAATCATTAACACCAGTTTTAATGATCAGTTATTTAGGTATTTCTACAATATTTTTTCCTATGATTTGTTTCAGAAGATGAATATATAGTTAGTTACTGGTTCGATTTTTCATTGCATGATAGTGTTGTTTGAAAGTTATTATTATCACTCGATACCGTAACATCATTTTAATTCAATTGCTATGAAAATACGTTACTGAATTTTGAACATTGTACCTCTTTTGACCATACACTTCACAGAATATTGAATGAATAATTCCAGGTGAAAGTTCTAGAAAGCGCCCAATCAGAAACTGAAAACAAGTCAAAACTTTGGGAGTCAATTCGGAAGCAGACAACGCCGATCTTCAAACCCCCGTTGCTGTGGAGGACATTACAGCTATTCTTCTTACTTGTAGTCTGTTGCAGCACGTAAGACTAACAACATTTATCGACATAATATTTTATCTGTCATAACGCACCTCAAAAATAAACTGAGCTTATGTTCTTTTATAGATCAAGCTTGATCATACTTTTGGAACTAAATAAATTCAATGCTTGGAACTGAGATATTATTGCGAATAAAGTTACTTAATGATAGAACGTTGTTGTATTCAGAAATAGATGCATTTGAGCTTAAAATAGGTAACAGTAATATTTGTAAATAGTAATAAACAAAAACCATTAACCTTGCTAAGCTTGGTACTGGTAGCAAGCCAGAGGAGGAAGGGAAGGAGGAGGTGGAGTAGCAAGTTAATGTTTTTGGTTCATTAACGTAGACATCAGCGAAGTAGCACCTGATCCAATCAATTATTAATATGTTCTGGTATATAAAACAAATGTTGTCTTCAGAAATACCGTCTTCGAGATATGGTTTTCGACCATAGTCAATTCTTTCTTCACGTCCTCCGCAACAGGCGCAAATGAAGACTTCTGCGACCGAGTCGTCTCCAACATCATTGTGGTTCCCAATGACACTGGAAATGTAAGTGAGCGAAAATTCCTCATTGTACTTAGCATATTTATCGTAATCATTACTTAGATTTTTTATTCTTAGTAGGTATATTTACTGTCAAGATATTCACAAAATCTATAGTAAAGGGTCATGTGGCAAATTGAGAATAAAAGTCTTTTTTGTATTCTGGCGCTTCGACACCTATCGTTAAATTAGTAATTGACTCCACAAATTAAAAAAAAATCTTTCACGATGCCTCTATTCTATCTCACTATAATATCTCCGTCTTTGGTTTACTCAACAAATATCTTAGTCTGTTTGCTTACTAAAGTAGTTAAAATCGCTTCCAGGTTACCTGCGACGACACATTATCCTACTACACCATTTACTCCGGCATCATCTACGGCTTTTTCATCACCATCGTCAACCTGATCGTGGCTAAGCTTGCAGCTTGGCGTCGCCTGGTCCTCATCACCTTAATACTCTTGGCTGCCATTTGTTCAGCGTTGGTGGTCATCATCAGTGAGCCGATAGCTAGCATGGTCATGTATACACTGCTCCAAGGCACGGCTATTGGTGTTGGAGTCGTGGCGTCGTATTTTGTGGATCTGTATCCCACTTCTTATAGGTGAGTTTGGAGTGGGCCGCCAGGGAAGGCAAAGATAGGCCGTCAAAAGGTGGCGCAACAGAATTTGTACGCGCTCTCTACCCTGGTGACACCACTGCATATGGCATAGACTGCGTAATGTACATACATTATGTTGATAAACAATTATTGCATCTAAATTAGAGAGACCCATTAGAGTTATCTGAGTTTCATAAAACGGAGTAACCTTTTAATTATTTGCCTCTTCCACGCCTTTTGTTTCATAAAATATAACATTATCTAGATCGGCGTGTTCTTCAATGACATAAAATTTAACCTTAAAATACATGCATATCACGTCTTTATCCCTTACTGGGTAGACAGAGCCTGAGTAATTATAGTAAAAATATTCAGTCAGAAGTATGAGGGCGAGAGCACTATGTATACTTCTGACTGAATATTTTTTGTCTTAGGGGATGTTTGGTCACTCTGATTTGTCTGACTGATTGAATATAAGTTTTAAATAAATATTTCAATAACATATTCAAAAATCAGACATGTACACACGGCAAAATAATCAGGTAAGCACTTACGCACGCTCGCGCCGTATCTATCCTGCTTACCGAATAGCTTTGCTGTGTGTACCTGCCCAGGTGTCACACGCCAGAGTGTGCAAGCGAGAGCGAGAGATCTTCACACGATCTTCTCGCGTGACATCAGAGCTAGCAGTTTGAATATGTTCGAAAATGAACTATCGTTCGTATTTTCTTTGCCCCCAGACCAGCATGGAAGTTCCTTTACCTTAAGTGTAACCTTAACTTTCTGTTTCATCAGTTGTGTTCTTTCATCAGGGGTCTGGTGACATCTCTCGGCATGATGACCGCTAACCTGGTCTCCGTCGGTGGCATTAACATCATGGGATCTGCCATTACCACGAACTGTACTATCACGTTCTACTGCTGGTCGGCTTTCTTGTTTAGTAAGTGTATCCTCTCCTTGTTGGTCTTCAAGCTTCATGTGTTCAAACCTATCCTACTTCATCATCACTACATAGTATAAAACAAAGTCGCTTTCTCTGTCCCTATGTCCCTATGTATGCTTATATCTTCAAAACTACCCAACGGATTTTGATGCGGTTTTTTTTAATAGATAGAGTGATTCAAGAGGAAGGTTTTTATGTATAACTAGCTGACCCGGCGAACTTTGTTCCGCCTTAAATTTGAAAAATTCCTTTGTAAGTGCATCTTTATACTAATCAAGGAATAATGTATAGGCATGCTAAATTTAATGTCTGTAGCTTTATTAGTACAACATTTCGGAATTTTCCAATCCCGTGGGGAAATCGGGATAAAAAGTATCCTATGTCCGTCTCCTGGTTCTAAGCTACCTCCCTACCAATTTTCAGCCAAATAGGTTCAGCTGTTCTCGAGTTATAAATAATGTAACTAACACGACTTTCTTTTATATATATAGATTCTATGAAGACGAAGTCGCGGGCAGAAGCTAGTATATTATAAATGCGAAAGTTTGTTAGGATGGATGGATGTGACGATGCGAGTGTGTATGTTTGTTCCTTCAGACTGAAACTCGACGGATGTGGATAAAATTTGGAACGGAGATAGCTGGTACCCTATTGAGCGACCGCTTAAATGAGTCCTCGCCCGCGCGGTGCGGGGCGCGGGGTGGGACGACCGCGGGGTCCGAGAGAGGTGCGGGCGGCAGGCGCACTACCCGCCCGCACCTCTCTTGGTCCCCTTTGCCGTTCCACCCCGCGCCCCTGTGCCGCGCGGGCGAGGATTCATTTCGGTTGGTCTATAGATTAACACATAGGCTACTTTTTATACCGCCATTTTTATAAGTTTCCGCGGGATAGCGATAAACATGTCAATTGCTAATTCCACGCGGGTAGAAGCTAGTATGAATATATAATCACAAATTAAACTCGCCATTTTTTTAAGCTTAAATCGCAATCTATAGTTCTATCTAGCTGTAAAAAATCTGACAGTTAATTTGTATGAAAACTTCGTCTTAGGAGAATGTGTCTATCGCGCACCCGAGGGAAATTCAAAATTTTCCGAAATGACGACTATTGTATTTAGACTTTTAATATCATGTACCTATACGAAATTTCGTTGCAAACGTTTCAGTAGTTAAAGCGTAAAAGTGGAGCAAACAAGCAAAAAAAAAATACTTTCGTATTTTTTAATTTTTTTAATATTCGTAAGGATCCCTATTTCCCTTGGTCACGGCATCTCGCGTGAACGGCTGGACCGATTTCGCTTATTCTTTTTATGTTGTGTTCGCTGTTGTCAGGAGAAGGTTTCTTATGAAATAATGATTTAAAAAAAAAACTAGAACGGCTAGTTTAAGAATAGATTTTATTTGCTTATTTTGTTTACGTTGTTATAGGCGGAGTCGCGGCAGCATTGTTTCTTCCATCAGATAAGACAAACAGATGAAAGAAAACTTGAGAAAAACTAAAATTTGGCGCGATACGTTTATGGTATAAGTAGGTAATTATGCTTCTTTTTGTGATTTTTTAATTTGGATTTGACCCCGCCTGTTGTAATTTTGTTCAATTCATTTCGTGTTTTTTTCAGTTACATGTTTTTGCAGTCGGGGTTCTTTATCAGAAAACTTGGCGAACGTGCAAAACAACTCACGAAAAAGTCATCTCAGTCCAATGAATGGCTTAAAAGCGCTAAAGGACTCAAATACTGATTCGTGCTTTTTTATAAACGGTGTTCAGAGATAGAATAAAATAATATAGGTAGTCAGCGGCAAATAATATAATCTTCATTTTGTATGGAAACTGGGCCATGTGCTGCTAACTATAAAATGAATTAAAAGTTTACCTTGCTACTCCGCTACTCAACGTATGAGTAGCGGAGTAGCAAGGTAAATTTTTTGTTCATTGAAATGGACCTCCGCAAAGTAACGCCTGATTCAATAAAATACCTAACTATAAAATGATTTTTGTTTTGTATAAACTGACAAAATCTATATTATATTATATAATTTAAGTTACATATTTGATATGAGCAAATTAATTACTTAGGTTTGCTTGTCAAATATATTTTTAGTACGAACGCCCACTTCTGAACACCTGAACGTAGAAATTAATATCAAATACAAATAAGTATAACGGCAAATTGCACGTCAAGAAATTTTTTATTAAGTTCATAAATTACACAATATTGGTTCTATGTAGATTATTATAATATGCTGGCGATTAGAAATCATTATTTTTATCAACATTGCATAACACACCGTGAAAATCATAATAACTGTTTGATTAAATTCTCCATTTTTATTGTGTGATGTGATTATTGTATTTTAACGTACCTAAATAACATAGAATAAGTTATCATTATCAATAACAAATATGCATCAGTCTGAAATAAAATGACTTGTACCTGCTATGGGTTGTGTAGGGGTATAGCACGCGTCACGGAATGACGAGGATCCGGGTTCGATTCCCGGCCATAGCTTTACTTTTCGGATTTTTCTATGTTCCAATTTTCACTGACATTCAGAAATTTAAAATGACTTGTATTTGAAATTTTAACAATACCCGATTTCACGACAACAACACGTACAAGGTAAGCCATTTGTAAGACTCATGTTCAGATTTTTTAACAAAGAGTTCAGCCGCGACGAGTTCACCTTGCATCATCCATTGCGAAGAGGCTGATTCGAAAAGCCAGTCAAGTGCGAATCGGACTTGTGCCGGTGCGCTCCTTACAAATGTTTCTTCTTCTTCTTAGTGGCGTATCAAGTCGTTATTGGCAGAGCGCAAAGCGGGTGGAGGGGGTAGCCTAAACGATCACAGCGCTCGCTACGGCTAAAATTGTAATTTTTGTCGCCGACTTGAGCTGTCAAATCCATATTGCAGTAAACATTTTCTAATCGTTTTTGAGATAAAAATATGGTCCTGGTAAGATGTGTTGTTGTGAATTGTAATAACACCAAGAAGAATAGCGACTGTAAATTTTACCAATTTCCAAGACGATGGTGGAAACGAGACCAAAGAAATAAGTGGATATTTGCCGTAAGAAAAAAAAAGTAAGTTACCTAACCTCTAAAATTTCACTGAAAACAACAATTTTAATATTATTGGCAATAATGTTACTGACTACCATTGTCCAAAATTGTGTAATATAGTAAAGTAACACAAGATTTCATTAATATTTTTCACAATATTTACTTACTTCTTGTTTGACAGCGGTGACAATATTGTCCATAATGGCCGCCTATCACGTGGCGCTGTCGTCGCGCACGGTCCCATCGCCAATGTCAAAGTAACAAAAATATAATTTAAAAAACTTGTGACAAAATGTCGGCAATGTTGTACGGTAATGGTCAAAGACCCCCCGTGTCGGGTCGGCTAGGAAGCCAACGGTCAATGATATCCCTCAGAAACTGCCAGAAACCATTAGCCGAAGCCTAGGGTGCATCGGACCATGCACTGCTCTTCCCCCCGGACGGATCCAAAAACGAACCGCAGCTCTTGACCACACGTGGAGGTAACCCGACTGGCACCCCATGTTTCTTCTTCTCTTCTTCTTAAGATGCCTCTTCAACAATCGTAGGTTGGCAGTCAGTTCTGCACGTATAGCACGAGAGCGCACAAGAGTCGCGTCGCGCGCGAGATAGATTGCCCGTCCTTTTCTTACTGTACCAACAAGAAAGACGGGAAGTCCAACTCGCGCGCGACGCGACTTTCGTGCGCTCTCGTGCTAGCGGGGCTGAATATATCTCCCTGTCTCTCATCATTATTAGTTGGAGTTATCTAAACCAATCAGACTTTTTGTCAAATGTACGATTCTTCCTTGCTGGTCTGGGAGTGAAGAAAAAACATAGAATGTACCAAGTTGCTTCTCTTCCCGCGCATATGGTAAAAGCCTATCGAGGGAATGGGTGAAAATTTCAGGAATCATGCATGCGGCTAGCAACCCATCACAATTTTGATTCCCCTTAAAACCTATACGCCCACAATCATGCTAAACGTGGCCTGGTTTTGTTACCTTAGGCTCTGTCTACCCCATAAGGGTTAAAGACGTGATATATGTATGTATGTACGATTACCTTTCACAGAAAGAATACAGTTTTATGTTACAAAATTCATTTGTAGTAAGTGTTTTTTTCTTACTATTATTCAACATTACTTTTCATTCGTGCTTATTGACACGGCAACTGTCGAATACATTAAAAACCGGCCAAGTGCGAGTCGGACTCGCGTACGCAGTGTTCCGTACTATTATCTAAATATAAAAACGGCAAAAAAACATGTCTGTTGTATGGGAGCCCCCCTTAAATATCTGGGGGACGGCAGTGCCCCCGCCAAGTCGAGCGCGAAGCAAACACTGCCGTACCATCCTTTACTGGAACCATTTCGCCGCATTTTAAGGCCCCTCAAACCTCTGCATAAGACCGGAACGCAGAAATTTTCGTCATCCAGTACCTAAGCTATAATCACATACTTAAAATCAAAAATTTCAAGTCTGTACGTCATTTAGTTTCAAAGTTAAGCGAATGAACTCATAATCATCAAAATAGAACTAGTACTTCCCATAAACGCAGAGAGCGGAAATTTGGTACAGAGTTAGGGTTTAATGACCACATAAAGGGAAAACTATAAAAACTAGGATAATCGAAGAAAGAAAATGTGTCAAATAAGAAATCTGTCGCCAGAACCGCTACCCATTGACGATTGCAGATTGGTGCAATGATGTCACGGAGCACCTGGTTTTGCACCCTTGCGTACCCTTCAACGGTCAAGTCACACAACATTAACTATAGTAATAAAGAAATCGCAGTAAGGAACCTTAGACTTGGCACGACTTTGTCTAGATTTCATTACTTTTTAGAGATAAACAAGCAGCTCCACGAGACGGCTAGTTTTTTACAGGATGTTTTTGGTGGGATTATTTTTTCTGTTTTTAGTATTTGTTGTTATAGCGGCAACAGAAATACGTCATCAGTGAAAATTTTAACTGTCTAGCTATAACGGCTCATGAGATACAGCCTGGTGACGGACAGACGGACGGACGGACGGACGGTAAAGCCTTAGTAATAGGGTCCCAGTTTTTATCCTTTGGGTACGGAACCCACGTGTTTTCGTCTGCAGTGTCGATGACGTATTAAATAGCGTGCAAATTATTCACGCGTCCATTTGTGTTTTTACATTGTGCTCTCGGTACCAGCTGTGTATTCCAAGTTTATTTTTCCTTGTTATTTAAGCATGTAATTAATTATTCAAGGAATTGTTAACAGCTTTTAATGATTCTGTTGTCTGTTTATAAAATGGCAATAACGTCATCAGTGCTAATAACCTTCTCCGTCACAATCATCAGCCGGGAGACGTCCACTGCTGGGCATAGGTCTTCCGCAAGGATCTGCACGCAGTGGCGTAACTATAACGTCTGGGGCCCGTGGCAAATTCGTTCGGGCTCCTTCCTCAATATAAAGAAGTGCATCAGCGTCCCTTCTGTGATCTAAACCAAGCCAGTAGGGGGCCCCGTAGAGCTCGGGGCATTTTGTCACCCCTGCCACCCTATAGTTACGCCACTGTCTGCACGATCGGTTTGGTCCTACCCACAGCCAATGGCTTATCCTGCGATCTTTACCATCCGTCCGTCCTTGCGGGTCTACCAACATTTCGCTGACCGGTACCACAGTATATATATAAGCTAAAGCAGTAAGGAACCTACGAACAAATCGGTTGAAACGAAACACGCACACAGGCGCGCGCTTTACACGGCCCCTAAGCGGACCTGAGCCTGAGCGGAGTGGACGAGGTCCCCTTAGGGGCCGTGTAAAGCGCGCGCCTGTGTGCGTGTTTCGTTTCAACCAATTTGTTCGTAGTTTCCTTACTGCTTTAGCTTATATATATACTGTGCCGGTACACAGTCGCCATTATAGAACCTTACGTCCCCAACGTCCATCAGTTCTACGAGCAATGTGCCCCGCCCGCCGTTTCTGTTTGTCGAGTGCTTTCTCAAAAGTAGCAGTTACTAAAGATCCTACTACCTACATTTCAAAACGACACAGAAAATTAGAACACAGAAAAATCTGAAAAGTAAAGCTAGGTGGCCGGGAATCGAACCCGATCCTCGTCATTCCGCGACGCGGGCTATAGCCCAACACCACCCATAGCAGGTGGGTAAGCCTTCGATTTTTTCTATCTGCTACTAGCAGTCACGTGACCTTGTTATTATGCGAATGTTTGTCGCTAAGCGTCATCTGTTCAAATAGAAAATTCGAAGTTTTCAGTGTCGTTCAGAAATTTAATTTCTAACGGTAAACCGTAAAAGTAAACATAAAAAAATCAAGAAGTAAAAAGTCTTGATTCATTTGACCACCGGATAGCCTAGTGGTTAGTGACCCTGACTATGAAGCTAGAGGTCCCGGGTTCGAATCCCGGTAGGGGCAGACAGTTGTATGATGAATACGAATGTTTGTGCCCGAGTCATGGATGTTGTATGTATGTATTTATCTACATTATATAAGTATGTTTATCCGTTGCCTGGTACCCATAGTACAAGCTTTGCTTAGTTTGGGGCTGGGTCAATGGGTGTAATTTGTCCCAAGATATTTATTTATTTATTTATTTATTTGACAAGTATCCTTATACCTACTTATTGTACGAGGATCTCAACGTATTTCAAGCACATATCCCTATTCCGAGCAGTTGTCTCCAGGGTCAGAATAGTTATAATGTATGGCGATCTTCGGAAACAGGAGAAGGCACTGCAAGAAGAGCAGAAACTTTCAAGAGCGTTAGAAAAACTTGGTATCCATCCTCTTTAGGATAGTTTTTAAAATAAAAATAACTAATAAATAAACAGAGGACAAGCCGGGGCAAAAAACAAGTAACACATCAGTGAGATACATCACTAAATAGCGTGTCAGGGCCTCTATTCCAGAGATGAAGATTGTTGATGCCAATTAAGCGACATGCGTTTCATTCTTGCGCACAACACGATGATGCGTTTGAGCAAGACGTAATTTTCTTTACCAGCATGTGTATCCAAAGCAACCGTTTGTAATTTTATCACGCATATGTTACTGTGTAGTTGGAAAACAAAAACAAAATCCCTGGGCTAAAGCGAAACGACATATACGGTGTGTTTATAGCGGCATTGGCAGTTGCTTTCGTGCCGCAGCCTTACTAACACACATTGCGAGGCAATCCAGTTCTGTACATAAGATGGACTTGCACCTTGCAGCGTTATGCTACACTTTAGCACACAATTAATTAAAGGAACAGGATTCGATAATGTTTATAGTGTGCGATTGGACAAATTCGTTGATTTTGGTAACGTAAAAAGGCGCTAGTAACGCTTCATGGTTTTACCCATTTAACAGTCGATGTTTCTTAATTGAATGCTTCTGTTGTCAATTAAAAAAGGAAGTCATGGCTCAATCAGAAAGTGTGGAAGACGTTGATAAAGTTAAGCATAGTTACGATGAAGCTGTGGAGCTGGCCGGTGAGTAAAATAATTTTAGATGTGTGTACACACGAAAAAAAGACAGCGATCAGCGAAGTTTTCTTGCTTGGAACCAAACTTGGAAAACTAACATGAACATGGTAATCATGAACGAGATTCAGTTGAAATTCAAGATTTCAAACTTCGTGAGACAAGTGAATATCTCTGTTTACAACCGGCTGGGGACCCGGTAGCTTTGTCTGCGTGACTTTGTAACTTCCTAACTCAGGATAAAAAGAATCTTCAGTCAGTTAGGGATGTTATACTCGCAGTTTTCAAATGGATATTTACTTAAAATTCTCAATTATCAGCTCAAATAACCTTTCTTTTTTTGTCAAAGATCACTTGCGAGTACTATGGTGTCTGTTGTATTCAGAGCATCTTTTTCAGGGCACGGGCGCTACAACCACCTGGTGCTGGTGGCTTGCTGCGTCATCAGCAACGCGGTCGCGCTCGACATTTTCGGCTTCGGCGTGGTGCTCGTCGCCGCCTCATGCGACTTTCAGCTCGGCATCAGAGAAATCGGGATACTAGGTTCCATGCCGTTTGCAGGTCTAAATTTACTTAAGTCAAATTGATATCCGTCTATCGTTAAGTCCATCTGAGTACTTGTGTTGTACAAAAAGTAATGATATTGGTTTTTAGAATATTTGGAAAGTTATCTGTGCTGAAAGTATTAACAATTACAAAACTAATTATTTCTTAATAATAGATAGGTAGTTTATGCCTCAAGCGCAGACTGATAGCTATTTCAAGAATAGACACGAGCATGCTTTGCTTTTTGTTTTATCGTCTCGCAACACCATACCTATTAATTTATTTACCGTTCATTGAAGTGTACCCTATTTGCGGCAAATTTACTAAAACTTACAGACCTAACGTAATTATTTATCTTCCTTTTAATTTCAGGCGTTCTCTTCGCATTCCCGTGGGGCTACTTCGCCGACACCCGTGGCCGCCGGCTCGCTCTACTTGTGTCCTGTGCAGGGGGTTTTATCCTGGCAGCTCTGGGTAGCTTCTCGCCCAGCTGGCAAGTTCTCCTGGTCCTCAAACTATTTGGCTGCTGGTTGTAAGTATTTACAGGCCTGAATAAATATATCCGATAAGTAGACTTGTCCGTCTGGAGCCTGGTGTTCACATGGATCAACTATTTGTATTTGTATCCTGCTTATAATTTTTGTTCTTAAGGGTAGTGGAGCCTAATGGATACCAGAATCTGGAGGATCGTTGGATCTTTTTCCTTTCTAAAGTTATGTTATACTCGAGGATAAAGGTCTGTTTGACGCTATCGCGAATAGCGGCATCTGTGGCTTGTTGTCGCAACCACTGCGTACCTCGCTTAGAGGGTCGATAGGTTACGTAAATGCTTTGGCCAAGCGCCAATAGATGGCGTTATTTTGAGACTGTCTGCTAAACTGGCGTCCACCTTCGGTACCCTCACGGATCCAAGAATCCAACAGACGCAACGTTATTACATTAACTATTTTATAATATAATGTATTAAATATTACTTTCAATGCTAGTCTGGGAGCTAAGGAAAAACATAGAATGTACCAGTTGCTTCTCGCCCCGCGCAGATGGTAAAAGCCCATCGAGGGAATGGGCGAGTCTTAGGAATCATGTTATGGGCGATGCGGCTAGCAACCCATCACTGTTTTGATTCCCCTTTCCACCTATACGCCTACAATCATGCTAAACGTGGCCTTTAGGTCTTGTTACCTCGGGCTCTGTCTATCTGTCTCTGTCATTTTGATATTTTATTTTTCCTTTTGATACTAAATTCCATTGAATCATGTCATAACTTGTTGGTTTCAGTTCAACAGCGGCGTACAGTCTGACCATGGCTTATCTCGGGGAGTGCACGGGCAACAAGCACAGGAGCGAGTATTTGTTCGTGATGAACAGCATCAACCTCTTCTCCGAAGCTGTTACTTTCAGTAAGACTAACTTTTATACATTACTAGTTTCTTCCCGCGACTTCGTCTGCATAGAATTATACATAAAAACCTTCCTCTTGAATCACTTTAGCTATTAAAAAAAACCGCATCAAAATCCGCTGTGTAGTTTTGAAAATATAAGCATACAAAGGGACATAGGGACATAGGGACATGAGGACAGAGAAAGCGACTTTGTTTTATACTATGTAGTGATGATGAAAAGGGACATAGGGACATGGGGATAGAGAAAGCGACTTTGTTTTATACTATGTAGTGATGATGAAAAGGGACATAGGGACATGGGGACAGAGAAAGCGACTTTGTTTTATACTATGTAGTGATTCAATCGTATTCGTGGTGAAAATTTTAGCAATCATGTTATAGGAGATGCGGCTAGCAGCCCATCACTATTTTGATTCCCCTTTCCACCTATACGCCCACAATCATGCTAAACGTGGCCTTTAGGTCTTATTACATTAGGCTGTCTACCCAGTAAGTGACATAGACGTGATGTGTGTATGTAAGAAAGAAAGAAAGAGAACGAGAAACATTTATTTACACACATTCGATACACGTAGATATAAAACAAGGAGAAATACAATGTACTAAGGAATAGTACCGATATGGTGTAAAATGGACCCCACTCAGCATAATGTTGCGGTAAGCCGCAACGCTGTTTTTCAATGGGACCCAGATAAAATTATAAAACTAAACACAAAAAACACATACACTGTGGCGACTTCATAAACAAGCTGACAAATACACGGAAGTATGTATGTATGTGTGTATGTATTAAATCGTATTCCCAAGAAATAAAATTTATTTGATGATTATAATGATTTAATTAGAGTTTGAACGTTTAATTTCTTTTCAGTACTTGCCTTTTTCGTCCTTCCGCTTACTTTTAACATACCTATCCCCTGGCTATCCATAACTTACCGTCCTTGGCGTCTTTTGACACTTTTGATGGCTCTACCACTTGGCATCGGGGCTGTCATGATGTGGTTCCTTTACGAAAGCCCCAAGTTTCTGGCCAACAGTGGGAAGAATGCCCAAGCACTGGAGGTGTTGAGGAAGATTTTTGAAATGAATGGTGGCCAGAGAAAAAATTATCAGGTTTGATAATGATTTAGAATTGCTTTAACCACTAGATCATTCCATTCAGGGACTGAAAAAAATCAGAGAATTTATGACAGAAGTTGCTTTTATTTTAAATTGTAATGAAGAACTCTTAGTTGTCACTTATCAAATCCTCGAAGTGAATTTAATATCCATTAAAAAAATAAATACAATCATTTCAGGTGAAAGCTCTGGAAAGCAGCAAATCAGAAACAGAAAGCAAGTTAAAACTTTGGGAGTCAATCCAGAAGCAGACAACGCCGATCTTCAAACCACCGCTGCTGTGGAGGACCTTACAGTTGTTCTATTTACTCATAATCTGTTGCTGCACGTAAGACTGATTTGTGATGTCCATTTTTATTTTACACAAGAAAATAGGTACGCTCTTGTAGGTATTAAAGCATTAAGTGATATGGATTTACCATTGATATTTAGTAGATTGGCACGTTTGCAGGGTCTTTTCAAAGCTGTAGATTAAAAAACTAGCTGCACGTTGAAATAAACAAACGTAGGACGAACTGTTGAGAAAATGAACATTACAAGAAATTAACAGTAAGTAAACAGATCTATATGTGGAGTGTGAATGGTTACGTTGGGAGGGGAAGGCCTAGACGGACGTTCCGAGACCAAATAGGAGACGTTTTGGAAAAAGGTCAGGTCAGGAGTACCCGAAACCGACGAGCATGTATGAAGAGATTGATGACTGTGGATAAAGCGAAAGAAATATGTCAGGATCGTAGCAAGTGGAATAAAGTAGTCTCTGCCTACCCCTGTGGGAAAGAGGCGTGACGGTATGTATGTAACAGTAAGCTTAGTTTTATATTTCTAAACGACACGGAAAATTAGAACACATAGAAAAAACCATTTCATAGTAGGTACCTATCATTTGAAAAATAGTGCCTTCTCTCGTTCTTGGTGAGCAGTAGATGTTCCACGGGAGTTTGTAATTCTGTCGTACAGACACATCATTCAAACAGATGACGCTTAGCGACAAAAATTCGCATAGTAACAAGATCACGTGACAGCTAGTAACAGATAGAAAAAATCGAAGGCTTAACCACCTGCTATGGGGTGATGTAGGGGTATAGCACGCGTCGCGAAATGACGAGGATCCGGGTTCGATTCCCGGCCATAGCTTTACTTTTCGGATTTTTCTGTGTTCTAATTTTCTGTGTTGTTTAGAAATTTAATTTCAAACGCTAAAACCGTAAAAGTAAACAATAAATCAATACATACATACATACATATATCACGTCTTTATCCCTTACGGCGTGGACAGAGCCTAAGGTGACAAGACCCAAAGACCACGCCTAGCATGACTGTGGGAGTATGGATGGAAAGGGGAGTCAAAACAGTGATGGGTTGCTAGCCACATCTATATAACCATGATTCCTAAGATTTTTGCCCAATCCCTCGATGGGCTTTTACCATCTGCACGGGAAGAGAAGCAACTGGTACATTCTATGTTATTTCTTTGCTCCCAGACCAGCATGGAAGACAATAAATCAAGAAAGTAAAAATTCTTGATTCATTTGATAGTAGTTAGTTCAGTATTGTCAATAGCATGTTTTTTTCAGGAACAATGTCTTCGAGGTGTGGTTTTCAGCCATAGTCAATAATTTCTTCACATCCTCCGGAGGAAGCGCCGACGAGGACTTCTGTGATCGAGTCGTTGCCAACGTCAGCGTGGTTCCCACCGAGACTGGAGACGTAAGTCTTTAGCTCTTCAAGCTTTACGAATAGTTTCTTTCGATGCTCAGTATACTTCCTCTTCCTGGAGTTACTTTAACATACACACAAATACATAAATCACGTCTTTATGATGTTATTTATTTATTTATTTATATGTATAGCCTTTTTATTCCGAATTAATAAATAAATAATAATAATAAATATCTTGGGACAAATTACACCAATTGACCCAGCCCCAAACTAAGCAAAGCTTGTACTATGGGTACCAGGCAACGGATAAACATACTTATAATAATGTAGATAAATACATACTTAAATACATACAACATCCATGACTCAGGCACAAACATTCGTATTCATCATACAATTGGCATTGTTCATTTTTTTTAGTATGCTCCAATTCGAAAACCATTTCGAGGAAAACCATCAATTATCCGATTTATCTTGTCCGATTTCAAAAATACTTTATGATTGCAGATATTTTTGTAAAAGTACTTTGAACCTTTGTTTGACCGAACGACCGGGTTTTTAGACAGAATCCAGCATCGAATGTTTGCCACAAAAATGAAAAAAAAAGTTTGGCTACGGCAACTGTCACGTGTCACTGTCAAATCTACCAAACCATAGACAAAGCCGTTTTTTTTATAGCCAGCCGAACGAAGGCGATTGGGATTCTGTCTAAATTCACGAATTATCAAACAGCGAAAAAATATTTATTATTAATTAACAAAGCTACGTAAAAGCATAATATTCAAATTAGTTGCTTGAAATAGTCCATTTTATCAAATAAAGGTGTTAAAAGCACAGCTTAAAAAAAATGAACAATGCCAATTGTCTGCCCCTACCGGGATTCGAACCCAGGACCTCTAGCTTCATAGTCAGGGTCACTAACCACTAGGCTATCCGGTCGTCAATTCGCTACAATTTCATTTTTTGTTGTTGTTGTCTTTTTTTTATTATTATTAAATAGTCGCGTAATTCGGCGTGCCTCATGGCATTATGATGTAATGAGACCTAAAGACCACGTTTAGCATAATTGTGGGCGTATAGGTGGAAAGAAAGAAAGAAAGAAAAAGAAAGAAGACATTTACCTATTCCTTTTTGCAAGACACACAAATACCTATAAGAGAATATACACAGTTTAAAATAGAAAATAATCAAGACATATAAAAATAGAGATCATCAGCGTTGTGTCTTCGCAAAAGTGAAACGGTCGCTGGAAAGGGAAATCAAAACAGTGATGGGTTGCTAGCCGCATAGCCTATAGCATGACTCCTAAGATTTTCACCCATGCCCTCGATGGGCTTTTACCATCTGCGCGGAAAGAGAAACAACTGGTACATTCACTGTTTTTTCTTCGCTCCCAAACCAGTGTGGTAGAAACAAAGTTACTTTAATAGAGCGAAATACTGTATATATGAAAATTTACTAAAATTGACAATTATCATTTACAGTTCATCTGCAATGACACAATATCTTATTACACCATTTACTCTGGGATTGCCTACGGTTTTTTCATCACCATCGTCAACTTGATCGTGGCTAAGCTGGCGTCTTGGCGTCGCCTGGTCCTCATCATCTTAATACTCTTGGCTGCCGTCTGTTCAGCGCTGGTTGTCATCATCAGTGAGCCGATAACTAGCATGATCTTGTTTACGATGCTTCAAAGTACTGCTATTGGTACCGGGGCCGTGGCGTCCTACTTTGTGGACTTGTATCCGACTTCTTACAGGTGAGTGCGATTTTCCGACTAGCTGTTGCCCGTGGCTTCGCTCACATTTTTTTCTTCTAAATTTCAATATTTTCTCACCGTTAAAACCTTCCCTGGGCTTCCACGAATAATTTAAAACTAAATTTAGACAAATCGGTTCTGCCGTTCTTGAGTTTTAGCGAGACTAACGAACAGCAATTAATTTTTATTTATATAGATTATGAGTGCCTTAACTGTAAATAAATAATAATAATAAATATCTTGTATACGGTCGAAGAAACTGCTTCACGTACAACATACCTGGAACGTTTTCACATACAATTTCGCAATAATTTATTTGGCCGGTATTATGGTACGTCGTTATGACATTTACAGTGAAAAGGTTCCATAGTGGTACGTATTCAGTTTCTTTCACGGTAACTATAAGGTCAGACAGTCTGCATTGTAACGCCTATACCAGGTAGATTATCAATTTTCCGCCACTCTGGAAGACACTTCTTTCTTTATCAATTTATTGTTAAACGGCGTAGAATTTATTTTTAAGATATATTTAATTTTCATCAGGGGTTTGGTCACATGTCTTGGCATGATGACTGCTCGCCTGGTCTCCGTCGGCGGCGTTAATTTCATGGGAACCGCCATCACCACCAACTGTATTCTTACGTTCTACTCCTTGTCGGCTTTCTTGCTCAGTAAGTATAATCACCTTCTAATTCTTCACTAATTCTCTTGATGTGACATTTGCCTTCACAAAAATTAAAGGGGTCTGTTGTAATTTATATTATTTACCTGTTTAAAGGTTCGTTTGCATAGACCGACCGCTTTAATGAGAGACGGCGGAGAGTGCGGGCGGGTAGTGTGCCGCCTCCCTGTATCATTTAAGCGTGCGGTCTATAGACTTTATTCTCGCCGTTTACACTTGATACTTTGGCACGATCAGACACCTATTTCGTAATGGTGACAGGCGACAAGTGATTGTGACAATTTGAAATACAGCGCGTCTATTGTCTCTCGGGATCATCGGACGTCCTAATATTTTCAATTGTATTTAAATCCGAATTGTAGATACAGTGGCATTCAGATAAATGTATGGCCGTGGTCACTAGCAACCTGTGCGACTGATGGCAACCCAACAACAGTCGTAGGACGAAGTTTGAGGAGTGACATAAAGGAAATAGACGGCCTTATACCTATTGCGAAGTCGAAAACTTCCCGATTCCACATTGGCTACGAAATGTCACTGTTCTTCTGATTGTTTATCACTTTGTGTTCGCTTTTAGTAAGGTAATATTTTTCATTCTGTTTATTTTTGTTACGTATAGGTGGAGTGGCGGCAGCGTTCCTTCTTCCATCTGACAGGATAAAGAGATGAGGAGCACCAACTATATTACCACGCTGTCTTTAACATTGCATATGCCAATATTGTACAATTCTAAGTAAATATGTGTACTGTCGTATTCTTTCCTTTTCTCTATCCTGCAATTGATGGTGGACCAGAAAATTTAAAATAGCTGCGTAACTTGTTGTAACTAGTCAAGAGAACATGCCTTGTATGTTAGTTTGAAACTACCTAGTCGTGTCTAGTGAGGTATTTTTATGAAATAGGGCAGCAAACGAACCATGGATCATTATCATTATCAGCCAAAAGAAGTCCACTGGCTGAACATAGGCTTCCCCAAGACCCATAAAGACCAGTCATCGAAATTCCGCGATCTTGGGTTAAGCTTCCTATGCTGTGTCTTCCGGTACGTGGCCGCCACTTGAAAACCTTCTGGCTCCATCGGCTGTTGGTCCTGGGAGGCATGTGACCTGCCCACTGCGACTTGAGTGTAGCAATTCGGGCTATGTCGGTCACCTTTATTCTCAGACAGGACATATTTAAACCAGTTCCTAAGCATGGTACCAGTACCGAGGAATCAGTTCCCGTCAAATATCGGTTCCTGGTTCACGGCCACGATACCGGTTCCGAAAAATACCGGTATTTCAGGCCCTATGGCTTATGCCCAAGCTATTATGGTCAATATGAATACCTACCTAGTTAATGCTATACGTTGTGTAGCATAGCGAGTGAAACTCGATTAATATTGGTAAAAACCAGAAAGTGAAATTCTAATTCGCATAGTACAGTTTGACAACAAAATAAATATAATGCGCATCGGCAGTATTCGTTTGCGCAGAGAAGCGCAGACCAGTTTCCGATGGTAGCCGAACGTGTAAATAATCTATATTGAACTTTATTTGGAAGCGCAACTGGCAGAGTATTGCTTGCTTTGCATTCTTAGCTCTGTCCCGCTTGCACGATTTTGCCATTGTTGGTACGAAATCGATCGACCAATAACAGCGCCAGAGTTTCCCGCGCTTCTAAAATTGGTCTACTGCGCAGGTACATCGTGGAGCATTATTTTTGTTGTCAAACTGTAACAAGGTCACGTGACAGCTAGTAACAGATAGAAAAATTCGAAGCCAACCCACCTGCTATATGTAGTGTAGGGGTAGCATGCGTCACGGAATGGATTTGTCTGTGTTCCAATTTTGAGTGTCGTTTACAAATTTAAAATTGTAATTCCTTAAATGACTTTGTTCCGTGTAGAAAATAAAAGAAAAAATCTCGAAAAATAAGTGTTAGTATGGTATGTCGAAAGAGTCGTGTGTGTGGCCAGCATTTTATAGTTCTTTAAACGATTATTTCCTGTATGATAGTACCTCTAGTAAATACAAGCTTTGCTTAGTTTGGGAATAGATCAATGATCTAATTTATTTATTTATTTAATGCGATTGTTTGAATTTGCACGTCTCTGCCCCGCTAGCACGAGAGCGCACGAAAGTCGCGTCGCGCGCGAGTTGGACTACCCGTCTCTTTCTTGTTGAAACAGTAAGAAAAGGACGGGCAATCTATCTCGCGCGCGACGCGACTCTTGTGCGCTCTCGTGCTAGACACTTTAATGGAAGCCCGCTCCAAATTTCACCGTCTTCTGTTTGATTTTCATCATCTATTCAGTTTTTTGTCTGATGGCAATAGTAAAGACACTGCAACTCCGCCTAAAAACAAATTAATATTAAACTAAATGTTCATTGTAATATTGTAATTGTTGTTCATTGTACGTTGGAAGAAACTGAATCGCGTACTTCTGGAACTTTATCACAAACAATTCTACACTAATTCATTTAGCAGACGTTTCTATGTCCATTAGACTTTTACAGCGATAAGATTCCACAGTGGTATACAATTCAGTATGTCTGTACTTATAGCTCGCTAAACTAGTAGTACCTGTATAAGAACCAAGTGGTTAGAGAAAATGAACTATCAAAACAAAACTTGTAAAAAAAACCAAGTCTCGCAACTTAGTTCTTCTACCGTAAAAAGTTGTGAGAGCCATGTAATACCAAGTCGGTTAATTTATTCAGTCCCCTACTAAAGAGACCTCCTGTCTTCAGTTATTACGTAATTAGCTAGCCTTACAACATATAATACCCATATCAAAATTAAAAATCGCTTATGTTATAAATAAATAAATTGACTTGGCATTCGCATTAACCCGTCAATTTAATATAATCTGTATTACTTGTGAGAAAAATTGTGTTTTATACATATTATATTAAATTGATCGTCCGATCGGTAGGACAAAAAAGCAACACCACGTGGCCGGAGGGCGACATACGTACTGAATACAAATGCCGACCAGCAGTAGAAGGTGAGCCCGCAGTCATTGGTGATGGCAAAGCCAACGATATTGACACCCGTGAAGGACCCAATTCTAGCCATCATCATCCCCAAACTAGTCACAAGACCCCTGCAACAAAACAACCAAATAAAAATCAAGTAGGTGCTTAAGAAGAAATCGATATAGTTTGTACCTGTTAGATTTCGTTCTAAGAAGTGGTAGATAGATTTGTACAACCGCAATCAAACCTTTCTCAAAGAATAAGTATCGAATGATAACTTACCTATAAGATGTAGGATAAAGATCCTGGAAGTATGAAGCCACGGCTCCTATAGCAACAGACGTGCCCTGAAGCAGGGTAAACAGGACCATACTGGAAATGGGTTCAATTATAACATTGATTAATGCTGAGCAGACGGCTGATAAGGTCAGTATGAAGAGGAGGACTAGACGTCTCCAGGTGGCCAACTTTGCTGTGAACAGGTTGACGATGGTGAAGAAGACGCCGTAGACGATGCCAGAGTAGATGGTGTTGTAAGATATGATGTCGTTGCAGGTGAACTGGAAAATAAATTAAAGGTTCCAGTTGAAGGTTTGGTTGGCAATGTAAACCTTTTGTGTTTATCTTTTGTCAAAAAGCGACTGCAATGGATTGTTTAGGAATGCAATTGAGAAAATTTTTCACTTAACTTGGTGAAAATAATGGCGGCAGTTTCTGTGGTTGTTAATTTAATTATTTTATGCAAGTAACAGGTATGTATGGTCAATTCTTCGTGAGTTTCGTAAAACTATTGAATGCCAAGAAACTAATGAAAAACAAAATTCACAAAAACTATAAATTTGATAGGTAGCGAAATTTTAACCTAGGTACTGTCGTGAGAACCCTGGTCCTTAGGCGTCGGGAACGTGGGCCGCTGTCTTTTTCAAGACGGGGGCCACTAGGACACAACCTCTATATAAAATTCAAGCGGCACCAGCGGGGTAGGGCGGGATTTCCCAAACCTGCATTGCACAGGTGCCGCGAAGAGGGAACCCTATCCCAGAGTGGTCGTGGGGCGTCGCGGTGACACCGAGTGCTCCCGTAACGCCTCACATACGACCGAATAGGGAATCCGTGTGATTTTTAGTGGGTATGCCTGCCGTGGCGGGAGAGTCCCACATACCCCCGGTAAACCCGTACCGGGCGGATGCGTAAGGCGCATTTTCCACACCATAAAAAAGGTAATATCGTGAGAGTGCCAATGTTTGAGAGATCTTAGCCAAATTAGCGTAATAATTCCTAACGAATGCTTCTCTCACAATTTTTCTGCAACATTTCAATAGGTGGTTGGGTAAGTCCAGCTGTTCATCCCTATATTTTTTAAAATTTAAAAGTGAACATCGATCAGTTTATGGCAACATTAGGCAACTATGATTAAAAAATTCTTAAAAACGCGGCTATTTAGCCAAACCCAATCACTTTCTGAAACATGCCAGAACAATTTTAAGGCCTGTATAGATATAAGTAGATGTTCTAGCTAACTCACTTCGCCAGTCTCGCTGGGAGCAGCTGCAATGTTGCCAACGACGCGGTCACAGAAGTTCTGTTCCTCAATCGTGCCATTTGCAAACGATGTGAAGAAAGAGTTGACGATCGTTGGATACCACATCACGAAAACGTTGTTTCTGAAAATATAATTATCACTTTCTATGATAAACTCATATGATAAGCCCATCGAGGGAATTGGGCGAAAATCTTAGGAATCATGTTAAAAGCGACGCGGCTCGCAACCTATCACTATTCTGATTCCCCTTTCCACCTTTGCTAAATATGGCCTTTAGGTCTTGTCACCTTAGGCTCTGTCTACCTCGTAAGTGATATAGACGTTTGTATGTATGATAAACTGGGTCCGCGTGGGAACTATAGCCCGACCCTTCTCGTTCTGAGCCCAGTAGTGGGACGAATATAGGCGGGAGATGATATTGATGATGATAAACGTCACAAGTTGATGTATTAAGCTTTATCTACTTTCTAGTCGATGACTTACAGCCTTGACTTTTTAGGGTACGTTGTTTTTTAAAAGTCTGGGTCACATCACATCCCAACCACTGATTGGTTAGGCCAATGTTCTTCTTCTTCCTTTTTAATATGGCGCCATCGATTGATGCGATGATTTCACCAATGTCAAAGTAATAAATACAGTATTTGTCGGCAACGTTGTACGTACGGCAGCATTGCTCTTCCTGTGGACGGATCCAAAAACGAACCGCAGCTCTTGACCACACACGAAGGCTACCCGTCTCGCACCCCTAGGCCAATGTTAAGTTTAGACTTCAAGAAACCAACCACAGGAAGAGGAACTATTGGAGAGAGCTATTGTAATGTCGTCTTCGCCAAGTAAAAAAAAAGTAACAAAGTTAGAATTGCGTAAAAATTCAGATTGTTACTTACGTGCTGCAGCAGATGACGAGTAAGTAGAAGAGCTGCAGTGTCCTCCACAGTAGCGGTGGTTTGAAGATCGGCACCGTTTGCTGTCTGATTGACTCCCAGAACTTTTGCTTGCTATTGGAATCTGGTTGGTTGCTTTCTAGTACTTTTACCTGCAAAAGATGAAGTCGCTTGTATTTTAACAGTCCAAAGTTACCTACCACGATAGCGATACAGTTTTTTGGTCCGTATTATGGGCTTCCGCAATGTAACGTCTGATTGAATAAATATTTACAAGTGCAAAAGTGATAACTTTTAAATGAACTTGCATCAACAGATAGCTGTAGATAGGTTTTTAAATCTAACAAAGAAGTTTCAGGCGTTGACAATAGTTCTTTTTAAACAGTTTTTACAACATTTAATTTGTTTTGTGGAACTGACAAGAATACGTAAGTATGTAATTCCCGTCATAATCATGCATATTGATTATTAATAAGAAGACTGTGTTTTTGTTCCAGTAGGAATCAATTATTTACCAGATAATCCTCCTTTTTTCCACCATTGACTTCATAAATCTTCCTCAATACCTCCAGTGCCTTGTCGTTCTCTCCACTGTTGGCCAGGAACTTGGGACTCTCATGGAGGAACCACATCATGAGCGCGCCGATTCCGAGTGGGATGGCCATCAGCAGCGTCAGGAGTCGCCAGGGTCGGTACGTGATGGATAACCATGAGATTGGGATGTTAAAGCTAAGCGGTAAGATGATGAGAGCTAGTACTGAAAACAGATGAAATTAGGTAAGGTAATTACAATAAAAATGCAAAACATTACAAAATTAAACCAAGACAAAAGTGTTTCACTACACCTAGCTATTGACCTTCAACTCTGTTTGTGTTTCCTGAGAATTTTATACTATGATAAAATATTGATGTAAGTAGTGTTAATGTTAAGGAAACCAACAAAAAAATCCAATAACGTGCATGGTGGCCGTTTTGAATTTGAAAATGGGGACATAAGTGAAGACATACCTACATTTTCAAAATCAATATAAGTTTCTTAGTAGGTACCTAAGAAAACTGTAAGTAAATAAAACAAAATATCATACTGAACGTGACAGCTTCGGAGAAGAGGTTGATGCTGTTCATCACAAATAAGTATTCACTCCTGTGCTTGTTGCCCGTGCACTCGCCCAAGTAGGTCATGGTTAAGCTGTAGGCTGCTGTTGAACTGAAAGGGATGGATAAAGTGGTCGTTACAACATGGAAAACGAAAAGCTATAAGCACTTAATGAGAATCTGATTAATGAAGAACTCAGAGAGAACTTACAAGCAGCAACCAACCAGCTTGACGGCCAGCAGAACTTGCCAGCTGGCCGAGAAGCTGCCCAGCGCGGCCATGATGAATCCTACTGCACAGGACAGGAGTAAAGCGCGCCGACGGCCGCGAGTGTCCGCGTAGTAGCCCCAAGGGAAGGCGAAGAGAAGACCTGGTATAGACAAGGTAAGTAACGAGGACTAGTGTAGAACTCAAGCAATCTCTGATGTACTTAACACTCGTCAGATTTATCAGTGACAACAAGATGCTCTAAGAAAACTTTTCGATTGTTTTACATCGAAAGTTTGCTTTAGCTTAGAATTGGTCAAATAGAAAATGTTATGAATAGAAACAAAAACATGCAGTTAATTTGTTTTGGAATCTCAGATGATATTATTTTCAGTTGCGCATAAAATAGCAAGTAAAAGCACTCAGGATTCAGCTGTTGTTGTTCTGCAACTCAAAGACAGGAATTCGATTAGACACAGACCTGCAAAGGGCATAGACGCCAGCATTCCTATCTGGCTGATCCCGAGCTGGAGGTCGCAGGAGGCGGCGGCCAGCACCACGCCGAAGCCGAACATGTCGAGCGCGACCGCGTTGCTGATGACGCTGCACGCCACCAGCACCAGGTGGTTGTAGCGCCCGTGCCCTGAGAGAAAGGAGACGGAAATGGTACCACTTGGAATCGTATGGAGAAGAGCGTAGAAACCCATAAAAGTAAGGAATTAGAATATTTATGTAAGAAAGTTAGTGAGGATGATGGTGGGATTTTTAAAAGACGATTGTTATGCAATTTACTTATGTATGTCAATTTTCAAATCATCACAACCGGAGGGGAACAAAACACGACTTACGATCGAAATCAACTAGGAACATGGCATTAGAGACAATTAATTACACATAAGTTAAATAAGTTACACAGTTTCATCATGATTCAAAAAAATATGTAAGTAGGCTGCACGGATGAACTGATACACTGTAAGGTTATACAAGTGTTTTCTGTTATTTGGGAATGCAATGTCTTTCTTCGATCATGATTTCATGATGATACCTCAAAAGAGATGAAAACGTTGTAATTTGTTATGTTATTTATTAGTTTTGTTATCAAATGTGATTTACAACAGATCTTATCATGAATCAGTAGTCTATAATTAGAATTGTAGGCATAGGTAGATCGTCAAAAACTTACCCGCCTTCTCCACCGCTTCATCGTAATTATATTTCACTTCTCTCTCTTCTGCAACGTCTTCTATCGCAATTGTTTTCATTGTAATTTTATTAAATTAAACCACTACATTTAAAACAGTACTAGAGTATAACTTATCATTTTAATAATGCGATTTAGTTATTTTTAACCATTTGTAACCTGTTATCTTTCGCCGCTCAAATTGTTGCAAACTTTGTTTTTTGGGTACTTCCCATTTGTAAACTGTGACGTAGGTAGACGTCATAGAAATGAAATCAACTTGCATTCATTTGATAGTTTTGCGTTTATGTTTTGCACCTATGGTGCTATTGATCGTCGATGTCACCTAAGCGTCAAGACCTTCTGTTTCTCTACTTGGCATTCAGGTGACCCATTTCAATGTTTGCCACAAAATATAAATGTTTACTTGCTACGCATCTAGACGACGTGAATGTTGTACCTATTAAAAAAATGGTTGCCATTTCAAACACTTACTAAAATAAAGGATATGAAAACAATGCATTTCATTAATTTTACATACATATATCACGTCTTTATCCCTTACGGGGTAGACAGAGCTTAAGGTAACAAAACCTTAAGCCGTTCTTTCGAAGAAATGGGAAGTACCTGATTGTTGAGAGCACACACAGAGCGCAGCGATACCACACGACAAGATTTTAATAGATTGTTTGTACTATTTACGTCTACTGCGATACGTTATCTTGGTCGTACTTAAGGAATATTACCTCAATAAACAGTCACATCTGTTGGTCCCATTGTCTAGATTGTTTGCCATACTGTTGCTGGGATGTGACCACATGCAGTGCTAGTGTTAGGGGGACGCGATGGGGCGACGGCCCATGGTGCCAAATTTCAAGGGGCGATCGGTGGGGGCGATGCTTTCCCCGGCAAACGGTACTCGATTGGCTTCCTTCGGGCGCCACAATATTCTTGCCCGGGGTGTAAGTGGTCGTAACACCGGCACTGACCACATGGCAGGGCGCTATTAGTCTTTTTCGCGAGGAATTTTGGGCACTTGACCACTTACGCGCACGTTACTTTGCGGAGGTCCATTTTAATGAACAAAAAATATGTACCTTGCTACTCCGCTACTCACGTACACCAAACATTTACCTAAATATATCTTGCGCGTGAGTAGCGGAGTAGCAAGGTAAATATTTTTTGTTCATTACTTTACAAATGTCAAATTAACATTTTTTCGGTGTGCCCTACCTATTTTACTTATAATAATATGTTTGAAGTCGGCGCCGCAACTCAATAGTTCCAAGCCAAGTTACAGAGTGACAAATCTGTTTATATTACAAACTCGACGAGAATCTACGCCGGTAGTTTTCATGTTGACCACGGATTGCAATTCGAATTGTCACCGACAATTGTCGAATTGGTGACATAGGAGCCTGGTACGCGATATCATACATGAGCATTAAATAGGCATTCTTCACAGACGAGACAATCCACTGCGACGGATTCCCAAAGCGGACTGAGCTGTTTGAAACCTCTTATCTCTTTTTACGCTTTAGTAGTGACTTGTAGATCAATGTATACATTATGATTAAAGTGACAAGACATTAATGTTTATATTAAATTAAATTAAACTACGCAAGTCCTGACATCTATCTGCTGGTTGGATAATGAATTGTATTTGTGTGACAAAAAGACGTTTTATCGTAAGTAGTGTTTGATTTTAGTAAGTCATGCTGAATTAAGGCGCTTAAAAACATTATTGTTTACAATATTCGTATCTTAGAAGTGATTTGTGGATGCTGGCTCCATGTTTGGGTATGAGAATAAAGAATAACTCGCAGAAGCGACACTCGGGAAGACTTGATCTTACACGAAATAAAAGATGTATGCCTGCAAGTTTTCGGCTACAAAATGCGCATCGAACGCGCTAGCGTTAAAATGTCAAGTGCTATGAGAACTGGGGCCATGCCGACTTAATACGATTCAATTCCGACTCAGGTCAGGTTTTAGCTGTCATTTTTAGTATGGATCTGACAGCGAGCGAACCTAAACTAAATCGGCCATTTTTCTCCTAGTAATTCTATGACACTTTTATAGCAACCTGTGTATTACGGTTGTTTAGTTTGACAGCTGTACTTTAAGTGTACGCTTTTGAACAATACGATCAAAATGCTAATGCATAAGAGCTCGTTCCCACTGTCGGATGCCGGGTCCTGATTTTAATCGGGTATCGGCGCCTCTGTTCACGCTGGTCGGCAGTCGGCCACTACCGCAGCTGGTGTAAATTTTCGACATTCAACGTTCTAAATTTGCGAAGGAAACGAAAAGAGACAGCTAAAACTAGAAGATTAGCTGCACCCAATTCTGAGGAAAAGGTTAACTGAATAGTTCAGAATTAAATAACTGAATTAAGAAGTGACGACGTTAAGTTTTTCAATTATTTTAGAATCGACAAAAATGTGAACATCGCCATATTTACTCAGGTATGCGAGCGAGATTCGACACGATATTTTTCCACGGGAGGGCTGGAAAAACATACGATATTTTTTGTTTTTTGGCACGTGCAAAGGGGTTTCAATCGAACTACTTAGCAAAGTAAAAAAAGTTAACGTACGCAGGAGTTTCACTTCTGCGCTTCTAATACCTAGTATTTGTTCTTGTGGTTATGTTCTGTGGAATTCCGATTGCTTTCTGTGTTGCAATACAAAACAAAAGAAAATGAATGCATATGGCAACTTTAGAAAATCACAGACATAATATTTTAAGAGCTAATTATATAGGTATAGGTACTCAACGGCACATATTTTGGCCCAATCTCCATACAAAATTACAATATGAGTGAGGGCCACATCCTTTCCCACTTTACTAATAGCTTCTGCCCGCGACTTCGTCTGCGTAGAATTATACATAAAAACCTTCCTCTTGAATCACTCTATCTATTAAAAAAAACCGCATCAAAATCCATTGTGTAGTTTTGAAGATATAAGCATACATAGGGATATAGGGACAGAGAAAGCGACTTTGTTTTATACTAAGTAGTGATGATGCACGTAGTAAAATTACAGACACGAAGCTTAAAATGATATATGTGATTCTAATGGGAGCTAGTGTTTACGATGTTGTATGTGTATGTACCTATGTCGTCCATAAAACTCGATTCCCACCGGCTAGCCTATTTTAAGGCAGTTGGGCAATTAGTGCAGAATTAGAGAAAAATAACGACAAAATAATCAGGTAAGCACCTACGCACGCTCGCGCCGTATCTATCCTGCTTACCGAATAGCTTTGCTGTGTTACCAGTTGCTTTTCTACTCGCGCTTACCTATGTATAAATAGATTTTTTGCTCTCGTGAAAAGTTGGTATTAAAAACAAGTGACGATTTTTGAAATCTCACCGACGGTGTGTTTAATCTCGGGCATCGCTGACAGTAGAATCATCTCATCTCCAGTTTATATACGTCACACTGCTGGGCACAGGCCTCCTCTCAGAATGAGAGGGCTTGGACTAAAGTTCCCACGCGGGCCCAGTGCGGATCGAGAACTTCACACACGCCATTGAATTACTTCGCAGATGTGTGCAGGTTTCCTCACGGTGTTTTCCTTCACCGAAAAGCTCACGGTAAATTTCAAATGCACATAAATCCCTTAAAACTCGGAGGTGCGAGCCCAGGCTCGAACCCACAGTAGAATCAGTCATGTAATTACCACAAAATAAAATTATCATCTTCCTAATAAAAAATCAATCATCAATTTAGGGATCTTTAAAAAGCGAGCCTTTCTGTTCCTCAAAGGGCCGGCAACGCACTTGTGATTCCCCATGTCTTACAGGTGTCCCTGGGCGACGGTGATTGCTTTCCATCAGGTGACCCGTCTGCTCGTTTGCCCCGTCTTATAAAAAAAAAATTCTAAGCGTCACTGAAAATTAGAAAACAGAAAAATCCGAAAAGTAAAGCTATGGCCGTTTAGTATTTTGATTTTAATTTTAATGCTATGCATGTGTTTAACGGCATTTAAGCCGGACGTGGCTTAAAAAAAGCACAATACACATACATAAATCACGTCTGTATCCTATACGGGGTAGGCGGAGGTCAAAATCAGTGCCGTAAATAGTATTTTCTGCGCCCTGTGCGAGCTTCTATAACTGCGCCCTTGTTTTTTTTTAGATATTATAGGTACCCTAGAGCAATGCTATGTATAGGCCTACTTTATTTCATTCAAGCTGGTAAAATAAAGCACAAAGAACTTGGTGTTGGAGGACCAATTATCCAATATTTTGGAATAAAAATCTATATTTTTAAAGAACTGATATGTGCAAACAAACAGACGAGCCGTCTGGCATGTAGGTACGTATGTGTTGGAGTCGAGCACTAGGGGCGCAGCCTGGTCTGGCCATTTAATTCTTGCGCCCCCCAGAGCCTACGCCCTGTGCCTGGGCACCGGTGGCACCTATTTACGGCACTGGTCAAAATACCCAATGATCTACCCAAAAATTGGTACCAGCCAGCACTCGGACTAAAAGCATAATTGCCTAGTAAATGACCATTTACATCTGATTTAAACGCCACCTAACCTATCGTTCTGGGAACACATACGCAGGCAGGACGGGTATTATGTATTTATTTGATTTTTTGCAGAGTAATTTGTTGACAGTTGAGATTTTTGGGCCAATGGAGACTAGTTATTTTATTTATCTTATCATTTACCGAGACATTTTGAAGTCATGATTATATTTGATTTATAAAACCATTATGTTGACTGTATTCACGTCTATCGCGGTTTCCTAAATAAGTAGAGATACGTTGCTTAAACACATCTCGAGACATCTCGACAACGGGCCGCATTCGAGGTGTATTGCATC
This sequence comes from Pandemis corylana, assembly GCA_949127965.1. NCBI lineage: Eukaryota > Metazoa > Arthropoda > Insecta > Lepidoptera > Tortricidae > Pandemis > Pandemis corylana. The sequence goes on along the minus strand of OX421859.1, from coordinate 1,737,929 downwards.
GTGCGATCGGTTTTATTAGTAGTGTCTTTTTAAATTAATTTATTAAAAATGAGTGAGAAAACAGACAAGGTGCCTTTCGAGGAAGCTTTGAACCAGACAGGTTAGGCCAATGAATTTACTTCGTTTTTGTAGCACACAAAGAAGGTAAACAATTTTGATGTGTCTTTTTACTAAAACACTTTTTAGAAATCGGTAACTGGAAAATATAAAACCATAACAAACAAATCACAATTTTCCAGGTTTTAAATTGTAACTAGTTATAGTTAGTTTTAGCTTAGATATATGGTTTTTAGGATTAGTGTTTGTATATATACTTTAAATATTTAATTTAATAAAATACTCTTCAACTTGCTGTTATTTATTTTTAAAAACAAATTTTCAATAAAAATACATGTCGAGATTGTTTTTCTTTTACAAAAAAACCTAATGCTAAAAAAATCAAAATTTAATTATAAATGAAAATGTCTTCGTTGTCGTGACCAGAGTGTATTTAATTATTTTTTAATTATTTGTTTTGTATATTTCTAAATTTTAAAAATGATGTCATAATGATGGAGTCTATACTACCTAATTAAAAATGGCTAAGTCACGACTATAAGTATGTAAAAAACCAACCACCTACCAACTTTTGAAATTCTAAGGTAGGTACTTTTTTACTTGTAAAATTAAAAATTTGCTCTTGTCATATTGATTTTTAGAGTTTCCTATGCAAAAGGTCCTAGGACTACCTTATTTGCTAAAGTTCAGCTGCTTGTCAGTCCGTTTGTGCACCTATCGGCCACAGGGCTGTATCTTTCAAACCTTGAACTTAAAAACTCTTATAGTCGTTATAAATAACAACAAATTATAAAAAATAAAGTGCAGCTACAACGAAGAGGTTCTCGAAATAAAGAACGTGTTTGTTTTTTCTTTTTGGGGTTCGCACTTCAAAATAAAAGAAGAACTCTTTTGTGATCACTTTGTTATCAGTCAGTCCATCGAAACCCTTTTTGTCAGGAATTCTTCGAAGTTCCTATATTTTGGAATGCAGTTTTTAACAGCATATTTTTTGAAAATATTTTTTTATCCTTTTTAGTATTTTTTTAAAGAATTTCAAATTGAAGAATTCTCGAATTTTGTGTTTTTTTCATTTGAAAAATCAAGGGCCGGTAGTTGAAATCAAAACGAAATTATTAGAGCCAACGTTTATTTTAACCGTAAAAATAGTAAGCTTCTAAATTCACGCGTTCAAGAAACGTCATTTTTTAAAACTATTAAAATTAAAAAAAATTTGGTGCTTGCCAAAAAAAGAAAACTCAGTTTTTGTGTCAATAACTAACAACCCGCCCCGGCTTTGCTCAGGGTTAAACTATACAATACATATAAACCTTCCTCTTGAATCAATTAAAATCCGTTGCGTAGATAAAGATCTAGGCTTACATACAGCGGGAGCTACCTACTTTGTTTTATACTATGTAAAGATCAGAAAATTTATATTACGTGCCAAAAAAATCAATAGCGAATACAAAGACAAAAACAGAAGTCAAATAATAAACAATAACTTCACTAAACAAATAAATTTCAAAACATGAACATAATTATCATCTCCAGCCTTACACATTACACTTCTGAGTACAGACTTTTAAAAGGATAAGTTATTGATTTACATAATTGATTATTGTTAATCATTTCATTTAATCATTTACTCACAAGAACATATGGTGAAGAACATATAGTGTTATTTTGCATTTGTACGGGATCCTCGGTGGAGGAATCCAACCACTTTTTTTTTAGATTCCAATAATGGCATTGTGTTTTGGTGTTCTTAACTGATGATACACGACCATGCTTGAATACAAGCTTGAATATCAAACGTATACTACCTATATTAAATATCATAATATTAAACATTAAACATTATTTGAAACACAGCGCCTTCTCGTCCCTGCTGAGCAGTAGATGCTCCACGGGAGTTTGTAATTGTGTCGTACAGACACATCATTCAACAGAAGACGCTTGGCGACAAAAATTCGCATAGTAACAAGGTCACGTGACAGCTTGTAACAGATAGAAAAAATCGAAGGCTTACCCACGTGCTATGGGTGGTGTTGAGGTATAGCATGCGTCACGGAATGACGAGGATCCGGGTTCGATTCCCGGCCATAGCTTTACTTTTTTCTATGTGTTTTAATTTTCTGTGTCGTTTAGAAAATGAAACATTAAATAGTTCGTTTTATTAACGTCATTATACTTATGTCTGTAACATCCAAAAGCAATTTCCACTTTGAATTTATAATATTTAAATTTCGCGGATGTGGTAGCGGTTTAGCTAGGTAATTAACGTCTGATTCAATCAATCATTTGAAGTAGCAAGGTAAATGATTTTTGTTGTTACAATAGGATTAGGTATAACTGCTCTTGAAGAAGGCCGTATATATTTACTGTGAAACAATTTTTCTATCCCAATCTTTCTCAGGCTTCGGCAAGTTCAATGTCCTCATGACATTCACCTGCGGCCTGATGATCATCGCTATGGTGTTCGAGAGCCTCTCCGTCAGCTACCTCGTGCCAGCCAGCGCCTGTGAACTGGACACCACCACCGTCCATCAAGGCCTGATGGCAGCTGTGCCTTTAGTGGGTAAGTTAAATCCTCATGACATTCATCTGCGGTCTGATGATCATCGCCATGGTGTTTCAAAGCCCCTCCGTCAGCTACCTCGTGCTGGCTAGCGCCTGTAAGTTGAACACCCACAACCGTCCATCCTCATGACTTTTAAAATTTGGAATCGTACAAGGGATAATGGCGTGACTTATGTTTTTTAATCGTACAATTAAATTTGAATTTTTATCTGACATCTATTCAATAAACCAATGTTTGGTGCTTGGAACCTTCAACGAGAGAGTCTTACTCGCTCTTGGCCTTCTTTTGCTTTACCGCCAAAAGTTCAAGGAAGAATTCACAAATTTATATCCTATACAGTTTCTATTTCTTTGCTATAGGTATCATAGCTTCCTCCCACATTTGGGGCTACCTCGCTGACACCAGAGGCCGGAGAAAGATACTCAAGCTCTCCCTGATCCTGGGGTTTGTTACTGGCGCTTTGTCAGCACTGTCTCCACATTGGCTCGTGCTGTGCGCTTTCAAGGTCATCTCATCAGGCGCGTGAGTAGAAGCTTCGTACAGTTTGACAACAAAAATAATGCTCCACGATGTACCTGCGCAGTAGACCAATTTTAGTAGCGCGGGAAACTCTGGCGCTGTTATTGGTCGATCGATTTCGTACCAACAATGGCAAAATCGTGTAAGCGGGACAGAGCTAAGAATGCAAAGCAAGCAATACTCTGCCAGTTGCGCTTGCAAATAAAGTTCAATATAGATTATTTACACGTTCGGCTACCATCGGAAACTGGTCTGCGCTTCTCTGCGCAAACGAATACTGCCGATGCGCATTATATTTGTTGTCAAACTGTACATTATTTCTAAGCAAGTTGGTACTTATTAATGTCATTGTGAGGAAAGGCCACATTAGAGAGAACTCTCTCCAGGCACATGTTACGGGACCTAAGTCCGAAGGAAGAGCGAGAGCTTTAGTTTGAACGTTTAAATTCGCGAATGTGGTAGCGGAGTAGCAAGGTAAATGTTCTTGTTCATGAATATTATGGAACTCCGCAAAGTAACGCATGATTCAATCAACTAGATAAAAACAATCATGACAAGGCATATTATTATTTTATTAGTGTTCGATTTCAAAATGACCATTAAATTAAATTCTATTTCTCACAATGTCATCCATCGTTTACCGTTGATGAGTTTACTCATTAACCGCAAAATGATAGTTCTGAATTGAAAATAACTTTAATCTATTTTCATATGTATTTGTTCCTGATTGATGTATAAATGATTTTAGGATTTTATTAGCTATTTCGAAACTTGTATATTGCGGATCATTTTGAAACATGGCTAAGTTTGGCTTCGTTAATTAACAATTCAGTTTTAATATTTTAATCAATAGTTGGCGTATGTCTTGTAAACAAAACAAAAAACGAGTTGCACTCTGGGAGTGCTGGCAGAATTGAAAACTACCCACACGCAGAGTCACGCAAGTCGCCCTTAAGCGACCCAGCAGCAACTCTCCCTCCGTCTTACGAATTTTCGATCAGGTCATGTGTCCTGACGTTCACGTGACCTGACGCGAGCTTAACATTTTTTACCCACCCCAAAAAAGTGCACAACGCCGCTAAAGAAGTTTTACATGTCATGACATGTCATATTATAAAATCGCTATTTTTACATCTACAGGGTGTCCGGCACCTTCGCGCTCGCATTTACTCTGCTGGGAGAAACCACGCCGAGTGATAAACGCAACACGTTGATTCTGTTGACCACTAGCGTCTATCTCCTTTCCACCGGCCTCATGGCAGGTAATGCCTTTAATTAATAGAAATGACACCTACGAGGGTAATGAAATAAAGAATGTCTCAGACTGCAGGAACTAGTCGTACGAGCCAAGGGTGAGGGCAATAAGAATTCGACATGAGGCTTTCTTTAACACCGCTCGAGGTGTGTACACAATTTTACGTCTTCCGTTTTATATCCAGTTTGGATTCATTATTGACTCCCATACAATTCTTGTACATAATTAGCCATTAATTTTATTGTTCTTCATATATTTTATTTTTGAAACAGTATTGTCGCGAATCTGAGCGATTTCCACACGAAGGTGAGTGTAACGAAACGTAAGATTATTAACTTGGCAACATTATTGATAACGGTCTGGTTGGCGGGAGTTGATAGAATTTTGACATGAGGTTCGTTGCAGGGTAGGCAGAGAGAGTTAGAGACGTAGTTAAAATTTAACATGATTCAGATGAACTGAATTAGCTTTGATACGAGTGGGCAGCAAGTGGCCCTGAGGCCGAAGCTAAGGAGTCCTGGTGAGTGCTTATAAATAACTTATCTTAGCGGGAACACGTTGCAAGGTTGAGTAAGAGTAAAGCAAGAATAAGGCGTGTAAGGGAAGGTCTATGGGGAAGGTGGAGGACCATCCAGGGGACTATAGTCCCCACAGTAGAGGTGGGAGATACATCTGTGACCGGCAATGGATTAGGCTGCACAGGAGAGGATAATACCACCGTGTGTGGCTCTCGGTCTGATCCATGGTGCGGGGCTCAGCTTTCACCAAGTGTTTGTTTGAACTGAGCCTAGAAAGGCCGTACAACCTCTCAACGTAGTCCCGCTAGTACATAATCATGTGGTCATGTGTTCCTAGTATAACAAGGGACAACGTAGGTATCTATAGAAAGGACACAAGAATTACGATTGTATGTATTTATTATGTTAGTATTTGGAACGCAGCCACAAAATGGTGGAGATTGCTGGGGATGGACAAACTAAGGCGAAGCGTGGTATGATGTTGTACCCAATAAAATAATTAAAATACTCAGCATAGTCATTATTTCCTATAAACGGTAGTACAAATCATAGTTTTTTTGTACTGGTAAGTACCCCCCCCCCCCTTCCTTTACTTGAAAACTTTCAGTAACCAGAGTCCCAGTCGTGGGTGTGCTAAGGTACTTGCACAGGCCTTGTATTAGGCACCGCTAGAGTAGCAGCGGCAAGAGTCCCAGTCGTGGGTGTGCTAAGGTACTTGCACAGGCCTTGTATTAGGCACCGCTAGAGTAGCAGCGGCAAGAGTCCCAGTCGTGGGTGTGCTAAGGTACTTGCACAGGCCTTGTATTAGGCACCGCTAGAGTGGCAGCGGTAAGAGTCCCAGTCATGGGAGTGCTAAGGTACTTGCACAAGCTTTGTATTAGGCTCCGCTAGAGTGACAGCGGCAAAAGTCCCAGTCATGGGTGCGCTAAAGTATTTGCACCTTAAGAGCCCGTGGCAGGCACTGCTAAAGAATCAGCAACAATTAGTCCCGGACTCCCAGTTGTGAGCAAACTAAAGTATCTGCACCTTAAGAACCTTGTAGTAGGTAATACTAAAATATGATCAGTCTGTTATGCATCTCGTGACTCTAGTCAACCGTCGACCAAACTTAGCCAACAAAACTAAAGGGCAGTGTTGCAAGGTATAAATTAAGCTGTGTCCCTATGAGTGTGTCTCTCTCCCTCTCTCTCTCTCTGTCCCTATTCTCGCTCTCTTACTCCTTCGCACGAGTCTGTCTACAATCGATACTCGATAAGCAAATGAGATCGAAACTTAAAATTAATATTCTGTAGCGAAGAGAGCGACTGAAATTATGTAATCACGACACCTGGTGTTCTGGGTTAGCCCTAATTCGTTGTATTGAGTTACCTACCACGAATTAAATAATCTTTTATTTTAGTAATAATTAATCGAATAAGTTTTAGAAATAAGTGAATTTACTCAAAAATGAATCGAATTATGATCGATTCCGTAATCGATTACAATATTCTGGTCACACTCATTACTTTGTTTTCAATGCACGGGAAACTGAACGCACCTTTAGTGATAAATTTATATTGGCTGAAATCAAGCAACAGGGTATACTGAATTATCTTATTGGATTACAATAGTAGGCGAACGTGATTCTGATTGGATGATTAAAACGTAATCGGAAACCTACGTATGAAACTTTGCGGATCAACACATTTTTTATTTACTTGTGTTGTGAATTTATTACGAAGTTCTACGTTACCGTTCGAATTACCGGTGCTAGTTTATGGTGGTTTTAGCATTGTTTAAGAAAAGTATACATGCAAATAAGCATCCGAGCACATAACTAGCATTAAACTGAGTGACCATCATATTGTTATGTTTAGAATGTTATTGTACAGAAACAGAACTAGGAACTGATTAAGGTATGTAAATAAAGTGATGAACTTTCCCTATACATAAGTAATGAATGTCGTACACAGATTATTAGAAGCAAACCATATTCGTAGCGTGTTTTGTGAGTACACAATAAAGATTTAATTACACCACCTACTTAAATAATATCCTGTTCTTTAAAATTATGTGAAACCAAGGTTGTTGCTATTCAGAAAAGTATACATGCGAATGTAATGTTTTGTAATTTCTGCTGCACTTACTCATGTCGCCATTTTGTCCCGGTATTTACAGGAAAATAAATGCTAACGCATATAAACCAAAATTAAATTTCCAAGGTTGGAGTACTCTCTGGAAGAAATTGATAACCTCAAGCCGGTTTTGAATAACATAAAGGTATGTTAGCTTTGATTGAAACCACTTTCATGTCGAGACGAAAGAAAAGGCGTCTCGAGTTTTTTTTTCTCTTCTGTTTTTTGTAAATAAGGGAATGAAAATTGACTAGACATAAGAGCTCAAATATATGAAACAAGATAAAACTTCTAAATTGAAACTTCGGTAATTACCTATATCGATGCGCGAGTTCACGGTTGCACTGACTACAAGGAGCTACTAATAAAAACAAAACTAATAAAAATGTATGCCAAATGAACACCTTATTAAAGATTTTCCTTTCATAAGTAAAAGGATGGAAAATAAAGTGATTATGAGTAAGCGATTTGCGAGCAGTGCAATTGTACTATACCAATGTTATAAGTTTGTACCACAGTTTGTATAATGTAGCTAAATTACCTATTACAGTCAAACCAAAATGGAAGAATTTCTTAAGAAGAGACTCGATTTACGGGTTAACAAACTTAAAGAATACATCACGGCATCTGAAGAGTTACTGAAACGCAGCACAGTAGATGAACAAGAACTATACAAGTGCCATGCCGGCTTAAAACAATCAATAGCCACACTTAATTCCGATGTAGACCAATACCTGGATAAGGGTAGCCATGAAGAGCCTAACCCCTTAGATGAAGCACTGAAGATACAAATGAAGGCTGAGGATTTGCTGGTTGAACTAGAAACCATTGTGAACACGGCGAAACCATCTAGTGCCCCTAAAGAGGCGAACGGGTCCTCAAGCTTACCCACGAGGTTCCCCAAGCTGGAGCTACCTAAATTTAATGGAGACATGCTCAGTTGGAATGAATTTTGGGATCGCTTTGATTCAAGCGTTCATAGTCAGAACTTTAAAAACGTAGATAAGCTTTCTTATTTAATATCATCACTTGAGGGCAAAGCAAAGGAAACGCTGGATGGCCTGAGCATCACAAACGCTAATTATAAAGTGGCAGTTGATATATTAAAGAATAGATATGGCAATATAGATAAAGTAATTGACTCTCACCATAAGGCCCTGTCAAAATTGAAACGTAGCGACTACACGGCAAACCAATGCAGAAAAAACTTCAATGCTATTGAAAAGCATTTGAGAGTGTTAGCATCACTGGGGGAAAATAATGAGAGTAAGCATCTGCGAACCCAAATACTTGAAAAGTTCCCCGATGAAATTCTTTATGAGGTAGATTTGTTAACATCGAACGATCAAACGGTTTCCTCCATTCGCACCACACTAGATAAAATAATTAGAGCAATGGAGAGCTCTCAGTTAAGTCGTGAAGCACAAACAGCAGGTGCATCAACAGAAGCATTGCATATTCGCGCTAAACCGGTTTACAGAAGAGGGAAGAAAATTATAAAAGGGCCCTCACATAAACCCACACCTCGCACGGCTCGTGAGGTAGGTACCAGCGTCAACCGGAAGCGCGAGGCAACCGATACCTTTGTGAACACAGCCAAAAGGGCCAAGCTCTCATGTGTATTTTGCAAAGGACCACACTACAATGATGAGTGTACTCAAGCAGTTGGTGAACGGGATAGGAAGAAACTACTTGGCAACCGATGTTTTAGGTGCTTTAGAGATGGACACCGCATAACGGATTGCCAATTTAAGAAAAAATGTTACCATTGTAAGGGAGAACACAACCGCGCCTTATGCCCGAAAAAGAGCCCACCAGGTAAGACCTCAGACACGACAATAAACATGCAGGGTCAGTGCCTTAAAGCTAAATCTTTTTTACAGACGGCAAGGGCGCGGGTGGTCAACGACAATAACATTTGTCAATGCAGAATACTTCTCGACTGCGGGAGTCAGAGAAGTTACATTACTACCGGACTAGCGAAACAACTGAATTTGACACCTAAGAATGAAGACTTATTAATGATCTTTACCTTTGGAGCTGAAAAACCAACTGAGACATTGAGTCCATGCTCTGATGTTGTTATTAGAACTAAGCGAGGGATAGAAAAGAATATACACGTGAACATCGTGCCTCACATCACTGATCGAATACCCCCTCCAAATATTCAGCGAACAGACTCAGTGGACATACTAGCAGATGATGACTCAGGTGCTGAAACGGCTATAGATATGCTTATAGGTAATGACTATTACTTCTCTTTCATAAGGAATAACTCCATACAGGTTGACGAAAACTTGTTTTTTGTTGACACTGATTTTGGATGGGTTGCATCTGGTTGTGTGGACTTGAATGACCAGTGCCGTGAAGACATTTTAACAGTTGTAACCTATCACCAGAACAATCGAGAGTGTACATGCTACACAGAGCCGGATCTACCGTTAAGACATTCAGACCTGAAATTTCTGTGGAGTTTAGAAAATATTGGAATCACAGACTCAGTCAAGGCAACCAGAGAAGAAGAGGCAGTCCAGCATTTCAACGAAACTGCACTATATCAAGACGGCCGTTATTATGTCAAGTGGCCATGGACTGCGTATCCACCAAACCTTCCCACCAACTATGGATTAGCATACGGCAGACTAAAGGGCTTGTTACAACGCTTAGATGAACCAACGTTACAAGAATATGATGATATCCTCAAGGAACAACTTAAAGCGGAGGTTATAGAGGTTATTGAGGTGGATTCAGAAGCATCTTGTCAGTCTGTTCCTCCAGTCCATTACCTTCCTCACCATATCGTGAAGCACAGCGGTAAACGAGGGCGGATCGTGTATGATGCTTCGGCTAAAGTGAAAGATCAGCAAAGCCTTAATGAGTGTATGTACAAGGGACCCTGTATGTTGCAAGACTTAACTGCCTTGCTATTGAATTTCAGGATGTATAAAGTAGGAATTATCGCAGACGTTGAAAAGGCCTTTTTGCAAGTAGGCTTACAAGAGGATGACAGAGAGGTAACAAGGTTCCTCTGGGTGAAAGACATCAGTAAGCCTTTGTCTAATGATAATATCCTACACTTAAGGTTCTGTAGGGTTCCTTTCGGCATTATCTCGAGTCCCTTTCTACTGACAGCTACCATACGTTATCACATATCTAAGGAAAATAATCAATTACTCAACAGTATAGCAAACAAGTGCTACGTTGATAATTTGGTGACTGGAACAAACACTACAGAGGAAGCCAACAAGCTGTTCGAGGAAAGTAAAAATACTTTTCAAGAACTCTCTATGAATTTAAGAGACTGGACATCGAATGATGAAGTTTTCACCCGGCAGATACCTGAACAATACAGAATGAAAGAATCTGGTGAAAATAAAGTTCTGGGCCTGTTATGGAGCAAAACCAAGGACATATTGACGTTGAATGTTAAAGAAGAGGTCATGAATAGAGTTGGTTTAGAAACTGTAACCAAAAGAGAAGTTCTAAGAACTCTAGCATCTATATATGATCCTTGTGGTATAGTTTCACCTCTACTCCTACCAGTGAAGTTATTCCTACAAGAATTATGGAGAAATGACTTTAAATGGGACGCACCACTTTCACAAGCTTTGGTACTTAAATGGAAGAACATCATGACCGGTCTGCTCCAAATCAAGCAAGTAAATATACCACGGTTTATAACGGCAGAAGGAATAGAGCGAATAGAAAACCATTTACATTGCTTCACCGATGCCGCTAAAGATTCTTACGCGGCTGTGGTTTATTTGCGATCAAGTAATGGGTCCGAAGTAAAGACGGCATTCTTAATTTCAAAGACTAGAGTAGTTCCATTAGAAAGAGAAAAGAAGTCAACAAACAAGAGTGAGGAAGATCAAGAAAGATTAAAAAATAAGAAGAAGCCCCTCACTATTCCACAACTAGAACTTCTTGGTTGTGTCATTGGAAATCGTTTGCTGACTTATCTTAAAGAAGTCTTAGAAATACCTATTGCTAAACAATATTTGTGGACCGACAGTTTAGTTACCCTTAGCTGGATCAATTCACATAAACTATTGCCACCATTTGTAGCTAACAGAGTAGAAGAAATAAAGCGAAATACTGATGTGGAGACCCGTTATGTAAATACAAAAGAAAATCCAGCTGACATCGCAACTCGACCCGAACTGTGGCCCCATAAGAAAAATACATGGCTAAAAGGACCCACATTTCTGTCAAAAGATAAAAGTAAATGGCCTAAATACACCCACCCTTATAATAATGAAAACCAAGCTCTCGTTGCGGCAGTGGCGGAGGGTCTGGAGGATCGCTCTCCAGATCATACCACACCCATGGAAATAGACATAGCCGAAGAACCGACGGTAAACAAAAGTAACACCAACTCTCAATTGCAAGAGATTAAAAACCTTCAGCGAGAGTTCTTTCCGGAAGAAGTTGTAGGCAAAGACACTAATCTCACACGTAGTTTAGGATTGTTCGTCGATGTTGATGGACTGTTGAGATGCAAAGGAAGAATGATGCATGCCGATTGGTCTTATGATATGAAGCATCCCATTCTCTTGCCTAGAGAATGTGAGTTTACAAAGGAAGTAATAAGAGAAGTACACGAGAAAAACTACCATGTAGGTGCACCTCACACTCTCAGTCTAGTTCGCCAACAATTCTGGATACCAAAGGGAAGAGCCATAGTAGATAGAGTTATTAAAAAGTGCTCCCAATGTGTTAAGCATGGAGGCGGCCCGTATACACTTCCACCAGTCCCAGCCTTACCAGTAGAAAGAGCGAACTATAGCACGCCGTTCACATATACTGGAATTGATTATTTTGGACCAGTTTATGTGAACGCTAATCAGGAAAAGGAAAAAAGATGGGTGTGCCTACTGACATGCTTAGCGGTGAGAGCGATACACATGGAGGTCGTTAAGAACTTGACTGCAGACGAATGCATCATGGCATTGAGAAGATTTATGTCAACAAGAGGTGTACCTACAGTAATTGTGTCAGATAACGCACTATATTTCAAATTAAGCTCTGAACTAATGAAAAGTGAACACTGTATTAAGAATAAAATCACATGGAAGTTTATCCCGCAGCTAGCACCTTGGCATGGTGGTTTTTATGAAAGGCTTGTAGGATTAGTTAAACATTGTATGAAGAGAACCCTGGAAAAGAGGTTATTGAATGAGACCCAAGTCCTGACCGTCATAAAGGAAGTTGAAGCGGTGGTAAACAGCCGACCACTGACCCGGATAGGCCCTGACATAGATGTCGTTCTTAGGCCATCAGACTTTCTCTCTTTAGGCAACTGCTTGCACTTAAAGCCATCACAAGATTTTGGTACAGAACAAACAGATACCGTAGCGAAGCAGAACCTGATTGAAAGTTGGAAAAGAGGCCAGCATATGCTGAACCACTTCAAAAATATGTTTATTAACCAATACCTGACAAGCCTGAGAGAAAGGTATCAACACTCTCACAAGCAACCAAGAGTAAAGTCGCGCCAAGAACCGAGTGTTGGTGATTGGGTACAAATCAAGGGTGATTCAAAAAATAGAATTAATTGGAAGGTTGGAAAAATAGTTCACCTGATAAAGGGTTCAGACGGATATTGCAGAGTAGCTCAAGTCCAAGTGGGAGACAGTATCTTCACACGGTCGATCGGACACCTGTATCCGCTGGAGCTTGAGGAACCGCTTTCTGTACCGCAAGAGGGTAATGCAGAACAGGCTCAAGTAGATCAACCGCACTCTGAAGAGTCTAAAGGGACTGATCCAAGTCAAGTGAACGAAGTTTGCGAAGAGACTGACCTAAATGAAAAGTTTACTGGGGGTCATGAGACTATGGACATAGACCCCACAGAGGAGCAGGAAGAGTGTACAGAGGAGATACCTGAGAGAAGTGACCTAACAGTTTCACAGCAGATGCAAAGGGGCTCCGATGATATCCCTCATCCCGGGGTTACTGAAAATAGTGTGTCTGAAAGAGCAGAAGAACACCCGAGTCAACCACGACAAGTAGAGAGACGAGCCGCAGCGATTCGAGCAAAGGCAAAGATTGCAGAGTGGACTCGTCAACTTTTCACCTTGCTATAGCTCATTCCTTGTTGCTGGGAATGTCGCGAATCTGAGCGATTTCCACACGAAGGTGAGTGTAACGAAACGTAAGATTATTAACTTGGCAACATTATTGATAACGGTCTGGTTGGCGGGAGTTGATAGAATTTTGACATGAGGTTCGTTGCAGGGTAGGCAGAGAGAGTTAGAGACGTAGTTAAAATTTAACATGATTCAGATGAACTGAATTAGCTTTGATACGAGTGGGCAGCAAGTGGCCCTGAGGCCGAAGCTAAGGAGTCCTGGTGAGTGCTTATAAATAACTTATCTTAGCGGGAACACGTTGCAAGGTTGAGTAAGAGTAAAGCAAGAATAAGGCGTGTAAGGGAAGGTCTATGGGGAAGGTGGAGGACCATCCAGGGGACTATAGTCCCCACAGTAGAGGTGGGAGATACATCTGTGACCGGCAATGGATTAGGCTGCACAGGAGAGGATAATACCACCGTGTGTGGCTCTCGGTCTGATCCATGGTGCGGGGCTCAGCTTTCACCAAGTGTTTGTTTGAACTGAGCCTAGAAAGGCCGTACAACCTCTCAACGTAGTCCCGCTAGTACATAATCATGTGGTCATGTGTTCCTAGTATAACAAGGGACAACGTAGGTATCTATAGAAAGGACACAAGAATTACGATTGTATGTATTTATTATGTTAGTATTTGGAACGCAGCCACAAGTATGTTTTTTTAGAATCGTTGTTAAGGTTGCTAGTAACCGCATTATAGAAGAGTACACACTCGGATTCAAAAACAATTGAAACCATTTGGAACACTTGGAAGTTCAATGACGCCAAGAGACATATGTACCTACATACATAGCCGTCTACTTTTATCATTATGTCGTGCAATAAATTTTCTTTATCTTTCCAGTGCTAGCTATCCCCGTCCTCCCTCTCCAGTTCTCCTACTACATCCCTTACCTCGGCATCTACTTCAACTCCTGGCGCGTCCTGTGCTTCATCTACAGCATGCCCTGCGCCTTGGCCGCCCTTGGTGCCACTTACGTCTATGAGAGCCCGAAATACCTGCTTAGCATGGGGCTTGAAGATGAAGCTTTGGGAGTCCTGAAAGCCATGTATGCGTCTAACACTGGGAAGGACTCTGATGATTTTCCGGTTAGTATTTTCTCCTTTCTCCTAAGTTAAGTACAGTCTTTACATTTTTTTTTATATGAATAGGAAGGCAAACGAGCAAGTGGGTCACCTGATGGTAAGTGATCACCACTGTCCATAGACACCCGCAACCCCGGAGGGATTGCAAGATGCGTTGCCAACCTAGAGGACTAAGATGAAATGCCTCTTGTGCCCGTAATTTCCCCGGCTGTCTTACTCTCCACACCGGAACACAGCAGTGCAAGCACTGCTATTTAGCGGCAGGATTAGCGAGTAGGATGGTAGTTTTACATGTTCAGTAAAATGTAATTAAACATGTAGCTTTATAGATTTAGGGGGTAACATGACCTAAAGACAGCGCTTAGCATGACTGCGGGCGCATAGGTGGAAAGGGGAATCAAAATAGTTCTGGGTTGATAGCCGCATCGCCTATAACATAATTCCTAAGACTTTCGCCCGTTCCGAAATCGTCAAGAGTAAATAAAATAAAATTAATTAGGTAACACAAATAAATTGAATATTATAATCTTCAGTTACAAATTTACTAACATTTTATTTTTTATTTTATTTTATTTGGGGCATCAACAGCAATACAGTACATTATAATGAGACTTAGGTAGGTACTAAACAAAAAGCCAATGACAGATGACCACAGAAATACAGCTAAGCGAGGCATACTTCACTATCACTATCACTACATAGTATAAAACAAAGTCGCTTTTTCTGTCCCCAAGTCCGTTTATATGCTTATATCTTCAAAACTACACAACGGATTTTGATGCGAGTTTTTTTAATAGATAGAGTGATTCAAGAGGAAGGTTTATATGTATACATAATATACCGTGCGAAGCCGGGGCGGGTCGCTAGTAACTCATAATTATAATGGTCACGGAAGAACTTATATCGTTTTTATGAGTTGATGCTTAGGGAGGACTTCTGTTTACTTGTAAATATTGTTTTCTGCAGCAACAGCTTCAATTGATTTCTTTCTTGTCTGAGAGATCGCTATGAACCGATAAAGCCGCCATTTTTGTCATTTTATTCTATCATGTTTCACCAAAGCTTACATTGCATTGATGAGTTACTCATATTCAACTTCATTTTATATGAACAAACAACATTTACCTTGCTACTAAGACAACCAAGCCTATGCGAAACATATATGTCTTTCATGCAATCCCTCCCCTACTGGCACATAAAACACATGTATATAAATCCCACAAACTTAATTATCTCTTACACCACACAAACACTGACGCGTTTCGATCCGTCTACGGGATCATTATCAAATTTTAATGAGCACAACTGTTACACATGCAAACACAACATGCTATCTTGCACGTGAGTAGCGGAGTAGCAAGGTAAATATTTTTTGTTCATTGAAATGGACCTCCGCAAAGTAACGCCTGATTCAATAAAATTAATTTTATATATCTACTAGCTGTTGCCCGCAACTTCGTCTGCATAGAATTCGTTTATCGCTATCCCGCAGAAATTACGCAATCCGTTCTTAGAGGATGCCTACGTTATATTAGCTTTATGCATGCAAAGTCTCAGCCCGATCGGTTTAAAATTGACAAAGTTTCATACAAACTTTCGTCCCCTATTTTATCCCTTTGGGGGTAGAATTGATCAAGATCCTTTCTTAGCGGATGCCTACGTCGTAACATCTACCTGCATGCCAAATTTCAGCCCGATCCGTCCAGTGGTTTGGGCTGTGCGTTGATAGATCACTATGTCACTTTCAGGTCAAATCTCTGATCTTGCGTGAGGATGGATCCAGCTCCGCATATAAAGGAGTGTGGGCGTCGATCAAGGCGCAGACGCTGCCTCTCACACGGCCTCCTCTGCTGAAGAATACCTTCATTCTTGCCTTGGAGTTCGCTTTGATCTACTTCTGGTAAGGCTCACGTCTGCGGGTCTTACCATGACGTCTTATTCAATTCAATTTTTAAAAATCTAGCTCCGTCGATACTGTCGATGATTCTGCCAATGTCGAGGTTGAAGAAGACACTACAATACAATACAAATACTCTTTATTGAACACCATAAATCAGTACATAACAATACAGAAACAAAGAACAAAGTAGACAATAGGCGATCTTATCGCTTAATAGCGATCTCTACCAGACAACCAATTAGATAAATAAGTTGGAGACAGTTTAAGTAGGTGGCGGAAACAAATAGACAGGATAAACGCAGGGATAATAAAAAAACAACAATACCAACATAAATATAATACATAGCTAAATAAATAAAATAAAATAAAATAATACATACATATTAACATTACTGTATAATACTTGAGATAAAATAAATTTGAGAATGTAACAATGAAAAATAAGAAGGCCATACAACAGAAAAGGATTTGATCAGAAGCAAAAAGAAAAGATAAGGTACTAAAGACTTTAGCTGTCATTTTTGACACTTCTAGTATGGATCTGACAGCGATCGATTAACTTTGGCTCGGAATTGAATCGCATTATGACGTCATGGTAAGGCCAGTGGGTTGACTGATTAATGAAGAATTGTTCAGTGTATCGTAGAATGTTCTTTTTTGGTTCAACACTAGCTAATGGATGCATAGATGCCTTTTATACATACATACATAACATATATCACGTCTTTATCCCTTACGAGGTAGACAGAGACAGAGCCTCAGGTAACAAAACCTTAAGGCCACGTTTAGCATGATTGTGGGCATATAGGTGGAAAGAGGAACCATAATAGTGATGGGTTGCTAGCCGCGTCGCCTACAACATGACTCCTAAGATTTTCGCCCAATCCCCTCGATGGGTTTAACCATCTGCGCGGGCAGAGAAGCAACTGGTACATTTTATGTTATTTCTTTGCTCCCAGACCAGTATAAAAGTACCCTCGCTCGCTCGGTCGCTTGTCACCCTATCTCATTATCAAAAAAATACTGGGACTAGTTCATGGTCAAATGCTAAATCATTGTCCAAGAGACCCAAAACATGGATGAGGACCAAAAAATTACACACCGTTAAAGTTGCGTTAAAACTACTAACTTTTTCCATTGTGACACGAAAGTTATCCATACAAATTTAACGGTGTGTAACTTTTTGGTCCTCACCCTCATGTGTATTTAAGTTTTTAAGAAGTATAGATTGCTGCTATAGTCTCTTTTTATTTCTAGTATCAATCCTTACATCGTCTGGTTGCCATTTATCGCCGACGGCTTTATGAAGTCCTTGGAGAGAGGCGAGACAGGCCTCACCTTCTGCCAGATGATTCGGTCTGCCCATGACGCTCAGAACCAAACCATGTCTACCGTTGATAAGGTATGCGATGGGTTTGATGGGTTCTTCGACAATTGTTTTGCTTCCAATAATTTTATATACGCCTCTTATTTAAATCTATGTATACCTTTCAGTTACTTGACTAGCCGATTCCTTTGGTCAATTTATAAGTCAAATTATCAGCAGTTCCTTTAGTGACTAACTGCCAGCAACTCTCTGCAGCTGCTCACAAAAAAACATCAGTTATATCACAATATTTGTGTTTCTGTAAAAAAACATAATGAATATTTCTTTCTGTTTTTAAGCGTTCACATTAGATGTCACATGTCTTAATTAATTAATTAATTAATTTATTTAATTGAGGTGTTCTACAGCGTTACAATCATATTTATCCTAGTTTACAATGCGAGTCTTAAGGCCAATAACAGAACTCCCTAACTGGTACAATCATATATCTTAAATGCAAGTAAATCGTTCATGGATGCAATTGTCTTCATTTCACAGCCAGCCGATTGTTCCCTCAACAACTTCGCCATGATCATCGTCCTGATCAACGGGTTCGTACTCTCTACCCTCAACTTGGTCATCAGTGGAGTTGTCAATTGGTTGGGACGAAAGCGCCTCCTCATTTCTGTTCAGGTATTGTTTTATAGAACCTAACCAAACTATCGTAAGTTTACGTTTTTATTGTTCACTAGCTGTTGCCCGCAACTTCGTCTGCATAGAATTCGTTTATCGCTGCCCCGCAGGAATTACGCAATTTTCCGGGATAAAAAGTAGCCTATGTGTTATTCCAGACTATAATCTATCTATGTTCCAAATTTCATCCCGATCTGTCCAGCCGTTTTTGCGTGAAAGAGTAACAAACATCCAAACATACTCACAAACTTTCACATTTATAATATTAGTAGGATAGGATTGCATTTGTGGAGTTTGACCACAATAGAGGAATCTCTCTTATTTTTAATTTCGTTTTCTTTCTACACATTTTACAGTTATAATTGGTGATAAAATTTAATAATGATACCTAATAAAAAATCTATATAGTGCATTGGGGTAAATTCGAAAATGGGGGAATTTCAAAACAACATAATCTAGCTGCGCTTACTTAGAAGCTCCAATGTCTTTGGCTTCTAGATAAACGTTGCCAGATTAAGGAATCGCCCCGTTTGTTGGATATCCACGATTTTCGAAATTCCCCCAATTTCGAATTTACCCCAATACACCTTACTTCTGATCTATAATCCTGTTATAATACGTCACGGCCAAAAATGAATCTAGATTTACCGTGATAAAACTCCCAATAATCTAGGGAAATCATCAAAGTTCTGAACCTTATTTCGTTTATACGTGTTTGACTTTATAATCACGATTTGAATTAGCTTTATTTAATTATTTTCATAGTGTTACATTTACCAATTTTTCACAGATTATAACTGGGATCGCGGGTTTGTGCATCAACGCCAGCACCTCGACTGCTATCACTGCCATCCTCCTCATGACTTACATTGCTAACTGCCTCAACTTCGGGGTGCTTACCACCTTCAGCGTCAATCTGTTCCCTACCTACCTCAAGTAAGTACACTTAAGCCTTTTTAAATAACTACGCAAAGAACAGAATTCATTGCTCCGCTTTCTTTATGGATATCTTAGCATGTCACTGTCGAGATCATGGTTCAAATCGAACACTTTAAATATCTTCTGCACGAGACTATTAAGCTTCGGATACAAGTCCAGCAACTAATATATTATACACTAGAGATAAACTTAATTACCGCAGCGAACTATCACTGATCTAACAGCTTGGTTGGTTGATAGTAGCTATGAATTCAAAAGTTCAAAATTCAAAATTTATTTTTGCAAATTGGCCGCCAAGTGCATGTCTTTTTTGAAACTACCAGCGCATTCCGAAAGACCATCATTGCCAAGAAGAATTCGCCGCAAGAAACTTGGCAGAAAGTCATTTTTATACATTAAGCTACTACAATACTTAAATTAAATACATTTATAAAAGGGATGTATAAGGTCCCCGAACCTTAAATTATATTAGTCTATAGTAGGGATGTATAAAGTCTCTACTAGTCAAAGTAAAACAAAGTATGAGAAGAAAGAAAAGAAAAAAAAAACAATAAATATAAATGTGTTTTATGTGGCAGTAGTGGAGGGAGGGTTACATGAAAAACATAATATATTTCGCACAGGCTTCTTGCACGTGAGTAGCGGAGTAGCAAATTAAATACTTTTTGTTTATTGAAATGGACCTCCGCAGAGTAATTAAATCAGGCGTTGAATAAAATAGTTAAGAGGAGTTTAATGTTTGATTGTGTTGTTTTAGGGCTATGGCGGTGTGTCTCACGTTGATGGTGGGACGAGCTAGTGCCATCGTCGGCATCAACGTCCTAAAGCAGTTGCTCATCAGCAACTGCGAGCTCTCCTTCTACATCTTTGCTGGATTGACAGTCGGTTAGTAGCACTTGTCCTCTAACATTTTAATTTTAGTTCCATGACGCTCAGAAATGACGGCGCTCAGGGTTATTTTATGATATAGTAACAGCCTTCTAAGCTTCATTCACGCTGGTTCATTTCATATGTTTTTTTCTCCATGGGCTTATAGTCTAATAGTTTCCCCGCCTTTGTTTCCCGACAGCTAGTTGGCTTTATAAAAAATTGATGATCTATTTTCAGCTGGTGGCCTGTTGGGCGTGTTCCTGCCTGGAGATGATGTGTCAGACACACCTACATACGACCCTGAAGGCAAACCAGCAGAAAGAAGAAGCCCCGAAACCTGAACGCTCGCAGACTGTCGACAGCGTCAGTTCCGATTTTGTATTTCATTCAGTCAGTGGGTATTACCCGAATGTAGAAAAGAGAAGGAATTTAATTTTAATCAGTACTTTATCGTTGCCGCATCAAAATCTATCTCTTTTATGTTAAGTACGTTGCTATCAAATCATGGACAGTGTCTCAGACTAAAAAAAGTTAACACGGTTACTGCCACCGGCGAAGTGAAAAAATGTGTCCCAGTTTCCATTCCAGTTCGTCACTTCTTTTAACGCGCGGAGCGTGACGAACAGGAAAAATAATTCCATAGTAAAATCTGGGACACATTTTTTTTTATGCGTATCGATAGGTAAACGATTCTGTGTAAGAAAAACCCAAAATAGTTAAATTCTGGAAAAAAAATAACATGCGGACTTTTTTTTGGAAAACGCCCAGTCACAAAAATTTTAATTTGAATTTTCGCAAATAAAAAAGTTATTTCTAATTCTTTTGTATTTTTTACAAACACATTGGTTTATGGAACTACTAATACACTCAGTCGTATTCCTTTCCTTTATCCTTTATCCTTTATTCCTTTATTTTACTTTATAAATGCGAAAGTAACTCTGTCTGTCTGTTTGTTACCTTATCACGGTTAAACCGCTGGACCAATTTAGTTGAAATTTGGTATACAGATAGTTTGAGTCCCTGGGAAGGCTATAGGATAGTTTATATCCCGGAATATTGCATAGTTCCCGTGGAATAGCAATTCTGCGCAGCCGGAGTCGCGGGCAACAGCTAGTGTTTTATAAATAACTACGCACCTTAATATTCATAATATACTAAAACATATGTAAAGTGTACCTACCTAAGTATCATAAAGGAGCGAACACAGCGCTGCGCATGCGCAGTGACGTGTCGCAGGCGTCATGTTTTCTCACCGTTTTTTCATACATTTTGTTGCGTAAACGCACCGTCAACGTCTTTTACGCACCGGTGTGGTTGGACCTTAACTAGGTATTTTTTTCTTTTATGAACATTCTAGCCTTCTTCCATGCTGGTCTGGGAACAAAGAAAAACATAGAATGTACCAGTTGCTTCTCTTCCTGCGCAGATGGTAAAAGCCCATCGAGGGAATGGACGAAAATAAGAATCATGTTATAGGCGATGCGGCTAGCAACCCAAAACTATTTTGATTCCCCTTTCCACCTTTATGCCCACAATCATGCTAAAGGTGGCCTTTAGGTCTTGTTACCTTATGCTCTGTCTACCCCGTAAGGGATAAAGAAGTGATTTATGTATTGGATGCATTAAAGAGGAATTTTGCGAATTTCCGACGGTAATGGGTACTAGTCTATTTTTAAATAAAGATTTTAAAATGTATTGTCAGTTTCTAGACCAAAAGTGTGCTCGGTATACTTCTGGTTAATATCTGACAAATACATTGGCATGAAATATAATAAAACCATAGTAAAAAGTGCCGGCCACATTATTAACCTACAAGGCGAAATGGAACGTATTGTAAGCACCATAAATACGTAGAAGCTAATATTATCTCGCTTACCAACTGCAGTGATTATTTTTGCACTACCTACCCTCATTTGTTTTAGTTTTTACTCGCACCGTTTCAAAAGTAGAATCGTTCATTTACCCCGCCTTTCGAAAAAAGAACGCGTCGCCATGTTCTGTAAAAAATAATAATCATTAGTTTTAATTTGTTAGTGGCCAGTTATTAAAAATGGAATTATTTAAGTTCGTTCTTTATGTATCTTTGTACGTTGTTGTGGTTTGTCCAAACGAAATAGTGACACAGAGGCGTGGGAAGTCTTCACTAATTTCACGCGGTGAAAAAGGTAAGTAGATAAGTTAATTTAAAATTGTCAGCATTTAACAAATTGTGGCTCGACAGTTAACTCAAGCGCCAGTTGTAGACAGAAATGCACTTAGTTTCAACAAGATGGTTATAATGAAAACAACATTCCAAATACAGAGAATAAAATTAACTGTAACTATGAAGGTTTTGCATTTTAAACAAAGTTACCTTACCTTATCCCTACTAATATTATAAATTCGAAATTAACTCTTGTCTGTCTGTTACGCTTTCACGCTTAAACCGCCAAACCGATTTCAATGAAATATGGTAAGTACAGGGATAGTTTGAGTTCCGAGGAGACATATGATAGTTTATATCCCAGAAATTAGTGACTCCTGCGTAAACGGAGTCGCGGGAAACAGCTATATTAAATAAAAACGAATTTCTCTATGTAGCCACTAAATAATTAATTCAGGATCTTTTTGACAAAAAAAAATTTAAGTTTGTCGTTATAAAGTCTGATAAAATAACATTCACTGCCGTCCTGCAATTTAACTGTTTTAAAAACAAACTGAATTGGGTCCAGGTCACGAGCACACTCACGAGCGTCCCTGTGACGTGTGTCCCCGCCACGGGCGCTGCGTGCCGCGCGTGCAATGTCCCGCGCACATACGTCCCGGCGCTTCTAATCCGCTGTGCCACCTGGCTGGCCAGCGGGACCTGGTGGGCGTGTGCTGCTTCACCGGCAACCGACATGCTGGTAGGTACAGTGGAGACTACAGGTACACTCTTCATACATGCTCGTCGGTTTCGGGTACTCCTGACCTGACCTTTTTCAAAACGTCTCCTATTTGGTCTCGGAACGTCCGTCTAGGCCTTCCCTTCCCAACGTAACCATTCACACTCCCCATATAGATCTGTTTAGTTAGTCTACTTTCATCCATCCGCTCTACGTGACCAAACCAACTAAGCATACTTTTTTCTATCCTAGTCACTATATCCTCTTTCACCCAGCACGTTCCCTTATCACACTGTTCCTTATTCTATCTTTCAGTGATACACCTTCCATACTCTCTCATTTCTACTGCATTTATTCTACTTTCATGCTTCTTTTGCCATACCCAAGTTTCGCTACCGTACATTAATGTTGGAACGAGCACCTCTCTGTGGACAGCCAGACCAGCCAGAGAATAGATGATGTAGATAATGGCCAGTGCTGTGTTGCTGACTACTAAGATGGTACAAGCATTCCCACGAGCGTTTCTGCCACGATCTCTGCTTCAACAGCCGTGTCCCTGTGACATGATATTGTGTCCCCACTACAGGTAGGTACTGCTTCAACAACTTAGGTGGAACAGACTTTGTTCTCGAAACAACTTGGTATTTCGATGTAACTGGTAAAGTACGAACTTTTAGTTAAAACCGTCGTTCGTTGCTTCACTGACTGTCATCATCATCATCAGGTGACGAGGGCTTGCTGAGGCTACCAACCTACTCATACTAAATACCAAACCTGACCCGGTGAGTACTGGATTCTAAAACATGGCAACTGACTTTAAGACTGGCCATGAGCCGGAAAAAAATAAAAATCGGACGTATTTAATTTACTGACTACATAATTGTTTTGCCTTTGTTCTAGCCGAAGCTGATCTAAAGGCTCGTGCTGCAACTCCTCTACCAGCTGAAGACGTGAAGACTGCGCACAAGGCATCCCGGCAGAAGCTGGCTGACTGGCTCGGCAAAGCAACGAAGCTGATGAAAGAAAGACGCGTCCTCGTCAACACCAGCTCACCGAGCTTCGCTCATCATTTGGTAAGCATAAAATATCTTCGATATTATCTATAGGATACCTGAAGCGAAGGGAAGTATTTTAATGTGCTCTAATTCCTTTGCTGTTACTCAGGAATCTACACCTGCTTACTCGTACAACTCATTAGATACTGTGCGTCCTGCTACCGTATTTTAAGACGAAATTTGGTTTTACCAGTCATCTCCGGAATCTTATTAACTCCAGAATACTTTGGGCTTACCGGTGACAGATTCGTCAAGGAGGATATTATCATAAATTCAGAAAAATTGTGACAGGGCGCCCGCGAATCCCGTTAGCATTTACACCTCCGGCTGGGCATCGTACCCGGCCGGGAGGGTTGGAAGTGGCTTAGGTGGATAAGAAGCAAGAGATGTTTTACGAAAATAAAAAACTTTATTCTGGTAATACAAGAAACAGATCTACCTGAAGGAATTAATGAATTTTACTGTTGTAAACTTGGTTGAAACATGGTGTTGTGGACGATAAAGCTCCATTTTATTTTGCAATTTCAGTCAGTAATGACCTATGACCAGCGAGCTGAGGAGTTGGGTTTGGGTGGCTTGCTGAACCTGTTCGCAGCACAGGAGCTGAAGGCGCGGCAAGCCATCTCTGATGATGAACTGGCTTTGGGGCTTACAGAGCATGCAGATGGTGAGTCAATAAAGACTATATACCGAAGCATCGTTTCATAATTATTATCTCCAGTTTATATAAGTCGTGCTGAGCATAGGTCTTTCATAACTTGAGCTATAGTTCCCACTTGGGCGTAGTACATTTTCGCGCCATATCTTCCTTCACCATAAAAGTCATGGTAGATTTCAAATGTTATTTCATACGTAAATTCTGAAGAACTCAAAAGTACGAGCCCGGGTTTGAAGTCACGACCATGTGCTTGAGAGACCATTGGTTGAACCACTTAGATACGGTCGCTTTTCAAATTTCTCTTACAATCTTTAAGTACCTACAGAGTATAATTTTGGACAGCATCCGTTTCCATTACTTACAGTGTTATTATTAAATATGATTGTTAATACTTTGCAAACATCACCTTATTTGCTTTAGAATTAAAAGCACGCAAATACAAAGATAGCGAAATACTCTGTTTGCTTAGAGATCATAGTTTATGTGGTGTTACTTCTGCACACGACTTATATAAATTTATTTGTCTTATGATGAAAAGTGTCGTGCGGTAAGCAAAATAAACAAGTCTCGACGGCTGGAGCCACCGCCAATTCCTTTCGCGTTCTCTTATTTCAACGCAAATATCATCATCTTCTCCAGCCTTTATACATCCCACTGTGGGAACTTCACACACACCATTGAACTTCACACACAGCATGTTTATGCACACATCTGCGAAGCAATGAAACCCTCACGACGTTTTCCTTCACCGAAAACCTCAAGGTGAATTTCAAATGTGATTTCGCTCATACATTCTGGAAAATTCAGGGGTTCGAAGCTACCACTTTTCATTCCACGCTTCCACGGCTTTTCGTAACGTATAATATGACTTACCACATGAGTATGTGGCGTGCAGTCCGTGAGATCTCAGAACATTTGGCTTTCGAGTACCACCGGTCGATTCAAACCCATAAGAGTGAGTGAGATAGGAAAACAAACCTGAATGCCGTTCTAGGAGCTCACGGATTGTACTGAAAGAAAGAAAGAAAGAAGACATTTTATTCCTTTTTGCAAGACACACAAATATAAGAGAATATACACAATTTTATAGCAAAAGAAAATAAGACAGTCGCTGGCTCAGCATTACGCTGAGGTGTTAGACACCTACAGCACTGATTTTCAGCCAGAACCGTCTGTGACTCACGAAACGATACACAGATAAAATTTACTACCATAGTCCATAAACTTTTACGTGAACAAAGTAATAAATAGATAGAACCCGACTTATGCTTATAAATTAATTAAACAGTTTACAATAAACAAAAAAATAAAAAAGGAGGGAAAACTAAATTGTTCAAAAACAACAGGCTGGCATATCCTGAACGGAAATGTACACACAGTATGTAGCTCATTAGACCAATAATAACTTGAACAATTAAAATTTAATGGTAGCTTTTAAACAAAAGTGCGATTATTTACAGGTCCATTCTGCCCCCCTCCACCGTCTTGCCCGTCACCCCCCAGCCGCTACAGGAGCATAGAGGGGGAGTGCAACAACCCCGATGATCCAACCTGGGGGGCTGTTCACACCGGGTACGAGAGACTCCTGCCTCCGGACTATAGCGATGGTGAGATTACCTAATGAGAAAAGCGATCTGTCTATCGTACTTCTACACTAATACTTGCATTTAATTTTTCATTCATATCCGTAGCCATTTGAAAAGTGACACAAACTTCTATTTCTGTTCTACGTGCTAATCAAATCCACCACCATCTTTGCTGTCTATCTTAAAACAACACGAGGGTTTATTCGTTTAAAAAAAACATGTCGGCCGTGCCCGAGTTCTTCCCGTCTTTTCATCAAGAACTGCTTGCAGGAATATGGGGTTTGAGGGCCTCCAGCAACGGTCTTCCGCTCCCCAGCGCCAGGCTGGTCAGCCACAGCCTACTCCTGGATGCGAACCATCTCAGCACCACCCACAACTTGATGTTCATGCAGTTCGGCCAGTTTATAGCCCATGATATCAGCGCCGGTGTCGTCTTTACCATAGGTAAGGTATGGGTAGAAACACATAAATCACGTCTATGTATCCCTTACAATAGACAGAGCCAAATGTATATGAACTAAAGGCCACATTTACCATGATTGTGGGCGTATCGGTGGAAAAGGGAATCAAAATAGTGATGTGTTGCTAGCTGCATCGCCTACAACATGATTCTTAATTCACATATTTTACCATCGGCGCGGGAAGAGAAGCATCTGGTACATCCTATGTTTTTTCTTTGCTCAAAGACCAGCATGGAAGTTATGATATTGTAGAAACATGGTTGATAGAAATGACTACCTACCGTTCATGTGTTACACTGAACTCTGTACGAAACAATTACATACAAACAGATAAACACATTAGAATGGAGTTGCCGGTTCTCATGCATGAGCTTTGATGATCGGTTATCAGGGGGTTGGCTTGCTCGTTTGCCTTCCGCTGTCCATAAAAAACACACCAACATTTCTTAGTGACCCATATGTGGGGCTCAGACTAGTAGTATTTGCTCGTGACCCATAATGAGGCACTGAACTGTGATGCCGATGCTTTTCAGGTAACGGCAGCGCGATCTCCTGCTGCGCAGGCGATGGGGAAGCGCCCCTCCCTGAGGAGTTCCAGCACTGGAGCTGTGCACCCATAGCCACAGGTCCTGAAGACCCCTTCTTCTCTACCTTCCGCCACACCTGCCTCAACTTCGTCAGGGCGCAGCTGGCTCCAACTAGCGACTGCTCAGTGGGATATGCTAAACAGGTTGTGACTTTATGACAACATAAAAACAGCTTAAAATATGAACCAAAGTTTTGGTTTTAGCAGATTTTGATGCGACTGAGATAATCGGTGAATGAAAAATGCTTAGAGCACTTGGGCTTACTTAGCTTATATGGCTTTACTTTTCGGATTTTTCTATGTGTTCTAATTTTCAGTGTTTAGAAATTTAATTTCTAACGGAAAACGTAGATGTAAAAATTCTTGATTCATTTGATAGTACCTATCATTTGAAAAACAGCGCCTTCTCTCGTCCCTGGTGAGCAGTAGATGTTCCATGGGAGTTTGTGATAGTGTCGTACAGACACATCATTCAGACAGATGACGCTTAACGACAAAAATTCGCATAGTAACAAGGTCACGTGACAGTTGTAACAGATCGAAAAATTCGAAGGCTTACCCACCTGCTATGGGTGGTCTATAGCATGCGTCACGGAATGACGAGGATCCGGGTTCGATTTCGGGCCATAGCTTTTTCTGTTCAAATTTTCAGTGTCGCTTAGAAAAAAAAAATACCCAACTATCACTGCCGTACATTAGTGTGCCATTCGCGATTCCATTTCGGGTACCATTGGCCGCCGATTCAAGTATCAAACCCATAAGAGCGAGTGCGATAGCAAGCCCGATTAGCATTCTAAGCGCTCACGAACAGTAAGATGAAATAATTGCAAACAATTGCATTGACCTTCGGCAGATGAATGGTGCCACACACTACGCCGACTTATCCCAACTTTACGGCAACTCTTTGAAGAAACCCGAAGTGCTGAGAGGTCCAGGAGGTATGCTGAAAACCTTCAATGACTACGGAAGGGATCTGCCGCCTCTCACAGAGAGGAAGGAGTGTCTAACCACCAATGAGGGAGCCGCTTGTTTTGAATCAGGTAACTATAAAGAAAGAAATTGTGCTTACACACATTTTCCTTTTCTGTGTGTGTATGGTCTACGAAACTTTGCTACTTGGGCTTCGCTGTTGATTCATCTGTCTTTGACAGGGTGGTATCTTGTGAACGGTTACAGGCAGACACTTGAATTATTAGTCTGTTTCAGGACTTTATGTAGAGAAATGGTAGTGGTCATGGCAGTCAATTATCGCCGAAATTTTATTCACAACGCCTACTTAATTTGTAAATCAAATACCTGTGAGGTACTGATAGACTGACGGACGGACATGTATACACACACATTCATAATCCACGTCTTTATCCCTTACGGGGTACCCAGACAGAGCTTACGGTGACAAGACCTTTAGGCCACGTTTTGCAAGATTGTGGGCGTATAGGTGGAAAGAGGAATTAAATTAGAGATGGGTGGCTAGCCGCGATGCCTATAACATGATTCCTAAGTTTTTGCCCATTCCCTCAATGGGCTTTTACCATCTGCGCGGGAAGAAAGCAGCTGGTACATTTTGTGGTTTTCTTTGCTGCCAGACCAGCACGAAAGCATGTTCGGTGTACGTTTAATCGTTTCGTTTCTGCCATTTATAACCCCCGATGCAAATAGAGGGGTGTTTGACGTCGATGTCTGTTTGTCTCTTGTGGTTCTTAGCCATGTTCGGTAAAAATCGGTCCAGCAGTTTGAAGAATATCAGCTCTTTT
Source organism: Pandemis corylana (assembly GCA_949127965.1). Lineage (NCBI taxonomy): Eukaryota > Metazoa > Arthropoda > Insecta > Lepidoptera > Tortricidae > Pandemis > Pandemis corylana. The sequence continues at coordinate 1,709,014 of OX421859.1, read as the reverse complement.
CCAAAGTGATGTAAGGCATTTTTGGCAAATATAAGGGGTTTTTAATTTTTTAAATTTAATATTATGGCAACTGAACTCTAAAAAAGTTAAAACAGTATACAAAGCATGGTAACCTCATGTTCCAAGACTACCATACTAAAAAACGTCCATACTAGTCTGGGAGTAAAGAACAAACATTCTGTACCAGTTGTTTCTCTTCCCGCACAGATGGTAAAAGTCCATCGAGGGGATGGGCGAAAATCTTAGGAATCATTATTATAGTCGATGCGGCTAGCAACCCATCACTATTTTGATTCCCCTTTCCACCTATACGACTACACAATCATGCTAAACGTGGCCTTAAGCTCTGTGTACCCCGTAAGGGATAAAGACGTCATTTATGTACGTATGTATATATTTTATGTAACCTCATGTTTCCAGGAGACAACCACGGCAACCAAGTACTCTCCCTTACCGTTCTCCATACGATCTTCACTCGAGAACACAACCGGGTAGCCCAGGCCCTGACCAGACTCAATCCTGACTGGAACGAGGACACAGTCTTCATGGAGACCAGGCGGATCCTGCAGGCAGAGTTCCAGCACATCATTTATAACGAGTGGCTGCCCTTGCTTTTAGGTAAAGAAAAAGGGAATGAGTTAGACGCTTGTGCAGTCTCATTTCCATAAAAGATTTTGGGATTAAATTTACAAATGGATATGCAATACCTTGATATATTTTCTGTTAAAGGGTACATTTTTTACAATATGTTACGAAAAAGATTGCATCACAAGTCACACTTGTTATCTCCAGGTCCTCGGCTGGTGCAGGCTTTTGGGCTGTCTCCGTCGCCAGGGTACTCCTCATCATACGACCCCCACGTGAATCCAGCCCTTAGCACAGAGTTCTCCACGGCCGCTATGCGATTTGGCCATTCTGTTGTTGACGGAAAGTTAATGTAAGTCATCATTACTGTATCAAAGTCACTGCTCAACAGTACTGTTTTGGACTGACTAGCAGTCCTTCTCTCGGGAGCTTTTGTTGTCGCTGCCGTCGAAGTGAAAGCTCTGAGAATAAGACTGATGACTCCAAGTTTGCGCAGTGACACTGAGGGTTGAGTGATCGAATCATGATCGAATGATGAATGAGAACGTAGCAAGTGGTACTTTATTAAAGGTAACCAAGCTCTACATTCCGTAGAAAAAATGTGGCAAACATGACACATTATCAACGGGATATAGACAGCGATTTCCTTTAATATTTTGACGCAGCATGCATCATGATCACGGGTAGACTGAAGGAATCGCGGGTGGATGTTCTTCTTTTTTGTTTTGTTTCAAAACATGTCGCCTTTGTACAGTTACATGGTCAAAAGACCCCCTCCAACTGCCTCTTAGCCTACGGTCAATGATATCCCTCAGAATCTGCCAGAAAATCATAAGCCGTGTGGTGCACCGGACTGCACTGCTCTTCCCCCCGGACGGATCCAAAAACGAACCGTAGCTCTTGATCACACGCGGAGGTAACCCGACTCGCATCCGTGGTGGAAGTTATTGCATAAACTGCGTACGGTCTACCGTCTTTGACGTCTCGTTGACTGTGAGCACTGTCACTGACATTGGATGCGTTCTCACTCATCACTAGAAAGGTCCAAATACACACCATGTAATCCATATCCCGTTGATAATTATGTCTGATGTTAACTAACTAACTTTTATGTTGGTGGATCAACTATTTCTTGTTGTTACTCTGCCCCATCAGCAAGGGCACAAAGCAGTACAGTTTTTTTACAAGAAATGTTGCCACATTTTCCTGAAATGCATAGTAGATGACCAATTATAGAAGAGTTTGGCTAATTTTAAATCTATAAAATAAGTGTACTGTTTTAAAAGTGACCAGAAAACGTATAGCAACGAGTGACAAGAAAAAGTATACTCCTAACTCAACATACATCTTTAAATATTGTGAACTCTGTGATACCAAGCATTTTGTGTATGACTTTTCCCCAGGGTACCAAGCCCATCGACAGGCACCGTGTTCGAGTCCATCTCGCTGCCGGAGGTCATGTTCCAGCCGTCACGTCTGCGCCTGCGCAATTTCCTCGACCGCGCGCTGGCCGGCCTGGTCTGGCAACCCATGCAGGCCGTGGATCCATTTGTCACTGAATCTGTCAGTAACTTAATTGCGTTATTGTTAAGTTGCACGATCGTGCATGTCAACAATTACTCCTGAAACGCTCGATTGTGCACGCGAGTTTTTCACATTTTTTTTTCAAACGTCTGGGTCCATTAGTATAATTGTACATAATTATAGTTAACTATCGCAATTCTTAACTTTAGCTTCTCGGTTTAACGCGAGGTTTCACTTCTACGATTAGCTATTCAACTATGTCTGGATAAGAAGAAAAAATCTTCACATCGCATGATATTGCGGCGCTGGCTCTACTATTTCCAACCCATCCACATGCCCTGGCAATATGAGGAGGCTTGCAAGATTTTCCTTGCGATAATGAACTGAGCTTCACGATCTTTTCCAGTTGACTCGCTACCTCTTCCACGGCGGGAACCCGTTCGGGCTTGACCTGGCAGCCATCAACGTGCAACGAGCTCGAGACTACGGCGTCCGAGGATACAATCATTACAGGAAACTCATTGGACTACAGCCCTATACTGACTTCGGACAGTTCCCGCTCAGCGTAAGACTTTGATATCCTCCTACGCTGACGTCGGCCGCTGACACAAGGCTTGGTTGTTGAACACCCCTACAAAGATTTGCATTTGAATTTTTGTTTCAAAATTTAATCCTGCCATTGACTTTGGACACCAATGTACGGAATTATTGACTGATTCAAAAATCTTGAATAACATTAACCAAACCAACCCAAGAACTTCATCACTACATAGTATAAAATAAAGTCGCTTTCTCTGTCCCTATGTCCCTATGCCTCTATATTGTATGCTTATATCTTCAAAATTGCACAACGGATTTTGATGCGGTTTTTTTAATAGATAGAGTGATTCAAGAGGACGGTTTTTATGTATAATTCTACGCAGATGAAGTCGCGGGCAGAAGCTAGTCTGAAATATACCGGAACTACTTTAAAAGACCTTGTGCTAACTACGATTAATTTATTCTTATTCTTGTTCTTATTATTTCTCTCCCTAAACCAAGCTGAACATTAAATCACCAACTTTGTCTTGAATTCCAGGCAGCTCAACGTCTCTCTTCAGTCTACAGCAGTCCAGAGGACATTGACCTCTGGATCGGTGGTCTCCTAGAGGAGCCAGTGGACGGTGGCATCGTCGGAGCCACCTTCGCTAACATCATAGCAGACCAGTTCTCTAAAATGAAGAAGGGGGATCGATACTTTTATGAGCACGGGCCAGACGTCAATCCAGGAGTATTTAGCCCAAGTAAGTTGATGTAAGGGAAAGGAAGGGCACGATACGCTAACACACAATTTACAACGATCAAAGCTAACCCTGTTGGATAAGTATACCCTAGATCAAGGGTGGTGAACCTTTTTTGGTGGACGTGCCATTTTTTCACAAATAAACTAATATTTGGCTCTGACCTGTAATCAAAGACCCTGTTGTCTTAAGAGTGTGTTGTTATTTTACCATCATATTATGACCACATTGCCCGTTTTCCGCCCTATTTCATAATAAAAGAATCTTAAGGTGGTGATTTAATGGACAAAAATAAACCTTTTTTATTATTGGTGTGGCAAAATTATTTTGAAGCGTGCCAACAGTGGCACGCGTGCCATTGGTTCGCCAGCCCTGCTCTAGATAATGAAGAAAGCGAATTCAATTCTATGGAGACTCTTTTTTGTTTTATAAAAATACTATTCATCGTATCATCTCTGCCCTATGTGCACACAGCAAAGCTATTCGGTAAGCAGGATAGATACGGCGCGAGCGTGCGTAGGTGCTTACCTAATTATATTGCCGTGTGTACGTCCCACTCCTGGGCACAGGCTCACAATGAGACTGAATGAATGGGCTTGGGTTACAGTTCCCACGCGGGCCCAGTGCGGATGACGAACTTCACACACGCCATTGAATTGCTATGCAGAATACTATTATTGTTCGGGTAATTATCATCATGGATACCGTATTGTTATTGGTGAACAACATTACAGGTCAGCTGGCAGAAATTAAGAAGGTTACCCTGTCAAGAATTATCTGTGACAACAACGATGGGATTGAGCTGTTTTCGCAACCGCCGAGCGCGTTTTTGAGAGCAGATTTGCCTGGGTAAGTCAAGACAAGATAAAGTAGGCACTAACGAAAAAAATACTGAGAGACTGGGTATTCAATGCCCAGCTAGAACCCTCAGCTGTAGGCCTCTTTTTTTTTCTTTAATAGAAAAAGTCTGTAGGTATGTTTATCGTTGTTTCACGACAAAACAGCTGGACGGATTTGTGTGAATTTTGGTGTGTAGATAGCTGAATCTCTGCATGAATCACTTTTTGTTCCGATATCCCCATGGAATCTCTTTGAGAAGTCTGTGGAGTAGGCCCAAGAGAATCCCGTAAGCATTGACACATCCAAATGTAGTGTATTTATAAGTAATTGACAAGTGTAGGTGAGAGAACAAGATTACGTTATTTCTGTAACAGGCTCTAATTTGATTTTTCAGAAACGAACCCGTACCTTGCGACAGCTCGATAATACCAACAATGGACTTAAGTAGATTTAAGGATAGTTTTTAAGTTATTTATTAGTTTAAGGCCAGGAACATCAAATGTTTCTTGGAGTCGGCTTTGAACAATTTTAAATATGGCTTTAAAATACCATCTTCAGAGAGAGAGAGGGAATTATTTTAAGGATTTTTTATGGCGTTGAGCGTCTCCAGAACTGTACTTACTTTAAGTGCATTATGTACTAGATTTAATTGCTTATTCTATCTTTGTAATGTCACTGAATGACTTTCTTCCGCTATTTTTATAGGATACGCGGTGTTTTGGTCCCAAGTTTGTATTTCGATTTAAACTTCACGTCTTTTCTTTCTGTCATTCTTTATTTTATTTTTCTCACTTGCAATGGTTAACTATATTGATCAACTAGTTATCTTAACTTAGAATTATTTGTCAATGTTTCAAAAGTGATCACAATCAAATTATGCATGCAACCTTTTGGAGCATCTTCAAAATATTGTAAGTTGTATTATGATTGTTTGTTTTCCGTTGATTTGTTCTGACACAAAGCTTTTAGCGTTTTGTTTTCTGTTGATCATATTTTTTGGTTGAAGATCCCGATGCCCGACAGAGGGTTAGATGATTTAAAAAAACGCTATAATAGTTGTGTCATTTACTGATATGCCTTTTAATCTTTGTAAGTGTGCTGATGTGTTCTTTCCTATTTTCTTGGCAGCGTCAAAGTACCTGATTCACTGATTTTTTCGGATAAAAAATACATGAATCGGGGGTCTAATTGGTGATATTAATAGGGGAAGAAAATCATTATTAGCTATACTATGTAGATTTCTATTAGTATTAAGTTGTGTTCAAACGAATTGTACCTATATATTTATAATTATAGTTATAAATATGCATGCAAACAAGCAACTGCATACATTTTATAAATCGTTTTAGTGTAAAAATAAAGCCAAAGAGCAGTGGCGAAAATAATTTTATATAATAAAGTGCATTGTTCGATATTTTAAATGAAACTTTATCTAATAGTGTAACAGCGGTTTAATTGATAAACTGGTTGTGGTGTATGTTTTGTTTGAAATATTTTTAATTACCCTTAGATTATTATTTAATGTCGGCATGGTAATGATAATTTTATCAATAGATAATCTACAGATTAATTTTTAGAATGATTTGTATATTAATTTTGATTAAAGCGATTAATCAGTAACAGGTGTTTTTCTTCCTTGCTGGTCTGGGAGTAAAGAAAAAACATAAAATGTACCAGTTGCTTCTCTTCCCGCGCAGATGGTAAAAGCCCAATGGGCGAAAGTCTTAGGAATCATTTTGTAGGCGATGCGGCTAGTCACTATTTTGATTCCCTTTTCCACCTATACGCCCACAAACATGCTAAACGTGGAATTAAGGTATTGTTACGTTAGGCTCTGCTACCCCGTAAGGGACAAAGAGGTGATATATTTATGTATGTAGGTCATATCTTCTGGCAACACTAGCCAAGTAAACATTACCCTAATGAGCTTACGCAGTTTTTGTGCATAATTAAATACTAAACTTTAGCTAAAAGTAGTGAAAGTGTAGCATAAAAGTTAACCTCGGTACCTGCCTTTGGAATTTGTCGAAGATATTCCAATATAAGCAATCACATTGAAGAAAAACACTACGGTAACAAACTTCCATAGCCGTTATACTTAAATTTGAACTGAAAGTTAAAAATCTAACGATTTTAACGGGAGCACATTTACGTAAAGAAATCAGTATCATCTGTTGTATAGACAGCTGATTCAGCTGATTGGTTGAGTCCATAATATAAACTGACAAGTGACAGTCACGTAGGATTGCCAACTGTAAATATTATAGTGGCGGTGTTGCTACTCAATAATTATCAGCGTTTAATTATCCGCAGTTAATTTGTCTCACGCTATAGGCGCCATCTATTAGCTGGCATTTGTACTATTGCTTACAAATGGACTAAAATTGAGAGGTCGAATCCCGCATTACACATTTTTTATAAATATCCTAATTTTAAATTATTATGGAAAAGGTAAATCCATTAATGAGAAAGATAACGAGATCTCAAAAAATTGTCTCAAATAGTAAAACACATACAACACATAGCGATGACGAAGGGCTTCACGACCATATAAAATGCCTAAAAGCTATAAATGATAAAGATAACTTAATACAAAAATTGAAGAATGAAATGCAGAAAACACAAGAGGCGTACAGACAGGCACAAGATTTTAAGTTATTAAAATTAAAAGATGAAAATGAATCCCTTAAAACACTGCTCCGAGAAAAGGATGAGACGTGTATTATACTTAAAGCCCAAATACACAAAATTACTCTAGACAACAGTGACTTCACCTCACAAATCAGTCACATGGAAACTGACAATATGGAAATTCTTACACCCTTAAAATCCAAAATACTAAAAACGGAACAAATAAACAGGAATTTAGTCAACAGAATAGAGGAATTGGAGGAAGAAAACCGTGAACTAATAAATACATTAAAAAACTCATCAGTAAGTCCCTCGAACAGCAGCGGTTCTTTAAAACATTTAGAAGAGGTAAACAAGACATTAAAAAGTAAAACTGAAACACTGCTGCGGCGTCTTAAAAACGTAACTCGTGGTTATCTTAAACTACAGAAGGAAATAGATGCACTAAAATATAATGATATTAAGATCCGAAAAATGCAGCGAACTTTAAAAACGCTTCATGGTAATTTAAGAAAAATAGACGATAAGCTGAGCAATTATAAAAGAAAAGAAGACCTTATTCAAAATATTGATATATCGATCCCAGAAAAACCCGAAGAAAATAACCGCAGAACTAAAATACGTGACGTACAATCGAAGCCCAAGCTTTTAATTTTATCTGACATGCACGGCACAGAATTATCCTATAATTTATCTAAAATAAGGAAAAATGACTATGATGTCTACACTGACGTCATATGCAGCGGCACAACTGATCGTGTACTGATGGATATTGCGAACAAAACTAAAGACTTTACGAAAAAGGACTGCGTAGTTCTAATGTGCGGTGGCAGTGACTTCGGTATTAACAATGTAACTACTGTTCTAGGTCACATTAGTGACGCTGTCTGTGTACTCACTCATTGTAACATTATAATTTGTACTATACCAATGATTGTTAATGAAAATGCAATCCAGTTTAATAACTTCGCACAAGAAATAAATAATAACATTTTTAAACTTGTAAGCAAAACTAAAAATCTATATTTGGCTTGTATTGGTGATCGGTTGACACAGGAGAATTATAAGCCTGACTGTTGTAAACTAAATATGAAGGGGAAATATAAGGTTGCACTTTGCATTAACGCAAGTCTTAAAATTGTAAACGAAAACTTCTACAACAGCCTTACTTTTTTATGAGTAATGACAGATTAAGGGTGCATCGGGACGAATCCGGCGTCTCTGTTGCTGTTATGCATTTGAACATTAACAGGTTACGTAATAAACTCCTTAGTCTAGAAGCATACTTGGAATATGAAGTTAGCCCTAACCCAAGTGTCATTGCAATTACTGAGACGTGGTTTGAGCCCGGTGAGTTTAGATCTATCAACTTGCCCGGATATAGCGTTGCGGCCGAAACCTCTCGCAGTGAGAGTAGAGGTGGAGGCACACTTTTGTTTGTTAAAAACGAATTAATGCATAATTGTGAAACGCTAGATCTATCTCCCTATAACATTGAAAAAATTTGTGAAATGAGTGGTATTCGGATCCATTTCGATAAAAGGAAGCCAATGCACATCATTGCTATTTACAGATGTCCACAAGCCAATTTTGAATCATTTATGGATAATTTAGATAGATTTCTCTGTAACTTTAATAAACAGAACATTGTGCTGTGTGGCGATTTTAATGTTAATATATCAGCTATGAACTCGCAGAAAACTAAAAAAATGCTACAAATTCTTCTTGAGCATAATTTAAAACCTACGATTCTTGAACCTACTAGAACTACACGCGCGTCTGCGACGACGGTGGATAATATTTTTACTGATAGCAAAAACTATACTAAAACATTGGTTTTGCCATGTTCGTTCTCTGATCACGATGCTCAGGTAATTTTGCTATCTTCGAATTGTCTTCGTGTGACGCGACAAGTTACTAAAAAAAGACAATATTCCCAAAGGACCAATGAACAATTTAGAAAAGCCCTAACGAAAATAGATTGGCAAGAATTCTTTAGTAACAGGAATTATGATCAACAACTAAAATCCTTCTATGATGTAATATACAACCTAATCGATTATTATTTTCCGATTAAAACTTTTAAACATAATGTTAATACAAAAAAGTGGATAACCAGAGGAATAAGAAAGAGCTGTAGGAGAAAAAGGCAAATATTTATTGATCTTAGGAAAAAGTTTGATTTTGAATTGGGAAAATATTTCAAATTATACCAATGCGTACTCAAAAAGACACTTGTAACGGCAAAAAAGCTCTATATCAGAAATACCTTAAAAAAAGCGAAATGCAAATCAAAAGCAGTGTGGCAATTAGTCAAAGATAATACCGGAAAAAATACGTGTAGGCGCAAAACTGTAAAATGGAACATAAAGTATGGCAATGAGATAATAAGTGATCCGAAAATGATTTCCAATATTTTTAATAAACATTTTCTTGAGGTTGGTGAGAATTTAAAATCAAGTAGGAACGATTTAAATTTTAAAAAATTGCTTTCAAATAAAAATCTAAACAATAGTAAATCCATGTTCATGAAACCCATTTCAGAACAAGAAATTATAAACATAGTTAAAAATTTAAAAAATAGTAACTCTTGTGGTCCAGACGACATTCACACTTCTTTCCTGAAATTAAATGTGGATATCCTCTGTGTCCCGCTGTGCCATATTTTTAATGAACACATTAAGGTAGGAATTTTCCCTGACATACTCAAGCACGCAAAGGTAGTTCCTTTACATAAAAAGGGCAGTACTGCAGACATAAACAATTATAGGCCGATTTCACTACTGTCCGTCATTGCTAAAATATTTGAAAAATGCTTAGCAAATCGTATAGAGACACATTTAAATGATAATGGCTATCTGTCAGATAAACAATATGGATTTCGCAAAAGTAGGGATACGACCACAGCAATAACTGAACTCGTAACAGAAATCATGGACAATCTTAATAAGAATTTTAAATGTGCGGGTATATTTTGCGACCTAAGTAAGGCCTTTGACTGCGTAGATCATAAAATCCTACTAAGTAAACTGGAATACTATGGTATCCGAGGGCCTGTTTTAAGCCTAATTTCATCATATCTCAGTAATCGTAGGCAATTTGTTGAACTAAGATCTACAGATAACTTGGGAAACATAAAGACTAGTAAATCTGACGAATACATTATAGAACGAGGCGTTCCGCAAGGCTCTGTTCTGGGGCCATTATTGTTTATAATTTTCATTAATGATTTGCCCGATAATATATCCTGCGGAACCTCATACTTGTATGCCGACGATACTAGCCTGATTTTTAGAGCCGATAGTTGCGAGAGGCTTTCTGAAATGGCGTCCGTTAGTTGGAAAAACCTTTCTGAATGGTTTGACGCCAATGGGCTTAGACTGAACTGCGATAAGAGTTTCTATATGATCTTTAAACGTGCTGTGAATTCTATGGACTACACGCTGGATATTCCTATAAACCGATTGGACTCAATACGTTTTTTGGGAGTTGACCTAGATCCTTTTCTGAGATTTCATAATCATATAGACAGTGTCACAAAGAAACTAGCAAGTGCATGTTACTCTTTGAAAACCATGGCAAAAGTTGCTGACGAGCACACCCTCAAGACCGTATATTATGCTAACGTAGAAAGTATAATCCGTTATGGAATCGAAGTATGGGGTAATAGTACGTCGATTAACAAAATCCTCTTGATACAAAAAAAGTGTATAAGGTTGATCGAGGGATATTTTCCTGAAACTCATAGACACTTATTCATAAAGAACAACATCTATACAGTAACTTCACTATACATACACCAACTTTGTCTTTATGTGTTTAAGCGCTTAGACTCATTTAAAAAAGTAAAGGATTCCCGAAGATACCCCTCGCGGCGTAGTCTGGATCTCGTTCTGCCTGAGTCGTACTTTTTGCAATATAAGAAAAGCATAGGTTACGTAGCGATAAAGGTTTATAATCATCTTGACGTCGACATAAGAAAATCACAAAACCTAAGAGAGTTCTCTAATAAGTTGAAATCTTATTTAAAATTAAGACCATTTTATACCCTTAATGAATATTTTGCTAAGATATTTGACTAATTCATGCTAAATACTACATTTAATTCGTCACAATATTGTCGATGTACTTTATTTGTAAATTTTAATTGTATCTCCTTTGACATATAACAAAATTTGACATTTTTAATAATTTGTAATTTTGAATAATTTGTAATTTTTGATAATTTTAAATTTTAATAATTTGTAATTTTGAATAATTTGTAATTTTTTGAATAATTTGTCATTTTTTTTTTTAATAATCGAGAAATTAACGATGTGAAATAGAATATATTTACCTATAATTTTTATTTTTTAGCATTTTTGTATTCAAATAATTCTCTTATATAATGTATTGCATGGAATTCCTTAAAGCAATAAATGACTGATTACTGATTACTGATTACTGGTGTATTTTGTAAACCTTCGTACAATAAACCTATTTATTGATTTAACTTTTTCTCCGCCATGTCAAATACAAGGGACGTCACGACTTCTTTATTGCGATGCCTTAAGCTGAACCTACAACCTAAACCCTTGAAGTACAGACATACATACATACATACCGTCACGCCTCTTTCCCACAGGGGTAGGCAGAGACTACTTTGTTCCACTTGCTACGATCCTGACATACTTCTTTCGCTTCATCCACATTCATCAATCTCTTCATACATGCTCGTCGGTTTCGGGTACTCCTGACCTGACCTTTTCCAAAATGTCTCCTATTTGGTCTCGAAACGTCCGTCTAAGCCTTCCCCTCGTAACGTTACCATTCACACTCCCCATATAGATCTGTTTAGTTAGTCTACTTTCATCCATCCGCTCTACGTGACCAAACCAACTAAGCATACTTTTTCTATCCTAGTCACTCTATCCTCTTTCACACCAGCACGTTCCCTTATCACACTATTCCTTATTCTATCTTTCAGTGATACGCCTTCCATACTTCTTAACGCTCTCATTTCTACTGCATTTATTCTACTTTCATGCTTCTTTTGCCACACCCAAGTCTCGCTACCGTACATTAATGTTGGAACAAGCACCCCTCTGTGAACAGCCAGACGCGCCTTCTTCGACACCTTCTTCCTTCTTCTTGATTTAATTAATTATGATTATGATATTGTTAAAACCAATAATAACTGGATACATGGTCATCCTACATTAATTATTGAAGCAAAATGGATACCGTTGGTGAAATCTCCATAAGCCTTAGACTAGGCGCGCACGGGAAATATTTTGTCACGGAGGCAGTGGGATCTATCTGTCTTTACAAAGATAAAAACAGAACAATCCGACTGTTACCGTGACATAATTATGTCACCCGGTGCGCGCCTAACCTTAGATCTTGAGTCAGTAATCACAACTTTGTTAGAATTGACAATGACAACTTATTAATCACAAGTTCAGAAACCATAAATTGGGTGACAATGTAAATTGGTCCAAAAATTACTCGGGATTAAAATTATCATTGAAAATAAAAGAGCTTGGTTCGATGTAACTGCGATTTTAACGTGACCTCTTTCAATTACTGAATAAGAAAAATTTGTAAGTACACGATCACCGATTAAGAATCGTCGTGTATAGGTCGTTGACGTCGAAAAGATAAAGCTGTATTTTTGACAGAGTTTTTTATCTGTCTATTACAGAGTTGTGCTGGTTAAAGTGCAGTATGCATTGACTTCCTGAGTTATAGTTGGTAGGCCAGTGTATTCATGTAGTTCGCTATTTCTTATGAACCATGCGGCACAGGTTATCTGTCTTAGTACTTTGTTTTGCTAGTACATGAATAAATAAAAACTAAGTAGGTACGTAAATTAAAATAATCTCGCGATTACAACTATAACAGGTTCAATGCGCTTATAATGTCTGTGGGAAAAAAAAGTAGCCATCTTTGTTTTCTTTGATCATTTTTGTTTCACGCGTCATTCCTGGGGAAAATATTCACGTATAAAGTTTCGTTGGCAGTCAAAACCAAGCGGCGGGGGTGGAACTGGAAGGAGCGGGCCGTGTTCTTGCTGGGCTCCAGTCTGAATTTGGACAGCAGCCTGATAATGCAGATCCTGGACTGCACCTGGGCGAACCGCATGCCTGGAAACATATTGTATTGTTATTACACTCCAGACCCATTGTACCCAGGTCATACCGTGGTACGGGTCTTTTGAAGTTAAACGATGGCACTGGCACTTCCATGCTGGTCCGGGAGCAAAGGAAAATAATGTACCAGATGCTTCTCGTCCCGCGCAGACTTAGACGACTAAATAAAACGGGCCCATCGTACGGGCCCTCCCCGTCTTGGCGCGGTACTGGCGGAAGACGGGGCCTCCAGGGGGGGGGGCGTTTGTGGTGAAACCCTAGTGGCATCCCACTGCGTCCCCATCACACTGGATTGAGGCAACTCCGTAGAGTTTTTAGTTTGGGTATACCCTTTCGGGGGGAGTTCCACATAACCCTGGGCATCCCCGTGCCTAGGACATCCATAAAGATTTCCTCTCTGTTAAAAAAGAAAAAGGCTCTGTCTACCCCTTAAGGGACATATAAACATGATTTGTGTATGTATGTATAGCGCTGGCTACTAGTGAAGTTTAGTTACTGGACCTACTTAGTGCTACAGTACCCGGCCATAAGATTGTCCTTCGGTCTTTGGAAAGAGACCATTGGTATCACGTAAGTTAGAGCGAGACAATGTTCTACAAAGCCAAAATTAGCCGAGAAAACCGATGTGTCATCTTATGACCGGGTGGTGTACTATACTTATGTTGGCTTTACTTCCATTGTCATCTAACAATGTATAATTTAAAAATTTAATATCAATCCAACCACTAGAAGTCAATTTAAAATTAATCTTACTATTCAATTGTTTATCACTAAGCTTAGAAAAATTTAAGTCAATGTGAAGTTTCAAAGAGAACATATTTTTTTAGTACCTACTTACGAATATTGAGGTTATTAGAGTCTGGCGAAGAAAAGTTGTGAATGGAATCACGCGGAAAATTCAAAACTGTTGATCATTAAAAATATTTTTGTTTTATAATCGTTCAATCTAATAAAGATGAAATATTTGCATCCGCAGAAATACTTGGAGTGTGAACCAAATGCCAGTCAAGTAGAAATCGTATTAATCTCATAACTTACCGATGCAATGACGGGGTCCTACCCCAAAAGGCAGGTAAGCGCAGGGGTGTCTGGCAGCCACCGCGTCCGGGCTGAACCGCTCAGGATCAAACTTGCTCGGGTTCGGGTAATACTTTTCGTCATGGTGTATCCCGAGAGCAGATATTAACACCACCTGGTTTCGAGCCACTTTCACATGCGTTCCAGGTAAGTCATATTTGTCAAGTGCTTTTCTTTGTAATGTGTCTACTATAGGATACCTTCGAAGAGTTTCGTCAAATACTTGCTCTAAATATGGCAGATCCTTTAATAAGGTTTCCAATAAGATTTGGTTATTGTTCTTGCGTAAATACTCATCAATTTCCTCTCTTAGTTTGTCCTGTATTTTATTGTTTAAAGCAAGCTGATATAGCATAAAGCCCATAGTGGCAGCACTGGTTTCGTACCCACCTGCGTAAAATACGAATGCCTGACCTTCTATAATGCTGTCAGTTAATTCCAGAGCTCTGTCTTTCTCATTTTCAAATCGTTTGACTGCTTGAAGTTCTTGTTTGTTTCTCATTTCTAATATCAAGTCCATGAAGTCCCTTCTGTTGCTTGGCTGGCCGTTCCGTTCTGTGATTACTTGCTTTATAATATCTCTGAAGAACTTTGTGACAGATCCCGGAAATATGGACATGTTTAAAGTTTTAAGTATTCCGGGGTACATCATGTCTAATTCGACACCATAATTGAGTTTGAACATATCTCTGTCTACTCTTTTTAGCGTTTCATGTTCTTTGCGAAAAGTGTCAATGTCGAGACCAAAGGCGCAGGCTGCGATCGTGGCTATGGTGTATTTCTGCACCAGGTCATATATGGGTTGCTCTGGTTTCTTCGCAACTATCTCTTGGACGTAGTCGGTGAATATATTAGCTCGATCTGTGAGCAAGTGCATCATGTGCTTTAGTTTCTGGTTGGTAAACATTGGTGAGAAACGATTCCTCAGCACGCGCCACGTGTCTCCATCGGCATGGAACAAGTTCTTGCCTAGACCATCCTTGCTGAACTCGATGCCCCTGTCCACGAAGTTATCGAAATCCTTGACCGTGACATGTTGTATTAAGTCAAGATCCCGAATCACTAAGTTTGGGGTTGTCATTCTGAACACTCCCACTACTTTCTCGTTGGGGTAATCGCTGTAGGCATTCTTTATGATTTCGCCGATATAGGTAGACCGTGCAGAAAACTTGAAAACGTTACCAAAAAATGGTATCGGCTTTGGACCGCGCACATCACGATCTTTCCAATGACTAAAAGTCCTGGTGAAGTAGTAGTAGAGAACACCGATTACGGCCACAATGGCCGATAATATAGTGAAGTCCATTTTGCAAATGGCTCGCTGTTAGACAAACGTGACTTAACAACTGAATGATAGCTTTGAAATCTTCCCACTTATATACGAATGTTGTCATTCTTTTTTTATCGAATACTTATTTAGTCACGATTACAAAGTATAAAGTTTAATATGGGGCTGTGTTACATTATCCAAGTCATTAACTCTGATATTATAAACATTTTAAGCAATTATTGGCCTATATAATTTATTTTTTACAGCGAAATTTATCTTCAACTTGGTCATTGTTACTAGGCACTGTTTTAAATTTTAACACTATGAATTTTAAGACATTTTTTACATTGTTGCACTTCAATGCAGTATGCGGCTAGCAACCCATCATTATTTTGATTTGTTTTGTTACCTTAGGCTCTTAATTCTACCCCGTAAGGGACAAAGACGTGATTTATGTGTGCAAGTTAACCCACCAACCGTCCAAGCGACTACAGTAGTCTCTAACTTTTTCGGGCGGGAGGCTTAAAAAGAGAGCGAGAAGCATAATATAGCGAGTTGTCGCTGGCTCTTCCAAGGGAGGAAGACCTGGCCAGTGGCCTGAATGCATAATGCAGTACCTAGGACATTTCCCACCCGAAAAAGTTAGGTACTACTGTAGTCGCTTGGACGCTTGACGGGTTAAATAAAAAAAAATAACACTCGCCGCATACTCTGGTGTAAACATAAGCATCTTGTTTTTGTTTTTGCTGTTGTCATTGCACGGCTCAAGAACAGTATCGGTACAGTAAATAAATAGAGCAGTATGGAAACTAGGCTCATGTTTTGAAATAAATACCTACGCTCCAATAGAGCGTTAGGGTTGTCTATTAAATTTTTGTGAAATTGAAACGCTTTTGGTTTAGTTAGGGCTATATCAGCTAGTAAGGCCTGTTTTAAAATAACTAGCTTCACTTAATTAAAAGTATCAGGGTTGATTCCTTTCCTTAATTTCCAAAAAAAATAAACAAACTTTTAATTGGGTTTTTTAATAATTAAATAATCGCATAAATTAACTCGTTTATTAATAAAGTAGGGTATTTGAAAAAAAACTTGAACAGTTTTCGATTTTTTATATTCGTCGGTAGTTAAGTAGGTATATATAGGTAGGTAGGATCTTATAGTTATTGTTATTTACAGAATACCCGAGCAAACTAAATCACACATTGGAGTTTTTATGTTCAAGTTAAATAAGTTGCTTTCCCAAATAACTTTTAATTGTAAAAAGAAGAACATAATACTCTGCGGTGACTGGAACATTGATGTCCTGAAAGACAGCACGTTTACTCAAGAATTAAAAAGCACGCTTTTGAATTATAACTTTACAATGCATATTAATACCCCTACAAGAATTAACTCCTGTATCGACCAAATTGCCAGCAACCTCAAAGATGTAGAGGCAAATACTCATAAACTCTGCTTATCTGACCATGACACGGCTCAAACATTGACTGTTAGAGTGAATAAAAAAGGTTCATACTCAACCTGGTTCGAATTTAAAAGGGATTACTGCGGTGAAAATATTCGCAAATTTTCTGAGTGCATCGCTGCCTCGTCTTTTACTGATGTTCTGGACTCAGACGATCTAAGGGAGGCGTTTACATTATTTCATGATTGGCTGTGTCTTCTCTTTGAGTTATGCTTTCCATTTATAAAGGTGAAAGTAAGTAATAGGCAAAGAAAAATGGTTTGGTTGACTAAAGGCATAAGAAAGTCGTGTCACGCCAAACGTTCACTATACTTAAAAACTAGAAAACAAAATACACAGACTAATAAGGATAAATATAAAACAATTAGTAGAATTCTTAAAAAATGCATAAATAAATCAAAAATTATATGCAACAGTAAATATATTGTAAATAATAAAAATAAATGTAAAGCAACATGGGACATAATATCTACTATTTCTAAAACTAACATTCATAATAATGATATTGACCATTTAAAATTTAATGATAAAATATACAAAAATTCAAGACATATTTGTAATATTTTCAATGATTTTTTTATTGATATTGTTAACAAATATACTGGTAATTCAAATGTGCGGTCAGATATGAACAAGCAATGCAGTAATTCTTCTACAATATTTTTGAGACCAGTCGATAAAAGTGAGATATGTAAAATAATAATGTCTCTGAATAACACTAAAACCAGTGGATATGATGGTCTATCAACTAGAATTCTAAAAATGAACGCTAGTCTTTTAAGTGTCCCTCTTGCGCATTTGATAAATGTTTCTTTTAGCCAAGGTATTTTTCCTGAGCAACTAAAAATTTCGATACTCAGACCAATGTTTAAGAAGGGTGATCGTTGTGATCCCAACAATCACAGACCTATCAATATCGGTTCAGTACTTTCTAAGGTGTTTGAGAAAGCCATGTTCATAAGGTTAACCGATTTCTTTGGGAAACATAACTTGTTGCACCCGGATCAATACGGTTTCAGGAGGGGTCATTCGACTGAACTGGCTTGTTTTAACTTGGTTAAATATGTGTCCGAGTCGGTGAATGACAGATTTCCAATTATGTCAATCTTTCTTGACTTAACTAAGGCATTCGATTGTGTTGACCACGGTATCCTTCTCGCTAAACTTGACCGTAGTGGAATTAGAGGAAGGGCATTTGAATGGATCAGAAGTTATTTGTTTGATAGGAAACAGTGCACTGAAATATCTAAAATTGTCACCAAGGGGAAAAAGGTTATAAAAGAAAGGTATAGGTCCGATTTTCGGATAAATAGGACAGGAGTGCCCCAGGGCAGTAATTTGGGACCGCTCTTATTCTTAGTATATATTAACGATATTTCAGAAACTACGTCACAGAGGTGCATCTTATTTGCGGACGACACAACGTTATTGGTCAAAGGAGAAAATAAAGCATCATATGAAACGAACATAAATAAAGCATTGATTGACATAAAACATTGGACTAATAATAATAATCTAAACATTAATTTATCTAAAACATTTTATGTACAGTTTAATTCTTACCAAAATAATCCTTTGCATTTAAATTTGTGTTTTAATGACTACACATTGAATGAGACCGACAATGTTAAATTCTTGGGTATTTATATTGATAGCCACCTAAATTGGAAATGCCATGTTAATTTTGTATGCTCCAAGTTGGATAGATTTGTATTCGCATTGCGAAAACTGAGAAACACAGTATCTATGGAGGCAGCGATCACAGCCTATCACGGGTACGTGTCGTCTGTTCTTAATTACGGGTTATTGTTATGGGGAAATTCTACAGACGTTGGAAGGGCATTCTCCTTGCAGAAGAAATGTATTCGTGCAGTTACTAATGCTTGGTTCACGGACAGTTGCCGACCAATTTCTAAAAAGCTAAGTGTTTTGACGTTGGCATGCATGTACATCAGGAAAGCTTGTGTTTTTGTAAAGAATCACCCCGATTGATTCGAAAGGAGAGTAGATGTTTCTGTTAGAACACAGAGAGCACAGTACAGAGAACTTTTATATTTACCTCGCTGTCGTACCGCCATATATAGGAAAAATTGTTATTACATGTGTATTGTCTTGTATAACAAGCTGCCGGAGGAGTTGAAACCATTGCAGGGTAATGTCTTCAAATCCAGGATTACTACATGGCTACTTGAAAAATGTTTTTATAGCGTTAAAGAATTTTTAGACTATTAATGTGCTTAATACAATTTGTTTCTTTGAATTGGACATACCATCATAATTATAATTGTCGTAATGTTGCATGTGCCTAGTATTGTTGTTGTTGTTTATATTTAATGAAATTGACATTTAATTAAAATTAAGATTTGCATGTCGTTCTCTCACGACTGAATACTGTACTTGAAATACGTCAATATCGTGTATTGTTATAATTGTGTATTCTGGAAAATAAATGATTCTTATTCTTATTCTTATTCTTATTATATTATTATGTGGTGGGTTCCTATATATGTAACAAGTATGTCTGAGAAATCTAGTATTAAACGCCATTCCTAACGAATAGCACGTCTATCATTTGAGCGCACCCCCCTCACCTCACCTCATGGCGACCCTGCCATGCGGCGCCGGTGTGGCGCTGGAGCTCGGATTTCAGAACAGAAAAAGGTGCTATTGCATAGCGTAACACGTGTGCGTTCCACTATTACCAAAAAAGATCAATAAAAATACATATAAAAAAAATACAATAAAAAGACAGTCGGTAGTGAGTGAAGAAAATAAGTGAAAAAACAAACAATATATACAAGTGACTAATAAATACGTTCTACGACTAGAAACTATCATGTGCCGATCGTACGAGAAGCAGAAAGATAAGGAGATTATAATTACCCAGTCGGGGCAGAATACAGCAGAAGCTAGCGACACAAGCAACCCCATACACACTAGCAACAATATAATGCTAGCGACTATTATCGCTGTCCTACTCTTAATATTCATTTATCTGGGAGTAAAGAAAATCAAGGCTTGCCAAAAAGCATGGCTACGCCAAGAAGTTCGAGCTGAGTTTCTACGCAGAGTGCAACTGAGAATGTCGGGACGAGCCACCAGGACCGCCGCGGAAGACCCCCAAGCTGTAGAGCAGATGTGAGAAATGTGAGGTTCGCGAAAGTGAGTGAGCGAGTGTTATAAGTAATACTAACATGGTAAGATAATTTTAAGCACATGGAATTAGAATTAAACAATGTATTGAGCAAATTAGAAAGATTGCAAATAGATATAAGAAAATTAGGTATTGATAGACGTCAGAAACCTATAGGAATTGCAAAGTTAGACGAAGCTAGAGCCGTTTATACCGCGTACCTAGACTATAAAAATGTAATACAGGCATGTACTACGAAAGAAATTGGGGACACCGTTAATGACCCATGTGATATATGCCGCATTAGTGAAAAAATTGATAAGATTTATGAAAAAATATTAGATTATTGTGACATAAAAAGCCAAAAACAAGCAAATATGTCTGAGAAATTTAGTATTAAAGAGGCAAGCAGCCTAATACCAAGAATGGATGGTAAGGAAGAAAACTAATTAGAAAAGGAACGTACGATAAAAACCCTGTAAATCCTGTAACGTATGTTAAAGGAGATTTAATTCTAGTAAAAAATGAAACTGCAAAGAAATTTGAAAAATTGTATAATGGTCCATATACTGTGTTAAAGGAAGAGGGACCGAATGTAATCATAGTTAACAATAACAATTAAACAGATACCGTTCATAAAAATAGAACTAAGCGTTATTATTATAATTCGCCAGACGTTTGACCGCACCGGCATTGTTTACATTAAGTAGATAGATAAGAAAAGTATGCATTCGAATGCCTACTTATGTTGTAGTAATTAAGTTATTAATTAAGAATTATTGTGCCAATATATAAGAAATGGTACTTGTAAACAGATTATTAAACTAGAAGTGTAACTTAATTAAGTACAAAATAAAATTAAGTCTGAGACTTATTTTTTTTTAAATAACCCCCGTGGTGTGGTGGGTTCCTATATATGTAACAAGTATGTCTGAGAAATCTAGTATTAAACGCCATTCCTAACGAATAGCACGTCTATCATTTGAGCGCATCCCCCTCACCTCACCTCAATTATATTATAATAAAATATTGGGAAACATGGACACACTGCGCAGTACGCTCTTGGCATGTTGAAAACGAAAAGATCGCGGACTGTCTGAACGCACGTAACAGACGGCCGCTCGTCTCAACGCGGCACTGGCGACTGACGGCACCGCGAGATCCTCTTAGGGGCCCTGTAGAAGCGCGCGCCTATGTGTGCGTTCGTTTTGATCGTTTTGTTCGTAGTTACCTTACTGCTTTAGCTTATAATAATTATACATACTGTGGTATCGGATATCACCTTTGAATCATGACAAAATTAAGTCAGATTTAGTTAATATGCGGAATCATTGTAACAATAGTGAGAATCATTGTATCAACATAAGGTCAACAAAAATGTCTAATCATACATTTGAGAAAATTATGTAATTGACACAATATTAACAATGACTTCGCTATCTGTATTGTTTTCTGTTGTGGCACGGTCCTCACTCTGACATGAGGTTAGAAGTCATACGACTGTAGATGAAGAGAAACAAATATGTCAGGATCGTAGCAAGTGGAACAAAGTAGTATCTGCCTACCCCTGTGGGAAATAAACGTGACGGTATGTATGTTGTTATTTTTTGATTGTTTTTCTACAAAAAGACATGTCAAGATTGTTCACCTTTTTTCTCGTGTTAAAGAAAACAAAGTGTAGGTCTCTTAACGGCATTGAAGACTAACGCTAATATAGCGTCATGCGATAATGATACTTGTAGAGACATGCATTTCCCATGCATCAAATTACTCTATGAGATTGCAGTTCTAATGTGAACAGCAGTTTATATTTTTTGGATGTATTCTGAATAGCAATCAATGTATTCCTTCCATGCTGGTCTGGGAGTAAAGAGAAAACATAGAATTTACAAAACTCTTCACTTCACGAAATCTAGGTACTTGTTTGTTTAATAATTTGTTTATCGTAGACGAGCGGACATACTGTGGACGTTCGATTGACATAGCTCGGAAAAGTCGTCGCAGAAGCACATATGGACGTAGAATAAGATTCAGTAAAGTCGGACCTAATATTGCAACCTAATAAAGTTAAGATAAAAAAATCGCAATTAACATTTGGCATTTTCGAATTTTTCATTTTTGTGTATCGAATGTGTGTAAATAAATGTTTCTCTCTCTCTCTCTCTCTCTTTTCAACCTTACTGCCGTCTCATAAATACAACAGACGTCACCCGTACGCCAGACTTCTTTATTGCGATGCCCTAAGTTGGACCTAAACTCAGTACGACGAAGGTTGCTTTTGTATCGAAGCAATGGATGCGCACGCGATGATTTTGAATCGGTGATCAGGAGTTGAAAAATATTGACAACCAATCAAAATTTAATTAAATAGGTGAGGTCTTGCGGGATTATCTACCACTATTTAATTAAATATGATATTGTTAAAACCAATAATCACTGGATACATGGTCATCCTACATTAATTCTTGAAGCAAAATGGATACCGTTGGTGAATTCTCCATATGCCTTAGACTAGGCGCGCACGGGAAATATTTTGTCACGGAGGCAGTCTCTCTGTCTTTATAAAGATAAAAACAGAGCAATCCGACTGTTACCGTGACATAATTATGTCACCCGGTGCGCGCCTAACCTTAGATCTTGAGTCAGTAATCACAATTTTGTTAGAATTGACCATGACAACTTATTAATCACGAGTTCAGAAACCATAAATTGGGTGACAATGTAAATTGGTCCAAAAATTACTCGGGAGTAAAATTATCATCGAAAATAAAAGAGCTTGGTTCGATGTAACTGCGATTTTAACGTGACATCTTTTCAATTACCTACTGACTTGTTCACCTTAATTACGAGTAAGGATGTTTCAGAAGAAAAAACAGGTAAAAAATGATAAAAATTTTATTTGCAAAAAAAACCATAATCTTCTTCACATATAATAAAGCTGAAGATGGTCGCAAGTCTGTACATGGAATATTAAAAAAAATTGGCTGGGGATGCTAAGAATCGATAACAGAACACGTTCCAACTGTGTTTAGAATTTTTGTCTTTATTTGCGCGCGTATCACGCGAAAACGGTTGAACGGATTTTGATGCAAACTTTACTAATCTGTGGAGAAAATCACCGGCCAGGTCAAAGCTACTTTTTATCCCAGAAAATTGCATAGTTCGTAGATAGCGATAAACATGGCAAATGGTAATTCGACGCGGGCGAAGTCGCGGGCAGAAGCTGGTACATGAATAAATAAAAAACTAAGTACGTCATTTAAAATAATCTCGCGATTACAACTATTACAGGTTCAATGCGCTTATAATGTCTGTGGGAAAAATAGTAGCCTGCTTTGATTTCTTTGATCATTTTTGTTTCATGCGTCATTCCTCGGGAATATATTCACGTATAAAGTTTTGTTGGCAGTCAAAACCAAGCGGTAGGGGTGGAACTGGAAGGAGCGAGCCGTGTTCTTGCTGGGCTCCAGTCTGAATTTGGACAGCAGCCTGATAATGCAAATCCTGGACTGCACCTTGGCGAACCGCATGCCTGGAAACATATTGTATTGTTATTACACTCCAGACCCATTGTATCCAGGTCATACCGAGGTACGGGTCTTTTGAAGTTAAACGATGGCACTGGCACTTCCGTGCTGGTCCGGGAGCAAAGGAAAATAATGTACCAGTTGCTTCTCGTCCCGCGCAAACGGTAAAAGCCCATCGAGGGAATGGACGAAATTCTTAAGAATCGTGTTATAGGCGAAAAGGCTAGCAACCATCAAAATTTTGATTTCCCTTACCACCTATACGCCTCCAATCATGCTAAACGTGACCTTTAGGCCTTGTTACCAAGGGCTCTGTCTACCCCTATATTACTTACCTGCATTGCACGGTCTCATCGTCTAAGGGAAGACGGGCCCTCCCTTTCTTGGCGCGGGCCACCTCGTTTGTGGTGAAACTCTAGTGGCATCCCACTGCGTCCCCATTACACTGCATTGAGGCAACACCGGAGAGTTTTTAGTTTGGGTATACCCCTTCCGGGGGTGATCCCACATCACCCTTGACATCGCCGTGCCTAAGGCAGCCATAAAGATTTCCTCTCCGTTAAAAAAAAGGCTCTGTCTACCCCTTAAGGGATATATAAACATGATTTGTGTATGTATGTATAGCGCTGGCTACTAGTGAAGTTTAGTTACTTTACCTACTTAGTGCTACAGTACCCGGCCATAAAGATTGTCCTTCGGTCTTTGGAAAGAGACCATTGGTGTCACGTAAGTTACAGCGAGACAATGCATTTATGAACACTGAAGTTATGAGAGTTTGGCTATAATGAAAATTATTTTTATTTTATAATCGTTCAATCTAATAAGATGAAGTATTTGCATTCTGCAGAAATACTTAGTGTGTACCAGAACCAAATGCCAGTCAAGTAGAAATCATATTAATCTCATAACTTACCGATGCAATGACGGGGTCCTGCCCCAAAAGGCAGGTAAGCGCAGGGGTGTCTGGCAGCCACCGCGTCCGGACTGAACCGCTCAGGATCGAACTTGCTCGGGTTCGGGTAATACTTCTCGTCATGGTGTATCCCGAGAGCAGATATTAACACCACCTGGTTCCGATCCACTTTCACATGCGTTCCAGGTAATTCGTATTTGTCAAGTGCTTTTCTTTGTAATGTGTCTACTATAGGATACATTCGAAGAGTTTCGTCAAATACTTGCTCTAAATATGGCAGATCCTTTAATAAAGTTTCCAATAAGATTTGGTTATTGTTCTTGCGTAAATACTCATCAATTTCCACTCTTAGTTTGTCCTGTATTTCAGTGTTTAAAGCAAGCTGATATAGCATAAAGCCCATAGTGGAAGCACTGGTTTCGTACCCAGCTGCGTAAAACACGAGCGCCTGAGCTTCTATAATGCTGTCAGTTATTTCCAAGTCTCTGTCTTTCTCACTATCAAATCGTTTGACTGCTTGAAGTTCTTGTTTGTTTCTCATTTCTAACATCAAGTCCATGAAGTCCCTTCTGTTGCTCGGCTGGCCGTTCCGTTCTGTGATTACTTGCTTTACAATATCTCTGAAGAACTTTGTAACAGATCCCGGAAATATGGACATGTTTAAAGTCTTAAGTATTCCGGGGTACATCATGTCTAATTCGACACCATAATTGAGTTTGAACAAATCACTGCTTACTCTTTTTATCGTTTCATGTTCTTTGCGAAAAGTGTCAATGTCGAGACCAAAGGCGCAGGCTGCGATCGTGGCTATGGTGTATTTCTGCACCAGGTCATATATGGGTTGCTCTGGTTTCTTCGCAACTATCTCTTGGACGTAGTCGGTGAATATATCAGCTCGATCTGTGAGCAAGTGCATCATGTGCTTTAGTTTCTGGTTGGTAAACATTGGTGAGAAACGATTCCTCAGCACGCGCCACGTGTCTCCATCGGCATGGAACAAGTTCTTGCCTAGACCATCCTTGCTGAACTCGATGCCCCTGTCCACGAAGTTATCGAAGTCCTTGACCGTGACATGTTGTATTAAGTCAAGATCCCGAATCACTAAGCTTGGGGTTGTCATTCTGTACACTCCCACTACTTTCTCGTTGGGGTAATCGCTGTAGGCATTCTTTATGATTTCGCCGATATAGGTAGACCGTGCAGAAAACTTGAAAACGTTACCAAAAAATGGTATCGGCTTTGGACCGCGCACATCACGATCTTTCCAATGACTAAAAGTCCTGGTGAAGTAGAAGTAGAGAACACCGATTACAGCCACAATGGCCGACAGTAAATTGAAGTACATTTTGCAAATTGCTCGCTGTTAGACAAACGCGACTTAACAACTGAATGATAGCTTTGAAATCTTCCCACTTATATACGAACGTTGTCATTCTTTTTTTATTGAATAATTATTAAGTCATTACACGTACGTGCGTCCAACTATCATGTTTAAGTAATACCTGTGTATGTTCCAGCAAAATAAACTCATTTCATTTCATTACGTGTATAAAGTTTAATACTGAGCAGTGTAACATAATCCAAATTATTAACTCTGATATTATAAACATTTCAAGCAATTATTCGCTTATATAATTTATTTTTTACATCGAAATTTATCTTCAACATGGTCATTTTACATTTTAACACTATGTATTTTAAGACATTTTTTTACATTGTTGCACTTCCATGCAGACCAGCATGCGGCTAGCAACCCATCACTATTTTGATTTCCAATTCCACCTATACGCCCTTAATCAAGCCAAACGTGGCCATAAGGTTTTGTTACCTTAGGCTCTGTCTACCCCGTAAGGGACAAAGACGTGGTTTATAGGTGCAAGTTAAATAAAAGTAATAACACTCGCCGCATCACTCTGGTGTAAAGATAAGCATTGTGTTTTTGTTTTTGCTGTTTGTCATTGCACGGCTGAAGAACAAAATCAGCACAGTAAATTAATAGGTAGAGCAGTATGGAAACTAAATATATATAAATAAATACCTACGCTCCAATAGAGCGTTAGGAATGTCTATTTATTTTTTGCAAAATTGAAACGCTTTTGTTTAGCCAGGGCTATCTCAGCTAGTAAGGCCTGTTTTAAAATAACTAACTACACTTAATTAAAAGTATTATAGTATAGCCACAGCCGAATTACGGAAAAGTATGGAAGTAATTCGTGTAGTCGTGTTTGTTTTAGAATTTTTGTCTTATCTGTTTGTCTGTACATTTGCGAGCGCATCACGCGAAAACGGTTGAACGGATTTTGATGCAAACTTTACTAATCTGTTGAGAAAATCACCGGTCAAGTCAAGGCTACTTTTTATCCCGGAAAATCGCATAGTTCGTAGATGGCGCTAAACATGGCAATTGGTAATTCGACGCGGGCAAAGTCGCGGGCAGAAGCTGGTACATGAATAAATAAAAAAACTAAGTATTTAAAATAATTTCGCGATTACAACTACAACAGGTTCAATGCGCTTATGATGTCTGTGGGAAAAATAGTAGCCATATTTGATTTTTTTGATAATTTTTGTTTCATGCGTCATTTCTAGGGAAAATATTCACGTATAAAGTTTTGTTGGCAGTCAAAACCAAGCGGCTGGGGTGGAACTGGAAGGAGCGGGCCGTGTTCTTGCTGGGCTCCAGTCTGAATTTGGACAGCAGCCTGATAATGCAGATCCTGGACTGCACCTTGGCGAACCGCATGCCTGGAAACATATTGTATTGTTATTACACTCCAGACCCATTGTATCCAGGTCATACCGAGGTACGGGTCTTTTGAAGTTAAACGATGGCACTGGCACTTCCGTGCTCCGGTCCGGGGGCAAAGGAAAAGAATGTACCAGTTGCTTCTCGTCCCGCGCAGACGGTAAAAACCCATCGAGAGAATAGACGAAATTCTTAAGAATCGTTGTAGGCGATACGGCTAGCAACCATCAAATTTTTGATTTCCCTTACCACCTTTACGCCTCCAATCATGCTAAACGTGACCTTTAGGTCTTGTTACCTATGGCTCTCTCTACCCTTAAATTACCTACCTGCATTGCACGGTCTCATCGTCTAAGAGCAGACGGGCCCTCCCTTTCTTGGCGCGGGCCACCGGGGGGGGGGGGGGGGGGGGGCGTTTGTGGTGAAACTCTAGTGGCATCACACTGCGTCCCCGTCACACTGGATTGAGGCAACACCGGAGAGTTTTAGTTTGGGTATACCCCTTCGGGAGTAGTCCCACATTACCCTAGACATCACCGTGCCCAGGGCATCCATAAAGATTTCCTCTCCGTTAAAAAAGAAAAAGGCTCTGTCTACCCCTTAAGGGATATATAAACATGATTTGTGTATGTATGTATAGCGCTGGCTACTAGTGAAATGTAGTTACTGGACATACTTAGTGCTAAAGTACCCGCCCATAAAGATTGTCCTTCGGTCTTTGGAAAGAGACCATTGGTGTCACGTAAGTTAGAGCGAGACAATGCTTTACAAAGCTGAAATTAGTCGAGAAGACCGATGTGTCATCTTATGGCCAGGTCATCTTACAATGTATAATTTAAAATTTAAATATCAATCCAACCACTAGAAGTCAATTTAAAATTTATCTTACCATTCAAATTTTATCCCAAAGCTTATAAAAATTTAGGTCAATGTGAAGTTTCAAAGAGAACATATTTTTTAGTACTTATGAACACTGAGGTTATGAAAGTCTGGCTATAATGAAAATTGTTTTTAATTTATAATCGTTCAATCTAATAAGATGAAGTATTTGCATACCGCAGAAATACTTGGTGTGTACCAGAACCAAATGCCAGTCAAGTAGAAATCGTATTAATCTCATAACTTACCGATACAATGACGGGGTCCTACCCCAAAAGGCAGGTAAGCGCAGGGGTGTCTGGCAGCCACCGCGTCCGGACTGAACCGCTCAGGATCGAACTTGCTCGGATTCGGGTAATACTTCTCGTCATAGTGTATCCCAAGAGCAGATATTAACACCACTTGGTTCCGATCCACTTTCACATGCGTTCCAGGTAATTCGTATTTGTCAAGTGCTCTTCTTTGTAATGTGTCTATTATAGGGTACATTCGAAGAGTTTCGTCAAATACTTGCTCTAAATATGGCAGATCCTTTAATAAAGTTTCCAATAAGATTTGGTTATTGTTCTTGCGTAAATACTCATCAATTTCCACTCTTAGTTTGTCCTGTATTTCAGTGTTTAAAGCAAGCTGATATAGCATAAAGCCCATAGTGGAAGCACTGGTTTCGTACCCAGCTGCATAAAATATGAATGCCTGAGCTTCTATAATGCTGTCAGTTATTTCCAGAGCTCTGTCTTTCTCATTTTCAAATCGTTTGACTGCTTGAAGTTCACGTTTGTTTCTCATTTCTAATATCAAGTCCATGAAGTCCCTTCTGTTGCTCGGCTGGCCGTTCCGTTCTGTGATTACTTGCTTTACAATATCTCTGAAGAACTTTGCAACAGATCTCGGATATATGGACATGTTCAAAGTTTTAAGTATTCCGGGGTACATCATGTCTAATTCGACACCATAATTATTATTGAGTTTGAACATATCTCTGTTTACTCTTTTTATCGTTTCATGTTCTTTGCGAAAAGTGTCAATGTCGAGACCAAAGGCGCAGGCTGCGAACGTGGCTATGGTGAATTTCTGCACCAGGTCATATATGGGTTGCTCTGGTTTCTTCGCAACTATCTCTTGGACGTAGTCGGTGAATATATTAGCTCGATCTGTGAGCAAGTGCATCATGTGCTTCAGTTTCTGGTTGGTAAACATTGGTGAGAAACGATTCCTCAGCACGCGCCACGTGTCCCCATCGGCATGGAACAAGTTCTTGCCTAGACCATCCTTGCTGAACTCGATGCCCCTGTCCACGAAGTTATCGAAATCCTTGACTGTGACATGTTGTATTAAGTCAAGATCCCGAATCACTAAGCTTGGGGTTGTCATTCTGTACACTCCCACTACTTTCTCGTTGGGGTAATCGCTGTAGGCATTCTTTATGATTTCGCCGATATAGGTAGACCGTGCAGAAAACTTGAAAACGTTACCAAAAAATGGTATCGGCTTTGGACCGCGCACATCACGATCTTTCCAATGACTAAAAGTCCTGGTGAAGTAGTAGTAGAGAGCACCGATTACGGCCACAATGGCCGATAATATAGTGAAGTCCATTTTGCAAATGGCTCGCTGTTAGACAAACGCGACTTAACAACTGAACGATAGCTTTGAAATCTTCCCACTTATATACGAACGTTGTCATTCTTTTTTTATCGAATAATTATTTAGTCATTACACGTACGTGTATAAAGTTTAATACTGAGCAGTGTAACATAATCCAAATCATTTACTCTGATATTATAAACATTTC
This sequence comes from Pandemis corylana, assembly GCA_949127965.1. Classification (NCBI taxonomy): domain Eukaryota; kingdom Metazoa; phylum Arthropoda; class Insecta; order Lepidoptera; family Tortricidae; genus Pandemis; species Pandemis corylana. The sequence goes on along the minus strand of OX421859.1, from coordinate 1,679,218 downwards.
AAGCAATTATTCGCTTATATAATTTATTTTTTACTGTGAAATTTATCTTCAACATGGTCATTTTACACTTTAACACTATGTATTTTAAGACATTTTTTACATTGTTGCACTTCCATGCAGATCAGGCTAGCAACCCATCACTATTTTAATTTCCAATTCCACCTTTACTAGTGGAGTCAAAATACGTGAAATTTCACAGTCAGGAAATAATTCTAAGAACTTATAAAAACGATTGTTTTTGATTTGTATAGGTTAGAAATAGAACCTAATGCAGCACTTGATATATTCACCCCCCCCCCCCCCCGGAAAGGGGTGGATTTGGTTGAAAATGGTGTAATAGTAATAACTAAGAAGAAAAAATAGGTGTAGTCTGTGCAATTTGCCATACGTTTTATTACATCTTAATCTATATTTGCACCCGTTATTTAGCTCAATTCAGGCGACGGAACATACAAAAAAAATCATATGACTAAAAATATACTTTTTGGCATTGCGGCCCCGGGGAAAATACAGAACGCGGTGCAAATTGAGGAAATGATGAGAAAATAATAATATATCAAAACACAATACCAAATTTGTACCACTAATTTACAGGGTGCGACACCCGGAAAGTAGTTTTCTATGTTTTACTGTCTTTGTACTTCGGGGGAAATTTTGAAATTAATAAAAATCGTCACAATCGTCTTAACTTGGTTTGATTTACATTCGCAGCCCATTAAAAATTGTCATTTCTACACGGAACATGCGGTTCTGTAATACTACCCGCTACCGCTAGCGTGGGCTGCTATTCCTTGCGTTTAGATAGAACTATGTTTACCAAACTTCCAGTTAATTTTTTTTTATTGAGTGCGAATGTAGTATCTTTTAAATATGTGTTGTTATTTATAAATTTTCACGACTATCTTAATTTCCCCCGAAGTACAATTTACAAAAAAGTGAAAAAAACATGTTCCATACTTTGCACGGGGGTGCAAAGTTACCTGGGTGTTGATAATACTTTGAAAAGCTTAATGTAAGTTTGCACAAACCGTTTGAATTATCCTCGAGCCGCAATCAGTTTTTTTTTTTTACCAAGATTCTATACATCGTACACCTTTTTAATTAACACACATTTATGTACCAAAAGGGACCCTTCACGTGGCTAAACTTGCGCCTAATACCTTTTATCATACTCCAAAATAACGGCATTTGAAGTTTATACCTAATATTTTTAAGTGTTCCGTACTAAGAGGACTACGTAAGAGGGAAACTATCTAGTCGTGCCCTCTAACGATTCCACAAAAAACACGACTACACGAATTACTTCCATACTAAACTTTTCCGTAATTCGACTATACTAATACGCCCTTAATCATGCTAAACGTGGCCTTAAGGTTTTGTTACCTTAGGCTTTGTCTACCCGGAGGGCGGGAATTCCCAATCCTGCATTGCACAGGTGTCGCAGGGAGGTAGCCCCATCCCGGGGTGGGCCCGCAGGGGTGTCTGCGGATAGAAATGCTTATGCGATCCCGCAGCCCCCTGCAATAGTGCCAAATGTGGGAATCCGTGTGTTTTTTCTGGGTATGCCTGACGCCTCGGGAGAGCCTCAGATACCCTCGGTAACCCCGTACCGGGCCGGATGCATAAGGCGCATTTCCCACACCATAAAAAAAAAAAAAAAAAGGCTTTGTCTACCCACCTAAAACGAATCGGTAGGGAAGAGACGGCGTCGGACCACGAGTGCGGCGCCGGTGAGGACACGGCACAGCACACCCTAGAGCTGTGCCCAGCCTGGTCCCACCAACGCCGCACTCTGGTGGCGACGATCGGCGGCGACCTCTCGCTCCCTGGCGTAATATACGCCATGGTCAGCTGCGAGGGGTCCTGGGAAGCCGTCGCCTCCTTCTGCAAAGACGCGATGTCGCAGAAGGAGGAGAAGGAGCGGGAGCGCGAGAACGTTACGGCCCCCTCGCGCCCCAGCTCCGGCGCAGACGGACGGGGAGGAGAAGGCGGCAGTTTGCCGTAGTGGTGCCTGCTGGCGTGGTGTGGGGATCCCCTGCTAGCAATTAGAGGCCCACGAGTCTAGGAGGGGGACCAAGTATTCCCGGCCCCCCTCCTCTTGGCGCAGGAGCCCCGGCACATAGGCTGGGGCGGCCGGTGGGCATACGCGGTGACACCCTCATGCTCCCGCGGTGCCCCCCAATGGCAGCGAGGGAATACCGGTGGGTTTTTAGTGGGTATGCCTCCCCCGCCTCCTTCCACCACAGGAGGGGGGCCGGGGAGGAGAGTCCCACATAACTTCCTCGCCGTCCCCACGGCGTGGTCGTATGCGTAACGGATTTTCCCACCAGGAAAATAAAGGCTCTATCTACCCCGTAAGGTACAAAGACGGCTAGGTGTTCTACAGGATTTATAATGGGGAGTGCTCCGTTGAACTCTTTAACCTTATCCCAGCTGCCAAGTTCCATCACCGTACTACTCGACGCAAAAGTAGTTTCCACCAACATCACCTCGACAGTTGGTGCTCCAACACCGTGCGATTTAAGCGGTCTTTCTTGCCCCGTACGTGCAAAATTTGGAATGGGCTGGCGGCTGGGGTTTTTCCAACTGGCTATAACATGGATACCTTTAAGAGGCGAGTGTACCATTTCTTGCAAGGCCGGCAACGCGCTAGCAGTCCCATTGGTGCTGAAGTTGTCCATGGGCGGCGGTGATCACTTACCATCAGGTGCACCGCATGCCCGTTTGTCGGTTCTAATATAAAAAAAAAGAAACCGAAGTGTAGGTCTCTTAACGGCATTGAAGACTCGTCGCTATTATAGCGTCATGCGATAATGATACTTATAGAGATATGCATTTCCCGTGCATCAAATTACTCTATGAGATTGCAGTTCTAATGTGAACAGCACTGCAGCGGGTTTGTAAAAAAAACATTTTGTGGATGTATTCTGAATAGCAATCAATTTATTCCTTCCATGCTGGTCTGGGAGTAACGAAAAAACATAGAATTTACCAGGTGTTTCTCTTCCCAGGGAATGAGCGAAAGTATAAGGAATCATGCTATAGGCGATGCGGCTAGCAACCCATCACTATTTTGATTCCACTTTCCACCTATGCGCCTTTAATCATGCTAAACGTGGCCGTAAGGTTTTGTTGCCTTAGGCTCTGTCTACCCCGTTAGGGATAAAGACGTGATATATGTACGTATGTATGATAGACTTTTATGAGTTTATTCATTATATTCGGTAAAATTATGTATTGCGGCTCTCAGTATTTGCAATTTTTAAACTCACTCGTCCATCCCTAATATAATCTCCTTTCATCCTCTCAAAGGTTGACCGCCTTTGTGCATGTATCTCAGTGTTTGTCAATTGTATTTGTCTTGTTATTTTTTTGCACAATAAAGAGAGAAGCTACAATAAAGAAAGAAGAGAGAAAACGCCTTTTTTATCGTAGCGTCCACAAAATACAATGTACTAGCTTATGCCCGCGACTTCGTCCGCGTAGATAAATCCCGTTTTTTTCCTTATCCCGTGGGAATTTCCAAAAATCCTGAAATTAGTTTCCTAGTTTTGTAATCACCTACTTTTGTATCAAACTTGAAGAGTCTAGTTATTATAGTTACTGAGATAGCGTCACTCGGAATTGAATATATAATTCCCGTTTTTTCCTTATCCCGTGGGAATTTCCAAAAATCCTTCCTTAGTGGATGCCTACATTGTATAAGGTATCTATATGCAAAATTTCAAGTCTCTAAGTCCAGTGGTTTGGGCTGTGCTATCCCGCGGGAACTACGCAATTTTCCGGGATAAAAACTATCCTATGTCCTTTCACGGGACTCAAACTATCAGTATACCAAATTTCAACTAAATCGGTCCAGCGGTTTAAGCGTGAAAAGGTAACAGACAGACAGACAGACAGAGTTACTTTCGCATTTATAATATTATAAAATAAAATAAAATAAGTAAGGATGTGTGGATATATATAGGTATGTATATACCTAAGCAGAGTAAATAACAATTTAAGCAATGGCCTAATCGCTTCCAGTTTCGATTCTAATCATATTTTAAAATAGATTTCAATTGTTTGTTTCGCTGATAAAATTCCGTTGTTACCGAGTTAAGGTCCGGCCATCAGTATGAACAACAAAAACAGATCAGTATGAAGGTTAAAAACAGATTGTACATACTATATACGATATTGTAGTTTTCGGTAAATGTGTGTATTTTATTATTTACTAGCTGACCCGGCGAACTTTGTTCCGCCTTAAATTTGAAAAATTCCTTTGTAAGTGCATCTTTATACTAATCAAGGAATAATGTGTAGGCATGCTTAATTTAAGGTATGTAGCTTTATTAGTACAACATTTCGGAATTTTCCAATCCCGTGGGAAAATCGGGATAAAAAGTATCCTACGTCCGTCTCCTGGTTCTAAGCTACCTCCCTACCAATTTTCAGCCAAAAACAACTTCAATAAGTTACTGGTTGAACTTAAAGAAGTTGTCTAATTTTAATACAGATTCTTTGATGTAAATACATACACACTACATACATGTATCACGATGTTATATTAATTATTATTATTATTTTCTTTGTTTTTCTTCCACTCTGGTCTGGCAGTAGAGAAAAAACATAGAATGTACCAGTTGCTTCTCTTCCCGCGCTCATCGAGGGGATCCTTGCCACCTATACGCCCAGAATCATGCGAAATGATACCCGTAGGGCATAAAAACGTGATTTATGTATGTATGGAATTATTTTTTCAATAATGGAACTAAAATTAATAATATATCACTAGTATCAGTACATTGTATTAAACACAGTCGCTTTCTGCTGTCTGTCCGTATGTACCTATGCTTAGATCTTTAAAACTCCCTTGAAACTCTCCCTATTGCATCTGGACCCATCTTAGAGTACTTATGATATATGTGTATACCGCATACATAAATTTATTTACATTCATTATCACAGATTTTCTACAATAAACATTTTCACATCAAAATACGTAGGTAACATTATTCTCTGTTCTTCGAAAGTTCGAAACAGATGAAACGTCTGACATGACAAGAGTTTATACCTACATATTAAATGAATCTTAATAAAATGTTGGAGTTACACCAATCACCGTCTAGAACTTATACTTTAGGTGTATGCTCTCGTTAATTTAGAAAGGGGTTTTGTTTTTCCTGGGTTACAGGTCGTTGCGAGGGAAAATGTTGACGCGGAAGCCTCCTTTAGGGCTCAGGACAGCGCGATATGGATCGAACTCGAAGGAGCGGGGCGTGTTCTTGCTGGGCTCCAGTCTGAATTTGGACAGCAGCCTGATAATGCAGATCCTGGACTGCACTTCGGCGAACCGCATGCCTGGAAAGAGTTGAAGTTGGAGTTGAAACAGTTTGACTTTGAAGCTTCGAATCCCAACCCAAGTTCGCTGTCCGAAAGACAATCTAATGAAAACTAACTGAAAATTTAGAAAGTTACAGGCAAGGTATTTGTAACGGACTTTAGCGAATGGTGAATAATAAATAATAAGTAGATAAGAGTTCAACACGGTAATACTACGTGTTCATATTTTTTTCAGCTCGCGTAATATAAACTGAGTTATTCATAGCTGACTGCCAACCTTCGCTAGTCGAAGAGGGTAATTAAGAAGTAGATGAATATTTGTTTATTAAGTTTTAGCCTTACTGTCAAATGAAAAAGAAACTTTAGGAATTGTTGAAGTGTGTTAAGAAAGTATATAAGAAAATAATATCCAATTGATGACTTACCGATGCAATGACGAGGTCCTACACCAAAAGGCAAGTAGGCGCAGGGGTGTCTGGCAGCCACCACATCCGGATTAAAACGCTCAGGATCAAACTTGCTCGGGTTCGGGTAGTGTTCCTCGTCATGGTGTATGGCATATGCTGGTATTAGTACCAGTTGTCTTTTAGCCACTTTCACGTTCGTTCCAGGCAGCTCATATTCCTCTACTGCAGCTCTTTGTAGTATCTCTACAATAGGATACATTCGAAGAGTCTCATCAAAAACTTTTTCTAAATATGGCAAATCGTTCATTAATGTTTCCAATGTTATTAGGTTGTTGTTATCACGAAGGTATCCGTCAATTTCAACCCTGAGCTTATCCTGCATTTCAGTATCCAATGCGAGATGATACAGCATGAAACCCATAGTGGAAGCACTAGTCTCGTAGCCAGCGGCGTAAAACAGGAACGCTTGAGCTTCTATTAAGCTGTTTGTTATTTCTAAAACCGTTTCTTTTTCATCATCAAACCGTTTTTTAGCTTGAAGTTCTTGCTTGTTCCTCATTTCCAGTATCAAGTCCATGAAATCTCTTCTAGTGCTTGGCTGACCATTTCTTTCATTTATTACTCTTTTCACTATATCGCGGAAAAAATCTTGGACAAATGCTGGTAAAAGTGACATGTTCAATTTTTTGAGCAGACCAGGGAACATCATGTCCAATTCAGCAACAAAACTGTTTGTAAATATATCCCTGTCTATTTTTTTTAATGTTTCAATATCTCCATGGAAAGTGTCAACATCGAGGCCAAAAGCGCATGCAGTGATTGTGGACATTGTGTACTTCTGCACTAGTGGCTGTATGATCTGCTCGGGATTCTTGGCTGTGATCTCCTGGACGTAGTCAGTGAATTGGTCAGCGCGATCGGTGAGCAAGTGCATCATATTCTTCAGTTTCTGGTTTGTAAACATTGGTGAGAAACGATTCCTCAACACACGCCATGTGTCTCCATCGGAGTGGAACATGTTTTTGCCAAAACCTTCCTTGCTGAACTCAACTCCTCTATCCGAGAAATTATCGAAGTCCTTGATCATAATGTGTTTCACAATATCAAGATCTCGGATCAACACATTTGGAGTGGTCATTCTGAATATTCCCACTGCCTTCTCGTTAGGGTAATCATTGTAGATTTTCCTTATGACTTGCCCTACTGTTGTAGACCGGATAGTAGATTTGAAGATATTTCCAAAGAACGGCACTGGCTTGGGATGAGGAACATTTCTGTCTTTCCAATAATTGAATGTCCTTGTGAAGTAATAGTACAGAGCACCGATTACGGCTCCAATGGCCAATAGTATGGTAGACTCCATTGTGTAGACTCCAAAGTGTCGAGTCGTAATGAATATGATATGGAAAAGTAGTCCGTTTATAAAGGTTTATCATATCACTTTTAAATTACACATTGTTGTATTGACAAAGTATATGATAAAATAAGTGATATTCATGATTATAGTCCATGTTGTCATAGGTATACTTAATTCGAGATAAGCTATTATATTTTTCGATAGTTTACGGTTGTTGTATGTTGTACTGCTATAGGTAGTGTAGGGGTATAGCACGCGTCACGGAAAGACGAGGATCTGGGTTCGATTCCCGGCCATAGCTTTACTTTTCGGACCATGCTGCCGGACAGTGATCTATGGCAACTTTTTTATTAAATTTATAGTTTTATCACAATTTGTTGTATTTAGATAGTAAAGTTAATAATGTTGTTATAAAATCTCTGAATAATACATATAACTTTAATAAACTACCCTTTGTTAAAATTCCCACATCAACTACTTACAGGTGTTTTTCACGAGGTCGCTTATAACCGCTTTTGCCTGTGAAGCCTTATTTGACACTGCTCACAACTTCTTTTAAGTGAAAGTGGATTAACACTTGGTACTAAGAATTTGACTAATTCGAGATAAGAACTTTTACTCAATAAATCGATAATTCGATCCGTCCGCTATGGCGGAAGTGTTGCCCTACAGAGCAACAAGTACAAGTGTTGTTGCCACTACAAAACAAAAAGGAAAACGTCAAAAAAGCTAACTAAATCAGTTTCAAAGTTAAACTACGCTACGTTTGCCCATAATTGAATAAATCAATTAGTATGGGAATCGAAACACCTTAAGAACTAATATTTTATAATCTCAACTAGCTGTTGCCCGCAACTTCGTCTGCATAGAATTAGTTTATCGCTATCAGCTGTCTCAGCCCGATCGGTTTAAAATTGACAAAGTTTCATACAAACTTTCATCCCCTATTTTATCCCCTTGGGGGTAGAATTGATCAAAATCCTTTCTTAGCGGATGCCTACGTCATAACATCTACCTGCATACAAACTTTCAGCCCGATCCGTCCAGTGGTTTGGGCTGTGCGTTGATAGATCACTATGTCAGTCAGTCAGTCAGTCAGTCACCTTTGAGTTATATATATATTTAGATTAGATGTAGAAGGGGCTTTTGTTCGCCTATTTTTTCTAGGTCGTTGCGAGGGACAATGTTGATGTAGAAGCCTCCTTCAGGTCTCAAGACAGTACGATATGGATCGAACTTTAAGGAACGGGGCGTGTTCTTGCTGGGCTCCAGTCGGAATTTGGACAGCAGCCTGATAATGCAGATCCTGGACTGCACCTGCGCGAACCGCATGCCTGGAAACAATATTGTGCTGTATAAAGACTTGAAATTTTAAAGAAACAGTTTGACTCTGAAGAAGCTAAATTTTTAAATGTTACTGAAAATTAGAACACATAAAAATCCGAAAAATAAAACTATGGCCGGGAAGAAAGAAGCTGCCTAAGAATCTCAACCCAAGTTCGATGTCCAAGACATAATCGAATGAAAACTAACTGAAAATTTACAAAGTTACTGGCAAAGTATTTGTAACGAACTCTTGCTGTAGCCACCACTCGTAACCGAATGAATAAATAATTATTTTATTGAATCAGGCGTTACTTTGCGGAGGTCCATTTCAATTAACAGGAAATTTTCACTTTGCTACTCCGCTACTCACGTGCATAACCAAGCCTGTGTGAAATATATATGTCTTTCATGCAAAAACAAAACTACTGCCAATAAAACGCATATAAATCCCACAAACTTAATTATCCCTTATACCACACCAACACTGACGCGTTTCGATCCCTCTACGGGATCATTACCAAAGTTTAATGAGCACAACTGTCACACATGCAAACCAACGTCGCACTGATTCGAAAACGTATAAATAAACATAATGTACCTACATTAATAAATTTTCCCAAACTACCCTTTTATTAATGATTTTTATACACAAACAACTACCTTCAAAAAATTTCCCGACTACAGCAAAACCATATATTATATTTCACACAGGCTTGGTTATCTTGCACGTGGGTAGCGGAGTAGCAAGGTAAAATTTCATGTTCATTTAATGAATAATTGTTTGTTAATGAATAAAGTATGTGCTTGCGGTCTCTACAAAGTGTCGATGCTCAATTCAATTATGGTAATGCTGAGTGGGACCCACTTTATACCATATCGGTACCATTCTTAAGTATATTGTATTTTTTCCCATTATATAACTACGTGTATCGAATGTATGTAAATAAATGTTTCTCTCTCAATGTTTAATTGTAACTGCGGCTAATAAAGGTAAGTCAAGTCATCATCATCACTATCACTATCATCATCATCACTATCACTATCACTTCACTACATAGTATAAAATAAAGTCGCTTTTTCTGTCCCCGTGTCCGATGTATGCTTATATCTTCAAAACCACACAACGGGTTTGGATGCGGTTTTTTTAATAGATAGAGTGATTCAAGAGGAAGGTTTATATGTATAATACATGCATAATATACCGTGCGAAGCCGGGGCGGGTCGCTAGTTTTTTAATGAAGCAAAGTTACAATGCTGCCAGCCTTCTGAGCACTCTCCCTATTGGCGGCGATTTGGGTGAAATATTTTATCTTTAATTTAATTTTAGTTTTCGCTAGGTTATTTTTAAGTTTTGATTGTTTTTTGTTGTGTATTTAATTTCCTTTTCCAATAAACTTAATAATATTTTCTAGGTGAAAAATTAAATGATTAATAGTGGATTGTACACTGACCGCAACGAAGGACTAGATTTAAATCCCGAGCGTAGCGAGTGTGTCTTGAGTTAATTCCTGAGAGTAGCGAAGGAATTAAGATTGACTCCTGAGATGAGTGAAGCATTCAAGCGCACCCAAGACATAAGTACCTTTCAAACCTTTTGAGAGAAAATAAAAACCAAGGCAACTAGAAAAAGGTTTTTTTCTTAATTACCTATAAACTGGCCAGCGATGTGACCTCTATGTCACTTGATGTAATTAAAACAACAGTAAAAGAAAATTAAAAACTAATTAAAAGTAAAAAAATATGTTTACATGATATATAACTTGCCATTGTCGAGCAGTGTTAATATATTTTTGTATTGTTTTTTTTTTTATTAATACCTATATATTTTCTTTATTATTATTGTTTACAGTGACATAAATATTGCTATGTCGTATGTGTACTAAGCTAGGTATTAGGTAGATATATATTGTTAAGCTTATGGATTTCTGTTTTATTTTGTTGTTTTATTTTTTCTTTTAGGTACTGTTTAGTTGCAGGCTAGCAATATTGAAGTTCCTAAAACGACCCCTTAGTAAGCCTGTGGGGACGGAAGTTATTATATGCCATTGGTACCGTTCTGCTGTCAGAGCAGGACATGAGTGCGTGAGAGCCAACGTTGGGGGCGGCAGACGTAAGCTTGCCTTCGGAATCCAAAAGCTTATCGGTTAACTTGACATGAAATGTACATTTCATATTTTTATTTTATTTTTTTATTCTTCGACATTGGAGGTGTCTCATAATTTATTTGACGGTGGAGGCGTCTTACACCTCCACCGAACTTGAATTACATATTTTTATTAGTTATTTTTTCTTTCATGTCATATATTATATTATTTCCCTTTGACTAGTAGAGACTTTATTTTAATCTCTACTACATGTCTAGAATAATATAATTTAACCTATTTAACTTGGGGACCCCAAACATCACTTTTATAAATGTATTGAGTAGAATTTAAGAATTGTTGTAAAATTTTATTCTGAAAAAAATACTTTCTGCCAGGTTTCTTGCGGCGCATTCTTCTTGGCAATGATGGTATTTCGGAATGCGCTGGTAGTTTAAAAAAAACTACATATAAAAAGCCCTCGGCGGCCTATTTGCAAAATGAAGTTTTTGAATTTTGAAAGTATATTTTAGTGGTGGTTTATATTTATTTTGATATAATCGTACCAGATTTCAAGGATAATTGGAACGCGCGCCCACAAGCTCAATAAGTCAAAGAGATCGAAGTAAATAATGGCCGCCGGATTGTTGCCATCGCAAAATCTCAAAGTTTTGATATATCACAGAAAATGTGACAAAATAATATCTTGGGACAAATTACACCAATTGACCCAGCCCCAAACTAAGCAAAGCTTGTACTATGGGTACCAGGCAACGGATAAACATACTTATATAATGTAGATAAATACATACAACATCCATGACTCGGGCACAAACATTCGTATTCATCATACAACTGTCTGCCCCTACCGGGATTCGAACCCGGGACCTCTAGCTTCATAGTCAGGGTCACTAACCACTCTGCTATCCGGTCATCCAATAATAAGTTGCGGCTCAAAAATTCTAAAATACCAAGACTCTTTGGCCTTGTGGTTTTTAGGTCTTGTTGCTTCAGACTCAGTCTACTCCGTAAGGGATAAAGACGTCATTTACGTATATGTATGTAAGTACCAAAAGACTCAAAACCAGGTGATAGGAAGCCAAAAGATAAGACTTAGTTTTAATTGAAGACTTGAGTTGATGAAGGGGGTGTGTCACTGCCGTTATCTGGCGGACGAAGTTGCGGCCAGAAGCTAGCAATTTGACAAAAGAAGAAAACAATGACACGAATCGTGGTAGATCCGTGTATGACTTCCAAATACAGTGTCATCATTTTATAATAGGTTGAAAAACGTTATGTCGAGCGAGAACGATTCGTGGTTTTAGAACGCTGACGTCGAAAAACATTGCATCATTAAATTAAACCAACTGTTAATCGTTGAGAAGATTGTATTATATTGAAGAAGTTGTAAAAAATGATATAACAAATAAATATTTTGGTATCATTCTGGACGTGTCTTATCGCATTGATTAGCTATCTTTGCAGGTGTACGGCTAAAGTCAGTGTTGCCAGGTCCAAGACCACCAACGAGGTTCCACTACAAGGCTGCTCTGCTGATGTTCACACCTAGTGCTACCTTTCAAGTCTCCAGCCATTAGCATTAGTGGTTTAGTCTGTGTGTCTGTCAGTTAGTCATGTTAGGTACTTGATTATATTATAGGTATAGATGTATGGTACGCTTAAATCTCTGAAACTAATGATTTTATCAATAGAAACGTTGATTCGTGGCCTTCAGACCCATTATACCCCTGGCACTACATGGGGGTAGGATGGGACTGAACCATACCACCATAGCAGTGCTGGAATTTGAGAAATTGTAAAAAAATCGACGGAGCTCCGCTACGCGGGTCTCCTTTTCCTGGGTGGTTTGCCCTTCGGGCATAAGGAGCTACCTGACTAACCTCACCTACCTAATACCCGTAGTTTACAGCACTGCGGTGGCATGGATCAATCCCACCCTACCCCCAGTGGTGCCAGGGGCATGGTGGGTTTTAACCCGATTCAAGAGGAAGGTATACATTATGTTACTTTGACGATATACTAATACAAACAAGGTTAGTTTATAATTAAACTAGTTTCTGCCCGCAAGTTCGTCTGCGTAGAATTATACATAAAAACCTTCTTTTTGAATCATTCTATCTATTAAAAAAAACCGCATCAAAATCCGTTGTGTAGTTTTGTAGATATAAGCATACATAGGGACAGAGAAAGCGACTTTGTTTTATATTATGTACCTAGTGATGATGAATCTTCTGTAAAAGCTTAGTAGAATATTACTAGACATAGACAAGTAATATCGTGTGCAATATCTAAATAACCTTTATCAGCCATGGCCTGGCCTTGTGGGGAATAGCTCAAATTAATTACTGGATCTACAAATATGTCACCTCGCCCTGACGTACACGTGTCTAATGCTTCAGATAATTGTAAAAGATGCTCTTTATTTATAGCTCTCGACCGCCGACCTTTTATATAATAATAACAAATTGATTTATTGATTGATTGAACAATAATAATTCATTGGAATATAACGGTTTATTGTTAATAAACTTAATGAAAAAACAGATATTTAAAATGTAAATACAAAACTAAAACTACTGTTAAATTAAAATAACTAAATAAACTTTAAAATTAATTATACAAGAGAGGTGGGCCTCTTGGCAGGGTGCCCATCACGCAGTCAGCATTCCCGCGCTGAACTGCGATTGCGATTCTTTGCGCGAGAAGGCTGCCGGCGCGAGGGTCGCCTGTTGCCTCTCTCAATCTCTTGCTGAGCTCTTTGTATAACCAGCGCACCCTTACCCCAAGGACCTAGAGCAGTGGTTCCTAACCTTTTCAATGTCACTACCCCTGTGAACAAATATGGGAATTGAGTTTACCCCTAGCTAATTTAAAATAATTAAAACCACACAAATTCGAACGAAAATGTTTATTATGTAAGAAATTGCACGTTTAGGTAACTAGTAAGTAAAGTAATATATAAATCGTACTATTATTTTGTTTATTGCTATTTTAATACTATTTCGTGCCATCTCGTGTTACTCCCCTAGAATCTCCGTTTTACCCCTGCGGGGGTAATTACCCCCAGGTTAGGAACCACTGACCTAGAGTCTCGACACCGAAAGCAAAGAAATGATATTAGGCGCCGAGACAGCTGTATTTTGTGACCTTGAGGCGTTCCCGGGCGTCCGCCGCCGCCCCCGCACGTTTGGTAGTTGCGGGTAGGTAAGACGCCGCCACGGTGTCAGTACAAGTGGCGTCCCAGCTAATTCAAATTCATTTATTTTTGGGAAATACAGTTAGTTAATCAAATACTAGCGACCCGCCCCGGCTTCGCACGGTATATTATGCATGTATTATACATATAGGGCGTCGCCAGCCGATGGCGCAGGGGGGGGCAAGTTGACTTTACCTACTACAATTCATACTTTTCTCATTCTCTATGACTAGTCTAGGACTTTGGTTGCATTATATTTGGCAACTTTTTTAGAATCTCTAGGGGGGGGCAGCTGCCCCTCCCTGCCCCCCCTTGGCGACGCCCTTGCATATAAACCTTCCTCTTGAATCACTCTATCTATAAAAAAAAACCGCATGAAAATCCGTTGTGTAGTTTTGAAGATATAAGCATACATCGGGACATGAGGACAGAAAAAGCGACTTTATTTTATACTATGTAGTGATACTGAAGTCAGCTACTTCTTGAAGCTATGAAAAAAAGGTAACAAGACCTAAGGCCATGTTTAGCGTGATTATGGGCGTATAGGTGGAAAGGGGAATTAAAATAGAGACGGGTTGCTAGCCACATCGCCTATAACCTATAACATGATTCCTAACATTTTCGCTCATTCTCTTGATGGACTTTTACCATCTGCGCGGGTAAAAGAAGCAACTGGTACATTCTATGTGTTTTCTTAGCTCCCAGACCAGCATGGAAGCAACATGTATTACTAATCAACTTCTTTTCCAAATTTCAGGTCATTAGTGAAAAAACCAAGCAGTGGCGTAACTATAACGTCTGGGGCCCGCGGCAAATTCATCAGATGGGGCTCCTTCCTCAATATAAAGAAATGCATCAGCGTCCCTCCTGTGCTCTAAACCAAGTTAGTACGGGGCCCCCTAGAGCTAGGGGCCCCTGGCATTTTGCCACCCCTGCCACCCTATAGTTACGCCACTGAAACCAAGGTATCTTCATACAAACTGGTGGATGACCTTAAACCACCTTGATTTGATCCCAATGGTGTTTATTCCCTTCGGTGTTCAAACCCCCCCCCCCCCCCTCAATTCTTCAGATATTAACATTCATAGTGACGATTAGTCGAATAGATTATACTATTTTCAGCAGTCATGCGTATGCGCATATAATGATGTAGACACGCTAAATCATTTGATGACGTTTAATCAGCAAATAAATAAAAATAATCAGCACGGACCAAAAACTTTTATCATTCTGTTTGTTATGAAATGACGATAAAGTATAATCACTTCACTACTCACTACATAGTATAAAACAAAGTCGCTTTCTCTGTTCCTATGCCCTTATACCCCTATGTATGCTTATATCTTCATTCCAGCTGCGGGGTTCCATTACAAATCTACCCGTCGTAAGCGCTCATTTCATCGACATCACGTTGATGAATGGCAGTCTTCGACGGTGCGGTTTAATCGATCTTTTTTGCCACGAACTTGCAAAATCTGGAACGAGCTTCCCGCTGAGGTCTTCCCATCGAGTTACGACCTGGGTGCCTTTAAGAGGCGAGTGTACAATTTTCTGCAGGGCCGACAACGCACTGGCATCGCGTAAAGCGCTGCGGGTGTCTATGGACAGTGGTGATCATTTACCATCAGGTGACCCACTAGTTCGTTTGTCTGGCCTCTCTAACATTAAAAAAAAAAAAAAAAAAAAACTACTCAACGGATTTTGATGCGGTTTTTTTTAATAGATAGAGTGATTCAAGAGGAAGTCGCGGGCAGAAGCTAGTAATACATAACTGTAACTATCCTATCTTCACCGATATTGAAATTATCTCTACCTACATGTGCTAAATTCCCGCTTGTTCCCCGTACATAACTATTTTACATAACCAGGACATTCTAAGGTAAAATAAAGACTATTTCTAAATTAAAACACACATGTTCGCGGCCTTGGAGTGGCCCAAATTCCACCCCCGCTGCACCTTAATCTAAATTAATCCGAATTAATCATCCTACATTGGATTTACCAGTGCCGGTTACGTAACTTGGTTATATACGGGGAACAAGCTCAAATTCCATCTAAATCGGTCTCGCTTTGAGAGTGAAAAGGTGAAAGAAAGACAGAGGCGTTTTCAGATCCTACTAATATTATAAATGTGAAAGTTTGTGAGTATGGATGTTTGGATGTTTGTTACTCTTTCACGCCAGAACGGCTGGACAGATCTGGATGAAATTTGGAACATACGTAGATTATAGTCTGGAATAACACATAGGCTACTTTTTATCCCGGAAAATTGCGAAATTCTTGCCCGATAGCGATAAACGAATTCTATGCAGACGAAGTTGCGGGCAACAGCTAGGTTATAATATTAGTATGCATACGCATGGCTATTTACATACATAAGTCACGTCTTTATCCCTTACGGGGTAGACAGAACCTATGGCTATTTATTTTACTCTGCTTGAGTAGCGGAGTAGCAAGGTAAATATTTTTTGTTCATTAAAATGGACCTCCGCAAAGCAACGCCTGATTCAAGAAAATATTTATTTTATGCAAAAGGAACACATACATCGTTGGAGCATATCATAACTGCTACAGTGTGTCTTTTGTATGAATAATTCAATAATTAAAAAAAAAAAACCTTATAACGAGAGGTGTTTTATTTTTCGACTGTTAACAATTAAGTACCTACCTTAACCTTGAAAAAAGTTTTTATCACTTTATAAATTTATCTTGGCATTCCAATGGTTTTGATATAAAATAATGAGCGCAGACTAGATAATAGATAAATATACAGACAGATAAAAGTTAACTATCTGTATAGTCTCGAACATTGTCGCGACGCGCACAACGTGCGATACTGTCGCTTTTGTTACTTACTAATCATACATACATACATACACATACACAAATCACGTCTTTATCCCTAATCATAACTATATTTTACATAGAATACTAGCTTTTGCCCGCAACTTCGTCTGCATACAATTCGTTTATCGCTATCCCGCAGGAATTGCGCAATTTTCCGGGATGAAAAGTAGCCTATGTGTTATTCCAGACTATAATCTATCTATGTTCCAAATTTCATCCAGATCTGCCCAGCCGTTCTGGCGTGAAAGAGTAACAAACATCCAAACATACTCACAAACTTTCACATTTATAATATTAGTAGGCCTACTATTTCTTATCTTCGTATCTTTTGTTACTTACTAATCATACATACATACATACACATACACAAATCACGTCTTCATCCCTAATCATAACTATATTTTATACAGAATACTAGCTTTTGCCCGCGACTTCGTCCGTGCAGATAACGTCAGAGTGACGACATACCCCGTACATCCACTCATGTCTCCAAGTATATGGTTTTTATTTCCTATGCCGCGGGAAATTCGGAAAATCCCTCCTTAGAGCACCTACGTGATCCTCTAGGAATATGATCTACTAATTATAGTCTTAATTATTTACCTCGTGTTTTTATCCCGTGGGAAATTTGAAAAATTCCTTTGTAGTGCACCTTTATACTAATCAAGTAATATTATGTAGGTGCCAAATGTACTGTAGCTTTATTTGGTACAACATTTCGGAATTTTCCAATCCCGCGGGAAAATCGGGATAAAAAGTATCCTATATCCGTCTCCTGGTTCTATGCTACCTCCCCACCAATTTTCAGCCCAATCGGTTCAGCCGTTCTTGAGTTATAAATAGTGTTACTAACACGACTTTCTTTTTATATTCATTTATTTTAATTTTTTTTTAATGTAAAAAGAATTGTCATTTGTCACGGACAATTGTCGCTTTAGTGAAATAGGGGTCAGAACTATATAGACTGACGAGACCATTTTTGTTTCACACCGTAAGCTTCAGGAAACCTAGCTGACACTTCGACGGGGAGAAACTAAAATCTCCTATCTGACAAATTTTAATTACTGTAGTTTGAATTCTATTTAGAGAACCAATAGCTCGAATTCTATGCAGACGAAGTTGCGGGTAACAGCTAGTATTATTATACGTTCACAATAAAATTGTGATAATTACATAAAAATACTGACGACGTACAAAATGGCTGAATATGCTTAGTTTATTGTTCGTACCTACCTACTAAGTTAAGTTAGACTATTATATAATTAACCAAAATCAAGTACTTGGTACACTTAAGGTATATCGTGTAAGACTCAAATCACACGCAAGTGCACACATCTTCCACAATTACAGATAAACAATATTCATTTAAGTCCCGTTAGCAAAAATGACAGCATAAAAAAACGAATCCAAAGTATGACGCGTAGGGTTGTCCAAACGCGAACGAAAAACTTTGAAATTAAATTAAAAAATAAAAATTTCTCCAACGCTAAAAATCCCTATATACCGCAGCTAACAAAAAGCAGAGGACCTTGAAAATGGCTTTAACGAAAATTATCTAAGAACCACCATTTTGGAAACTTGCTTTCAATAAAAAACGCATTGGAATTGGCTTACTTGCATACTTGTATTGCATAACATTGGGTTTGGTGAATAGGAGACGTTTTGGAAAAAGGTCAGGTCAGGAGTACCCGAAACCGACGAGCATGTATGAAGAGATTGATGAGTGTGGATGAAGCGAAAGAAATATGTCAGGATCGTAGCAAGTGGAATAAAGTAGTCTCTGCCTACCCCTGTGGGAAAGAGGCGTGACGGTATGTATGTATGTGTATGTATGTACATTGGGACGTAAGACTTTTTCTCCATGTGCCTCTTGGATGCACTACAATTCAGTATTGCGTGGACATGGCGTATTTTGATTTTTGCAAGGCATTTGACAAAGTTGATTGCGACATTCTGCTAAAGAAAATTTCCAACGCCGGTTTCTCCACCCCCCTAACACAATTATTTCCATCTTACTTATCGGGACGCCAACAGTTGGTCCAATACGCAGGATTGAGATCGAAACCATATGATGTCACTTCTGGAATTGGGCAGGGAAGTAATTTTGGTCCGTTATTGTTTCTCATACTTATCAACGATCTACCTCACTCAGTAAGACATTCTACCTGTCTCCTGTTTGCCGATGACCTGAAGCTGGCGCTGTCCATCAATAACATAGATGACTGCAGAAAGTTGCAGGAAGATATCGATACAGTCCACGCTTGGAGCACCAATAACAGCTTGACCCTTAACATGGACAAATGCTGTGTGATGATGTATACGCGTGCGCGCCATCCGTTGACATTTGCGTATTCTGTTGAGGGTGAGTCCCTAAAGCATACGACGATCTGTGATGGTGCGCGGAAATTTTTGGGTTTCGTAATCCGGCAGGCTAAATCTTTTACAAGCCGAACAGCCATCTCTATCCTCTACAATGCCTATGTTCGCAGCCGCCTCGAAAACAATTGTATTATATGGAGTCCCTACGACAAAACCCATGTCCTAAAGATTGAAAAGGTTCAAAAAACATTCACTCGTTTTTTGTTTAATAAACTACATGGTTATTACCCATACTTGTATCCTACGCTCTACATACTTGGAATGGTAAATTACAATTCTTTAGAGACCAGGCGGAATCTGTACTTAATCAAATATTTTTTCCAAGTAATACGTGGTCACCTTGGGAATCCATTACTCCTGGCACAAATGTCGCTACGTGTTCCCCCGATTTCCCACAGGCTACTCCGCTCGCGCCGCCGCCCCCTGCTGACGTTGTCCCACTCACCTCTCCACCGAGCGTTGACTCTCTTAAGCGATATCCTGGACAGGGACACAAGTCTGGATTTATTCTTTACCTCTGAGTCGAGGTTTCTTGCATCGGCCAGCCGGCATTTGGAGTCAATAGTGACACCGAGCTCAATAAATGTATAACTTAGTATATAACTGTATAATTTAGTTTATAAGTTCTATGTATTCATTCTTTTCTCTTGTTATATAATTAGCATGTGTGGCTTGTCTGTAAGTGTTAATTATGAGATTAAATAAATAAATAAATTGTTCTTAATTGCAATGGGATAGGTCTAAATCAACACCCTAAGGACTGGGTTAAACGGTTTTCCAATGGCAACATGAATATTTTTGTAAGCATTTTATTCAATTAACCTTTTCGACGTTAACGACACATGTATCAGGACCGCAGGCGCACTCCCCGCCCGCACCTCTTTCGGCCCCCTTTGTCGTCCCACCCCGCGCCCCTGTACCGCGCGGGCGAGGACTCATTTAGGCGGTCGATCTATAATTAAAAAATAATAAAAAATGCCAGCGTTACGTAACCCTCGGCAGCCCTTAGGTATGCGAGCGTCTCCCAGAAACACGTTTATCATGCATCAGTGACAATGTACAATCTTTTTTTACACGCAGATATAACGTTTATAATTCCTGGAATCGATATGCGAAATAAAAAGCAATAAATCACGCTTTGTTAAAACGCTCTACACGCTTATGAACTTCCATGAAGAGCTGTGTGAAAGCGCCCTTAGTGACATAATAATTATAAATACATACACAAATCACGTATACTTAACAGGGTAGACAGAACCTGAGGTAACAAGGCCATGAAAGGGGAATTAAAATAGTGATGGGTTGCCAGCCGCATCGCCTATAACAGTCATGATTCCTAATATTTTTTGCCCGTTCCTTCGATGGGCTTTCATCATCTGCGCGGGAGAGAAGTAACTGGTACATTCTATGTTTCTTCTTTGCTTTCAGACCAGCATGGAAGATCATAGTCATAATAATGGTAGGTATGATAGGTTCCTGTTGTGATGTCTCTGTCTGGTTCATAGTAATAAATAGAGACGGAATCATAGATAACTGACACTTAAGATAACTAGAACTTAACAGAGAGTGGTGGCCTAAGTATAAAATCGCCTACAATATTATCCAAGTATTGATGTTTTGAAGTAACGCATTGCTATTAATAAAATATCAGGCGAATTAAAAACAGATTGTACACAATTGCTCAAAACCCCGATTTTTAAAGCATATTGCTCGAAAGTATTAAAAAGTGGTCAGTTTAAATATATCTTTAAAACTATAGAAATAAGAAACTTTATTGTTTAAAAACCGTGTACAATATCTTCCACGCTGGTCTGGGAGCAAAGAAAAAACATAGAATGTATATGTTCCCGCGCAGATGCTAAAAGCCCATCGAGGGATTAGGCGAAAATCTTAGGGATCATGTTATATAGGCGATGTGGCTAGCAACCCATCACTGTTTTGATTCCCCTTTCCATTCATATGCCCACAATCATGCTAAACGTGGACTTCACTACATAGTATAAAACAAAGTCGCTTTCTCTGTCCCTATGCCCCTATGTCCCTATGTATGCTTATATCTTCAAAACTACACAACGGATTTTGATGCGGTTTTTTTTAATAGACAGTGATTCAAGAGGAAGGTTTTTATGTATAACTCTACGCAGACGAAGTCGCGGGCAGAAGCTAGTTGTAAATAAATGGTTGTTACACACATACAGAAATCACGTCTTTATCCCTTACGAGGTAGACAGAGCCTAAGGTTTACCGTCTTTAGACCCACGGGTCACGTTTAGCAAGATTGTGAAGTGGAAAATGGAATGGTTACATATGGCATACACACGTACACACATACAGGTAACGTACGATCATTTTGGGGCGCGCTGCTCAAATAATGGCTGCCAATTGGTTTGTTGTTACTCGTACATTCTGTTCTGCGAATACCGACTGTGTACTAGCGCTGCCTGAGTCGTTACTATCTAAGTATTTTAATTCTTTACGCACTTGACATACATACATCACACACACACACACACACGAAAATCACGTCGGGTAGACAGATTCTAAGGTACCAAGACCTACAGGCCACGTTTAGCAAGATTGTGAGCGTGGAAAATGGAATCAAAATAGTGATGGGTTGCTAGTCGTATCGCCTGTAACATGATTCCTATTTTCGCCCATTCCCTCGATGGGCTTTTGCCATGCGCGGGAAGAGAAGCAACTGGTACATTCTATGTTTTTTCTGTTAGGCATAAATCAATGTGGACCAACACAATTCACCATACATTGGCATGCAAAATTTTATTATTAAATTATATTTTAAATAATAGTAATAATAATAATCATAATAACCACATTTCATCATTAATTAATTAAGCAAAAATAATGTCAGAATAATAGGAAAAATAATACAAATTAAACCAATAAAAAAAAATCAATTACAAATTATAATCATAAGCTATTTACATTCAAAAAATTCTGACATGGTGTAAAAACATTTTTCTTTGAGCCAGAATCGTAGTTTGGCTAGGAATATTTTATTTGTCAGCGATCTCATATCTCATATATCATAATGATGTAACTAATAATGATGGGCGAAGTAGCAGGCAGAAGAGCCGTCGGCCGTAGGAAGAAGTCTAGTTGCGCAATATCCGGGAGTGGACCGGAGTCGCAAGTGCTGCCGAACTTTTCAACCTCGCGAAGGATCGGAGGAAATATGCGGAGCTGACTGCCAACCTCCACTAGTTGGAGAGGCACTATAAGAGAGAGATACATACATACATACGGTCACGCCTCTTTCCCACAGGGGTATAGAGACTACTTTGTTCCACTTGCTACGATCCTGACATGTTTCTTTCGCTCCATCCACACTCATCAATCTCTTCATCATGCTCGTCGGTTTCGGGTACTCCTGACCTGACCTTTTTCCAAAACGACTCCTATTTGGTTTCGGAACGTCCGTCTAGGCCTTCCCCTCCCAACGTAACCATTCATACATACATACATACATAAATCACGTCTTTATCCTTTACGGAGTATACGGAGCCTTTTTTTTTAACGGAGAGGAAATCTTTATGGATGCTGTATCACCACGGACGCGGCTTCCGTCAGGAACGCGCCAAGAAGAGGGGGGGGGGGGGCGTACGCTGGACCCGTCTTCCCTTAGACAATGAGACCGTGCAATGCAGGTAGGTAATGTAGTAGACAAAGCCTAAGGTAACAAGACCTAAGACCACGTTTAGCATGATTATGGCCGTATGGATGGAAAGGGGAATCAAAACATTGATTGCTAGCCACATCGCCTATAACATGATCTATAAGATTTTCGCCCAAATCCTCGATGGGCTTTTACCATCTGCGCGGGAAGAGAAGCCACTGGTACATACTATGTTTTTTTTGCTCCCAGACCAGTATGGTAACACATATCATTTGTGCTCTAAAATGCGTTCAGCAACCGTAGGAAATAGCCTGCATTAAAAATCTATACTGTAATAACATTAACAGTTCAAAAATCTGTAATTTAATGTTATTACAGTACAGATTTTACCATAACCTTACAAAAGTTTATACTGTAATGACATTAACAGTACAAAAATCTGTACTTTAATGTTATTACAGTACAGATTTTACCATAACCTTACAAAAATCTATGCTGTAATAACATTAAAGTACAGGTTTTACTGTAATACATTACGAGTACAAAAATCTGTACTTTGATGTTATTACAGTACAGATTTTACAATAACCTTAAAAAAATCTATGCTGTAATAACAATAAAGTACAGGTTTTACGTACTACCACAGACAAGAAAGTACTTACATAAATGATGTCTTTATCCCTTACGCGGTAGACAGAACCTAGTGTAATTGATTGTAATAATGCTGGTCATTTCCCTACTGCTTCTGGACCCACCTTAGAGCACTTATGATATGTGTGTAGATAAAATAATATATGCAACTGTATATAATTAGGTCTTAAAACACTCGCGTGATCTTATATTGAAACTCGCTGCGGCACGTTTCAAAAACAACACACGTGTTTTAAGGACCCTCATTATGCAACGGTTGCATAAAATACTAATACTTATTAATAACTGGTATCTATTGAGCTATATTTTTTACGGCGCAAAAGAGTTGTGTCGTAAGTTTGACGTCAATGTCTCTCTCTCTCTCTCTCTGTGTATGTGTGTGTTTGTGCCATCATAACTCTCAAACAGAAAAGCCAGTTTCCTTGCGATGGTTCTTCGGTCGCAGCCAGTCCAGCAGTTTGAAGAGTATCAGCTCGTACCAGCTCTTTTCCATGATGATGTAAGGCAATTATGATTTAGCCAAAAAATTCGAATGAAAAAGACCGCATTGAAATCGGTCCTTCCGTTTGAGAGCTACAATGCCACAGACATACAAACACACAGAGACATCGACAAATAATTTTACAGGCAAAGCCGAGGGGAATAGCTAGTTAAATACAAACCGTTTTCGCGTTGTGTGCTCGCCTGTGCACGGTCAAAGTCAGGGCTGCAAGGCTGTTTGATTTATTGCAGCTTGCCTTAGGTCGCTGCCCGTATTGGTTACTGTTTACTGGCCTGTCCAGTAACTTACGGGCGAGTTGGCGTGCAATATTTCTATGTATTTGTTCCACCTTGCGCATAGAGGAAATTACCAATTAAGTAAGTAATAAGGGCTATACAATTATGGTAATGGTAACACATCTGTCTTTTTCGACATATACGAGGGGCACACCGAAATGATCGAGAATAAAGTACTTTAAACTGAGTTACATTAAATCCTTTTTTATCACATGCGTACTGGCGACTGACAGTCACGATGCCGTTTTCACAATTAAAAAAAATAACGTCATATTTTTTTAATTCCATTTTCAAATTGACAAGTCGATGGACAAAATGGAGCTCACGCGTGAAAATTTTCGTGCAATTATTTATCACAACTTTCGTCGAGGGTTATCTCCAGATAACTGTCTTAATGAGCTTGTTTCTATATATGAAATTGAAGCACCTAGTCAAACGACAATATATCGTTGGTATGCAGAGTTTCGACGGGGTCGTGCCTCTCTCAGCACCGTACCTTCAACAGGTCGGCCGAAAACAGCGGTGTCGCCTGAAAATGTCGCGGCTGTGGAAAAAATACTAAAAGAAGATAGACATGTGACATACGACCAGATTCGGGCAACCATAGGCATTGGAATGACTGCAATCCACACTATTCTGCATAGTGAGTTGGGTGTCAGAAAATTGATTTCCCGGTGGGTACCCCATAATTTGTCAGAAGAGCAAAAGGCGGCTCGTATTGATTGGTGCCGATCTACTCTAAAACGCTACAATGGAGGAAGGTCAAAAGCCGTTTATAATATTGTCTCGGGTGACGAATCCTGGATTTATTCCCATGAGCCTGAAAGAAAGCACCAGTCGGCAGTTTGGGTCTTCGATGACGAGGTCAAACCAACGAAAGTTGTGCGTTCCCGCAGCGTGTCGAAGAAAATGGTGGCTTCGTTCGTCTCAAAAAAAGGACATATTGCCACAATTCCTTTACAAGAACAAAGAACGGTTACCGCTGATTGGTATATTACAGTTTGTTTGCCAGAGATGCTGTCCGAACTTCGCCGAGGGAACCCCACACGACGTGTCATCTTACATCACGATAATGCGAGATCCCACACCGCCCGTAAAACAAATCAATTTTTGAACGAGGAAAACGTTGAGTTGATGTCCCATCCTCCATACAGCCCTGACCTGAGTCCAAATGATTTTTTTACGTTCCCTAGAATTAAAGATTTATTGCGTGGTCAGCGGTTTGAAAACCCAGAAGCCGCCGTGGAAGCCTATAAATCGGCCATTTTGGCAATGTCTAGTTTAAACTGGAATTACTGTTTCAATGACTGGTTTAAAAGAATGCAAAAGTGCATTGATTGTAACGGAGAGTACTTCGAAAAACAATAATATATCATTTGTGTATCAAGTGTACTTAGTTTTTTAAATTCCC
The DNA here is from genome assembly GCA_949127965.1 of Pandemis corylana. Taxonomy (NCBI): domain Eukaryota; kingdom Metazoa; phylum Arthropoda; class Insecta; order Lepidoptera; family Tortricidae; genus Pandemis; species Pandemis corylana. The sequence goes on along the minus strand of OX421859.1, from coordinate 1,653,806 downwards.
GATCATTTCGGTTTGCCCCTCGTACCACACTAACGCATTTTTTTGCGATTGTTTTTCCTTGACTATTATTTAAATTAATTTTGGATTTTTATTAAAATTAATCAAGGTTTATTCGCTTCTTTTTTTTCTTCCATGCTGGTCTGGGAGCTAAGAAAACACATAGAATGTATCAGTTGCTTCTCCCGCGCAGACGGTAAAAGCCCATCGAGGGAATGGGCGAAAATCGAAAATATAAATTTTGCTCTCAAAAGAGCTTCATGAGCTGCAAGTGTAAAAATGGTTGCGAATGTAACAGGATTGTATATTTAGTTCAAACCAACAAGAAATGCGCTATGGTGCTCTTTAGGGGAGGCCTATGTCCAGCAGTGGACTAATATAGGCTGATGATGATGATGATGATGAACAAGAAATGTGGGATCCCATCAATTTCTAGTCGTGCTCTAGTCACTCATTAAATCAAGTAACTGTCAATGATAAGTGACATTCCGGTGATGCTAATCGCTGACTAACTAAACACGCTCGCCGGCTAACCATCGTTTTACCGTTAATTAAGGTAGGTTTAACCGCCCGATTACAAATATTATATCAAGAAAGTTTTTATTTTTATGGATTTACTAACAGACCCGGCGAACTTTGTTCCGCCTTAGAAAGTAAGTAAGTAAGTTTTTTTTTATATATATATAAGAGGGGGCAAACGAGCAGACGGGTCACCTGATGGAAAGCAATCACCGTCGCCCAGGGACACCTGCAAGATTTGGGGAATCACAAGTGCGTTGCCGGCCCTTTGAGGAACAGGAAGGCTCGCTTTTTAAAGATCCCTAAAGAAATTGCGTTTAAAACGCACGGTACTCGACTGCCAACCATCAAAATGTTGAGTAAATGCTTCATTGTACGAATTATAGAGAAACACACAAACCACATAAAAAAAAACTATTAAATATACGCACCTTTGTGCCAACGTATCCCTACGTTTTAGTTTGTTTAAGCTTCTGTCATCTCAACAGAGATGGCGTTGCGTACGAATTTCTTTCTTCCTTAAACTTTTTAGTCCCTTTGAGACTGTGGACGTTGCAGCACGTCAAAAAGACGAAATAAAAAAAACGTGTATACGATTAAGACAACAAAATTAGTGCAAAACGGAAAGTTTAAATTTGGAATAAAATGAGCGTTTTCCAAAAAAAAAGTCGACATGAACCATTTTTTCCAGAATTTAACTATTTCGGGTTTTTCTAACTCAGAATCGTTTAACCTATCATCATACAAGGAAAAATGTGTCCCAAAATTTTCATTCCAGTTCGTCACTTGTTTTTGTATGTATGGAACGTGACGCAGAGGAAAAAAAAACTATAGTAAAATCTGGGACACATTTTTTTAAGTAAGAATTTAAGTATTAACTGTGGAAAAAATGTTCATAATGGACTTTTTTTTTGAAAACGCTCAAATACGAAGTACGAGATTGTTTTAGAAAGATATGCCTTAAGCGACGCCTTCCATTAGATGAAAGACTACTATAAATAGCCTAGACTGGACCTAGGCCAGGTCAGTACCCTCTTGTAGGTCTGTACGTAGGACTATGGGACGTTAACTAGCGAACTAAAGAATAAACTCGTTCGTGCATTGCTATATCGTCTATTGTTTAAAGGTCGTATTGAAAAATCAACAAATAAATATTAAAAAATTAAAAACCACCACCCGCAAAATAGTCTAAGAATCACACATATACCTACACATACAATATACAAACCACGCGTTTATCCCTTACGGGGTAGACAGAGGCTAAAGTAACAAGACCTACAGGCCAAGTTTAGCAAGATTGTGGGCGTATGCCTAAAATTTTCCCCCATTCAATTGATGGTCTTTTACCATCTGCACGGAAAGTTAAAAGTTCAATACAAGGTTAGGACTACGTGTATAATTTTAGATGTTATTGTGATGAAAATAGATTGAAAATTTTAGGCCTATACAGTTTACGTACCGGTATATGTAATTGGGTGTAATTTGGTTCTAAAAATATACATGGCTGTGTCGTAGTTCCGTAGTAAAATTTTAAAACCTTTATATGATTTCTGGGGCAACATTTTTTTTTTCAATTTACCTACGTACAATATTCATACTTCGACAGCGACTGATTTGATAATCAGTACATACCTACCTAATATAATAAATTAAACTTTGACGCGTTGGCCACCTCTGGAAAATTACACACACACACACACATATACACACAAATCACATCTATATCCCTTACGGGGTAGACAAAGCCTAAGGTAACAAGACCTAAAGGCCACGTTTAGCATGATTGTGGGCGTATGGATGAAAAGGGGAATCAAAACAGTGATGGGTTGCTAGCCAAATCGCCTATATAACACGATCCCTAAGATTCCGCCCCCCAATCATTTCGTTTTTACCATCTGCGTGGGAGGAGAAGCAACTGGTACATTCTATATTTTTCTTTGCTCCCAGACCAGCATGGAAGAAATAGTAATCGATTAAAATTGTAATTTAATTATTGTCACTGTCTCTTACCAATTTGCCTGGACTAAGTCATCTGAAATATAAAAAAATGCAACACAATTTTTTAATGTCTGTCAATATTGCTCCCGAGAAGTTAAAAGAATTCTAAGAATACAAGACTGTAAATGCCACAATAGAACCTTTTCATAACCAATTGCAGGCCTGTCGTCCCAACACAAAAAAAGAGATGGCGCCGATGAATGATTTCTAAGAAGGATACAGAAGGTTTATTACCTAACTCGCTCGCAATCGCCATCGTGTTCATTTTGACAATTCTTGTATGAATGTGACAGCTAGCTGATTCCGATGCCAATTGTCAATCCATAAATGAACTGTTAGGTAATAAGCCTACAGGTGTTTTTTATACCTTGTGATTTCATATTGACTTGACTACAAAAACGTAAGGAATTCAATAGGGACGACATTATGGGGGCACACGTAATTATATATTTTTTTTAATTAAATGCTTGCAAACTTGCGGGTGGTAGGACCTCGTGCAAGGTCCGGCTCGCTACTACCGCCTCGCTAATCCTGCCGCCAAGCAGCGGTGCTTGCATTGCTGTGTTTCGTCGTGGAGACTAAGACAGATAGTGAAATTACTGGAACATGAGGCATAAATAAATAAATATCTACTACACTACTGCGCCATCTGCGGATCGAAACGGCAACAAACTGTTCTCATAGTATGTATGTATGTATGTAAACTCTATATTGTGCAAAATAAACAAGACATATACAATTGACAAACACTGAGATACATGCACAAAGGCGGACTTATCCCTTTAAGGGATCTCTTCCAGTCAACCTTTGAGTGGATGAAAGGAGTATTATGTTAGGGATGGACGAGTGAGTTTAAAAATTGCAAACACTGAGAGCCACAATACATAACTTTACCGAATATAATACATAAACTCCTAAAACCTACCAGTCAATACACTACTTATAGTATTTGACATTTTAACGCAAACGCATTCGAGACGTATTTTGTGACCGAAAACTTACACTATTCATAATGTTCAGAATCAAGCACTGTTGATTTTAATATAAAGCGAAAAGTGTCCCAAAGTTTTCACACAATTTTCGATTTTCCATTTCTTTATTCTCACAAGTGTCTACGGAGAAATAAGGGAATAGGAATGAAAAAAAATAGGTCACTTCATGCCTTATACCAATATAAAGTGTTCGTGATTCTGTTTAGTGTAAGATTTCGGTCACAAAATACGTGTCGAACGCGTTTGCGTTAGAATGTCATTTACTATGAGAACAGTTTGTTGCCATTTCGATCCGCAGATGGCGCTCTCAGTTCAGGTTTTAGCTGTCATTTTTAGTATGGATCTCTCAGCGGGCGAACCTAAACTGAATCGGAATTGAGTCGCATTAAGACGTCCTGGTAAGATTCCTCACGTAAATATATAAATTAAAGAAAGAAAGAAAGAAAACATTTCGACACGCCCTAAGAAAAAGTGTGTATCTGCCTGATACTTAGTTATGCGACTATTGCATTTTCGTAGTCTACGGTATCGACTTTATCATTTACATTAAGAAAAACAAGAAAAAAGTGGTCCGAACATATTTTTTCCCAAACGTAGAACTAACTATCTACATTCATTGCTAAAAAAACTCCAGAGCAAAACTTAATATTTGCCTCTTATTCAATATTACGCGGGAACCCATTGAGCGGGTGGAATAAAAAGTATGTGTAAATACCAATTATACTTTTATTTTATAAGTAAATCACTATGAACAAATGTGCATCTGCCTTATACAGATCACTGAATAACGCAGTTAATAAAGATAAATTTGTATCAACCACTACCAGTCCTTATCTTGGGAAAGGCGGTACAATATCTGTCACTTGATTAATCTAGTGTAAAATTTGGAACTACATAATATATGTATATCTGGCAGAAACTGTTTCGTCAAAGTTAAATATACGTAGAAGAAGTATGTATCCTGCTACTTGCACGTCAGAGTTGACGAAATATTATCACGTATAAGTGAATAACTGTAATTATTAAGAAACTACCGTGTTCAATAATATATAAAAAATCACGAATACATATTGTCACAATATTGTACTCCATGCCAAATTTCAATCCTCTGGTATATATAGTTTCCACGCAATTGCGATTTTAAATTTATAGAAACTTTAAAACGCTCTCCTGTAAAATTTGGTTTTTGTAGATACACACTTTTTCTTAGGGTATGTCGATTTATTGACACAAAAACGACACATTTATAAAGAAAATAATAAAAAAAGAATAATAATAAAACTAGGTACTTATGTGCCGAAAGTGCCAAAAGGGCCACACTCAGCATATTGCTGCGGCAGGCCGCAGCGCTGATTTTCAGTGTGACCCTTTTGCCTAAAACTAAGCCTAAAATCTAAAATTACATTAAATTACTATGGAAAAATAAGCAGCGTCATCTGCGGATCGAAACGGCAACAAACTCTTCTCATAGTCGCATTAAGGATGTCATGGTAAGGCCATAAAAGTTACACTAGAGACTCAGAACTATATTGAAGTTGTATATTCTAGAAAAAGGGTGAGTCGGTTAGGGGGCGTCCATTAATTACGTGAGGTATTCAGGGGACGGAGGGGGTCCAGCCGAATCTTACTAAATCTCACTTGGGGGAGAGGGGGGGTCTTGGCAAATATCACGTAATTTTTTTTAGCAGAAAATGGTGTAAAACTGCGTGAAAATTAAGTTAAATTAAAGTTGAATTGATAATTAAAATTACAGCAATATTTGCAAATACTAGTCCTTGCTAGTCTTAAAAAAGTAATTAAACAAATTGTGTTATGTTTTTAATAAATCCAATACCCAAAGTACAAGTTTTGAAAAATCTCACGTGAGATCGGGGTAGGGGGGAGGGGGTCGAGAAAAATCTTAATCTCACCAAGAGGGGAGGGGGGGTCAAAAATCCTTAAAAATGCCTCACGTAATTAATGGACGCCCCCTTATCAGAAAATTGCCCACTCACCTCTATATTCGGTAAATCACATGCAATCAATTTCAAACAATTGGACGAGCATTTTGACTGTCAAGTTAGACAATGCAGCGATCACAGTTCTGCTCACTTTATTATCTGAATGAGATAGTAGATGTAGAAATGTGATTAGAAGTGCCACTAGCAAAAAATAATTTTACGGCTACTAAGTTAGCACTGGCGACTTTCGCGTGATTTTTTAATGACCTATTTTCATTCCAATATAATGCTTAGTGTAAGTTTTCGATCACAAAATACGTCTCGAACGCGTTAGCGTTAAAACGCCAAATACTATGAGAACAATTTGTTGCCGTTTCGATCCGCAAGTGGCGCTACCAATTATTTCATAGTAATTAAGACGTTTACGTGAACGCGTTCGAGACGTTTTTATATGCGAAAACTTACATTAGGTGCTCAGTTACTTAAAAAAGTTCGGTAAGATTATAGTTTAAGGTAGGTTTAGGGTAGAATGTGATTAAAACATTGAAATAATATCAGTACCTGTACCAGTAACTTCCATGCTGGCCTGGGAGTAAAGAAAAAACATAGAATGTACCAGTTGCTTCTCTTCCCGCGCAGATGGTAAAAGCCCATCGAGGGAATGGGCGAAAATCTTAGGAATCGTCTAATAGGCGATGCGCCTAGCAACCCACCACTATTTTGATTCCCCTTTCCACCTATACGCCCACAATCATGCTAAACGTGGCCTTAAGGTTTTGTTACCTTAGGCTCTGTCTACATACATAAATCACGTCTTTATCCCTTACGGGGTAGACAGAGCCTGAGGTAACAAGACCTAAAGACCACGTTTAGCATGATTGTGGGATGGAAAGGGGAATCAAAATAGTGATGGGTTGCTAGTCACATCGCATATAACATGATTCCTAAGTTTTTGCCCATTCCCTCGATGGGCTTTTACCATCTGCGCGGAAGAGAAGCAACTGGTACATTCTATGTTTTTTCTTTACTCCCAGACCAGCATAGAAGAAAAAAATAAGTCAAGAATGTTAGTAGGGATAAAATCATCCCATTTTAAGCGCACAAAAGACATGTGGCTGGAATTTAAATACTCTGTAACATCTGTGCCTCATATGTAATGCTTAATGACTTTCTTGCGATCGGTTTGTCTTCAACAGAAGATTTTTATCATTTCTAGAGATAATAAAGTAATGCCCGAAGCTGGTGAAATAATGTCTCAGACCACAAGTTGTCGCACGAGCCAAACGCGAGCGCAATAAACATGCGATGTGAGACTTTCTTTATCACCGCCCGAGGTGTGTGTCTTGCCCGAGGAAGTGGAAAATTCTACTTACGTCCTGGGGCGGCGTAAAAGTATTTTAGTGTCAAATAGCCCATTTATCTAGAAAGGCTGCCATACGCCCACGCTAAGGCTACGACCAATAGGAGAGAAGTATTAATCAAACAATAAAAGTATACTCGTAAAAATAATATAAAAATAGGCTCTCCCATGCTTATCTGGGAGTGAAAAACAGAATGTACCAGTTGCTTCTCTTCCCGCGCATGGTAAAAGCCCATCAAATGGGTGAAAATCTTAGGAATCATGTTTTAGGCGACGCGGCTAACAACCCATCACTATTTTGATTCCCCTTTCCACCTATACGCCCACACGGCCTTTAGGTCTTGTTACCTTAGGCTCTGTCTACCCCTCGGAGAGGAGGGCCAGCTTGGGTGGCTGGTCCGGCCAGCGGAAGCCGTGGTTCACACTATGCTCTCATAGCACCCGCTGTCTGGTAGTTGTGGGAATACCGGAGGTTTTTTAATCGGTATGCCATTCCTTCCCTCTTATATGGGAGCGAAGAAAAGGAGAGTCCCATACACCCCGCCGTGTCGTCCCAACAGCACGGTGGATAGTCCGTAACAGCATTTCTCCTCCGAATATTTTCTTGTGGTTTTGCGGGTGGTAGGGCCTTGTGCAAGGTCCGTCCGGATCGCTACCGCCATCTTACTCGCTATCCTGCCGCTAAGTAGCAGTGCTTGCACTGCTGTGTTCCGGTGTGGAGAGTAAGACAGCCGGGGAAATTACGGGCACAAGAGTCATTGCATCTTAGTCCTCTAGGTTGGCAACGCATCTGCAATCCCTCCGGGGTTGCGGGTGTCTAAGGGCAGTGGTGATCACTTACCATCAGGTGACCCACTTGCTCGTCTGCCTTCCTATTCATAAAAAAAAAAAAAAAAAGAATAAAAAAAAGGCTCTGTCTACCCCGTACCTAAGGGACAAAGAAGTGGTTTATGTGTGTGAGTGTGTGTGTGAGGTACTTCGAAGCCGTACGGCTGTAAATTGCAGAACTGGAACTTGCAATACTTGTCACCGCGACGTATAATTTCACACGCTGTAATCGCTACTTAATAAACGCTTAGTGAGAAGAGAAAGTCTTCCTCTCAAGTCGCTCAGAACTTGTAAGTTACAAGAAAATCCCTGTGGTTTTGATTTAAATTTGCATCACACACATATACATTAATCACGTCTTTATACCTTACGGGGTCGACCCTTTTTTATGGTGTGGAAAATGCGCCTTATGCATCCGCCCGGTACGGGTTTACCGGGGGTATGTGGAGCTCTCCCGCGACGGCAGGCATGCCCCCTAAAAACCACACGGATTCCCTATTCAGTCGTATGTGAGGCGTTACGGGAGCACTCGGTGTCACCGCGACGCCCCACGACCACCCCGGGATGGGGTTCCCTCTTTGCGGCACCTGTGCGATGCAGGTTTGGGAAGACTACGGGGTAGACCTTAAGGTAACAAGATCTAAAAGTCAAGTTAGCATGATGGTGCATGGTTTTGTGTTGGGGGGTTAAAAGATAGCTTATTAATGAGGGGGTGGGTGCAACGCACCCATGCTTGCTTCAACTGGATAAAGTGGGGGTTGCAAATGTGTTAGTAACGCACTAATACGTCAAAATGCATGACGCAGTGCGTGTGTGTTGTGTTTGTGGTTTTTAGTAAATAAATTGTTACAGCGAACTCAGTAATCCGAACTAGAATAGCTGTAGGGGCCAATGATTGAACCAAGTTAAGTTGTTCGTTGAAATGGAAGACAGTTGAGTATGCGTTCCGTACATACATACATACATACATAAATCACGTCTTTATCCCTTACGGGGTAGACAGACCAGGGGTAGCGGGGGAGCGGGGTAGGTAGGCAGACGTTTAGCGTGTGCGTATAGGTGGAAAGGAGAATCAAAATAGTGATGAGTTGCTAGCCGCATTGCCTATAAAAAGTTCCTATGCCCTCGATGGGCTATTACCATCTTCGCGGGAAGAGAAGCAACTGCGTTCCGTTTTTAGTGTAAAATAACTTGAACTGTTAATTTTACTTTTGATGTAAAACAAGATATTAAAGTTTAGATGATTTTCCTCTTGAGGTACAGAATCCTAGAAGATCTTTTTTTTTAAGTAACAGTCGAAGTAAGGTATTGTTATTTTTATAATCCTTGCGTTTCTCTTGTCTATTTGTTTCCGCCACCTACTTACTGTCTCCGGCTTATTTCTTTCATTGGTTGTCTGATCGATATCGCTATTAAGCGATAAGGACCGCCTATTACTCTCTTACTCGCTAGTCCTGCCGCTAAGTAGCAGTGCTTGCACTGCTGTGTTCCGGTGTGGAGAGTAAGACAGCCGGGGAAATTACGGGCACAAGAGGCATTTCATCTTAGTCCTCTAGGTTGGCAACGCATCGCAATCCCTCCGGGGTTGCGGGTGTCTATGGACAGTGGTGATCACTTACCATCAGGTGACCCACTTGCTCGTTTTCCTTCCTATTCATATATAAAAAAAAAAAAATTGTCTGCCTTGTTCTTGGTTTCTGTATTGTTTTGTACTGATTTGTTGTGTTTAATAAAGAGTATTTGTATTGTATTGTGTATTGTAACGAATCCAACACTGAAATGAAAAGTTAGCAAAATATGCACGTTCAGAATTCAAATGGAAAAAGGTGAAAGTATGAAAATTCATACTTAAAAATAACAAAAGATGTAGTTTCAAGTAGTTGCCAAATTTTGTATTTAGAGGCACATCCTACTAATATTATAAATGCGAAAGTTTGTAAGTATGGATGGATGGACGTTTGTTACTCTTTCACGCCAGAACGGCTTGACAGATCTGAGTGAAATTTGGAACATAGATAGATTATAGTCTGGAATAACACATAGGCTACTTTTTATCCCGGAAAATTGCGAAATTTCTGCGGGATAGCGACAAACGAATTCTATGCAGACGAAGTTGCGGACAACAGCTAGTACTATATTAGCCGATTTAAGTCCATTTAAAATACAAATTGATGAATTATTGAATGATACCTATCACGAAAACGGTCTACATGTTTTTTTAAATAATAATCTGTAAAATTATTATTGTTATTAATGTACCACCAAATTATGAAATTAAATAAATTCAATGACTATTGCAACGTTTATTATTATTAAGAATGAAGTAAGTATGAACAGGAAGATAGTGAGGAAGAAGAAAGCCATTGTAGTACTTCTTCTTCTTATTTGTGGCGTATCAAGTCGTTATAGCGACGACAACGCCGCCAATGTCAAAGTAACAAAAATATAATTAAAAAATCTTGTGACAAAATGTCGGCAACGTTGTACGGTGATGGTCAAAGACCCCCCTCCCCCTGTCAGGCTGCCGGGAAACTGCCAGGAAATCATTAGCCGATGCACCGGATCAAGCACTGCTCTTCCCCCCGGACGGATCCAAAAACGAACCGCAGCTCTTGACCATACGTGCAGGTAACTCGCACCCCGTCATTGTAGTAAAAGTAACATCAAAATACTCTTGAAACGTAGCTCTCAAAAACTCAATTTATTATTACTAAAGTGCATAGCAAATATGCTCTAAAAAGTCCCTCTTACTTATTCCTATTACTGACAAATCAAACTAATTATCACTCAGATACATCAATTTACAGGATCGGATCCTAAACTGGTTTCACAAAAGAAGGCCGTTCACGGTGAAATTATAACTGACGTTTCACAGAGTAGCAGTTAACTCTTACTTGACTACTAAGTCAGTATTCGCGGAGCCTTCTTATTTAGTTTGTGTCGCCGATTCTGCCGGCACAGAGTTCTGTGGTATTGTCGGCCAACGCCAGCGTGGTGCGGACGTGTGGCGCCGGCCATTTTGGATTTTTTGAATTACGAATTTCCGAATTCGATGGTGGCTTGTTTTCGTGCGTGTAATTTTTTTTTAATTTGCCGGCACTATGGTTTGCAGAACAGCGCCTATTGGGAGTCGTGAGTTTTTATTTATTTAAGTACTACTTAAATTTGCACATTGGAATTTTCAGGGGTCGTGTTTAATATTTGAATTAGCTATTAAAATAAAAAAATTAAGTTACACACGTTATAAAATACGCAGTGAAATAATATTTTAATTTTAATTAGTAAAATAATTATATTCTTAAATATACTATTTTAAATATTATTATTATTGGGTATAATGGGGTGTCAGATAACTTAAAACTAAATTTAGCGTTATCACCTTTTAATTAAAATATTAGTCACTCAAAAAAATTTTACGCTTTAAAAATATTAAGTAGTTACCTTATTTATCACTTAATTTTTCTGTGGTCTTTTATTATGTACCCCATGTCCCATTATCATACAAACATAACAATACAAGACTTTATTATATTTGACGAAGCCTGTTGCTGATTTCTTTCAGCTTTGGCGAACCCTATACGATATGTGCATTACAATTTATGTCCATAGACCGTTTTTCTTACATAAAAATACATACATACATAAATCACGTCTTTATCCCTGACGGGGTAGACAGAGCCTAAGGTAACAAGAACTGAGTACCACATTTCGCATGATTGTAGGCGTATGGATGGAAAAGGGAATCAAAACAGTGATGGGTTGCTAGCCAAAACCGCCTATATAACAAGAGCCGTAAGATTTTCGCCCAATCCCCTGGGACCATCTGCGCGGGAAGAGAAGCAACTGGTACATTCTATGTTTTTTCTTTGCTCCCAGACCAGCATAGAAGAAAATGCAAAAAATGACTAGGATTAAAAAAATCTCATTGTATAAAACTTAGTAAACGCTAGCTGTGTCCGTTGGATGCATTCTTGCATTCGCCCTGCATCACCATGAAATTTAATGACTGAAAGAAATTGCCACTATCTATGCACTTTTATTCAGCAGCGGCGTAATGACTAATTTTTTTAACTTCTACTTTTCCTGTTTTAAATAAATTTAAAAAATCACAAAATTAAAAAAAAAACTTTATTGCCAGTGACAAGCTACATAGAGAAACAAAAATGACATGCTATAAACTTAAAAGTAACAGTACACATGTTTAGCAAAGGGAACCAATCCCAGCGCGTGCTGGGCTCGAGAGCTCAGCGCTGGTTTACAGAAAGGCCCCTTGACGTGGTACATCGCAACCCTTGCTTGAATACAATAATATTATAAGAAGAGGAAAACAAAACAAAAAAGAAAAATCTGTTAAAGTAAAAATGGCTAAAAAAGAAGTGATCGTACTTATTATGGTAGTTAATTGAATTAATAAAAAATCTATGTGATTGAAGTAAAACAAAAAAAGGAAAGTAAAAGTAATAACTTTAACAGACTCTCTGCCAAGTTTCTTGCGGCGCAATCTTCTTGGCAATGATGGTCTTTCCGAATGCGCTGGTAGTTTCAAAAAGACATGTAAAAGAGCCCTTGGCCGCCAATTTGCAAAAATAGATTTTCATTTTCATAAAAGTCCAAGTGTTTATTATTGTAAAATTAAACTAAAACCTCAACCTGCCTAATGACTCGATAGTTACTCTGGAACTTGATTTACATACGTCTTAGTGGGCGTCCATTAATTACGTGAGGCATTTTTAAGGATGTTTGACCCCCTCCCCCCTTGGTGAAATGTCGTAAGATTTTTCTCGACCCCCTCCCCCTACCCCAACCTCATGTGAGATTTTTCAAAACTTGTACTTTAACTTAATTTTCACGCAGTTTTACACCATTGTCTGCTAAAAAAATTAGGTGATATTTGCCAAGACCCCCCTCTCCCCCAAGTGAGATTTAGTAAGATTCGGCTCGACCCCCTCAAAATACCTCACGTAATTAATGGACGCCCCTTTAATACCTTCAACATAAAATCAACACTATGGAGTGAGCCATATTTCACGGCTTAAAGTCGATCTTATATGGCTATAATACGTCTTATTTTAACCAAAATATTTTTGTTTAAAGCCACGCATAGAGGAGGCGAGCAGGACGGACAAACACAAGAAGTAGCAGACTATGAAACAGCGCTAGACACTGCAGGTAAGTTACCACAAACTGTACACTTGACTTGCACAGCGAGGGAAATGTATCATGTATCACAGACATCACAGTAGCTATGCTCGTAGATTCTTTGCGCGACAGAATCCGGAATACGGAGATTTGCCGAAGAAATAGAGTCACCGACATAGCTCCGAGAGTACGTACGCTGAAGTGGCAATAGGCAGGCCACCTCATATGGGACAAACAACCGTTGGGGGAGAAAAGTTCTCGAGTGCGACCACGAATCGGAAGACGCAGTGTTGGCAGTCCCACTAAGTAGACCTCGTGAAAGTCGCGGGAAACCAGGGGTTCATGGCGAATTGTCGTTCATTATGGTGTGCTAAGGGGGAGGCTTTTGTTCAACAGTGGACGTCTTCATGATGATGATGATCACAGTTGAACCCTGTCGCAATTGACAGGCCGCCGTCACTCAAAAATTCTAGTGATATCGCCTTATTGCGATTGGGTTCTGTAGTCTCTATAATAGGATATAGAAATAAGGACCGACATGTTATTCGGGTCCATCTTGCATGTCTTCAGAGGAGAGAAGATTAAGTAGTCACAGTGGTCCGCTCAACTGGTTCCTCTCGTTATGGCTGTGGAAGTTCCTGGCGCGCATCTTCTACGGGATCCTTCTTTTTCACATGACTATTCTTTTGGTTGCCATTATTCTTGTTCCTATTCTTGTATTCACAAGTCTATCTATGTCTATACTAATATTATAAAGAGGAAAGATTTGTACCTATTTTTGTATGTTTGTATGTTTGTAATGAATAGGCTCAAAAAGTACTGGGCCGATCTGGATGAAATTTGGAACATAGATAGATTATAGTCTGGAATAACACATAGGCTACTTTTCATCCCGGAAAATTGCGTGATTCCCGCGGGATAGCGATAAACGAATTCTACGCAGACGAAGTTGCGGGCAACTGCTAGTACCGAATAAATTAGTGCTCTCTTGACTACTATTAACTTTCCTGTTTTTTATTTCTTACTAGTTGTTGCCTGCGTTCCTTCGGGAACTGTGCAATTTTCCAGGATATCTATTCTGTCCTTCCCGGGACTGAAACTACTTGCATCCCAAATCCTAACTGAATCAGTCTAGCGGTTTAAGCGTGAAAAGATAACAGACATACAGAATTACTTTCGCGTTTTCAATTTAAGCAGGGATGTCATTTTATTAATATTTTTGGTGCATTTTAAAGGCATTGTGTGCACAAATCGCTACATAGTATAAAACAGTCGCTTTCTGCTGCTATGTATGCTTAGATCTTTAAAACTATGCAACGGATTTTCATGCGGTTTTTTTTAATAGATAGAATGATTCAAGAGGAAGGTTTTACATGTATAATTTTACGCAGACAAAGTCGCGGGTAAAAGCTAGTTGTTAATAAAGACATTAGCTATAAGAGAGGCCTGTGCCCAGCTGTGGGATGTATATTAGCTAGAGATGACGATTGTGATGATGACTAGCTATAAATACAAATTATAAAGCGGAAACATTTACTCGGCGTGTGGTAGAGCGAGTTCATTGTCTCATAATGTAAAGAAAAAGTAATAAATAATTATCAAGCACTTAATAAAATTGGCTTTGCTTATGCGACGGATTAGTAACAATTTGAGTGGCAGCGACCGAAACGGTAGTCCATTAATTGTCATAAAAATAATAGAGATACATTGTTATTTGGGCATTTTTCTAAAAATAAACCATTTTACTCTATACCTCAGATTAAACCTCGATGGCAGTTCAGTAGGCTCGCAATCGCCATCGTGTTAATTTTGACAGTTCTTGTATGAATGTGACAGCTAGCTGATTCCGATGCCAATTGTCAGCCCATACATGAACTGTCAAAATGAGCACGATGGCGATTGCGAGCGAGTTAGGTAATAAGACTACTGGTCAGTATCACGAGCACTTTAGCATTTTAGAATAAAGAAGAAAGTGTCCCTTTTTTCGTTCCTTTTCCGTTACTTCTTCATTGACACTTGTATGAGAGTAACAAAATGGAAAGTTCAAAATTGTATGGAAACTTTGGGACACTTTTTGCCTTATACTAAAATCAATAGTGCTACTCTTATCACCATCCATCCATCTACTTCCATGCTGGTCTGGGAGCAAAGGAAAAACGTAGAATGTACCAGTTGCTTCTCGTCCCGCGCTGATGGTAAAAGCCCATCGAGGGAATGGGCGAGTCTTAGGAATCATGTTATAGGCGATGCGGCTAGCAACCCATTACTATTTTGATTCCCCTTTCCACCTAACATTATTTTCGCCCATTCTCTCGATGGGCTTTTACCATCTGCGCGGGTAGAGAAGCAACTGGTACATTCTATGTTTATTTTTACTCCCAGACCGGCATGAACTTAAATAGTTTTTATTACTTTTTTTCTTATTTCTTTTCATATATTTTGTTTTACTTTAACCAGTAGAGACTTTATACATCTCTACTATAAACTAAATATAATTTAAGGTACCTACTTAACTTGGGGACCTCATAAATCTCTTTTATAAATGTATTATAAGTTACGTAGAATTTAAGTATTGTAGTAAATGTATTTTATATGAAAAAAATGACTTTCTACCAAGTTTCTTGCGGCGCACTCTTCTTGATAGTCTTTCCGAATGCGCTGGTGGTTTAAAAAAAACATTTTAAAGAGCTTTTGGCGCCCTATTTGCATAAAGTTATGAATTTAGAATTTTGAGTAGTCGAAAAGTAATACACAGATGTGACCACTCTCGAGTTGTATTTCGAGTGATGAGCTTTGATAATTGGCTAAGTAAAGTTTTTGGAAGAGGTGCAAATTATATTTTTTTTCGATAGTCGACGTCTTAATAATCCAGGAACTGCAGCTCTTTTATTTTTATTCCCTATTATTAATGAGATATAATTTTTTAAATGCTCGATATGACATTTGTGAGATTTAACGGCCGAAAAGCTCTGTTGCCTAGAACTAGCTTGTAATAAAAAAAAACTACGTCAACTGTCACGTTTGACGTTGTCAAAAAATAATACCGCGGTTCTGTTTATTTGCGTTTGCGTGTAATCAGTGTTAGCAGTGTGTTTTTTAATGATATTTCAACGACCTCAGCACAACCCCTGGACTTTCGATATTGCCGCACTTCTCTTCGACCTTTGCACGATATTTGGACTACGATTTCAGCTACTTTCGACGACTTAGGCACTGCTTCTTGGACTTTTGGACTTCTACACGAGTATAATGGATTTGGTCGATCCCCAAAGCACTGCAGAGGAAATGAAGTATTACAGGGATGTACTCCAATGCTTTGTACCGTCGTGTAAGAAGTATAGACGGGATTTTCCAAATTCCGTGTATTTGAGCTTACCAAAGGCTTTACAAGCGACTTGGTGCCGAACTCTAGATATCAACTGTCCGAAACGGAACTTGTATGTCTGTGAGGAACATATCAATGTGAGTATATTGCAGTTAATGTCGCTGTAAGAAATTAAGAGTATTGAATGTAGTAAAATGCTTTTCTTATATTTACAGATTGAGGAAGATTGCTACTAAAGTAAATCTGGCAAGTTACGCCTAAAAAATACTGCAAACTTGATATTAACCAAAACATACAATGAGATTGTAAGTATCAGCTAGGTGTCTTATTTTATAATTTGTAATTTTTCTCCACTATATTAATTAACAAGTTTATATAAATGTTCAATGTGTTATTATGAACGTAAACACAGGATATTTATCCCTTGCCTATTGTACAGTTACCTACTAAAAATAAATCAATTTTTACACCTTAGTTCATTGCTACACCTATTGTTTTATTTGGTGAATCTTCTCCTGTCTTCTTAAGGCAAAAAATTAAGTGTTAAATGGATGCTCATATGTACTTAATTATGTGCTTATTTTTAGGAAATGTCGAATGATGAAAGCAGCCTAACGGAACAGCCACTGGAAAACACAAAAGATCTGGCTACTATGTCAAAGCAGTTACTGCAACATGGGACCAATCCATATTCAAAGGTAAAATTATGTACCTGTATAAAAAGAAAAATCAAGTGACCGATTGAGCGATAACAATTTTTCTATGGTAGGAACCATAAAACCCTACATAGTAAAAAGTTGTCAAAATTGTGAAAGTGTAAAACAATATAAAAGCTAGTTGTTATTATAAAGGGCTAGTTTGTAAAATTAATTTGATTCTTTTTTTCCAGTGTGATTCTTCAACTCAGACCCAAATCATATACTCAAACAAAGCCGTTATGGTGAAACCATCAGTAAAATGTGTAGCCTGTTCAGCTAATATAAATGTCTCACTTATTGCTGAAAAAATCATGCCAAGCAAGCCATCATCTTCAACTGCAAGTCGTTCATCAACACCAACATTATATGAACCCTCTAGCCCCTCATCGTCAAGCTCAACCAAGGAGACAGTAAAGGAAGGGAATGATATGTCAGGACGTACACATATCTTAAGAATTATTAAGGAAAACCCCAAAATGTATCTTGGTCTTCCTAAGTCATATTTTTGGTTGATAATTTTTTTAGCCAAACAATGCAAATTACGCCCCCTGCATGTCATTATCACCTTATTTAAATTAAAGCAAAATGACACAATACAAAGAATAAGTCATCACTTTCATTTAAGTCAAGTGACATTGCAAGAGCTGTTAAGAATTTGTATACCGCATCTGGCAACTTATTTACAAATGTTTATATACCTGCCAGAATCCATCATGATTAAAAAAACATTGCCCCCTGTTTTTAAAGTGAGGTTTGCTAACGTACAATGCATACTTGACTGTTTCGAGATCCAGATTGAAAAAGCCTCAAATCCTGTTATGCAATCAAGGACATGGTCACAGTATAAATCATGCAACACATTAAAATACTTGATTGCATGTTGCCCAAATGGCTTCATATGTTATATTTCGAAGGGTTATGGAGGAAGGATTTCTGACAAAGCTATTACTGAATGTAGTGGCTTTGTCGATATTCTTCCTCCGGGGGCTGTGGTTTTAGCCGATCGAGGCTTCAAAGGCATAGAAACTCTCCTATCGCAGAGACACGTGAAACTACTTCGGCCCCCAAGTGTTTCCTCACAGGAAACGCCAACCAAAAAGGAGGTGATCCAAACCAAAATTATTGCCAGCTTGAGGATACATGTGGAACGTGTGATAAGGAGATTGAGGGAATTTGCCTTTTTAAAGCCTCACTCGGTTATAAACCATAACCATGTCAGATATGTGGACGAAGCAGTTATTATAGCATGTGCTTTAGTCAATTTGCAAGGCGACATAATAAAAATACAATAATTTTTGCTTTGTTTTATTTTAAAATGTACAAATTAGTTATAAATATAGACTTTTTAACAAAAATCTTTTTGAAAGACCTATCCAACGAAACCTGATGTGGTATATAAGAAAAAAATCACCATACTGTACACACATACACAACACATAAATCACGTCTTTATCCCTTGCGGGGTAGACAGAGCCTAATACTGTACAGTTGAACAAACAGAATTGCATACCTCTGTGGAACATTTTTATCATAAATTACACAATGATTTCTTTGGACGTATGAGTAAGGTTTCGACTGTACCTCTTCTACATAAAGTCATATTTTAGCTGGGGTTCATGATAACACACATCAGAAGTCAGAATGGGGTCCTCATATTATGAAAATGAAACATCCTTCGGAACTTAGTCTATCTTAGTACAGATTTAGCCCATGGTAGTCAGACCTTTGTTATCCTTACTAATATTATAAATGCGAAAGTAACTCTGTCTGTCTGTCTGTTACCTTTTCACGCTTAAACCGCTGGGCCGATTTGGTTGAAATTTGGTATACAGATAGTTTGAGTCCCGGGAAAAAACATAGGATAGTTTTTATCCCGGAAAATTGCATAGTTCCCGCAGGATAGCACAGCCCAAACCACTGGAATTTTTCAAATTTAACGCGGAACAGATTCACCGGGTCAGCTAGTATAGTATAACGGCTAAAGGCATCCATAGAGAAACTCCTTTATACTATGACGAAGGTCTGGCTATCATGGGATTTTTCTCCAATATATTTAGGACAAAGCGTTAAGTAAAATTTTGGGATAAATCGCATTTTTCCAAAACTTTTCTGATCTTTCTAACAAATTGTTGGCATAAGCCACGTCAAACTTAACCCATTTTATTTCGATTTTTTTGTTGTGTTCGAAATCTGGGTCAGCAACACAAAAAGCACACTTTTTATATCCTGTGGCCAGCATTTGGAACTGGCATTGAGCCAAAAATTTTTCTTTTATTTTATTTTTATCTAGATAGTTTTTCACGGTTTTAGCAGTGCTAGGGCATTTTACTTCAACAATGAAGTCATTGGCTACACCATCAGGCGAAGCTCCACTAAAAAAATTAATTAAGTGAAATCCACATTCTTCAATGTGGACCCCCAATAGCCGTTCAACTTCTTTTATTATTGGTTTTTCTAATATTTTTCCTCTCTTCATTGCTTTGGTATCATAAATCTTGTAACCACCAAGAATTTGTTCCACAAGAGAGCCATCAGGTGTGTCACAATGACAAGCTTCATGTACTTTTGATGCTGTTATTCGGCCCTGTCTTATGCTATGCCATAACTTTGACTCTGCCTGCTTTTTAGTGCTTTTTGCTATTTGATTTTGCACAGATTGAGGCACAGATACGTTACTTTTAAAATATTCAAAACTGTGATTATTAGTTTTAGTTGCAAAATCAAGTATCATGTCAAATATACACCATTTTGTCAAACCATTATCATGATCTGGTAAAAATGACAAAATCAGAGAGTCCCCAATTTTTCTTTTCTTACATTCTTCATAAAATGCATTGAGTTTCTCCGGATCTCTTGGTCCTAGTTCTATTCCTCTTTTCTTGGATGGAAAAATATCCTTGGAGGATATTGGCTGTGTTCCCTCACTGGCTAATCGTGGTTTAGCCCAATAACATTCTATGGATGTAGATGATGGTTCTGTAGATTTTTTTTGTAACCAATATAACACCACCAATGTGTGTTTACATCCACCTGAAAGTAAAACAAATCAATGAAAATATTTATAATCCTCATTAACCATAAATATTTACTCTATAGTGTAAGTATTTACCAGCTGATGCAGGACAACCATCACATGTTGCATCAATTATATTACTATTCGCCTCTTCTAAATGAATAGTCACAAGATAATATTTCATCCTTATTTTGTGCTCCGGAACAACTTTGGCCCTGACAACGCATTCAGTGCTCCCTCTTTTAATTTCAACATAACCTACTGCATTATCAACATAACCACCTCTGGATGACCTAAAATGCAATGGAAAACATTATAACACAAGATCTTTCATCATTATCATCTGCCTATTTATGTCCCACTGCCTGTGCCCGGCTTATTTATAACCAAATAAATGATTTTGATTTAATTTGATGCACAACAATACACTATGTATATACATGTTAAATATTTGTAATCATAATTAATTATTATATGCATCAGAATGTATGTGAAATTCGCCAGTACGTACATGAGTGTCTTCACACCTCTTATTTCAGCAACATTGTGCTTATCGTTTGTGTGGAAATATTCCATTATCATGAACATATCCATGTGTGGCAAGTTTCTTGAATCCGCTCGTACAAATTCGCTCATTTTGTGATCAATAGCGAAGCCTCAGTATTATAAAAATCAGTCCAAAAGTCAAGGCGGGGGTCGTCGCAAAGCAGAAAAACGTTGTCCAAGAAGCAGTGCCTAAGTCGTCGAAAGTAGCTGAAATCGTAGTCCAAATATCGTGCAAAGGTCGAAGAGAAGTGCGGCAATATCGAAAGTCCAGGGGTTGTGCTGAGGTCGTTGAAATATCATTAAAAAACACACTGCTAACACTGATTACACGCAAACGCAAATAAACAGAACCGCGGTATTATTTTTTGACAACGTCAAACGTGACAGTTGACGTAGTTTTTTTTTATTACAAGCTAGTTCTAGGCAACAGAGCTTTTCGGCCGTTAAATCTCACAAATGTCATATCGAGCATTTAAAAAATTATATCTCATTAATAATAGGGAATAAAAATAAAAGAGCTGCAGTTCCTGGATTATTAAGACGTCGACTATCGAAAAAAAATATAATTTGCACCTCTTCCAAAAACTTTACTTAGCCAATTGGGACATGGGGCCCGTACAAATCTTTTGATATCTTCAAAACTACAGCTCTAATAAATTTTTTGAATAGGTCATAAAATTTATGAGAGTATCTTCTAAGCTACTCGTATTTAAAATTCATTACAATTTTTCACCACTTTCGAGTGGTATTTTCACACATTTGCTTTCAAAAATCAGGCCCCTGTTCCTTTCTCCAGTGGCGTCAACTGCTGAGCAAAAACCATCGTTATCATTAACTATGTCAAAGTAGATCTCTTCCTACTCGCGAAACGAACGTGCCGTTTGTTGTCCTAATAGATTATCAATGCGCAAGCGCATAGTAATCGGATGTTGATAAACTGACGCGTGAGCGGCGCACGTTCGGTGGTTGTTGTGGCTTTTAGATGAACAGTCGAACAGTCACGGGTTTACTACATTGACATAACACATTATGAATGTGACAGTTGATATGTTTATAAATGTAAATAATGCGACTTTCTTTTGTTAAAAAAATCAAAATCGGTTCAGCGATTATCTCTTACAAACTCACAAACTGTACCTCTTCTTATTTGTGGCGTATCAAGTCGTTACAGCGATGACAACTTCGCCAATGTCAATGTAAAAAAAATATAATTAAAAAATCTTGTGACGAAACGTCGGCAACGTTGTACGGTAATGGTCAAAGACCCCCCTCCCCTGTCGGGCTCTTAGCCAACGGTCGATGATATCCCTCAGAAACTGCCAGGAAATCATTAGCCGATGCCCAGGGCGCACCAGACCAAGCACTGCTCTTCCCCCCGGACGGATCCAAAAACGAACCGCAGCTCTTGATCACACGTGGAGGTAACCCGATTCGCACCCCACATGAAATCTCACACGGTTAAACTCTGAAATCAGCTGGCGGCACCAATTTTTCTGGACCGACAACTTAGGGATCAATGAACGTGCCTATTAAAATAACTATAAAAATTTACGGTAATTTGAGTTTTCCCAGTGTTGCCAGGTCCAATCAGGAAATGTCAGTAGAGTAAAACCTTAATAATAAGGAGGTTGAAAAAAAAGTTGATCAAATTTTATGCTAGAAAAGTCACATAACTTACCTAAAAGAAAATCTCATGTATTCTGATTATTTTGTTTTTAATATGCTGATTTATCATCATCACTACATAGTATAAAACAAAGTCGCTTTCTCTGTCCCCATGTTCCTATGTCCCTATGTCCCTTTGTATGCTTATATCTTCAAAACTATACAACGGATTTTGATGCGGTTTTTTTAATAGATAGAGTGATTCAAGAGGAAGGTTTTTATGTATGATTCTATGCAGACGAAGTCGCGGGCAGAAGCTAGAAATGTATAAAATGATTAGTTTATCCTGAATAAAAACATACTAACTACCATCAATCATCAATCCAGATGTCTTCCCTTCAAATTATAAACTAACATACATACATACATTCACACCTTTATTCCCAAAAGGGGTAGGCAGAGCACATGCAACTTAATGTTCCAGTGCCACTTTTAGCATACACGTGTGTATAAAATCCTCAAATCCTCAGAATCATTAATAAGGGTAATAATTATTAGGTCCAAATTAGACTCATAAAATTCAGTAGATTCGATTGCAAATTCAGTAGATCAGTAGACATAGTCAAAAATCAGAATAACTCCTGAAAAATCAGGCGACCTGGCAACACTGTTTGCCCAACTCTTGGACTACCTCGAAACTAAGTTGAAAAAAAAACTACACTCGCTATATAAAGTACAATGCGTGCTTAAATAACCGTAAGGCACACTTGGTATTGTAAATATTATGGCAGTCCAACGGTGTTATACAAAACAGCTCATTGAAGTGCGAGATAAGAAAATCTTATTTTGAAACACTAATGAATACCTTTTAATTGCGTAATTATTGTTATTGGTGGCTTTCCAATATACATAAATCACTGGTTTGTCACTTACGGGGTAGACCGAGCGGCCACAAGACTGAAAGGCCACGTTTAGCATGATTTTGGGGGTATAGGTGGAGTGATGGCTTTCCAACATTCATAGATCACGTCTACCTAAATCACGGTACAGGGTAGACCGAGCGGCCACAAGACTAAAAGGCCACGTTTAGCATGATTTTGGGGGTATAGGTGGAGTGATGGCTTTCCAACATTCATTGATCACGTGTACCTAAATCACGGTACAGGGTAGACCGAGCGACAACAAGACTAAAAGGCCACGTTTAGCATGATTTTGGGGGTATAGGTGGAGTGATGGCTTTCCAACATTCATAGATCACGACTACCTAAATCACGGTACAGGGTAGACCGAGCGACAACAAGACTAAGGCCACGTTTAGCATGATTTTGGGGGTATAGGTGGAGTGATGGCTTTCCAACATTCATAGATCACGTCTACCTAAATCACGGTACAGGGTAGACCGAGCGGCCACAAGACTAAAAGGCCACGTTTAGCATGATTTTGGGGGTATAGGTGGAGTGATGGCTTTCCAACATTCATTGATCACGTCTACCTAAATCACGGTACAGGGTAGACCGAGAGACAACAAGACTAAGGCCACGTTTAGCATGATTTTGGGGGTATAGGTGGAGTGATGGCTTTCCAACATTCATAGATCACGTCTACCTAAATCACGGTACAGGGTAGACCGAGCGGCAACAAGACTAAAAGGCCACGTTTAGCATGATTTTGGGGGTATAGGTGGAGTGATGGCTTTCCAACAATCATAGATCACGTCTACCTAAATCACGGTACAGGGTAGACCAAGCGACAACAAGACTAAAAGGCCACGTTTAGCATGATTTTGGGGGTATAGGTGGAAAGAGGAATCAAAATAGTGGGTTGCTAGCCGCGGGAACAGAAGCATTTCTGATAGGTACATTCTATGTTTTTTCGTTGCTCCCAGATCAGCATGGAAGGTCGGGTAAAAGCTAGTAATGTATGATATAATAATGGTGTGTAAATCAAAATATTATGGTTTCCTAGAACATTGTGAAAATTACATAACGGTTGGTAGTTACATGACACACACACACACACACTATGATATCATAATCATATGGTTGTTATTTTATAAGTCACGCCTTATTTTTCTGAATGAAACGTAATGAATTAATTTATGTACTTTGAGAATAATAAAATATCATTCAAAACTTATATTAGCGAGCAAAAGTAAATGCTCACTTTAATTCATTTTAGTAGGGAAAGCGAACCGTTATTTTTGCTTGGAAGTACACATTTGTTTGCCTGAAAAACAGGCGTGTGTATTCAAGTGTATAAAGTCTAATACATTATGTATACCCGTATCTATTGTAGGTATACAATGTGTCATGTTACAATTAGACGGTATTCATTCTATATAAATATTTGTATGGGAAATTCATCGTTTACTTTAAAAATAGTTGGCCAAGATCTAGTCAGACTTGCGCAGTGCGATCCTATACTTTAATTTTACACTATAATTTTTTAACTTGAAATAATAATATATCAATTACTAGCTTCTGCCCGCGACTTCGTCTGCGTAGGATTATACATAAAAACCTTCCTCTTGAATCACTCTATCTATTAATAAAAAAACCGCAACAAAATCCGTTGTGTAGTTTTGAAAATAAGCATACATAGGGATATAGGGACAGGGAAAGCGACTTTGTTTTATACTATGTAGTGATAGTGATACGCTATGTCCGAAAATTAATCAAGAATACTTTAAGCAGCCCCCTATGTCAACAACGCGACAATTGTCAATGACAAATGACAAATTTGTTTACATTAGAAACTCGACAAGAATCTACGCCGGTGGTTCTGACTACACGTTACATTTCGAATTGTCACAATACAATACAATACCTTTTTATTGAACACCACACATCAACCAAAACAGAAAAAGGTATACAGAATATTACAAGGTAACAATAGACGGCCTTATCGCTACAGAGCGATCTCTACCAATAACCACAATGGACTGGAGAACAGAACAGACCTGAACAGGTGGTGCAATTTAGAATATAATATATAATTATTAATATACTAAGTATTGAAAATACATAATAATAATATTATTATACATGAAACACACATTTATAATAAATGGTGATATAAATAGACACATAGGCACGCACCTAAAAAAGCTACAAGATTCATGCACAAGATGACAGATAGTGCTCCTTCAACATAGACTTAATTATGGGTAAAGGTTTTGTCACTTGTCGCTGACAACTGGCGACATGGAAAATAGGAGCCTGGGTGGTTGGGTCAGTTTAATTGAACACTTCTGTGGTTGAAAAATGTTTCCGTTATATTGATGGATGGTCGACGTGTACAGCGCCATTGTGGTGAAATAACTTTGTATCCAAAACTACTAAAATATTCTGCAACAATTCTAAATCACTTTGAAAGAAAGAAAGAAGACTTTTATCCTTTTTTGCAAGACACAAATACAACACACACACAATTTTATAGAAAAAAATCAAAAAACACAGACATAAAAAAAAGATCATCGTTGTGGAGCGTCTTCGAGAAAGAAACGGTCGCTGGCTCAGCATTCCGCTGAGGTATATTTATTCAATTTATACATCTCCCGATGGCCCCAACGGAAGCCCAGCGCTGGCTGTAAAGCCAGCAAATGCTGAGTTGCACCATTTCGTGCCAATTTATTTTCTGTAGCTTTTTATTATGTTTTTGTTTTTTAACTAGGTACTTTTGTGATTATCACAAATAAACTTTTCCTTTCTTTCTTTATTTCTGGTATGGTTTTATGCAAAATAGACCTATTTGCAAAAAAACGGGCACCGAATAATTTTTATGCCACAAAGAGGTGCAGCAATTGTTTCAGCCAAAATGCGTAATTTTCTAAGTCAA
Source organism: Pandemis corylana (assembly GCA_949127965.1). Classification (NCBI taxonomy): domain Eukaryota; kingdom Metazoa; phylum Arthropoda; class Insecta; order Lepidoptera; family Tortricidae; genus Pandemis; species Pandemis corylana. Next base: position 1,628,009 of record OX421859.1, on the reverse strand, counting down.
AATAAAACAAAAGTGCCTGTTCTTTTGCAAAGGAGTTTATGTTAGTTAAAAATGCGAGACTTGGGGCCTGTTTCACCGCTCCCTGTAAAGTTCTTTTGTTATCTATTATTCCGTCTCCATTTTTTACTACAAGACAGACAGAGATGTCGTCATAGATAACTGGTACTTTAAATAACAGGAATTTAGCAGAGTGGTGAAACAGACCCTTAACAGTGATTGTAACATGCCATGCTCTGAAACATCTTACAAAACGGTTTCTTAGTGACGCAAGTGTCAAGAACAATGAAAAGGGCATAAACATTTTATTGACAATCGACCAACACATCATTGGTAAATTTACGAGATCACAACCGCAAAAATGTATCATAGCTCTCTCGAACACTGCAGCAATACCCAACTTAGAATAGAGTCTCTAGAGCAATCAGTTTTATGAATGTTAGATGTTGTCGTTTGAACTGTAATGTCTTCAGTTTTTTTATATGCACAAAGGCGAACTATAAACATAAAAATATAAATGTATTACGAGATAAATTAATTGAACTAAAACTAAAATAAATGTAGAAACGTACTCCCCCGCGGCATTGAGCCAAAGATGCTGGCAGCATTTCCCCGCTGTATTGCGAAACTAATTCGCTGTGCGAGGAAGCTGCCAGCTCTTTGGTCTCCGTTGCAGTCGATCAGCCTCTTAGACATTTCCTAGAATAACGTATCCGCGCTGGGACCCCACGGACCTAAGGTCTCAACCCCGAATGGCAGGAAGTAGTATTCGGAGCCGAGACTTTCATATTATTTATTTATTTAATTAAGTTAATTTACCCGGTGGGCCATGTAACAGGAGCAAAAAATTAAAACACAGGTTTTGCTAGCGTATGTAGGTACGCTAATTTTATCATAATGTTTATTCCAAAGAAATTAAACAGTATTTTCAATGTACGGCGTCCAATAGCCTTAATGACATCGCCTGTGTCTCCCATGACTAAATGACCGATTTAGCAATATATTGCTTGTCCAATTAAACTTTAAACTATAATAAAAATCGCAACACAAGTTTTTTTAAAGTTGTAGAACGAAGTTAGCTCAGGATGAATACCGGAAGCTGTGGTTTTATTTTTTGCTTTTATAGGGCCCACATTGTAGAAATTAAATGCCAAAACAATCAGAAAATTACACTAAAACAGCCCTCTGTACCGTGCTTGGCTCAAAGGTTCCCATTAAGCTGGCCGCGTTGCCTCTCTTGAACCAACCACGAGGGGCGAGAGGAGCGTACCAACTAAAACCACTCTGGCCCTTTTGCTGAGTTTAGGAAGGCGCCGTAAGATCCCGAAGATTCGAGCCGACAACGCCTCCGGCTGCCTCGGCTTTCAGGGCTACCCATACCAGTGTATATAACCAAACCTAACCTTCTCAATAGGCTATGGCCGCTTCAGCCGCTCTGCGCTGGCAGCCTGCTCATGCGCATTCTTCACGACGGGCGTGCAGAACTGCCTCATGTCATACGTGCTTCCGGCGGCCAAATGCGAACTACAACTGACCACCTACCAGTCGGGACTTGTCAACATGGCCTTCATGTGTGGTGAGTAACACTTTTAAACACTATTCATTACCATCACCGCTACGTTCGTAGTATTACGTATTTATCTCTTACAGGCACAGAGCCTAAGGTAACAAGACCTAAAGACTATGCTTAGGATGATTGTGGGCATAGTGATGGATTGCTAGCCACATCGCATATAACATGATTCCTACGATTTCCTCCCATTTTCTCAATGGGCTTTTACCCTTTACTGCGCAAATGCGCGGGAAGAGAAGCAACTGGTACATTCTGTTTTATCTTTGCTCCCAGACCAGCATGGTGTTCCAATTTTACTGAGGGAGACAGCAAGACAAATCCAAAGCATGCTATGAGCTCACGGGCTGCATATTAATGTAAAGAAAATGTCACAACTTACGTTGACAATGACACACAGAGAGAGAGAGAGAGAGAAAGAGAGATAGAGATTTATTCGATACACGTAGATTATACAAAAGGAAGAAATACAATATACTTAAGAATAGTACCGCTTGATGTAAAATGGGCCCCTCTCAGCATAATGCTGCAGCAAGTCGCAACGCTGTTGTTCAGTGGGACCTAATTGTCATGTCATTGTCAAGTAGAGGCGCAGTTCGTTCGACTCGGCCGACCACAGGGCCCGGCGTAGTTAAAAACAAACTAATGATACATTTAAATTCGCAAATAGGTAAGACTAATATTTGCTAACGTGTAATGACTCTTCAAAAGGAAGTCGACGAAATAACAGGCGTTGAATTAGCGCAAGTATGGTATAACGTGAACTTGTGAGCAGTGAGAATGTGTCAAAGAAGGCCTGGCTGTCCACAGATGGGTGGTCGATCCAACACTAATGTACGGTAGCGATAGTTGGGTATGGCAAAAGAAGCATGAAAATAGAATAAATGCAGTAGCAATGAGAGCGTTAAGAAGTATGGAAGGTGTATCACTGAAAGATAGAACAAGGAATAGTGTGATAAGAGAACTTTCTGGAGTGAAAGAATATATAGTGACTAGGATAGAAAAAAGTATGCTTTGTTGGTTTAGTCACGTATAGCGGATGGATGAAAGAAGGTTAACTAAGCAGATTTATATGGGCAGTGTGAAAGGGTGCGTTGGGAGGGGAAGGCCTAGATGGACGTTTTGAAAAAAGGTCAGGTCAAGAGTACCCGAAACCGACGAGCATGTATGAAGAGATTGATGAATGTGGATGAAGCGAAAGGGATATGTACAATCCTGATTGTAGCAAGTGGAACAAAGTTCTGCCTACCCCTGTGAGAAAGAAGCGTGACGGTATGTATGGTATAACGTAGTAAACAGGGTATTAAGTTCTTAGCAAACAATCTAGACTAACGAGACCCGCGTGCCAAGTTGAAGCGACATAGTTATTAATTGGAAGCAAATATTGTTAACAGTGTTTACTGTGTCACATTTGATTGAGAGTGTAGGTGAGGTCGAGAGGCTTGTGTTATTTGTGTATCCTTTCTCCTGTAACGATGTCAATATTAGTGGGTTCGTTTGTAAAGCAAGCCTGAAGCGTTGAAGCAAATCAACAGGTAAGAACTTGTTGATTCTAAAAGGAGTTAAGTGAAGTGACGTCACGACCACGCCTCCACTCAACGCGGTATGGTAGCCGTCTTGGTAACCTTGTCACAAAAAAAACGTTTTTTTTCAAGTTTTCATTGATTTTGTCATTATAAAGAAATTGGAAAGCTTGAGTATGCTTATTATGGGATATGTCGTATCGGATGGTGTCTAGAAGATATTTACGTCAACACAATCCTATAGAAAGATAGGTTGTGATTCGATGTGTTTGAGCGATTTCGGTTATATGGTGAATCGTGAGACGACAGTAATAAATTATCATGTAATCAAATAGGTACAAATTATGGTTATATATTTTTATTTTTTCTTATTTAAATTATTTATTACCAGCTGTTTTCCGCGACTTCGTCTGCGGAGAATAATATATGTAAGTTTGCCGCGCGCCCGCGGGCACTGTAAAATTTTTTGAGATGAAACTATCCTGTTTTAGTTTGGACTTCTAATATATGATGTATGCAAAATTTTAGTGCAAAGGTTCAGTAGTTAAGACGTGAAACTGCAACAAACAAACAGCATTTATAATATTAGTAAGGATTGATATTTTTCACAAAAATACCCCACCCTAGTAACACCTGGAAACAGCAAAATCGGTCAAGCAACGTTTTCCCGTATCGTTTTAGAAAACAAAAGGTCATGCTCATTTACTAGGAAACATAGCGCCGCTTGTCCAAACACTACGCAGAATATCTATGAAATTTGCACTTACATGCTAAAATTACCAAAAAAGACCCTGTCACATTTGAGTTAGAGCATGCTTATAAGGATCACCGGCGTCATAATCAATCATGTTATATTATTATGATGGATTCTGGAGAACTATCATAACATAATCTACATGGTGAAGGAGAGCAAGGAAACAAAGGAACATCAGTAATAGAAACAAGTAAGGACAGTAAGAGAACAGACTAAAGCACAAGATGGAATGCTCGTCGCGTACGATTGAATAAATGAAGAAATACGGTATAGCATTTATAAAAGTAAGTAAGTATGACAAAACAGATACTTAAAATGTAAATACTGTTAAAAACTACCTCTAAAATAAAATAACTAAATAAACTTTAAAATTAATTATAAAAGAGAGGTGGGCCCCTTGGCAGGGTGCCCATCACGCAGGCAGCATTCCCGCGCTGAACTGCGATTGCGATTCTTTGCGCGAGAAGGCTGCCAGTGCGAGGGTTGCCTGTTGCCTCTCTCAATCTCTTGCTGAGCTCTCTGTGAAGCTCTTGATCACACGCGGAGGTAACCTGTCTCGCAACCCTACCGCTTCTCAATGATGAAGAACTTACAGTTGTAATTTTGACAGAATGGAATTCAGTATGACCGCTAAAGCAACAAAAAAAGTTAAAATAAAAGGGTATCCCTCATACAAGAAACCTCATACAAGAAAGTTTCCGACTACACTTTAACGGTTTTTATAATCAGTTTAAATATACGTCAGAAAACCTATCTACAACTTGCAAAGAATCAATTTCACTCTGCTTCCCAAAACATAAGCTTACAGAGAAATACTTCTGATTGTTTCTTAAAATAATCATGAACCTTTTTGTTTCAGGTGGGGTAGCCAGTGCGTTCTTCTGGGGCATAGTTGGTGACGTTTTCGGCCGTCGTTTCACTCTGACTATGACGTTGCTCGTCGACGCAGTCCTGACACTTGCGCAGAGCACAGTGACTGACTACCGGTGGCTTCTGGCTGCCAGGTCCATCAATGGTTTCCTAATAGGTGAGCATAGACAACAGATATGACCGTCGGTTGAGGATCTGACCATTCATGACTGCTTTTTTGGGAGAAAAGTGTGGTCGTTTCCCATTGCTTTTCTTAAGTTGGTGATAGAGAGCGCTGCTTCCCACTCCCACATTGTGCCTCTCAGCCAGACACCCGTGGGAAGATCCAGCCTTTTCTAAAACGACACAGCATGAATTATTAGAGAAGCGAACCATAGACAATTGAAAATTAAAGAACTAAAAGAAGATATTACCTAGGTACTGGAATAGGTTGTAACTGATTGATCACCATAAAATTGTACCAGTTTTTATTAGACAAATCAATCATCTGGCCCAAAAGGCAAAATGACACGTACTGTGTAGCTAATAACGCCTTTCACTGAGGTCTTTTTTGTGTCATCAAATCCTTCTCACATTCTGATTGTGACTTGACATTTTCCTATCAGCAAATCCTTCTCTGTCATTATTTTTATTCCTTCTTTGTTCAGGTGGTCCTTCGACGCTCACGTTCACGTATCTGTCAGATCTTGTGGGAGAGAGGAGACGGCAGTTCTACCTTACCATCGTTGGCATGAGCTTTGTGGCAGCATGGCTGATCTTACCAGGTAACTACCCAGTTAGTAATGCAACAGGGAACGTACCTACAAGTAAGTCACATGATCACAAATGCCCACCCACGTACATGTCTGCACCAGAACCAGTGGGAATAGAAATGATTAGAGGGCAGAGATGAAATGCCTTTTAGCCAATTGTTTTTGTATTGTTATCCATCTAGATCTTTCAGGATTCCATCTCGTCTGAAGCACCGATGTAGAAATACATATGATAATGCATTAGCCAAAATTATTCATCTCCTATTAAATGGAAACCGCTGAATATCGCGGCTGTTTAAGGAAGGCATTCATTTTCCTCAGAATTAGGTACGTGATCAGAATTAAGCGTTTAAGAAAACTTTCGAGACGAAGATTTAGTTAATCCCAAATATGGACTAGTATCACTGACAATTGATTACGCTGTTAATTTAGAGTACAATTCATTACTAAGACAATTATGCAATTAGCAGAAACCTACGCTTGGCGGCTCAATTGTTTCTTGCAATTAGACCGAATTACGTTCAGTTCTTCAATTCGCCAATCTGGATCCAAAACTGTCCTGATACCACAAAGTTCATGGCGGACATTTCGTTCCTGAAAATTAGCAATGCCCAAGAAGAGAACGACGGTGACCTAGCTCTAGGCTCCCTATTCTATCTACCCTAGGCTTGGGGGGAGCCATCATAGAACCAGCCCTGTTCAACCCTAGCTAAAAAGGTGTATTGTTCAATTGGTTCGCCCAAATGGGATTGGATTAATATTCAGGGTATTTACCACAGTTCTTGTTCGTCCTTATCCTCAGAAAATATTGATAAGAGCTTAGAGATGAAGCTTAGAGCTAACTTATGAAAACGAAAGATAGTAATGGTGCTGCGTCTCACTTTGACATTGTTATTGCGACTTGTAATCCACTGTGGCAATTACCAAGGAAGCATTCCCTTCTTGAACCAATACATACATACATACACATACACAAATCACGTCTTTATCCCTTACGGGGTAGACAGAGCCTAAGGTAACAAGATCTAACGGCCACGTTTAGCAAGACTGTGGGCGTATAGGTGGAAAGTAGAATCTAAATAGTGATGGGTTGCTAGCCGCATCGCCTGTAACAAATTCCTAAGATTTTGGCCCATTCCCTCAATGGGATTTTACCATATGTGCGGGAAGAGAAGCAACTGGTACATTCTATGTTTTTTCGTTACTCTCAGACCAGCATGGAAGAACCAATTGGAAGAAAATTGAACCAATACCTATGGTATATTTACGTAGCAGGAGTACTTCTTGAAAAGAGCGACATGTCTTCAAAACAATTGAGAGCCGCTTACAAGCTTTGAAATATCTAATGGTGACTGTACTTAATATAAACAAAGCAGGTGACCGATTCATACCGTCAATATTCACACTGTGGACAGTCCTCCAATGTTTGGCAGTCAAGCAATTTCAATTGTTTTACGTTAGTCCTTGGACTATAATATTTGGGTTATCTCTACCGAATGTTGAACGTCCCCTGGCTGAAGTATAATTGAATTGTTATCAGTAACGTGCTTGAGCGGGATTGTTTTAGATATACAATAAGGAAGGATCCAGCGTACTATATCCTCGTTGCAGAAGAAGTGTGTCCTAACATTCTGTTGACTCTTGAATCTCGAGAGCACTCCAAAATGCGGCGCGATTTGTCTGAAGATTTATTTCCTGTTGTTAATTAACATATGAAACTATCTACTTTTTTATATTATCAATAACTAGCTTAAATCTATGATGGTTATGTTGGAGTTCCCTGTAAGGTGCTTAAGGGAACTCCAGGACATGGAGTGCGTGGGAGTTTTTTTCATTTATTTTCAATAGATGCCGAAGCCAACGACCTCATAAAGATTGCACTTCGGTCTTTGGAAAGAGACCATTGGCGTCACGTAAGTTAGAGCGAGACAATGCTCTATGAAGCCTAATTTAGCCGAGAAGACCGATGTACAATCTTATTGCCGGGTACAGGAGGTTACCATGACGTCTTAATGCGATTAAATTCCGACACAGTTCAGGTATTAGCTGTCACTTTTAGTATGGATCTAACAGCGAGCGAACCTAAAGTGAATTGGAATTGAATCCCATTAAGACGTCACGGTAAAAAAAACGAAAACAACAAATCATTCGTCGTAATTTACATTCAGAAATCATTCGACATAAAAATGATTAATTAACTTCCAATTATAAGCAAGCGAAAGTTGTGCAAAAAAAGCATAATTTATTTGTCTAGATAAATAGAAATCTTATCATCGATCTCCTAGTTACTATATAATAAGTGGGTTAAACTTACTGAACGTGAACGCATAGCACTTTCATTGACCCAATGGAGTGAGTGTTTGTGCATAGACCATTAATTTGCATACGGTTGTGTTATGACAATGTCAGTGTTGATGATTAATGATATAGAGATCAAGGTCATTTGGCTGCGCTAGGTGTTTGTTAGGGCTATACTACACGGGCGGTTCTCCCGCGGCGGAATCCGCTTCTGAACCGCACTAGACACAAATTTATATGGAAGTTGTATCCGCATACTACACTGCATTGTTTAGAAATCCACGATCCTATATTGACATCACAGTATCACGATAAATTGACCATCTAACCCATGCCAATAGGATTAGGAAGTGAGTTGGGATGAAGATGAAATTACCCATTATCCTAATTTATACAATTTGAGACAAATCCATTTGTTTCATGCGGGTCTGGGAGCAAAGAAAAAACATAGAATGTACCAGTTGCTTCTCTTCCCGCGCAGATGGTACAAGCCCATCGAGGGATTGGGTGAAAATGTTAGGGATCATGTTATATAGGCGATGTGGCTAGCAACCCATCACTGTTTTGAATCCCCTTTCCATCCATACGCCCACAGTCATGCTAAAGGTGGTCTTGTCACCTTAGGCTCTGTCTACCCCGTAAGGGATAAAGACGTGATTTATGTATGTATTGTATGAGACAAATCCAACAAATTAAACGTAAAAATCGGCGCAGCCGTTCTTGAATTTTAAATGGTGTAAATTTTTTTTTTGCTGACATTTGTTTTTGTATTGCTTACATTGTGAATATCAAATTTCAAGCTAAGTATTTTAGCAGTTTTTGAAGAGTTGCTGCGATAATTCATGGAAAAATATCTTGTAACGGACAAAGAGTAAATAAAATAAAGTACCTTTATTTTCGGACACCTTTGTGGTCCATGGGATGTTAGTGAGGTTCGCTTACACTGTTATGACATGTGTCTTTAAACTTTGAAGATTTTTTTTCCACTTTAACCACAAGTATAATCTGTCCATTATAAAATGACAAAAAAAAACATGCCAAACGCCTGTCTGGAAACATTAGCAATCGCCATGATACTGAGCAATAAAAAGTTCTATCGTAGGTTAAATTACGTACAGTATCTATCTGGCTTGTAACCTTTTAAAGATTTATTATATACCCAAAATATAAAATTGGATTTGGTATACCTTTGCGGGGTTCATATCGAAGAACTAAACCGAATCTGACTTGCTTTGCTATCCTATGGTATTCTTTCGTCTGCTAACAAAGGCAACTAACCATTTTTAGGAAGTTAGTTATTTAGAAATCCTTCTCTAGATTAGTCGTTCGTTGTGCCTGGGTGCTGAAATGTAATTAAACATTCATTAGATCTCGTTTTTATGGCAGAATAAAAAACGACGTAAGCGCATCCTAGACGGAAATAACCTTGGACAGCATTTCTAAGGCAGTTGTCCCACAGCCTCAGCCCCAGCGAGAAGCGAATAGAAACTAGAAATTGGTACTAATTGGTACTAGGTGGGTGGACGTTCGAGCGGAGCGTACGGCGGGGCGGGGCGTGCGGCGTTCATGTGAAACACAAGCAAATGTATGTGAGTGTTCTGAGTGCACGCAGCACAGAGCCCTTTGCCGCTGCCCGCCCCGCCGTACGCTCCGCTGGACACGAACCAGTCAGGCCTGACACCGAGACAAGTCAGATATACCTACGTGTCTGTAAAATAGAGTTTGGTCGCTGGCAGTTTTTTAGACGATGGCATCAAATGACTATATTGATAGATACATAGATATATAATATTATTATTAAGTCAAGCGAATTAGCTCTTTGAAGTGACAATGGGCAGCCATATAGCATGGAGAACAGGTCGTTGGGGCCGAAAGGAGTCCGCGGATCGGCAAGCGTAGGACGTCCACCATCGAGGTGGATGCAAGCCGCTTCCAACCCAGGATACTGGAGGTCTATCGGGGAGGTCTATATCCAACAGTGGACGTCCTATTATAGCTGATATGATGATAATTATAAAGTTCCGGCTCGATATTAATCCAAACCGAGAAATGCTGACATCTATTGACACTTCGCGGGTTCTAGGACCTCTTGCAAGCTTCATCTGGATGACTACCACCACCTCGCAAGGCAATGCTTTTGCTGCTGTGTTCTCGCGTTATAGAGCGTAAGACAGCCGGTGAAATTACTGGGTCATGAGATAGTCCATCTACAATACAACTTAGGGCTCTTCAAGGCTAGAGTGAATAGGCTATTACTGAACCAGTGAGTTACACCTTTGGCCTCATCTGCACCTTCCACCAAGTGAGATAGAGGTCAATCACTGGTCAGTTCGTAGTAAAAAAAAAAAAACTATCTACACTGGCGACGCATCAGTAATCTTCTATTGTTACAGTTGTTTTTCGGTGGTGGTGCTCCTTTACCATCAGGGACCCACTTGCTTATTTGCCTTTGTTACATACATACACATACATATATATATCACGTCTTTATCCCTTACGGGTTCGACAGAGCTTAAGAAAACCTTAAGGCCACGTTTAGCATGATTAAGGGCGTATAGCTCGAAAGGGAAATTAAAACAGTGATGGGTTGCCAGCCGCATCGCCTATAATCCTAAGACTTTCGCCCATTCCCTCGAAAGAAACCATAAAAAACAAACCAATCATTTAAAAAACCGTTTGCAGTAAATTAGTAGGAATAATGAACTGAGCTCATTGTAATGTCTGTTTCAGCTGTGGCTTGGCTGATCATTCCCATCAAAGTCGGGTACACCACAATTCTTCCCGTCTACTCCTGGCGTTTGATGCTGGCAGTCTCCAGTATCCCGGGCTTCGTGGCTGGGTTCTGGACCTGGACCCTTCCGGAGAGCCCCAGACTCCTTTCAGATACCAATAAGGGTGACGAGGCTCTGAAGATCCTCGCGAGAATCCATAAGTCTAACAGGGGGAGGAAGGAATTCAAGGTACTTAGTGTTAGAATTAAAAGTAAATAGATATAAAAGTATGTTCATGATAAGATCAGTCAGGCGTGATGGTGCTCAAACTTGGGTGAAATGGTCATTCGTCAAACTTTTTAATGTTACACGTTTAAGCTGATTTCCGTAAATAAGCTGAATATTTACGTTAAGTAGGGTTAATACTATAATTTCAACTTAACCGCTAACCGAGGATTAAAGAGTATTAAAACGTACGAAACTATCATCTGTAAACTTGGTTCAACGATACGTTTTTTAGAAGTTTTCATTTAACTTGCATGTAACTGAAATCATGCAAGACAGTTTTCATCCACTTGTAGTGGTTAATTTGCCTTAAAATTTGCTATACGTGTGTAGGATCAATGACAATGCAAGTAAGGGTAACAAAAAATACAGTCAGCAAAAGAACCTCTTATTTCTAAACCGTGCACGAGAAATAACCAGCTCAATATGAGTCTATTTTGCACAGAAAAGGTTCTACATATATTATGCACAACCAAAACCATATATACCATTGCCATTGTTACATTATGTTACGCTATCCAGTCGTCAATGAGTTGCTATTTCGTCTTTCAGATCAAAAAGCTGATTCAGGACAATATTTTCGTGTCGAAGACTGCCGACGAAGACACAAACAGGACCAAGGCGTTGTTCATCGGAGTCCTGAAGGACCTAAGAACCTTCGTCTCCAAGAGCTATGCTGTGAAATCCAGTCTGATCCTGTTTGCATTCTTTGCTAACATGGCAGCGTAAGTTAGCAGTGATTTCTTTAGCCGATGCTTCTGCGGGTTTTTTATATTAAAAAAAAACTTTGTAGGTACTTAATTTTGGTCCTGATACAAACGTAAGAAAAAGGGGCATAAAAGTCAGTGGAAATGTTCACATGTGACCTTTCATAATTATGAAAAGCAGCCCTAATCCATTTTATAAATTGGTTACAGTGTTCACTTTTATAGAGAAAAAAAAGAATATTGAATTTTGTTAGATGAGAGTTTTTGTTATGAAACCTCTTAATTATAGCAAAATATTCTGTGCAACTCACTTTCGTATCACATAGGTAAGGTACAAATGTATTACTCCAAATTATGAATTAAAATTGTTTTGTCTAACGAATACACATAATAATAATTCTTATCTGTGCTAAGCTCGCACCTCTGGATTTTCAGCTTATGAGCGAAATTAAATTTAACATTTTACCACGATGATTTTGATGACGATAAATTGTCGTGAGGAGACCAACACACAACTGCAAAGCAGTTCAAATGTTAACGTGAAGTTCCCAACCAGAACTGGCCCCGCGTGTGTGTCGCCTGAGGTCTTTTTTTCTGAGAGAAACGCTGTAGTCAGCTCGTAAATAGGCTAAAGGTAATGATGATCATGACTCAGTATTCCATTTACAGTGGTTTCGGCCTGAACCTCTGGATCCCAGCGTTGCTCCTCCGCATGCAAGGTCAGGAGTGCAAGCAGGCGAGCCTCCCGCAGAACGCTAAGCTCTTCAGTGCTTCCAACAGCAGCTGGAATGACCAAGGCAACCACAGCATCGTGGCCGAAGTGGTGGAGTGCAGCGGGGAAATTGGTGCTGATGTAAGTTACCTATGTAAATATTTAGACTTGATGAGAGCGTCGTGGTAATAATGGATTTGGACTACGACAGAAAGAGAAAAAATAATGTTTCTTCCAGTGTTTGGTCTTGGAGGATCAGAGTAATACGACCTGCTCATACATAAGTTTAATTCACTTTTAATTTTTTTTTATGGCATTGCTCCTGGTCAGCTAAAACTAAGTTTTTATAAAACAGAATCATCAGACTGTCGTCGATGTAGGAATCGTGACTTGTGATACCGCCACCACTAAATGTGGATGCAAGCAATAAAATTATTCGGTGGTTTGGTTGGAAGAAGCGCGGGTTAACATCCCGTCCGGCACTCGAAGAACCTTTTGGTTAATATAAACTTATTTTACATAAAATCCTTGCTAAGTTACTTCATTGTATTCTGTTTTCAGTTATAGGTGTTGAGAACATGGCAATTTGATTGATGTCAATTGTCCCAAGATATTTATTTATTCATACCTCATCAGATCTTCACGTCGGGGCTCATAGTGGGCGCAATCTGCGTACTAGGCAACGCGGCGTGCGCGCTCCTCTGCCGCGGCGGCGCGCGCGGCGTCCGCTGGTCGGCCGCTGCGTGCGCGCTGGCATGCGCCCTGGCCTGCGCCGTGCTGGCAGCCTGCGCCTGCGCATGCGCCAGCTCCAGCCGGCTAGCGGTCGCGGCCGCCGCTGCACTCAACGCTGCCTCGCTGAACGGGAATGTGCTCTTGATTCGGCTGTTGCTACATGCGTTGCCGCCTAGACTGAGGTTTGTATTTGATGTCTTATCTGTTCTAAGACTCCACTATCCGTCTGTCTGTCTGTCTGGTTGTATCTCATGAACTGTGATGGATAGACAGTTGTATTTTTTACAGATGATGTATTTCTGTTGGCGCTATAACAACTGCCTATATTTTGCTTAGGAGATAGGAACTATCAAATTAATCAAGAAATTTTATTTCTTCATTTTTTATGTTTACTTCTACGTGACAGCTAGTAACAGGTAGAAAAATTTGAAAACTACTCACCTGCTACGGGTGGTGTAGGAGTATAGCACGCGTCACGGAATGACGAGGATCCGGGTTCGATTCCCGGCCATAGCTTTACTTTTCGGATTTTTCTATGTGTCCTAATTTTCAGTGATATTTAGAAATTTAGGAGATAGGACTCTCTTCTAACACTGGATTTGCATACGTGTTGGACGAAATGCATGCTGGACGAAAAGCGTGTTGGGCGTACTGCATATTGGACGAAACAAGCCAGTAAATGCATATTGGACCATCAGCTATCAAATCAATATTTTAAGCATCTCTTCTTGATTTCAGTGGCCTCGGCGTGTGCTGGGGGGCGTGGTGGGGGCGCGCAGGGGGCGTGGCCTCTAACCTGGCAGTCGGGGTGCTCTTGGACTTCTCCTGTCCTGCTCCTTTTATCTCTGTTGCAGCGCTACTAGCAGGTAAGACACCTACGATACCCTCTCACTGTTCTACCATCGAGATCTAGTCCTTTCTCGTTCCCTCTAGGACGGTGGTTTCGTTAAGACAGTCGAAACTTAAAACAAAATTAAAAATAGAGGAGCTAAAAAGGGTGCGTAACGATGGCTATAAATTTTTTTGGTATAATATTAGTAGCAATAACGCTCATTTGATATAATTATTAAATCATATAACAACACTTAATATATTTACATTATGACATAATTATCATTTCTTATAATGATCATTTGATATAATATCATTTAATATAACATTCTTTAAGTATAATGCTTATTTCCTATAGTGAACTTGTGGTATAACGTTATTTTTATATAAAATACAATTGGCATATCAAAAAGTAGGTTAAGTTAGGTTTGAACTGCGTCCCCCAGCAAAAACGAACTGCTATAAAAAAGTTGGTTAGGTTAGGTTAGGTTAGGTTATGATTGTTATATATTATGATTTGTATATAAAATGAGCGTTATACCATATAATCGTTATAAGAAATAAGCGTTATACCGAACGATAAATATACGAAATAAATGTATATATTTTAAAATTATACCAAACGTTTATTATACACAATGAGTGATTATACCCTTTGAAATTATATCAAATGTTGATATATCGAGAGAAAATATATTAAATATTTTTATATCGATCATTACACACCCAGCTAAAAAAGCTGAATTTTATAGGACCATGGACAAGTTATATAAAACAGTCAGCTAGTTGAGACAAGTAAATACATAGCAACTGAGCAGTGAACAAATTATGTAAGATCATAGAAGAGTACAGACATAGTTAGAAGATAGGACGCGTTAAGACATTTTATAAACTAACCCCCTTATTCATAAACGCTCCGTAGGCTTCTGCTAACTTAGCAATCGTTTGTCCCTTTCTGTCACTTTGACATTTACCTTTCATAGATAAGGACAAACGATTGCTAAGTTAGCAGAGGCCTATAGAGCGTTTATGAATAAGGGGGCAAGTATTTTGATATTGTATACTTACCTGTAAACCAAAACAAAAGTACCACAAAACAAACAAAGATAAACCATTTATTTTATACTGTGTGAACACAATACAGAGATCTCTCTACAGACAAATACACATCCATGTTGGTCTGGGAGTAAATAAAAAAGCATAGAACGTACCAGTTGCTTCTCTTCCCGCGCAGATAGTAAAAGCCCATCGAGGGAATGGGTATAGGAATCATGACTTATAGGCGATGCGGCTATCAACCCATCACTACTTTGATTCGCATTTCCACCTGCCCACAATCATGCGAGACGTGGCCTTTACTTTGTTACCTTAGGCTCTGTCTACCCCGTAAGGAGGAGACTGAATGCTAGGAAGGGGTGGCAAAATAAATTTCTATACCAAACTATTTCTTCTTTCCAGTATCCATCATTGCTATAATGATGATAAAAATAGAAGAAAACAAAGAAGATGACAAGACTGAGGCAGACAGCGCCGAAAAGAACACGGGATTAGACAGATATATATCCACTCATATGTGATTGTATAAGCCTTTTAGAATCATATTTAATTGATTCATGTATTTCTATTTGACGTGCCTTATTACGTTTAAGCTACTGTAGTCATTATAAAATGGAGTTATTGACATGTTTTTTTCTCAGAAATAGTGTAACGGTTCACGCGATCTTTTACGCTTAGGGAATAACTAAAACTGCCTTGTGTTTTTCATTTATCCGAGGGTTTAACTAATTTAACAAAATGGGAAAAAGGCAATTGACCATTTGGCCACCTGGCCGTCTTCAAATCAAGGGCGAATGGGCATTTACTAGGAAAGGCTGGTCCACCCTAGATCCCATCATTGCTTACCAGGCGTGATTGCGATAAAGAAACCATTAGAAACACCCGTCTGTTAAAAAGGAAGAATTACAATTGACCGATTTACTGGCTCATCGATAGGACGAATGAGAGACAACCGAACTGAGAAACTTACTATACCTGACTGTTTTATCGGATCAGAGTTTGTCTTAAATTTGTTCCACCTTTGCTGACCGATTTATTATGATTTCCATTAAAATAATTGGTTTACAAATTGGGTCTATCTATCTAATCAGCCCACATCCACCTACTGCTGAGTAAAGGCCTCTTCATTTTCACGCCACTGCCCGGTCCCGTGCCAGTCTCATCCACAGTTTTCCAGCCGAATGACAGACGTTATCTGACCAACGGGCTGATGGTCTACCCACTGACCTTCGACCCAGTCTTGGCCAGCACTCTTCGACCATCTGTCGCTCCGCTCCGTCTTGCCAAGTGCCCCGCCCATCGCCACTTCAGCTGTGTTATCCTAGTTTTGACATCCATAACTCTTGTCCGTTTCCGAATTTCGGAATCGGGGATGTGGTCAGGAAGTGACATGGCCAACATAGCTCGCACCATGACTCTTTGTGCGACTCTACGTGCTTCGTGAGCCATATCACAAATTGGGTAAATGTATTTTAATATTCGATATTTTATTTTGCACTAGACTGAAACTCAAAAACGTTGTGTGTACTTAGGTAACAAATGACATTTTAAAAATTGTACTATTATGAACCATTTTTTCTTCTGTCTAATTCTATCCTGAATGGAGCATACGAGCTGGAGAAACTATGCCTAGTGTTATCGTGAATCATTTGAAACTGTCATGCCCTCCTAGCATAGTAATTACATCACATTTTGTATTTACATCTTTTGATGGTAAGAAACCAATTTTATTAGGGTGCCAACAATGTATTGGTACTAAACCAACTACTACTCCAGGCACAAAAAACTTACGAAAGGAGATGAAACGTGTCAAAAAATTACTGGAAGGGTTTCCTTCCGTAGGCTGGAGCTCCTGCTTTGTCTCTAATTTTGAAAAGAAATTATGAAACAATCTACTCTTGGTATGAAATACCATGTTTTGGATTGGAATCTGTGATTATTTGTAATGAATATAACATAGGTTATTTTTGTTATTCTTCTAACCACCTGTTTCGCCTGGAAAGTGGTGACACCGTTTTTTTTAAAGCCTGTCAAACTAGAACCGTAGTTGTTTCTTCCATTCATTTTCATTTTGTGTTTGCTTTGTATATTTGAGTGTATTGTAGCTACATCTGTTTCTTTGTTCGTACGTAATTTATAAAAGGACAAATGGAAGTATGTTTTGGCATGTCTTGTTTATCGATGACTGGCTCGTGGTCCAACCGTTATAAAAATGACAAAATATACTCCACTTTTGCGTGGTTCCTATTTATATTCGGCTTGCCCTTCGAGCATTTGAACATACCTCAGGAACCTAATTTTATTATCTCTAGTAAGGGTTAATAACAGTGGGAGATACCAGTGGGACCACGAGTATGTTCATTATTTTTTTAATTTAGACTACATTTATAAGCTTTAATTACATGAATTTTGCTGTGCGAATTTCTGCTGGGTGATCTGAAGCTGGCTGCGGAAAATACTATAATATTCTATATCCAAAATAAAGACACAAAATAATTAAAGCACTCTTGGGTGATAAACGTGCCTTAACTGATAGTGAAATTTTTTGAAAATGGTCTCCTATTTAGCCTATTTTGTAAGAGTAAGTAGTTTTTGAATGTCATATTACTTTGTAGATATTTTATTTATACAGTATTTAAGACTCGTACTTAATTGTTTTAACGCTTATTTTATTTAAAAAAGATATTTTGAAAATATTCAACTTGGGATTTTTTTCATGCGACTGGAAATGTTTATGTTCTGCGAGTAGCGCCTAATTTTAGTCGGCTATGGGCCGTGCTCCACCTGGTTTTCGACGGAGCTCCGCCCAAGGGCGGAGGCCCGGTTTCTGAGTAATTTGCCCTTCGGGCATATGAAGGTACCTAACTAATCTAACCTACCTATTTTCGTATTAAAATAATAATCAGTAATTCGAAATAGTGGCAGCATTTTTCCCGGTTAAACCAAATTAGGTGGAGCACAACCCATAGCCTATTTTAATGTAGTAGTATATTACCTTATTATTAAGTAGGTATCCTTAATTTTGTATTAGTTATATTTTATAATAAAATATTATAAACAACGCGAGAGTATTTTTTTAAACTAAAAAAGGAGAACGGACTAAAAAAAACTGCAGAATAAACGCTTTAAACTCACGATTATGACTCGAGGATGATCCGACTAGTTACGGTCTTATCGGAAGATCGTTTTCAAGGGTGTGCTCTTGACGGTGGCGCCCCCCGAAATGCCTTTTGATCCATAAACATAGTCCTCGACTTGCAATCGCGATGTAAATCGTTTATTTTCCAGTTTACAAATGAAAAAAGAAACGTTTTCTTAATTTTTATTTTTTAACAATAAATGTAATAATATGTCTCAAAATTAAACATTTCGTAAATATCATCAAACATCGTTACAATATTATTCCTAATTAATTCTTAAATATTTTCACTAAAAAATTCTATGCTTTCATTAGCTATAGTCGAAGAGGTAGCGACTATTAAATAGCAGCATTTTTCATTTCATTAATTTATTAAGATACTAACTTTGATCCCCGGCTTCGCTCGCGTAAACATTTAGATGTGGCAGTTGCAATTCCGGGGTTTAAACTGACTTCCCTTCTAAATTGATAACCCCACGCTACATACATTTTGCTAAGCAACAAAGCTCTGCTTACACTGGATTTTCACTATACTATATACAAACTTAAAATACGCAAGTCTTCAATATTCAATCTTTAGAGTCCGTCATAGCATAAGCTAAAAAAATACGGTCGAGTTTGTCTAAGTACATAGTATAAAGTGCAAGTTACAAGATTACACAGTTTATAATTTTTATTACAAAATCTTTGTCTTATCACACCCTGTTTACTAATACATCCCATCTGGTCAGGTTAGTTCTCGCGGCCCCACTGTTATAAAAATCCTCACTAAAGATAATAAAGTTAGGTTAGATTCGTTACACGAGTCTAGGGGGGGGGGGCAGGTATTCCCGGCCCCCCTCTCTTGGCGCGGGAGCCCCGGCGTACAGGCTGGGGCGGCCGGCGGGGCGTGCGTGGTGACACTATTATGCTCCCACGGCGCCCCTCCAATGGCAGAGAGGGAATACCGGCGGTTTTTTAGTGGGTAGGCTTCCTCCGCTTCCCCCCGCTCGGGGGGGCGGGGAGGAGAGTCCCACATAACTTCCGCGCCATCCCCACGGCGCGGTCGTATGCGTAACGCATTTTCCGCCGCAAAAAAAAAAAAAGGTTAGGTTCGTTAAGTATCTTCAAGTGCCCGAAAGGCAAACGGAATAGAAGTAGGAGCCCCGCGAAAGCGGGTTTCCATCGGGGTGGAGTGTAATTCGACTTTTTTATAACAGTGGCGACATAACAGTGTTGCCACGAGAACTAAACCATCCGGTCTAATATCCCACCAAAGTGATCTTCACCAATCTGGTAGCCGCACTAGTATAAATTGATACATCTAAGACAAACAAACAACCTCTCACCCTATACGCATATTAATATACCGGGTTCGTATCGTCGTGGGTAAAAAAAAACGGGCACCCAAAAACTATTCATCCCACGAAGAACTGCAGCAGTTATTTCAGCCAGAGGAGGCCACACAGGATATATACATATTTTTGACGTGATAACGTCTTATAAATCGATGAACGCCGGCTGCACTCACGAAAAAGCGTGACTCATTGCGTTACGTTCCGCGTGACGTCAGAGTGTGCCAGCGAGAGCGCGGAACAAGCACAATCTTCTCGCGTGACGTCAGAGCAGTTCGAATATATTTCTTTATGACGTTATCACGAAAAACTGTCGTTTTTTTTGTTTGTAATTTTTACTAACTAAAGGAGAAATTCAATCGAAGCCACCTTAGTTTTTGACAAAATGAGCAATTGCCTAAAATCAAACTAAAACAAGAGTGCCCGTTTTATTTGCAAAGTTTATTTTGCAAATGGTTTGCCTAAAAATGTGGTCAAGTCTGACGCTGATGATGATGATCTTTGCTTAATACTTTCAATCGGAATCTAAGTCATTTGATAAGTACGTCGGTTTTTTTTAATGAAGGCCTTGGCGATATTTTCTTCGGCATCACTTGTAATAATGTTCAGAAACATGTTATCACTACAATCACTACATAGTATAAAACAAAGTCGCTTTCTCTGTCTCTATGTCCCTATGTATGCTTATATCTTCAAAACTACACAACGGATTTTGATGCGGTTTTTTTAATAGATAGAGTGATTCAAGAGGAAGGTTTTCATGTATAATTCTACGCAGACGAAGTCGCGGGCAGAAACTAGTTTTAATATATAATGTTCAAGTTACCAGATTGGTCAAGGCTCGCGTATCTACGGATCTTCTAACAGCAATTGCGAGTTCTTTCCAGTTCTCAGTTCTTGGACACATTTGCACTGCCATTTTTTTATTTTACTAAGAGCACTATCCTAAAATCACAGACAGTCCTTGTTTCAACACCACGGTGAATTAAATAGCTGTTATTTTAACAGCCGGCTTTACACGGTCGGGTGGCAGGAACCATGCGGCTACCACACTACCTGAAAACAGAAGAAAAATGTTACCTCCAACTCCAAGGTAGCAGCGGCTTGGACATCCCCCCAGGCAATGCCTGATTTAGAGATCTTATAAGTTAAGGCTCTTGATGCAGTATTGTAGATTATCCCGTAGAGGATTTTGGTTATGCGTTAACAGCTTTTTTGAATTGTTCAGTACTAAATTGATTTGAGTCACTTAACATACTTTTGAAAAATTTTGTTTATTACCTAAGGAAGCGAATGGTATTAATATCTCGATTATCGACATTTTATGGGTTGACACAGTATTGCATAACAGCGTTCATATATATTGTTCCGTTTTAACTTTAAAGGAGCTACTTACTCAGAACCAGCAGCGACCAGAGATAGAAGGTGATTTGGCAGTGATTGAAGATGAGGTTCCCCACCAAGTTGATCCCGATGAAGGTGCTGCTGCGTCCCACCATGATACTGAGGCAGGCCACCATGCCCCTGAAAAAGAAAATGTTACTTGTACAGTGAAAGAAAATTAATCGCTTACCACCGTGGAACCATGTTACTGCAAACGTCACAACGAATGACAGATATCGTGCAAAATCCTGTCCCATCGTACTATCTCGGAAATGTTCGTATTTGTCATGCTACTTCGGAAGTATTCGTGTGTTTGCGATCCAAAAATATTTCGTAAAATATTTTACATAGGTTAGAACAAGTTAAGTTGGATTTAAATTACAATTTTCCTGAAAAGTCTATGGATTCAGCTTAGACCAAAGAATCATTCGACTTATCTCTATCGATATAAATAAAAATTAATGTTGTTAAGTGTAAAACTTGAGAACATACACATGTATACATAAATCAGGTCTTTATCCCTTTACGGGGTGGACAGATCAAACTCGAGAACGGCTGGACCAATTACACTAGGTATTTATTCATGTGTTCTTCAAGCTCCACGGAATGTTTTTATGAAGAAAAAAAAACGTAAAATAGGTAGCTAGTTGCGAATAAACATTTTGTTCTTTTCCCTTTCCGCGGTAGATTCTAATAATTGATAAATGCAATAGCCAAAAATACACACATAAAAAATCTCACCTGTATGAAGTTGGATATAAATCCACAAAATACGAAGCCAGGATACCCATCCCAAGGCACGTACAAGTGAACCCAACGAAGAAGAACACGCTGACAACTGGATTCGGCATCAAATTGCAGCAGACTCCGCTGATAGAGGAAAGGCTGAGGATGGTGATGAGAACAGTCCTCCTGTGGTTAGGTAAGTAAGAGATTATGAAGTTAAAGAAGGCGTAGGCAGACTGGGAGGCGATGAGGGTCAATATGACGTTGTCTTGGATCACGCCGAGGCAACTGTCCGGTGACTGGAAAAAAAGATAATGGTTAAGAAAATTTGTATAGTGCATTTTGTAAAAATAAACGATAGTCGAACGTGTCAGTAGTTCGAGTTATGAAACAACAATACTCGTTGTGCTTAGATAACACATTGGCAGCCGGCAACGCGTACATGCGTTTTCGTGCTGCTGTTATAATTTTATAGGCATTTAAACGCACATCTGCGTGTGTGGCACCTGAACAAGGTCTCGGGTTTGGTAGTTGGCAGCAAATGCGGTATTTCAGTTTTCAGTAGGTACCGCTTAGAAATATAATTTCGTAAAACAACTCGGGTTATCAAAATTTTCGATACAATATTTTCTTCAGTACCATGTAATTGTTAATCAATATTAATTAAATGAAAGAAACATTTGTTTGATAAACGATATTCGGCTAAATAAATTAAATACCAATTAAAAAACTGCTTGTAATCTTATCTATTTTACTTAAAATTAAGCTAATTTTTTAATTTAAATATGTCACTCACAATCTTTACAACGTTAGAAGCGGCGGTAGCATTGGAGAACCCATGAACCTCCGTCAGGTTCTTGATGATGGTTCTCCTGGCGATGAGGGAACAGATGTTCCCCTCAGCGTGACCAGATTCCATGGAGAGCATCACCAGGTTGAAGATCTGAGGCAGCCATACGAGAAAGCTGTTGTTTCTGGGGAAGGAGAATGGAGAATGTGAAAGTAATAACAAAGAAAATCAGAAGCAATTGCATACATCTATACATATAAAATTCAAAGTCCTGACTGACTGACTGACTGACTTAACTATATATCAACGCACAGCCCAAACCACTGGACTTAGAGACTTGAAATTTTGCACATAGATACCTTATACAATGTAGGCATCCACTAAGGAAGGATTTTTGGAAATTCCCACGGGATAAGGAAAAAACGGGAATTATATATTCGACTCCGAGTGACGCTATCTCAGTAACTATAATAACTAGACTCTTCAAATTTGATACAAAAGTAGGTGATTACAAAACGAAGAAACTAATTTCAGGATTTTTGAAAATTCCCACGGGATAAGGAAAAAAACGGGATTTATATATTCAGTTAAACGAAATCCTATGAACTATAATTACTAGACTGTTCAAATTTGGCATAGAAGTAGGTGATTATAATAGTAAAATAATGTCTTAATGATTTTTGGAAATTCCCACGGGATAAGGAAAAAAACGGGATTTATATTTTCAGTTCTACGTAATCGATTTTTCGTTTTACTGGTCGTATAAAACTGAAATTTGGCCTTCAAGTTCCCTTGGGGAGTGTAAACAATAAAAAAAGGATTTCCCGAAATTCCCACGGGAACCGGAAAAACGGGACTTTTCGTTTTACTGGTTACAGAAAGCTGAAATTCGGCATGTAGGTTGCTTCGGGAGTGCAGAGGAGCATTAAGAGAGTACTTTCCCAAATTCCCACGGGAACGGGAAAAATATTTGTTTACAAAGAAATACTGCGGTAGGCATAATATGGCTAGAAAATTGAAATTTGGCACACATATACCTTGAGTATCCTAGAGGTGCACTAAGAAGGTATTTTTCGAAATTCCCACGGGATAGGGAAAAAACGGGATTTTTTGTTTTACTGGTCGTAGAAATTGGTAAGAACCTTCCTTGATGAGTGTATGTGAGCACTAAGAAAGGGTTTCCAGAAATTCCCACGAGAACAGGAAAAACGGGGTTTTTCGTTTTACTGGTTATAGAAAGATGAAATTTAGCATTTAGCTTCCTTAGGGAGTGTAAGGAAGCATTAACAAAGGATTTCCTAACATTTTTACGGGAACGGGAAAAACCGGGATTTTACGTTTCCAGACGAAACAGCGGAAGAAAGAGACTTAACATTTATAAGGTGTGTTTCTTTAAAGGCTTTAAGTGTACTCCGAAAGCACTCCCCAAAATTTTTACGGGAACGGGAAAAACTTATTTTTTCGTTTTACATCTTAGCGCGTACGAAGTCGCGGGCAAAAGCTATTTGGGGTAGGTATATTTTAGGACAGCCCTTTAGGTTAGGTTAGGTTTGTTTTATAAAAATCCTGTAATATTTACAGTTTCAGAAAAATTAAGGCAGCGGGGCAATGCGGGGGCTTGCTTGCATGCTTGCTTGAGTCCTTGCTTTGCATGCTTGATTGCATACTTGCTTTCATGCATGCTTGCATGCATGCATGCTTACCTGCATGCATGCTTGCTTGCACGCTTGCTTGCATGCTTGCTTGAGTCCTTGCTTTGCATGCTTGATTGCATACTTGCTTTCATGCATGCTTGCTTGCTTTCATGCATGCTTGCTTGCTTTCATGCATGCTTGCTTGCATGCATGCATGCTTGCGTGCTTACTTGCATGCATGCTTGCTTGCATGCTTGCATGCCTGCTTGCATAGGTTTAGGTGTTCGCTTGCTTGATTGCTAGCTTCTTTGAAATGCTCATGGTTCACGCGTGCGAAGCCGCGGGCAAAAGCTAGTACATACATAAATCACGTATTTCTCCCTTACGGGGTAGACAGAGCCTAAGGTGACAAGACCCAAAGGCCACGCTTAGCATGATTGTGGGCGTCTTTGTGGACAGGGGAATCAAAATAGTGATGGGTAGCTAGCCGCATCGCCAGCTAAGCAATTGCAATTTGTTTGATAAATGTATATCCCATCAAAAACAAAACTTGTAAAAAAACCAAGTCTCGCAACTCAGTTCTTCTACCGTAAAAAGTTGTGAGATCCATGTAATACCAAGTCGATTAATTCATCCAGTCCCTACTAAAGAGACCTCCTGTCTTAAGTTATTACAAAATTGAGTGACAAAATTAAGAAACTTTGACTAGTTATAATTCTTAAACTACTGGTTCAATTTGAATGAAATTTGAAATATAGAGTGCTTATACGATTCCTGCTTGGTTACAGAAAATTCAGGCTTCTAGTTTTATCCACAACGAAGTTAAAGGGGGGTCGAAAATGGCCTGAACTGCTTCGAGAAAAGATGGTACGGCCGTGCCGCTTTTTTTGCTCGACTTGGCGGGGGCACTGCCGTGCCCCCAGATTTTGGGACAACCCACTGTCAAAGCGGAAAACTATGACTGTAATGTTTGTACTCGAGAAAAGTATTACAATACATACATACATATTTTATTTTCTTTATTGGGGAAAAAAACATATACAGACACAATTTAAATAAAATATTAAGAACGTAGTCCAGTACACATAGCCTGCACCCTAAACCAATAATTACATTATATACATAAATACATACATAAATCACATCTTTATCTCTTACAGGGTAGACAGAGGGTAACAAAACCTAAAGGCCACGTTTAGCATGATTGTGGACGTATAGGTGGAAAGGGGAATCAAAACAGTGATGGGTTGCTAGCATATAGCATGATTCCCAAGACAACACAATACCACAATACAATACAAATACTCTTTATTGAACACCACAAATCAGTACAAAACAATACAGAAACAAAGAACAAGGTAGACAATAGTATTACATATATAAAGGTTTAGATAAATAAGAGTAGATACGATATTTAATTACACATAAAACAGCTACCACGTTTCGAACCCGTAACCCTTTGCTTCGTAGTCAAAATCTTTACATAGTATAAAACAAAGTCGCTTTCTCTGTCCCTTTGTCCCTATGTATGCTTAAATCTTTAAAACTACGCAGCGGATTTTGATGCGGTTTTTTTAATAGATAGAGTGATTCAAGAGGAAGGTTTATATGTATAAAACATGCATAATATACCCTGCGAAGCCGGGTCGGGTCGCTAGTTAAATAATAATCTGTTGATCAACTCTGTTGTTTTGAATTCCATGCTGGTCTGGGAGGCAAAGAAAAAACAGAATGTACCAGTTGCTTCTCTTCCCGCGCATGGTAAAAGCCCATCGAGGGATTGGGCATAGGAATAATGCTATAGGCGATGCGGGTAGCAACCCATCACTATTGATTCCCCTTTCCACCTATACGCCCACAACCACGCTAAACGTGGCCTTTAGGTCGTGTTACCTTAGGCTCCGTCTACCCCGTAAGGGATATAGACGTGATTTATATTGACTTGATTCGTATTTCCTTGATCGGTTCGACCAAGTTTCGGTTATAGGCAATATCTATACTAATATTATAAAGAGGAAAAATTTGATTGTTTGTTTGCATTGAATAGGCTCCGAAACTACTGGACCGATTTCAAAAATTCTTTTGCCGTTAGAAAGCTACATTATCACTGAGTGACATAGGCTACTTTTTACCGCGGGAAAATACCTTTTCCTACGGGAAAATTAATTTATCGCGGGAGAAGCTGCGGACGGAAGGCTAGTCGCAAAATACATGTATTTGCACACATTTTCTTAACTTTATCAGAAATATTAATATTGGCACTGTTTCGGCTTAACACTTAAATATGTGCTATCATAATCTTGGCAAGGAATCTTAGAATAATTTCGATGCTTCTCTTGGAAATGAAAATGAAAGTTTGGCCATTTGCCGTTGGACCTCATCCAAGTTATGCAATACAAGACACGTGTCTCAAAAGGTTAGCTATCTATGTCTGTAGAAGCTTCTAGAATGGCTGAAAATTGTATGGAGATTACTTGGATTAAGATTAAACATATTTATGTACTGTAACCGATTATTAGGCTGTGGAAGCGGTTACTGACCTCCATCAGGCAGTCTGCCTCCGTGGCGTCGTTCAGGGAGGGCTTGAGACAGAATGGCTCACACCATCTCTTGAGATTTATTGTATATGTGTACTCTTATTGCATTTTCTATGTATGCATGTGTGTAATGATATTTAGTTGTTTATTGTATTTAGATATGTGCGCTCTATTGCGGCTTTCACTATTTGGAATCTTAAACTCACACTTTGTCGGTCCCTCGTTTAATGGTCCTCTCATCTACTCAAAGGTTAACTGGTAGAGATCCCTTATAGGGATAAGTTCACCTTTGTGCATATATTAATGTTATTATTTTTGTGAATTGTATCTGTTTCTTTATATTTGTACAATTATTACTACTTACTTTATAAGTAGGAAATCACCAGCGTTATTAAACCCTCAAAAAAATTCATACTGTACAAAAATCTGTAGGCTTATTATGTAACTCGCTAGACTACAGGCCCATGTCCAAAATGTCATATGAACCACCAGGTGACGTATATAGGACGATATAAGAGCTTAAAATAATAAGATTCAGCACTATGCCGTCACTTGTAAGCTGTCCAACTGAGTGCTGGTGAGAATTCAAAAGTGCAGGTAGAGTGAGTACATTTTGGTCATATATTTTTGACGGCATTTTTACCATCAATAGATCCATGAAAAATAATAAGAAAGCGCGCAGTGCCGTAAAAAAATGGTGCGCCACAAAGTCGGTATTTTTTTTTGATTTTCTGACAATTTCCAGGGTAAATTTGGTCATTTCATTCTGTACGGCATCAGTTTCATACTGTTTCAATACAGCTTCTAATCCATTATTCCGCAACGCCGTACAAAAATTATGCGACAAGGGGACAAAATCGAGGGTTGCAACCCCCTCTCTTTCCGTGGTCCGGGAGGTGATTCGTGGAAGCCCAGGGAAAGTTTAAACGGTAAGAAAATATTGAAATGTAGAAGAAAAAAAACGGGAGCGAAGCCGCGGGCAACAGCTAGTAAATAAATAAATAAATTTAAGAACATGACACCGCGTGAGAGTTTCCGACGACGACTGGCTAACATGACAACGTGGGCATTTTATATTTAGACATGAATAAAACCTGGTTCTCACGTGATGTACACCACGAAGACTATGAAGAACAGCTGCAGCGTGCGCCAGAGCAGCGGCCGCCGGAACAGGGGGGCGCTCTGCTCGTAAAGAGAGCGGATGAAGGGCATATCCTTCCTAGATGTCTCCTCACCAAGGTCCAGGCACTTGACCTAGAAAAGAACAAGAATGTTGACTGGGTAAAGAAACTGAAGAAATGTGACTTAAGTTAGTCCGTCAGTGGGATGATCAAAAAATATTGGAGACGTATTTTTTCTTTCGCCAAATAAACAAAAAATAAAAAAAGAACATCTGCCTTTGGGAGTGGAGATCGTGACATCACTTTTATGTTAAAAAAAAAAAAATATTTTGATATTGTAATAAAAGAAAAAAAATATCTGAAAGACTGAGACAAAAAATTGTATCAACTCTAATAAGGAAACCAGCGGAACCAAGTAGTGTTCCCTTGTTGCGTCTTCAATATTTTTAGCCTGGAAAATCTTCCAATGTCTTTTAATCCTTCCGATTTTAAGTGATCTAACTATTAAAAAATTTAAAAACTACCTTCAAAAAGTAAAATAAAATAATATATTATTTTGGAAAAGAGCCGATGCCACACACATGCAGACATTTTATTTTTATTTTTTGTTTTTGGTTTAAGTTCTTTAGCTTTGGGTTTATCAGGGCTTAATAAAAAAACATATTAATTAAGTACCTTAAAATCATCCCTTGAGCATCTCTGATTGACAGCATAGATGGACTTCATGACTTCCAAAGCCTCGTCTTTCCGGCCACAGTTGGCTAAAAACTTGGGGCTCTCATGGACAAAGTATATGGCGATGGCGCCGATTCCCGACGGCACAGCCAGGACAACAATGAGGAGCCTCCAGGGTCGGAAGACCACGCTGAGCCACGTCAGCTCGGCTTCGAAGTCCATCTTCAGAGTTGGATAGGTCAAAACTGCAAACCGAAAGGAGTGAATGGATGGGGATCCTCTGCCGGCAACAATGACCAAGTATTCCCGCCCCCTTGGCGCAGGAGCCCCGGCGTAGGTTGGAGCGGCCGATTGAGGTTTACAGTGACACTCATGCTCCGCTGGCGCTTGCGGGGGAGTACCACGCTTCCTTCCACTCGGGAGGGGGGCGAGGAGAATCCCACATAACTCCTGTGCCGACCCCTCGGCGCGGGAGTATGCGTAATACAACTATTCCAACGCAAAAAGTTGGAGCTATGGTCTTCGCAAGGCTGGCAAAAGCTGGATGAGAGAAGTTGAAGATCGTGCACGATGGTTTGTAGTTGGAGAGACCTATGTCCAGCAGCGTACTAGTAATAGGCTGATGATGATGATGACTCACCGGCAGCGGCGGCTGGCGACAGCAGCAGCAGACACGTCATCAACAGCATGTACTTGTTGCGTACGCGCCGCACGCACGACTCACCCACCAGCGTGTACGTTGCAGAGTTAGCTGCGCAAGAACTGTAACACACAGTATTAATGTAGGACTTACAATTATTTACATTGATCACAGTGACACGTCTTTATCCCTTACGGGATAGACAGAGCATACCTAAGGTAACAAGACCTAAACGCCACGTTTAGCATGATTGTGGGCGTGTAAGTGGTTGCTAGCCGCATCGCCTATAACATGATTCCTATGCCCATTCCCTCGATGGGCTTTTGCCATATGCGCGGGAGGAGAAGCAACTGGTACATTCTATGTTTTTTCTTTACTCCCAGACCAGCATGGAAGAAAATGTTCATAGTGAACTGTGTTCAGTGGCGTAACTATAGTGTGGTAGGGGTGGCAAAATGCCAGGGGCCACGAACTGGCTTGGTTTAGAGCACAGAAGGGACGCTGATGCACTTCTTTATATTGAGGAAGGAGCATCTGATGAATTCGTCACGAGCCCCAGACGTTATAGTTACCTACGCCACTGACTGTGTCAATTTAGCCTGAATCAAAAAATTATAGGCAGACCGCTTTAGTGAGTCCTCGCCCGCGCGACACAGGGGCGATCAGGGCTCATTTAAGTTGTCTGTCTATATTCAAATTCATAATAATAATAATAAACTCTTTATTGCCATATGTGCGTGCGTGCGTGTGTGTGTGTGTGTGTGTGTGTGTGTGTTTTTGTGTGCGCTTGCGTGCGTGTGCGTGTGTGAAAGAGTGTAATGTGCATGTGTGAATGGGACAAAAAAGAAATAAATAGCATGGTGTAGATAGGTATATGTTTTGTGAGGGATCAAAACTAAATAAATAAAGCACTTTTCTTACTTTTACAAAATATATAGATATATACAAAATATTTATACCTACACAATATTCAGAAGGGACAAATTCGCCTTTGCGTTTGCAAAAGGTGAGCTTTGACTAACTTTTTGAACGTTAACAAAGCCAATTATAGAGGCGTTCAGTCGAAATAACCCGAAACCATGCTAGAATATTCTGGAAACGTTCCGGGAGACATTGCAGAAACGGGAAAGGATAAAATGATGCAATTTAACAATGCCATTACAGGCTACGGAAGCCTCATAAGTGTTGAGCTGCTCAAGGCGGATAGCAACCGTATCTCATGTTCTAATAACACTGTACTTGACATTGCCCAGCTGATCGATGGCGTACCATACGTACAATTAATGGAGGTCAAATTAATGAGAGCCATCATTAATGTGCTCCCATTCAGACTATCAAGATGCCACTGTATTGTATTGCATAATACAAATCTGTAACGCTGTTGAGATGAAAAAACTAATAAACAAAATGAAAAAATAACCAAAATTATAAAACCACATTACATTATATTTCTTAAAGAAAAAGCATAGAATGTACCAGTTGCTTCTCTACCCGCGCAGATGGTAAAAGCCCATCGAGGGAATGGGCGACAATCATGTTATAGGCGATCCGGCTAGCAACCCATCACTATTATGATTCACCTTTCCAACTATCCTCCCACAATCATGCGAAACGTAGCCTTAAGGTTTTGTTACCTTGGGCTCTGTCTACCCTGTAAGGGATAAAGACGTGATATATGTATGTATGTATGCATTACAAAGAATACTCCTAACGCGTGTTTCACCTCTCTCCGAAGCATCATCAGCGGACGTTGACACCGATAAATATACACTTAAAACCACCAGATCATATAGTTGTCGCTTTTTTTACTGCAAATCTAATCGGCAGATTATTGTAGGCATTCCATGCTGGTCTGGGAGTAAAGAAAAAAAATAGAATGTACCAGTTTCTTCTATTTCCGCGCAGATCGTAAAAGTCCATGGAGAGAATCGGTGAAAACCATGCCCTTTCCACCTATACGCATACAATAACGCTAAGCGTAGCTTTTAGGTCTTGATACCTTAGGCTTTGTCTACCCCTTAAGAGATAAAGCCGTGATATGTATGTAGACTATCACTAAATCGAGTTACAACTTTTTCCAGCGAGACGGCCTCAGAGCCTAAACTTACGTCGTAGCTTTTAGATCAAAAAGAAAGAAAAATGTGAAAGCATGGTATACTCACAAGCAGACGGAGAAGAACTTAACCAGCCCAAGGAACAGCCAGTTGGGGGAGATGCTGGTGAGGCAGGAGAGCACGAAGGCGACCTGCAGCGACAGCACCAGCGAGAACCGACGACCCTTCGTGTCCGAGATATAGCCCCACAGGTACGACACCAATAAGATACCTGCGAGAAAGGGATACAACATTATCATCATGTTTTTAGGGTTCCGTGCCTCAAAAGGAAAAAACGGAACCCTTATAGGATCACTTTGTTGTCCGTCTGTCCGTCCGTCCGTCCGTCTGTCAAGACCCTTTTTCTCAGTAACGCGTGGAGGTATGAAGCTGAAATTTATATCAATTACTCAGGTCTACTGTCCCTTGAAGCTGTGAAAAAATCAAACTTCTAAGCCAACGCAATCAAAAGATACAGCCGTTTATGCCGCAAATTTCCGCAAATTTTCAACTCTCAAGGGAATCAAAACCTACAAGGTAGTTCCCGTGAACGCAGAATCTTGAAATTTGGTATGAAGGTAGGTCTTATAGCACAGATTAAAGAATAATTGCGAAAACCGTAAATGTGTATGTATGTCTGTATATAGCAGTGACCAATATAAAGTAACCCCACACTGCGTACATTTTGCTTTGGAACAGGGCTCTGCTTACACTGGTTTTAGATATTTATAGATAATGATACGGAACCCTCGGTGCGCGAGTCCGACTCGCACTTGACCGGTTTTTTGTATCCATACTAACCAAACTTCCATACAGACGAGCAGAAGCCTTTCCCATCGTGGACACACGATTACTTCCGAATGATGCCGAAGTGTCTACTTCTTCTTTTTTAATATGGCCCCATGATTTCGCCAACGTCAAAGTAATAAATACAATATACACATCTTGTGACAAAAATGTCGGCAACGTTGTACGGCAGAACACGGACAAAAGACCCCTACCTCCTGGGGGCTCTTAGCCAACGGATAACGATATCCCTCAGAATCTGCCAGGAAATCATTAACCGATGCCCAGGGTGCACGTGTCGTATGGCGCGGACGCGTGATCGGCGTGATACTTTCTGTTTTACAGTCTCTGCGCCACCCTCCTACATTTGCATTTTATTTTTGACTAGCTCCAGCCCGCGACTTCATCCGCATAGAATTAGATTGAAGAACTGATGTTGACAGTTATATTCTATAATAATAGGCAGCTACGACCTTTGACGTGTGTATCACTATCCCGCGGGAACTATGCAATTTTCCAGGATAAAATGTAACCTGTGTGTTAATTTAGGGTACCAGCTATTTCCGTTAATTTTTTTATCTAAATCCCTCCAGCCGTTTGCGCGTGAAGAAGTAACAAACATACACACACACGCACACACACTTACAAACTTTCGCCTTGTCATGAATTTATTTATTTATTTTATTTATTTATTCAATAAAAAATTACAGCATTACAGTCGAAACCAATGCGCTATAAAATTCAAAAAATATAATAAATATTATTTAGGCGACGGAACGTTGTGGCTCCGCTGCGTCGTCATCTCCGGTGTTGGATTCGGTAGAATAAATGACCTTACTGTCATGTAAGCCTGCCCTAGCATTGAAGTGAAATTGATACACCCATCGACCTTCCTTTGTCCCTTTCATTTGCATACAAAAGTGCAACAGAGAGAACGCTACATTAACACGTCATCATGGACATGGTTGGTATAAAGATCTTCCAGAAACTTCGATTCTTCAAACAGACTCCCACGTGCCGTCATAGTGAACAACTTACCTACGAAAGGCAGGGATGTGAGGATGCCCTTCTGCGCGACGGTCAGCTCCAGATCACAGGCTGCTGCTACCACAAGACTGAAGCCGAACAGGTCTATGCCTATGGCCAGCAGGATCCAAGCGCATATCAGCACCAGGAGTACGTTGTAGATGCCATTGCCTGGAAGG
Source organism: Pandemis corylana (assembly GCA_949127965.1). Lineage (NCBI taxonomy): Eukaryota > Metazoa > Arthropoda > Insecta > Lepidoptera > Tortricidae > Pandemis > Pandemis corylana. Next base: position 1,595,148 of record OX421859.1, on the reverse strand, counting down.
ACCAAATTATAGTAAGTATTTTTATTTCTGTGATCATATTGGGGATGTTTTGACAAAATGTCTGGTCAAGAGTAGGGAATAATGTTGTAACGGCACTTTTTAGTGTAGAAGTCCAAAATGTAGAAGGCAAGGCAATGCATTGCAGGCAAGGAGGCAGGCACGTTGCGGTGATCACCGTAGAGCGCCCGCAACGCCCGCAGTTCAAGGCCTGGAGGAAACGTGTGTGTTTTTAGACGGTAGGCCACTCCCCTCCTTCCATAGGGAAGGCAGCGGCGAGTTGGAGAGCCCGTCATACCTCCGTTCGTGCTGCCCCGAGCGCGGAGATGCATAAGGCGCATTTTCCACACGTTAAAAAAAAAGGCAAGGAGGCAGGCAATGCGGTGAAATGAAGTTAGTATCTAACGAATGTCGAGAGCCTGGTGTGTGTCGAGGAATCAATGAAAATGTGGATTAAAGATAAAACATAAAATTTACCAATTGCTTCTCTTCCCGCGCAAATGGTAAAAGCCCATAGGAATCATGTTATAGGCGATGTGGCTAGCAACCTATCATTATATTGATTCCATTTTCCATCTATACGCCCATAATCTTGTTAAACGTGGCCTGTAGGACGTGCCGCCTTAGGCTCTGTCTACGTAAGGGATAAAGACGTGATTTGTGTATGTATGTGTGGATTATACTTACAAAGTGAGTATTTTTCAGTACTTTTTATACCTATTATTTCTCGTTCTGAGAGGAGACCTGTGCCCAGTAGTGGGACGAGAATATAGGCTGAAGATGATGATGATGATTAATTTTAAGCTGTTTGTTTTCCAACAATAAACAAATAAAAAATTGACGTCACTGTGTTCAAAACCTCATTAAACGTACCTACCTATGATAATAAATTGTTATTAACAAAAAAACGTCACACACCACAGTACGAGTACCTATAACAAGCGATCAGTTAGCAGAAAGCAGACAATAGTGTGATTAACCTACTGTTTGCAATACCAACATTTTGACGTCAAAACGTGACGTCCCCATTCCTGAAAACGTTTTTACGTCAGAAGATATAAATAAATGAAAGAAAAATGGAAACAAATGAAAATAAAATAAGTTTTTTTTTAGGTTTACATGTTCAAATATCAAGGTTGGAACCTCCTAGTAAGCATGAGAATGCTTGTATCAGGAAGTCCCGCTCCTATATTATTGCCAGTATTTGCTATTTAATAGAAAGAAAGAAGGATAACCAGTATGCGTAGTGTAAGTTTTCGCTTTGAACACGTTTGCGTTAAAATGTGTAATATTATTATAACTTTACTAGGACGCTCCGTTTACTGCTGTTTCGATCCGCAGATGGCGCTGCTAATTTTTCCATACTAATTCAGGTGTTTACGTGCTCGAGACGTTTTTATGTGAAATTGCACTAGAGGCAGCCATACTGATCCTTTTTTTTTGTGAAAACTTACACTAGAGGCAGCCATACTGAACCTTTTTTGTGTGAAAACTTACACTAGAGGCAGCCATACTGAACCTTTTATTTGTGTGAAAACTTACACTAGAGGCAGCCATGCTGAACCCTGTTTCAGTGTGAAAACTTACACTAGAGGCAGCCATACTGACACTTTTTTTTTGTGTGAAAACTTACACTAGAGGCAGCCATACTGAACCTTTTTTTTGTGAAAACTTACACTAGAGGCAGCCATACTGAACCTTTTTTGTGTGAAAACTTAAGAGGTCGTACCTATTCTCTAACGCGCTGGTGTTCATAATCGCCATCTCTTTCTACTTTCAATTTATACGGCTTTACAGAAAGAAATAGCTATATTGTGCTTCAGTGCTTTAGAACACTATGACCTCAAGTCATTGAACATAGTTATTTGTGTCCCGTAAAGTAGGTAACATTCCTTTTTAACAACTTACATACATACATACATACACAAATCACGTCTTTATCCCTTACGGGGTAGACAGAGCCTAAGGTAACAAGACCTACAGGCCACGTTTAGCAAGACACTGAGGGCGTAGAGGTGGAAAGTGGAATCAAAATAGTGATGGGTTGCTAGCCGCATCGCCTATAACATGATTCCTATGATTTTCGCCCATTCCCTCAATGGGTTTTTACCATTTGCGCGGGAAGAGAAGCAACTGGTACATTCTATGTTTTTTCTTTGCTCCCAGACCAGCATGGAAGTTGCAACAACTTGACCACGTATTAATCTGCTAATAATCATTTTGAAAACTATGAATAATTTCGTTACTATTTTGTACATATATAGAAACATACATATATCACGTCTTTATCCTTACGGGGTAGACAGAGCCTAACGTAACAAAACCTTACGGCCACGTTTAGCATGATTGAGGGCGTATAGGTAGAAAGGGAAATCAAAATAGTGATGGGTTGCTAGCTGCTTCGCCTATTGATTCCTAAGACTTTCGTCCATTCCCTCGATGGGCTTTTACCATCTGCGCGGGAAGACAAGCAACTGGTAAATTCTATGTTTTTTCTTTGGTAGTAAAGAGACCAGCATGGAAGAACTTATTTTGTTGCTGAAAATTTACAATGGTGATACGTACACAAAGATACACAAAGAGACATTCAATTTGTTTAAAACCACAGCAAAGTTGGCTAGTAATAAAGAGCATTATATTATTTATTTTGAATGGCCAAAGATAAACTATGTCGCGAAGCGGTCAGCGTCATATTCCCCGTTTATATATTTTGCGATGCTTCGCCATTCCGGTTAGTGGAGTTTTATGAAAAACTAGCTGTTGCCCGCAACTTCGTCTGCATAGAATTCGTTTATCGCTAACCCGCAGAAATCACGCAATCCGTTCTTAGAAGTCTCAGCCCGATCGGTTTAAAATTGACAAAGTTTCATACAAACTTTCATCCCCTATTTAACCCCTTGGGGGTAGAATTGATCAAAATCCTTTCTTAGCGGATGCCTACGTCATAACATCTACCTGCATGCCAAATTTCAGCCCGATCCGTCTAGTGGTTTGGGCTGTGCGTTGATAGATCACTATGTCAGTCAGTCAGTCACCTTTAGGTATATATATTTAGATATTAAGTTTCTGACCAGCTACCAATTAGGTAATTTATCAACAACCTTGAGTGTTTTCCAAAAACAGTCGACATTTTTTTTTTCAGAATTTAAATATTTTGGGTTTTTCATTACTCAAAATCTACCCTATCGATCCTTCTACAAGAAAAAATGTGTCCCAATATTTCCATTCCAGTTCGTCACTTTTAAAATCTCATAGTTAAACCTGGGACACACTTTTTCTTGTATGAGAATCGATAGGGTAAATGATTTTGAAAAAAAAAAAACAAAAAAAATCTGGAAAAAATGTTCATGTGGGTTTTTTTTGTTGGAAAACGCTACATTATATTCAGTTTAAAGAGTGACCGACGATAGCAACGAGTGACAAAAAAAGTCGATTCACCCAAATAATAATAACGACATTGCAATATTTTGACTCACCGTATATAACAAAGCACGCTATGTCGTTGTGATAACTATTTGCTTTGCGACAATAGACTCATTTCGTTCGTGTTAAAGCCTAATGAGCAACAACTGAATAAACCTAGATATACTAGCAGAGAACTATTAATTATTTCGTTTTATTATAACTCTATTTAATTTATTATTGAAGACCGGATTATATGCATTTGCATATTCGCATATGCATTTGCATATTTCAGCCATTCTCAGCGGTATAAGCATATTTTACTTAAGATCTAGTTATGATGCATATTATTATCGGTACATTTACAATAATTTTCACTCGCCCTGCGTTCCGAAATGCGACCAAATTTAATAACAGTAACAAAATATAAGGGCTATTGAGTAATAATTGTGACTTTTTACTGCATTTCGGAACGCAGTCAGTAGCCGCGCGCGTCTTTTGCTTTGACAGTTACAATAATACAATGAAAGAGACAGAAGAACCTCGCGCTCGCCTACTACAAAGTCGTTTTCCACCTATTACGCATATAAATTGTTACATGTATATAAATTGTTATATGTATATACGCATATAAATGCTAAAATTTATCATTTAATTTCGCATATTCTGCCAATTTTCGTGCATATTTCAAGCATTTTTCATGCATATAACAAGCTTTTTATGTTGCATATAATCCGGTCTCTATTATTATATAGGATATAGTGACTAGGATAGAAAAAGTATGCTTAGTTGGTTTGGTCACGTAGAGCGGATGGTTGAAAGTAGACTAACTAAACAGATCTATATGGGGAGTGTGAATGGTTGCGTTGGGAGGGGAAGGCCTAGCCTAGACGGACGTTCCGAGACCAAATACGAGACGTTTTGGAAAAAGATTAGGTCAGTAGTACCCGAAACCGACGAATATGAATGAAGAAATTGATGAATGTGGATGAAGCGAAAGAAGTATATCAGGATCGTAGCAAGTGGAACAATGTGGTCTCTGCCTACCCGTGTGGGAAAGAGGCGTGATGATACTGGTTTGGGAGCAAAGAAATAACAGTCATAAAATGTACAAGTTGCTACTCTGCCCGTGCGGATAGTAAAAGTCCACCGAGGGAATGTGCTAAAATCATAGGAATCATATCATATAGGTACGATGCGGCCTGCAACCCATCACTATTTTGATTACCCTTTCCACCCATACACTCACAAGCGTCTTGTTACGCTTAGAAAATGAAAATGAAACGAAAATAAAAATTTTTTTATGCAAATTGGCCGCCAAGGGCTCTTTCTTTTACATGTCTTTTTGAAACTACCAGGGCATTCGGAAAGGCCATATAATATATATAATACTACATAGAAACTTGGCAGAAAGTCATTTTTTCAAAATAAAATACAGTAAGAATACTTAAATTCTACTTAAATTAAATACATTTATAAAAGGGTTGTGTAAGGTCCCCGAGCCTTCAATTATTATTAATCTATAGTAGAGATGTATAAAGTCTCTACTAGTCAAAAGAACAAAAAAATTAATAAGTTCAGTGGAGGCGTTTTACACCTCCACTGAACTTATTTTTTTGTTTTTTAAATTTATGTACATTCTATGATTTTTCTTTGCTCCCAGACCAGCATCGACGTATACATCATAGAAGTCCAGAATAAATTATTAGATAGTTTTCATTTCAGAAAATTATTATAGTTAGGCGAGCGATTAACGTATTCTCCGTAGACAAAGCCGCGGGTAACTAGTTAAGAACTAGTTATGTAATAAAATGTTATAACGCTATTCGTTATTGTGCGTAATCTATTTATGTTTGTTTGTTTGTTTTCTAGAGTATAAGACGTCGGATCGATCAAATTGTTTTTATCTCCGGAATAACGTAATAACTGTCTAGACGGTAGACAGAAGTAAACAAGTTAAGTAATATGTTTTGGCGATGTTTTATTGCTAGGCCCCACGTTCAGAGTTTGTTTTAGAAAACCTCCTAACTCATTATTACACATAAACGGATAACTCACGTATAAGAAGTCGAGTGATGCTCGACATGTTTCGGACTATTTCGTAGTCCTTTTTCAGTGTTCGTGTCGCTGCCGCCGGGGCGAGCGCTCTTGGAAAAAGGACTACGAAATAGTCCGAAACATGTCGAGCATCACTCGACTTCTTATACGTGAGTTATCCGTTTATGTGTAATAATGATTAAGTCTCATGGTAGTTTCATGTTGAAACCTCCCAACTGTTTTTAACCGACTTCAAAAAAGGACTTACAAGGTACTTCCATGCTGGTCAAAGGTAAAACAGAATGTACCACTTGCTTGTCGTCCCACGCAGGTAAAAGCCCATCAAGGGAATGGGCCTAAATGTTAGGAATCATGTTATAGGCGATGCGGCAACCCATCACTATTTCGATTCCCTTTCACACCTATACGCCTACAATCATGCTAAACGTGGCCTTTAGGTCTTGTTACCTCAGGCTCTGTCTACGCTGTAAGGGGTATAGACGTGATTTGTGTGTGTGTATGTGTATGTTGACAAATGTTTCCATACACTGACTGATTTCAAAGTGTAAAATCTTAGTAGGGATGTTTAGTCAAATTAAAACAACCACCTAGTAAATTACTTGGGATTATTTATGAGAGATTATTTTTTTCAAAATAATTTTAATACAAACCTTGTCCAAACAGTAACAAACACAACTAAAAAAGAATTATCCAATTCGGTGCAGTCTTTTGGAAGTTATGCGCGTACATACATTGCGACGATTCATTTTAATTTATACTAGCGACCCGCCCCGGCTTTTCACGGTATATTATGCATGTATTATACATATAAACCTTCCTCTTGAATCATTCTATCTATTTAAAAAACCGCATCCAAATCCGTTGTGTGGTTTTGAAGATATAAGCATACATAGGGACACGGGGACAGAAAAAGCGACTTTATTTTATACTATGTATTGATGATAATACTAGCTTCTTTCCGCGACTTCGTCTGCGTAGAATTATACATAAAAACCTTCCTCTTGAATCACTCTATATATTAAAAAAAACCGCATCAAAATCCGTTGTGTAGTTTTGAAGATATAAGCATACATAAGGGACATAGGGACAGAGAAAGCGACTTTGTTTTATACTATGTAGTGATGATTAGGCAATAGGTGAAAAACTGAGAGCAAAATCCGGCGAATAACGCGGGTGCTGTAACAATTCAAACCAGCAATTGTTCATTTCCACCATTGATTCTAGTTACGTGTGAACACGTGCGTTATCTTGAGAAAAAAGTACATTTTTTGTCAACATTCCAGGCCTATCTTAAGATCCTCATAACCGACGTAATAGTTGAATAATCAATGACAATGGACAAAAATCGCAGGAATCATGTTATAGGCGATGCGGCTAGCGAGTAGCCCATCACTATTTTGAATCTCCATTCCACCTAGGTCCACCTTTAGGTCTTGTTACCTTCGGCTCTGTCTACCTCGTAAGGGCTACCTAAAGACGTGAGCTATGTATGAATGAAATTTCTAAATGTCAGTGAAAATTAGAACACATAGAAAAATCCGAAAAGTAAAGCTATGGCCGGGAATCGAACCCGGGTCCTCGTCATTCCGTGACGCGTGCTATACCCCTACACCACCCATAGCAGGTAACATAGCTTTACTTTTCGGATTTTTCTATGTGTTCTAATTTTCACTGACATTTAGAAATTTAATTTCTAACGATAAAACCGAAAAAGTAAAACATAAAAATCAAGAAATAAAAATTTCTTGATTCATTTGATAGTATGTATTAATGGTTTGTTATGGCGGCAAAAAAAAAACTTTTTTTTTGCTGGCGACGCCGCAAACATTTCAATCAGCCTGATGACATCATACATACATATATCACGTCTTTATCCCTTACGGGGTAGACAGAGCCTGAGGTAACAAAACCTTAAGGCCACGTTTAGCATGCAAGGGCGTATAGGTGGAAAGGGATATCAAAATAGTGATGGGTTGCGAGCCGCATCGCCTGTAACATGATTACTACTTAACTACTGTAAACTATTGCAACTTTGCCATCTGAGTCCAACATTGCCTCATGAGCAAAAAACATTTTTTTTCGGGCGAGGCCGCAAACATTTCAATCAGCCTGGTGACATCATACATACATTATATCACGACTTTATCCCTTACGGGGTAGACAGAGCCTAAGTTAACAAAACCTTAAGGCCACGTTTAGCATGCAAGGGCGTATAGGTGGAAAGGGATATCAAAATAGTGATGGGTTGCTAGCCGCATCGCCTGTAACATGATTACTACTTAACTACTGTAAACTATTGCAACTTTGCCATCTGAGTCCAACATTGCCTCAACTGTATCAGAAAGAAATTACCAAAAAGCCAGTTAAAAAAACCTCTTTGAAAGCTTATTATTTTTCCCTCAACCAGTTGAGGCAATGTTGGAATCAGATGGCAAAGTTGCGGCTGACCACGGTACTAACTTAGAAATCGTTGGTCCTTATCTGTCACTTTGACATTTACCCTTCACAGATAAGGACAAACGATTGCTAAGTTAGCAGAAGCCTACAAAGCGTTTATGAATAAGGGGGTAAGAGTTTCGCCCATTCCTTCGATGGGCTTTTACCATGCGCGGGAAGAGAATCAACTGGACCGGAATTACAGCGTAATCGAAGGCATTATTAAAAATGGTTTCGATAATCCGGAATGAAAGTACTAAAAATATCTAAATATTGAATCAAAAATTTAACAAAACTTGTTTAGATAGAAAATGTTTTTTTTTCCTTTATTATCAAAAAACTCGAAAACATTTGGAAAATTCTGAATATTCGTGAACATTAGCTTAATTTTCATTAAACAATAATTTAGAATCATTATTCAAAATAGTTCAACGTCCCAGTGTTGCCAATTAAATAAAGTTTTCGTTCCGTAATTTTAGGGGCATTACATTTTATTCGGCTGGCAATTTCAGCACAACGTTTGCCGAACAGAGGCTTTGTGTTTTCAACGAATGAATGCCGATCCTATGCCGAAATGCGCCATTACAGCGCCGAATAGAGGCCCTGGTAGATTCTATGTTTTTTCTTTACTCCCAGACCAGCATGGAAGAACATCTGGTGATATCGATGGAGGTAAATTAAAAAAAAAACAGCTAACGCTTATGAATAGCGTTTACTCGTCTAGAAGCCTTGGCAAGTTTATTTGCCATTTCCACATTTCCAGCCAAATCGGGTCATCTGAAAACTAAAAGCGTGCCGAGGCCAAGCGCACGCGCAGCTTCTTACGTCTTATTTATTTTCAACTAGCTTTTGCCCGCGAGTTCGTACGCGTTTCTTCAAATATCCTACTAATATTATAAACGCGAAAGTTTGTAAGTATGGATGGATGGATGTTTGTTACTCTCAACAGCTAGTTAGGTCAATATTTCCTATCCCGTCCTTTTATCCCTTGGAAAATTTGCAAAATCCCGTCTGAGCGCTGTTTGATCTTCAAGGAATATGTCTGCCAAATATCAAGGATCTGTATTAAGTAGCAAATCATAATAATGATTCTTTTTATCTTTTAACGCACGGGAATTTCGCAATATAACATGCTGTAGTGATCGGCTGGCTGAAACCATTTCCATCCATTATTTTTGGTCACGGCGTGATAATTTTACGGCTAGATCGTTTTTCTTAATTTTTTATGTTAGGTAGTAGACTAACTAGAGCGACCACTTAAATGAGTCATCGCCCGCGTGGCACAGGGGCGCGGGGTAGGACGACCAAGGGCCGAGAGGTGCGGGCGGGTAGTGCGCCTGCCGCCCGCACAGAGCTCCTACCCCGCACCCCTGCACAGCGCGGGCGAGGATTTAAGCGGTCAGTCTATAAACAGATCTATATGGGGAGTGTGAATGGTTGCGTTGGGAGGGGAAGGCCGGTCGTCCCGGGACCAAATCCTACTAATATTATAAATGTGAAAGTTTGTGAGCATGGATGTTTGTTACTCTTTCACGCCAGAACGGTTGGACAGATCTGGACGAAATTTGTAACTCAGATAGATTACAGTCTGGAAATAACACATAGGCTACTTTTTATCCTGGAAAATTGCGTAATTCCTGCGGGATAGCGATAAATGAATTGTATGCAGACAAAGTTGCGGGCAACAGCTAGTAGACAATATTTGGAAATAGAAAAAATTAACGAGGGCGAAGCCGTGTGCAACAGCTAGTGAAGAACATTTTTCTGGAATGTTCTACATTCTCGACCCAATGCTTAGCGCCCATTTTATAAATTGCTTGGTTAATCAATTTGTTTTGATGCCAGCTGTAGTGTATGCGGTTAAGCCAATAGCTTAAATAGCATACATACGCTGTCTCGTATGTCACGGATTGGCGGAAAAAGTAACTGTCACTAGAGGAGCGGACGACCAAGGCTGAGGCTGGAGTACGTGACGATAAAGTGAAGTTATTGCAATCCGTGGACACTGTCGAGCCAGTGTTAGATTTAATAGGTTGTAAAATAAAACAATACAAATACTACAAGTGGCGACGAGCAAAAAGGTAGGTTTTAATACTAAAATTGTATGTACGACTTACGAGACTAACTGTTTTGGTACAAGATGAGGTTACGAATTCATACTGAAAAAAAAAAGAAAACCTTCCGTATTACTGCCACATTTTGTTGATTATCAATACAAAAAACTACTATTGCAATATATTTGGTAGTTACTAACCTTAAATTCGGTACTTTACATGATGTTGTTAAGCTATGGATCAAAATACATAACATGTACCTAGGTAGGTACATGTTACACTCGACCCGTACGTAAACAAGAAAGAACTTGAAATAGTTTGGATACATTTTCATGTTATATTACATTTTCAATTATAATTCAAGCTGTGTTAGTAGATACATTATTACCTTTTAAACAGCAGAATTATTTACTATTTTATTTTAAAGTTTCATTGTTTTGCAATGTTGACATACGTGTGTGGAATGGAGAAAAAACCGTCCTAGTAGTCACATTTTATTAATAAATGAGCAGCTATAAATGAAAGCTTGTATTAACCTTCTTTTGTCCAACAAAACATTCTTACTGTACTATTTTGTTATACACAGATGCGCATCTATCATATTCATAGCTATATAAATACCAGTACATATACAATGTGTTTTCATCATTTATTAAATATGGTGGTTACAGATATTATTTACTCAAAAAATATAAAATTCAATTACTGAAAAAAAAACTATCATAGTGTGATTAAAGTGTCTGTAGGTATGTTAGTTTGTGATAGTGGTTACATCCTTGTTATTAGAAGCTTTTGTTATTGTGATATTAAGAAATATGAATGGAATTTAATATAATTGGTTCCGTCTTGCATAAATTCATAGAATTGCTTATATTCAAATTAAACCTGATTGAAATATCCTCCATTAAATTGGGAACTGTCTGGTAGTTCTAATGAACACCTTCATTGCATTGAATTCAATTAATATAACATCCCCTATGGGGGAAATATTTGGTATTTCAAATGAATACCTCCATTAAATTGGAAATGGTTGACAACCTTCATTAAATTGAAATAGTCTGGTATTTCAAATGAATGCCTCCATTAAATTGGAAATGGTTGACAACCTTCATTAAATTGAAATAGTCTGGTATTTCAAATGAATGCCTCCATTAAATTGGAAATGGTTGACAACCTTCATTAAATTGAAATAGTCTGGTATTTCAAATGAATGCCTCCATTAAATTGGAAATGGTTGACAACCTTCATTAAATTGAGAATAGTCTGGTATTCCTAATGAATACTTCCATTAAATTGGAATTGATTGACAACTCTCATTCAATTGAGATAAGTGTGGTAGTTTAATAATCCAGGTTAACTAAATTAATATTTCAGATTGCTTTAAAGCACCATGACTCAACAACCATCTCTGGCGCTGGAGGGGTTAGACCTGGATGGTGACCGGAGCTCCATCGGCAGCAAATGGGAGAGATGGAAGAGATCATTGCTTATATATCTTGATGCAGCTGAAGTCAAGTCTGATCTGAAAAAAAGAGCGACATTACTACATTTTGGAGGAACAAGCTTGCAAGATATATTCTACAACTTACCTGGTGCCAATGTTGAAGCTGCAGCGGAAGTCAATGTTTTTGATATTGCTCTAAAAAAACTTGATGAATACTTCATACCACAGAACAACAGAGTTTTTGAGCGTCACATGTTCAGACTGATCAAACAAGAAGATAAAGAGAAGTTTGAAAGTTTCTTAGTGCGACTTCGGAAACAAGCTGAAAAATGTAACTTTGATAAAAAAGATGACCACTTGATTGATCAGATCACTGAAAAATGTAACTCAGCAGAACTACGAAAGAAGATTCTTACGGTAGGAGATAGCATTACACTGGAAAAAATTGTCACAGAGGCTAATACATTAGAAGTTGTCACCGATCAATTAGAAATATATCAAGAGAAAAAACAAGTAAATCATGAGAATAAAGAAATGAACCAAGAAGTCAATGCCATTTACAATAGAAACAAAAAGGGTGGATTTATTAAAACTAAGGATGCGACATACAATAAAAATATAAAACCCTGTGGACGTTGTGGAAACAAAACTCATCAAACAGATTACAAAAATTGTTCTGCATTAGGAAAAACATGTTTTACATGTGGCAAGTTGGGACATTACCGTCAATACTGTAGAACAGGAGGAAACAAAAGGAAATTCAACAATCAATCTAGTACTAATACAAATGGAAACAAGAAAACGAGAGTTGAGGTTGATTATGTTTTCAACATTGATAATGACGCCACAGTTGAATGCACCCTAGGTGGGATCAAGATTAAGATGTTGGTAGATTCAGGATGTATAGTAAATCTGATTACAGAAGAAACATGGGGAACTTTAAAAAGTCTGAAAGCTACAACAACTAACCAGGTGCCCAATCCGAACAAAACACTTTTAGCATATGGAAGTCGCACTCCACTCAAAGTTAAGGGATCATTTGAAACTACAATTGGAATAAATGGACGTGAAGAACGTGCAACGGTATATGTTATTGTGGGAGGTACGCGAGACTTGTTGGGAAAGGAAACAGCCACACTTTTAGGCGTTTTGAAAATTGGATTGGATATTAATAAAATTGATGAAGACATTGTGTCACAATCACAGCCATTTCCCAAGTTCAAGAATGTGCTGGTTGAAATCCCTATAGATAGCACCGTACAACCAGTCTCACAGCCATACCGGAGAATACCCTTACCTGTTGAACAAAAAGTTGAAAATAAAATCCAAGATTTACTTGCCCGAGATATCATTGAAGAAGTGAATGGACCTTCAAGGTGGGTTTCCCCAATGGTACCTATCTTGAAAGGTAACGGAGACTTGCGATTGTGTGTGGATATGCGTCGTGCCAACACTGCTATTATGAGGGAAAATCATCCTTTACCATGTATGGATAAATTAATACCGGAAATTGGAAAAGCTAAATATTTTAGTAAACTAGATATCAAGGACGCTTTTCACCAGTTGGAACTACACCCGGATTGTAGATACATAACTACCTTTATAACAGCTAAAGGGCTCTATCAATATAAGAGACTAATGTTCGGAATCAGTTGTGCCCCGGAGATATTTCAAAAAGTACTGGAAAAGCTTTTAGTTAAATGTGATGGAGTCGTAAACTTCATTGATGACATATTGATTTTCGCGGACAATGAAGAACAACATGATATGCGACTAGGAAGGGTAATGGAAACATTAAAGAACAACGGTGTAAAACTAAATGAACAGAAATGCTTATACAAAGTAGAAAAAGTTAACTTCTTGGGACACGAATTATCACCAAAAGGGGTGAAGCCACTACCGAAGTACATGGAGAGCATAGCTAATTTCAGAGTCCCAACAACCACAGAGGAACTACAGAGTTTTTTAGGACTGGTAAATTATGTTAACAAATGGTTACCCAATTTAGCTACCAGGACAGAACCTTTGAAAGAATTGTTAAGGAAAAAACTGGGAAAAAAGGCAGACCTCAAGCCATACTGGACGAAAGAACAAGACCAAGCTTTCACAGAACTGAAGGATGCATTAACCAAAATACAGTCTCTAGGATATTACGACGTCAAGGATAAAACTCAAGTTATTGCAGACGCCAGCCCTGTAGGCCTTGGAGCAATTTTACTACAAACGGACTCCAATGGACCGCGAATAATTGCTTATGGAAACCGGACACTGACAAACTGTGAGAGGAAATACAGCCAAACCGAAAAGGAGGCCCTTGCCCTAGTTTGGTCTGTTGAGCATTTCAACATTTTCCTTTTTGGTAAGAAGTTTGATCTTATTACTGATCACAAACCATTGGAAATATTGTTTGGACAAAGATCTAAGCCTTGTGCGCGCATCGAACGATGGGTGCTCAGGCTCCAATCATATGATTACAATATTATATACAGGCCTGGGAAGGCGAATATCGCTGATCCATTATCTCGTTTATGCAGATTAATAGATTTACAATCGAAAGGAGGAGATGAACACATACATCAAATTGTGGAGGAAGCAAGACCACGCGCGATCTCGATGTCTGCCATTATTGAAGCCTCAGTGAACGACGAAGAAATAAGAGGGGTAAAAAAAGGAGTATATGAAAAAGAGTGGAACGAGAATGTCAAGAGCTATAAAATTTTTGACAATGAATTATGTTTCTACGGTGACATTTTACTCCGAGGTAATCGAATTGTGATACCCCAGAAACTAAGAAAAGAAGTACTGGATGCTGCGCACGAGGGCCACCCTGGGATTGTTGCGATGAAGGGTAGGCTCAGGTCAAAAGTGTGGTGGCCAAGAATTGACAAGGACACAGAAAATCTCGTCAAGTCCTGCAAGAGCTGCACTTTAGTAGGACTGCCAAACCCTCCAATGCCCATGAAAAGACGCGAGCTCCCCTTAGCTCCATGGGTTGATGTCGCAATGGACTTGCTGGGGCCGTTACCTAACAACGACTACTTGCTCGTTATGGTGGACTATTACAGTCGCTATAAAGAAGTTAAGACAACTAAAGTTATAAACAGTTCTCAGATCATAAAAATACTGAAAGAAATTTTCAGCAGATTAGGGTACCCGGTCTCGATTACTGTTGACAACGGCCGACAATTTGTGAGCGAGGAGTTTCGTTCATTTTGTGAAGAATGCAATATCATCGTCCACAATACAGTGCCATATTGGCCCCAAATGAACGGAGAGGTCGAACGACAAAACCGGGACATAATGAAACGCCTCAAGATTAGTAACTTGGAGAAAAGAGACATTAAGGAAAGTTTGATGGAATACCTGTTAATGTATAACAGCACGCCTCATTCATCCACAGGCAAGTCGCCATCTGAGCTGTTTTTTAGACGACAGAACAGGGACAAAATTCCATCAATAGATAGACTAGAAAGTACTAATGTTGACCCTGATGTGAGTGAGCGAGACAAAATTCAGAAGGAAAAGGGGAAGGAGTACGCAGACAAAAGGAGAGGTGCAGTGGAATCTAGCTTAACTGAAGGAGACAAGGTCTATGTTAAAAATATGGATAAAGTAAATAAACTTACCTCAAACTACAACCCTACGCCTCATACAGTACAGAGTTCAAACAAAGGAGATGTCACTGTAAAGAATGATTTAACAGGGCAGGTGCTAAGAAGGAATGTAGTTCACCTGAAAAGAGTAGAAGGACAATGGGAAGCCGTTACAAGGAAGGATCAAGGAGAAGGGACAGATGAAGAGGGCAATGATACTGAATGTGAGTGAATGAAGAGAAGTAAAGAAACGAGGCTGTTGTTTAATGTGCCATACATAAGTACGTTGATTTTCTATTGTTTAATATGTTATAGTTGTTGATGTTGATAAAAACATTTGTTCTTAAAAGATATATTATAAAAGAGTTGTGCTGTGTTAATGATTAACCTGGAAAGACTGATACAGTATTGTAGAAATATAATTTGATTTAATTGAAAATCTGGTGTTATCATTTATATCTAATTTTACTTCAAGGAAGGGATGTAGTGTATGCGGTTAAGCCAATAGCTTAAATAGCATACATACGCTGTCTCGTATGTCACGGATTGGCGGAAAAAGTAACTGTCACTAGAGGAGCGGACGACCAAGGCTGAGGCTGGAGTACGTGACGATAAAGTGAAGTTATTGCAATCCGTGGACACTGTCGAGCCAGTGTTAGATTTAATAGGTTGTAAAATAAAACAATACAAATACTACACCAGCTAAAAGTTGTAGTAAGTATCTACAAATAGATACATCATTATTAAAATTGTTATTTTTTTAACAGCATGTGGTTAACCCCCAAAACAATTGTATTTAATAAATTAGTATCTAACCTTTCTTAATGCGTGCTTTATGAGTTTTTTAATTGTAAAATTTTCGTATTTTTTTCTAGTTTTTTTTTGCAAAAGAATTCATTTGCGTTTCTTCGTCAATTATTTTATGTACAATGTAATGTATGTTTTATCTGACTTCAAAAAAAGGAGGATGGGTCTCAATTCAGTTGTATTTTTGTTAAGTTCGTTACCTCAGGAAATCGACAAAAAACTCGAGGAAATGGGCAAAATTCTTAGGAATCACGTTATGGCAGATGCGGCTAGCAACCCATCGCTATTTTAATTCCCCTTTACACCTATACGCCTCCAATCATGCCACACGTGGCCTTTAGGTCTTGTTACCTCAGGCTCTGTCTGCCCCGTAAGGGATATAGACGTGATTTGTGTATATACGTGTATAAAAAATGTATTTGGCTTTTTTGAGAGAGCATGAGAGAGCTTGGGCCTTAGTTCCTTTAATTTTCACTCTATTGTTTAATTGGTCGATTAAAAAAGCTCGGATTATGTCCCATTGGACACACACTTTCGCTGGTCTGGAAGAAAAGAAAAAACATAACATACCAGTTCCTTCTTTTCCCATGCAAATGGTAAAAGCCCATCGAGGGAATGGGCGGAAATCTTTGGAATCATGTATGTACTCGTATGTATGAACTCTTTATTGTACATACACATTCAATTTTACAGGGAATGAGAAAAACAGATGTACAAAGGAGAACTTATCCCTTAAAGGGATCTCTTCCAGCTAACCTTCGAACGATTGACAGGACAAGAACTGAAAGCTAAGACCAAGGACCCTAACTTAACCTAAACAAATAAATATAATAATGTAATAGGCAATACGGCTAGCAACCCATCGCTATTTTGATTCTTCTTTCCACCAATACGCCGACAAACAACCTAAACGTTGCCTTTAGATCTTGTTACCTTAGGCTCTGTCACACACACACACACACACACATCTTTTTTTTGTTTCATTTCATTTTTGTCAATTTTTTGTTCTTGGCAATTGTTTTTAACTTTATAGATTTCTTGGAGTTTTTTAGTTTTTTAGAGCTTGTAAAATAAATGCATACACCTATTTAAATCGTAAGATACAAGAGCGGGTGTTCTCTTAGCGCGAGTACCTCGTATACTCAAAAAGAGGCGCCAGCACAGATACTCAGGTCTGGATCTACCATATGGCTTTTTGGGCTTCAGCCCAGGGCCCCGCGGATTCAAGTCAAGTCAAAGTCATTTTTTTTTTCTTATACTTTGAGTAATTAAATTGCACCACCTGCTCAGACCTGTTCTGTTCTCCAGTCCATTATGGTTGCCTGGTAGAGATCGCTCTGTAGCGATAAGGCCGCCTATTGTTACCTTGTAATATTCTGTATAGTACCTTTTTTCTGTTTTGGTTGTTATATGTGGTGTTCAATAAAGAGTTATTGTATTGTATTGTAATTAGGTGGGCCCCTAAGTAGTATTAGCACAGGGCCCCCTAAACTCACGGTCCGGCCCTGCAGATACTGCTGTTCTAATTTAAGTTAGGTACTGAATAAAATATTTTTCATTTTCATTTTCATTTTCATTTTTCATGTTTGTATGTTTAATGAATCCATGACATACGCGAGAATCAGAAACAATGGTCAGTTTACTCGAACAGTTTGTTGACTAACATGTTATGACACCTATATGCTTATTGACATGACATGTTTGTTTACCTACATGTTACAAGAAAATGGGCTCGCTGCAATGGGAGGGTGATTGTTCAAAAGTTTTCATGTTCAAACAAGTCTGAAGCGCAAGACTAAATAACGGCTCGGATAGTTAGGAGGTTCCCCTCTCTGTCGCCCTGACCACCGGTAGCTTAGGCCTCGCCTCGCTGCCGGCGGCGCCCTAGGTTAGGTTTTTATAATGTTTTTATATTTTGTATTAATATTGTTTTATTACTTTTTATATGAATATTGTAAAAACCTAACTTGAGATAAAAATAAATATACATAATAATAATATCTTGGGACAATTGACACCAATTGACCTAGCCCCAAACTAAGCAAAGCTTGTAATATCTAATACATCATCTATCCTACTAATATAATAAACTCGAAAGTTTGTAAGTATGGATGGATGTTTGTTACTCTTTCACGCCAGAACGGCTGGACAGATCTTTATGAAATTTTGAACATAGATAGACTATAGTCTGGAATAACATAACTTTTTATCCCGGAACATTGCGTAAATCCTGCGGGATAGCGATAAACGAATTCTATGCAGACGAAGTTGTGGGCAACAACTAGTACATTATGATAAAGCTGAAGAGGGTCGAAAGTCATGGAAGATATTTAAAAAAAATGGCTGGGGTTTCTTAGAATCGATAACAGGACACGTTCCAACAGGTTTTAGAATTTTTGTCTGTTTATCTCTTCAGGTGGATTTAGACCAAACGAGCGAATGTTCATTCTATCCCCACTCTGACAAATTTATTGTGTCGAGCCAAAATAATGGGTCGCTTTTCATACAGAAAAAAAATCATCCCCAATTTCCGTAATTTACCCCAGAAATTTCTAAATTCTAGTACTAAGAATCTCTGGCTAAGCTGCGGACAGACAGACAGACGGACATAGCGAAACTATAAGGGTAGCATGGGTTCCTGTTTATTACGGAATCCCATCAGTAATTTTTGGGCTGATTTTTTATAAATCGGAATCACATTGTATTTTTCAGTTTCGTAAAGAAGTAAAAAGGGTATTTTTTTGCAACTCGGGTCACAAAATTGACAAATAAAAATTATGCATAAATATAAAGTGTTTTTTCGGATAAAATGTAGGTAATGCCCCAAATAAAATAAATAAAATAAAATAAAGTACTTACTGCGAGTAAGTACACTTTGAGTTAAAAATGCCTTTTACACAAATTCAAAACTTTATTTTGCAAATAGGCCGCCAAGTGCTCTTTTACATGTGTGTTTTTGACACTACCAACACATTCGGAAAGACCGTCATTGCCAAGAAGAATGCGCCGCAAGAAACTTGGCAAAAAGTTTTTTTTTCGCAATAAAGTTACTACAATACTTAAAATAACTTATAATACATTTATAAATGGGATGTACAAGGTCCCCAAGTTCAGTAGGTACCTTAAATTATATTCAATTCAGGCTTAGAACTTTTAGTTTCTATTGTACACCCTATTTTGACTAAACCATGACGCTATCTGTCAAAATCAGTAACAACAAAGACGGCATAATAATCCGCAGTCCAAGCTCCGTAAATAAAAAAAAACCCTTACCAGTCTTATCCAAAGCATCCTCAAACGACGTAGCTTCTGATTTGCGATTTTCGTTCATGTTGCTTGTACAATCCTGTGCGGTTAGGGTTCAAATTGGGTGTGATCGCGAAGCGGCCGGCGCCGCGCGTGTGCTACGAACAACTGAAAGAAAGGGCGTCAAACAATCTCAAAGTCATGGCGGCGAAGCGTACAGTGGGAAGAACACGCGCGAACAACGTCGGGGCTCGAAGATCGCCTCCACATTGGATTCTAAAGTGGGTGACAGACGGGTGAGTAAGTTCGCGTACTCACGGCTCGACGACTTTACACGCCTGTGTCAGTCTAAGTACGCGTACTTTTAGAGTAAAGTACAGGGGCTCGATTTTTGAAAGCACGTTTGAAGATACCAGTCGAAATCGATGAAAAATTGTGCTGAATTTAAAATACGAGTAGCATAGAAGACAACCACAGCTCTCATTAACTTGTAAACTAGTCAAAACTTTGATTAGAACTGTAGTTAGAAATTTAAGCTGATTTATACGTGTCGAGTGATGTGCTTTCAAAAATCGGGCCCCAGGCGAGTAAAATCGTCGAGCCGTAATGACGCGAACTTACTCGCCCGTCTGTCACCCACTTAAGGAGTTCCCAATCAGTGGGGCGCGCCCCACTTGGGGGGCGTAGGGTGATCCAAGGGGAAGGGGGCGCCACGACCTGCTTAGGTGTTTATTAAAATTTCTAAATTAGTTAATAAAGTGCAAACACAATGTTCTCACTAATCATTAATAGTATGTTGTACTTCAGTTATTTGATTATACATATAGGTATTCACGTATGATTAATAATAGTAGATTAATGCCGAGGCCTGGGAAGTAGCCAATTGCTGGATGACTACACAAACCGCAGGTGAGTGTTTTTTAAAGTTACGAATCCAGCAATTGCTCTTCCAGCTGAGGCAGATATAAATGTTTTTCTCAAACATTTAGGGGAAATGTCAAATGTAATATCGCACATAATATTCTGAAAAATACAAACGTGCGCACCCGGGCCCGAATCCACGACCCTCTGCTTGAGAGGCCACAGGTCAAACCACTAGGCTACACCGGCTTTTAAAATTAACATTTCAGCATTTGAAATTACACGATGCCAAAGTTTATGAGCATGATATACTTAATAGGTACTCTTTCACGCAAAAACAACCGAGCGTATTAATAAATTTAGCACACAAATAGATACTATCCCAGATAATTTCAAAGTTCCCACGGGATAGACGGGACAAATTCTTCGCAGACGAAGTTACAGACAACAATACAATACAGACCGACAGCTTAAATGAGTCCTCGCCCGCGCGGCACAGGGGCGCGGGGTAGGACGACAAAGGGGACCGAGAGAGGTGCGGGCGGGTAGTGCGCCTGCCGCCCACACCTCTCGACTCCCGCGGCCCTGCAACGAACGGGCAAGGGGGCGTTCAAGTATTACGTAACGCAATTTGGAGGGGAGGGGGGTATCACAAAACGTTACGATGCGTTACAGAGGCGGAGGGGGGGGGGGGGGTCTTACAACACGTTACGTAACGTTTTCTTTTTTAAATAAAAAAATATGGAATTAAAACTGCCAAGTTAACAAACTACGCATGTATTGCGGGTTAAACATCGCTTGTGTTATTTAATATTATTACCGCTAAGGCGATTAAAACTATAACAAGGATATTATAGCAACTTTCTTGTACTTTGCGCAACATAAATTTTGACACTTTTGGGTAATAATGGTCACTTGAGTGTTACGTAACCTTTAGAGGGGTGAGGGGGGGGGGTTCAAAAAACGTTACGTTACAAGGGGGGAAGGGGGGTTCAAAAATCTTCAATAATTGAGTTACGTAATACTTGAACGCTCCCCAAGAGGGGCTCATTTAATCGGCCGGTCTATAGTCATTCATAGATCCATTAGAGCGTTTCTATATCCCATTACGCGTTGCACTTTACACACGCCAAATGAGCGACTAACACGCGTTTCGCTCCATATTCCGGCGCAAATAGCGACAATAACCCATAGCAACCCATCCATCGCCCCATATCTAACACTTGACAACAAAACTGCGACTTACCAAGACGCAATGAATATGGTTTCCCTTCGAATGTCAAGGTTCGAGCGAGAGTGCTTTGGCATTTCTCCAAATAGGAACAAAACAGAGTACAAGGTCGTTTCGTGACGGAGTCGTTTGTAAATAATATAATGTTTAATATGTTGTTCAGTACAATGTACCCTTCAGTATAAATAAACTTTTACTGTACCATTCGGTGATCTTTCAGAGGCCTTCAAAAGTGTCATCGTTGGAATTTTGTTTTCGTTAACAAAGAAATACTTATATAAAAATATATATATATATATTATTGGAAACAAAAATGTTAATCCATACGGTTCCATACATAATAACACTATTATTCTCTGTATATTTACTTTATCTTAAGTTAATTTCTTACAATATTGATATAAAAAGTAATAAAACAATATTGATACAAAATATAAAAACATTATAAAAACCTAACCTAAGGTGCCGCCGGCAGCGAGGCCTAAGCTACCGGTGGTCAGGGCGACAGAGAGAGGAACCTCCTGACTCCGAGCCGTGTCCAGGAGTACCGCGTCCTGTATCTGGCCCTTGACCCAACCACCTAGCGAGAGCCTTTTAAGGTGATGATTGTTATAAAATAAATCACATAAATATAATACACATGCATAAATATAAATCACGTCTTTGTGCCTTACGGGGTAGACATGACAGAGCCTTTTTTTTGCGGCGGGAAAATGCGTTACGCATACCATATGCGGTGGGGACGGCGCGGAAGTTATGTGGGACTCTCCCAGTGTTGCCAGGCCACTTCCCTTGAAAATCACATTGCGATCCCTAAAAAGTTCCATTTTTGGTAGAAAAGTTCCATTTTCATTTAAATCTTGGGGAACGAGCTTTTTTTTTTACCTCATCATAGAAATTAGGAATAATATTTGTGTTAATAACAGAAAAATGAGTCTGTATTTTTTTAGTGTGTATTTAAAGTTTTTTACCACGTATCTTTATGCCGGGACCTTAAAAGTTCCGAAAAATGTACCAAAATACAAAGTTCCTTCCAAGTTCCGCAGCGGTGTCAAAAGTTCCGCAAAACGGAAGAAACGGAACCAAACGGCAACACTGGACTCTCCTTCCCGGCCCCCCTCCCCAGTGGAAGGAGGCGGGGGAGGCCTACCCACTAAAAACCCGCCGATATTCCCTCTCTGCCATTGGGGGAGCGCCGCGGGAGCATGAGGGTGTCACCGCGTACAGACAAGACAGAGCCTAAGGTAACAACACCTAACAGCCACGATTAGCATGATTCTGGACGTATAGGTGGAAACGGAAATCAAAATACTGATGGGTAGCTAGCCGTATCGCCTAACATGATTCCTAAGATTTCGCACATTCCCTCGACGAGCTTTTACCGTCTGCGCGGGAAGAGAAGCAACTGGTACATTGTATGTTTTAAATATGATATACAGACCCAGGTAACATCTAGACCATCTTTTTTTCGTTTTAAGTAGCCTATCTGGTATCCCACTGCTGAGCAAAGGCCTCCCCTTTCTATAATCACTATCATCATCATCATCACTACATAGTATAAAACAAAGTCGCTTTCTCTGTCCCCATGTCCCTATGTCCCTATGTATGCTTATATCTTCAAAACTAAACAACGGATTTTGATGCGGTTTTTTTTAATAGACAGAGTGATTCAAGAGGAAGGTTTTTATGTATAATTCTACGCAGACAAAGTCGCGGGCAGAAGCTAGTAAATAAATAAATAAATAAATAAATATCTTGGGACAAATTACACCAATTGACCTAGCCCCAAACTAAGCAAAGCTTGTACTATGTGTACCAGGCAACGGATAAACATACTTATATAATGAAGATAAATACATAATTAAATACATACAACATCCATGACTCGGGCACAAAAATTCGTACTCATCATACAACTGTGCCCCTACCGGGCTTCAAACCCGGGACCTCTAGCTTCATAGTCAGGGTCACTAACCACTAGGCTATCCGGTCGTCTCAATCTAGGTAGTTAAAAAATTACCTTAACCGTTTGTTTCTTATTAATCCGTTTAGTAACACAGTATATAAACAAAGGAAGAGGATGATGCGTTCAGAAGTCAATAAGTAAAGTTCTTGGCTTCCATTTCAGCACGTACTTTAGCGGTGTCAGGCCAGAGAAGGATGAACAATGTTGAGCCTGGCGAGAAAGAGACACATTATAGTCCACACATCCCTTATAAGTTATTTGCAACAAGTATAATGTACACTTTTTTATTATTCTCCGCACATAATTATTTCGCCTGCTTGCCTTTGTTAAATTTTCCTCTCTTAAATCAGTTTAACTGCAAGATTTTCATTTCTAGGGATAAGTTCACCTTTGTACTACTCTCTGTTGACTGAATTAAGTACCTATGTTTGTCCGGGTGGAATTTTCCGACTCAATTTAGAAGCAGATAATAATATCTTCATCCGATAGAGCTGAAAATTATCATAATAAGCAAGTCGGATGAGAATACAAAAAGGAGGAAACTCTTCAATGGTTGGTCCGATGGACTTGAAATTTGGTTCACAGATGTAGAACGGACGACAATGCAAGTACAGTCAACAAAAAGTGGGTACCGTCAGCAAAAAGCTTGTATCTAAAATTAAAATTTTAGGTTAGGTTATTTACATAAATAAATGCATAATAAAGAGGTATATACTACAACTAATATAGAGTCACGTGGTCGACTGATTGATAGACAAGACAGCTTAACAACAGGATCTTTTCGACGGTTGAGTGACGGCAGCGGTGAACCAACGGTTTGACGGTATCACCAACCTGCGGTTAGAAGGGTAAACGTCACTGTGACCAGGACGCAGTTGGTTTGCAGCCCGATGCCGAGCAGGTTGGAGCCCACGGCTGCGCCCATACGGGCCACCATGAACAGCACGCAAAGCGCCATAGCCCTGACAGAAAGCAAATACATACACACGTATACATAGGTACACAAATCACTTTACCCCTTACGAGGACAAAGCCCAAAGTAACAAGACATGTACCACGTTCAGCAAGATTGTTAGCGTGGGAAAGTGGTATCAAAACAGTGATGGGTTGCTAGCCGCATCGCCTTTGAATATGATTCCTAAGATTTTCGCCCGTTTCCTCGATGGGCTTTTACCAACTGTACCTACAGTTGGTAAAAGCAAGAAAAAGTGCCTATGGTTCACCTAGGTGTACTGAGGTGGACCATCGGCATGAAAGTGCCCGTGGTCCACCCAGGTGAACTAGGCAGGTGGACCACGACCGGAGAATGTCATTACGCACCTATTTTTAAGCCAGACTGAACTAAATACATTATTTTGAAACCGAAAATCTCCGACATTATTTTCTCTATCGACATCCCTGATTTGATACGTTTACACAAAATACCTGAGGCTGGTAGGGAACACTTCCACGGCCAGAGTGGCGAGCACGCTGGTGGCTGCTCCGCCACACAGTCCCGGGATGAACATCGCTATGGCCAGGTAAGCATGCGGCACTATCCCTGAGAACAGGGTGAGCGTCGAGCAGAACATCACCAGGCTGCCTGCAGAGGAATATAATGACTTCTTTCAGTGGCGTGCAGGGGTTCGCCAGAGTAGGCGGAGGGTAACGTCAGCCAGCGGGGGCAGGCCTTATACTCCGAAATTCGATTTTCGAACTTCGTGTCATGCCGTCCCTTTCACTCACAAATTAATGACTATTAGTGTGAGCGGAACGGAACGAAACGAACTTCGAAAATCGAATTTCGGAGTAGCCCCTCTGGGATCCCCTACTCGCATTGCACGGGTCGCAAAATTTTTACAACTCCTTAACTAAAATAATTCATAGATTTAATAAATATCCTATAACGCATGCCATCAAATTTTATTTCATTTTGAAATTGTTAATTCATAATTGTGATACATTATTATTGTGTACCCTTGCAGGGCGTCACTTACCTACTAATCTACTTTTTAATGAATGAAACACACGCTTGGTTATCTTGCACGTGAGTAACGAAGTAGCAAAGTTTTTTTTTAACATACATACATACATACATACATACCGTCACGCCTCTTTCCCACAGGGGTAGGCAGAGACTACTTTATTCCACTTGCTACGATCCTGACATATTTCTTTCGCTTCATCCACATTCATCAATCTCTTCATACATGCTCGTCGGTTTCGGGTACTCCTGACCTGACCTTTTTCCAAAACGTCTCCTATTTGGTCTCGAAACGTCCGTCTAGGCCTTCCCCTCCCAACGTTACCATTCACACCCCATATGGATCTGTTTAGTTAGTCTACTTTCATCCATCCGCTCTACATGCCCAAACCAACTAAGCATACTTTTTTCTATCCTAGTCACTATATCCTCTTTCACACCAGCACGTTCCCTTATCAGACTGTTCCTTATTCTATCTTTCAGTGATACACCTTCCATACTTCTTAACGCTCTCATTTCTACTGCATTTATTCTACTTTCATGCTTCTTTTGCCATACCCAAGTCTCGCTACCGTACATTAATGTTGGAACAAGCACCCCTCTGTGAACAGCCAGACGCGCCTTCTTCGACACCTTCTCACTGCTCACAAAGGCGCTTTTTTTTAACTATGGTAAATAAAAGGAATTATATTTGAAATCTTACAATACACTCGCTTCCGGCCCCATCGGTCGATCACAAATCCAATAGACACGTAAATAATGGCTGTAAGTACACCCATTACCATCGATATTGGATACATTCGGGAATCAATGACAGTGTGCTTGCATTTGGGAGCCGAGGTTTTCGCCTGTAAAAAATATAATAGCAATGCTGACGAAACGGCTTTCTTAAGAGTTTATTGACAGGCGCTCAAATTAAACGTCACGACAAGAACAAACTATTTCCCAGGGATTACAAGCTATCGAGTTTTGGAAGTAAATGAGTCCTAAATTTCCACTTCATAGTAAAAATAAATTCTTCCATGCTGGTCTGGGAGTAAAGAAAAAACATAGAATTTACCAGTTGCTTCTCTTCGCGCGTATGGTACAAGCCCATCGAGGGAATGGGCGAGTCTTAGGAATCATGTTATAGGCGATGCGGCTAGTAACTCATCACTATTTTGATTTCCCTTTCCACCTGTACGCCCTTAATCATGCTAAGCGTGGCCTTAAGGTTTTGTTACCTTAAGCTATGTCTACTCCGTAAGGGATAAAGATGTGACATATTATTATGTAACTATGTATGTATGTAGTAAATATCAAGTAGGTATGTGTGACCATTCAAAGAAAAATGTTTGTTGTTACCTAACTATGGAATCGTGACTCTCTGTAAAACTTTTTCACAATAAATGTCACAATAACGTCGGAATACTTTACAAGGAAACGTTTAGATAGGAATTATTTAGTTTAGATAAGTATTATATCTACTTACTGTGAAAACGTACAAGTCAAGATTCTAATGATACAATTTCACCTACAGATGTTCTTTCTATACCTAACTTTATCTGCTGAAATAATTTGCATGCGCGGTCATCACAAAGATATAGCCGTCTTTTTCCTAACGTCAGAGATGAGACGAGACGTCTATATTTTTGTCGCCCTTGCCACGGCAGACACAAACTCTTTGAGCAATCCTGCGTGGTCTATATTTCAGCTAGACGTTTTATATTAACAACAATTCTTCCCCTCGGATGGCAAGCGACCCAAATTGGAACGTGTCGAAATTGGACCCGCGTGGCAAGCGACCCAAATTGGAACCTGTCAAAATTGGACCCGCGTGGCAAGCGACCCAAATTGGAACGTGTCAAAATTGGACCCGCGTGGCAATCGACCCAGATAGGGACGTGTCAAACTTTGATCCGCGTGGCAAGCGACCCAGATTGGGACGTGTCAAAATTGGACCCGCGTGGCAATCAACCCAGATAGGGACGTGTCAAACTTTGATCCGCGTAGCAAACGACCCAATTCGAACGTGTCAAAATTGGACCCGCGTGGCAAGCGACCCAAATTGGGACGTTTTCCAAACGTTTTATTTAGTGTTCAATGTTTTTGTTTTTAGTGTATCAAACGTACGATTTTGTGCGAGTACTTCGCGTCCATGATATGGCACATGCTTATTGAAGACACATTACTGCTCAACAGTTCGTTCACTATGTGAGGCATCCAGACGTAAAACGCGTTCGTCCTAAAAGAAAACAACTTATTAACAGGTCTAATTAACAACAAAACATCTGAAACTGTTGACAAACTCAACCTCATGTCGGTTGCCAAAGACTCAATAATTCTACCAAGTTGGAGATCTACCAATATATTTACAACTAGCTGTTGCCCGCGACTTCGTCCGCGTGTGTTTTTGTGATACTTACGGCTTTTCTCGATATCAAAATTATTATTATTATGACTATTAACTTCGTCACATGAACCACTGAAAGTATGTACGAAACTATACTTTTAGAATTACGTCATGAAAATAATAATTTGCGACACGGAATCTTGAAAAAAAATCAAGTGCAAACTGGTTAATGACTCATCACATTTATTTATACTTTATTTTACAAATAGTTTTATTTATAGTTTTGTTTATAGTTTCTTTATTCAAAAAAGCTAAGTACAGTTTTAATTACATCACTATTAATTTCGCCAAACTATGACGCTTATTGGCGAATACTGCGCTCACTTTAACGATATTTGTACCCTGATTAATTTAAAAAATTAAATCTATTCTAACCAAATAATACATAAATGTTTACCTGTTTTTACCTTACAACTAACAATTCATTTACTAATCCGTTTTAATTAATATTTTGCGACTCAATTTTTTCTAGCAGAAGCTTTTTTAATTTATTTTCTTGGTTTAAGTAGGTACGTAATTACAGATTATTAACACTTATTATCATTCTACAAATTAATTACCTACAGGGGCCTTGCCATAGTTGCCATGATGTCTTAATGCGATTCAGTTTAGGTTCGCTCGCTGTCAGATTTATACTAAAAGCACCAACTTTTCACAATAAAATTCTGACATGTTCGTAGCGCAGGCGTAAACGCGCCCTTTGATTTCTTTTTATAGGCAAAGGTACCAAGAACATACAGCCAAGCGTTTCACGCCACCCTCATATTAATATCACGTTTTCAAATAAGAGTGCGTTCAAAAACCGAACACGTTGTTAATAATGGCGCAATAAATAAAAACAAAAGTAACGGTATTGCATATTGAACTTTAGGTGTTAGGTAAAGAACACAATTTAGGACGCCAATTTAGGTTGATTTAGGATCGACAAAAATCTCTTCGTTGAAGAAATGCCTGTACAGCATGTAATTATTATATTAATGTTTTTTCAAAATTGACACGCTTTTCCGGCTATTATGTCTTATGTACATTTGTATCTATCTATTTTCTTCGTAGTATTATTTTGTTTGTAACTATTACCAACTACTTATACCGAGGAAGCAGATTTTCTTGAGTTCCGCTATTTTGTGCGTAATCACCTCAAAAATCAAATTTCAAGAAAACTGAGAAATTATATTTACCTGTATTAAATTGGAAGTATTATTTAGCAATTTCAAAAGGTTACGCTTCATTGGTTTTTATTGTATAGGTGCATGAAGTTAATTAATTTTAAACACAAAACCCTCTTTTTTGCGCCTCTGGATGAGATTAAAAAAAAATGCTAAAACAGGTATTTCTTTATTTTTATTACTAAGTATTTATTCTGAGTTTCATGATTCTAGAACAATCTAATTTTCTTTTTTCATACAAACTTTAACCCCCCTTTTCACCCCTTTTTTCCAAAATTTTCCACAATTTCTGTAGCCTATATCCTATTCTGAATTCATTGGAATCGATTTGTGAACATTTCATTAATATCCGTTCAGTAGTTTTTACGTAATGCTCAGTCAAACAAACAAACAAACAAACAAACAAAAATTTTAAAAATGGTTTTAATATGTTCAGTTACCGATTTTAAGTCACCCTGGTCGGTTTTTTTTTTTAAATCTTCAATGTACAGATTTTTTGGTCTCAACGATTTTATTATATGTATAGACAAGGAAGGCAAACTGGCACAGGGGGTTCTATCTAAATCAGCCCACATCCACCCACTGCTGAGTAAAGGCGTCTTCATTTTCACGCCACTTTGCCCGGTTCCGTGCCAGTCTCATCCTCAGTTTTCCAGCCGAATAACAGATGTCATCTGACCAACGGGCTGATGGTCTGCCCACTGACCTTCGACCCAGTCTTGGCCAGCTCTCTGTGACCGCCTTTGACCATCTCTCGTCGTCGTCGTGTGTTCTGCCTGTCCTCTCGTAGGTACGGAGCAGAAACATGGACGCTCACAAAGGCAAACATGTACCAAATAAAAGTCGCACAAAGAGCCATGGAGCGAGCTATGTTGGGCATCTCACTTCTCGACCACATCCCCAATTCCGAAACTCGGAAACAGACTACAGTTGTGGATGTCGGAACTAGGATAACAGCTGAAGTGGCGATGGGTGGGGCACTTGGGAAGACGGAACGACAACCGACAGGGGTTCTGATGGCAAGCAATCACCGCTGCTCTTGCACATCTGCAACATCCGAGTATCGCAGGTGCGTTATCAGCCAAATGCCTCGTGTGTCAGTAATTTCGCCGGTTGCCTTACTCCCCGCGACTAATGATGGTAGTGATCCAGATGAACCCAGCACAAGGTCTTATTTATTAGCCTCCATCCACCCACTGCCAAATAAAAGCCTCTTAATTTTAAGAAAAAATGTAAGAAAAAAAATATATCGCGACTAATGTAACAGTAGGTAACTAGCTGTTCCTCGTTTCTTTAATGTTTATTGTTTTTTGTTCTACATAACATTCCGCAGAACTTAAAAAACATGATTATGAAAAAATTAAAACAAAACAATTAAAAACTTGGCAAAAAAATTACACAAAATGGTTCCACCTCAACATTATGCTGCCATTATGGATTGCGCTGGCCTTCCGTTGGGACCATAGAGTAAAAATCTACATTTAAAAGCAGAAGAAAAACAAATGCCTCTTTGTCTTACCCCGTGTGGCTGGAATGAGACAAGGTCCTATCACCCGTAAAAATTGCCCGTCACAAAAGACCCACGCGGTTCGAAGTGTACCCGTAAGGTCTAGCTATAAGATGACCGTCATCAGATTCATTTTCAAAAGTAAAAAACTTACTGCATGAATAGTAAAAAAATACAGGTGTGAGATATGAGCACGCAACGTAACAATGGAGGTCTCAGCATGTGTTTCAGCTTCTTAATAGATTCCTTGAAGCTGGGCCGGGAATGCTCGGGCTCTGATATTTGAGTCACCTGAAAGTCACAGTAAATTAGAAGATGTATAATATGATGATTTGGTCTTGAAGCTGGTGTGGGAGTAAAGAATAAACAGAATTTACCAGTTGCTTCCCATCCCGCGCAGATGGTGAAAGACCATCGAGGGAATGGGCGGAAATATAAGGAATCATGTTATAGGCGATGCGGCTAGCAACCCATCACTATTTTAATTCCCCTTTCTACGATGTTTGTATGTATTATAATAGTCGGTTAAACTGGAAATTGTAAATGCTTATCAAGACTTTTAATTATGGTTGAAAAAGTTTTCTATACAATATTCGAAATTTAAAGTGAACAGCGTCAACGGGTGACTTCATTTTGTTTTTTTTTTTATATTTCACAAAAACTTAAAAAAGCTGCCCCAAGTCGCTGCCTGGCGGTATGGTGCCTAGAAGGCTGGCAACATTGCCACGCCGTGTGGCAATGCTAACCTTTGGCGCTAAGTAAAAACCAGCCTTCTGGTTATCCGAAACTTCATTGGTCTACTGCGAATCATAAAGAACCCAAAACTACACTAAAAAACTTTTACATGACTGATCGTGATGAATTAAAATAACCTAGCCACCTGCTGAAATCATCATCATCATATCAGCTACAAGACGTCCACTGTTGGACATTGGCCTCCCCCATAGACTTCCAGTTGCTTCGGTTGGAAGCGGCTTGCATGCACCGTGAACCCACGACTTTAACAAGGTCACCCGTCTACCTCGTTGGTGAACGTCCTACGCTATGCTTGCCGATCCGCGGTCTTCACTCGAAAATCTTTTGACACCGACGACCATCTGTTCTCCGTGCTATAGGGCATGCCCATTGCCACTTCAACGAGCTGCTGAAATCCTCCAGAATATTTCTAAGACACCTTGCAACAAAAACTCTTACTGGAAAATCTTCCATCTTCTTCTTATGATTCCACGCGTACATCTTCGCTAAGACTGGCAGTACAGCAAGAGGTCCCTTCGATGCCAGTAGATACCGAGGGCTCTCAGGCAGGATCAACAGGCCGATCACAGCTAGGCAACCCCAGAAGCACCATGCCCACATGAAAACGCGCCACGGTACTATCGACAGTCTACCAGAGACGGGCAAAGACCAAGTCTTTGGCAGAATCAACCAAGCCATTGCTGAAAACAGAAGAAGCTAAATAAACAAGACTCGTGTGGTTTTGATGGTTTGCTTTATTCATAACTTATTATTATAAATGTGCTTTCACGAGTAAACTATTCAATAGTGAAAAGACGAGAATAGTTTGAGAAGCTGTGAGGGACATAGGTTAGTTAACCCGGAAATTGTACTCATATAGTTCTGCATACTTCCATGCTGGTCTGGGAGCAAAAAAAAAAAAACATAGAATGTACCAGTTGTTTCTCTTCCCGCGCAGATGATAAAAACCCATCGAGGGAATGGGCGAAGATCATAGGAATTCTGTTATGGGTGATGCGGCTAGCAACTCATCACTATTTTGATTCCATTTTCCACCTATACGCCCACAGTGTCTTGCAGCGCGTGGCCCGTAGGTGTTGTTACCTTAGGCTCTGTCTACCCCGTAAGGCTTCGTTCCCACTATGCCGGACCGGTGGATTAGCCGGCAACCGCCAACCGGAACTGGGTGTTCACATTACACCTTGATCCGGCAGGAGAACCGGAGACTTGGGTGCTTGCCTCAGTCAAAATCAGACCGTGCACAAGCGTAATTAAAGTTTCTGTGTTTATTTCTATGCTGCACGTCTACACCATTCAGAATGCGAACGAAACTGACACGCGGGGAGCGGGTAGGGCGAGCGGGGGACTGGGATACCGGAGCGAGCTCGTTCACATTACTCCGGCTCGGGCGTTCTGCCGGCAGTCCGCAGTGACAAATGCCCCGGCAAAAACACCGTGCTCGGCATTTTTGCTGGGTCCGGCATAATGTGAACAGCTTCATACAAATTGTACAGCCACTAGCCTGTCCGGCAGTTTTACCGACCCGGCAAATCAACCGGTCCGGCATAGTGGGAACGAAGCCTAAGGGATAAAGACGTGATTTGTGTATGTGTATAGTTCTGCATTTCAAGTCAAGTAGTGATCTTACTGCTCATAGTGCTGGTAGTAGCTTTACCTGGCATGCTGATCAAGGAACAGGCAATGAAAGCTGACCCATACGCGACGGCGGAGGCCCGATGAGATGCTGTGTGGAGCTCGCCGAGATACGCGTACACCGTTGCTACAGATGCTGACACTCTACATCACGATAAAGGTATTGTTTCGTATGAACATTGAAGATTTCTTTTTAGGGTTTCGTACCTCTATAAGAAAAAGGAACCCTTATAATATCACCTCGTTGTCTATTCATCTGTCTTTTGGTCCAACGAGACCCTTTTTCTTGGGAACGCGCGAAGGTATAAAATTGAAATTAAGAGCAAATACTTAAATCCAAGACCCCTTGGAGCTGTCAAAAGAACAACCTTCTAAGTCAACTCAATCAAGAGATACCGTCATAAGAAAAGATGTTTCCGTACGTTTCATTTGTGTAAAGTACACAAATAATCAAGGCTTGTATTATAACTGTTACAAAAAGGACCATAGTGCGTTTCTGATAAGAGTTATAGGTGAAACTTAAGTAAATGACCTGTTGTATGTAGTAGTGTACAGAACTAATATGGGACTTAAGTCGTTTTTCTAATTTGGAACGTCAATTTGTCTATTGCACACATCACTCACACTTACAACAGGTCATTTACCAGTGGCGTAACTATAGGGTAGCAGGGGTGGCAAAATGCCACGAGCCCCTAGCTCTACGGGGCCCCGAACTGGCTTGGTTTAGAGCACAGAAGGGACGCTGATGCACTTCTTTATACTGAGGGAGCCCCATCTGACGAATTTGCCACGGGCCCCAGACGTTATAGTTACGCCACCATCATCTACTTATTAAGTTTTTCACCAATACAATTCCCACATCACATGTCATGACGAGCTACACGTTAACGACCAATTAATGAGTCATTGATGTGATTACAGAAATACGCAGACCAGTTTTCAGCTCAATAGGAATCAGATACTTTGACAAAAACACAGTGCTACTCACAGACATCCCGTCAGCAGTCGAAGAATAAACATGTTCCAAAAGCTGACAGACAGGGACGAGCATATAGAGATCACTACGGTTCCGAGTATAGCAGGCAGCATCACGCGACGACGTCCATAAGTGTCGCCCAAATAGCCCCAGAATATTGCCGTTGACACCACACCTGGAACACCCATCGAACGATAGTAAACGAATGATTCATTATTTACTCCATTCACAGCTCTACTCTCGCTAAACAGGCATCAAAAATCGGGCAGGAACCAGTCAGCCTTTCAAAGAAAGTTTCGAGTTCAACTCCTATGATATTTTTATTCAAAGATCAATTAACAAAAGCAGCCCGAGGGCTCAAGTACAAACCTGTTTTTCGATTGTTAGTCATCGTTCCTCTATTTGTAACGAATAAAATACTCGAAAAGGCTGACTATAAGTTCCTGGCTGACTTCTGGTGCCTTTACCCCATATTGCCACGATTTTTTTTACAGCAAAATTTAAAAATTGAAAAACCCCCGCATAAACTTAAGTTTATGCCAAAATCGCCTCACATCATTTATAAGCTAAGAGCTAACATTTATAATCTCCCAGACCGATCTCTACCAACCATCCAAACCACCGCAAGGATCCCGGATTTCAAATAAAAAAAAACTGCATTAAAATCGTTCCATTCGTTTGAGAGCTACAATGCCACAGACCCACTCACAGACATCGACCAACTGCCCTATTTTTGCGTCGGGGGTTAAAAAATTCTACGCGGATCACGTCAGCTAAGGACAACTTGAATCTGAAATAGTCTGAAGCACCACGTTACCAACAGCAGATACTCTCCAGCTCATATAGACCCCGATAGAGTCGATTGAAGACCACTAACCGATGAAGGTGGCAGCAGCGACGAACCCCCTCTCAGTGACGGTGATGTTGAGGTCACACTCTGCCCCATTGAGCATGTAGCCCGCTCCGAGACATTCCGTGGTCGCATAAAGCAGGATGAAGCCACATGTCACTAGCGCCAAATAGTTGAACAGGCCATGGCCTGTGAAACACCACACGTTATCACATTAGAAAAAGAAAAGAAGTTTAGTTTGACACTTTGAATCTGTATAGATTACAAGCCCATGGAAAGAAAAACATGTGAAATGAACCGGCGTGAATGAAGCTTAGAAGGCTGTTACTATATCATAAAATAACTCTGAGCGCTATGCCGTTATTTCTGAGCGGTACAGATTTTTTCTCAAACATTGAAAAAAAAAACGCACTAACTTCCGGCACCACCACTAGCGGCATTAGGTTTTCGACATTTATTTTTAATTATCTATAAGCTATAAAAACGCCGTAAATTAAAAATTTGTCGTAATTCCTCACTTGTACCTGAGAAATTCCATAAATATACCGCTCAGAAATGACGGCATAGCGCTCAG
The DNA here is from genome assembly GCA_949127965.1 of Pandemis corylana. NCBI lineage: Eukaryota > Metazoa > Arthropoda > Insecta > Lepidoptera > Tortricidae > Pandemis > Pandemis corylana. Next base: position 1,560,237 of record OX421859.1, on the reverse strand, counting down.
ACTTATTTTATGATATAGGAACAGCCTTCTAAGCTACATTCACGCTGGTTCATTTCACATGTTTTTTTTGTCCATGGGCTTGTAGACTTGTAGTCTATAAGGGATTTCCTTTGCTCCCAGATCAGAATGGACCATGCTAAACGCCGGCTTTAGGTTGTTATCCTAGATTCTGTACCCCGTTAAAGATAAAGACGTGATTTATGTTTGTACACATTCTAAGTGCATTTGGGGCATCTTGAAACAGACAACTAGACTGCTATACTCGGGAGTAAAGATACCAGGTGTTAGGTTCCAGTCATGTGCAAGCAGGAATAACATTACCTCAAATAATTGTTATGCCTGCTTGCAACACTTTCTAATTGGGTTTCGGCGGCAAAGCCGATATACTTTTGACAGTCGCTGGCTTGGGGGATTCTGGAAGAGGAATGATGATAAAAGGTTTGCTTTTTTTTTTTTATATGAATATGAAGGCAAACGAGCAAGTGGGTCACCTGATGGTAAGTGATCACCACGGCCCATAGACACCCGCAACCCCGCAGGGATTGCAGATGCGTTGCCAACCTAGAGGACTAAGATGCAATGCCTCTTGTGCCCGTAATTTCCCCGGCTGTCTTATTCTCCACACCGGAACACAGCAGTGCAAGCACTGCTACTTAGCGGCAGGATTAGCGAGTAAGATGGTGGGAGCGATCCGGACGGACCTCGCACAAGGCCCTACCACCCGCTTTAGAAATAAGACAACGAATACTAGGATTAAGAGTACTAGATTATGGTATTGTATGGTTACCCTAGAGAAGGAATATACTAATGTAAACAGGTGAGTGTGTTTTATTATACAGGTCACTCCCCTTGAAAAGTTGTGTGAAAAGTGACCCGGTTTCTTGCTCCCAAGTATATTATCCCAAGTAATTTGACATAAAAATGGCACAGTGTATACAATGACTTAGTGTGCCATTCTTAGTTGTCACAATAGAGTATACTAGCAGTAGCAATGTATTGTTTTAATGTAAGCTTTCTGATAGTACAAATCGAGTTGTAAACAAAGAATAAAGCTTACCGGTGAGTTCGTAAGCTTCTTCAAAACTTGGCATGAAATTTTGACAGTTCCGACCAAAATGACAAATGACATGAATGAGAGAAAGATAAATATTTTTGTCGCTTTGTGTTTGAAACATTTAGTCGTTCATGAAGGTAAGACGCTGTGGTCTATGGTATGGTAATATTAAGTCCTTGTGTGTGTTGAACGGCACAAAATGTCTGAACATCTGTCTATAGAGTAAAGAAAAAAACATAGAATGTACCAGTTGCTTTTCTTCCCGCGCATCTTAGGAATCATGTTATAGGCGATGCGGCTAGCAACCCATCACTATTTTTGATTTCCCTTTCCACCTACGCCCATAATCATGCTAAACGTGACCTTTAGGTCTTGTTACCTAAGGCTCTGTCTATCCCGTAAGGGATAAAGATGTGATTTGTATATGTGTGTGTGTATGTCTGTTTCAAATTGCCTTCTTCTTATTAGTGGCGTATCAAGTCGTTATAGCGACGACAACTTCGCCAATGTAACAAAAATATAAAATTAAAGAATCAGGTCGGCAACGTTGTACGGTGATGGTCAAAGACCCCCCCCCCCCCTCCCCCCTGTCGGGCTCTTAGCCAACGGTCTATTCTATAATATTCCTCAGAAACTGCCAGGAAATCATTAGCCGTTGCCCAGGGTGCACCGGACCAAGCACTGCTCTTCCCCCTGGACGGATCCAAAAACGAACCGCAGCTCTTGACCACACGTGGAGGTATTAACTCTTTATCTTGGACGCAGTATAGAAGACTAGGCATAATAAGTGTAGAGCAATGGTTGTGCATAATATATTTCAATAATATTTTGACATACTAGTCATTTTGCGACATGGTTCTATCGTGGCCCAACAAATTATGTCCGCGAGTATAACCATCGAAATAAAACTAAAATCAACAATTCAACACAAGTATATTAAACACACAAATAACAAAAACAGTACACTTATCACAGTAAATTAAAAACGTTACTAATAAAAAAAACAAATACATGTCAAAAACAGCATAAATCAATAAGCAAGGATCAGTTTTTCCCAACCAAATTACATACATAACTACTGTTTTATTTCGAACAGAATGAAATTTTAGCGCCGCAAATTCATCTACTTTTCAATTTTCTTGTCTCCCCATTTATCTCAAGTGTTGCCATGTCATGGCAGTTTGTAAAGGTGTACTCTGTGGGTGTACTGGTGTCTTACCATGACGTCTTAATGTGAGTCAATGTGGGCTATCGCGTATGAATTTGCCACTAGAGGCGCTAGTGTCGTGTGAGGTCCAATGACATCAACTTTTCACTGATTTTGGCGGGCTTCGTGACATTATCGCAAATGGATTATTTGGCAATGAATGTGAACGCTTTGAAAGCGGTTTTTGCAGCATAGCTACTCGATATGATGATACTCATTTATAATTAATAAACTTAATGAGATTCAAGATTTAAAACTTTGTTTCGGCGCCGATCTTATAAAGACGCTTTTGACAGCTATACCTCTGGATCTTAGTCAGTGGCGCCAACTGGTGAGCAAAGGAACGATAGTCCCCATTCCGACTCATTTCAAGTTTTAGCTGTCTTTTTAGTATGGATCTGACAGCGAGCGAACTGAATCGGAATTGAATCGCATAAAGACGTCATGGTAAGGCCCCTAGTTTGTTTTTCAGTACGTAAAGCCCTTGGCTTCCATCTCTTCGCGTACCTTCTTGGCACTCGGCCATAGCAACATGAGCAGTGATGTTCCTGTCGTGAAATATTTATAAAACAGTTAAACCAAATTGGCATTGTTCATTTTTTTTAAGCTGTGCTTTTAACACCTCTATTTGATAAAATGGACTATTTCAAGCAACTAATTTGAATATTATGCTTTCACGTAGCTTTGTTAATTAATAATAAATATTTTTTCGCTGTTTGATAATTCGTGAATTTAGACAGAATCCCAATCGCCTTCGTTCGGCTGGCTATAAAAAAAACGGCTTTGTCTATGGTTTTGTTAGATTTGACAGTGACACGTGACAGTTGCCATAGCCAAACTTTTTTTTTCACTTTTGTGGCAAACATTCGATGCTGGATTCTGTCTAAAAACCCGGTCGTTCGGTCAAACAAAGGTTCAAAGTACTTTTACAAAAATACTGCAATCATAAAGTATTTTTGAAATCGGACAAGATAAATCGGATAATTGATGGTTTTCCTCGAAATGGTTTTCGAATTGGAGCATATTAAAAACTTGAACAATGCCAATTGAGAGCAGTCGTCCGTTTCATCGTGTCAGCAGAAACATTGTAGACTGACCGCTTAAGTGAGTCCTCCCCCGCGCGGTGGAGACGCGCGGCGTGGGACGACCGCGGGGGGCGAGAGAGGTGCGGGCGGGCGCACTACCCGCCCGCACCTCTCTCGGTCCCCTTTGTCGTCCTACCCCGCGCCCCTGTGCTGTGAGGACTTATTTAATAGGTTGATCTATAGGGCAATCAACAAGTAAGTAAAATTGTAACTTGTTGCTTTGAGAAACTGGCCACTGCTGTTTTTACCGTAGAGATTATCAACAAGTTATTTTGTTCAATAAGTTACTGTCAAAAATGTCATTTTTAGCACAAGCTTTTTTTGTTGGCTGTACATGCGTTGTCATGTGTACCAAATTTCAAGTCAACCGTCAATCGGGCCAACCGTTGAAGAATTCCCTCCTGCGGAGACGATCCTGGACCACCAGAACTAACTTACTCAAGTGCGCAAAATTTTAGCTCACTTGGTTGAATCTGCTGCAAAATTGAGTCACAAGATTCCACCCGGAAAAACATACTTACAAACATATGTACATACATTGCAAGTAAATAAAGCTTGTAAAAAAATAACAAAAGGCTGACTGCGACATTTTACTGAAAATTAATTGAACAAAAAACATTTGACCTTACTCCACCACCTACTTAAATACGTGTAAATTGTCACAATACAGTCAATGGGGACTATCGCTTCTGAATTTGCCACTAGAGGCGCTAGTGTCGCATGAGGTCCAATAACATTCACTTTTCACTGGGTTTTGGCGGGCTTCGTGACATAAATTATAATTTCTTTCATATATCTGTTGAAAAATTATCTCCTTCGTCAAATAATCGCAAACATGGATTATTTTGGCGATGAATGTGAACGCTTTGAAAGCGGAATTAAGAAAAAGAGGCGCAAAAATAAGCGGTCTCAAAGTTATAATCAATAAACTTAATGAGATTTAAGATTTAAAACTTTGTTTTGGCGCCGATCTTAATAAAGTCGCCTTTTACATCTAAACCTCTAGACCTTAGTCAACAGTGGCGCCAACTGGTGAGCAAAGAAACGATATTCCCCATTAGTTATTTATGAGGTACTTAAGTATTCATTTGGTATACCTCCAGTCATAGCAGTCATTAACAGGACGACCAGGGTGCAGTTGTGTTGGAGCCCGATTCCCACGATGTGGGCGCCAACGGCAGCGCCCAGCCGTCCTATCATGAAGAGGGTGCAAAGCGCCAGGGCTCTGTGAAAATATTACAAAGTTTTTTCTACTGGATGCTGCCAGCAACTGCGCCTTCGCAGAACCCGTTTACCTCCGGGATAACATTCCGGGAGAACTATTCTATGTTCCCCGCAACTGGAACTGTGTACCAAATTCCAGCTAAATCGGTTCAGTGGTTTACACGTGAAAAGCCAACAGATAGACAGACATAGTTACTCTCGCATTTATAGTATTAGTAACGATGAAATTCTTTCACGCTGGTCTGGGAGTAATGACACATAAAATGTAACAGTTGCTACTCTTCCCGCGCAGATGGTAAAAGCCCACCGAGGGAATTGGCGATAATCTTAGATATCATGTTTTATAGGCGATGCGGCTGGCATTGCAACACATCACATTTTAACTCCCCATTCCACCTATACGCCCACAATCATGCTAAACGTGGCTTTTAGACAGTGATTTATAAATGTATGTGTGTAAGAATGAAATAGCCGATAAATGCGGGTATCCAGATTGTAGTATCCATTGTCCATGGATATCAGCAACGGGGCATTGCAATTGCATTACCGGCGAAGACTATCTAACACAAACAACCAGATGCGCCAGTTATTTCACTGATTGCCATACCTTCCACTCTGGAACACAGCAGAGTAAGCACTGCTTGACGTCAGGATTGGTAAGCTAAGATCCGGTCTGACTCTATAAAGCTCTACCATGAAGTACAATCAGATATTCTTTACTACCTTAAGCTGGTGGGAAAGACTTCGATAGAAACAGTAGCCAGCACGGTGTTAGCAGTGATGCCACACATTCCTGGGATCAGAAGTATTATAGAGATGTACGCATGAGGAACCAACCCGGCTCCTAAGATCAGTAGCGAGCCAGCTATCATTATTGAACCTAAAAATAAAATTTAACAAGTTTAAGTCAAATCACATTTTTAATACAAGCATTTTTTTATTAACTGCACTTAGGTTGTCGTCCAGTCTACATTGTGTATACTAAATTTCAAGTCAATCGGACCAACCGTTGAAGAGTTGCCTCCTGCACGGTTCTGACCGCGCCACCAAAATTCCACTACCAGATTGTTAGGATTGTCATCTGAGTTACACAACTTAGCAAAATTTCAACTGAATCGGTTGACGGTATCTGCTTCAAAATTGAGTTGCAAGATTCCACCCGGACAAACATACACACATCTTGTATAATAATTACGAAGCGGATTCTGCAGAGCCTAAAGCAGTGGCGTAACTACAAGGCAACAGGACTGGATAATTCCCACGGGCCCATAACTCTAAGGGCCTGAACTGGCTTCTCTAGAGCACAGAAGAGACGATTTGATATATGTATGTATCTATCGTAGCACTCGACTGCTCTGTTTATGTAGAAATATCCATCTCATGTCGTTTAGTTTGCGTTCCCACATATATGAGGACATCATATATGTGGTGTTCTTCTTCTTATTATTATTATTGCCATTAATGGCTCGGGTTCGAAGGGACTCACAGTTAATAATTAGTTATTGATGTTGGCCCTACCCGGCCTTTTTAATTGAATGTGTCTGCCACGCTGTGGGAAGGGCGCAGGCTGAAAACCAGCGCTGCTAGTTTTTTTTTTTTTTAATCTTAATGTTCATGCTGAGCCTGAGCCTGTTGCCACCTGCTGTCGTGTATTGTTTTTGTGTAATTGTGTTATGTATATATATTGTTGTTCTTTTTTTTTCAAAATTATTATTGTGTGCATTTTTTGGATAAATATGTATCATGTCTTTTTTGTGTTGTGGCAATAAATATCTTTAATATTATTATTATTATTATTATTATCATCAGGTGTACATGTTCATACGTGTCGTTGTACTCCTGAGTTGACTACCTATTTGAAATCATTCTTTGAGTGCTTTTGACATCATTCGCATGAACTGGCAACCCTAGCCAAGTAAACAAGCACTATAGAGCTTACGAAGTTTTAATTGTAAATTAATTAGCACCAGAGTCTAAATAAACAATAGTACTGTTGGAAACCTAACCTGGAAACTCCCGCGCAAGAATCTGCACAGGACGACGAATTGTGGGAATATAAATACTTCAAAAACACTGCGGTGAGAATATTACTTGGTCGTTGAACTTCAAATTTAAGAACACATTCATAAATCAACCGAAATTTTGCACTTAAATACACTAGCAAAATAACGGTAGCGTGCAAGACGTTCAACTGATTTTGTTTTGACGTCTCAATATAATTGACAGGAAACAATGACAACTGACATCTCAACAGATCATTACCCACATTAATTAAGAAACTCAGTGTCGCCATTTGCAAAAAGTAGAATATTCATCGAAGACAACGCCATCTAGGAGACTACGGGAGAACTATTCACACAGCAATAAGCAGTACGGACTTCTACCGATACAGTGATTGATTACTTTTATATCACAAATTCTCAACAAGAATAAAACAATGACACCTAAACCTAACGTCACAAAAAATACCTGCTTCAAATGTAAAAATATAATTATAACGAAACAATACCTGAAATGTGTTCAATGTAAGAATATTTACGACGTTTGTTGTACCAATGTTTCGGAACTTCGCTTTCGTAATATAATGAGCAAGGAGAATAAGGAAATATGGAGTTGCCAAACTTGTAATTACAAGAAAAACACTGCTAGTATGAATAATAATGTGCCTTCTCCCTCAAGTAGTAATGTGACTCTGAGGAAGAAAAAACAAACTTCGCCCATAAAATATACTACAGCTCCGTCCAAAGAGGAATACCTCGTCTACCCATCGTCATCAATATCGGTAGAGAACTATAATAATCTGAATAGCTGTCCAGGACTTGGAGAGGAGTTGCAAGGCAATACGCAAACCACTCAAGAGATTAAATCATTAGAAACTGTATCAGACATGGATTCCGATTCAGAGTCTCAGATGACTCGCCTGGACGCTACAACCTATAGCATGCCAAATATCTCAATATCAGATGACATACATGATAAAGAGCACGAATTAAGCTGCATCACCACCCAACTTGCCAGTGCTCATGAAGAGGTTGACCGCCTCAATAGTGAGATCGTAGAGTTACGGAAAAAAGTGAATGAGCAGCAAAAGAAAATAGAAATCTATAAGAAATTAATGACTGAAAAAGGTCCAATCCGGTTACTAACACCCATAAAAAGATACACTGCAAAAAGAAACTCAGCAGATTACATTGATAGTGATGATGACACTCCTCAACATCTTTCACCGACACCCCGACAAAGCATGCCGCCGCTATCTGGAGGAGAAGCACCATCAAACAATCCTCAAGAATCTGATACCGATAATAAGGAAAATACACCCTTAACAAATGGCTTTCATTCTCAAGGGCGGTCAAATAATACTAGCAATGTAATAATATCCAACTCAAAGAAGAGCAGACTTAGCATTATCAGTAGTAACAAAGGCAATAAAGTAATGTCGATTATGCAAGACTGTTATTATAACTACTCTAGTTGCCATCTCTTGATTCCTGGAGTGGGGATACGTCAACTTTTGCAAAATTTAAACACTCAATTAAAAGATTACACAATGAATGATGTCTGTATTATACTTATAGGAGAGAGTGATTTCAGGAAAACTGAGGATTACATTGGTCTTGTACATCTTATTAGAGAAACATTGGAAAGAGAGCAACATACAAATATAATATTATGTATACCGACTTACATTTGTGGCGCCCCACTTTATAATTGTAGAGTTGAACTGTTTAGTTCACTACTTAATCTGGACATACAAACTCATAAATATGCATTCTACTTTGATTCGAACGCTGATCTGTCCTTGGAAATGTTTTCATCGCGTACGGGAAAGATAAAAAATTCAGGAATTCGAAACATGTTGGGGAATGTCAAAAGTATTATACAGAATATCATCCCTACAGAAAATGAACGAACAAATAGTGGTAATTCTTTTCCGTCGACAGACAAAACAAACCTAGTGAAATAAATGGGCGCAACAAACCAAGCCTACCGTATGCTGGATCTAATTTCTTTACTAGTGAAAAACTATATATAATGCATCAAAACATATCAGGACTACTTAATAAAAGTGACGAGCTGTTAATACACTTGGAGGACCTCGAAGCACAGGGGAAGGCCATAGATATCATAGGAATAACGGAACATAATATGACACAAGAAAATCAAGATCTGTTGACTATTGCGAATTTCTCTCTGGCCACAAGTTACTGCAGAGATAAAAGAAGGGGAGGAGCATGCATCTTGGTTAGGACTGGACTACGTTATAAAGTGTTAGATAACATTAAAAAAGTGTCGGTAAAGTTTCTCATGGAGTGTTGTGCTATTGAACTTTTGGATCACGGTATGATAATAATATGTATTTATCGGATCCCCGGCAATTGTTTGGATACATTCCACGAGGGACTTGATAATATTTTAAGTATAACATGCATGCAGAGGAATAGAAAAGTGGTAATTTGTGGAGATTTTAATATCGATACGTTAAAGCAGACGCCTGGCTGTCGCGACTTTAGTTATCAATTACAAAGCTATAATTTAAACCTGGAACTTAAACAGGCTACAAGAATGGCCAGTGGCACATGTTTAGATAATTTCGCTCATAATGTAAAAGGTTCCAAAGGCGAGGTATTGGAATTGGGTTTATCGGATCATACGGCTCAAATATTGAAATGTCCCGTAAAAAATCGTTGTATAATGACATCATGGTATGTTAGGCGCCGTGTCTACAATCAAGAAAATTTGAACCGATTTCGGGAGCATGTAAAATGTCTTAGTTTCAGTGATGTCTTTTCCTCGGATGACACAAACATAGCGTATAATTGTTTCTTGGATATCTTTAAGTGCCTTTATGACCTCTGTTTTCCATATATATCAATAAAAAAAACCATAAAGAGCAAATCTAAATGGATCTCAAGGGGAATAAAAACATGCTGTAGGAAAAAAAGAGAAAGTCTATGGTTATATAGATTGAATAAAAGTAAAGAAAGTAAAAATGTATATACAACATACGCCAAAAAATTGAAAAAAATTATTAAACTGACCCAGCGCGCTCAAAATGAACATTACATAGCAAATTCTAAAAACAAAACTAAGGCTACGTGGCAGACTATACATCAATCCAAAAGTAGTCTACCAAAACAACCAATTTCTCGAATAAAGATTGATAACAGCTATCTAACGAACATGACAGATATTGTGACTGCTTTCAATAACTATTTTGTGGATATAACAGAAAAGAATGGTATTAACCTAAATAAAATACATCCCACTAATATGCCCGTAAATCCATATTCTATTTTTATGTCTCCAATCACACCAGGTGAAGTGGAAAAGATCATTGTATCTTTGAAAAATACCAATAGCGTGGGTTTTGACGGTATCAATACTAAAGTTATTAAATATGTAAGGGACTTAATATCGTTGCCTCTGGCGCATGTCATTAATTTAAGCTTATTAACAGGTGTATATCCTGAAAACCTAAAATTAGCTATAATAAATCCTCTGTACAAAAAAGGTAACATGGAGAGTATGAGCAACTATAGACCAGTAGCAAAATTAAGTGTATTTTCAAAGATTTTTGAAAAACATATTCATAACTGCTTATACATTTTTTTTGAAAAATACGAAGTACTCATTAAAGAACAGAAGGGCTTTCGTAAAGGTATGTCAATAAATATGGCAATATATGACTTGATAGAAAAAGTTTTAACTTGTTTGGATAAACGGAAACCATCCTGTGCTATATACATGGATATGACGAAAGCGTTTGACCATGTGGATCATCGATTACTTCTTAGTAAATTATTTAATTGTGGGATCCGTGGTAATGCTCTGAAACTGATGGAATCATATTTGGAAAACAGAAAACAGTATACTGAGCTTACTCAAATATGTTGTAAAGCTAAAGAGGAGAGGACATACGTCTCTGGATATAGAAGAATAAAATATGGGGTACCTCAGGGCAGTGTCTTGGGACCTTTACTGTTTTTAATTTATATTAATGACATCACTAATTGCAACAGACATCCGATGATATTATTCGCTGATGACAGCACCATGTTTCTGGAAATTAATACTGATAGTGACTACGAAAATGAAGTTAATACTGCCATGGAATCCATTATTGAATGGTTAGAGAGGAATAATCTTAAAGTAAACTTAGAGAAAACAAATGTAATGCAATTTTCGCAGAGAAAAACAGTTCCAAAACTGACCATAAAATTCAAAGGTAAAGTCATTGCTAAGACAGATGTAACGAAGTTTTTGGGGCTCTATATAGATAGTGACATGTCGTGGAGATCTCATTCTTTGAACATATGTAGTAGGTTGTATAAGTTCTCATACGCTCTATACAAACTGTCTAAGATCTCCGATCGAAAAACGGTGTTGACGGCTTATCATGGATTTGTAGCGTCTACTTTGCGATATGGCATAATATTTTGGGGCAATTCCAGTCACCGCGATTTGATATTTAGAGCTCAGAAACGCTGTATAAAATCTATATGTAACCTTAAGCCTATACAAAGCTGCAAACCATTTTTTAAATCCTTGGGATTGTTGACGTTTCCATGCCTGTACATTTTTGAATGTTGTGTATTTGTTAAGTGTAACCCTGATTTGTTTCGCATGAAAAAGGCAGTACAGGACAGCCTACGACATAGGAAACCTGTGTTGTATGTCAGTAAAAGTAACACTGCTTTAATGAAGAAAAGTATCCTCATAATGGCACCAAAGTTATTTAATAAGCTTCCCGCAAATTGGCAGAATAATAATATTCATAAGTTTAAATGTATGCTTTTTGAATTACTACGTGAAAAATGTTATTATAATATTACAGACTACTTAAATGATGCTACTATACCTTTATAACTGAATTGTACAATGAATAGACCAATGTATATAAATTTTATAATCATTTGACATTAATAATTTAATATTTGTAATATAATCTATCAATAATATTATCAATAACCAATTAATAAATAAAAATAATCGTGACTAATCTCACTAACAATTCGTACGCCAAAAAGGCAGATCATAGATGTACCTCATTACTTTTACTTTCATCTTTTCAAATACCTATGATGACGAATAAACTTTCATTTCATTTCATTTCATTTCATTTCATTTCATGAAATGCCTAAGCCCTGATGACAACGACTAATGTAAATGGCTGGATGTAACAGAAACTCCCTCCCCGCCATCTCTCGTCCCTGGTGAGCAGTAGATGTTGCACGGGAGTTTGTAATTGCGTCGTACAGACACAATCGTTTCAACAGGCGCTTAGCGACATAAATTCGCATAGCAACAAGGTCACTAGACAGCTAGTAACAAATAGAAAAATTCGAAGGCTTACCCACCTGCTATGGATGGTTTAGGGGTAGCACGCGTCACGGAAAGACGAGGATAACTTTTCGGATTTTTCCATGTGTTCTAATTTTCAGTGTAGTTTAGAAACGTAACAAAAACTTACAGAATACAATTCTCTTGCCAAATTTCGCAACGATCAATCCAATGCTCAAGTACATTATGAAAGTCAGTACCCCGGTGAACATCGAAATTGGATACATCAGATTATTTATTGCCTCCGTCCGGCATTCCTCTGATTCGCGATCGTGATCATGGATCTGAGGAAGTTCAATAGCAAATTGGCATTGTTCATTTTTTTTAAGCTGTACTTTTAACACCTTTATTTGATAAAATGGACTATTTCAAGCAACTAATTTGAATATTATGCTTTTACGTAGCTTTGTTAATTAATAATAAATATTTTTTCGCTGTTTGATAATTCGTGAATTTAGACAGAATCCCAATCGCCTTCGTTCGGCTGGCTATAAAAAAAACGGCTTTGTCTATGGTTTTGTAGATTTGACAGTGACACGTGACAGTTGCCGTAACCAAACTTTTTTTTTCATTTTTGTGGCAAACATTCGATGCTGGATTCTGTCTAAAAACCCGGTCGTTCGGTCAAACAAAGGTACAAAGTACTTTTACAAAAATATCTGCAATCATAAAGTATTTTTGAAATCGGACAAGATAAATCGGATAATTGATGGTTTTCCTCGAAATGGTTTTCGAATTGGAGCATACTAAAAAAAATGAACAATGCCAATTGTACAGTTCACGTAAGACAGCCATGATGCCGAAGTGGTTTCTTCGCTGACTATCTTCCAGTGCCATCGTCTATTGAAAGTCTGTTATTATGAGCCTACGAATAATAATAAGTCAAGAAGCGTAATTCCCTAACAGTTGCCGCTTCGATTGTCATTCCACTTACGCACACAAACTGACAGCAATGCAAACGTAACACCTGTCACCCCGATAGACAATACTTGCACGCGATTGGAAAGATAGCGAAGGTAAGGGTGCGTGGATCGCATGCATCCAGAGTCGTCAAGTATGGTGTCCTACAATATTTAGTTACATACACATGAAAGGTGAGTCCTCTATTTTTCATATCTGAATGGCTTCTACACCACTTCACACAACACGATGGCACATTTTTCTAATGTATTAGCGCAAAAATACAATGATAACGTCACGATAATGGTCGAGCGTCCCGGTCGAACTAATTCTCCGCGCGGTACATATTTTAAGCCCCGCCCCCCGCGGTTCACTTCGCGTAGAATGATTTTTCGGGCTTAGTTACGCTTCTTGACTTATTATTATTCGTAGTTATGAGCGATGATTATGACTTTTCGAAAGTATACTACACCTACTTTAGTTATAAGTATTGATTTAAATTAGACTAACGATTTGAATTCTTTGACATTTAATTTTAAGTTTGTTTTATAGGACAAGGAAGGCAAACGAGGAAGTGGGACACCCGCAACACTAGAGGATTGCAGCGTTGCCAGCCTAGAGGGCTGGGATAGAATACCTCTTGTGTCAGTAATATCACCGGCTGTCTTACTCTCCACGCCGGAACACAGCAGTGCTTGCACTGCTGCTTGGCGGTATCATTAACGAGTAAGACGATGGTAGCTATCTGGGTGGACCTTGGACGAGATCCTACCACCCGCATATATTGACTGATCTAATAAACTAATCTGAACTTAATACACTCAAAATAGAAATTGGTGTCTTCTGTCCCGCTTACAATACACTGTTATAAACGTATGTGAGAGAGACGGTATGATACAAACTTGGGGTCCCCTGGCACAAATGTTTCCGACGGTTTGTACACTATTGAGATTGTTGCTTGATACAGTGGTAACTAAAGAAGACACTATTCGTCGGGGATAGTGCAATACCGCATAACTAGCACTGGTAAATACTGCGTATCTGCACAACACCCATAGCGAAAATCCGCGTAACTGGCATTGGTTAATACCGCGTATCTAACATAAGTAGCCTAATTCAGATTTTCCGCCAATGGACGTAATATACTGACTAGAATATACCAGTTTAAACCGGTATAAAGTAGGTGTTGTGAAGATACGCAGTTTACTAGTACTAGTTACGTGGTTTTGCACTATGGGTGCTGTGTAGATACGCAGTATTTACCAGTGCTAGTTACGCGGTATTGCACTATCTCCGACGTATTGCAATTGTGACATACTTGGGAAGCGTACTTGCTGTTCATAAGATGACACATGCTTATAGCCGTTGTCTTGCTATGCAACAGTTCATTAACAATATGTGGCATCCAGACGTAGAAAGCGTTGCTCCTAGAAATGAAAACAAAAGGCATTGTCAATACTTTAATGAACCAGCTACAATTTTTGCAATTTCGGCAGGTATAAATAAACTAAACACCATCTAGCGTGAAGTAGCCAAAAGCTAAAAAAAATGAATTTGCCATTGCACAACAGATGTCGTCAAAATAACTACGTTGCAAAATGAACTCTGCTGAATGAGATTTAGGTTTACGTGATTAAAAATCTAACTGATGACAGTGGAACACTCGAGAACATCTGATTCTGGCAGAATCATTCTGCTACTCGAATCGTTCAATTTAATCCGACGTTTATACACGCAATTTTCCGCATTAACGTGGCACGCGTCTCTCGTTCACATGCCATTTCTAGTTTTCTCTTTCTTCTATGGTAAGGCCCCAGTAGCAAGAAACATCTTGCATCAGATAATTCTGCAGAACTTACTGCATGAAACACAGGAAGTTGCAGACGTGAGATATAAACACGCAACGCCTTAGTGGAGGCCGCATCATGTGACCCATCCTTTTGATGGACTGGATAAAAGTCAGTCGCGGAAGCTCATGCACCCTCGACATTATTTCTGTCACCTGTATTAAAGGATAACGTCGGGGACAGTGCAATACCGGGTAACTAGCACTGGTAAATACTGCGTATCTGCACAATACCCATAGGGAAAATTCGCGTAACTGGCATTGGTTAATACCGCGTATCTAACGGTCCAACGAACGTAAAAGCCTGATTAGAATATACCACTTCAAACCAGTATAAAATTGGCTGTTGTAGAAGCAGTATTTACTAGTGCTAGTTACGTGGTTTTGCAATGTGGGCGTTGTGTAGATACGCAGTATTTACCCGTACTAGTTACGCGGTATTGCACCATCCCCGACGATAAGTCACCAAATCATAGATGTGGAATGGAACCTAAGAGGGTGTGAAGGTGACGGACGATATTATGAGTGAGACGACGAATATTCGATTTGAAGAATGAGACGACGTATGTAAGATATTTAGGATTTAGTTATAATCAGTTAGCGGTAAGATTTGGTTGTAACAAGAACGAAATATACTTTAACGATGACTTAATTGGCTTTTTTGTATTAATTTAGTCCCACATGGATGTAGAGGAACATTATGAACTGAAAACTTCCCTGATACTTTGACATAAATGACAAATAACACTGGGTTACTCACAAACATTATGTACCATGTCAAGTAATCATCCGACAGTTTCCAATCTATCTGAGATTCTTAATCATGGAGTAAGTTACGTGTAACTATGCGGCTAATACTCGTCTCATAAAGCACACATTTATTACTCCCAGCTCTTAATTAGCGTCGCCGCAAAACCGATACATTCCGTATCGATAGTTTTAACGGCAAAATGCCATACTATCGATAGGGCTATTGATTGTTCTCTCTCTCTTATTTATCTCTTATTTAACACGTTCACTGCGGGTTGAGGTAAAACCGCCTCAAGCTCGACATTACGTCGGTGCGGGGCTAAAAGTTGTGATATCTCTCTCGTGCGGGAGCTGTTGCCGCTTACTTACAAGGCGTATGATAAAGACAAATATACATTTCTTTATGTTTCTCAAACGCTGACTCTTTTATACAGAAAAAAGGTTAGAGGTCTAAATAAGCCTCGAACGCACTGGACATATATTTTTTTCACACAGTGCGGGTTGAGGTTTATTTAGCCTCAAGGAATTTGACCTCAAGGCCGCACAGAGCGGGGGGCGGGCGACGCGGGAGTCGACAGCTTGACGTTAGTGCGGTGCTAGTTATCGACGCTGAACCACGCGTGTTTTACGTAAATATTTAGTAGGTATTGAATACGTCGTAACCGATCGATAGTGTTTGCTAGATAATTATTGTTTATAAATGTGAATAATTATTGTGTTGTTATTTTATGTGTAGTGTGTTTTATATGTATTTTTTTTTATCATACATATAAGTATCTGCACTGTATAATGTTATAAATGAATGGGTTTTATTTAACATAAACCAAAATTTATTTTCTTCCTGATAGAGCATTTATACAAACCTACCTCTAAATTAAACAAAGCTTGTACTATTGCTACTAAGCGGCAATTAACAAATGTATGTATAGATAAATAAATACTTATATAGATAAGCAACCATGACCCAGGAACAAATATTTGTTATAACACACAATTAAACGCCTTTAAAGATGTTCGATAAGATGATCATTCTTTTATCGATAATTTACCTATAAGTGCCATTCCCTGCTCTAGTCTCAGATAAAATTTAGTGCGATTTGAGGTCTAAAAGATCTCAAAAATTCTTTAGGTATTTTTTCTTAAGCCAGAGGTCAGAACCAAGGGCGAAGCTAAGTGTATTTAAAATATTTAGTAAGCAAT
Source organism: Pandemis corylana (assembly GCA_949127965.1). Lineage (NCBI taxonomy): Eukaryota > Metazoa > Arthropoda > Insecta > Lepidoptera > Tortricidae > Pandemis > Pandemis corylana. The sequence continues at coordinate 1,543,627 of OX421859.1, read as the reverse complement.
GACTACAACACAAAAAAAAACCCTGGTCCTATTCTTGGCAAAGTTATGAAGGATCTAAGTAACTACTGAAATTTGAGAGCGATTCGGCCTCACCCGCACTGTAAAAGAGTTCCAGATTGGGCTGATTCGATCTCAACCGCACCAGCCAAAAGTCTTTCAAGTTGAGCCCCGCAGCGAACGTGTTAAAGCAATATGAAATAAGAAATAAGAAACGTTTATTGTATAAAACCGATCGAGAGCCTTATACCTACAGATGATCATGAAAACTATTGATACTTTTGACACTAGTGAAATTTAAAGGTAATCGATTGTTCAAAAGTATCGATAGTATCAATAGTCTATGTAATATTGAAGAGCAATTGTATCGATACTATCGATAGTGTTGTTGATGTTGGGCGGGGCCGCCTAGCTGGGTCATAGCTGTCCATCCCTTTGGCGATCATTCAGCCCGATTCCCCTTTAGTAGATAGTGTAGTTGTAGTCTACCAAAATTTTTCGACTATCGATACTATTGTCTTTGCTCAGACTATCGATAGCCTATCGAAAAACTATCGACAGTGAAAATGAAAATGAATGAAATTTTTGCAAATTGGCCGCCAAGGGCTCTTTTACTTGTCTTTTTGAAACTACCAGCGCATTCGGAAATACCATCATTGCTAACAAGAATGCGCCGCAAGTAACTTGGCAGAAATACATTTTTTCAAAATAAAATACAGTAAGAATACTCAAATTCTACTTAAATTAAACACATTTATCAAAGAGATGTGGACCGAGCCTTAAATTATATTACTTAATCTATAGTAGAGACGTATAAAGTCTTTACTAGTTAAAACAACAAAAAAATTGAGTTCAGTGGAGGTGTAAAACGCCTCCACCGTCAAATAAATTAATTGGAGACGTCTCCAATGTCGAAGAGAAAAAAAAATATGAAATATACATTTCACGTCAAGTAAGTAACCAATAAGCTTTTGGATTCCGTGATGAACTAAAAACTATAGAGCCGCAAAACTATTCTTAATCTTACGGGATAGTCGTTGGCGTGCTTTTTGTGGTTCCACGCGTACATCCTCGCGAGGACCGGCACCACGGCGTCGGGGCCAGCAGTGGCCAGCAGGTACCGCGGGCTCTCTGGCAGGATGAACAGGCCTATGGCGGCCAGGGTGCCCCAAATGCACCAGGCCCACATGAACACTCGCCAGGAGACCAGGTAGAGAGCGCCCGTGATGTGATACGAAAATTTGCGAGGAAGTATCATCCAGCCCAAAGCTGTCAAGAGTTTATAAATTGTTAATACGAAATAAGAATAAAGGTCAGGTCAGCATGTATGAAGAGGTTGGTAAATGTGAATGAAGCGCAAGAGGTATGTCAAGATCGTAACAAGTGGAACGAAGTAGTCTCTGCCCACCCCTATGGGAAAGAAACGTGACGGTATGAGCGTAGTATGACGGACAGTAATGTGTCTAATCTATTTCAGTATCTTTATAACATTGACAACTTAATTGTATTATTTTTTGCTTCTAACGACTCCCTCCTGGGGATGAAACTATTTGACATTTCATTTCAATTTTTTATTTCCTTTGTCTTTATTAATTTAATTGATTAAGTATTGTATTGTATTCGAAATTGACGATCTCAACATAAATCTTTATACATGACATCAAACTCATTTACAGCGCAATTTTATGCTGAGAGAATAAATAAACTAAACTAAACTATGTAGGTACCTATGTACCTATGTAAGTGTGGGTTTAAAAGTGCTAAAAAAACATCACGTGATTGATGGACGGCCCCATTTATGTATGTGTGTATTGTTTTTACCTGGCATGGTGAAGTATGACAAAGCGATGAAGGCAGAACCCCACGCGATGGCGGTCGCGCGGTGCTTCTCAGTGTGAAGCTCACCCAGGTACACGTACACTGTAGCACAACTCGCAGATATTCTACAAGATAAATGACGTATTAGACTACAAGCCCATGGAAAAAAATACATGTGAAATGAACCAGCGCGAATAACGCTTAGAAGGCTGTAACTATATCATAAAAGAACTCTGAGCGCTATGCCGTCATTTCTGAGCGGTACATTTATGGAATTTCTCAGGTACAAGTGAGGAATTACGACTAATATGTAGGTACGTACCTAATGATTTATAAATCTCTTATTATGTTAAACAAGAATAAAAAATAATTTAAAAGTAAATAAAAACTTATATTTTAGCGATATTATCTTTAGACGTAAGTAATATTTAACAGTAAGCAACCCTAGCAACACGCCTGGAGAGGGGTGTAACGATATGAAGGGGGAAATAGGTATATAAATGGCGGCGTTTTGGACGCGGACAAAAGAGATTCCGTTCTACTCTGTTATTATTTATTCTTATGGCAATACTATTTCATCGATCAAAGCGGATCAATCAGCTAACTTAGAGTACTCTGTAAAACTTGACTCACATTATACCAACGATCAGTCGCATGAGGAACATGAACCAGAAGTTGACAGCAAACGAGGACACGACGGAGCACATGATGGTGGCCAGCAGCGTCGGCAGCATCACCCTTTTCCGGCCGTACTCGTCACCCATGTATCCCCAGAAGATGGCTGGCGTCACCACTCCTAGTCACAAGAGCAAAGAAGATGAAGAATTAGCCAAATTATATTTTCCATACATACGTACATACATACACAAATCACGTCTTTATCCCTTACGGGGTAGACAGAGATTAAGGTAACAGGTACCTACAGGCCACAATTAGCAAGATTGAGGGTGTACAGGTGGAAAATGGAATCAAAATAGTGATGGGTTGCTAGCCTCATCGCCTATAAGATGATTCCTATAAGTTTCGCCCATTCCCTCGATGGTTTTTTTACTATCTGCGCGGGTAGAGAAGCAACTGTTACATTCTATGTTTTGTCTTTGCTCCCAGACCAGCATGGAAGAATATAGATATTTTCTGGTCCATCGAAATGGGCGAAAATCTTAGGAATCACGTTACAGGCAATGCGGCTAGTAAACCATCACTATTTAGATTTCGCTTTCCACCTATACGCTCTTAACCATGCTAAACGTGGCCTTAGGTCTTGTTACCTTAGGCTCTGTCTACCCCGAGCGGGAGCGCGAGAACGACCCCCTCGCGCCCCCGCTCCGGCGCAGACGAACGGGGAGGAGGCGGCGGCAGTTTGCTGCTGCCCTCCCCTAGTGGTGCCTGCTAGCGGGGGATGGGGATCCCCTGCTAGCGCGTAGAGGCCCACGAGTCTAGGGGGGGGGGCAAGTATTTCCGGCCCCCCTCTCTTTGGCGCGGGAGCCCCGGCGTTTAGGCTGGGGCGGCCGGCGGGGCGTGCGTGGTGACACCCTTATGCTCCCACGGCGCCCCTCCAATGGCAGAGAGGGAATACCGGCGGTTTTTTAGTGGGTAGGCCTCCTCCGCTTCCCCCCGCTCGGGGGGGGGTGCCGGGGAGGAGAGTCCCACATAACTTCCGCGTCGTCCCCAAGGCGCGGTCGTATGCGTAACGCATTTTTCCGCCGCAAAAAAAAAAAAAAAAGGCTCTGTGTACCCCGTAAGGGATAAATACGTGATATATGTATGTATGTAGGTATGTATATTTCTGTTCTGTAATTTCATTGGGAATGACAATAGTTGCACATAATTTCTTTGGTTACACATGGAATCGCGCATTTTTCCAAAATTTTGGAAATATCATCAGACCTACTTAACAATTTAAAAAAAACTTACTGATTAAGAATAAAACTCTTTATGAATAACGATAATTATGGCGAACCGTTCCCATTCTCATTTTTATTTTCATTTTGAAATTGATCCCGTGGAGGGATTGAAACGCGTCAGTGTCTGTGTGGTGTAAGGGATAATTAGGTTTGTAGGATTTACACACACAAATCACGTCTATACTCTTACGGGGTAGACAGAGCCTGAGCTAATAAGACCTAAAGGCCACGTTTAGCATGGGATTTATATATTGTGTTTTATGTGGCAGTAGTGGAGGGAGGGTTTGCATGAAAAATATATATTTTGCACAAGCTTGGTTATCTTGTTAAAATTATTAGCTGAGTAGCAAGGTAAATACAAGGCAAAAAGCTCGTGATTTTTCTAGAACCAATACTTTCAACTAGTTTTTTTAATTGCATTAAACATGAAGATAATCGAAACTATTGCACACTACAAAGTTAGTCAGTTGATAAAATGTTCCAACTTTAACCAAACTACCAACTCGTGTTATAACTACTGGGTAAATGTTTTCACGCTTTATGTTGCGGCGTTCGTTCTATCGTCAACAACTTTCAACCTTGGGACTACGCAATGTAATTCTTACATGTACAACGAACTGCGTATTGGACAAACGGCTAACAAATCCCCTTTAGTCGCAGTCTACCAATTTCGCGTTATGCCAAAATGTCATTTAAAATATGCGTTTGATTAAGTACGTTTTTGTCTATGTCGCAATAGGTCTAAACCTCGTATTGTCCATTTAGCGATACGACCGTGTCGCAATAAGTCTTGACAAAGAAAACATAAGGTAGGTTTAGGTTCTGTTAAGTTTTTATTGGCCCGAAATGCTAAAAGCACGCAAAAAAGGAGCCCCGCGCAAGCGGAGCTCCGTCGCCACTGTTTTTGTACACTATTTCTATCGACGGAGTTCCGCTCACGTGGAGCTCCTATTTCTGCTTGCTTTTGGCCCTTTCAGGCCGATGAAAACTGAACATAACCTAAACCTACCTGTTTGTTGTTACACATGGAATGCATCTATGGAATGGAATTATCTAAATAGCCTCGCAATTCGCCTACACTTCTCTCATGAACGCACTAAACCTAAATCTCAATTCGTCTACTCCTCTCATGACCTAATACGCATTTTTTTTTTGTAATAGCCTTTTTTTATTCCGAATTCGCTACAATTTCAGTAAGTATGTTGTTGTTTTTTTTATTATTAAATTGTCGCGTAATTCGGCGTGCTTCATGGCATAGGCCTCCTCCGTGTATTGGAGGGCTTGGGCTATAGTTCCCACTGTTAAGTTCCCAATCCGCACTGGGAGCGCGTGGGAATACGCAATAGGTCTATATCAATATGCCGTACTCTTGTTAAGTCTAGGCATAAAGCGAAATTAGGGGTTGGGTTCGTAAGGACTAGATTACATAACGACTCTATAAGCAAAACGTCTTAGTTACATAAGGTCTTGGTAGCTAAATGTCTAATTGTACAAACGTCTTAATAGTAGAATGCCCGGGTTTAAGATTGGACTTAGTTCTATTACGTCTTGTTTGTATAACGCCCTAATATCAAAATGTTGTAATAGCAAAACGACTAGGTAGGCATATCGTCAAACATTAATAACGTCTAAATGGCATAACGACTAGATGGTTGAATGACAAGAAAAACTCAAACGTAGTTTGTGAAGGAACTCTTTGATAAAGAAACTTTATGCCGGTATGCAATCATGACGTTTTGCTACCAAGACCATATGCTATCCAGACACTTTTCCTTATGCGTCGTTTTACAATCAAGACTTATTGATAACTTGGACGTAAACTCTATTAGTCATTTTGCAACTTCGAGCGTTATGCTATAGTTGTCGATCGAACAACTAAGACATTTTACTCACTAGGGCATTCTGCAAAAAAGACATTGTGCTTACCAAGACCTTATGCAACTAAGACGTTTTGCTTATAGAGTCGTTATGCAATCTAGCCCTTACGAACCTAACCCGAAATTAGCAGACTGCGTTTTAGGTACTCAGCGACTAAAGAATTAGGTAATATCTCGCATGGTGCCTGCTGGCGGGGGGTGGGGATCCCCTGCTAGCAATTTGAGGTCCACGAGTCTAGGGGGGACCAAGTACTCCCCCCCCCCCCTCTTGGCGCAGGAGCCCCGGCACATAGGCTGGGGCGGCTGGTGGGCACGGTGACACCGTCATCCTCCCGCGTCGCCCCCCAATTGCAGCGAGGGAATACCGGTTTTTAGTGAGTATGCTTCCCCCGCCTCCTTCCTTCCACTCAGGAGGGGGGCCAGGGAGGAGAGTCCCACATAACTTCCCCACGGCGCGGTCGTATGCGTAAAGCATTTTCCCATCGCAAAAAAAGAAGGTATCATCCCGCATGGTGTGCTAACCTATTAACGTTGAAGCAGCTATAAGCCCTCTTTCGGTGACGGTGATGTCCAAGTCGCATTCCGCCCTGTTGAGGACGTAGCCGAGGCCCAGACATTCCGTGGTCACGTAGAGGAGTATCATGCCACATGTAAACAGGGCTAAATGATTGAAAGCTCCATGTCCTGAAAAATAACCTTAACATGAGACTCAGAAACAGTCTCGACTGATGCTGCAGTCACCGCGTATCATGGTTGTGTCCTCAACTCTCGACTACGGTGTTGTGAGGTAATTCTGTCGATGTGATAAATAAAAGACGCCCTCCCCTCCCTGTCGGGCCCTTAGCCAACGCATTAACCGATACCCAGGGTGCACCGGACCAAGCACTGCTCTTCCCCTCGGACGGATCCAAAACAAACCGCAGTTCTTGATCACACGCGGAGGTAGCTCGACTCGCACCCCAAGAATCATGTTTATTTTGGTGTGGTTAGTATCAATGACAGAAGAGTTGACAGCGACAAAATTTTGATGAAAATCCCGCATTATTTCTGCGTCTTCTGTGCTATTCTCCAATTAATGAAGCATGGTTACTAATTTAGTATAAAAAAGCGACAAATTGATCATATTTACCAGTAATATTGTAAGCTTCTTCGAAAGTAGACATTAAATTTTGACAAACTTTACCCAAAGGATTGCATGTGACAGTAAAGAGGAATTTCTTGTAGGTTTCCTGTTCTGCTATAACTGTCACAGTACAGTTCCAAATTATACTAGAGCTAAGATCGAGGGTTCGTTAAGTTTTTCAAGGAGTCATTAAGTAATTTTTAGGGCTCTATATCCAAAGGGTAAAAACGGAAACGGTGCTTTTACGCAGCAAAATGTATGAAAAAACGGTGAGAAAACGTGACGCCTACGACACGTCACTGTGTGTGTGTGTGTGTGTGTGTGTGTATATATTTCTGTTCACACTAAGTCGCGGGCACAGCTAGTCCGGAATAATTATGAGATACCTTGTACAGTTAACGTCATAAATAAGTGATTATTTATGTACCTTGTCGCTTTCAGACGTTACACAATTTCGTATGGCTTTTCAAACATGACGCTAAACTCGTTAAAGTGACAAGGTACATAAATTATCACTTATTTATGACGTTGACTATACTTAATTCGATGCGGACGACGATGCGGTTAACAGCTAGTAATCAATATTATCCTTAAATGAGGCACCGTCTTAATGGAAGACTCTGTGTGCGACCATCAGTTAATCAGTACTTCCTTAGTTTAGCTGATGTTTGACTAACTAACTACGCTGACCTCAAAACCTGGGTGGCTTCGATTAGATTAAGAATTAGGCTTAATTTTCCTTCCGGCGATTAGTTTGGGTACCGTTGTCCGATAATACAGGTTATGATAAATTATGTTTTAAGAACGAACGAAAGAGAAAAAAAATCCAAAAATCATTTTTTTTTGTCTTTTTTGAAACTACCAGCGCATTCGGAAATATCATTGCCAAGAAGAATGCGCCGCAAGAAACTTGGCAGAAAGTATTTTTTTCAAAATAAAATACCTACAGTAAGAATACTTAAATTCTACTTAAATGAAATACATTTATAAATGGGCTGTACAAGGTCCCCGAGCCTTAAATTATATTAGTCTATAGTAGACATGTATAAAGTCTCTAGGTACTACCTCCTCCGTCTCTCTCCGCCTTCGTAGAATTCGCTTATCACTATTCCGCGGGAACTATGCGATTTTCCGGGATAAAAACTATCCTATGTCTTTCCCCAGAACTGTAACTATCTCTGTACCAAAATTTATTAAAATTGGTTCAGTGTTTTAAGCGTGTAAGCGTTAAAGACAGACAGAGTTACTTACGCATTTATGCAAAAACATTACTTACTGCAAAAGTATTACTAAGGTTACTCCTCTCTGTTTCTTCCATTTTTCTTCCTCTCTGTTTTTTCCAGAATTTACCAGTTGCGCGTCTCTTCCCGCGCACATGGTAAAAGCCCATCGAGGTAATGGGCGAAACTCTTAGGAATCATGTTATAGGCGATGCGTCTACCAAACCATCACTTTTGATTTCCCTTTTAATCATGCTAAACGTGTCTACCCTCATTACCTACCTGCATTGCATGGTTTCATTGTCTTAGGGAAGACGGGCCCAGCGTACGGGTCCTCCCCTTCTTGACGCGGTCCTGGCGAAAGCCGGGGCCACCGGGGGGCGTTTGTAGTGAATCCCTAGTGGCATCCCACTGCGTCCCCATCACACCGGATTGAGGCAACGCCGGTGAGTTTTTAGTTCGGGTATACCCCGGGGGGGAGTCCCACATAACCTTAGGTATCCCCGTGCCTAGGGCATCCATGACTTTCTGCCAAGTTTCTTGCGGCACATTCTTCTTGGCAATGATGGTCTTTCCGAATGCGCTGGTAGTTTCAAAAAGACATGTAAAAGAGCCCATGGCGGCCAATTTGCAAAAATAAATTTTCATTTTCATTTTCATAAAGATTTCCTCCGCGTTAAAAAAATGCTCTGTCTATCTGTAAGGTATAAAGTCGTGATATATATATGTATGTACTCCTCTCAGTCTGTGTGTTCGCAGAGTGTCCGGCCTTTAAACACTTTGTAGCAAAACCACTCACTCTTGATATTGACAGTTCGTTATCACTACATTGTTGTTGCATTGAGATTGTGGCGCAGATTGTTCGTAACGCAGCATGAATGTTGTTCCTTCTGATAACTGTGACCTATTTTAACTATATTTAGATAGTTATACAATAGATAGATCACTATTTAGGCGTAGCTTGTTTTCGTTTATGGAACGTTTTATCAGAAACAGGAAACAAAGCTGTTTTGAAACGATGTTGATGAAATAAGATGTTATTGTGGTTAAACTGTCGACGCTACATTCTCCACGGCTAGCACGAGAGTGCGCGAGATAGACTATCTGTCTCTTTCTAGGATGAACATGACCCTCCACCTCCCATCGTCGGCCCACGGCGTACGGAAGGAATCACGGGAACTGCGTGCGGTACTTGCTCAAGGCTCTTTCCTGCGCAGTGTCTTTACTCCCTACAAAAGCCTAAGCTCTCGCTTCTCCCCTTGCAGGGCGGGCTAACCTACTATCGTACGTAGCGCACAATCTTGCTAAGCGTGGTCTTTAGGCCTTTATCTTAGGCTCTGCCTATCCCGTAAGGGATAAAAACTTGATTTATGTATGTATGTATGTATAAAAAACGTGAGGAAGATGCGGGTCAACCGATGGAGAGCAATCACCGCAACTCTTGGACACCCATAACATTCGCTTGTGCCACTGTTGGATACAGGTCTTCTTTCATCTTTCTAGTTTCCACGACGGCCCAGGGCTTACTTAACTTTATATTCCCTTACAGGGTAGACAGATGCCGAGGTAACAAGACCTACCGACTACGTTTAGCATGGAAAGGGCAATCACAATTGTGATGGATTGACAGCCGCATCGTCTTCAACATGGTTCCTAAGATTTTCGCCCATCCGTGCGGGAAGAGTAGCAACTGGTGCAACTACTTTTGGAACTGGAACTGTAAGGGATAAAGTCGTGATTTACGTATGTATGTATGTATCAAACTTGACCATGCAACCAGGATTTACTAAGTCCATACATTGTTTCACCAATCGTGCTTCTACCAAATCACGTGTAATGTAGCCTTGTCTGATGTTTGTTGTGTCCCAGTTTTGATAGATCACGGTCAACGCCGAAGGGAAGTCAATAAAGCCACTAGCTTATCAAATAGCCTATGCAATTGATAAGAGAGACACTGACATATTCAGTACCGATTCGACCTTGATATGGACTTTGAAGCTTGTACGGTCAAATCGTAACAGCCTTTAAAGCACAGTATTGTAGGAACTTGAGTTTGTATATACAAAGCACAATCATATGCCAAATCTTTCACGATCCGCTCCGTCAAGCTGTGGAACGAGTTGCCCCTGACGTTGAGGGAATCTCAGTCTGTGGCGGTGTTCAGGGGTGGGCTGAGGAAGTTGTGGCTGAGCACTGGCACCTGAGGCGGTAGCTGCTTTCATATTGTATTTTAGTTCGAGTATTTATTTATGTTATTTGCTATTTGATAGTGTTTATGTAAGTTTATTGGTTAAATTTTATTCCGTTATTTATATATTATTTTATTATGGTTTTATAATGTATTGTACTTTAGTTGTTAATTTATTAAGTATTAATACTACTTATTTGCGCATAATGACTGCTTGCCTTTTTGTTGTCAACTATTCCTTTCTGTAGGTTAGCTGGAAGAGATCCCTTCCTAGGGATAAGTTCGCCTTTGTACTTTTTTGTCTGAATTTCTGTATTTTTTTAAATTTTTATGTGCAATAAAGAGTTTACATACATACATACAAATCAACTCGCTGGCAGGTAATGCAAATATTTATAATTTGGTTATAGAATTTAAATTGAATCGAAAGAAACAAAGTCTTTCTTTAGGGGATCACCTGAACAGCTGCCTCCGAAGATATGACTGTATTATAGAATGTATAAAGTTCAAGAGTTTAAAGTAATATACGATTAAAAGCTTGATGAAATTCATTCATACATATAAAGATCTTGGCTCAGAGCGCCAAGACCGCGTACTTTCCGCATAAACCCAGGAGTGTCCTAAGTAATTCAGTGTAGACCTGGCTACAATCCTCGGAGCCCTGAAGTATACAACCATCGGAGGATGTGTCAGATCCGATATTGTATTACTGGTCCGAAGCACACAAGGACTTTAATTGTTGAGCTTATGGAACGATGTGACAGTGAAGCGAATGCTTGTAGGTTTGCTGACGGTCTACCATCATATGCTAAGCCACATTTTTCAAATGCATTGTTTGACAAACACATCATTTGACAACCTTTTATTTTCTAAAATATTGTCTTTTTAGAAAACTTATAAAACCAACCTAACCTAACTGTCGGGGTGGGTTTCTAGCCGTTCCCTGTATTTATTCTTGACATTAGTAATTTCTTCTCTCACAGAGAACATTTCTAGGTGTTCGTGGATCTCGGCATTGGTCACATACCAAGGGCATTGCTGATTGTTCGGAGGATTTTGTTCTGTATTCTTTGCATTTGTGTGATTTTGGAGTTACTAAAATGGCAGCAGTGGAGGGAGAGATTGCTTGAAAAACATATATTACCTACTAGCTTTTGCCCGCGACTTAATCCGCATAGAATTAAATTGAAGAACTGATGTTGATGGTTATAGTCTGAATTAATAATTTACGTTGCAACTCTAGGACAGCGACCTTTGACATGTTTATCGCTATCCCGCGGGAAATATGCAATTTTCCGGGATAAAAAGTAACATGTGTTAATCTAGGATACCAGCAATCTTTGATACAAATTTTATCCAAAATCGTCTTGTTGCTTCAGCGTGAATAAGGAACAAACATGCATACGCACATCGTCACATCCAACCTCACAAACTTTCGCGTTTATAATATTAGTAGGATATATTACTTCGCACATGCCTAGTTATCTAGCAGATGAGTAACGAACCAAATTGGACACGTTTTGAAAAAAGGTCAGGTCAGGACTGCCGTGTCATGCCTATGTCAGTTAACTTGAGATACATGAGATATGCGTAACAAGTCTGAATCGTATTTTTTTGGGTGTCTTTACCTACCAACAAAACATTTTTTTTAATTTTGCTTACCAATTCCTTGTACGAGCCTGTCTCAATAGTCGTGTAACTCAGTTTTAGCCACAGCTAATATGGCTACATACTGTATCTAGTAGTTACACGACTTAGGTGCGACAGGCCTTCTACTATGCTGCCGTGTCATGCCTATGTCATGTAACTCTAAAAGCATAGTTTTACTCAAATAGATTTCTGTTAGGCTTATGCACATTATGTCGACGGTCCCTATTAAAAAAGTCGGATGTGCAAAACTGCTACTTTTCAGGAGAAGCAATCAAAGATTTTTGAACAACATTTTTGTGTACAAAATTGTCAATTCTTGGAATTTTACTATGAAATTTGGCAAGAGTTAATATTTTTATTGTACTGTGAGGTATGTATGTAAACATTTATCAACCTCCTTCTAGAACATGCTTAAAAGCGACTTGACACTATTTTAACTGGAACTACATCAACGAGATTTGTCGGAAGTGTCACATACAACAATTTTGATCGGACTTGGTAAAGTAAAATTTGTCGGATGTGTCACTAACGACATTATTAAATGAACATCGTCGAGAACTTTTTGTCGTAACAGTAACATATGACATTTATATTCGGATATAATATATGTTTTAATGATAGATCCGACACACTTGAATGACTTTTTTGGTGTAAATCGAACATTAATCTTAATTTTACTGTTTTTATTTAGAGTTAACTTTACCTCATTTATCCCAAAATACAAAATAGGTAGAAAATTGCTTAGGTACAGGCGTATCAAAAAAAAATCTTATCCAAAACTTAAAAGCTCTCTTCTTAAACAAATAAAAACACCGTATAAAAATAAAAAGTCGACAAAGAACTTAAAGTAATAAGTAAGTTTTTTCCTTTATAAATCTCAATTTTTGCACAGCAATACAAGATTTCAACAGTATAATGTAACGTTACAAAAATATCATAATTTAGTCACAGCCATAAATCAGTCTAATAATTATATATTTCTAAAGTTAATCAACATTTAGGCTTAATAATACAGTAACAATATAATATGTATTAATAATATAGTAATTAACAGAAAACAATCGTAAAAATCCTCACTAGAAATAATAAAATTAGGTTAGGTTAGTTACATACATACATACCGTCACGCCTCTTTCCCACAGGGGTAGGCCGAGACTACTTTGTTCCACTTGCTACGATCCTGACATACTTCTTTCGCTTCATCCACACTCATCAATCTCTTCATACATGCTCGTCGGTTTCGCGTACTCCTGACCTGACCTTTTTCCAAAACGTCTCCTATTTGATCTCGGAACGTCCGCCTAGGCCTTCCCCTCCCAACGTAACCATTCACACTCCCCCTAGATAGATCTGTTTAGTTAGTCTACTTTCATTCATCCTCTCTACGTGACCAAACCAACTAAGCATACTTATTTCTATCCTAGCCGCTATATCCTCTTTCACACCAGTACGTTCCCTTATCACACTATTTCTTATTCTATCTTTCAGTGATACACCTTTCATACTTCTTAACACTCTCATTTCTACTGCATTTATTCTACCTTCATGCTTCTTTGGCCATACCCAAGTTTCGCTGCCGTACATTAATGTTGGAACAAGCACCCCTCTGTGGGTAGCCAGTCGCGCCTTCTTCGACACCTTCTCACTGCTCACAAAGGTGCGCAGCGCCCCATTCACCATGTTTCCTGCATTCACTGTTCTTTCAATATCACTTTCACACTTCCCATCTTTCGTAAATGCGGAGCCCAGGTAGGTATACAAACTCTTTTACTTGTTCTACTTTCTTACCCGCAATCACAATTTCACATTCTGTCAGTTAGGAGTTAGGTTAGTTAGGTAGCTACAAATGCCCGAAGGGCAAACCGCATAGAAATAGGAGCCCCGTGAAAGCGGGGTTCATTCGAACTTATGGTGAAGTATAATTAGTCATTTTTGTGACAGTGGGACCACGAGTCCATAGGGGGTATTAGACGCCTTCAAATGTATCCTAAATCCTCCTAATGATTTCATAAATTGTATTAATTACGCTGCTTTAGAAATGTCAAATTCAAATTATTTTTCGGCGCGTCCTACCTACCTACTTGTTTATATGTGTGAAGGCGGTGCCTCAGCCCAAATAGTTCCAAGGTCAAAAGGTACTATTAGGCAGATAGACTAGGTCCACTTCTGCCACGCATGCCACACATAAACATAACGATGTTACGATGAGAGCGTGTTTGATGGTGCGGGCTGAGACACCGACTTCAAACAATTATAAGTAAACTTAATACCTAGATAGAACTCAGAACCTGTGCAAACAAAAAGTATGCCTAATATTTTCGGATTATCACAGTGTTTGGAATATACCGGTGTTCTTCGATATTAATGATCTCACTAATTTGACTCGTAAACACTTTCAAAGTGAGAAACATGTAGGGACGAAGTTGTATTTTATTATAATGAATTTTGATGCAACAGTAAATTAGTCGCTGTGCTGGCAGGCCTCCCCAACCAGGTGGACCGACGACATCGTGAAAGTGGCGGAAACCCGGTGGTTGCAGGTGGCGAGTTGCCTTTCATTATGGTGTTCCAAGGGGGAGGCCTCTGTTCAACAGTGGACGTCTTCAGGACGTCTTCTTTCATGATGATGAAGAGGTGTTTTTTTGGTAGGGTCGGATTGTCCAGTGTATATTTTCACCCTCCGCCACTTCTACTTTATTTGACACATTCAGCAGAAATGTTCATGTTATCGAACGTGATGTCGCTGTTATAAAATTTATTTTTGTCATTAAACACATCCCCGAGTAAATCTTGAAGTTGAATCGTCCAAATGTCTTGGAATACGTGACACATTTTCCTTAAAAAAATAGATTAAAGCAAAATATTGTATGCAAAAGCAACATAAGACAGAAAAAAAAATTGGTTGAGCCCTCTTACATTGTCGGTAAATGCATTTCCTACACTTATAAATAGCACCCGTCCAATTAAGATTGTCAGATTTACCACTTAAAACAAAAAATGCCAAACAATATCCAATGAAAACAGTCGAATGTGGCACTACCGACAAAAGCAGTTAAAAATTTCCTATTAAAAATGTCTGTTATGTCACATCCGACAAAAAAACTTACGAAAAAGCTATTAAAATTGTCGGAACTACCGCATCCGACATTTATGGGTGGGCATACCCAAATTTGATTTTTTATTAAGCAAAACTTAATTTTTAAGCATATTATTAGCATATTATTATAAATCGCGAGAAGCGTACCTGGCGACCACCTCTCCGCGCAACATGGCCAGTAGTGGCAGTTCCGCGTAGTTGGCCGCCCCCCGCGCCCCGCCAACATTGTCGTTACTTTACAACCGACTTTATTAAGCGGCCATTGTACCAACATCCGACTTTTTTAACCAAAATATCTCGGAAAATAGCCAAGATAATGATATTTTTTTAATGTAGTATTAAAGTTTATTGTTTTTTATTGACATTAACGCAATAATCCCAAAATGGCCAAAATGGAGATCCGACTCTTTTAATAGGGACCGTCGATGTAATACCTAGATTATTCGTGTTTTGTATATTATATAAGTTATAGGCTACAAAGGAGTTAAGCATAACAGGTTCGCCATACAAAGTCTGTTTTGCGGTGCCCTGTATCTCACAAGATAAATGACTTAGGCGTAACACGTTAAATATAAATATTTCTTTCGGTTGTCTACCAGTTTACGTATATAGTCGTATATATACCATAAGGATATATAATTATGTACCATGATAAAAACTTTTAGTAAATAGGATAAACAAAGAAAAAAACACCCCAAAAATAAAAATAAAACAACTGTAAATCTCTATATTTATGTTGAACAATTTTATTAAAACAGTTGTTTTATTTTTATTTTTGGGGTGTTTGTTTTCTTTATTTATCCTTTTTACTAAAAGTTTTTATCATGGTACATAATTATATAGCCTTATGGTATAATTACGACTATATAAGTAAACCGAGAGAAATATTTATATTTAACGTGTTACGCCTAAGTCATGTATCTTGAGATACAGGGCACCGCAAGACAGACTTTGTATGGCGAACCTGTTATGCCTAACTCCTTTATAGCCTATAACTTATATAATATACAAAACATTAATAATCCAGGTATTACATAATATGCATAAGCCTAACACAAATCTATTTGAGTATTTTGATTTTTGTTTTTGCTGCTTGATTTCAAAATAAACTACGAATTACGAAAAAAACTTTAAACAGATTTTACTCAAAACTATGCTTTTAGAGTTACATGACATAGGCATGACACGGCAGAGGAGTACCCGAAGCCGACGAGCATGTATGATGATTGATGAATGTGGATGAAACTAAAGAGATATGTCAGAATCGTAGCCAGCGGAACAAAGTAGTCTCTGTCTACCCCTATGGGAAAGAGGCGTGACTGTGTGTATGTATGAGTAGCGGTAAATATTTTTTGTTCATTGGTAATTAATTGGTTAAATTGGTAAGCGCTAAATCTTTACCCATATTTAAAACTATGTTGAAGAAGCACTATCTATCATCTGTGCATGAATCTTGTAGCTGGCTTTTTAGGTATGAGTGTATGTGTCTATTTATATCTCCATTTGTTATAAATGTGTGTTTCATGTATATGTATTTTGTATTTTCATTACTTAGTACATTAATAATATATTCTAAATTGCACCAACTGCTCAGATCTGTTCTTTTCTCCAGTCCATTATGGTTGCCTGGTAGACGCTCTGTAGCGATAACGTCGCCTATTGTTACCTTGTAACATTCTGTATACCTTTTTATGGTTTGGTTGTTGTGTGGTGTTCAATGAAAAGTTATTGCATTGTATTGTTTCCTAAGCTTAGTTTTGTGGTTGTTCTTAAGGAAGCGATAGCTCCTATCTCTATTGGGAAATAAATATTGTAATAGCACTTATATAAGCGCAATCAATTAAAGTGTGATGTTTTTATTTGTGCTCGTCTGTTGGGGGTCAAGAAGCGGTTGTTCACCCACGATTAGTCTCATTGGATTACCCTGTTTATTTGAACCGGCCTTGTACCAGTTACTGGATTTGTCGCGCTGTGTTTCTAAATATCGCACATTTTAATAATAGGTTCCAATACGATTATGCAATTATTACACATAAACGGATAACTCACGTATAAAAAGTCGAGTGATGCTCGACATGTTTCGGACTATTTCGTAGTCCTTTTTCCAAGAGCGCTCGCCCCGGCGGCAGCGACACGAACACTGCGCGCCAGCGCTCTGCTCCCGCGGCTGTTCGACGCAACTGACAGCGGCGCACAACTACCCTCGTTTTCATCGTCATTTTCATCAAAAAAAAAATCAAATTTCGTTGTGATCAGTGTTGTGTGCTGCCCGACATTTGACAATAATAAAAATGACGATGAAAACGAGGGTAGTTGTGCGCCGCTGTCAGTTGCGTCGAACAGCCGCGGGAGCAGAGCCCTGGCGCGCAGTGTTCGTGTCGCTGCCGCCGGGGCGAGCGCTCTTGGAAAAAGGACTACGAAATAGTAGAGCATCACTCAACTTTTTATACGTGAGTTATCCGTTTATGTGTAATAATGATTAAGTCTCACGGTAGTTTCATGTTGAAAACGATTATGCAAGCCTATTTCACGTCTCAATTAAGTTTTTGATACATAAATCACGTCTACGGGATTGACAGAACCTAAGGTAACAAGACCTAAAGACCACGTTTAGCATGATTGTGGGCGTATGGATGGAAAGGGAAATCAAAACAGTGGCGGGTTGCTAACATCGCCTATATAACATGATCCCTAAGATTTTCGCCCAATCCCTCGATGGGCTTTTACCATCTGCGCGGGAAGAGAAGCAATTGGTACATTCTATGTTTTTTTCTTTGCTCCCAGAACTGCATGGAAGAAATCTATTAATAAATATCTTCCCAATTACGAAATTCAGAAACGGACTAGAGTTGTGGATGTCGGAACTAGGATAACACAGCTAAAGAAGCGAAGTGCCCCACTTGGCAAGACGGAACGACAACAGATGGTCGAAGGCGGTCACAGAGTGGTGGCCAAGACTGGGTCGAAGGTCAGTGGGCAGACCATCAGCCCGTTGGTCAGATGACATCTGTCATTCGGCTGGAAAACTGTGGATGAGACTGGCACGGGACCGGGCAAAGTGGCGTGAAAATGAAGAGGCCTTTACTCAGTGGGTGGATGTGGGCTGATTAGATAGATAGAAATGAATATCTTGGTACAAATTACACCAATTGACCCGGCCCCAAACTAAGCAAAGCTTGTACTATGGATACCTACCAGGCAACGGATAAACATGCTTATATAATGTAGATAAATACATACTTAAATAAATAAATACCACATCCATAACTCGGGCACAAACATTCGTATTCATCATACAACTGTCTGCCCCTTTGTTTTTTTTTATGGTGTGGAAAATGCGCCTTATGCATCCGCCCGGTACGGGTTTACCGGGGGTATGTGGGGCTCTCTCGCGACGGCAGGCATACCCACTAAAAACCACACGGATTCCCTATTCAGTCGTATGTGAGGCGTTACGGGAGCACTCGGTGTCACCGCGACGCCCCACGACCACCCCGGGATAGGATTCCGTCTTCGCGGCACCTGTGCAATGCAGGTTTGGGAAATGCAACTGTCTGCCCCTACAGGGATTCGAACTGAGGACCTCTAACTTCATACTCAGGGTCACTAACCACACTAGGCTATGCTGTCGTCTATGAAGCCGTTTCTGTCTGTAGAATTAGTAATTGCCATGTTTATTGCTATCCCGCAGGAACTAAGCAATTTTTCGGGATAAAAAGTAGTCTTTAACATGCCCGGGGGTTTTCTTGAAAGATTAGCAAAGTTTACATTAAAATCCGTTCAGCCGTTTTCACGTTCTGCGCTCGCAAACACACAGAAAAACTGTCAAAAATTCTAAAACCTGTTTGAAAGTGTTCTGTTATCGATTCTAAGTATCTCCCACAGTGCAAAAACAATTACAGAACAAAAAAACAGTTTTTGCTCTTTGGTATCTCCAGCCAATTTCTTTTTTAATATCTTTCATGTACATTTCGACCATCTTCGCAGCTTTATTATTATGTATAGATAGACAAGAACTCTAAAGGAGCGAACACACTGCTGCGTATACGCAGTGACGTGTCGCATACGTCACGTTCGCTCACCGTTTCTTCATACATTTTGTGGCGTAAACGCACCGTCGACGTCTTTTACGCGCTGGTGTGGCCGGACCTTAATACTAGTCATAACCGCGGTAGTATACGAAACATTACTAACCGAGGTCATACGCCTACATTCTTATGGGTTATTATTATTATTCTACCTGTATTACTAGTTGTGCATACAATGTATGGCTCCCACTGTGCGATAGATGATAACTTGCTAACGGTAAACGAACATACACATACAAATCGCGTCTTTATCCTTTACGGGGTAGACAGAGCCTTTTTCTTTGGGGAAATCTTTATGGATGCGCTAGGCACGGGAATGCCTAGGGTTATGTGGGACTCCCCCCCGAAGGGGTATACCCGAACTAAAAACTCTCCGGCGTTGCCTCAGTCCGGTGTGATGGGGACGCAGTGGGATGCCACTAGGGTTTCACGACAAACGCCCCCCGGTAGCCCCGGCTTCCGCCAGGACCGCGCCAAGAAGGGGAGGGCCCGTACGCTGGGCCCGTCTTCCCTTAGACAATGAGACCGTGGAATGCAGGTACGTAATGACGGGGTAGACAGAGCCTAAAGTAACAAGACGTACAGGCCACTGTGCAAGACACTGTGGGCGTATAGGTGGGAATCAAAATAGTGATTGGTTGCTAGCCGCATCGCTTATAAAATTCCTATGATTTTCCCCCATTCCCTCAATTCCCTCTAAAGTAAAGTTTCACGCTTTTATGTAGCTTAAAAAATCACAAAACTTCCCAGGAGACCTGAGTCCAACATTGGGACGTTACAGGCAATAGCGTCTTCACCATAAGGGCTCACGGGGCCTGTGCCCAGGGCCCCTAATCTCAGGGGGCCCCGAAGGACCGACAATTTCCCTAATAAATGGTCATACTTAATAAAAAAAATTATAAATAGCTTTTTACTTTCCAAAAGGGCCCCAAATTCTTGAGTGCCCAAGGGCCCCAGCCTAGTTTAAGACGGCCCTGCTTACAGGCTTATAATGATGAACATCAATTCTACTGTCTGTATTGTGACTTAGTTGTTATTAATTGATAACAAAAGTTCAAATCAAATTGTCCTTAAACTCGGCCCAGGGCCGCTTTGCCTTATTGTGCTGTTAGACCGTGTATTATGCAATCGTAGTCGTTATGTCAAATATGTGGTTTGATAAGACATCGTAATAGCAATTTAGGCATTGAAATAATATCATATCCGATAGTAAAAGTCGGACAGCTGATAACCTTTGTGTGAACATATTTTTCACGCATAATGTAAATAATATTATGTTTATACAATGCCTGCTTGGTTACAGAAAATTCAGGCTTCTAGTTTTATCCACAACGAAGTTAAAGGGGGGGTCGAAATTGGCCTGAACTGCTTCGAGAAAAGGATGGTACGGCCGTGCCGCTTCTTTTGCTCGACTTGCCGGGGGCACGGCAGTGCCCCCAGATTGCGTATAAATTGGGTATCCTGTCTGTAAAAATTCTCTCTTACATCCAATGAAATTCAAGTTAGTAGCGCACATCGTTTTATTCACTTGGTCAACAACACAGAGTACATTGAGCTAGTTCAGTACGACCCCGCGGGAAGAACTAGCAAGAAACCTCACGGGCATTTTCTTGTTGATCGCTACATCTTCTATTACCATTAATACAGATTTACACTTCGAACTTATCACTACACATACCAGCATCTCACAGTCCGAATGACAATACAATCTCCGCGTCTCTTCTAGAGCGCTTGGCGCCAAAACGTGCCGTTGACATCTGTCAGCTGTCAACGTCACTGCCCTGTCCAAAGAGTGTGTTGTTACTCCCCTCTATGACCTCCTTCCACCCAAAATCCCTCGCCCTGTTAACCTAAATTTCCTTCTTACACTAGCACACACCTCCTTTATAACTGTACTATGTAAATTTATAAAAATTAATAAATTATATTTGTAGGTAGTCTAACAATTTATGTATGTGTTGTCTATTTTAGATTGTCATCCGAGTACCGCACGCTGAAGCTACCGAACAACGGCTGATTAAAAACAAGTAGCACGCTTCGATCAACAATACTACGGGTAGTACGTGTCTTCTTCAACCTCGACATTGGCGGAATCATCGATAGTATCGATGGAGCTAGATTTTTAAAAATTGAATTGAAGAGTGTGTTCCTTTTAATAAAGTCTGTTTTCATTTTCTATAACGAAGGATCAGTTTTGAATTCTTAACATGTCCTACTACAATAATAATTATAAATGCGAAAGTTTGTGACGATGTGACGCTGTGGGTGAGTATGTTCGTTCCTTCTTCACGCTAAAACTACTAGACGGATTTGGATAAACCTTGGAACGGTGACAGCTGGTACCCTAGATTAAAATATAAGCCACTTTTTATGCCGAAAAATTGTATAGTTCCCGAGGGATAGCGGTAAACGTGTCAAAGGTCGTGGCTGCCTAGAATCGCGTCGGAAATAATTATTGCAGAATGTAACTATCAACATCAGTTCTTAAATCTAATTCTACGCGGGCGAAGTCGTGGGCAGAAGCTAGTAAAACGTAAAAAACTTAATTAATTTCTCTTCTTCTTAGTACACTTTTGTCAGAGCGGGCGTAGGGTAGATGAAGAAATGAAAGTTTACATGTTCATGGAGGACTGGCTATCTGTGGTTCGCACCGCCTACGCGCCTCTCTTGCGATGTTTCTTTACACACACACACACACACACACACACACACACACACACACACACACACACACACACACACACACACACACACAAATCACATCTTTATCCCTTACGGTGCAGACGGAGCCCAAGGTAACAAGACCTACAGGCCACGTTTAGCAAGACAGTGAGAATAATATATAGGTAGGTGGAAAGTGGAGTCAAAATAGTGATGGGTTGCTAGCTGCATCGCATATAACCATGATTCCTGTTTTCCGCCCATTCCCTCGATGGGCTTTCAAAATCTGCGCGGGAAGAAAAGCAACTGCTACATTCTGTGTTCTTTGCTCCCATAGGTCGCTGGTTCATATCCGGTTCGAAGGACCATGAACGAATCACTGCAAAATACTGCATGGTGCCATTCTTCGTATATTGTCGACAGACAATGAGCGAGAGTTGCCATAGGCAAAAATAACATAAAATTGCAACACAGCATGCAATGCATGGAAGTGCTGATTTAAAAAGGTGTTTAATTTATTTAAATTATGCTTGCACGTTAAAATAAACTGTTTTAAAATATTGTTTAATCACCACCTGTGTTTATTCCGCATTAAAATACGAAGACAAGGTGAAGGTATTACCTAGATTTTATGGTAAAATTATTGTTATTTGAGTCAACTCTTTTAGTTATTGTTATATAGATTTAAATAAACCAATCGACAATTAACAAAAAATAATGAAGAAAAGCAGACATACCGAAGAAAAAGTGACGGGACACGAAGCATGCTCTTGGTAAGAAAAGAACGAGGGCCGGAAAGAAGGGAGGCATTTGCCCAGGATAGCCAAAAAGAAAAGAAACTCAAAATTACACATTAAAAAGAGTCAAAATAAATAAAGAAATAGAAATCAACAAAATTGTAAGGAAAATTACAAGACTGAACCAAACTAAATGTTCAGTCAACTCGATCGTTATGGATCACGAGATCTCCACAATACAATAGTAGATTAATTCAGAGGCCTGGGAAGAAGCCAATTGCTGGATGAGTGACTTGTTTAAAAACACGAACCGCAGGTGAGTGTTTTTTAAAGTTACGAATCCAGCAATTGCTCTTCCAGCTGAGGCAGATATAATGTTTTTCACAAATATTGAGAGGAAGAAAAAATTGCACTAAACTTCCTCGCCTTTTTTCAGAAGTTTTTTTTATGTCAACTGTCATCGTCAGCCATTTGAGACATTGATAAAAACGTTAGACTCGAACAAAATGCGCACTCCTCGGCCATCGACTTGGCTGTATGACATTGTTGTTTATTATTCCATAGTCTCTTTAACTTTTAAAAAGTTAAAAACAAATGAAAAACAGTCCAGTAATCCGATTTATGGTCAGAAATCGCGCCTGCGAGAAAAATAAAATGATGCACTTTAATTGTGAGTTCTAATCGGTTAAGCGTTTAAGAGGGAACAATATTTACAAACGAGGGGACATTGGTGGCGATTCAATTGTGATCTTTAGTGTGTGAAAGTATAACAAACAGACGGACAGATAGAGTTACTTACACATTTATAATAGTATAGTAGGGAAGTAGGGATTTGTTCCTGTGTTCACTAAGCGCTTCATTGGCCGTCTTCAAATCAAGAGCGGATTCTTACCATCCGGCTTGGTCGAACACTTAGGTACGTAAGATAAAAAAGATCATCGAATTGAGAGCTCTTTTTACGTCTGCGGAACTTAAGGTCAAAGTCCTTAGGGTTGACAGACCTGATTGCCGGCACAAAGTTACGTATTCATACGTTTCTAACAGGTTTAACCCACTATCCCTTTTCGAGCTAGAGAACAGGTAAATTCCCTTCCTTTTGTTATATGTAGTTAAACACGTTTTGACATTCCAAGAATTCCAGGGTTACGATTTTTTAAATCACGCCCGTTTAAAAACGATTTGAAAGACGTTGCCATTCGATTTTTTGCGACTGGCTGGTACTGTCTCTCGAATTTCAAATTCTTACTTTTTTTTCACTTTTGAGCGGGATTGTTGCCCAGTCAACTGATTTAACGGTAGGTAGAAAGTTCAAATACAAATGATTTGTTTGTCAAACATAGGTTAAAGAGACGGTTGAGATGTTTGGATGGTTGTTACAATGGATGTATGACATAGCTTCACTATATCGCGGATTCAAAATGGAAAAAAATCATTTTTGCAAATTGGCCGCCAAAGGCTTCCTTACATGTCTTTTTTGAAACTACCAGCGCATTTGGAAAGACCATCATTGCCAAGAAGAATGCGCCGCAAGAAACTTAATTTAAATACATTTTATAAAAGGAATGTATAAGGTCCCCGAGCCTTAAACTATATTAGGATGGTAAGTGTGGTGACTTTGTAATTGGTTGTTGTTGTGTAAATTTTGTTAGTTAGAGAAAAAAAAAAGAAGTGGGTAGGTAGGTATAAACCAAATTATTATTAGAAAAATTGTAATTGAAAGCGAACTTACCCAAATAATAAGAAAGTAAACTATCGAGATGTGTCAAGATTTTTGTAAATAAATGAGATGAATAAAAAAATTTTGGCGCGTCAACGAAATGAGAAATGAATTTTATTAATAAAAAAAAACAAAAGGGGAATTAAAAACAAATTAAACTATGGTTAAATCTAGGTTAAATTAAAAACGAATTTAAAACTAAACTAAAACTAATCTTAAAATGAAATAATTTATAAAAGGAGGGGGCCCCCGTGGCAGCGATACTAATAATGAGAAATTGTACAATAACAAGCTTAGGATGACATAAGATACTGGCTGATTATCTTCTTTAATCTACCACGTTTTTATTTGGTGTCAATAACACCGTGCCGTTGCAAGGGAATGCTGTGTTTATATTTAAATAACGGATCGACTAGCCAGTACAATCTCAACCATCGAGCGCGGCGGCGGCTCGCGTGCCTCTAACACCATTTCACAATTAAACTTTACAACAAACACGATGTCTGAATGAAAACGTTTTCTAAACATGATAATAACGCTTGTAACTAATATTATTATAACCTTTAACTTCGCGAGTGATAGTTAAAGTAAGATATTAAAATTGTAGTAACGTGGTGCGAATTGTTTCGAAGTAGTTTTTGTTCGTGTGTAAACTGTTGTAACTTTGTTTCGGTATCCAGGATAGATTTTGTAAAAGGTTAAACACGTGGTGCTAACGTGTGACTGTGACTGTTTTAAATTGTGATAAAAATATTATAATGAAGAATTCAGATGATCAGAAAGGTATGGAAGATGGGGTCGATGTCAATGAAGTCACTTTTGAGGATGCCTTTGAAGTCACAGGTATAGTATTGTATATTTTTTATCTTATATTTTACGGTAAAACGGGGAAGTGCTATTGTAAGGTCCTACGGTATTATTGCAGTATGGCAGCCAAATGTTATTCGGCGACATAATGATGGTACAATGCATTATTTGGTTTGGTTACTGGTGCTCGATTCAGTTTACGTAAAAAAACGAATGAAATATTTTATGAAAGTCTTGGTACCTATATATTACGTCTACCTTCGATTTGACCAGGTGAGGAACTCTTTTGTTATTTTACTTAGGTATTTAATATTGCCTCGAAATTTCGTACACCTATGTAGGATAAAAGACAATGTAAGTACAGTCAACGAAAAAGAAAGTCAGCAAAATAAGGTTGTATTCATAAATAACTAGCTTCTGCTCGCGACTTTGTCTGCGTAGAATTATACATAAAAACCTTCCTCTTGAATCACTCTATATATTAAAAAAACCGCATCAAAATCCGTTGTGTAGTTTTGAAGATATACGCATACTATGTAGTGATGATGAAATTGTTAACAAAAACTTAATAGGTTATATTGTCGTTTTAAACCAAATTTGTATCAAATTAAATAATCTTAATAGTTATCAAAGTATTTTTTATTTGTTTATTTAATATTGCTATTGAGTAATGTTACTTTATTATGACTTCTCAAAGCCTTGGTCTGGTGCGTCGTAACATGGTGTAGGTCTTGCGTGGACACTAAGACACCCGGACCCGTATAATACCTACGAACCAAAAGGTCAAGTTACGATTGTTTTCAGACCCCAACGATCATTCGGCGCATGAGTTTCGTTTAGAAAATCATACAGTTACATTATTAATAAATTATTACAATAACCTCTGAAATTTTAACCAAAATTATTACTTTTTTCGGGTAGAAGAACCTCTTAAAATCTGCAGACTTCTTATCTAACTCGCTCGCAACCGCCATTGTGTTCATTTTAACAGTGTATGGGCTGACAGTTGGCATCGGAATCAGCTAGCTGTCACATTCATACAAGAACTGTGAAAATGAACTCTATGGCGATTGCGAGCGAGTTAGACAATAAGCCTACGGATCGCTAAATCGTCTTACCTTGCTAATCATGCGGTTAGCAAATCTATTCAGCTGTTTTAGCGTGGAATAGTAACAAACATGCAGACGGAAAAATAAGTAAGTTTCCTTGATTTGATACAAATTATTATTTATACAATTCAATGGTGTGTACACATACAACACATATAAATTACGTCTTTATCCCTTACCGGGTCGACAGAGCCTTAGGTAACAAGACCTAAAGGCCACGTTTAGCATGGATGTGGGCGTGTGAGCGTGATGATCTATTTTTCTTGTCTTGATTATTTTCTATAAAATTGTGTATATTCTCTTTTATTTGTGTGTCTTGCAAAAAGGAATAAATGTCTTCTTTCTTTCTATAGGTGGAAAGGGGAATCAAAATAGTGTAAAGTTGCTACCCGCATAATAACATTATTCCTATGCCCGTTATTCCCTCGATGGGTTTTTACCATCTGCGCGGGAAGAGAAGCAAATGGTACATGGGTAGCAACCCATCACTATTTTGATTCCCCTTTCCATCTATACATACATACATAATATCACGTCTTTATCCCTTACGGGGTAGACAGGGCCTAAGGTAACTTAAACTGAAGGGCACGTTTAGCATGATTGTGGGCGTATAGGTGGAAAGGGGAATCAAAATAGTGATGGGTTGCTAGCCGCATCGCCTATAACATGATCCCTAAGATTTTCGCCTATTCCCTCGATGAGCTTTTACCATCTGCGCGGGAAGAGAAGCAACTGGTACATTCTATGTTTTTTCTTTGCTCCCAGACCAGCATGGTATAAACGCGCCCACAATAATTCTAAATGTGGCATTCAGTAGGCTTATTACCTAACTCGCTCGCAATCGCCATCCTGTTCATTTTGACAGTTCTTGTATGAATGTGACAGCTAGCTGATTCCGATGCCAATTGTCAGCCCATACATGAACTGTCAAAATGAACACGATGACGATCGCGAGCGAGTTAGATACTAAGCCTACTGGTCGTATTACCTAAGACTGTCTACCCCGTAAGGGATATAGACGTGATTTGTGTGTAAATGAGGTCGCGTTTTAATGGTTGTATCGTACATAATAACTTGCAATTAAGGTTAATAATTTAATGAATCGGCGCCATTGTTGCATCTTATTGATAATCTCTGAACAATGTAGGATAACCTTATCAAAGCGATTATCTGATAACTTAGCAGTTAACTTATCCGTATCAGATTTAGGTCAGGCTAATAGTAGGTTATGCAAGTGACATAATGCCAGGGCTTAGGGGCGACAACGAACTCGCATCGCGTAAAGCGCTGCGGGTGTCTATGGACACTATAGACAGTGGTGATCATTTAACATCAGGTGACCCACTCGTTCGTTTGTCTGGCCTCTCTAACATAAAAAAAAACATGGCTGTTTGTAATTTGGTTTAATCATTCTCGTAGCATAACACGGTTTAAGGCTAATCATCATCGTCATCATCATTGATGACGCGTTTGGCCTAGTTGGTAGTGACCCTGCCTGTGAAGCGTCCGGGGTTCGAATCCTGGCAAGGGCATATATTTGTGTGATGAGCACAAATATTTGTTCCTGAGTCATGGATCAATCTTGCCAATCGTAGGTTTAATAGTATAACCCGTTACAACCGCCAGAGGGTGGTTATCCGTGTCCGGATTCATCTTCTGGAAGGTCTTGGCCTCCTTTTCCTAGCAGTGACGTGTCAGGAACACTTGACACGCCATTCTTCTCAACCTTACTATTTGGGGTCACAGACGTCCTCATGTCCGTAACCCTAGGTCCTCATTTCGGTGGGAGCCGGCGGTCTTGTGCAATACGGCGCTAGGGTAAGATCTGAAGGCCACGTTTACCGTAGGTGGAGAGGGGAATCAAAATAGTGTTGGGTTGTTAGGCGCATCGCCTAGAAGATGATTCTTATGATTTTCGCCCATTCCCTCGATGGGCTTATTACGATCGCAGGCAGAGGAGCAACTGGTGTATATTCTTTACTTTTTATTTGCCCGACACAGCGTAAAATAAGGCAGCTGGATAGTTGTTAAATAGGTCTCTGCTTTTGCGTGTTCTAAGATGTTATTAGGCTTCAGTAGGTGGATGTAATTAAGTTTTAGGTAGCTATTTAGTTTATTACTCGTTGCTAAAACCTTGAACCGATACTGATTATCTATAGCCAGCCGGTCCAATCCCACGTTATTGCAATATATTATATCAAATTACAAACATAAATTCCTACGTAAGCCGTTTTACCTGTATATTTGTTAAAAAATTATATTCAATGGTGCACTCCATAGAGGTGTACCTAATTGGAATGGGGCACAGTGCTTCTTATCTATTAAATAAATTAATTAACCGTTGTTGCCCAGGGTGCACCGCCCTGAGCGTTCCTTCCCCACCCCCCCGTGAGGCCAAGAGCTTCTGTTAGAAGGGAACTGTAGCGCTAGAGCTCTCGAGGAGGTTTCCGACGTCGCAGCCCAGGTAGACAGAGCCTAAAGTAACAAGACCTAAAGGCCACGTTTAGCAAGATTGTGGGCGTATAGGTGGAAAATGGAATCAAAATAGTGATAGGTTGCTAGCCTCATCGCCTATAACATGATTCATAAGATTTCCACCCATTCCCTCGATGGGCTTTTACCATCTGCAAGGGAAGAGACAACTGGTATATTCTATTTTTTCTTTGCTCCCAGACCCGCTCGGAAGAAAAAGGCTACCTACGATGTATTTATTATTCATATTTATGCTACAAAAACGGCGAATTAAAACTAGACATTATGCGCCATAAATATGGACCTTGTCAAAACTTACATCTATTCATGAACCAACTTATCATATGTTTAGGGTTCCGCATCTTCTAAAAGGTGCCAATGGGAGATTATTATGCTCGCTGTTTGTCTGTCCATTTGTCACAGGGATCCAATTTTTAAAGAACATGTGTGAAAATACCACTCGAAAGTGGTATAAATCTGTTTATATCTTCAAAACTACAGCTCTAATCAAATTTTTGACTAGGTCACAATATCAATGAGAGCCGTAAGAATCTTCTAAGCTACTCGTATTTCAAGTTCAGCACAATTTTTCACCGCTACGGGGTAGACAGAGCCTTTTTTTATTGCGATGGGAAAATGCGTTACGCATGCGACCGCGTCGTGGGGACGGCGCGGAAGTTATGTGGGACGCTCCCCGACCCCCCTGCTGAGTGGGAGGCGGGGGAGGCATAATTAAAATCAAAAAATATATATTTTTTTAAATGGACCGCCAAGGGCTCTTTTACATGACTTTTTGAAACTACCAGCGCATTCGGAAAGACCATCATTGCCAAGAAGAATGCGCCGCAAGAAACTTGGCAGAAAGTCTTTTTTTTTCAAAATAAAATACAGTAAAAATACTTAAATTAAATACATTTATAAAAATGTATAAGGTCCCCGACCCTTAAATTATATTAGTTTATAGTAGATATGTATAAAGTCTCTACTAGTCATACGGGGTAGACAGAGCCTAAGGAAAGAAGACCCAACGAAATTCATGGCTTCTATAAATATAAAACGGAAGTGAAGAATTAAGGAAGGGCCTTTATACAAACGTGTATTTGAAGTTTACGTACGGAACTCTTATTATACGAGTCCGACTTGCGCTTTACAGCTTTTAGCTATTTTTTTAATTTTATGTCAATTTATTGAAGCCCAAAAATGTGTTTATAGTTTGTTTGTTTTTCTGACTTTATTGGCTCTATTTTAACAGGTTTAACCAAGGTCTTAACTAGGTATTTACGAGTATTAATTATCTGTTATCTGCATGTTACTATATATGTATGAAGGTTTGTAGGTAGTATGTAAACCATATATTTTGACATCTATCTTCTAATCACTACATAGTATAAAACAAAGTCGCTTTCCGCTGTCTGTCTGTCCCTATGTATGCTTAAATCTTTAAAAGTACGCAACGGATTTTGATGCTTTTTTTTAATAGATTGAGTGATTCAAGAGGAAGGTTTATAATTATGTATAATTTAACGCAAATGAAGTCGCGGGGAGAAGCTATTAAATAATATACACCGAAGTAATTATTTATTTCTCGATACACAGGGGGTCGTCTCTAGATCCACTGAATCGATTCTAAAAAAACGAAAAAAATACTAAACACGACGCAGCGGAAGGAAGCTTGTTAGAGTCACCTTGATTTTTTTTGATATCTTCCTTAAAAGTCCAGAGAAATAATAAAAATGTGGGTGTGATGTGATTTTTCAAGCCTCAATTTCATAAAAAGTGCGGGTAGTTTGAGAAAAGAAAACAAGAACATAATCACTTCTATTCAATATTGGCCATTACATATTATGCAATATTAACGCTTGCCCAAGTATTGTTCTGCTGTCAAGCCAGCTAACCAGAGTGCAGCAATCGCCGCATTGGCTTGCCGTTTATGTACTATCACATGAGTCAAGAATTGTACTTTTTGATTTTTGTATTTATTTTTACGGTTTTACCCGTTAGAAACTAAATGACCCGACCTGCAATGGGCGGTGTAGCAGTACACGCATCACGGAATGATGAGGATCCGGATTCGATTCCCGCCCTTAACTTTACTTTTCTGATTTTTTTGTGTTCTAATAGTCATGTCGTTTAGAAATTTGTCTTTTTATAGCAAAAACTTATTGCTAGTGCCTCTGTCTTATTGCTAATGTCTCGTTTCAGGTCACGGCCGCTTCAACCACATGGTGCTGTTCACTAGTGGGCTGATCATGCTCAACGTCTCCATGGAGTCCGTGGGCATGAGCTACGTCATCACCTCGGCCAAGTGCGAGCTGCAGCTCACCGATGAACATAAGGGTCTTGTCAATGCTGCGGCTTTCATAGGTACCTTCATCCGCTTTTTGCTTGAACTGCGGGTATTTTCTGTTTAACCAATATCTAAGGGTCCCCGCGCTCTGTCTAGCCCGTAAGATATAAAGACGTGATTTATGTATGTATGTATGGTTCTCTACTTGATGGACTATTACTAATTTTCAGCAGATTTTAAGGACTTTTCCGATCCTCACTATTCCCCCCAAACCCCACCTATGAACCAATTTCTCATTCCAGGTATAGTAACAACCTCGTTTCTCTGGGGCTACCTCGGCGACCGCATCGGCCGGCGTGCCGTGATGCTGCCAGCCATGCTGGCGTCAGCTGTCTTCTCCATCGCCTCGGCCTTCGCCAGCGATGTCTGGACGCTCATGATACTGAGGATGATCACGGGATGCTTGTAAGTCGATTTGGTTGATGATGTGTGTAGAGGTTGTAGAATAAGACATCAGGTCTAGATGCAAGTAGAATTGGAAGCAACTTTATTTGGAGAGAATATACGACGTTGTATTGACATTTCTTTTAATTACCCTAACTATGCTGCTATGGGTGGTGTAGGGGTATAGCACGCGTCACGGAATGACGAGGATCCGGGTTCGATTCCCGGCCCTAGCTTTACTTTTCGGAATTTTCTGTGTTCTAATTTTCAGTGACATTTAGAAATTTAATTATTCTAACGTTTGAGATTTCGAGAGAATTTCTGATTCTGGATATTCTTCTATCTCTTCACATGTCAACAATGAGGATCTAATACCTTTACCTGGAACATACGGTATTTAACAATGGGCAGATGATCATGGTCTCTGATGTTGACATAAATCAGTCATTCTCCAGAAGTTTGCACTCCCATTTAAGTCTTCTCTCAAGTGGAAAAAGTTCCTATTGTTTTTTTTTAACTTAACAAAGCGCAAGCGAGCATGCGGGTCACCTGATGGAAAACTATCAACGCCGTCCCTAGACATCCATAGCGTAGGAAGGTTACAGGTGCATGGGTAATCCTTTTAAAAGAGCAGCCTCGTGTTTTGAAGATTCTAAGTTATACCTGTCCGGAAAAACTGATCCCCGAGTTTAACCGTGCGTGGTAAGAAGTTCTGCAAGAAACGAACGGTCGTGGACTGCCAACTGGTGAGATGGTGAGGGTGGAATCAAAGTCTGTAGAGATCTTTGGTTTTAAATCATTTTCTCTTTGTTTTCAGTGTATCAGCGTCCAGTGCTACGGTATACGCATATCTTGGGGAAATGCATGCGAACACGCGCCGCGCCGCCGCTATCGCCTGGGGTTCTGCCTTTATTTCTTTCTCTTTCATCATCCTGCCGGGTACGTCTCTTTCTCTTGTTCTCTCTATGGTCTATGGGTTCACACAGTCGTATTTCTAGCCTTGCTAGTGCCTCGAAGCAACTAATCCACAAATTTTGATGAACTCTGTTCTACTGATTTACCTATTTTGCTGTCCTATATTATAACAGTAACTACAACAGTGGCGGATTTACAAATTTTCAAGGTATAGGCTGAATAGTGTTTTTGCCGCCCTTGCAAAATTTGTTGCAGACTTCTAAGATTTTTTTTTTATTTCTATGAGGTAAAAAAAGTGCTTAACACACTTTTCGGTTTTGAAAAATATTCTATTTCAACGACAAGAGCACCATGTAGGTAAAGCACGGTTCAACCAGATTTTTTGATCATTCTCACCTATTAATAGTTAGAGGTAGACAAAAAGTGTTGCATGTTGTCTGCTACTACATAATTTAGTCACAGACAGACAGTGTTGAATAGGGTTTCTCGCTAACGAGAAAGCGTAGACGCTCACGGAAAGTGCTAGAAAATGGCCTTAGAGATTCTTGGGAAATCCATTCACAAAAACCTTGACAGTGACAAACAATGAGTGTTGTTTATTTGTTTTCACCTAGATACTATGCTCAAGATAGATTTAACACAATATTTGTAGTACTTTCCCTCCCACCGTTAAGGTAAACAAATAACATAAATTATTCGTCTTATCTTGTTGAATCAAATATCATCTTACTATCGTAAACACGGAAATATGTCCCGTTATAGATTTTACTGTATTTAAATTAAATTCAAGGATATTTTTGACTCAGACTATTCTAAGCCTAGTCTTGAGACCACAATCAAATATTATAAGTCTGTGAACTGATATCAGAATCAAATCACCAAGGAGTACTGCTAATATTGAGATTTTGTATGTAGATGATATAATATTACTGGCATTTACTAGTCTAACTCCACTGGATGCCTTAAGCTTTAAAGCAATACTTTACTGCGTCTATCATGATGATATCGTCAACTCGGGTGGTAAGACGTATAGGACAACGCATCTGCAATCTTCTGGTCTTGTGTGAGTCACTTACCATCAGGTGATCACTTGCTCAATTGTCTTCCTTAAAGTAAATTCGACATATTGTCTCCAGGTTTAGCTTGGCTGATCATTCCTGGCAAATGGTCCTTCACTATCCTGGGCATCACCATCACCTCTTGGCGCGCTTTCGTCTGGTCGTGGTGTGCGCCAGGGTTGGCTGCTGCAGCTATCCTGTTCGTGCTGCCTGAGAGTCCAAGGTTTCTGCTGGCTTCGAGAGGCCCAGAGGCAGCCCTGCCTGTGCTGGCTAAGATGTACTCTTGGAATCATTGGACATCAGCTGATAAATATCCAGTACGTATAAAGTTCAGCCAATCGAATCTAATTATTTGAAAATTGAATAATTTTTACCACTTCCGAATGGTATTTTTGAGTGACGAGCTTTACAAATCGGGCCCCAGACAGGGCTTGATATACCAGTATTTTTTGGAACCGGTATCCTGGCTTCAAACCAGGAACTAGTTAATGTACCGGTACCAGGCAAAGCCCATCGAGGGATTGGGCGAAAATCTTAGGGATCATGTTACATAGGCGATGTGGCTAGCAACCCATTACTGTTTTGATTTCCCTTAGGGCACCTAGCGGAAGCGTCGCATACACGTCGTGTAAGAACTTTTATAGAGAATCGGTATTTTTGGGCTCTATTACTCTGGAATCGCAACAAAGAAAACCTATAAATTCCGGTGCTTTAGGCACCAGATCCAAGTCGTGGCCCCATATCTTCAAGGACGGTCACGATCACTGTGTTAAAATTATATAAGCAAAAAGTCTTTAAAAATATCTCTGCCATAAACAAAAGATTATCCAATTTTCAGCTAGAAGTCAATCACATGTCACCAACATGGTGGTGATGGCCATAATGTGATGGTTACAGGTGGAGAAGGTGACGACCATTGGTGA
Source organism: Pandemis corylana (assembly GCA_949127965.1). NCBI lineage: Eukaryota > Metazoa > Arthropoda > Insecta > Lepidoptera > Tortricidae > Pandemis > Pandemis corylana. The sequence continues at coordinate 1,509,535 of OX421859.1, read as the reverse complement.
TGCCGAAGCCTTCAAGACAGGAGGCTTCGCAGGAGCACTGAAGAACTTCACGCACATCTTCCGCCCACCGCTGTTGAGATGTGTAATTATATCACACGTCTCCATGTTTGCTGTTTTTATGCTGTAAGTCACTGTTATAACGTTTCACGCAATTATTCTTAGGAGCATAGTAAAAAACAAAGGCGGAATAATAGAACATCATTGGAAACTAAATCGAGTAATTTATTGGAAACTTGATCAAGATTGTATGTTTTTCAATTTCTTCGAATTTACCTACGACTTCTTGTTTACTGAAAAATCAAACAGTAATTATGTCCTTCAATTTCATTATGAAAAACTAATACATTCTGAAGATAACACGATTACTGACAAGTTAAACTTTTTCAGTTACAACTATCTAACTATTGAAAAAACCAATTAAAAATGTAAATGTAATTGTAAATGTAATCCTGCCGCTAAGTAGCAGTGCTTGCACTGCTGTGTTCCGGTGTGGAGAGTAAGACAGCCGGGGAAATTACGGGCACAAGAGGCATTGCATCTTAATCCTCTAGGTTGGCAACGCATCTGCAATCCCTCCGGGGTTGCGGGTGTCTATGGGCAGTGGTGATCACTTACCATCAGGTGACCCACTTGCTCGTTTGTCTTCCTATTCATATAAAAAATATATATGTATATATTTTCAAGAACAAAATCATTGCTTGTTTGCAGGGCCAGTGGCCTTTACATGTGGGTGCCTGAAGTAATTAACAACATCCTCCAAAACACCAGCGAACGTAGCATTTCCATCTGTGAAATCGTTTCGGAGAGGACCAGAAATGAAACTGTAAGTAAACCTTTTTTTATTCAAAGAAGTCAGTATCGATGATGACGATGTTGTACTTCAAAGGATTCTACGTCATCAATGTTAATAGATTGAGGCGTAATGATCAAGTATGATGAGAATAATTCATCATCAGCATCTCCAGCCCATTACATCCCACTGCTGAGCACAAGGTTATAGGACTACCGGCAACCCATATTTGACTGTGGGCGGCAGTGACTGCTTTCCATCAGGCGACCCGCAAGCTCGTTTGCCCCCTATTACAAAAACCTCAGTCTAGGCGGCAACGCATGCAGCAACAGCCGAATCAACAGCTCATTCCCGCTCAACGAGTCAGCGTTTTTATTTGCAAAATTTACAACTAATTAAACACAAAACTTTTGGTGAATTTACTCCCTTTTTCTACATGGTTCTCGACATACTAGTCGTTATACATTCTACCAGCAACTAATGTCCGATTATATGTTTTGCTTAATTAATCACCATTATGTTCCAGCAAGCCTCAGCCCTCGCCCAAACGGACGTGTTTTGCAACTCCCGCGTCTCCGTGGGCGTATTCCCGATCTCCATGGCCATGGGTGCTGTCTTCGCCATCACCTACCTCGCTATCGGGGTCTTCATCAACAAAATCGGGAAGAAGGCTTTGTATAGTAAGTTGATGGAGAAATTCATCAGTTTTTGCTTTGTCACTGTAGAATATTATATACGAAGCTATTCTGTGATTCAGATTTAATAAAAAGTCTGCTTGTTCTTCGTACATAACCAAGTTACATTACCAGCACTGGTAAAACCAACGTTGGATGATTAATTTGGATTAATTTAGGTTTAGGTACGGCGGGGTGGTCCTTGGGCCTTGGAACATGTTGGTTTTACTTTAGAAATAGTCTTTATTTTATCTTAGAATGTCCTAGTAATGTAAATTGGTTATATACAAAGAACAAGGCTTTGAATAATCAGTGGACGCCTTCAGGCTGATGATGATGATGATGATGATGATGAAAATGACATTATGCCATTTGCTACGATAAGATTCCACAAGGGGTCAGGATTCGATTAGTTCGATATTGGAAATAGACGAGCGTGGATTCCGCAAGATAACATACATTGTGTTGCACAGACGTGCCCATCTTGCGCGTAGTAAACTGTTTTTGTACATCGTCTCTTATGAATTCTCCTAAACTTCTAGGTGCATTAAAAATTGTATTAACCTTTTTCCAGACGGCATCATGTTTATCTGCGGGGTCGCCACCATAGCCTCAGGGTTCGTCCCGCAAGGGGGCGCCGCTACTGCCCTGCTCATCCTGGCACTGTGCGCCGGCTGTGCCGCCTCCATCTTGGCTGCCATTGCTGTGGAAGTCTTTCCTACTTCCTTGAGGTATAGAAGAAAATGACTTTTAGCGTCAATCAGTCATTATGGATTGGACGGTCAACCGTAACCCAATCAACAGGCCCCTATGTCACCAGCGCGACAATTGTCAGTAACAAGTGACAATTCTGTTTACAAACTAGACGAGAATCAACGCCGGTTGGTTTCATATTGAATACAACCTACGCATTGCATTCGAAATGTCAAAGGTTACCGGCAATTGTCGAGTTGGTGAAATAGAGGCCTGCTGGAATAATTTAGGATTAATTTCAAGACACAGTGTTTAATGCGTCATTCGTAAATTGTGATTGTTTCAGAGCTATGGCCATGTGTGTTATGTACATGGTGGGGAGGGGGGGAGCTGCCGCGGGCTCGTACTTGCTCGGAGCTATACTACATACGCACTGTGAACTGGCTTTCACAGTCTTCGGGGTCTTCAGCGCTGGTGGGTAACACTCACAGTTCCCACACTGGTGTTATAAATTGTTTTATGACGTTATAAAGTATTCTATAACGTTATAAAGCGTTTTATAACGGTTTAAAGTGCTTTATAACGTTATAAAACATATTATTACAAGTTGTTTGATTTTATTACAAAATGTTATGAGGTGTTAGTGTGTGATATTGTGCTTTAAAACGTTTCACAACACTTTATAACACTAGTGCGAGAGCACTATGAGTTAAAACTTCACTAAGTTAACAGTTTTTTATACATACCTTAATAGGCAAGCATTTGATTACAATCATGCCTGATGGTAAGCAAAGATACTCGTCTAGGATGGAGCACGAAGATGCCGATACATCCTTGATTTACTTACAATAAGTCTTATACGTATTTGTGTTTTCAGGGTCTACTCTACTTATGCTCTTTTGGCCCGAACCTCAGAAAGTAAGAGACGAAATGGAAGAAAAAGGTCTAACTTATTGAGCTGCTTAGCTGTAGAACTCGAAATTACAATTTAGGGTTAAAATAAATGTTCCAATATAGAAAATATCTGCATTTGTGAGACTGATTGTTAGAAATGATTACATTATTTTGTATTTATGCGTGTTTTTGCACTAAAAACGTTTTGTATAGATCAATAAAAATTTAATATTTACGTTGTCTTTTAATGCCACCTATCGGAATTAAAACAAACTACCGAGCTAGAATATAATGACAATAAGTATTACGGATGTAGGTCGCGACGCAGCGCCACCAAGCTCGTGGCTTATTTCATAAGTTCACTGTAATTCCAACAGATGGCAGCAACTCTATTAACTTAAAACATTTCAGCTAGATGTCGCTACAAGATCTAATTTTCGTGGAAAGAGATTGGATAATGATTAAAAAAATTAATTTCGATAAATAAATGCAACAGACGCAAGTCATCATAAACACACGTCCTTTTTCCACGAATGATTCTACTTTAGCCGTTAAAATATTCACACTATGTAAATTTCGTTTTGTAATAGGTACCTACGTTTCGCTCCAGGAAGAAGGACTATGAAATAGTCCGAAACATGTCGAGCATCACTCGACTTTTTATACGTGAGTCATCCGTTTATGTGTATGATTGAGTCTCACGGTAGTTTCATGTTGAAACTGGTACATTCTTTTTTCTTTGCTCCCAGACCAGTATGGAAGAAATGCGGGTAATAGCTAGACCAATTTTAACGCAACATTAAAACCCTAACCAGCACGAGTTAAAGGTGTGAACCGGACTCTGTCACTATCGCGCTGATCATCGGATCATCATTATCTTGATCGCTAAATAATGACCTGACATTTGTCACTTCTGTCACAACCCTTTTGCCACCCTTGCACCTTTTTATGTGGGCAACACTGGCGGAATGCGGCCACAAAACATGGCAACCGTGCTAACGTATTCGAGCATTTAAAAAAAACGTCTACAAGAACAATTTTTCCGTTAACTATTTTGGGTTTTTCTTACCCAGGACGTTTACCCTGTCGATTTTCATACAAGAAACACGAGTCCCCGATTTTACTACGATTTTTTTCTTACGTCACGTACCATACATCCTACTAATATTACAAACGCGAAAATTTGTAAGTATGGATGGATGGATGTTTGTTACTCTTTCACGCCAGAACGGCTGGACAGATCTGGATGAAACTTGAAACATAGATAGATTCTGGAATAACACATAGGCTACTTTTCATCCCGGAAAATTGCGTAATTCCTGCGGGATAGCGATAAACGAATTCTATGCAGACGAAGTTGCGGCCAACAGCTAGTATAAAATAAACGACGAACAAAAAAGTAACGAACTGGAATGGAAGGTTTGGGACACTTTTATTCTTGTATAAAGATCGATAGGGTATAATGAATCTGAGTAAGAACAACCCAAAATAGTCCAATTCTGGAAAAAACAATCGGTTGGCAATTTTTTGGAAACGCTCATTTTCTGTTCCAATCCGTTTTAATTTCATCTAAGGGCGGGATAGGGAATAAAAACTTAATATTTAGTGAAGATCTTACGGATCATGGAGGTACTCAAATAATTGATATTTCGAAAGTCTAATGTTACTGGCGCGGACAAAGTCGCAGCAAAAAGCTAGTCTTTTATAAGTATGTACTTACATGTAGAAGGGGTACGTATTAAAATACATAAAGTTTAAAAATGTATAATGGGTTAAAATACATAATGGTTTATAATATACAATGCGATTTTCTCAGCCCCGCTAGCACGAGAGCGCACGAAAGTCGCGTCGCGCGCGAGTTGGACTACCCGTTTCTTTCTTGTTGGTACAGTAAGAAAAGGACGGGCAATCTATCTCGCGCGCGACGCGACTCTTGTGCGCTCTCGTGCTAGACGTGCAGAAAGTTACAAATTAACTGGATTGTTATAAAACAAACCTAACCTAACCTAAACCAATCTATAGATTACGATATCAAAAAAGTTCATTTAGCTAATAGTTTTACAGAAAATTGCGTTATATATTTTGAACCATTATGTATTTTAACCCATTATACATTTTCAACTTTATGTATTCTGATCAGTTCCCATGTAGAAGATGTATGCAATGTATTAAAACATTCTCAAAACGAATCCTGGAGTCCAAAACGCCTCGGTCACAATAAAAGTAGCATAAATATTTTACGACGAAATAATAGCGGCCTGATATCATTCTAAAAAAGTCAATTTAAAAAATAGGGGATGCAGGTAGAGATATTAGGGGCTGGATAATGTTACGGCTCCGGGAATTTCGCCGAGATTAGGGGTGGATGCCGTTTAGCGGGCCGGGATTTTGAAGTTAGAAGTCAAACCTAGGACTAAATCAAAAAGTATATTTTGCAAATTAGGCCACCAAGCGTAAGGAAACACCATTATTGCCAAGAAGAATGCGCTGCAAGAAACTTGGCAGAAAGGTTTTTTTGAGAATAAAACAAATTATAGCGCATTGGGGTAAATTCTAAAATGGGGGAATTTCGAAACTCGTGGATATCCACTAAACGGGGAACAATTATACAATCTAGCAACGCTTGCCTAGAAGCTCCTGTCTTTGGCAATTTACGAAATTCCCCCAATTTCGTATTGCTTACGGGATCATTATCAAAGTTTAATGAGCACAACCGCTACACATGCAAAACCCAACACAGTAGTGCTCATTAAACTTTGATAATGATCCCGTAGAGGGATCGAAACGCGTCAGTGTTTGTGTGGTGTAAGGGATAATTAAGTTTGTGGGATTTATATGTGTTTTATTGGCAGTAGCGGAGGGAGGGATTGCATGAAAAACATGCGAGGAACATTGTGCGAGGAAGCTGCCAGCTCTTTGGTCTCCGTTGCAGTCGATCAGCCTCTTAGTTAATTCCTTGATAAACGTATGCGCGCTGGGACCACGGACCTAAGGTCTCAACCCCGAATGGCAAGATTTATATTTATTTACCTTTGCACGTGCAGTAATTGTAACATTTTTGTTTTATTGACTATATTACCATATAGCACCCCTCCTGACCGGCTGTGGAGTCGGTTAAGCTAATTAAAATGACCCCGGTGGGGCGTAATCAAACTGACATTACCTATCAATCGTCCCCCATCCGTCTGAGGGGGGTATTCTGAAGTCTACGATATTTCACGTCGGCTGGTTATGGTACAGTAAGGTAAATGGGGTTCATTATTACGAGTACGTCAACCAGTGTTTGACAAACGCGTCATTATACAAAATACTTAGAAAAAACTTGAGTGCGTGTCTTGCGTTAGGTTAGGTAGCATTTTGTTCAAGACTCTGTGATTTTTTTTAAGATGACACGTACCTAAACTAAAACCTTCGCAAAATTTAGGTCAGCATTTAACTTTTGTTTTTAATATTAAAATTAATAAAGTTTCGTGGCTTAAAGTGATACGAGTATAGGTACATATAATAAGATCTCCAAGCAAAAATGTTTTTTACACTTTAACTTGAGTTTAGTATGAATAAAATGTAAAACTTTGAATCATATTTGCAGGGTACATGCATATAGTGACTAGGCTAGAAAGAAGTATGCTTAGTTGGTTTGGTAACTTAGAGAGGATGGATGAAAGTACACTAAATAAACAGATCTATATGGGGAGAGAGAATGGTTGCGTTAGCCTGAGGTAACAAGACCTAAAGACCACGTTTAGCATGATTGTGTGCGTAAGGATGGAAAGTTGAAAGATCGAAATCAAAATGGTGGTGGGTTGCTAGCCACATCGCCTATAACAGTCATGATTCCTAAGATTTTGCCCATTCCCTCGATGGGCTTTTACCATCTGCGCGGGCAAAGAAGCAACTGGTACATTCTATGTTATTTCTTTGCTCCCAGACCAGCATGGAAGTACGCCTGAATCTATACAGCTGTAACACAAAAAGTCTCTATCATTTTTTGACAACAAATTTCCTTGCGTCAACAAACTTGGTATACCTCAAAAAAAAATGATAAAATATCTATTAATTTTATCGAGCACGAGTGTGTTTAGAATAGCCTACGTCCACCCTTTTCAACGGCGCGATGGTATCGTGGGTCAATATGGTTGACCTTGTGACTTTGGGGATGGTTAACACTGTTTTTAGGGTCCCGTAGGCACCATGTGTCCCATAGGGTCCCATTACTATAAGAACTGACTATCCGTCTGTCCGTTTGACAGATTTCTGGGTCTATAGGCATGCTAACCTTTTATATACCTACTATCTTTACCTATTATAAGACAGAGAGACAAAGTCGCTCTATGCCATCTGTGTGTAACTATTTATGTTAGATATGTATAGTCTTCTTCTTTTTTAATATAGCCCCATCGATCGATGCGATGATTTCGTCAATGTCAAAGTAACAAATACAGTATTCAAAAATCCCGTGACAAAAATGTTGGCAACGTTGTACGGTAGAACACGGTCAAAAGACCCCTCCCTGTCGGACTCTTAGCCAACGGATAATGACATCCCTCAGAACCTGCCAGGAAATCATTAACCGATGCCCAGGGTGCACCGGACCAAGCACTGCTCTTCTCGGACGGATCCAAAAATTAAACGCAGCTCTTGATCAAACGCGGAGGTAAACAACCAAAAAAAGTATGCTTTGCCATTTTTTATGACAGTTCCTATACCAGAATAAAAACAAACTGGAACTGGGAGCAAGGAAATAACATAGAATGTACCAGATGCTTCTCTGCCCGCGCATGGTAAAAGCCCATCGAGGGAATCGTCGAAAAACGTAGCAATCATGTTATAGGCAATGCGCAGCTAGCAACCCATCACTATTTTGATTTCATGCTATACTTGGCCTTTACGGTAAGGGATAAAAACGTGATTTATGCATGCATGTATATGTACATATATATGTAGGCGTGGAATTGGAGATTTTTTTTGGAAAGGCTTAATGAGCGTGAATACGGTGCAACTATCAGCGAATTTTGCATATTGAAAAATAAGTAAGTAAATGCTTTATTGTACAAATATAAAAAAACAGAGACAATTAACAAAAAAAAATAACATTAATATATGCACAAAGGCGAACTTATCCATATAAAGGATCTCTACCGATCATTAAACGAGGGACCGACAAAGTGTAAGTTTAAAATTCCAGAGAGTGAAAGCCACAATAGAGCGTACATATCTAAGTACAATAAACAAATCATAAAATAAACTGCTAAATATCATTACACACATGCATAGATACAAAATACAATAAGAGTACACACACACAATATCAAAGGAGATGGCGTGAGCCATAGCTTCCTCAAGCCTTCCTTGAACGACGCCACGGAGGCAGACTGCCTGATGGAGGTAACCGATTCCACAGCCTAGCAGAGTGAACTGTGAAGGATTTGGAGTAAGTTTTATAAGTAGGTAAACCAAGCCTTAAACTTCATTGAATCGCCTTTCCAAACTTTTACCCCAATTCCTTTTAAAATGAGGTGAAACTTAAATAAAAAGGCAAAAACAAGGCAAATCATCAGTTACAAAAAAGGTCGCACGTGGTAGCTCAGGTGGCGTGACACGTGGTAACGGCCGGGCCATATGGCACGGGTTCGGTGCCGGGCGAGGCAGTCGGCCATGGACTTTGGTCTAGGCGCCAGGGTTTGAAGAGGAAATTAGCTGTTGGGCCGTAATTACGTCTATGAAGAATAGTTGTCGCTGTCCCGCGGGAACTTTGTAATTTTCCGGGATAAAAACTCGACACGCTCTAAGAAAAAGTGCGTATCTGCCTGATACTTAGTTATGCGCCTATTGCATTTTCTTAGTCTACGGTATCGACTTTATCATTTACATTAATAAAAACTTTAAAACGCTCTCCTGTAAAATTTGGTTTTGTAGATACACACTTTTTCTTAGGGTGTGTCGAACTATCCTGTCCCCGGGACTGAAACTTTTTACTAGATTCATTGCATCTTTATATGACATTGTGGGACTTTTTAATCCCATGGGATAATCGGGATAAAAAGTAGCCTATGCGCTATACCAGTGACCGTCCAGTACCAGATCGGTTCAGTGGCTTAGGCGTCAAAGCGTTACAGATAGCTAGACAGAATTACTTTCGCATTTATAATATTAGTAGGATTATATACTTATCAAGTTTATTTACGTGAAGTATCTCCTGTGAAAAAACTAGGTACTAATCAGGAAAAAAAGAACTCTGAGTGAAAATAAGTCGCTCAGGATCCGATTATTATCAATTATTAGACAGTACGTACGTAGTAGGTACTATATGTCACTCATTAGAGGGAATGGGCGAAAGTCTTAGGAATCATGTTATAGGCGATGCGGCTAGCAACCCATCACCATTTTGATTTCCTTTTCCAGCTATACGCCCTTAATCATGCTAAACGTGGCCTTAAGGTTATGTTGCCTTAGGCTCTCTACCCCGTTCTGCGGCTAGAAATGCTTTTGCGATCCCGCAGCCCCCTGCAACAGTGCCAAATGTGGTAACTCGTGTGGTTTTTATTGGATATGCCTGACGCCTCGGGAGAGCCCCAAATACCCTCGGTAACCCCGTACCGGGCCGGATGCATAAGGCGCATTTTCCGCACCATAAAAAAAAGGCTCTCTACCCCGTAAGGGATAAAGACGTGATATATTTATGTATGTATTAGATAGTAATGGAAGCGTAGTTAGATCTCGCGCGCCGAGGGTTCACAATCCATGACGTACATTTGCATTTCAACGGTATTGCACTCTGTTACATTACATTAATGTGGAACTAAACGCCAGCGAGTGAGAGAGAGAGAGTGTGCGAGAGGGAAGGAGGACAGACTGGCGGTGATCACGAGCTGTGCGGTGTGCTGGTAGACTTATAATTAAAATAAAACAAGTATTAAAAGCAAGTGGTTTCCTTTCTTTGTCAACATCCCACATTTTGGGGGCTCGTCCGGGATTTGACAAAGATCGGAAGAAGAAGAAGCTGTATGAAGCCACGAGGTAAGGCTAACCTAACCTCGAAGGGGTGCTCGCCGCAAAAGTGGTCTGAGTGTGCACGCCGAATATCAAGTAGCTTCGAGAAGACGAATCCTGACGAAAGAAGCGATAGTGAATATTACGACGAAGAAGACGACGAAGTTATGACGGACAAGCATTCACTTAACCTTCTACTACTTGATGACGCCATCCCGAAGTTCACCGGCACAGACAAAACCATGATACAATCATTCAATATCACTCAAGAAGCAGTAAACGTTTAAGTTATGCTTTGGAACTATATGTTCTAAAAAAAATTAGTTTCGGTCAAAGAACAACTTTTTTTGGTGGCTCTACTTTTCGCTGCTGACTGTACTTGCGTTGTCATCTATTATGCATACATACCAAACTTCAAGTCACGGACCAACGGTTGAAATCAAAATCATCATCACTACATAGTATAAAACAAAGTCGCTTTCTCTGTCCCTGTCCCTATGTCCATGTCCCTATGTATGCTTATATCTTCAAAACTACGCAACGGATTTTGATGCGGTTTTTTTAATAGATAGAGAGATTCAAGAGGAAGGTTTTTATGTATAATTCTACGCAGACGAAGTCGCGGGCAGAAGCTAGTAAATCAATAAAAACAAAATTTATGCGTCAAGAATTTTTACTTCTTGACTTTTTATGTTTACTTTTACGGTTTTACCATTATGAAAATGAAAATGAAAATGAAAATGAAAATGAAAATGAAAATGAAAATTTATTTTTGCAAATTGGCCGCCAGGGGCTCTTTTACATGTCTTTTTGAAACTACCAGCACATTCGGAAAGACCATCATTGCCAAGAAGAATGCGCCGCAAGAAACTTGGCAGAAAGTCATTTTTTCGAAATAAAATACAAATAAAATACAGAATACTTAAGTTCTACTTAAATTAAATACATTTATAAAAGGGATGTATAAGGTCCCCGAGTCTTAAACTATATTAATCTATAAATTAGATATTAATTAGATATTAAATTAGCTCTTCTCGTCCCTGGTGAGCAGTAGATGTTCCACAGGAGTTTGAAACTGTATCGTACAGACACATCATTCAAGCAGATGACGCTTGGCGACAAAAATTCGCATAGTAACAAGGTCACGTGACAGCTAGTCACAGATAGAAAAATTCGAAGGCTTACCCATCTGCTATGGGTGGTGTAGGGGTATACCACGCATCACCGAATGACGAGGACCCGGGTTCCAATCCCGGCCATAGCTTTACTTTTCGGATTTTCCTGTGTTTAAATTTTCAGTTTCGTTTAGAAATTTATCCGTCTTATTCTAAAACGGCTGACAGACTGGCGAGTAAGTTACGTACTTACGGCTCGACGACTTTAGTCGCCTGCGTGTCAGTGTAACACACACACACACACACACACACACACACACACACACACACACACACACACACACACACACACACACACACACACACGCGCACGCACGCACGCACGCACACACACAAATCACGTCTGTATCTCTTACGGGGTAGACAAAGCCTGACGTGTCAGTCTAACTACGCGTGCTTTTAGATTAAAGTACAGGCGATTAAAGTCGTCGAGCCGTAAGTATGTACTCGTAACTTACTCGCCCGTCTGTCAGCCGTTTTAAACTTATACTAGAGATCCAGAATACCTACGACTTTGCGGCAAGTACTTATACGTTAAGGCATGTAATTGGCCAGATCGTGGGAACCCCAGCACCTGCCAGTCTTGCGTTCCCATAAGCCACCGTCACACTTATTGCACTTGACCCCACGCTGCATAATATGGAAATAGTGTGACTTTACGGAACATTCTTTATTGGCCATCTGCCGCGAATTAGAATTGCCGCGGTGAACTGACATAAGGAATTCTATCTCAGCCTATCTCTCTATCTCTGTCTATGGGTGGTGCTCGCTTACCAGGTGACCCACTTGCTCGTTTGCGTGCCTTGTCGTATAAAAAATCCCGCAGGAATTACGGAATTTGCCGGGATAAAAAGTAGCCTATGTATTATTTCAGACTATAATCTCTCTATGTTCCATATTCCATCCAGATCTGTCCAGGCGTTCTGGCGTGAAAGAGTAACAAACAAATACAAATACAAATAACTTTATTTCGCTTGAAATATGGTACAATAGGTGTTAAAATGCGATAATGGGTACATCTTACTCGCTAATCCTGCCGCTAAGTAGCAGTGCTTGCACTGCTGTGTTCCGGTGTGGAGAGTAAGACAGCCGGGGAAATTACGGGCACAAGAGGCATTGCATCTTAGTCCTCTAGGTTGGCAACGCATCTGCAATCCCTCCGGGGTTGCGGGTGTCTATGGGCAGTGGTGATCACTTACCATCAGGTGACCCACTTGCTCGTTTGCCTTCCAATTCATATAAAAAAAAAAAAAAAAAAAATATTTCACCAGTATCTGGCATGCAAAATGTCACAACTTACGACTAAAAATTTTACATTATAATAATCAAAATGTCACCTAATTTAATATTGATAAATGTCACCCAATTTATTATTGATCACAGTAAGAAAAGTATTCGGTAACTGAGTAAAAACTCTTTAACACCAGCCAAGCTTTAAGTTTTCGCTTAAACATCCCCAAAGGTAATTGTTTGATGTCATCACCTAGCCCATTATATATTTTAATTGGCATGCAAAAGGTGTTTCGACCATATAGAGCTGTTTTTTTGCGAGGATTACTAATCTATCCGGGTATCTCTCGTATTAAAGTTACATATGTCTCGATCCATCCATCCATCCATACTTACAAACTTTCGCGTTTATAATATTAGTAGGATGTTTGTATGTATGTACTCACTTAAATATTAACTTGAAGCGTCCTAATACGAAGTTACATACTTAGGCACCAGTGGCGTGGCGCCCATAGAACTCGATTCCCACCGGCTTGCCTATTTAAGGCAGTTGGGCACTTTTATTGCGCAGAATTAGAGGAAAAGGCTAGTTATGCCCTCGGCTTGCCTTCTGATATACTTGACGCCACGCCACTGTTAGGTACAGTCAGCGTCAAATAGTTTGTGATACCCAAAGTATAGCCAAATAGTTCGCAACACGTCTTTGTTACAGTTGAAATAAGGTCGTGTTGCTAACTTTTTGGCCACTTTGGGTGTCACGAACTATTTGACGCTGACTGTTCATAAATAAAAATTTGCTCACATACAAAATAATCTCCTCCGTGCCTTTAATAACACTATTAAGGCCACAGCTCAATTTCCTTCCAAAAAGTTCGACACTTATAGCTGCGCAGGCGCCGCTACCGTCAGGTAATCGATTAAACAAACATCCGGACGGTTGTCATAAATCATGATCCTGATTGGATGCGGCGGGCAAAGAATATTTGTGTAGAGCCGTAGAGGCGACACAGCTTCGCGGCCCTTCCTTTGGCTAAGGAAGCCCTGGTCGAATATTTTTTGGTCCAGCGTATTGTTCAGTCGAATGGTCATTTTTGGTCTAATTGTTCCAGCTAGAACTGGAAATATTTCAAAAAATATTTTAGGTAAGGCTTTGTAGAATAGTTTAGGTTTGGTTTATTTTATAATTTTCCTGAAAATTTGATGGCTTCAGTAGGTATAAAGTTAGCATAAACCAAACGAGAATTCGACCAAACTACTTAGGACTATTCAAATACAGTGTGAATAGGCTGTTATTAGACCAGTGAGCTACATCTTCGGCGCTTCTGCTACCATCAAGAGATCAAACGCTGGTCAGTTTTTATTTAAAAAAATAACATTAGGTAGGTACTATCAAATGAATCAAGAATTTTTATTTCTTGATTTTTTTTTGTTTACTTTTACGGTTTTACCGTTACAAATTCAATTTCTAAATGTCACTGACATCGAATTTCGGAGTATAGGGCCTGCGTCGTTAGTCTTTGGACCGGAGACGCGCCTCCCACTCCCGCGCAGCCAATTAAACGATCGCTCGATCAGGTGCTATACTGACGAAATGCGATGTTCTTTTTTTTCTATTTAAAACTCTTTGTTGTATACATCAACTTCATGGAAACGTGGAATATGGAAACTTTCCACAGAATTTGCCACGTCCACATCTTTTCTGCTAAGAGATGGCGTTGGTGATAGTTGTAGTAGTATATGTTGGTGGTCCATGCCGTCTGATATAGTACTATGTTAATTTATATATAACCTAGTCCACTCCGCTCAGGCTCAGGTCCGCTTAGGGGCCGTGTAAAGCGCGCGCCTGTGTGCGTGTTTCGTTTCAACCCATTTGTTCGTAGTTTCCTTACTGCTTTAGCTTATATATATACTGTGGTATCAGTGAGTTAAAAGTAATTTGCACCTGCGTTAGATTGAGTTATGAAAACAACATGTTCCAAAACCTTTCGACCCTGTGATCAAGCAAGACCATAGCACTGACCCGATCAAAGATTAAACAAAGTGTAGATGAGCAATGAGTTAGTTAAGAGTAATAAGTACTTAATTACTTCCATGCTGGTCTGGGAGCAAAGAAAAAAATTAGAATGTACAGTTGCTTCTCTACCCGCGCAGATGGTAATACATGGAGGGAATCGGCGAAAGTCGTAGAAATCATGTTATAGGCGGTACGGCTATCCATCACTATTTTGATTCCCCTTTTCAATGTATACGCTTACAATAACGTGGCCTTTTAGGTCTCGTTACCACATAAAAATAGGTGAACACTAAGAGCCGGTTTCACTTCCTGTTAAGTTTCAGTTATCATAAGTGTTAGTTATCTAAGATTCAGTCTCTATTTATTACTACGAAACAGGCCGGAACGTCATCATAGATAACTGTCACTTTAGATAACTCAAACTTAACAGTGGTGAAACGGGGTTACCTCCGCGTGTGACCAAGAGCTGCGGTTCGTTTTTGGATCCGTCCGGGGGGAAGAGCAGTGCTTGGTCCGGTGCACCCTGGGCAGTAATTTCCTGGCGGTTTGCGAGGGATATCATTGAGCGTTGGCTAAGAGCCTGGCAGGGAGGGGTCTTTTGACCGTGTTCTGCCGTACAACGTTGCCGACATTTTTGTCACAAGATGTTTTAATACTGTATTTATTACTTTGACATTGGCGAAGTCATCGCATCGATCGGGGCCATATTAAAAAAAAGAAGAAGAGTGATGAAACAGGCCCTAAGTGTTTCCTCTCTCACATCTACACACACACACATACACACACACAAATCACGTCTTTATTCTCTCACATCTACACATTTATATCATTCTAAAAACCTAACGCTTTACGAAGCGCCAAACAGTTTTTGAAACAAACAAAAACAACGAAATATCTCAACGCCCACTGTTGATTTTAGATTATTACTTAATCTGTTTTACAAAAAAGAAAAAAATGGCGCTAAAAATTAGCTTTTTTACGGCCGCGTTTCTTTTGAACTATTTTATTGGTGAATTTTATTGCTACCAGTCAGGAGGCATAGAGGTAGATAATCATAGGTTTTCTAAGAAACTGCTTAAAAAAGATGCACCTCAGACTACTTTATTTTGATTGTTTTTATGTTCAAATTCGATTTATTTGTGTAGAAACTTTACTTATTAGTAAAATCGTTTCCATGGAATTTTTATTCGTTCTAGAGGCCTATGCACCTACATTCTTTATTCGCGTCTTTAATGGTCATTATCTTTATCCCTTACGAGATAGACAGAGCCTAGGTTATGTTACTTTAGAGTAGCAAGACTTAAAGCCCACAACAATTGTTCAAAAGCTCGGGTAGCAAAAGCTCTGAGAAACACTTTTACATCTTAAAAGGCAAATCTCTCATGAAGTTTTAACGTAACTTTTTTGTTAACTCAAAACCAACTTAATTATGCTAAACGTGGCCTTTAGGTCTTGTTACTTCAGGCTCTATTTACCCCGTAAGAGATAGAGACGTGATTTATGTATGTATGTATGTAAAAACAACTCGTATTTTTTCACATTTCACCTACAAATTGCTAGTCCAAAAATTGGGAATACAAACAAAATTGCTTCAGAAAAAATTAAAAACAAACAAGAGCATAATTCATTATTGCACGCCGACAGATTGGGTCCAACACTGGACCATAAATGTCTATAATCGGGAATCGAACCCGAAGCTCGCACCCAATAATCAAACTTAATAACCTTGTTTGGTCAAATAGTGCGGTGTTAGAAAAAAAAAGAAAATCGCTTTTTTATATTGGTTTCACAATTTGAACATAAAAAAGTAGAACCTACATAAACTTGTATAATTTTTCAACACCCCGAGACCAGAGGCCATATTGTCAAAATGCACGAGCGCTTGTAATCGCAATCTTCTTCATGAAACGATACGAGATTGAGTTAGAAAGAGACATACAGATGTAATTGACAGCACCAAGAATACCTACAATATTGTTTAATGCCCTCGTAGTAATTGCGTTTGTTATCTCTTTCTAACACCGTGTTTTCCGTTCGACGAATAAAAACGGAGATCGAAAAGTTGTAAATAAAAAGTTAAAAATAAAAATAACTTAAAAAAAGGCTACAAAATTTTAAAACTGTAAATACTTACTTTTTCCATTTCCTTTTTTTGCACAGAGGGCTACCTATCTCTAAATTACACCAAAATTACTTTTTCGCCCTAAAAAAAATGCAAAACCACCAAAATATGTCACCGATTAATAGCAAAATGAATAACTAATATTTGTTATAATAACAGCGGCATTACAAAGACCCTAATTACTACTTTTTCTGTCATGACAAAACAGTATTTGTTTAATGAAGTGTGTGATAATTATTCGTATTTGACCAAGTTGCGTTTACATACAACTTAACTGATTTAAACCTTACAACAAACCTACGAAGGTACAAAATCACTGCACGCTCTCTTGTCATTTAAAAATATGACCAAAAAAATATTGCAAAATGACAAATTTGTATTTTTCCGGTGGTTAATTCATAACCTAATCTTATGTCTATACAGATAGACCCGAATTTGGAATGACAAAGCGTGTCATGAACGCAAATGTTTTTGTTTGCTTTGGTCCATTTTGCGGTTTGTGACAAAGACATTTTTTTTTGAAGTATTGCGGTGGTCGGCGCCTGCGCACTGACTTGCAAATCATATTTGTGTGACCATCTATTTGTCATAATTCGATGCGGTGTCTTTTGTTTTTTTTTTTAATTTTGTTTAAGAAAAAGTTTTTTGGAGTGGCATTGATACTAATTGTGTGAGTTTTTTTCTAAAGCAAATAACATTGCGTGTGTGTGGTGATTTGGTGGGGTAAGTAATTTTCTAAGAAGCTAATGAGAATTTTGTGAAAGACAGGTACATACATACATATATCACGTCTTTATCCCTTGCGGGGTAGACAGAGCCTAAGGTAACAAAGCCTTCAGGCCACGTTTAGCATCATTAAGGGCGTATAGGTGGAAAGGGAAATCAAAGTAGTGACGGGTTCTTATTCTTAACATAAAATAATTCCTAAGGCTTTCGCCCAATCCCTCGATGGGCTTTTACCATCACGCGGAAAGAGAAGCAACTGGTGCATTCTATGTTTTTTCTTTACTCCCAGACCAGCGTGGAAGAAAGATAAAAGGTCCATTTGACGTAGGTTTCTATCACGGTGTTGGGAGCAAAGAAAAAACCAGAATATACCAGTTTCTTCTCCCCAAAACTTGTTTTAAAAGCCCATCGGTAGACGGAAATCTTAGGAATCATGTTATAGGCCATGCGGCTACCAACCCATCGCTATTTTGATTCCCCGTTCCACCTGACGCCCATAATCATGCTAAATATACTCTGTCTCCTGTAGGAATAGGCAGGTACTGTGGAGCTGCCCTGATGAGGCACTTCAAACTGTACGGGAATCGGGATATAAAGTTCCTACCCAAACTGTTGTTGCAGAAGGCCAAGTTACTCAAGTTAAAACACAAACTTATTAATTCTTGATTTTATTTCAATTTTAAATTATCATTACAAAATATAAAGATTTCCGCCTATGCGCCTTTCGGTTCGAGCTGCTCTGCGAGCCGTCCCAAGTTCCAAAACAAAAACCTTTCAAAATATCGAACGGGTGTTCGATATTCGAAACTTGAACTATTTCAGAGCAGCCAGCACCCAAAACCTGCCAGCATAAACTAGCCGAACCTATTCCTACAGTACCTACTATGAATTACATTGTAGATCCTAAAACGAAAAAAGCAGACTTAAAAAACACGCACACCGCCAGACCTCCTTTCCACGCTGTCCTTGGTAAAATACAAGGTTTTTAACAACAAAATGTACAAAAAACGCTGTTTTTTCAAAAGCCCTTTCATCCGGCATCGCGTGATGAAGCAAATTGAATAAGAGAAGTCTTTTCATTAATATAATATTAATCATTACGGCAAGGGCAACTGTACCGTTTGCTTGGATAATACTTTGTTTGGAGGTCAGCCTTTTTTTTTTAAATAAGTGGCATCAGGCATGGCATGGGATCTTACGGCAAAAATATTGAGAGAAATGTTGAGTAGTCGATGGTAAAAGGCCATCGAGGGAATGAACGAGTCTTAGGAATGATGATATAAGCGATGCGGCTAGCAACCCATCTCTACTTTGATTTTCGCCTCCTATACGCCCTTAATCATGCTAAACGTGGCCTTCAGGTTTTGTTACCTTAAGCTCTGTCTATCCCGTAAGGGATAAAATGTATGTATGTTGAGTAGTGAAATTATTTTGCAGTGCGTGTATGAAAGGTTGAAATGATTTTTTAAGTTGTCATCATCACTACATAGTATAAAAAAGTCGCTTTCCGCTGTCTGTCTGTCACTATGTATGCTCAGATCTTTAACTCCGCAACGGATTTTGATGCGGTTTTTTTCAATAGATAGTGATTCAAGAGGAAAGTTTGTATGTATAATAATATACATACATACACACAATACACGAATCACGTCGATATTCCTTACGGGGTAGACAGTGCCTGAGTTAACAGGACTTAAAGGCCACGTTTAGCATGATTAAGGGCGTATAGCTGGAAAAGGAAATCAAAATAGTGATGGGTTGCTAGCCGCATCGCCTAAAACATGATTCGTAAGACTTTCGCCCATTCCCTCGACGGGCTTTTACCATCTCCGCGGGAAGAGAAGCAACTGGTAAATTCTTTACTCCCAGACCAGCATGGAAGAAATTCTCATTCTCATTGTTTTTTTTTTTTTTTTTTTTTTTTTAATTAATCTGCGATCGGCTGTTCCAGCCATAATCAGATGGGATGGAGAATTTAATCATCTTCTTAGGGTGGTGCTCCAATGGTCACCATCACCATTCTATTTAGGGCATGGCTGCTTAGAATCTTTGGTCCAGCTCTAATATTTGCCATCGTTTTAGCCTTGGTGTGTGTTCGCTTGCATTTATCAGGTTTCTGGCTAGTTTGTTGGAATGCTTTTGTAGCCTGTTCTTGTAGCTTCTGCAGTATGTATTGACTTCCTGGGTTATAGTTGGTAGGCCAGTGTATTCATGTAGTTCGCTATTTCTTATGAACCAATTCTCATTGATGACTTAATTATTTTTTGTTTTTCAACCTAAAGGTACTTCTTCCTGCAGATCTAAAAGAGTGCCTGATCTAAATAATAATTTACTAATTTGAATAACATATTTCTGTAAAACAAAGATTCCAAGTAGCTCCCGGGCCTAACAATATTATAAATTAAACAAATCAAAACGATACCACTTTCCCTGTCTTGGATTTCAGCAACTGTCTAAACTTGGTAGTCACCACCTAACGTCACGTTATGTTAGGTTATCAATCGAACCTCATACGATATTGTTGGAGTTAAAAACTGAAACGCAACGCGCTTTTCAACGTTTTGTCCGGTAAGGTGTGAATTATGCCCGTGGGGCAAAATCAACACGATTCGATGATTGTTTAAGATAATCGGGCTATTATAATAATCGATCAAACAAATCTTTTGTTTTGTATCCAAATAGAATTCAATAGTAGATGAATAACGAGGGCTGAGAAGTAGCCAATTGCTTAATGAGTAACTTGTTTAAAAACACGAACCGCAGTTGAGTGTTTTTCAAAGTTACGAATTCAGCAATTGCTCTTCCAGCTGAGGCCGATATAATGTTTTTGTCAAACATTGAGAAGAAATGAAAATAAAATTTGCACTGAACTTCCTCGCAACTTAGGTGGTTTTCACGTTCCCGCCTTTTTACTTAAGTTTTTTTGTCATCTGTCACTGTAAGCTATTTGAGACATTGATAAAAACGTTAGACTGGAACAAAACGCGCACTCCTCGGCCATCTTGGCTGTATGACATTGTTCATTATTCCATAGTCTCTTCGACTTAAAAAAAGTCAAAAACAAATGAAAAACAGTGAAAAATAAATGATCACACTTTTTTTGTAGTTCATTTGCTCACAGTTGGGACATACATGCATACATAAATTACGCCTTTATCCCTTAGGGGGTTGTCAGAGCAAAGGTAACACGATCTAATGGCCACCTTTAGCGCATGGTCCCTTTGTGGGGCCCGAATAGGGGGAAAGTAAAGTAAGTCTAAGTCTACGCCGTTATGGGTTGCTAGCCGCATCGCCTGCAACATGATTCCTAGGATTGTCGCCATTCCCTGGATAAGCTTTTACCATATAGAAGACGAGAAGCAACTGGTACATTCTTTTTTCAATTACGTAACCAAATGGGTCATGGACATTAATTTTCGATCTTTAAATAGGTTACCAATACAAAGTTCATTCCCTTCGGCAATTGAAAATACAAAGAACCTTTAAAAGCCTCTATAGAGTTTGCTCCTGTTCCTTGTATTCCATACAAATGCATACAAAAGCCGAATTCTTCTTATTCCATCAAAAAAACGTATCATTACTCCTTTATTTTACGCAAAAATAAGATAAACAAACTTATCACAGCAGCTTCAAAACTGGAAAGCAACCTTTAAGCACCTTTATCACAACCACATACGGCTTTACTCTGAATCCTCTGGGTGGCAGCAAAAGTTTGCCAAATTATCGTTCTGCAACGTTACAAATGCCATTTCTTCAGAAGACATTGATCCTTATTTCGTATGTGTAAGCGTTACGGTGAACGCAGGGATATATTGGCAAATTAATCGTGATGTTGAAGGCCTAATTCTGACGTAACTGTTGCGCTTTTGAAAATTTACACCTACACGGTGTTGAGAAATAAAGATTTTGAAATGTAAAATTAATAATTTAAAATATAAAAAAAAAAAAAAAAAAAAGTTAAAATCCGCATCGAAATCGGTCCATCAGCTTGCGAACTATGATGCTACAGATAGACAGACAAACACACACATTGACGTAACTTATAAGCACTCCTATTTTAAGCGTCCGGGGCTTAAAAAACGATTGAAATCGGTTTATCCGTTTGGTCTTCCATGCTGGTCTGGGAGCAAAGAAAAAAACATAGAATGTACCAGTTGCTTCTCTTCCCGCGCAGATAAGAGTCCATCGAGGGGGGCGAAAATCTTAGGGTTCATGTTATAGGCGATGTGGCTAGCAACCCATAACTGTTTTGATTCTCCTTTTCATCCATACGCCCACGATCATGCTAAACGTGGTCTTTAGGTCTTGTGGCCTTAGGCTCTGTCTACCCCGTAAGGGATAAAGACGTGATTTATTTATTTATTTATTTATTTAATGCAATTCACATGTCACAGGTTCAGTAGAAAGATGGCAATATGCACAATACAACATAATGAAACCCTGTTGGGCGCAGCATTTTGGAGAGGAAGAGATAGGCCGAAGTTACATAACAGAAACGAATTGTCTATACGTTATGTCGAACTAGACTTAAACTATACTATAGAATAAACTATTTCAAAAATGATTGTCGATTATACAATATTATAACATTACAATGTCATTAATCTTAGTACAATATAATTAAAGAATAGAGTTAAAAGTATGAATAGGTATATCCGGAGTAGGTATGTCAAATATTAGAATTACAATGTCAGAGTCCTAAAGTAAAGCATCAGATTAAAATGATTAAATATGTCAGTATGCAAGGGTACAATGTTATTGGTAAAATTAATTTAAATTCTAGGAAGGTAAATAGTACTTTAAGAAAATTCATCGTTGAAATATTCTTATCTTTTATGTAAGTATGTATGTATGTATGTATTTATCCGTTTTGGAACTACGACCATTATCATCAACATCAAAAAGTCCAATGTAAAGAACGCCACATTATGTACAACACCATGCCACCTGCAGCCACCAAGAGTGGGTTGCCATCGAGATTGGCAAACGAACTAGTGTAGGGTAGCCACCATGCCGACTTCATGCGATTCAGTTTAGGCTCGCTCGCTGTCAGATCCATGCTAAAAATGACAGCTAAAACCTGAACTGAGCCGGAATTGAGTCGCATTAACACGTCATGGTAACGCCTCAGGACTATGTGTAATGTAATTGCGAAACCCTTCGATCTGTTTGAAATGAAGTCAACAAGCGTTGTTTTCATAACAATACCTCAACCACCATTGTGTAAGACTATTGTATGGCTGGTCTCGCGTGCCGCGGGCCTGGCGGGCGTGGTTGCGACAACGCTAGCGAAAATTTGTGTGTTCACCAACTCGACAATTATCGGTGACAAGCAGTGTTGCCAGGTCTCCTGATTTTTCAGGAGTTATTCTGATTTTTGACTGTCTAACTGATCTACTGAATTTGCCATCGAATCTAGTGAATTTTATAACCTAGTAATTAATACCCTCATTAATGATTCTGAGGATTTGAGGATCATTTATAAGCACGTGTAGGTATGCTAAAAGGGGCACTGGAACATAAGTTTCATGTGCACTGCCTACCCCTTTTGGGGATAAAGGTGTGAATCTATGAATACATGTATGGTAGTTTATAATTTGAAGGGAAGACATCTGGATTGATATAAATTAGGTACTTTTTTTTTTTTAATGTGAATAGGAAGGCAAACGAGCAAGTGGGTCACCTGATGGTAAGTGATCACCACTGCCCATAGACACCCGCAACCCCGGGGGGATTGCAGATGCGTTGCCAACCTAGAGGACTAAGATGAAATGCCTCTTGTGCCCGTAATTTCCCCGTTAGTTAGTATGTAATTATTTTTTTCAGATTAACTAATCATTTTATACATTATAAATCAGTATATTAAAAACAAAATAATCGGAATACATGAGAAGATTTGCTTTTAGGTAAGTTTTGTGACTTTTCTAGCATAACATTTTTGATCTACTGATTTTTTTCAATCTCCTTATTTTTATGGTTTCACTCTTCTGGCATTTCCTGATTGGACCTGGCAATACTGGTGACAAGTGACAATTCGAATAGCAATGCGTGGTCAATAGGTTTCTAGACATGAAATAATTAAACTTCTCGCTGGTCCAATATTACGAGGTCCTACGGTTCACGACGTACTTTTCTCAGATGGAAATTTCAATTTTATCATTTTATATGATGATGGGTCTAATTAAAGTACTTTAAAAAGGGGAAATCTATCTATATCACTTCACTACATAGTATAAAACAAAGTCGCTTTCTCTGTCCCTATGTCCCTATATCCCTATGTCCCTATGTATGCTTATATCTTCAAAACTACACAACGGATTTTGATGCGGTTTTTTTAATAGATAGAGTGATTCAAGAGGAAGGTTTTTATGTATAATTCTACGCAGACGAAGTCGCGGGCAGAAGCCAGTGTATTTATAAAAGAAAGTCGTGTTAGTTACACTACTTATAACTAGTGTCCGACCGAAACACGATTTTTAGCCGAAACCGAAACCGAAACCGAAACCGAATATTCGGTTTTTTTCTGATTTCGGCCGAAACCGAAACCGAAACCGAAATTTTTGAAGATGTATCAAAATATTCAAAATTACTGTACAAATCGTAAGGAAAAGGTTATTGCAAGGATTTCTTATTTGAGAACGTTTATTTTTTTGTTAAACAAAATAAAAACGTTTATTTTTAATGAAAATAGATATAGGTACATGAAACTACCGTGAGACTTTAATCATAATTACACAAACGGATAACTCACGTATAAAAAGTCGAGTGATGCTCGACATGTTTCGGAATATTTTGTAGTCCTTCTTCCTGGAGCTTAGAGTACATATCGCTACCTTGGGGCTCAATTGTCGTATAAGCCAAAAGTCGACTTTTCAGGAGAGCCAAAAAACTAAAAAGAAAAACGAAAAAAAATTGTAACTCTTTTGTTTTAATAGTTATAAAGAAGCTTCGTAGGATGAAAGTTCTTAAAATTATGAGTAGAACAATATGAATTCATAATATTTAAGATAGAACCTATAACAAAGAAAGTAGATGGCGTATACGCTTCTTAAAACCAAAACAACATGACGCTTACGACCAAAATAATAGTTGCTGTACATGCTACTTAGGACGTAAAAGTCAGCTATTACGATTTATTGAAAAAACCAAAGGTATTAGTCGCCAGTTTTCTGTTTTTGGTTAGGTACTTTACTGAAAAAATATAAATCATCTATATACACCCAAACCTACTTTACTGCGATAACGATGATAAGGTAGGTATAAACCAAATCAGTTTGAGAATCGTATTTAACTTTCAAAGTCCATTCATATTAAAAAGATTGGAGAGTTTGGTAGTAACAAAAAAATCGTATAGAAAAAAAATATATCGCTGAAGGGAAAAAATCAATGTCAACGAAAAAAAAACACAAATATCGTTGTTATTATTAAAAATATTGTTCAAGTAACACATAAAACGATAAAAAATAAAAGTAGCAACAAGAATAGGGCATTTAATACTTCTAATCTCTTTCAATCAAAAACAATCTATTTTATAAAAGTTATGTGTTTAACGCTCTTTTTACTCCAAATTTATTTTTGGTTGGCGTTTATTGCCATGAAATGAAACGCTACTGCAGGCCGTACACCAAACTTTATTCTGTTATTGGAAATAACTCAGGTCGTATTCACCAAAATGGTTTAGTGGTGGCTTATACATCTTAAAAATTAAACGTAATTGCAGGTTGTATAATAAACTTTGTTCACTTTTCAGAAATCGTTAAGGTCGTATACGCCAAGTTTGATAAGCAATGTCCTTTATGCCAATTATAAATCTTGATTTAGGGTCAATAATACCTTTGCATTTTTCACACTCCGAGTAGCTGGCTTTTATAGCTCGTTTTTTTTTAATTTCTTGTTTAGAGTAACAGAAAATTGAGGTTGTATTCGATATTTTTTCGGGATTTGGAGAATTTTAAATACACAGATCGATAGAGAAAAAAAAACTGAGCAAGACTGCATTTAAATCTCATTTTCGTCAAAATGGCGTTTACGACAATTGAGCCCCAAGGTAGCGATATTTCAATTTGTACTTTTACTTTACGCGTCCGAATTGGCATTGTTCATTTTTTTTAGTATGCTCCAATTCGAAAACCATTTCGAGGAAAACCATCATTTATCCGATTTATCTTGTCCGATTTCAAAAATACTTTATGATTGCAGATATTTTTGTAAAAGTACTTTGAACCTTTGTTTGACCGAACGACCCGGTTTTGAGACAGAATCCAGCATCGAATGTTTGCCACAAAAATTAAAAAAAAGTTTAGCTAAGGCAACTGTCACGTGTCACTGTCAAATCGACAAAAACCATAGACAAAGCCGTTTTTTTTATAGCCAACCGAACGAAGGCGATTGGGATTCTGTCTAAATTCACGAATTATCAAACAGCGAAAAAATATTTATTATTAATTAACAAAGCTACGTAAAAGCATAATATTCAAATTAGTTGCTTGAAATAGTCCATTTTATCAAATAAAGGTGTTAAAGGCACAGCTTAAAAAAATTAACAATGCCAATTAAGCCGAATGCTCCCGATGCGAGAGCCGCGAGAGGCCGCGAAGTAATTTCGGCCCAGCCGAAGGTTTCGGCCGGATTCTGGCCGAAACCGAAACTTCGGCCGAAATCACTTTTTTGGCCGAAATTGGCCGAAACCGAAACCGAAACCGAAACTTCGGTCGGACACTACTTATAACTCGAGAGCGGCTGAACCGATTGGGCTGAAAATTGGTGGGGAGGTAGCTTAGAACCAGGGAGACGGATATTATGATACTTTATATCCCGATTTTCCCGCGGGATTGGAAAATTCCGAAATGTTGTACTAATAAAGCTACAGACATTAAATTTAGCATGCCTACACATTATTCTTTGATTAGTATAAAGATGCACTTACAAAGGAATTATTCAAATTTCCCACGGGATAAAAACACGAGGTAAATAATTAAGACTATAATTAGTAGATAATATTCCTAGAGGATCACGTAGGTGCTCTAAGAAGAGATTTTCCGAATTTCCCACGGGATCGGAAATGAAAACCTTATACTTGGAGACATGAGTGGATGGAGTATGTCGTCACTGACGTTATCTGCGCGGACGAAGTCGCGGGCGAAAGCTAGTTTTACATGAAAGTGCGATATTGTGAATTTCGACGCGGCCGAAAGGTTCGGCTGTTTTTGACCGAAACCTTACCTTTGGCCGAAACTGAAACTAATATTCTAACAGCTTAAAGGGACCGCAGACTTACGTACATACATACATAACATGCATTACCGTCACGCCTCTTTCCCACAGGGGTAGGCAGAGGAAATGGCGAATGGGAATGGGCGAAAATAATAGGAATCGTGTTATAGGCGATGAGGCTAGCAACCCATCACTATTTTGATTCCATTTTCCACCTATACGCCCACAATCTTGCTAAATGTGGCCTGTAGGTACCTGTTACCATAGGCTCTGTCTACCCTGTAAGGGATAAAGACGTGATTTGTGTATGTGTATGTGTAGGCAGAGACTACTTTGTTCCACGTGCTACGATCCTGACATACTTGTTTAGCTTCATCCACATTCATCAATCTCTTCATACATGCTCGTCGGTTTCGGGTACTCCTGACCTGACCTTTTTCCAAAACGTCTCCTATTTCGACTTACGTATTTAGTATTAATTTCAACTCTATACCTCTACGGGTTACTGAGATAAAAGAAATTGACAGACAGACAGACGACGAAGTGACATTATAAGGTTCCTTGTTCTTTACAGGTACGGAACCCAACGTCGTACAACGGTGAACGTTTACCCCGGTCAAGCTCCTCTCGCTAGTCAGCAGCATTAGTTCCGTGCCACTGCGCCTGCGCAGGCAATTCCTCAGGAATGTCAGTATGTCATCAAAGTGGGGAAATTGCGAAACGGGATCGCCATGACTCGCGATGGCATGACCAATGAAATGATTTGATTGGCCAGTAGCTACTGTATATATGTCTACTATGGACTAATATAATATAATTTAAGGTACCTAACTACTAATTTTGGGGACCGGGTTTAAAACATGTTTGTACGGCAACCTCCGCACTAGACTCAGGGTATGTGTCGCGGAGACTAGAGACCGTTATAATTATAACAATAAGGGACTAACATAAAAATCCGATGTGTGTGTGTGTGTGTTGCCGAAAACTTTTCTTTCTGTGGTCAATAATAAATCAGGTGACTTTTTGACTATTATAATAATTTTTTTTTAGTTGTAAGTTGTGACATTTTGCATGCCAGATTTTGGTGAAATATGTGATCCACTATTGTATTTTAACACCTTTTATACCATATTTCAAGCGAAATAAAGTTTATTTGTGTTTGTATTTTTTACCTAATTACAAACAGATGGAGTTTAAGTATTTTTTCGATATTTCAACTGTACACAATCCTTGCAAAATATCCGCACTTTTTCAATATACACCAAACAGTTTACACAAATATTCGTTATTCCTATAATTTTCTTAAAAAACAGTAGTTTACCTCCCAAGAAGTTTCTAAAAAGCGGCGTCAAATTTTACACTTCTTGTCTACCGCCCTGTAATTTTGCTAAACACTTGTCTCGACTTTAACCACTGTATTTATCTTTCTATTGATGATGACGATGACTTCCGTTTATTGTCATTTCCTTTCAAATCTGACAGCTCCACATCTTGTGTGGTAGAAATAGATGTTGTAAGCGCTTGTACATACATAAATTACGTCTTTACCCCTACGGGGTAGACAGAGCCTAAGGTAACAAGTAAAGGCCACGTTTAGCATGATTGTGGGCGTAAAAGTGGAAATGGTGGTGGAAAGTGAGATAGAGGTCAATCACTGGTCAATTCGTAATAAAAAAAAAATGGGAATCAAATAAATGTTATAGGCGATGCGGCTAGCAACCAATAATTATTTTGATTCCCCTTTCTACCTATACGCCCACAATCATGCTAAACGTGGCTTTTACTTGTTACCTTAGGCTCTGTCTACCCCTTAAGGGATAACGACGTGATTTATGTATGTATGTATACAAATTACTGAAAATTAAATGATCTTATGAAATTTAGACCAATTTAGTTTTAACACAAAAAACTTAGTGAATTATAAATCTCACAGTCACCTGGGCAACATCGTAAGAAAATGTAGCAATGTGGTGTTATTTCTGAATCCAGATATTCGAACTCTAGATATGATATGCGTGAAAGAATAACAAAGATAAAGATTGTTGGCGACAGGCTGGGTTGGAGCCTTCTTTTAGTTCCTAGTTATTATTTAAATACTTTAACATTGTATGTTACATCACTACATAGTATAAAACAAAGTCGCTTTCTCTGTCCCTATGTCCCTATGTCCCTATGTATGCTTATATCTGCAAAACTACACAACGGATTTTGATGCGGTTTTTTTAATAGATAGAGTGATTCAGGAGGAAGGTTTTTATGTATAATTCTACGCAGACGAAGTCGCGGGCAGAAGCTAGTACATACATAAAACACGTTTTGATCCCTTACGGGGTAGACGAAGCCTATGGTAACAAGACCTGAAGGCAACGTTTAGCATTATTGCATTATCTTAGGAATCATGATATAGGCGATGCGGCTAGCAACCCATCACTATTTTGATTCCTCTTCCCACCTATACGCCCACAATAATAATAATAATAATAATATAGCCTTTTTATTCCAAATTCGGTACAATTTTATTTTTTTTGTTGTTTTATTATTAAATTGTCGCGTAATTCGGCGTGCCTCATGGCATAGGCCTCCTCCGTGTATTGGAGGGTTTGGGCTATAGTTCCCACGCGCGCCCAGTGCGGATTGGGAACTTAACACACACCATTGAATTTCTTCGCAGATGTGTGCAAGGTTTCCTCACGATGTTTTCCTTCACCGAACACACCCACAATAATGCTAAACATTATATATATTCCAATTTTAAAATATCTTTCTTTTGTGTTTACATCAAATTCCAAGACAGTTACTCTGTCAGGTTGCTAGCATAAACAGCTGTTCCGTATCTAGGCTTCTAGTTACTTTGTTTGTGTGTTAGTCCTTATTAAACCATTTGTACCATAGCGTAAACGTTTTTAAATTCCGTCGTCAACACAGATAAACAGACACACTAAATTAAACACATAGCCTATCCGCTCCAAGCGGATTAAATAAATAAATAATAAATAAATATCTTGGGACAAATTACACCAATTGACCCAGCCCCAAACTAAGCAAAGCTTGTACTATGGGCACCAGGCAACGGATAAACATACTTATATAATGTAGATAAATACATAGTTAAATACATACAACATCCATGACTCGGGCACAAACATTCGTATTCATCATACAACTGTCTGCCCCTACCGGGATTCGAACCCGGGACCTCTAGCTTCATAGTCAGGGTCACTAACCACTAGGCTATCCGATCGTCAAACAAAAAAGAAATTTAAGATTTGATTAAGTACAAAAACTAGGCATTCCAAATCGCTACCGAATTAACTAAATTTCTATATCAAGCTACAAACATGGTAGTTCTTAGGAATTATGATAATTTATTTGATGAAGGCATTAGGCCACACAGGCGGATAATCTGCTTCAAACTGAATATCTTACAATGTTGCTAAATCATAATCTAATCAATAAGAATTGTTCGGCAAATTGAATAAGTAGATAATTAGCCGGAAGACAATAAACATTAAAATTTCATATAAAAATCGAGGTAGCTCGCCCAGTAGACTTAAAGTAAAGTAAAGTAAAAAGTGTTTATTTATAATATGCAAAAAGTTACATGTTTGTTCGGCAGCCTCCGCACTAGACCCAGGGCCTGTGTTGCGGAGACTAGAGACAGTTATAACAATAAGGGGCTAACATATAATAATAATAATATTTATTGTATAGTCATGTACATAATTTACAGTTGTTATAAGATATGGGTTTAGGTTAGTCCATGACGCCCTGTAAGGGCACACAATATTAATTACAATTTAGATTAATAAACTCTTAAAGACTAAATTAGATTTCATTTCATGTCAATCCGAAATAATTTGTGTGTGTGTGTGTGTGCGTGTGCGTGTGCGTGTGCGTGTGCGTGTGCGTGTGCGTGTGCGTGTGCGTGTGCGTGTGCGTGTGCGTGTGCGTGTGTGTGTGTGTGTGTGTGTGTGTGTGTAGTATGTGAGTGTTAGTGCATTTAATTACAGGCTGTAAGAATATTTTCGGTTTTGTCATGATTCAAACTCCTTAGCGCTGGCTCAGTCTGCGCTGAGTCAGTTATTTTATTACCTAACTCGCTCCCAATCGCCGTCGTGTTTTTGACAGTTCATGTACGGGCTGACAATTGGCATCGGAATCAGCTAGCTGTCATTCATACATGAACTGTCAAAATGAACGCGATGGCGATTGCGAGCGAGATAGGTAACAAGCCTGGTACCTACTGAGTTCATAAACTGAGTCGAAACTGTACTTGCGGAGACTTCACAAAAAAAATGGCCACAGGAAAAAACGTGAATCAGGAAAGCCAGTGTATGAACCAAACCCAACGTATCTGCCCTAATCCACCCTTGTCTGGGTAAAGTAACTGTTCATCGGAAGTGTACCCCGGAACGGATCCGGACAGGTTAACGGTAACCCTTGCTAACCGTATCTGGTGTCTATTCCTTTTTTTCACTTTTCACAGATGACTTGTTTCCGTCTCCGGTTACATCGATTTGTTCGCCTAAAAAAAAAAACTGTGTGAGTCATGTCTTTGATAGAGAAATAATTATCACTTCTATCGTCTTGAGCTAATACCCCACGGACTAAGGGTCTCAACACCGAAAGGGACAAAGTTATATTCGGTGCTGAGACCCCAATGTTTATTTATTTTGCCTAATTCGGCCGCTTCTGCAGCCGCGCCTGCTCTAATCGTAGTTCTGCGAAGGTGAGACGAGGCTAGTAGAAATAATAATATATATCTAATCGTATACCTAATTGTATAAATTTAATGAAACATAGCGATAAATTGTTGGAAATGTTGGGAAAAGATAAGCTGTTTGAAATACAAATTTTAATACTGCGCGGACGAAGTCGCGGACAACAGCTAGTGTTATGTTATGACGTAGATGATAGAATTCTTGATCTAAAGTTTAACAACAAATCTGTTCCCATGTTGGATGTTCCTTGGACCCCGCTTTTTGTGGGTCGCGAAATACGACCCTTCCTGTTTAATGGGCCATGAAATAATGGCCAAGAAAAAACGTGTTCTTGACTCGATTGCGCCGTCTCAATATTGAGACAACGAAGAATTATATTATAGCAAAAGGATTTTGATTAGACGTTATGAGTAGTTCGCAATTGTTTGAAGAAAGTTCTTTTATTGGTTAGAATAAAAAGGACGATAAACTCACCAACAAGCGCGACAAATAATTAGTTATTTGTGTCACAAGAGAGCAAACTGATTACCTATTTACGGCGAGGGCGCTACATTAAATCCAGAATGTAGCGAAGGATTCTAAAGTAAAATCCTGAGCGTAATGAGTTATTCAAGTGTTAACGCCCAAGACGAAAATAATTTTGCTCCCAAATTCATACAACTTTTCACACCGAACATTAAAAAACCAGAGAAAAGAATTCTAAATATAATTAAGCTACGAGTACCAGCAGAGAAAAAGGCGTAGTACAATTATCAACTTCAAAAGATTGCATTTGCAAAAAACACTTAGAAAAGCCTTGAACAGAAAAGTTGTCTCTCGTCAGGGCAAAATTTACTTTTCTGAATGAGAGGTGTGGAAAAATATTTTGTTCCTCTTGCCTTTGGGGCGTCAGGGTGTGAGCAGTAGGTGGCGGCTGCATTAAGGAAGTAGGGTGAATGAAGGGATAGGTGGGATTTATGTACGTTTCATGTAGAAGCAAAGACGAGTTTGCATGTACACAAACATGGATAACATTTGCGCCAGGAGAGAATCCGTGCGACCATCGGATCCCCAGGAATCACTCATTTCTGCTTCTAAAAAACGTACATGATTCCTTACAAATAGTCATCCAGCACTTTACACATTGATATGCCAGCCTGTTGTTTTTGAACGATTTAGTTTTACCTCCCTTTTATTTTTTGTTTATCGCAAACTATTTAATCTACTATATAAAAATAAGTCGGGTTTTCCTTTCTGACGCTATAACTCCAGAACGCACGAACCGATTTCCACGGTTTTGCATTCGTTGGAAAGGTCTCGGGCTCCGTGAGATTTATAGCAAAGAGCGAATCCATCGCAGACGGAGTCGCGGGCAACAGCTAGTAATTTATGTATTTTAGTTACACATAAGTCGGGTTCTCTATTTATTACTTTATTTACGTAAACGTTTATGGTTTACGTAGCATATTTTATCTGTGTATCGTTTCGTGAGTCACAGACGGTTCTGGCTGAAAATGAGTGCTGTAGTCTAACGCAGCGTAATGCTGAGCCAGCGACCGTTTCACTTTTGCGAAGACACAACGCTGATGATCTATTTTTCACGTCTGTGTTTTTTTCTCTTGTTTTTTTTTCTATAAAATTGTGTATATTATTCTATTATATTTGTGTGTCTTACCTAAGCATTGCCAATTTGTCACTTCAGAACAAAACCACGTCGAAACTCGTGACACCTTTTTACGTGTTAGCAACACTAAATCTCAGAAGCAAATCAGTGAACTAATTAGTAACGTATGTGAGACGTGAGAGCCTGCGTGGGGAGTAGTCTCTGCTGAAAATGTGGACCACCGGCCAGGGAAGATGCGCGGGCGGCGATGTACGAAGCAATGGACATGTGATAAGTAATAAACAGCTTATAATATAGCCTTTTTATTCCGATTTCGCTACAATTTCAGTAAGTATGTTGTTGTTGTTGTTGTTGTTTTTTTATTATTATTAAATTGTCGCGTAATTCGGCGTGCCTCATGGCATAGGCCTCCTCCCGTATTGGAGGGTTTGGGCTATAGCTCCCACGCGCGCCCAGTGCGGATTGGGAACTTAACACACACCATTGAATTTCTTCGCAGATGTGTGCAGGTTTCCTCACGATGTTTTCCTTCACCGAAAAGCTCATGGCAAATTTCAAATGTAATTTTCGCACATAAATTCTGAAAAACTCAGAGGTACGCGCCCGGGCTTTGAACCCACGACGCTCTGCTTGAGAGGCCACAGGTCAAACCACTAGGCTACCACGGCTTTTTAATAAACAGCTTTAAACACTTAAATAACTTTATGTGATTGCAAAATAAAGCAAATAAACGATATACATTAAACATAATCAATACACATGCTGGTCTGGGAGCAAAGAAAAAACATAGAATGTACCAGTTGCTTCTCTTCCCGCGCAAATGGTAAAACCCATCGAGGGAGTGGGCGAAAATCATATGATGTGGCTAGCAACCCATCACTATTTTGATTCCACTTTCCACCTCTACGCCCTCAGTGTCTTGCTAAACGTGGCCTGTAGGTCTTGTTACCTTAGGCTCTGTCTACCCCGTAAGGGATAAAGACTTGATTTGTGTGTGTCTGTGTGTGTGTGATAATCAATACTGGCTTAACAAAAACTAATGTCTAGTCAAGACACTGACAGCAAAACAAAATACGCGGCGCGTCAAAGTTAAGAAACAATACTCCATGGTACCGCCACGGACAAGAGAAACTTCTGGGGCCTGATTTTTGAAAGCCCTTCTGTAGAAATTAAAATATATAATACACGATGATTTTTAATCGGTGATCAGGTACCAATTCTTCTAATTCAGCAATTGAAAGAGGTCACGTTAAAATCGCACATCGAACCAAGCTCTTTTCTATGATAATTATAATCCCGAGTAATTTTTAGACCAATTTTCAATGTGACCCAATTTATGTTTTACTAGCTGTTGCCCGCAACTCCGTCTGCATAGAATTAGTTTATCGCTATCCCGCAGGAAATACGCAATTTTCCGAGATAAAAAGTAGCATATGTGTTATTCCAGACTATAATCTACCTATGTTCCAAATTTCACCCAAATCTGTCCAGCCGTTCTGGCGTGAAAGAGTAACAAACATCCATCCATCCATCCATCCATCCATACTCTTATTTTATTTATTTATTAATATTTTTTGGTGAAATTACCGCATCCTGCTCTCATACCTCCGAGCCATCCGGGGCCACCTACATTCGCGTGTCTTATGTTTCACGCGACCCGGTGAAAAGCGTGGCGGGTTCGATTCCCGCGGTGTCCAGTGGGGACTGGTTCTTAAAAGACGTTTTAACTTTGTACATTGATAAGAGGAAAATGTAGATAGGCTGAGAATCAAACCCAGTGCCTTAACCGAGCTGTCAAACTATAATAAGACGTTACCTATTACATCACTCAGACATATTATGATTTCGTCACTCAAAGGTAGAGATCCCTTATAGGGATTAGTTCGCCTTTGTAGATATAGTCCGCAAGCTCTTAGAACGCTATTCCGTAGTCTTAATACCTGACTCGCTCGCAATCGCCATCGTGTTCATTTTGACAGTTCATGTATGGGCTCACAATAAAATTGGCATCGGAATCAGCTAGCTGTCACATTTATTCAAACTGCGTGCGTGAGAGACATTGGGGGCGGCAGACGTAAGCTTGCCTTCGGAATCCAAAAGCTTATTGGTTACTTACTTGACATGAAATGTTTATTTCATAATTCTGTTTTTTTTTTTCTGTTCGACATTGGAGACATCTCCAATTAATTTATTTGACGGTGGAGGCGTTTTACACCTCCACTGAACTTAAATTTTTGTTGTTGTTTTGACTAGTAGAGACTTTATACATCTCTACTATAGATTAATATAATTTAAGGCTCAGGACCTTATACATCCCTTTTATAAATGTATTTAATATAAGTAGAATTTAAGTATTCTTACTGTATTTTATTTTGAAAAAATGACTTTCTGCCAAGTTTCTTGCGGCGCATTCTTCTTGGCAATGATGGTCTTTCCGAATGTGCTGGTAGTTGCAAAAAGACATGTAAACAAAAGAGCCCTTGGCGGCCAATTTGCAAAAATAAATTTTCATTTTCATTTTCATTTTCAAAGCGGGCGAGTTAGGTAATAAGCTTACTGGTTTGTCTTGCTGTCTCCCTTACTCGACTTATGCAAGTATTCAAACCCATGAAAGTGAACTCTTTCTCAAGGACTATACCTAATCTGCTAAACTCTAATGAGAAAGTTAAGTGTAATACATACATACATACATAAAAGACATCTTCATCCTTTACGGGGTAGACAGAGCCCAAGGTAAAAAGACGTTAAGCTTACACTTTTTACTATAAATAAACACACGCTAAATTCATTGCAAATTAACAGTATTATATTACGGAAGACACCCCAAGGTTGACAACAATACCGCAAACAAAACTAGATCAAAAAGTCGAACGTACCATCTAACAATGCAGCCAGAGGGAGGAAATAATTAATAATGATTGGCCTTAAATTACCCTCTCAAAAGCGCCAGCGTCCCTCTCGCACCCACCCGACTCACCAACACCTTTCCCTTTCCGACGATCCGGGAATCTATAAAAGCGGGAACAGGTAAGCGGCTATAGCATTCCCTTGCGGTACCCCACCGACTACGCACCTGTATCACCCCTCACGATGACGACCGATTACGGACATCGCTTGCTATACTCCGAGAAGGACATGTTCCCTTCCGAAGTAATGATGGAATACACAACCGAAGACTGCTACTTATCATGGCCGAGGTCCCCCGATTCCGGGCGTTCGAGCTTAGAACCAACGCCTTCAATGGATGGAAGCATCAACCAAGATACGCCGAACCATATCGCGTACCGAGGAGTTTCACGCGACGTTCTGGAAGACAGCGCTGAGGACTCAGAGCTGCTAGAAGGTTCTGGAAAAAGGAGGAGAGCGACCAACGTTGCCGTTTTGAAGAGGAGACGCCTCGCTGCAAACGCTAGAGAGAGGAGGAGAATGCAGAACTTGAATAAAGCTTTCGATAGGCTCAGAGGTCATCTGCCTTCGTTGGGAGCTGATCGGCAATTGTCGAAGTACGAGACGTTGCAGATGGCGCAGACTTACATCGCTGCTCTGTACGAATTGCTACAATAAAGGTATGTCCAGTGCCTTGTGTATCGCAGACATTTTAGTGTAGTGTTAGTTTTAAATCTGCCAAATTATCGTCGTTTAGATATTAATACAGGGATTTATTTATTGTAAAAATTAAGTACCAGAATACTCGTGCGTTACCAGTTTTCATGCTCCGGCCAACTTGTTTACTTTGTTAACGAGGTGTCGTTTTGATGTCACGCTTATTTTATTATGTTTAATGTATTTTACATTTAAGTTGTAATTTTGCCTGTGTAATCCGTCCTACCGATTTAGCTTATTTTTAAGTTTAAACCGACCCTAATAACATGGTTAGTGTTTTGTCATCTTGCCGTCAAGTATTATTATTGTTTAGACATTCCAAAAGGGACTTGAAAGTCAGTATTGTAGATTTTGTTATGTATGTAGTACGTGAGTTGTGACGATCAAACAATGTTTTTATTTGTAAATATACGAAATATGTTTGAATTTTACGCATTTATTTATACATCCTCCATGAAAAGTGTTGACAAACTCCGAATACCTTAATTTTTGCAACGATACAGTTCAATTACTAATTATACGTCTGGGTTTGTATTTCCTCCTGTGCCACGTAAGTGAAAATAGAAAGCATTATTAAAAAAATATTGCCGCATTACAAAATGAAAACGTGATAATTTTGAATTCCATTTAGCCATCATTACATTTTCATTAATTTAGAATGAATTCACATAAATGTTTGCTGAAAAATAAAGGTTTATGCTCTTCAGTAAGTACCTTTTGAGTGTTCTTTAAATAAATAAACATACCACAGATTAAAATGTTGTTTTATTCTAAATTGGGTTATAAACACCGCCATAGGATTGTATTTAGTTGTCACAAGCAAACCCGTGAAACGTAGACATTAACTAGATTAGTATTCCTCAATAATGAACTAAATGAAAGGTTTACATGGAATTTTGAATACAAGAATAGGAAAAAAAATGGCAACTAAAAGAAGTAATATGAAAAAGAAAGATCCCGTAGGAGATGAGCGCCGGGAACTTCCACAGCCATAACGGAAGGAACCAGTTCAGCGGACCAGTGTGACACCTTAATCTTAAAGTGTTAATCAATCAATCACTATCATCATCACTACATAGTATAAAACAAAGTCGCTTTTTCTGTCCCCGTGTCCCTATGTATGCTTATATCTTCAAAACTACACAACGGATTTGGATGCGGTTTTTTTTAATAGATAGAGTGATTCAAGAGGAAGGTTTGTATGTATAATACATGCATAATATACCGTGCGAAGCCGGGGCGGGTCGCTAGTGTTATAATATAGCATGTACTCTTCAACGTTCCCCGTAGCTGCCCAGCCTATTCTTTACAGAATCCCTGCCTCGTCCTCGCAGCCAGGGGCTTTAATGTGCCTCCTTGAGCCTCTCAATCTTGGAAACTGCTCTTATGACTGAGATCTGTACTTTTACTTGTAGCCAACTCTGAGTAATCTAGCAAATCTTAAAACGGTGATATCTTTTCATGTAGGTTTATAGCAAAAAGAACCAACTCAGAAAGATCAATTAAAATGGGGGGTGGTGAGGTCAATCCAAGAGTCGCATTTATAATAAAAATAAATTGATTGACATACATAAATCACGTCTTTATCCCTTACGGGGTAAAGAGAGCCTATGGTAACAAGACCTAAAGGCGTTTAGCAAGTTTGTTAGCGTATAGGTGGAAAGGGGAATCAAATTAGTGATGGGTTGCTAGCCGCGTCGCCTAGAACTTGATTCCTATGCCCATTGCCTTGATGGGTTTTTACCATCTACGCGGGAGGAGTGGCACAGTCTATGTTTTACTCCCAGACCAGCATGGAAGCTAACCGGGTCAACTAAACTTTAACGCAAACATTGCCCCCACTTTACACCCAAACCAACATGATCCCCTTCACAAAAAGTGGGTAAAATAAAACAAAAGCAGTTGGCCACTTTATTTATTGTGAGGAAGTTTGGCATCTGCCGTATTTGCATGCTGACTGATTGTTCTGCCACTCGTTGACGTTGACAATCATAGACATGATCATGAAGACCTCACAACTCACAAGATAACATAAGTCACATCTTTATCCTTACAGGGTTTTAATTCCTAAAATGCTAGTTTTCCCCATAGTAAATGCGGTACAAGACAGACAGGGTTCTACGGTAGTTACCTTAAGTGTACGCAGTAACGGTAATGGGATTTTAGAATAGTTACAAATCCTACTATCACTACATAGTATAAAATAAAGTCGCTTTTTCTGTCCTCATGTCCCGATGTATGCTTATATCTTCAAAACTACACAACGGATTTTCATGCGGTTTTTTTTAATAGATAGAGTGATTCAAGAGGAAGGTTTATATGTATAATACATGCATAATATACCGTGCGAAGCCGGGGCGGGTCGCTAGTAATATTATAAATGTGAAAGTTTGTGAGCATGTTTGGATGTTTGTTACTCGTTCACGCCAGAACAGGTGGACAGATCTGGATGAAATTTGGAACATAGATAGATTATAGTCTGGAATAACACATAGGCTACTTTTTATCCCGGAAAATTGCGTAATTCCTGCGGGATAGCGATAAACGAATTCTATGCAGACAAAGTTGCGGGCAACAGCTAGTAAATAAATAAAATCTTGCTTAATATGTCCTGTCAATCGTTCAAAGGTTAACAGAACTAGACTACCGTTAACCTTAAGGTCGCCTTTGTGCACTTGTGTTGTCCTGTATTAGGTACATACATACAAATTATAATAATAAAAACTTAAGCGATCAAGTTTTTTTAAGCGTCATAAAAATGCGCCCAATTAAAACAGGGCGATTAAAGTTCTCAAAAAGCAAAATTTACTTAAAACTTCTAATTTCTGCTTAAAAAACGTATCCTGCTCTATTATTAAAACACGAAACGTGTGAACCTAATGACAGGTCCTGTCAAAAGCCTTGACGGCGGCAACGTCTTTATTCTGACGGGCTGTCAGCTTGACAGTTCGCCGAGTCATGCGCGAAACTCGTAGTACTATGATACCTGGTTATTAGTGTCATTTACTTTGTTAATTGGGTTGTAAAGCGTTAAATGTAGAAGCGATATCGACGGTTGGTTCATCTCTTTGTTCCTTTGTTGAAGATGTTATCGCACCCTTAGGTTACTTTCAAGCTGCCATATCATTAAAGACTGACAAATATAATAAAACACACTCACCTGTTTACATTAGTATATTCCTTCTCTAAGGCAACCATACAATACCATAATCTAGTACTCTTAATCCTAATATTCGTTTTCTTATTTCTAAAGTAAACCTTTTATCATCATCCCCATTCCGCAATTCCCCAAGCCAGCGACTGTCAAAAGTATATCGGCTTTGCCGCCAAAACCCAATTAGAAAATGTTGCAAGCAGGCATAACGATTATTTGAGGTAATGTTATTCCTGCTTGCACACGAATGAAACCTAACACAAAGACAAAATAAGGACGGTATTGGATACCAATGGACGAATGAAGTATCTATGTCGATTACTATGCTGTGTCACTTCTGTTGTTTTCTGCCACTTTGATATTTACCATTGTCAAAGAGAGAGAGAGAAAGCCATGGAAGTGATAGTAACAATAAAATTCCTAAAAGCCAGCCACAATTTTTTCTTACGAAAATTGCTTTAATTTTAATTAATTCGTGCTTAGAATGATCAGCATCATAGATAAAGCTTGCAACTGTTATTTTAACAGTAAGCACTTCCGTAAACTTATCAATTTAATAACTTAGAAACTAAACTTATCAATTTTAACAGAAAATATTGAATCTACTTTGCTTTATCTTTCTTTTTTAGGCAATCATTCTGCTTTATTTACCTAACTATAACCAAAGTAGACTTTTTTACCACTATTTACACTTGTACCATTCTTTATAACACGCCAGCCAACTGTACACAGACTTATCTATTACTTGACATTACTCGCGCACGCGCCTGGTGTCTATGACGGGGGGACCCCATTGGTCGCCCGGCGACCAATCACAGGGCAGCTCATAATGCACGCCCGTTCAATTGTCGAACATAGAGCAAGGTGTCGTTATAAAATAGATAGGGAACGAAGGACAAGTAAGTCGCATGAAACTTAATGCTGTGGACGGTCAGTATTACGTGCATATCGCGATCCATATCGAGAAATAATGATGCATATCGCAACAAATTTAATATACATACACATACACAAATCACGCCTTTATCCCTTACGGGGTAGACAGAGCCTAAGGTAACAGGTACCTATAGGCCACATTTAGCAAGATTGTGGGCGTATAGGTGGAAAATGGAATCAAAATAGTGATGGGTTGCTAGCCGCATCGCCTATAACATGATTCCTAAGACTTTTGCCCATTCCCTCGATGGGCTTTTACCATCTGCGCGGGAAGAGAAGCAACTGGTACATTCTATGTTTTTTCTTTGCTCCCAGACCAGCGTGGAATTCTTGATGGATCTAGAAAAAGGTTTTTGTACTAATTATAACTGTAATCCTATCCTACTAATATTATAAACGCGAAAGTAGAGATGGGTGGATGTTTGTTACTCTTTCACGCCAGAATACTGGACAGATCTAGATGAAATTTGGAACATAGATAGATTATAGTCTAGAATAACACACAGGCTACTTTTTATCCCGGAAAATTGCGTAATTCCTGCGGGATAGCGATAAAAGAATTCTATGCCGACGAAGATGCAGGCAACAGCTAGTCTAGTAATAATTGAAGGAATTGTAAATTATCATCCGCGTCTTCGTCTGCTATCCTGCGGGAACTTTGCGATATTTCGGGATAAAATCTTCGTCCTGTTCTGGGATTGAACTATCTCAATGCCAAATTCTAGCTGAATCAGTTCGGTGGTTTAAGCGTGAAGGGGTAACAGACACACAGTCGCATTTCTAATATTGTTACGGATACTCATTCACATTTGTTCTATTTAAAATAACTGTTAAAATAAAAAAACTTCCATACTGGTATGGGAGCAAAGAAATAATATAGAATGTACCAGTTGCTTCTCTGCCCTCGCAGATGGTAAAAGCCTATCGAGGGGATTGGGCTAAAATCTTAGAAATCATGTTATAGGCGATGCGGCTAGCAACCCATCACTATTATGATTCCCCTTTCCACCTATATGCTCACAATTATGCTAACTGTGGCCTTTAGGTCTTGTTACCATAGGCTCTGCCTATCCCGTAAGGGATATAGACGTGATATGTGTATGTGTGTTAAAATAAAGGTGTGATAATTTTTTTCTTGTCTAATAAATATTAAACTGCGTCAAGTCTGACGAGGGTTGGTTTGATATCTAAATCTACTTAATTTATTATAGGTTTCGTATCTTAGCAAAATGGCTGACGTTAAAATATCCAGTGAAATTCTTGATTGTGTTACGAACAGTAAGTCTTAATTGCATTTAGTAAATAGGTGGTTTTGGTTGACAACAGGTACAATACAATACAATACAATACAATACAATACAAATACTCTTTATTGAACACCACAAATCAGTACAAAACAATACAGAAACAAAGAACAAAGTAGACAATAGGCGGTCTTATCGCTTAATAGCGATCTCTTCCAGACGATCAATAATAGAAATAAGTTGGAGACAGTTTAAGTAGGTGGCAGAAACAAATAGACAGGATAAACGCAGGGATAATAAAAACAACAATATCAACATAAATATAATACATAGCTAAATAAAATAATACATACATATACACATAACTTAAGATAAAATAAATGTACTTAAATGAAAAAAGTAAAATTTGTAAACGATACTGAAAATTAGAATACAGAAAAATCCGAAAAGTAAAGCTATGGCCGGGAAAAAATTACACTAAACCAGATTTAATATTTGACTGTTTTTATTATGTTTTCTTTTTCTTTTTCAAATTGGAATCGATTACTATTGAAGTTGAAAATCATACTAAACGATATCAAAAAGCTATTATAGGTAAAATATAAAAATATTAAACCAGAGCATTGACTTTTTAAGGGGGTCGTTTTATTCCTATTAAAAGCCGCTGAAATGTTTATTTATTATTAAAAAAATTGTACATACATATATACATACATTACGTCTTTATCCCTTACGGGGTAGACAAAGCCTAAGGTAACAAAACCTAAAGACCGCGTTTAGCATTATTGTGGGTGAATGGATGCAAAAGGGAATCAAAATAGTGATGGGTTGCTAGCCACATCGCCTATTGGCAGAGTGCAAAGCGGGTGGAGGGGTAGCCTAAACGATCACAGCGCTCGCTACGGCTAAAATTGTCATTTTTGTCGCTGACTTGAGCTGTCAAATCCATATTGCAGTAAACATTTTCTAATCGTTTTTGAGATAAAAATATGGTCCTGGTAAGATGTGTTGTTGTGAATTGTAATAACACCAAGAAGAATAGCGACTGTAAATTTTACCAATTTCCAAGACCATGGTGGAAACAAGACCAAAGAAATAAGTGGATATTTGCCGTAAGAAAAAAAAAGTAAGTTACCTAACCTCTAAAATTTTCACTGAAAACAAGAATTTTAATATTATTGGCAATAATGTTACTGACTACCATTGTCCAAAATTGTGTAATATAGTAAAATAACACAAGATTTCATTAATATTTTTCACAATATTTACTTATTTCTTGTTTGACAGCGGTGACAATATTGTCCATAATGGCCGCCTGTCACGTGGCGCTGTCGTCGCGCACGGTCCCAATAACATGATTTCTAAGATTTTCGCCCACACCCGCGATGGGCTTTTACCATCCCGTTGTACTAAATTAAAATAACAGTAACTTAAATAATAACAAGAGTTTTACACACATTCTTCCATGCTGGTCTGGGAGCAAAGAAAAAACATAGAATGTACCAATTGCTTCTCTACCCGCGCAGATGGTAAAAGCCCATCGAGGGAATGGGCGAAAAAAATAGAAATCATGTTATAGGCGATGAGGCTAGCAACCCATTACTATTATGATTCCAATTTCAACCTATACGCCCACAGTTTTGCTAAATGTGGCAAGTAGGTACCTGTTACCTTAGGCTCTGTCTACCCCGTGAGGGATAAAGACTTGATTTGTGTATGTATGTATGCATTTACACGTACGTATTTAAAGATTTAACAAAATTGCAAGGATTAGTACGAAATGGCGATCCGAACCAATTTAACACTACAATTACCTTTCGAAGGTCAATACGAAATTAAGGTTAATCTTTATAGCGAGTACGGACATGTAGACAGACAGACGGACGGCCAGGATGTGCTGCAATTACGCTGTCGACTAAACTTCACTTGAAGTTAAAGTTCAAATTAGAATTGCTCTGTTTTAACACGATGGCTGCCCATACTTCTAATCTTCAATAGGTACATAAATCGCGTCTTTATCCCTTACGGGGTAGACAGGACCTAAGGTAACATGACCTAAAGGCCACGTTTAGCACGATTGTGGGCGTTTATATGGAATGGGGAATCAAAATAGTGATGGGTTGCTAACCGCATCGCCGAAAACATGATTCCTAAGATTTTCGCCTATTCCCTCGATGGGCTTTTACCATCTGAGTAGAGAAGCAACTGGTACATTCTATGTTTTTTCTTTACTCCACAGACCAGCATGGAAGAAATAATCTTCATTCCTACTTGATATTTCACATTTTATAACGATACATACATTATGTTACATCTTATCCCTTACGGGGTAGGCAGGGCCTAAAGGTGGGCGTATAAGTGGATGGAATCAAAATAGTGATGGGGCCGCGCGATCTGCGCGAGAAGACAGTAACAATGATATTTTATATGATGATTACGATAATGATAAGCATGAATACCACAGGTTCTTA
Source organism: Pandemis corylana (assembly GCA_949127965.1). Taxonomy (NCBI): domain Eukaryota; kingdom Metazoa; phylum Arthropoda; class Insecta; order Lepidoptera; family Tortricidae; genus Pandemis; species Pandemis corylana. Next base: position 1,465,282 of record OX421859.1, on the reverse strand, counting down.
TCGGTGATGGTCTCGGCAGCCAACGTGTTAATATCCTTGTTTTATATCTACGTGTATATCGAATGTGTGTAAATAAATGTTTCTCTCTCTCTCTCTCTCTCTCTCTCTCTCTCTCATTAGTGATTAGACAATAAACTTTGTAGCGTAAAAATAAAACTACCGACCCGACAAAAACAGATAAATAATGATATCAAATACTAATCCAGTAGCAGAATGAAATATGTAGACATTATTAGAATTAATATACCCAAAGGAAAAGGCGTGGTTTGCCTCGTCAGTAGGTACTACTCTTTTCATATGCAACATTCTCCAATCTCCACCCTTAGTGTCTGAGTCATAGAGTTTAAACTTTAGAAATGATGCAGCCTTGCCTAAGTTTTAATTATTTTTTACTTTTTAAAAAAACTTTTTTACTTTTTAAAAACAAAAGAAACTAAATAGGCATGATTGAAACCTCTTCATTAGGACGGATTGTTATTAATCCAATTGTTTTTTAATGATTTTCCATTTTTCAAGCCAGGAAGGGGAGGGCTTGCTTTTTTTGTATAATTGGATCGAGAAATATTTTGCTTATTATACGCTGTTAGAACTTTTTTTACAGTCGACTGGCCAGTGCTTGCTTCTCTGATGAAAAGCATGATGAAGTCAGCGCACTCACTCATAGCAGCCTATTTACTCTAGCATTGAAGAGCCCTAGGTTGTATCTGTTTGAAGATACATACGATGGAAGTGCAGTCAAGATTGACAGCAGTATTTTTCATTTCACTTCAGTATTTTTCAATGACATTTGAATCAGGAACGTATTTAGTTAGAAAGCTTTATTAAGAAAGCTTCGGGTTGCATGTTCATTGCCGTCGCCTTTGGCTCGAGCTACAAGTTCCTGCGACCTGAGATATTATTTATTTCTCCACCCTTTTAATGTAATCTACTATAGTATTTGGGACGTCATTATTTAAATTTCAAATTTCAAAAAAATCAATAAAATATGTCTCGTTTTTAGTGGCATTCTACATTTTGTCGTAAGAAAACCATAGATGTTATGACAGATTTTTTTCTTTATCTACCCTCCTGTCACCTGTCAACGCTACCGTACAAATTACCCACGTTTCTATCTATACCATCTATAGAACTATTGTAATTTATAGCGTATAAAACAAGCATAAAATTATCTCGATACAAATCTTCGGTTGAACTAAAACAAACGATAAAAGTATAAAAGACAATCGGAGAGGGACACAGCTATAGGCGAGGGGGACGGCGACAGCACTTCTTCCGGTTGCTCAGGCGCAGGTGACACAAAATTTATTCCGAATTTGAAAACCGAAAGATATTTTATTGGTACATTCAAACGGCTTTTTAAATATGGACATCCTTTATTCTGCGGTGGACGGTGACAGTTTTATATTTTGTCCTATAAGATGGCGGTAAAAATTGGTATGATTTATATGAAAATAATACAGTATAGTCCCTTTCTTGCGCTTTGTCAGCGCTCCGTGTCGTAATTTATGGCTATATGACAAAAACGCTGGGCATCGGTTACTTTTCACCTCTTAATTAGATGTGAAACTGATTTTTGAGTCTTTTTTTCAATTTGAATCTGCATTTCTTCGCGCTGTGAATAGAGACGAACGACGTACTTTAGATAGTCTGCGATGATTTACGCTATGCACGAATTTGTCTCTGATTCTAACCTAAATCGCTTCAGAAAATTGGTTAACTTTGATTTTTTATAAATTATGTCAGTCGAGATTGCGGAAAAAATATCCCCTGGCGTTTTGCGACCGCAACTGTCCGATACGCGACACGACATTTTATTTCCGTTGAAATAAAGCGTATTTCTTTGACAAAAAGTACATTCGTTTATTAGTGACAGCCTAGGCATGCCAAAAGTCAACATGGAGAAAAATAAGTAAAGCAAATGTAGAAGGAGGGCGGCGCAAGGAGTCTGTAATAGCAACAATCCAAAAAAACAATAAAAAAATGTTTATTTAAGTACGTCAAGGCTGTACTATGATATTTATTAGATAGCATCATTGGGTAATTGTTCTTCTATGCTGGTCTGGGAGCAATGAAAAAACATATAATGTGCACACGGCAATATAATCAGGTAAGCACCTACGCACGCTCGCGCCGTATCTATCCTGCTTACCGAATAGCTTTGCTGTGTGTACCAGTTACTTCTCTTTCCGCACAGATGGTAAAAGCCCATCGAATGGACGATAATCTTAGGGATCATGTTATAGGCGATGTGACTCAACCCATCACTGTTTTGATTCCCATTTCCATCCATACGCCCACTATCATGCTAAACGTGGCCTTAAGATTTTGTTACCTTAGGCTCTGTCTACCACGTAAGGCAGGGGTCCCAATCTTTTTCAACCTGCGGCGCAGTTACAAGTTTAGTATTTTGTAACGGCGCCCTGCCTTAGCTAAGTTGTATTGTTGCTATATTATTTACCGATGCGAGCGCTCAAATAGGTACCCGCGAATATTTGTGGTTTCGGATAGTGATAGAACTCACGGCGCCCCTCTTTACTTTCTACGGCGCACCAGGGCGCCGCGGCGCACACTTTGGGAACCCCTGCCGTAAGGGATAAAGACGTGATATATGTATGTATGTATACTTAGGGGCCGTCCATTAATCACGTGAGGCCTGAAAGGGGGGGGAGGGGTTTGACAAAAATCACGAAATGTCACAAGGGGGGAGGGGGGGTGTAGTAAGATATCACGTGTATTTATTTTTTCATTATTTTTTCAAACGCACGATTTTTAAATTACAGCTACATGTATTATAGTAAAATGACACAAAAATATATTATGACATATACGATACCAAATTAATATATAAATTCAACACGCGCGCTTGCGCGCGCTAGACAATTCTAGTTCTAAAAAATTTAAGTTTTTTTGTAGATACGAAAAAAACACGTGATGTTGGATGGGGGGTGGGGGGGTAGTCTTAAACCTCACCATGTATCACCAAGGGGGAGGGGGGGTTAAAAAATGCTTAAAAAAAGATCACGTGATTAATGGACGGCCCCTTATTTCAGTTATCTACTACAGAGGGTTTAGGTAAGAATAAAATGCCTGTTCAGTCTTATTCTCAGGGGTGGACAAATACCCCCTAGGGTCAAAAAGCACCCGTCTTCCCTGCAAGGGTTGAGGGTCAAAAAGTACCGCTACTGACTTAAACCCGCACCCCGCTGTCCCAAGAGCTTCTTAATTTGTACAAAAACCGTATTCCGAATACCAATGATAGAATTAGATATTATTTATTCGTTATGCATGATATTAACATATTTAAGTCGATTTCAACTATTTCGTTACGGTTAACAAATTAGTGATACTTAAAATGATTTAATGCATGTGAATTTTAACAAATATTTTATTATTGAAATCTGTATTTTGTAGATTTTTTGAATACCCCTTCGGAAAAAAATTATGGGCCCTGAAAGGCAACTACCTAAAATCCTTAGTTATCTCATTTTATTGAAAGCAAACATTCCTTTATTTGAAAAAAACAAAGCTTGTCACCCGGGAATCGAATCAACTGAAAATTCAAAAACCTAACCTAAAAATTTCATTTTTGATACAAGCTTTTTGCTAGCTGTACTTTTTGTTGCATTGCCAAGCGTTCTACACATGTGTACCAAATTTCAAGTCAGTCAGAACGATCGCTGAAGACTTCCCTCCTGCGGAATCAAATTTGTGGGTGCCAGCTATCTCCTTTAGCTCTAGCCCCTTCTAGATGGTGCTAATATCAAAATGATAATTTATAAGCATTTAATTATAAATAACTAGCTTCTGCCCGCGACTTCGTCTGCGTAAAATTATACACAAAAACCTTCCTCTTTAATCACTCTATCTATTAAAAAAAACCGCATCAAATTCCGTTGTGTTGTTTTGAAGATATAAGCATACATAGGGACATAGGGACAGAGAAAGCGACTTTGTTTTATACTATGTAGTGATTATCTATATTAACAATAAATTAGGTAAATAATGTACCAAGAAAAAACAGAGAATGTACCAGTTGCTTCTCTTCCCGCGCTGATGTTAAAAACCCATCGAGGGAATGGGCGAAAATCATACGAATCATGTTATAGGCGATGCGACTAGCAACCCATCACTATTTTGATTCCACTTTCCACCTATACGCCCAGTGTCTACCTAAACGTGTCCTGTAGGTCTTGTTACCTTAAGCTTTGTATACCCCGTAAGGGTTAACGACGTGATTTGTGTAAAGAATTTGTATGGCAAATTTTGGCAGAGCATACATGACAATATGTACCTTTCTCTGACATGTGTATTTTTTTTACAAAATAACACATGTGTATGTTCCTGCGAATTAAATAATTTCATGTCATTTTACAACTCGCACATGAGTACACGTCTTAAGACAAAAACGACGGTGTTACCTACTTCATCATCGAACCTAATAGCCTTAAAATTAACTAAGCGCCATATTACAAGTTCCAGATTACAACAGAATTATGACTTCCCATAAATTATCTCAAACCGGAAGCTCGCTCAAGGAGGCTGCGCGGCCGGAAGTCAGTAACGAATGGGGCGTAAGCTTTGGACAAATAGCGCTTCCGGTGTTGACTTTTAAATATATTTATGCAGGATATTTATGTGTGAAACGCTTGACCACAGGATGGCAAAACGAAATAGAGTAAAATAAAGACTGTAAGTGCGAGGATAATAGACTACAGGCCCACGTACAAAAAATGTGGGTCATATGAACCACCAGGTGACGTATACAGGACGATATAAGAGCATAAAATAATAAGATTCAGCACTATGCCGTCACTTGTAAGCTGTCCAACTGGGTGCTGGTGAGAATTCAAAAGTGCAACCCTCGATTTTTTCCCTTTGTCGCATGATTTTTGTACGGCGTTGCGGAATAATAGATTAGAAGCTGTATTGAAACAGTATGAAACTGATGCCGTACAGAATCAAATTACCAAATTTACCCTGGAAATGGTCAGAAAATAAAAAAAAAATACCGACTTTTTGGCGCACCATTTGTACGGCATCAGTTTCATACTGTTTCAATACAGCTTCTAATCCATTATTCCGCAACGCCGTACAAAAATCATGCGACAAGGGGAAAAAATCGAGGGTTGCACTTTTGAATTCTCACCAGCACCCAGTTGGACAGCTTACAAGTGACGGCATAGTGCTGAATCTTATTATTTTATGCTCTTATATCGTCCTATATACGTCACCTGGTGGTTCATAATGACCCACATTTTTTGTATGTGGGCCTGTAGTCTATAAAGAACAAACAAAATATTACACTCTGTCTGAGACTTGGCTAAGTACGTCCGAATTCGATTTTCGAAGTTTGTGTCCTACAATCAACAGCAAAAAACTGATGAATTAGGCTTCCAAAATAATACATACATACATACAGAAATCACTCCTTTATCCCAAAATAATATAAACATTAAATTAATTCAAATGTTAATGAATATTGTAATTTATTAGAAGTAAATAAACACTTAATGTGTCGTAAGTAAATGTGATCGAGCCATTTTTTCATAGCAATATTTGCTATCAACGCGAAAAAAACGAAAGTCTAAAAATAACATTTGAAAAACACTTGATAATACCTACCTATAATTTGAAAAACAGCGCCTTCTCTCGTCCCTGGCAGTAGATGTTCCACGGGAGTTTGTAATTGTGTCGTATACACACATCATTCAAACAGATGACGCTTGTGGTGGTACGGTTTAGCACGCGTCACGGAATGACGAGGATTCGCGTCGATTCCCGGCCATAGCTTTACTTTTGTCGTTTAGAAATTTGAAAGACTATAAAAATGAGATATCTCTATAATGGGTCTACCCCGTAAGGGATAAAGACGTGGTTTATTTATGTATGTACTTTGTTCTTTGTTTCTGTATTGTTTTGTACTGATTTGTGGTGTTCAATAAAGAGTATTTGTATTGTATTGTATTTTATGTACCTATGTATAATGGGTATCAAATTAGGGAAGGCCAAAGCAATCATTCATTTTAAATGTACCGCTAAACTAAATCAATTCCACCGATAAATTAGTAGAAAAACCATAATCAGATTCGACTAAATCCCAACATTGATAAACCTCTTGATTAAGTTTAGATGAATTAAAAGCGTAGATAAGAATTCGGAAAATATACACCTTTAGACCATACATAACATTAATCATGTCTTTTATCCCTTACGGAGTAGACAGAGCCTAAGGTAACAAGTCGGCTACGTTTAGCATGATTGTGGACGTATAGGTGAAAAGGGGAATCAAAATAGTGATGGGTTGCTAGCCGCAGCGTGGGCAACAGTTAATGCATATATAAAAATGAAGTTCGTTTGTCTCGCTAAAACTTGATAACGGCTGGGCAGATTTGGCTAATTTTGGTTTTGAAATATAATGTGGAAGTCCAGGGAAGGTTTAAACGGTGAGGAATCATTGAAGTTGAAAAAAAAACTGGAAAGGAGGCAAAGCCGCGGGCAACAGCTAGTTATGAATAACACACATACATACATACATAAATCACGTATTTATCCCTTACGGAGTAGACAGAGTCCAAGGTAAGAAGACCCAAAGACCGTTTAGCATGACTGTGGGCGTATGGATGGAAAGGGAAAACAAAATAATGATGGGTTGCTAGCCGCATCGCCTATAACATGATGCCTAAGATTTTGGCCCATTCCCTCAATGGCATTTTACCATTTGCGCGGGAAGATAAGCAATTGGTATATTCTGTTTTTTCTTTGCTCCCAGACCAGCATGGAAGGAGTTATGAATAAAAATGAAATAAATAACCTCTTCTATATTTTATCTGTGTATCGTTTCGCGAGTCACAGACGGTTCTGGCTGAGAATCAGTGCTGCAGGTGTCTAACACAGCGTAATGCTGAGCCAGCGACCGTTTCACTTTTGCGAAGACGCACAACGCTGAGCATCTATTTTTAACGTCTGTGTTTTTTTTCTTGTTTTTTTTGCTATAAGATTGTGTACCTACCTATATTCTCTTATATTTGTGTGTCTTGCAAATAGAAATGTCTTCTTTCTTTATTTTTTTCTTTATTTCTGTCTACTGAGTGCACGGACCAATTCTTGCTATATCCCTATCTACACTTTCCTTCATTTATCGATAGAAGATCGGTAGCACGAACGAATAATAATGATAGCAACATTCGCATGCGTTCTCTGACATAATACTAATTTGATAAATGATGGTCTGTTCAGGGTTGGGAAGTCAGCCGACGCTCAGGGCTTCGGTATCGTTTGATTGCAGAGTAGAGGAATTTAAGAGGCCTCAATGCGTTTTAACTTATACAATTTTCAACTAAGAGATGATTTGGATGCATATGGAAACGTGTGGCAAGACCATGCTCTTGACAAGGATGAGTGGCAGGTAGGCCTTTGCCCAGCAGTGGGCCACTATAATAGGCTATAAAAAAAAAACAATTTAGAAAACAAAATAGAAAAACCGTGAGCTACCGTGAACCGTAGGCTACCAGCCTAGAGAAAATCCGTGGTAGCCTAGTGAAAAACCGTGGTAGCCTAGAGAAAAACCGTGGTCGCCTAGTAAAAAACCGTGGTAGCCTAGAGAAAAACGGTGGTAGCAGTGAATTGTAGATACGAAACTAAACTAGCACCTCTGAGTTTTATGAATCTCCTGTTCAAAAATAAATTTTAGTAGTTAGTTAAATATGTTTTTATCACTATGTTTATATCTTGTAAATAGTGTGAAAGAACTTTTATATATATACTAGCTTTTGCCCGCGGCTTCGCACGCGTGAACCATGAGCATTTCAAAGAAGCTAGCAATTAAGCAACCGAGCAACCAAACCTGCAAGCTTTCAAGCATACATGCAAGTATGCAAGCAGGCATGCAAGCCTTCAAGCATGTAAGTATGCAAGCAGGCATGCAAGCAGGCATGCAAGCAGGCATGCAAGCAGGCATGCAAGCAGGCATGCAAGCAGGCATGCAAGCAGGCAAGCAAGCATGCAAGCAAGCGTGCAAGCAAGTATGCATGCAAGTAAGCACCCATGCAAGCAAGCATGCATGCAAGCAGGCAAGCAAGCATGCAAGCAAGTGTGCAAGCAAGCATGCATGCAAGTAAGGACCCATGCAAGCAAGCATGCAAGCATGCATGCAAGCAAGCGTGCAAGCAAGCATGCATGCAAGTAAGCACCCATGCAAGCAAGCATGCATGCAAGCAGGCATGCAAGCAGGCAAGCAAGCATGCAAGCAAGTGTGCAAGCAAGCATGCATGCAAGTAAGCACCCATGCAAGCAAGCATGCAAGCAAGCATGCATGCAAGTAAGCACCCATGCAAGCAAGCATGCAAGCATGCATGAAAGCAAGCATGCATGAAAGCAAGTATGCAATCAAGCATGCAAAGCAAGGACTCAAGCAAGCATGCAAGCCAGCCCCCGCATTGCCCCGCTGCCTTAATTTTTCTGAAACTGTAAATATTGCAGGATTTTTATAAAACAAACCTAACCTAACCTATAGGGCTGTCCTAAAATACATCCTAAATAGCTTTTGCCCGCGACTTCGTACGCGCTAAGATGTAAAATGAAAAAATAAGTTTTTTCCCGTTCCCGTGGAAATTTTGGGGAGTGCTTTCGGAGTACACTTAAAGCCTTTAAAGAAACACACGTTATAAATGTTAAGTCTCTTTCTTCCGCTGTTTCGTCTGGAAACGTAAAATCCGGTTTTTTCCCGTCCTTGTGGGCGTTTCGGAAAATCCTTTCTTAGTGTTCCCCTACGCTCCCGAATAAACCTACGTGACAAATTTCAACTTTCCCCCGCTTTTCGTTTTTCCCGTTTCCGTAAGAATTTCGCCAAATAAAGCATTTCCCGAAATTCTTACGGGAACGAAGAAGAAGAATTTTGGGAAATTATCTCATAATGCTCCCCTACACTCCCCAAGGAACCCACTTGCCAAATTTCAGCTTTCTACGACCAGTAAAACGTAAAATCCTGTTTTTTTCCCGTTCCCGTGGGAATTTTGGAAAGTACTCTCTTAATGCTCCTCTACATTCCCGAAACAACCTACATGCCGAATTTCAGCTTTCTGCAACCAGAAAACGAAAAGTCCCGTTTTTCCCGTTCCCGTGGGAATTTCGGGAAATCCTTTTGTAGCGCTCCCCTACACTCCCCAAGGGAAATTGAAGGCCAAATTTCAATTTTATACGACCAGTAAAACGAAAAATCGATCCCGTAGAACTGAATACATAAATCCCGTTTTTATCCCGTGGGAATTTCCAAAAAGCATTAAAACATTATTTTACTATTATAATCACCTACTTCTATGCCAAATTTGAAGAGTCTAGTAATTATAGTTCATAGGATTTCGTTAAACTGAATATATAAATCCTGTTTTTTTCCTTATCCCGTGGGAATTTCCAAAAATCCTGAAATGAGTCTCTTAGTTTTGTAATCACCTACTTTTGTATCAAATTTGAAGAGTCTACTTATTATAGTTACTGAGATAGTGTCACTCGGAATCGAATATATAATTCCCGTTTTTTCCTTATCCCGTTGGAATTTCCAAAAATCCTTTCTTAGCGGATGCCTACGTCATAAGATCTACCTGCATGCCAAATTTCAGCCCGATCCGTCCAGTGGTTTGAGCTGTGCGTTGATAGATCACTATGTCAGTCAGTCAGTCAGTCAGTCAGTCACCTTTGAGTTTTATATATATAGATATATGTATTTACCACAAGCTTTCCGACGATACTCTGTCTGCTAACCGAGCAATCGTCGCGCGTGCGCTATACGCCGCCCGCGGCGCCGCCTGCGTCCGCGCACGCTAATACGCGCTAAATGCCCAATTTGGTCAATCACGGAACTGACTACCGAATCAAAAACATGTCTAATCATTACATTTTTTTTAATAAACCTTTTAACCCACTTGCTCGTTTACCGTACTATAAAAAAACGGTCAAGCGCGAGTCACTTGACGGACAATGCTCTTTTTAACCGACTTCAAAAAAAAGAAAGAGGTTCTCAATTCGTTTAAGCTGTATTTTTTAGGGATAACAATAATTGTAACAATATTAGATAGATCGTACCTACATATTAGTAAGTAGACAAAGTAAGTTGATTATTAAGTTGTAGAAGAACATGCAATTATTTTTTTTCTTTTTAGTGCGTATTAGTTTGTTCTGGAACAGTTTCTTTTTAGAGAACCTCATTTTTGGAACATAAACAAAACCTCTGGCCCTAGCTAGTTATATAGTACCGTTAAACGAAAAAAGTTCTTAGAAAGCTGTATATGTTTTTATTTGCAGTCGGTTTGAGGCTAAATTATGTCTCGTAAAGTTTCCTGTAAGTACAACTCGGCAATATTTTGATTACAGACAGTTCCCAAAGAAAGTCCTTTCTTTAAAAAATGTATTTACGATCCCCGCTGAGGCTACGAAAGCAGCGGTTGACATGCTTAAATGTTATATACATAGGTACATATACATACCTACATAAATAACGTCTTTATCCTTTACGGGGTAGACAGAGCCTAAAGTAACAAGACCTTAAGGCCACCGTACCGGAACCGTAAGAGAACCGTCTGTCCTTCCATCCTCAACATCTTGATGGTTGGCAGTCAAGTACCTACCGTGCGTTTTAAACGCAATTTCTTTCCTCGTACGACAAAGATCTGGACCCATTTTCGTGCTGCAACATTCCCTGAGCGGTATAATTTAGGGATCTTTAAAAAACGAGCCTTCCTGTTCCTGAAAGGGCCGGCAACGCACCTGTGACTCCCCAAGTCTTGCAGGTGTCCCTGGGCGATGGTGATTACTTTCCATCAGGTGACCCGTCTGCTCGTTTGCCCCCTCTTATATATATATATAAAAAAAAACGTTTAGCATGGTTGTGGGCATATAGGTGGAAAGGGGAATCAAAATAGTGATATTACCTCGCAATCGCCATCGTGCTCATTTTGACAGTTCTTGTATGAATGTGACAGCTGCTGATTCCGATGCCAATTGTCAGCCTACATGAACTGTCAAAATGAACACGATGGCGATCGCGAGCGAGTTAGGTAATGCCTACTGGTTCTAGAGTGGAGAACGCATGTTGGCAAACGTACAGTTCCCAAGACGTCAAACATATCTATACACCTTTAAACCATGGCAATAAGGTGTATACATATTAATGCCCTTGACTGTATAGATATTTTTGGCTTGGGTTTTGTTCTTATATATGTGAGAGTTGCGTGTATAGATATTTATGGCCTATTTACCCACATATATTTGACTGACATCGTACATTTATTCATGGCCATGTAAATGTCTAGATCTTTTTGACTAATTAAATGATCACATATTTTTGGCCGGATTACCGTACAGATATTTCTGGCTAATCAACTGTACAGGTATGCTGTACAGGCTGCTAGATGGTGGGATGATATTCGCAAGGCAGGCTAGGGATTGGAGGGGAGCTGAAGATTGAGCCCAATGGCGTGGTATGGGAGAAGCCTATGTCCAGTGGACTGACACGAGCTGATGATGACGATGATGGCAGTAGCCCTCGCGCCTCGTGGCCCCACTCTAAATTTACGAGTATTATGTGCCGATACCAACTTATTCCGTGAGAGTAAATTCATATGTTATTATGTGGTAAGGTTATCGTTATTTTATATTTCAATAAGTATTTTGTATTTACAGTCAATTTAATTCCTGGGCCGCCGTGGAATCTTATCATACTAAAGGATTTTATTTTCCTATAAAATGCAACTCTGACATTATGTATGAAATGTTAGGATAAGTTCTCTGGTGGCGGAACCAAATTGAAATAAAAAAAACTTATTAACCTTCCATGCTGGTGCAGATGATAAAAGCGCATCCAGGGAATGGGCAAAAGTCTTAAAAATCATGTTATAGGCGATGCGGCTAGCAACCCATCACTATTTTGATTTCCCTTTGGTATACGCTCTTAATCATGCTAAACGTGGCCTTAAGTTTTTGTTACCTTAGGCTCTGTCTACCCTGTAAGAGATAAAGACGTGATATAATGTATGTAAGTATATATGTATTAACCTTGCATGTAGTTGATTATCATCTAATTTAATTACTTTTGTTTTTGCAAGGATTAATTGGAATAAGAAGTGCTTAAAACTTAGTTACATTATTAATCTCCTGGCAGTTTACGTAGGTAGGTAAACTACCTACTTCAGAGTCATAATTACTTAGACATTTTGCTATTTAGACTAAATGTTATAAAGGCATAGCGTACTGCTGTTTTGAAAAACTGCTCTTTACTTTGACACGTTTCGCTTTATCTTAATCAAAACAGAAAAAAGGCATACAGAATATTAGGCGGTCTTATCGCTACAGAGCTATCTCTGCCAGGCAATCATAATGGACTGGAGAACAGAACAGATCTGAGCCGGTGGTGCAATTTAGAATACATATTAATAAGTAGTGAAAATTATACATGAAACGCATATGTATAATAAATGGAGATATAAATACTCACCTAAAAAAGCTAGCTACAAGATTCATGCACAAGATGATTTAGTAGGTGGTGGTATTAGTTTTAGGCATAATCCTCAGGCTTTTTGGGCATTGTGATCAATGGGCATTGTGTGAGCTTGTCTAAAGGTTGTGGTGATCTTTAGTGGTTAAATAATGCCCAGTTCGGCTGGAATTGTAAAGATCGCGTGCGCACACTACCGGATGCTGCTAAACGCTAAGTATTGTTCAGTGAACTTATTTGAAATGATAACTCTCTTTATTCTTCCATGCTGGTCTGGGAGTAAAGAAAAAACTTAGAATTTATCAGTTGCTTCACTTAATAGTAAAAACCCATCGAGGGAATGGGCGATTATTAGGAATCATGTTATAGGCGATGCAGGCAACCCATCACTATTTTGATTTCCCTTTCCACCTATACGCCCTTAATCATGCTAAACGTGGCTTTAAGGCTTTGTTACCTTAGGCTCTGACTACTCCGTAAGGGATAAAGACTACATGTATGTATCTGCTATGGGTGTAGTGGTACACGCATCACGGAATGATGAGGATTCGGTTTCGATTCCCAGCCATAGCTATGCTTTTCGGATGTTTGTATGTGTTCTAATTTTCAGAGTCGATTCGCAGTTTAATTTGTAACGAGTAAAAGTGTGAAAGTAAACATAAAAATTCGGCCAAGTGCGAGTCGGATTAGCGCGTGAAGGGTCCCGTACCATCCTACTAATATTATAAATGCGAATATAAGTTTGTTTGTTACGGTTTCACGCGAAAACTACTCAACCGATCATCATGAAATTTTGTACACATGTTCTTGGAGGTATTAGAAGTAACATAGGATAGGTACTTTTTATTAAATAAAAATTTTATGTCAGCACTCTGACGTTATCTGCGCGGACGAAGTCGCGGGCAAAATCTAGTTATCTATATAAACGGCAAAAAAATAATGTCTGTTGTATGGGAGCCCCCCTTAAATATTAAATTTTCAAAGTTCCTCGAGCCCACGTTCCATAAATGAATCCCTATTTGCTTTGGTCACGGTACCACGCGTGAACGGCTGAACCGATTTCGTTAATTCTTTTTTTTGTGTTTGTTATTGTCAGGGGAAGGTTCTTATGAACTGGAACGGAGGCGAAGCCGCGGGCAACCGCTAGTTCACCAATGAAGCAATGGGCGGTTGACGAGTCTAGACTCCTGATTACTACAAATCCTATCTGGAGATCTATCCAGGTGCGGGGATCGCCGATAAGCAACGACGCAGAGCGGAACCGGCACCTGCGCGTGCGCAGCTAGGGATGCGCTCACAGGTATCGGTACAATTTGTCGACATCGATAAAAATTGTCTACTCGCAAGCTCATGCAAAGTTTCGCCCAAATGGAGGAAGGTAATGAGGTACGATTTTTTATGGATCTACAGTTTTTTGCCTGCACTTTGCATTATCGTTAAATTGTGCCAAAATTTCAAGTCAATGAAACTACTAGAAGTGGCTTGGATTTCACTTCGATTAATACTTGTAAAGTAAAGTAAAGTAAAAACTTGTAAAGTGGGCTATTTCGTATTTTGTGACAATCTTGAAAAAAACCCTCTTATACTGTACTAGCTTCTGCCCGAGACTTCGTCTGCGAAGAATTTTATACATATAAATAACCTACCTCTTGAATAGCTCTATCGATTTAAAAAAACCGCATCAAAATCCGTTGCGTAGTTTTAAAGATCTAAGCATACATAGGGACAGACAGACAGCGGAAAGCGACTTTGTCTTATACTATGTAGTGATGATACTCAAGTCAAGGTTTTAATTTGGACAATATATCTATTTGGTAGTACATTCACAGATTTAGAAACAAAGATTAACTAACTAAAACGAGATAAATACTTACTAAAACCCATATTGAAGACGAATTAAATAGGTAGGTAACTTAAACTATTTTGTACATAATGTAAAAGAAAAAATAATCGCGGTAAATTAAGCACCTCATTTCAATCACCAAATTTACATACATACATTAACAAATATATCTCGTCTTTATCCCAAACGGGGTAGACAGAGCCTAAGGTAACAAAACGAAAAATTCCTAAGACTTTCGCTCATTCCCTCGATGGCCTTTTACCATCTGCGCGGGAAGAGAAGTAGGTAACTAATAAATTCTGTTTTTTCTTCACTTCCAAACCAGCATGGAAGTAAAAGTAACTCTACTTCATAAACTGAATAAAACTATCGATACACAGTAACAACACTATCTAGATCATCGATGGTTAGGGAAGATACCTCGCATCGCGGACGACAGGGCGCGTGCCACCTTTTTACTTCAAAACGCCGCACCCCTTCAAAACCACCGAACCGCCAACATTGCCCATTCAAAATTCAACCAAGGCTGTTGAAGTTAAAGGTGGTTGTTTGTGTTTGAATGAAACGGTGGTTACGGTGACTGGTTGGTGTGAGGGATGAAATAATTGTTTCGGAATACACAGTAATGCTTTGTTAATTTGAATATGGGGTTGTTTTTTAGGGGCGCGAGCGCACGTGCCGGTAAGAGGTTAATTATTTAGAACTAATTCACTGAATTCCGTTACTTGAATTAACATTGAATAACATTTGCGACAGTTATTTGAAGTGTATTGTATTCACTATCACTACATAGTATAAAACAAAGTCGCTTTCTCTGTCCCTATGTCCCTATGTATGATTATATCTTCAAAACTACACAACGGATTTTGATGCGGTTTTTTTTTAAAGATAGAGTGATCCAAGAGGAAGGTTTTTATGTATAATTCTACGCAGACGAAGTCGCGGGCAGAAGCTAGTGTTAACTGTTTTGTGCGTAGATATTTAGACGGAATTTTGTGGTGATGACCAGAGAAAGTACCACTCGAAAGTAGTGAAAATCTGCTTATATCTTCAAAACTACAGCTCTGATCAAAGTTTTGACTAGTTCACAAGAATGAGAGCTGCGACTGTCTTTGCTACTCGTATTTCAAATTCAGCACAATTTTTTACCATTTTGAAGTGGTATTCTAGTCATGTTAGAGCTGTGGATACGAAGCTTAAGGTCCCGGGTTTGAGTCCAAAAATATGTATGCTTGTTCGCGATTCTTGCATATTTAATATGTATTTAAGTATATTGTCTGGGACCCGTATTACAAGATTTTCTTAGTTTAAGATTTCGCCTTTGATGGCAATGGTCTCACAATATTTATTTATTTATGTATTTATGTGTATTCATCCATGCTGGTGTTGGAGTAAAGAAAAAACATATAATGCAGATGGTAAAAGCGCAAGGGAATGGGCGAAAATCTTGCCCTATACACTATGTAACTTACCTAGAATTAAATAAAATCCACACAATAGCACTATATCAAGAGCAGCATAATTATAATCAATATGTCATCGACTTTAGTATAGCTATACTAACCGATAGGGCGTGTCCATATCAGTGCCGGCTCATTGAGCGCATTGTGTACATAGCTTTATGGGGTGCGATACTACGAATTGCTAAGGGTATTATAGGTTACTGGTTTTTGGAACTGGTGAGTTTATAAGGTTTGAAGGTTAGAAAGTGTTAAATACTTTTTCATAAACCATACTGAAAATTAGAACACGTAGAAAAATCCGAAAAGTAAAGCTATGACCGTTAATCGAACCTGGATCCTCGTCATTTCGTGACGCGTGCTATACCTGCACCACCTGTAGTAGGTGGGTAAGCCTTCGATTTTTTCTATCTGTTACTAGCTGTCACATGACCTTGTTACTATGCGATTTTTTGTCACCAAGCGTCATCTGTTTGAATGATGTGTCTGTACGACACAATTACAAACTCGTGGAACATCTACTGCTCACCAGGGACGAGAGATGGCGCTGTTTTGCCGATTTTTAACAGATCTTTCGATCAGCCAAATCAAAGGATTACTTCACCAGCTTTACTCTCCACACTGAAACAGCACTGCTGCCAAGTATTCATCATCGTCATCATCATTGACAGTAACAAGTAATTTATTGAATCAAGTGTTACTTTGCGGAGGTTCATTTCAATGAAAAAAAATTACCTTGCTACTCCGCTACTCACGTGCAAGATAACGTGTGCGACGTTGCTTTGCATGTGTAACAGTTGTGCTCACTAAACTTTAATAATGATCCCGTAGAGGGATCGAAACGCGTCAGTGTTTGTGTGGTGTGAGGGATAATTAAGTTTCGCACAGGCTTGGTTATCTTGCACGTGAGTAGCGGAGTAGCAAAGTATTTTTTTTATCATTAGTAATAAGTAACCTTAGCAAGATAGTAGCGATCTGAACAAACCTCGCAGAGCGCACACGCATAAAAATCTCCCTTCATCCCATATGCCTCATATGAAGATTACCTCATCTGCCCACCCCATTTAACTTATCAATGTATTATTAACAAGTTTGCGATCCGATCCCTCCCCCATTGGCTCAGTCCATCACGTGTTGACCCATTTCCTAATACATTGCGTAATTTGATCATCATCTCGCGCGCTGTGATCGTTTACACCACGCAATGAACGCCAAATTTGCTTACTTAGAGCCTGTCCCTCCGATAATTGGCTTGTTTTAATGACAGCTGATAGAAGTTGATTAGCAATAAGTCCTCCGGTCGCGTGACTTGCGTCATCGGCGTGTGCGCAAACGCATGGGGGGAGTCGATTTATTAGTATTTGTATTTGGTAATAAGTTATGTTAAGCTAATCAAGAATATATTTTTTTATATTATTTGTTTTCCTAATACTTCCGTCCAATAGGCTTATTGCCTAACTCGCTCGCAATCGCCATCGTGTTCATTTTGACAGTTCTTGTATGAATGTGACAGCTAGCTGATTCCGATGCCAATTGTCAGCCCATACATGAACTGTCTCGGAGCAAAGAAATAACAGAAATCAGTTGCTTCTCTGCCCATGGAATGGAATGGGCGAAAATCTTAGGAATCATGTTATAGGCGATGCGGCTAGCAATCCGTCACTATGTTGATTCCACTTTCCACCTATACGCCCACAATCATGCTATACGCGGCCTGGAGGTCTTGTCACCTTAGGCTCTGTCTACCCCGTCAGGGATAAAGACGTGATTTGTGCATGTGTATGTGTATAATAAGCCGTGGTAGCCTAGTGGTTTGACCTGTGGCCTCTCAAGTAGAGCGTCGTGGGTTCAAATCCCGGGCGCGCATCTCTGAGTTTTTCGGAATTTATGTGCGAAAATTACATTTGAAATTTGCCATGAGCTTTTCGGTGAAGGAAAACATCGTGAGGAAACCTTGCACACATCTGCGAAGAAATTCAATGGTGTGTGTTAAGTTCCCAATCCGCACTGGGCGCGCGTGGGAACTATAGCCCAAACCCTCCAATACACGGAGGAGGCCTATGCCATGAGGCACGCCGAATTACGCGACAATTTAATAACAAAACAACAACAACAACAAAAAAAATGAAATTGTAGCGAATTCGGAATAAAAAGGCTATATTATTATTATTATTATGTGTATAATTAATTATGTATTTATGGAATTTTTTGACAACCACGTGTTAATAAATCTTGTAAAACATTTACATTGCTGTTCAATAAGGTTGCTAGCCGTGTCGCCTATAACATGATGCCTAAGAATTTCACCCGTTCCTTCGATGGGCTTTTACCATCTGCGCGGGAAGAGAAGCAACTGGTACATTCTATGTCATTTCTTTGCTCCTAGACCAGTAAGGAACGAAGGTATCTATATCTAAGTATAATTGCATCCAATAAGCTTTCTATCCACCCTTTCGAAACTAATCTCTATGTTTGTATCAACATGGATTCAAACAGTACAGTCAGCGTCAAATATACCGTGACGACCAAAGTGGCCAACATTATTTACACCCTTAAGCCCTTGGCCATAAGGACTTATATTTGGACACTGTCGGCATGATATAACAGCTGACTGTACGTCAACTTCCACCCAATTAGGTGCACAATACGCGAGGAAATGATTCGGCAATCCAGGGATCGACAACCTTTGGCACAGAAATTGAAATATTTTTATATCTTGGGTTTGAGTATGTACGTTGAAGTGGCAATGGGCAGGCCACATCGCTTGTAGAACAGACAACCGTTAGGGGAGTAAAGTTCTCGAGTGGCGACCACGAACCGGAAGACGCAGTGTTGGCAGTCCCACTAGATAAACCGACATCGTGAAAGTCGCGGAAAACCGGGTGCATGGTGAGCTGTCGTTCATTATGGTGTGCTAACGGGGAGGGTATTGTTCAATAGTACACTTTTTCAGGCTGATGATGGTGATGATGATGTCTTGGTAATTTTTACTCTACTCTGGGAGCTTACTGAACATTGGCTCTCAACTTGGAATCTGTTTTTGTCTTTTTTTTAAGGCAGACCACTGCAACCGTTCACTAATTAGTGCAATAATGATTCAGTTAGTCGATAAGTATTTTCTATTCATTTTTAAAATGTCACTCAAATTTAAAGAAATAAATCAAATAATAAAGAAATGGTTTATTTGCAAAAATACGGTTAGTCTTAACGACTTAATAGATGCTAAACTGAAAGTAAACATTTAGGTATTATTATTGTCTCCAAAACGTACTCATTAATATTATGAAATAATGACGATGAAAATAATAATTAAAGAGTTAAATTAAGTTTATTTTTAGAGCCAAATGTTGTCTGCCAATGTCGCGGGGCTCGGCCGCCGCGGCGCTTGTCAAATAGTCCCGGCGCCCGCTGAAAATATAAACAGGTCGTTAAGGCGAACCTTACTTCATGAAAATTGTAAAAATATATAATTTGTTAACAAGTCTTTAATAATATCACGCTGATGCAAATAATCATTAACTAATGCACTAAACCGGATTACCAAACAGTTAAATATATTAGTTTTCCGTTTATAATTGTTGACGACAAAAAAACTATGCAAACACGTACGTCGTCAAGATTTTTTGTCACAAACATCGGCTGGGGTCAAAATAGAAAATGCAATTTCATAAAAATATTGCAATTTAAGAGAATTTTATAAAAATAAACCAAACTTAACCTGAACCAAACTTCTGATTAGATTAAAAATGTTTGTTTAGCTAGTAGTTTCACCCAAAATTGCATTATATATTTTAAACCATTATGTATTTTGACCAATTACCAGTCCGTGCTCAGCGGCAAAAAATGTTGATTTCATAGGTAATTTTGCATGTACTATCAAAAGAATCAACAATTTTACTTCTTGATTTTAATATTTATTTTTACAGTTTTATCGGTTAGAAATTAAATTTCTAAATACAGACATATATACCGTCACGCCTCTTTCCCACAGGGGTAGGCAGAGACTACTTTGTTCCACTTGCTACGATCCTGACATACTTCTTTCGCTTCATCCACATTCATCAATCTCTTCATACATGCTCGTCGGTTTCGGGTACTTCTGACCTGACCTTATTCCAAAACGTCTCCTATTTGGTCTCAGAACGTCCGTCTAGGCCTTCCCCTCCCAACGCACCTCACACTTCCCCTATAGATCTGTTTAGTTAGTCTACTTTCATCCATCCGCTCCACGTGACCAAACCAACTAAGCATACTTTTTTCTATCCTAGTCACTATATCCTCTTTCACACCAGCATGTTCCGTTATCACACTATTCCTTATTCTATCTGACATCTTATTTTTAAATAACGCTGAAAAATAGAACACAGAAAAATCCGAAAAGTAAAATCCAAAATGAGTAAGCTCTTGCCTGCTATGGGTGTTGTAGCGGTAGGTACCTACCTACCGCTACAACACCGCGTGCTATACCTATAGCACGCGTCACGGAATGACGACTCCCGCTTTACTTTTCGGATTTTTCTGTGTTCTAATTTTCAATGTCGGTTAGAAATCTATAGTTGTTCCAATCATTTATTTTCTCGATGACAGAATAGATGTAGTTTGATAGTTAGTGTTGTGACCTAATAAGTGACCAGTAGACACGATATCGATCCAATTTAATATATACGAGTAGTTGAGAAGTATTCAGCTATGGAGCGAATATAACAACCGACTTACTTGAATGCTAATTTATTACTAAGCGTGCAAAACGGCCGGATGACAGTATGTTTGTAATTAATAAATTAATAACTATTGGACAAACAAAAAATGTTTCACCATTAGAATGCTACATTATTCCTAAGTAACATAGGCTATTTTTTATCCCGGTAAAAAATTACAACGCGTACAAAGTCGCGGGAACACATCTAGTTCAATATATACAATGCCGATACAATGTCGATATTTCAATCATAACATCACTAGACCCATAGAATGTAAGTTTATTAAAACCTTTATTGTTTATCGTGCTTTAAAAAGATATTACTGCGTATATGGACTCAATTTGTCTTAGATGAATATTATATGGGATCAAGGAACAAAATTAGGCAGTTGTCATATTTTTTCTACCTCGCATTTAAAAGTTAATTTTTGCGTAAAAAGCGCAATTACATTCTTCGGGAGCTGTCATCGAGAAAATAAATGATTGGAAATACTATAGTGTTTTCACATAAATGCTTTCAAAAAGTCCCAGGTCGCTTGCTCTTAAAGGTTCTCGCGGACGTTTGGACAAACAGATGGAATGGAGTGTTGTAGCGGCAGCTTCGTTTTGTGACGTCACTCATCAGCTGAGCCAACACGGCTTTGTTCTGCATTGAATGCTCGCAGGACAACGTACGGTCTGTAATATTATCATGTTACAGCTGATGCCCGGAACTTCGTCTGCTTTAGATTTGTCCGGTAGACCCTCTACCTTGGTCGTGGATATAGCAAAAACTTATTTTCTCTACTTTTCATAGTGTATTCTTACTTCCATACTGGTCTGGGAGCAAATAAATAACATAGAATATACCAGTTGCTTCTCTGTAAAAGCCCATCGAGGGGATTGGGCTAAATTCTTAGGAATCATGTTATAGGCGTTGCGGCTAGCAACCCATCACTATTATGATTCCCCTTTCCACCTATATGCTCACATGCTAACCGTGGCCTTTAGGTCTTGTTACCATAGGCTCTGTCTACCCCGTAAGGGATATAGACGTGATATATGTATGTACGTATTCTTGCGTAACGACGAGTACTACGGTTGCAAATTATAATAAAGAATCTTACTTTTACAATCTTTCGTCACGGAACAATATTTAACTGTCAAGAAATATTCAAAATAACAGCTCACTCAGCAACTGAGGCGTTATTTACCGAGACGACTTTCAGTAACAACGTCTCGGCAATTAGTTGCGACAAATCACTGTATCTCGCAATAAAAAGAAGCGATCACACTGCCGCGTACGCGTGACGTTTTGTAGGCGTCACGTTTTTTACATACATTTAGTTGCGTAAAAGCACCGTCATCTTTTACGCACCGGTGTGGTTGCACCTTTATTGTATTTATTTTGCACATAAATATAAGGTCGCGGTATCGATTCCACGAATCGATATAAAAATTCGTGTGTAACGTAAACACAGTCACAGGATAATGTTTTAGTTGGTTTTTCCTGGAACTTTATAAATCATAATAATGTCATATTTTTGGAGTTCCTTAGCCAAACGGGACTATGTTACTGAGCTTTCGTTGTTTGCTTGTCTATCCGTCTGTTCCACGGCTGTGTGGAGTTAGTAACTATAACAAGTAGAAACATTTTTTTACAAAGTACCTATATAGGTACCTACATTTATACATACATACATACATACATATATCACGTCTTTATCCCTATAGACAGAGCCTAAGGCAACAAAACCTGGAGGCCACGTTTAGCATGATATTAAGGGCGTATCAAAGAAAATCAAAATAGTGATGTGATGGGTTGCTAGCCGCATCGCCTATAACGTGATTCCTAAAAATTTCGCCCATTCCCTCGATGGGCTTTTACTATCTGCGCGGGAAGAGAAGCAACTGGTAAATTCTATCTTTTTTCTTTACTCCCACACCAGCGTGGAAGAAAAGTATATAGGTACCTACATAATTATTATATCTACGGTCGCTTTATTAGAATGAATTTTGATCTTTGACATTAGCTTAAATTTAATTGTATAAGTAATGTGCGTGAATCGTATATGAATTAAAATGTTTTTTTTTTCCCGTTAAAATAAATAACATAAATAGCATTTTGATTTGAGCGACCCCACGCAAGAAACGGCTTTTCGTGCATTTTAGCTAAATGTTAGCAATGTAACAGACACTTGAATGTTTCTTCTTTGATTATTGCTATGGCCGCTGTTAATTAATAACATTTAAATTCAATAAAAAAAATTTTTTTTTTTTGGGACAGTGGTACGAAACCCTTCGTGTGCCAGTCCGGTTCGCACTTGGCCAATTATACAATCACACTCGCTCGGTTGTCAAAAGTTTAACGCACTGTAGTGCAAACACGTGTTTCTGAACTGGTGCGAAAAATTAATAACTGAGTTAATGCTTCGTGAAAATTGCGACATTACACAATTAATATAAACACACAGCGGTCGCGGTGTTAATATAGTCGGAGGTAGGTTGGGATCCCACTGCGTTAAGTCTTACCGCGCGGCATACATTTTCAAAGCAATTATTTTAATACTAGCCCGCAACTTCGTCTCCATAGAATTCGTTTATCATTATCCCGCAGGAATTACGCAATTTTCCGGGATAAAAAGTAGCCTATGTGTTATTCCACACTATATCTATCTATTTTCCAAATTTTATCGAGATCTGTCCAGCCGTTCTGGCGTGAAAGAGTAACAAACATCCATCCATCCATCCATCCATACTAACAAACTTTCGCGTTTAATATTTTACTTTGGCTTTTATTTGTGATTCACATAAAACGCAAATTATGTAAATGGTTTAATCGTTATCTAAAGGCGCTCTATGAAAATATGACTGTTTCTTCTCTAAAAGTCATTTAATTTTGTAATTTTTTTTGAAATCCACAGAAAAGGCCAAAGAAGATAAGTACTAAATTGCTTAAAATATCATAATTTTTAATGACGTTGTGGTGGTCTACCATGGAGGACTGTTTCGATACTCTTTGGCACGCCGCGTTTTTTGTCTAGCTGTCAGTTGTTTTTCCTGACATTAGATTTTTTAGTTACTTTTAGTGATGATTTTTTACTTTAAAGTGTATTTCGTTTATTGAGTTTGTTTGCAATTACATAAAGCTATTTAAGTGGACTTTAATCAGTTTATTATTTAGCCCACAACGTAAATAAAGAAACAAATTTATCGACACAAATACAATAAGTCTGAGTCAAAATCGTAAAACAACAGTAAGAAAGTCACTATATAATATTACATCATCATAGTTAATATTTGTTTTCCATAGCACATCCTTTATGACAACAACGAATAATTACTCACGATCATAATATATGACCCACAAAAAAAACACATTTCGGTAATAAGTGACCAAAAAAAATGGGGCGTAAAGGATTTTTATTACATATAAAAATTTTAAGTATACAGTTCGATAGAATTTCTAAATGTCAGTGAAAATTATAACACATAGAAAAATCCGAAAAGTAAAGCTATGGCCGGGAATCGAACCCGGGTCCTCGTCATTCCGTGACGCGTGCTATACCCCTACACCACCCATAGCAGGTGGGTAGTCTCCGAATTTTTCTACCCGTTACTAACTGTCACGTGACCTTATTGTTACTATGCGAATTTTTGTCGCTAAGCATCATCTGTTTGAATGATGTGTCTGTACGACACAATTACATCATACACATCATCATTACAGTTCGATAGAGATTAAAATTTCAAACAAAGCTGTATAATTAACTCATTTTCGGTACTTCGTCCCATACTACATTTGAACCGATAGTAGTAAGATAGATAGATTAACACTTTATTTCTTCCATAACACACATTATGATACATACAGGGCAGAGGTACAATATCAAACACAGAACTTAAAAATAAACATAACAGATTCAATGTACCTAACTTAACTAAGTGGACAGTAGATACCATGTGCCATGGACAAAGAAAGGCGCTGACTCAGCATAAAGCTGCGAAGACCGCAGCGCTGGTATTCTGCCAGAACCACTTTGGGGAGGTCTGTGGAAATGGTATATGCATAATAAAATTAAAGAAAAGTTGGCAATCAGATAAATGATTAAAACTTGATGGATAGTTGTTTGTTACTCTTCCATGCAAACGAACTACTCAAAGAACATTGAAAGAAAAATGTGAAAATGGACACACATAGGTTTGGTGCAACCCGCAATTAATTTCCCATCCCGGAGACCGTACGGAGTAACAATTCAGAACAGCCGGATCTCGGTCTAGAATCGAACCCAGTCGCACTGGCAACCGGCACGCGACTTAAACCGCTCCACGTTACTCACTACATGACAGTTTATTGACAGCAGCCCTGTAAAGCGCGAAACTTCTCGCCTGCCAAAAATCAGTTAATTTAATTTGCCGACAATTTTAAAGCGGCCCGAACTGGTTGGTAACCCCTGACATTAAAGACAATGTAAGTTTTTGCGTCTCTTGTGGTGCTCGATATAATGTTAACTTCTAATTTATTATCATATATTATACTAAAAACATAGAATAAACCAGTTGCTTCTCTACCCGCGCAGATGGTAAGTAAGTAAGTAAGTAAATGCTTTATTGTACAAATATAAAGAAACAGAGACAAATCATAGAAAAAGACCTTAAATATATGCACAAATGCGAACTTATCGCTATAAGGGATCTCTACCAGTTAACCTTTGAGTAAAGAGAGGATTATTAAGCGAGAGACAAATAAAGAGCGAGTTTAAAATATCCATAATAGTGAAAGCCACAATAGAGTGCAATAGAGAGCTGGTAAAAGCCTATCGAAGGAATGGGCATAGGAATCATGGCTTATATGCGATGCGGCTAGCAACCCATCACTATTTTGATTCTTCTTCATAATATTACTACAGTCCGTCAAGCTCTTGGAATGCAATTTGCACTCTCTCTCTCTTTCATTGCTGTTAAGCTGTGCACGCCGCTCTCAGTTAAAATTTTAATAGTTCAGTCTGCGATAAACTCTAAAAATTAGGACTCTGGCCTGCAAAAGACCAGTTCACCCGCGTCTGCGCACAATTTGGTCCTGGCTAGATCACCAGAATTCTACTACCATTTCATTGTCATCTTACGCAAGCATGTAAATTTTCAGCTCAAACGGATGAAGACATCTGCTTCAAAATTGAGTCGCAAGATTCCACCGCGACAAACGTACTTACATACAAAGGTACCAGTGGCGTGGCGTCCATAGAACTCGATTCCTACTGGCTTGCCTATTTTAAGCCAGTTGGGCGCTTTATTGTGCAGAATTAGAGGAAATTAGGCGGGAACTACAATTTTCCGGAAAAAAACCATACAATTTTCCTCGCAACTGAAACTATCTCTATACCAAATTCTAAATATTTAGGTTCAGCGGTTTAAACGTGAAAGCAGACAGAGATACTTTCGCGTTTATAATGATAATATTAGGATCGTATGCTAGCCTAATTATAGAATATTCTGTTGTAACGATTAACGATAGTCAGAAAGAGGGCCAGCGCAGTTTGTAAGGCTATATAGCACAGTGTTGAGTTGGGACAGTTTCTTGACAATTTCTAGCTACGTATCGCATTGTTTCTTCACTATAGAACCGTTATTTAATGTATCTGAGAGGTGCATTTAGTATGCCTAAGAATATTTTACCAAACGCTAAAGGTACAATAAAAAATGAACGTTTGGAATTTGGAAATGACGCGATGCCTTGGGCGCTCCCTAATAAAAGACCTTAAACTCGAAAAATATCTTTTACTTGCCCTAAGCAAGCTATTAACAAGTTATTAATAAAATTGTCAGCTAAACTCATCGCCTTTAAACAAGGAATGGGCGTCAATTGTTTTAGGGATGGGAAAGTGGAAAAATATATCGATATTTTTTATTTCAATGTTTGTATCGAAATTGTTGTCCTAAGACTAAAGACTGAGAATTAATTTAATTGTTCCTTATTGTTTCATTATTATTGTTGTTCATGTCATGTTTTTATTTTGACATTTTTGTAATATTCAATTGATTTGTATTATTTAATTTTATTTTATTTAATCTTGACGATTTCAATCTAAATTCTTCTAAATTGACAATGAACAATGTGATGTAATTTTTATTGAATGAATAAATAATCTAAATCTAAATCTAAATCTGGCAAAAATCCTAAAATAAAAAAATAACACACATTTCACAGTTTATGTGGTAAAGAGCTCGGTTACTTGTTTTTTATAATTTTATTTTATTTGACGATTTCAATCTAAATTCTCCTAACTTGACAATGTACAATTTATGATGTAATTTTTATTGAATCAATAAATAATTTAATATAATCTAATCTAGTTTTAAAAATTTCGTAGACTGGATCTGTTTACTTTTGGATACATGCAAGAGACGAATAGAGCAATTAAAAAAGTAGGTATCGTATTGGATAACATCGACATAATATAGTGATAAAAATAATGGTAACCGACACCTACAGTGCCCGTTCCGCGCCATCCGTCGTGTGTAAAAATATCGACGATGTATTTAATTAAAACAATGAACCGAATTATAATATCGCATTATCGTCTGACAGTTTCGAATCTGTTCGAAATTCTTAGTTTACATGGTATCGTGACCTATCACTGTGACTGTGACCTATCACAACATCAGTAAATCCTTCTATTGCATCACTACATAGTATAAAACAAAGTCGCTTTCCGCTCCTGTCCGTCCCTATGTATGCTTAAATCTTTAAAACTACGCAACGGATTTTGAAGCGGTTTTTAATAGATAGAGTGATTCAACAGAAAGGTTAATATGTATAATTTTACGCAGACGAAGTCGCGGGGAGATGCTATCACTTTAGTCTCACTTCTCACGGTAGTTTTCTATTCAAGATGAAATTGTATCGATAGTTCTTTTAAAAAATATATCGATATTGTCATAATGTCGATGTTTTTTACCCAAGCCTTTTCACTCACGCGAGCCCCGAGTTACAATTGTCTTTGTTAACCAAATTAAAAAGTGACTGCCAATTCCCCAAAAAAGCACTTAACTAAATTCTGAGGTGTCAAATGTAGCCGTTTAAAATACTTGCGAATGTTTCGCGGAGATATTGATTGTTTTTAAATTTTAAACTCGCATTTTTGTGTCCGTATTATTTTTAATGACACTTGTTTTAGCCACGCGTCTGCTTCAGCGCAGGTATAGTGCATTGGGGTAAATTCCAAAATGGGGGAATCTCGAAACTCGTGGATATTCACTAAATGGGAAACAATAATCTAGCAACGCTTAGGGAAGCTCCGATGTCTTTGGCTTCTAGATAAGCGTTGCTAGATTATGTAATTGTTCCCCGTTTAGTGGATATCCACGAGTTTCGAAATTCCCCCAATTCGAATTTACCCCAATGCACATTAGGTAGGTTTGTTTTTATCGGAATATTTTAAATTATATTGTTTTTTATTCTTCTGTAAATAGGCTGAAAGTCTGTCTGAAAGATTGTCAAAGAGAATGCGCCGCAAGGAATTGACAGAAAGACCGTTTTTAAAAAACTGTTTGAAAGCGTAGCGTATGTGACAATAAATGTTTGGTAGCAGTACTAAACGGTCACTTTGGGCAATGTCCTTTCTAGAAACTACGTACTTTTAATTTGTTTAATTATGCAACATCCCAACTCTAAAGCTTTATCGAGCATCTACACTACTGCCGGAAACTATTTTCCCTTCCCTATTAGTCCTAAGTCCAACAAACCGTTTGTGAGCGTTTTCAAAAAAAAAACTCTCCATGAACATGTTTTCCAGAATTTAATTAGGTATTTTGTTTTTTTTTCTCAGAATCGTTTACCCTATTGATCCTCATACAAGAAAAAATGTGTCCCAGATTTCACTATGGATTTTTTCTTTTCGCCACGTTCCATACATACTTATATTCAAAAAAGTGACGAACTGGAATGGAAATTTTGCGACATATTTTTTCTTGTACGAGAATCGATAGGGTAAACGATTCCGAGTAATTTCTTACTAATCCAAAATAGTAAAATTCTGGAAAAAGTTATGACGTGGACTTTTTTCGAAAACGCTCTTGTCGCAACTGCGACAAATGAAAACGTCGCTACTCCGTTTCCTCACGCCAAAACTACAAAGCAAAAGGAATAAGCTGCAAAATTAGTCGTTCCGTCAAGCAACGACTAATGAGAGCCTTTGGGCGTACACACGTGCTACACCATGTGGCCATCTTGAAAAAAACCCCATATGGCAGGAAAAAACACCTCCGAAACACAAACTTACGAATGCAGGTGAAAAAACATACGAACTACACTCCCGCGCACGTTGGTCCTCTAACTATTTTACCAGCGACACTCGTAACTGAAAACTTAACGTTGTCAAGGCAAGGAAGTGATTTTACGGGCACAATACGCTTTATATAAGGATGTATTAATTTATGTAATTGTCAGAAACAACCCTTTGCTTTTTCTAAACATATGTTTGGGCGGGGGTTTGATTAACTTCTTTTGTCGGTTTAAACTCGCATTTGTTTTGATTGGTCGGTCGTTACTTATAAAGAGTATCCTGTGTGACTTCCGCTTTAGATCTTGAGATGTTTAGACATTGATATAAGTACGTTTTTGGCGTGGCGTCAAGTATATCAGAAGGCAAACCAAAGGGCATTTAACTATCCTTTTCTTCTAACCTTAAGGCCACGTTTAGCATGATTAACAAACATTTAATTTCATTTAATTTCATTTTTTCATTTTCATTTCATTTCATTTCATTTCATTTCATTAAGGGCGTACAGCTAGAAAGGGAAATCAAAATAGTAATAGGTTGGTAGCCGCATTGCCTATAACATGATTCCAAAGGCTTTCGCCCTTTCCCTCAATGGGATTTTACCATCTCTGCGGGAAGAGAAGCAACTGGTACATTCTTTGTTTTTGCTTTGCTCCCAAGACAAGATAAATTAGAGCTGTTGTAGTTTTATTCTACTCCGCTCCTATTTCGACTCCTGACTTTCGAGTGACATGCTTTCCAAAGTGTTTCTGGGGCCCGATTTTTGAGAGCACATGTGTGAAAATACCACTCGAAAATGGTATAAATCTGCTTTATATGAATAGGAAGGCAAACGAGCAAGTGGGTCACCTGATGGTAAGTGATCACCACTGCCCATAGACACCCGCAACCCCGGAGGGATTGCAGATGCGTTGCCAACCTAGAGGACTAAGATGAAATGCCTCTTGTGCCCGTAATTTCCCCGGCTGTCTTATTCTCCGCACCGGAACACAGCAGTGCAAGCACTGCTACTTAGCGGCAGAATTAGCGAGTAAGATGGTGGTAGCGATCCGGACGGACCTTGCACAAGGCCCTACCACCCGCTATCTTCAAAACTACAGCTCTAATCAAATGTTTGACTAGTTCACTAGATTAATGAGAGCCGTAAGCATCTTCTAAGCCACTCCTTTAAAATTCAGCCCAATTTTTCACCACTTTCGAGTGGTATTTTCACACATGTGCTTCCAAAAATCGGCCCCCTGATCCGCATTTATTTCTTTAACAATCATAAATATCTTTGTTTTCAATCACCATTAAGTTTTATGGCTTCATCAAAAAACGACCTCACAGATAGATTCCCATGGCTATATTAATTTGCCATAGAATTTATGCAAACTGCTCTACAACGGGTCAAATGTGCCCTTTCGGCGTTGAATCCATCGAAGCGGTTCCGTAGCAATAAAGTGGGCACAGCGGGGAGTCTAGAAAACCCTTGCCACAGATTTATTCATTTCGTAGTTTGGCAGGGGAAGGCCTAGACGGACGTTTCGAGACCAAATAGGAGACGTTTTGGAAAAAGGTCAGGTCAGGAGTACCCGAAACCAACGAGCATGTATGAAGAGATTGATGAATGTGGATGAAGCGAAAGATGTATGTCAGGATCGTAGCAAGTGGAACAAAGTAGTCTCTGCCTATCCCTGTGGGAAAGAGGCGTGACGGTATGTATGTATGTATGTATAGTTTGGTAGACTTTTAAATTTATCTTCAACTAAGATTTGTTTCTACGTCCAAATATATCAAAACCTAAAACGTTTAGATTTATTTTAAATTCTAAATATAAACCGTATAAAAAATCAAAAAGTAAAATTCTTGGTTCATATTTTGATTAAGGAAATAAAAATGCCGTACAATGAATTAATAAGTTTGTATTTTTCAAATTTTATTTGATAGCAGGACTGCTCAAGATACAAACCCGAACCAGTTAAAGCTCATTTACTACCACTTTATTGTTTTTACATACATACATACATACCGTCACGCCTCTTTCCCACAGGGGTAGGCAGAGACTACTTTGTTCCACTTACTACGATCCTGACATACTTCTTTCGCTTCATCCACATTCATCAATCTCTTCATACATGCTCGCCGGTTTCGGGTACTCCTGACCTGACCTTTTTCAAAACGTCTCCTATTTGGACTCGGAACGTCCGTCTAGGCCTTCTCCTCCTTGTTTTTTCTTGTGTTAAAAGTAATATAGTTCAAGTAATCTTTAAAGTCAAATAAATTGACAATTAGCATAAGTTTTGTAAATATTACATATCTACTCAGTTCTATTTTTGTTGCTACAAAACGATCCAATTCAAATTAACTTTTTTTAAAAAAATCGCGCACAATAGCGAATACCCTAATCATTTCAAAAAACCTTTTTTTACCCTTCCATAATTCGATCACAATAAAGCTAATTCGCCATTAAAACAGCTATCAAACGTTCAAATGGAACTATTAATTCTACAAAAGAATATAACAATTGTCATAAGTATAACAAAAGAGTTCAAAAGACTGCGAAAAGGGGAAAAATGTAAGTTAATCTCTATTTCTCGACTCGCGAGTCAACGGAATTGTATAATTTCCCAATCCCGCTGAGATATTCGAATGGTTTGCGTATTGTTTTGGGGCATTTGTTGATAGGTGGTCTTTTGTATTATTTGTTGATGATTTATTAGGAGGGTTTCACTAAAGAATTGGTTGATCCTTCCGGTGCCAAAATACAATTGTCTTTTAATTTTTATCTGATGTTTTGGATTCCCAGTCTGATAAATTAGTAGCTTTGCTAACAGATGTAGGTAAATTTAAATCTTAGCTTACCAGTACTAGTGCTAGAGAGAGTATTAAAAAAGTTTCACATACTTATTCGTACGTACATGAATCACGCCTTTATCCCTTACGGAGTAGACAAAGCCTAAGGTAACGAGTCCTAACGACCACGTTTAGCATGGTTGTGGGCGTATGGATGGAAAGGGGAATCAAAACAGTGATGGGTTGTTAGCCACATCGCCTCATGACATAACAATTATCCCTAAGATTTTTGCCTAATCCCTCGATGGGCTTTTACCATCTCCGCGTGCATTAATCTATGGAGGTCCATTATAAATGAACAAAAAACAGAGATCTCTGTAAAGTAACGACAGATTTGATCAAATAAATAATTTTGTCGAAAAATATGATATCATCAAATTAGAATCCATATTTTTTTGCTGACAGCATGCCCGACTTTATTAAAGTTAAATATTTAATGTTTTGTAAAGCAAACACTCGAGTTGGCCAAGAGGGTGCGTCGAGGGTGTTTGTCTGTCTGTGCTACCGAACTAGTTTTTATAAGCTCTTCACACTTTGGGGTGGTTTTTTGGTATCTCATGCGTTACCGAATTAATTCAATGCAGTCAAAGTTGTATAAGCTCTAAAGTGGGTGACAGACGGGCGGGTAAGTTCCCGTACTTACAGCTCGATGAATTTATTCGCCTGTGTCAGTCTGAGTACGCGTACTTTTAGAGTAAAGTACAGGCGAGTAAGTCGTCTAGCCGTAAGTACGCGAACTTACTCGCCCATCTGTCTGTGACTTAATACCTGCAACGATTGAGTTTGATAATTGTGATATTTTGAACACCTCATCTAAATTAAGTTCATGGAAAAACCTGTGAAATTGAAACTGAAGCCTCGTCGCAGTCGCAGAATTTCCAGTCGCAGAATTTGACATAATACACTTTATTCCTTAGGCTTCAATGTACCTAATATTTGAGCATTCTAGGTCCAAAAATGTTGTCAAGACGGTTTATGAGTCAGCCAGTCAGTACTTTTGTCTTTATAAAGTAAATATCAAATTGTGACAAATCAAACATTTACTTAAATGTACATTTACAAAAAAAAAAACTTACTTAAATTTTGGAATAGCTTACAATTTTGTCCCTAAATTATCAGTACCAAAGTCGTCAACGTTATGTTCTCGCTACTTTTCACTGCAATTGGTTCTATACCTACACACGCGTTCATGTGTACATTGTACATTGAAAAATATAGTATCACTGTACCTAGTATTTGCACAAAACTCAACACTTATGCACTATATCTGTCAGCCAAGAATTAACACGTCAGGTTGGCTCGTTACCGTTCCCGCTTTAGCAAGCCTAGTCACCATTACTTGGCGCTTTGGCTTTTTCCCAGCGATGCATCGAGGGGTTTTATTAGGGGTCTTCTACTTATCTATAATCGTTCATTATTTGGGTGACGACCAAAAGTTACACACCGTTAAAGTTGCGTTATTAGGTAGTTAAAATTATCACTAACTTTTCCATTGTGACACATAAATTTGTCATACATTTGTATGGATAACTTTCGTGTCACAATGGAAAAAGTTAGTGGTATTAACTACCTACTAACGCAATATAACGGTGTGTAACTTTTGGGTCTTCACCCATTTAGGTATATCTACTGAATAGCAAAACTAACGGGCCACTTATCATGTAACTTTTTATATTTAACAGTACCTACTAATTCTCCTTCTAAGCTAGTCATAGGTTCCTGTCGGAGGGAGGAAAGAAAAAACATAGAATGTACCAGCCTACAGAACCTCTACATTGCAAATAATAATGTTTTTAGCTTCAATTCATACAACTAGGGTTGCCAAGATTTTTTCAGCGAAATACAGTATTTTTCAAAATAAGCTATAAAAAAATATAGTGCACTCCTAAAAAATAGTGAAATGAAGTGAGATGAAAAAAATTAAAATAGACAAAGATACATTCGTTACTAATTTATTTTTTTTAAAACTATATTTGTTTTTCAAATTACGCTCGGTGTTGAAAATGTAATACGCAGACTCGAAATATAGTAGATACAATACTATATAATTACAGTATAGTTGGCAACCCTACACACGACACACTATTGCCAAGTCATTGTCGGCACCAAAAAGACAGCTTCCTTCCTACGGGGTCCCATTTTTTAGCTTTTTTTCCAATTTTGGGTGGCCAGTTACTTTTTACACGCTATCGAATTAAGACTGCGAATATCGGCTACCTCTTTCTCTCCCACCCATAAAGAAAAGGAAAGATAAAGAAGTGTTTTCTAGCCCATAAACTTTTGACGTTACAACTCAACTTACTATAATATTTTTTATAACCGACGCTTTTTAAATTCGGAATGACCATAGCGAAAGGGTGGCCATTTTGGCGCCTGTAATTGGACACTTTTGGCTTTTTTGCCGCCATTTTGGCAGCCCGTAACCTTTTATTTTGATTTAGGTTAATAAAATGGGACTCTTGTCAAAGTTAGTGGTGGTCGGGTGTTAAGCAATTAAGTTTTAATGTTTTTTTTTTTAATTATTGGACATAATCGTTGGTTATTATAGTAAATAATTTTGCTGTCTTGAAACTGTTTATTTATAACTACCGGTTGTCTGCGACTCCGTCTACGCACAATTCGCTTATCGCTATCCCGCAGGAACTATGCGATTTTCCGGGATGAAAACTATCCTACGTCCTTCCCCGGAACTAAAACTGTCTCTGTACCAAATTCCAGCTAAATCGGTTCTGTAGTTTTAGTTTGTCGCGAACAGACGAACAGACGTTGCGAAGGATTTTATTATAAACTAGCTGCTCCCCACGGCTTCGTTACGCATTTTTTTTTTACTTTTGACCTTTTCTAAAAAACGTTTGTACTTGCTCTTTTAAGCTTTTTTTGTTTCATAAAACATTCCGAAGAATTTAAGGGACGTTACGAAAAAAAGAATTACTTTGCCGAATTGGTCCTATCCTATCCAGCCGTTCTAAAGTTTTGCGATTCAGCAACATTCATTTTTATTTATTTCCTACTGTCTTTACTGTCTGTATGTTACGCTTTCACACCTAAACTACTCAACCGATTTGAATGAAATTCGGTACAAAAATAGTTTCAGGATAGTTTTCAATAAGTACACATCTCACAACATAAGTAAGGTTACAAAAATTAAAAATCTCTTTTTTTAAGTCAATAAAACATACACACACACAAAATCACGTCTTTATCCTTTACGGGGTAGACAGAACCAAAGCTAAAAAGTCCTACAGGTCACGTTTAACTAGACTGTATAGGTAACAAACATACATAATTTATCAAAATTCCTTTATGAATAGATCAGCAATTATTGTCGCAGGAAGGGAGTAAATCTATTTCTTAGAAACACTCAGAAAATCTGAAATTATGAACAGGTACAGTCACGGTCGATACACGAATAACCCGCGTCTGTACACTCAGGTAAGACGCCGGAGCACACTGGGTGCGAGTCGTTTAAAAAAAAATTGGTTGTACATACAAACACATACAAACACATACACAAGCCTAAGGAACAAAACCTGAAGGCCACGTTTAGCATGATAGTAGGCGTAGGTGGAAAAAGGAATCAAAATAGTGATGGGTTGCTAGCCGCATCGCCTATAACATGACTAAGACTTTCGGCTATTCCCTCAATGGGCTTTTCTGCCCTCATAAGGCAATAGGCGGTATCTCAAAAAAAGTCACTTTTGAGTTTTTTACACCATCGTGTAGCTTACAAAATTCTGCATCAGATGAAGTTAGTGAATTGGCCGTATCTTATCTACAACGTGACAAAAACACCTAAGAATATTTTTCCTATCTCAATTTTCACAAGATTTACTAAGCCATTAGGTGATAACTTAATATTTCTAAGAGAAATAGCGGTATGTACTTATTATGAAGGCATTTAGAGGTATATATATCCCTACTTACGGCCAAACCGCTTAGTATTTCTGTACAAAATAGACATGTGATACTCAAGATGTTTAGTTGCCCGCCATCAGATCGTAGTGAATGAATGATACTATAGTATATTCAGCAGATCTACAGAAAGTCATTATTTGGCCTCGCATAGATGTTTAAAACGGCTATTTTTACGCAAAGAATTGTCGTTTATAACGAAACCTTTGCTCCCACGGGAAAAAATCAACGAAACTGCAATATCTTTCCTGTTCTATGGCTCGAGTATTACCTATGCGTGCGAATATATTGAAATCTAAAGTGCTCCCACCCCCCAAGAAAAAACAAAAATATGCGGGTATATCGGAAACATAGAAAAACAATCTAATAAAATCACTCGAAAAAATAATACCATGTAATAGAATGCCGTTTTGGAACTATTTACCTATTTCAAATACAAATTAAATGTCGATAAAAAACATAGGTGTCGATTAAAATCACTAAAAATTTAATTACAATTAGTCTCTAAAGGTATTGAATACACGATAAATAAATATAATTGTGACTTTTATTACTTATTAATATTGATTTTTGGCAAAATTGTGTAAACAATTTTTTGTATGGGACTTTGTATTGATACATAAATGTAAATAGCGGCAACTAGAAAGAATATTCTTATAATATGAAGCGTACTGGCGGTATCTCATATAAATGAAAGAATATATAATATTTCTTATTTTTGTCTTATCCATAATAAATGTAATACAATATTGGTATAAATCTACCTTCATAGTAACAAATAAATCCTGCTTAAGGTGACGCGAAATCAAGTTTCAAGTTTCTTCAATTTACTTAATTTGACTAAAAATGAGATACCGCCTATTGCCTTATGAGGGCAGTTTTACCATCTGCGCGTGAAGAGAAGTAACTGGTAACTTCCAGACCAGCATGGAAGAATGCGCTATTTTTGATATTTGAAAATTTCACTTCAAGAATTTTCCTTTTTTTATGCCAATTGCATGAGTTTGATCACGGCGAGACTGTAGCTTTTATGGAACACATGATCTCATCTCCGGCCTCTAATAAGTCTCACTTCTAGGCACGCTCCTCTCTGAATGACTAGTCTTCAGCTATAGTTCCCACGCAGACCCAGTACGGATTGGGAACTTCATTCACACTGTTAGTGATAAAGATTTGACGTTGTTTATAAGAAACGCGACCAACAGAGGGAATTACTTCGTAGGCGGTTTCCAGGTTTAAATTTCAGAAACATACCTAAAGCTAGAGGGCTGATTGTTTTAACGCTTTAGGGTGAGAAAAACTAAAAATCAATGCAGTGCAAGCTGGCTAGCACGTTTGATATTTATTGTGAAATGTAAAGAAACTACTAACATGATGTTGATAATATCCAAACGTACGACAAATATATTTTAAACTAGCTGTTGCCTGCGACTAGGTGCACAGAAATTGCTTATCGCTATCCCGCGGGAAAAAAAACTATTCTATGTCCTTCCCCGAGACTGAAACTATATATATTATATATATATATATATATATATATATATATATACTGAATTCCAACCAATCGGACAGAGTCAGTTTCGCATTTATAATTTTACTAGCTTCTGCCCGCGACTTCGTTTGCATAGAATTATACATAAAAACCTTCCTCTTGAATCACTCTATCTATTAAAAAAACCCTCATCAAAATCCGTTGTGTAGTTTTGAAGATATAAGCATACATAGGGACATAGGGACGTGGGGACAGAGAAAGCGACTTTGTTTTATACTATGTAGTGATTAGGGAGTTTAAAATTTGAAAATTTTCTAGACTATTTTTCTTCATCAGATATTTTTCTTTTCTTGACCATAAAATTAAAAAAACACTCATAGTTACTCGCCCACTGCACCCCCGACCTAACAGACCGGATGCTGAGGAACTCTTCCTCTCCATTGTGTATGGTAATGATCGGGAAAAAAGTGGGAAAAAAACATGTTCCCACACCCTGTGGGAGTCGACTGCAGCTATGTTATCCGTAGATTAAGGAACGATTATTATCTGTCTTAGCCAGCAAACTTTTTTTTAGTAATGTCAGATTAAAAAAGTTCTTAAAAAGTTTTTTTTTCTGGCGGAAGAAAATAAATCGTACTTTAATACACATTGAATAAATTAAATGAAAAAAAGAATGTCAAAATAAGAAAAATTGCAAATTACGATTACATTATGGAAAAACTTAAAAAGCTAACACCATAGCTTCCATGCTGGTCTGGGAGCAAAGAAAAAACATAGAATGTACCAGAGCAGATGGTAAAAGCCCATCGAGGGAGTGGGCGAAATTTTTAGGAATCATGTTTTAGGCGATGCGGCTAGCAACCCATCACTATTTTGATACTTTTCACCTATACGCCTATATCATGCTAAACGTGGCCTTTAGGTCTTGTTACCTCAGGCTCTGTCTACCATGTATGGGATATAGACATGATTTGAAAAGCTAATAGGTGCCGTTAAATTCAGTCAACTAGATTTTTTTTTAAAACACATTTAATTTTGTCAAAAAAAACGTAATAGCAATT
Organism: Pandemis corylana; assembly: GCA_949127965.1. Taxonomy (NCBI): domain Eukaryota; kingdom Metazoa; phylum Arthropoda; class Insecta; order Lepidoptera; family Tortricidae; genus Pandemis; species Pandemis corylana. Next base: position 1,427,235 of record OX421859.1, on the reverse strand, counting down.
TTTTTAAACCAACTAGATAGAATACAACGTCTAAGACAGCTGGCTGTCTTAGCTGTCAAAACTTAAGTGACAAAAAACAATAAAGCTGCGTCCACACCGCAGTAGGCCACGGCTGTAAGGCTTTGGCCACACGAGGCCAGCGCAGTGATTACACAGCTCATTACCCCCAATCACTTCTGCGTGTTGTGCGCCCGCGCAGGTTTAAAGCGTCCCGTAAACGATCAAATTTGTTTGACAAACTTGCTTGTCAAACTTCACGTTTTCATCAAACATAAGCGTAAACGATCAAACCAAATATCTCTTAGGATGTGCCGATCATTTGACACGTAAGATTCAGTGGAAATATATATACTACGGAGCTGGGCAAGGTTGTGTATTCTAAATGATTAATGCATCACATTTCTATAGTCTTTTTATTAATAGTAAAACACTTACATGTATTCACAAGTACAATGCTCAAGTCATGGCGGCGGCGGTTGCAGAGAGAAGAGAGAGCGGACGTCACGCCACAAACAAAATATAGGCGTGAGCCATAGAGTGTGTAGAGTTATTTAAGGCATACATACACTTCTCAACACTTCCCCTTATGCCTTATAATAAGGAATACATAAACAATATCAAAGTCAATCTTAGAACTAAGTAAACTCTTCTACAAATGTAGAGACAATCAATGATATTGCTCATTTGTGCAATAATGCAAGTCAAAAAACCAATGAGAAAGGAATGTTCTCTATGAAATTACAAAATAGAGTCTATAAATAAATCATAATTAATGAAAAAATTACGCTCTACAAAATAGAGTTAAAGTCACTATGTTACAACATTAATTCAACATAAATTGCTAGTCAAGTAATAACTAGAATTAAACAATACATTATGTAGAGCTGTCACATGTCTTAGAAATACTCATAGATTCAATGAAGCCACAATGTTTTTGTACACACAAGGGTTTGGTCAGAACATCTGCTATCATCCTGTCAGTTGAAAGATATTTTACAGAAATAGAGTCATTTTTAATTAGATCCTTTACATAGTGGTATCTAATGTCAATATGTTTTGTTCGCTTATGGCAAAACTCCTTACATTCCAAAAGTTTTTGTGCACTTTGGTTATCATTATAAACAGTACAAGGAATGTTTTTGTCTAAAATTTCAAAACACAAACTTTTAATAAAGGAAACATCTTTACAAACATCACCTAAAGCTAAATATTCTGCTTCTGTACTGGAAAGTGCTACACATCTCTGCTTACGCGACTCCCAGTTTATGGTATTTTTCCCTAGCTTTATGACAAAACCAGTATAGGATTTGCGGTCATTAAGGTCATTACCATAGTCCGCGTCAGTAAATGCTTCTAAATGCCAATTAACACTCTTTATGTAACATAAACGGTAATCAATTGAACCAGCTAAATACCTCAAAATGCGCTTTGCTGCTATCCAATGCGACCTGTCAAAATTGTTGTTAAATTGACTCAGTTGACTACAAGCAAAAGTTATATCTGGTCTTGTACATACTGATAAATACATAAGACTACCAATAAGTTGCCTATAGTTGTAAGTCTCATCTTGCATAATAGCACTTTGATTTTTAGGTACAGTCAATTTACAATTTAAAGCCATAGGTGTAGAGACTGGTTTACAGTTCTGCATGTTAAAGCGTAACAACAACTTTTTAATATACTCAGTCTGGTCTAGACATAAACTACCTTTTGACCTACTTCTTGTAATTCTCATACCTAAGCAATTCTTTAATGGACCTAAGTTCTTTACAGTAAATTCCTTCTGTAGAGCATCAAACAATTCTGTTTTAAATGAGCTGTTTTTGGAATAAAATACATAAAAGTCATCGACATATAGAGCTACTATAATAAAGTCATTGTCAGACCTTTTAGTATATATACATGGTTCACACTGAGATTGTTTAAAGCTATTATTTACAAGTACATTGTTTACTTTCAAATTCCACATTTTACTAGCTTGTTTCAAACCATATATGCTTTTTAATAATAAACAAACCTTGTTATCATCTTTATTATAAAAACCTGTAGGTGGTTCCATGTATATGACCTCATTTAAATCTCCATTTAAGAATGCAGTTTCGACATCGAGATGATCAATATCTAAGTCCATTTCATTAGCCAATGCAAACAAAATTCTCATAGATGAATGGCGTACGACAGGTGAGAAAGTCTCATTATAATCTACACCCTGTTTCTGAGTGAAACCTCTTGCTACAAGTCGCGCCTTATACCTATCAAACTTCCCGTCCGCATCATGCTTTAGTTTATAAACCCACTTAGATTTAATAACATTCCTGTTAGTAGGACGCTCGACTAGTCGCCATACCTGATTTGACACCAACGAGTCATACTCAGACTGCATTGCAGCAATCCAATCTTCATGATGTGGCGATGCAATAGCTTCATCATAAGACTGTGGTTCGTCAAATAAGGTATGCTGAGCCAACATAGAACAATCATAGTCACTATACCTTTGTGGAAAACGTCTTACACGTACAGGACGACCGGACGCAACAATAGTGGCTTCATCCACCTCCACGTCTTCCCCTCCATCTGACGCCTGACAAGGCGATGTAAGGCGCTGAATACGCTCACCACCAACAGATTCGTCGCTGGAGTTAGACTCGCTCAGCGAACGATACTCCTCCTCTGCAGTATCTCCATCTGAAATTATATTTGAGGAATTATTAGCATCACTATTATTTAAATTCTCCACATTGTTGTCTTGACTAGTATGATTATCATTAGTTTGCTCAATATTATTAAAATTATTATTCATTAAAATGTCATTTGGCATCAAATAATGATTATAATTATAATTATTTCCAGATCTATCATTTACATCATAAAATTTATTTTCTATAAAGACTACACTACGGGACATTATCACAGTTGTTGGACTAGATGGCTCGCTTAAACGATAACCTTTAGTGGTTTCACTATAGCCAACAAAAATAGCCAATTTGCCCTTGGGGTCTAACTTTCGGCGTTTCTGTGAAGGGTTCAAACAATAAGCAAGGCAGCCGAATACACGAAGGTGACTAAGGTCAAGTTTAGACCCGGTCCACACTTCCTCTGGTATGAGTCCTGCTAAAGCAGCAGTGGGGGACCGATTTTTTAAATAGATTGCTGTCATAACAGCCTCACCCCAATAGCGCAAGCAAAGACCAGCTTCCACAAGCATGCATCTCACTTTGTCCATCAAAGACCTGTTCAAGCGTTCACTAACACCATTCTGCTGTGGGCAATAAGGAACAGTGGTCTGATGTATGATGCCTTCCCTTCTTAAGTAGTCAGAAAAACTTTTATTGATGTATTCACCACCACAATCAGACCTTAATATTTTTATTGATAAGCCTTTCTGTTTCTCAACAAGTAATTTAAATGTAATGAAATGTGACATTACCTCCGATTTGTGCTTCATGAGGTATCCATATGTTTTTCTTGTGAAGTCATCGGTGAATGTGACGAGAAAACGACTCCCTCCCCAGCTTGGCTCCTGCATTGGTCCTGTGACATCAGTATGTATGAGCTGCAGTGGCTGCTCGGCACGCGTTGCGCCCGCACGAGGATAAGATGCGGCCGACATCTTTCCCCGCAGGCATACAGTGCAAGTCTTCAAGTCTTCATCCTGAAAACAAATGCCACATGCACCTTCCCGCAAAGATTTCATACCTTTAAAGCTCAAATGACCTAAGCGCCTGTGCCACAATTCTGCTGGTAAGCCTGCTGCTAAGATGGCCCTCGGTGATTCCTGGCTACCTTCCAGGAACAAAGAGTGATCCATAGTGGGAGAGTTTTTGACATTCACAGAGACATTCAATTTAAACAAACCATTACAACATTTAATACATGCAACAGGGCGATCAATACCGGTGGTTTTACCTTTATTGTCATAAATAAGACAACCTCTTCTGTCAAAATGAATAATGTAGCCTTGATCAACTAACTTAGATATAGAAATCAAGTTGCAAGACAACTGGGGCACAAACATTACATTAGCCAAAGTCAATGGACTTACCCGGTCTTTCAACTGCACATTAATGGAACCTTTACCCTCACAAGGTATAGTATTATTGTTAGCCACAGTAACAGTACTTGAGTGTGAAACAAAATCAGCAAACAGTTCTTTGTCCTTGACCATATGGTTGCTGGCTCCGCTGTCCATGTAGAAATCTTGAGATGGCAGATGGGCCATAAAAGCTGACACCAAATTGGTTTTCGCTGACGTAGGACGTCTGTTCTGTTGCTTCAATTTAAAACACCTTGCTCTGGAATGACCTTGTTTCTTGCAGAAGTCGCAGACCAAATTAGCTTTCTTCTTGACAACATAAGCCGTTGTGTTATCAACTGATGACTTTCGGGAGTATTCTTGAAGAAGTCGCGTTTTCACGAGGTCGCTGGTGATCATATTGCTTGCTGTTGACGTGGCAGTCGCTGTAGACAGGTTCGAGACGAGAGGATCGTAATCTGATGGTAGGCCGCTTAGCATAATCTCAGCTATTTCAGCATCATCAATCTGTCTTCCGATGTCATGCAGCTGTTGTACCAACGTGGCAATATTTTCTATGTAATCGCTCATAGAATTATGATTGGCGAACTCGATGCGATGAAGTTTCCTCAGTAACAAAACTCGGCGATAAAGACCTTTGTCCTCAAAGACATCTGCTAAGCTCTTCCAGGCAGCTTGGGCGGTTTCTGAATTTCGTACATACTGATACAATTCTTTCTGGATAGACAGGCATATACGCGCAAGCGCACGCTTTTGTCGTCCGTCGTCGGTATCTGTGCCTTCAACGGCGTCCCACAATCCTTCCAGAATTAACAAATTTTTAGTGGCGAACTTCCACGTGTGATAGTTAGAATGACCAGCCAACCGCTCACATGCCGACAAATGTATGGCGTTCGGATGACTCGCCGACATCGACGACGTGGCAGGATTGACAGTGCCAGTTGACTGCATTGTGAAATGACCATAAAAATAATAGTGATGCGCAATAAACAACAAACCTAAAGTGCCCGCTCAACGTAGTATAATTTCTTGCGTTATGTGGTAATCGAAATGAAATTGAAATTAACTCACATTTATATCCTGGGTGCCATAACCTCTTAGGATGTGCCGATCATTTGACACGTAAGATTCAGTGGAAATATATATACTACGGAGCTGGGCAAGGTTGTGTATTCTAAATGATTAATGCATCACATTTCTATAGTCTTTTTATTAATAGTAAAACACTTACATGTATTCACAAGTACAATGCTCAAGTCATGGCGGCGGCGGTTGCAGAGAGAAGAGAGAGCGGACGTCACGCCACAAACAAAATATAGGCGTGAGCCATAGAGTGTGTAGAGTTATTTAAGGCATACATACACTTCTCAACAATATCAAACAAATTTGTTATAGCGCCCCGCGCAAACGGTCAAACTTGCTTGACAAACTTGTTTGTCAAACTTCTTCCCCCGAGATCTTGTTAGACAAACACCGTCGTACACGTTCAAACCTGTTTTCATCAAACGCATCAAACACGTAGATTGTTTGACAAACGCCTCAAACACAGCCGTACACGATCAAATTGTTTGACAAACACGTAAAGTTTGACAAACAATTTGATCGTTTACCGGGCGCTTAAACGGTCCGATTTGTCATACCACAATCAAACCGCAAATTAATTATAGTACCTACTGTAGGAATAGGTTCTGCTAGTTTTATACTGACAGGTTTCGGTGGCTGGCTACATTGAGACTTAGTTCAAGTTTCGAATATCGAACACTCGTTCGATATTTTAAAATATTTTGTTTGGAACTTCTACGTCTACCTTACGGGGTAGACAGAGCCTAAGGTAACAAGACCTAAAAGGCCACGTTTAGCATGATTGTGATAATTATAGCAGGTTTTTTTAAGCCCATCAAATGGGCGAAAACCATAGAAATCGTGTTATAGGCGATGCGGCTAGCAACCCTTCGTTATTTTGATTCCCCTTTCCACCTATACGCCTAAAATTCTTTAAGCCCTGTCTACCCCGTAAAGGATAAAGACGTGATTTATGTACTTATGTGTGTAATTTACGCATGTAGAAAACTAAGACAGCAAAAGTTCACATTAAACTGCGAACTGCGTAAAATTTCATTCCAAAAATCTAGGTACGTACATGCATTCTCTAGGCATATTTTCACACGAACCTGACCTACATCTGTCATAATTCACACGAAAATACCTCAGAACTCCTCATTACGCCAATTATCCATCCAATCAGCCATCCACTGAACCGAATTAGCCCACAAACTGAGATTTTAGAAAAAAAATCTAGGACATCTGCCCCAAATGCTACTACCGCGACCAACGTGCTTCGAACACCACGCAGCGCTGCAGTCGCACTAAAACGTACTAAAAACGTAATTCTAGTATGTGATTGCGTTAGTTCCAAATTTGTCCACCGGCACAGCTAACTTTGCGCGCGGTCATGATGAAAACAAGAAAAAGGCGCGAGAAGTGACAGTTGGGACGATTCGACCGCAATGGCGGTCGCGGGGCTTCCGCGCATCGCGCATGCGCCGACAGATGCCTGCAATTGGTCCGAATTGTGCGCAATATCTACTAACGCGTTAACAATGTCTACGCAGAGGCGGAGCAAGAATTTTAATATTGTGCGCTTCTTAAAATGCCTACTTTGACCATTGGATGTCTGTTTGACGATCGGATAGCCTAGTAGTTGACCCTGACTATGAAGCTAGAGGTCATACTCATACTCATACTCATACTCATTTATTCATAATAATTATAGTTATTACATGTCATTTTTATCATTATTTTATGTCATTTCATGTCAAGAACAACTCATGAAATTTAAAAAAATATTACAGTTTAAAATAATAAAACTGGAGCACCAATAAAATAATAAAACATTTTTTTTTTCAATCATAAAGCCGTAAGCTTTGACTGCCAGGAAAAGAGTTCGTCGAATGTATAGAATGTGTGCTCGAATGTGTCCCGGGTTCGAATCCCGGTAGAAGCAGAGAATTGTAAGTAGGTAAGTAAATTATTTATTGTACAAATATAAAGAAACGGAGCCAAAACACAAAAAAGACCTTAAATATATATGTACAAAGGCGAACTTATCCCTATAAGGGATCTCTACCAGTTAACCTTTGAGTAAATGTGAGGAGCATTAAGCGGGAGACCGACAATGAGTGAGTTTAAAATATCCATAATAGTGAAAGCCACAATATAGTTGTATGATGAATACGAATGTTTGTGCCCGAGTCATGGATGTTATTTAAGTAGGTATGTGTTTATCTTCATTACAATAAGTATGTTTATCCGTTGCCTGGTACCCATACTACAAGCTTTGCTTAGTTTGGGGCTGGGTTAATTGGTGTAATTTGTCCCAAGATATTTATTTATTTATATTTTATGTATTGATTGTAACTTCCATGCTGGTCTGGGAGCAAAAAAAAAACATAGAATGTTCCAGTTGCTTCTCTTCTAGCGCAGATGGTAAAAGCCCATCGAAGGAATGGGCGAAAATCATAGGAATCATGTTATAGGCGATGCGGCTGGCAACCCATCACTATTTTTATTCCACTTTCCATCTCGCCCAGTCTTGCTAAACGTGGCCTTGTATGTCTTGTTACCTTAGGCTCTGTCTACCCCGTGGGATAAACAGAAAAGTAGAATGTTCGTATTAAATTTAAAGCGTCAAATTTGGGACTTCCTACATACATGTTACAGTCGCAGGGTTTCGCCGGAAGTCGCAGAATTTGTAAGATATCGCACTTCCGCAATAGGCAATAGCCGATATTATTATAACATAGTGCGGACAAAACGTTTTGATACTTGTTCAGTAATTTAACATACATACATATAAAATTTCTAAATGTCAGTGAAAATTAGAACACATAGAAAAATCCGAAAAGTAAAGCTATGGCCGGGAATCGAACCCGGATCCTCGTCATTCCGTGACGCGTGCTATACCCCCACACCACCCATAGCTGGTGGGTATTCTCCGAATTTTTCTACCTGTTACTAACTGTCACGTGACCTTTTTGTTACTATGCGAATTTTTGTCGCTAAGCGTCATCTGTTTGAATGATGTGTCTGTACGACACAATTACAAACGAACATCTACTACTCACCAGGGACGAGAGAAGGCGCTGTTTTTCAAATGATAGGTACTATCAAATGACACATACATATATCAAGTCTTTATCCCTTACGGGGTTGACAGAGCCTAAGGTTACAGAACTTAAGGCCACGTTTGGCTTGATTAAGGGCGTATAGGTGGAAAGGGAAATCAAAATAGTGATGGGCTGCAAGCCGCATCGCATCAGTAATTTAAAATACATATTTTAATCTACTTACATACATACACAAATCACGCGTTTATCCCTTACGGGATAGACAGCGCCTAAGGTGGCAAGACCTAGCAAGACCTAGCCCATCGAGGGATTGGACGAAAATGGGAATCATGTTATAGGCGATGGCTAGCAACCCATCACTATTTTGATTTCCCTTTCCTATACGCCCTTAATCAAGCTAAACGCGGCCTTAAGGTTTGCCTTAGGCTCTGTCTATCCCGTAAGGGATAAAGACGTGATATATGTCTGAATGGCTAGTATCAAAACCGTTTGTGCTTGTGGAAGCAATTTCACATCGCGTTGATGCTGCTGGACATATGCTTGGCATGCGCCGGCGCACCGCGTTCCCGGAACTAATGGGCAAAAACCCAGGGCACGGGCACTTTGGAGTAATAAAAGAATCCACTAGTGTCTTATATCATCAGCCCCAGAGTGGGACGTGTTTGCTGGTCGATGGCCAAGTGCGAGGAATGTTTGAGGTTCTGTGAGGTGATGGATGCACGTCCGACCTCTTGCACCATGACCAGCATTGTTACAATCAATTATACTAGGTTCTGTCTACCCCGTAAGGGATAAAAACGTGATTTAAGTATGTATGTATTATACTGTGAGTAATTCTTTGTCACTGGTATAGGTAAAATCTGTACTATAATACAGTTACAGTACATTAAAATACAGAATTATGTACTGTAATATTATTACAGTAGGTACAGATTTTGTTAAGGTTATAATAATGCTTGTTATTTCCTACTGTTTCTGTTGCCCGCAACTTCGTCTGCATAGAATTCGTTTATCGCTAACCCGCAGGAATTACGCAATTTTCCGGGATAAAAAATAACCTATGTATTATTCCAGACTTAAATCTATCTATGTTCCAAATTTCATCTAGATCTGTCCAGCCGTTCTGGCGTGAAAGAGTAACAAACATCCAATCATCCATACTCACAAACTTTCACATTTATAACATAAGTTGGATTGTTTATCATGATAAATGAAGAAATATTTATGTTTAGTTTTACGAAAGTCACTAAAACTGAATAGCCACAATCTCCAAAAACTTAATTTGGATTGCAGCACAAATTTCACTACAGTTTTTATTTGACATCAAAGCCGCGGCCATTTTTGCCACTTTTTGCCACATTAGCGTCTAGTTGTGGGTTGCCCCTAACGAGGTGTAATTTTCGAGTTTGCGGTCAGATATTGCGAATCTAATTGAATTAGATGCTGGGCTTAACCGCGTGTAGGTTTCGACTATCGAAAATGTCGATAGGCGATTTCAATTAGCCAGGCATGATGTTTTGGCTTCTATCAATTCAAACAATGATTGTAGTTTTTTTAAGCAAAAAATTCGTGTATATGCTCTGTATTTGCTTTTGATAGGTACTATGCGAATTGAAATTTTGATTTTGATCTAAACCTTGGTACATAATAGGTATGAAAACCAATTAAAAATATTATGCAATTCAAATGGTAAAAGCCCATCGAGGGATTGGGCGAAAATTTTAGGGATCATGTTGTATAGGCTATGAGGCTGGCAACCCATCACTATTTTGATCCCTTTTTTCACCTATACGCCCACAATCTTGCTAAATGTGGCCTGTAGGTACCTGTTACCTTAGGCTCTGTCTACCCCGGGATAAAGACGTGATTTGTGAATGAATGAATGAACGACTTGCACCGTTTGATTTTCATCTAAACCTTGGTACATAATTATGTAAAAAGCAAATTGTAAATATATAATTCAACTGATTTCTGAGGATACAATTTTGATGTTACACAAATTTCTCCATTTTCGATAAACTATTTCAATATCGCTGTCGAAAATGGGCCAACCCGGCACCTTAGGGATAACTACCCTCTGATGACAACTCCGAACCCAAGGTCCCAATTTCACTAATAGAATTTGATTCGCTATAATTTTACGTTAGCGAATAAATTATATGCAATTTTCAAATTCACTTTGTTCATTAGAACTTCCTGTTTTGGATTTTCAGGTTATTTTAGTAATAAAAGAAGCATGAAAGTAGAATAAATGCAGTAGAAATGAGAGCGTTAAGGAGTATGGAAGGTGAATCACTGAAAGATAGAATAAGGAACATTGTGATAAGGGAACGTGCTGGTGTGAAAGAGGATATAGTGACTAGGATAGAAAAAAGTATGCTTAGTTGGTTTGGGCATGTAGAGCGGATGGATGAAAGTAGACTAACTAAACAGATCTATATGGGGAGTGTGAATGGTTACGTTGGGAGGGGAAGGCCTAGACGGACGTTCCGAGACCAAATAGGAGACGTTTTGGAAAAAGGTCAGGTCAGGAGTACCCGAAACCGACGAGCATGTATGATGAGATTGATGACTGTGGATGAAGCGAAAGAAATATGTCAGGATCGTAGCAAGTGGAATAAAGTAGGCTCTGCCTACCCCTACGGGAAAGAGGCGTGACGGTATGTATGTATGTATGTATGTAAAATTAGTAAAATGTATCTTCGTGTGTAAGTAGTCGACACCCAATCGAATGGGTACGAGAATCCATACCAGTTTGATCACCAGACACATTGTGGTGTGTATGTATGTAACTTTAGTTGTCATGCTCATACATACATACATACATGCACTAACACAAATCACGTCTTTGTCCCTTATGGGGTAGACGGAGCCTAAGGTGACAAGACCTAAAGGCCACGTTTAGCGAGACTAAATTCGAACTATAATATCTGAATATGGGTTGTGTAAAACTACTTTGTACGCTCTAGTGCATAAAGAAAATTTTTCGTATTTCGTCGCTTCATAACGGCATCATTTGACTCGAGCAAGTACATTTTCTTTGCAATTGAAGACTTCTTTCTTTTTTTTCACAGGCGCCTCACAACATGTCTACTAGATTGTCACATTTTATGCACTCGTTATATAATTTACTATTTTTTGTAGCATACTTTCACGCCTAGGACGGTAAATGTTTGACAGCTATTCTATCGAATTAAATTTCGTAGTTCGCACATTAAAAGCAAATTAGTCCGGGTAGATTCCACGCTAGAGTAATTTACAGCTCTATCTGCCTCCGGACAAGATGTCCCGGGTTTCGCAGTTACAAACATATAAACAGGTATTTTGGAACTTGATTAGGTTTTTTGAAACGTGTAACATTTAGTGATGGAGGCAGCTGTTGTGGCAAATATTGGCATTATTCAAAAACTAACCCTTCTACAGCTTCCACATAAATCAATATTTACGCGACATCAGCAAGAAGTGTCAGAATAATGTGTCGTACAGACGTAGCTGATGTGTACGTAGTCGCGGAGCAAGGTTTTAGTTGATGGATGCAGAGCTTCAGAGGTAGATTATAATATTTTTCTCAAACATGGAGAGGAAATAAAAATAAATTTTGCACTAAACTTCCTCGCAACTAAGGCGGTACCCGCCTTTTTTGTTTGAGAAAATCCAAATTACATCATCAAAATGTCCACAGCGTCCATCATAAAACTCCACTCTCCAAACCGTGACATTGTTGAACCGTGACCCAAAAAGCCCGAAGCATTGTACGATTTAGCCATAAATCCTTTGGCCAGTAGTTTTTGCTGGCTAGCGGCCAAATTTATGATTTTATTTGAAGTGGGCGCGTGAGGCAAAAAATTAATAGATCGGGTCAAGCGGGGTGGGAGTTGACGGGTTGACTGAGCTTTAGATTGGTGATTTTTGATGATTAAATAAAACATACTTAAATCACGTCTTCATCCCTTACGGGGTAGGCAGAGCCTAGAATAACAACACCTAAAGGCAACGTTTAGCATGATTGTGGGCGTAGGTGCAAAGGTACTAAATTTAAAAATAAACTTAAGGATTTTTTACTCTGTGTGTGCTTTTATAATTAAAATGAATACTTTTGTAAGAATTATTAAAGTAAAGATAGAAATAATTTATAATAATAATTAGGTAGTTACCTAAATATTGTGCGTCCGAAATGGACAAACGGTTGAAACTTATAAAAATCATGTTATCACAATTGTACACGGTTTTACACAAAAAAACATTTCTTATTTCTTATGGGGAATGAAAATATTGATGGGTTGCAAGCCGCATCGGCTATGACATGATTCCAAAGATTTTCGTCCATTCCCTCAATAGGCTTTTACCATTAGCGCGGATAGGGAAGCTACGGGTACATTCTATGATTTACCAAATGTGTAAGGCCGAATTCTAGGTTGTTTTTTTCTAGTATTTCAAGCATTCAAGTCTTTGATTCGCCGTCAAAATTCCACGGCATATTAAAACTTCATCTACCACTTAATTACCTGCTTTAATTACGCCAAAATTCAGCCCACTGCCTTTTATATAAATCCATACAGATCAGGGTGGATCTAGGAACGCCTTTGCTCAAAATGATAATAGAAAAACCCGCATATTTTGATGTTTTGCAACCGCTTAATAGGGGGTTGCTACCAGAACTATAATTAAAAGGATATTTAGAGTAAAGTTCGATAGAGCGATAAATCGATTCTATTGTACTCTACAAAAATCACGATGCCGTCTTCGAAGCTTTACCACCTTTACTTTAAAGTAGATTATAGAATAACCTTACGTTTTTACCTGAGATCTGGAACCATTATGAATAAGTATCCTTGAGATATGCCACCAACGATTTCGATAATCGATGTCGAAAATGTTTCGAGTAGGTTTTTTTTTTTTTTTATATGAATAGGAAGGCAAACGAGCAAGTGGGTCACCTGATGGTAAGTGATCACCACTGCCCATAGACACCCGCAACCCCGGAGGGATTGCAGATGCGTTGCCAACCTAGAGGACTAAGATGGAATGCCTCTTGTGCCCGTAATTTCCCCGGCTGTCTTACTCTCCGCACCGGAACACAGCAGTGCGAGCACTGCTACTTAGCGGCAGGATTAGCGAGTAAGATGGTGGTAGCGATCCGGACGGACCTTGCACAAGGCCCTACCACCCGCTAAAAGTAAAGAACGATGGACGAAATATCGTGAGAGTATGCTTATTATACTAATCCTACTATCACTACATAGTATAAAACAAAGTCGCTTTCTCTGTCCCTATATCCCTATGTATGCTTATATCTTCAAAACTACACAACGGATTTTGATGCGTTTTTTTTAATAGATAGAGTGATTCAAGAGGAAGGTTTTTATGTATAATTCAAAGCAGACGAAGTCGCGGGCAGAAGCTAGTAATAATATAAACGCAAAAGTTTGTAATTGTTTGACGGATGGATGGATGTTTGTTACTCTTTCACGCCAGAACGGCTAGACAGATCTGGATGAAATTTGGAACATAGATAGATTGTAGGAAATAGGAGACCAAGTAGGAGACGTTTTGGAAAAAGATCATGTCAGGAGTACCCGAAACCGACGATTATGTATGAAGAGATTGATGAATGGGGATGAAGCGAAAGAAGTATGTAAGGATTGGTAGCAAGTGGAACAAAGTAGTCTCTTGCCTACCCCTGTGGGAAAGAGGCGTGATGGTATGTATGTATGTATAGATTATAGTCTGGAATAACACATAGGTAGGCTACTTTTTATCCCGGAAAATTGCATAGTTCCCGCGGGATAGCGATAAACTAATTTTATGCAGACCAAGTCGCGGGCAGCGCAGCTAGTATGCAATATTTTGAGATATTGATGGAACTAAGCTTTAGTTGCATTTAGATTGAGAGAGAAAGAGAGAGAGAAATATTTATTTATGCATGCGATACACATGGATATAAAAAGAACTAGCTATAGACCTTTCTCTATTAAAAAAACCGCAATAAGTGTGGCCTTTAAGTCTTGTTACCTCAGGCTATACCCCGTAAGGGGGCGTCCATTAATTACGTGAGGCATTTTTAAGGATTTTTTGACCCCTCTTGGTGAGATGTCGTAAGATTTTTCTCGACTCCCTCCCCCCTACCCCGATCTCACGTGAGATTTTTCAAAACTTGTACTTTGGGTATAAAAGTATTGGATTTATTAAAAAACATAACACAATTTGTTTAATACTTTTTTAAGGCTAGCAAGGACTAGTATTTGCAAATATTGCTGTAATTTTAATTATTAATTCAACTTTAATTTAACTTAATTTTCACTCACTTTTACACCATTTTCTGCTAAAAAAAAAATTCGTGATTTTTGCCAAAACCCCCCCTCTCCCCCAATTGAGATTTAGTAAGATTCGGATCGACCCCCTCCCCCCCCCCCCCCCCCCCCCCTGAATACCTCACGTAATTAATGGACGCCCCCTAAGGTATAGCTGTGATTTGTGTGTATGTGTATGTTAAAACAACAGTGAAATTCATAATTCAGAACATTATCTTATCTGCCTTAGTTTAGCTTAGACAGTGTTAATTAAATGCCAACATCATCAACGGTCAAAACTATCAGTGGCCATTGACTTTTTGTAGTCCAAGTAGCCGGACGACCATAAAATTGAATTTATTGCGTCCACGCGACAAAATGGTCGAAACCATTGACCATTTTGTGTAACTACAATCGGAAATGTCCCATCCCTACTGCATTACTTGGTCAAACAGCTTTCAGTCCTTTACTAAGCTTGTTAAGGCTGAAAATACATTGAATAATTAACCGTAGAGTTGGAGACAGCGTTAGGGATGTATTATTTTGGTTTTAAGATGATACAAACTCTATGGTAATGTTTTAAGGTTTGTTTTATCATTGTGTTAAGCGTGTGCTTGTTATGTTTTGGAAATAAGTAGTGTTATCTTAGAGAAATTAACGCCCAAAGTGTTAAGTTATTGATTAGCTGAAGACGTAATTTAGACAAAGTCTTTGTTAAAGCCGATTGTTTTCCAAAAAGTGTGAGATTGACAATCTAATTGAGTATAAGTAGTCACGCTATTAACTTGGAAAAAAGTTTTTTTTATATGTTGGTAAAAAAACTCGAGACGTCGAAATCACTGACAAAAAAAAGTTATGTTATGTTATCCATTAATAGCGGCCGTAAGGCTTGGGTCAATGTCAGTTTAAATGACAAGTATGCGGTAAAAAATATAATTCAAAAATCTTGTGACAAAATGTCGGCAACGTTGTACGGTAATACGGTCAAAGATCCCCCTGTCGGGCTCTTAGCCAGCGGTCACTGATATCCCTCAGAAACCGCCAGGAAATCATTACCCGATGCCCAGGGTGCACCGGACCAAGCACTGCTTCCCGCCGGAATCCGAAAACGAACCGCAGCTCTTGACCACACGCGGAGGTAACCCTATTCGCATCCACAAGTTTCTAAATAGTGTCACGATGTCTTATTTCAAAGATGTCAATTTAAAAAACAGTTTCAATCATTTTTAAGCATTGGAAATAATATTAATACGCATTATACAGGGTGACCTTAGCCTTGGGTTGTTAGCCCATCGAGAGGAGGGGCGAAAATCTTTGGGATAATGTTACATAGGCGATGTGGCTAGCAACCTATCACTGTTTTGATTCCCCTTTCCATCTATACGCCCTCAATCATGCTAAATGTGGTTTTTAAGTCTTGTTACCTCAGACTCTGTCTACCCTGTAAGGGATAAAGACGTGATTTATGTATGTATGTGTGAATATAAGTTTTTTTAATTTTTATATTTTAACTCAGAAGTCAAAATACGCCGAAATCTGGGAATTGAAATCAAAATGTTGAAATCAAATCTTTATTATAACTTGACTAGCTTATGCCCGCGACTTCGTCCGCGTAGATACATCCCGTTTTTTTCCTTCTCCCGTGGGAATTTCCAAAAATCCTGAAATTAGTTTCTTAGTTTTGTAATCACCTACTTTTGTATCAAATTTGAAGAGTCTAGTTATTATAGTTACTGAGATAGCGTCACTCGGAATCGAATATATAATTCCCGTTTTTCCCTTATCCCGTGGGAATTTCCAAAAATCCTTTCTTAGCGGATGCCTACGTCATAACATCTACCTGCATGCCAAATTTCAGCCCGATCCGTCCAGTAGTGGTTTGGGCTGTGCGTTGATAGATCACTATGTCAGTCAGTCACCTTTGAGTTATATATATTTAGAAGATACTCCCTAAACAATACAACATCTTAAAATTGTGATAAGAAAAAAAACGTCACAAGAAAACCGTGAAAATAAAGATTTTTTTATACTTTAGTTAATATGTAGGTATGTAGTTATTTATTAATAATTACTTCTTAGTCTAGTTTGTAAGCAACTTTAGGGCAAAAGAAATTAAACTACATTTTCTACTGATTGCAGAAAAAAACAGCTACCGCCCGAAGCTAAAACCTCCTAAAACCTTTTTAGCGACATTTTAACATGCGGAACTAGGAGCCTTTTTTTGGCAAACTTTATGGGTTATTAAAGCAAATTAGGGCCCTTAAAAAAGCGACGGAATTTATTAGTTCCCTAAACAATAAAATTAGGTACTATCGCCGTATCTAAACGACTTCTGTGAGTTACTGGCTTTGGGATCAGCCGTTAAGATATTTGTATTTATCGCCAATGTGTGCAGAAAGTTCTTTTTAACTGACTTCAAACTAGAAAGTTCTGTGTTAGCGCTTGTTTTTTTATTTTTTTATGTCTATATTTTTTTGTTTTTATTTGTGTTGGTTTTTTTCACATCTGTTCTTCGATTTATTTCTAATAAAATAAAAGAAAGAAAATACATTTATTTAACGTATAGGACTACAACAGCATAAACTAAAAATAAACAATGCAAAAAAAAGGAAAAATAACAATTAATGTGTCGTGACGTGTCGCTAACACCACACACACACACACACACACACACACACACACACACACCACACAAATAACGTCTTTATCCCTTAAACGTTTACGGCCACGTTTAGCATGGTTGTGGGCGTATAGGTGGACAGAGGAATCAAAATAGTGATTAGGTTGCTAGCCGCATCGCGTAAAACATTATTCCTATGCCGATGGGCTTTTACCATCTGCGAGGGAAGAGAAGCACCTGGTACATTCTATGTTTCTTTGCTCCCAGACCAGCATGGAAGCACCACGCTACGGTAATAACGTGTCTGTTACTTCTAAAGAGTGTATATGTATGTATGTATAACTCTTTTTCATCACTACATAGTATAAAACAAAGTCGCTTTCTCTGTCCCTTTGTCCCTATGTATGCTTATATCTTCAAAACTACACAGCGGATTTTGATGCGGTTTTTTTAATAGATAGTGATTCAAGAGGAAGCTTTTTATGTATAATTCTACGCAGACGAAGTCGCGGGCAGAAGCTAGTTGTACATAAAACACAAGAAAAAGATGAATACAGGACAACACACATGCACGAAGGCGAACTTATCCCTAAAAGGGATCTCTTCCAGTTAACCTTTGAACGATTGACAGGACATAAGTATTAAGCAAGTGGTTGAGCTAATAAATCATTTACCAATATAACATTTCACTTTCCGATTCCAATGTAAGGGCCACACAAGTGAAGTTATAAAACATTCGAGACGGGGGCGGAGTCCTAGGGCTCTGCCCCGCGAGGTTTTTAAAATGATATACAGACTTGCCACACTGCGCAATATTTTTTTCACACAGCATAAGGTACTTTATAACTATCAATAAACGATTAAGAGCGAGGCCATACAAAATTATAACTCATGTTGCGACAAACAAACTATTGTGGGCGTATAGGTGGAAAGGGGAATCAAAACAGTGATGGGTTGCCAGCACCATCGCTTATAATTGTAACATGATTCCTAAGATTTTCTTTTCCCTCGATGGACTTTTACCATCTGCGCGGGAAGAAAGCAACTGGTGCATTCTGTTTTTTCTTTACTCCCAGACCAGCATGGAAGAAAATACTCGACTCACAATTAAAAGAATTACGCTCGTCTGGCCTCATCCTTTATGCTACAAAATGTTTTAATTCTACAACTATGAGAAATCAATAAAAAATCATTTTTTAAAAAAAAAAAACGGAATATAGGATACAGGATAATTTCCCTTTTTATAATTATGACAAGCTCTATATTAACTTGCAACGTATGTATGTAAGTATGTTTGTCCGGGTGGAATCTTGCGACTCAATTTTGAAGCAGATATCTTCAACCGATTGAGTTGAAATTTTGGATGTCAAATAGTACAGTCAACAAATAGTACAATGTAAAATGTTTTTTTTAGGTTAGGTATAGGTAAGATATAAATTCATAAGTACAAATATTATCAAGTAGTTAAATTGCCTACAGCAGCCGGCAAACTAACAAAAGGCATCAGGTGCGCGTGCGGCAGGCACGCGTCGCCCACATGGCGCCCTCTGTAGGGGTGAAAGCGAAAGTGTGTTCGTACAAAGGGACATTTTTCTTAAGGGTAGTAAGTACCTGGCTAGTAAGTATTGTAAAGACTCCTTCTTTACTTTTATTGAATTCTTAATTCGAATATTTAAAAATAAAGTTACAATGAAAAATAATTATAAAAACAAGGAGAAAGAAATAGTCGGTGAAATTCACGCACTGCAAAAGAGTGTAGGTAATAAAAAATAATTACATAAATACTTTTTTAAATCACGTCTTTATCCCTTACGGGGTAGACAGGGCTTGAAGTAACAAGACCTCCACGTATATCATGATTGTGGGCGAATAGTTGGAAAGGGGAATCAAAATTGTGATGGGTTGCTATCCGCATCGCCTATAACATGATTCCTAAGATTTTCGCCCATTCAGCATGGAAGACAAATAAAAATACAAATGATCATTAAAACTCATACTTACTTCTTTTGGAACTATTAAATATCGTTCCAATGTCTAATTACCTCACTCTAAACTTCGAAGTGCATATCTCTCCGTCCCTTTTACTCTCAAGTTAATGGCTATTAGTGTGACCTGGACACAAGAAACTTATCTTCAACGCCTTTATTGCCTCAATTCCAGCTATTTCTACGTCTAACACCCTAACCCTACATCTGTCGTTTCCCGGAACAAACGATTATCGTTCCAATATCCTGTTCGAATTTCGAATTCAAATTTCCAATCAAATTCGCGCCAAAGCCTACGCACGTGCGCATGCGTTACAAACAATACGTTTTTTGCGACTACACATACAACTACCGGCTAATGAATCATATCTCCATCTTGTTTCAACCAACACTGTTTGTAATAAGTAAGAGAGGAATGGAGTTAGTAACAGTTGGCGTGGCGTCTGCCGCCGCCATATGCCGTTTGAGGTTTTGGAAATTACCCCCCGATACAAAATGGCCATTTTACGTTTGACTGTTCCATCTATTCATTGCATACACGATCGTTATTAATGGGTATGACAGTTCGGGACTCTGGAAGTCCGAGTACTTGATCCTTTTTTGTACATAATTCGAGGTTAAGCTTTTGGCTAGTTTTGACACCGTCTTTTTTGCACTCAAGTGAAGCCTGATTCAAGCAATCAACTAAAAAGCTTTGGTATCGGGTAATTCACATCCTTTGACACTTTTAACGATATTAAAGCCTTTGATATTGGTTGCGACAGTTAAACATCCGATCTTCCGGGATAAAAACTATACTTTATCCTTCCCCGAGATTGAAACTATCTCTACCAAATTACAACTTAATTTGTCCAACGTTTTAAATGTGTAGATTAGTATGGAAGTATGGATATACCGAACACCTTGTAGTTTAGTCCTGTGCATCGGTCTGTACGCCCGTCCATCTGTATGTCTGTTTTTCTTAAGTCACAGGCATTTTACGCAAATTATATGCGTTAATTTAACTTTGAAACGTCCTACACTTTTCGAGAGCAACGAAATATTAAGCATTGTATGAAAATAGACGATATTGAAAAGTAGAACACTGAAAAATCATCAATGTAAAGCTTCGCTTCTTACACCAACCAAAAATCCCCTGTGTATTCTCTCCTCTGTATCTACTAACAGTCAGTTCATTATTATGAGGTTATTGTCGCCAAGCGCCATCTATTAGATTAATGTGTCTTTATTGTGTACACCTAATTGGCGAATTTAAGTCTTATTCTATCGAACAATCAGATAACATCACTGTTCATTGGATCCAATCGACTTTTGAAACGATTACAGTCTTCTAATATTTCTCGCGTCAAATAAATGGTTTGGAAACAAATTACCGTAATTATTGATGATTTCTTGTTTGTTTCTACAATTTTAATAATGGTCTACTTTTTTAGGTTTTCAATTTGACGGTTATGCTACTTTGACTTGCGGTGCAATTAAATTCAGAAATTGTATTTTTAGAAAGGATATGGCGTAACGCACTTTTTAATTTCTTCGAGTTGCCGATGATTTTCAATTAAATGAAAAAATATTGCTTAGGATAAGAGATGACTTTCTGCCAAGTTTCTTGCGGCGCATTCTTCTTGGCAATGGTCTTTCCGAATGCACTGGTAGTTTAAAAAAATACATGTAAAAAAAAGACCTTGGCGACCAATTCGCAAAAATAAAAGTAAAAAAATAATAATAACATTTAAAGATAAAACTATTATTTTTATTTAAAAAGGCATTATGATTTTAACTTGTACTTACAAGTAGGTAGGTTTGTTTACAATTTAATAACTTGAAAAAAAAACTATTCAATAGGTACTTAAATATCTCATTGTCAATCATCAAGTACCCAATAAAAATGAAAAAAAGTTTTCAACTGTTCCACCCTAAAAAGTGTCAGCAAAAAAAGAAATCAACCAAAAAAAGGTGATCAGGCCTAATCAGACGGGATCAAAGTTCCCGCTGGCCCAAATATATAAATTATCAATAGATCAGAGCGTGAAGTAAAGTATATACTTTAAGCGTTTTTACGACCAAGTCTGTAACTAACAAAATGTTTGCGTTTACGTTTGCGTTAAGGTCATAGATGTTGAGACTATCCAGGCGTTTATTAAGATACTTATCTTTGGGATCCGAAGCATTCCTGTGGCCAATTGAATCTGTTCGTTTCCTGCGAAAAAAAAAGTTTTACAAGTTTCTCGCGGCGCATTCTTCTTGGCTACAATGGTCTTTCCGATGCCTGGTATTAGGTACAAAAAAATCTAGGGTCATACTCATACACACGAGTATATCCATCAAAGCGATGGGGTCAGATTACGCCTGCTGGGCTCCGCGGGATGCCCATCGAAGCGTATTTAATAATAATAATAATAATAAGTAGTTTTAGATTTGTATTAACATTTTAAATATTTAGTTATAATAATAATATATTTATTTCAGATAATTTTTTACAATCATCTATATTTTGGTTAGTAGGTACAATTAGTGCTTAACTACTATGTTAGTAATTACTTAAAATTTTAAATTTTAAAATTACTTAAAATTAGTGACACCTATAGCAATTTTCACCATATGCCTTAAGAGAGAGCTGTCATAACGGCTCCCGAGCGTGCTCAGGATGCCGTTGCTGCTCCCGCGCACACGATGGAGAAGCGAGGCGGCTTTCTTCCGCATGATAGCGTGGAAGCCATCCGTGCGCTCAGCAGCAAACATTCCAGACGCGCTGCAGTGGTGCGGTAGCCCCAACAGCATCCTGAAGGCATTGTTATACTGCACACGTAAGGCGTTGTAGGCTTGTTTCGTGTACCGACACCACAGACCGCTGGAGTAAAAAGAAGTACAGTAAGCTTTAAAGAGAGTTACTTTTACTCCATCCGAACAACGAGCAAATCTGTGGGCCAGGACATTACTCCTCACTGCCAACGCCCTATTTAGGCAGACCGAAAAGAAGATGGCGGGATGACTTAGACGCAGGTCCAGTAAAGTGGCAGAAGTTGCCTTCGATCGGGACGAGTGCTGGAAGAAAGGAGAGCCCTTTACCCAGATTGATTATACTTAATAACAGTATACGTCTGTAGTTTTATATGCCGTTTTATGGAGCTTCGCACTTTAGCTAAACCAGCTGGCAGGCCTCCTTGCTGAGCCTGATCGGATAGGACGCCAAGAGACGAGAAATCCTAGAACTGGACCAGATTATGAAGACTCAGCCACGAATTGAGAAGCTTCTACTGGGGAGCTAGCTCTGCACGACATGAGACACCCACAGATCTGCTCATATTCGCCCGACTGATCGCAAGATAATACATATAATAAAGAAAATAAAAATGTTGTTTTGTAAGGAGCTTTGCACTTCTGCCTAGCACGAGTTGACTTTTGTAGAGATGAGACTTTAAGTTGAAGTCGTAACGAAAACCCAGCTCAAAAAATCCTCGTCAACGCTTTCTGATGTTTATAAAAACCTACTGGATGAAGTCATTTGGTCAAATCCCTTGTTTGCGCAGCATTAAATATTATAATGGCCCAAACATTCCGTAAATAAAGGGTTGGCCCGATTTATTAAGCCAACATACGGTCGTTTTTTATATGCCTAAATTTTAAATCGTTGTTGATTTAGGTAAACGATGGGATGTGAAAAATTTAGTTTTTTATGTCGATGATTTTTTGACGACGTGGTTGGCTCAGTTGATAGTGACCCTGGCTGCGAATTTCTAAGATTCATGAAACAATGCCGCCTAAATTTATTTATAACAGGCGTTTACGTTAGTGTAAAAGTTATCACGTATTTATAAATTCTTTAAACAAATTTCTAGTTCATTTCGCACACCTCAATATGTCACTGACCTACATCAAGACAAAACTGGGTAAGTCTAAAACTCGCAAATTCCTCCGGTAGCGACGTCCCGCTGCCACCGCGGTGTTGTCAGCACAAAAAATTGATTGATTCCGAAAAAAACGGCCAAGCGTGAATCGGATTCGTGAAATAAGATTTCCGTACAATTTGACTTTACTCTAGTTCATAAATTGTTAACTTTGCAGTTGAAAAAATTCAATTCCCTCCTCGGTTACATCTTGACGATTTTCAGGTTAAAGATTTAGGTATGTAATTGCATAAAAGGTTAAGTGCGAATTGATAATTTTGACGTGATAACGTCTTATAAATCGATGAACGCCGGCTGCACGCACGAAAAAGCATGACTTGCATTACGTTCCGCGTGACGTCAGAGTGTGCAAGCGAGAGCGCGGAACAAGCGACAGAGAGACACGATCGGAGCGTCGTAAGCTGACTTTATAAACAACCGGTTTTTTCTTTCTTAAAAGTTCTTAAAAGTATTTTTAAATCCCATCGAGGGAATGGGCAAAAATCTTAGAAATCACGTTATACTTACGCGATGCGGCTGGCAACCCATTCCAAACGTGGTATTTAGGTCTTGTTACCTTAGGCTATACTTACCCGTAAGGGATAAAGACGCGATGTATGTATGTATGTTCGTTCTATATCTTTATTTTGTAGGAGTACCCTATATACCCTATATGGACTATTTTGATTCCATTTTCCACCTATACGCCCGCAATCTTGCTAAATGTGGCCTGTAGGTACCTTTTACCTTAGGCTCTGTCTACCCCGTGAGGGATGAAGACGTGCTTTGTGTGTGTTTGTGTGTGTGAGTACCCTATAGGTTGGATTTACTTGCGAGTATCAAAACTTGCCAGTTACAGAAGACGGACATCGAGTGGTCCCGTGAAGGTTCCATTTATTGAGGCATGGGACTCTAAAAATGGTGAAATTCACTTTCTGGCTTCGACTTTGCACGCCCACTCAGTGGTCAGGTTTGTTGAAAGATTATTGATACGCGTGACAGGTCAAAAAAATGTGCGAAATTCTACATCGAATTAATTAAAAATTCAGTCAGGTAGCGCGGATGTTCATAGGCATTTTTTTACTATAATTCATACATACTATAATTTTGCGGGTGGTAGGGCCTTGTGCAAGGTCCGTCCGGATCGCTACCACCATCTTACTCGCTAATCCTGCCGCTAAGTAGCAGAGCTTGCACTGCTGTGTTCCGGTGTGGAGAGTAAGACAGCCGGGGAAATTACGGGCACAAGAGGCATTTCATCTTAGTCCTCTAGGTTGGCAACGCATCTGCAATCCCCCTGGGGTTGCGGGTGTCTATGGGCAGTGGTGATCACTTACCATCAGGTGACCCACTTGCTCGTTTGCCTTCCTATTCACATAAAAAAAAAAAAAAAACATTACTTTACGCTGCGCACCCTTCAGTAGGTATTTGCGGCCAGTTACAATTGGGACCGTGCGCGACGACAGCGCCACGTGATAGGCGGCCATTATGGACAATATTGTCACCGCTGTCAAACAAGAAGTAAATAAATATTGTGAAAAATATTAATGAAATCTTGTGTTATTTTACTATATTACACAATTTTGGACAATGGTAGTCAGTAACATTATTGCCAATAATATTAAAATTGTTGTTTTCAGTGAAATTTTAGAGGTTAGGTAACTAAATTTTTTTTTCTTACGGCAAATATCCACTTATTTCTTTGGTCCCGTTTCCACCATGGTCTTGGAAATTGGTAAAATTTACAGTCGCTATTCTTCTTGGTGTTATTACAATTCACAACAACACATCTTACCAGGACCATATTTTTATCTCAAAAACGATTAGAAAATGTTTACTGCAATATGGATTTGACAGCTCAGGTCAGCGACAAAAATGACAATTTTAGCCGTAGCGAGCGCTGTGATCGTTTAGGCTACCCCTTCCACCCGCTTTGCACTCTGCCAATAAGAATATTGTTTTTTTGAATTAATAAGAGAACATCCAGTAAGACCAAAATTTTAAATATTTACGATGCCTTAGTACCTACGGGTTCTTTACTAATTGTTTTTTTTTTGGTCCATAATCAGACTTTTGGTAAGAAAGTCTAGGATTCTGGTCATTTAATGTTTCCAATTTTCTTATGTAGACGTAAATGAATGAAGTTAGATACTAAGGAGTATACGAGAGTAGGTACCGTGTAGGATCTAAAATGCGCATTTGAAAAGCTATATGCGCATCAGCTGACTGTGGTATATTTGCTTGTAGCTGGCCTCTATTTCACTTGTCACTTGTCACTGATAATTGTCGCTTTGGCCTGGAGGATTATAAAATAATTTTGCAGTGAGTGTATGAACTTCTGTGAGGCAAAGGATAACCGTCCGTCTTCATTTAATTGTTTGTAAATGTTTATGCCTTACCATGCCGCCTTAATGTGATTTAATTCCGACTCAGTTCAGGTGTTAGCTGACATTTTTAGTTTGGATCTGATTGCGAGTGAACCTAAAATGGATCGGAATGTTTGATGATATTTTCTGTGCTACGTGTTATACGTGTTGTAGGTACTGTTTTAATTTAGTTTGTGTATGAATTTCACAGTGCCTTGGCTTGTCTGCAATGCTGTGTAATTATTACAAAAAATAAAAATGAATAAATAAATGATTCCTCAAGCTAATAAAACATGAATTATTGCATCACCAACAATAAGATAAACATATCAAAGTTAACGGCAGTTCTCAGGCAGGATACTCTTGATTAAGTCATCTCCTTGATGTCTGACAATCGACACTTGGCTAAATCGCACAGTCATTTGCAGTGATTCTGTAGCATGACGCGGCGTAAATGACGTAATCAGCGCAGGAGTGGATTAACGGTGTAATTTTTATTCCAAATGTGGGATTGACATTTCACAATAACAAGATAACACGACGCGTGCCTCATTTAATAACAACACAAAAAACCAAGTACTTTAAAAGTAACTTACTTTATCTTAGCTTTTTCTTGGTTCGCAGGTGTCATTATTATGTATTATAATTTGAGATTGCTCTTGAGAAATTAAGCTTAGGTATGTATGTGTCAAAAAAGTTAAATTTACACTTAAACAAAACATAAATATCTACGATTTAATAAGTCAATCGTCAAAAAAACACGGAATCAATTGTAGAAAAAAACTTTTCACACTGGCAACCGCGAATAATGTGACGGCGGGACGCCATGTTCGAATTCAAATCGAATTCGAACAATGGCACCCAACCGTTCGCGCCTTTTCACTGCGCCGCGAATGACATCTAACGAATTAAGGAAATTGGGAAAAAAAAACTTTTGTACTTACCCGTGTTCTGCGTTTGGCCACGGACTACTGAATTAACAGGTCCGCTGTGATGATGGTGGGTTTTTAATTAAATTAAAATGTGAGCAAGTTTAGTGTGGAGGGAATTTGGGTCAAGGGTAAGTAATCGCAATTAATATGGAATTAAAACCATCACCACCATAAAAATTACATTACGCTAATTTGACATTCATTATGGTTGCGGTGAGAGAAGAAAATGATACGTTTTCATGAGATATATTATATTTTCGCATTACAAAAAACTACGAATACCTACAACTTCAATGAGGTTAATTAACCTAGCTACTTGATACATATAAAAAAACTTAAAAATAAGGCAGAAGCTCCATGGAAGCTCCGTTCAAGACTCCCAAAAAAACCATAATGCCATTTGAATATTTTTAATTGCAAAGATTTAAAACAAAATAAGCGAATTGTTTATAATCTACGATTTATTAAAGACTTATTGTTTCAGTGACAACTTTGACAATGTCACTAAAACTATTGCAAATGAGGTATAAAATTTTCGTTAAATCCAGAACTAAAATCCAAACCATGTCACTCATGGAATAGATAACACGCTAGCCGCTTCCGACCATGCTTGAATAAGCCATGTTGAACCCTGATCTGAGTGATATGGCTCTAGAAATCAAGGGCATATCATTAAACAGCACGAGACGAGACAGAAACCCCATTGAAGGGTTGGGGCGGTCTTTTGGGGGTCTGAATTTGAGTGAAGGGAGCTCATCAACGTTGGTGGATCGCACGCGCGAAGCGTCCCAAGTAAGTCGTACATTAAATGGAGCTGGTGCCCGCAAAAAAAAGTGATTTATCATCAGCCAAAAGACGTTCACTACTGAACAAAAGTCTCCCCCAAGGAACGCCATAAAGCAGTGGTTCCTAACCTTTTCAATGTCACTACCCCTGTGAACAAGTATGGGAATTGAGCTTACCCCTAGCTAATTTAAAATAATTAAAACCACACAAATTCGAACGAAAATATGTTTATTATGTAAGAAATTGCACGTTTAGGTAACTAGTAAGTAAAGTAATATATAAATCTCGGAGTTAACCGTACTATTATTTTGTTTATTGCTATTTTAATACTATTTCGTGCCATCCCGTGTTACCCCCCCTAGAATCTCCGTTTTACCCCCCGAGAATCTCCGTTTTACCCCTGCGGGGGTAATTACCCCCAGGTTAGGAGCCACTGCCATAAAGACTGGTCTTGCACGTCTTGCGCTGCCCTCATCCAGCGGACCTTGAACAGGTTTGGACTTGCAAGAAATGCTATGTAGTGTTCCTTTCCAACGTATACTTAATATACCCGCAGGATCAAATTGGAGACGAGGCGTCTTCCTACGTCCTGGCCACTGACAGCCACATGGACGACAACGTAGACCAGTGGATCATGGGTGCCACTTCGGCTGAGGCCGCTGTGCAGAGCAGCAGCAACGGTCGCAGGTACGAAATGCTCATATCCAGCAACTTTAAATAAAGGGAAATACAAAATATTCGCTTCCCAGCTCACATACAACAATTTAGGATGAGTAAAGCGCCCTGTAAACGATCAAATTTGTTTGACAAACTTGTTTGTCAAACTTCACGTTTTCATCAAACATAAGCGTAAACGATCAAACCAAATATCAAACAAATTTGTTAAAGCGCCCTGCGCAAACGGTCAAACTTGCTTGACAAACTTGTTTGTCAAACTTCTTCTACAGAGATTTTGTTTGACAAACACCGTCGTACACGTTCAAACCTGCTTGTCAAACTCGACATCAATCCAGATTTTCATCAAACGCATCAAACACGTAGATTGTTTGACAAACGCCTCAAACACACCCGTACACCATCAAATTGTTTGACAAACACGTAAAGTTTGACAAACAATTTGATCGTTTACCGGGCGTTTTAGGAATGATCACTACCTATTTGCTTCTTAGTGTTGACCGTCGATGTAAACACGGTTTCAGGATGAATGACAACTTAAATATCCCCTTTTATACATTCCTGGAGAAAATTCCGTTACCGCGATGTAGGAATGGGACGGCCCGATGCAACGCCATCTTACGGGCGATAGATATACTAATCAAACATAACATTTCAGAACTGTACACTTACCCCCTTATTCATAAACGCTCTGTAGGCTTCTGCTAACTTAGCAATCGTTTGTCCTTATCTGTCGCTTTGACATTTACCTTTCACAGATAAGGAGAAACGATTGCTAAGTTAGCAGAAGCCTACAGAGCGTTTATGAATAAGGGGGTATGTCTGCGATGCAAACCAAATAAAATGTGTCAACCTAGGAACCTCTGCTGGAGAGACCATAGGTCAAACTCTAGGCTACCATGGCTTATGAAAATCGTCGAGTCTGTAGGTGTTAACAGTAACGAAGTTTGTGTTAAAAACGGGTCCATCAATGGTCGATGTTCTGAAAAGAACAGTTCGTTTGTTTTCTTCACGAATACAAGATCCAACAGGCCCCTATTTCACGAATGTGACAATTCTGGGTTGGCGTGTGACAATTCTGTTTAGATTACAAAACCGATGGAATCCACGTCGGTTGGCTTCATATTAAATACGCATTGCATTTCAAATTGTCACGGGTCACCGGCAATTGTCGAGTTGGTAAAATGGGGAATTGTTCCTGTTTCGTTGGATTCCTGATTCATCGGATTCCTATTTCGTCGGAATTATCTATAATTAAAAAAATCTATCATGCAGTAGGTACGATCTACGATGCTGCGATGACTCACTTACAACTATTTTATGGAATAACCGATTAAACCACAAAATCCCCAAGAAACCTTCCCTATTTTTATTCATTCAGTTACTGAGGACCGAAGCTCAGTATCGAGATATTAAAATCCAAAAGATGCAACTACATTCTTCAACCGTACCAACATATCTTTACCGACTCTATTTAATTCAAATTGTTGTTATTGTAAATATTTAGTTTTAAATATTAAATACAGAAGTGGAGTCACGGTAATTACATAGTTTCATTTGATATTGACAATCCGATGAATCAGGAATACGACGAAACGGGAATCCGACGAAACAGGAATCCGGCGAAACAGGAACAATTCAAAATAGGAGCTACATCAAGTCTCGGAGCGGAGCAGTCTTTGTCTTCGTACTTCGGGTAGTAGAGGGCGTCTTATTTAATTACGTCGTAGTGGTGGCTAACTTCTGGTCAGTGCGGCCCTGCATTGCCTGCAAAAATCGGATACGTTAACCTGAGAGCGCATCAAACGCTGTTAGCTATAGGAACCAGTCGCTGAAGCCTGACGTGGCTAGAAGATGAATAGTGGGCGTTATACCACGCCAATTTGGCCGAAAACCATATATGGATGTAAAGAATTGCCGTTTGGCACATAACACTCCCCCAAGGGAAGGATTTTTTAGAAGTAAATTACCCTTTTGCCCTGATTTATGTGAGGACTGTTCCTGAAATAGGTACCTTGAATCTGGTGGTGGGTTACTATGACGTCTTAATTCGATTCAACTCCGATTAAGTTTAGGTTTGCTCGCTGTCAGATCCATACTAAAAATGACAGCTAAAACCTGAACTCAGTCGGAATTGAAAAGCATTAAAACGTCATGGTAAGGCCCCTAATGTTTCAACTTGGCCGTTTACAGGGCGATGCTGGCGCAGCGTTCAGCCATGGTGGCCACGTCTTCCTTCAACATGGCTCAGGTGTGGTGCCTGCTGGCGCTGCTCCTGCCACTCTTCAACGGCAACTCGAACAGGGCCTGGCGATGCACTCCAAGGTTCGACAATAGCTTCACCGACTTTTACTGCTCATAAACATTGATTTCAGGGCTTGGAACAAGTGCTGAAAGTACCGGTAAAACACCGGTATTTACAGGTTCTCTTCATTTCTACTAGAAACCAAAATACCGGTTCTCTAAGGATGTATGCGACGCTGCCGTTTGATGCCTTATCAGAACCTTGTGGGATACTGGCTCCTAAGCTTGGTACTGGTACCGAGGTACCGGTTATCGGTTCAAAGCCACGATACTGGTTCCGAAAAATACCGATATTTCTAGCACTGATTGTGATTGGGTCTACTCCTGTCTGGGGTCTTGGTTTAACTTACTCTAGGGTAATCGTAGTCGCATCGCAAGTGAAATTTCTTCGTCGTGTGTACATTCGAAAAAGTAGACTGCTAGCGCCATCTATCGTGAAACGTGAATAACGACAAGCGGACAAGTTTGTAAGCTCTCACCGAACTAGGATGCAATTCAATCGCGTCAGCTGAGCGCGTAGTTAGTTTTTAAAAAAATGCAGAGATGGCGCTATTTTTAACTTCTGAATTAAGTTACTTACGCAGCAATAGATGTCGCTTGAGGGCTTTTATAATAACCGAAAGTAAGCTTGCAAGTTGCAATAGCTATTAGCTTGATTATAACAAAATCTTTCTAGCTGTTCACAAAATGTTAGACTTATTATAAATCTGTTGATAATGTTATTATTAATATCATGTATTTACGGTCAGCCAGACGGAGCTTTAGGTCACTGTATAACTTTATCGCAATAAGGTGATTGACTGGTTATTGGTTATTAAATTTGTGTCTGTCAGTGTCGAAGTAACCCCACGATGAATGCGACAAGGTTCTTCAGTGGCCCCGTTGCCGTTTGGCTGAATATATTGTTTAAATTTACAGTATGATGATCAACTCAGCGGAGTACTTCCTGACACATTTCACGAATCTCATGAATCGTGCGCGCGCGCATATCGGGCGATTAGCTCGGCGGCAGGTATTTTACAAGCTTTTATTTGAATGGAATGCTTGTTTGTAGCTTTGTTGTTATCTTGTGTACAAACATACACCTACATACATCACGTATTTATCCCTTACGGGGTAGACAGAGCCTAAGGTGACAAGACCTAAAGGCCACGTTTAGCATGATTGTGAGCGCATAGGTAGAAAGGGGAATCAAAATAGTGATGGGCTTTTATCATCTGCGCGGGAAGAGAAGCAGCTGGTACATTCTATGTTTTTCCTTTGCTCCCAGACCAGCATCAAAGCAGAAATATATCGGCTAAGAATATCGATATATCGAATCAAAAATATCGATAAGTACCCGTATTGATGTAGCTATCGATATTTTTTCAACATGCCTACTTGTTCAAAGGGTTAACTGGTAGAGATCCAAAATTTCTAAATGTCAGTGATAATTAGAACACATACAAAAATCCGAAAAGTAAAGCTATGGCCGGGCTATGGTAGAGATCCCTTTAGGGATAAGTTGGCCTTTGTGCAAATATCTAATCTGTTTTAGTGAATTATGTTTGTTTCTTTATGCTTACAATAAAGCATTTACTTACTTCCTTACTATGTACAGTCAAGTAAAATAATATGTATTTAGACAAAGATTCAAAAATAAGTACCATACGCTCTTACACCGCCGTAATAAGGTCGTGGGACATATTTTTGAGAAGTTCCTATCAATAGTTATTTTTGCACTTGACCGTACAGTCTAGGGCAAAACATCCATACAGCCATCATGGTCAAATATAGGTATGTGTGTCGCGACCTTATTGTTTGTGGCATAAAGGTGTAGGTTTTTTTTTTTTTATATGAATAGGAAGGCAAACGAGCAAGTGAGTCACCTGATGGTAAGTGATCACCACTGCCCATAGACACCCGCAACCCCGGAGGGATTGCAGATGCGTTGCCAACCTAGAGGACTAAGATGAAATGCCTCTTGTGCCCGTAATTTCCCCGGCTGCCTTACTCTTCACACCGGAACACAGCAGTGCAAGCACTGCTACTTAGCGGCAGGGTTAGCGAGTAAGATGGTGGTAGCGATCCGGACGGACCTTGCACAAGGCCCTACCACCCGCAAAAATAAATGGTATAAATGTTTTCGACGCCTTGGTAACGTACAGTCAGCGTCAAATAGTTCGTGACACCCAAAGTGGCCAAAAAGCTAACACGACCTTATTTCAACTGTTCACGTGTTGCGAACTATTTGGCTACTTTGGGTGTCACAAACTATTTGACGCTGACTGTACACATATTTATGCCCTTGACTGTACTGGTGTGATCTCAGATGTCGTTGTCTCTCTCTCAGACCTTTTTTTTGTGTTAGAGAGGACAGACAAACGAACTAGTGGGTCATCTGATGGTAAATGATCACCACTGTCCATAGACACCCGCAGCGCTTTACGCGATGCCAGTGCGTTGTCGGCCCTGCAGAAAATCGTACACTCGCCTCTTAAAGGCACCCAGGTCGTAACTCGATGGGAAGACCTATGACCTATGGATGTGATTGATGACTTTCCTTCCAGGTGGCTCGGGACTGCTTCGCGACGGCAATGGACGTGATCCTGGTGGTCTACGCGTTTGGTTTCCTGGTCCTCTCCATGTACCAGGCTGCTGTAATCGGCTGAAACAATATGGCCGGTGGAACAGCCGCAGATCAAATACTATATTGGATTTTCAGCCAAATCTGATGGTTATCTCAAACAATTAGTCCCAAATGCATGTCAGAAGTTAACTGTGAATAAAAAGGTATTAAAACACGTGTTATTTATTCCATGCTGGTCTGGGAGTAAAGAAAAAACATAGAATGCACCAGTTGCTTCTCTTCCCGCGCAGATGGTAAAAGCCCATCGAGGGAATGGGCATAGAAATCATGACAGTGTATTACCCATGGCACTACTACGTGCCACTACAGAACAAAATAAATATCATAAATGGGAGGTAGGTTTAGGTTATGTTATATCTTCAACAGGCCCGAAGGACCAAAAATACCCAGAAATAGGAGCTCCGCGATGGAGGAGCTCCGTCGACTATGTTTAACTTGATTTTGAAATAGAAATCTTTGGACAGTAGCGCCACTCGGTAGTGCCACGGGAAATAAAGGCAAATTTCAAATGTAGGTAATGATTACTATAGCCCGACATAAAAGTCAAGAAATTAATAGGGGCGCCACTGTCGCACCTGTAGCAACACCATATAGTACGACGAAAAAATATTGATACTTTACTTAATGTACTAGCTTTTGTTTTGCCCGTGACTACGCTCACTTGGATAAAGCCCCTCTTTAAGGGATATGAGTGTTATGTTTTAATAAATCCTATACCCACCAAATTTCAAGTCAATCTGATCACTAGAAGTGGGACAAACTTAACTTGCAAACAAAATAGCATACATTTTTAACAAATAAAACGACATTTTTGTCAAATAACTTATTTTATTCATCATCAGCGTATAAAAAACAGCATTATTTTATTCTGCACCCCTTCTTTAACAATTCTCCTCACTGAACTGTCCGATTTACCTGAATATCACATAAAACACCATAAAATATTTTAAAAGTCAATATGTAGCTATCTAAGTGTATACAATTACAAATTAATCGAAATATTTCCGTAATACATTGTATCACATAGCAAGTATCAACACATCTCACAACCGTCAAGTGCACCCTACGTATTTTGTAAACAAAATTATAACCTCAACTTTTTCAAATTTAACCACCAGAAACAACACTGAATTACTGAAAATTTTATATTTGTAACTACATAGACTATTTCAAAAACATCTAATTCTACTCAAAATACTAAAAATAAACCGTTACCACCCTGTCATATCGGACGTTCTTCGGTAAACATCGTCAAGTGAGGTCAAGATAGTTTTTGCTTCGCTTTCTGCGAGACAACATCTATATACGCTATAAATTACCTCTCTAGCACCACTAAGAAGCGTTTTGCTCATTTTCACACACTATTCGATGAAAAAACACTATTAAGATGCAAAAATAATAACGAAATGAGTTTCAACCCTCAACTTTGACATTTCTTGTACCGGCACTGACAGCTAGTAGTGTGTTGCAAGGAAAAAATAAAGTTAGTTCCATTTCTTGACTTTTATGTCGGGCTATAAAGGAAAGATGGTGAAAAATAAAGTCCCTGGAAAGCTGACATCACTTCCTGACCACTAGGATAGATACACGCTATCTTGAAGTGATAACTGCAACAAATATAGATTATATTATAAGTGGATATTTAATTGAAGTTACTCAATTCGTATTGTTTAATATGGATTGTTAAGAGCATGCTTGAGATAATATCAAATTGAGCCTGAAGAGGATTGTTCAGTTTTGCGGTTCTAAATACTTCGTAAAAGGTTGCCAGCGCTGTCTGCGCACAATTCGCTTATCGCTGTCCCGCGGGAGCTATTCGATTTTCCAGGATAAAAACTATCATATGTCCATCTCCGGGACTGAAACTATCTCTGTACCAAATTTCATTAAAATCGGGTGAGTAGTTTAGGCGTGAAAGCTTACTATCTGCGCGGGAAGGGAAGCAACTGGTACCTACATTCTATGTTTTTATATACAAGTATACCTAAGTAATGTACCTACGTATATTACCTATTGTGATTTGTCTATAGTTATTTTTTGTTTTTTTTTTAGTAGTGAGGCTTAAATGTTGTTTTGGTTGCTATGTGTAAGATAAGTTTCCGTAAAATTCACACGCTATTTTTGAGTAAGATTATTTTGGTTTGGGTTTTGTGTACCATGTTGCTGCCCATTGTTTCATTCCATTTCATCCATTGCCACATCTACCACAAACTCTTAGTGGGACAGTTTTTTATTTAACAACAAACGTATGGCAAATCTTAACTTAAGTATTTCCTATACAAGTGGAAAAAAAAAACTATTAAATTAAAAACGAGTTAATAACTAAACTAAAACTAATCTTAAATAAAATAATCAAAAAAGGACGGGCCCCCGTGGCATTCCACAGACGCTGGCAGCGTTCCTTCTTTGGACAACGATATTAATACGCTGTCCAATGAAGCTGGGAATTGGTTTAGAGTGTAGGCTATGTTTTCTTTAAATTATGTCTGTATCTGTTTTTTTCAATAAAGAAAATAATAATAATAAACGTTAAATAATTTAAATTCCTAATGCATCGCTTACAACAGTTAAGAATCTTTATTACCGATGCCAATTATGATTGATTCATAGCATTTAATTACTGACGGACACAATGTACATTGTCTTAATAGTAACCATTTGTTTGTCGAGTTTTATTAAAGTGTGGGTGGAAGTGGTCATTTGTATGACAAAATACGAGAATTGGCATTAGACACTGAAAACATCACACGTAGAAAAATCCGAAAAGTAAAGTTATGGCCGGGAAGCTTCGTCATTCCGTGCTATAACCCCTACACCACCCATAGCAGGTGGGTAAGCCTTCGAATTTTTCTATCTGTTACTAGCTGTCACGTGACTTTGTTACTATGCGATTTTTTGTCGCGAAGCGTCATCTGTTTGAATGATGTGTCTGTACGACACAATTACAAACTCCCGTGGAACATCTACTGCTCACCAGGGACGAGAGAAGGCGCTGTTTTTCAAATGATAGGTACTATCAAATGAATCAAGAATTTTTAAGAATTAGATACTTACCTAAGCTTAGAATCTAAACTGTGTTAACTAGGTACTTGTATCATCCCTTCATTTCTGGTGATGCAAATCTTCTATTGCTCTGCTACGGTGGCCATCATTTTCAGTTTAACATTGACAATATGATTTTCTATATCCTCAAGTTAAGATTATGTTCCTCAATAGATAAAACTACATAAAGCTGATCAACGTAATTAATCACGCTGCATGCCGCCAGACAATGGCGGGGTCTCGTTAGGTTAATGGCTAAGATAAATAATGTTTAGCAGGTCATCGCTGCATTTAGATGTTGACACGGCACTCAGAGTCTGCTGTTAAAGTCAAGCTTACTCTTGTAGCTTATCCCACTGATATTATAAGTCTCACAATCTCGGTCAATCAATCGCCACCTCATTCTGCAATTACCATCAGGTGAGATAGAGGTTAATTCCTGGTCAGTTTATTTAAAAAAAATGCGAAAGTTTGTATAGATGTGAGGATCTGAGAGTTTGTTCCTTCTTCATGCTTAAACAAATGGACGGATTTGATCCAAATTTGGAACGGAGATAGCTGGTACCCTAGATTAAAAAATAGTCTACTTTTTATCCCGGAAAATTGCATAGTTCTTGCGGGATAGCGATAAACATGTCAGGTCGTAGCTGACTAGAGTCACAACGTAAAAAATATTGATGAATATAATAATCAACAGTTTTTACAGTTTGACAACAAAAATAATGCTCAACGATGTACCTGCGCAGTATACCAATTTTAGTAGCGCGGGAAACTCTGGCGCTGTTATTGGTCGATCGATTTCGTACCAACAATGGCAAAATCGTGTAAGCGGGACAGAGCTAAGAATGCAAAG
Organism: Pandemis corylana; assembly: GCA_949127965.1. Taxonomy (NCBI): domain Eukaryota; kingdom Metazoa; phylum Arthropoda; class Insecta; order Lepidoptera; family Tortricidae; genus Pandemis; species Pandemis corylana. The sequence continues at coordinate 1,390,709 of OX421859.1, read as the reverse complement.
CAAGCAATACTCTGCCAGTTGCGCTTGCAAATAAAGTTCAATATAGATTATTTACACGTTCGGCTACCATCGGAAACTGGTCTGCGCTTCTCTGCGCAAACGAATACTGCCGATGCGCATTATATTTGTTGTCAAACTGTAAGTCTAATTCTACGCGGACGAAGTCGCGGGCAGAAGCTAGTGCTGAACATATTCTCTACAGGGGGGTTACCATGAAGTCTTCGTCTCCAGCTTATAGGTATCCTCCCAGAATGAGAGGGCTTGGGCTATAGTTCCCACGCGGGCACACTGCGGATTGGGAACTTCACACACACCATTGAATTGCTCCGCAGATGTGCGCAGGTTTCCTCACGATGTTTACCTTCACCGAAAAGCGCAAGGTAAGTATAAAATGTAATTTCGTGATTCTGAGCAGAATTTCCATCAAAGTTTAATAATTTGAAAAGGTAGAGTGGATTTATTTTTAGAAAAATTCCCTTTAGCGTTCAGTTTTATTGGAGACATTGAGTAATTCACGTTTTGGACGTTTTACATACTTAGACATATTTTTAACCGGCCGTGTACCTCGGACGTTATGCGAATTGGATGTTTCACAATTAAGACGTCTTCATGCAATGGACAATTTACATAATTGGACATGTGCTTTTTGGATCAGAAGTCGTGGGGTGCGAGTCGGGTTACCTCCGCGTGTGGTCAAGAGCTGCGGTTCGTTTTTGGATCCGTCCGGGGGGAAGAGCAGTGCTTGATCCGGTGCACCCTGGGCATCGGTTAATGATTTCCTGGCAGTTTCTGAGGGATATCATTGACCGTTGGCTAAGAGCCCGACAGGGGGGGAGGGGGTCTTTGACCATTACCGTACAACGTTGCCGACATTTTGTCACAAGATTTTTTAATTATATTTTTGTTACTTTGACATTGGCGAAGTTGTCGTCGCTATAACGACTTTATACGCCACAAATAAGACGAAGAAGAAATAAATAAAATAAATACCTAAAAAAAGAAGAAGAATAATATCAGAAGTCGTGGTCATTTTGCTACATAGACGACTACTGTATTCTTATTGTAAGTTTTTAACAGTGAGGACAGTTGCCGTTTCGATCCGCAAGTGGCGCTGCCAGTTTTTCCATAGTAATTAAGTAATTTATGTGAACGTTTTCGAGACGCTTTTTTGTGAGTTATGTTACACAAGAGGCTGAACAGTTGAACCATTTTCAGTTCTTAGTCAGACGTAGAAATTAAATACAAATTAACGCGTGAGGCATAGAATATGAGTAAACTATTGTTTTGTTTAGTCATTCCTCAACCTAGATCGAATCCGCACAGTATATATATAAGCTAAAGCAGTAAGGAAACTACGAACAAATCGGTTGAAACGAAACACGCACACAGGCGCGCGCTTTACACGGCCCCTAAGCGGACCTGAGCCTGAGCGGAGTGGACGAGGTCCGCTTAGGGGCCGTGTAAAGCGCGCGCCTGTGTGCGTGTTTCGTTTCAACCGATTTGTTCGTAGTTTCCTTACTGCTTTAGCTTACATATATACTGTGGAATCCGTGACTTTCCCATCTGTTCATTGCCAAGGTATTTGATATACTCAAACGGAATACCACGTTCCGACACGTCTGATGCTTTCAACAAACAGCCATGCTATGTAACCGAAATATTTTACTGTTTTGGTATGTAACATTAATAATAACAGTTTTCAATGATTCAGAGTTGATTAATTTAGATATTTTCACTCAGAGTCATGAAACATCATAAGAAATCCCTATTTATTATAATAAATGCGACAGTAACTGTCTGTCAGTCAGTCTGTCGGTCTGTTACGCTTTGTAGCCTGAACTACGGAACTGGTTTTTAGTGAAATTTGGTGCCTTCAGTCCCGGTGAAAGACATAGGATAGTTTTTATCCCGGAAAAATCCATAATTCCCGCGGGATGCCGGTAAACGAATTCCTTTTGTGTTTCGCTCCCAACCGACGGTCATAAATTTACTAAGTTTATTATGTTCTCATGTAAGTGAATTATTGTATATATTTCTTACTAGCTTATGCCCGCGACTTCGTCCGCGTAGATAAATCCCGTTTTTTTCCTTATCCCGTGGGAATTTCCAAAAATCCTTCCTTAGTGGATGCCTACATTGTATAAGGTATCTATGTGCAAAATTTCAAGTCTCTAAGTCCAGTGCTTTGGGCTGTGCTATCCCGCGGGAACTATGCAATTTTCCGGGATAAAAACTATCCTATGTCCTTTCCCGGGACTCAAACTATCTGTATACCAAATTTCAACGAAATCGGCCCAGCGGTTTAAGCGTGAAAAGGTAACAGACAGACAGAGTTACTTTCGCATTTATAATATTATAGTAAGGAGTAAGGTAAGGATTAGTAAGGATAAGGATAGTAAGGATGAGAAATAAAATTTCTTCAACCAGAAAATACTGCTAAACTTAAACGTGATATCATAGAAAATAATATCACAGTATTACATAACCTTATAAACAAACGTTTGGTCATACATCAATGCGCACGCGCGTCATGGTGGCCGGGAAATGCGTCAGCCGGCATACTTCACTGAGAGGGAGTTCCTAAACCATAGTGTATGCAACGAAGGCAGAGAGCGACACAGACATACATACATCACGTCTTTATCCCTTACGGGGTAGACAGAGCCTAAGGTGACAATACCCAAAGGCCACGCTTAGCATGATTGTGGACGTATAGGTGGAAAGGGGAATCAAAATAGTGATGGGTAGCTAGCCGCATCGCCTATATGATTCCTATGCCCATTCCCTCGATGGGTTTTTACCATCTGCGCGGGAGAAGAAGCAAATGGTACATTCTATGTTTTTTTCTTTACTCCCAGACCAGCATAGAAGCATGTTGAAAGCAGGTTGTATTTATTTTCATTTTCTTTTTCATCGTGGAAGTCTTACCCGCAAGCTACCCTATCGGTATTACCCTATTGTATCACCTATCTATAAACATTAGTAAACATCACCCGAAGAACAGTTCACCTGCCAACTCTGCGCATGCGCAGGCGCATGCAGTCCGCTCTGTGCAGTATGATTGCGCGCGTCGTCCTCGCGCACGTCGTGCTCGCGGCGCTGCTACGCGCAAGCGCGCAGGTTGGTGCAAATAGTTAAGCAGAGTTGGGCAAAAATTATATATTTACGAAAAACCGGGAAGATAACTAAATTATTTTTTATTTGAAGTAACTAAATAATCCATCATTTGTTATTTTGAATTTATCTAGATCAGTTTAATTTTTATCTAGATAAATTAGTTGGGATTTTAAATAAAAGATGAATGTCAGTGTGACGGTTTGACCCGACGTGACATTCTGTATACATTTATAAGCTTACTTCAATAACAAACGAGGTCTGTTATCTTCATCTAGATAATTTATCTAAATAAAAAAGTTGTCAACGCACTATTTATGATTGAATTTATCTTCGAATAAATTTATTTGAAATGATATTATTTGAAATAATTATCTAGATAACGCCCAACTCTGTAGTTAAGGATTAAGGATCCATAGATAGAGAAGGCTGTATTTATTGTGTTTTTTAACGTTGTTTGGTGGCAATAGTTAACGATCTATAGATCTTGTGGGCAGGGTGATTTTTTGCAGTTGCTTTGTGTAATGGGGATTTTAAAGTGTTTTTATCAGGTTTTTTTTAATGAATGTTTGGTGTCAATAGTAAAGGATCCATGGATCTTAGTCAGGGTGATTTTATAGTTGGTTTGTGAGAAGGGGATTTTATTGTTTTTTTTTTTTAATTTAGGTAATGTTTTAAAAGTTAGGCTTTAGATAATTTAATTTAATTTAGTTAAAAATGTTACTGTGACAATTTTTTTTCTTTTTGTTTATAAAGGTTTTTCGTAAATGTTTGTGAATATTTTTTTAGCTAGGTACTGATTCTGGTTGGTTTCGGGTGTAATAAAAATAAAATAAATTGAGATTTACTTGACCAAATTCGTCAGTTTTTGATAACACAGTCATATAAAGTGCTTTCTTTTTGTTTGCGTATCGTAACGCATATTTTTTTAAAACTTCTTAAAACAAATTTAAAGACCTAAAAGAAATTACATAGAATGTACCAGCTGCTTCTCTTCCCGCGCAGATGGTAAGAGCCCATCGAGGGAATTCCCGAAAATCTTACGAATCGTGTTATAAATAGCCGATGCGGCTAGCAACCCATGACTATTTTGGTTCCCCTTTCCACCTATACGCCATATTCACGCTAAGCATGGCCTTTAGGTAACCTTTAGGGTGTGTCTACTCCGAAAGGGACAAAGACGTAATTTAAATATTAAATAACAATTCGCACAAATTGATTTAATCCCAAAATAAGCGCTAGTAAGGCTTGTAAGACATGATTTACGTATGTATGTATTAATTAGACAGCAACATCCATGACACAGGAACAAAATATTCGTGCTCATCACACAAATATTTGCCCTTACCAGGATTTGAACCCGAGGCGCTTACTTCGCGAAAGTAAGACAACCACGTCGTCTAAAACAGTGATTTTCAAAGTGGGGGGCGCGCCACCCAAGGGGGGGCGCAGAGGTCTGTGAAAGAGGGTTATGGGCTACGACCTAGAACCCTATTAACAAATTACCGGTTTCCGCCCTACGGCTTACGGGCTGCACGTCTAGCACGAGAGCGCACAAGAGTCGCGTCGCGCGCGAGATAGATTGCCCGTCCTTTTCTTACTGTACCAACAAGAAAGAGACGAGTAGTCCAACTCGCGCGCGACGCGACTTTCGTGCGCTCTCGTGCTAGCGGGGCTGGGCTAAGGGGGGAATAGATTTTTTTTCTTTTTGGAAGGGGGGCGCGTAGTGAATAAGTTTGGGAACCCCTGGTCTAAAATTATATACCTACTAGCTGTTGCCCGCAACTTTGTTCGCAAAAAATTCGTTTTTCGCTATCCCGCGGGAACTATGCAATTTTCCGGGATAAAAAGTAGTCTATGCGTTAATCTAGGATATCAGCTATATCCGTTCCAAATTGTATCCAAATCCATTATGTAGATTTTACGTGAAAGTGTAACAAACATCCATCCATCCGTACTTACAAACTTTCGCGTTAATAATTTTTAGTAGGATGTTTGAAAAATACGGCAAAATTAAGTCCTTATCAATCCAACTGTATTTTAAATAAAAAAATATCTATTACCATTGATAAATTGCATTGTTTATCAGCGCTGTGAGTCATCCAGTGCATTCGTCGCTATCGTTTGATTATCACCTGCGTTTCGTTGTTTGTTTTCGCAAAACACATGTGTAAATTTGACACCTCTCGGCATTGGCCTATTTGCGGCACTTATACATATTTATGTTGTTAGTATATGAGTAATTCATAAATATTTTCTTACTTCGAATCTTAAGTTCGTAATGTTTTCGCCGCGGTGGCTGTATAGACTACAAGCCCATGGACAAAAAAACATGTGAAATGAACCAGCGTGAATGAAGCTTAGAAGGCTGTTACTATGTCACAAAATAACTCTGAGCGCTATGCCGTCTTTTCTGAGCGGTACAGATTTTTTCCCATACATTGAAAAAAAGAAATTGCACTAACTTCCGACACCACCACTTTAAAGCGGCACTAGGTCTTTCGACATTTATTTTTAATCATCTATAAGCTATAAAAACGCCGTAAATTAATAATTAGTCTTAATTCCTCACTTGTACTGAGAAATTCCATAAATGTACCGCTCAGAAAAGACGGCATAGCGCTCAGAGTTATTTTATGATATAGTAACAGCCTTCTAAGCGTGTTTCACGCTGGTTCATTTCACATGTTCTTTTTGTCCATGGGCTTGTAGTCTAGTAGACCGATACGTTTTTTTTAAGAGAGAAAGATTGAAAGATACATTTATTTACACATTACACACACCCACACATAAATCACGTCTTTATCCCTTACGGGCTAGACAGAGCCCAAGGTAAACAAACAGATACAATATAATAATATTTACTTTTAATTTCACTTTTTGTCATATCTTTCACGACATTTCCAAATTTTATTCAACTAGCTTCTGCCCGCGCCTTCGTCTACGTATAAATACATATAAACAAACCTTCCCCTTGATTCACTCTATTAAAAAAACCGCATCAAAATCCGTTGCGTAGTTTAAAAGATCTAAACATACATAGGGACAGACAGCGGAAAGCGACTTTGTTTTATACTATGTAGTGATGTGATATTTTTTAAAGGATAATATTCTCAAGGCCCATCGATGGAATGGGCGACAATATTAGGAATTATGTTATAGGCAATACGGCTAGCAACCCATCACTATTTTGATTCCCCTTTCCACCTTTGCGCCCACAATCATGCTAAACGTGGCCTTTAGGTCTTGTTACCCTAGGCCCTGTCTACCCCATAAGGGAAAAAGACGTGATTTTTGTGTGTAGGTATACAGGTTGGTATTAACCGTGGCGGTTAGTTTGATGTACTTAGGTCAACATAATAAACATTGTCAGGTCAAATTATAATTATTTTCTCATCATCAACAACGATTTATCAATAAGAGCATGCGCAATGTTGATATTAATAAATAAATAAATAAATATCTTGGGACAAATTACACCAATTGACCCAGCCCCAAACTAAGCAAAGCTTGTACTATGGGTACCAGGCAACGGATAAACATACTTATATAGTGTAGATAAATACATACTTAAATACATACAACATCCATGACTCGGGCACAAACATTCGTATTCATCATACAACTGTCTGCCCCTACCGGGATTCGAACCCAGGACCTCTAGCTTCATAGTCAGGGTCACTAACCACTAGGCTATCTGGTCGTCTAAAAATAAAAATCATGTTTTCTTTGACCTCTAAATGATCAAAGGGTTATAGAGCTGATACATCGATTTCTTCTTAGAAGGAGGACAAAGTGTTACAAAATAAATAAAAATAATGGGAGTTTGTAATTGTGTCGTACAGACACATCATTAAAACAGATGACGCTTAGCGACAAAAATTCGCGTAGTAACAAGTTCACGTGACAGCTAGTAACAGATAGAAAAAATCGAAGGCTTACCCACCTGCTATGGGTGGTGTAGGGGTACAGCAGGCATCACGGAATGAGGACTCGGGTTCGATTCCCGGCCATAGTTTTACTTTTCGGAAAATGGAATCAAAACAATGATGGGTGGCTAGCCGCATCGCCTATAACATGATTCCTTTGTTTCTTCCATGCTGGAATCGGCGAAAATCATAGGAATCATGTTATAGGCGATGAGCCTAGCAACCCATCACTATTTTGATTCCATTTTCCATCCATACGCCTACAATCTTGCTAAACGTGGCCTGTAGGTCTTGTCACCTTGGGTCCTGTCAACCCCTTAAGGGATAAAAAACGTGATTTGTGTATGTATGTTTTAAATTTAAATTTAATGTTGTTTATTAACAACAACAAAATTCCTGTAAAGTTATCTAGCGCCTTATCTTGATAACAGATACGTGGCGTTATCACAAATGACACAATCTCGTTGCATTTAATTGCAAATGACACTGTCATCTCAAGGTCATCTCGTCACGTTGCACTATCTATACATAATTAAAACCAGTATAAAGTTCGTGTCTGTACATTCAATTAATTCATCAAAAATAGAGTGCTACCGATTAGGGAAGCGTAATAAAATAAAATAAAATAAAAAACATTTATTACCAAAACATAAGCAGATAGAAGTTAAGTTGACAACACATTCAAGACTAAAGAAGAAAAAAAAACAAAGAGACACTAGGCGGGCTATGTTCCGGCAACGGGTACCAGTCTCAACGTGTGCTGGGTTACATGAACCCAGCGCTGGTTTTCAGTCTGGTTTCAGTAATAAAACACAAAAAAAGTAGATTTTATTATTGTTATCTGTCTGGATGTATGTATGTATGTCTGTGTTCGCTAATCTCCGAAACTGTAAGACCGATTTAAATGAAATTTAGCGTGGTGGTACCTCATATCCCTGGTCAATATTCTAGATACTTTTAATCCCGGAAAATTAAGTAAAATTGGCGTGCTGACACCTTATATGCCGCGGTTACATTAAATATACATACATAATTAGTTGAAATTTGGTATACAGTTAGTTTCATTCCCAGGGACGGACATAGGATAGTTTTCCCAGGAAACAGCGTTCCCGCGGGATAGCGATAAGCGAATCTGCGCGGACGCAGTCGCGGGCAACAGCTAGTATGAAATATGACGTCGTAACACTGAAAACCGTTTCCATCCATATCGCGGTAAAATGTAACTTGTGCCTTTGGAATAAGATTCACCTTGTTAAGTGTAAATAATGTGGAATGTTGTTCTCACGGATGAGAACATTCTTCAGCGATTGGTCACGGTGGAAGGCTGTATCATAGTTAAAACAAAGCCTTACTCATTGGCTTTCTTGAAAACTGAAAGGAATTCAGTCGGCCTTCTCTGAATAATGTTATAGATCAATACGTACACACAGCAAAGCTATTCGGTAAGCAGAATAGATACGGCGCGAGCGTGCGTAGGTGCTTACCTGATTATATTGCCGTGTGTACATACATAAACACGTCTACCCGACGAGAGAAGAGAATGCGATGTTTTTCAAATGGTAGATACTATCAAATGAATCAAGGTTTTTTTACATCTTGTTTGTTTTTTGGGTTCTAATTTTCACACACACACACAAATCACGTCCTTATCCCTTACGGGGTAGACAGAGCCTAGGTAACAAGACCTAAAGGCCACGTTTAGCATGATTGTGGGCGTGTAGGTGGAAAGGGGAATCAAGATAGTGATGGGTTGCTTGCCGCATCGCCTATAAAAGTCACGATTCCTGTGCCCATTCCCTCGGTGGGCTTTTATCATCTGCGCGGGATGAGCAACTGGTACATTCTATGTTTGTTCTTTACTCCCAGACCAGCATGGAAGCTCTAATTTGCAATGTCGTAAAAAATCAAGAAGTTAACATTCTTGATTCATTTGATAGTACCTATCATTTGAAAAACAGCGCCTTCTCTCGTCCTTGGTGAGCAGTAGATGTTCCACGGGAGTTTGTAATTGTGTCGTACAGACCCATCATCATCACCTCGATAGTTGGTGCTCCAACACCGTGCGATTTAAGCGGTCTTTCTTGCCCCGTACGTGCAAAATTTGGACGGGGCTGGCGGCTGGGGTTTTTCCAACTGGCTATGACATGGGTACCTTTAAGAGGCGAGTGTACCATTTCTTGCAAGGCCGGCAACGCGCTAGCAGTCCCATTGGTGCTGTAGTTGTCGCGGCGGCGGTGATCACCATCAGGTGCACCGCATGCCCGTTTGTCGGTTTTAATATTTAAAAAAATTAACCATTCAAACAGATGACGTTTGGCGACAAAAATTCGCGTAGTAACAAGGTCACGTGATAGCTAGTAACAGATAGAAAAATTCGAAGGCTTACCCACTTGCTATGGGTGGTGTAGGGGTAGCACGCGTCACGGAATGAGGATCGGGTTGGATTCCCGGCCATAGCTTTACTTTTCGGATTTTTCTGTGTTCTAATTCTCAGTGTCGCTTAGAAATTTACTTTATCCTTGGTAGGTATTTTATCAAATTTGTGCGTCATTTGTTTAGTAAAGACAATGTTTACTGACCTACTTTAGGTTAGTCGAGTCGAGTAGCTGAGGTTGTTGTATAAAATAGATAACTGCTGTAGTGGCATAGCTGAGATAGTATAGGCTACTTGACGCCAATCCTATCGTGAGAAAGGAAATGACGCTCTTTTATCTAGCCGACGCGTGGTAGTAAAAAACCACTGTAACTTGAACCAGCATCCATACCAGATGCAAAACACGGTGATCTCTTACGCTGGTTTACCATTGCCTCAAGAACAGGTCGGTACATTCACGATTCACTCTGTTACCACAAATACACTCTTAAGTTGAACCAACGTCGCCATACCAGACGTGTAAAAAAAAACGAATTTTTATTTTTGCAAATTGGCTGCCAAGAGCTCTTTTTTACATGTCTTTTTTTAAATTACAGTAAGAATACTTCAATGCTACTTAAATTAAATCCTTCCCTACTAATATTATAAATGCGAAAGTAACTCTGTCTGTCTGTCTGTCTGTTACCTTTTCACGCTTAAACCGCTGGGCCGAGTTAGTTGAAATTTGGTATATAGATAGTTTGAGTCCCGGGAAAGGACATAGGGTAGTTTTTATCACAGCCCAAACCACTGGACTTAGAGACTTGAAATTTTGCACATAGATACCTTATACAATGTAGGCATCCACTAAGGAAGGATTTTTGGAAATTCCCACGGGATAAGGAAAAAAAACGGGATTTATATATTCATGGTTCACGCGTGCGAAGCCGCGGGCAGAAGCTAGTACATTTATAAAAGGAATGTATAAGGTCCCCGAGCCTTAAATTATATCAGTCTATAGTAGAGATGTATAAAGTCTCTACTAGTCAAAGTAAAACAAAGTAGTTATGGAAAAAAAAAAGATAAGTTCAATGGAGGTGTAAATCACACAGAGCTTTTATTACGCTGGTTTTCAAGTGACTCTGGACTGCCTATTTACGTATTTATAATCAATATTTTGATTCCTCTATCCACCTCCCAACAATCATGCTAAACATCGCCTTTAGGTCTTGTGACATTAGGCTCTACCTACTCCGCAAAGGATAAGGACGTAACTTGTACATGTATGTGAATAAATCACAGGCTTTATATCCCAAGTGGTTCAATGATTTGCAATTTGTACATGGAAGGTCATGTTTTCAAGAAAAATCTTAATAGCGCCATCTAGGATTCGCGCCGCGCCGTACAGCGCCATCTAGCGGCGTCTTGGCGAACTACATATTTAAATGAATATTGATCTTACAATTATTTGTTTTTTAAACGTTACATACGTTAAGGAATTACAATAACAAATATAATATGATATCGTCGTATGTACACTCAAACAACGTCAGGATATTTCTAGCACAATTCTCGTTCAAGAACAATAGAACAACTATACGACTATCAAAACACACGGTTGCAATACGACCTATATCCGTTAGTTAATGCTTTGTTTAGTTCAGTTTAAGTTCTAGCTAAGAACTCATTAACTCCCCCTCCTCCGGGGTTCCGGGTGTCTATGGGCAGTGGTGATCACTTACCATCAGGTGACCCACTTGCTCGTTTGCCTTCCTATTCATATAAAAAAAACTGACAAACGGCCTTGTTTGGTAAATTACTGTACCTAGTTTAGGGCAAGTAAAGTAGGGCGAAAATCTTAGGAATCATGTTATAGGCGATGCAGCCAGCAACCCATCTCTATTTTGATTCCCATACCACCTATATGTACGCCCACAATCATGCTAAACGTGGCCTTTAGGTGTTGCTACCTTGGGCTCTCTGTCTACCCCGTAAGGGATAAAGACGTGATTTATGTAAGTATGTATGGCAAGTAACAACTAGTCCAGTAGAGCAGCCATGCTCAGTGTGCTGGGGCTCCGCAAAGTCTCTGTGGGGGCCCCGGGAAGCTGTGTGTAATGAGAAAAAACCTACATACATACATATTATATCACGTCTTTATCCCTTACGGAGTAGACAGAGCCTAAGGTAACAAAACGTTAAGGATACGTTTAGCATGATTAAGGGGGTATAAGTGGAAAGGGAAATCAAAATAGTGATGGGTTGCTAGCCGCATCGCTTATAACATGATTCCTAAGAATTTCGCCCCTTCTCTTGACGGGCTTTTACCATCTGCGCGGGAAGAGAAGCAACTGGTAAATTCTATGTTTTTTCTTTACTCCCAGACCAGCATGAAAAAACTGATGTCACGCAATTACAAAGAATGCGCATTTTTTTTATTTTAGGGCTTCAAATATTTTGCGGTCCAAAAGGGTTCCGTCACCAAAAAAAAAAAGATTGAGAGCGTTTTTTAAAAAAATCTACATGATCATTTTTCCACAGTTTAGTTTAGGGAATGGGCGAAAGTAGGAATCATGTTATAGGCGATGCGGGTAGCAACCCATCACTATTTTGATTTCCCTTTACACTTATACCCCCTTAATCATGCTAAACGCTGCCTTAAGATTTTGTTACCTTAGGTCTATCCGGTACGGGATAAAATCTGGGACACATTTTTTCTTGTCTGAGAATGGATGGCGTCCTGGCAAAAAGGTCAAAAGCAAAATTACGTACCAATATTGAAAACAAAGTCTTACTACCTACCACCAATGTATCATCACTACATAGTATAAAACAAAATCGCTTTCTCTGTCCCCGTGTCCCTATATCCCTTTGTATGCTTATATCTTCAAAACTACACAACGGATTTTGATGCGGTTTTTTTTAATAGACAGATTGATTCAAGAGGAAGGTTTTTATGTGTGATTCTACGCAGACGAAGTCGCGGGCATAAGCTAGTAAATATATATAACTTTTTTTTTCGCTAGATTGCATGTACTTTCCAAACTTCGCGCGCAACCAGCGCTTGTCTATGTAAATACATAAAGGAAGCTAATACGTTTTTTATGTTTCCTTTGTGACGTCATCAAAATAATTTCAGTATTTTCAGTCCAGTTTACGGTCGGCCTCTGCTATTGCGAGGCTACTTAGAAACCGGCGCGCGAGATGCAACGTTTCCAAACGCATAAAACACTATGACTCTGTTATATTTATCACCTGTGTAACATTGTGTTTTATTTCATATTGTTGTTTTATTGCTAAATAAACAAAAGGTATCGTAAAAATTGTTGCTGTGCAAAAAGAGTAGCGTACAATGTTAAGATAGGTAGGTACGCATCAATAATAAACAATTAAGGGAAAGGCATTACCGCTTGTAGTATTTTTTCGTCAGTGTTCATTTGTTTTTTTTATAACCTTGACTTGTAATAAAACATACTCTTGATTTAAACAATAGCAATAAATTACTTGCGAGGTATAGTACAGTACAAAACAATACAAATACTCTTTATTAAACACCACGAATCAGTAGAAATCAATACAGAAACATAGAACATGGTAAACAATAGGCGGCCTCATCGCTTAATAGCGGTCTCTGCCAGACAATAAATAAAAGATAAGTCGGAACAGTTTAAGTGGGAGACGGAAACAAATAGACAGGAGAATCGCAGGGATAATTAAAACAACAATATTAACGTAAAATATAATACATAAGTAGCTAAATAAACTAAATAAAACAATACACACATAACATTATTGTTTAATACCTACTTAAGATACTTATAAAAAATTATATTAGAATAATTTAACGAAAACTAAATAATAATTGATATAATATATATTTAAGAAGACCATATAACAGAGAGAAGAAGAGGATTTGATCAGAGGCAAAAAAGAAAAAAAGTATTATCTATTGAAATGATAAAAAAAATAAGATCTAAGCTATAACTATTAAAGCACAGCCTGTCATTCACATAGCTAAGAAGCTAAATGATAGTTATTAAACAATTATAGCTACTGCAATTATTAACATAACCATAGCCATAGTTTACCGAGTAAAACCTGTCATTAGAATAATTTAATAAATTGATAATAACTATGAAAAGTACCTACTTGCAAATATTTACTAAAACAATTTAAGTGGTTCAGAGTTAATTTCTAACCCAAGATTAAGAAATGTGTCGCATCGTTCTCCCTAATCCAGGATAACCAATATTTTAGGCCGCTTTTAGGAAGAAACAAAGCCTCATTTGCAGTAAATACATTCTTTATTCGGCTTGCTATTAATGGTTATTTCAGTAATTTACTTTTATGTTTCCTTTAATAAGGTATTGTTAAATTTTTTAGAAGAGGATATGGAAATAAAATCGAATCAAAAGTAAATTCGGCATGTTTACAAATTTGAATAAAAGAATGCGCCGCATGAATCTTAGCAAAACACGTTTTTTTCAATATTCTACTTAGCCATTAATCACACTAATAAATAAAAGCGAAAGTTTGTGAGTGTGCTGTGTGTATGTTTGTTGTTTCTTAACGCGCAAACGGCAAGACGGATTCGGAAAAAAAATGGAACGGAGATAGCTGGTTAGATTAACACATAGGCTACATTTATCCCGGAAAATTGCATAGTTCCCACGGGACAATGATAAACATGTCAAAGTTTGAAGCTGCCTAGAGTCGCAAGGTAAATAATTATTGCAGAATATAACTATCAACGAAGTCGCAGGCAGAAGCTAGTACGTTGAATAAACTAAACATAATAAGAATTGAAAGACAGATTTCAGACACTTCAAAGCCACGCGCCGAAACTTATCCAACACGGTTATACTGCTGCTGCTATTTAGCTGATAATTTATCTTGTGATTAAGACTTATCTTTCATATCGTAAACCTTGATTCAAACCTACGGTGGTATGTGTGACGTCACGACCTTGTGAAAATAAAACTTTACAGCCGCCATCAAAATTAAAAAGTTTGCAATGTTTGCGGAATTCAATGCAAAACTATTCTTAGTAACAGTTAAAGTTAATGAATCATGTTCATGAATTTTAAATATCTACATAACCAGTACACACCAGTACATACCAGTACTATCTGCTTCTCTTTCCGCGATGGTGTTAAATGGCCATCGACGGAATGGGTGCAACGCAAATGGTGGGGGAAGGGGCTGCGATGTACCACACCAAGGGGCCTTTCTGTAAACCAGCACTGAGCTCTCGAGCCCAGCACACGCTGAGATTGGTACCCATTGTTAGACTTGTATACTGTTATTTTTAAGTTTATAGCCTGTCATTTTTATTTGTCTGTGTACCATGTCACTAGCAATAAAGATTTTTTTTAAATCAGGAGTCATGTTATAGGCGATGCTATTTTGAGTCTATTTTACACCTACAAATCTTGCTAGGTCTTGTTACCTTGGACTCTGTCTTCCCAATAAGGGATAAAGACGTGATTTGTGTATGTAGTACATAACCTTCTTTTTTACACAGGAGCAAATCTGACAAGAATCAATCGGAAAAGTTACTCTCAAAATTTTTAAGACAAGCTTTTTTTGTTGACAGCACCTCCTTTGTTTTACTAACTGTACTTGCGTTGTCATCAATTCTACGTATGTTAAACAAATTTCAAGTCAATGGGACCAACCGTTGAAGAGTTCCCTCCTGCGGAGACGGTCCTGACGGAGCCACCAGATTGTTATACTGTCATCCGATGTTGATTCGAGATGTTGGCTTCAAAATGACTAGCAAGATTCCACCCGGACAAACATTAATCGTTACATACATACCTACACACACTGCAGATGTATGATATGCATATCTATGATATTTCTTTGCTCCCAGTCCAACATGGAAGCATACCCTCTTACCTTCAACTTTTTTTCCAGCCAACATCAGCCCAGGTCTTCGTGAAAGAAGACCCATCCTCCAACGATGTAGAAGACGTAGAGAGACGGTACACCCCAGAGCTGGCTGCCGAACTCCAGTCAGCCAAAGCTGATGCTTTGCTCCTGTATACGGAGTATACGGCGCAAGCTGGCGTAGACCTGAAGCTGTTCGTCAGGGAGATGACTGCCCTGATTGAGGAGACCAGGAAGACTGTGGAGGGAGTGAACGCTGTGAGTACTTTTATGTAAAATTGGCTTAAATACCGGCAGTTTAGTGCTTAGGAAGAAGATAAATGATCTGGTTTGCAATTCGGTGAGAATTTTAATATGTCATGTATTTTTTCTGAAACAAGCAATTTTTTGTTTATTAATCACTAGTTTCCGCCCGCGATTTTATCCACGTAGAATTAGAAATTGACATGTTTATCGCTGTGACGCGGGAACATTGAAATTTTCCGGGATTAAAAGTGGCCTATGTTTTAATCTAGCTCCGTTCCAAATTTGATCCTAATCCAGTCGTTTCAGCGTGAAGAAGGAACAAACATACACTCACTCACTCACAACGTCACAATGTAATGTTTTGTACTGATTTGTGGTGTTCAATGAATGTTTGTATTGTATTGTATTATACTATTTTGATTCCCGTTTCCGCCAAAACGCCTACAATAATGCTAAACGTGGCCTTTGAATCTTATTACTTAGGCTCTGTCTACTCCGTAAGGGCTGTGTATTTATTCGTGAACAAATAAATCTTCTGTCATCTCGAGGTAGGAGCCAATCCCAATCACAGATAAGAATAAAGATTAATCACCCGTTCTCATTAGGTAACAGTTTATTTATATTGCTGTCTTGCTCGCAATGTTCTCAGAAACCACTCCCCTGTTCATTGACATCTAATTTCGTCGCTTCATTTGGCAATAGTTATTCGATAAATTACACTCATTCAAGCGTAGTCGTGGGTAATCTTCTTCTTCTTATTTGTGGCGTATCAAGTCGTTATAGCGACGACAACTTCGCCAATGTCTAAGTAATTAATACCGTCAAAAGTCTCCCCCTGTCGGGCTCTTAGCCAACGGTCAATGATATCCCTTAGAAACAGCCAGGAAATCATTAGCCGATGCCCAGGGTCAGGACCAAGCACTGCTCTTCCCCCCGGACGGATCCGAAAACGAACCGCAGCTCTTGACCACACGCGGAGGTAACCCGACTCGCACCCCAACCATGGGTAGTCTGTAGTCGCCCTCGCCTTGATATCTGACTGACTATGGCAGGCAGACTTAACGCCGTACTCGGGAATACTATTTAAGTTAGTCGCTACTTTTGCCTGGGTGGATTGCTACATTGTACATACATACCTAAATCACGTCTTTGTACCTTACGGCACAGTATATATATAAGCTAAAGCAGTAAGGAAACTAAGAACAAATCGGTTGAAACGAAACACGCATACAGGCGCGCGCTTTACACGGCCCCTAAGCGGACCTGAGCCTGAGCGGAGTGGACGAGGTCCGCTTAGGAGCCGTGTAAAGCGCGCGCCTGTGTGCGTGTTTCGTTTCAACCGATTTGTTCGTAGTTTCCTTACTGCTTTAGCTTATATATATACTGTGCTTACGGGTCGACAGAGCTTGAGGTAACAAGACTAAAGGTCACGTTTAGCACGATTGTGGGCGTAGTGGAAAGGGAATCAAAATAGTGATGGGCTAGCCGCATCGCCTATAACATGGTTCCTATGATTTTCGCCCATTCCCTCGACTATCACCGCGGAAAGAGAAGCAACTGGTACATTCTATGTTTTTTCTTTGCTCCCAATTTCATAAGGCGGTGATTCCTTGGTAGTGATGTGGTCGGTCCTATGCGGTAGGAAGTATGTAGTACCCGCCTTGATGGGAAATTTACATTTTAGCTGTGTGTAGTTGGACTGTTGTCCAATGTTTGCCAAACATCTTGCAGATGGTGCAGATGAACGACTAACGTGAGACAACTATGATTCCAATCAAAAAGTTCTAAAATTAGTGCACAATGTCACTTCAAACAGACCGCTCGCTGATGCATTTATGAGTCATACAGACTAAATTTAATCAGGAAAATACATAGCCATGAAAATAAAATGAATAATAGGTTTATTTAAATAAAATGATAATCAGACAAAGTTAAATAAAAAAAAATACAACCAAAATTTTAAATTACCTGTCAACTACCTTACATTACCTATGCCCCGCATCATTCCGGGCGCAAAGGTGGCCCCCACGCTTGCCGCGTTGCCGCGTTGCACGGCCATGGTCAATCTCTGCGCCAGGAATGATCCCGAACGGGGAGTCCAGACCACGCTCTCCTAACTAGCGTCCCACGGCTTTAAAAATAATGGTATATCTTTTAAAAAAGCAACTAAACCTTTTTTTATATGATAGGGGGCAACCGACATGCGAGCACCTGATGGAAAGCCCTTAGGGATTCATAGCAAAGAGCGTTAAGAGTGTGTTGCCGGCTCATCAAGAAAAGAATACTCTCGGTTTTTAAAGATCCCTAAGTTGTCCATTGTCCAAGTCCGGAATTCGTGCCGCCAGCTGATTCCAGAGAGAGAGAGAGAGAGAGAGAGAGAGAGAGAGAGAGAGAGCATAATTAAATAATTCGTTTTACTCGCCTTCTATTGTAATGTGCATTTAAAGTTAACTCTAATGTATGAACTTACGTATGAACATGTAATGTATGAACAAACGTGTATTTCTACTAATATTGAACATGTTTCTTATGTCTGGGACGTTGTAGTGGTCATGTAAAATCTTATATGTCTCGATAAGATCACCTCGCCTTCTACGCTCCGCCAATGTTGGTAGATCCAACTCTGAAAGACGTTCTTCGTAGGACTTATCTTTCAAACAACCAACCAGCTTTGTTGCCCTGCGCTGAACCTTCTCCAAGAGGTTGATGTCCTTTTTAAAATACGGATTCCACACCTGAAAAGCATACTCCAGCAATGGTCGAATGTAGGTCTTGTATATTTTGACAAAAAGTTCCTTTGTGATGACAAAAAACGCCTTCCTGATTATGCAAAACATGGAGTTGGCTCTTTTAGAGATGTGAGCAATGTGCACATCCCACTTCAGGTTGTCAGCCACTATTGTTTTGGTTGCCATTATTCTTGTTCCTATTCTTGTATGTATTTTTATATTATTCACTATATTAGTCTTGTTTTGGTAACAGACATTTATACATAGGTACGGTCAAGTGCAAAAATAAGTATTGATAGGAACTTCTCAAAAATATGTCCCACGACCTTATTACGCCGGTGTAAGAGCGTATGGTACTTATTTTTGAATCTTTGTCTAAGTACATATTATTACACTTGACTGTACATATTATATTCACATTCTAATTATGTGTGACTGGCAGCCGAGAAACATAAAGCATTAGTGCAGACGTCACAGACTAAAATGTTTTCATATGTTCCAATGCAATAACTCACGGCCTTGCAGTTTATGCACTATTTTATATTTTATGACTGCTAAAGATAATAAACATTGTCTGATCTTTCTGGGTCATTTGCGCAAAAGAATGGTACTTGGTCATAGTTTAATGATCGCTGCGATATTGGGGAAGGTCGGATGTTTTAGTATACCTAATGATGTGCTTTGTATACATACTCATAGTATATACCTATGTTTAAGCTAAGTTAAGCGGTGATTTATAGAGACGATCTAATTAATAACGTGCTTAAGTAAATGCTTTATTGTTCAAATATAAAGAAACAGATACAATTATGGTAAATGGGTTTATTGAAGAACAAATACATGAGAATTTTGTTGGTTACATAACACGTCTCTTAAGTCTAATGTTAGTAATTTTGGTGGAGTTAGTAAGTAGGTAACTTGGAGATGTTCTCGGTACATCACAAACATTTCTAAAATCGGTCCACTGGAATACGAATCACATCATAATTATGAGAATACCAGTCGAAAAATTATAAACAATCAATTATCTATGTGTAGCTTGAATTAAATCATAGATTTTTTATAATTTTTGGGTAGGTACTTTCACATGTAATTTCAACTATAAGTACATGTGAGTAGGTATGACAAAAAACAATTTTTATTGTGGTATTTTTACAATAGTGATTTCAAAATTCGGAACGAAGTATTAATTAAAATAATGAAAAGCTGAAAGCAAAACCAAGATGACATTCAGAGATGTGCAAATTGTAAAAATAGAAAAACATGACAAGCCATGGAAGTTATTCGATAAGGCCCAATGAATAAATAATTGATTTGATTAGTTAAATGAAATGTGGTAAAGATGCTAACCTTTGTTAATTACTAAACTTCATCAATTTTTATTATGTTTTATCGCTAGATCAGTGTCAAGACGGTCGTTAAATTTGTGAATGTTAATTTTAACAATTTAGAAATGTCATGATTCATTAAACGTAACAATCATGAAATAAATAGTAAATATTGCTTTCAATCTTCTCTTCTTCTTCAGCCTGTAGTCACCCATTGTTGGGCAAAGGCTTCTTCATGAGCACGCCAAGTACCTAATGTTTTATATAATGCGGTCCCGTGGCGGAGCCTGGTATTTACTGCTTTCGATAAGTGTTCATAATTTATTTGTTGGTCGGTACTTATTCTTATTTCCTAAATGCAAAGATATGGTTGGTGAGTACCTAATCGTTTTGGGTAACATAACAGGAACTAATATTTTCATTTAATGTTATGTTTGTCTGTATTATCAATATTTTGCTCTTATTCCTCCGAGATATTTTTAATAATTACTGTTGTCTACTTTGTTCTTTGTTTCTGTATTGTTTAGTAGGTACTGATTTGTGGTGTTCAATAAAGAGTATTTGTATTTGTATTTGTAATGGCGTAAGTATTAGTTATCTAATTGGCGTCCGGTTTTTTAACTTTAACAAGTTTTGTCGCTCTTAAACCACGTAATTAATATAGATATTTATTATGGAGATAGTTTGAGTCCCGAGAAAGGGCACAGGATAGTTTTTATCCGGAAAATTGTACAATTACGGCGGGAAAGCGATGAACGAATTGTTTGCAAACGAAGTCGTGAGGAATAGCTAGTTTACTATAAATCTGCAATTATTAATTAGTAATCAAATTTAAATAATTTGCTATCCGTACTATATTATAATATATAATATTATAAATGCGAAAGTAACTCTGTCTGCCTGTCTGTCTGTTACGCTTTCACGCCTAAACCGCTGGACCTCTTTAATGAAACTTGGTACATAGATAGTTTTAGTCCCAGGGAAGGACATAACATAGTTTTTATCCTGAAAAATTGCATAGTTCCCGGGGGATAGCGAATAAGCGAGTTATGCGCAGACGGAGTCGCGGGCAACCGCTAGTTTGTAATAAATTAGTACAACACAATGACTCTTTATTGTACACCACATAAAGACAACACAGAACACAGGTACATAGACTATCACTAGGTTATAGGTTGACTGGAAGAGATCCCTTAAAGGGATAAGCCCGCCTTTGTGCATGTCGGAGTCTCAGTGTTAATCAATCGTATTTGTTTTATGTTTATTTTGCACAATTAAGACTACATTCACACATACTTACTTCAGAGTGATCTCTACTAGGCCAACAAGAACAGGGGGTCACCATGACGTCTTAATGCGATTCAATTCCGATTCAGTCTAGATTCGCTCGCCGTCAGATCCAAACTGAAAATTACAGCTAAAACCTGAACTGAGTCGGAATTGAATCTCATTAAGACGTTGTGGTAAAGCTCCAGAAAGAAGAATTACACCTACAACTGGTGCTTAGATAAACGCAGCGTCAAAATTACGCTCTCAACTCACGCGCAGGCATTTTCTCATTTTCATTAACAGCCTGACCTGAATGCACGCAATAGTTAAATAATATATAGCGTAACGTATAAAACGTTAATGGCGGACGCAAACGATTACTGTGCACAAATTGACCTTCTTTTAAGGTCAGGCGCATAATGCATCGTAACTGCATTTCCCGTGAGCATTGGCTACAATGGATAGAAGATAGCTATGAAATTCAACTTATTTATACTAGCTTCTGCCCGCGACTTCTTCTGCGTAGAATCATACATAAAAACCTTCCTCTTGAATCACTCTATCTATAAAAAGAACCGCATCAAAATCCGTTGTGTAGTTTTGAAGATATAAGCATACAAAGGGACATAGGGACATGGGGACAGAGAAAGCGACTTTGTTTTATACTATGTAGTGATTATTTTGACCCTTAATGGCGGCCTTAAGGCTTGGGCCAATGTCAGTTTACATGACAAGTGTGCGGTAAAAAAATAATTCAAAAATCTTGTGACAAAATGTCGGCAACGTTGCACGGTGATAACGGTCAAAGACCCCCTGCCGCGGCGGTCAATGATATCCCTCAGAAACTACCAGGAAATCATTAGCCCAGGGTGCACCGGACCAAGCACTGCTCTTCCCCTCGGACGTATCCAAAAACGAACCGCAGCTCTTGACGCGGAGGTGACACGCACCCCCAAAAACAGTTGAGAAGTCTGTAAAAGATAATATAAAAAATACATCAACACGCGGAAGACTCGATCAAAAGCCAAACGCAACCAAACACCATCGAAGTTATAAACTCGTATTCTTATTACACTAAGACTTATTAGTCGTAATCTGAGACTTATTAGTCGGAAAATCTACACACATTTAACAAACCAATTCAATCCCGTAACGGTTACGGCGTAACCCAATCTATAGCAGCATCAAACAGTGCAAGTTGCATTTGGTTGCATCATACACAAATGCACGGTGCTATTCCATGCATTCGTAATGCATGGCAGCTTGTGTGAATGTGTGCTGACCTGGTATTTACGGCTTTGTAATCCTATACGGGCTTATGGAAGATAGCTTTGGTATTTGGCAGCGATGCTGTTAATCTAGCTCGTAAAACACTACAACTGTATTTTCTTTGTCTGTACGTACTTACACAACTCATGTCTTTATCCCTTACGGGGTAGACAGAGTCGAGGTAGCAAAACCTAAACGCCACGTTTAGCGTTGTAGGCGTAGGTGAAAAAAGGAATCAAAATAGTTATGGGTTGCTAGCATCGCCTATAAAATGATTCCTAAGAATTTCGCCCATTCCCTCGATGGGCTTTTACCATCTGCGCGGGACGAGAAGCAACTGCTACGTTCTATGTTTTTCCTTTGCTGCCAGAGCGTGGTACCACCGCGAAAACATGACATTAAAAATTACTAGGTACCTAAGTTCACCGTCAAAATACTTTTCAAAGTCAAGACAAGCCAAGTTACCCTTTTATGCGGTACACAAGAGTATTTTATTTCATAGAAAAAGTGACTAGCGATATCGTGAAGGATACGATATCGCCATCATTATCGCGTCGCGGGCGAACGCCGATGCGCGTCATGCACGTCGTAAGACGTTACCTTGGCAGTGACGGGCGTTCGCACCCGTGGAGCCACCAAACTAGCGAAAAACACATTGTAATCAATAGGGAACAATATATAAATCTGTTCTAGTACTGTTATTTTAGACACACACACACACACACACACACACACACACACAAATCACGTCTTCATCCCTTACGAGGTAGACAGAGCCTAAGGTAACAGGTACCTACAGGCCACATTTAGCAAGATTGCGGGTGGAAAAAGGAATCAAAATTCCTTTGATGATTCCTATTATAATCGCCCGCCCATTCCCTTGATGGGCTTTTACCATCTGCTCGGGTAGAGAAGCAATTTTATTTTATGGAGATAATATTTGTGACTTTGTGAGGTTGTAGGAGGTAATTTTAAAATTTTGGGGCTTTTTTGGTGCCACACTCACTACCAGAAAAAGCCCTTAAAATGAATTGTTTTGTATAATTTGACCTCACTGTATCGCGGGGTAGCAAAGTAGAGTTATCCGTTTTATTTTAACACCTGCTTCTGCCCGGGAATCGAACCCGGATCCTCGTCATTCCATGACACAGTTACAAACTCCCGCAAAAATTCGCATAGTCACGTGGCAGCTAGTAATAGATAAGAAAATTACCCACCTGCTATAGGTGGTGTAGGGGTCACACATCACGGAATGACGAGGATCCGGGTTCAATTTCCGGCCATGGCTTTACTTTCGGATTTTTCTACAGGGAGTCACAAAACCCTTTAACGATAATTCACGAACTTGTTCGGTATATTGGTTTGAACACCCCTGCAAAGTATGAGACCCTAATTAAAACAAAAAAAAAAAGAATTATAAAAAATAATTTAATAGCTTTGCTCAGTGTGCCACAGGCTTAAGCTACTCACAATACTCTAGTAGTGTTTACTCATAGTACTACACGTCAAACTATCGTTGGTGACTACTTCGGCATACGGAAGTTTCGTAGGTAAATCAACCTAAATGAATCAGCCTAAATGAATCAGTTCAAAATCAACCAATCAGCTATCAAGCTTTCGCAACATAAGCGACACACAATGTCCGGTAGCGTAACTAGTTTTATACCGGGAAAATTAAACTTTTGTTGTGAATATTTAAAAGTACAAGCCATAAATCTAAAGTTGTGAGCATTCGCATATTTTGTATTTCTTGCTAATCTTATGAAGTAGGTACTTAGGTATTGATTACAGACCTTCAGTTATTGTGTCCGTTTTAGTCACTCACCATGTCAAATCACATTACCACTCAACGTGATGTACCCCATAATCACACACAGTACACATTCAAACATCATTTCGCTTTACTATTTTAATACAAATATTTAAAATAATTACAAAAAATAATAAACATTGCCACTCAATATCAACTGACGGCCGTCTGTTTTATTTTGTTTTATTATAATCTTTTCCACTGAGGAAAGGCAAAGGGATCAAAGCCCGACAGCCATGTCTGATGTAATAGTGTTTTTGTCAAGTCCTGTCGCAGTCAGAGTCGTCTCGGTCCATCCTAGTCGTGTCCTAACAGCTCGTGTGTGTGTGTATCTGTTGTGGC
This sequence comes from Pandemis corylana, assembly GCA_949127965.1. Lineage (NCBI taxonomy): Eukaryota > Metazoa > Arthropoda > Insecta > Lepidoptera > Tortricidae > Pandemis > Pandemis corylana. The sequence goes on along the minus strand of OX421859.1, from coordinate 1,366,428 downwards.
AGGCATAGTAGTTCTCAAACGGGTGGACCGATTTGGATGCGTTTTTTTTTCTTTCGAAAGCCAGTTTCCGTGTGGTGGTTTTTAGCCATGTTTGGTAAAAATCGCCGCCGCAGTTTGAAGAGTACCAGCTCTTTTCTAAAACGATGTAAGGCATTATTGACAAAAAAATGATTTATTTATTTAGTTACGGTATGATAACTCGAAAATAACGTGGGACGTTTAAATTTTTTGAAATTTATTGTTAAGACACATTGGCCGCCAAGCGCAGTGATGACTTCATGAATCAGAAATTGAGGTGTGAAAATGCGTATGAATAAATAAATAAATAAATAAGAGACTCAAAAGCCATCCCACACTCACATTCATGCTTAAGTGTTGACGTCCCACAGGTTAACAGTGAAGCTACCATAAACAAACAAGCACTAACCTCTTACAGAGGGCGCGGGCGAACACGCGGTATTCACTCAAATACGAACAGTCAAAAAACATTAATTTGTCAAAACATCGTGTTTGTAATTTTCGATGTAGTCCAATTTTCGTTTCTTTTATGTAAAAAAGAAAAATAATCTAAATAAAACTGTGATTTTTTTGCGGATATCCACTCAACAATTATTAATGTGTGTGTGTGAGAGATGAGTGTTTAATAATTGTGGCTATAAGTGTATTACGTGATTTTGTATTGATACAGAATAATGTAAGTATAATCATAAGCAACAATTACAGATATCCATTTAATTCCATCTCCTAACACATAATCCTCCTAAAATCCTCTCTAGGTACTTTTTTAAAACACACAAATAATTGTAATTAGATTACAATTATTTTCGCAATTCACTTCACACGCACGCTAACGTTTGCCAGGTCGTACTGTGGATTTTCTAAAACGAATCTAGAATAATTGAAAATGATCATTTATCAATAAGGAAATCCGGTCAAAGTTTTATGGTAGGTAGGTAGTTTGAAAGAAAGTGCGAGTGAAGTTTTAGTTACAAACAATAACGTTCCGAGTAGCGCTACTCACGTAACTTATGAATGAAAAGGTACACTGAGAGCATAGTCCTGAAATGCATCTTAAGATTCGTTAATTAAAGGGTCAATTAGCTAACCACGAGCGTCAAACTTTGCCAGGGTGTTCAGGTAGACTTACCTGACAATTCTGTAAAAGGAAGTTAAAGGGTTTTGTGACACCCTGTATATGTTCTAATTTCTAACGGTGAAACCATAAAAGTAAACATAAAAAATCGAAACGTAAAAATTCTTGATTAATTTGATAGTATCTAGACTTTCGAACCTCAGCTTTATTAAAATTGTAAAGATGGTCTGCAAAGTAATGCTTGATTCTATACATTTATTATGTTAACCTCTGAATAAAATGCACCATTTGACTCGTCCTTTTGTCGAGTCAACTTTAACCGTCGGTTTAGTGGCCGCTCCAAACGCAATGAGGTCACCCGTCTATAACTATTGACGAGTTTAGTGAATGGCGTTCTAAATTATTTAATATCACAACATATAATATGTTTGCGGGCGTGACGGAAACACAGGCTATTTTGGAACGAGCAAACCTTGGCTGTTTAATTATTGGACCTAAGTCCGTTTAGCTGGAGACTTGCGAAAACTGAAACTAGGCTGAACTTTCAAGGGAATGCAAGAAGGGAGTTACAATATATATATCGCGTATAACTGGAAAGGGAAATCAAAATAGTGATGGGTTGCTAGCATCGCCTATAACATGATTCCTATGACTTTCGCCCATTCCCTCGATGGGCTACTGCGCGGGAAGAGAAGCAACTGGTAAATTGGGAGCGGATCAGAATATATAAAGTTTAAAATGTGTAATGGGTTAAAATACATAATGGTTCAAAATATATAACGCAATTTTCTGTAAAACTATTAGCTAAATGAACTTTTTTGATATCGTAATCTATATATTGGTTTAGGTTAGGTTAGGTTTGTTTTATAACAATCCTGTTAATTTGTAACTTTCTGTGAAAATCGCATTATATATTATAAACCATTATGTATTTTAACCCATTATACATTTTAAACTTTATGTATTTTAATACGTACCCTGGTAAATTCTATGTTCTTTCTTTGCTCCCTGACCAGCATGCAAAAGCAACCTTCGTTCAATTGGGTTTAGGTTCAACTAAGGTATCGCAATAGCGAGAACTTGTTTGTTTATAAAAACGTAAAAATTATTTGGAATGGACTTTAGCAGAACTGTTCATAACATAAGGTACTTAGCTATTGAGACTAGCTTTTAAGAAAGAATGCGTATTTAGTACTTCGGTATACATTTATATCCACCCCACCGCTACTTCCAGTAAAACCACCGTTAGTTTCTCACGTGTGTCACGGCAATAATATCCTCAAATCATAATAAAACTTTATAGTAACGAGTAACAACGGGCAATAAAATATTAAATAATACATAAATGCTGCGCTACACCTATTTACAGTAAACCTAACTATTATATTACTGGTGGTGAGACTGTGGAAATAGTACATGACTATTTGTACCAGAGGCGTGGCGTCAATCAGAAGGCAAGCCGAAGGGCATTTGACTAGCCTTTACCTCTAATTCTGATCGAATCGACTTCTATGAACGCCACGCCACTGATGTGTGTCTAGGGCATTGTTTGTCTTTTGGCCGGGAGAGCCAAGCGGAGGAGATCGCTAGGCGAATCCAGCTCGGATGGGCCGCCTTCAGAAAGCTAGAAATGGTTTTTAAGGCAAAGTTCCCTGAGTATCTTAAGTGTACCGATGTGTTCTGCCTGTCCTCTCCTACGGAGCAGAAACATGGACGCTCACGAAGGCAAACATGCACCAAATTAAAGTCGCACAAGGAGCCATGAACCATAGTTATCTATTTTCAAATTCAATAGGAAACATGTTATAGGCGATGCGGCTAGCAAGTAGCAACCCGTCGCTGTTAAATTCCCCTTACCACCTATACGCCCACGATCATGCCAAACGTGGCCTATAGGTCTTGTTACCTTAGACTCTGTCCCCGTAAGGGATAAAGACGTGATTTATGTATGTATGTAACACTGGGTGCGTAACGATGGCTATAAATTTTTTTGGTATAATATTAGTAGCAATAACGCTCATTTGATATAATTATTAAATCATATAACAACACTTAATATATTTACATATGACATAATTATAATTTCTTATAATGATCATTTGATATAATATCATTTAATATAACATTCTTTAAGTATAATGCTTATTTCCTATAATGAACTTATGGTATAACGTTATTTAATCACAAAACGAACTGCTATCAAAAAGTAGGTTAGGTTAGGTTTGAACTGCGTCCCCCAACAAAAACGAACTGCTATAAAAAAGTTGGTTAGGTTAGGTAAATAAAACACAATGTTCATTATATAAAATGAGCGTTATACCATATAATCGTTATAAGAAATAAGCGTTATACCGAACGATAAATATACGAAATAAATGTATATATTTTAAAATTATACCAAACGTTTATTATACACAATGAGTGATTATACCCTTTGAAATTATATCAAATGTTGATATATCGATAGAAAATATATTAAATATTTTTATATCGATCATTACACATCCATGTAACACTATGTGACCACGCAGCCCTCGCATATTCATAACGAAGCTCCCGAATTAACCAATGTTCATTCAATTAATCAGGTGTGGAATCCATATTTTAAAAAGGATATCAACCTCTTGGAGAAGGTTCAGCGAAGGGCAACAAAGCTGGTTGGGTGTTTGAAAGATAAGTCCTACGAAGAACGTCTTTCAGAGTTGAATCTACCAACATTGGAGGAGCGTAGAAGGCGAGGTGATCTTATCGAGACATTTGATTTTACATGACCACTACAACGTCCCAGACATAAGAAACATGTTCAAAATTGGTAGAAATACACGTTTGAGAGGGCATTCTTTAAAACTGATCAAGCAGCCAAGCGCAGGCAACCCCAGAAAACATTTCCTATCCGACCGTGTTGTGAACTCGTGGAACGCACTCCCCGAACTTGTGATAAGTGCACCTTCAGTGAACAGTTTTAAAAATAGACTAGACATTCATTTAAAAAGTCAGAGAACACAAGTGCAGTGATTAGATATACACGTATCAGCTCAAAGAGCTGCTAGTGTATTATTTTTTAAATAATAATAATTATTATTATTCGACATAGTTCGACATGTTAAATATTGTTCTGTGTTCCAGCCCCCAGACTGCCGGTCCTCGTTCGACGACCAGGTCTCGGAAGCTGTCCACAACGCCCGTCGCGCGGCCAGTTTCAGCGCCGAAAACCACCACAAGTTCCTGCTGGGTCACATGATAGTCTTCCGCATGCATCTTAATAAGGTAACGGGAATGAATCGAGAATTTTACTTCCCAATTTTATTGTTGCATACACAAATCACGTCTTTATCCCTTACGGGGTAGACAGAGCCTAAGGTGGCAAGACCTAGGCTACGATTGGCAGTCGTGGGGCGTCGCGGCGACACCGAATGCTCCCGTAACGCCTCACATATACGACTGAATAGGGAATCCGTGTGGTTTTTAGTGGGTATGCCTGCCGCCGCGAGAGACCCAGTAAACCCGTACCGGGCGGATGCATAAGGCGCATTTTCCAAACCATAAAAATAAAAAAAATAGGCCACGATTGGCAAGATTGTGGGATTGTGGGCGTATCTAGATGGCAAAAAATGGAATCAAAATAGTGATGGGTTGCTAGCCGCATCGCCTGTAACATGATTACCATCTGCGCGGAAAGAGAAGCAACTGGTACATTCTATGTTTTTTCTTTGCTCCCAGACCAGCATGGAAGTATTTCATTGTTTATTTTTACTAATGGCGCGGAAACGAACCCGGATCCTTCGGACGGATAACGGATAACAAACGGATAACTCACGTATAAAAGTCGAGTGATGCTCGACATGTTTCGGACTAGTTCGTAGTCCTTCCTCTTGGAATGCTCGCCCCGGCAGCGTAATGTCATTTGTTCGACTTAAAACATCAAAGCCCACAATCAGCTTTATTGCTTTTCTGATGGAGGAATTGTCATAAAAACCGGTCAAGTGCGAGTCGGACTCGCGCACCGAGGGTTCCGTATCATTATCTATAAATATCTAAAACCAGTGTAAGCAGAGCCCTGTTCCAAAGCAAAATGTACGCAGTGTGGGGTTACTTTATATTGGTCACTGCTATATACAGACATACATACACATTTACGGTTTTCGCAATTATTCTTTAATCTGTGCTATAAGACCTACCTTCATACCAAATTTCAAGATTCTGCGTTCACGGGAACTACTTTGTAGGTTTTGATTCCCTTGAGAGTTGAAAATTTGCGGAAATTTGCGGCATAAACGGCTGTATCTTTTGATTGCGTTGGCTTAGAAGTTTGATTTTTTCACAGCTTCAAGGGACAGTAGATTTGAGTAATTGATATAAATTTCAGCTTCATACCTCCACGCGTTACTGAGAAAAAGGGTCTTGACAGACGGACGGACGGACGGACAGACGGACAACAAAGTGATCCTATAAGGGTTCCGTTTTTTCCTTTTGAGGTACGGAACCCTAAAAATGATGAATCACTTTCTAGGTCGGCTGTTGCTGATAGTTTCGTCGATCTATGCCGTGCCAAGTTCTTGTATGAGTTACATGACAGCGGCAATTAAGCAACAAGCGACATGATTACGTGACATTAATTAATATTTATGTTTTCAGAGTGAAGACTACATCAACAAGTGTGACAAGGTGTTCAAAGATTGCGGGAATGCGTGCGAGGTAAAATAATACATACACAAATCACGTCTTTAACCCTTACAGGGTAGACAGATAAGACAGAGCCTTTTTTTTATGGTGTGGAAAATGCGCCTTATGCATCCGGCCCGGTACGGAGTTACCGAGGGTATCTGGGGCTCTCCCGAGGCGTCAGGCATACCCAGTAAAAAACACACGGATTCCCTAATTTGGCACTATTGTAGGACACCACGGGAGAACTTTCGTGAACCGCGATGCCCTACGGGCCCACCCCGGGATGGGGCTACCTCCCTGCGACACCTATGCAATGCAGGATTGGGAATTCCCGCCCTCCCCCGCAGGTGCCGCTGGATTTTTTATAGAGGTTTTCTCGTCACAGTCACTGTTGCGACCCACGGCCTCAGCATTCGGAACGAGATAAGACAGAGCCTAGGTTAACAAGACCTACAGGCCACGTTTAGCAAGACACTGAGGGCGTAGAGGTGGAAAGTAGAATCAAAATAGTGATTGGTTGCTAGCCGCATCGCCTATAACATGATTCCTATGATTTTCGCCCATGTAATATAATATTCATTTTAATTGGCCCTTGTCTACAATTTCGTCTTATGGCTAACCATTTACATGTTCATCGGTATCCCGCGGGAACTATGCAATTGTCCGAGATAAAAAGTAGCCTGTGTTTTAATCTAGGGTACCAGCTACCTCCGTTCCAAATTTGATCTAAATCCGTCAGTTCGTTTCAACATGAAGAAGGAACAAACATACACACACATGTTCACAAACTTTCGCATTTATAATATTAGTAGAATACCTTTTATCAACCATCTTCAAGGGGGTTGTATGGCTTTGTGCAGTGTCTACAGATGGTGCTTACTTGCCATCAGGTGATCTGTCTTGTTTGCCTTCCATGTCGTATGAAATAAGTCAGTACCTAAGGTCAGTCTGAATCGCTACTGCTATCTTACCTACTCGTTAATCCTGCCGCCAAGCAGATATGGAGAGTAAAGCCGGTGAAATTACTGAAACATGGTATTCTATCACAGGGTTCTAGACTGGTACTCACTCACCATGAAGTGTGTCACTTGATCGTTTACCACCCTATAAAAAACATACATACATCCTACTAATATTATAAATGTGAAAGTTTGTGAGTATGTTTGGATGTTTGTTACTCTTTCACGCCAGAACGGCTGGACAGATCTGGATGAAATTTGGAGCATAGATAGATTATAGTCTGGAATAACACATAGGCTACTTTTTATCCCGGAAAATTGCGTAATTCCTGCGGGATAGCGATTAACGGATTCTATGCAGGCGAAGTTGCGGGCAACAGCTAGTACATACATATATCACGTCTTTATCCCTTACGAGGTAGTTTTTTTTTTGTAGCCAAAACAAAACCTTAAGGCCACGTTTTGCATGATTAAGGGCGTATATCTTTACTCCCAGACCAGCATGGAAGAATAAAAAGCAGTTACATAAATAACGATAATATCTTTAACTTTTTATACCTACATACATTTTTCAATACACTTTTTAAAGTAAGCTAACGATTGTTCCAACAAATCTATGACATTGATTTTATTCCAATTCTCATTTTCTTTTTCTGGTATCGCTATTGAAATGATAATAATATTCCTGTTTCCCGAATAAAATTGAATTAAGGAGCGACTACACCACCGCGTATGCGCAGTGACGGGTCGCATGCGTCACGTTTTCTCACCGTTTTTTCATACATTTTGTTGCGTAAACGCACCGTCAACGTCTTTTACGCACCGGTGTGGTGGCACCTTTAAACGGATTACATCTTCTAACACATTATTCTTTATTGCGTACAAAAGTTAACCTTGCTGCTTCTTAAACATCTAGTCGTAATATTTGGTAAGACCTTAAAGTTTTATAAAACTGATGCATAATTCAGCTTGTTGTCGGCCTTTTGGGCTAATACATCATTTATTTTCATGAAAATTATGCTGTCAAGTCAGGACCATCCGTAAACAGAAAAGTGGTTTCATTACAACACAAGGTCTTTTTATTATTATTATTATAAGCTTTATATTAACTTGCAACGTATGTATGTTTGTCCGGGTGGAATCTTGCAAGTCTTGAGCTGTAATTGAAGACGAATGACAGTCCAAGTACAGTCAACAAAAAGTATAGTCAGCAAAAAAAGCTTGTATCTAAAATGAAACGGTCTAGGCACTTCCATGCTGGTCTGGGAGCAAAGAAAAACATAGAATGTACCAGTTGCTTATCTCCCCGCGCAGATGGTAAAAGCCCATCGAGGGAAAGGGCGAAAATGAAAAAATAGAGAAAAAGAATAAATGAGTCTTAAGATGGCTTCCGTGTGTTTAATTTGTTTTACATGGCGCTGAGGTAAAAAAATCCATTTTAAATAGATTTAGGCCAAAACTAGGATAACACCTAAAAATCCGTTTAACTTTCCAGACGACGCCCCGAGTGGTGCGCTGGCGCCGATTCGCTGCGCAAGAGATAAATCGAGTGCGCGACGACATCCAGCACTCAAGGCGCTCCTACCACGACCTGCTTGCCCACGCGCATCGGAAACTGAACCACCTACGGAAGAGAGCGAAAGCTAAGACTGCGGAAGCTGCTGAAGAGTTGAAGAAATGTGCTGGAGTGTAGAGATGTGGAGGAATTCATTTGGTCTTTGGAATCGTGAAATTAATGGACTTTTACGTCGGAAATAGTATGGTAGGAAGAGGCTCTACAATTGGCAATGTATTCTAATGAATAGTCACCTTCTATGAAGATGCTTTAGCTACAGTTTTAAGGTCTGGCCATACCAGTGCGTAAAAGAGCGTTTTCCAGAATTTAAATATTCTGGGTTTTTCTTGCTCAGAATCGTTTACCCTATCGATTCTCATACAAGAAAAAGTGTGTCCCAGATTTAACTATATAATTTATTTTCCTGTTCGTCACGTTCCATACAATACCTATATTAAAAAAGTGACGTAATGGAATGGAAATTTTGGGACATTTTTTTTTGTATGATCGATCGATATGGTAAACGATTCTGAGTAAGAAAAACCCAAAATAGATTGTGGGAAAACGTTCATGTGGACTTTTTTTGGAAAGCGCTCAAAGACGTCGACGGTGCGTTTACGCAACTAAATGTATGAAGAAACGGCGAGAGAACGTGACGCATGCGACACGTCACTGCGAATACGCACCGGTGTGGTCGCTCCTTTACTCTACCATTAATTGTTTCATAAGAGCCTTCTTTCATTGATGTTAATTTTAATGATACCTCCTCATATCTTGGTGGGTAGATGAACAAAAATTATCAATCATGTTGTAACTGCATCATAACACTTTGTTAATATTCCCGTAGATTGACGCATTAAAAAACAAGCCACAAGCGCGCAAAGAAAGTCGGAAATGGCAAACTAGGCACATAACATAATTCATCACGTTTGTTAACACTTAACACTGTTTCTAAACGACACTGAAGATTACAACACATAGAAAAATCCAAAAGTCTATGGCCGGGAATCGAACCCGGATCCTCATCTCATCGTATAACCCTACACCACCCATAGCAGGTGGGTAAACCTTCGAATTTTTCTATCTGTTACTAGTTGTCACGTGACCTTGTTACTACAATTTTTTGTCGCCAAGCGTCATCTGTTTGAATGTGTCTGTACAATTACGAACTTTACACTGTTGCAGGTTACAGTAGATAAAATCCCTAGTGTAAACGTGGCATTGTGCTCGCGGCAGGCTCATCACCATCACCATCATCCATCACCATCTCCAGCCTGTATACGTCCCACAGCTTGGCCCAGGCCTCCTCTCAGAACGGTTCCCACGCGGGCCCAATGCGGATTTGGAAACTCCACACACACCTTTGAATTACTTCACAGGTACAGGATTCCCACGATGTTTTCCTTCGCCGCTCATGGCACATAAATTCCGAAAAACTCAGAGGTGCGAAGATTTGATCCCACGGGATTTGAGGTCATAGGTCAAACCACTAGGGTTTTTTGTTGCTGTAACGTGCTACAGTAACTGTTGCAGCTCGTAGACGACCCGGCTTTGTAGTGTCATGTTTTTAGGAGATTAACGCTAAACATAGATGATAAGATTGATAAGTGAGAATTAAGAAGTATTTTGATAGAAACAGTATGAAGGTGGAGTTTTAGACCCAAAATTATTATAAGCCCTCCGATCTCGAAAATTGACGATTCCGAAACGAATTGGTGATTCATAATTCACTTTTAGTCATCAAAAAATTATTTAGTCATCGAGGTGCCATAAAAGTTGGATAGAACGAATTTAAATGCAAGTTTTGATCGGTAATTGATTGGTCTCAAGCTTGGAATAAGTACTTATTTATTTTACTTAACTTTAAGTCTTTTAGCGATCGCTTTCGAAGTTAAGTGTAAAAAAATAGCTCTTTTAATCCGTTTCAACAGTTTCCTTTGGAACTCAACTCAATTGTTTTAGTTCCGATCAAATCCAACTAAACTCCCTGGTCATAATTTAGTTGTACTTATCTAATAAAAAATGATGCAAGAATAACATAGATCATTGAAACTTTCATGTCTTAAATTTCAAAAACAAAAACTGCAATTTTAAACTTATTAGTAAATTAATGTAAGGCGTATTTACTAAAGTTATTTTTTTTATGAAATTAGATGAAAATTGTGTATGAAAACAACCTTAGAAGTAATAGCTGTATTTATTAATTACCTACCCCTTATAAATTTGAAACGTAAAAAAATATGATTATTTCAAAATAGGCATTAAAATTATTCATAGCGATGGAGTGTTTCGAGCTTTGGCAAATGATGCATGTGGAATAAACAATATTAAAATATACAGGTTATGCTAGTTTTGAATCAAAAATGGCGTTCGACACCAACTGTATATGTTTGTCTTTAGACGAGGCAACTTTTACAGAAACGCGACAAATTCCTATGGTGTCTGTGGTCATAGCGTAATAATATTAATAACCGATAGTGAGCTAACTCCGCTGTCTAGAGACTCCCCAATGCTAATTGGGCCCCTGTGAGACCTAGCGTCGCGACAAGTGCGCCCGCTATTGTCTAGAAATTATTACACTATGCTGTCTGTGGTCATGTGCTTTTTAGTTTATTAAAACGTTACCTAATTTAATGTTTAGCTTAGAACATGTACTTAGGACCACTGTGATAGAGAAAGAGATTTTACCCAAAATAGCTCTTTGAAGTTTCATGTACAAGTCTTATACAATCTTTAAGAGGGAAAAGAACACATGAGAGAACCTTTTTTCGTTATTCTTCTGTGCAAGAAAGCTCAAAGATTTATTTCTGGTTAAAATTGTTTAAAAGTACCTACTAGTACAATTTTGTTGTTTAATTAATATTTTATATTTACGTAACAATTGTTTCATATGTTAATGTAATGCAAACATATTTTTTTTAATAAAAATGTAACAAATAATGTTGGGATTTTTTTAATCATACATCAAAGGAAAAAAAAATATTTTTCGAAAGATCATTTTATTTTTCGTTGTTAAATAATACTTTTAGGTATAAAAATAGTTCAGTATTTACATATACAGATCTAAAATTGACTTTTTAATGTCTAAAATAGGTAATTATGACTACTTACATCGTAAAATATGAGATTACAAACAATTTTATTTCGCACAGTAAAATTTTCAAAAATAATTTCAAACATAACTAAATTAACTCGGAACTTTGTACACTATTTTGTACATATTATAAATATTATGGCAATGAAATTGGTAAAAAGCAACTAAAATACAGAAAAAAAATAACGCAGCGTTTGAAGTTATTTCGTTAAATTAATAAGTACAAAGAATATCATTGGTCCGCTGTGGGTGTCCACATACATAATATATTATTGTCTATAAACCTTTTTTAAACTTACAACTTTTTTGAAAAACGCAAGTCTACAATGTGGTCAATATAAAATTAAATAGTAAATATTTTAAAAATAATTGGCTAAGAAACAGCGAAAAGCGGTCTATAATTCAATCCCGGACAAGGCACCAAAATCATAGCTCAATTATAATAAACACGCACAGAACGACAGTTCAATTCCATCACATCAAAATAATCTAGATTAGTTCAACAAATAAATAAGGAATGTTTTATTTATTAATTACTAGATTACTACATTTAATTTCCTATTACTACATACTCGTACAGTCCGTGGGCTCTTTGAATGCGATTCGGGTTTCGGATACCATCGACCGACTCAAGTATCACCCATAGGAATGAGTGAGGCAGCAAGACGAGGCAGAATGTCATTCTAAGAGCTCCCGGACTGTACCTAAGGCTCCTAACACAGAATATCCAAAATTCTCTTTCGTTGGCGCACATCAATTCAGCTAGGGGGCCGTCCATTTATCATGTGATGTTTTTTTAGCACTTGTAACCCCCCCACCCCCTTGGTGATACATGGTGAGGTTTAAAACTCCCCCCCCCTTCCCCATCCAAAATTACGTGTATTTTTAGTACTTAGAATTTTAAAACTTTCAGAATATTATCATTAGATACAGGTATAAAGGTATAATCTAATTTTATTCTAGAAAATTAAGGAACATGATAAAAATGTCTAGGCAGAAAGGTTGCTGGTTGTTTTTGACGAATAAATGAATACACGTGATAGCTTACTACACCCCCCGCCCCTCTTGTGATATTTCGCGATTTTTGCCGAACCCCTCCCCCCCTTTCGGAGCCTCACGTGATTAATGGATGGCCCCTAGACTAGCTATTGTATACTTTGTTCTTTGTTTCTGTCTTGTTTTTTACTGATATGTGGTGTTCAATGAAGAGTATTTGTATTGCATCAATATTTGTTGTTCGTGCACGGTTAGCATAATTGTGGGCATACAGGTGGAAAGGGGAATCATAATAGTGATGGGTTGCTAGCCGCATCGCCTGTAACATGATTCCTAAGATTTTCGCCCTATTAATACGATACACCAAATAATTCACACTTAAGTATATTAATACGTTATTTCGGATTAACCCGACATTTTCAGATATCCAAAATTCATATTCATGGAATGAATAGATTATAATCTGATGTAGTAATGCTCGAGTAATTTAGCCTCTTGCATTTGTGTTTGACTACTGTAAGCTTAATTTATTTTCTCAAACATTGTCGTAAATGTCGCCATGGTATTCTAAGTAACAGAACACGAAGGGCCTTGTTAACGGTTCTGACCATAAATCGGATTGCTGGACTGTTTTTCATTTGTTTTAAACTTTTTTTAAGTCAAAGAGACTATGGAATAATGAACATCAATGTCATAAAGCCAAGTCGATGGCGAGGAATGCGCGATTTGTTCGGATCTAACGTTTTTATCAATGCCTCAAATAGCTTACGGTGACAGATGGCATAAAAAAAAACTTAAGAAAAAGGCGGGAACGTGAAAACCACCTAAGTTGCGAGGAAGTTTAGTGAAAAATTTATTTTCATTTGCTCTCAATGTTTGAGAAAAACATTATTACATCTGCCTCAGCTGGAAGAGCAATTGCTGGATTCGTAACTTTAAAAAACACTCACCTGCGTTTCGTGTTTTTAAACAAGTTACTCATCCAGCTATTGGCTACTTCCCAGGCCTTGGCGTTGATCTACTATTAAATGCTGTGGTCAAATGTGGCCAAAATCACGTCTGATAGTAAACAAAGATGTGGATCTAAGACAGAGCATGCTTAGTAGTAGTAACTAGTGCATGGTGCAAAATTTCATCGCTCACAAATCATCATAATTCTAATATTCTAACATAGTTTTTAATGGACGTTGACAAAGTATTATAACATCAAATCAGTACATTGGTAACGATATATAAAGCAGTCTTGTGTGTATAAAATGCCATTATTGAGAGCTAAATGAATATAAAACGTTGCCAACATGCATTGTATTTGAGACTCTATTTACATTAAACTTAAGAGTTAACGTTATTAGTTGCTATATGTATATCAGCTCTTGATATCCGTCTGTAAGCAATAAGAAAGTTATGTTAAAAAAATAGTCTATTAAACTGTCCCATTGCTGGGCAAAGGCCTCCCCTTTTTTCTGCCACTCGTGCCTCTCAAGAGCACGCTCTTGACACTATAATAAGGTATTAAAAAAAGTAAAAAAATAGCTATACCATTTAGCTTTGTGTTCGCAAAAAAAGTCGCGCTTTTTCTGCTCTTGTACAAAAACAAGTCCCTCAAAGCTCATATAATATTTAAATACAATAATCATAGTATAATTGTTGTAAAATTTCGTGATGTACGTATCAAGTTTTTTTATTGAGTTGCGTAAACTATGTAAGTCACAAAATTTATGATGCAATCGATTTAACAAGACGAAGCAAAACGTGCCGAATGTTGCATGAAACTCAAGTTACGCAGCTGCGTTAAGAAAGTAGATAGTTACCATCATAGCGGACCCAGCCCAGCAGTGGGCCGGGGCGGCGGCTCCGGCGTGTCCGGCGACGGCGGCTTGAATGTGCTGCCCTGTTGCAAAGGTAAAAACAAGAGTTAAGCTTCATACTAACTATTGTACACTAACCATTAGTGATGGGCCGACTACCAGACTACCCGACAAGTACATACATACATACATACATATATCACGTCTTTATCCCTTACGGGGTAGACAGGGCCTAAGGTAACAAAACCTCAAGGCCACATTTAGCATGATTAAGAGTGTATAGGTGGAATGGGAAATCAAAATAGTGATGGGTTGCTAGCCGCTTCGCCTATAACATGATTCCTAAGACTTTCGCCCATTCCCTCGATGGGCTTTTACCATCTGCGCGGGAAGAGAAGCAACTGGTAAATTCTATGTTTTTTCTTCACTCCCAGACCAGCATGGAAGAAACTACCCGACTAGTAGGTTCCAAAAATGCCGAACGGTCGGCCAACTTATTGGCATTGCCGATCATTTTGGGAGCTCGTCAACTCATTCTGTGTTTGCAGCCGTTCGGATAAAATGGCGGCTATCGCGTGAGAATTTGCTGCTAGAGGCGCTAGTGTCGCGTGAGGTCCAATAACATTCACGTTTCACTGGTTGTGGCGGGCTGCGTGACATAAAATATAATTTCTTTCATTTACCTGTTGACTAGTGATCTCCTTCGTGAGATTATCGCAAATTAGGATTATTTGGCGATGAATGTGAACGCTTTGAAAGCGTTTTTTTTCCGAACAAAACGGAACTGCACATACATGCATAGCTACTCGATATGACGAGTTATTTATACACCCCCTTGCAAAAAAAAACGGGCACCCATGGTTTTTGTATTTTATGTGCATAAAAACTTATTTTCTAAACTTATTTTCTAATGCCTAAAAATATGAAAACCACAGGTGCCCGATTTTTTTGCAAGGGGGTGTAATTAATAAACGTGATCGCCTCCATTGATTTGGCGCAACGCCGTTGTTACCCGACTACGGCGAATTCAAGTGGGTGCGACGGCGCCTCTACCGTGAGTGACCATTGTAATACCTATTCACGTATAGTTTCCTTTCTTGATTTTCATCTACAATATTTTCTTTTTTCGTCCTTTTTAGACCCTTTTGTTTGCGGAATAATCCAACGGTTATCTAAATATATATAACTCAAAGGTGACTGAATGACTGACTAACTGACATAGTGATCTATCAACGCACAGCCCAAACCACTGGACGGACCGGGCTGAAATTTGGCATGCAGGTAGATGTTATGACGTAGGCATCCGCTAAGAAAGGATTTTGATCAATTCTATCCTCAAGGGGATAAAATAGGGGATGAAAGTTTGTATGAAAGTTTGTCAATTTTAAACCTATCGGGCTGAGTCTTTGCATGCATAAAGCGACTATGACGTAGCATCCTCTAAGAACGGATTGCGTAATTTCTGCGGGATAGCGATAAACGAAATCTATGCAGACGAAGTTGCGGGCAACAGCTAGTAGTTGTATAAACTTTTTACAGACCTGGAATCCCAAAGCGGCCTCTAGCGGCGTGGGCGAGTCCCCGCCTAGCGTGGCGTAGTCGCCAAAACGCTCCGTCGCCCGGCTGCCTTGTATCGTCGCATACGTATTATCCGTCTGCAACAAGCGATCACAATCATCTTACATATCTGTGGCTCCAGTGAAAAGGAGTACAACTCTTAATTTGGCCAAATTGAGTTATATAGACCAAAAAACACAAAAAAAACGCCTCGATTGGTGTAAACGGATCTAAGATATCTTTTAAAACAACGAACTTTTCTGGTGGTCAAGGGTACAACTACCTTAAAAAAATTAGCAACAGAGGGTGCTTGTCAAGTTGTATTTTTATTACCTAACTAAAGTTTTGTTTGTGATTTATGATCTAAATTTAGTTGTACCTACGTGCTGTTTTTTCATATTATGCGTGTAAAAAAATCTAAGCACGCTTGAACCCCTAAAACAAGAACAGATTTATTTAGTTTACATTGATACAAGTTGAGTTGAATCTCTTTACACAAAAAATAAAATAAAATGAAAGATTAAGTCGAGCTGCGCCCGTTTTCACAAATCGAATATAAAAAAGTTTACGTGGAAAAGGATATGTCTTTGCGCGGGGGAATGAGCGGGTGAGTGGGGAGCCACAGAAACGTCTTTTTTTATCCCTTACGGGGTAGATAGCTAAAAGCCACGAGTGGCATCATTGTGGGCGTAAAGGTAGAAAGGGGAATCAAAACGGCGATGGGTTGCCAAACTTATCGCCTATAACATGATTCCTAAGATCCCCTTCCCTCGATGGGCTATTACCATCTTCGCGGGAACTGCAACTGGTACATTCTAATGTTTTTTCTATGCTCCCAAACCAGCACGGAAGGGAAATTCGTCTAGCTAATAATTTGTCCAAAGATTGCATGAACCACTTACCGGCGCCACTTCAACGGCGGGCTGTTCCGGCTGGTCTCCGAACACGTTCATGGTGAGCTCCTGCTCCTCGTAGGGCCGCAGCTTGGTCTCCAGCCACAGCGGGTTCTCGGTGGTGCTCAGCTCCTCGAGGATGCGGCGCCGCGCCAGGCTGTCACCCTTGCTGGACTGGAGCGATGGAGGTGGAATCACCCTGTGGGAAATAGTACTTTGTTACCTGACTCATGTAGTAGATGGTCTCGCTAGCACTCGGCCTTTTAAGGCATACTCAACCGTCAATTGCCTACGTGTCAACTGCTACCATAATGAAGTGACAGACTTAAAAGATTAACGTTCTGCGTCTAGATATCGGTAATAGCGGTCTATTATGTACCGTTGATAATGTCTTATATTTATTATTAACCGTTAATCCTTTAAGTTTGTCATTATTGTAAATGTATTGTAGGCGATTGTCGGTTGAGTATGCGTTGGAAGGCAGAGTGTCGACGAGGCCGTCTATGATACGAATCTAGCAATTATCGCGCTGGCTTAGGTTTATAAGAGTATGTATAGTAGGTTAGCGTTTTCCAAAAAAAAGTCCACAATTTTTTTCCAGAATTTAACTATTTCGGGTTTTTCGATTGATTCGAAAATTCGAAGACTACCCATCTGCTATGGGTGGTCTAGGTATAGCACGCGTCACGGAATGACGAGGATCCGGGTTCGATTCCCGGCCATAGCTTTACTTTTCGGATTTTTCTGTGTTCTAATTTTCACTGACATCTAGAATTTTTTTTTTCATACTGTAATTGATTTATTAAATGATCGATCGGAGTCAACTCACCAATGCTTCAGGCATGCGCAGACGACGATAAACGTGACAATGCCTGTGAAGAGCACTATCAGAAGGGCTATCAGCGCCGCCAGAGCTGGGTCGAAGCTGTCGGGACCTGCAAAGAGAATTTTATGTCATTTTAGTGACTTTCCAAAACAATTTAAGTACGGGGTAGACAGAGCCTAAGGTAGCATGATTAAGGGCGTATAGCTGGGAAGGGAAATCCAAATAGTGATGGGTTGCTACCCGTATCGCCTAAAACATGATGCCTAAGACTCGCCCATTTCCCTCGATGAGCTTTTACCATCAGCGCGGGAAGAGAAGCAAGTGTTAAATTCTATGTTTTTTCTTTACTCCCAGACCAGCATGGAAGAACTGACAAACTGATAATATTAAGAATTAACAATTCAGGAAATAGTCCATGACAAATTCATGCAGCCAATGTTCGAGAAAACAAAGACAACACAAAACAACCGATATAGATATAACAGGTAAGGTGGGAATATACTTTTCAGGTAGAAATTTACTTTTGTTATAAACGTAGTGCGTAAGCGAGATAGCAACAGTGGATGTCATAGGTTACAGAGAGAATAAATGAGTCCTAAGATGGCTTCCGTGCGTTTAATCTGGAGGCACGGCAGTGCCCCCGCCAAGTCGAGCAAAAAAAGCGGCACGGCCGTACCATCCTTTTCTCGAAGCAGTTCTATGTATAAAACACAATTTTTCTCACAAGTAATACAGATTATATTAAATTGATGGGTTACTGCGAATGCCAAGTCAATTTATTTATTTATAACATAAACGATTTTTAATTTTGATATGAGCATTAATGTTGTTAGGTTAGCTAATTACGTAATAACTTAAGACAGGAGGTCTCTTTAGTACTGAATAAATTAACCTACTTGGTATTACAATGGATCTCACAACTTTTTAGGGTAGAAGAACTGAGTTGCAAGATTTGTTTTTTTTACAAAGTTTTGTTTTTGATGGGATTCGTTTTACAATTAGAACCAGCACCACCTTTATGGATGTCCTCGGCACGGGGATGCATAGGAGTACGCTATGCGGGACTTCACCCGTGGACTGGGTGTACCCGGTCTATCCGGGGTGGTGGAGACGCAGTGGGATGCCATAAGGGTTTCACTATAGACCTCGATAGTTTAAAAAGAAGAGTCCTTGGCGGCTTATATACAAATTAAAGTCTTCGAGGTCCTGCCACCTCCACCCTACCTTTGGAGGTAGCGCTGGCAGCCATGAGGGTCTCCACACCATACTCCTGGTAGACGTCTTTGAGCTCGTCGTACTTGGAGTCCACAGTTTCTAGAACCTTCTCCACGGGCAGCACTTGGTACGACACCGGGTCTACCGGCAACAGGTGGATCTCACACCTGGAATGAAGACAATAATGATGTTCGTTAAATTTCCATACATACATACATATATCACGTCTTTATCCCTTACGAGGTAGACAGAGCCTAAGGTACCTTAAGGTAACGTAAGTTAACTGTCACTTTCGAAAAAGTTATGAAATTTTCTTTTATGTGTTCAATTTATCTAAATGAAAATTTAATAGGGTAGACAGAGCCTAAGGTAACAAAACCTTAAGGCCACGTTTAGCATGATTAAGGGCTTATAGCTGGAAAGGGAAATCATAATAGTGATGGATTGCTAGCCGCATCGCCTTTAACATGATTCCTAAGACTTTCGCCCATTCCCTCGATGGGCTTTTACCATGCGCGGGAAGAGAAGCAACTGGTCAATTCCATGTTTTTTTATTCCCAGACCAGCATTGAAGAACTTATAACACTTTTTCAAAAGCATTCACATCGACTCACTTCTGCTGTCAATTGTGTCATGAGTTAGTGTGTCTCACCAGTCGTCGTAGAGCCTGTCGGCGTGCACCAGATGGAGCCTCCTGGCGGGCACCAGCAGCGCTCCGCTGGCGGCGGCCAGGCGGCGCGGCGCGCCCCCCGGACGAGCGCAGCCCCGGGACACCACCATACGGATCAGAGACGCTCGATCCGTTATCCATATCTGGCAACACGACAACACAAACTCACGTTACTGATCATAAGGACCCTCAGAATTAAGCCAAGTTTTTTTTGAGGCGGGAAAACGAGCAGACGGGTCACCTGATGGAAAGTAATCACCATCGCCCAGGGACACCTGCAAGACTTGGGGAATCAAAGGTGCGTTGCCGGCCCTTTCAAGAACAAGAAGGCTCGCTTTTTAAAGATCCCTAAATTGTACCGCTCAGGGAATGTTGCAGCAAGAAGTTGGTTCCAGATCTTTGTCGAACGAGGAAAGAAATTGCGTTTAAAGTTGGATCAACTTGATGATCTATTTTTGATGGATTTATTTAATTTACCGACACGAACTTTCTACTGATATATTATAACGGCTAATTGACTAACAAGCCATTTTTGGGCAAATGGAGTTATATTTATGTCGTTAAAATCAGCGAATTTTTTTGCGTCTAATGAGCCGGGTCTCGAACCGATCTGAGCACTTTTTTTTGGCTTGTTAGCAATGTGAAAAAAGCTAACTTTTCAAGAATTTTCACTAAAGTGTTTTTTAGTCATTTTGGCTAACCTTTTTTGCCTATAGCACGCGTCACGGAATGACGAGGATCCGGGTTCGATTCCCGGCCATAGCTTTACTTTTCGGATTTTTCTGTTCTAATTTTCACTGACATTTAGAAATTTAATTTCTAACGGTAAAACCGTAAAAGTAAACATAAAAATCAAGAAATAAAAAAATCTTGATTCATTTGATAGTATCTTTTGCCTTGTTAGCCTTTTTTTGATCCCGAAAAAAACATTTTGTGCACGTTAGACCTTTTTTTTAGCCTAAGATTCGTTCATAATTGCACACTGTCACAACTGGTGAAGGTCCCTTTCGTTCTTTTAAGTGAGTATAATATCACAGTGTGGCTGCAAATAAATGTTTCGTTCCAGCGTCGATATGTATAGAAGTGAGCTCACATAGACTTGCGTCCGGGCCTCCCGGTGCGGCGGCGCGAGCTCCCGCGCTATGATCTCCAGCACGAAGCGGTCCTGGTTGTACTCGGCCACGTAGTGCGCCGTCATCAGAACGCCTGCGAACAATGATATTGCTATAATCATCATTCCATGGGGATCCATCTATTTGCCTACAACCACAATCATGCTAAGAATGTGTACCTTAGGCTCTGTCAACCATGTAGGTACGTGTGTTAATATGACAATTTATTGTACATTTTAAACGTAAAAATAACAAAACTTTCATGTCATTGTTTGTGGTAAAATTTAAATGAATAAATAATTTACCTTGCTACTCCGCTACTCACGTGCAAGATAACCAAGCCTGTGTGAAATATATATGTTTTTCATGCAATCCCTCCCTCCACTACTGCCAATAAAACACATATAAATCCCACAAACTTAATTATCCCTTACACCACACAAACACTGACGCGCTTCGATCCCTCTACGGGATCATTATCAAAGTTTAATGAGCACTACTGTTACACATGCAAACCAAGAATTATACATTTTTTTAATTGTACAGAACCCTTAGTGCGCTAGTACCTGGACTTGATCCATCTCTTTAGCATTAGCCTTCACCAATACTGACCTTCCTGTGTGATATTGAACGGCGACGGCACCACGCTGCCACTGGACTGCGAGGCTCCAAACTTGTAGAGGTTGGATGCAGCCACCATGTACACCAGGGTCCCGTTCTCCTCCAGATCCGGGTCTTCAGCAGTCAAGGAGAGAATGGCTTCGTTGATCCGCGCCGTTTGCTTTACGCCTAGAAAAAAGTTCAAGATAATACGACCGTTCCATCCTTAGGATGTTCGAAGTTTGAATGTAATTAGAGTATCGATATTGATACTCTAAAGTATACATTATAATACAAGTTTCTTAATGTAAGTAGGCCATTTGCTAATCGTTTCTGAACATTTTGTAGGGAAATTATGATGTATGTATGTATGTATAACTCCTTATTGTACTTAAAACACAAGAAAACGATGAATACAGGACAACACACATGCACAAAGGCGAACTTATCCCTAAAAGGGATCTCTTCCAGTTAACCTTTGAACGATTGACAGGACATAAGTATTCAGCAAGAGTGGACACACAGAAAAAGTAAAAGAACCGATCGAAACCTAAAATATGATATGGATGTTGATAAAGTATCTTTAGATCATTGGTCACATACCAGCGTAGTACACTTTCTCAGGAAACTTGGGTTCGTTGTCATTCTCGTCCAAGATCTTGATCAGCACGTTGGTGACGCTGGTCTCCTGGCCCTCGGTGCTGTTGTCCACCGAGTTGAAGTCTGCAGCCGCTCGCTCCAGGATAGGATTGTTGCTGGCGTATATGGTGAGAGAGTATTCCGCTTGCTTCTCTCTGCAATCAAAATGTATGGTTTAACACGTTCATCTTCAGCAGGAAACGTCTGTGATCGAAATGGTCTCCCATGCCAGAGACGCACGTGTTTAAGAAATCCTTACCAATGACACTTCGGGCACTCATTCGTGACCGCGATAGTATAGCGCAGGGACCGGAACCCGGTACTGATATAACTGTTTATATCGTTTCAATATCGTAAATATATTTCGTTCGATAATATACCGGTTAATTGATGGCACGAACAAAAAAAAATCGAAATGGACTTGATTACCGTTAAGTACAGAGAACGAAAGAAAGAAAGAAAGAACACAATTTTATAGAAAACTAGCTTTTGCCCGCAACTTCGTCCGCGCAGATAACGTCAGAGTGACCATATACCCCCATGTCTCCAAGTAACTATAAGGTTTTTAGTTCGTATCCCGTGGGAAATTCGGAAAATCCCTTCTTAGAGCACCTACGTGATCCTCTAGGAATGCTATCTACTAATTAGTGCCTTAATTATTAACCTCGTCTTTTTATCCCATGGGAAATTCGAAAAATTCCTTTGCATCTTTACCTATACTAAGCAAGGAATAATATGTAAGTATGCCAAATTTAATGTCTGTAGCTTTATTGGAACATTTCGGGATTTTCCAATCCCGCGAGAAAATCGGGATAAAAAGTATCCTATGTCCGTCTCCTGGTTCTAAGCTACCTCCCCACCAATTTTCAGCCAAATCAGTTCAGCTGTTCTTGAGTTATAAATAGTGTAACTAACACGACTTTCTTTTATATATATATATATATGTATATATATATAGAAAGTCGTGTTATAGATAAACAAGGTAAAACAAAAAAAAAACATAGACATGAAAAATAGATCATCAGCGTTGTGTGTCTTCGTAAAAGTGAAACGGTCGCTGGCTCAGCATTACGCTAAGGTGTTAGACACCTGCAGCACTGAAACGAAATGTTAACGTCAACGGAATTATACCGGTTAAACGCACCAAACAACGATTCAAATTGCAAGCAGCAAAATGCTCGAGACGCTCCAGTAGTGGTGTAAAAGAGACACCAATACAAGTTCAAGTTCTATCTTGATTCATAATTTTTAAGTTATTATTTTTATTTTTTATTATAGCCTTTTTTATTCCGAATTCGCTACAATTTCATTTTTTTGTTGTTATTGCGTTGTTTTTTTTTATTACTATTATTAAATTGTCGCGTAATTCGGCGTGCCTCATGGCATAGGCCTCCTCCGTGTATTGGAGGGTTTGGGCTATAGTTCCCACGCGCGCCCAGTGCGGATTGGGAACTTAACACACACCATTGAATTTCTTCGCAGATGTGTGCAAGGTTTCCTCACGATGTTTTCCTTCACCGAAAAGCTCATGGCAAATTTCAAATGTAATTTTCGCACATAAATTCCGAAAAACTCAGAGGTGCGCGCCCGGGATTTGAACCCACAACGCTCTGCTTGAGAGGCCACAGGTCAAACCACTAGGCTGCCACGGCTTTTAAGTTAACCAAAAACGAATGACGAACGAAATGCGCACAAACTGCTATCTTAATTGAACAGTTCTTTAACCGGTAGTCGGACATCTTTTTCATTCTCAGGCGAGTGCACACAGTACCGGTTGCAAAAATAAACCGGTTTTCAGTAGAGCGCTGACACCGCCGAAAGCGATAAGTAATACGAATATTAGTCAAAATTTCAAACTTGCAAGATCTAGTTTCTATGGTGGGTAGCGAACTGTACGTTACAGTCTCTACGGATCACAAACTCCAAAAGTCATACTACAGTAGGAAACTATATGCGGCGAAGAGGTTGAAACAATGAAACACATTGTGTGCGAATGTGATGCCTTCGCCAGACTAAGAATGAAACTCTTCGGCATCGGATACCAGGAGATTTCAAGGCACTACCACTACGCCCAATCGCCCAATTGGCATTGTTCATTTTTTTTAGTATGCTCCAATTCGAAAACCATTTCGAGGAAAACCATCAATTATCCGATTTATCTTGTCCGATTTCAAAAATACTTTATGATTGCAGATATTTTTGTAAAAGTACTTTGAACCTTTGTTTGACCGAACGACCGGGTTTTTAGACAGAAACCAGCATCGAATGTTTGCCACAAAAATGAAAAAAAAAGTTCGGCTACGGCAACTGTCACGTGTCACTGTCAAATCTATAAAACCATAGACAAAGCCGTTTTTTTTATAGTCAGCCGAACGAAGGCGATTGGGATTCTGTCTAAATTCACGAATTATCAAACAGCGAAAAAATATTTATTATTAATTAACAAAGCTACGTAAAAGCATAATATTCAAATGAGTTGCTTGAAATAGTCCATTTTATCAAATAAAGGTGTTAAAAGCACAGCTTAAAAAAATGAACAATGCCAATTCATGAATGAGGTGGTAAAAGCGATGGAATAGTGCGAAGGAGGGGTAATTACACAAAAGATCCACGAATGGGTCGAAGTGTATCCGTAGGGACCCCTAGACTAAGATAAGACAGTAGGAAACTAACCTATCAAAGGTGACGTTAGCCCTGATGATGCCTTGTGTCCTGTCGAGCAGGAACGCGCCTTCCTGATTGCCTTCCAACACATGGTAGTACACCTTTCCATTGTCACCAGAGTCGTTGTCCACTGCTTTCACGGTGCCTGTGGAAAATACTCTTTAGAAGTGTGGAAATTTGGGTTTTGAGGTCATTTCATATTGATTACTTACATAGACAGACAGACAGACAGACAAACACACACACAGAGACACATAAATCAGGTCATTATCCCTTACGGGGTAGACAGAGCCTAAGGTAACAAGACCTGCAGTAAATGTAGTGAAGTGAAGGCATGGTTATTATTTACATTATCATTTATTTTGAGTTACAATTTTTTTCTATTATAGATATATTCTTATATACTAGTATTCTTATATAAGTCAATAAATATATATTTAAATATATTTAAATATATTTATTTCATTGATGTTCAATTGTTTAATATGATAGTATTACATTAAACTTTTCTATTATAGATATATCATATTTATATATGTAATACATTTAAATAGTCTGTCCAGGATTGTTTTAGCCAACCCATTTTTATTATATTTTCTAATATACTAAATTTATTATAAAATATGTTTCATTCTATTATCAGCTCGGTGCAGGTCGACGTTATATTCGGATCTTAGACTAAAACCTCTTCAAGCCATTCTTTATTAGTTACATGACGTCACAGATTTCAACGTCAACATTAGCCGGCCTGGTATTTCAGCGAAGACTGTCCTTACCAACAATGATTCCAGCAGGCAGGTTCTCCATGACGCTGAAGGTGTACTGATGATGCGGGAAGCGCGGCGCGTTGTCGTCATCGTCAGCCAACACCACGGTGAGGATACGGAGACTCTCGAACTGAGCTGGTGTCCCGTTGTCCACTGCTGCTATCACCAGCTGTAAGTCAATTTAACGTGTCATGATCATGATAACGTTGCGAAGGCACGTAGAAAGTTGATTTAATTAATTTATTTCTATTATCGGCGACTTTATCTGTAAAGCATTTCTTTATCAATATCCCGCGGGGAATGTGTTATTCACCGGGATAAAAAGTATCCTAAATGTTAATCCTACTAATATTATAAAGCAAATGTAAGTTTGTTTGTTACGGTTTCACGCGAAAACTACTCAACCGATCATCATGAAATTTTGTACACATGTTCTTGGAGGTATTAGAAGTACCTAACATAGGATACTTTTTATTAAAAAAAAGATTTTTTATGTTGTCACTGAAGTTATCTGCGCGGACGAAGTCGCGGGCAAAAGCTAGTAGGTAATAGGTCGAAGTACATTAACACTGCAAGTGTTGTGTTTTATAGACCGAGCTTTGTACAACATAGATCTTTGATCGTCCATATTTTCTACGATAATAAGGAATATGTATTAAAAGAAACATATCATCACTACATAGTATTAAACAAAGTCGCTTTCTCTGTCCCTATGTCCCTATGTATGCTTATATCTTCAAAAAAACTACACAACGGATTTTGATGCGTTTTTTTTTAATAGATAGAGTGATTCAAGAGGAAGGTTTTTATGTATAATTCTACGCAGACGAAGTCGCGGGCAGAAGCTAGTTTCTTAATAAAACATAAAAATATGAAACATAAAGATGACAAAAGTGAAATTTAAATTAATCTCGGCCAAGAAATAAGGAAAACATAAGTTTTAATATCGTAATTAGTCGCCGATTAGAAAGATATCCCATATGACATGTGACGTCATTTTGTCCCAAAGCCCATATAAACTCCATATTAAAATTCCGTTTTTCTAGACAGCGATAGAGACAAATCTTTTATAGTTTACAAGTAACAATAAGAATAAGACCCTGAGTCTGTATCGCGAGTGCCAAGTGAAGTAATTAAAACACAAGAATAATTAGAAAGCGTGTGTTTGTGTGTGTGTATGTGTGTGCGTGTGTGTGTGGCTACACTTCACCATTAGTAAGTGCCTGTAAGGAGATCCTCAGTATCTTGGTAATTTATATTTGCTAAAACTTTGATAGCATTTTTTAACTTAAGAGCAGTTTTTTAACTTAACAGCAGAAGTCTTTTGGATTAGTAAAAGTAAAGTATCTCGTTTGTTTTTATAGTTATTTGAATGACACATTTTTTATATTGCTTATTACATAAATGAGCTTTTAATGATAACCGTGAAAAAAATCATGGATATTCCTTACTGGGTTCATCAAAAACAAAATAAATCTAGAAAGTCATACATATTAAGCTTTTCCTAAATTATCTATGTCTCACCTGGTACTCCGACTCGTGTTCCCTGTCCAGGAACGTCTTAGTCCTAAGTTCGCCCGAGTCTTGGTCGAGGATGAACTCTTGCGTCTCGCTCACGCGCTGGTTGTCCACCTTGAGGAAGTAGGACACACGACCGTTCTCGCCGCTGTCCTCGTCCGTCGCCTTTATTGTTGTTATCAGGTAGTCGGCCTGAGCTGCGTTCTGGGAAAAAAATGCAGTAATAAATATTAACCCCTTCATTCATAAACGCTCTGCTGGCTTCTGCTAACTTCGAAATCGTTTGTCCTTATCTGTCACTTTGACATTTACCTTTCACAGATAAGGACAAACGATTTCTAAGTTAGCTAAAGTCTATAGAGCATTTATGAATAAGGGGGGGTAGTCTTTATTGTATAAGGCACTGGTCCCACCGCGGACGATGAGAAAGAGATAGCGAGTTGTCGCTTGCTCTTACTGTAGTCTTTCCAACCATTTATTTTCTCGATGACAGATGTAGTTTGATAGTTATAGAGTTGTGACCTAATAAGTGATCAGTAGATACGATATCGATCCAATTTTATTATATATACGAGTAGTTGAGAAGTATTCAGCCATGGAGCCAATAAAACAACCGACTTGAATGCTAATTTATTACTAAGCGTGCAAAATGGCCGAATGACAGTATGTTTGTAATGAATAAAGTAAAAACTACTGGACAAACAAAAAATATTTCACCATTAAAATGCTACATTATTCCTGAGAAACATAGGCTATTTTTTATCCCGGTAAAAAATTACAACGTGTACAAAGTCGCAGGAACACATCTAGTTCAATATATACAATACCGATACAATATCGATATTTCAATCATAACATCACTATTTACATTCCCATAGAATGTAACTTTATTAAAACGTTTATTGTTCATCGTACTTTAAAAATATATTACTGCATATCTGGACTCAATTTGTCTTAGATGCATATTATATGGGATCAAGGAACA
The DNA here is from genome assembly GCA_949127965.1 of Pandemis corylana. Classification (NCBI taxonomy): domain Eukaryota; kingdom Metazoa; phylum Arthropoda; class Insecta; order Lepidoptera; family Tortricidae; genus Pandemis; species Pandemis corylana. Next base: position 1,338,812 of record OX421859.1, on the reverse strand, counting down.
AAATTAGGCAGTCGTCATATTTTTTATACCTCGCATTTAAAAGTTAATTTTTACGTAAAAAGCGCAGTTACATTCTACGGGAGCTGTCATCGAGAAAATAAATGATTGGACAGACTATAATATAGGGAGAACTAGAAATGGTGTGGACCGCCAGCGATCAACTATAAATATATCTGTCTCGTACCGACACGGGATCTATATCTATTGTTCGTTTCTTGAGCGAATAGTCGATAGTTATCGCTACCTCGCTTTTGGTGGGGGACCAGTGCCTAATGATGCAAGCGACAGCTGAGAAAGTTTTCAAGCGTTGATACAAGATGGCGCTAGTGCAAATGCCACTTAAGGACGTATGACGGACGGACGTATGGACGCACTTAAGAATGTAGTAGTAGATTAAGGGCCTGTTACACTCTCTGTCAAGTTCCAGTTATTTTAAGTGTCAGTTATCGAGGATGACGTCGTGGTAAAAAATAGAGAGGTAATCATGAATACCTGACACTTAAAGCCTGAAGGACGTCAAAATCTATGGGCTGTTACCATCTGCGCTGGAATAGAAGCAACTGGAACATGTTCTATTTTTTTGCTTCCAAACCAGCTTGGAAGGATAATCTGTACGATGGCAACATATTGATATACCTATCTGAGTTTTTTCCAAAAAAAAGACCACGTGTACATTTTTCCAGTAGGTATTTAACTATTTTGTTTTTTCTTACTCAGAATTTTCATTCCAATTCGTCACTTTTTTGAATATAAACCTATGTATGGAACGTGACGAAGAGGAAAAAAAATCCAGTCAAATCTGGGACAATTTTATTCTCGCATGAGGATCGATAGGGTAAACGATTCTGAGTAACAAAAACCCAAAATAGTTAAATTCTGGAAAACATGTTCCTGTGGACTTTTTCTTGGAAAACGCTCACCTCCGGTATCTCCAGCTGCCTCTGGTCGGGCGGCGGCAGCACGAACGCCGGGCTGTGCTTGTTGACGCTCAGCACGGTGATGTCGACGCGCGCGGTGTCGCGGCGGCCGGCGCCGGCGCCGTCCGCGCCGGTCACCGTGAGCCGGTACGTCGTGTTGCCGGCCACCGGCGCCGCCGGGTAGATGATGCCGGTTGTTGGGTCCACCGTGAAGGTACCTGAAGGAACAAGGTTATTTGGTACTGTACAAGAAATTATTCTTTGGGCTGTCAACACTGCCTTCTTCTTCTGTCACCTTATAACATTGACATTTCATTAAGCTTTATTTTTGTTTGTTGTTATTTTGTTTTTATTTCATTTCAGTTATTATTATTACTATTTTATTACAATTGACGATCCTTTTGTGAATTACTTGTTTGACATTTAATTGTACTTTTAAAAGGGTGATAAATAAATCTACATACATACATACATACATACATACCGTCACGCCTCTTTCCCACAGGGGTAGGCAGAGACTACTTTATTCCACTTGCTACGATCCTGACATATTTCTTTCGCTTCATCCACAGTCATCAATCTCTTCATACATGCTCGTCGGTTTCGGGTACTCCTGACCTGACCTTTTTCCAAAACGTCTCCTATTTGGTCTCGGAACGTCCGTCTAGGCCTTCCCCTCCCAACGCAACCATTCGTACTCCCCATATAGATCTGTTTAGTTAGTCTACTTTCATCCATCCGCTCTACATGCCCAAACCAACTAAGCATACTTTTTTCTATCCTCACTATATCCTCTTTCACACCAGCACGTTCCCTTATCAGACTGTTCCTTATTCTATCTTTCAGTGATACACCTTCCATACTTCTTAACGCTCTCATTTCTACTGCATTTATTCTACTTTCATGCTTCTTTTGCCATACCCAAGTCTCGCTACCGTACATTAATGTTGGAACAAGCACCCCTCTGTGAACAGCCAGACGCGCCTTCTTCGACACCTTCTCACTGCTCACAAAGGCGCGCAGCGCCCCATTTACCATGTTTCCTGCATTCACTTTCTTTCAATATCACTTTCACACTTCCCATCTTTCGTAAACGCCGAACCCAGATATACAAACTCTTTTACCTGTTCGACTTTCTTACCCGCAATCACAATCTCACATTCAGTCATACTATCGTCTTTTTCAAACACCATAACTTTCGTCTTGCTTACATTAACATTCATACCTTTCGTTTCCAATGCACCACATAAAATGATAGTCATCACCTGCAACTCCTCCTCCGACGATGCCAACAACACTTGGTCGTCGGCGTATAGGAGGCATTTGATGGTTAACCCACTCATTCTTAGTCCACAGTCATTCCCTTTCAAATCACTCAGGCATGTATCCATGAATAGGTTGAACAGCCACGGTGACGCAACACATCCTTGTCTAACACCTTTCTCAATGCTAAACCATTCAGTGTACGCCCCGTTTATCCTCACACAAGCACTAGAATCCTCATAGAGAGATTTTAGTACTCGTATCAGATTACTGATTAAATAAATCTAATCTAATCTAATCATGCATTGTGTGCTTGATTATATTTAATATATGTTTAAACGACACTGAAAATTAGAACACATACAAAAATCCGAAAAGTAATGCTATGGCCGGGAATTGAATCCAGATCCTCGTCATTCCGTGACGCGCGCTATATCCCTACACCACCCATGGTGGGTAAGCCTTCGAATTTTCTATCTATTACTAGGTGTCACGTAACCTTGTTACTATGTGAATTTTTGTAGCCAAGCGCCTTCTCTCGTCCCTGGTGAGCAGTAGATGTTCCACGGGAGTTTGTAATTGTGTCGTAAAGACAGAACATTCAAACAGATGACGCTTGGCGACGAAAATTCGCATGCAAATAAACAAACATAGCACTGACCTGGTACACTCTGCTCCGTGATCTGATATTGGACCTTCCCGTTGACACCCTCGTCCTTGTCCTCGGCCAGCACTTGCAATATGGCGGCTGGCGGGCTCAGCTGCAGGTTCTCAGATATGGTGCTCTTGTAAACGCTTTGGGTGAACACGGGCGCGTGGTCGTTTATGTCTATTACTTTAATGTGCAGCTGTGGGCAGAAAATTATTCGTCTTGGTAAATATTTGAGTGTAGTATGCATGCAAATATTCTAGACTTTTTTCTAAATAAATAAACGTAATCGGTAGAGTCCCCATCACACAAAATTCAAAAATTATTTTTGAAAATTGACCGCCAAAGTGCTCGGTTACAGCCGAATTAATGTTGAATTAATCCTCGTCCATTATACTGGGCAAGTTTGTGACAAAATAGGCAATGCAGAAAACTTTTAAAGTTAACAAACACCAATACAAGATGGCGCTAACGCGTCAACCACATACCGGGACGCTGGTAGTCTTGCGAACGTGCGGCGGCGCGCCGTCGGTCGCCGCGGCGCGCAACCAGATGTCGCTAGTTGTTTCGCGGTCGATGTCAGCGCCCTCTGCCACTGTTACGACGCCTGTGTGAGGGTCGATGCTGAACAGGTTCGACAATTCGCCGGTTAGGCTGTAGTACACCTCGCCGTATGGACCTGGAAATAATGGATGTCAGTTTTGTCGAGATAAGTTAGCGGGATTTAAAAGTCACCATTTTTCATTTTCATTAGTCCTTGCCGCGTTTTATTTATCAATCAGAAGGATTGTAAAATACGTATGTATAGATGAAAACTTATGTAAATTACCTGTTGTATGTGTGAGTAATGTGTGCGAATAGACAAATTGACGTTCCAAATTAGAAAAATGAGTCCCATGTCAGTTCTGTACACTACTACATACAACAGGTCATTTACTTAATATTTACAGTATATTTTGAACAGATTAGAGAATTGCCATTGTTGTGAATTCAACTATCCAGTTTCTGACCGTTTGAGTATAACCTTGCACTTTAATGCAACTACTACTTGTATGTATGTATAACTCTTGACAGATGTACAAAGGCGAACTTATCCCTCAAAGGGATCTCTTCCAGCTAACCTTCGAACGATTGACAGGACAACAGAAACCAGAGTATAGAGAGTAGACATACTAAAAAGCTAAAAGAGCAGTCTAACTTAACCTAAACAAATCAAGCATTAAAGTAATTATAATAAGAATGACATAATGTCAGAAATATACCACTTATAAAATACACATAAACTACATAAATATACACACACAAAACATACTAACTCCACTTAAGAAGATTCATCAAGCCAATACTTGTGTTATAACTCTTTTTTTTTGCAAACATTGTACACTTTTGATAACGATGAGCTGTGGCACGCCAGGATCGAAAACGACCAGCGTGAAGTTGGCGGTGTGGACTTTATCAGCCTTACCTTCATCCTTGTCCACAGCACTGACAGTAACAACACTGGAATGCGCCGGCGCGTGCTCCAACACACTGGCGTCATACTCCTTCGCCGCGAACACCGGTTCTTCATCGTTAGCGTTCACCACGTGGACGGTGACCGACGCTGTGGACGACAGCTGTGGCACGCCAGAATCAAGGGCGACCAGGGTGAAGTTTATGGTGTGAAGTTTCTCGTAGTCTATGCGCTGGGTGGATCTTACTACGCCTGGAAGACAGTAGGTAAATTTAGTGATTAGTCATCAGATTTCTTAGTTAAAAGGAACGCGTCTGTACTGGCGTCCTAATTCCAAAAGAAAATAAGTACGTAAATACGTTCATAGATCACGTCTTTGTCCCTTACGGGGTAGACAAAGCCTAAGGCAACAAGACCTAAATGGCAAAGGCGTTCAGAACAGATTTCGTTTTTTTTTAAATTTTTGGATAGATTAGACATCAATCTATCATGATTTTCTCAAACACTATGAAACAGATGCGTCCTTTTGAATCAGGACGGCAGATTGTTGTCTAATTTGTCCAAAAAACTGTTTATAATATAAATCTGCCGAGACTACAGTGTAGGCCTCGGAGCGGATTGGGAACTTCACATACACGATTAAATTATATCGGAGGTGTATGATAACCGATTGAGGTTTACAATCACATATTCTAGATTCTAATGTATCCTGTCGACGCATCATCAACTAGCGACCTCTCGCGGCGGTTTACGGAACTACTTTCGTTTCACTTTTGCCCACCGGGGCGCTGTTGATTTGTATATAAATAGGATCTAAAGCCAGAGCGGCTATCTGTCGTCTCTATTACCACCTTATATTAAAGTACTCGCGTAACTCTGTCCAAAATTAATATTTATATGTATTTTAATAAAATCATTTTTAAACATTATAATTAAAAAAGCGTATTGAAAAAGACCCTGAAGCCACTAACGCCCCAACATCCTTTTTTTTTTATGGTGTGGAAAATGCGCCTTATGCATCCGGCCCGGTACGGGAATACCAGGGGTATCTGGGGCTCTCCCGAGGCGTCAGGCATACCCAGTAAAAAACACACGGATTCCCTAATTTGGCACTATTGTAGGACACCACGGGAGAACTTTCGTGAACCGCGATGCCCTACGGGCCCACCCCGGGATGGGGCTACCTCCCTGCGACACCTGTGCAATGCAGGATTGGGAACTCCCGCCCTCCCCCGCAGATGCCAACGCCCCAACATCCTGAACGGACCACAGGTCGTCAGAAATCCCTAAAGAAAGAAGGAAAAAAAGGAAGAAGGTTAAATATCTGTATAAATCTGTTGATTCACATGGGGTGTGTGAATGGTTGCGTTGGGAGGTGAAGGCCTAGACGGACGTTCCGAGACCAAATTGGGGAAATTTTGAAAAAGGCCAGGCCAAGTGCCTACCCGAAACCGACGAGCATGTATGAAGAGATTGATGAATGTGGATGAAGCGAAAGAGGTGTGTCAGGATCGTGACGACGTGCTTCCGGCCGTTTTCGACCATGGTGACTGCTTCAACTCCGTCCCTACTCCTTCCTTTTCTGCTTTAGTATATTTTATCTGTGTATCGTTTCGTGAGTCATAGACGGTTCTGGCTGAAAATCAGTGCTGCAGGTGTCTAACACCTCAGCGTAATGCTGAGCCAGCGACCGTTTCACTTTTGCGAAGACACACAACGCTGATGATCTATTTTTCATGTCTATGTTTTTTTGTTTTTCCTTGTTTATTTTCTATAAAATTGTGTATAATATCTTATATTTGTGTGTCTTGCAAAAAGGAATAAATGTCTTCTTTCTTTCTTTCTTTCCCAGGGTACGATAATTTCTCTTTTTGAAACGCCAACCACGAATTGTAAGATGCGGAGGCAGCCATGGTTACTAGGGGAGACCGAGGCGAGTTGAGACAGAGGTGAGTTGATACAAAGCCTTTTTCTCGGCACCTATGACAGTTAGTGAGGTCACAACTTCACACAAACTGTGGAGTGTAGAAAGAGCAACGAATTAGCGAAGTTACCAGCCCGATAACCTGTCACAGTTCAGAGAAATCGGCTTTGTATCAACTCACCTCTGTCTCAACTCGCCTCGGTCTCCCCTACTCCTCGTGATGGATCGTAGCAAGTGGAACAAAGTAGTCTCTGCCTACCCCTGTGGCAAAGAGTCGTGACGGTATAGTTGAATCATCGAGAGCGTGGAATTGCATATGTAGTAGTATTGTTTGTTTACAGGCATTCTATATTTGAATTTTCTATTTTCTTGTACTATCAGCATACAAAGAGGTTGTTATATATATATCGAAGAACTAAAAACAAAAATAATGTCAGTGTGAAATTGTCAATATTATTTACGTTGTGCGTATATTTTTACATCTGATTTGATTGTATTCTCAAGGATATGTAGCAAAAAGAAACGTTTCATTAAACATGCAAGGCATTATGAGTTTAGCAACTGAACGAATGAATACCATCACTGCTGAGGACTGGGAAAATATTTGTCACCACGTCGAAAGTGAAGAAAATAAATATCGATGTCAGGAAGGAGAAATGGATCAAATAACAGACAATTTTATTATCAATACTTGTGACAGCTCAGATGAAGAACATGATAGCGAATAAAAGAAAAAAACAGAGGACTACTACTTATTCCACTTCTTGGGTATGTCATTTTATTAAGTTAAGAGAAAATTATTCTCCTTTTGTTGCAAACGGTACAACCACTACAAATGCAATTCCATCTTCTCGATAATTCAACTATATGTATGTATAGATATCCAACACAACTCACCTGTAACATTATCAATATGGAAGTACGGACTCGGTGGTGAGATAAGAAGCGCTGATATTGCTGTCTCTATGTCAGTTGCTGCGTACGTGTTGAGGATAGACCCAATGGGCTGCTCCTCCACAAGTTGCTCTTCATACGAGGGTTGGGAGAACACTGGGGGGTGGTGGTTCACGTCCACTATTGTTATAATCAGGTCACCTGTGGAGGAAGTTTTTTTATTGAGGGTAGTTTTGCTATAGTTGTTCCAATCGTTTATTTTCTCGATGACAGATGTAGTTTGATAGTTATAGTGTTGTGACCTAATAAGTGATCAGTAGATACGATATCGATCCAATTTTATATATACGAGTAGTTGAGAAGTATTCAGCTATGGAGCGAATAAAACAACCGACTTACTTGAATGCTAATTTTATTACTAAGCGTGCAAAATGGCCGAATGACAATCTGTTTGTAATGAATAAACTAAAAACTACTGGACAAACAAAAAATATGTCACCATTAGAATGCTACATTATTCCTGCTATTTTTTATCGCGGTAAAAAATTACAACGCGTACAAAGTCGCGGGAACACATCTAGTTCAATATATGCAATACCGATACAATATCGATATTTCAATCATAACATCACTATTTGTATTCCCATAGAATGTAACTTTATTAAAACGTTTATTGTTTATCGTACATTCAAAAGATATTACTGCATATATGGACTCAATTTGTCTTAGATGAATGTTATATGGGATCAAGGAACAAAATTAGGCAGTTGTCATATTTTTTATACCTCGCATTTAAAAGTTAATTTTTGCTTAAAAAGCGCAGTTACATTCTACGGGAGCTGTCATCGAGAAAATAAATGATTGGAAATACTATAGTCATGAAGCGCAACACTATTTTAGTAAAATTAAAGAGTTAACACGAGAGCTGCGGTTCGTTTTTGGTTCCGTCCGTGGGGAAGAGCAGTGCTTGGTCCGGTGCACCCTGGGCATCGGTTAATAATTTCGTGGCAGATTCTGAGGGATATCATTATCCGTTGGCTAAGAGCCCGACAGGGGGGGAGGGGTATTTTGACCGTGTTCTACCGTACAACGTTGCTCACATTTTTGTCACAAGATTTTTGAATACTGTATTTTATTAGTTTGACATTGGAGAAATCATCGCATCGATCGATGGGGCCATATTAGAAAAAGAAGAAGAGTTTAACAACACAGAATATCTATTTATATTCTTTGCTAATGTTCCCGGAGTAACAAATGACAAGTCACAATTGAAATCCCTACTAATATTAAAAATTCGAAAATCTGTCTGTCTTTTACGTTTTCACGCCTAAACCACTGAACCGATTTTAAAGAAATTTGGTACAGATCTAATGTCAGTCCCGGGGATAGACATAGGATAGTTTTTATCCCGAAAAAATCTCACGATTTCCGCAGGACATCTATAAACGAATTCGACACAGAGAGACTTAATTCTTTGTTTACCATCGGCTTGTTGCAACGTTGGAGCAGAAACGTCGATGACAGAGACGGGTAGCGTTAGAACGGCAGCGCGAGTCCTGTCAAGCCGCTGCGAGACTGTCACGCTGCCATTCGACTCTATCGAGAACCACGAGCCGAATATGCCTTCATCTGACACCTGTAATTAACGGGTTAGTTATTCGAATTACTGGCACATCGTTTAGAGACACCACAAGTAAATTTTTGCTATAGTTCTTTAGACCTTTTAACTTCACAATAGTTATAAACGCCGCGGATTAATGCCCGAGGCCTGAGAAGTAGCCAATTGCTGGATGAGTAACTTGTTTAGAAACACGAACCGCAGGTGAGTGTTTTTTAAAGTTACAAATCCTGCAATTGATCTTCCAGCTGAGGCAGATATAACGTTTTTCTCAAACATTGACAGGAAATGAAAATCAATTTTGCACCAAACTTCCTCGCAACTTGGTGGTTTTCACGCGCACTCCTCGGACATCATAATTCCATAGTCTCTTTGACTTTTTAAAAAGTTAAAAACAAATGAAACCCAGTCCAGCAATCCGAATTATGGTCAGAAAATCGCGCCTGCAATGTAATTCGGACGTCAACGAGGCCCTTTGTGTTATGTTACTTAGAATACAATGACGACATTGACGACAATGTTTGAGAAAAGGAATATTTACACTTAACTTAAGAAGATGGTGCAAGCTATATCTTCTTCTAAACTGTAGTATGGCGATTGGCCACTTTAAGTGTTTAGCAGTAACACAATAGTTTACTGCTACATAAACGCATATTGCTTGTGTCAGCGACAACCTTAGCAATATGCTTGTATATAAGTCTAGGTAAACCCTGAATATACGTTCCTATTATAAACATCGAAGCTGGTCTTACTTGCTCCCCAACACCCTGAGGCATCATCAAGATCATCACATTACACCTTCATTACATGGCGACCTTGCCAGGATCCCTGAACGACACTACGGAGGGAGATTGTCTGATGGAGGTTGGTAAGCGATTCCACAGCCTAGTCGAGTGCATAGTTAAGCATTTTTTTTATATATATATTAAAACCGACAAACGGGCATGCGGTGCACCTGATGGTAAGTGATCACCGCCGCCCATGGACGACTACAGCACCAATGGGGCTGCTAGCGCGTTGCCGGCCTTGCAAGAAATGGTACACTCGCCTCTTAAAGGTACCCATGTTATAGCCAGTTGGAAAAACCCCAGCCGCCAGCCCATTCCAAATTTTGCACGTATGGGGCAAGAAAGACCGCTTAAATCGCACGGTGTTGGAGCACCAACTGTCGAGGTGATGTTGGTGGAAACTGCATTTCGAATAAGTCTCGGAAGAGGAAGAAGGACATGCCAAAAGGAGATCAGAGACATCTTACCTCCTGCCCATTCTTGTCCACAGCTTTAATCAGCTTGTCTCTAGACAACTCGTATAGCAGCTGCCCGTCCGTTATGTCAGGGTCCACAGCCGCCAGCGTGTGGACCACAGTCCCTATTTCAGCGTCCGCGGATACCTCGGCGCGTTGTATGGAGGGAGTGAAGTATGGCCTCTTGTCGTTTACGTTGATGACATGGACTGTTAGCTCGGTTGTGCCGGTCAAGCTTGGCATTCCTGGAAATCGAAATCGTTAGGAAAATGCGGTAGAGATTACGTTGCGTCGTCTAATTTATTCGCTTCCATGCTGGTTTGGGAGCAAAGGAATAACAATGGTAAATGGTAAAACTCCATCGGGGGAATGGACGAAAATTTTAGGAATCATGTTATAGGCGATGCGGCTAGCAACCCATCACTATTTTGATTCTTCTTTCTACCTATACGCCCACAATCATGTTAAACGTGGCCTTTACGTCTTGTTACCTTAGGCTCTGTCTATCCCGTAACGGATAAAGACGTGACTTATGTATGTCTAATTTATTCTTTTATTTTTTGATTCTTATCTTTTAGGGCCTCTCTGATAAGTTCCATTTATCGTAAGTGACAGTTATTTATAATGACGTCTCTGACTGTTTCGTAGTAATAAATAGAGACGGAATAATAGATAACTGGCACTTAAGATAGCTGGAACTTAACGGAGAGTGGTGAAACAGGCCCTTAATTTATACGTATTTTTACAAGCTTTTGTCTTGTAAACTATGCATGCACATGAAGTTTGGATAGGTCTAATCTTGCAAGTCAAATTATACTATAATATTTCAAGTGGTCGAATGGCGTTGAAATTTGTTACATAGAAAATGCATAAACAGCAAAAAAAGTTTATATCATAAATGAAAAAACACAATAACTATTTTTTTGAAATTAAATTTCTCAAATGTATTTCAAACCCACAGAGGCTTTGATTCTGTTTTTGATTTTTGAGAAAGTAATTAATGAGTTTAATGCCAATGACTATCATTCATTTAAAAATATACAACACATACACACATACATAAATCACGTCTATATCCCTTATGGGGTAGACAGAGCCTGAGGTAACAAAACCTAGAGGCCAGGCCACGTTTAGCATGATTGTATAGGCGTTTAGGTGGAAAAAGGAATCAAAATAGTAGCCGCATCGCCTATAACATGATTCCTAAGAATTTCACCCATTCCCTCGATGGGCTTTTACCATCTGCGCGGGACGAGAAGCAACTGGTACGTCATATGGTTTGTTTGTTTTGTTGTTATGTTTTTATATACAATATACAATACAAATACTCTTTATTGAACACCACAAATCAGTACCAAACAATATAGAAACAAAGAACAAGGTAATAATATTGTTCGAAAGTTCATAAAATAAGACAATTATTACAAATAGTATCGAACTCACCAAGATCAGCAGCAACGATCTGTATCCGATAAGTGTTTCTCTTATCGTAATCCAGCTTGGAAGACACGGTGACCACACCAGTCACATTGTCTATAGCAAATGAATCCAACGCGCCCTTCTGTATGGCGTACTTGATCTCAGAGTTGACGCCGCTGTCCAGGTCTGTGGCGCGCACCGCTGCTACCTCAGTACCTTTAAAACGTTTCAGAGTTTGAGGAAGAACTTAGGAACAAGCAGCAGCGTCTGCGCTGCTTTGTTCCGGCGTCGAGGGCAGGACATACAATACAATACAAATACTCTTTATTGAACACCACAAATCAGTACAAAACAATACGGAAACAAAGAACAAAGTAGAAAATAGGCAGTCTTATCGCTTAATAGCGATCTCTTCCAGACAACCAAAAAGCTAAATAAGTTGGAGACAGTTTCAGTAGGTGGCGGAAACAAATAGACAGGATAAACGCAGGGATAATAAAAACAACAATACCAACATAAATTAAATATAATACTTAAGATAAAATAACTGTGAGAAGCAATGAAAAATAAGAAGGCCATACAACAGAAAAGGATTTGATCAGAAGCAAAAAGAAAAGATAAGGTACTAAAGACAGGGAGTGGATTAAATTAGTGATAAATAGTGAGATTTGAGACACCGGTGATTACTGGCACAGGAGGTAAAGCTAGCTTTACTGAGTCTGTAAAAGCTACTAAAAGAAACAATTTTATCTTTACTGCACGCTGTATTCAGACTAACAAACTAAACAAAAACCAAGAAGAATTCTAAAATGGAAACATGCAACAACAGTAAAAAAAGTATAAAAGCAATACAAAAAGGTTATGCCTGTGGCATAGGAGGTATTTGGGTTTGATAGACAGAGCATTGAACAGTGTATCGGTGAGACAGTACGGTTTGTTTGATTCAGAGTTTGAAATATATGAAGGAAAATCGATCCCTGGTTGCTGGACCGTCTATTTTCATGTACAAACTTGGCTCTCTAAGCTGGCAACGCTTTTGCAATACATTTGTGAAAAGGGTGACCATGGGCGGTGGTGACCGACTAGCTCGTTATATACTAAAAAAAAACCGGCCATGCGAGAGTCTGACTCGCGCGCCGAGATTTCCGTACAAAATCGGCAAGTGAAAATAAAATCCAGTGTTATCAGACCCCTGCCTCCTAAGCAAAACGTAGGCAGTGTGAGATCATGTTACATTGGTTATTAGACAGACAGACATAAAAAAAAATCTGATTTTCGTATTTTTTGTTATAGCGACAACGTATTCATGGGATACAGCCTGATGACAGACAGTGGAGTCTCCCCTCCCCTAAGTGAAACCAAAGATTTCAATACTAACCAAGTGGCGCATCTTCGGATATGTCGGCATCATATTTTTCAGTGTCGAAGTTAGGTGCGTGGTTGTTGACATCGCGTATGTTGATATCGACCTTGCACGTGGCATTGTGGACTCCATCTGTAGCCTACGAAGTGGAGAAACGATAAAAAACGTAACTGACACAGTAAAAAAGTAAACGAAAACTTTACAAAAAAATAGATCTAAAATATCTATTTACTCGAAATTTTAGCTTGTTCTTCGTACGTAACCAAGTTACATTACTAGCACTGGTAAAACTAACTTTGGATGATTAATTTGGATTAATTTAGGTTTAGGTGCGGCGGGCAGGCCCTTGGGGCTTGGAACGAGTTTGTTTTACTTTAGAAATAGTCAAAAAAGTAAAGGAAAACTGTACAAAAAAAATAGATCTAAAATACCTATTTACTCTAAATTTTGGTTTATTCTTCGTACATAACCAAGTTACATTACCAGCACTGGTAAAACCAACGTTGGATGATTATTTGGATTAATTTAGGTTTCGGTGCGGCGGGGTGGCCCTTGGGCCTTGGAACTTGGTTGTTTTACTTTAGAAATAGTCTTAAAAAAGTAAGCGAAAACTTCATAAAAAATAATAGATCTAAAATACCTATTTACTCGAAAATTTAGTTTGTTCTTCGTACATAACCAAGTTACATTACCAGCACTAATTAATTTAGGTTTAGGTGTGAGCCACCCTTAAACCGCGAACATGTTTGTTTTACTTTAGCAATAGTCTTTATTTTATCTTAGAATGTCCTAGTAATTTAACTTGGTTATGTAAAAGGGGAAAATTTATTTATAAAAAGAATTAAAACCTTATCAACAACACAATGTTACATTTCAATTCAGGTTATAAGGTACTCCGGTCTCATTGCAGTAGTCCTAATAGTAGCTGTGCTTTTACACAACTTTATGGTCGCTTTTCTAGAAATAGACGCAATTTTTTGCATTTAACTACTTATGATTACTCGATTAATGCGTGGGGAAAGGGGGGGGGGGGATATTTTTTTAACATAAGAACATAGGTATTATAAAAAAATGTCTCACCAAAACAGTAAGCACTATCCGGCTGTCGTTAGCCGCGACGCCGCCAGAGTCCGGCCGGACGGTGATCTTCCCACTGATGGGGTCCATCCAAAACGGGTGGGCAGCCGGCTCGATTATTGAGTAGCGGATCTCTGATGATGAGTCCACGTCTCGCGCTTGGACCTGATGAGAAAGTCAATAAATATATCAGAGTAGAGATACTAGTAATTAAAGGGCAGCCGATAGAAGCAATATGGTGACGAAAACATATAATGGATAAGATTTTATTGATCGCTATTAATTATTTTTTATATTATTATAAATGTAACTCTGTCTGTTACGCCTTCACGCCTAAACCATAGAACCGATTTAATGAAATTTGGTATAGAGATAGTTTTAGTCCCGGGGATGGGTATAGGTTATTGTTTATCCCGAAAAATCACATAGTTCCCGCGTCATAAGCGAATTCTGCGAGTCGCGGGGAACAGGTAGTTTTGTTACATATCAGCAAGTACATGTATCCTTACAGCCCACCAGTAATAGGGAATAGTACACATTAAAAAAAATATCACATTCTTTAATAAAGTATGAAAATATCGTAAAATATGTCAAAAAGTTAAATTAAAAGTAATATCAGTCAAGAAATACAGAAAATATAAATTTAAACTACTAATTACTCAGCGATTAGAAAGAGAGATCCGATATATGTGACGTCATATTATTATATCACAACGCCCATATAATATACTCCATATTAAAACTCTGTTTTTTCTAGAAAGAGATAGAAACAACTCGTTGATATCTTTTAATGAAAGCCATGCGAAAAAAAAATGTTCCCAATTATCACCTCTTGAGACTAGTGGATAGTGAACTAAAAATAATGAAAACATCTCGTAACTATGACTCCGAGTAGCACTTGGCAGGTTTTTTTTATGAGTTGTTACCTGTAACTCCGGTTCGAATTTGACAGCATCTTCATCTATGGAAGCCTTGTACACGCTGGTGGTGAACACCGGCGGATTGTCGTTGGAGTCAGACAGGGATACCTGAAGTGAGACTACTGTCGTCTGTCCGGAGCCATCGTCATCTGTTGCCTGTCGAAAACATGCTGGAGTAAACACTTGAGCTGTATAAATGCTCAAATATGTATATTTGAACACTCACTTGAGCTATTGGCGTTGGATTGAATTAAGAATCGCCAAGTCGCTTTTGAGTTCAGAAACTCCAATAGGGAATGCATTAAAAAAATTAACACATTTCTTAATACACATACACACATACACAAATCACGTCTTTATCCCTTACGGGGTAGACAGAGCCTAAGGTAACAAAACCTTAAGGCCACGTTTAGCATGATTAAGGGCGTACAGGTGGAAAATGGAATCAAAATAGTGATGGGTTGCTAGCCTCATCGCCTATAACATGATTCCTATAAGTTTGGCCCATTCCCTCGATGGTCTTTTACCATCTGCGCGGGTAGAGAAGCAACTGTCAACAACAACGTCTTTATCCCTTACGGGGTAGACAGAGCCTAAGGTAACAAGACCTACAGGCCACATTTAGCAAGATTGTGGGCGTATAGGTGGAAAATGGAATCAAAATAGTGATGGGTTGCTAGCCTCATCGCCTATAACATGATTCCTATGTTGCCTACTCCCTCGGTGGGCTTTTACCATCTGCACGGGAAGAGATGCAACTGGTACATTCTATGTTTTTTCTTTGCTCCCAGACCAGCGTGGAAGCAAATTCTTAATAAAAAGGAAAATATCGTAAATGAGACAACAAAAAGTGAAATTAAAAGTAATATCGGTCAAAAATATGGAAAATATAAGAGTTTTAAACTACTAATTGGTAAGCGATTAGAAAGAGAGATCCGATATGACACGTGACGTCATTTGTCACAACGCCCATATAAATCTAATATATCTTCCATGCTGGTCTTGGAACAAAGAAAAAACAGAATGTACCAGTTGCTTCTCTACCCGCGCAGATGGTAAAAGCCCATCGAGGGAATGGGAGAAAATAATTGGAATCATGTTATAGGCGATGAGTTTTAAGATTTTTTAAATTTTACGATTTAGCAAATAATAAATTGTTGTCCAATGACACATTTGTCAAACGTTGTTTGTCGGTCAGATGGCCGGATACCGGTCAGGACGAGATGGCCAAGCTATTGAGAGTGCTGCGCGAAAATGGCTTCGAATGAGCTCACCCAAGACAATTACTATTATTTAACACAATTATTATCTAGAAAATGTCTGATTCCAACCTTGTATTGCAAGAAGTAGTCCTTCCTAGTTTCGTAGTCGAGGCAGGGCGCTATTCCAGGGGTGTCACACAGCGCGACGGTGATAGCCCCGCTGCGGTTGTCAACCCTGAACAGCTCCGCCCCGTTACCAGACAGCTGATACACTATGCCTTCTGTTCCGAATCTAAAAAAAAATGAAATTGTTAACAGTAGCGTGAGGACGCCACAATAGAGAGATCTCTTCGTCACTTTCTCAATCTCCAGCGTTGGACGCCTTCCAGTAGACGTGACGATGGTGAAGTGAGAGGCAATTACCGGAAGAATGCCGTTTTTTTAACCACAAGTGCGAGGAATGTTTGAGGTTCTGTGAGGTGATGGATGCACGTCCGACCTCTTGCGCCAAATTTTTTTATTTTTTTTACATACATACATAACATACATAAATCACGTTCTTTATCCCTTACGGGGCAGACAGAGCTCAAGGTAATAAGCCCTGAAGACCACGGATGGAAAGGGGAATCAAAATAGTGATGGGTTGCGTCCCTTCCCATTCCCTCGATGGGCTTTTAAAATCTGCGCGGGTAGAGAAGCAACTGGTACATTCTATGTTTTCTTTGCTCCCAGACCAGCATGGAAGTAACCACCATACAATGAAACAAAAGCAAAATTAATTACCAGGTAACTATTATAGTTCAAAACTGGCTGAGGTTCCAGTGATGATGTTCATTTAAAACAGATGACTTTCTCGTTCATAAAAGTACGAGTATGTATTTATTTTGAAAAAATGACTTTCTGTCAAGTTTCTTTCAGCACATTCTTCCTGGCCATGATGGTCTTTCCGAATGCGCTGGTAGTTTCTGCCTTGGCGCCCTTGGCGGCCCATTTGCAAAATAAAAGTTTTGAAACTTTTTTTTTAAATGTCTCTCACCTGCCGGTATCTCTGTCAGTAGCCTTCACAACCGCGACCCTGGTGCCTCCAGGAGCATTCTCTGGTACACTGGTAGAATACACGTTATCAGCGAACACAGGTGCGTTGTCGTTCACGTCTGTTACTGTCACTATAACGCTGGCCTTTGACGATAAGTGGGGAGAGGTGTGGAGTTCTTCCGCTATCACCTAAAAGAGGGAAAAGCACTGTATGTATTAATCATCATCATTAGCATGAAGACGTCCACTGCTGAACAAAGGCCTCTCCCTTAGAACGCCACATTGAACGACAATTTGCCATGCATCCACTGGTTTCCCGCTACTTTCACGATGTCGTTCCACCTAGTGGGACTGCCAACACTGCGGCTTCCGGTTCGCGGTCGCCACTCGAGAACTTTTCTCCCCCAACGGTTGTCTATTCTACGAGCAACGTGGCCTGCCCATAGGCTAGGGCCATAGGCCAGACCATAGGGTCACCTGCGGATTTTGATGTTAACATTTAGTTGCATAACTAATCTTCAGTTGCCCGAGGGGCAAAATATCCAGATAAAAGAGGTCCTTCGAAAACCAGTTGGGGTGCGAGTCGGGTTACCTCCACGTGTGGTCAAGAGCTGCGGTTCCTTTTTGGATCCGTCCGGGGGGAAGAGCAGTGCTTGATCCTGCGCACCCTGGGCATCGGCTAATGATTTCCTGGCAGTTTCTGAGGGATATCATTGACCGTTGGCTAAGAGCCCGACAGGGGGGAGGGGGTCTTTGACCACTGCCGTAAAACGTTGCCGACATTTCGTCACAAGATTTTTTAAATATATTTTTGTTACTTTGACATTGGCGAAGTTGTCGTCGCTATAACGACTGGTATGCCATAAATAAGAAGAAGAAGAAGAAGAAGAAGAAAACCAGTAGGACAAACTGTAGTAGGACCACGGGCGAAAGAGGTTTTAGTAAATCGATCAAGCATAATGATTGCGTTAAGGAGCGACCACACCGCCGCGTATGCGCAGTGACGTGTCGTAGGCGTCACGTTTTCTCACCGTACCGTCAACGTCTTTTACGCACCGGTGTGGTCGCACCCTTACTCGTACAACCTGCTCACCCCACACTGTGATCGGATTAAGATAGTTTTAAAGCTATCCAAATCCCAAATCACTCAATGCACATCCATGCAACTCCAATTGTCCTCACCTCTAGGATAAACTTCCTCTGGTTAGGATCCTCGTAGTCCAAGCTGGAGTTCAGCCGCAAAGTGACGGAGGCACTGCCAGTAGCAGTACCTGGTTCCACGATGAAAGCACCCATCTCGTCAGACAGACGGAGGGTGAAGACGGAGTTCAGACCCTGCACGAGAGAAGGTAAGGTTAACCTTGAGGAAGTACATTTGTTGGCCTATAACACTGCCCTGTGGCATGCCATGCAAAAGCCTCTGCTTTCCATTGGCTTTGGTATGTTGTGTGGTGGCTATTATTAGTTATTTCTTAGCGCCAGTGGCGTAACTACAGGGTGGCAGGGGTGGCAAAATGCCAGGGGCCCCTAGCTCTACGGGGCCCCGAACTGGCTTGGTTTAGAGCACAGAAGGGACGCCGATGCACTTCTTTATATTGAGGAAGGACCCCTGACGAATTTGCCACGGGCCCCAGACGTTATAGTTACGCCACTGCTTAGCGCTATATTTTCTAGAACATTTCAAAGTTAGATATTGGTATACGAATGGATATCATGGATATTCCTTTTCCGACATTCTGCTCTCAACTACGCCAGGATAATCATAGAATGACATCATCATTTAGACGACTTAAAAAAAGAATACTATGTATAATTCAACGCAGACGTCCGCGACTATCATTTCCACCTTCCCGTCCCGACACCTTAGCACTGGATTACCTCTGTTAGTGGGACAAAACAAACCTCTATATCTGGGATTCTTGTTTCGATTTTATCGTCATAGTTACCTCTATAACTGAGACATCCAGTGTATTTTACCTCTTTTACTGAGATTATATTTTAAGGAACAATTTTTCTAAATTGTTTCCTTTGAATTTCACTGGCAATAAACTCTGTAACTGAGACAAAATTTTATCACCTCTGTAACTGGCACTACATATTTTAATTTTCGTTTTATTTACTAAATTTAGCTAATTTTGTGCCTCAATGACCTCAGGTTTTGTTTTGTTTTGTTGTAATCGGCGTCTTTTTGAAAAATGACGAAATTAAGGCCGTAATTATCTTTACGTGCGGTTTTGTACTATTTATATAAAAAAAAACTTCTTGATTATTTTTGTGAACTACCTGTTTTATTTACTCATGTAGGTATGTATATGTTTTTACTACACATTATTTTATTTCATTGTCGCACCTCTATAACTATAGTAACCTCTATTTTCACCTCTATTAATGAGAGCCTCTGTAAATGAGACAGATATTAATTTATACCTGGCTATCTGAGACACTGGGTATGTGGAATACCTCTTTAAGTGAGACTATTTCGCAGGTCCCTTGAAGTCCCAGTTATCCAGGTTTCACTGTACTAAGGTGTGATCAAGAGCTGACTACTCGGCATGACAACAGACTAGCTATATTACTACAGCACTCACCACGTCAGTATCCGTGACGACCATGTCCAAGTTAGGCAGCGGAGTGCCCACGGGCAGGCTCTCGGGCACTTCCACCCTGTACTCCGCGCGGCTGAAGCGAGGCGGCTCGTCGTTCACGTCGCGTATCGTCACCGTTGCCATGGCGACGGAGGACGTCAGGGGCGAGACTAACGGAGATCCGTTAACTATCTCGCTGGCCTTTAAATTGAACAGGAGAAGGTTGATATAAGAAATGTGTACCTATTGCCAGGAAACAAAACATGAACACATAAAAAAAAGCCTTTCTTAGCTAAACGCGCTGTTTGTTAACTATACTTGCATTTTCATAAGTCACATAAGCATACCAAATCCCAAGTTCTGACCACTGAAACTGACATTGCGACAAACAAGATTTGACTTACGTAAACAAACTAACAAACATAGAAACACATAGCTATTCAGGTAGCTGTTCCGCAGACTGACAGATAGGGGCTGCGATCCCCGCTCTGGTTCGTGGCTGGTTCAAAGGGTTGCCATTGCAGTACAAAAAGGCAACGCGGCCAGCATAATGGGAACCTTTGTTCCAGGCACGAAACAGGGGGGGGGGGGGGATTTTTTAGGTAATTTTTAATCATTTTTAACTTTATTGTTATTTAGTTCTTAATAATTTGCATATTAATAAAAATATTATTCCACCATTTAAAAAAAAAATAACTTACTTATGCCTAATTAGTAAGTTATTGTATTTATCCAGAAGCTAAGGACTGTTTGTATAAGGAAGGATGCAACTGACATAATTCTCTGTTTATACTTACACGGATTGTCATATTCAGAGGTGATGATGGATCAGCCAACGCCTCCCTGTCTAACGGCTTGGCAGTTCTGAGCTCCCCAGTAGCACTATCCAGAAGGAAATAATCTAAGGGATCTGCAAAAAGAGACAATTTCAAAATTACGACTTTACTTGGTACTTATTTATGTATTTTATTGAATCAGGCGTTACTTTGCGGAGGTCCATTTCAGTGAACAGAAAATGTTTATCTTGCTACAACCCTTTAACGTTTATTCACGAACTTGTTCGGTATCTTGGTTTGAACACCCCTGCAAAGTATGATACCCTAAGTAAGTATGTAAGTAGGTATGTAAGGTATAAGTAAGTATACATATAAGTAGCAAGTATTTAAGTAGCGTAGTAGCAAGGTAAATATTTTTTCAATACAGTTGCTCAAAAATTTGCCTTTTTTTGGCTGGTTTGCGAGCAAAAACTACGTTTTTGCGCAGTAGTGCGTCGTATCTCGGGATTTCTGAAGTAATGACAAACTTTCCGCACTAGCATCGAAATGTACTATTGTTCATTTGGTACCTAATCTTCTCATGGCAGCGCTTACAGTCCCTAGGCCTGAGCTGCTGGCGTGAGTTGGACGACAGGACCGTCCCAAGGTGAAAAATAATGCTGAGAGCCCTATTCTCTGATCAGGGATATTATTACAAGATGTAATGATGAAGTCATTCGTTCGTCAGGTAAGGCCAAACATTTTTTAAACGCGACTGCTCTACATTTTCGATCACGGTTAGTTCTCGTGGTCTCACTGTTAGAAAAATTCTCACTAAAGATAATAACTTAGGTAAGGTTCGTTAGGTATCTTTAACTGAGTAGAAATAGAAACACTTTCAATAGTAGAAATAGAAAGAGTTCGACTTTATGATGGAGTGTAATTCAACATTTTTATAACAGTGGGACCACGAGTCCGTAACCCAATAGGTCAGCTTACTGGTAAGCAACTCCAAGAACACCTCCCTGGGCTGAGCGCGGTCAGCGTCACGAGCTTTCACCACCAGCGCCAGGGTCCCCACAGGAGCGTCTTCCGCCAAGGCCCCGCTGAGAGCCCCGCTGAACACAGGAGGGGAATTCTGAACGTCCACGACCTTGATCTCCACGTGAGCTGACGAGGTTAGCGCACCATCCTGAAAGGATTTGTTGTTAAATCAAAATCAAAAACTTTATTGTTGAAATAGACCGCAAAGGGTCTTCTTATACCTCTCATCACCATATAAACCGGGAGACGCCTACTGCTGGGCATAGGTCTTCCGCAAGGATCGCCACGATCGTTGGTCCTTGCGGGACTCCTACAAACATTTCACCTCCCGTTATGCGGTCGCCACTCTAGAACCCTTACGATCCAAACGGCATTCGAATCTACGACCAATGTGCCGCTAAGTACGACTTAAGGTGTGCGATTCCCTGGGCTATGATACAGTTTGACAACAAAAATAATGCTCCACGATGTACCTGCGCAGTATACCAATTTTAGTAGCGCGGGAAACTCTGGCGCTGTTATTGGTCGATCGATTTCGTACCAACAATGGCAAAATCGTGTAAGCGGGACAGAGCTAAGAATGCAAAGCAAGCAATACTCTGCCAGTTGCGCTTGCAAATAAAGTTCAATATAGATTATTTACACGTTCGGCTACCATCGGAAACTGGTCTGCGCTTCTCTGCGCAAACGAATACTGCCGATGCGCATTATATTTGTTGTCAAACTGTACTTTAGTTCTTCTACGGATCTCCTTATATCTGATTCGATCTCGCAGACTGTAAGCAAAAAATACTTTCACCATTAGACCGCTAAGATTATCTCTAAGTGACATAGGCTAATCCATCGAATGCACAAAATTTTAACTAGCTGTTGCCCGCCACTCCGAAAACTTCGCATATCGTCATACCGCGGGAACTAAAATTTTCCGGGATAAAACTATCCTATGTCCATCCCCGGAACTCAAACTATATGCATACCAAATTTCATCTAAATCGATCCAGCGGTTTAAGCGTGAAACGGTAACAGATATACAGTTACTTTAGCGTTTATAATATTTATATTGGTAGGGAATAGCCTCGAATGTTTTGGAATAAGTCAGTCATCAAATACTCAAGTTTATAAGCCTCGTCAGAATCGAATGTTTATTTCAACAGATTGTGTGAACGAAAGTTATTATGACTGCTCACGGGTGTTTATAAAATAAACGGTCCTTCTGTAATTATATTAGCTATATGAATGAAGCAGTTAAGTTTGAAGTTGTTATAACTATTTAATCCAATATGCGGTATTAGGTACGTATATTGTTAAGCTTATGGATTTCTGTTTTCTTTAATTGTTTTATAGCGACGTCGAAGTTCCTAAAACGTTCTCATAGTGAGCCTGTAGGGACGGAAATGTATATTTGACGATGGAGGCGTGTTATACCTCCACTGAACTTAAATTATTTTTATTGTTATTTTTTTCTTTTTTCTCTGCCTTTTTTTTTCAAAAACTACTTTGTTTTACTTTGATTAGACTAGTAGAGACTTTATACATCTCTACTATAGACTAATATCATTTAAGGCTCGGAGACCCCCTTTTATAAATGTATTTAATTTAATTAGAATTTAAGTATTTTTACTGTACCTATTTCATTAAAAAAAAATGACTTTCTGCCAATTTTCTTGCACCGCAATCTTCTTGACAATGATGGTTTTTCCGAATACGCTGGTAGTTTCAAAAAAGACATGTACCTAATAGAGAGAGGCCTTGGCGGCCAATTTGCAAAAATAAAAATTTTGATTTTTGTTTATTTTTTATTTTTAGTGGGTCTTCTTCTTTCAGAGTAGGTACGGCCACAACTGGACATAACAACGGGCCTGTTCCCCCATTCTCTGTTAAGTTCTTGATATCTTAAGTGCACTAAATAGATTCTCAAAATTCGTCTTAATTCCTTGTCTACATCGTAAAGGAAACCTCGGTGTAAAAGTGAGCTTTCCAAATCCATGGGTTGGGATTGGATGAAAATGAGTCTGTCAGTGGCATACAGTGGGGGGTCACCAGGGTAGGCAAGACCACAATATTAAACATTATGTATGATAATATTAAATATTATGAAAAACAAAAACTGGTCTCACCGAAGCCGAAAGTTGGAACTGGTAGAACTGCTTCTCGTTGTAATTGAGATGTTTCCTCAGGACCAGAGCTCCAGTGTACGAGTTGGCTGTTGACTGAAGGGTCACCACTTCGAAGATCTCGCAGGCTTCTGGCCACTGGTGATAAGAAATTATGATTAAACAGTTGCTTAATAGAATTCGCCTCTAACTTTCATGGTAGTTCGACAACGCACTGTCCGTGAGCTCTTAGAATGCACTTCAGGTTTCTCTTCCTGTCTCACTCACTCGGCCGATTCAAGTATGAAACCCATATGAGTAAGTGAGACAGCATGACAAATCCGAATGGTATTCTAAGAGCTGAGGGATTGTACACTATTAATTATTTTCCCAATTAAAAACGGCTGTTCGAGCAAAGCAAAGGCCAAGTTATCGAACGAAATGCGAATGCCGTCTGCAAGACCAGCATTATGCTGAATTGGGACTATTTCGCGGCAATTTATTCCCATGTTTTCTCCTTATTTTTGAGTTTTTAATTCCCGGTGTATAAGCGATTTTTTCTAACATTATTCCTTTCAAAATAAATAGTTAAAATGTAATCATTAATACGAACCCCGCTCATGCAATCTAAGATAAACTGTTGAAGCATGTTTACTTTTAGTCAAAAGGTATCTAGAAATACTTACTTGCTCTAGCGGCACACATCCAACTTCTAAGTTATCGCCAACAGAATCTTTGTCTTCTACCACGATTTTTTCCAAAATTGTTTTACCAATCTCTTCGTCTTCAGGTACATCGACTTCATAGGGACTCTGTAACATTAAATTCGCTTATATGTAATCTATCTCTCTATATTTATGCCTTGCTTGCCTGGTGGCTGCGGAGTAGAATTGTAATTAAGATGGTATAACTTTGTCTCCCTGTTTAACACTTTTTGATTCCATAGTCTTATCGATCATGTATCATGACTAAATTTGGCAAGACAATTTGACGTTGAAGAACAAAATGGGCTACTTTTTATGCCGGAAAACTGTATAATTTCCACGGGATAGCGACAAAAGTACGCAGACAAAGTCAAGGCTCGTTGGCAATAATCTACAATTGCAATTATTAGGTGTAAAAACTAACTTTTGGTTTGATTCGGCAATAAGTGATATAATGGAACGGTGGTGTATCTCTACCATGCTGGTCTGGGTGCCAAGGAAAAACATAGAATGAACCAGTTGCTTTTCTTCCCGCGCTGATGGTAAAAGCCCATCGAGGGATTGGGCGAAAATCTTAGGGATCATGTTATATAGGCGACGTGGCTAGTAATCCATCACTGTTTTGATTCCTCTTTTCATCCATAAGCCCACAATCATGCTAAACGTCTTTGGGTCTTGTTACCTTAGGCTCTATCTACCCCGTAAGGGATTGGACGTGATTTATGTATGTATGGAAGACGAGATCCAAACGTAATTCTACTCAGTTGTTTACTATGCCAACTGTGTACGCAGAGATGAATGACATTATATTTACTTTATCTACATCAAAACGTGAGCTATATTGATGATTTAATCATTCAGATGACGTCAGTCTAATTCTAGAAAAAGTCTTAGAAGGCTCGTGTTATCAAATAAATTTCGTTCTACAGTTTGACAACAAATATAATGCGCATCGGCAGTATTCGTTTGCGCAGAGAAGCGCAGACCAGTTTCCGATGGTAGCCGAACGTGTAAATAATCTATATTGAACTTTATTTGCAAGCGCAACTGGCAGAGTATTGCTTGCTTTGCATTCTTAGCTCTGTCCCGCTTACACGATTTTGCCATTGTTTGTACGAAATCGATCGACCAATAACAGCGCCAGAGTTTCCCGCGCTACTAAAATTGGTATACTGCGCAGGTACATCGTGGAGCATTATTTTTGCTGTCAAACTGTAATAAATAACAACTAGCTACACTAAAATTTAATTTTGCATCTTATAGTGGGTAGGACTGGAAGTCCTTGTCTTGGTGATTGATCCAGATATGCCGCGAGGAGTTTGGCCGATGGGGCGCATAGTGGAAGTATTTCCGGGCAGAGATGGCATTGTGAGGGTCGCTGACGTTGCTACCAAAGGGGGCACGCTGAGAAGGCCCGTCAGGAAGCTTGCTCGGTTGCAGACTGTAGTAGTATAGCTACTCTACAGGGGGGGAGGGGGGTGATGTGAAGGTTTACTTACAGATTAGGTTTTGTATAGTATTTATGTTTGTTATATACAGAACGGTTGGTATTGTAATGTTTCATTACAATTCTATGAATACCTACATTAGTATTATTCATAGAAACCCATCACTACTTTGATTCCCACTTCCACCTATGCGCCCACAATTATGCTAAACGTGGCCTTTAGGTCTTGTTGCCTTAGACTCCGTCTACCCCGTAAAGGACGAAGATGTGATTTATGTAAGTATGTATGTAATTCTATGAAAAGTCTGTTGTTTTTTTGTGCCGTAGTTTGCTCTAATTGACATTTAAAAAATCATTTTTCGTCCAAATAAAAAGTAGTGTTAAGTACGAAAAAACAAATCGTGCGTTTTATTATTTCTTCAGGTTTACTTATTTTTAACCAAAACCTATGCATCTAAGTACCCATATAATAAATCGATCCAATCAAATGCGTTGTTATATAAATTAGAATAACACTTAAATACCCATAACAGCTACCAGTAGGTCTATCTAACTGTATTTTACCAAAAGTTTTTACTTACATTTTTGAACGTAGGCGGGTTGTCATTTTCATCCCATACTATGACAGTTACTGGTTCGCTTTGCCCCTCGTTATCCTCATTTCTTATGTACACGAGGAACTTGATTGTATCATTTACCTGAAAATTTAATACATAATTATGAACTCAAGAAACTGTAGGCAACATTTTTAGCGGGAAAACTTTCTTTTACGTAACAAACAGCGCTATGCCGATAAAAAACAAATGAGGAACGATAGACGTCGTCTATTTTTTTATGTAATTGTAGGTGGCCAGTACTTTTTGCGTTTAATATCTATTAAAAAGTTTAATAAAGGCTACAAGTAAAAGCGAAGGAGCGTCTAGCTTTTTTATTAGCGTTTTATGGATATCAAAATAGTTTGGAGTTAAAATAAAATAAAAAATTAAAGAAGAGGATTTAGCTAACGCAGTAAAAAGTGAACATGACGTGTGCGGCGTTGATATAAACTATAGACCGATCGCTTAAATGAGTCTTCTCTCGGTCCCCTTCGTCTTCCACCCCGCGCCCCTGTGCCGCGCGGGCGAGGACTCAGTTAAGCGGTCGGTCTTTAGGTATATCTGCCAATCCATACTAATATTATGAATGCGAAAGCGTGTCTGCCTGTTACCTTTTCTCGCTAAAACCGCTGAACCGATTTAGTTGGAATTTGGTATCGTTTAATCCCGTGGAAGGTCACAGGGTAGTTTTTATCCCGGAAAATTCCATAGTTAACGCGGGATAGCGAGAAGCGAAGCGTATAGAATCGCGAGCACCGCTAGAAACCATTGAAGCAGGTGTTTTACACCAGCGAGGAGTAAACCTCTATAAAAATCAACGGAGCGGTGTGACTTCGGTCATGTCGGTTGTCACGTAACCCCGGCCCGTGGCCGCTGGGAACGTGGGCCGCTGCGGGGGCTGCGAGGAGTCAACCTCTATAAAAAATCAAACGGTCACCGGCGAGGGAGGCGGGGAATCCAGAACCCACACTCAACGGTGCTGTTGCCATCTGCCCCATCCCGGGGCGGCCGGTGGGCGTCGCGGTGACACCATAGTGCTCCCGTAACGCCCACAGTTCATGGCCAGGAGGGAACGTGTGTGTTTTTAGACGGTAGGCCTCTCCCCTCCTTCCATAGGGAAGGCAGCGGCGAGCTGGAGAGCCCGTCATACCCCCGTTGCTGCCCCGAGCGCGGGAATGCATAAGGCGCATTTTCCACACGTTAAAAAAAAAAAGTGCTTTATACCAAGAACTACCCGCTAAGTAGAAGCAAGTAGGCTGTATATTTACCTCTCTATCTAAAGGTTGGACTAGAGTGACGGCGCCAGTGACAGGGTCCACTGTAAACCTGTCAGTTCCGACAAGGCCGTATTTAACCTGTAAATAAGCAATTAGTTTTTTAAAGGACAATATTGAAGTGCTTGCTTCATTTCCAACTAGAGCTAGGCTAGAGACAGGAATGGTGAATGCGGTTGTGATCACAATAAGGTCTCAGGTCTTTGCCACTTCAACTTGCTACTTCAGTAATATATCTATCTCTTTCTGTATTTGTATCAATAAATATCGCTATCCCTTCTCCCTGTCAGTCTTGCCAATTTAGCAATTTTGACGCTAGAAATGGCTTTTATTAGGCCCTAACGGCAAAGTTATCGAGCAAATTTTTCTGGCGACTTTTGGTATCACTTACTTTTGCAATTTTTTACGATTTTAGATACTTACTGTTTTAAATAATTAATATTTTTTTAATGCCAGAAAAACGTCAAATAATTAATACCTTTGCCAAAAATATTTGTAACTTTGAACACTGCTCCTTCTCGTCTCCCACTCCTCCCTCTCACGTGAGCTTATCAATTTTGTTTTTTAACAAATCTCCACATTTAAGACTATCACTCTTTCCACAATTATAGCTACAAAGTGTTTATACAAGATAATAGTACCGGTTTCCCGCTAGGGTCTGCTCCTTTTAATGTGTAGACAACATTTCCAACGGGTGTGCTCTCCGACAAAGGGAGATTATTCATGTCCTGCGTAAAGGCTGGCAGTGTGTTGGCTGAACCTGAAAAAAAAAAGTCGTGGCTGAGTTTTGTCTATGGTAGTCACAACGATGGCAACTGGCTGGAAAAAAAACAAGATTTGTCGAAGCTAAGGCATTCGATTTCCGAAGTTCGTTTCGTGCTGTACCGTTCACACACACCGTCGATAATTTGAGTGGGAGAGGGACGGTATGATACGAAATTCGAAAATCAAATTTTGGAGACCGGGGAGTATAAATAGTACTGTCTCAATTTATGAAAGACTAGCTGTTGCCCGCACTTCCGTCTGCGCATAATTCGCTTATCCAATGCGAGTTTCAGGGATAAAAACTACCCCATGGCAGACAAAATTTGAAGACTGCTAGAGATCCCTTATAGGGATAAGTTCGCCTTTGTGCATATATTTAATGTATTTTTTGTGATTTGTCTCCGTTTCTTTATATATGTACAATAAAGCTATACTTACTTATATTTACTTACTTACAATTTCGCATTTACAATCATTTAAGTATGGATAAGACGCATCAATGTCAGCGTAACTTATTGCTCTGTTCCTTTAAAAGTTTATTTTGAATACTAACGGTACTATATCTATTTATTTATAACACCTTTAACCCTAGTAGCTATTATACATACATATACACATACACAAATCACGTCTTTATCCTTTACGGGGTAGACAGAGCTTAAGGTAACAAGACCTACAGGCCACGTTTAGCAAGACACTGAGGGCGTATAGGTGGAAAGTGGAATCAAAGTGATGGGTTGCTAGCCGCATCACCTATAACATGATTTCTATGATTTCGGCGAAAATCATAGGAATCACCTTATAGGCGATAAGGCTAGCAACCCATCGCTATTTTGATTCCATTTTCCACCTATACGCCCACAATCTTGCTAAATGTGGCCTGTAGGTACCTGTTACCTTAGGCTCTGTCTACCCCGTAAGGGATAAAGACGTGATTTGTGTGTGTGTATGATTTCGCCCATTCTCTCGGTGGGCTTTTACCATCTGCGCGGGAAGAGAAGCAACTGGTACATTCTATGTTATTTTTTGCTCCTAGACCAGCATGGAAGTAGCTATTATAGTCATAATAATAATAGACACAACACACAGCAAAATGAAAGCTACCAAATTGCTAGTTACAAAACTACCCGTAGAAACGAGACTGTTAAAAATTAGCTATCTTTGACTGTAACCAGCAATTCGGCTTTTTCATTTGATATCAAAACTTATTGAGCGTAACATAAGCGATGTGCAGTATTTTATATTATTACCTCTATTATGACATTTAACAGTATTAGACTAAAAGCCCATGGAAAAAAACCCAGTGAAATGAACCAGCGTGAATAACGCTTAGAAGGCTGTTACTATATCATAAAATAACTCTGAGCGCTATGCCGTCATTTCTGAGCGGTACAGGTTTTTACTCATACATGGAAAAAAAATGCACTAACTTCCGGCACCATCACTTTAAAGCGGCACTAGGTTTTTCGACATTTATTTTTAATCATGTATATATAAAAAAGCCGTACATTAATAATTAGTTTTAATTCCTCACTTGTAACTGAGAAATTCCATACCTGTACCGCTCAGAAATGACGGCATAGCGCTCAGAGCTATTTTATGATATAGTAACAGCCTTCTAAGCGTTATTCACGCTGGTTCATTTCACAGGTTTTTTTTCCATGGGCTTGTAATCTATCACTACATACCTAGTATAAAACAAAGTCGCTTTTTCTGTCCCCAAGTCCGTTTGTATGCTTATATCTTCAAAACTACACAACGGATTTTGATGCGGGTTTTTTTAATAGATAGAATGATTCAAGAGGAAGGTTTATATGTATAATACATGCATAATATACCGTACGAAGCCGGGGCGGGTCGCTAGTATTGACTATAAGAAAATCCACACGTAATGCATTCTTGGGCCGAAAAGCCAAAATTGACCTAATACACCGCCCATAAGATACTTTTTTTTTATTAGCCTATTGCGGTATCCCACTGCTGGGCAAAGGCTTCTTCTCTTGACCTACACAACTCCCAGTCCGACGCAATATCAGACCATCTTATCCTACACTAATATTATAAACGCGAAATTTTGTAAGCATGGATGGATGGATGTTTGTTATTCTTTCACGCCAGAACAGCTGGACAGATCTGGATGAAATTTGGAACATAGATAGGTTAAATAGTCTTACACTTATGGGTGAGATAGAATTTCGCTGCAATCGTCCAAACCAGCCTCTATTCAGCGCTGTACCGACCTCTGCTAACGCTCTGCTGTCATTCGTCTGAGAACACTAGGCCAACTCTCTGCCTTTTTTCGGCAATCGCTATCGTGTTCCGTATGTCTAGCGATTCTAAATCATCTATGAGCACTGCACGGCTAGAAATCTGTGACGCGCGCTCTCGTCCTGACCGTGACATCTTAATGCGATTCAATACCGATTCAGTTTAGGTTCGCTCGCTATCAGATCCGTAGGCTTATTGGGCTGACAGTTGGCATCGAAATCAGCTAGCTGTCACATTCATACAAGAACTGTCAAAATGAACACGATGGCGATTGCGAGCGAGTTAGACAATAAACCTACCAGACTAAAAATGACAACTAAAACCTGAACTTAATCGCATTAAGATGCCATGGCATGGTCCCAGGTCAGTTTTTAGTCGGTAAGAAACATCTTGCGGTCTGCCGCATGTTCGGTGAAAGTTTTGCGGCATAACTCATACGTTGTTCTCATGTATTTCGTACCAATTATCGCGAGCAAGCCAAATAAACCCAGTTGTTTGGAAATTTATTACGCGTATCATTTCACCTCTTATATGTTAAGTACGCTCATTGCTAATTGGTCTTGCAATCTCTTCTTCATTTAGTGAGGTTTAAGGTCCCGAGATACAGGCTCTGTCTAGTTTGGGATCTGCCAGATAGTCACTTTTGTATACTGCTGATGTATTTTTCTTTTTATCTTAAGTTAGGTTCTTACAATTATTCATATAAAAAACAACAAAACAATACTACCTAATACAAAATATAAAAACATTATAAAAACCTAACCTAGGGGTGCCGCCGGCAGCGAGGCGTCCTAAGCTACCGGTGGTCAGGGCGACAGAGAGGAACCTCCCGACTATCCGAGCCGTGTCCAGGAGTACCCTTCTGTATCTGACCCTTGACTCAACCATCTAGCGAGAGCCTTTTAAAGTGATGGTCAAGGCTCTTCGCGATTAGATCGCCGGAACGACTATCGGAACAGTAACCTCGTGAGCCAAGTCAAGGCACTTGCTGACTTTGTCCTTCTCGACCTTATTATTATTTATTATTAAGTTGAAAACATTAAGGATTAACGAAAAAGTTAATATTTCTAAGTCGCTTAAACTTGTGTCTCCTTAATTAGAAATAAGTCATAGGAAATGTCGTTGGATAGAGCATCGCTAAACTTGTGTCTTCTTAATTGAGACTAATAGAGACTTTATACATCTCTACTATAGACTAATATAATTTAAGGCTCGGAGACCTTATACATCCCTTTTATAAAAGTACTAGCTGACCCGGCGAACTTTGTTGCGCCTTAAATTTGAAAATTCCTTTGTAAGTGCATCTTTATACTAATCAAGGAATAATGTGTAGGCATGCTAAATTTAATGTCTGTAGCTTTATTAGTACAATATTTCAGAATTTTCCAATCCCGTGGGAAAATCGGGATAAAAAGTATCCTATGTCCGTCTCCTGGTTCTAAGTTACCTCCCTACTAATTTTCAGCCAAATCGGTTCAGCCGTTCTCGAGTTATAAATAGTGTAACTAACACGACTTTCTTTTATATATATAGATTTAATTTAAGTAGAATTTAAGTATTGTAGCATAAATTGAATTTAAATTTTGAAAAAAATACTTTCTGCCAAGTTTCTTGCGGCGCATTCTTCTTGGCAATGATGGTCTTTCCAAATCGCTGGTAGTTTCAAAAAGACATTTAAGAAAGCACTTGGCGGGCAATTTGCAAAAATAAATTTTGAATTTTAAGTCGGAAATTATGTCATAGAAAGTGGCGCTGGATAAAGCATACATTGAGATGAACTGATGATCATATTATAGCCAAACAGGTTTTGCGGTGGTCCGCCGAATCGAAGACACTAGTTTTTTACCATCTTCATTAATTCGATGCTATAATAGCTTCCGCTGCCGGTCCTAGGTTGATCTCATTGGCTTAAGTTTACTGTAAAACCCAGATTCGTTTTATTTTGTTTCATTACAGTTCTCATTTGTTCCACACAGTTGCCGACAAACCTTCACTTGTTGATAATATCTGGCATAATATTCTCATATCGCAACAACGATTAGTATTGATATAACATTTACACATTGAAAAGTTGTTTAGTCTATGTCGTTACCTTCAATATTGACAGTTTAGATTATTTGATATTGAACTTGCATAACGTAATATAATAGGTACCTACCTATAGAAGATACTGACAGGATAATACAGGCAAGCGTGGGAATCGATTATCAAACCACGTGTTCCTTCAACCCTTGACCCAAGATAACGATTCTCATGTGAATCATCCTACTAATATTATAGACGCGAAAATTTGTAAGTATGGATGAATGGATGGATGGATGGATGGTTTGTTACTCTTTTACGCCAGAACGTAATAGTTATCGTAAGAAAAAAATGAATTATAGTCGGGAATAACATATAGGCTACTTTTTATCCCGTAAATGGTGGAATTCCTTCGGGATAGCGATAAACGAACGGGCAACAGCTAGCTTACAATAATTATCATTTTAGAAGGCACCTAAATTGGGTACCTAAATTGTTGTAGCAAATCGCGGAATTGAGTGCATTTAACATGCTTAAATTGCAGTATGAGTCAGTAAATTTTTGTGCATTTTATTATATAGTGCGAAGTGTGAGTGAGTAGCGAAAGAAGTACGTAGGATCGTTGCAAGTGTAACAAAATTGACTCTGCTTACCCCTACGGGAAAGAGGCGTGACTGCATGTAAGTATGTATCTCAGCGAGTAGCTAGTGTCAAATAAATTATGTCATCCAAAAAGGCCTTTGTGGCGTGGCCCGCAAAAGCGACAAGCTATGCTAATTGGCATTGTTCATTTTTTTTTAGTATGCTCCAATTCGAAAACCATTTCGAGGAAAACCATCAATTATTCGATTTATCTTGTCCGATTTCAAAAATACTTTATGATTGCAGATATTTTTGTAAAAGTACTTTTAATCTTTGTTTGACCTAACGACCCGGTTTTTAGACAGAATCCAGCATTGAATGCTTGCCACAAAAGTGAAAAAAAAAGTTTGGCTGTGGCAACTGTCACCTGTCACTGTCAAATCTACAAACGTTAGAAATTGAAATTTTCAATTTGAAAATACGGCCGCAATATAATTAATTAAATAATTGAATAAATAAAACCACTTGTAAAACTGTCAAAAATACACAATGGGTATTTATAAAAAATGTTTTGAAGAAGAAGTTGAGACTTCACACACACATTCACAGATGTATGACATTGACGTATCGACAAAACCATAGACAAAGCCGTTTTTTTTATGGCTGAACGAAGGCGATTGGGATTCTGTCTAAATTCACGAATTATCAAACAGCGCAAAAATATTTATTATTAATTAACAAAGCTACGTAAAAGCATAATATTCAAATTAGTTGCTTGAAATAGTCCATTTTATCAAATAAAGGTGTTAAAAGCACAGCTTAAAAAAATGAACAATGCCAATTCCTTGAGTGGTAGCTGCTGGCCCTTTGGTCTCTAGTAGTGACGTGTGCTTTTGTAGAAACTTAGATCTAATAAATACCTGAAGTCCACGCGAACGCCGCCCATAACACGATGAGAGACCACCGTAGCTCCATCTTGTGACAGCTGAAACAAACGAGAAACAATGATTACTTATTTTAATAAAGAAAATGCTGTAAATCTCATCAAGGCTGTAACCTTGACCCTTGTATTTCGGAGTGGAATCGAACTTCGATCGCGTAAACAATTCTAAGAGATTACGCTCCGAAGCGTGCCGTTTTCGCCACCTATACGCTGGCGCTTTAGCGTTGACGGCTGTCAAACTGAGCCGAAGTCACATTGCATTCCTTATCTGACTGGTCAAAACCGGAACTAACATCGCAAACGTGTCTACTTAGTATTAGCAGCAACAATTCTTTCACCAACAGCACCGCTGCCACCTGGTTATTTTTTTCTGATATTGCATGGATCATGCGAGCGTTGCGTATGATGGAATAGAAAACAATGATCATTACGCAGGCTTGCAGCACGTTATGCTACCTCAAGTGTCATTTTGTTAGTTTACCCGTATATTAGGTAGGTACTTGCTTTTTGCCAAACGACTTAATTACTCCCTTATTCATAAATGCTCTGTAGGCTTCTGCTAACTTAGCAATCGTTTGTCCTTATCTGTCACTTTGACATTTACCTTTCACAGATAAGGACAAACGATTGCTAAGTTAGCAGAAGCCTATAGAGCGTTTATGAACAAGGGGGTTAATTAATATTGGTGGAGCTCTTGCTCACATCCTCAAGTATTAATTAAGTCTTTATTCCCGAGGGATATTGAAAAATCCTGAAATTACTTTTTGGCAGTTATGTTTCCCTATTTGCATGACCAAATTTCAAGAATAAGCCTTTTTGCAGCAAACATACACCTATACGTATCCCGTTTACTGTCTATCCCGCGGGAATTTCGAAAAATCACTCTTTAACAGTCATAATTCTCTACTTGGATGCCAAATTTCAAGACTCTGGTAATTTTAATTACAGAAGTACGCTGAGCCCCTTTACAGCGGACATATAAACCCCATTTATTTCCTATCCCATGGGAATTTCGAAAATATCCTTGTTAAGTGCACTTCTAAGATACTCAAGGAATATGTGTGCCCAATTTCAAGTCTGTATAGCCGAGGTTTAGGCTGTGCGCTGTCTATCAGTCACATTATTTACTCTTTCATACGTAGCTATCGATTCTATTCTCTGTGCGTTATCCTATCATGTACAAACTATGCAATCTAATGTCCTTTCATCTCTAGTTTAGCAAATGGCTCTTCTACTAGCTCTCAATTAAGGTCCCCTACGGTTCGGCATCGAGGCAATTGGGATCAAGGTCATTGCCAGTAGGTACCTATTCAAGTGGGAGAAACAATTATTATCTTTGTTCATTTAAAGAATGAGAAGAAAGAAAAAGTGTAATTGTAACAATACACGTTGATAAAAAAAACACAAAGAAATTATTAAAAGTGAAAATAACCTAACCTAAAAAAATATTTTAGATACAAGCTTTTTTGATGACTGTACTTGCATTGCCATGCGTCCTACATATATATATGTGTACCCAATTCAATCGGACTAACCGTTGAAGAGTTCCCTCCTGCGGAGACGGTCCTGACCGGGCCACCAGAATTCTCTACCACATTATTGTATTGTCATCCAACTCCCAGAAATATGCAAAATTTCAGCTCAATCGGTTGAAGATATTTGCTTCAAAATTGAGTTGCAAGATTCCACCCGGACAAACATACATACATACATGCATGCATACATACGTTGCAAGTTAATAAAAAGCTTGTAATTGCAAGTTACTAAAAAGCTTGCAATAATAATAAAAAAATGGATGACATCATTTGCAAATACTAATTTAGAATTGTAATTTATTGCATTTTAAGGTTTTTCGAGCGTTTATTATGTCCCTAATCTGTATTTATCTAGTAAGAGACTAATGTGACCGGCTGACTGACTGACACACAACTCACAGCCTAAACCGATAAAGCCACAGACTTGAAATTCGGCAGACTTCCTTGAGTACCATAGTGTTACAATAAAATGGAACTTCTCGATGCGGTTAGAAAGCCATCACTATTTTTGATTCCCGCTTTCTACCTACGATTTATGTATGTATGTATGTATGTGTACCATGTGTTTTACGGAACTCTAAAGAAACACCGATTATTTGCCTGAATATCTCGATAGAAACGCTGTCACGGTAGCCCAACGTGTTTCAACATGATCTTGACCTACCACACCGTACAGAAATATCAATTACATTTACCCAGTTTCAATGAAATGATTAAATAATCAGTTCCGCACCAGGTTAAGTGTTTGAGTGGTTCAATTGACCCGAAGCTGTTTTAATCAAGTTTAATCACTAATGTTCTGCGGCCTTTTATAATTAGTGTAATTACCTACTTAGTTATTTTGTAACTCGCCATTGTTTGGGACTTTGACAAGGTTGTGGGTAACGATTTGTCTTAAGATTGGAGGTGCGTGGTCTTGAATTTAAACGGCTGCCTTTCGGTAGAACGAGAGTAACTATAACAGATTTGGCGGACGTTCTGTGACCAAGATGGCGACGTATTGACAAAAGGTCGGGGCAAAATTACCATAAACCGACGAGCATGTGTGAAGAGATAGATGAATGTGGATGAAGCGAAAGAGGTATGCTAGGATTTTAGCAAGTGGAGCAAAGTAGTCTCTGCCTATCCCGATGAAAAAGTGGCGTGACGTGTATTGCGGAGTTATTTTCATTTGCGAACCGTTATCTAAAGAAGGCAGATCAAGGATTTTTTAATAATGGAAGGCAAACGAGCAAGTGGGTTGCCTGATGGCAAGTAATCACTAATTACTGCCAATAGACATCCTTATAGATCGTTACCGGAATAGAGTCAAGATAAAATGGTTTACCATCATTTGCTAAACAACATTTTGTGAAATGCATCGTTTGAGAGACACTTCATTTGACAACCTTTAATTTTCTACTAAAATATTGAATTTTTGGAAAACTTATAAAACAAACCTAACCTAACCTAATGTGAGAAACTCCTAGTGGTTTTTCAATTTAAAAAAAAGTTTACGCTTCCAGATATTAAAGTGTTGTCAAATGAAATGTTTGTCAAACGATACATTTTTCAAACTTGTGTCGGTCATATTTGATCGAATTATATTATTATATTTTAGCCTTTTTTATTCCAAATTCGCTACAATTTCATTTTTTTTTGTTGTTGTTATTGTGTTGCTGTTGTTTTATTATTAAATTGTCGCGTAATTCGGCGTGCCTTATGGCATAAGCCTCCCCCGTGTAATGGAGGGTTTGGGCTATAGTTTCCACGCGCGCCCAGTGCGGATTGGGAACTTAACACACACCATTGAATTTCTTCGCAGATGTGTGCAAGGTTTCCTCACGTTCACCGAAAAGCTCATGGCAAATTTCAAATGTAATTTTCGCACATAAATTCCGAAAAACTCAGAGGTCGCGCTCGGGATTTGAACCCACGACGCTCTGTTTGAGAGGCCACAGGTCAAACCACTAAGCTACCACGGCTTTTTTTCCACGGCATTTGATCGAATACTGAGGAAATATTTATAGTCTAGTTATTTATCCAGTAAAACCAGTATGTATGTACTCTAGTAGCAGAACTTGAAGATTGTCATTTATTCCAACGTGTTGAAATTGAGCGTCGGCCGTCTTTTGCAATCATTAAGTTAATGCGTGTGTTAGTATAAATTACGAGTTCGATGAACCCAAAAATAAGTAGCTTAATAATATGTTTCGAGCTGAGTTTAAGGGGTTATGGCAACTTCTCTACTAAAATTTGATACATAAAATTACTTAATTGTTATTCTTAAGAATTATCTTTGGCACGTCTGTGAGGTCTTAGAAGGCAATTGGCATTGTTCATTTTTTTTAAGCTGTGCTTTTAACACCTTTATTTGATAAAATGGACTATTTCAAGCAACTGATTTGAACATTATGCTTTTACGTAGCTTTGTTAATTAATAATAAATATTTTTTCGCTGTTTGATAATTCGTGAATTTAGACAGAATCCCAATCGCCTTCGTTCGGCTGGCTATAAAAAAACGGCTTTGTCTATGGTTTTGTAGATTTGACAGTGACACGTGACAGTTGCCGTAGCCAAACTTTTTTTTTTCATTTTTGTGGCAAACATTCGATGCTGGATTCTGTCTAAAAACCCGGTCGTTCGGTCAAACAAAGGTTCAAAGTACTTTTACAAAAATATCTGCAATCATAAAGTATTTTTGAAATCGGACAAGATAAATCGGATAATTGATGGTTTTCCTAGAAATGGTTTTCGAATTGGAGCATACTAAAAAAAATGAATAATGCCAATTCAGTTTGTCTCGCAGTCTCACTCAATCTTTGATAATTGAATCGGCCGAGTGAGACATCAAAACATACCTGAGCCTCTAGTGTAAGTTTTCACACGAACAAACGTCTCGAACGCGTTCACGTAAACGTCTCAATTACTATGAAAAAATTGGCAGCGCCACTTGCGGATCCAAACGGCAACAAACTGAGCGTCTAGTGTAAGTTTTCGCATATAAAAACGTCTCGAACGCGTTCACGTAAACGTCTCAATTACTATGAAAAAATTGGCAGCGCCACTTGCGGATCCAAACGGCAACAAACTGAGCGTCTAGTGTAAGTTTTCGCATATAAAAACGTCTCGAACGCGTTCACGTAAACGTCTCAATTACTATGGAATAATTGGCAGCGCCACTAGCGGATCGAAAGTGCAACAAACTGTTCCCATAGTAATTGACATTTTAACGCAAACGCGGTCGAGAAGTGTTCTGTGGGGTGCGAGTCGGGCTACCTCCGCGTGTGGTCAAGAGCTGCGATTCGTTTTTGGATCCGTCCGGGGGGAAGAGCAGTGCTTGGTCCGGTGCACCCTGGGCAACGGCTGATTTCCTGGCAGTTTCTGAGGGATATTATTGATCATTGGTTAAGAGCCCGACAGGGGGGTCTTTGACCATTACCGTGTAACGAGGCTGTTTTAGCTTGTTACAGAACTTTACCTTTTTGTTATTTAACTTTTTAAAAAAAGCATATTTTAAATTAAGTGTATTCTGTTCCCGTTTTAAAATTCTAATTCATTTGTTGTTTTTAATCAATCATAGCTGTCTTTTCATTCGCTCTTCAGTTCTGCCAGCGCACAGTCGTGCCTGCCCATTATTATCAGTCTTCATTATTT
This sequence comes from Pandemis corylana, assembly GCA_949127965.1. Classification (NCBI taxonomy): domain Eukaryota; kingdom Metazoa; phylum Arthropoda; class Insecta; order Lepidoptera; family Tortricidae; genus Pandemis; species Pandemis corylana. Next base: position 1,299,585 of record OX421859.1, on the reverse strand, counting down.
TAAAGTGTTACTACAGTTTGTGTAACGTCTTTGTGTTTTATATATCTACTGCAGAAGGCACATTGTAAGTGTTCACCCATTATATTTTCCATCCTTTAGTTTTTCTATAATTTGTACCTTTCTCTCTTAACACGTACCTATGATTGTTCTAGGTGCCTTCATTTACAAAAATAAAAATAACTAAACACCGTCTATCAAGTGTTATTTTACTCTCCAACTTAAATTCTGAAATCCTGAACTCCACGCAACGTGACAATTGGCGCCTCAACGTGGTCGAACCTACCTCCAACCCCACCACCACCGAGCTTCCTTCACCGAGCCTCAACCCATCCCAATCCTTTGAAAGCGGCGAACGAAGCACGACGGCGAGACAACGAGAAGGACTGCGATGTAGGACTTTCGTAGCGAAGAAACTCTTGCGACATGATTAATATTAATAGTTTTTTATTCTGAAATGTATTTTATACAATATTTTACCAATCCCATCACCGTCACTCATATATCGTCTCCGTAGAGCGAAAAGTCACCAAATAGCATTTTAGCCATTTTGAGATACGAGGGATTACATAAAAAAAAAATAAAAAAAATCATAACTGGTTTTTGGTAATACATTTTTACGATTTTAATGTCTTATCTAATAGAAAATGTGTCAAAGTCTATGCTGCAATTGCTTAAGTACAATTAAGTTAACTGTTTTTAGAGATATTTCATTATTTAATATTTAATTGGTTCTTTCCCTCTAACAATATATCTTAATTGTGAGTTAGTGATTTTTAGAATGAATTTGGTGAATTTTCGCTTATTTTCAGCTACCTACACGAGGAATTAATTCAATGTAGTTATAGTACGACTTAATTTAAAGTTACTAAAGCAGAATTAAGTAATTCTCTACGTATATTATTTTATTATTTTACTTTGCGTTTGTGAAGGATTAAGATTTAACACAGTAATGAAAATGCAATTTAAGTTTATTAAAAATAAAAACAAGACAGCATAATGAAAATTAAACAAACAGTTGCTTTAGTCACAATATTCTCCACCATCTTCTGTGACGTCTTGCGTTTTGTAGTAACTTACAAATTCTCATTGCGGAGTAACATTTTCTAGAATTCGTCATTGATGGCAACATCATTGTCAGCAACAATGCAAGAGACGACAATGACGCCTGTTGCTAATAATGATAAAGTACAGTCCGTGAGCTCCTAGAACAACATTCGGGTTTCTTTACCATCGGCCGATTCAAATATCAAACCCATAAGATCGATTGAGACAGCAAGACGGACCCAAATTTATTTTTAAATACTATCGCACTGTATATAGAAGAGCAATGACGATTGTTGCCAATAATGATTTTTTTTTCACTTCTTCTCGTCTAATCAGCCCATGAACACCCAGTGCTGCGTTAAGGCCTCTTCAATTCCACGCTACTTTTCCCGGTCCTGCACCAGTTTCATCCATAGCTTGCAACCGACTGCCAGATGTCACCTGATGTACGGGCTGGTGGTCTGCCTACTAACCTTCGAGTCCTTCGACCAAATCTTGGCCACCAATCTCTCAACGCCTTCAACCATCTCTCGTTGGTCCGTCTTGCCAAAAGCCCTGCCCATCTCTACTTCAGCTGTGTTATCTTGCTTCCGACATCCACAACTATAGTTCGTTTTCGAGTTTCGGAATTGGGGATGTGGTCGAGAAGTGAGATCCCCAACATGGCCTGCTTCATGGTATTTTTTGCGACTTTTAGTTAGTGTATGTTTGCTTTCTCAAGAGCTTCCATGTGTCTGATGCGTAAGAAAGAAAGGGCAGAACCACGTTGGTATACTTTGGTATTAAGGCATTGTGGTAACTTTGCCTTCAACATTATTTCCATTTTTCTGAAGGCGGCCCATCCAAGCTGGATTCGTCTAGCGATCTCCTTCGCTTGACTCTATCCCGGCCAAACGGTAGACCATACCTCAGATATACGTAATCATGTACTAGTGCCACAGTATCATCACCGACATCTTTGTTCGTTAACCTTACTGCGGCAGTAGTTAGTCATTGGCTCTTGTCTCCGACAAGAACAAGATTGTTTTCTACCAGCCTGTCGAACAAGCTGGATTTAGACGCGGATTCAACACCGTGGACTACATACTCACAATGAGAATTGTAATCGAAAAAATAACTGAATACGAGATGTGTTTATGGATTACATTTATTGATTACAGGAAGACATTCTACAGGTACGGAATCGTGGGTAGTTGTTCAGTCTTTGCAAAATGCTCGAACAGATCATCGATGTACAAAATTATGAAAGTAGTCCTAACTGAATCAACGGAACTAATACTAATTCACTTCAGTCCTAGAAAACTTTCAGGGAGCAACGTGTCTAAATATAGCAGGAGCTAGATTGTATAACCCAAGATTGGCAGATTACATAGCTAGTTCTTGTCACAGATAACCCGGAGGAATTGCAAATAATGATTCAGGAGCGAGGTGAGGCCTACCTACAAGTCGGTTTGAAAATGAATTTGTATGAAACCAAGATGATGACAAATGTAGATGGAAAGGATGGCAAATAACCATCGACCAAACCATAGAACAAGTAGAGAAAACGTTACGTGTATTTACACCTAGGCCAGAAGATCAGAATGGGCATACAAAACCAAACTAAAAGGAGCTTCCTAGACGAATAACGATAATGTGAGCAGCCTACGCGAAACTGTATTTTGCGTTCAAAATTCAAATCTCTGAGGACAGAATATTTGACAGGGAGCATTCTACCGGTGCCCACCTATGTTGCTGAAACCTGGGCTTTCACCAAGGAAACCAAAAGACTGGCTGGAAGTGGCTCGGAGGGTAGTAGAGAGAAAGTTGGCAGGATTCAAAGTAGCCCAGCGTGCTATGGAGAGGGCTATGCTCGGTATCTCGTTGAGAGATAGGGTCCGCAACGAGCACATCAGACAAAAGACGAAAGTCGCCGACATAGCCCGAAGGATTAGTACGTTGAAATGGCAATGGGCCGGTCACGTTTGCCGTAGAACTGACAACCGTTGGAGCAAAAGTATCCTGGAGTGGAGACCACGTTTGGGAAAGCGTAGTGTGGGACGCCCTGCGCCGCGTTGGACGGATGACCTTAGGAGGACAGCTGGCAGTGGCTGGATGAGGGAAGCCCAGGATCGCGAAAGTTGGCGCAATATGAAGGAGGCCTACGTCCAGCAGTGGACGGACAATGGCTGTAGATAGATAGATGGCAGGATTGACACTGAGGGACACCAAAACAAACAAATGGCTACGAGAGCAAAGCGGAGTTTCAGATGTGACAAAGAGAATAGCACATCTGAAATGAAAATAGGCTGGAAAAGTTGCCTGGAATGAGAAATCATGGTGCATAAGTCTCTTCGAGATATAACCCCTGAGGTAAAAAGCGTCCTCAGGAAAGACCACAACTGCGCTGTAAATACGACGTGAAGAGACGTGAAGAGAGTAGCCGGATCAGATTGGATCCAGGTCTCAAACGTCCGCCGACGTTGTCAACAAAAGAAATAGCTTGAAGAGATTCACCCTAGCACGTTGTCGACTCATGACGTATCGTATTCACTAAAACAAAATCCAATGCACGTACGCTCACTTCGACGCACGCAGCGAAAATGAACTTCACTAGATGGCAGCTCGGCATCGCAATTGCAATAAAACTCACTAAATCGCATTCCAAAATCAACCATGTTGTATCTTCGCAGGTCAAAGTTGTTCAAATAATCATCAACGTTTTATAATTAATTTTATAAATATACTTTTGTGGTCTAATTTAAGAGCGTATTACTAATTAACTCAGTTTAATTATTTGTCGCTTATGGTAAACTGTGCAGACAGCCTTTTTATGACGATCGAGAAATCATTAACTAGACTTAGTTAGTTTTCGCTTTCACGATTTGTAACAAATATTTTAGTCTGAAAGTAACTAAGTCGTTTTCGTTACTTAACGAATAAATAGTTATTGATAAAAGAATTTGGTATTAAAGGAGAAATACACTAAGTTGATTTAGATGTATACATTACTAAGGTTTAACGGAGACTAAAAGTAACTAAATAAATTAAGCAATTCTTTCCTTATGATTAGATTACAAAGTCTATGTTTAAAGATTTTTATAACTTTTTAAAATCAAAACTATGGCACTTATGGCTATGGTAATAAGACTGTAATTTGCAGAAAAAAAATATGATTTTGATGACATTCTTAACTAAATTTTGGAAATTTTGCGATTTGGTGACTTTTCGCTCTACGGAGACGATATGTCAATAAATGTCACTACCTAATAATTCATTTCATATTTACATCAATATCCCACAGGTTGTGTAGGTACGTAAGTACGTAATACTCTGCTAGTTTAGTCAAGTACTTAATACACTAAGCACTTCGTGTTTTTCTGTGCTAGTTTATTTTAAATTACAAACGCAACACTTCCAGTACTCCTACAAAATACTAAACAACACATTAATCCACTACATTTTACAGTCAACAACACTATCCCAAGATTCCCACTGGAATCATCATAAGCTAGTAACATTCTCGCGTGTTTTTAAAACTCTTCGGAGTCACACGAGTTATGCCCTAGTTACAGACTTACGGCAGTGCTACAGGAGAATATCCCGTAGTGTATCCTACACCAACCATCTTAGGTTGTTGATACATCCATACATAATACCTACATCTAGTTTTATAATTATCACATACAGTACAGGAAAATACAAGACAAACAAGACTAAGAATAATAAAATTTATTGGACAAATCAGTAGGTAAAATCCTCCCCAAAATTCCCCGTTCCCAATAAAACATCTCTCTTCTTTCTTCTCTCGTAAATAATCACAATGAATCCCATACACTTGAATAAACCAGAGCTGATTTACGAATTGAAACTTCGTTCTGTAGGCGTTCAGTCCACAGCAACTGCGGAAGAATTACGACAACAATTAAACCAATTTTTACAAAATAACCAAAGCACCGATTTTCCAAGCCCTTACACAGTTGACCAAGACTTAAACGACTTGACGAAATGCATGACTGTAGTCTCTTCAAGACTATTGACTTTACCCACTAATAGCTCGTTTAAGGACAAGATACACACATATCTCATACATGTATCTCAACGAATTAATCGCATGGACATTACCACTGAATTTCCCGTAGAAATATTAGACACATTTCAAAATATTTCACGACAATACGCACAATGCCAAACTGACTTTGACAGACTAACGACAAGCTCAACTACTTCAAGTACGTACCATTCCACAACCTCATTACAACAACCGTCAGATTTAGACCTTCTTTCCCAAAGGTTGTCATTTTTAGCGGAAGCCAGAACCATAGATTTCAAAAAATTCCATTACAAAGGCGATACTTGCCCTAGAGACTTCATAGAAAAAATAGAAGAATTTGCAACTTCTAAAAATGTCGACCAAAGACAACTATACAAAAACATCTATGACATTCTGTCAGGGCCCCCTCTAGAATGGTTCAGAGCGAGGAAAAATACTTTAACAAATTGGGCATTATTCAAAAGTCAATTCTTACAAGATTTCGAAATCCATGACTATGACTATAAACTCAAAAGTCATAGATGACCGTAAGCAAAAATCAGGCGAACGGATCATTATTTATTTCTCGGCCATGGACGCCCTATTCTCGAAACTTCAAGAACCATTATCAGAGAAAACAAAAATAGAAATTCTCCGACGTAACATGAATCCGACTTACAGCTCACGCTTATTGCCCACTGACCTCACTTCCATAACCGCATTACTAACCTCCAGTAAATGGTACGAAAGTTGTGATTACACTCAAAATGATGTACCGCGTCATAACTATAATCGTTTTCAATCGCAACCATCCCGCCCTTCAAACCCTAGCCTAGCCCATCTACTTCAAACAGTCTCCCGTTCGTACCGTCTTATCCATACTCAACGAACGCGAAACAAATTAATTCCGTTACTCCCCAAGAAAAGCAAATCGAAAGATTTACTTGTCCACGGTGTAGAACCAATAACCACAATCTAGAATCTAGAATCACGTACAACGTTGACGACATTTTGTCACAAGATTTTTTAATGTGTACCTGTCTATGTCTGTTACTTCCATACTGGTCTGGGAGCAAAGGAAAAACATAGAATGTACCAGTTGCTTCTCGTCCCGCGCAGATGCTAAAAGCCCATCGAGGGAATGGGCGTAATTCTTAGGAATTATGTTATAGACGATGCGGCTAGCAACCCATCACTATTTTGATTCCTTTTTTCCACCTATACGGCCACAATCTTGCTAAACGTGGCCTGTAGGTCTTTATACCTTAGGCTCTGTCTACCCCGTAAGGGATAAAGACGTGATTTGTGTATGTGTATATCTGTTACTTTGACATTGGCGAAGGCCGGAACGACTAAATAATACGCTAAATACGCCACAAATAAGAGAAGAAGAAGAAGGCGTGTTCTGTGAGCGAAAACTTACACTAAGCATACAGAATAGCATTCTAAGAACTCACGCACTGTATTAAATTTCTTATCTGAGAAAACATACGTTACATAACCACAACAAAGCAATTACTATGCCACCAATAAACCTCATATCTGGGGCATTGTACCACTGTTTCCAAACACGAAGAAAAATTAGCGCAAATCGACCGAATAAAAACTATGTAGTTGTGAAACTTCTCGACACACTTTGTCGTGGACAATTCTCTATGGTACTGTACCGGATCAACGGGGCCATGTTACTGTGATTTGGTAATGACAGCTCTAATGTGCGATCTTTTATTTCACGTGTGGACCTCCATGGGTCTGGGAGCAAAAAAAAAACAGAATGTACATACAAGTTGCTTATCGTCCCGCGCAAATGGTATAAGCCCGTCGAGGGAATGGGCCAAAATCTTAGGAATCATGTTATGGGCGATGTGGCTAGCAACTAGAGATGGGCCGAGTACTCGTTTGATACTCGGTACTCTGCGTACTCGGCGGGTTTTTTGATACTCGTACTCGGCCGAATAACTCGGTTTATTAGATAACGAGTAACGAGTATACATACTTTGTTTAAGAAAAGCAATATATTTATATTTATTTACTATGACGCGCAACGTGACGTTTTTGTTTGCAAAAAATCAAGTGACTAGTAGTTGAAAGGCGTGGGCGGGGTGAGGGGTGTATCAACGCGAGCCGACGTCTTGACCGGCGCAAACCTGTTTGTACTTGTTTACGCGCACGAAATGCGAATTTGATTGAACCGAGTTACTCGGCCGAGTACTCGGTTGAAAAAAAATTGAGCCGAGTAAAGCTCGGTACTCGACAGTACTCGTTACTCGGCAAAAGTGTTACTCGGCGCATCTCTACTAGCAACCCATCACTATTATGATTCCACTTTCCATCCACCCGCAATCATGCTAAATGTGGTATTTGAGTCTTGTTACCTTGGGCTCTGTCTACCTTGTCACTTCACTACATAGTATAAAACAAAGTTGCTTCCGCTGTCTGTCCATCCCTGTAATGCCGAGCCAGCGACCGTTTCACTTTTGCGAAGACACACACAACGCTCATGATCTATTTTTCTTGTCTTGATTATTTTCTATAATATTGTGTATATTCTCTTTTATTTGTGTGTCTTGCAAAAAGGAATAAATGTCTTCTTTCTTTCTTTCTTTCTATGTATGCTTAGATCTTCAAAACTACGCAACGGATTTTGATGCGCTTTTTTTTAATAGATGGAGTGATTCAAGAGGAAGGTTTATGTGTATAATTCTACGCAGACGAAGTCGCGGGCAGAAACTAGTAAGGGATAAAGACGTGATTTATGTGTGGATGGATCCACGAAAAAACATCGGCTGGTTTAAATTTGCCACTGTTTTTTATCTTATAAAAAACTCAGTCGAACAGAGAGTTTTTTTTGCAGTCAGTAAGCTATGACTCTAATGTCCAGTAATGTACCGTCAGCACCAAGCGTTATGCTGTGACCCCGGCAATTTGCCACCGTTACCCATTCCACCGATTACAGTACAGTTATAGTCAAAGAGCTGGCAGACATTTTGGAGTAGGCGATCGAGGCAGCGCCAAAAACTGTAGCGCTTCCTTCATGATATCAAGACCAATAAAAATACAAGATAAGGGTAGTTTTTTAATAAAACTAAATACTACTAAATACAAAAACCAAAACTACAACTAATTATCACTACATAGTATAAAATAAAGTCGCTTGCTCTGTCCCTTTGTCCCTATGTATGCCTAAATCTTTAAAACTAAGCCGAAACTATGCCGCTAAGTGACAGTGCTTGCACTGCTGTGTTCCGGTGTGGAGAGTAAGACAGCCGGGGAAATTACGGGCACAAGAGGCATTGCATCTTAGTCCTCTAGGTTAGCAACGCATCTGCAATCCCTCCGGGGTTGCGGGTGTCTATGGGCAGTGGTGATCACTTACCATCAGGTGACACTTGCTCGTTTGCCTTCCTATTCATAAAAAAAAAAACTACGCAACGGATTTTGATGCGGTTTTTTTTAATAGATAGTGATTTAAGAGGAAGGTTTATAATGTATAATAGGTACGTGCATAATATACCGTGCGGAGCCGGGGCGGGTTGCTAGTAAAACTATAAAGTAAATATTCCGGCACAGGCATCGAACCCAAGACGCTGGCCGCATTGCCTCTCTGAACTGCTATTCCTAATCTTTGAGAGAGGTAAGCGCCAGCCCTAGGGTCACCTGTGGCCAGCACTAAACGTGTCGATAAGGGTGCCTTTACAATGTTTTTTTATGCTGTCTGGACTCACAAAGGAGTAGATATAACATGAAGACGTCACTATCTACTTAACTGATTTTTTGACGCTAAATGCTGGAACAAGGCAACGATTTTGCGTGAAAATATTTAGTTCCTCTTTCATGATCGTCTAGAGATGTTTGATTCTAAGACCTGTTTCACATCTCTCTGTTAAAAGTTCCAGTTATCTTAAGTGTGAGTTATCTATGATTCCATCTCTATTTGTTACTACGAAACAGACAGAGACTTCATCATAGATAACTGACACTTAAGATAACTGCAACTTAACTGAGATTGGTGACACAGGCCCTAAATCTGATCTGGCTGAAAGATGGCGGTACTTTATCAGTCCTTGCAATTTGCTGGCGAGAGAAAAGTTGTTCATTCCGCGGAAAGTACGTGAAGCCATTGAAATAAGTCGGTATCCCAATTTCAACCTGGATAGCGTATAGTCGGTGCCCCCGAGTCGGAAAACTGTTCTAAATATTGTCCAAACGGTGAGTGTGAGCGAACCTTTACGGAGTGACGTGATCAGTGTTGTGTGCTGCCATACATTTGACAGTTATAAAAATGACGATGAAAACGAGGGTAGTTGTGCGCCGCTGTCAGTTGCGTCGAGCAGCCGCGCGAACAGAGCGCTGGCGCGCAGTGTTCGTTTCGCTGCCGCCGGGGCGAGCGCTCCAGGAAGAAGGACTACGAAATAGTCCGAAACATGTCGAGCATCACTCGACTTTTTATACGTGAGTTATCCGTTTATGTGTAATTAGTCCTTGCATTTTCAAATTATACATAACTAGCAGTTGCCCGCAACTTCGTCTGCGTAGAATTCGTTTATCGCTATCCCGCGGGAATCACGCAATTTTCCGGGATAAAAAGTAGCCTATGTGTTATTCCAGACTATAATCTATCTATGTTCCAAATTTCATCCAGATCGGCCCAGTACTTTTTGAGCCTATTCATTTCAAACATACAAAAATAGGTACAAATCTTTCCTCTTTATAATATTATAGATTATCAAAATCAAATCAAATCAAATTATACATAATATATTCTTTTGCCGTGAAAATATCCTTAACATGAAAACAAAAGATGAATTTAATTTTTATTCATAAAATAACAAGAAAAAAAAAACAATAAGCAACGAAATCAAAATTAAAAAGTATTCTCGCTTCAGTCAGATCGATGTTTTAAGTTAAGATATTTTTACGCTGTCTCAAATACCTATTTCGAAATGTCTACCAGCTCTTGGGAAGTTATGCGTTTCTCATTATCCAGTTACAAAGCTGTTTCGCTATCTCACGCGAATTTTAACATTTTTATAACATTCATTCATCTATCCGCATTTGATCAATGAACTGGAGTAACCTACTTTATAATAAAACTAGTATTTCGCGTGGGGGCCGCGGGCCCCAAGGGGCCCGCGGAGGGTCCCGTGCCACCCTGTTTTGTTTAAATATCCTTGTTTAGTATAATGAGGGAAACGAGAGATAGTTTCGTGGATCACATTTTATTACACACAACTTCGAGAGCAATAGAACCAATAACAGACATTGACAAGACTTAAGAGTAATACAAAAGATATATGGCCAGTATAAAACTATTATAGAGGTTTACAACCTCAACACGCCTCCTTAGTTTTATATGGCAACACTATCAACTATATTTAAAACATTCCAAGAATCGTTCTTCACTAAGCTGTTCATCTCACGGTCCGTAGCCTCCTTCCATTGTTCAGCCTCATCACACGTTGTCGCCTCTTGAAAAGTATCTGGAATCATCGCATCACAATAATTAACTGTTATACAGTAGTAGCCGAATTCATCATCGAATCTCTGCGGTGCTTTTATTTGTCTCTTAGACCTTCTGTTATCATTGTTAATTATCTCTTCATTATCATTTGTATCTTCTGTTTCAATTTCATCTAAGGTATCTTCCCATTTGTCTTCATCTATTTTATTTTCTTCTTCATTTTCATCAAAGGCAATAAGCTTAACATCTTCCTCAATTACATCCACGTGTCTTGCAACGATTACTCTATTATTCATCAATACTTTGTATCCAACATCTGTGTATCCAAGTAAAATTCCCATTTCTGCTTTCTTGTCCCATTTTGACCTTCGTTTTTCTTCGGGTACTCTTACATAAACTTTACTACCATACATTCTCAAATATTTTGCAGTTGGTTTCTCATCAAAACATATTTCATACGGTGACTTTCTTTCTGGGGTATTAGTCATTATACGGTTTTTTAAATAAGCGGCTGTCTTAACGGCTTCTGGCCAATAACGTTTGTCAATCTTTGCTTCAGCTAAGAGGCATCGTGCCATATCCATTATCGATCTATTATATCTTTCTGCTGTACCATTTAATTCATGAACATATACTGGGCAAGGCCTGATCATTATACCCTTTTCTCTCGCGAAATTAAATATTCTATTATTGATGTATTCTTTACCGTTATCGCATCTTAGTTCTTTAATCATTTTTCCTGTAATATTTTGCATTTGGTTGACGTATTCTACGAAGCAACCATATACTTCTTCTTTGGATCTAATACAATATACTCTTGCTATCTTGCTATAATCGTCTATGAATGTCAAAAAATATTTTTCTCCTTGGTATCCTGCAGTTCTATGTGGCCCATTAACATCCGTGTGTACAATCTCTAGTATATCTCTTGCCTTAGTCCGGTTGTTGCAAAATGGCAAATTGTGCATTTTATTCTCGACGCAAATAGCACACTTCATATAATCAGTTTCTATGTCTTTAGGCAATCCTTCCAATATTTGGTTTTTACACATCATGTCAATATAATTGAAGTTTATATGTCCAAATGTTCGATGGAGCTTTTCTTTTAATGACATATTACAACTTGCTGCATTTACGCCTATTTCTTTACAGACAAAACTGGTTACTTTGTATAGTCTCTCATCTTTCTTGGCAATTGCGACCAATTCTCTATTCATGTTATATAGCTTCGTCAAATATCCTCTCGAAACTATTGTATGATTTTCTGTTATCTTTGAGTAGCTCAATAAGTTAGCTTTCATCTCTTTCACATAAAATACGTTGTCAATTATTACTTTATTTCTGTTCTTATAGACAGGAAAATAGGTTGTAATGCTTCCAACCTTTGTCGCTTTCAAAATTCTTCCATCACCAACTCTCACTTTTATAGGTTCTTTCAATGTTGTAAATTTATCAAAATATTCATCGGTGTTTATTATGTGGTCTGTACATCCACTATCTAGGAGCCAATTTATTTGTCCTTTCTTAATAAGAGCATCTTCATCAATCGTCGAATTGTTCACAATGCATGTGTGAAAACTCTTTTTATTAAAATCTGTGTGAAAATAATTTCCTCTTCCTCTGTTTGGTCCAAAATTATAATGTCCACGTCCACGACCACGACTTCGAGCGTAATGTCCGCCTCCGCGACCGCGGTGTCCATGCCAACAGTCTCTTTGTACGTGCCCAATTTTTCCGCATGTAAAACACGTTTGTTTGTTCGCCGATTCCACATTAAATGCGATCGAGGTAGCTGGCATATCTTCGTCTACGCTTTCAATTTTCTTCAATCTTATTTTGCTCTTTAAATATTCTACGGTTCTCTCTTTCTCTGGCAAAACATCAATTAAGTCTCCGATGTAGCTGTAGTTTGCAGGCATCGCTTTTAACATATAATTTAATTTTTCACTTTCCGATATCATGGCGCCGGCCTTTTTTAAATCGTTGACACATCTTTCAAAATCATTGAAGAAATTATTAATATCCGAATATTTTGCTAGCTTTATATTTTCCAAATTATTTCTGCATACAATTTGTAACGCTGTAGATTGCTTTAAATACATTTCGTCGAATTTCAAAATTATTTTGTATGCTGACTCTATCTCGCTAATATATTCCAATTGTTGATTTGTAATCGCGCTGTATATATAATTCGTAGCTTGAATATCCATCTCATCCCATTGAATAGCATCATCTTTCTCAGTTTTTAATCTAATAGCAACTTCTTTGCATTTTTTAAATTGAAGAAATTTCAATAGTCGAATTTTCCATTTGTCATAATCCGTTCCGTCAAATATTGGTATTACGATATTATTACTCATATTTACGACTTACTTGTTTTCCACTTCCTGTTTAAATATAACGATCTGCTACCATGTTTAGTATAATGAGGGAAACGAGAGATAGTTTCGTGGATCACATTTTATTACACACAACTTCGAGAGCAATAGAACCAATAACAGACATTGACAAGACTTAAGAGTAATACAAAAGATATATGGCCAGTATAAAACTATTATAGAGGTTTACAACCTCAACAATCCTAACCTTTTTTTTTTACTATGGATGGATGGATGGATGGATGGATGGATGGATGGATGGATGTTTGTTACTCTTTAACGCCAGGACGGCTGGACAGATCTGGATGAAATTTGGAACATAGATAGATTATAGCCTGGAATTAGGTACACATAGGCTACTTTTTATCCCGGAAAATTGCGTAATTCCTGCGGGATAGCGATAAAGAATTCTATGCAGACGAAATTGCGCGCAACAGCTAGTGATTAATATTTCAATGTTTATGCCCGAATAGCCTTGTGGTTACAAATCTAGGTCTCAGATTCGATTCTCCGTCGGGAGAGTTGGGTAAATTAGATTAAGTACTTGCGACTAATTTTGCTTTATTTTATTTGATCAATTTCAATGATCTCAACTATTTGTGTCTAGTGTAATTAGTGGCTGTTATTTGACCATGCAAATTGTAACGAAAAAACATTGATCGTGTTTTAACTTTACATACACACATATACATACATATACAAATCACGTCTTTATCCCTTACGGGGACGACAGGGCCTAAGGTAACATGTACCTACAGGCCATATTTAGCAAGATACGCCCACAGTATAGGTGGAAAATGGAATTAAAATAGTGATGGGTTGCTAAACTCATCGTTTATAATATGATTCCTATGATTCTCGCCCATTCCCTCGATGACCTTTTACGAAGAAACTTTACAGGAAGTTAGTAATATGTATTTAGGTATAAAAAAATAGTAGCGTGTATCTTAGGCATTTTTTTGGGACAGTGACAATTTACATTTCATGGGTTATCGAAATTATTCTTACCTCTTATGCACCTACTCATACATATTCTACGTATTTGATGCACTCTGTTTACATCTAATTAGTTCAGGCGTCTCTATATTTCCATTTGCCAATTTTTAAACGGTCGTTTTACGGACCTCAAAAATCTGGAGAGTTATTACCTAACTCGCTCGCAATCGCCATCTTGTTCATTTTGACAATTCTTGTATGAATGTGGCAGCTAGCTGATTCCGATGCCAATTGTCAGCCTATAACTGTCAAAATGAAGACGATGGCGATTGCGAGCGCGTAGGTAATACACTGGAGAGTAACCGAATGTTTCTAATCAAAATCATAAACCGCCAACACAAGCTTTTGTTAATGTCAAGAATCGTGAACAGCCAAGAGCTATTACCAAAATGCATCTACGTTCTTAATGCGTTTTTAACAGCTCCAACGCTTAGGCCTGGGCTTTGCGAGGCTCATCTAGTTGCAAAATCCAACGGAACCAGACCACCATTACAATGGCGTTGCAATAGTTTCGCACGTTGCATAACGCTTATGTTTTAATTGGTGTACGTGAGAATGATCTAGATTAAGACTATTGATTTGCAATGATTGTGAACATTATCTTTATATGTACAAGTGATAAATACTCTATTAGTATTAAGTTGGAAAAACTGGCCATCTGGTAAAGGGTTCTGCCGCAGAATACTTTTTATATACTGGAAAGATTCTGCTTCTCTCTCCCACTCACATCACAATCCTGAAATCAAACCACAGTGATTGTTCTTCAAGATGAAATTTGGTAGGCTTTTGTGCAAGTATTTTGAATAATAATCAATATTTAGGGTTTCATCCTTTTTGGCTGTTGGTGGCTGGCTGGCGCTAGTCCATTGCCACGCGCCGCGGCACTGAATAAAAAGAACAATAAAGCGGCAAATTGTCGGTACACGGTCGGTCTTTTATGCGGATTTATGTTTAATCTATTGTAACTATTAATTAATGTGTGTAATGTTTGGTGTAATAGTGTAATTAGTGTATATATATAACATCACGGACAGTCTTCGCGGGTGTGTATACGTTTAATAAGCAAGCGGCGGCAGTGGCTAAAAGACTCTACACACGGGCTCTACACAGCGTTGGTCGAAGCCGGCTTCCTCAAGGTTTGTGGCTCTGAAATTGATTAGACCTAATACTGCACAAGGGACAGCTAAACCACGGCCTTGGTAACGGTCACTATTTGTCCTTCGAAGGATATTTCAATTTTTTTTCTTATCAATTACGGTTTCTACTTTTTCGTTTGTGCCAGTCAGGTTTTAATACTATAGTCCGACCGCTTAAATGAGTGCGCCTGCGCCGCCCGCACATCTCGGTCCCCTTTGTCGCCTACCCCGCGCCCCTGTACCGAGCGAGGTCTCAGTTAAGCGGTCGTTCTATGAAGTGCAATGCTGTTGGGATGGCACTTCTTTCCGCCGGTCGACCCCATCGAGGCAAGATCCTGCCACCCTATTCTGATATATATCGGTTCAAGTCATGTTCAAATTGTCCCGCCATGTTTTTACGGTCTACTACGCCTTTAATTCCACGCCATTCCACGGAACCAAATGACTAGCGTACAACATTTTTCTAATGGGGAAAGAGTACTAGAGAACTAGCAGCATTAAACTCATTGCAAACATTGAGCATCTCATTTTTAAAATAGCATAAAATCGCTAAGATTGCAAAGTAGTACAATTCTTTGATGTCACAGACACGTACAATTGACCAAACCTTCAGTTACCGAAAGTAAATCGAACCAAAATAAAAGAATGACGATTCAGCATTTCGTGACACAATAGACGGGACCTAAAATAGTTTACAAAAACTAAGAGAAAGTCTCACTGCGGACAATGGACGTAGGTGTGATACTGATGAGGTTAACAATGGTACATTACATTGTGGAGCGGTTACCGTAAAACACGCAATGTTGTTAAGTAATGGTGACTATTTGGATAAGGATTAAATTAATACTTAATTATTAATTTGCTTCCATGCTGGTCTGGGAGCAAAGAAAAAACATAGAATGCATAAGTTGCTTCTCTTCCCGCGCAGTTAAAAGCCCATCGAGGGAATGAGTCAAACGATATACTCGATAAAACGAATTAAGTAAATGCTTTATTGAATAACTACAAAGAAACAGACATCATTTACAAAATGAAACATTAATATATGCACAAAGGCGAACTTACGCCTACAAGGGATCTCTACCAAATAACCTTTGAGTAGAGAGGATTAAACGAGGGTCGGACAGAGTGAGTTTAAAATTCTAGATAGTGAAAGCCACAAAAGAGCGTACATCTCTAAACACAATGAACAATTCATAAAATAAACTACTAAATTACATTACACACATGCATACATACAAAATACATTAAGAGTACACATATACAATTATCTGTGGTATGAGCCACATCTTCCTTGAACGAAAACTTTTGTTGGTGCAGAAACAATAACTTAACTATATGTGGAATTTCCATTTTGTTCGGTCAAAGCGGTTATCACAAAAATACAACAAAAACTAAACATATTGTCACGTACGACATCCATATAAAAAATAGTAAGGTATGAATCAACAAAGAATTTCCATATCTAGTCAAATACATAATATGAGACACGTACAATTTTAACAATACTAAACTAGGTCAAGAATACCCGAAACCGACGAGCATGTATGAAGAGATGAATGTGGATGAAGCGAAAGAGGTACCTATGTCAGGATCGTAGCAAGTGGAAGTGGAAAAACCTCCTCCTTTTTTTGAAGTCAGTTAACAAAGTAGTCTCTCCCTACCCCTGTGGGAAAGAAGCGTGACGGTATGTATGTAAACTTTAGTGTCAGTTGCACCAAGTTATTTTTACATACATACACAATTCACGTCTTTATCCCTTACGGGGTAGACAGAGCCTTAGGTAACAGATACCTACAGGCCACATTTAGCAAGATTGTGGGCGTATAGGTGAAAAATGAAATCAAAATAGTGATAGGTTGCTAGCCTCATCGCCTATAACATGATTCCTATGATTTTCGCCCATTCCCTCGATGGGCTTTTACCATCTGCGCGGGAAGAGATGCAACTGGTACATTCTATAAGAAATATAGATAGTAGATAGATAGTAGAGTGGGTGGGTAGTAGTAGTGGTATTTCTGGAAGTTATTTTTACCATAACATTATCCATAACCGACGGTTTTCGACATAATATTTCATAGGTTTCCTGTCAAATATACGTCAAATCAAAATCGATCGACTCGATCGAATCAGAGATGAGAAGAATACATAGAAGAACAAGGGCCACCTCAGCTCGTTGAAGTGGCAATGGGCAGGCCATGTAGCACGGAGAACAAGTCGTTGGGGCCGAAAGCACAGTATATATATAAGCTAAAGCAGTAAGGAACCTACGAACAAGTCGGTTGAAACGAAACACGCACACAGGCGCGCGCTTTACACGGCGCCTAAGCGGACCTCGCCTCGTCCACTCCGCTCAGGCTCAGGTCCCCTTAGGGGCCGTGTAAAGCGCGCGCCTGTGTGCGTATTTCGTTTCAACCGATTTGTTCGTAGGTTCCTTACTGCTTTAGCTTATATACAATATACTGTGCCGAAAGGTTCTCGAGTGGAGACCGCGCGGCAAGCGCAGCGTAGGACGTCCACCAACGAGGACGGATGACCTGGTTAAAGTTGCGGGTCCACGGTGGATGCAAACCGCATCCGACCGAGGCAACTAGGTCTATGGGGGAGGCCTATGTCCAACGGTGGACGACCTATGGCTGATATGATGATAAATATACTCGTAGATAGAGGATTTTATATAATACTAGCTTTTGCCCGCGACTTCGTCCGCGCAGATAACGTCAGAGTGACGACATACCCTATACATACTCATGTCTCCAAGTATAAGGTTTTTATTTCCTATCCCGTGGGAAATTCAGAAAATCCCTTCTTAGAGCACCTACGTGATCCTCTAGGAATATTATGTACTAATTATAGCCTTAATTAACTACCTCATGTTTTTATCCCGTGGGAAATTTGAAAAATTCCTTTGTAGTGCACCTTTATACTAATCAATTAATAATATGTACAACATTTCGGGATTTTCCAATCCCGCGGGAAAGTCGGGATAAAAAGAATCATGTCCTTTTCCTGGTTCTAAGTTACCTCCCTACCAATTTTCAGCCAAATCGGTTGAGCCGTTCTCGAGTTATAAATAATGTAACTAACACGACTTTCTTTTATATATATAGATTTACCTATCCAAAAGTGCCAAATGTACGACCTCGTGTCTCACTTCCGCACGCAGCTTGAGTGGTTGCCTGTCAGAGATCGTAGGAACATCCACATTCTGACATTGATCTTCAACATTCTTTTCAATCTCTGCTCCTATGTATCTTTTCGAGCGATTTAAGCTACTTGGCTGCCGGTAGCCAGCATCGGCTACGGTCTAATACTAATCTCCGTTTAGCCTGTCCTCCTTTCATCTTCCAAAACTTACTCCAAATCCTTCACAGTTCACTGCTAGGCTGTGGAATCGGTTACCGACCTCCATCAGCCAATCTGCCTCCGTGGCGCATGTGTGTACACATATTGTATGTAGTGTGTATGTATGCGTGTGTGTAATGATATTTAGTAGTTTACTATGAATTGTTTGTTGTATTTTGAAATGTACGCTCTATTGTAGCGCTCTATGGATATTTCAAACTCACTTTTTGTCGGTCCTTCGCTTAATGCTCCTCTCATTTACTCATTAACTAGTAGAGATCCCTTATAGGGATAAGTTCGCGTTTGTGCGTATATTTAATGTCTTTTTTGTGATTTTGTCTCTGTTTCTTTATGTTTGTACAATAAAGCATTTACTTACTTACTTACCTATTATAGCCATACATTTTGTACCTACTTAAACTGTCTCCAACTTATTTCTCTGTCGCATTGGATGTCTGGTAGAGATCGCTATTAAGCGATACACATACATACACAAATCAGGTCTTTATCCCTTACGGGGTAGACAGAGCCTAAGGTAACAAGACCTACAGGCCACGTTTAGCAAGACACTGAGGGTGTAGAGGTGGAAAGTGGAATCAAAATTGTGAAGGGTTGCTAGCCGCATCGCCTATAACATGATTCCTATGATTTTCGCCCATTCCCTAGATGGGTTTTTACCATTTGCGCGGGAAGAGAAGCAACTGGTACATTCTATGTTTTTTCTTTGCTCCCAGACCAGCATGGAAGTAAGCGATAAGACCGCCTATTGTCTACTTTTTCTTTGATTCTGTATTATTTTGTACTGATTTGTGGTGTTCAATAAAGAGTATTTGTATTAATAATAAATAAATAAATAAATAATAAATATCTTGGGACAAATTACACCAATTGACCCAGCCCCAAACTAAGCAAAGCTTGTACTATGGGTACCAGGCAACGGATAAACGTACTTATATAATGTAGATAAATACATACTTAAATACATACAACATCCATGACTCGGGCACAAACATTCGTATTCATCATACAACTGTCTGCCCCTACCGGGATTCGAACTCAGGACCTCTAGCTTCATAGTCAGGGTCACTAACCACTAGGCTATCCGGTCGTATTGTATTGTATTTTGTGCTATTATGCATGAGTAGGTACCAATGAACGTCCGCAAAGTAACAGTAATGCTTGATTTAATTGACTATCATAATCGCCTAAACATACGCGATTAACAACCACAGAGCTGTCTCAACAGATCTTGTATAAGCACTGACGCAAGCCGGCGCGCGCGCACGCGGAAAGGTTGCGTCGGCAAAGGAAAAACCGACGTTTCTTTTATTGTGAAAATGGGTATTTAAAACATCACTAGTATAAAACAAAGTATAATTCTACGCAGACGAAGTCGCGGGCTGAAGCTAGTACATATATAAATAACGTCTTTATCACTTACGGGTTAGACAGGCCCTAAGGTAACAAGACCTAACAGCTAATAAAATTTTAGAAGAATTTTTAAATACCTCATAATAATATATTTCTTCCATGCTGGTCTGGGAGCAAAAAAAACATAGAATGTACCAGTTGCTTCTCTTCCCGCGCAGATGGTAAAAGCACATCGACGGAATGGGCGAAAATCTTAGGAATCACGTTATAGGCTACTCGTCTCTATTTTATCCCCCTTTTCACCTATACGCCCACAATCATGCTAAACGTGGCCTTTAGGTCTTGCTTACTTAAGCTCGGTTTCCCGAAGATCCCGGGGTGGTCGTGGGGCGTCGCGGTGACACCGAGTGCTCCCGTAACGCCTCACATACGACTGAATAGGGAATCCGTGTGGTTTTTAGTGGGTATGCCTGCCGTCGCGGGAGAGCCCCACATACCCCCGGTAAACCCGTACCGGGCGGCATAAGGCGCATTTTCCACACCATAAAAAAAGGCTCGGTTTACCCCGTAAGGGATAAAACATGATGTAAGTAAAAGCGACATATTTTAGCTAGCATAGCTATCTTTAAGCCGCGTGCAGCACAATCGCCCGTCGTAACGGTGAGAAGCGGGTTACCTATTTGTTAAACATCGGTTAACCTTCATGTTGTGTGAACACGGCATTAGATATGACACGAGGCACGAGAGACATTCGAAAATACAAATTCTTGACTTCTTTTGTTTCTCTTTTGTTTTGTGTTTTGCCCTCGAAGGCAACTGGCACAATAAATGATGGTACGGTCGTGCCGCTTTTTTGCTGGACTTGGCGGGGGCACAGTGTCCCCATATGTATAAAATAACTATTTACAACGCAAAACAAACAGAGTCAACAGGTTAAAAAAACAAATTAACAAAGATGGCGATATTTCATCTGTTTTTATTCACAAAAACTTTAATTGTAGAAACGTAAAAAATCGCAATTGGCATTGTTCATTTTTTTTAGTATGCTCCAATTCGAAAACCATTTCGAGGAAAACCATCAATTATCCGATTTATCTTGTCCGATTTCAAAAATACTTTATGATTGCAGATATTTTTGGAAAAGTACTTTGAACCTTTGTTTGACCGAACGACCGGGTTTTTAGACAGAATCCAGCATCGAATGTTTGCCACAAAAATGAAAAAAAAAGTTTAGCTACGGCAACTGTCACGTGTCACTGTCAAATCTACAAAACCATAGACAAAGCCGTTTTTTTTATAGCCAGCCGAACGAAGGCGATTGGGATTCTGTCTAAATTCACGAATTATCAAACAGCGAAAAAATATTTATTATTAATTAACAAAGCTACGTAAAAGCATAATATTCAAATTAGTTGCTTGAAATAGTCCATTTTATCAAATAAAGGTGTTAAAAGCACAGTTTAAAAAAAATGAACAATGCCAATTGTGTTTTAAAATGTTCATTCGACATTTTTCCCAGTTACAGAACTCATAACAATCTCGCACCTGCCCAGTTATACATCATTCGGCAGATTACATAAATATGATGAACGCCGAATACGTCAAATTTCAATGCAAACGTTTCCTGGTTACGCCATTTGCGATATCGGCATTGTCCCAAACTAAAGAAAGAAAATGGAAAGCGCGTTTTGTTCAGAACAATGCCTAACATCTGGCGTATTGGCTTTTACAAATAAAACGACTAGCTTGACTGTACAGTCCGCGCGAACAGTAGAACGAATTTCGACGTAGGTACACTCGGCCAAATAACTCATTATCACTTTTCTTACTGTCGCTTAAAGGAGCGATCACACCGCTGCGTATACGCAGTGACGTTCGCATGCGTCACGTTCTTACTGTTTCTTCATACATTTTGTTGCGTAAACGCACCGTCGACGTCTTTTACGCACCGGTGTGCCCGGACCTTAACTCGAACTTTTAAGTTGACAGCCACTTCTGGTCTTTCGAAAATCTTAGGAATCATGTTATAGGTGATGCGGCTAGCAGCCCATCACTATTTTGATTCCATTTCTTGCCATCTTTACGCCCACAATCTTGCTAATCGTGGCTTAGGTCTTGCTAACTTAGGCTCTGTCTACCCCGTAAGGGATAAAGACGTGATTTGTGTGTGCAGTCATAGGTCGTTGACTGTTGGACATAGGCCTCCCCCAGGTTTAGTTTCTGCTAGCCTTGAATTCAATGCGTTATCTGAAACAGATAACCTGCTGGCTGATTGAATGCTCTCTATTCATTTTGATCACGTTTTCAAAATGCGTCACAATGAATATATTATTATAAATACATTACTTATTCTCCTGCTTTAATTTTCTCTCATTAGCCCGAAGAATTGCGAAAGTAAAGCGGCAGTGGGTGGGGCACATTGCTCGCAGGACCGATGGCCGATGGGGTCAGAAGGTTCTCGAATGGCGTCCGCGGACCGGGAGACGTACTGCGGGTAGGCCTCCAACAAGATGGCGACTACCTGAGTCATTCTAGACTACATAATTACAAAGTTCCTTTGCCATTCATATATTTCCTGATTAGCCGTTCTGGGGTGAAATAGTAACAGACATCCGTACGTCTTGAGAAACGTTCGCATTTATATATTTACTAGCTTCTGCCCGCGACTTCGTTCGCGTAGAATTAGATTAAAGAACTGATTTAGATAGTTATATTATGCAATAATTATTTTCGTTGCGACTCTAGAAAGAAAGAAAGAAAGAAGACATTTATTCCTTTTTGCAAGACACACAAATATTATCGAATATACACAATACTATAGAAAAGAAACACAGACATGAAAAATAGATCATCAGCGTTGGTGTCTTCGCAAAAGTGAAACGGTCGCTGGCTCAGCATCACGCTGAGGTGTTAGACTCTGCAGCACTGATTTTCAGCCAGAACCGTGCATGATACAGAGCATGGATGGTATGCCTATGATGATGAAATAAACTAAGAATGTTACTCTTAGAATGTTCGAGTCGCGGGTGGTAGGGCCTTGTGCAAGGTCCGTCCGGATCGCTACCACCATCTTACTCGCTAATCCTGCCGCTAAGTAGCAGTGCTTGCACTTCTGTGTTCCGGTGTGGAGAGTAAGACAGCCGGGGAAATTACGGGCACAAGAGGCATTGCATCTTAGTCCTCTAGGTTGGCAACGCATCTGCAATCCCTCCGGGGTTGCGGGTGTCTATGGGCAGTGGTGATCACTTACCATCAGGTGACCCACTTGCTCGTTTGCCTTCCTATTCATATAAAAAAATATATATAGAATGTCGGCTTTTCGAGTACTATCGGCTGATTCAAGTATCAATTCCATAAGAGTGAGATAGCAAGAGAAATGGATTCTAAGAAGTCACGGGCAGTGAATAGCAAATTTATAAGCAAAAGTGAACGCACTCATTATCAGTTAGGCATCCAGTCCTTCCTAGACTAACAGCGTTCCTTTCCCATCGAGGAAACTAGTTTCTTGATTACTTTACATGGAGATATTTGTATACTTATGCCCTACTTAGGTCAAGCCGGGCACTATCAGTGGCGTGGCGTCAAGTATATATCAGAAGGCAAGCCGAAGGGACTTTAACTAGCTTTTCCTCTAATTCTGCGCATTAAGGGGTCGTCCATTAATCATGTGATGTTTTTATAGCACTTTTAACCACCCCCCCCTCCCCCTTGGTGATACGTGGTGAGGTTTAAAACTACCCCCCCCCCCCCTTCCAAAATCACGTGTATTTTTAATACCAACACAGAATTTTAAAATTTTCTGAATATTATCTTTAAATACATGTATAAAAGTATAATCTCATTTTATTCTAGAAAATTAAGGAACATTTTTCGGATTAAAAATCGCGCGTTTGACGAATAAATAAACAAATTACTACACCCCCCCGCCCCTCTTGTGATATTTCGTGATCTTTGCCGCACCCCTCCCCCCCTTTCGGAGCCTCACGTGATTAATGGACGGCCCCTAAAGTGCCCATCAACATCATCAGCCTATGTTAGTCCACTGCTGGACATAGGCCTCCCCTAATGAGCGCCATATCGCCCTGTCTTCAGCTTGACGCATCCAGCATCTGCCTGCAGTCTTTCGCAGATCGTCATCCCACCTGGCCGGGGGGCGTCCTACACTACGGTTGCCGAGTCGCGGTCTCCACTCAAGAACACGTTTACCCCAGCGGTTGTCGGTTCTTCGCGAGATATGGCGTGTATGACGGCCGGCCCATAAAGTGCCCAACTACCTTAAAATAGGCAAGCCGGTGGGAATCGAGTTCTATGGACGCCACGCTACTGGTACCTACTCATGTGTGAGATGTAATCCGCGTTCCGCCTGCGGCAAGTTCGTGAGCCATGTCCACACTAGGGTTTTTGGTTACAGACAGAAGAATTTGAAGGCTTACTCACCTGCTATGAGTGGTGTAGCGGTTTAGCTAGTTCAATAATACCTCATATAATACCTCATATAACAACCAAAACAGAAAAAGGTATACAGAATATTACAAGGTAACAATGGGCGGCCTTATCGCTACAGAGCGATCTCTACCAGGCAACCATAATAGACTGGAGAACAGAACAGATCTGAGCAGGTGGTGCAAATAAAAAATAATATATTTTCAATGTTTTATTTAGATACATGAATACAAATACAAATCGAAACCCTTTAACATGTTTTTTACCGAATCATTATTGCTAGCCGTCTGGCGCGATGAAGTACAGTCTTACTGATATTCAACATTTTCTAAACGACGAAAGTTAGAACACAGAAAAATCCGAAAAGTAAAGCTATGGCCGGGAATCGAACCCGGATCTTCGACATTCCGTGACGCGTGCTATACCCCTACACCACCCATGGTGGGTAAGCCTTCGAATTTTTCTATCTGTTACTAGCTGTCACTTGACCTTGTTACTATGCGATTTTTTGAAATAGTTCCACAGCGGGCCAGTAATGTATGTATGTATGTATGTATGTATGTATAACTCTTTATTGTACATAAAACATAAGAAAAAGATGAATACAGGATAACACACATGCACAAAGGCGAACTCATAATAATAACTCATAGTAATCAGTATCCCTTCAAGTTACGGCTTTTCCCACAGTCTTATTTTATAATACGAACATGCAAATCAAAAGATTCAAAGGTTGTAAAATTTCTAGCGCAGCATTCTTCACGGCCTCAGAATAATTGGCGATTGATATTTCCATAATGGTACCTATATGCAACCAGTTTGCGAGCCGTCGGACCGGCGTGGCTAGCCCACTTGGCTTATGCAACGTTAAGTGACTTAACCCGTCAAGCGTCCAAGCGACTACAGTAGTCCCTAACTTTTTCGGGCGGGAGGCTTAAAGAAAAATCGAGAAGCATGTATAGCGAGTTGTCGCTGGCTCTTCCAAGGGAGGAAGACCTGGCCAGTGGCGTGAATGCATAATGCAGTCTCTAGGACATTTCCCGCCCGAAAAAGTTAGGGACTACTGTAGTCGCTTGGACGCTTGACGGGTTAAGTGTGTTTTGAGAGTGCAGCTGCCCGATATTTATTATTTATCAATTAATTTTTAGGCTTTGCGTATTTCACAAAAATACGCTTCAAGTCGTCTAGACGGTAGGACAATGGTGATAATTTATGTTTGCAAATGCGAAGTGATGCATGCAAGTATATTTATAGTGAAATGTTGGGTTTTAAATATGTAATACTAGCGACCCGCCCCGGCTTCGCACGGTATATTATGCATGTATTATACATATAAACCTTCCTCTTGAATCACTCTATCTATTAAAAAAACCGCATGAAAATCCGTTGTGTGGTTTTGAAGATATAAGCATACATCGGGACATGAGGACAGAAAAAGCGACTTTATTTTATACTATGTAGTGATAGTACATTGGGGTAAATTCGAAATTGGGGGAATTTAGAAACTCGTGGTTAACCACTAAACGGGGAACAATTACATAATCTAGCAACGCTTACCTAGAAGCTCCAACGTCTTTGGCTTCTATAATAAGCGTTGCCAGATTATGGAATTGTTCCCCGTTTAGTGGATATCCACGATTTTCGAAATTCCCCCAATTTCTAATTTACCCCAATGCACCTTAAATGGGGTGACGTGTTTTTTTATTTACCTCATTGTACAGCCGAGTTTATGAATAATATAAATATACAAGGTTTCTGGTACGTCAAACATTGTTCTCGAACATTGAGAGGAAATGAAAATAAATTTTGCACTAAACTTCCTTGCAACTTAGGTTGGTTTTCACTAGAGATGGGCCGAGTACTCGTTTGATACTCGGTACTCTGCGTACTCGGCGGGTTTTTTGATACTCGTACTCGGCCGAATAACTCGGTTATTAGATAACGAGTAACGAGTATACATACTTTGTTTAAGAAAAGCAATATATTTATATTTTCAACATGAAACTACCGTGAGACTTAATCATTATTACACATAAACATAAATAAATAAATAAATAAAAAAATAAAAAAAATAGTCCGAAACATGTCGAGCATCACTCGACTTTTTATACGTGAGTTATCCGTTTATGTGTAATAATATTTATATTTATTTACTATGACGCGCAACGTGACGTGTTTGTTTGCAAACAATCAAGTGACTAGTAGTTGAAAGGCGTGGGCGGGGTGAGGGGTGTATCAACGCGAGCCGACGTCTTGACCGGCGCAAACCTGTTTGTACTTGTTTACGCGCACGAAATGCGAATTTGATTGAACCGAGTTACTCGGCCGAGTACTCGGTTGAAAAAAAATTGAGCCGAGTAAAACTCGGTACTCGTTACTCGGCAAAAGTGTTACTCGGCGCATCTCTAGTTTTCACGTTCCCGTCTTTTTTCTGAAGTTTTTATTTAATATCACCATAAGATATTTGAACCATCGACTTGGCTGTATGACATTGTTGTTCATTATTACACAGTCTCTTTGAATTTTTAAAAAGTTGAAACAAATGAAAAACAGTCCAGCAATCCGATTTATGGTCAGAAAATCGCGCCCGCAATGTAATTCGTCCCTCAAAATGGCCCTTCGTGTTCTGTTACTTAGAATACAATGACGACATTTACGACAATGTTTGATAAAACATTCGTTTGTGTATTGTAATTTGGAAGAAGCCCGTCGAGGGTATGGGCGAAAATTTAAGGAAATATGTTATAGGCGATGCGGCTGGCAACCCATCACTATTTGATTCCTCCTTTTCGCCTATACGCCCACAATCATGTTAAACGTGGCCTTTAGGTCTTCTTGCCTTAGGTTATATTTTATCTACCCCGTAAGGGATAAATACGTGATTTATGTACGTATGCAAGAAAGTAAGTAAGTAAGTAAACGCATGTAAATGTATGTAATTTGGAAGAATGTTATAGAATTCTAATAGGTTACTTTAAGCGATGTGCCTAATTTTAGTATTATTTAAGCTTTATTGGGACATTTTCAACATGAAACTACCGTGAGACTTAATCATCATTACACATAAACAATAATAAAAATGACGATGAAAACGAGGGTAGTTGTGCGCCGCTGTCAGTTGCGTCGAACAGCCGCGCGAGCAGAGCGCTGGCGCAGTGTTCGTGTCGCTGCCGCCGGGGCGAGCGCTCTTGGAAAAAGGACTACGAAATAGTCCGAAACATGTCGAGCGTCACTCGAATTTTTATACGTGAGTTATCCGTTTATGTGTAATGTTTATTGGGACACGATTTGAAATCAAACTGCTTACTCAGTTTTAAGTCTATAATAATAATTAAGAATAAATATTTACCTTGCTACTCCGCTACTCAACGCTACCCAATGCGCTTTGAATAGCGGAGTAACAAGGTACAAATATTTTTGTTCATTAATTTCAGAAGGCCAAAAATGTGTACAGACTCAAACTAGACGGATTGTTTTCGACTTATAATCGCAGCTAAGCCGTTTAATTTTTAGTTTCCTTCAATTTAACTATCCTTAACTTTGAGGTCAAATTTTCAAGCAATCAAATCCTTTGTCATAGTAAATCCACACGCTATTTCAAAAGAGGCGCTGTGGTTTTGTGGCCGTACCAACTTAATGTTGTATGCAATTGTTTAATTTGAAATAAATGCAAATTTTCTAAGCTATTACGAATTACTCACACCAATTAAGTGATAATGGACCTTAACACACTTTTGTTTCTAAATTAACTGAGTTAGCTGTTAGACTATGAAATCAGGCAACATTTTCCTATGGTACGGTCAAATACGTATCTAAATACACTATTGAAATAAGTAGCTATTGCCAAAGACCTCATCCACGCAAAATTTTCTTATCGCCATCCCGTGGGACCTAGCTTTTTTCCGGGATAACTTTGATATACCGGTAGCCAACTTGGCATCGCTGGAGAGCCTGCAGCACCGCCCAAGTCTCGATCGAATCGAAGGCACATAGTCCACAAATGCAAGGCAAAAGGGGCGGTTATAGTCTTCGGTCTTCTGTATAACCTACCGCAACGCATGTACGTGGTACTGCCTTTTCGGAAGCCGGCTTGTTCGGGAGGCTGGAAGTGGTCAAACCTGCGTGATAGACGATTTGTGATGACCCTGGAAAACAGTTTGTAAACATGACTCAGAAGTGAGAAGGGTATTTTTTGAAGAAGAGTACCACCACACTTCTGCCTCATGTTTTTAGCGTTCTCCTTTGGTGGAGGACGGAACTAGACCAGCGTCTGTAAGCTCTTAAGGACTGGTTTACAACCCGCATCCAGGAGTCGGTCGTGCCATCGGGTCTTCAACTCCATCAACCAGCTTTGACCAACAGACAGATTCCTGGTAAACACCTTAGAGCCTCTTCAATAGGTACTATTAGTTTCTAAATGTCAGTGAAAATTAGAACACAGAAAAAACCGAAAAGTAAAGCTATGGCCAGGAATCGAACCCGGATCCTCGTCATTCCATGACGCATGCTATACCCTTACACCACCCAAGGCCCTACCACCCCTTAAATCATTCGTACCGAAACTGATAAAGTATCGTCATGTTTCAACCAAATTATACAGAACCTTGGCAAATTAAATTTCTTCCATGCTGGTCTAGGAGTAAAGAAAAAACATAGAATATAATGTACCAGTTGCTTCTCTTCCCGCGCAGATGGTAAAAGCCGATCGAGGGAATGGGCAAATATCTCAAGAATCATCATAAGGTGATGCGGCTAGCAACTCATCTCTAATTTGATTCCCCTTTCCACCTATACGCCCACAATCATGCTAAACGTGGCCTTTAGGTATTGTTACCTTAGGCTCTGTCTACCCCGTAAGGGATAAAGACGTGATTTATGTATGTATGTATGTATATTACAAACTGAGACAAACAGACGGACAGACAAACCTTCAGGATGTTGAGCGCTAAATGCTTTCAATGCTGATTTCCAAGCAAACAGACGTTACGTACTACAAAGTTCAGTGACATCAGATGTTGATTCTGTTGGACAATGTAAATACGAGAATAAGAATTTACTTGAAATCGTGAATTAAAAGGTATGATCGATCGTGCTCACAATATTGCTTGCATTAAGAGAGAGTTTAAATATGTTTTTTTCTGGCCTGATCATGCGAACGATTGGTACAACTACATATTAAAAAACAGTCCGGCGCGTCTATTTTGCGGGTGGTAGGGCCTTGTGCAAGGTCCGTCCGGATCGCTACCACCATCTTACTCGCTAATCTTGCCGCTAAGTAGCAGTGCTTGCACTGCTGTGTTCCGGTGCGGAGAGTAAGACAGCCGGGGAAATTACGGGCACAAGAGGCATTGCATCTTAGTCCTCTAGATTGGCAACGCATCTGCAATCCCTCCGGGGTTGCGGGTGTCTATGGGCAGTGGTGATCACTTACCATCAGGTGACCCACTTGCTCGTTTGCCTTCCTATTCATATAAAAAAAAAAAAAACTGTCTACAAGATAAACTTAAAAACTACTGACGGACTTTCATGCGATAATTGTACCAAAGAGTGAGTAAAAGTATTTAAAACCAACCTGCGCAGAATGTTGACTGAAAACTGTTTCTACAGCATCAACGAATTTTTAAACCACAAATTTGAAGATATGTAATGAATGATTGTCAACTTTAATTATTGATAATACCAGGATAATTTCTATATTTTTATAATTGATAATAATCACTTAGAAATTTTATATTTTTGCATGCTAACTCAAGCAGATATTGGCGCACTTGTAATATAAATTATTATAACATCCACATTCTGTAACCCATATCTAGCAAATAAACCATTTCATTTCATTTCATTTCATCATTTCATTTCATTTCAAAACAAATTGAAATTTCTTAAAACACAGAGACTTTTGTCCCCATGTTGATCTTACTCGGAGATCTTCGCATAAATAGGCCATGATAACTAGATATCAGAGCTTGAATCATAATTGTGGTTGACCTATGGCTTAGCTGCTTTCCCGGACCAACCGGATATCGAGATATTGCTTTATCAACATCAAGAAATATACATTAATTGCTAAAGACCGGTTTTTAGTCGCAACAATAATTGTCCAAATTAAAACGATGGCGATTGCGAGCGAGTAACAATATGCCTACAGGATTCTCATAATTCCGTGATGCATGCTTTTACCCCTACACCACTCATAGCAGGTGCAAAAAAGCATAACTCTTATGGGTGGCGTAGGGGTAAAAACACGAGTCACGGAATGATGAGGATCCGGGTTCGATTCCCCGCCATAGCTCTACTTTTCGGATTTTTCTGTGTCCTAGTTTTCAGTAGCGTTTAGAAATTTAATTTGTAACGGGTAAAACCGTAAAAATAAATATAAAAAATCAAGAAGTAAAATGCTTAATTCATTTGATAGTTAATGAGGGATTAAGTCAAAAATAGCCTCGTAATCGTGAAGCCACTTAACTTAAGAGTTAATGAACTCAATTAACAGACAAATTAACAATTCACCAGCGTTTTAGTCATGCGAAAGGCTGTTTTTAAGAAATGAGTCAGTGTCTGCCTTTTTGACATCAGTTCGTTTTATTGTAAGTTTTTTTTACGCTAGTGGTCGGTAGTTAGTCATCTTGACATTGTTTTGAAAAAAGTTCTGTGAATTAAATTATGTTAATTATGTTAAGTAAGACTTTGACTCCATTGCAAGGTCAATTTAACAAAACGCATTTAACACATTTTAGCTGCATTACATTTTTATTTCGACTGTGAAAACTCTGATAGTACATTGGGGTAAATTCGAAATTGGGGGAATTCCGAAACTCGTGGTTAACCACTAAACGGGGAACAATTCCAAAATCAAGCAACGCTCACTAGAAGCTCCAACGTCTTTGGCTTCTAGATACGCGTTGCCAGATTATGGAATTGTTCCCCGTTTAGTGGATATCAACGATTTTTGAATTTACCCCAATGCACCTCTCGAGTTTCACATAAATTTGTGTCAACTATACCAATAGCATAAATAAGAAATATTGTCTGTGACACCCAAATCGCTCAATAAATCTTTTGACACTGTAGTCAGAATGAGATATACGTGACAAACCATCGGAGAATGGCAATACGGACCTTTGCGGCAAGGCCGTTGGTTAACCGACGTCGCACTAAATGGCAAACCATGCGCTTGCGCATTCGCATAACACCAGACAGCGAATAGAACCAGACATGTGTAAAGCAAAAACTTGGCACAGTTACATGACTAGTCAGTTGTTAATGGTACTTTTGAATGTGTTAATAGTTCTTTAAAATCTTTGGTTGACTTTTTTTATTGGAATGTAACCTTAACTCAATACACAAAAGGTCAAACTTTGCGTTACTTGATATCTTATGTTAATTAAACTGTCAGAAATATACCGCGGTATGAATGGAATTATTTATATCGTGTAAGTAATTGTTAAGTAGAGTATCTCACCAGTCAGTCAGCTAATGAGTCGAGTTGGACACGTGCCGCATCCTGTACCTTTTGTGTTCGTACAAAAGACTTGAAAAGGCTAGGTGTGTCTCAAAATCCAGACAAAGTTCACCATCACCGACCACAATACCGTTACCCGCAAAAACTACAGCATCACATAAAACAACTTTTCAACCAACTCAACTTGACACACAACACTATTTCTCAACTTAAAACACTATACAAGTCCACTTATAACTTATATTTCGTATTAGATTCACGTTAACTTAGTTTTAAACTAATCAAGTTTGTCGCTACACCCGCCACCGTGGAATTCTGGCCGCAACTAACAGAAATGTTTACGTTACGATACATTGACACGGAGCTGTTGTCCCTTTCGCTGGTCATAGTTAGCGTCGAGAGCGAAAGAGATGGATAAGGGTACCGTATATTGCAACTTAACCTAATTCATGCTGTCAGCGCCATCTGTTCGTTGCAGTTGAAACATTCGAGCCGCTATGCGTTCTTTCATCGCCTTTCTTAATTAGAACCTATTAAAAATGGTAGATGGCGTGGTTAACATCATTTAAAACTTGATCATTGAAGTTGTTTGTGGTACCACCTAAGTTAGGCTAGATGGAGCTAGTATAGATTTTGTTGAAGTGTTTATAAAATGAAATTCAAATATGTTTTTTTATGAGACTACGCAATAAAAATAGCAAGCGGGGATGTGTCCTCCGAAATTTGATTTTCGAAGTGACTAAAGTGAACGGCGGGTACGACAAGATGTTCGAAAATCGATTTCTGGAGTATGCTGTGTAACAACTGTCCAATGTTTACAGACAACCGCAACACACGAAGGAGCAAGTGCGTTTCTACGTATATACAGCAAGTACGTCTTGTTACCTTAGGCTCTGTCTACCCCGTAAGGCATAAAGACGTGATTTATGTGCGTGCGTGCGTGCGTACGTGCGTGCGTGTCTGTGTGTGTGTGTGTGTGTGTGTGTGTGTGTGAAAATTTTGTCTTAGTTTATAATAGTATGTGTTATGACGTTTACCGTAGCTAGGGTTAATTTAGTAGAAGCATTGTGTGATACATTTCTTGCATAATTAATTAGTAAGATATAATAAAATTCAACGAATGTTGCTGTTACACGTTGTTTTTTCGTTAATTACATGCATACATACATACATAAATCACGTCTTTATCCCTTACGGGGTAGACAGAGCCTAAGGTAACAAGACCTACACGCTACGTTTAGCAAGATTGTGGGGCTAGGTATAGATGGAAAAAGGAATCAAAAGTTGCTAGCCGCATCGCCTATAACATGATTCCTATGATTTTCGCCCATTCCCTCGATGGGCTTATACCATCTGCCTGGGAAGAGAAGCAACTGGTACATTCTATGTTTTTTCTTTGCTCCCAGACCAACGTGGAAGTACACAAAGATACTGGTATACAAAGGATCGTATATTTCAATACAATTGGATCTGTCGTGATACGTCAATATTTAATGATTTGGATCGCGATATGTGTGGATCACATGATAATTAGTGACTTAATCCATGCTATGGTGTGGGTAGAGACGGCGCCGCGCGGCGACTGCGCGGCTGCGCACGCGCCGCGAGCCTTCATTTCACTCTCTATAGCGCAGGGGTCGGCAACCATTGCAATTGAATATTTTAAATATTTATTCCGTTTTTTTGGTAATAAGGAAACAGTGGACATACTCGTATAGTTGAAAATGACTAGTAGTCAAATGTTGCCTGAGCTATCATATTAATAGTAAAATTATAATATTATGTAGTGTGAGAGTATTTTAACAAAGTAATAAAATGTAATTTAAAGCAGTAGTTTAACTTAG
Source organism: Pandemis corylana (assembly GCA_949127965.1). Taxonomy (NCBI): domain Eukaryota; kingdom Metazoa; phylum Arthropoda; class Insecta; order Lepidoptera; family Tortricidae; genus Pandemis; species Pandemis corylana. The sequence continues at coordinate 1,266,093 of OX421859.1, read as the reverse complement.
CTTGAATGGTTCCACTTTTATTAATTATCATAGTAGTAGCTTTTTGTATTTATCTATGCGTTTAAATTGCCAGTTATTTTACGAATCATACTTATCTATGATAAATTCATTTTTATTTTAACCTGACAAAAACGACTGCTTACTTGTGATATGATGATTACAATCATTAGATATTTTTGCTGTTATAATAAAATCCAAAATTTTAAAAGTTCGTAATTCAAGTTTCATCGTAATTTAGGATTCCTTAATTACGAAACGGTATTTTTGGATATGCGCTGTGTGAATTTATATTTGCACAACCAATTTAAGGACGAAGAGTAAACTCAGAAGAAATATTTAGATATACTACTTTGTTGAATTAATTTGAATATTTATTTTCTATTTCTTTTGAGTAGGTATACCTCCTGTATTTTTTAATAATTATTATAAACTAAATTGATTTCTAATGCGATTTTTATACCTTGTCATTTTGAAATCATTGTTGCTTTAAGGGTTAATATTTGTCATTTCTGATTAAAAATAAATTAAAATGAAAGTTGTCATTTTTATTTTTCATTTGTAGTTTTGTAATTTTGCTCAGAAAATGTATACATTTGTACCTCACGCATTAGTAAAAGAAATAAATAGAATCTATCTATCTGTCACTTTATTATGATATCTAATAATATCTTAACAACAAAACTGTTGCCGATCCCACCGCCGCAACATTTTCCCAGTGGGGATGCCAGGCGCTACGGAAAAAAGTAAAAACATATCGTTAGTCAATAACAACAACTTGGCACCGCCGCTTTTTTCATGCCATTTCTATTTCGGCCAGCGCCGCCAAAGCACACTTCCCGGCACAAAAAAAAACAATTAAAAAACACAGACGTCAAATGAAATTTTATTATTTCAAATTAAGAATCTGTCATGTAGAAAACTTTTTTTTTGGAATGAAAAGGTAGTGATTTAATTTTGTGTAGTGCAGTGTTTTGTGAAAATGGTGCCGCCCACTGGTGCCTGTGTAGGGAGGAGTGTTTTATTTTTTTTAATAATAGCAAGTGTCTTGGACTTCAGTGAAGCATACAGCCCAAGAGGTAAGTTTATTTTAATCATAAATTATTTTGTAAATAATTAAACTGACCTCGCTATGTTGTATTTAAGATCATTGACATTTATGTTGCGGATTTAAAATATAAGTATAAAAAAATGTGTGTAAATAGGAAATTGGCTATAACAAATTTTAATTTTAGAATAAAGAAAGGAATAAGGCAAAAAAAAATTTTTTCATAAAGTACTTATAGATAGATAAGAAACAAGACCGAAAAATAGTTTAGAATGTACCTACTTTATCTCATAAAGTTATTTACTTTAATAAAAATAACTCACGACTTACCATATAGCTTTTAATTACGAAAAGTTTATACCTACTAGAAAAAAATATTAAGATACTTAACTACTGGACGAAAAAATCTCTGCCAAGATTCTAATATATCCGCCTCATCTTTAAACTCTCGTAAAGTTTTTGCTAAGTGTTTAATTATATTCTAATAATCTTCTTCTTCTTATTTGTGGCGTATCAAGTCATAGCGACGACAACTTCGCCAATGTCAGAGTAACAAAAATATAATTCAAAAATCTTGTGACAAAGTGTCGTCAACGTGGTACGGTAACACTAGGCTCTTAACCAACGGTCAATGATATCCCTCAGAAACTACCAGGAAATCATTAGCCGATGCCCAGAATGCACGGGACCAAGCACTGCTCTTACCCCCGGACGGATCCAAAAACGAACCGCGCTCTTGACCACACGCGGAGGTGACCCGACTCTATTCTCCCTTAATGGCGGCCGTAAGGCTTGGGCCAATGTGACCCGACTCGCACCTCTTCTAAGTGTACTTAGATTACATCTATCTGTCACTTTGACGACCTTTACCACAGTCAAAACAACATTCACTTAATAGATAATACTTCTTGCCAATTTGATTGGAATTGGCAACTTTGTAATAATGACTAAACAAAATTGCTACATCATTATTATACACCCTAACTCTTTTAACACCTAAACTTTCGTCCGTTTCTCGTGCCAACATCAATAATAAAACAAAATAAGGGGTTTTCCCCAGACAATGCATAACAACTAGAAACCTTGGGCGAGTGCCATAATTTGCCAGCGATCGCGCGAATTTACAGTACCGCCATTACGAAATTTAAAATTTCTAATTGAATCAATTTCACAACGGCGATTTATCTTATTTTGATCTGCGAATGTCGATAAAAAATGTACAAAGGTGCAATTGCTTTTTTATCAACACTTATGGAATAAAGGTATATTATACCTCTGCTATGGATGGTGTAGGGGTATAGCACGCGTCACGGAATGACGAGCATCCGGGTTCGAATCCCAGCCATACCTTTACTTTTCGGATTTTTCTATGTGTTCTAATTTTCACTGACATTTAGAAATGTAATAGAGGTTAATACGTAATAAGTAGGCATATATATCGGCGAAATTCTTAGGAATCATATTATAGGCAATGTGGCTAGCAGCCCATATATACGTAAGTCACGACTTCATCCCTTATGGGGTAGGCAGTGCTTAGGTAACAAGACCTAAAGGCTACCTTACGCATGACTGTGGGTGCATAGGTGAATAGGGGAATCAAAATAGTGATGGATTGCTGCATCGCCCATAACATAATTCCGAAGATTTTCGCCCATTCCCAATGGACTTTTACCATGTGCGCGGGAAGAGAAGCAACTGGTACATCTTTGTTTTTTCTTTGCTCCTAGGCCAGCTTGGAATGATGGCAAGCCATCACTATTTTTATTCCCCTATTCACATATGCGGCCACAGTCATGCTAAACGTGGCCTTTAGGTATTGTTATCTTAGGCTCTGTCTACCCTATAAGGGAAAAAGACGTGATTTATGTATGTATGTATTTATTAGTTACATAACAACGAAGTGTTACCGACTATTGCAACACACAGTACCTAATATATGGACCAAGGTAGATCAATAATACATACTGAGAAAACGGAATAGTAATATAGGTATTGAGGTTATTCAAACATTTATCTTCGATGTAAAAATATAACACTTGTGCAAGCATTTGTAAAACTTACACAAAGAGCCTAAGTAGACCGGGAGCTTCAAAACTAAATGCACAATTTGATTACTTTAATTTAATTCAATTTATAATGCAATGTACTCTTTTCTCATAAGATTTTTATGAAATTTAGTAGGTATGAAAGGGGTTTGGCGACAAATCGATCTAGCTAAGTTACATTTTTAGAAAACGTACCAAAAAAATGTACGAGGTAAGCTCCAGCGGTCATCTAGGTATAGTTCAAAAACTTAAGTAAATGACTTGTTGTATGTAGTACTGTACAGAACTGATATGGGACTTAACTCATTTTTCTAATTTGGAACGTCAATTTGTCTATTCGCACACATTACTCGAACGTTTTCCAAAAAAAAGTCCTCATGAACATTTTTTTCCGGAATGTAACTATTTTGGATATTTCTTACTCAAAATCGTTTACTCTATCGATCCTTATACAATAAAAATGTGTCCTAAAACTTCCATGCCAGTTCGTCACTTTTCTAATATAGGTAAGTATGTATGGAACGTGACGAACAGGAAAATAAATTCCATAGTTACATCTGGGACACACTTTTTCTTGTATGAGAATCGATAGGGTAAACGATTCTGAGCAAGAAAAACCCAAAATAGTTACATTCTGGAAAAAATGTTCATGTGCACTTTTTTTGGAAAACACTCACAAATACAACAGGTCATTTGCTTACGTTTTTCACCTATACTAGTCTTTAAATGGCGTTATTCGATGGTAACTAACCTTACCTACAACTCCCCGTTATCTCCAAGAGCGTTTTAAATTCCTGACTTCTCTCCGGTCTGCGCAAAATCTCCTCCTTGCTGTTCCTGCTTCTTCCTCTAAGTTCTATCATGACTCCTTTACTATGACCTCTATCCGTCTGTGGAGTTCCCTTCCTGTAGACTTACGACGAGCTAAAACTCTACCTATTTTTAAAAACCAACTTAAATCTCACTATTTATCACTAATTTAATCCACTCCCTGTCTTTAGTACCTTATCTTCTCTTTTTGCTTCTGATCAAAATCCTTTTCTGTTGTATGGCCTTCTTATTTTTCATTGTTACATTCTCACATTTATTTTATCTTAAGTAAGTATTATACAGTAATGTTATGTGTATATGTATGTATTATTTTATTTTATTTATTTAGCTATGTATTATATTTATGTTGGTATTGTTGTTTTTATTATCCTTGCGTTTATCCTGTCTATTTGTTTCCGCCACCTACTTAAACTGTCTCCAACTTATTTAGCTTTTTGGTTGTCTGGAAGAGATCGCTATTAAGCGATAAGACCGCCTATTGCCTACTTTTTTTCTTTGTTCGAGTTTCTGTATTGTTTTGTACTGATTTGTGATGTTCAATAAAGAGTATTTGTATTGTATTGTACCTAATCTGCCTATCCGCCTCAGTTAGATGTTACCCAACGGCCAACTGATTTACGAATTGGTTAATTCTTGTAGCTTCTTTTGCACCGGCTTATAAGCCACTCTTTCCCCCTTAAAGCCCAGTCAGGAGGCTCTATAATGCTCAAGTTAATTGCTTTTGTAATTCCTTGTCGTACAAAATGCGTCGCATCTTTTTAGTTTAATATTACCTGTCCGGCAACTTGTATTTACAAATCATGACAATCCCTTTCAAAATAAAAGTGTATTTCATTAAGTTTTTATCGAGACCCCTTAAGTGCTGATACGTGGAAGTAATAAAACCCACAGTTTATTGTATATTGAGCCAACTGAACACTGATAACAGTAACATTAATTAATTTTGGTTTTTATAAGCGTTTTAATTCCGATCTGAGACAAGAAAATCATTTCACACAACGCTCAACGATATTCTTTCGCATGATTAAATTTTTCGTTATCTTCACGTATGGGAAATTAAATAGCAATAATTTTAACCTTTTTGACGCCAACGACACATGTATCAGCACCGCAGGTTCAACACCACTGACCTATTTATACGTCCATTACTTCAATGCAAAAGCACGTAGTCTTATTGGGTCAATTTCAACAGTACTCATTTTTTGTATCATTTCGGTGTGATCCCTTATATGTGTTTTTATTTTAGATTTTTAAATGTCAAACGATACCTTAGACTATTTTGCAAGACATATGTAAAAGGGAACCTGAAATCTTAAATAGTTTTTGAGTTATTAGAGGTCGAATTTCTAAACACACAACGGAATTATAAATGTACACCGGAATGAATGATACCTTACAACGGAATGATAAATATACACTGGGATGACAATATCAGCCCACTGGAATGAAATATAGACCACCGGAATTAAAGTAATAAACAGGGTTCCATAATCACGTCTTTAATTAAAAAAAAATACAGACAGACCTTAAGTAAGTGGCATTTTAATAGTCCTAAGAGCGAAAATTTGGTGCCGGTTGATGTTTTAAGTAGGTATTTCACCTCTTGGTAAACAACATTTCATGAATAGGTATTCATTTTGCAAACAACGTTAGGCAAATCAACGATTCACAAATTAGAAATTGCATAAAACATTGGTTACTTGAAAAAACATCATAATTATGTTGTAGAATAGATATATGAGATTATTACCGAGGAATTATGCATGTATGTATGTATGTATATAACTCTTTATTGTACATAAAACACAAGAAAAAGATGAATACAGGATAGCACACATGCACAAAGGCGAACTTATCCCTAAAAGGGATCTCTTCCAGTTAACCTTTGAACGATTTGAATTATTTGTAAATTGATCATTTTAGGAATGACAGGTTTGTGAAATGTTAAGAAGTGATTGTTTGAAAAATGTTGTTTATCAAATGATGATAAACCTTCCAGCTATCAAATAATAATTGGATGCAGCATTATAAATTTATACACAACAATATGTGTCATGTTTTCAATACTTGATAGCAATACACTACGCTTTCAAGTATCGTACAGGATTTATTATGTAATTAATAAACCTGAGGTAATATTTTGTACATAATTTTGCTGATATTTTATCTCCAGTTCCTTTATTTACGTTAAAATAGTTTAAAAATTATGAAAATTAGACTTTTTGAGGTTAGAATTTTGTTTACCAAATAGGACAGGTAAGAATGACAATACCTTACATAGACAGACAAAGATAAAAATAATTCTGTCTTTAGTATTTATTGTGTAGCTGCGAAAGAATCCTATATAGTATGTGAAAATCAACTGTCTAGCTATCACGGTATTCACGGTTCATGAGATTCACCCTGGTGACAGACAGACAGACGAACAGTAGTCTTAGTAATAGGGTCCTGTTTTTGCCCTTTGGGTACGGAAACCAAATTTTTAAACCCTTTTTGTAGCGCCCCCTGATGGCCTACAAGCGTAAATTTTATCTAAGAACATAAGCTGTGGAACAATAAAATAAGTTCAGTATTTGATTTTAGAAATTATGCTACGGAACCATTTCATAATAATAAAGTGAAGCTACATTTGATGTCATTCCGGTTTTACTACACCGGAAACACCGGAATAAATATGGTGGAATGAGAAACTCGACATAAAAATAAATATTAAAAAAAAAGTAAGCCTCGTGTTCTTAAACTAATTAAACTCTTGAAATCAGGACTATATTAGACGTGACATATATAAATTTAAAAGAAAAGCGATACAAAATATAAAAGTTATGACTAACTCCGGAATGAAACTTTTTTTGTCCCCACACCATGGCGATGAGAAATACTCATGTTTTGCTCGGAAACGTTCGTCGTTACACACGTCTACTCTCGCCGAGCGCCGCAGTTCGACTATCGCTCGGGGTGCGCGGGAGACGGAGGGGCTTAAGGGTCAAACTCGGCAAATAAATCGTTCCCAAAATTTGCCCGCGGAATGAGACCGTGTCTCCGGACAAATGTATATGCACATATTCAGAGGTTTACAAATGAGGTAAAAATCAGGTGATGTGCTTTTTTTGTTACCTGTTTATATGGTAATAAAACAAAGGTAATTTTTTTTTGTTGTCACGCACAGTGTTCGACTTATCCAGCATTTTGTAACTAAAAGCGGCTCCGGGACAACCCACCTCGATGAGAAATACGGTCTAAATTTATTTTTTTAAATGATTAAATAACATAATATTTTAATTTTAGCTGTTGCCCGAGGTAGACAATAGGGGGCTGTTTCCTAAAAAAAATAGTTCTACATTATCAAAGCCTTCTGCACCTGCGTTTTCAGTCTTGCCATCAAAATTTACTGCTTGGGAAATTGACCCTATTGTCTAACTCGCTCGCAATCGCCATCGTTTTCATTTTGACAGTTCTTGTATGAATGTGACAGCTAGCTGATTCCGATGCCAATTATCAGCCCACTAGCTTCTGCTCGCGACTTCGTCCGCGTAGAATTAGGCTTAAGAACTGATGTTGATGGTATATTCAGCAATAATTATTAATGTCGCGACTCTAGGCAGCTACGACCTTTACAAACTTTCATCACCTTTTTTATCCCCTTAGGGGTAGAATTCATCAAAATCCGTTCTTAGAGAATGCCTACGTCATAGTAGCTTTATGCATGCAAAGTCTCAGCCCGATCGGTTTAAAATTGACAAAGTTTCATACAAACTTTCATCCCCCTATTTTATCCCCTTGGAGGTAGAATTGATCAAAATCCTTTCTTAGCGGATGCCTACGTCATAATATCTACCTGCATGCAAAATTTCAGCCCGATCCGTCCAGTGGTTTGGGCTGTGCGTTGTTATATATATTTAAAGATACGTGAACTGTCGAAATAAACACGATGGCGATTGCGAGCGAGTTAGACAATATGCCCGCTGTTCAAGTTAAGGCATTGCAATAAAGAAGTCTGGCGTACACAACATACACAAATCACGTCTTTATCCCTTACGGGGTAGACAGAGCCTAAGGTAACAAGACCTACAGGCCACATTTAGCAAGACACTGTGGGCGTATAGGTGGAAAGTGGAATCAAAATAGTGATGGGTTGCTAGCCGCCCGTAGTTTCGCCGTAGTTTCGCCCACTCCCCCGATGGTCTTTTACCATCTGCGCGGGTAGAGAAGCAACTGGCACATTCTATGTTTTTCTTTGCTCCCATACCAGCATGGAATACCATAAGGCAAGGTCTCTTGTATTTGACGTGGAAAAGGTTAAATAATATTATTACCAACATGTTAATAACAACATAAAAAGCAAATTAATAAAACGTTTAACCCAATCAGTATTCTCATAACATTTACGCAATGTCACATACTTATGTAATACTTGCTAACACCTTTATTACGACTGGTAATGTTAAAATAAAGACACTATAAAACGTTTGTATTTTATCCGAACATTATGTCCACTGTTACGGAAATTACGAAACTGCGGTTGAAAGCAAAAACGTCCAAAAAAGTGGAATTGGTAACGTGATTATAGAACCAGCTAAATATTAGCACGAGAGCTGAAAGCAAGAACGGTCTTTGGTTTTTTGTTAAAACCAACACAGTGGTTGTGTCAAAGATTGTTGTGGTGGTCTGGCGTGTGGTTGATCGATGGCACACAGCATGACGTACCTAATATCTAAGCGTTCTTTGGTTTATGAGAACCATTAAAAGAAACATATTTACGGAGATAATTAAAAAATATGTTAATTGCTTCTTTTGTGTTACGAAAGTTTTTGTAAGACCTGCTTTCGTAACATAAAAGATGTTTTTTTTAATTAACTTCTAACACGCGTGCATTTCATGAAAACAATAAGTCGTTTTTGAACACCATATTATATACCTAATCAACGTTCAAAAAATTGAATGAGACATCTCTGTGGAATCTTTTCTCATATGTCATTATGACATTTGCAGTGAAAAGGTTCACAATGGCATGCAATTCAGTTTCACTGTACATATAAAAATTACAAATAAATACAGCACCCAGCCATGAAGATTGTACTTCGGTCTTTAGAAAGAGAGAGAAGTCACGTAAGTTAGGGCAAGACAGCGCTCTACAAAGCCGAGATTAGCCGAGACCGTTGTACCATCTTTATGGCCGGGTACATCGATCATTGATGTTTATTTAGTGCAACTCCCGCTCTACGAAAGAGCACTCAAAATGGCCGACTCGGTAGCTCGTCGCCTTTGTTTTTTATTTGTAGCAAGATGCAGTTTTGATTGTAAAAGTCAGTAAAGCTGCAACTCTTCACTCTATTGGCATTGGTGGCGTAGTCATGAGTTTCTAGTTCAAGTTTCTGACATAAAATACCTCCAACACGTTCGTGTTTACTTCCGTACTAAACATATACCTTTTGTGTATGTTCTTCCATGCTGGTCTGGTAGCAAAGAAATAACATAAAATTTTACAGTTGCGTCTCTTCCCGCGCAGTTGGTAAAAGCCCATCGATGGGCGAAAGTCTTAGGAATCATGTTATAGGCGATGCGGCAACCCATCACTATTTTGATTTCCCTTTCCAGTTATACGCCCTTAATTATGCCAAACGTGGCCTTAAGGTTTTGTCATCTTAGGCTCTGTCTACCCCGTAAGGGATAAAGACGTGATATATTTATGTATGTATTGTATTATACAAAATAAATATTTATAAAGAAAGGGATCTCGTCCAGTTAACCTTTTGAGTAGATGAGAGGAGCATACGAGGGACGACGAGTGAGTTTAAAATTCTAAAACATGTCTGCTTATCATCAAAAAATTCCTGAAGGGTGTAGTAGGATTTATCCAGCAAGTATTTATGTAGTGTATTTTTAAAAGGTTTAATGTCTTTTATATTTTGGATGAGTACAATAAGAGAACACACATACAATATCTAAGGAGATGGTGTGAGCCACATCTTCTTCAAGCCCTCCCTGAACGTCGCCACGGATAGTCTTTTTTTTTATGAAGAATAGAAGATAAGTTGTTAATATGCGTATTTACTTTAACTATTTTAAACTATTTTTACGCAAGGCACGAGACCTTCGCAGCCCACTGGTCTGTGACACGAATTGGAAGCACTTTCGCGTGTTTAATTTGAAATAATTGAAACTATGCTGTAACTGACGTCTCCATTGATGATGGAAAGATTCCCGTAGTGCTGACGAACCAATTTTTATTACTGAGCAAATTTAAGCAATTTGGCTTTCTTAAGCGTTCTTGCTGGAAACTGTAGACCTTTAAAAAATCTCAATGTAGTCAGTGAGAAATATGATCTACATAATGTAAATTTATTATGCCTAGTAATTTTTTTATACATTTGAAAATACATACATACATAAATCACGTCTTTATCCCTTACGGGGTAGACAGAGCCTAAGATATCAAGACCTAAAGGCCACGTTTAGCATGATTTGAAAATAGGTTATGCTAAATGAATTGTAGGTAGGTACTTAAACGAGAAAATAATTCTGACCACTTGTTTATAATAACTTGATAAAAATAAAACTATGCTAAAAATCAAAATTAAAAAATGCCGTGGTAGTCTAGTGGTTGGACCTGTGGCCTCTCAAGCAGTGGGTCGTGGATTCGAGCCAGGGCTCGCACCTCTGAGGTTTTTCGAGTTTATGTGCGAAATTTTGTAATTTATCATGAGCATTTCGGTGAAGGAAAACTTCGCGAGGAATCCTGCACACTCCTGCGCAGCAATTCAATGGTGTGTGAAGTTCCCAATCCATCCTGGGCCCGCGTGGGAACTATAGCCCAAGCCCTCACGTTCAGAGAGGTGGTCAGTGACAAATATAGGCTGAAGAAGAAGAAAATAGATAAAGATAGATGTATTTTCTGCATGGCTACGCAGTTGCTATCTTGGCTCTTAATAACAAACAATAGCAAATTGTCTAAGCGTTTAAGAAATAAGCATTAAACAAATAACAATACTTCACACTACATGACAGAGTGACAATGTCTTTCCCGGCAGTTTCTTATGTTTTGCAAGCGACAATTATGTAGAGTTGTCTGCTAATTTACTTTATCGATAAATATATCGATAGGTATACTTTATAAGTTCTAATGTTCTAAATTCATTTTAAGTTACTGCTCAAGTTTAATTAAGTTTCTTCAATGCTGGTCTGGGAGCGAAGAAAATGTGTAGAATGTATCAACTGCTTCCCTTCCCGTACAGATCGTAAAAGCATCAAGATAATTTTCAACATGAAACTACCGAAACATAAAATATTAAATAGAATAATAGTCCGAAACATGTCGAGCATCACTCGACTTTTTATACGTGAGTTATCCGTTTATGTGTAATAAGCATCAAGATAATGTTCGAAAAATTTCGGAATCACGAAGGCGATGCGGCTAGCAACTATCGCTTGATTCCACTTTCCACCTATAAGCCTACTGTCAGGCTAAATGTGGCCTTCAGGTCTTGTTACCTTAGGTCTACTCCGTAAGGGATAAATACGTGATTTGTGTGTGTGCGTGTCTAATTAAATGTCATTTTCACTATATTCTTCTCGATACGATATCCTCCATTCACATGGGAACTTATCGATGTATACTATCGATAGAGACATTCTTCTACAACACTATTTGCCATATCGATCCGTCATTTCCCTACTCTCATTACATTTCATTCTGAACAAAAAATAATGGAAAGGTATAGCTTTGTCTATTAATTATTCCGGGTTTTTGTGGGATCTTGTAGATAGCGAGACAGTGGAATCTATTTGTAGGATTGATTCACTCTCGAATACTTTCCAGGGGGAACATTTTGTTATCCAACTGATTGGACCATGCAAAGTTCAATATTTCAAATTCATGCCCTAAAAATATTTACACACACACACACACACAAATCACGTCTTGATCCCTTACGGGGTAGACAGAGCCTAAGGTAACAGGTACCTACAGGCCACGTTTAGCAAGATTGTGGGCGTATAGGTGGAAAATCGAATCAAAATAGTGATGGGTTGCTAGCCTCATCGCCTATAACATGATTCCTATTATAATCGCCCATTCCCTCGATGGGCTTTTACCATCTGCGCGGGTAGAGAAGCAACTGGTACATTCTATGTTTTTTCTTTGCTCCCAGACCAGCACGGAAAAGAAAAAAAATATTTATAGAATAGAAAATGAAAATAAAAATGATTTTATTTTACATAAAACACACTTGTCTTTACATAATTTACATAGGTTCTATGTTTTTTCTTTGCTTCCAGGCCAGCATGGAAGATATATATTACAGTCTGGATATTGGCAACTTTTCATCACGGATAATAACGGACCTAATAAATAAAACAAAACATTTATATCCTGTTTCACTCTTTGTATAGTTCCTAACTATCATCAGGGGAGTTGAGTCCTAATGCGATTCAATTCCGATTCAGTTTAGGTTCGCTCGTTGTCAAATCCACTCTAAAAATTTTAGCTAAAACCCGAACTGAGTCGGAATTGAATCGCATTAAGACGTCATGGTAGCCCAGGTGTCAGTTATTCATGATGCCATCTTTGTCTGTTTCGTGTTAATTAATAGAGACGTCACCATAGACATATTTTACCTAGTAGCAGTTTTCACCCGGCCTCGGCGCGACCTTGGTGCGTGCAAGCTCCTGCGCCGGCGCATGCGAGCGCGGATCCACGGAAATGCTATCGGTTTCGCTAAGTACAGCGGCGCGGTTAAGTGCTAGATTGAAGAATTTTGAGTTTTGTCAAACTCCCACATACACTGATAAAGGAAACGGAAATCAACAAAACAGTTTCTTAAGACTATTTACAATATTATAATATATACAAGAATAAAGCAGTCGCCACAACTCTAAAGCTTTTACTTGGCGACTTCAAAAATTAGTATCGTTTTTATATATTTGTTACTAGCTTCTGCCCGCGACTTCGTCTGCGTAGAATTATACATAAAAAGCTTCCTCTTGAATCACTCTATCTATTAAAAAAAACCGCATCAAAATCCGTTGTGTAGTTTTGTAGATATAAGCATACATAGGGACATAGGGACAGAAAAAGCGACTTTGTTTTATACTATGTAGTGATAGTGATAGTGATGAGTAAGGGTATGCTAGTTTTTTTTTTTATTAAATTTGACTGGCAGCTCATGCTGAGCCTAAGCCTGTTGCCACCTGCTGTTGTGTATTGTTTTGTGTAATTGTGCTATGTACATTTATTGTTTTTTTTTTTCAAAATTATTGTGTTCATCTTTTGGATAACTATGTATCATGTCTTTTTTGTGTTGTGGCAATAAACATCTTTATTATTATTATATTTCTGCATATTTTTACCTTAGGCTTAGGCTAAGGGATAAAAACGTGATATGTATATAAATGTTACACCCGCAATCTTGCTAAATGTGGCCTGTAGGTACCTGTTACCTTAGGCTCTGTCTACCCCGTAAGGGATGAAGACGTGATTTGTGTGTGTGTGTATGTATGTATGTGTTAAGATTTAAGACAGTTGTCGCCGCGACAGTGCGTTCGGCGATTTGTCAAGATATAGTGAATCGCTTAGTCTCGGCCAAGGTTGCCCGCTGCCACGGATTATAGCACTTTTACTTTTATGCACGTACGGCGATGAAAGTTGCCTTGAGCTTCGCCGAATAATTATCATCGCAACGGTCAGTCGGACGGCACGGACGCCATATTGTCAGTGGACCACATACTAGCTTTTACCTGTGACTTTGAACACCTGCCACCATACTACTTCCATGCTGGTCTGGGAGCAAAGAAAAAACATAGAATGTACCAGTTGCTTCTCTTCCCGCGCTAATGGTAAAAAGCCATCGAGGGAATAGGCGAAAATCATAGGAATCATGTTATAGGCGATGCGGCTAGCAACTCATCACTATTTTGATTCCACTTTCCACCTTTACGCCCTCAGTGTCTTGCTAACCGTGGCCTGTAGGTGTTGTTACCTTAGGCTCTGTCTACCCCGTAAGGAATAAAGACGTGATTTGTGTATGTGTGAACACCTGAAACTAGATTAGACGGCCGATTTACGCGTGTTTACTGCTTGACTATTGTCAACGGTCTTATCGTAAAAATTAGAACATAGAAAAATCCTATGGCTGGGAATCGAACCCAAAGCCTCATCATTCCACGATAGGTTCGAATTTTTCTCTCTGAACCTAAGCGGTTATGTGGCCTAGTTTCAATGCGAATTTTTTGTCGCCAAGCGTGATCTGTTTGAATGATGTGTCTGTACGACGTATTATTTGGTTCGATGCACGGCCTAAGCTTTACTATTCCAATTTTCAGTGTAGTTTAGACTTTTAACTTCTAACGGATAAAACCGTGAAATAAATGTACCTACTTTGTACTCTCGCCCTCATCCCTAGTAATGTACTCTTTCATTCATGTTATTCGAAACACGGCAACTGTCAAATACATTAGGAAACTAAAAGCACGTAATTAATAAAAAAACCGGCCAAGTTCCGTGGGTGCAACAAAAATACATTTTTGTCCGTGCGCATAATTAGATTGGTTCGTAAAAAAAACACGTTTTGTTGTATGGTAACCCCCCTTAAATATTAATTTTATTCTGTTTTAGTATTTGTTGTTATAGCGGCAACAGAAATACATCGTCTGCGAAAATTTCAACTGTCTAGCTATCACTGTTCGTGATACGGCCTGGTGACAGACGGACGGACAGTCTTACTAATAGGGTTCCGTTTTTACCCTACGGATACGGAACCCTAAAAATATGTCATCTCAGCATCAACAGCCGTGTGGCCCACTCGCATTTGGCCGTTTTAAAAAATCTTTAAGAAACTCAAAACAAAGGCGAAGGTGAAAACCGCGTGAAATCAATCATACATACATAGTTCAGTAGCATTACACCAACACATATTATATGTAGAACGCGTGATCGGGTGCCTTTATTATAGACATTACTTTATATGAGAGCTATATCTTGCAGCAATAAGTTCTTGTTAGCTATATTTCCGTAAAACACGCAAACAATTACATACATACATATATCACGTTATCTCTTACGGGGTAGACAGAGCCTAAGGTAACAAAACCTTAAGGCCACGTTTAGCATGATTAAGGGCGTATAGCTGGAAAGGGAAATCCAAATAGTGATAGGTTGCTAGCCGCATCGCCTATAACATGATTCCTAAGACTTTCGCCCATTTCGCCCAGGCTTTTACCATCTGCGCGGGAAGAGAAGTAACTGGTAAAGTCTATGTTTTATCTTTACTCCCAGACCAGCATGGAAGAAAAAAATAACAACAGTAAATAGCGTATTGCTATAAATGGTGTTGGGGTAAGTGTCATGGATTGATGAGGATCACAGGTTCGACTCCCGGTTATAGTAGCTTACGTATTTTTCCATGTTTTCCAATTTTCAGTATACAATACATGCATAAATCACGTGTTTATCGCTTACGGGGTAGACAGAGCTTAAGTTAACAAGATTAGAAGGCCACGTTTAGCATGATTGATTTTCAGTATAGTTTACAAATATAATTTGTAACAGGTCAGCCGCAAAAAGAAAATCAGGAAGTAAAGTTCTCGATACATTAATAATAATAACAAATTTATTCGTTTCGGCGAACGGTCTAATAGCGAAGAGCCTTGACCATCGCCTTAAAAGGCTCTCGCTAGGTGGTTGGGCCAAGGGCCAGATACAGCAGGCGGTACTCCTGGACACGGCTCGGATAGTCAGGAGGTTCCTCTCTGTCGCCCTGACCACCGGTAGCTTAGGCCTCGCCTCGCTGCCGGCGGCACCCTAGGTTAGGTTTTTATATAGTTTTTATATTGTGTATTAATATTGTTTTAGGTAATACTTTTTATATCAATATTGTAAGAACCTAACTTAAGATAAAATAAATATACAGATAATAATAAATTTATTATATTTTTTCTAGGTAATTTTTTTCAATTAATTATTTTCATTATGACGTCAAGTCCAACACGCAATCTGGGGGCACGGCAGTGCCACCGACAAGTCAAGCTTTATTACATTCAATAACTACCAGGACATAGCTGTTTTGCGACTCTAATTATAGCTCTCCACAGTTCGTTAACATTTACCCGATACTGCGGAAAATATTATGTTTTCATTTCCTAGACAGATCGTGGGTAACCCCAGCCGGCTTTCACTAGGGTTTAGTTTAGGTCACCGAGATGACACGATACTCAAGCTGTGACGTCTCAATCTTGGTAATAACAACTATGTTTTCAAGCTAGACTTACATACATACAACATAATTATTATCATGACGTCTTTA
Organism: Pandemis corylana; assembly: GCA_949127965.1. Taxonomy (NCBI): domain Eukaryota; kingdom Metazoa; phylum Arthropoda; class Insecta; order Lepidoptera; family Tortricidae; genus Pandemis; species Pandemis corylana. The sequence continues at coordinate 1,249,876 of OX421859.1, read as the reverse complement.
TTAACGCCTTGGGCTGAGTTGGGCGTTATTTAGATAATTTCTTATCTAGATAATTATTTCAAATAAATTTATTCGAAGATAAATTTAATCACGAATAATGCGTTGACAACTTTTTTATTTAGATAAATTATCTAGATGAAGATAACCGACCTCGTTTGTTATTGAAGTAAGCTTATAATAATGTGTATACAGAATGTCATGTCGGGTCAAACCGTCACACTGACTTTGCTCATATAATCAGAAAATAATTGTTCTAGTTCTACATGGCTGTACTACTGACAGTCTTTTTTTTTTTTTTTTTATGTGAATAGGAAGGCAAACGAGCAAGTGGGTCACCTGATGGTAAGTGATCACCACTGCCCATAGACACCCGCAACCCCGGAGGGATTGCAGATGCGTTGTCAACCTAGAGGATTAAGATGAAATGCCTCTTGTGCCCGTAATTTCCCCGGCTGTCTTACTCTCCGCACCGGAACACAGCAGTACAAGCACTGCTACTTAGCGGCAGGATTAGCGAATAAGATGGTGGTAGCGATCCGGACGGACCTTGCACAAGGCCCTACCACCCGCAATCATCAGTCATCTTTTATTTAAAATTCCAACAAATTTATCTAGATAAAATGAAACGGATCTAGATAAATTCAAAATAGCAAATGACGGATTATTTAGTTATTTATTTATTTAGGTAATTGCTAACGCAATAAAGTAAGAGCAATTTATTAATTTTGAATTTTAATAATCTTTATCATTTATAATGACATAGTTCTGTTATAGTATTTGATAGCATATCTTTGAACATGTATTTGTGTGTAACAAATAATGACATAACATTTTTACATGTAACAGCATAAATTGCACACAATTCTATTGTATAACAAATACTTTCCTTCAAAAACTTTCGTTCAAAATCATTAAAACGATTTTTCGAACTAAAACGCTGACCGGCCTTGCACGTATTGGGTCTCCCGTCTCTGTCATATCGGGTGTGTTAGAGAGATATAGCTAGCTTGTAGTTTTACTGTGCAATAAAATCAAATGACTCTCATTTTCGGAGTCATCACGTTCCACATTGGAAGCGAGCGACATTACCATGATTACGCAAAGTTTTGTGGTCGACTGAATCAGTCAGTCACTAACATAGAATTATACCAATGTTAATTGCCAAATTAAAAAAAAACTTCTAAATAATACTGAAAATTAAAACACAGAAAAATACAAAAAGTAAAGCTATGGCCAGGAATCGAACCCGGATCCTCGTCATTCCCCCATAGCAGGTGGGTAAGCCTTCGATTTTTTCCATGTTTCTAGCTATTCAAACTTTGTGCTTTCAACTGCAAGCTGACAATCAGAAGAAAGGGACACGAGATTTTGTTTTTCAAAATTGTAGGATCCACTATGAATTTTAGTAAAGAAAAAAAAGACAATTAATTATTAATTTTTCTGACATTTTTTTCATACGATTTTTATGGGTCGTCAAAAACTTTATTTTGAAAAAATGACTGCCAAGTTTCTTGCAGCGCATTCTTCTTGGCAATGATTTAAAAAAAATTGGCTACTTTTTATCCCTGAAAATTGCATAGATCCCGCGGGATAGCAACAAACGAATTCTTAATAATAAAGTGCGACAGCTAGTATAACATAATTATCTATGTAACGGAATGCCGAGGAACTAAGTTTGCATTCCACTTTAAGTACAAAATTAAAACAATAATTGACTCACTCACAAGGTTCTATATAAGCGCAACAACACTGTATTGGTTACGTAACCCGTCAAGTAACAAACGGAATACCAGCTCGTCGATACCAAACATACCGCAAGCACGTGGTAGGAAATGAAAAGTACAAGTATAGTTGCGCAACAAGAAACGGCGCCGGAGTACGCGGCGGAATGCATTTTCTCTGCAGTCGTTGTTTTTGGTCTCTGCAGTATAGAGGTTAGGTTAGGAGCGGGTAGATGAATCGTAACTAATCCTATACTGGGTGCTAGAAAATCAGTATACTTAGTGTAGGTTTTTGGTCACAAAACACGTCTCGAACGCGTTTGCGTTAAAATGTCAAACACTGTGAGAACAGTTTGATGCCGTTGCGATTCGCAAGTGGCGCTGCCAATTTTTCCATAGTAATTGAGACGTTTACGTGAACGCGTTCGAGACGTTTTTATATACGAAAACTTACACTAGAGGCTCAGATGTCGATATTTTGAGGATCGATTATTTGCATCGGTTAATTAGTTTGAAGCGTACTAGATTAATTACAGTATCTAATGCAAGGATGATTGTATTTGGACAGTAATGGTAATTCTTATTTTTGTACGAAACAAAAAAAAATGCAACACAATACTTAAATAATTTATATTTTTAATTGATTCTGAGGTTATTAATTAGATTATATACATACCCTGAAAATATCCGCACCTTATATAACACAAACGCTGTTTCATGTTTGTTGCGCTTTCACGAGTAAACTACTCAACCGATCGCGTTGAAATTTGGTATGAAGATATCTAATAACCTGGAAAGGATGTAAAATAGTTTCTATCCGAGAGAGTATAGTTCCCGCGGGCGCAGCCGAAGTCGCGGGCAATAGCTAGTAAGTAATGTATACAGAGACAAAAACTAAGCAAGCACGGAGTATAAGAGAGCGGCATACGTCTAAGCTCGTAGTGACACTAGTAGCGACTCCGGCTTTACGTGCTATGCTACCCTCTGTTTTAGCCGTAAAAATTACAAAAGCATTAAGCGTCGTCTACAAGAAAATACTTTATTTAAGACTGAAGACTAACTATTACACGTACACACAACCAGTGGCGTAACTATAGGGTGGCAGGGGTGGCAAAATGCCAGGGGCCCCTAGCTCTACGGGGCCCCCAACTGGCTCGGTTTAGAGCACAGAGGGGACGCTGATGCACTTCTTTATATTGAGGAAGGAGCCCCATCTGACGAATTTACCGCGGGCCCCAGACGTTATAGTTACGCCACTGCACACAACTATATTTTAAATACATAACTTGGTCCACCACACTGCAGTGCGTCCAGTACGGAGATCAACGAGCACATAGCGTTTATTTTCGTTAATAATAAACACCTATACCTCTTTCAAAGTTCACAAAATTGGACCACACGCTACATTACATCATGTCGGTGTCAGTCCGTATGTGTTGCCGTGCTCGACATACAGCCTTAACTAGTTTGGCTGTCGGATGTTGCGTCACAAGATATTAGGGAGATTATGTAGTTCGCTTGTACTATTACATCTACGATCGTATCTAACTCATCAAACTAAAGAAAGCTTGATGTTTCGTAAAGGTATTTATAAAGACCCTCTGTTCTCTAAATTTTACACAACTCACGTCTATATCCCTTACGGGGTAGACAGAGCCTGATGTAACAAAACCTAAAGACCACGTTTAGCATGATCACGCGTATAGGTAGAAAAAGGAATCAAAATAGTGATGGGTTGCTAGCCATCAATTTTTAAATTAAATACATTTATAAAAGGAATGTATAAGGTCCCGAGCCTTCAATTATATTAGTCTATAGTAGAGATGTATGAAGTCTCTACTAGTCAAAGTAAAACAAAGTAGTTATGGAAAAAAAAGAGAAAAAAATCAATAAAAATAATTTAAGTTCAGTGGTGTAAAACGACTCCACCGTGAAATAATTTTCAAAGATTAATCGTCTAAAGAGAATGCTGTTAGTCAATAAGTCTTCCTCGGCCCATTTGAATCACTGTAGTTGAATGGATATAACTATTCAAATATATCCAACTTACTATATTGACATCCTTTCAACTTTCAACTTAAGTCAAAAGCGCGAAGACAAACTACTCCGATGTTGAAACAAAACAAGGCCTATAAGAAAGTCAAAACAGCTCTCAAACATTCAAGTCTAATGAAGACAAACAAAGCTCTTTGAATAGACAAAGCTCGGCAAGTAACAAAAAGGATAATGCGATGAACTAATTACAATAGATCTTTGTGCTTTGAAAACAAAAGCTTTTGACTGACTTACGAATTCTCGAAGCTTCTTTATCCAATCCATTTTAAAGCAAAGGCGTTACAAATGTTACAATAAACAAACCTACATACATATATCACGTATTTATCCCTTACGAGAGACAGAGTCTAAGGTAACAAGACTTCAAGGCCACGTTTAGCATGATTGTAGGCGTATAGGCGGAGAAGGAAATCAAAATCGTGATGGGTTCTAGCCGCATCGCCTATCATGATTCCTAAGTCTTTCGCCCATTCCCTCGGTGGACTTTTACCAGCTGCGCGGGAAGAGTAGCAACTGCTACAATGTATGTTTTTTCTTTACTCCCAGACCAGCATGGAATAAATACATTGACACCCTATTTGTTATTCTATTAGTTATTCCACCGTATCTCAATAAACGCCTTTTTAAAAAAAAATATACTCGTCTTCGAATCTTTATAACGTCTCTACGCCCAATTAAGCACTTTAAACAGCCTCGAGCGCTATTAAACCCGCATTGGAGCCACAAGTGTTATAACGAGCGGCGCCGGCGCCGACGTTACGTGCTCTGACGTAATGTAATCAAATGTGATTTATTACGAGATTTACGAGTATGCATCCGGTTCGGGTAGTGAATGCTGAATTAGTAATGATGTGTATTAGCCGCGGTAGCCTATTGGTTTGACCTGTGGTGTCTCAAGCAGAAGGTCGAGGGTTCAAACCCGAGTTCTCTCCGACTTTTTCGGAATTTCTTTGTGATTTCTGTAAATGTGGAATTTGTGTGTGCGAGTGTGTGGGGTGAGTGGAGTTGCATTTGATATTGACCATGTGTTTTTCAGTGACGAAAGGAAACATGCAAACTGTGAAGCACTTCAGTGATTTTTGTGAAGTTCTTTATCCACACAGTGGTCAACATACATACGGGTAGACAGAGCCTAAGGTGACAAGACCTAAAGGCCTCGTTTAGCGTAATTGTTGGCGTATAGGTGGAACGGGAATCAAAATAGTGTTGGGTTGCTAGCCACATCGCCTATAAAATAATGATTTCTATTTTGCCCATTCCCTGCATGGGCTTTTATTATGTGCGCAGGAGAAGCAACTGGTGCATTCTATGTTTTTTCTTTGCTCCCAGACCAGCATGGAAGATGTGGTCAAAAGTTGGAACTGTAGACTGCACGTGCGTTAAAATATAAACCGTTCCTAAATACGTCAGTGCTAGCTTAAAAAAACCGGTCAAGTGCGAGTCGGACTCGCGCACCGAGGGTTCCGTATCATTATCTATAAATATCTAAAACCAGTGTAAGCAGAGCCCTGTTCCAAAGCAAAATGTACGCAGTGTGGGGTTACTTTATATTGGTCACTGCTATATACAGACATACATACACATTTACGGTTTTCGCAATTATTCTTTAATCTGTGCTATAAGACCTACCTTCATACCAAATTTCAAGATTCTGCGTTCACGGGAACTACCTTGTAGGTTTTGATTCCCTTGAGAGTTGAAAATTTGCGGAAATTTGCGGCATAAACGGCTGTATCTTTTGATTGCGTTGGCTTAGAAGTTTGATTTTTTCACAGCTTCAAGGGACAGTAGACTTGAGTAATTGATATAAATTTCAGCTTCATACCTCCACGCGTTCCTGAGAAAAAGGGTCTTGACAGACGGACGGACGGACAGACGGACAACAAAGTGATCCTATAAGGGTTCCGTTTTTTCCTTTTGAGGTACGGAACCCTAAAAACAATCCTAACTACAATTACAATCCAACAACGCATGACAACAGTACCTTACATTGATTAACAATAAAATTAGAAGTGAAACCATATCCTTGGAGAAAGCGGGAGCGCACCATGACCTGAGATAGCGATCTATTGGACGTCATTAGCCGGGTGAACCGGCATGCATGGAAGTCATAAATATTGTGGCACTACATCTGATGTACAGCAGTTTTAACCCATAGACCAGGGGTGGCCAACTTGATTAGAGCCAAGATCTCCTGTTTACTAACGAAACCCTGTGCGATCTACCAATTACATACTTCATGAAACCTTAAATCAGCAGTTGGTGATTACGATGCGCAGTCTGGTCTACGTATTTATATTTTTTGCCTTGCCACGATCGACTGGACTAACAGTCGCGATCGACTGGTCGATCGCGATCGACCTGTTGGCCACCCCTGCCATAGACCGTATCGGAAAATTGTGTTGCTCTTGAAAATATTGCATTGAGCTTGGAGCCTCGGACCATATCCCATTGCTGTCTTTAAGAAGCTCCCTTGTTTTATCTCATGCATGGATCGTGGAATCCGTCTCCCTTTTTTTGATATTCTGCGTACCTATCCTTTGGGGCCGTCCATTAATCACGTGATCTTTTTTTAAGCATTTTTAACCCCCCCTCCCCCTTGGTGATACATGGTGAGGTTTAAGACTACCCCCCCAAGAATTGTCTTGCGCGCGCAAGCGCGCGTGTTTAATTTATATATTAATTTGGTATCGTATATGTCATGATATAATTTTGTTCATTAAAATGGACCTCCGCAAAGTAACGCCTGATTCAATAAAATGGTGAACAGAACCGATTCTACTTAGCGTGGCAAATATTATGTACGGAACCATAAAATCAAATTGTTTCACGAGATTGCTGCAATCGCTCAATCTTCATTGGGAAATCTGTAGCACAGTCCAATTAAGATATTTGAGATATTATCTGGACCGTTTAATAAAGTTTTAATGCTGTTATCTTACACAAGTACTCGTAATACTAGTCTGCGGCTGTTTTTTTTTTTTTTTAATATGAATAGGAAGGCAAACGAGCAAGTGGGTCACCTGATGGTAAGTGATCACCACTGCCCATAGACACCCGCAACCCCGGAGGGATTGCAGATGCGTTGCCAACCTAGAGGACTAAGATGAAATGCCTCTTGTGCCCGTAATTTCCCCGGCTGCATCTCGTCCAGCGCAGATGGTGAAACCCATCGAGTAAATGGGCGAAAATCTTAGGAATCGTGTTACAAGCGATGTGACTAGCAACTTTTGATTACCATTTCAATCTTTACACCCACAATAATGCTAAACGTGTTCTTTAGGTCTTGTTACCTTAGGCTACTACCTCTGTCTACCCCGTAAGGGATAAAGACGTGATTTATGTACGTATGTATGTTAAAGACAATAAATTGCATTTTTAGAGGCATTACTAAAAACAGAAATAGGAAAACTGGTTTAGAAAGTGTTAAAGACAATATAAGTTTCCAGCCTGACTATGCTGAAAGGGAATAAATTGGTTTTAGCAGAACACGTAAGGAATGGAGAACTAGAAACTAATGTCAATAGATATTTAATACGAGCCAACATAATTCGCCAAACATCGGTGACCTTCACACCCTATAAAACAAGTTTAATAACGACCCATTTTCAAAGTAACATTGACAAGTTTCACCAAACCCTTATTGTTGCACATTTCTGCCACGGCATGCGCTGTGATCGTTTTCTATAGGTACCCCACCATCGCACGTTCCCAATAAAGATTATAATATCTTACTAAGACGCACGAAAATCAATACATTTTTTAGCAAATAGATCGCCATGCAACAAACATGGCAAAATCATACATAATTAAATTCTACCGCTAATACAATACAAGTAACCTAAACTTTAAAAGGTGAAATAGTTTGCGTACTTGCAGGAAAACCCGCCCATCTTTCGAAGATAGCGAAGAATGTTATCGTGATCGAAGCAATTAAGCGGACAACTAGACACTTCCGTTGGTGATAGTATCACAGAATCCGTCCTATCATCGCTGACCTAGATACCTCAGATTTTAGAGTTCAGTGGCCACATAAATCTGACGAATTTCTTAGAAGTATTATTGTATGCGCAGTGTAGGTAGGCCTCCAACAAGATGGAGCGACGACCTGGTGAGGGTAGCGGGAACGCATTGGATGCGGATGGCGCAGGGCCGATCTGTTTGGCGAGCCTTGGGGGAGGTCTATGTTCAGCAGTGGACGTCTTTCGGCTGACATGATGATGATGATTACTGTATGTATTTTGAGCCGGATTGGGTAAGAGAAAAGGGTGGGTAAGGTCCAACGATTGAACACCAAATATGCAATTTAAAAATAGATAGGTATTGTGTTTGTGGGATGGCCATCTGTCAGAGGTAGACCAAAAAGAAGATGTCAGGACGACTTGGAGGCATATCGAATAATTGGAGTAGGTATACCTACTCTTGACAAGGAGTGGTAGAAGAGGCCAAAATACCTAAACTTATACAAGCTTCATATAGACAAAGCGTAACGAACGGGGAAGAAATTAAATGATCACATAATTAGTAGACATGACCATGTAGTGACCATAGCGCCACCTAGTTGGCCTTTACATAACTACAACGTCAGAGTAGCTAGCGCCAGTTCTAATGACAGCTGTCACATCGTTCTACATCCCGCTAACGAAGTTTCTCAATGCGGCTGCATAAATACAACTTCCAAATCTCTTCCTTCGGACCCCAGGCGTAGCATCTGCCTGGAGAGAGATATTATACTATAGTATTAACACTATTTACATCAAAGTTATGACTTACAAAGAATACGACCTCATTAAAGTAGGTATTGACTTTTTTTACCGTCGTTCAGCGTCTCGTGTCATCAATAAACACGAGATCATTCAGAAACAAATGATAATCACTAGAGATGGGCCGAGTACTCGTTTGATACTCGGTACTCTGCGTACTCGGCGGGTTTTTTGATACTCGTACTCGGCCGAATAACTCGGTTATTAGATAACGAGTAACGAGTATACATACTTTGTTTAAGAAAAGCAATATATTTATATTTATTTACTATGACGCGCAACGTGACGTGTTTGTTTGCAAACAATCAAGTGACTAGTAGTTGAAAGGCGTGGGCGGGGTGAGGGGTGTATCAACGCGAGCCGACGTCTTGACCGGCGCAAACCTGTTTGTACTTGTTTACGCGCACGAAATGCGAATTTGATTGAACCGAGTTACTCGGTTGAAAAAAAATTGAGCCGAGTAAAACTCGGTACTCGTTACTCGGCAAAAGTGTTACTCGGCGCATCTCTAATAATCACCAACCAGCGAACTTCTATCTATTGCAGTTAATCTAGCCAATTCCCATGCATCATCAGCAAAAACTACAGTCGATAAGGCAAGAAAGTGACAAATCGTCGAATGCGGTTGCACTTGCAGTCGTCGAACCCTGCTTTCACTGTTGCATAATAGAATCCCACCGGTGGGAACCGATGGGCTTGTTTTAGGTCTAGATTGAGGCAGGGCACAATGTTGCAAAGGTGAGGTTTGGGTTCACGATTAAAAAAAACATTAGCTGGTTATATTATAGGCAAATTGAAAAACCGACAATTGTGATCTACCATGCTGGTCTGGGAGCAAAGAAAAAACATAGAATGTACCAATTGCTTCTCTACCCGCACAGATGGTAAAAGCCAAGGAAATGGGCAAAAATCATATAGGAATCATGTCATAGGCGATGCGGCTAGCAACTCATCACTATTTTGATTTCCCTTTCCACCTATATGCCCTTAATCATGCTAAACGTTGGTGGTTTTGTTCCCTTAGGCTCTGTTTACCCCGTCGTCGGAAACCTCTTCAGAGCTCTAGCGTTACAGTTCCCTTCTAACAGAGGCTCTTGGCCTCATGGGGGGGAAGGGTAACGCTTAGGCCGGTGCACCCTGGGCAACAACGGTTAATTAATTTATCTAGTAAGTTAGTTAACTGTTGGCTAATACCCGACTGGGGGGAGGGGTGGTAAGATGAACCCGCAATTCGTTGCGGGGGATCTGAGCCAGCGGGTCCAGAAATGGACACGCATTGAGGGCGGCGCCTCTGGACGCCTTTTTGACCGAGGCGAACCTGAGCCGACACGTAACCCGGCCCGTGGTCCTCGCGGGTCTACCCCGTAAGGGATAAAGACGTGATATAAATGTGTGTATGTATGTATGTAGGTAATTCACTTCCTTGTTTATACATATATAAAGCACTAACGAATAAAAGCTTTCCAAACATTAAAACACTTACAAAGTTACATCAAGAGCGCGAAGTTACGTATTTCGTAATTTGCAACCGTAAAAAGCGAGCAGATTCATACAAACATTGTCCGTATTTGTCATACAAATTGCGTAACGCACTCTGCTTTAGACGCAGGCAACGACGTGTGAAATTTGGCGTATTATTCAAGCGTACACAATACGCAATGGTTATGCTTCCGTATTTTTTTTTTTTTTTTTTTATATGAATAGGAAGGCAAACGAGCAAGTGGGTCACCTGATGGTAAGTGATCACCACGGCCCATAGACACCCGCAACCTCGGAGGGATTGCAGATGCGTTGCCAACCTAGAGGACTAAGATGCAATGCCTCTTGTGCCCGTAATTTCCCCGGCTGTCTTACTCTCCACACCGGAACACAGCAGTGCAAGCACTGCTACTTAGCGGCAGGATTAGCGAGTAAGATGGTGGTAGCGATCCGGACGGACCTTGCACAAGGCCCTACCACCCGCCTATTAAAAACTAGCTGTCGCCCGCGTGTTCGTCCTGTTGTTTTATACACATACATACTCAACACAGCGTCTATATCCCTTACGGAGTAGACAGGGTCTGAGGTAACAAAATCTAAAGGCCACGTTTAGCATGATTTAAAGCGTATAGGTGGAAAAAGGAATTGAACTAAATAGTGATGTGTAGCTAGCCGCATCGCCTATAACACGATTCCTAAGACTTTCGCCCATTCGCTGGTAAATTCTATGTTTTTTCTTTACTCCCAGACCAGCATAGAAGAACACTATAATAAGCTATTAATAAACAATCTAGTTTTGGAACGTACGAAATATAATGTTTGATGATTTTTGCCTATTCCCTGGATGGACCGCACGGGCAGAGAGGCAACTGGTATAGGAATTCTATATTTTTTCTCAGCTCCCACACCAGCATGAAAGCAAAATCCTCAGCTTAATGACTTCGATAAACAGTGTACACAAAGGTTTCTGCAATTAGAAATTGCAACTGGCCTTTAGCGAGCTGTAGATCCATTATTTTTGCTCGAGTCACCACTTGACGGCGCGGGCGCAAACACGATGGAAAGTCAATTGATCTTGCGGCGATGTTTGCTTTGAACTCGAGATGAACCGAAAGCACACGGAAGTCAATTGTAACACTTGTAATTAAAGAATAAATATTTAATCAGGTATTACTTTGCACAACGAATGTAGCCTAGGGGATGAGAATGTGGCCCAGGGAATGAGAATGTGGCACAGGCGATGAGAATGTGGCGTCGGGGATGAGAATGTGGTCTAGGGGATGAGAATGTGGCATAGGGGATGATCAGGCAGGTAATCACGGAGTTATTTCGTTTTAATACAAACGTACATATTGCATAGACAAATCATAATACAATACAATACAAATACTCTTTGGTACCTGAAGGTTAATTTGCTAATATCAAAATAAAAGTAAAGGCACACTTTTGGCATTGATATAATAATAATTACAAATTTATTTTTTTCTGCAAACGGTAATGAGAAATCATAGAAACGGTAGTGAGAATTTAAGAAATGGTAATTAGAATTGGTGAAAGGTAAGTACGACTTGTATACGGTCTTTAGCAGTTTTTCAGGTGGAAATGAGTATTATTTTATAAGTTACTAGATTTTTTTTGTAAATTAACAGTCGAATACTCTTCAAATTGCTGTACTAATTTACACAGAATATAACTAAGAACGACAAGGAAACTGGCTTTCGAATGAAAAAACCACATCGAAATCGGTCTATACGTTTGAGAGCTACGATGCCACACACAGACAAACTTATAATAATAGACAACCGACCTTATCCGCCAATTGCTTTCTCGTCGGGTGGGTCCAGTGCCTAAAGCCGTTTGTCAATGGTCTATCCGTACCAATCGCGTGCGCAGCTCCGAGTAATTAGTTTCCTTACACGCCGCGTTCCGCCTGGTCGCGTTTTTACCTGATTATTGAATTTCCCACGGAAATTGACCACTTTGACTACGTTTTCAGTAAAAAAAAAGAAAGGAAATTTAATAAAAAATGAGTTTGACACAAAACAAATGAATAAAAAATAGAATCTTCCATGCTGGTCTTGCTTGGAGTAAAGAAAAAAATATAGAATGTATCAGTTGCTTCGATCGAGGGAATGCGCGTAAATCTTAGGAATTAGTTATAGGCGATGCGGCTAGCAACCCATCCCTATTTTGATTATTCTTTCCACCTATCCTCCCACAATAGTGCTGAAGGTGGCCTTTGGGTGTTGCTACCTTAGGCTCTGTCTACCGCGTAAGGGATAAAGACGTGATTTATGTACGTATGCATTTGCAAGGCGTTAAACGTCAAGCAAAACGAAGGTATTAAATTAATTAATCATGAATTAGTCGCTTGTTTGTCGGCAATTCAATTATTTGTAATGTACCAATAATTGTGTGTTGTAGGCGTCACTTCGGCAGTAAAGTTGTCCGTGGTAAACTAATTTTTCAATTTTAATTTCCAACTCATAGTTTGTTACTTCTTCACGCTGAAACCACTTGATGGATTTGAATCAAATTTGGAACGAACATAGCTGATATCCTAGATTAAAACATAGGTCATTTTTTATCCCGGACAATTGCATAGTTACCGTGGGATAGCTATGAACGAACTTCACAAAAGCTAGTGCAAATATAAAACATATTCAGCGCGAACACCGCCATTTTAACATGACCTTGACCTCACTATTAAACGAAATAGCAAAGTATGTATATATTATAAACCATTAGATATGTATTTTAACCCATTATACATTTTAAACTTTATGTATTTTAATACGTACCCCAAAAAAGTCTAGGACTTTTTACAAAAGAACTGTTTCTTTTGCTCTATTCATGAACGCTTACACACGAACATTCAACAGGTAATTAAAATGTCTGTCTGTCACCTGCAAGTTATAATTTATCGTGTATGCAAATCGTCGTATTAATAACAGTTAATTATACGTTGTTTACATAAATATGCTACATAACACTTACCTATTAACATTATTTATTTCCTGGGGCCTTACCGTGACGTCTTAGTGCGGTTCAATTCCGACTCAGTTCAGGTTTTAGCTGCCATTTTTAGTATGGATCTGACAGCGAGCGGAGCTAAACTGAATCGGAATTGCATCATGGTAGACCGCCCCCCCTGTTTTAAATTACCAATAACATTAATTTACGATTTTTAGGGGTATTCATGAAGCGTTATTATTCATAATACAAATCACGATCCCTTACGGGGTAGACAGAACCTAAGGTAACAAGCCTATTCTCTTAACCTTTTCAACGCCAACGACCTATATAATAATATACGTCAATGGTATGGCCACGTTTAGCAAGATTGTGGGCGTACCTATAGGTGGAAAATGGAATCAAAATAGTGATGGGTTGCTAGCCGCATCGCCTGTATCATGATTTCTATGATTTTCGCCCAATACCTCAATGGGCTTTTACCATCTGCGCGGGAAGAGAAGCAACTGGTCATTTTTTTTTCTTTGCTACCAGACCAGCATGGAAGTATCAAACGTGAATAAAATTATATACTTGACACTCTTGAAGTGTGTAATTTTTCTAAACTATAGGTAGGTACTGAAACTAGATCTCAAAAAAAGCTACGACCGGGAATCAAATCCGGTTCCTCATTATTCCATGATGCGAGCTAATCCCTACACTTCCCGTAGTAACCAACAATACCAATAGCTGACGTCTTCCGAGTAGCACAATGATAATTAATGATGATGACAATGATGATGATGATGATGAAGATGATGACGATGTTGAAGATGACGATGTGGATGAAATAAACAATGCAACTCTTTGTTTCAGAGTGCGGCATCCAACTACGCCGGCACACGAGGCAGCCGCGCGAGCGAACGCCGGGACAGCTCCGGATCATAAAGGGTCGGGAGTCCAAGCGAGGAGCATGGCCGTGGCAGGTGACTAAACTAAACGACCTACAAAACACTACACGTTGTCAACCATCACAAGTACGAAACAGGAAAGACTCAAGGCAAAACACGCGCAGAAAGGACTTACAAAAATCAATAGCACCCAGTTCAACAGTTCTTAAGCATAGCGTACGACACCAAGCTGTCAGATTACGGTGCGGCCACACCGGTGCGTAAAAGACGTTGACGGTGCGTTTACGCCACGTCACTGCGTGTACGCGGCGGTGTAATCGCTCCTTTATTCAATAGTGTCTAAGAACCTGAAGACTATAAAGAACGTCAATATTTTCAAACCTTAGGGACCCTTGTTAGAGAAATGCTACTATTATTATTGTAAGCATAATTCTTGTATAAGGTATGGGTAAAGTGGTGATTTCGTAAGCCAGTATGAACTGGGATGTGTGTCTGGTGACAGCCACCTCCGTAACTCTGTAACTGCCGGCACTGAAAATCAGCGTCACGATATTATCCTGGATCTTATCGTGACACATAACTGAGTGCTGGCCATTTGGCTGGTTGGAATCCATGTATAATATTAGGTTTGTGTTTCTGTATCAGCTAATGAAGTTCTCTTATTCTTATGTCTTCAATGTCTTCTACACGGTCTGTGGTTGACACAACTTGTCACGGACGCAGCCTGTCGCGAGGGAAGGTCGTTGACATCAACCAAATATCGGTCGGGCCAACCGATTGCTACACTGTCCATTTTTAAATCAGCCCTACCAAGAACACGAGCCTTTAATCATCACGTCACTTACTAATTACTATGCAGTTAGCCAAACGAGATTCTGAGCCACAGTAGTAGTACATCCTTTCCACAATCAAGGTTGGAGTTGACACTAAAAGACACAAAAAGAAGCCAATCACTTTTATGCGTACCTATATGCCCACAATCATGCTTATCGTGGCCTTTATAAACGTGGTCTTGTTACCAGAATCTGTCTACTCTGCAAGGGATAAAAACGTGATTATGTAGATATCTATATGCATTATTGCGATAACGTTAACCGTACAAGCTTAAATACAATGTCAATAAGAGAAAAATATCCTTTTGCAAGCTGTTGCCACCAATTGCCTTTATCCCTTTGCACTCCACTCCACCTCACGTGTGGTCTTTATTTCAGATCCTCCACTATCAACATCGTCAAGTAGGTGCACAGATGTTTCAATTTGTTCGTTTAATGTTTATCAATCTCCTCAACCATTTCCAGGTGTCACTGCAGTTGCTGCATCCGAATTACGGACTGATCGGCCACTGGTGCGGCGGTGTGCTGGTGCATCCTTTCTGGCTCCTCACCACGGCACACTGCATTCACAAGTAACTAATTAATAATCAGACAGTAACCAAAATTACAGATGACCAAAGGACGGCGCGTCCCTTGTCTAATGCTTCGGATTTGCGATGCAAAAATAGCTTGTTCCTCGTAAGTAACCAAGTTACAATACCAGCATTGGTAAAACCAACGTAGGATGATTAATTTGGATTAATCTAGGTTTAGGTGCGGCGGGGTGGCCCTTGGACACCCGAGATTATTTAAATGTCTCTAATAAATGGATAACTTTACTTTGCTACTCCGCGATATAGTGAGGTCAAATCATGCAAAACAGTCACGCCTCCTTCAAAGAACCGTCAAACGGTCGAAGAACTGTTCTTCGAAGCGTCAACATCCGCTGAGTAGTTTTGTGCTGTCGTTGTTTTCTCAAACATTGACTGCATGAATAGGCTTCGACGGGAGCGTGACTGTCTTGCATGATTTGACGTCACTATATCGCGGAGTAGCAAAGTAAAGTTACTACATTTTTAAAATGGACCTCTGCAAAGTAACACCTGAATCTATACAGTTTGTATTGTCTTTGTCTTCACGTATCTCTCAGTCCCTGCCTTAACATTTCAGTGAGCTGTTCAACCTCCCTGTCCCAGCTCTTTGGACCGCTGTGCTGGGTGAATGGGATCGTGCAGAACAGAAGGGTGCCTACGTGCCCATTGAGAGGATCGTGCTGCATCACCGGTTCCACAACTACCAGCATGATATTGGTGAGCTCATCAATAGCGGTGTGTCAGCCAGAGACCTTATTGTCCTACGTACTCGGGATCACCATCGCATTCACCATTGCTTTCTTGATAAATTAAAAAATACATAAATCACGTCTTCATTTCTTTCGGGGTAGACGGAGCCTACGGTAACAAGACAAGCGTAGCATGATTGTGGGCGTATAGGTAAAAAGGGAAATCAAAATAGTGAAGGCTTGCTAGCCGCATCGCCAATAACATGATTCCTACGACTGTCGCCTATTCCCTCGATAAGAAGAGAAGCAACTACCTAGTACATTCTATGTTTTTTCTTTGCTCCCAGACCAGCATGGAAGTAATTTTTTTGTATGTATTTGTTTTTAATATGGTCCAACGCAAAGTAACATCCAATTCATGCAATTGGCTAATGTTGTCCGAAAATTAAAAGGTCGATTCAACGTTACCTCGCAAATTAAACGCTTACATAGAATTTTTTCTCAATTTCAGCACTAATGAAAATGACTAAGGCGGCGGACGTGAGCGCAAGAAGTCGGATACGAACCATTTGCCTCCCACCCTTCGAGCCAGCTACCTTCAACACGGAGCGGACTTCCACTTTCTACATGAGACCAGAACTGAACCAACCAAACCCAGAACAACCCAAGAAGAAGTCCAACAAACCACCCAAGCCAAACCCAGACACGGCCACGAAGTACCTTGAAAAACTAAACAACTTAACAAAAACAATATTCTCCGGATTCGTTAGCAAAAAGAACAAAAACATGAGATACAACGTTAGAGTGGCTAATGACTCCAACAGACATACAAACAGAAAAACTGACGAGGAAATCCAAAAAGCCGATAGTGAAAAGAAAAGTGATATCGTTTATGATAGTGCCACTCTAGATAGCGTAGTTAAACTAATTAAAAATAAGATAGCTAAAGATAGAAGAAAAGTTAATGAAAGAAGTGATAAGAAACTGATGTTTGATGATGAAATAGATCCTTTCATAGATGATAATAATGGCTTAGATTTTAAAGATGAATGTTATGCGACCGGGTGGGGGAGGGAACAGACTAACGGAACGTTGACTGATGTGTTGCTTGAAGCAGAAGTTCCTGTGTTGCCGCTAAGGATATGTAGAGAAAGATACTCACTAACTTTGCCCCTGAATGAGGGGCATTTGTGTGCTGGAAGTACCGATGGAAGTACTGGAGCTTGTGTGGTAAGTTGTTATAGTTAAGCGCTAAACTCCTTAAAAGCTAGACTAAGAAACATAGCCTTTGAAGAAGCAAAAGAAAGAGTGATAAGTATAAACTAAATTTTAAATGTTAACACTATGAGTCTGGAACGATATGAGTAGTTTCGGTATATTTCGGAACAAATGAGTGCATTAGTGGTGAGATGGCTGTTTTAATTTTGGATAGTAAAAAAATCAAAAGGCATAAATATTTAGTATGCTTAGTTGGTTTGGTCACGTAGAGCGGATGGATGAAAGTAGACTAACTAAACAGATCTATATGGGGAGAGTGAATGGTTACGTTGGGAGGGGAAGGCCTAGACGGACGTTCCGAGACCAAATAGGAGACGTTTTGGCAAAAGGTCAGGTCAGGAGTACCCGAAACCGACGAGCATGTATGAAGTGATTCATGAATGTGGATGAAGTTAGAAGTATGTCAGGATCGTAGCAAGTGGAACTAAGTAGTCTCTGCCTACCCATGTGGGAAAGAAGCGTGACGGTATGTATGTATGTATAAATATTTTAGAAGAAGGAGAAGGTCCTATGGTCGTCTATGAATATTAACAAAAAAATTGATTGAGTTCTAAGACAAAACTTTCATCGCAGTTAACAATAATGTTTCAATTCACACGTATAGACTTAAAATGGATTCGCAAGCTCCATTAACTCTTTATTTTCGAAGCAAAAAATCCTTTTTGCCGGCCAAGTGTTACGTCAACCTAAAAAACGAATTAACGTCGTTTTGTCTAACAAGCGAAAGTGAACAATTAACTTTCCAATGTTGAAAATCAAGGACGTCTATTAGCGATTAAGAAGTCAATTATTACATACAAGACAGTATCTTTCATCTCAAATAACATCTCCATCTGCGATCGAGATAAGGCGTTTGGCATGAGGATTGGCATGTTTGTTTTAGACTATGATCTTTATATCAAGGTTGGTTGTTTAAGAAATGATTAACGTATGTTCTGCACAACAAGCATTAACTAGCCATGTTTGTATGAGGCTTTCAAAATTTGCAAATGACCCACTTAAATATTCAGATAGTCTGAAGCCATAACAGATGGTCGTTGGGGCCGAAAGGTTCTCGAGTGGAGACCGCGGATCAGCAAGCGCAGCGTAGGACGTCCACCAACGTGGTCGACCGACCTGTTTAAAGTCGCGGGTTCACGGTGGATGCAAGCCGCTTCCAACCGAGGCAACTGGAGATCTATGGGAGAAGCTTATGTCCAACAGCGGACGTCCTACGACTGCTATGATGATGATGATGATGATCGTGATGAATAGTCGGATTAACTTGTTTAGTACCTAAGAAGTATTTTTGTATACACATAATAAGTAAAAAAGTACTCCGCCCGCCGTGCAGAGGCACGCCAGAGGTAGCCCTCAGGGCTACACCGTTGTCTCACGGACAGTACTGTCTTTTCCCAGGGCGACAGCGGTGGCCCTCTCCAGTGCCGCACCGGGAGTCGATGGGAGCTCCGAGGCCTGACGTCCTTCGGGTCAGGCTGCGCGCGCCGTGGGGTCCCAGACGTTTACACCAACGTCGAGCACTACGTGCCGTGGATATACGCCCACGTTTACGCTACCTAGCGACAGTAGTGACATCTAGTACCAACAAATGGAAAATGACACGCACGTGAAAAGATTCGTGGTGACACCGCCAGTTGCATATATTATTTAATTAAAAGGTAGACAAAACGTCGCCCAATGTATTAGGTATCATAGATGCCAATATAAAAATGGTTCCAGGGGTCTGGGATCAAATAAAAGTTGCTTCTCTTCCCGCCCAGATGATAAAAGGCCGTCGTGGGAATGGGCGAAAATTTTAGTAATCATTTTATAGACGATGCAGCTAGCGACCCATCACTATCTTGATTCCCCTTTCCACCTATACGCCCACAAACAAGCTGAACGTGGCCCTTAGGTCTTGTTAGCTTTGGCTCTGTCTACCCCGTTAGGGATAAAGGCGTGATTTATTTATATATGTATGTATGTAAATGGTTGGATACGATACGATAGCTGGCGACGTCGCCATAACGTCCCGATGAGACAGAGCTCTAATAAGTCTAATTTTTAACAGAAATATGAATCACCGGCATTAGTTCCCGGCGTGTATTGTGAAATGTTACGTCTGCGCTAGCGAGCGTTAAGATGGCGCCACCTAGTAGCCACACATAGAAACCACGTTGGAGATGATCCATAGTTAGCACGCCTTCAGCGACATCTAGTAACAAAGGTAGAGTAACATGGAAAGATGAAAGGAAGGACTTAAATTGGGTATTCAATGGCAACGTCCGCCCATGTATTATAGCTACAATCAGACAAGTAATTAGATTTGACGGGTAATTAATTGGTCCGTTGTTTTATTACCCATTGTGACTAATTATGATTATTAAATTGAAACTTTGGATTGTGATACGCAAGAAAAATAAAAGAAGAGTTGCGTTTTGTTATTATAAAAAATAAACCAGGGAAATATAATTTTGTTTGGCTAAATATGTATATTTCCTGTGAAAATAAAACAACTAAGATAGTAGGTACATAAAGAATTTACATTTTCCTGTTAGGTTAGTTTTTTGATTACCAATAACACCATTTGTAAATATAATCTCTAGTCTATTTCGAATTATTCATAGGAATGATTATTTTTAATGATTTACTTGTACCTTTTAAAACAGTATTGTAAAATATGTTTTAGTGTATTATAGATAATAAAAGTTTTGGGTATATTAAAGACCACTTAATTTATGTTAAGAAGGTAACGTATAGATTTTCGAACATTATTTGTGCTGAGAAATAACATTATGTTGCCAGTAAGATATTTAAAATGTTATTTAAATCTACCTACTAGCAAATGAATCAAGAATTTTTACTTCTTGATTTTTTATGTTTAGTTTTACGGTTTTACCGTTAGAAACTAAATTAACGACACTGAAAATGAGAACACAGAAAAATCCAAAAAGTAAAGCTATGGTCGGGAATCGAACCCGGATCCTCGTCATTCCGTGCGCGTGCTATTTTTTTTTTTTTTTTTTTTTTTATATGAATAGAAAGGCATACGAGCAAGTGGGTCACCTGATGTTAAGTGATCACCACTGCCCATAGACACCCGCAACCCCGGAGGGATTGCAGACGCGTTGCCAACCTAGAGGACTAAGATGAAATGCCTCTTGTGCCCGTAATTTCCCCGGCTGTCTTACTCTCCACAACGGACACAGCAGTGCAAGCACTGCTACTTAGCGGCAGGATTAGCGAGTAAGATGGTGGTAGCGATCCGGACGGACCTTGCACAAGGCCCTACCACCCGCAACCCCTACACCACCCATAGCAGGTAATGCATGGCAGGTATGGGTGGTGTAGGGGTATAGCACGCGTCTCGGAATGACGAGGATCCGGGTTCGATTCCCGGCCATAATTTTCAGTGTCGTTTAGACATTTTATTTAAATCTAGTTAAGTGTAAGATGGCGTAAAACTTGTAAAACTTGTGTTGGCGATGTTGCCAGTCTTTTGTCGTTCACGGGTGGATCCCATTGATTTAAGTTGTCAAAATTCCTCAAAAGTTTCACAAACGCCACACGCGACAAGTGACTCTGACAATTCAAAATAAATTGCTAAGTCGCTTGGGAAGTTCCGGTTTGAACCGGATTTGACATCAGCTACGATATGTCGCAAATGTCAGCGTCATTCGTCGCCTGTCACGTATATATGAAACGTGTTACAGTTTGACAACAAAAATAATGCTCCACGATGTACCTGCGCAGTATACCAATTTTAGTAGCGCGGGAAACTCTGGCGCTGTTATTGGTCGATCGATTTCGTACCAACAATGGCAAAATCGTGTAAGCGGGACAGAGCTAAGAATGCAAAGCAAGCAATACTCTGCCAGTTGCGCTTTCAAATAAAGTTCAATATAGATTATTTACACGTTCGGCTACTATCGGAAACTGGTCTGCGCTTCTCTGCGCAAACGAATACTGCCGATGCGCATTATATTTGTTGTCAAACTGTAATGCGACTTAATTCCGGCTCAGTTCAGGTTTTAGCTGTCATTTTAATTTTGGATCGACAGCTAGCGACCCTAAACTGAATCGGAATTGAATCGCATTAAGATGTCATGGCAAGGCCCCTTGTGGCAATTAGGAGGGTAAAGTTTTGTAGTGACGACCTCTTAGCGGTGGGCAGAGTTTTAGTAACCTCCCGCAAGGTGGTCGAACGATTTCGTGAAGATCACGGGAAATGTAAAACTGATATTCCTAAAGACTTAGGAAAGGGAGTTGACGTCTACCGAATGAGTTAACAGTGATGATGACGATGATGATCAGATAAAAATGCTCCTAACAGCTTCTAGGATAGAACGGTCAATAGGCCTTGTTACTGCTTATCCCAAGTAACAAAGTTCTCCTATAGTGCACAGTTTACAGGCTTACAGCACTAGTACCTTTCTCTTAGTGATTCCAGGTTTTACTACCAAGCTTATAACAGGTTACACGAAGTTCGTTTGGGCTTATAGTACATCTGTTCTTATAAATTGACTTATAGTCGTGTATAGAATGAAATTATAGGCGCAGTAAAGGCTAAGATCGTCTGTAAAAGTGTTGCAAAGGTGTAAATACACTTGAGAAAACTTGATCTAGTAAGTTACACTTATAATCGCCTACAAGAAGTAATTATAAATCCGCAATAAGTGTGATACGCCAGTTATAGTAAATTATAGAACTAAATGCACTTAGAACCATTTGCACTTATTACTTGACCTTATAGGGATGTACAAGTCAATTTTATGTTCCAATTATAAGTGAATTAGTTCTACAGTGGTTTCTTCTAAGAGTAAGTGTACTTGGTATTATTGTGGACTCTCGAATGCTGTTATAGTCTTAATTCCTTTATAACGGTTTCTTGTAAAACTATTAGTGTCCAAAGATACCTTCGTGAAGTTAATTTTAAGAAGACAATTGCTTTTAATATCTATCGCATCTTCACGGCCATTTTGAGTCATTGTGTTTTTATTAATCATAACAACAAAAATGGATATAAACAAATGGAAGCGGTTAAAAAAAAGCGGTGCATATAAAAGGAAAGTGCAGAAAACATATCAACAAATGATAAGTATTCCGAGTACTATATTTACATCGAGCCAAGAACGATTCGTCACAAAATGGCGCGACAATGCTGTTACGATTAATACTATTTTTAAACACAACTTAGTAAATACGCCGTGTTCAAAAGGCGAACAAAAATTGAGATGTAAAACACAATATACTTCATCGAAAATACTTGCGCGTTTGTCATGCAAACATGTATGCACGTATAATATTACGTGCGAAATACATACATTAATACATTTTATAGAAAATAGATAAACTTACCTTTTGTTTATTTATTTTTTCTCCAGAACCGCACGACACAACTCAACAATGATTGTAGTAGCTAGTAATATACCTCAGTGAGCTAGTATTAGAAGCGCGGAGAACGTTACAGGCCTGCCTGGTTCTATTAAATGCTCATAGTGAGCTTCGCGGGAGCAAATGGTTCTCTGGAGTCTAACTATAAGTGTATTATGAGCATAAGTCGTGGTGTCGGGTTCTATTAGATGCTCATAGTTGGCTTCGCGGGAGCAGATAGTTCTGCGTAGTCCAACTATAAGTGTATTATTGGTCTAAGTGGTTCTCGCCAAGTCTACTATGAGTGTTGTATTAGCAAAAGTATGCCTATAAAACGGGCCCTTTTCCGTGGTTATAAACGTGTACTAGCATGTTATAGACCTGGCTCCGGAACCACTACAAGACCACATTTTGTTACTTGGGATGCTTACCACCATGCTAGCCGCATACCTGTTTGCCACTTACGTTTTGTTAAAGCGGCATAATGTCGTCTATGTATATTTAGGTTATGCTTTTTAATAAGTAGACGTATGAATTAAATTTAATAATACTGTAAATTTGAAACCACTCAAAAAACTGTGATTCGATTGTAAATAATTCGTAAATACTTCTAAATATACTGTTATTTCTTTATCGCTGAATATCAATTCTAAATATACCAAATATAGACAATGCCCGTGCAAAAATGTACAGATGCGCAGATGGTAAAAACCCATCGAGGGAATGGGCGAAAATCATAGGAATCATGTAATAGGCGATGCGGCTAGCAACCCATCACTATTTTGATTCCCTTTCCACCTATACGCCCACAATCATGCTAAACGTGGCCTTTAGGTCTTGTTACGTCAGACTCTGTCTTCCCCGTAAGGGATAAAGAAGTGATTTGTGTATGTTGGTCCGGGTGGAATCTTGCGACTCAATTTTGAAGCAGATATCTTCAACCGATTGAGCTGAAATTTTACTTTGAGTAAGTTGGACTACAATACAACAATCTGGTAGTGGAGTTGTGGTGACCCAGCCAGGATCGTGTCTGCAGGAGGGAATACTTTAACGGTTGGTCCGATCGACTTGAAATTTGGTAAACATAATTGAACGGATGACAATGCAAGTACGGTCAGCAAAAAAGGCTTGTACAAAATTATTTTTTGTCCGAGATTTATTTTGCAAATAAATCCATATGAAAATCACTGACGAACTCATAACTTATGCCCAGTTTAACCTTACATTGCTGGGCTTGATGCGAACGGCGGAAGTAGACCCAAAGCCGCAATGCAATGCGACTGGCCGGATTTTACTTGCAAGTTCGTTGGGCTAAACACTCAAGGAAATTGCCAATGTTGCAAGAAGATTACAATATTTAACACATTCAAGTCCACAAGGAAACGCAAATGTAAAAAATAAATAAACTTGAACATTGGTACGGTAGAAAATATTTATTCTTCAAACACTACACCGACTGTTTACAATTAAACTAAATATAAAATTGTTAGTGTTTAACAATAATATCACAATGACCATGTATTTAGGTCGCGTAGTAAAACTAGCAAGAGAATAAATATAATATAATAATGAGAAACACGTGCATTGATTGACGATTAAAAATCAATTTAATTATTTATTTCACACTCCAAAGATTCATATTTGATTGCATGGTTCTGTAGGCGTAAACAGTATCTATCATTGTTATTATAGTCTAACCCTCTTATTCATAAACGCTCTATAGGCTTCTGCTAACTTAGCAATCGTTTGTCCTTATCTGTCACTTTGACACTTACCTTTCACAGATAAGGTCAAACGATTGCTAAGTTAGCAGAAGCCTATAGAGCGTTTATGAATAAGGGGGTACATAAATAAAAATGAATCGTCCTCAGATCAGAGAAAGGACTCCATTAATATTTTTATGGAATCGTCGAAATGTATGTACGCGCATAACTTCCGAACGACTGCACCAAATTGGATAATACTTTTTTAGTTGTGTTTGTTCCTGTTTGGACAAGGATTGTACAAAACAAAATTAAAAAAAACCTGAAACGGGGGCGAAACCGCGGGCAACAGCTAGTCCTAAATAAAACATTGAACAAAGAAATATTGAGCATATCATAAATATCTCTGATCCTTTATAAAAACGAAAATTATAATAATGTTCAATATTACATATAGTCCACGTTGTCCGAAATGTCCAATACACCTGGACTAATCAGTCGGAGACATCCGACATTGTGTAAAGACCGCCTTGCCTTTTTTCAAATTCATATTGTTTTTGCAATTTTGCTAATAATAATTAAAATTAAAGAGCAGTAACTTTTCGAGAAGAAGACAATAAAAATAACACTATTATCAGGAAAATGAGAGACCTCTTGGCTCTTTCGGCTTATTTCAATCAGTAGTTACTTAATTATTAGGCAAGCACAATTAATTCAAGGATCAATTTAATAATTCAAGGTACACTCGTAATTTTGTTGAAACTAAAAGTAATAAATTTTGTTCTTGTGATGATGTAAAACGGAAGAATTCTAAAAACCTCGTTTATTTGATTCAAAACGACAATGTGCCTTGAATTTTATGTATTTGATAATTTGGTAAAGACTTAATCAAACTTAGAAACAAAGGGCAAATATGAATATTTCGTTTAAATAATTTATGAACGGATGTATAGTGATTCAATATTTACTTGACAATATCGTTTCATACGTCGATAGTAGAATCATTTAGTTTTACTCTGTTTGCACGTGATACACGAATTCAAAATTTACACGCTCAAAATAAGCCGAAATCGTCATTCTAAAATAAAAGTAACATTGTGAACACTTAAAACTTAATAAAGTTGACAACAATAACGTATTGGCGAACGAAATAGATTAGGAATGTGTTTTCGAAACTATTATTCCCATGAATGATCTTCAGGCGAATGAAGATACCACTAATACAAATCCAAGCAATGGTTAATGTGTATTCCTTTTACTTACGAGATTAGGTACAGTTTTAAAATTCCCGTCTATAATCCCATGAGACCATAAGGTTATGAATGCCACGCTAAGGATTTTGCAGCAAAGTAGGTAGTTACAGTTTGGCCAGACCTTTAGATTTTATTTTGTTTCATAGCTGTACATTGCAAATTAGCAGACTAATATAGTTACTAATCAATGTCATTGCTAACCCGGCTCGATTCAGAATAGATTATAATTTAAATAAATACACTTATCAAATAAAAAGTTAAAATTGAGCAAATAATTCAGGTTTACAAACTTAGTTACAAAATAACCTTCGCCCTTACCGTGCTATATCTTAGTTCAATGATATTTCTTCAGCCGCAAAGTATTAAGACCTATTTTCCAATTAAGGGAATAGAATAATTTGTTAAAATTAACAACACAAGGTGTAGACAGACACTAATTGGTAAAATAAATTAGCTATTCTGTTATTCTGTATCTAGATACAGAATAACTCTCTCCTCCTTATTCATAAACGGTCTATAAGCCTCTCCTAACTTATCAACCTTATATATGTGAAAGGTAAATGTCAGAGTGACAGTGTACGGAAAAACACCGTACATTCCGCAAAGTCATCTATTTACGCCAAGTTACCTAATGTAGGTCAATGCACCACGAGTACACATAAAGGCTGATATAAGGACAAACGATTGCTAAGTAAGCAGAAGCCTACAAAGCGTTTATAAATAAGGGTGTCTGTTTTTAGGGTTTTAATTATTTGAACTGTATCTTTTTTTTCAATTGACTTACAATTTTATTGCGGTGACAGGCGGCTGAAGTAATACAATTTAATAATATTTTTTAACCTAAACAATATCATTCTTTGACATTTTGACACAATTTATAACGGTACAAAAAGCCAAAAACATACGTCAACTTTTATCAACTATTAAAATAATTTACTTAACTAAGTATAGTAAGATGGTTATTATAAATCAAAATTATATTAAGTCCGACAAACCATTGAAAAACAACATCATTTAATCATATCTTAGACTCGTTTTTCGGGTTCTATTCAGGAAAATTAAAAGTATATATATTCATTTCAAATTAAAAAAAAACTAAATATAAAACACAAATGTTTATCTTAAAATTTAACTTCGTTAAAAAAATTACAAAGTTTAAAATAAACAATAATTCTTTCATGTCCGACTTTCCCAATCAGGTAACTACAATTTAATCGGACAAGACGTAATGATTGAATAATCTAATAGGACGTTTAGTTTTAAATTCATTTACAATAGCACCAGTCTCACAATCCCAGCACCGCTCATCCAATAACCTAACTTAAACATTATGATTCATCCATCGCTAGAATCAACAAGGAAATTCACCGTTCTATATACAAATACCACAACGGTAACAGTCAATACCACCCCATCTGGCGCTGGCAGGCAGTTCTTTACATTAACAACCATCCTTTTCACACTATCGAAGTTAAAAAGAGATAAACTGAGCATGCTAGTACTTCAGGGGTTATTATTTTAGACATGACGCACGATAAAAACAAAAAACTAGAAATAGTATTCAGATCTGGCAACGAAAACATCAAATTGCTTTGAATCAAGTTAAGGTGAAAGTTGCGACAGAAAATAATGAGATATACTTAAATTGAATCTTATTTCATTGTGCTTTTGTTTGAATCGTGCGGTGTTCAAATTTTCACGTATTGGGAGTCCATAAGTCCTCAAGCTCCCTAGGCAAGCCAAGAAGTGACACCGCCTCTTTCTCATCGTCCTCCCTGTAGCATCTGTTCTCAGATATATTGACTATTAAGCTGGTCCTTCTGATAATGTTTTTGGCTTCGGTTTTGATTTCTTTGAGCTTGTACTTGGGTCTGATGAGCCTGAAAGCACCTTGGACTCCGAGGATGAAGCCGATGACGAACAAGAGAACTTCGAGGGTGATGACAAGCGGTGGAGCGATGACGAAGCGGAGGCGTAAGAGGTAGAGAACGTCTGCTGGGGCTTCCTTGCAGTACTGTGAAATAAAAGCAAGCTATAGTTAAGAAATTATTTTAATAACCTAATTGATTTGGTGAGTGTAAATATGACATAATGTTCTTTGTAATTGATAAAACACAAATGCAGATCAAAGAAAATACAATGAGACAAGACGATAAAATATCAGATGGAATCAGCAATGATAACAGCTAAATTAATCAACAAGTTGTTCAAAATTAAACGGATAAACTCACTATGATATGGTAGCTAGTTCTTTCGAAATAGACTGACACTAGTTAGTACGACAAGTTCCTGACTTGAAATCATGAGTTATCCGTTTAGTTTTTTTAAATTATATACTGAATATTAAAAACCCTTACCAGTTGCAGCCACACCAGCGGCAGAACTTTGTCTTTAAGCGGTTTAGTGATTGGGTTCCCTGAAGACATACGGACAGCAACGTTCACTTGCATCTTCGACGACAAAGCCAGAGGGACACCTAGGATCTGAAACGAAATTGTACTCACTGAAAATATATCACACAGTTTCAAAGACAGCGGTTTTCTCAAGACACCTTTGTACAAGTAGCATTTTAAAATTAAAAGAACAGTGTGTTCCCCAGGGTCGTGTAATGGGGTCTCCATTTAATTTACTATACTTAATATTTGTGTATTTCTTGTTGTTATGACAGTCATTTAGTAACAGACTGTTATTGACTACCTATTACAATCAAAAGTAGCCGTTTCACGGACGGATGGATGAATGAACATACGACAAAGTCTTGGTTTACCGTAACGTTAACCGTACGAATGACAAGTTCAAGTGTTAATTGTACTTACTGGTTCAACATCAATCTGAGTGCTGTGTTTCTCTGGATCAGGGTTCATGCCTTCATAGTACGAAGCTTGCACGGGGTCTACATCCATGAAATGGGGCTTCGATAGCGCAATGGGAAAGCCTAGAAAAAAACAATTAAATTAAGAATCTCTCGTAGAAAACTTCAACTTGCTAGGAAAACACAATGGTTTCGTCTCTTTGTTGTATTGTAGAGCTTCTAATTAAGAAGCTCAAGGTTATGACGAAGATAGAAGAGATTAATTTGGTCATCTTTTTTACGTAGACTAGCTTATACTCTGCTATTGTCATGCTCTTGATCGATTGATCATAAAGTCATAAGTTGTGATCATGATTTTAATCATTGTCATGTTTGAATAAACGCCTTTTGACCTTGATAGTTTGCTTTTGGAGTAAACGCTGTATCAAAGCGTTTCGTGGAAAAAATGGTCCCATTGAATGTAATTAAGTTAAGTGGAACATAAACATATCAAACACCGGTTTTAATCAAGATAAATTGTTATAGAGCGTCAACTACAGCGACAAGAAAAACACGTAACGACATATCTGGTGCGACTGGTAATAAGGCAGGGGCTGCTCGCCAACCGCTCGACCTCGGAGTATTTTGTGCTCATGGTCTAAGTAATGGCCTTGATTCAGATGTGGTTGAAGATGACCCGGTAAACGTGACGTCAACATGCGTGAATCTTACACAATAAACAGGTTCCGTGAACCGGTCGTCGTAAGAGATTCAGTTATTTAATTAATTAATTTTGACAATCATAAACAAATCCGTGATAATGCTAACGACTTTTTGTATCTAGGAAGGGGCATTAAAACATTTTTTTAGCTTGCCCC
Source organism: Pandemis corylana (assembly GCA_949127965.1). Classification (NCBI taxonomy): domain Eukaryota; kingdom Metazoa; phylum Arthropoda; class Insecta; order Lepidoptera; family Tortricidae; genus Pandemis; species Pandemis corylana. The sequence goes on along the minus strand of OX421859.1, from coordinate 1,220,646 downwards.
GTGTCTAGTAAGGTCAACGAACAAGGAAAATTAAGCGAAGCAGTTACGAATATATATAGGATATAGGCCTGATGCAATATTTAAGCTAAGTTTTGATAACGAGTGATGATGATACACATACATACATATATATATCACGTCCTTATTCCTTACGGAGTACACAGAGTAACAAAACCTTAAGGCCACGTTCAGCATGATGAAGGCCGTATAGCTGGAAAGGGAAATCAAACTAGTGATGGGTTGATTGATGATTCCTAAGACTTTTGCCCGTTCCCTCGATGGGCTTTTACCATCTGCGCGGGAAGAGAAGTAACTGGTAAATTTTATGTTTTTTCTTGACTCCCAAACCAAAACACGTGATTAACTGTGCATATAAAGCATAATCAGGCAATTAAAACACAACATAAGGAGGCAGAGGATGCTGTGCCCAGCAGTAAAACGTATAAGACTGAAGATGATAATGATGACGATGATAACGAAGTAAGCTCATTGATTTTCTTCAAAAACATGGCCGAATATTTCACTGTTTGTACTGTTTGCGATACTACTGTGTCCCTAAATTATTTATGCCAATAACGACCCCAAATTTATGTGTCAGTTGAATCGTTGTGAAGTTACTATGCGGCGCGGGCGCCTATTTCGGCGAGCAGATAAATTTACGACGCTACCATGATTGTATTCAAAATCAGTGACGTCGTGTCTGTTGAACTGAATTGGCTTTGCAATGTGTGGGACTGCGAATGTATCTTCATTAACAACTGATTCAATGAATGGAAGTCTGCCTCCATTTGTTAACACTTATAAATTTTGAACCGTGAGAATTCTGTCTATGAACACAAAGTAACTAGATGGCGTTATAGCATCTTTCAAAAGGCAGGATGGAACAAGTTCGAGAGCCGTAGAAAGAAACATTATATATGTAAGTATGTATGTATATAAAACACATTAATTGTACGGGTAATGAGAAAGGTTTACTTCGAACGTATGCCTTAAAGGGATCTCCCAGCTAACCTTCGAACGATTGACAGGACAACAGAAACCAGAGTATAGAGAGTAAACCTACTAAAAAGCTAAAAGAGCAAAGACCCTAACTTAACCTAAACAAATAAAGCATTAAAATAAAAATACATAAATACACACACTAAAGATACTAAGTCCACTTAACCCGTCAAGCGTCCAAGCGACTACAGTAGTCCCTAACTTTTTCAGGCGGGAGGCTTAAAGAGAGAGCGAGAAGCATATATAGCGAGTTGTCGCTGGCTCTTCCAGGGGAGGAAGACCTGGACAGTGGCGTGAATGCATAATGCAGTCCCTATGACATTTCCCGCCCGAAGAAGTTAGGGACTACTTTAGTCGCTTGGACGCTTGACGGGTTAAGAAGATGCGTCAAGTCAAAAATATAACGAACGAATAAAACGAACTCACCGTAGAAACATCCACTTATGTCAACGAAACCATCAGGCAGGCAGTTGGAGGTACAGTTGCAAGCATACGGTGACTTTCTGCTGAATGCGTCTTTTGCCACAATGTATCTGCGAACAAAATATGTATAAGTAACTATAGATCCGTAACAACATATTTATATCCTAAGCTAATAGAGTTAGATGCGTACGTTTTATCTACAGCCTCTTAAAATTGTTCGGTTATATTTCAAATGTGTTAGCGTGGCATAGCTGACAGATTTCCATACATTAAACAATGTTCACAGGTTGCTTTCCTTCTCGCGCAGATGATAAATGCCCATCGAGGGAAAAAGGGAAAATCATGGGAATCGTGTTATAGGCAATGCGGCTAGCAACCCATCACTATTCTGATTTCCTTTTCCACCTAAGCCTCCACAATAATGCTAAGCGTGGCCTTTGTGTCTTTATACCTTGGCTCTGTTTACCCCGTAAGGGATAAAGACGTGATTTATGTATGTATGTCAAAATCAAACCTAACCCAACCACTTGCTGTAATATTCCGGAAAATTTTTGGGAGACAATACATTACAAATATTTTTGAACACCACTAATCAGTACAATACAGTACAGAAACAAGATACAAGGTAGACCTTGTACATCGTAATAAATCTCATCAAGCTTACCTGTAGTAATCGAAGCCCTGTTCGCTCTTTATCTCCTTGGCGAAAGAAAGAGGGAAGATCCTGCACGCCTGTCTCCGGTAGAGAGGGATGACACGATCCTTTGTCATCTTTGGAGATATCATCAGTCCCTCGTAGGATCCCTTGATGCGATTGCATAAAGTGCTGTAGACAATGAAACGACAGAAATAGAAAAACGAATCAACTTTGTTGATGAAGGAGCAACAAAGGTTGTTAAGTTTCCTATTATTAATAAGTCAATGACCGAAGCACTCCTGCGCAGACTCAAACAATTGCTTCATTTGACAATTGTACAAGTGAGAATTTTTGAAACAGATAAAGAACTAAATACAATTGATGGCAGAGGTAAAGAAAAACATTTCAACGCGTTATTTTTGTATTAAAAGTGAATAAAGTAAGACGTGTAAGCGTTATAATCTTCCTGAAAAAGCACTCACTTCATTCTATAGTATTCCATCAAAATTCGTCAAAAATCGTCATTCGTCAAGAGATCGATAAGATGTTTTATTACTCTGTGAAGGCATACATACGCTGGAGACAGTCTAAGATGATTACATTTCCGACACTTCCACAACCTTAACTAATCGAAGACTCTTGAACCTACTAATAGTTACCTGGTTTTGAGGTCAGTGAACCCTTGCTCGCGGATACCAGGCGAATGATCCCACGAGTTGATAGACCACCGTCTGCTCACATCTTTGAGCTCCAGTTCCACATTTGCTGGTTTCTCTGAGTAGAACTGCAAGAGGAATTAAGTTTTAGGAGGTAGTAAGACATTAGAAACGTGGATGTACCAACAAAATGGAGAAGGCTTTCAGTAAAGTTAATTAGTGGTAAGCAGGAAAAATCTAAAGACAGATCTGATGATAGAAACTGAAATCTAGCAGTAAAACATCTTAACCAAATCGAGCTCATGTTTCAAACTACATACTAAAGAACGTTTACAGCACGCAATCTAAGACATAATCCTAAATACCAAAACATTTAAAAAAGTGAGCAAATTTAAAAGAATAAATTGAAGCATAGGGAAGCAGGAACTAAAGAAGACGAAGAATTGAAAAATTGCAGTTGTAAAAGATTCAGGGATAATAACATGAGACATAATTATCAACGGGTTATAGATTTACCCCCTTGTTCATGAACGCTCTATAAGCTGCTAACTTAGCAATCGTTTGTCCTTATCTGTGAAAGGTAAATGACAAAGTGATAGATAAGGACAAACGATTAATACGTTAGCAGAGGCCTACAGAGCGTTTATGAATAAGGGGGATAGACCGTAATCCTGATGGATGTAACTGCGTCGAATATCGAAAGCACGCTAAAAGTCGTTGATAATAACATAATAATATGTCTATGAAAAAAATCTTGAAAGGGTATTAAAAAACATGATGGGGCTAGACCTCAAACATGCTACAATGCTTACCCTGTCCATGATGCCAATGGAGTCAAAATCAATCCAGCCAGGCATCATGTTGTGGGCTGCCGTCACGATGGGGTCCGTGAAGCCCCAGAAGAACTCGTGCGCTGTCATGTTCCTGAACAGTTTGGATCCAAAGGCCGTGATGGAGTAGTAGAGGCCGGCGTTGGCGAGGAAGGGAAGACGGTCGGCTGCCACGGTGCTGATCGCCTAGCAACAGTGAAATTTAGTCTTGTTACGTTTAGTTTTGTAAGAAAGGGACACGTTGAAAAATAGGGCTAAGGATTGCCGCACCATCACACTAAATGTGGCCCATTTGCCAGTATTCGGCACATATTTGTTGTTTTTTATAATAATAATCACTTCCATGCTGGTCTGGGAGTAAAGAAAAAACAGAATGCACCAGTTTCTTCTCTTCCCGCGCAACTAATAAAAGCCCATCGAGGGACTGGGCGAAAATCATAGGAATCATGCTATAGGCGATGCGGTTAGCAACCCATCACTTGTGATTCCACTTTCCACCTATACGCCCAGTCTTGCTAAACGCCTTCGAATTTTCTGTATTACTAGCTGTCATGTGACTTTGTTACAAGCGTCATCTGTTTGAATGATGTGTCTGTACGACACAATTACCAACTCCCGTGGAACATCTACTGTTCACCAGGGACGAGAGAAGGCGCTGATTTTGAAATGATAGGTACTATCAAATGAATCAATAAATCCCAAATTTAAATTAGAAATGATTAAAACACATGTGAAATATACCAATGAAACAAAGTGTAATACTTAAGCCGCTTAGACGACGATGACAAAAACACGACGAGAAGTTTCTAGATTCTAGGACGCGTACTACATAAACGTTTGATCTAGTCCTTCGGTGGACCCTTCTCTGCTAGTTCACCTTGCCGTTTTAGCCCTATTACGCGCTCAATTACATAACATTACCTGATTCCTAAAACGAAGGGCACTTGAGTAACCGTTCACTTTAAATTTATGATAATTGCTGGGTTTTAAGCAAATACTTTTGAATCTAACATACATTAATTGGTTAAAACGACTGAATAAAATACAAATAATATAGAAGAGTTAGCTTTGCTCAGTATAAGACTATACTTCGTTTTTTAAGTACCTACCTATTAGAAAGAAGGTAAACAATTTTGACATGTCATTTTATCGAAAAACACTTCACTCAAAAACACTTGGCTAAGGGTGCGGCTCCACTGAGGCGGAGACGAGCGGAGCGGAGAGGAGACGTGTGGGGATCGACCAATCATATTACATGAAATCCACATCTCGTCTCCGATCTGTAATATGATTGGTCGATCCCCACACGTCTCCTCTCCGCTCCGCTCGTCTCCGCCTCAGTGGAGCCGCAGCCTTAGAGTCTGCCAGGGGGGTGAGGGGGGAGACTTTTGGCCGTGTTCTACCGTACAACATTGCCGACGTTTTTGTTACAAGATTTTTGAATACTGTATTTATTACTTTGACATTGGCGAAATCATCGCATCGATCGATGGGGTCGTATTAAAAGAAGAAGAAGGAAATATAAAACCATACCAAAACAAATCACAATATTCCAGGTATTATAAATCGTAACTTGCTGTTATTTATTTTTTAAACTGTTTTTCAATAAAAACCTTTTCTATAATGCTAAATAATACGAAGTACAGGCTAATTGGTGTTATTAGACCCTTATTTAACAATTAACCCCTTAAGAACCAACGTTTTAGGCTAAAGTTAAAATTTTAAATTACTTATACAGATATACTTTTCATAAATCAATTGAATGAATCAGTTTGATAATAGAAGAGTTAAAATAGCAAAGTCAATAACCGATAAAAATATTTTCAAGTATAATCTCTAGTGACACGACTTTTGACCTGTCTTGTTTTATTGCCCTAATTAATTAAGAACGACAAAAATAGTACTATTTACGCATCGTCATAGAGCACATTGACCTAAAAAACGCTGAAAAAATAGTGAAACAAAATGGAAAATTATAAAACTAAAGTACCACGCGACGAGTCGTAAAATAATTAAAATAAAACATTATGACTAAATCGTAACCGATGATTTGCGAGACTCAAACATTTTTTTTTTTTAATACGAACTGACCAGTGATTGACCTCTATCTCGCTTGGTGGAAGGTGGCGATGAGGCCAAAGGTGTAACTCACTAGTTCAGTAATAGCCTATTCCTAGCCTTGAAGAGCCCTAGGTTGTATCTGTCCGGAAATACAGACGATGGGAGCGAATTTCATTCCCTAGCAGTTCGCATTAGGAAGGATGAAGCAAACCGCCTCGTGCGGGCCAATAGAATGTTGACAACAAATGGGTGAAAACGCTCCCCCGCCTGGAAGATGAATAAAGATATTATGTGACCAGATGAACACTTGATACATTTTAATATTGCCGTTGGCCCGTCCGCGGATAATTTCTTCGTAAACAAACGTTGCGTCACGAGGATCTTTCGATGCTTTTGAGGGTCAAGATCAATGAACAGGAAGAACTCGGAAGTGATGACAAAAACTACGGAAATCGAAGGAAAAACATAGGAATGAAACAAGAACTTGCCACAGCTCTTAAAAAAGTAGAAACCAATAAAGCAGCCGAGTCGTCTCCTGATGCAAGAATCTGCGAGGGGTGCAGATGATCTAGCACCGATCCACTTATAGGTCGTCGGACCCATATTTACATCATTATAGGCAATTATCAGCCCGATGACGTCCATTGCTGATAGGCCTTCCCCAAAGATGTTCACGACGATCGCTGTCGTGCTACCAGCAGCAACCAATGGCAGCTTCCAATACAATACCAGATCGTCCGTCAATTTGCGGGAGGCCTACCCAACTTCCCCTTACGGCACGCGGCCGCTACATCAGAATCTTACGGCCCTAACGGCTATCAGTTCTATGAGCAGCGTACTCTATCTACTGTTACTTAAGGTACGCAATTAACTTAAGTTCTTTGATATCTATTCTCTTATTTGTATCTATTCTCTTTCGGTTACCTTTAACTTTGCTTGCTTACTAAACACATGTGTATTACTTACGATCAAAGCAATGTTGGGCATAAAGATTTCTACGTCCTTTGTATGCGCCATGGATAGCTCCGGCAGGAACGTCAGCGAGATCTTGGGAACGATGTTCATGACACCCTTCTCCTTGTCTACTGTTACGTTTTCATTCGTTCTTGATTCTCTGTAACAAAATGAAATGAATGAAATTCCGTTTTCGAAATTGTGAACATGGCCTCAGTAAAGTCTTGGCTGTGATTGTTATAATTCTTCATAATTATTTCAAATACTGAATTTACAATCATTGTAACGTGAACATTCGAGATCAAAGACGGCTAAGGATTGCGATTGGTGATATCTGTATTAATGTAACGGGGTTGCAAGGCAAATGTTTTTTACTATGAAACGAAAGGTAAAAGTAAAGCTATGGCCGGGAATACCTTCCTTTTTTTTTTATATGAATAGGAAGGCAAACGAGCAAGTGGGTCACCTGATGGTAAGTGATCACCACTGCCCATAGACACCCGCAACCCCGGAGGGATTGCAGATGCGTTGCCAACCTAGAGGACTAAGATGCAATGCCTCTTGTGCCCGTAATTTCCCCGGCTGTCTTACTCTCCACACCAGAACACAGCAGTGCAAGCACTGCTACTTAGCGGCAGGATTAGCGAGTAAGATGGTGGTAGCGATCCGGACGGACCTTGCACAAGGCCCTACCACCCGCAAACCTGCTATGGATGGTGTAGGGGTATAGCACGCGTCACGGTATGACGAGGATCCGGGTTCGATTCCTGGCCATAGCTTTACTTTTCGGATATTTCTGTGTTCTAATTTTTAGTATCGTTTAGAAATTTAAATGTTTTTTATTCATTAGTGCCTTGTCACTTTCAGCTATTTGAAACATAAAACTGACCTAATATTTGTTATTTACTACGACTAAAGAATTTAATAACTATATAGTTGTGCAGTTCCGTTTTATTCGGAAAAAAAACCGCTTTCAAAGCGTTCACATTCTTCGCCAAATAATCCATATTTGCGATAATTTCACGAAGGAGATCACTTTTCAACAGGTTAATGAACGAAATTATAATTTATGTCACTAAGCCCGCCAAAACCAGTGCAAAGTGAATGTTATTGGACCTCACGCGACATGCGACTAGTGACAAATCCACACGCGATAGCCCCCATTGAATAGCAATAGGTGGTAGGGCCTTGTGCAAGGTCCGTCCGGATCGCTACCACCATCTTACTCGCTAATCCTGCCGCTAAGTGCACTGCTGTGTTCCGGTGTGGAGAGTAAGACAGCCGGGGAAATTACGGGCACAAGAGGCATTGCATCTTAGTCCTCTAGGTTGGCAACGCATCTGCAATCCCTCCGGGGTTGCGGGTGTCTATGGGCAGTGGTGATCACTTACCATCAGGTGACCCACTTGCTCGTTTGCCTTCCTATTCATACAAAAAAAAAGTCCTAGTAAACTCTTCAAGAAACGAATAAGTATTATTTAAGTAGTTTTTAAATTGATAACAACATGCAACGCAAATAAAGAAGTGATACACAGAGATAAGAGTAACAGATTTAACGTCTTAATATTATAATTATTTCAGAGGGTATCTAGACCAGTCCACGGAGGTCATGTTTGTAAAATAATAATGTTACGAAAATGATTATAAATATGTGACATTGAGGTCACTGTGTTAATTTATTATCAAAATTATGAACACTGATGATTCTTTCAATCTTTACGCATTCAAGAATCCTGTACATGACATGATTCCTAAGATTTTGGCCCATTCCCTCGATAGGATTTTATCATCTTTGCGGGAAGAGAAGCAACTGGTACATTCTATGTTTTTCTTCGCTCCCAGACCAGCATGGAAGCCCCTACGCTATCTTAAAATCTTCTTCTTTTTTTTATATGGCCTCATCGATCGATGCGATGATTTAGCCAATGTCATAGAAATATGTAGGTACAGTATTCAAAAATCTTGTGGCAAAAATGTCGGCAACGTTGTACGGTGATACGGTCAAAGACCCCCTCCCCCCTGTCGGGCTCTTAGCTAGCGGTCAATGACATCCCTCAGAAACTGCCAGGAAATCATTAGCCGATGCCCTGGGTGCACCGGGCCAATCACTGCTCTTCAACCCGGACGAATTCAAAAACGAACCGCAGCTCTTGACCACACGCGGAGGTAACCCGACTCGCACCCCATACGCTATCTTAAAATCAATAAGAAATACTTTTGACGTTGAATGTAAAAAAATTTAACATGTATTGTATATAATAAATAATAATAATATCTTGAGACAATTGACACTAATTGACCTAGCCCCAAACTAAGCAAAGCTTGTAACATGCTGCAATAGATGGGCACAAAACAACGGATAAACATACTTATATAGATAACTACATACTTAAATACATATAAACAACAAAAACAAAAAACACCTTTTTAAAAATAAATCAATTCATAATATTTCAGGGATTTTTAATTGTAACTTGCTGTTGTTCTTTTTTTTAATGTTTTTCAATAAAAAGACGTCAAATTATTTACAACCTCCAATTGCTCCTCTTTCCGCGCGGATGGTAACGGGCGAAAATTTTACACAACCCATCACTACTTTGTTTCCCCTTTCCACCTATACGTTCATTTATGTATGTAACAAATACGAAGATAAGAAGTATAGGTAACTTAACTACTCGTACTATTTATAAGAAAATAATTTTGAGAAGTTTTGAAATAATAGCCAAAAGACGTAAAATATTTGCGCTGTCGTCCTATGCCTGCGCGTAGGTGCGTCATAGCTCATAACCTTTCTTAATAGAAAAAAACAGAACATCATATTGTATGTAAAACTTGTTGACATGAACAATACCCATGCTACATTTAGTGGCATATCAGCTTCAAAGAGACCTTTTGCACGCCTCGTGAGTACAAAAGTCATTCGTTACTCATGCGTAAAGCCTTTTTGGGGTCCCGCAGTTAAAATCATGTTAGGACTTATAGACTACAAGCCCATGGACAAAAAAATATGTGAAATGAACCAGCGTGAATGAAGCTTAGAAGGCTGTTGCTATATCATAAAATAACTCTGAGCGCTATGCCGTAAAATTAAATAAATTGTTACTTGTTCATACTTGACGTGCGTAAAAAAAATGGTTTTTATTTTAAATTTATCATTTAATTTTGCATATTCTGCCAATTTTCGTGCATATTTCAAGCATTTTCCATACATATTTGCATGCATATAACAAGCTTCTTATGTTGCATATCTCTGCGGTTGCGCGGTCTCTACCCATCACTAATTTGATTCCCCTTTCCACCTATACGCCCGCGATCATGCTAAACGTGGCCTTTAAGTCTTGTTACCCTGGCTCTGTCTACCCCGTAAGGGATAAAGACGTGATATATGTATGTATGTATTTAGTTTGTCTGGCTGTCCATATAATCAGTATGCGTAAATGGAATTTTAAACATGCTATTTTGTTGACTAGTATTTTTTTTTCCAAGCTGTTTACGTAAAGAAAAACCAAATGTACCAGTTGCTTCTCTTCCCGCGCAGACGGTAAAAGCCTATCGAGGAAATCGACGAAAATCATAGGAATCATGTTACAGGCGATGCGGCTAGCAACCCATCAATATTTTGATTCCATATTCCACCTATACGCCCACAGTCTTGCTAAACGTGACCTGTAGTTCTTGTTACCTTAGGCTCTGTCTACCCCGTAAGGGATATAGACGTGATTTGCGTATGTGTAGGTATATAAAAAAATATTTTAATTGTGTGATAAACAAACCTAGCTTCGGGTCCTGATGAGCTAAACTGGTCCAGATCCATAAAAAATGGTTTATGATCTTGATACCGGTAATTAAGTTAAGTCACATGTTTGAACACGTTAACTAAATTCCACGACTTCTATGAAGTAGATTGAAATAGACAAACACACATACACAAACACAAATCACGTCTTTATCCTTTACGGGGTAGACAGAGCCTAAGGCAACAAAACCTACAGGCCACGTTTAGCAAGACTGGGCGTATAGGTGGAAAGTGGAATCAAAATAGTGATGGTTTGCTAGCCGCATCGCCTTTCAATTTTCGCCCATTCGCTCGATAGACTTTTAACATCTGCTAAATAGATTAGACCGGTCAAAAACTTAAAAAGTCTTCGTATTTGAGTCTGGGTCTATTTCTTACTAATACCGCGCTAAACTCCCTTTCTTTTGGGAACCATGGTCTTTGGAAAACAATTACAGAAGATCCATCACAACTCGATTCCTCTTTATATACGCCCACAATCACGCTAGACGGGGCATTAAGGTCTTACCCCAGGTTCTGTCTACCCATTTCCCAAACCTGCATTGCACAGGTGCCGCGAAGAGGGAACCCCATCCCGGGGTGGTCGTGGGGCGTCGCGGTGACACCGAGTGCTCCAGTAACGCCTCACAAACGACTGAATAGGGAATCCGTGTGGGTATGCCTGCCGTCGCGGGAGAGCCCCACATACCCCCGGTAAACCCGTACCGAGCGGATGTATAAGGCGCATTTTCCACACCATAAAAGAAAAAAAAGGTTCTGTCTACCCCGTTCAGCTGCTGTCTCAAAAGGAAAGGCGAAGAACTCACTGGAATATGAAAGGTCCTACTTCTTCTACCCTGAGTTTCTTCGCCGACCCCTCCAGATACTCGGGCACGTTTGTGTAGTTGAAGATCCAGACTTCGGAGAACAGCTGGTACGTCGGTTTCTCCCACATGTGGAGCACGTATGAGTCATCTCGCATCTCCATTTTCTGTGGAAGATGAAATCTTTGTAAAAGACATCTCGGAGACAGATACGACGGTATATTAGGAAGAGTCTGGGCTATCCCGACTACCCCAGATAGGTCTGAGAAAGCGATTTAATATGGAAGTTATTGCTTCTCTTCCTAATGGTAAGACCCCATCCAGGGAATGGGCGAAAATCTTAAGAATCATGTTATAGACGATGCAGCTAGTAACCCATTACTATTTTGATTCCCCTTTCCACCTATACGCCCACAATCATGTTAAACGATCCCTCGATGGGCTTTTACTATCTGCGCGGGAAGTGAGGCAACTGGTACATTCTGTTTTTTATTTACTTCCAGACCATCATGGAATATAAAGCTATGCAATTGATATTTTTACAACATAAAATACCTAGTTATTAGATGAATCATAACCTTATCCTTGGCTTACTTTTAAACCTGACTTCGATTAGGCAAGGCTCTGAATTAGTCGGAGTTAAACCTATCTTAACGACCTCTCTAACTTAAAGTCCGAAGCCTGCACAAGGTAAACTTTAAGGTTGAAATAAACTATCACAAAAAAACGTCTAAACTTGCGTCAGCCTAGCACACAATGCTCAAAAATACATTAATATTCAATCATTTTAAGAACCCGATATTTGCAAAAGCTCATCTAAACAGATAGAAGATAACAAACGTGTCATATGAAAGTTACCGTTAAGCCCCGTATTCATGGTAAACATCTGTTTAGCAACAAAGTTGAATCAATGTTTACGCTTGTCGGGCGAGAGCTTGTCAACAGGACGCTATCAACTCTACAACACGCAGTGTTCCCAGCAACATGTTGACAGCAACTCCGCAACACGTTGATTCAACTTTGTTGCTAAACAAATGTTTACCATGAATACGAGGCTTTACGCTTGTCGGGCGAGAGCTTGTCAACATGACGCTATCACCTCTACAACACGCAGTGTTGCCAGCAACATGTTGACAGCAACTCCCCAACACGTTGATTCAACTTTGTTGCTAAACAAATGTTTACCATGAATACGAGGCTTTACGCTTGTCGGGCGAGAGCTTGTCAACGTGACGCTATCACCTCTACAACACGCAGTGTTGCCAGCAACATGTTGACAGCAACTCCGCAACGCGTTGATTCAACTTTGTTGCTAAACAAATGTTTACCATGATTACGGGGCTTTAGACAACCCGAGGCAAGATACACATATAGACCGACCGCCTAAATGAGACCTCGTCCTCTTTGTCGTCCCACCTGCACCGCGCGGGCGAGGTATAAGTATTTACCTATCTTCTTGCTATCCTATCTTTCCGTGAAGAAAGAATGAGGGAGCCAAGTTTGATAAAGAAACACGGTGGGAATCGACTCGTTAGGTCGACTAGCCACTGGATAATACATACATACATACATATATCACGTTTTTATCCCTTACGGGGTAGACAGAGCCTAAGGTAACAAAATCTTATGGCCACGTTTAGGATAATTAAGGGCGTATAGGTGGAAAGGGAAATCAAAATAGTGATGGGTTGCTAGCCGCATCGCCTATACATGGTTCTTAAGACTCGCCTATTCCCTCGATGGGCTTTCACCAACTGCGCAGGAAGAGAAGCAACTGGTAAATTTTATGTTTTTTTTTGGAAGAAAAATCGTCGTAAACTCGACCCGCAGTACAACCTTGTTATAAACTTTCTTGCAAACGTAAAGAAAACACCATCTCGCTTACACATTTTTTTACACTTTTATTTTATCACATTCCCAAACACTATCACTACATAGTATAAAACAAAGTCGCTTTCTCTGTCCCTATGTCCCTATATCCCTATGTCCCTATGTTTACTTATATCTTCAAAACTACACAACGGATTTTGATGCGGTTTTTTTTAATAGATAGAGTGATTCAAGATGAAGGTTTTTATGGATAATTCTACGCAGACGAAGTCGCGGGCAGAACCTAGTGGACGATAAATTGTGACCTGTATAGTTACCTACTACCTGTTGGTTATTATTGTACTACCTATTGTATGGCTATACCGGGGTCCATTTGACACTTCTCTAGTATTAGTTACCAACATTGTAATAATTGTCGAGTGAGCGAAAATCAAAGGAATCATGTTATAGGCGATGCGGCTGGCAACCCATCACTATTTTGATTCCCCTTTCCACATACACGCCCACAATCATGCTAAACGTGGCCTTTAGGTCTTGTTACCTTAGGTTCTGTCTACCCCGTAAAGGAGAAAGACGTGATTTATGTATGTATGTATATATGTATTGTAATACCATGGTTGTGATAATAAAATAAATGAGTAAATTAGTATAAGCAGCGAAATAAAGTACATACTCGTATTTATACGTAACGGATAAGATATTGTAACTTTGCATAGATTTAAACTTATGAACTACAAAACCTTGCTATTCTGCAGCCACGATAATAAAGTCATTTAATTTCATAGAATTAACCTTGACAATTTTGATAACATCATAATCTTATTATTGTAATCTTGTTATGTGTTTACTGGGTCACAATAGTATTTTATGCCAACGTTGCATAATGAGGGTCCTTAAAACACGAGTGCGGTTTTTAAAACGAGCCGTAGCGAGTTTCAAAATAAGATCACCGAGTGTTTTAAGGCCTAATTATGTACAGTTGCATACATTACTTTATCTTCTTTAAGCCTCCCGCCCGAAACAGTTAGGGACTACTGTAGTCGCTTGGACGCTTGACGGGTTAAGCTCTTTTGTGATGTTTGTAAAGATAGAAGATAAAGCTTTTAAAGATACCGACGGATAAAAATATTTAAACTTAAACTCGTATCTGTATTAGCATTTACAGAGAAAAGCTCTGCTCTTGTTTGCACCTGGACAAAGATAAAATAAGTCAATTCACACCATTTTCTTAGAAGAAAGACGTAAGTCATATTACGTCTTAGGGACTTACGTCCTTCTTCCGCGAACGGTGGTAAATGTATGTTACCTTTTGTGGTAATGCGACAGGGGAAGTGCTGCATGAAAATAAGAATTTGTAAATCGTTTGTTTTTTTTAACCATTTTCCTCGTATCGATAACATTTTAATTAGCAGATTTTGTCAATTTATGTCATCTAAAATTATTTACCTCGTATATCATTTTTGTTTCTGTTCAAGTTGTTGCTCTTAGTTTAAGTTAGATTTATGAGATACTAGCTTCTGCCCGCAACTTTGCCTGCGTAAAATTATACATATTTATAAACCTTCCTCTTGAATCACTCTATCTATTAGAAAAATCGAATCAAAATCCATTGCGTAGTTTTAAAGATCTAAGCATACATAGGGACAGACAGACCGATGAAAGCGACTTTATTTTATATTATGGAGTGATTTATTATTTGAGAGAAAACAAGCGAAACCCGTAAAAGACCTCTTTGGTGTTTGTTACGCTGTATATATATATATATATATATATACATATATACATCACGTCTTTATCCCTTACGGGCTAGACAGGGCCTAAGACAACAAGACAGGGTCACGTTTAGCATAATTGTCGCGTATAGGTGGCAAGGGGAAACAAAATAATGATGTGTTGCTAGCCGCATCGCCTATAACGATGATTCCTAAGTGTGCCCCCCAAAACAAGGAGGTTTGTGTATACTTAAAGTTGTTTTCTTTTAGTTTAAACTTAACATAAATCCAGGAGAAAATCAGAAAACTGAATTAGTATTTGGTGAAGCTACAGGATAAAAAAAATATATAATTTCATCTATAAATAATGCGTTATCTCACAAGAAAATATATTTATTTCCGTCATCTCGTAAAAATGTCCCATTGGTTTATAATTAGTTAAAATATCCAGTTTAAAAACCAATATAAAATTATAATAAGTACATTAAAAGGCCTGCTATGTGTTATGTATGTTAATGTCTTAGCTATACCAACAAAATATCAGTTTGAAATATACAACGATTAAAAGTTTAAATTAGTTAACCATGCGCAGGCGACGTGAATGATTCTTAACAAAATACATGCACAATACAAGCATAGTACAAGCTTTGCTTAGTTTGGGGCTGGATCAATTGGTGTAATTTGTCCCAAGATATTTATTTATTTATTTATTATTTATTTATTTATTTAAAATAGTTTTTTTTTCTTCTGAAAACATATTTTCAACTGATGATTTTCTGCAAACAGTTACTTGATGAAAGATGACCACGTGGGGGTTGAGCTGCGGTTCGTTTTTGGATCCGTCCGAGAGGAAGAGCAGTACTTGGTCCGGCGCACCCTGGGCATCGGTTAATGATTTCCTGTCAGATTCTGAGGGATATCATTATCCGTTGGCTAAGAGCCCGACAGGAGGGGTATTTTGTCCGTGTTCTACCGTGCAACGTAACCGACATTTTTGTGACAAGATTTTTGAATACTGTATTTATTACTTTGACATTGGCGATAAACACATCGATCGATGTGGCTATATTAAAAAAAGAAGAAGACGACCAAGTGAGTCTTACCATTTTTATGGATCTTTTAGTACAATTTATGAGTGGTATTAGTACAATTTAACAGAAAATTGAACGGGTTAGGTTCGTAAGGACTAGATTGCATAACGGCTCTATAAGCAAAACGTCTTAGTTGCATAAGGTCTTGGTAAGCACAATGTCTTTTTTGCAGAATGCCCTAATGAGTAGAATGTCTTAGTTGTTCGATCGACAACTATAGCATAACGCCCGAAGTTGCAAAATGACTAATAGAGTTTACGTCCAAGTTATTAATAAGTCATGATTGTAAAACGACGCATAAGGAAAAGTGTCTGGATAGCATATGGTCTTGGAAGCAAAACGTCAAACATTATCTTTGATTTTAAGTGGCCAGCAACTCGACTTTGAAGATTCTTTATCAAAGAGTTCCTTCACAAACTACGTTTGAGTTTTTCTTGTCATTCAACCATCTAGTCGTTATGCCATTTAGACGTTATTAATGTTTGACGATATGCCTACCTAGTCGTTTTGCTATTACAACATTTTGATATTAAGGCGTTATACAAACAAGACGTAATAGAACTAAGTCCAATCTTAAACCCAGGCATTCTACTATTAAGACGTTTGTACAATTAGACATTTAGCTACCAAGACTTTATGTAACTAAGACGTTTTGCTTATAGAGTCGTTATGTAATCTAGTCCTTACGAACCTAACCCAATTGAACAAATAACGAATTATATGCAGAGCCGTAGGCTGGCAGGAGTCTGACACATGGCAGCTAGCGCCACGCCAGACCGTCTACCTACCTGCCACCTTTGAAAGCGGTTGCTTCCTGATACCAGATTAAAGCACAGGCTACTTTTTATACAACTTCCATGCCGGTCTGGGAGCAAAGGAAAAACATAGAATGTACCAGTTGCTTCTCTACCCGCGCAGATGGTAATAGCCCATCGAGGGAATGGGCGATAATAATAGGAATCGTGTTTAGGCGATGAGGCTAGCCACCCATCACTATTTTGATTCCATTTTCCACCTATACCCCCACAATCATGCTAAATGTGGCCTGTAGGTACCTGTTGCCTTAGGCTCTGTCTACCCCGTAAGGGATAAAGACGTGATTTGTGTATGTGTATGTATGTACTTTTTATTCCGGAGAATCGCTTAGTTCCCGCGGGATAGCGACAAATATGTCAATGGTCGTAACTGCCTAGAGTAACAACGTAAATAATTGACAGAATGTTATTATCAATATTAGTTCTTAAGTCTATTACGTGGACGAAGTCGCGGGAAGAAGCTATATTAATTATATCCTTACTAATATTATAAATGCGAAAGTAACTCTGTCTGTCTGTCTGTTACCTTATCACGCTTAAACCGCTGGGCCGATTTAGTTGAAATTTGGTATACAGATAGTTTGAGTCCCGAGAAAGGACATAGGATAGTTTTATCCCGGAAAATCGCATAGTTCCCGCGGGATAGCACAGCCCAAACCACTGGACTTAGAGACTTGAAATTTTGCACATAGATACCTTATACAATGTAGGCATCCACTAAGGAAGGATTTTTGGAAATTCCCACGGGATAAGGAAAAAACGGGAATTATATATTCGATTCCGAGTGACGCTGTCTCAGTAACTATAATAACTAGACTCTTCAAATTTGATACAAAAGTAGGTGATTACAAAACTAAGAAACTAATTTCAGGATGTTTGGAAATTCCCACGGGATAAGGAAAAAAACGGGATTTATATATTCAGTTCTTACGGGAACGGGAAAAACGGGAAGCGGGGATGCTCATGGTTCACGCGTGCGAAGCCGCGGGCAGAAGCTAGTTGCTTATATTGCTACAATAGTTATGATCTCGCATGCTAAGAGATTTGACACTGGTCTTTTTCCAGTTCAAAACAAGATTTAGTATTACATAACGTTGCAAATGTACATTTGTCAGTCCGTCCTCTGCCAGGGTCGGGTAACAAGGTTAACCTCTGCATCTTCCTTCTCCGAATCATTAGCTCTAAAATAACTGTTAGAAAAGGATCCGCAGCAAAATGGTCGTAGTCATTTTCATATTTCACATTAATATTATAACTGTTTATTTTTACATAAAATAGGATTACGTCTTGACTTCAACCTCGCTTGATAGAAGGCGAAGATGAGGCCTAAGCTGGTACACGTGCGCCTAGAAGGTGTCTGTTCACTTTGGCCTTAATGGTGTCCAGTTTACAGTCTTTAAAATATTTTGAGCCAATCAAGACTGTGCCATGTCCAGTTTTATAGTAAAACTATGGACCAACCTTTTACGGACGTATAAGGCAACTAGGTAAGTATTATGAGATCTTGTATTAGAATAGGCTGTGCTATTTACTACTTCAATCCACAAAAATAAATTACAAAAAAACATTTATCTTGTCTCTTGTTCAATAAAGGCGACGCCCCACTGCTGCGCACGCTGTGCATGGACACGCTGTACATGTCACACACGTGGATCCATTGTTAATTTCGTGCATACCGTGTGCGTGCGCTGGTGCGGAAACGACCGCCTACATTTTTACCCGACTACAGCAAAGGAGGGTCATGATTTTGACAGGTTATTTATGAGGCGGGGTGAATATGTACCCACGTGACCGTGCGCTGCAGTGGGATGTCGCCTTGATAATTATGGACCTTCACAAAGTAACGCCTGATACAATCAATAGCAATAAAGCTGTATGTATTACATTCTTGGTAATTTGTTTAAGAAATTTTCAGTTTTTTACTTTTATTGTAGACTAGCGACCCGCCCCGGCTTCGCACGGTATATTATGCATGTATTATACATATAAACCTTCCTCTTGAATCACTCTATCTGTTAAAAAAACAGCATTAAAATCCGTTGCGTAGTTTTAAAGATTTAAGCATACATAGGGATATAGGGACAGAAAAAGCGACTTTGTTTTATACTATGTAGTGATACCTAAGTTGAATGAACCTGTCCGGGAAAACTGGAGCCGCCCACAGATTTCAGAGCCTCTAGCTCTAGTGTAAATTTTCGCATTTAAAAACGTCTCGAACGCGTTCACGTAAACGTCTCAATTACTATGGAATAATCGGCAGCGCCACTTGCGGATCGAAACGGCAACAAACCGTTCTCATATATTTAACAGTTTAACGCAAACGCGTTCGAGACGTATAACCATGCGTGGTAAAGACGATCCCTGACTTTTCCTACCGGTCATATACATGCTTGTCTAGTCATGTATAAATATTGCCTTTGACAATGTATTAAAGTCTTTACGACCGGATAGCCTAGTGGTTAGTGACCCTGACTATGAAGCTAGAGGTCCTGGGTTCGAATCCCAGTAGGGGCAGACAATTGTATGATGAATACGAATGTTTGTTCCCGAGTCATGGATGTTGTACGTATATAAGTATGTATTTATCTACATTATATAAGTATGTTTATCTGTTGCCTGGTACCCATAGTACAAGCTCTGCTCTGGGGCTGGGTCAATTGGTGTAATTTGGTCCAATATATTTATTTATTTATTTATAATAGTGCAAACTCGGAAGTACCCGCAAAATTTCCTTGTATTGTTTTTGAGCCTTGTATCCGAACGGCTATCGACCAAGGAAAGTGTTTCAGCTTTTGACCGCTAATCGACGCGTGCGCCGCGTTTTAAACAAGCGCATGATGCCCAGTGACATTGGGCGAATGTCTTCTTGCATTCAAAAAGGACAGATAGTAGACTAAAATCACTAAAAGTAAATGCTATTACAAACTCTTATTTAGTTTCACCGGTCCCGCCACATATTTGTGTCAGTATGCTTAGTGTAGTTCGGCCACAAAATACGTCTCGAACGAACTTGAAATCCTACTAATGTACTAATATTATAAATGTGAAAGTTTGTGAGTATGTTCGGATGTTTGTTACTCTTTCACGCCAGAACGGCTGGACAGATCAGAATGAAATTTGGAACATAGATAGATTATAGTCTGGAATAACATATAGGCCACTTTTTATCCCGGAAAATTGCGTAATACCTGCGGAATAGCAACAACAACAACACAAATCACGTCTTTATCCCTTAAGGCCACATTTAGCAAGATTGTGGGTGTATAGGTGGAAAATGGAATCAAAATAGTAATGGGTTGCTAGCCTCGTCGCCTATAACATGATTCCTATGATTTTCGCCCATTCCCTCGATGGGCTTTTACCATCTGCGCGGGTAGAGAAGCAATTGGTACATTCTATGTTTTTTCTTTGCTCCCAGACCAGCATGGAAGACGGAATAGCGATAAACGAATTATATGCAGACGAAGTTGCGGGCAACAGCTAGTGTCCAATAGTATGAGATCAGTTTGTTGCCGTTTCGATCCGCAAGTGGCGCTGCCAGTTATTCCATAGTAATTGAGGACGTTCACGTGAACGCGTTCGACACTAAAATATGCGAAAACTTACACTAGACTCTAGTGACTAGAGGCTAGTTAAATCTTGCAAGTTAAATTAGACCCAGTTCCAGTGGTCAGATTGACGTGAAATTTGGTACACTTGTGTAAGTCCGACAATACTTCAATCTTGAGGTAAAATTCTGGTGACCCAGCCAGGATCGTCTCCACAGAAGGGAACTCTTCAACGGCTCGTCCGATTGACTTGAAACTTGGTATACAAATGCAAGATACAATGCAAGTACAGTCAGCAAAGAAAGCTAATATTATCTATAGCTAAGCTGTATATTTTCGAAGTAGTGGTATTTGTAAAAAAACATCCAGAGTTATTTAAGAAGGCTAAAGACACCGGTCGCACTAATAAAAGGCATGGAAACAGACTTGTGTATGATACATTACCAACGACAGCATTAAATAGGAAAAACTGTTACTGCATGTGTGTCAAAATTTATAATGCTATACCTACAAATATAACGGAACTCCCATTTAACCAATTTAGACTGAAAATGTGGCTGCATGAGAAACTGTTCTACTCAGTGAGCGAATTATTTTTAATTTAAGTTAATTTAAAGTCAAAGGTATAAGTTTTTAATGTAGCATGCTAATATTTAGCAAAAAATGATGTTCACTTTCCAAATGTAACCTTACCGTACCATTTTTTATGCAAATAAAGATTATTATTATTGTTATATATATAAAAAAAAATGCGTAGGTTATTTATTAATATCCCTACATCCCTACCTGTTTGTCTGTCGGTTTTACCTCTTCACATTTAAACTACTGAACGGATTAGCGATACCAAAAAGGTTTCTAAAAAATAAGGAAGAGACAAATGTGACCTCGTAAGTCTAGATTATTTTTAGTGCTATACAAATATTGGGTGTTAAGTCTAACCGCGCATTTTGATTATTCCA
Source organism: Pandemis corylana (assembly GCA_949127965.1). Classification (NCBI taxonomy): domain Eukaryota; kingdom Metazoa; phylum Arthropoda; class Insecta; order Lepidoptera; family Tortricidae; genus Pandemis; species Pandemis corylana. The sequence continues at coordinate 1,199,532 of OX421859.1, read as the reverse complement.
AAGGCTACTTCGTCCTCGATAATGTTTGTTTAGGTTACACACTGTTACTAAAAGATAGATACACATTGGGATTATTTTTAGTTCACATAGGAAGGCTAACATGACTGTAAGTCAAACACGTACCGTAAATAAAAGAGAATCGCCTAAATGTAATAAGTTATAAGTAGCTAAATACTAATAAGTACTAGGTTAATGTAATAAATCGCCGTAAGGAATAAAGATTGTTTAATATAGGTATGCAATATATATTTTCAAGGTCAAGTAAACCTAGTAAGGGTTTTACCGGGTCTATATCTGTTAGTCAAAAATGTTTTGCCCGATATTTTTTTCAGCTCATATTTTTTGGTCGATTGTTTTTTATGTCAAAAATTGTTTGGCCGAAAATTATTTAGTCTAAAAAATAAACTAAACAATTTTAGGCCAAACATTAAATAGGACAAAAAATATGTATCCAAAAGAAAACTTTATGCTCAAAAATAAGAAAACCATTAAATATTATACCAAACGTTTTCGGCCAAACAATATTAGAACATAAAATTTTAAACCAAGCGAAGTGTACCCGGTTTTACCATTTTTTAAGAGAGTTCGTACATATCACTTAGCCGTTTTCGGCAACAGTGACTAACTTCACAGTTATTACTTTCATTTTTGTACAGGAAAACTGTACAAGTTACTAATATAACACGCAATACAAAATTTTACACACATATTACTTGTAAACAATTGTAACTGGTTTTTCATACATATTTTGTGCGTACTTCGTAGACTCGAATTATTAACCTGATGTTTTTTCAAAAGGTCCCCCCCCCCCTGTTTGCTCACTGAACGTCTGTCAACGGCTCAACCTCCCAATGCGCCACATAAATCTGTAGGTTTATCTTTATTGAGGTTTTTTAAAAAGCCCTAAAGCACTAGGACCACCACCCAAAGGTCTGAATTCTGAGTAATCAGAACTATAATAAAATTATCGGCGTTGGCAGTTAACAATGCCATTTAAACTAAAATAAACTTGACCCATCACTTAAGTTAGCTAACACTGATAATACTGATATTCAGCACCAGGAAGCTTTTTACGAAGTTATCTTATTACGCAGTATTATTTAATAGTAACAAACTTAATGAGATTCAAGGTTTAAAACTTTGTTTCGGCGCCGGTCTAATAAAGTCGCCTTTGACAGCTATACCTCTGGACCTTAGTCAACAGTGGCGCCAACTGGTGAGCAAAGAAACGATAGTCCCCATTAGTTCGAGCCGCGACTGAAAATTGACCCCTTTCTTAACATAGTTACATACATACATACCGTCACGCCTCTTTCCCACAGGGTTAGGCAGAGACTACTTTGTTCCACTTGCTACGATCCTGACATACTTCTTTCGCTTCATCCACACTCATCAATCTATTCATACATGCTCGTCGGTTTCGGGTACTCCTGACCTGACCGTTTTCCAAAACGTCTCCTATTTGGTCTTGGAACGTCCGTCTAGGCCTTCCCCTCCCAACGTAACCATTCACAACCCCTATAGATTATCTTTCAGTGGTACACCTTCCATACTTCTTAACGCTCTCATTTCTACTGCATTGATTCTACTTTCATGCTTCTTTTGCCATACCCAAGTTTCGCTGCCGTACATTAATGTTGGAACAAGCACTCCTCTGTGGACAGCCTTTCTTAACACTATTCACTTACCCAATTTGTTATTATTTCGATGGGATTGATGGTCACCATGATTATACCGATGCAGACTAGGAGTGTTCCGTACACTAATCGAATGACAGGCTCTGAAAACAAAACAACATCGTTTATCACCATCATCACTCATGCTTACTGTGGTAGCCAGAATAGAGAGAGAGAGAGAGAGAGAGAGAGAGAGAATAGCTTCACTTTACAATATCCGCGATATAGTGAAGTTAAGTCGTGAAAACAGGTACACTGGTTTGACTGGACATGAGGCAAAATACATAAAGTTAAACACATAATGGGAAAAAATACGTGATGGTTCATTAGTTATTTGTGTCACGAGGGAGCAAAATGATGTAATTGCGGCGAGGGCGGTACATTGAATCCACTTATATAGCGAAGGATTCTACAAAATTATCCTGAGCGCAGCGAGGGATGCTAAAGCAGAATCCAGAGCGTAATGAGGGATTCAAGTGTTAACGCCCAAGATGAAAATTTTGCACCCGAGTGGCTCATACAATTTTTCACACCGAACATTAAAAAACTTCAAAAAAGAATTCTAAATATGATTAAAGAGCTACCATAGCATAGATAATGGCGTGGTTTTAATTATCAACTTAAAAAAATTGCATTTGCAAAAAAAAACACTTAGTGCCTTGAACAGAAAAGTTGCACTTTGATCCCTCACGTCAGGGAGCGAAAGTTACTTTTCTGAATGAGAGGTGTGAAAAATATACTATGCAGTTTTCGGTGAAACTATCACCTTGACAAACTTTTTTGATCGCGTAATCTACTGATTGGTTTAGGTTAGGTTACGTTTATTAAGTAACAACCCTGATAAGTTACCATTTTCTGGGAATATTGCGTTATTTATATTTTGAACCATTGTATTTTGACCTTATGTGTTTTGACGTTATGTATTTTGACACAACGTATTTCATTATTTATGCGTTTTAATACCCGTGACCCTGATCCTCAGCAAAGGATGGAGGGTGCGATACCAGGGTCGCACTCCTGACTTTGGAAGGCATTAACGACATTACATAAAAATTTGAAATTTACTATGAGTTTTTCGGTGTAGTGAAACATCGTGAGGGATCCTGCATATGCAAAGCAGTTAGATGGTGTGTGTGAAGTTCCCAGTCCTGGGCCCGCGAGGACATCCTGAGAGGAGGCCTTGTGCAGCAGTCGGACGTATAAAACTAGACTGGAGAAGATTATGATGAAGGTTTTAAAAAACTTACTTCTCCTTTGTATGGTGAAGTTATGTAACTTTATTATCGATATCCTTCCTTTACTGGGTACGTTCTGGATCGTCATTTTTTGTGTATTATCCAATCACCTATCTGTAACAAATAAAAAATTATGTAAAATCACCGTCGAAATCATTGTCACTTCAGGCACCTTAATTATTAACAGGTAAATAGGTAAGTAAGCAGGTAAAAAAGTAAATACTTTCATGCTGGTCTGGGAGCAAAGAAAAAACATAGAATGTACCAGTTGCTTCTCTTCCAGCGCAAAAGGTAAAAACCCATCTAGGGAATGGGCGAAAATCATAGGAATCATGTTACAGGCGATGCGGCTAGCAACCCATCACTATTTTGATTCCACTTTCCACCTATACGCCCTCAGTGTCTTGCTAAACGTGGCCTGCAGGTCTTGTTACCCTAGGCTCTGTCTACCCCGTAAGGGATAAAGACGTGATTTGTGTAGGTATGTATGTAAATAGGTAATTACACAAACTGATAACCCGCGTATAAAATTCAAGTCATGCTCGCGCAGATGGTAAGAGCCTTTCGAGGGATTGGGCGAAAATCTTGGGGATCATTTTAATATAGGCGTTGTGGCTAGCAACCCATCACTGTTTTGATTCCCCTTTTCATCCAAACGCCCACAATCATGCTAAACGTGGTCTTTAGGTCTTGTTACCTTAGGCTCTTATAAAGACGTGATTTATGTATGGATAACTCATGTACACACACACACACACACACACACACACACACACACACATTAACATTAACATTAAATTATGTGTTAAAATATTTACATTGTTGGTAGCTACTATAGAACTGATAAATGATAAAATTGTAAGCATAATTCTTATATAAGGTAGGGGTATCGGAAGTAGTGATTTCGTAAACCAGTATGAACTGGGATGTGTGTCTGGTGACAGCCACCTCCGTAACTCTGTAACTGGCGTCACTGAAAATCAGCGTCACGACGTTATCCTGGATCTTATCGTGACACATAGCTGAGTGCCGGCCATTTGGCTGGTTGGAATAAGTATCCGTGTACAATACTCTGTTTGTGTTTCTGTACGTCCACTTAACTTATTGTTATTATTTTCTTTTCTTTGTTTTTTATTTTTGACTAGTAGAGACTATACATCTCTACTATTTATAGATTAATATAATTTAAGGCTCGGGGACCTTATACATCCCTTTTATAAATGTATTTAATTTAAGTAGAACTTAAGTATTCTTACTGTATTTTATTTTGAAAAAATGACTTTCTGCCAAGTTTCTTGCGGCGCATTCTTCTTGGCAATGATGGTCTTTCCGAATGTGCTGGTAGTTTCAAAAAGACATGTAAAAGAGCCCCTGGCGGCCAATTTGCAAAAATAAATTTTCATTTTCATTTTCATTTTTCATTTTCATTTTCATTTGTATCAGCTAATAAAGTTGTCTTATTCTTATTCTTATGTATAAAAGTCGAGTGATCCAAAAAGGTCAGCATGGAAGCTTTTGTATGAGTACTTCAATAGAAATTGTTTTTTGCAAACTCACTAAACAGTTAATTAGATATTTTAAAAAGATGGCTCTGTCTATGTCGCAAACAATTTTGCCAGAGTTTAAAAACACGTCGGAAATTGTACGGCAAAAAAAAATAAAAAAGCAAAACATGAGATGATGCCGGATGAATGATGACAGTTGTCAACTAATCAACAAGTTCTCAGATCATTGTGATGCATGACTTATGAACTTATGATTTACTAGCTTCTGCCCGCGACTTCGTCCGCGTAGAATTAGACTCAAGAACTGATGTTGATAATTATTCTGAATCAATCATTTACGCTGCAACTCTAGGCAGCTACGACCTTCGACACATTTATCGCTATCCCGCGGGAATATGCAATTTTCAGAGACTACTTGCTACGATCCTGACATACTTCTTTCGCTTCGTCCACATTCATCAATCTCATACACACTGAAAAAAACGGGCTACTTACGGGTACGAAATTTGTAATGAGCCGGCAGCGAACTACTTCTTACGTATAGATACCGCTATCGTAATAAGGTTGCGACCTACGTATTAAGGAGTCGGACCCATGACGCGTAAGTAGGTTGCAGCATGTTCGATAATGTAAGCGTCACGAGCTACTGATAATGTTGTTTCCTACGTAGGTAAGTATGCCGCATCATGAAATTAAAGAGTCCGACTACTTACGTTATACGTAGTCCGCATAAAGAGCCAGCATACGTATTAACGGATCTGTCAAGATTCCGGCACATTATTTACGTAGTCCGCCTAAGTACACAAGTCTACTGCACCGTTAGTTTAAATATGCCGACACATTACGTAAGGGTGCAGGCTACTTACATACGTTGCACGGCAGTCTTGCACTGAGCATAGATGCCGAAACATTATAATGCATCTGATCACGTGTTATAATGTTCCTGGCTACTTACATAATGTAATTGTATCATATATAAATGGCGATACATTATACGTACTCCACATACTGTCTTAAGTACACGGGGCAAGTATAAAAAGTAGCTGGCTAAGATATTCCGGAACATTATAAGTACTCCGTTTACTTACATAAGATGCTCTCTACGTATATTAAGTAGCAAGCGTACACTAAACTGAATTTAAGTAGTCCGCTCTCCAGTCACGTAATTTAGATATGCAGAAACATTATAAGTAAATTTTTTTTTTTCAGTCAGACAGTACCAATGCCACCGCAGTACACACGTCTGCTGCCACATGATGTACTGTGGCGGCTTCTGTACAGTAGCACTGCTACCGCAGTACACACGTAAGCTGCTACATGATGTACTGTGGCGGGTCCTATTTGCCGTCACATGATGAACTGTGGCGGCATCAGTATAGTACCAGTGCTGCCGCAGTACACACGTCTGCTGCCACATGATGTACTGTGGCGGCTTCTGTACAGTACCACTGCTACCGCAGTACACACGTAAGCTGCTACATGATGTACTGTGGCGGGTCCTATATACCGCCACATGATGAACTGTGGCGGCATCAGTATAGTACCGGTGCTGCCGCAGTACACACGTCTGCCGCCACATGATGTACTGTGGCGGCTTCTGTAGAGTACCACTGCTACCGCAGTACACACGTAAGCTGCTACATGATGTACTGTGGCGGGTCCTATATGCAGTACCAGTCCCACCGCAGTTCAAACGTCTGCCGCCACATGATGTACAGTGGCGGCTTCTGTACAGTACCACTGCTGCCGCAGTACACACGTCTGCCGCCACATGATGTACTGTGGCGGCTTCTGTACAGTACCACTGCTGCCGCAGTACACACGTCTGCCGCCACATGATGTACTGTGGCGGCTTCTGTACAGTACCACTGCTGCCGCAGTACACACGTCTGCCGCCACATGATGTACTGTGGCGGCTTCTGTACAGTACCACTGCTGCCGCAGTACACACGTAAGCTGCTACATGATGTACTGTGGCGGGTCCTATATGCAGTACCAGTCCCACCGCAGTACACACGTCTGCCGCCACATGATGTACTGTGGCGGCTTCTGTAGAGTACCACTGCTACCGCAGTACACACGTAAGCTGCTACATGATGTACTGTGGCGGGTCCTATATGCAGTACCAGTCCCACCGCAGTTCAAACGTCTGCCGCCACATGATGTACTGTGGCGGCTTCTGTACAGTACCACTGCTGCCGCAGTACACACGTCTGCCGCCACATGATGTACTGTGGCGGCTTCTGTACAGTACCACTGCTGCCGCAGTACACACGTCTGCCGCCACATGATGTACTGTGGCGGCTTCTGTACAGTACCACTGCTGCCGCAGTACACACGTCTGCCGCCACATGATGTACTGTGGCGGCTTATGTACAGTACCACTGCTGCCGCAGTACACACGTAAGCTGCTACATGATGTACTGTGGCGGGTCCTATATGCAGTACCAGTCCCACCGCAGTACACACGTCTGCCGCCACATGATGTACTGTGGCGGCTTCTGTACAGTACCACTGCTGCCGCAGTACACACGTCTGCCGCCACATGATGTACTGTGGCGGCTTCTGTACAGTACCACTGCTGCCGCAGTACACACGTCTGCCGCCACATGATGTACTGTGGCGGCTTCTGTACAGTACCACTGCTGCCGCAGTACACACGTCTGCCGCCACATGATGTACTGTGGCGGCTTATGTACAGTACCACTGCTGCCGCAGTACACACGTAAGCTGCTACATGATGTACTGTGGCGGGTCCTATATGCAGGACCAGTCCCACCGCAGTACACACGTCTGCCGCCACATGATGTACTGTGGCGGCTTCTGTAGAGTACCACTGCTACCGCAGTACACACGTAAGCTGCTACATGATGTACTGTGGCGGGTCCTATATGCAGTACCAGTCCCACCGCAGTTCAAACGTCTGCCGCCACATGATGTACTGTGGCGGCTTCTGTAGAGTACCACTGCTGCCGCAGTACACACGTCTGCCGCCACATGATGTACTGTGGCGGCTTCTGTACAGTACCACTGCTGCCGCAGTACACACGTCTGCCGCCACATGATGTACTGTGGCGGCTTCTGTACAGTACCACTGCTGCCGCAGTACACACGTCTGCCGCCACATGATGTACTGTGGCGGCTTCTGTACAGTACCACTGCTGCCGCAGTACACACGTCTGCCGCCACATGATGTACTGTGGCGGCTTCTGTACAGTACCACTGCTGCCGCAGTACACACGTCTGCCGCCACATGATGTACAGTGGCGGCTTCTGTACAGTACCACTGCTGCCGCAGTACACACGTCTGCCGCCACATGATGTACTGTGGCGGCTTCTGTACAGTACCACTGCTGCCGCAGTACACACGTCTGCCGCCACATGATGTACTGTGGCGGCTTCTGTACAGTACCACTGCTGCCGCAGTACACACGTCTGCCGCCACATGATGTACTGTGGCGGCTTCTGTACAGTACCACTGCTGCCGCAGTACACACGTCTGCCGCCACATGATGTACTGTGGCGGCTTATGTACAGTACCACTGCTGCCGCAGTACACACGTCTGCCGCCACATGATGTACTGTGGCGGCTTATATACAGTACCACTGCTGCCGCAGTACACACGTAAGCTGCTAACCTTAAGCAATATGAACGAAAGGGGCGTGTGTTTTTGTTACGACGGTACAATGACAACTGTCAAAATCACTTAGGTACACGCATACCCCCTTTCCTCATCATTACTTAGCTTTATTTAAAAAAACAAGCATAGTTACAATAAATGCCGGCAGATGGTGTTACAGGTAAGTAGGTCTTGTTTTTAGTATTATTTCTATGTCCCACAGCCCTGCGCCGTATGCAGCAGTGTCCAGCGATAACACCCCTGATTTTTTGGCATTCATCATCCCATTATTTAAAGCTGATTATTTGACACCATCAGGCATAAGAGTAAGAGTCAGAATGGCGGATGCACCCCCACAAATATATAAAATGATTATATTCAATATACTAAAAAAAATTACTCAAAATGTGTAACTAGGCAAATTCGGTCAGAGCGAGCATGAGACCTCAAGGCCAAAGGGGCCTACAGCGTGAGAGGCAAGGTCCTTAAATTTAGTAAAAAGGGCGCCTTAGGTTCCTTGCCTGCAAACAGGAATAGTTGCGAGTGAAAGAAAACAAACTTGTTGCTATGCTACACTTTATTGCCTATGACACTTGCTATGCATGTTACTAATGTAAGCTAAGAGACTAACTGTTCCAAGTCTATGGTCGAGAGGGAAACTGGACTTAAAATAAAAGCCTTACGATCCGTTTGCGGGACCGAGTACATCAACAAACAGTTTGTTGAATACTTAGGTAATGAAGGTATTAAGCATCAGTCCACAATAGTACTCCACAAATCTTCATGAAATGAAATGAAATGAAATGAAATGAAATTATTTATTTCGCAAGAACATACAGGTGTTACAGATATTATAATAAGTAAGTATACCTATTATGTTACAGGAATTTGATCCATGTCATGTATGCTTTGCCACAATTTGGCATGCAAAATCTAAAACTAATTTGTAATTTGAAAAATTTCACACGAACTTATTTAATTAAATTATTAACTATTAATACAATTTTAAATAATCCGACCCATAAATATTTCTGCATAATAATCCTATTCATATAATTTATCAAAATATTCGGTCAAAGTATAAAATGGTCTATTAATCAAGTAGGCCTTTAATTTTCTAGAAAATTCATTAATACTATTACATTGTTTTATGTCCTCATTTAAATTATTATAAATTTTAATACCATTATATTCCAGACTCCTTTTGAAATTCACATAATTGTTAGATCCTGGCAATTGGATGTCATAATTAAATTTACACAATCTACGTGGTCTGTTGTTGCTATTTAATCTAAAACTGGATTTATTTTTATATACAAAAATGCACACCAAATATATGTAAAGTGAAATTACAGTCAATATTTTATGTTTCACAAATAGTGGACGACAATGTTCGAGAGGTTTTGCCTTTTCAACATATCTAAGAGCTTTCTTCATGTATGAGGTACATCCTCATTTTGAATTTCCAAATAGCGTAATCTTGCTTACCGCTTAATAAAATCCCAGCAAGGGAACGCAGACTAGATCCTTTTGTGTGATCTGACATTTCCGCACTTTTATTGAAAATTCGTTAAAAATTCACTTTTGAGAGGTGAATTTAAATTTTGACTTCACACACAACTATACCACACTAAAGCATAAGCTTATTAAATGCTTTTAAGAGACTTTTCGTGCTGTAACGTATTGAAATAAAATAATAAGTGTCTTCGTTGCATGTTTGTATTGAAGTAAATATGATTTTGACACACAGCTAATTATTCTATATATAAATTTGAATTGACATTGACTAGTTATTATTTATAAACTACAACACTAACGGTTAGGTTTATTGGGCAATGCCAACAACAACTTAATTTATAGGATTTTTAGATGCTAGAGTGGCCGTCAGCTGAGAGTAGGTGAAAAGTGTAAGCAGTGTACTTACACTTGCACTTAGGCATGACTGACTTCATCATTTACACTTGTGATGAAGTCAGTCATGCCTACACAGAAGAGACAAAGACAAATAAAGCTAAGCGGAAGACGTCGAGCCGCCTTCCTTCACTGTCCGCCAAAGGTGGTGGAGCGAAGGGGCCACAGGCACCCGGCGAAACCGCAGACACAGGTCCTGAGCAGCCTCCACTCACTGTGACGTTTTGAAACAATATGATGCCTCGCCTAGCGATGCACGGGCCGAAGCCTAGCCACGCCTAGCGATGAACGGACGAAGCCTAGCCTCGCCTAGCGACCCTGGAACAAAACCGGACCAATCAATCACCTTGTTCATTACAATAGACATAACAGTCCTTTTTATAGAATAAATAACAATATACATACACACACATACTCCCTAGACATTCCCTTGAAACTTTAGAGAACGCAACGCGGTGATTACATACAGGCATACGCACGTCACACCATTATCCCTTATGGAGTAGGCAGATCCGGAGTCACCAAGACTTAAAGCCACGCTTTGCAGTGACTGATATACACACCTCAGCTTAGAGCTGCTAGTACATTATTTAAATAATTAATAAGAATAGTACATACCACACAGTGGGATTTCATATGAAGAATTTAGTACACGGCGTTCGGCGGGCAGCTGCCCTCACACGGCGCTCGCCGGATTAGAGCATCAAGCTCACCATCAGCTGTAAACGTACTGCCATGAATTTCCATACAATCTCATAGTTAGTTACAATACCCAGTCATAATCAGTTTACTTACAATGATAGCGCGATCATTTAGACCGATTTAGATACGAGACGGCCGCCCGGGACTTGAGACAGGGCTCCGCAGCTCGGAATTAAAGCAGAGCCTCCATCCAGAGATATGTAGGCAAGACCGCCTTGCCGTAAGGCTTTAACTTTACTGTCAACCGGCCGCTAATTCATCAGCTGAAATGTACAATAAACAACGTTTAAATACTGCAAAACACTACCCAGTCATCAGCGGCAGGTCATTACAAGGCAATAGGCATACTTACGCTACGTCGGTGATAAATAGACGTGAAAAATCACTAATAAAATCCATAGCCAGCGGCTGCGTGGCACGGCCCGGTTACATTGTCTTCTGGAATAAACCAACGAAAAGATTAGAACACCAGTATTATTACATAAAGAGAATCAAAATACCGACCCAAAAGACTGCAAAACCAACCTTTAAACGCTTGATTAAACTGAAATTTCTCTTTAAAACTTAAATAGCGCGGAGGCCATCTTGTCTCGCATACGTGCCCTGTTTCATTCAAGTCGCACGCAGGATTGCGCAGTCACAGTCATTCGATGTACGACGGCGGCAAAGGCGTATTTCCTCCTTTAACCCCGGCCGGACGCCCCTCGCTACTTGGAGTCTAACTGCAAACATGGAACTAAAATCGTATTTCAACCTGAAACGACCACGAGAGAAATCCTGAAATACCTATAACCAACTCAATGTTATTACACATAAAGTTTATTCAGTACAAGATTCATAAAATTTACAATATATACATAGTTCCCAAAAATTGTCAGCATCTTTTATTAATTTATTTACAAACTTTTGATTGTAAATTTTTATTGTGCTTTCAAACTTTGGGTCACAAAACAATCCTTTTGACTTCTTTGCAGCAAACATCTGTGTCTGTATTTGGGCCAGACATTTTTTGCTGATAACATTATTTTTGATATAATTTGCATTATTTTTTCTGTAGTTGGGCATTTCACCTCAACAACAAAACTGTCGCTAATCCCATCTGGGGAAGCACACCTATGAAATTAGTATGAACCCGCTTTTGTTGATTTTTACACACAACTTATCTCAAAAACCTGTCAAAATTTACGAAAAAAAAATGGTTGTAAAGTCGTTTGGACGATAGTTTTACGATATAGCGTCATAAAGAACCATTGATGAAAAATTGCATTTTTACATTTACTACATTACATAATAATTTTGTGTCACAAGCCGACGCTTGGGCCGATCGTCGCTTGATCCGCGCCACAGACCACAGTGACGGATCGGGAAAGGTGTTATTTAAAAACTATATGTAGGTACCTATAGTTGCCGGCAAACATCTTGAGCATGACCTTGAATGCAGAAGTGAATTTAGCGTCTCTTTATACCTACTATTTACAATTTAAGACTTTTACTCAGAAATTTACAACATCTTTTGTTGCTAGGTAATTATGAAAGGCAAAAATAGTAATACCTAGGTAAGTAGTTCCTATCGGGAAGGGTATTAGGCAATGTAATGTATACTCTAAGGATGTTACAATATACTAGGTAACTAGGTAGGTATATCATAAAATTTTACGCAGAAATTTACAACTTCTTTTGTTGCCAGGTAAGTACCTAATTATGAAAGGCAAAAATAGTAATATATAGGTACCTACATGTACCTATTGTATTGTATACAGTAAGTATAATATAGTCATACTTACGTATGTACCTATTTTGTGACGCGCATAATTTCGCATAGGTACCGTTTTTGGATTCTTCCTTTAAGTACCTACCTACCTACCTACCTTATGTTCGAGACCTTTTTGCCAAATTCAATGATTGTACGATTGTATTTCTGATGTCAACGGCAAGTACCTACTTACCTACCCCATGCCTAGGTAGGTAAGGCTACAGGTTTTGATAAGGTCAAAGATCCTGTTTTTTCCCGTTCTTGTCAAAATTTCGGGAAATCCCCTCCTGCTTAATGCTCCTCTACACCCCAAGGACATAATAATACATACTTACATTACATACATACGCCACGCCTCTTTGCCACAGGGGTAGGCAGAAACTACTTTGTTCCACTTGTTATGATCCTGACATACTCTTGACATACATACACCTCTTTCACTTCATCGACATTCATCAATCTCTTCATACATAATAGGTAGGTAATACCTCTATGAATCCAGTTTTTTCCTTATCTCTAAATACCTATCCCGTGGGAATTTCAACAAATAGAGGTAGGTAGGTATGTGACCTTAGTCGCTTATTGTTATTTATTATAAACATACTAGGTACTAACCCTTTTTTTATTATTTGGAGGGAAAATGCAAGGCTTACTTAAGTGCTTGTAAAGTAACACTGGGTTTGTACCTATTTTTTATTTTACATGAAACACATTAATTTTACAGGTAATAAGATAAACAGATGTACAAAGGCGAACTTATCCCGTGTAGGGATCTCTTCCAGTTAACTTTCATTTGAAGTCCGAAATAAAACTTTTTTATTTTATTTGATTTAGTGCTCGCCTACACTTCATGTGCGTACCTATCTAGTTGGTCGATGAGTTGTAGGTACATTCTGCTTTTCACTTCGATTGCGAGGAAATTATGAGGCCACATTGCAAATGAATGTAGGTAGGTACTTACCTACAATCAAGTTACAAAGTTTTTGTTTTCAAATAATTTTGTTTCTATTATGGCTCATTAGTATTAAAATTGCCTAGTTTTATTAATTTAGTAACAATACGGATAATAAAAAAAGAAAAGAAACGAATTAAAATAAAAACTTTGTTTTATAAAAATCTAGTGTGGTGAAAATAATCTTTAAGTATGGTCAATGTGTCGAAGACCGTCTACGAGGCAAGACCGTCTGCTACACGCTATATATAATATGTACCTACTATGACGTAACTTTCGCACATTGATTCATTGATTCACAGCATTGACTTTATTCGAATTTTTAACTTCTAGCCTAGTTCTAGTTTTACGCATTATATTTTTTTTACATTACGTGCTATACTTACGTAATGAGTTTTTATATGGATTCGTTATTTATAATAAATTACATATGATTCTTCAAACAACTTAATTGTTGACTGTTTTAATACATATAGACCGTGTTTTACACGTGAATTTTATTTTTAAAAATAATCGTAGCTTTAAAAAACGTTTGGAATCTCATCTCCCAGATATTAGAGATGTCACGAATATTCGGCTACTATTCGGTATTCGGCCCATTTTTTGGTATTCGGTATTCGGCCGAATAATAGGTACTATTCGGCCGAATACCGAATTATGAAAAAAAGACACATCATATTACTCAAGATTATATGTGTGCATTACCAAATTACAATACTTTAGTAAGTAAAATTGATCAGTGTTAAGTTGTGATGGATAAAAACAAGCTTTTTAGCATTTGTTGGTAGCAAACGATTATGCTTTTCGTCGCATACACGCTACTCCCAGGAGAAGAAAGATAAACTTTAGCAAATTTCGAGAGAATTGGGTATTGTTTTTCGTTTGCTGACCACCACTTGTAAGGATCAGCCTATAGACAAGCACGTATTTTGTGCCGAATATTCGGCCGCCGAATATTCGGTATTCGGTATTCGGCCAAATCACTATTCGTGGCAACTCTACCAGATATATGCCGACCTTGCCTCATAAATGTGAAAATGACGATAAATACGGATTGAAGCCTTATTTCAATTTGTTGAAAGCACATATTTCAATGTCTTAAACCGTTCTAAGTGATGAAGTTGTTACCTTGTGCGTCTTGCTTGCTTATCAAATCACTATCAGACGGACTTGCCTCAATCTCAAACAGCGAGGCAAGACCGTCTACATGTCGAGTTTTAAAAAAAGGCTTTTTTTAAGAAATTTTGATAAGCAGGCCATTATCAGTATTTCTAAAATAATAAATTAGTTAGGCAATATTTTTTTATGAAGCGGCAGTACTTACCAACCCAGGTTGTATTGTTTACCTAGTTTGGTTCGATGTTCGATCGAAGTTAATTTTAAATACCTATGTGAAGTCTTCGACACATGGACCTTATCTTAACTATAATAAATAGGAATAGATATTTCGAGTTTGTGTAACAGTCAAGTGCCACGCTTTTTTACTATAGGTACCTACTTACCTAATTGAATTATTGTTTTGTTAATAACTTATTTTTTATTGTAATCTTAACCAATCTAATTAGTTAGTCATAATTGATTATTGGAGTTTCTAGCACTTGACTGTTACACAAATTCTATAGTAAGGTAATTAAAACATATTTTCTAATTTTTAGTTCGGTGGTTTTTAAAGCGTGTATTCTTAGGTTTTTTAAACTATAATTTGCTTTAGGTAAAGAAGACTAACAAATATCACGCTTAGAACGAAGTTATGTAGTTCATGTTTTATTACAGAGTTCCCATGGCCACCTTTTGTCGAGACAAATCCAACGAGCCCAATTTCGATGGGGTTGCGTCGTTTAGTTACAGAGTTCCCTTGGCCACCTTTCGTCTTCATCATCAGGCCCTGGACATCATCTAAGACTAAAGTCCTTTCTAAGACGAATCTAACGAGCCCAATTTCGATAGGGTTGCGTCGTTTAGTTACAGAGTTCCCTTGGCCACCTTTCGTCTTCATCATCAGGCCCTGGACATCATCTAAGACTAAAGTCCTTTCCAAGACAAATCTAACGAGCCCAATTTCGATAGGGTTGCGTCGTTTAGTTACAGAGTTCCCTTGGCCACCTCCCGTCTCCATCATCAGATCAGGTCCATGTCATAATCACTTTGCAATGTCATCAGATTTACGTATGCGTGCAAAATTTCAAGTTAATCGGACTTCTAGAAATAGGTGAAAATTACGTTGAAAGATTCCATTACATTGTATGTATACACACTTACCAAAGAATATAGGTACATAATTATATATACTACTAGCGACATGACACAACTCGAGCTAATCCCGGGAAATTGCTACTCTGGAATAATAATAAAAAAGGACGCGCAACACTCTCTTCTGATTGGTCTGTTATGCGGCGCCAAATTTAAAACTAGCTAATCGGACAGACTCATTATAATGAGGTGGCTACATGCTGCTACATTATAAAACTTAGTGTTGCTATCATATTGAGCAATTTCGATTTATAAGGATTTAGCTGACCCGGCGAACTTTGTTCCGCCTTAAATTTGAAAAATTCCAGTGGTTTGGGCTGTGCTATCCCGCGGGAACTATGCCATTTTCCGGGATAAAAACTATCCTATGTCCTTTCCCGGGACTCAAACTATCTGTATACCAAATTTAAACTAAATCGGCTCAGCGGTTTAAGCGTGAAAAGGTAACAGACAGACAGACAGACAGACAGACAGAGTTACTTTCGCATTTGTAATATTAGTAAGGATTAGTAAGGATTATTACCGGCACACAATGTTCGCACGATATTATTATCCTTACCTATCCTTTGATGAGTTAAGGCTAAATAAACCAAGTCAATTAAAAATAATAAAAATAAAGTTTCTTTCAATATTAATACATTTTTATTATTATTTTCCTATCAACAAACTTCGTAAAAAGGGTGATTTCCTAATATGACGCGGGGAATTTACAAAACTGACTCTGGCAACACACGCTCGCTCGCTGGGCTGGGCTGGTCGCGACTCGCGTCGCTGTGCCATTAAAATTAAGTAATGGGAAGCAACGCGTCTCACTTGCTGTCTGTAAGCTATTTTCATCTTATTTATATCATATTGTGTGTCGATTCGTTGTTGAAACCATGTGTATCCTCATTACAGATAGTAACTGGTAGTTATCGCACCGAAAACTGGCAGATTATTGAACAAGACGTCCGCCTACTTGCCGTGTCTTATCCAACCTCGACATTGGCAGAATCATCAAAAAGTTGATGGAGCCACTTTTTCCTAAATTTAAATGAAATTTAATCTCACTTGCTTACCAATAAGTGTCGTTAAGTTAATTAAGTGTGTGAAATGGATGAAGACACATCGAATATTCTCCGAAGCTTGGGGTTAGAGTCCCTTATTCAGGTGTTCGATGGTAAGTAAGTACCTACTATATAGCTTTACATCAATAGTCTACGAATTTCATGCATTTTAAATTTTAACCCATACTTCATCATTTTACAATTTTACCATCAACATAACTAAGTAGGTCCAAAAACAATCTCCTCAAAATCGTAGCAAAATTTATGGAAACTGGGCGAGTGTTTTTGCTACCGAGTACATATTTTACGACCTACTTGGCCCCACAAAAGTTACAAGTGCTACAATTCGACATAATTGTCACATTTTTAGCACGTATAAAATTTTCATAACAAGAGCGTGATTATTCTGTAAAATAAATAATATAAAACCACAACATAAAGCAGTCGCCATATCCATATCTATAGAGTACCTATTTCATGTAGGTAGCTGTGTGAAATCATTCCCCACAGCTAAAGTACTGAAATTCGGGAGGCTAACAACAGCTCATCTCATGACAAAAACTCAGTCATACTGAACATAATTATGTTCAGTACTTCAGGAAATTGACAATGTTTTCAAAATCAGTCATCGTGCGCCTATTGTGAATATCAGGTGGTTTTATTTTTTCAAAAAGTTCAATGAACTTAAAGGATTTGATGCTTACAACCTGTATTTTATTTTCAGATAACAGAATTGACAAAGAAACTCTTCCTTCTCGCAGAATCTGAACTCAAAGAACTCATACCAAAAGTTGGGCCCCGTCTTAAGTTAAAAAAATATTTGAAATCTGCCATGCAGCCGCCGGAGAAGAAGGATTTACATGATGCCACTGTTAGATCTGATGATGAAAGGGTGAGTTGCATTACATTGCATATCAATTATCTGCAGTTAGGTATGGAACTAACAAAGCTGAAAGTGATCATCATTTGTAATTAATAGTCATGTTAATTAGAGCTTCATCTCTGTTGTATGCCTACACGTCCCACTGCTGGGCACAGGCCTCCTCTCAGAATAAGAGGGCTTGGTGGGCCCACGGGGGCCCAGTGTGGATTGGGAATTTTATCCTTACTAATATTATAAATGCGAAAGTAACTCTGTCTGTCTGTCTGTCTGTCTGTTACCTTTTCACGCTTAAACCGCTGGGCCGATTTAGTTGAAATTTGGTATACAGATAGTTTGAGTCCCGGGAAAGAACATAGGATAGTTTTTATCCTGGAAAATTGCATAGTTCCCGCGGGATAGCACAGCCTTAACCACTGGAATTTTTCAAATTTAAGGCGGAACAAATTTCCTATAAAAAGCAATTAGAGTACGGAATTGGCAGATTGTTGGTTGTTGTATTGTATTGTCCTTATAATATATTTTTTTTCCAGATTTTACATTGTGATAGCGATTTTGATGCAGACAATAATTTTGGAGTTGCCGCAGGTAAGGGCACTGCAGATGAATGCCCAAGGAATAACGTGAGTTGGATATTATATATCTGGTTTAAATTAAATTTAAAGGTTTTACATATTGACAGTGTACGGTATTTTCGTAAAATAGTTTTTTCTGAGTGGTGATTTGTACCATTCTCATATTTTGCCATTTTATTTTTTCATTTTATTTATTATACAAAATACAAAAAATATTTTAGGATTTCTTTGTTTACAATGAATGACTTGCGTCAACTTTTAATTTCTTTTTTATTGGGCTCTATTACGAACGACTGTACCGAATTGGATAATTCTTTTTTAGTTGTGTTTGTTACTGTTCGGACAGTTTGTATAAAATAAAATTTTGAAAAGAAAAAAAAATGCAGCAGGGCGAACCCCGGACAACAGCTAGTATTATTTATAGCTGTTACCCATGAGCCCGTGACTTCTGTGCAGAGTGCACCCGGAGGAAATTTTGCAATACTTACATATTTATACAGACACTAATAAGATTTATAGCATTTTTACCCGACTACGGCATAGCTAAAGGAGGGTTATGATTTTGACAGGCTATGAGAACTAATAATAATAATAATAATAATTCAATCTTATTTGCAGACGACAACACCTCAAGTGAAGAAAATTTAATTTGGTTAAGAAACAATGTTGACCCCTGGAGAACCGTGGAAGACAAATGGAGAGAAACTGTAGACTGCCGCTATAAATTGCTTCAGTCTGGAAAAATAACCATAGCTGATTACTTTAAGGAGTTTCCCGCATTACAACAACCAGAGGGATATACATTGGTAAATATTTAGCACCTACTACTTACAGTGCGTTTTTCTTATCACACGGTCTTGGCACACTGATTTCTAAAATGAAACCCAGCTGTGTGGAATACAACGGCTATTTCAATTATTGATGGTTCAGTCACCGTTTGTCGTTTTGAGCAGTGTTTATCTATTATTTAGCACTGATTAATTTTATTTTTTACAGCTTATGAATGATTTTTGCCATCAATATCCCGGAAAAGAAAATTCCTTATTTTCCATGATTATTCTAAAAAGGGAAGAAATCGTCGAGTATGCACAGAAAAAAGTGCTAAAAATACGCAATAAAGAGTTAAAGACGGCGATAAAAGACATAATTGGACTTATAAATGGTGAGTTTTTGTTACTTTTGAAATGTTTTTTTTTTCTTTATCTGTTAAAAAACTATTTAGTTTCACGAATAATATTTATGTGTCTTATCCCCATATGAATAAACAACGGAGTAAACCCGGTGTAACTAAACCATGTTTTGTCCGTGTCTGGCAAAACCATATGTCATACATAGTGACAGATAAAGATACAACATGGTTTAGTTACACCGGTTTTACTCCGTGTTTATTATAAAATAGCTGTTGCCCGCAACTTCGTCTGCACGGAATTCGTTTATCACTATCAGCTGTCTCGGCCCGATCGGTTTAAAATTGACAAAGTTTCATACAAACTTTCATCCCCTATTTTATCCCCTTGGGGGTAGAATTGATCGAAATCCTTTCTTAGCGGATGCCTACGTCATAATCATAACATCTACCTGCATGCCAAATTTGGGCTGTGCGTTGATAGATCACTATGTCAGTCAGTCAGTCAATCAGTCACCTTTGAGTTATATATATTTAGAAGTATAGTCATAAAAAAAAACGTCAAAAATGAAATGTTAGCAAGAAAATTTTCTCTAGTAGTAATTTTGTTTATCTGTGATTATGCTCATTTTATTTTATTTTTATTTTAGAGGATGACCCAGAGACGACTACAAATATCGCGCTAATGCTGCTAGCATATGTGGTAAATATTTCTCCAGCTCGGCGACTAAAAGGCAAGCAGCAGCCCTGGAAACCATCTCGTGCGGAAATTTGTGATGGATTTATACAGGTAGTCGCGTCAGAAGCTAACGTTACCGAAACTATTGTAACCAAAAGAGAAAAATTTCAAAGGCTAGGTCGTACATTGCAGCCGTTTATTATTAATGTTGGAAAGAATATAGTCGAAACAAACGCAGTTTATATTGTGGTAAACGACACAGTCTATAAATTCAATAAACTGGTAACGGCAGTAGACTGTGCTTTTAAAATTTATCAAGCAAGTGGTGCATGCTACTCCGAAGAAGCAACTGATGTATGGTTGTTTTTGCAACTGGGATTTTACAATATAAAAACGAAATATGACAGACATACGCAAGCCGTGAATACACTTTTGACTGATTTAGGTGTTTTGTCGCAACATAATTTTGAGTAATCAAGAAACCGTTTAATCCTATTATTTTTTATGTCCTCCAAAATGTTTACTTGCTATTATTGTAAGAAAAATGTCTTTGCAAGTCCGACGATGCTAGTAAAACATATACAATTAAGTTGCAAATCAACTAAAAACATTTCAGACTTTCGACGTGGTGAACAAAATTGCTATCGTTATTATTTTTGTTTACAATCTTTTACTGGACAAAGAGATTATTTCATTTTTGTATTAAATGTAGTGGACCCCAGCTACGGCTGCTGTCCGATCCCAAGAGGTTTCTCTCGTAGGGCTGCATTTTTTTCTCTAGAAAACATATGACCAATTAAATAATAAAAGTTAATTATTAGAACACGCACCGGAAATATAGTCCTGCACAGCAAATTTCACATACTTTTTTAACTTAAGACTGGGCCCAACTTTTGGTATGAGTTCTTTGAGTTCAGTTTCGCCAAGAAGGAACAGAGCTTCTTTGTCAATGCTATTATAAATACAAATAGTTTATCTGTTATTTGTTTTGTATTTGCATGCAAGGTCTAATGTTGATTATTTGTTTGCCTTCTGGCTAGGGAGCAAGACTAATATTTAGGATATTTAACAGTTTAAGGGCCAGTTTCACCACTCATTGTTACATTTTATGTGACAGATAAATATGAAGCCGTCTCTGTTTATTCAGACAAAACAAAGCACATTTATCTGTCACATCAATTTTAACAATGAGTGGTTAAACAGGCCCTTAAAGTCGAACCTCTCATTGGACCCCGCATTCTACACACCTGTAGTCATTCATTACTAAAACAACCCCTGTATGTGTCGAGTCAATGTCAATGTAGTGGACTCCAGCTACGGCTGCTGTCCGATCCCAAGAGGTTTGTCACTCGTAGGGCTACACTTTTTCTCTAGACAGCATCAGATCAAATCAAATCAGACCAAACCAAATATTTTATTGAATCGGGCGTTACTTTGCGGAGGTCCATTTCAATGAACAAAAATATTTACCTTGCTACTCCGCTACTCACGTGCAAGATAACTAAGCCTGTGCGAAATATATATGTTTTTTTATGCAATCCTTCCCTCGACTACTGCCACATAAAACACATAAATCTCAGAAACTTAATTATCCATTACACCACATAAACACTGACGCGTTGACGTGAGTAGCGGAGTAGCAAGGTAAATATTTTTAACCTTAATTTAACCGTAACCGTATTTGTAACCGTAATTGAAATCAACCCAAATCAAAAATACTTTATTTCAGATAAACATCTATATCGGGTTAGTTACAGTAAAATTTTATATCTTTGTTTAAGTATAAGCACTTATGTATGTATGTATGTAAACTCTTTATTGTGCAAAATAAACAAGACAAAATACAATTGACAAACACTGCGATACATGCACAAAGGCGGACTTATCCCTTTAAGGGATCTCTTCCAGTCAACTTAACTCCAGTTAACTTCCAGTTAACTTATTTATATAAATTGGAAATATTTCCCCTATCTCTTTGGCTATTGTTTCGAGACATTTGTAAGCTATTACGATAATTGTTGTTCTTTATAATCGTGGATGAATATTTATGGTGTCAATTTCAGTTGACGTCCATTGTAGTTGTAAATATACTGGATAAGTACTTATGCTACTGGATTTATGCTGTGGATTGTAAATATTTTAAGAATTAAAATTCTTGATTCATTTGATAGTACCTGGAAATAAATACTTTTTTATTCTTAACTTTGTTTTATTATTTAAATATGTTTTTCTACATAATTAATTATGATAACTATCTGTTCATATAGGTGCTGTACTGGAGCAGGAAAGTACAAGTGCGGGTGCAGTGAAGCATAGTCATAGTAATGTTCTGTACTGCTGTTGCGCAACACAGGTACTATACTCAGGCAAGTACAGTTAAGTTTGTTGTTTCATTGTTTGTACTTTTGTTGCTACAGGTGCTATACCGGCGTGGACAGTTAAGCATAGTGTATAATTACTTTATACGTATCTACTGCTGTAACATAGGTACATAGGGTCTACAGTGGAAGCATGGTCTGTCAGTAATAGTTTGTATTGCTGTTGCACATGTACCACACTCTTGCTCCAGTTAAATCGTGGTTCGCCATATTATAATCGCGCCAAAAAATACAATCAAGGAAAATGATTCGCCTAGGCTGTACAACTTAGGTACAGCCTAGGTTGTACAACCACAAAACCCTGTCGCTATTGCGACATTTGCCTGTCATTACAGGCCACATCACTCAAAGTTCAGTGATGTGGCGTTTTATACGACCCTATCTATAGTGTCAGGGTTCTATGATGATAGGCAAATCAATTTCCTTAACTGTATGGATCGGTGCGGTTATAATAAGATGGCACCATGCTTTAATGTGGTCGCACCTGTAAAGTACCCGTGCTACAGCAGTACAAAAGTATGCTGGGACATGCTTTACTGTTCGCGCACCTGTATCGTACTAGTGCTACAGCAGTATAAACGTATGCTGCAACATGCTTTACTGTGCGCGCACCTGTATAGTACCTGTTCTGCCCCAGTACAAACGTATGCTGCGACATGCTTTACTGTGCCCGCACCTGTATAGTACCTGTTCTGCCCCAGTACAAACGTATGCTGCAACATGCTTTACTGTGCCCGCACCTGTATAGTACCTGTTCTACCCCAGTACAAACGTATGCTGCAACATGCTTTACTGTGCCCGTTACTGTCCAGTAACGGTGCCGCCACATTACAGACGTATGCTGCAACATGCTTTACTGTGCCCGTTACTGTCCAGTAACGGTGCCGCCACATTACAGACGTATGCTGCAACATGCTTTACTGTGCCCGTTACTGTCCAGTAACGGTGCCGCCACATTACAGACGTATGCTGCAACATGCTTTACTGTGCCCGTTACTGTCCAGTAACGGTGCCGCCACATTACAGACGTATGCTGCAACATGCTTTACTGTGCCCGTTACTGTCCAGTAACAGTGCTGCCGCATTACAGACGTATGCTGCAACATGCTTTACTGTGCCCGTTACTGTCCAGTAACAGTGCTGCCGCATTACAGACGTATGCTGCAACATGCTTTACTGTGCCCGTTACTGTCCAGTAACGGTGCCGCCACATTACAGACGTATGCTGCAACATGCTTTACTGTGCCCGTTACTGTCCAGTAACGGTGCTGCCGCATTACAGACGTATGCTGCAACATGCTTTACTGTGCCCGTTACTGTCCAGTAACGGTGCCGCCACATTACAGACGTATGCTGCAACATGCTTTACTGTGCCCGTTACTGTCCAGTAACGTTGCCGCCACATTACAGACGTATGCTGCAACATGCTTTACTGTGCCCGTTACTGTCCAGTAACAGTGCTGCCGCATTAGAGACGTATGCTGCAACATGCTTTACTGTGCCCGTTACTGTCCAGTAACAGTGCTGCCGCATTACAGACGTATGCTGCAACATGCTTTACTGTGCCCGTTACTGTCCAGTAACGGTGCCGCCACATTACAGACGTATGCTGCAACATGCTTTACTGTGCCCGTTACTGTCCAGTAACGGTGCCGCCACATTACAGACGTATGCTGCAACATGCTTTACTGTGCCCGTTACTGTCCAGTACCAGTGCGGCCGCATTACAGACGTATGCTGCAACTTGGTGTACATGTACCCACTCCTGTATAATAATGTAAAACAGATTTAATTTGCATACTCATTACCTGTACGTAGGCGGATGCGAACTACGTACGTAAGTAGCTGGGAAAGCCACTCGTAAGTAATGGGCCCGCTACATGAAGCGGGTAATGAGGCCGACTACGTATGACAACTACATTACGCGGCATGTAGCGGGCACAAAGCGTAATAGTGGAATCCTAGCTACGTACGGCACTGTTGAAACCTACGTAATACGTAGCCCGTTTTTCTCAGTGCATGCTCGTCGGTTTCGGGTACTCCTGACCTTTCCCAAAACGTCTCTTATTTGATCTCGGAACGTCCGTCTAGTCCTTCCCCTCCCAACGCAATCATTCGCACTCCCCCTATAGATCTGTTTGGTTAGTCTTCTTTCATCCGTCCGCTCTATGTGACCAAACCAACTAAGCATACTTTTTTCTATCCTAGTCACTATATCCTCTTTCACACCCGCACGTTCCCTTGTCACACTATTCCTTATTCTATCTTTCAGTGATACACCTTCCATACTTCTTAACGGTCTCATTTCTGCTGCATTTATTCTAATTTCATGCTTCTTTTGCCATACCCAAGTTTCGCTTCCGTACATTAACGCTGGAACAAGCATACCTCACTCACGTCACAAACGCATTTATAATATTCGTTGCATTTATAATGTGAAGATCATTCTAGAAAATCTTACCGTAACTAAAATTCCGAGCAGCTATCCCAGAAAAAAAATGTTGTAAAACAATTCAAGTTGTTAAGTCGCAAAGCAACTTTTCGGATGAAATAATGGAATAATTATCAAACGTACCTGACATAATGATAAATGTAACAGCAAATTTAACATTGTACTCAATTTGTTGACACGAATAACAAAATTTTAACATAATACAAGCTATTGTTTGTATGCTCTCTGACAAACAAGAATCATCTACAATTGGACAATTACCATATAACAATTTTTTGTACGGCATTTTATTTACAGGAAATATACTTAAAACTCGGAAAACTATTTGCTCTCCAACAAGGACTTCCTCTTTTTGTCACGGACAAAAAAACTGATACCTCTGTATTTATGTCGGAAAAATTTGCATGAAAAAATTGTCGTGCGTATTTCCGAGCTTTTTATTGTCTACCAATAAAATGACTATAACATTTGTAGTCATTAACAAGCATAGCAATAAACAGGCCGTAAGTGTTATTCACGAGTTTTTAAAAACATTTTTTTTCCTTTCACGTCAGATACAGTGTGAGTTTGAATGCTCCTCCATGTGAGATCGAAGACGCGTTTGGATTCGCTTTAGAACTGGCGCAAGTACTAAATACATAAATTACATTGTGGGATTAGAAAAAGCAGTAAATTCAATACCCTTAGAATCTGATGACAAATGTGTACAGTTATGAGTTAGTAGCACGGGGTTAAGACGGGGATAAGAACACGATTTTTTTATATTTAAAAAATAAAAAATAATTTATTACCACAACATAAACAGATAGAAGTTAAGTTGACAACAGATTCAAGACTAGAGGAAAAAAACAATGAGATAGACCAGGCAACTGGATATTTGCAACTAAGATTTTAGGAACAAAAAATAAACTAGCAAATGTTGCCAGTGTTCAACCTGTGGTAACTTATGCGACGCGGAACCATGTTGCGGAATACCATCGAAACTAATTTTTAACACTGATAACCGCCACTATGGTAATCGCAGTCACGACGATCGGTTTAAATTCCATATATTACGACAGCCACTGGTAACGGACCGTATAAAGAGTAAATGGAGGATGATGGAAACACCTTCTAAACGTATTAATATTTCATTATTTAAAGGCAGAAGTATATGAGAGTAATTCACACAATGGTGACACAAGGCAGACCGACTGAAGCTATACATTGATACGTATCAAAACTAAAATAGGCCGCAAACCAGCCAGTAGCTAACATAATTACGCGTATCAAACTGTCTCCGACTTATTTCTTTCTCTTATTGCTAGACTGGTAGAGGTCGCTATTAAACGACAAGACCGCCTATTGTTTACCTTGTTCTTTGTTTCTGTATTGTTTTGTAGAGATTTGTGGTGTTCAATAAAGAGTATTTGTATTGTATTGTATTGTTGTATCAAAACTATTGAATTTATTAATTACCTACTTAAAATAGACGAGGCGACGATAGGAGACGTTTTGAAAAAAGGTCAGGTCAGGACCCGAGACCGACGAGCATGTATGAAGAGCTTGATGAATGTGGATGAAGCGAAAGAAGTATGTCAGGATCGTAGCAAGTGGAACAAAGTAGTCTCTGCCCAACCCTGTGGGAAAGAGGCGTGACGGTATGTATGTATGTATGCTACTTAAAATATTTCAGTTTAAACAAAATTAAACTGACAGAGCGTTGATTCTCGATAAATCACGGACATGAGAATTGGGACCCCGGTTAAACAGTAATGTTACTGTTTATTAATCTAAAAACTAATTTCCCGTTTTTATCAAAGAGGTTGACATGGCAGCTAACCTTAAAAAACTAAAAACCATATTCGCTTAAACTGCCAACGTAACATTCCCTATACCTTACTAAGTATCTCTAGATAATCAATACGCCGTACGATTTCTATCCACGCATGCCGCAGAGGCTGCCAAGAATAAGAAACGTTATTATGAGTCAGAGTGCATCTTATCAGGGACTGCATATCGGGTCAAAGTCAAAGCAAGGGCAGTGGGTGCCCTAGACTCGGACCAAGAGAAAAGTAAAGCTGGATTTCTGCGAACTGAGAGAGAGAGAAACATTTATTTACAAACATTCGATATACGTAGATATATAAAAGGTAGAATTACAATTATATTTAAGAATAGTACCGATATGGCGTAAAATGGGCCCGACTCAGCATAATGTTGCGGCAAACGGCTGTTTTCCAGTGGGAGCCAAATAAAATTAAAAAAATTAAACACAAAAACACACGTACACTGCAATATAGGACCCATAGTAAAAGCCCATCAAAGGAATAGGCGAAAATCTTAGGAATCATATTATAGGCAATGCGGCTGGCAAACCATCACTATTTTATTCCGGAATATCAGGGCATATTATTAGGTTTTACTTTATTGAAATCTAATATATCTGCAAAAAAAATATCATCATTTAAAGTTTAAAGTGTTAAGCGCTTGTTCAAATATGCATAGCAATATGTTATTTCCAGTGACATTTGATCTTTTGAACAGTCGTAGCGTTAAAAATACATAAATACAAATACATACACAAATTACGCCTTTATCCCGTACGGGTTAGAAGTTACCCACAATACTAATTTCACGCAGACGAAGTCGCGGGCAAAAGCTAGTTAGTAATAAAATATTGATCGATTGATGATGTTCCAACTTTGACACATCCTGGGAAATAACTGATTGAGACAGTAGGCACGGACCCGTGAGCCATATCATGTGTCATCAATGACCATTACACTAATTTACATAAAAAATGAAATAATGCGTTTTACGCGTCGTAAATAAAATAAATGGTTAACATTTGGTAGTCGATTAAATTTACACGCTACGAGTTCATGGGCGAGTAGTGACGTATCTAGGACGTTGTGAACGTAGCACAGTAAAATGCGAACGTGTAAAAGACGTCACGTTTTTTTCAAAACTAGTTTGAACCCGATCACGTGTTCTTGGCGGATTCTATTCGGAGTTAATTATTTTTTATTTGACTATTCGAGCCTAAAACACAAAAACTGACGTGGGTCCATGACATTATTTAATTCGAGTTTTAAATTAAAAGAAGGGGTGCGGGTCGGGTTACCTCCGCGTCTGGTCAAGAGCTGTGATTCGTTGCGGCCTATTGGCAGAGTGCAAAGCGGGTGGAGGGGGTAGCCTAAACGATCACAGCGCTCGCTACGGCTAAAATTGTCATTTTTGTCGCTGACTTAAGCTGTCAAATCCATATTGCAGTAAACATTTTCTAATCGTTTTTGAGATAAAAATATGGTCCTGGTAAGATATGTTGTTGTGAATTGTAATAACACCAAGAAGAATAGCGACTGTAAATTTTACCAATTTCCAAGACCATGGTGGAAACGAGACCAAAGAAATAAGTGGATATTTGTCGTAAGAAAAAAAAAGTAAGTTACCTAACCTCTAAAATTTTACTTAAAGTACGTTATCATTTGATACAAGTATTAAATTGAAAAGTTACGGTGAAATGTAATATAGTAAAATAACACAAGCCTGATCAGCAAAGGCACATATCATGGTGTCTGGGCCCATAACCTGAAGTAATGAAACAGTTATTTAGTAATATAATAAACTAGTGTAATATCTCAAGGAAGATCGGTGACAAGAGAAAAAACAAGAGACACAATATGACATTCAATTCAAACGGTTTATGGTCATGTTCCAATAGATTTCCTTAATATTTTTCACAATATTTACTTACTCCTTGTTTGACAGCGGTGACAATATTGCCCACAACGGTCGCCTGTCACGTGGCGCTGTCGTCGCGCTCGGTGCCAATTAGCAAAATAAAAATGGACAGGGGGTGGGGATGGGGTGGGATCTGTTGACCGTATTAAGATCCGACCACACCGGTGCGTAAAAAATGTTGACGGTGCTTTTAAAAACCGTGAGAAAACGTGACGCCTCCGACACGTCACTGCGTATACGCGGCAGTGCGGTCGCTCCTTTACCGTACAACGTTGCCGACATGTTGTCTCAAGATTTATGAATATATTAATACTTTTACATTGGGAAGTTGTCGCGATGACGATTTAATACGTCACAAATAAGATGATTCTTTACGAAAAACACAAGAATGAATTTCAAAAGCAAAAAAAACTGAATATAACATAATTATACATTCACGTCACACGTAAAAAACCTTTTTTTTTTTTTTAACGTGTG
Source organism: Pandemis corylana (assembly GCA_949127965.1). NCBI lineage: Eukaryota > Metazoa > Arthropoda > Insecta > Lepidoptera > Tortricidae > Pandemis > Pandemis corylana. The sequence continues at coordinate 1,170,589 of OX421859.1, read as the reverse complement.
GAAAATGCGCCTTATGCATCTCCGCGCTCGGGGCAGCACGAACGGAGGTATGACGGGCTCTCCCACTCGCCGCTGCCTTCCCTATGGAAGGAGGGGAGCGGCCTACCGTCTAAAAACACACACGTTCCCTCCAGGCCTTGAACTGCGGGCGTTGCGGGCGCACACGGTGACCACCGCAACGTCCACTGGCCGCCCCGGGATGGGGCAGGTGGCGACGGCACCGTTGAATGCGGGTTCCGGATTCCCCGCCCTCCCCCGCCGGTGACCGACACGTAAAAAAACCTAGGTTAAGTTTGATTGTAAGCAAACAACTGGATCCGACTAAAATTATAAACGCGAAAGTATGTATAATGTATATGTTTGATAAAAACCGTTAATATCCACCATTTTTAATTGTTGATATCTATGCAACATAGTATAAAACAAAGTCGCTTTCTCTGTCCCTATATCCCTATGTAGGTATGCTTATATCTTCAAAACTACACAACGGAATTTGATGCGGTTTTTTTAATAGATAGAGTGATTCAAGAGGAAGGTTTTTATGTATAATTCTACGCAGACGAAGTCGCGGGCAGAAGCTAGTTTTTATAAATTAATTACCTGGTTGTTGCCCAGGGTGCATAGGCACGAATGTAGCTTAAGTCGCTAAACCTGATTAAGTATGATGGCTCCATTCATTTTAATTAACTTATTATCTGAGATTGGGACAAAAACAAACTAGATTAATTATTTTGCTGCAATGTCCTAGACGTATGTAAACAAAAAATTATAGGGCAATGCTGTTTACTCGCTAAATAGTCAAAACATGGAGTTTATCGTCTGAATTACCGGCTTATTGGTTACATCATAAATAATAACCTATTATCAAACCGTTTAATTGTAAACAAACATACTGTTTTACAAATACTTATATAATCGTCACGCCTCTTTCCCATAGGGCTGGACAGAGACTACTTTGTTCCAGTTGCTACGATCCTGACATAACTTGCGCTTCATCCACATTCATCAATCTCTTCATACATGCTCGTCGGTTTCAGGTACTGTTGACCTGGGCCTCTATTCGGCGCTAACACGGCTAAGCTATTAGACTATTACCAACCATTTGCAGAGCCTAACGTTTTATTTGCTATTTGGCGTCGCCAAAATGACAGTTTGCCGAACACAATCCGATGAGAACGCGATGAGTTCTTAGTAAGCTATTCGGGGCGCTAACCTTCTTTCAAAACGTCCACAATTTGGAGACGGAATGTCTATCTAGGCCTTCCCCTCCCAACGCACCCATTCATACTCCCCATATAAATCTGTTTAGTTAATCTTCTTTCATACGTCCTCTCTACGTGACCAAACCAACTACGCATACTTTTCTCTATCCTAGTCACTATATCTTCTTTCACACCAGGGTTTTAATTTGACCTAATTACACATGTTTGTTCAATATCTGACCTTGTTTTCCGTGAATTCCCTTGGACTTGACTTTGAATGTTAGAGCGTTATGTAAGTCTGTACATACTGTTGACAGTAACAACCACAAGCGTTCAAGGTACTACGGTCCGGTTCTAACGTTAAAACCTTAACATACGCTTTTAGGTCAACCAAAGATTTGACCGCGTCCTTCATTTGATCATGTCGTTTAAAATAACAAACAAATAAATATCTCGGGCGTCATATATGCGTGTACGTCTGGGGACACGGTAGTGCCCCCGTCAAAACGAAAAAAAATGAATGCGGTGCACTACGCGGGTTGACTTTGACAATTTTGGGGCTACTTTGGTCGATTTAAAATTGCTATAAAATCGATATTGTCCTTATCCGGTGAATATTTGGCATGTAGACGCATAGGCGATCGATAAAGGCATCGATTGGAAGCAGTAAACGCAAATAATCATTAATGATTTCGTCATTATAACTACTTTATAAAGTCACCCCGTAAAAGTAAACATAAAAAATCAAACATTCACCTATCATTTGAAAACCAGCGCCTTCTCTCGTCCCTGATGAGCAGTAGATGTTCCACGGGAGTTTCTAATTGTGTCGTGCAGACACATCATTCAAACAGATGACGCTTGACGACAAAAAATCGCATAGTAACAAGGTCACGTGACAGCTAGTAACAGAAGGCTTACTCGCCTGCTATGGGTGGTGTAGGGATAGCACGCGTCACGGAATGACGAGGATCCGGGTTCGATTCCCGGCCATAGCTTTACTTTTCGGATTTTACAGTGTTCTAATTTTCAGTGTCGGTTAGAAATTTCACCCCGTAAATCCGTCTCATATTTATGTCTAGTACTATAACTGACCGGATATAAACAAATTCCAAGCCCTAGTTTTTATCCTTCCCCGCTATACAGTAAAAGAAATGCGCTATGGCCTATGCAAATCACGAAGGATAGTGAGCTTTATTTGTGTTAAACACACCTGCGTACGTGTCAAAGTGTGAGTGAGAGCGAAAGCGGGTTCGTAAGTATACAAACAAAGCTCTCTCGCTCGTAAAATAGCTTCGTAGACACGCACACGTTAACACCGTATTCAGATACGTGTTTACCACTAATCAAGTTCACTCGCCATCTTGAATTGCAATGACTATAATCTACATTAAAAAATGTGAACAGTTATATAGAATGGTGCATGTTAATTGATTTATTGTGATCATAACAGTATAATTGTGCTCATGATTATTATGATCACGCATCCCATCCACTTTTTATTAATGTTATTTTTTTTTTGTAAATTGTATCTGTTTCTTTATATTTGTACAATAAAGCATTTACTTACTTACTTACTTTTGCTGCTGAGGTAGGGTTGCCATCTTTAAAATTTGACAACCAGGGCAAAAGCGTAAAATCCCCGGATTTTGGAGCCGAAAACCCGGATACGTCTAAATTTTTTTTTAATTTAGTTTGTTTAGTCAGTAGTATTAAAAATAGGTCAATAAAATTTCTAAATGACACAGAAAATTACAACACATATCTGATCTGTGAACGTGATCTGTGCTATACCGCTATACCACCCGCAGCAAGTATCTTTTTTATTTAATTTCTAACGCTAAAACCGTAAAAGTAAACATAAGAAATCAAGAAGTAAGATTCTTGATTTATTTGATAGTACCTAACAGGTCAAATAATCATAAATTATTTATTTATTAATTTCACAACAAACTTTTAACTCATTCAGAAGTTAGTGTGAGAACCTTGTCCAAACAGATTAGTAGTAGAATAGCATACTTTGGATTTGACAATCTTAATTTTTATAAGCTTTTTAACTAGAAAAATTCGAACCCGGAATACAATCGAAACCTCGCCCGGATGCTCCCCGGATGCTCTCTCATCATCATCATCTGTAGCCTATATACGTCTCACTGCTGGGCACAGGGCTCCTCTCAGAATAAGAGGGCTTAGCTATATAGTTCCCACGCGGGCCCAGTGCGCATTGGAAACTTCACACACACAACATTGAATTGCTTCTCAGGTTTCCTCATAATGTTTTCCTTCACCGAAAAGGTCATGGTAAATTTCAAATATTTCCGAAAGACTCAGAGGTGCGAGCCCTGGCTCGAACCCACGACCCTCTGCTTGAGAGGCCACAGGTCAAACCACTAGGCTAGCACGGCTTTTTTACTCTCTCTAAACTAAAAAAGCGTCTCTCTAAAACTGGGACAAATCCGGGGAAATCTGGATGGATGGCAGCCCTATGCTAAGGACATCAGGGAAATGACGAGCCCTTTTTACGATAGAATAGAATAGAAGAGTTTATTGTTGATAAACTTAATGAAAAAACAGATACTTAAAATGTAAATACAAAACTAGAATAGAATATATTTATAGATTTGATTTGATTGTATTTGTTTTATGTTTCAACATTATCTCAGCAAGGCCTTACGTAGGTTTCATTTTACAAAGCACTAGCTTCTGCCCGCGACTTCGTCCGCGTAGAATTAAATTTGAGAAGATGTTGAGTACGTTCTGCAAAAGTGGCGGCTTTAAATACATGCTAGCAGATTAGCGACGTCAAACACACATTGGGTTACATCAGTCGGAGGTTAGGCAGCGCGGTGCGTAGTGCGAGCGTAGCAATATAACGTCGCTTCGAACAATAAACAATCTCTCTGCTCTATGGCTTCGGGAGGAATGAGCGACCTCCGCGCGCGCATGCTGTGGGCGCGAGTCACGCCCGCGCCTGCGCTGTGTTCGCGCGCGCGGTGAGGGCGTGTTGAGAGCGCGAGCCCGGCGCGATCCGCGCGCGCTCTGTTTGACCAGGCTTCACGCGGCGCTGTGTCACCCCATGTGTTTGGCCAAACCTTTAGGTCATGGCAAGAACCCTGTCTATGTTTTTGGTCACATCAGTTAAAATGACAAATACTATGAGAAGAGTTCGCTGGCGTTTCGATTCACCAGTGGCGCTACCAATTTTTCTAAAGTAATCGACAAGTTTGCGTAAATATGCCAGAGACGTTTTTTCGTGTGCCCGGTGGGTGCCGGAGAATGGCCAGCGACGAGGCAGACCAAAGAAATACATACACAAATTATGACTTTATCCCTTACGGGAATGACTGAGCCTAAGGTAACAAGACCTACAGGCCACGCTTAGCAAGACACTGTGGGCGTGTAGGTGGAAACAAGAATCAAAATAGTGATGGACGAAGGAAATTGTGGGGCGATTTAGGTGCGTATGTGGAAGACTGACCAGACATTGCGTTGGACCGTGAGTTGTGGAGTTCGAAAGGTATAGACCGACCGCTTAAATGAGTCCTCGCCAGCGTGGCAGAAGGCCGCGGGGTGAGATGACAAAGCGAACCGAGAGAGGTGCGGGCGGCAGGCGCACCACCCGCCCGCACCTCTCTCTCGGTTCCCTCTACCATCCTACCCCGCGGCCCATAGAGACTTTGACGATTATGAGAAATCTTACTTACCGTACTTTACAAAAATATAAAGCTTTTTCCAAACACAAATTCAAACATTACTATACCAATTAACACAGAGATACGGAATGAAAAATTTGACCGTTTATTGTTTTACCGTCCCAAATAATTAGTAACATAGTTGGACATTTTTTTGCGCGTTCGATGCCTAGTCAATTATCTTTGTACCTAGAAAACGAATGCCTCATTCATGTTACGTTCAATTCGTGTTGTGACAATGTAGGGGTGAAAGAAAGGCAAGGGATGGCACTCACAGCTAGTCCTTTCAATTCTCTAAATTACAGTTCACTCCTTTCACTCGCGTTTCATAGGCTTTGGTTTCGGAAGACACACGTTTTCAAGAATTCGGTATACACAACACACGCGATGTGTCAAGTTCGGAGGCAGGTATTCTGCCGAGCGTCCTAAACAATCATCGCGTTAATTAGTTATTTTGGGAAGGGAAGGGTAGTTGGAAACTGCACATTGTCACATCGTGCAAGCAGGAATAGCGGTACCTCAAATAACTGTTGTGCCTGCTTGCAACACTTTCTAATTGGGTTTTGGCGGCAAAATCGATATGCTTTTGACAGTCGCTGGCTTGGGGGATTCTAGATTGGAAACTGATGATAAAAGGTTGATTTAGTTTAGAAGTAAGAAACGAATATTAGGATTAAGAGTACTAGATAATAATATTGTATGGTTGCCCTGGAGAAATAATATAAAATGTATTCATTGTTAATATCCATCCAGTAATCCATGGCCGCATGACCCGGCAATGTAGCAGAGCTATGTTTCTGACGCCATTTTACTAAGTATTAACGGATATTTGTATATGTTTAAACGACGTCATACAACTTATTGTCTCAAAAACGTCAACACTGACGCGTTCTCCGAAAAAAATTGAAAACGTCATTTTTCGTCACTTATATTTCCTTCGATAAGTTCGCCTAGTTCTCTAGAACGTATTTGTTTATTGTATTTAGATTCTAAATTTTAGAATGTCTTCCATGCTGATATGAAGGTAAGGAAAAAACAGAATTTACTAGTTGCCTCTCTTCCCGAGCAGATGGTAAAAGCCCATCGAGGGAATGGGCGAAAGTCTTACGAATCATGTTATACGAAATGCGGCTACCTAACTCATCACTATTATGATTTCCCTTTCCAGCTATACGCCCTTAATCATGCTAAACGTAGCCTTAAGATTTTGTTGCCTTAAGCTCTGTCTACCCCGTAAGGGATAAAGACGTGATATATGTATGTATTTAGAATATTTATGTGCCTGTAATTTCACCGGCTGTCGTAATCTCCACGCCGGAACATAGCAACGCAAACTGCTGCTTATCGAGTAAGTGACCTTGAACATGTTTCTACCACCCACATAATGATAATTATGACGTTTATGTGTGTACTTAGTCCTTTGCCCCCCGCAAAAAATTGGCAGAAGAAAAGAAGAGGATAAATAATCTAAATTCTTCTAAATTGACAATGAACAATGTGATGTAATTTTTATTGAATGAATAAATAATCTAATCTAATCTACTCTAATGATAACCTCTCTATTGGTGCTGCAGGGGTCTAACAGCGTAATGCTGAGCCAGCGACCGTTTCGCTTTTGCGAAGCATAAAGCTCATGATCTATTTTCCATGTCTGTGTTTCTTTTTCTTGTTTCTTTTCTATAAAATTGTGTATATTCTCTTATATTTGACGACCGGATAGCCTAGTGGTTAGTAACTCTGACTATAGAGGTCCTGGGTTCGAATCCCAGTAGGGGCAGACAGTTGTATGATGAATACGAATGTTTGTGCCCGAGTCATGGATGTTGTATGTAATTAAGTATATATTTATCTACATTATATAAGTATGTTTATCCGTTGCCTGGTACCCATAATACAAGCTTTGCTTAGTTTCGGGCTGGGTCAATTGGTGTAATTTGTCCCAAGATATTTATTTATTTATTTATTTGTGTGTCTTGCAAAAAGGAATATAATTGTATTCTTTCTTTCTACACGTCTTTTTTCATACCACGGTATGTCATTTATCTCAATGTCGCATAGGACAGACCCCAAACCTTCATGGCAATGGCCAAGCTAATCTAATCGACAGACCGTTCAACGTGCTCCATGATATTACCTGTTTTTGAGGTCAGCAAAAATACTACAGCTATTTTGTATACTTTACTAGCTTGTACGTACGTACGTTCTAGCTTTTACTAGCTTTACGGACGTTCCGAGATCAAATAGGAGACGTTTTGGAAAAAGGTCAGGTCAGGAGTACCCGAAACCGACGAGCATGTATGAAGAGATTGATGAATGTAGATGAAGCGAAAGAAGTATGTCAGGATCGTAGCAAGTGGAACAAAGTAGTCTCTGCCTACTGTGGGAAAGAGGCGTGACGGTATGTATGTATGTATGTACTAGCTTCTGTCCGCGTAGAATTAGATTGAAGAACTGTTGATAGTTATGTTCTGCAATAATTATTTACTTTTTTAAAGTTTTTAATCACTATCCCGCGGGAACTATGCAATTTTCCGGGATAAAAAGTAGCCTATGTGTTAATCGCGGGTACAAGCTATCTCCGTTCCAAATTTTATACAAATCCTTAAATCACTACATAGTATAAAACAAAGTCGCTTTCTCTGTCCCTATGCCCCTATGTCCCTATGTATGATTATATCTTCAAAACTACACAACGGATTTTGATGCGGTTTTTTTTAATAGATAGAGTGATTCCAGAGGAAGGTTTTTATGTATAATTCTACGCAGACGAAGTCGCGGGCAGAAGCTAGTATTAAATATTTTCTTTTCGCAGCTATTAAAAGACAATTTCTTTTCTCTGTACATAATTAGATTTTAACAACTTTCAGGGGCTGTTTCACCACTGTCAGTCAAGTTCCAGCTATCATAAGTGTCAGTTATCTATGATTCCATCTCTATTTATTACCACAAAACCGACAGAGATGTCATCTTAAAGAATGGGCGGATATCTTAGGAATCCTGTTATAGGCGATGCGACCCCCATCACTATTTTCATTCCCATTTCCACCTATACGCCCACAATCATGCTAGCGCGGCCTTGGCTCTGTCTACCCCGTAATAGATAAAGACGTGATTTATGTATGTTGGTATGTTACAAGTTAAAATTTCTCACTTTCTTAAAGCTGGCCCATTCTTTGAACAACAAATAAATAAAAATAAAAATATGTTTTGTTTAGAGGCGATTTTGCGGGCAATAACTTTTATGAAATGTGAAATCAAATGGTTTATTGTAGATAGTAAAATTTCGACTACAGATTAATAATAATACTATACTATGCTGTGTTATGTCACTATGATAAATTAAGTCTTGTTGTGTTTAGTAGTAGAGTACTTAATATAGATAATTAATGACCTATATATAAATTGTTTAGTCAACAAATACTTACATACATAACATCTTTATCCCTTGGTAGACAGAGCCTAAGGCAACAAAACCTTAAGGCCACGTTTAGCATGATTAAGGGCGTATAGGTGGAAAGGGGAATCAAAATAGTGATGTGATATAACATGATTCCTAAGACTTTCGCCCATTCCCTCGATGGGCTTTTACCATCTGCGCGGGAAGCGAAGCAAGTGGTAAATACTATGTTTTTTCTTTACTCCCAGACCAGCGTGAAAGTGGAAGTCAACCAACAAGTCGTTAGGTATTTTATCTAAATTACAAATGTATGTTTTTACATTTCTAATAATTATCACTCTTGTTTATAAAGGCACGTCAAGGGTTTGTTGACTTTGTATTTATCAATAATTATGATAATGTAACTTGTACACAAACAGACAAGACCTAATCTAATAATAGTTTTGCAAATTTGAGGGGTAGGTAAAAATACTCTAGTAACTGATTTTATTATAGCCGGTTTTTTAAATATTCATTAAAAATAACGCAGGTGAAATAAATTAGCTTATTATTCTTAATCAAGAGCACATATTTGATATTGATAATGATAACTTAAATGAAACTATTATTAGCCTTAGTTTGAAATATTTGTTTGAAAAATATCCGCATAATTTTTAAGGCATCGTCATTTTTTTCACATCGCGTTGAATTTAAAATGCGTTCGAAATTATTTAAAAAGTTCTAATTATTTTTTTAAAAATTTTTGAACCCTAAAAAAAGTCATACAAAATGGAAAAAAAAATTTTTTTTTTCTAAAAAACGTACCAACTTCAACACTTATTTAAAACAACAATGGCCACTTACCGTCTTAAAAAAAATCCAAATAATTATCACAACCACTTCACTGAGGCGACCGCGCCACCTCCTATCACGACAAGACTGGCGGGCTGAAGGCGCCGAGTGTACATATAAAGTAGACACGCGGCGTCGCAAACTCACCCTGTACGTCATAGTAGAGACACCGTTAGCTCACAACGCCGGAACCCCATCATCTGACCATAAATATAACATAATAAACATTTGGGGTCATAAGTCATAAGTCATTTATTCGTCGCTTTCATGTGTACATTGGATCTTGGATTGATCCGAGTTAAGAGCTGCGGTTCTTTTTGGATCCGTCCGAGCGGAAGAGCAGTGCTTGGTCCGGTGCACCCTGGGCATCGGTTAATGATTTCCTGGAAGATTCTGAAGGATATCATTACCCGTTGGCTATAAGAGCCCGACACGGGTCTTTTGACCGTGTTCTACCGTATGTTGCCGATGTTTTTGACACAACATTTTTGAATACTGTATTTATTACTTTGACATTGGCCATGATTTCGGCATCGATCGATGGGGCCATATAAAAAAAAGAAGAAAACATTTTGATAAACCCCCACGCATGATCGAGTTCTTCTTGCCAGGGTGGTCGTGGGTGTACGCGGTGACACCCTCATGCTCCCGCGGCGCCCCCAAATGGCAGTGAGGGAATACCGGTGGGTTTTTAGTGGGTAGACCTCCCCCGCCTCCTTCCACTCGGGAGGGGGGCCGAGGAGTAGTCCCACATAACTTCCATGCCGTCCCCACGGCGCGGTCGTATGCGTAACGCATTTTCCCACCGCAAAAAAAAAAGGTGGTCGTGGGTGGTGACGCCGATTGGCGTGAGCCAATTTTATAAAATAGAGCTGATTCTTCAACCTGCCGGATCGATGTCTACCAAGCATGCAGTGGCCTATACCATCTGGGGCCCGTGGCAAATTCTTTGATGGGGCCCTATCGGTAAAAATCGTCACGTTGTACTCCGTTTAATTTTAATATTTTTGAGCTTGCGGCCTCTTGGGCCGGGGCCCTCTTGGGTCGGGGGCCCGTGGCATTTAGCCAGCCCTGCCACCCTATTGTTGCACCACTGCAAGCATGGCTAAGAACCACCAAGGCAACTGGCTTTCGAATGAAAAAAGCCGTATCGAAATCGGTCCATCCGCTTGAGAGCTACGAGGCCACAAGCAGACACACACATATAGTCGACGTCAAAATAAAAACACCCCCTCTTTTTGCGCTGGGGTTAAAAACTTTTAACAAACTCATAATTTGGCAAATTATAATATTTCTAGCAACCCATCACTATTTTGATTCACTTTTCCAACTATACGGTCACAATCATGCTAAACGTGGCCTTTAGGTCTTGTTACCTTAGGCTCTGTCGGTCCCGTAAGGTTTAAAGTCGTGATTTATGTATGTATGTACAAAAAAATGTGATATTGTTCCTTTATTTATGGCAAACTTTTGGGGAATGACTGGAAAACTGATAACTGATTTGACATGTTCCGCACGTTTCCTAATCGCGCTCTTAAACTACTACTAACTTGGAAAGGTATAAAACAAACTTAATAAACAAATAACTTTATTAAAATACGCTTTGAAATTATCTATTTCAACATAAATGATGCAAATTAATTTCATGACATCAATTTCAGGTCAGGAGTGCCCGAAACCGACGAGCATGTACGAAGAGATTGATGAATGTGGATGAAGCGAAAGAAGTATGTCAGGATCGTAGCAAGTGGAACAAAGTAGTCTCTATCCACCCCTGTGGGAAAGAGGCGTGACGGTATGTATGTATTCATTCAATCACTAAGTCACGTCACCATTTAATATTGGCCAAAAACTGACATCATTTAAAGTGACATTTTACTGCAGTGTGTCAGACTATACGACATCATACTCGATCTTATAATCCACGTGACATAATTTACAAAAAACAATGGCTTTTACGACCTTTGTTATGACAATAAAGAACAAAAATCTCACGCATAAAAAGTCGAGTGATGCTCGACATGTTTCGGACTATTTCGTAGTCCTTCTTCCTGGAGCGCTCGCCCCGGCGACTCGACTCGACTTTTTATACGTGAGTTATACGTTTATGTGTAATTGTGATTGAGTCTCACGGTAGTTTCATGCTGAAAGTAACAAAAATCTATCTCGAAAAAAAAATTAGGGCACTTACGGCGTAAAAGCAATGAAAGAAAAGAAAGAAAGAAAGAAAACATTTATTCGTGACAAAGATAAGTTACAAAGACAAGAAAAAGAGTTAAAAACATAAGGACATTTTATACCTAATAGGAAGTCTCGACCATTATGTACTTACCACCTAAGTTTCGATGAAATAAACAATTTATTATTATTATTATTATTATCACGAAATGGTCCCATCTCAGCATAATGCTGCCCTTGCAGCCAGCGCTGGTCTTCCGATGGGACCATCAAGTGCTACTTAAGCACAAATTAAAAACTATATAAATTCAAAACAGTGCAATGATGTATTCAACAGCAAAAACCAATCAAGTTTCTTGCGGCGCATTCTTCTTGGCAATGATGGTCTTTCCGATTGCGCTGGTAGTTTCAAAAAGACATGTAAAAGAGCCCTTGGCGGCCAATTTGCAAAATAAAATTTTCATTTTCATTTTTCATTTTCAACAGCCAAAATAAACCAAGTTTATTGTAGGTCTTAAAGGACATCAGGGGCCTTACCATGACGTCTTAATGGGATTCAATTCCGACTCAGTTCAGGTTTTAGCTGTAATTTTTAGTATGGATCGGACAGTGAACAAATCCTTAATTTTTTCAGAGCGTATCTCGTAAACCATAAATTATGCACCGAATTGGAATACCTACTTGTAATGGACAAAAAATACAAGAAATTCCAAGTGTTGTTAATAAATACAAGAATATACTTAACATTAGAAACAAAAGAGCTATATTTTTATTTAAGTTTTTTTTTGGCTTCTTTGAAAAATAGTGTTTTATGCTAATGCCAGCTAATGTCAAGTAAACATAGTTCACTTTTTTATTAACTAGCTTCTACCCGTGACTTCGTCTGCGTAGAATTATACATAAACCTTCCTCTTGAACCACTCTATCTACTAAAAAAATCGCGTCAAAATCCGTTGCGTAGTTTTAAAGATCTAGTCATACATAGAGACAGACAGCGGAAGCGACTTTGTTTTATGCTATGTAGTGAAGAAGTTAGTGATTAAATGAATAATCCTACTCATATTATAAATGCGAAAGTTCATGTGAGTGAGTGTGTATGTGTGTTCCTTCTTCACGCTGAAACGACTGGACGGATTTGGATCAAATTTGAAACGGAGATAGCTGGTACTGTAGACTACAACATAGGCTACTTTTTATCCCGGAAAATTGCATACTACCGCGGGATATCGATAAACATGTCAATTGCTAATTCTACGCGAACGAAGTAGCGGGCAGAAGCTAGTTACATCATAAATATAATAATTTACACAATTGACAAGTCAGGAGAACCATTCATGTTGAAATCATGAAGTCATCAAAGAATAATAAATAAAATCAATTATCATACAAAGAGTTACATAAAAATGACAGATGAGCCAATTACATTCAGTGCGCAAATTTCCCCATAGAAAAATACGAGTATGTATTACATAATTCTTAAGGCTGTCTGTAAACATGTTTTTTATATACCCCACTGTTACTATAGACACAATCTTCTTGGCAATGATGGTCTTTCCGAATGCGCTGGTCATTTCAAAAAAGAAATGTAAAAGAGCTCTTGGTGGCCAATTTGAAAAAATAAAAATTTTGATTTTTGATTCCTTATTCTATCTTTATTTTATACCTTCCATACTGTTTAATGAAAAAGAATACGGTAAAACTAGACCAGGGGTATGAATGCAATAGAACTCCTAAAAATATTTTTACGATTATCGTACGTCCATCTCATATATTCATATTCTTTCATGCTGGTCTGGGAGCAAAGAAAAAACATAGAATGTACCAGTTGCTTCTCTACCCGCGCAGATGGTAAAAGACCATCGATGGAATGGGCGAAACTTATAGGAATCATATTATAGGCGATGAGGCTAGCAACCCATCACTATTTTGATTCTATTTTCCACCTATACACCTTCAATCTTGCTAATTGTGGCCTGTAGGTGCCTGTTACCTTAAGCTCTGTCTACCCCGTAAGGGATAAAGACGTGATTTGTGTGTGTGTGTGTGTGTGTGTGTGTGTGTGTGTGTGTGTGTGTGTGTGTGTGTGTGTGTGTGTATCTCATATATTTTTATACGTGACTAAGGGCACAAAAGTTAAGTATACAAACATAATTATTATTAGTAGTACCTACCAATAGTTATTATAATACGAAAATGTGTTTGTCTTTCTAATGGCGCATTACCAGTCAATTTCATTTATGTTAGTTCACGTATACGCAGTTAACAAATTATTTGTTTACTTATTTGTTATTTTAATTTGATTTTGATGGGTTGCTAGCCGCATTTCCTATGCGATAACATGATTCCTTAGATTTTTGCCCGTCCTCTCGATGGGCTTTTACTATCTGCGCGGGAAGCCGCTGGTACAATGTATGTTTTATCTTTGCTCTCAGACTAGAATGGATGGAAAATTGATTTTTCATAATTATGAAAAGAGATTCGCTGCCAAAACTGTATAAGTGAATGAGTGTTTTCCAAAAAAAAAGTCCACGTGTTTTTTTTTCCAGAATTTAACTGTTTTGGCTTTTTCTTACTCGAATCGTTTACCCTATCGATCCTTATACGAGAAAAAATGTGTCCCAAAATTTCCGGTACGGAACATGACGAACAGAAAAAAAAATCCATAGTAAAATGTGGGACACATTTTTTCTTGTATGAGAATCGATAGGATAAACGATTCTGGGTAAGAAATACCCAAAATATTTAAATAAAATATTTAAAATATTTAAGCGACCCTTCCTGTTCCTCAAAGAGCCGGCAACGCACTTGTGATTACCCAGGTCTTGCAGGTGTCCCTGGGCGATGGTGATTGCTTTCCATCAGGTGACCCGTCTGCTCGTTTGCCCCCTCTTATATATATATAAAAAAAAATGTGGAAAATATGTAATAAATAATAAATAAATAAATAAATATCTTGGGACAAATTACACCAATTGACCCAGCCCCAAACTAAGCAAAGCTTGTACTATGGGCACCAGGCAACGGATAAACATACTTATATAGTGTAGATAAATACATACTTAAATACATACAACATCCATGACTCGGGCACAAACGTTCATCATACAACTGTCTGCCCCTACCGGGATTCGAACCCGGTACCTCTAGCTTCATAGTCAGGGTCACTAACCACTAGGCTATCCGGTCGTTCATGTGAACTTTATCTTGGAAAACGCTCTAGTACCTACCTACTACCCACTAAAAATGAAATGGGCGAAAATCTTAGGAATCATGTTATAGGCGGTGCTGCTAGCAACCCATCTAGCTAGCAAATGACTTTCTGCCAAGTTTCTTGCGGCGCATTCTTCTTGGCAATGATGGTCTTTCCGAATGCGCTGGTAGTTTCAAAAAGACATAGAGCCCTTGGCGGCCAATTTGCAAAAATAAATTTTCATTTTCATTTTTCATTTTCATCACTTTTTTGATTCCTCTCTCCACCACGCCCATAATCACGCTAAACGTGGTTTTTAGGTATTGTCACTAGGCTCTGCTTATCCCGTATCTAAGCTATAAAGTCGTGATTAATATCCTACTAATCCAGTGGTTCCTAACCTGGGGGTAATTACCCCCGCAGGGGTAAAACGGAGATTCTAGGGGGGTAACACGGGATGGCACGAAATAGTATTAAAATAGCAATAAACAAAATAATAGTACGGTTAACTCCGAGATTTATATATATTACTTTACTTACTAGTTACCGAAACGTGCAATTTCTTACATAATAAACATATTTTCGTTCGAATTTGTGTGGTTTTAATTATTTTAAATTAGCTAGGGGTAAACTCAATTCCCATTCTTGTTCACAGGGGTAGTGACATTGAAAAGGTTAGGAACCACTGTACTAATCCTACTAATATTATAAACGCGAAAGTTTGTTAGTATGGATGAATGGATGTTTGTTACTCTTTCACGCCAGAACGGCTGGACAGATCTAGATGAAATTTGGAACATAGATAGGTTATTGTCTCGAATAACATAGGCTACTTTTTATCTCGGAAAATTTCGTAATTCCTGCGGGTTAGCCTATGCAGGAATCCTATGCAGATGAAATGCAACAGCTGGTATTGTATTAGTATAATACACACTCTTTACCACCTTTCTCTTTCACTTCACTTTTCTCTTTTCTTTGTTCTGAGAGTAAAGAAAAAAACATAGAATGTACCAGTTGCTTCTCCTCCCGCGCAGATGGTAAAAGCCCATCGATGCGATACGCAACGCGAGGTGAAGCTGTACCATAACTTTGTAAGCTAAATCGACTGATACGGAACAAATTAAGATTTTAAGTAAAGTACAGAGGCAGAAGAAAAAGCATAGAATGTACCAGTTGCTTCTTTTCCCGCGCAGATGGTAAAAGCCCATCGAGGGAATGGGTGAAAATCTTAGAAATCATGTTATAGGCCATGCGGCTAGCTACCCATCACTATTTTGATTCCTCTTTTTTTTTTTTTATATGAATAGGAAGGCAAACGAGCAAGTGGGTCACCTGATGGTAAGTGATCACCACGGCCCATAGACACCCGCAACCCCGGAGGGATTGCAGATGCGTTGCCAACCTAGAGGACTAAGATGCAATGCCTCTTGTGCCCGTAATTTCCCCGGCTGTCTTACTCTCCACACCGGAACACAGCAGTGCAAGCACTGCTACTTAGCGGCAGGATTAGCGAGTAAGATCTTTCCACCTATACGCCCACAATCATGCTAAGCGTGGCCTTTGGGTCTTGTCACCTTAGGCTCTGTCTACCCCGTAAGGGAGAAAGACGTGATTTATGTGTGTGTGTGTTTACCACCCAAGAAACGAAAGCAACACGCTTGTTTACCACTAAAGTGGTGTAGAAACTTGACACTTCTTTGCATTCTATGCCTACATATCAACTTTTAGGAAGGCCGTCTGATAAATTGAAGTATAACGACCTAATTATGCAAATATGTAGTCAAAAAACCGGTAGACTTTGTTACTTTACAGATTAACAGTATTAGTTTAGTTCTCACTGCCTATCAGGGTCCAAAGGTCTTTGCATTATCCCAGAAATAATCCCAGAGCAAAGAGCTGTAGGCTTATTACCTAACTCGCTCGCAATCGCCATCGTGTTCATTTTGACAGTTCATGTATGGGCTGACAATTGGCATCGGAATCAGCTAGCTGTCACATTCATAGAAGAACTGTCAAAATGAACACGATGGCGATTGCGAGCGAGTTAGGTAATAAGCCTACTGGAGTCACTTTTTATACGACAAGGAAAACTAGCGAGCTTGGGCTTGTTGAAAAAATATCGATACATCGATATATCGATATTATTTTTTCATTATATCGATATTTTTGAGCGATATTTAATAATTCGATATATCGATGTAACGATATAAAGTTCTAAGTATCGAAAAGGTATGAAAATCGTTTTTTCAGACCAATAAACATTTATAAGTTTTAAGATTAAAAAATCCTTGAATTAATTTTAATTTTAACATTTAATTAATAATTTTTAGAGCACGAATGCTCTCTGTCAAATCATACCGATATATCGATATATCGATATTTTTTATAAAAATGACAATATTGATATTGATATTTTCAAAAAACATACATACATATATCACGTCTTTATCCCTTACGGGGTAGACAGAGCCTAAGGTAATAAAACCTTAAGGCCGCGTTCAGCATGATTAAGGGCGTATAGGTGGAAAGGGAAATCAAAATTGTGTCCAAAAAATCAAAAAACATCGATACGATATATATCGATACTTTATTGCATTTCCGACATCCCTAAGCGAGCTGGTAGCAATTGGATAGGACAATCAGACAGGGGAAAAGGCGCTTTCTAGGCGGTGGACTGTTACAGGTCAATGATGATGACAATGATGATTAATCACGTATGTATCCGTTAAGGTGTTTTTTTTTTTATATGAATAGGAAGGCAAACGAGCAAGTGGGTCACCTGATGGTAAGTGATCACCACGGCCCATAGACACCCGCAACCCCGGAGGGATTGCAGATGCGTTGCCAACCTAGAGGACTAAGATGCAATGCCTCTTGTGCCCGTAATTTCCCCGGCTGTCTTACTCTCCACACCGGAACACAGCAGTGCAAGCACTGCTACTTAGCGGCAGGATTAGCGAGTAAGATGGTGGTAGCGATCCGGACGGACCTTGCACAAGGCCCTACCACCCGCAAAAGCGCGAGCTTTAGCGATAGTATAGATGTAGGTACTAGCTGTTGCCCGCAACTTCGTCTGCATAGAATTCGTTTATCACTATCCCGCAGAAATTACGCAATCCGTTCTTAGAGGATGCCTACGTCATAGTAGCTTTATGCAATGCAAAGTCTCAGCCCGATCGGTTTAAAATTGACAAAGTTTCATACAGTTTGACAACAAATATAATGCGCATCGGCAGTATTCGTTTGCGCAGAGAAGCGCAGACCAGTTTCCGATGGTAGCCGAACGTGTAAATAATCTATATTGAACTTTATTTGCAAGCGCAACTGGCAGAGTATTGCTTGCTTTGCATTCTTAGCTCTGTCCCGCTTACACGATTTTGCCATTGTTGGTACGAAATCGATCGACCAATAACAGCGCCAGAGTTTCCCGCGCTACTAAAATTGGTATACTGCGCAGGTACATCGTGGAGCATTATTTTTGTTGTCAAACTGTACAAACTTTCACCCCCTATTTTATCCCCTTGGGGGTAGAATTGATCAAAATCCTTTCTTAGAGGATGCCTACGTCATAATATCTACCTGCATACCGAATTTCAGCCCGATGCGTCTAATGGTTTGGACTGTGCGTTGATAGATCACTATGTCAATCAGTCAGTCACCTTTGAGTTATATATATTTAGATAGAAGATAGATAAAAATGGAATCAAAATAGTGATGGGTTGCTAGCCACATCGCCTATAACATGATTCCTAAGATTTTCACCAGTTCCTCCATAGGCTGTTATTAGCTCGGGAAGAGAAGCAACTGGTATATTCTATGATTTTCTTTGCTCCCAGACCATCATGTAAGGGCCCAGCAGTGGGCCACAAATAAAGGCTGATATAATAATAATAATTATGTATGTTTCTATATACGAACTCAAATGATTGTTATTTTTTAATGACGTGTCTTTAAACGATGTCATCCGTTCGTCAACACGATTTGAACTTTGCGTGTGGAACAACGCACAATATTCGTCATTTAAGTCATATAAATTCATGTTTTTCCTACGAAAATGATCAAAGAAAACATGTTCTGTTGACGTGTGCTAGATGTTGAATAACAAAAGTTAATCTTTATATTAACAATGTCAGGTCCTATCAACCAAGTGTATCTATCAAGTCAAGGTAGGTGTAGGTTCTTCCATGCTGGTCTGGGAGCAAAGAAAAAACATAGAATGTATGTACCAGTTGCTTCATTCTCGCGCAAATGGCAAAAGCCCAGAGGGATGGGGCAAAAATCTTAGGGATCATGTTATGTGGCTAGCAACCCACTGTACCCATCACTGTTTTGATTCCCCTTTCGATCCATACGCCCATCATGCTAAGCGTGGTCTTTGGGTCGCTTGTTACCTTAGGCTGTGTCTACCCCGTAAGGGATAAAGACGTGATTAATGTATGTATGTAGGTACTATAAAATTAATCAATTATGTTTACTTCTACGGTTTTACCGTTAGAAATTAAATTTGAAAACCGCAAAAGCAAACATACAAGATCAAGAAGTATTCTTGATTAATTATCATTTGAAAAACAGCGCCTTCTCTCGTCCCTGGTGAGCAGTAGGATGTTCCACGGGAGTTTGTAATTGTGTCGTACAGACACATCATTCGAACAGATGACGCTTGGCGACAAAAATTCACTTAGTAACTAGGTCACGTGGCAGCTAGTAACAGATTACTCACCTGCTATGTGTGGTGGAGCGGTATGGCACGCATCACGAAATGATGAGAATCCGAGTTCAATTCCCGGCCACAGCTTTACTATTCGGGTTTATCTGTGTTCTAATTTACAGAAAATTAACAATGCTGCGTTGAGTGACTTTTAAGCCTGTTAAACTGTCTTACTCCTAAATAAAGACCTCTCCTACCCCCCACTCGTCGCTGTGGAAGGCATGCTCCTGCCATTCTATTTGATTATGCATCAGAATCGTCCTGGCATCTTCTTTTCAGTCTGCGTCTGCTTCTATGGCAATCCCACTGGAGTCGATTGGAATCTTCTGCTTTTTGCTGCTTTCTTGTGCGGTTTGGGCCCCTCGTTGTACTATGGCGTGTAGGGGGTCGCCGAGTAGCAGTGGCGTGGCGTCCATAGATCTCGATTCCCACCGGCTTGCCTATTTCAGGGCAATTGGGCACTTTATTGTGCAAAATTAGAGGAAAAGGCTGGTTAAATTCCCTGGGCAGGGTTACGTGTTGACTGACAGTGGCCGAAGCCACGCCGCTCCGCGATCGCGTTCCTTGCGGGGTTCCGCGCTGACGGCAGGCTTATGCCCGCCGACCCTCACGTCAACTCTCACACCCCCTATTACTACTCTGAAAGCAGAGGGGTGCGGGGTGTTGTTAGCATGATTGTGGGCGTGTGTGTGGAAAGGGTCGCATCGCCTATAACTAATTCCCGCATTTTCACCCAAGAAAAACGAATGAATGTAATAATTTAACGGTTTCAAACATGATTTGCAGTGACTTGATGATTAAAGCTATTCTATTTTTATCCTCACATGCGTCGCTAAGGTGTGAAGATGAATTAACGTAATTGTTATTTTTATAGCCTTTGTTTTTGACAGTAACTACAACTGACAATGGTGAGGTAAGCAATGCTATTTACGTATGAATGAAATAATACTTTGATAGGTAACGGGGTTATGTTCCCCGACTAGCTGTTGCCCGCAACTTCGTCTGCATAGAATTCGTTTATCGCTATCCCGCAGAAATTACGCAATCCGTTCTTAGACGATGCCTACGTCATAGTAGCTTTATGCATGCAAAGTCTCAGCCCGATCGGTTTAAAATTGACAAACTTTCATACAAACTTTCATCCCCTATTTATCCCCTTGGGGGTAGAATTGATCAAAATCCTTTCTTAGCGGATGCCTACGTCATAACATCTACCTGCATGCCAAATTTCAGCCCGATCCGTCCAGTAGTTTGGGCTGTGCGTTGATAGATCACTATGTCAGTCAGACAGTCAGTCACCTTTGAGTTATATATATATTTAGATTGTTCGATTAGTCCATGGTTATGCGTGGGCGTCCTTTTCTGACTCGTCCCCTACGAGTAAAAAAAGAATGTGATGTGGTGATTCCATCTCCATACATATTTCCCACACATACACAAATCACGTCTTTATCCCCTACGGAGTAGACAGAGCCTAAGGTAACAAGACCTGCAGGCCACGCTTAGCAAGACTGGGCGTATGTGTGGAAAGTGGAATCAAAATAGTGATGGGTCCTCTGATTTTCACCCATTCCCTCGATGGGCTTTTGCCATCTACGCGGGAAGAGAAGCAACTGGTATATTCTATGTTTTTTCTTTGCTCCCAGACCAGCACGGAATTCCATTTCCATTTTTACTTATTTGAGTTTTCGCCCTGCGGAGTTATGTTAGCTAAGCAACATTATCCTTGAATAAACAAGGACTAATATTTCTCTAAGACATTATCCATACTCATCATCATCATCATCATCATCATCATCATTTCCAGCCTATATACATCCCACTGCTGGGCACAGACCTCTCAGCATGAGAGGGCTTGGGACATAGTTCCCAAGCGGGCCCAGTGCGGATTGGGAACTTTACACGTAGGTACCATTGAATTGCTTCGGAGATGTGTGCAGGTTTCCTCACGATGTTTTCCTTCACCGCAAAGCTCATGGTAATATCGCACATAAATTCCGAATAACTCAGAAGTGCGAGCCCGGGATTGAACCCACGATCCACTGCTTTAGAGGCCACAAGTCAAACCACTAATATTACGAAATAAATGCTAAAATGTGTCTGCTTGCTACCTCTTCACACCTAAACCGCTGAACTTATTTAGTTGGAATTTGGTATCAAGATATTTTCAGTTTCTGGGATGGATGCAGCGGCCATCTTGAACGTTCGACATTAGTGACATAATGCATAAGTATAACATTTATTTGGACGACTGTAAGACATACTTTTACTCACTCATAATCGTTATTTTTCCATCCTCGTACAGGTTACCTAACTCGGTCAAGACGAGCGCCCATAGGAGAGAACGAGATAACACGCTCGGACCTTTTGTTAGCTAAGCTAGGTATTAGGTAGATATATTGTTAAGCTTATTTCCGTTTTGTTTTGTTGTTTTAGTTTTTTCTTTTACTGTTTAGTTGCAGGCTAGCAACGTCGAAGTTCCTAAAACGTTCCCATAGTGAGCCTGTGGGGACGGAAGTGATACATGCCCTCGGTACCGCTCTGTTTTCAGAGCAGGACATGAGTGCGTGAGAGCCAACATTGGGGGCGGCAGAAGTAAGCTTGCCTTCGCAATCCAATGTATATTTCATAATTTTGTTCTTTTTTTTTCTCTTCGACATTGGAGATGTCTCCAATTAATTTATTTGACATCCCTTATTTGGTCATAAAACGTCCTGCCAACGCATCTTCCTCTCCATATCTTCAGTAGGAAAGTCAATCTTTCCTCTCTACGTGACCAAACCAATTAAGTATACTTTTTTCTTTCCTATTCATATATCTTCTTACACGCCAGCACGTTCATTTATCAGGCAATTAATTAATTAATTTGACGGTGGAGGCGTTTTACACCTCCACTGAACTTAAATTATTTTTATTGTTTTTTTTCTCTCTTTTTTTCCATAACTACTTTGTTTTACTTTGACTAGTAGAGACTTTATACATCTCTACTATAGACTAATATAATTTAAGGCTCGGGGACCTTATACATCCCTTTTATAAATGTTACAATTTAAGTATTGTAGTAGATTAACGTATTTTATTTTGAAAAAAATACTCTATCCCAAGTTTCTTGCGGCGCATTCTTCTTGGCAATGATGGTCTTTCCGAATGCGCTGGTTGTTTAAAAAAATACATGTAAAAGAGCCCTTGGCGGCCAATTTGCAAAAATAACGTAAGAATTTTGAATTTTGTTCTCTCCTATGGGTGGCGCTCCCGCTGCCGCCTCCGCCCGACGTCGCGGCCGAGCCGTAACGCTCAATTTTATGACCTTTAATTTAAAATTTTATGACCTTTAATTTAATAAGTGACAATACGTGAAACGCGTAACAAACAAAAAAACCACAGGCCTCTATTTGCCGTCATAAAAAAAGATCACAATGCTGCATCAATTCTAAGAAAACGTTAAAAAACCTGATTTATGAGGCTCGCGTCAATCGCCGATCTGCAGAGCCGTTTAACTGTTTCCACCTATGTAACTGCCAATTTACATTTGCTGCTGGTAAAAACTCTGGTACGAATGTTAGATTAGAAGTAACTGTTTTAACCGAGGCATCAGATAAATTTGCCATGCTTGTATTGAATCCAGTTTGACTCTTCAGTGACATACAGTTGACGTGCTATCTGACCTCGATCCTTATGTACGTTTCTTCATTTTTTACGGAAGGGAACTGATCTAATCCAATTCTTAGCTGATCCTGGCATTTTCAATTATTATCTTCCATGCTGGTCTGGGAGCAAAGAAAAAACATAGTACGTACCAGTTCATTCTCTTCGCGCGCGTAAAAGGCAATTGAGGGAATGGGCGAAACTCTTAGGAATCATGCGATAGGCGATGCGGCTGGCAACCCATCAGTATTTTGATTCCCCTTTCCACCTATACGCCAATCATGCTATAGGTGGCCTTTAAGTCTTATTACCTTAGGCTTGATCTACGCCGTAAGGGATAAAGACGGGATTTATGTATGTTTGTAATATGTCTTGCTAGCTTTTGCCCGCGACTTCCTCTGCGTAGAATTATACATAAAAACCTTCCTCTTGAATCACTCCATCTATTTAAAAAAACCGCATCAAAATCCGTTGTGTAGTTTTGAAGATATAAGCATACATAGGGACATAGGGACATCGAGACAGAGAAAACGACTTTGTTTTATACTATGTAGTGAAGTGATGTTTATTAACCGTGAATCTTTAAAATCTGTTAACGTGTAGGTAGTTAGTGTTAAATAAATCCTTCGCAATAATATGTTGACGCAGGTAACATTCTTGTCTAGGCCCGTTGTTATGTGCGAAATATTTTAAAACAACGCACAATCGTTACTACATTATATACTTTGAACAAAACAAAAAATAGCAAAAAACATTTATTTTGCTATTCGCTACTTACGCGCAACATAGCCAAGCTTGTGCGAAATATATTATGTTTTTACGTGCAATCTTTCCCTCCTCTACTGCCTCATAAAACATACATAAATCCTACAAACTTAACTATACCCTACACCGCGTAAAACACGTTCGATCCTCTATCAATAAAATATTAAAGAAATATAAAAACTTAAAAATAACTTAAACCTAGCTAAAACTATTATTAAAGATAAAAAAAAATCTCCCAAATCGCCGCCAATGGGGAGGATGGGTCGGAGCAAGAGTATCAACACACGTTGCATCCCAAACTAAGGGCCGACCCATCCGCCAAGGAACCAATGTCAGACCGTCGGGCCTCTTGCCAAGCCGTTTAGGTTCCAGAACCGCTGGCACTTTAACGCTGACGAGGGCCCTACGGATGACATCGTTGAGACTGGCATGGCGTGGTATACGCCCCGCGCTTCTGCTGCAGGATAGGCCGTGGTGCCCGTAGCTGTCGGTCATTTGTCCACATTGGCAGCGATGAGGGACGTTGGTTGATGTCCCTACCCTAAGACTGGTGGCGAGGCGAAAGGTAAAAAAAATATAAAGAAATTATATACTTTATCTCCGTCGACAAATCAAATTAGACAACGTAAAAATCGCTAAAGAGATATTGTTACGAGGAGACTGCTTTTAAGCTTTGAATTTTTTTTTCTAATGGCATATTGCCACCATCAAAAACCCACGTCACATTTGGCAACAAAAAAACGGTAATTATCAGCTGCTTACGCTCATATTTTAACAACCATGTTTTGACCAAATAATAGGTAGGTACCGTGACTATTGGTACATACTTAGTTACTACTAGTTTGCCCATGTAACAAGTTATTTTATGTTATATACGTCTGCAGAGGTAAGTTCAACGAGGCATCTTTCTGACATTTTAAATTTTTATGCAAATTTATAGCCTAAAAGAACGTATGTTTAAAATATATAGGTATATAATGTCAACGGGTGTTGAAATGGCGTAAAGATCACTTAGTAAACAAACGAAGAAAATCTTAAAAATTAACTATAATGTATATTATTTGATGTATGAATGTGGAACTAAATATCGGGGGGGGGTTATCTGTTACCTCTGTTAAATTTGGAATGGATATAATTATGGTTCCGGGGAAGAACATAAACAGTTTTTGATTACGGAAATTTAAGGACACCTTTCATTTGCGCTCCAAACCATCCCACATGGCGATCCTGCCAGGATCCATGTGGGCGTTTAGAGCGCAAATAGAAGAAAGGAGTTCACCGATCAGCGGTTATTTATTTAATTTTTTTATTTATTTTTTATTAACTTTGACACACAAAACAAATTGTAAACATGTGATACAGTAGTGTAAATAATTAAGACTAAGCATCATTTACAATTCAAAACTATGTGTACACATCATGAAAAGAGTGATATACTCGTAGTTAAGATCTAAAGAAAAGTCTGGCATCGCGTAAAGCGCTGCGGGTGTCTATGGACATTGGTGATCATTTAACATCAGGTGACCCACTAGTTCGTTTGTCTAGCCTGTCTAACATAAAAAAAGTATAAATATAGGATAAAATCGATAAACACGAATACACCAATGAAGTTACACAAGCCTCCATTATAATATGACCAACTCAACTGATAACATTTTTTAACTTACTCGAAAACTTATTGAGTTTTGAGTTAAATATGTCTAGATCCTCATGGACACAGGCCAAGTCGTTGTATTCCCTACACATTCTAACTATGGAATTATAATAAGAAGTATTATTCTTAAAGACTTCGAACAGAAAGGTTAGGTTAGGTAATGTTAGAACTGAAGTCTTAACCTAATGGCACATGATAGACAGAACATCTTGTAAATTGATTAATTGATTGATTGAATAAACCAACTAACATTAGGTTAAGGCATTGTAATATGGATCTCGGTCTGAAATATACTGCTTTTATTTATTTATTTGTGTATAGGCGATGCGGCTAGCAACCCATCACTATTTTAATTCCCCTTTCCATCTATACGCCCACAATCTTGCTAAACGTGGCCTGTAGGTCTCGTTACCTTAGGCTCTGTCTACCCCGTAGGGGATATAGACGTGACTTTGTGTATGCATGTATGGCATTCGAAAAGGATTTTGTTCGAATGCTTTATCATTATAGGTATCAACGCCTAAACCACGTATTTACTTACATTATTAAACACATCAGGAAATAATTAGCTATGAAGTGTGAAATTACCGAGTACCTACACAGTTTGTTCGTCCGTCTGTGGAAAATTCTTAAGGTTTCCTCTTCATCTACTTGGATTTAAAGTGTGTGTCACTTTGAATAGTAAACTGTGGCCTTACCATGACATCTTAATGCGATTATACTTCTTCTTCCATTAACATCTTCGCATCGATCGATGCGATGATTTCGCCAATGGCAAAGTAATAAATACATACATACATACCGTCAGGCCTCTTTCCCACAGGGGTAGGCAGAGACTACTTTATTCCACTTGCTACGGTCCTGACATATTTCTTTCGCTTCATCCACAGTCATCGTCATCAATCTCTTCATACATGCTCGTCGGTTTCGGGTACTCCTGACCTGACCTTTTTCCAAAACGTCTCCTATTTGGTCTCGGAACGTCCGTCTAGGCCTTCCCCTCCCAACGTAACCATTCACACTCCCCATATAGATCTGTTTAATTAGTCTACTTTCATCCATCCGCTCTACATGCCCAAACCAATTAAATACAATAAATACAGTATTCAAAATCGTGTGACAAAAATGTCGGCAACGTTGTACGGTAGAACACGGTCAAAAGACACCTCCCCCTGTCGGGCTCTTAGCCAACGGATAATGATATCCGTCAGAATCTGGCAGGAAATCATCAACCGATGCCCAGGGTGCACCGGACCAAGTGCTCTTCCCCTCGGACGGATCCAAAAACGACTCGCACCCCGCTGTCGCTGTCATATCCATACTAAAAGTGACAGCTAAAACCTGAACTGACAAGGAATTGAATCGCATTGAGATGTTATGGAAGGCCCCTGTCCTGTAGGCTTATTACCTAACTCTCTCGCAATCGCCATCGTGTTCATTTTGACAGTTCATGTATGGGCTGACAGTTGGCATCGGAATCAGCAGCTGTCACATTCATACAAGAACTGTCAAAATGAACACGATGGCGATTGCGAGCCAGTTAGGTAATAAGCCTATTGATCTGTCTGTTGGTCCATCCGTCTGTCAGGCTTGTGTGTTTTCGTAGTAAGTGACCGTGGTGGGTGAACTTTACTGAGCACGTGTTACTCTAGACGCTTTATCAGAAAAAAATAAAAATACCTAATAACATTATTATCAAAATAGCTTTTTTTCTATCTTCCATGTCTAGTCTGGGAGCAAAGAAAAAACATAGAATGTACCAGTAGCTTCTCTTCCCGCGCAGATGGTAAAAAACCATCGAGAGAATATGCGAAACTCATAGGAATCATGTTGTAGGCGATGTGGCTAGCAACCTATCACTATTTTGATTCCATTTTCCATCTATACGCCCATAATCTTGCTAAACGTGGCCTGTAGGTCTTGTCGCCTTAGGCTCTGTCTACCCCGTAAGGGATAAAGACGTGATTTGTGTATGTATGTATTTTTTTTCTATTAGGTTAAGTACTGCATTAACGAGAAAAAATAACGGGTACAAATTTGTATGGAAAATATGTAGTAATGGAAAAGCGAGCCGTTATTTTTGCTCGTATTACATTTGTGGCGCTGTACAATACGAAGATGCAGATTAGCATGATTAAGCTACAGATCAAATACAATGAATAAGCATCACTCCGCGATGATCACAGATAAACAGTGCGGGTAACACCTTTATGTTAACTCGGGGAACACCAGAGGAAAACCACGAGACCATTCACAAAAAAGTGGCGCCACTGTCTACGTAATAATATCCAAAACGTGAAGGCAAACTTTTAGTTCCTGATTTGTCCACCACATAAAGCTGGATGCTTGTGGTTTAATTTACGCGGACTTTGGCTTGAGTCATGGTTTTACGAATTGTATGGATTTCTCGAGCAGGAGATGATTTTTTGGAGAATTTCGGTGACGCGTCAGTTTGCACTGCACACATCGGAAAACTTATACTCCTAGTGGAGCTACTTATTAGATCATTTTGGACATTTTTTTCTGACCAATGACTTGCCTATGTCTACAATAGTAGACTAATGCCGAGGCCTGGGAAGTAGCCAATTGCTGGATGAGTAACTTGTTTAAAAACACGAACTGCAGGTGAAGTTACGAATCTAGCAATTGCTCTTCCAGCTGAGGCAGATATAATGTTTTTCTCAGACATTAAGAGGAAATGTATTGAAAATATTATATTTAAATGTTTAAAATGTGTTTATTAAAAAATCGTATTCATGTAGAAAACTCAGAAGAGACAGTGACAGCTATTCTCATAGAAAAGAACATTATGAAAAACCTTGATGGCCAGTGTTAGATTCAACACTCCCCCATAACGTGGACATCATCAGGCCGTCACTATGCCACACCTAGTTGGCTGGTAAATAGCTCATGTTTCGTACTACCAAGTGGTTTGGTGAAAACATCAGCTACCATTACATCTGTAGGGATGTACAAAAGCTGGACCTCGAAGCGGTCTATCATATCTCTAATATAATGATACCTAACTTCGATGTGCTTGCTCCTTTTGTGATGCACTTTGTTAACTGCAAGCTGCATAGCAGATTGATTATCGCAGTACAACACAATCTTACAAGAACGCAACATTAAGAGCTCTCTTAATAACGCTTGTAGGAACACCGCCTCTCTACTAGCTTCACTTAAGCTAATATACTCCGCCTCGGTGGACGACAGCGAAATGCAAGACTGTTTATAACTACCCCAAGATATCGAGTTACCACCGTACTTAAATACATAACCGGTGTATGACTTTCGATCTAAATCTGAAGCCCAGTCTGCATCCGAATATCCTTCTAGGATAGGATTTACATTGGATTTCTTAAAAACTAAAGCTTTTTGTTTAGTTCCTTTAAGATACCTCACAATTCGTTTGGCTTGCATCCAATGGAATTCTGTATAACAACTGTTATATTGACTTAAATATGACACGGCAAACGAAATGTCAGGTCGAGTAGTTACACATAGATACATTAAACTACCTAACAACTCTTGGTACGGAAATTTGGATACATTGTTATTCGTAGCACAAGAACTCTCACTAGAACTAATGTTAGTTATCATGGGAGACTTTACAGACTTACAGTCAGTCATGCCGAAACGATCTAACAACTTGTCAATCCGATTTTCCTGGCTTAGTTTGATAGAATTTGCATCACGTTCTACTTTGATTCCTAACATGTTTCTAACCGGCCCTAAGTCTTTTAACTTGAAATGCCGTAGCAAAGAAGATTTTAACGCCTCTGCCAAGCGATTATCGTTATAAAAGACGAAAAAGTCATCAACATATAGAGCAATGTAACAAACTGACTCACCGGACTTCCTGATGAAGACGCAGTCCTCTTGTTTACACTGTATGTATCCCATAGAAAGTAAGACATCTTTTACCTTTTGATACCAGGAACGCGACGCTTGTTTCAACCCGTATACAGCCTTTCGTAATCTATAGACTTTATTTTCGCTCCCAGGGCACATGAAACCTTCCGGCTGTTGCATGTAAATCTCCTCGCGCAACTCTCCATTTAGGAACGCAGTCTGTACATCTAAATGGTCAATTTTCACCTCCAATTGTACAGCCAGAGCTAATAGCAGTCTTATAGAACAGTGACGAACGACCGGTGAAAACGTTTCGTTAAAATCTTCACCATACTTTTGGGTAAAGCCCTTCGCGACCAACCTCGCCTTGTAACGTGTAATGTTTCCATCAGAGTCCCGCTTCAATGTAAAAATCCATTTGTTTTTCACTACATTTTTGTCAGCTGGTTTATCAGTAAGCTCCCAAGCTCCGTGTAAGATGAAAGAGTCTATTTCTTCCTGCATAGCTTTCTGCCATAGCTCTTTATCTTCACAACTTAATGCTTCTTTGACAGTACGCGGCTCTATGGGTTCTGTTACATTACTTACGTTAGTTATGTTACAAGCTGGTTTCGGTATTCGTGGACGCAGGTTATATCGATGACTAGTAGACTCTTGCGCATCGTGAAATACTTCAAGATGGTCTTCACTAGGCATGTTTTCATGTTCACGCTCCGCCTCAACAGGATAATTTGGTGACTCGACTGAAGACTCTTCTCGCTCCGCCTCTACAGGATAATCCGATGACTCTACCAAAGTGGGTTCTGGCTCCGCCTCAGCCGGCATAGTTTTCAGATTCTCCTCATCACCACCTCCTGTAAGAATAATAGGTTCAAACATTTGTCTTTGTACCCTATTAGAACGCCTTCCTGGAAACACAGATTCATTGAAAACCACATCACGTGATACGATTACTTTGTTGTCATCAGGATTAAACAGACGATATCCCTTTACGTTTTCACAGTAACCTAAAAATATTAGTTTCTTACTTTTGGGGTCTAACTTTTTTCTTTTACAGTCATCTATGTGTGCAAATGCCTCACAACCAAAGACTCGCAGATACTTCAGATTGACCTTAGCGCCACTCCACACTTCTTCAGGTATTTTACCCGAAAGTCTTGAGCTTGGCGACCGATTAATAAGAAATGCTGCAGTATTAGCAGCTTCTGCCCACATCTTGTCATCTAAATTGGCATTAAACAGTAGACATCTGACTTTATCGAGCAAAGAACGGTTAAATCGTTCCGCTGATCCATTCTGCTGGGGGCTGTATGGAACTGTCAGCTGATGAACGATCCCTTTCCTCTTAAGGAAGTCCGTCAACTCGGTATTTACGTATTCCGTACCGTTATCTGATCTTAAAACTTTAACTTTCGCATTGCACTGATTCTCAACAAGTTTAATAAAATCAATAGTGTACTTACACACATCGCTCTTCTTCGCAATGGGGAAGACAAACACTTTTCTGGAGTAGTCATCTAGGAACGTAAGGATGTAACGCTTTCCTCCGAGAGAAACAGTCGGCATCGGCCCGATGACGTCAGTGTGGATGAGATCCAGCCGTGCTTTAGCGAGCTGTTTGTTAGGATTAGTCACAAAGGGGGTGCGGGATTGCTTACCCTTAAGACATACCTCACAAACTTCCTTCTGAGTAGTGACCTGAAAATCAATACCATTAGCAACCTTCTTAAGTGACGTCAAGCTATCAAAATTTAAATGGCCTAATCGTTGATGCCATAACATCATATCCTTAGAAGTAGCTGAAGTAGTTAGATTTGCTCTACCGACAGTAAGAAGTATGTAAACTCTCCCAATCTTCCTAGCAGTTAAAACTATTTTACCAGATTTTATTATGTTACATGTTGTATTAGTAAACGAAAACTTAAAGTATTTTTCTGTTAAACTAGATACAGATATCAAATTTACAGTAAGATCAGGTACAAAAATTACGTCTTTCAAAGTTATATTCAACATTTCACCATTAAACTTGCATGTAAAATGAACGTCACCTTTGCCGCTTACGGCTAGCTTCTTGCCATTGGCTACACACACCTCCTTCGTCGTCGACTCTCGGAGAGATTCGAACCAATCGCGACATCCTGACATATGGTCCGTAGCTCCGGAATCTATAATCCAAGAAGTGTCCCCTCTTCCAGTGCTAAGTGCGGTCAAGGTCAGGTTAGTCTTGGATACATCATCTGATTGTGTGCAATCTTTCTTGACATGACCCTTTGATCGACACTTCCAACACCAAAGCTTCTTCTTCGTGTTCGACGAGGTACTAGCATGTTTCGATGTACTTGGCGCATTTTTGCCGTCGCCTCGGGTACTGGTCTTGTTGTAGCCACGATTCCGTGTAAACAAGCAGTCATCACCACCAGTGGACCCTTTCCATCGCTTGTCTTGAAGCAGTTTAGTTTTCACTTTATCTGTCGTTAAATCAATGCTCGAGTGCTCTAGAGCCATAATCATGGGTTCATACTCTTGAGGTAACCCTTGAAGCATTATAGCAGCAAGAAATTCATCATCTAGCGGTTTACCCATACTGCTAAGTTGATCAGCTAACGACAAGATCTCATTTACATATATCTCCATGGAATTGAACTGTTCTAACTTTATCGAACATAAAGCTCGTAGACTTGTCAACCTCCTGTGCAAACCAGTGTCGTCATACGCCTTTTTCAAAGCGTCCCACACATCTTTCGCCGTCTTGGCCTGAATAATGTGAGCATAACATGACTTGTCAACACTTAAACAGATCCTAGCCCGAGCCTTCTCCTGTCGAAGCTTACTCTCGGCATTGTCACCGTTAGTGGTTTCAGGAATTCCGGCAACAAATTGCCACAAGTTTTCGAAAATGAGTACGTTTTGCATTTGAAATGCCCAATCTCGATAGTTAATGGTGCCTTTTAGCTTTTCCATCGTAACTGTTGAGTTTGAATACTCACCCATTTTTCAGCAAATAAACCACATTTATACACTCAAAATATAACGTAGATTAACCCATAACCTACGTAAATATATTATTTAAATGTTTAAAATGTGTTTATTAAAAAATCGTATTCATGTAGAAAACTCAGAAGAGACAGTGACAGCTATTCTCATAGAAAAGAACATTATGAAAAACCTTGATGGCCAGTGTTAGATTCAACAAAATGAAAATAAATTTTGCACTAAACTTCCTCGCAACTTAGGTGGTTTTCACGTTCCCGCCTTCTTTCTTATGTTTTTTATGTCAACTGTCACCGTAAGCTTGGTCTTGATAAAAACGTTAGACTAGAACAAATTGCGCGCTCCTCGGCCATCGACTTGGCTGTATGACATTGTTATTCATTATTCCAGTCTTTTTGACGTTTTAAAAAATTAACAACAAATGAAAAACAGTCCAGCAATCCGATTTATTACCTCCACGTGTGGTCAAGAGCTGCGGTTCGTTTTTGGATCCGTCCGGGGGGAAGAGCTGTGCTTGGTCCGGTGCACCGTACAACCATGGGTAACGGCTAATGATTTCCTGGCAGTTTCTGAGAGATATCATTGACCGGACGTGCGAGCCCATTCGAACCCGCGCCCCTCTGCTTGAGAGGCCGCTGGTCAAACCACTAGGCTACCACGGAACTATATTCTACGCGTGATGGGATACTCACTTGACAGGATTTTAACCGTTACCAATGCAATACTAGCGCCTGGAAAAATGCCAATAACTATAAATTGTCTAGAGATTTTGCCAACAGCAAACTTGTAGGCGTTTAGTTAGAACGCTAATGTAGCTAAATGATACTCGCAGGAGCAATTCAATGGGGGCTATCTCGTGTGAATTTGCCACTGCGTGAGTTCCAATAACATTCACTTTTCACTGGTTTTGGCGGGCTTCGTGACATATTTTCTTTCAACATGAAACTACCGTGAGACTTAAACATTATTATACATAAACGGATAACTCACGTATAAAAAGTCGAGTGATGCTCGACATGTTTCGGACTATTTCGTAGTCCTTCTTCCTGGAGCGCTCGCCCCGGCGGCAGCGAAACGAACACTGCGCGCCAGCGCTCTGTTCGCGCGGCTGCTCGACGCAACTGACAGCGGCGCACAACTACCCTCGTTTTCATCGTCATTTTTATTACTGTCAAATGTAGGGCAGCACACAACACTGATCACGTCACTCCGTAAAGGTTCGCTCACACTCACCGTTTGGTCAATATTTAAAACAGTTTTCCAACTCGGGGGCACCGACCATCCACTATCCCGGTTGAAATTGGGATACCGACTTATTTCAATGGCTTCACGTACTTTCCGCGGAATGAAAAACTTTTCTCTCGCCAGTACTGACACCTTATCAAACCTGATATAATGCGTCGAATCAGATTCCATCGAATGTTCAGCGACAGCAGACCCCTTGTCATCCTGTTTCTTCATACTGCGTATGTGCTCCGCCAATCTCGTGGATATATTACGCCCGGTCTCTCCGATATAGTTTTTCCCGCAGGAACAAGGAATCATGTACACCCCGGGAACATTAAGGGGCTCTTTATCCTTTGGTGAACGCACCAGCTGCCTGAGCTGCATATGGGGACGGAAAATCGACTTGATGCTATACCTCCGGCGTAACAAGTTACTGATCTTATCCGTAACCCCCTTTATGAACGGCAAGTATACCGGCACCCTCTCTACTACGGCCGGCCGCTGACGGACTGATGCATTCACCACACGATTGCACTGCCTCCAGTTATAGCCATTGCTTTCCAGAACACACTTTACGTGACTTAGCTCACGATTCACATATTGTGGATCACAAATGGTCAAGGCTCGATCTATCAATGTCCTAGGCACAGAGAATAAATGACACGGATGGTGGTGTGAATCAGCCCTAAGGTATCGATCAGTATGAGTCGGCTTACGGTACACCGTAGTCATGAGTCTCCCACAAGACCAAAGGATAAAGAGCCCCTTAATGTTCCCGGGGTGTACATGATTCCTTGTTCCTGCGGGAAAAACTATATCGGAGAGACCGGGCGTAATATATCCACGAGATTGGCGGAGCACATACGCAGTATGAAGAAACAGGATGACAAGGGGTCGGCTGTCGCTGAACATTCGATGGAATCTGATTCGACGCATTATATCAGGTTTGATAAGGTGTCAGTACTGGCGAGAGAAAAGTTTTTCATTCCGCGGAAAGTACGTGAAGCCATTGAAATAAGTCGGTATCCCAATTTCAACCGGGATAGTGGATGGTCGGTGCCCCCGAGTTGGAAAACTGTTTTAAATATTGACCAAACGGTGAGTGTGAGCGAACCTTTACGGAGTGACGTGATCAGTGTTGTGTGCTGCCCTACATTTGACAGTAATAAAAATGACGATGAAAACGAGGGTAGTTGTGCGCCGCTGTCAGTTGCGTCGAGCAGCCGCGCGAACAGAGCGCTGGCGCGCAGTGTTCGTTTCGCTGCCGCCGGGGCGAGCGCTCCAGGAAGAAGGACTACGAAATAGTCCGAAACATGTCGAGCATCACTCGACTTTTTATACGTGAGTTATCCGTTTATGTATAATAATATTTTCTTTCATTTACCTGTTGAAAATATGGATTATTTTGCGATAAAATGTGAACGCTTTGAAAGCTGTGGTTTTTTTTGAACAAAACGCAACTGTACAACGGCATAGCTACTCGGTATGATGATAGTTATTTATAATTAGTAAACTTAATGAGATTCTAGATTTCAAACTTTATTTCGGCGCCGATCTTATAAAGTCGCCTTTGACAGCTATGCCTCTGGACCTTAGCCAACAGTGGCGCCAACTGGTGAGCAAAGAAACGATAGTCCCCATTCAACAATCCACTTTTTTTTAAAGTAAATGCGTTACTAAATTAGTGGACGAACGCCGGTAAAAGGAAATAGAGCACTCGGGGTCTAGTATTACAGTTATTTTATTCATCAATTTATTTACAGCATTACAGTAAACATTGCAGCATTACAGCAAAGAAAAAACATAGAATATACCTGTTGCTTCTCTACCCGCGCAGATGGTAAAAGGCCATCGAGGGAATGGGAATAGGAATCATGTTATAGGCGATGAGACTAGCAACCCATCACTATTTTGATATCATTTTTCACCTATACGCCCACAATCTTGCTAAATGTGGCCTGTAGGTATCTGTTACCTAAGGCTCTGTCTACTCCGTAAGGGATAAAGACGTGATTTGTGTATGTGTATGTATTTGTATGTATTACAGTAAAAATAATGAAAGTGCAATAATATCATCGAAAAAGCATGCACTAGCATTATTCAGGGATTGTTAAAAGTTTCGCTTCCCTGAAGCGTCGGTGCACACCTTCCTGCCAGGAGTTTGAGCACGGGAACATCTGGTGCTTGGCAGCCACTTGGAGTCTAAAAGAGTCCAAATTGGTGGCTCTAACAGACTTGAGCTAGAACTTAGTTATGGTCACTAGCTGACTGTGGAGTCCATAGAACTCGATTCCCGCTGGCTTGCCTATTAGACTACAGACCCACGTACAAAAAATGTGGGTCATATGAACCACCAGGTGACGTATATAGGACGATGTAAGAGCATAAAATAATAAGATTCAGCACTATGCCGTCACTTGTAAGCTGTCCAACTGGGTGCTGCTGAGAATTCAAAAGTGCAACCCTCGATTTTTTCCTCTTGTCGCATGATTTTTGTACGGCGTTGCGGAATAATGGATTAGAAGCTGTATTGAAACAGTATGAAACTGATGCCGTACAGAATCAAATGACCAAATTTACCCTGGAAATGGTCAGAAAATCAAAAAAAAATACCGACTTTGTGGCGCACCATTTGTACGGCATCAGTTTCATACTGTTTCAATACAGCTTCTAATCCATTATTCCGCAACGCCGTACAAAAATCATGCGACAAGGGGAAAAAATCGAGGGTTGCACTTTTGAATTCTCACCAGCACCCAGTTGGACAGCTTACAAGTGGCGGCATAGTGCTGAATCTTATTATTTTATGCTCTTATATCGTCCTATATACGTCACCTGGTGGTTCATATGACCCACATTTTTTGTACATGGGCCTGTAGTCTATATTTTAAGGCAGTTGGGCACTTTATTGTGCAGAATTAAGAGGAAGATGCTAGTTAAATTCCCGTTGGCTTGCCTTCTAGTATACTTGACGCCACGTCACTGCTAGCTGTAGTCACAGTATATGTTGACGATGTGCTCAAATGGACCTACCCTTTTTCTTTTTAGTTTTAATATATGTTCAGTTTTGAGGGTAAATTTCCCTCGGCTTGCGCCAGAGGCCGTTGGCTGCGCCCCGGCAGTCTGCACGCATCTCGCGACTAGGTCATACGTCTTTGTCTTTACTATTAAAAGGTTCTATATGTAATAGCCCGTAAATTCATCTTAGCAAATAAACTGTGTACGTGTTACGAAAGGTGTGTTTTACTGGAGAACGAACCCCAGCAGCCTACAGTATATATTTACTGTGCTCTAGTTTAGTATAGTGATCCTAGCGGGCCCTTTGTAGGGATCTATATTTGCACGTATAGAATTCGTAAGCATAATTAACCATTTCTCATAATTAGCGTTTTTCATAGTGTGTTTATTTCTGTTAAAGGTAGCTACATCGTATTTTTTTAGAATTGTTGTTGAACTAATATACATCTTTTATTGAATCAGGCGTTACTTTGCGGAGGTCCATTTCAATGAACAAAAAATATTCACCTTACTCCGCTACTCACGTGCAAGATAACCAAGCCTGTGTGACATGTATATGTTTTTCATGCAATCCTCCCTCCACTACTGCCACATAAAACATTAATACAAACTTAATTATGAAAAATTTTTTGTTCATTAATATACATCTACCAAATGACATGAGAGGCACAAGATAGGAGCGGATGGAGACGTCTCACGAAGGCCCTCTGTACCACTGGGTGGGGTACCATAGTATAAATAGTAATACTACTACTACTAAATGGCATTTCTAAAAATGTTAAAAACGTGTCGGGTCCATGTGTTTTGAAGAAAAAAGTGAAATGATTATCTGATTTGCAATTTTATGTAAACTTCGGCGCTCCTTTACACCTTTAACATAATTTGTCATACTGCCTATTTGCTAAAAACAACATGCAAATTTCGGCACAGCGTTCTTCATTTAGCCTACGTCAACGGCAAAACCCACCGACCGTGTTAAAATACAAATAGTTTATGGCCCTAACCTGACCTTTTACATAGTACAACCCAGGAAGCTATCTACGTACCAAAATTAAAAAGAATCCGAAAAGTAAAGCTATGTACTAAACTCCTACACCACCCATAGCACCTATTATCGGCGAGTATATAGGCGATGTGTTACTAGCTGTCATGTGACCTTGTTACTATGCGAATTTTTGTCGCCAAGGTTCATCTGTTTGAATGATGTGTCTGTACGACACAATTACAGTCCCGTGGAACATCTACAGCATACCAGGGATGAGAGATGTCGCTGTTTTTCAAATGATAGGCACTATCAAAATGAATCAAGAATTAACAAATTTTCACTCGCACAAGCGCGTCTGAGCGTTTCCCAAAAAAAGGCTACATAATATTTTTTTCCAAAATTTAACTATTTTGGATTTTCATACAGGAAAACACGAGTCCCTCAATTTATTATGGCTTTTTTCCATTACGTCACTTTCCATGCAAGTTAAAAAAACGATAAACAAAATTTCTTCCATGCCGATCTGGGGTTGTTGCTTCTCTTCCCGCGCATTCGGTAAAAGCCCATCGAGGGAATGGGCGAAACCCTTAGGGTTATAGGCGATGCGGCTAGCAACCCATCACTAATTCGATTCACCTTTCCAACTATACGGCCACAATCATGCTAAACGTGGCCTTTGAAATGAAATGAAATGATTATTTATTCACAATGAGCATATGGTTACATAAGGTCTTATAAAGTAGTATTGTTGCCCACAACATGTTCAGCCAGGTTAGGCATGTGAAAATCTGAGGTCAGCGATTTAGTCGCTCGGTCGATGTGAAGTAACATTATCCTTGATAGATATAACATTTATATAAGGATGAATGTCAGAATGAATTCAGATGAATGTTTAATTTATATAATGTTATTCTGAATTTATTACAATATAATTACGAATGTCATTGAATATAATGTCAAAAAGATTTTCTCAAGTCAAATTACGTAAACTAAACTAAACAATACTATCCTGTGTCATGCAATGCATATCTTCAAATTTGTGGTTTGAAAATTTGTTGATGCTGTAGAAACATTTTTCAGTTTAGTTCGCGTTACCATAGCCTCTATCCACCCCGTAAGGGACAAAGACGTGATTTATGTATGTTAATACATCAGGTGACCCACTTGCTTGTTGCCTTCTTGTAAAAAATATACGTAGACGACCTACTGAACTTGTACTATGCGTCAAATGTGCGCATTAAATTTTTGCGCTATCACGTGTCAGAGTTATAAACCATTAAATAACTATGGTTAATTTGCCTATGTACCCGGTTATTGTCAACTCGACATTAGTCGTTTGACGTACCACGCATGCGTACTAGCCTCGTATGCGCTGTGTCAGCGACTGGCTGCGGATCTATACTTAACCTTTTTTATAGTTTTACTAGCTTTTGCCCGCGACTTCGTCTGCGTAGAATCACTACATAGTATAAAACAAAGTCGCTTTCTCTGTCCCTATGTCCCTATGTATGCTTATATCTTCAAAACTACACAACGGATTTTGATGCGGTTTTTTTAATAGATAGAGTGATTCAAGAGGAAGGTTTTAATGTATAATTCTACGCAGACGAAGTCGCGGGCAGAAGCTAGTTATACATAAAAACCTTCCTCTTGAATCACTCTATCTATTAAAAAAATCGCATCAAAATCCGTTTTGTAGTTTTGAAGATATAAGCATACATAGGGACACAGGGATAGAGAAAGCGACTTTGTTTTATACTATGTAGTGATATGTATATAGATTCAAAAGGGTTATTTACATACATTTCTTCATGAGGTTAAACGTAGAAACCCAATCATGTCCAAATTACCTACATAAGTAAATAAACAATAGAACAAAGGAATTGTTAAAATCATTTGACTTAATTTTGTTGAAAACAATCGCTAGAAAATAGAATGAGTTTACTTGTTTCATAATCGAAATACGATGCTCTACGACTTTACCGAAGCGAAATGAATAATAAAATGTCTAAGTAAAATGGATTTAATTTTACAATTCATTACACATGCCTATAGCTACTTCATTCATAGTAATATTACATTTCTTTTTATTTTACTTCGTGATATTTTATATTTATTTTTACAGTTGTACCCGCTAGAAATACATGATTCAAACAAATGGCGCTTGGCGACACAAATTCTACCCCGTAAGGGATAAAGACGTGATACCTATATGTACTCATATGTATAGTTGGAATGGCATTTTAGAAAAAAGTAGCCGCATTTCACAGCTGCATTACAGGCGTGCACTATTAATGCAATCCACAACATTATAATGCATTCTACAAGATGGCGTGTCTTATTACGCATAAATTGAAATTCTGAGCCGACGTCACCACAGAACAAACATAATATTTTAATCGGTTATAAATGTTACACACACACATACATTGCGTCTCTTACAGGGTAGCGAGAACCTCTCCGGCGTTGCCTCAATCCGGTGTGATGGGGACGCTATGGGATGCCACTAGGGTTTCACCACAAACTCACCACAGCAAACCCCCCCCCCCCCCGCCCCGGTGGCCCAGGCGTTCGCCAGGAGGGAGGGGAGGGCCCGTGCGCTGGGCCCGTCTTCCCTTAGACAATGAGACCGTGCAATGCAGGTAGGTAATGCCCCGTTACCGTTCCCGCTGGCCTCAAGGGATCGGGCGAGCGGTGCAAGCCCCTCGTCTGCGCAAGGAGCGGTTGCACGTTGAAACGAGGTCAACGTGAGTCCGCCCCCCGAACCTCTCGAAGTCCTCCCGAGGAATAGTGGCCAACGACGGCCTCGCCGCCGCCGTTGCTTCCGGGGTAGACAGAGCCTAAGGTAACAAGACCTAAAGGCCACGTTTAGCATGATTGTGGGCGTATAGGTATTAGAGAAAATGTCTGAGCTATTATTAAACGGATTCATAATTAAATTAAGTTGGAATGTGACATGGGAGAACTGTAGGCTGATTACCTAACTCGCTCGCAAACGCCATCGTGTTCATTTTGACAGTTCATGTATGGGCTGACAATTGGCATCGGAATCGGCTAGCTGTCACATTCATACAAGAACTGTCAAAATGAACATGATGGCGATTGCGAGCGAGTTAGGTAATAAGCCTACTGATGGTTGGTCCACGCGAGCGACGCCGGGGGCAATAGCTAGTCGTCCATAAGTTGGTCAAGGAATGTCAGAACAGGTCCTAAACCACCTTAACTATTGCAAAACTTATCAACATAAGCTACCAGTTATAGACCGACCGGTTAAATGAGTCCTCGCCAACGCGGTTGTGGGGCGCGGGGTGGGACGACCGCGGGGGCCGAGAGGTGCGGCCGGCAGGCGCACTACCAACCCGCACCTCTCCCGGTCCCCTATGTCGTCCTACCCCGATGTACGCGAAGTATGTATACTGACGAGCAAAAATAGCGGGTATGAGAAATTACCTTTATTTTTGCTCGTCAGTGGACCTAAGTCTTGTTATCTTAGGCTCGGTCTAATCCGTAAGGGATAAAACGTGATTTATAGTATGTACTCGTACCTACTATGTAGTTGTTGCCCGCAACTCCTGCGCAGCATGTGCTTATCGCTTTCCCGCGGACAGTATGCATTTTTCCGGGATAAAAACTATCCTACGTCCTTCCCCGGGACTCAAACTATCTCTGTACCAAATTTAATCAAATACTATAGCATTTAAATTATTCGTACCGAACGGCTAGCACAAGGTCGCAAGAGTTGTGTCGAGCGAGAAAGACTACACGTCTTTTTCTTACTGTTTCGTTCTGGAAATATACGGATAGTCTCGCGCCATCTTGTGCAGTGGCGTAACTATACCATATGGGGACCGTGGCAAATTCTTTGGTGGGACCTTATCAGTAAAAATTGTCACGTTGTACTCAGTTTAATTTTAATATTTTTGAGCTCGCGGCCTCTTGGGCCGGGGCCCTCTTGGGTCGGGGGCTCGTGGCATTTTGCCAGCCCTGCCACCCTATTGTTACGCCACTGCCTTGTGCTACCCGGGACGATGCTTGGGCCGTCCTAAAACAGTCTGAGCAGACAATAATAACTACGTGTATGAAATACCTATTATTAAATACAACCGGGGAAGAGCGAAAATAGGTATCATGTTATAGGCGATGCGGCTAGCAACCCATCACTATTCACTCTCATTACTATGTTACCTTAGGCTCTGTCTACCCCGCGACGTGATTTGTGTGTGTTTTTGTTTGTTACTTCTTCACGCGCAAACGGCTTGGATTTGGATAAAATTTGGAATGGAGATAGCTGGTACCCTAGGTTACTATATAGGCTGCTTGTTATCCCGGACCAAAATCGTCTGTTCACGAACTAAAGCCGTCTTTAAGTCCACCTTTGTGCACGTATCTGTGTTTGTCAATTGTATTTGTCTTATGTTTATTTTGCACAATTAAGAGTTTACGTACTTACTTCTCTTCCAGTAAACATTTGAACAATTGTCACGACATAGTATTAAGCAAGAGTAGACAAAAAAATTAAAAGAACCGATCGAAGCCTAAAGTAATCCTAAAAAACTACACATAGGTAATAGATAAATACGATAAACAACCAAACGGTGAGTGTGAGCGAACCTTTACGGAGTGACGTGATCAGTGTTGTGTGCTGCCCTACATTTGACAGTAATAAAAATGACGATGAAAACGAGGGTAGTTGTGCGCCGCTGTCAGTTGCGTCGAGCAGCCGCGCGAACAGAGCGCTGGCGCGCAGTGTTCGTTTCGCTGCCGCCGGGGCGAGCGCTCCAGGAAGAAGGACTACGAAATAGTCCGAAACATGTCGAGCATCACTCGACTTTTTATACGTGAGTTATCCGTTTATGTGTAATTATAATTACATCCTAATAATATTATAAACGTGAAAGTTTGTAAGTATGGATGGATGGATGTTTCTTACTCTTTCACATCAGAACGGCTGGACAG
Organism: Pandemis corylana; assembly: GCA_949127965.1. NCBI lineage: Eukaryota > Metazoa > Arthropoda > Insecta > Lepidoptera > Tortricidae > Pandemis > Pandemis corylana. Next base: position 1,128,298 of record OX421859.1, on the reverse strand, counting down.
ATCTGGGTGAAATTTAGAACATAGATAGATTATAGTCTGGAATAACACATAGGCTACTTTTTATCCCGGAAATTTGCGTAGTTCCCGCGGGATAGCGATAAACGAATTCTATGCAGACGAATTTGCGTGCAACAGCTAGTTTATAAATATAATTATTTTCTTATGACCATCACCAACGAAATGACCTCTAACAGTTATTTTATTAAGTGGTTTTTAACATTTCTTTACAGAACACATTCGCCACAAAGTGCGATAAACTCGCGCATTCTAACTTTTTGCGCTTTATTGGCGCGGGCGGAATAAAAAAAAACCAAGGCCGCACAAAAGCACGAGAAACAAAACCAACAGCCCAACATTTGCGTCCGTCCACAATCACCGTACGCTTATCATCGCGGAGTAAAGTCCAATTTTGATCGAATACGTATTTATCAGCCGCATGTGCCGTGGCAAATGAAATAAATAATCCACAAACGAACTGTAGTCCGCCGGTTGTCTTCGCGCGGGGCGCTTGTGTTTTGTTTCTTTACATAATGAACCTTATTTCTATGTCGATATGGACTTTGGAGAACCATTGTTTTGTAGTATACACGAGTCTGTTGGTTACTTTTGTTGTGTTTACTTTGTTTCATAAAAAAAGAATGGAGGCGCATCAGCTAAGGATTAATGGAAAAACGGAAAAAGTGATGCCCACTGGGTCCGGGGGAAGAGGTTAGTGCACAAACATACATACCGTCACGCCTCTTTCCCATAGGGATAGGCAGATACTGTTTCACTTGGTACGATCCTGTCGTACTTTTAAAGTTAGCTTTTTCACGAGGTTCGTTTTTTTTTAGTTGCTATGTATAAGACAGTTTCTGTAAAATAAGCGTGCTATTTTTGAGTAAGGTTTTTGCTTTGGGTTTAGTACCATGTTGCTGCCCATTGTTTCCCATTCATTGCCAATTCTACAAACTCTTAATGGGAGTTGGTTTAGGGTGCAGGCTATGTTTACTGCACTGCGTTCTTAATATTTTATTTCAATTGTGTCTGTATCTGTTTTTCCCCCAATAAAGAAAATAAAAATAAAATAAAAAAGACTCCTCGGTCTTACAAATTTTTGTATATATTTCACGTTTCTATTTCAAAAGTATTACTTAATGGGTCTTAGGAGGATAATATATTTATTGCTCACTGTATGCAAGTAGCATTTGCATTCGTCCTAAATATAAGTATTGAACTTAGAATCACTCCGATAACTGGAAATCGGGAGCTAAAGTAACAGAAAACAATAAAACTAGAACGATGGAACTATAGCAAGCAAGCAGGGCAAGTGGAATAAAGTAGTATCTGCCTACCGCTGTGGGAAAGAGGCGTGACGGTATGTACGGAACTATAGTAGATTGTAGACCGAGGGGATAAAGCACTGTATTATGTCACGGGCGCGATATTGAATCCTGAGCGCAGCAAAGGACTCTAGATTTAACTCCCGAGCGTAGCGAGGGTGTTATGAGTTAATTCCTGAATTAAGATTGAGTGCTGAGTGGAGCAAAGCATTTAAGTGCACCCAAGACATATACAGTTTTATCTCCGAGGAGTATGTATACTCTACTTTTCTCACCTTTTGCGAGACAATAAAAACCAAGGTAACTAGAAAAATAATTTAATTAAAACAAAATTAAAAGTAAAAATTTAAGTTTGAGAAATTAGTCCAGTTGCGTAATGATACAGCAATATTTTTATTTGGAATCTTAGCAGTTCTATGCGTGGAATATTACAGCGTCGGCAAACACTGGCCGCTTTTATTTTATTTGTAATTTGTTTCATTCGTTCGAAAATCGAACGCCGCTTGCCGTGGCGTAGCCATCTCGATTTTCGGTGCCGTGCGATTTTTACGAAATTGGACTTTAAGAGTACCTATAGCAATAAGAACTATGAAAAGTGAGAATCATATTAGGTACATATTACTAACCTATGGGTTATAATGTATTTCAGTACAATATTACTACCCGGCTACAGCCAAGAGTTATAATGACTTACTTTGAGTAAGGTTTACATGATATATAATTAGCCATTGTCAAGCAGGTGGTGTGAAAAATTAATTAATTAAATTACCGAGTTGCTAAGTTGGACATCCTCCAATATTATAAACGCGAAAGTTTGTAAGTATGGATGGCTAAATGGATGGATGTTTGTTACACTTTCACGTAAAAACTTCTGATTGGATTTGGGTAAAATTTGGACCGCTTAAGTTAGACCTCGTCCCCGCGGTGCAGGGGTGCGGGGTGTTATGACAAAGGGGCCGAGAGAGGTGCGGGTCCCCTTCGTCGCCCTACCCCGCGCTCCTGTGCCGCGCGGGCGAGGACTATATAGTAAACATTGAAAGAAATCTTAAACTACCCGCAATATTTCATCTTAACAACGTGCCACAATGTATATAGCTACGATCTCAAAATACACGGTCTGGAATAGACGATCTGTTATTTTAAGACTGGTAATTCGAGGACTGTGTGCAGAATTAAATGGTGGACACAAATTATCAGGCCAAACATAAAAGGTCGTCCGTTCCAATCCGTAGGTATATTCAGACTCGTATTTTGATCACATGCATACATACAATTTCACGTCTTTATCCCTTACGGGGTAGACAGAGCCTAAGGTAACAAAACCTTAAGGCCACGTTTAGCATGATGGCGTATAGGTGGAAAGGGAAATCAAAATAGTGATGGGTAGCATCGCCTATAACATGATTCCTAAGACTCGCCCATTCCCTCGATGGACTTTTACCATGTGCGCGGGAAGAGAAGCAACTAGTAAATTCTGTTTTTTCTTTACTCCCAGACCAGCATGGAAGAAATTTGAAAAGTAACTTTTTTTTTTTTTTTTTTTTTTTAATTTTTTTTTTTATGAATAGGAAGGCAAACGAGCAAGTGGGTCACCTGATGGTAAGTGATCACCACTGCCCATAGACACCCGCAACCCCGCACTTGGTTTATCTCGGTTAAGCGCCCGGAAGCTTTTTAACCTAGGTCAATAACCGACGATAACCGAAGCGGCACGAGCTTTGCGAATGCGCTTGCGCCATTTTTGCCACCATGTGTCATTCTATGAAGCTAGTGTTTAAACCTGTTCACCGTTGCAACGATGCAGTTTGATGACCTTCCTGCAGCACGACTGGACTTTTAATTAGTTGTAGAACTTTATTTAATGTTACTAAGGCTTATTGAAAAAATATCGATACCTATAGAGATGTTTTTGATTTGAAATATCGATATTTTTTGTTGATATATTTTGATCAGTTTCATCAATATATCGATACGAAATATTCATTATCGAAAATCTTGTCTGAAACCATATTTGTCAAATGTAATTTGCTCGCAGAATATTAAAATTTAACAAAATTCTAAGCCGTAAATGATATCAACGAATGAAAAAAAAACTTGTAGGTACTTATTATTTATCACATACGTATATATATAAATTACGTCTTTATTCCTTACTGGGTAGACATAACAAGACAGACAGACATAAGATAACAAGACCTAAAGGCCACGATTATCATGATTTTGGTTGGTTCTTGTTTCTTGGAAATTATACATATATTACTACTAGTATTATTATTGCATATTATTAAAACAGGCTGCACAAAATGCGTGATTATATTAAAACCAACAATCTTTGAAAAAATTGCCGATACCTATTGCATATTTTCATAATTTTCTACGACATATCGAGGTCGATGTTGACATTTAAACAAATATCAATACATCGATACTTTTTTAATATCGACATCCCTATTTAATGTTGCAATACTAACCTACGTTGCTTACTCTGTTAAAATGGTAAGTTGAGCCCTTAGCATAAACTTCTGTCGCAACTAGCGTTTCTAGTTCTCATAGTATTTAACATTCTAACGCAAACGCATACATACATGCTTAGTGTAAGTTTTCGGTCACAAAATACGTGTCGAACGCGTTTGCGTTAAAATGTCAAATACTATGAGAACAGTTTGCCGTTTCGATCCGCAAGTGGCGCTGCCAATTTTTCCATAGTAATTGAGACGTTTACGTGAACGCGTTCGAGACGTTTTTATATGCGAAAACTTACACTAGAGGCTCTGGTTTCATGTATGATATAACTTCAGCAAAATAACACTGTATTTACGTAGGTAGGAGTGATGTTCGACATGTTTCGGACTAGTTCGTAGACCTTCCTCTTGGAGCGAAGCGAACACAGCAGCGCAGCACGTAGCGTTTGTGTGACTGTGATTGGAGTCTCACGGTAGTTTCATGTTGAAAGAGAATGGTTGTTTGTATGTGCGTTTGTCCTCACTGCGTCCTCGTCACACCTGCGTCTTACTCGTTAATCCTGCCGCCAAGCAGCAGTGCTTGCATTGTCGTGTTCCAGCGTGGTGAGTAAGACAGCCGGCGAAATTACTGGTCCAAGAGGTATTCTATCCTAGCTCTCTAAGTTGGTGACGTATTTGTAATCCTCTAGTGTTGCGGGTGTCCTTGGGTGGTGCTAGCTTATCATCAGGTGAGGTCTTGCTTGTTTGCCTTCCTTTTTAAGTACCTAGGTATTTTATTGTGAAAAAATGACTTTCTGCAAAGTTTCTTGCGGCGCATTCTTCTTGGCAATGCTGGTCTTTCCGAATGCGCTGGTGGTTTGAAACAGATATGTAAAAGAGCCCTTGACGAGCTATTTGCAAACTAAAATTTTGAATTTTCAATTTATTGAATCCTTTACCTTGTCGTATATGATGTGCTAGAAAATTATGAGCGGATATTTTCAGGGTATGTAATTAGCATTTAAAAATTGTATGGTAATAATTATCATTACCATCCAAAGATAATCCTTGCAGTAGATACTGTAATTAATTATGTATGCTTTAAACTAACAAACAACGATGCAAATAGTCGATCCTCAAAATATGCGCATCTCATTTTCTAGCAACTTGTATTGGTATAAATAAAAAAGATGGCCCCAGCTTCCACCAGGACCGTAAAGTACCACCTCATCCAATCAATTATCAACACCAGGATGTACTTAATTATAATACATATACATACTTACATATTATATCACGTCTTTATCCCTTACGGGGTAGACAGAGTCTAAGGTAACAAGACCTTAAGGCCACGTTTAGCATAGTTGTAGGCGTTTAGGTGGAAAGGGGAATCAAAATAGTGATGGGTTGCTAGCCGCATCGCCAATTACATGATTCCTAAGACTTTCGCCCATTCCCTCGATGGGCTTTTAGCTGCGTGGGAAGAGAAGCAACTGGTAAATTCTATGTTTTTTCTTTACTCCCAGACCAGCATGGAAGAACTTCCAAATTCAATATACATTGTAATATTTGCGTGACACATAATTCACAACATTTCAATTTTAAATAGTTACTAAAGTACCGACAACCATTTCGAGCTTTGTGTTTAAGTATTCCATTCCATATTTTTTTGATTTTTTTTATTACTTATTTAACGTAATATTCACAAAAATCTTCAAAAAATCCGAAGTAAGGCATCGTCGTAGTATACCTTTGCCTTCCTAATTATTTATGAATAAAAATGTCAATGTCAAAAAGGTGTCAATGTCAAAATATCAGTGTTGTTTGCCGATCGATGTTGTTTGTTCGTTCTGTTTTGAAAAAGCATTGTTATATTTATTAAATTGATTTGATGAAAGTTTCGGACGGTTATGCCATGGCAGACAGCCGAAACCTTCCCAAGGTGGATTATAATGATGTTGTTGCAATACATGCGTGAAAACGACTCGTTTAACGTTGCCGAAATCCGGGGAGCTAAGGTTTTGTTGTCATCAGGGGATGCTTACGTTGAAACTTCTGTAGGCTATGTGGAAGTAAACGAGAGAATGCTGTGTGTTTTATCAAGGGCAGAGTAACTCCTGAGCACCGAGTTCGTACTAAAATGTACTCTGTTGTCGCAAGCATTAACGAGGCAGAAGAAACTATATTGGATGTGAAATGTGAAGACTGTGCTGCTAGTCAGGGTGGATGCAAACATTCAATTTGTTTTATTATGTGGCTTATTTTGTTGGCAATTATTTCCAATTCAGTCCAGAAAATGCGAATAATTAAAATCCAATAAAAACCAATATCAAATCACCAAACGTCAATCAAAAATTCAAAATGACAACCCGTTGTGACAACCAGTAGACAATGTAGACATCAATCTTATCTTATTTTTTTATGACCCAGGCAAAGGTAATGTGTAGATTCAACCTTACAAGCGTTTTTGAAATTTTCGAGATTTCAATATTATTTTTGACTAACTTAGAATACAAATTTCGCGAAAAGAAAAAATATGGGTCTCCTAGTTTTCAAAGTACTATTTATTGAGCATAAGAAAACACAAGGTAAAAAAATTGAAATGTTGTGAATTATTAACTAAGCAGCTCAAAACACGCTATTATAGATAAGCAAATCTGACAAACGAAAGGGCACGTGGTCTAGCCTTTTTTATCTTCGTACGTTTGTTTATCTTTCTGCACTGTATCTATGTGACACAATTCAAAAAAAATAATAATAATCATCATCATCATTTATTTGCATTGCATTTCAAAAAGGAACTGACATCATTATGTATCCAGATGTTTCTGCGAGTATATACACTAGTCTGCGTAGAATTAGGTAGACTGAAGAACTGACCTGAACCTATATGTATACTAACTAACTCACAATCTATCAATAAAAATATTTGAATTTGAATTTGATGTTGATAGTATAACATATAACAACTAGCTTCTGCCCGCGACTTCGTCTGCGTAGAATCATACATAAAAACCTTCCTCTTGAATCACTGTATCTATTAAAAAAAACCGCATCAAAATCCGTTGTGTAGTTTTGAAGATATAAGCATACAAAGGGACATAGGGACATAGGGATATGGGGACAGAGAAAGCGACTTTGTTTTATACTATGTAGTGATAGTGATGATAAGTATTTACGTTGCAGTAGGCAGCTACGACCTTTCGCATGTTTATCGCTATCCCGCGGGAACTATGCAATTTTCCGGGATAAAAAGTAGCCTATTTTTTAATGTAGAGTACCAGCCTATCTTCGTTCCAAATTTGATCCAAATCCGCCCAGTGGCTTCAGCGTGAAGAAGGCACAAACATAGTCACTCAAATCGTCAGAGACTTTCACATTTGTAATGTTAGTAGGATACTAGCTGTTGCCAGCGACGTCTGCGCCGAATTTTCAAGGAACAAAATGTGTGAAATATACATTATATGCTTACATATATATGCATCCTCCTCTGCTTCCACCAATATACTTACTATGTTACTCAGGGATTGATAAAGTATTCTAATGGCGACATGGTGATAGATTTTTTTTAATAGTTCCAGTAATCTTTAAGTTTATTAATTAACAAACAAAACCATTCAGTTGTTTCTGCGTGAAATAGTTACACACACTCACTCACACACACACACGAGAAAGAGACATAAACATGCGTACGCGCAAAAACTTGCATTAATAATGTAAAAAATGTTTGTTCCCGAGTCATGGATGTTGTATGTATATAAGTATTTATTTATCTACGTTATGTAAGTATGTTTATCCGTTGCCTGGTACCCATAGTACAAGCTTTGCTTAGTTTGGGGCTGGGTCAATTGGTGTAATTTGTCCCAAGATATTTATTTATTTAAATAACTATTGTTCTATTAGAGGGTGTATAGCGTCTGATTATATAATAACACCACTGACAGATGCTATGTAAAACTTTTTGAACTTCGCGCACTATGTACCTTCCACTTACAACAAATGCTGACAACAATGATTATAGAACTGTCAACGCATCGTAATCCTTGGCCTCGTGAACCCTAACCTTAATAACACAGCAATGTAGACCATGCCAAGGATAAAGGCGCAACCACACCGCTGCGTATACGCAGTGACGTGTCGCATGCGTCACGTTCTCACCGTTTCTTCATACATTTTGTTGCGTAAACGCACCATCGACGTTTTTTACGCATTGCACGTCTAGCGCACAAAATTCGCGTCGCGCGCGAGATTGATTGCCCGTCTTTTTCTTACTGTTCGTTCTGGAAAGAAACGGATAGTCCTTCTCGCGCGCTCTCGTCACTGTATATTATATAAGCTAAAGCAGTAAGGAACCTACGAACAAATCGGTTGAAACGAAACACGCACACAGGCGCGCGCGTTACACGGCCCCTAAGCGGACCAGGGGGCCGATTTTTGGAAATCATATCGCTCGAATTCACGACGAGTAATAGAATTCAATCCACACGCGAAAATTAGTCACATCCATTTGCGAGTGGTCCGCAAATACCCAATTTTTGAAATCCGCGTTCGAAATTTAGTGAAAGACTAAGTCGATGTGTAAAAAGTAGTCCCGTCTCGTTCCACGCAGAAAGTCGATAATTACCGGTTTTTTGTTGGGCACCTGGAAATATATGTTTTCAGCTCAAATTAATTTAACATAAATTGCAAAGTATTTTTGCATAATAGTTATTTATTTTTTATGCTAAAGTACTTATTAGAACTAGTTTAAATTGCGAATTTGTTACAAAAAAAATTACGTAAAACGAAAACTTTGGTATCGTCTGGGCTACGTTCAGTAACTAAAGTGTCAGTGTGATTATCGTCGGGTGAAAATCGTCCGATCATAAACACACTCACTGAACGACTTGGGGCGTTCTTCTGTCAAAAGTGTCAATTGAAGTATGATTTCGTATTCGTAATAATAAGTTTATATCCCCAGCGTTCGAATTATAAATTTTGCCTCATATCAACTGTCAAAGTGACGTCTGTGCGTTTTTTACCCATCTATTTTACGGGGTGACCGGTGCGATCGCCCGACGACGCCCGACGATGTTACTGAACGACTTGGTGTGATCGTCGGATGATCGCACTGACTTACTGAACGGGCCAGTGCGTCGTCGGGCGTCGTCGGGTGATCAAACTGAACGCACCCCTGTGCGTCCTTTGTATTGTGTTACTGTCAAAAGTTTTCTGCAACGACTGCTAAGTTTTAAACAGCGAAACAAAAATTAAAATGGCAAAGCATATGTCGCCTTTACAAAGAAAAAGGATGGTGGAGTTGTTGGAACCACGAAAGGACTTGCGATTAAGGTCTGTTGTTTTTTGGCCTCCGGTCCCAAGGGCGTGAGCTCTTCGATTAAAGCCCTGCAGAGACGTTTCGTAAGACGATATTTCTTTTTAAATTTGGTTTCCGTCTCTCGGAAGGCCTCGCTTCCGAGCTGCCGCAGGTGGGTGCGTGTAGATACCCCGAGTTTGATTTTCCGCAACTTCGTCTTCAGATTCTTCAGAATCCTCCAAATTAAACAAAACTGACTCGTCGAAACTCGCCATTGTCATATCATAATGGCATTAGATTTGTTGAATTACAAATTAACAGAAAATCTCGATAATACGATGAAAATAGCCCAACGCATCGAGGCAATGACAGCAGTGAGTGAAGGTAGTCACCCGCCAACTCGCCATGTTTTTAATTTTGACAAGCCATCCCACCACTCGAATTCTAAAACGACTGCTAGAGACCAGTCGTTTTCAATTCGAGCGGTGATTTTCTACTACTCGCCTTTCAAAAATAGCAATTCACGGATTTGAACGATTTTCGAGCGATATTTTCATAGGTATGATTTCCAAAAATCGGGCCCCTGAGCCTGAGCGGAGTGGACGAGGTCCGCTTAGGGGCCGTATAAAGCGCGCGCCTGTGTGCGTGTTTCGTTTCAACCGATTTGTTCGTAGGTTCCTTACTGCTTTAGCTTATATATATACTGTGCTCTCGTGCTAGCCGGGATGGTATGGTCGGACTTTAATTCAACAATTGAAATATGTAGGAATGAAGTCGGTTAAAAATAGGTTTCAAATGTCGTTAAAATTAAACAATTGGTTTTAATTTTTCCTGTAAATTGGCCTTTTTTGCGGTTTCACTCTGTGTAGCGGTGACGTAATATGTTTTATGAGTTAAATATGTATTATATTCGGTACAGTTATGTGTTGTTCTTCCATGCTGGTCTGGGAGTAAAGAAAAAACATAGAATGTACCAGTTGCTTCTCTTCCCGCGCAGATGGTAAATCCTCTTTCGCTTCATCCACATTCATCAATCTCTACATACATGCTCGTAGTGTTGCCCAAATTCAGTCTTGGTCTTGCAGTCTTGGTCTTGTTCTTGCGTTTTTGCAAGACCAAGACCAAGAACAAGACCGCGTATTTTTAGCAAGACCAAGACCAAGACTGACCGTGCAAGACTTGAGCAAGAACAAGACATAGCCTGCAAGACTCTTGCGTCTTGCAGCTAGGACTTAGCGCTATTTCACGGAGTAGTTAGGTGTAACAGTTCGGTGTATAGGTAGGTACGCTTAGGAATTCTATGAGACGCAAAAAACTATATCAAAGAATATGAAAAACTGGACCTATGCGCATTACGACTAATACCATAAACATAGCGAATAAAAAAATATCTATTAAAATCAAACTGAGTGCATGCATAGTTATGTTTTAACCATCGGTACTTTGATAATGCGGCATCAAAGGTTTTGTACTTACTTCTCAAAAAAAATTGCCGCTTTTCGGAAGTACATGGTTATGACACACGCGCCGGCGGCTTCTTTTGAAATCTAAAACAATCGTTGCCGCCGCGCCGAAATCATAACATTTGACACTATTCATGCAAAATAATTTCGAATTTTAAGAGTACCTACAGGTGTTCCAAAGAATAAAATAAGTTTCAGAGTGCTTAGAATGAAAATGAATACATTATACTGATCACGCAAGTAGTAGGTATTATGATTTATCGTACGGGGTGTCTGTTACACCCTGTATAGGTCAGTTGATTTTTCGAATTTCTTATCAAATCTTCAGTTATTTATTAATCTGCTTGATCTTTACTATGGCTATGTTAATTCAAGCTCACAATGTTCCAATTCTAATACGTTTTTCTAAGATTTAAAGTAAACTTTAATAAATAGTAATAGACTAATAGGTAATTGCAAGACTTGCAAGACTCTTGCTGCAAGACCAAGACCAAGACCAAGACCAAGACTGGCTAAGTCTCGTCTTGTTCTTGCATTTGGGCAACACTACATGCTCGTCGGTTTCGGGTACTCCTGACCTGCCCTTTTTCAAAACTTCTCCTATTTGGTCCAGGCCTTCCCCTCCCAACGTAACCATTCACACTCCCCATATAGATCTGTTTAGTTAGTCTACTTTCATCCATCCTCTCTACGTGACCAAACCAACTAAGCATACTTCTTTCTATCTTACTCATTACCCATCTCCACTCTTACATGCTGGTCTGAGAGTTAAAGAAAACATAGAATTTACCGGTTGCTTCTCTTCCCAAGCAGATGGTAAAACGCCATCAAGGGAAAATCAAGTGAGCGAAAATCTTAGGAATCATGTTATATGCGATGCGGCTGGCAATCCATCACTATTTTGATTCCCCTTTCCACTGCGCCCTCAATCATGCTAAACGTGACCTTTTAGGTATTGTTACCTTAGGCTCTGTCTACCGCGTAAAGGATAAAAACGTGATTCACTACCTATATCTTCTTTTACTACAGCACGTTCCCTTATCGCACTTTCGTTATTCTGTCTTTCAGTGTCACCCCTTCCATACTATTATTAATACAAAGTAGTAAAGACTACCCACCTGCTATGGGTGGTGTAGGGGTATAGCACGCGTCACGGAATGACGAGGATTCGGGTTCGATTCCCGGCCATAGGTAGCTTTACTTTTCGGATTTTTCTGTGTGTTCTAATTGTCACTGACATTTAGAAATTTAAAGTACTTAGTAAATATCCATGTCTGCCATTAATAATACTGAAAACTCACTCGCGCATGCATTGGATCACAATCACTCAATCACGTGCATGGTAAGCGAAGATGTGATCTAGAGTCGAGCACGCTAGCCGAGTAAATGCCCATGCAGCCTTGATTTGAAGGCGAATTGACAGATATACAAAAAAGACAGCAGGGCGACAGACACGTTTTGATTCCCCATTTAAAATTATTGCTATTACTAGCTTTTGCCCGCGGCTTCGCTCCCGTTTTTTTTCTTCTAAATTTCAATATTTTCTCACCGTCTAAACCTTCCCTGGGCGAACGAATATTTCAAGACTAAAATTAGACAAATCGGTTCAGCCGTTCTCGAGTTTTAGCGAGACTAACGAACAGCAATTTTTTTTTTTAATATAGAAGATAGATTATGATCCTATTGTGTCTCATTGTATTGTATTGTGGCCTATTTTTCTTCCATGCTGGTCTGGGAGTAAAGAAAAAACATAGAATTTACCAGTTGCTTCTCTTCCCGCGCAGAAAAGCCCAGCGAATGGGCGAAAATCTTTGGAATCATGTTATAGGCGATGCGTCTAGCAACCCATCACTATTTTGATTTCCCTTTCCACCTATACGCCCTTAATCGTGCTAAACGGGGCCTTAAGGTTTTGTTACTTAGGCTCTGTCTACCCCGTAAGGGATAAAGACGTGATATATGTATGTATTGTGTCCCACTGCTGAGCAAAGTGCCCCCAACGCTTCCACTGCTCTCGGTCTGCTGCGGTGTCCAGTAGGTTTATTGTCTAACTCGCTCGCAATCGCCATCGTGTTCATTCTGACAGTTCATGTATGGGCTGACAATTGGCATCGGAATCAGCTAGCTGTCACATTCATACAAGAACTGTCAAAATGAACACGATGCCGATTGCGAGCGAGTTAGGTAATAAGCCTACAGTTCTACAAGATGGCGTCCAACTCGTCCCGCCATCGCCGTCTAGGTCTGCCGCCGCTTTGAGTAAGTGGTACTCCAATTAGTGGTTAAAAATAAATTTAAATTACAAAACACAAATCGACATATAATATATTTTAGAGTATCATTTCCGCTAAATTACATTGTCATGAATCAACTTCATTGATGATCATGTAGATGATTGCATGCTTCATACTTTTATGATTATATCTAGTGTTATTGAAATGATCGAAGCGATGTTACATGATAGCCAAGTTTGATTCACTTATATACTAAGGTGGCGTCCATTAATTACGTAAGGCATTTTTAAGGATTTTTGACCCCCCCCCCTCCCCCCTTGGGGAGATGTCGTAAGATTTTTCTCGAACCCGTCCCCCCCTACCCCAGTCTCATGTGAGATTTTTCAAAACTTGTACTTTGGGTATAAAAGTATTGGATTTATTAAAAAACACACCTAATACAATTTATTTAATTATGACAATTATATGATTCAGATTTTGACATATTTTATTCAAGATACGTTTTTTATTTTCATTCAACTTTAATGTAACTTAATTTTCACGCAGTTTTACACCATTTTCTGCAAAAAAAAAATTACGTGATATTTGCCAAGACCCCTCTCTCCCCCAAGTGAGATTTAGTAAGATTCGGCTCGACACCCCCCCCCCCCCCCTCAATAGGTACCTCACGTAATTAATGGACGCCCCCTAACCATTATATCAAATTCCGCTTGTTGCGTAAAAACAACATACAAACACACATAAGTCACGTCTTATCCCTTAGGTCTTATTACCTTAGACTGGTAATAAGACCTGAAGGCCACGTTTAGCATAATTGTGGGCGTATAGGTGGAAAGGGGAATCAAATTAGTGATGGGTTGCTAGCCGCATCGCCTATGATATTTAGGATTCCAAAGGTGCCCCTCGATGGGCTTTTACCATCTGCGCGGGAAGAAGCAACTGGTACATTCTATGTGTCCTCTTTACTCCCAGACCAGCATGGAAGAAAAACAACAAAATAACTAAGTTACAGAGGCCGACGTATTTTGTGACCGAAAACTTACACTAAGCGTATTATCTGATGGCGAGTGTACTACTATCGAACAAAACTGATTCTTGGCCCACTCTGGTACCCTTTCACATTAAATGTCATAGTGACGTGACATTTATTGACAAGGAAAAACATATGACATTTACAGTGCGCTATGCCGTCATTTCTGAGCGGTACAGGCATGGAATTTCTCAGGTACAAGTGAGGAATTACGACTAATTATTAATGTACGGCTCTTTTATAGCTTACTAGCTTCTGCCCGCGACTTCGTCTGCGTAGAATTATATATAAAAACCTCCCTCTTGAATCACTCTATCTATTAAAAAAACCGCATCAAAATCCGTTGCGTAGTTTTGAAGATATAAGCATACATAGGGAAGGGACATAGGGACAGAGAAAGCGACTTTATTTTAAACTATGTAGTGAAGTGATGATAGATGATTAAAAATGAATGACAAAAAACCTAGTGCCGTACTAAAGTGGTGGAGCCGGAAGTTAGTGCATATTTTTTTCCATGTTCTCACGTAGGCACCTGTACCGCTCAGAAATGACGGCATAGCGCTCAGAGTTATTTTATGATATAGTAACAGCCTTCTAAGCGTTATTCACGCTGGTTCATTTCACAGGTTTTTTTCCATGGGCTTGTAGTCTAATTCGTTCGGATCATTTGCAGAATTGGATAGCCCGTACTCTATTGGTTAATTTCTCTATGGATTTTAGTGACATAAGTCCAGTATTTACTTAACATAAACGCTTACTTATTTATGGTCTTGAAGATGTTTGTTTTCTGATGACCATGGACTTGCCAATGCCATGCAATGCGGTTAAAACATGAACCATACTATGGTTTTGTGTCTGTATACACACACACACACACACACACAAACACGAATCACGTCTTTATTCCTTACGGGGTAGGCAGGGCCTAAGGTAACAAGACTTACAGGCCACGTTTAGCAAGACACTGTGGACGTTAGTTTACAATACAATACACAAATCACATCTTTATCCCTTACGGGGTAGACAGAGCCTAAGGTGACAAGACCTACAGGCCACGTTTAGCATGATTGTGGGCAACCCATCACTATTTTGATCACATTTTCCATCTATACCTAGCCCCACAATCTTGCTAAACATGGCCTGTAGCTGTAGGTCTTGTCACCTTAGGCTCTGTCTACCCGTAAGGGATAAAGATGTGATTTGTGTATTGTATTGTAAACCAACAATCACTGTTTTAGTAGTGACAACACATTTTAAGCATCGTGTGGTATTTATGTCAGTCTGATAAGAGGTCGACGACCCCGTTTATCCTGGTTCAATTTTACTCTGTATGTCATGGCTGTAGTAAAAATTAAAATCATTAATTTATTCCAGGATTTCACTGATTTAGGGCCTGTCTCACTACTCTCTGTTAAGTTCCAGTTATATTAAGTGTCCAGTTATCTATGATTCTGGCTCTTCTTCTTTTTTAATATGACACCATCGATCGATGCGATGATTTCGCCAATGTCAAAGTAATAAATACAGAATTCAAAAATCTTGTGACAAAAATGAGAGAGAGAGAGAGAGAGAGAGAGAGGGAGGGAGAGAGGAGAGAGAGAGAGAGAGGAGAGAGAGAGAGAGAGAGAGAGAGAGAGAGAGAGAGAGAGAGAGAGAGAGAGGGGGGGGGGAGAGAGAGGGAGAGAGGGAGAGAGAGAGAAACATTTATTTACACACATTCGATACACGTAGATATATAATAGGAAGAAGAAATACAATATATAAATGTCGGCAACGTTGTACGATAGAACACGGTCAAAAGACCCCTCCCTGTCGGGCTCTTAGCCAACGGATAACGATATCCCTCAGAATCTGGCAGGAAATTATTAACCGATGCCCAGGGTAAATTTAATATTATAAAAGGGATGTATTAAGGTCCCCGAGCTTTAAATTATAATAATCTATAGTAGAGATGTATAAAGTCTCTACTAGTCTAAGAGATAGGGTGAATCCGTTCTTAGGAGCCACTGCATCGATTTTAGATTTCATAAAATGGTACCATTGAATTGTTTCGCAGACGTGCGGGTTTCCTCATGATGTTTTCCATCACCAAAATTTCGTCGTAAATTTAAAATATAATTTCGCATATAAATTCGTGCGAGCCCGGGATTCGAACCCACGACCCTCTGCTTGAGAGGCCACAGGTCAAACCACTAGGCTACCAAGTCCAAAATCATACGCCTAGCAATATAATTTAGCAGTAATAAATTTAGCTAAATGAAATAATTGCTAATATATTACAGCAGGTGCTGAAGTAACTACTACTCATTTACTCATTTATTTTACTATCACAACCATAGTATTACATCGTACACATACACAAAACGTGTCTATATCCCTTACGCCGTAAAGCTTACGGGGTAGACAGAGCCTAAAGAAGCCCATATCAAAATTAAAAATCGTTTATGTTATCAATAAATAAATTGACTTGGCATTCGCATTAACCCATCAATTTAATATAATATGTATAAAACACATTTTTTCTCACAAGCAATACAGATTATATTAAATTGATGGGTTAATGCGAATGCCAAGTCAATTTATTTATTGATAACATAAACGATTTTTTATTTTGATATGGGCATTATTATGTTGTTAGGTTAGCTAATTACGTAATAACTTAAGACAGGAGGTCTCTTTAGTAGGGACTGAATAAATTAACCGACTCAGTATTACATGGATATCTCACAACTTTTTACGGTAGAAGAACTAAGTTGCGAGACTTGGTTTTTTTTACAAGTTTTGTTTTGATGGGATACAGGTTACAATTTACCGTCTAAGAAATCAGATACGGAGATATACTAAATCGTGAACAGAAACAATTGATCCTAACGGAGTTTTTAGTAATTATCTAGTAACTCTCAGTTAGGTAACGGCCATAAGAAAAGACAAGCGCTGAAATTTCTGAGATGAGACGAAAAATTTCGACAGCTCACTTGACATTTGCTCACAACTGATTGGTCTATTTTCATCCGGGTTTTCAGCCGTGGTAGCCTAGTGGTTTAACCTGTGGCCTCTCAAGCAGAGGATCGTGGGTTCGAATCCTGGGCTCGCACTTCTGAGTTTTCGGAATTTATGTGCGAAATTACACTTGAAATTTACCATGAGCTTTGCGGTGAAGGAAAACATCGTGAAGCAATTCAATGGTGTGTGCGAAGTTCCCAATCCGCACTGGGTCCGCGTGGGAACTTAGCCCAAGCCCCCTCGTTCTGAGAGGAGGCCTGTGTCCAGCCGTTGGGGCGTTTATAGGCTGGAGACGAGATGAGATGATGATTGGTTGATAGGGCCAATGTTGCTTGTTTAGAATTGTAAATATATGTATATCTGTAGCTTCAAGAAACGGTCCACAAATATAGGGACGCAACGTGATAAAGCATTAAACTTACTTAGTAGATTATTTGCCAGCGACGTGGTATAAAAAAAATTACTAAAGGCAGTCGTCGGTTGAACTTGAGGCATGCCGTACAAAAAACTCAGTCTTTTATCTTTTATTTTCTCACCGATTTCATCTTACATTCTTTCTTTGTGCATATATTTAAGGTATTTTTTTGTGATTTGTCTCTGCTTCTTTACATTTGTACAATAAAGCATTTACTTACTTACTTACTTACATTCCAGAACGAGACTTCCACGATGACAGCGATGGTGACCCGATCCTGACGTCAGCCATCCCTGAGGACACCCCGCACGTCCCCTATAAGCCTCTCCGGAGGTCTGATGATGAAATCCTCCAGCGCTCCCGGGAGTACTACGAGCTGATGGCCAAGAGACGCACCGTGAGGATGTTCAGCGCGGAGCCAATACCGGATGAGGTGTTCGACAACATCATAAAGACTGCAGGTAATATGGTATCTTAAGAAGATGTACTTACTTCCATGCTGGTCTGGGAGCAAAGAAAAACATAGAATGTAGGTACCAGTTGCTTCTCTTCTGGCGCAGATGGTAAAAACCCATCGAGGGAATGGGCGAAAATCAAAGGAATCCATAGCAACCCATCACTATTTTGATTCCGCTTTCCACCTATACGCCCACAGTGTCTTGCTAAACGTGGCCTGTAGGTCTTGTTACCTTTGGCTCTGTTTACCCTGTAAGGGATACAGACGTGATTTGTGTATGTGTGTGTATATGTAAGAAGATGTAAAGCTTGTGACATTGTAAGGGGTAATATCGGGGTCTACATAAACTATATTGAAAAGTCTTTTATAAATAACTAGCTTCTGCCCGTGACTTCGTCTGCGTAGAATTATACATAAAAACCTTTCTCTTGAATCACTCTAACTATTTAAAAAAACCGCATCAAAATCCGTTGTGTAGTTTTGAAGATATAAGCATACATAGGGACATAGGGACATAGGGCTATCCCTATGCCTAACCTATCCCTAACAAAGTCGCTTTCTCTATGAAAGCGGCTTTGTTTTATACTATGTAGTGAAGAGCCATGTTATTCGTAAGTGTCAAAGGCTATATTTAATTCTGCGAGGATGAAGTTACGAGCAACAGCTATTATTTAGATAAATACCAACATGAGAATTGGCTAGCACTTGCCAATATCTACTACGATCGAGCACAAAGGCTGAAGAATAAAACAGTTTCCTCTATAAAGCCGTTCAACCATAAGTAGTTCTTGTACGCTGTCTGAAAAATCTTCAAGTCATGGTTCATCAGACGCACTGGTACATCCCCTTAGTAAAAAGGGTGCTGTTGACCTTTGGTTTACTGAAACCAAAAAACGTTACTGAACTTGAAAATCATTATTATTGGAAGTGACCATGTTGACAATTGCATCAGATTTAATTTGGTTAGTAAACTGATAAAACTTTCCTGGTCAATCAATAAAAGCAGTCTCTAGGTCGCGTAGATCTTTAATAATACTCTCGTCTACCTCTACTGGCCAAAAATAAGCACAATTCACGGTCTCTAGCGTCCGAAAATTCCCCGCGCCCTGTATCGGCGTCTCTTTCTGTTATTTCGTCATGTTTCACGTCAAAATTGTGGGGAAATAAATTTTTCCTCACAAACCACGCAAATTTTGAAGCATCAACGTAATTCCTATTTAAATTACAGTGTGTCCCATTGGAGAACAAACCGCAACCACTAGTGGGGAAAATTCTAGGTCCTTCGGGAGATAGCATTAAGAACTGCTTTTTGGCAGTCTTCGATGCCAAGTATCTCAAGGAGTAATCCCAGCCAAAGTCGTTGAAATAACAGAAGTGCTTGCTAAGTTTCTTGATGGAGTTCCAGAGAGTTCTGTTCAGACCAAAGCCAGCGTTGGTGTAGTTAGACCATCCCCATGTGCTAACAATTAACTTGGCTTTCCGCAAAGGATAATTTTCTAGCTTAGGCCGGTAAGCTCCCAAACCCAAAATGGCACAATCGGGACAATATACGGGCAGAAGGTGCTCCATCATTTTAGATATAAAGATGACATCACTAGCCACATAAAGTTCTGTCTCCAAAAAGTATATAAAACCGTTGTATCTCTTAACGACCTCAAGATCATCGAAGACTTTATTCATAATCCACCACCAGAACAGCTTCTTTTGTGCCAGAATTTTGTTTCGCGCCGTTTTAGAATTTTTGCCATTCATCCAAGCATCCCAAGTTTGGGAATCTCCACCAGGGTATATGTTGGGGTGCAGCTGAATGCTGTACGGGTAGAATATTTGCATCACCTTTGCGAACGTTATGTTTCTTATCGCATGATTGATTCTGTCATCATAATAGTCATGGCAAAAGATGATGAGTGATCTAGTGATTCCAATAACACGTCTGAT
The DNA here is from genome assembly GCA_949127965.1 of Pandemis corylana. NCBI lineage: Eukaryota > Metazoa > Arthropoda > Insecta > Lepidoptera > Tortricidae > Pandemis > Pandemis corylana. The sequence continues at coordinate 1,108,699 of OX421859.1, read as the reverse complement.
AGAATCTAGAAGCACAGCTAAATACCTAATATCGCTATGCACCTGTACGACTACAACGGAATTTTCAGCTCTGAAACTTCTGAACATGTTATTGTTTATAACGTGTTGGTTTTCGTTGATTTCTTTTATCGACCTCTTCATGGTTTGTATTTTTTCCTTGTTTTTGGCGTTATCTTTTAGCTTGTCGTAAACAAATTGGTCTGACAATGAATCATCTTCGGTATCATCGTTTTCAAAGTATTTCTTCCTCATTTCTGATGCTTTGAGAGTCTCATAGATATTGATCCATGCATACAATAGTACAATAGTAGAAATCAAGGTTATAATTATTACTATTTTTGTCTTGTGCCTTACACAAAACATGACGACGTTTCTTTAAAATAATACTAAAGAATCTCAAGAACTACAATCAGTACATTAATAATTTTGGACTTAGTAAAATACCATTTGCTAAGCAATTTTAAAGCCCTGTTAACATTGTATTTGTAAATAACAGCAACGAACTAAATACTTTGACATGGTAAAGTCAAGTTTGACATGAATAATAAACAAAGAGTTTTATATTGAAGTAGCTATGGTAAGAAAACAAATAAGTACCTACAGTAATTATCTAATATAATCTATAGGTAATAATAAGCAAGAAAAAAGTTGAAAAAGTGTGCCTTCTTTCTAAAAGTTTTGCAGAACATCCACGGAACTACACTATGTACGCTCAAAAATCCAAAACCTCAAACATCACCTTTCCGTTTCCAGGAACCGCTCCATCTGGCGCCCACACCGAGCCTTGGACCTTTGTTGTCGTCCAAGACCCGAAGGTCAAAGAAGCCATCAGAGCCATCGTGGAAGAGGAAGAAGACTTAAACTACAGAAAGAGGATGTCCAGACAATGGGTGACGGACTTGAAACCCTTTGGCACGCAGCCACCCAAACCGTATATTACGGACGCACCAGCTATACTCCTGGTCTTCAGGCAGACGCATTCGTGGAAGGCAGATAATCAGAAGAGGATGCACTACTACAGCGAGGTCAGCGTCGCTATTGCTGCTGGGATACTGCTGGCAGCAATTCAGGTATGTTTTACTATGGTTATCCTTGATTAACGTAAAATAGCAGAAGATAGCCTTAGCAAAAGTCGTTCAAGATATATTAACGTTGTGACTAAAACATCTGTCAGTTTTTTTTGTATGATTCTTACTCTTTCTCTCACAAATGACTGGATAGACTTGAATTAATTATGTAGACAATTGTTTTCATGCTAAGCACAAAGACCGTTGTCATGTTTTAGGAATTCTAAGTAGAATCTCGTAATTTCTCAACGTCAACGTCAACGTCTCAACTCTCTTAACGTCAGCGGACAGATTATAATGTCACAATTACCTCTTCTCTTTTTAGTACTGCGGCCTCGTAGCCCTGACATCAACCCCTCTGAACTGCAACAGCAGACTGCGGGACCTCCTTGCGCGACCCATCAATGAGCGCTTGGAACTGCTCCTACCAGTCGGTAGGCCCCACCAGGACACCACAGTTCCCGACCTTCAGAGGAAAACCTTGGACGAAATCATGGTCAAGATCTGATGAATACTCAATGGTATAAGGATGTAGTTTTATTTAATCGGTGCTAAAGGTTTTCGTTTTGGAAGTTCCTTTGTTTAGTCTGAAGTAGATTTTAAGCGTAATATGCTTCCACAGAAGCGAAGCAAAGCCATGAGATAACTTGCAAAGTAGATCAACCACATAAAGGTTACATTCGGTCTTTGGAAAGAGACAATTGGCGTCATATAAGTTAGAGCGAGACGACGCTTTACGGAGCTGGAAATAGCCAAGAAGACCGATGTGCAAACTTCATGATCGGGTGCTGTAAGTTATGTGTGGTAGTAGGACTTTACGCAAGGTCCATCCAGGTCGCGACCTTCTTCCTTTCTAATCCTGCCGCTAAGCGCCAGGGCTTGCGCCACTGCGTTCCGGCATGGAGAAGACAGGGACTTACCCGTGGTCTACCTAATTTATCCACCGGGAAAAATGATGCTACTATTTTGAATCACGCAATAACATTTTAATACAAAAAATAGATAGGTTAGGTTAGCTAGGTATCTTCAGTTGCCCGAAAGGCAAAGACCCAGAAAAAGGAGCTCCGTCGAAAACCAGTAGGACAAACTTTAGTAGGACCACGGGCAACAAAGGGCTTGTACACAGCTGTAAGCAAAGCTAAGTTCGAGTCGGACTCGTGCATTGAGGGTTCCGTCTATATTTTAGAAACTTTCAAAGAGACTTGATACCGCCTCGCGAGCTTCTACGATAAAATACGATAAAATAATCTTGACGGACGGATTGATTGATCCTGTTCCTTTCCCAGGGACCTACGGTACTCTAAATCCTGCAAAGTGCGAGTCGGACTTCAAACCTGGGTTCCGTGTCAAGCAATGTTAATTTGGACATTGTAACAGGACATTCTTTCTTATTAAGAAAATAATTGCTCAATTTGTAATTTATTAGGATAAATAAGTTGGTACAAAATAAATATATATTTTTTACTAATTGAGTTTCGATCCCGGCAACCACAATCGGTAAAAATTTAATAGTTAAAACCAAGGATACACTGGGGATATATGCCCGCCGGACCACCTGTACCATTGGGCAGTACCATTGATGGTATAAATGACACCGATTTATCCCACTAGTACTATTGATTGTACAAATGGTACCGATGTGCGATGTGAGTGTGGTCAATAAAAAGTTATACATACATACTGTGTCCTAGTATTATAAATAAGTTTCCTTAAACGAACTCGCCAGCAGCAGCAAGTTTGTGATAGTAAAATTAGGTTAGGTTAGTTAGGTATCTTCAAATGGGGCTGAGACCCACCATGCCCCTGGTACTACCCCTGGTATTAGGTAGGTTAGGTTTGTTAGGTAGCTCATGCTCGAAGGGCAAACCACCCAGGAATAGGAGCCCCTCGTAGCGGGGCTCCGTCGATTTTTTTTCAATTTCTCAAATCCCAGCACCACTATGGTGATATGGTTGTCCCACCTTATCCCAAGGGTAGTGCCAGGGGTATAGTGGGTCCGAAGGGTTAGACGTGCGGCGGTGCGGGGCGTGCGGCGTGCATGTTAAACAAATGACATGATGAAATGAAATGAAATGATGATGTTTTGTGACAATTTATTTCTTGTCATAATTTATTTTGTTTATATATTTTATTTGATTGTGATTGTCATGAATAAACTTTTTTTCTTTCTTTCTTTCTTTCAAATGAAACTCTTACTGGTGTCCTGACTGCAAGCACGCAGAGCCCTTTGCCGCTGCCCGCCACGCTGCACGCCCCGCCTATCGCTCCGCTTCGAGCGCCACTTAGGCCTTACACTTTCGACGTTCAATTAAACAAAAAGAAACAATTTTCACTTATTTATTTCAATAGACAAAACAAAAAACATTAATAAAACAACACTATAATTTTTTTCCGTGCACCCACTTTCACGAAACACCACACCTGGAGGCAAAACTTAAAATTATGATTTAAGCCAGCTAGCTCGGACGACAGTTAAAATTTACGCATCCACTATTCAATTTGGACGCAAAAACCCTAAAGTCTCGAAGCAAAAGGGCATCAGCAAATAAAAACTACACATCCAAGTACCAGACTAGCAAAAACCACAACGTTCTAAGCTTTCCCCGCGGTATGGACGCCTGGCGCTCTAACAGCGGCGGCGGCGGCGGCGCCGGCGAGTCCTCCTGCGACGTCTGCGACAACTGCGACGGCGGCGACGGCGGCTACGGCTGCGGCGACGACGGCGACAACCGCTGCGACGGCGACGGCGGCGCCGGCTTCTCCTCCTTCTGCGTCGCCGCTAAAACGAAAAAAAAAAAAATCAAGAGCTGTTGTCTGCGACTTTGTCCGTGCAGAAGTTAAAATTTGTAGCGAAGCTTCTTCAATCACCTTAATCCGCCTCTGTGCAATAATATCTTAACGCATTCACTGCCATTGACTCACATACGCATTGTCATAATTTTACAGGCATTTGAACGCACATGTGCGTCAACCGCATCTGAAGTCTCGGGCTTGGCAGTAGGCAGCGAATACGTTAAGTGATGTCTGGCGTGTCCTAACTGTTAACCACTACCTGCCCAAATTTCAAGTCTAGTCAAAAAACGAAGGACTTTTACTTGCAAACCTAAATCCGGCCCTGTCGCAAAATCTTAGCGCTTACGTCACAATAACTATCAGCCCGGCTAGCACGAGAGCGCGCGAGAGTCGCGTCGCGCGCGAGATGGACTATCCGTCTCTTTCCAGAACGAACAGTAAGAAAAGACGGGCAATCTATCTCGCGCGCGACTCGAATTTTGTGCGCTCTCGTGCTAGACGTGCTGAGTAACAAATTTCAGCGCAACTTGTTCAGCGGTTTGAGCTGTAAGTAAGTTGATCGATCAGTTAATCAGCTAGTTTTTACTACTATGTTTTCCACCAAATGCCATTTCTACCAGTTGCTTCTCTTCCCGCGCAGATGGTAGAAGCCCATCGAGGGAATAGGCGACAATCATGGAATCATGTTACAGGCGATGCGGCTAGCACATCACTATTGATTCCATTTTTTGCCATCTACACGCCCACAATCTTGCTAATCGTGGCCTAGCTCTAGCCACCTTAGGCTCTGTCTACACCGTAAGGGATAAAGACGTGATTTGTGTATGTATGTATAGACTTCTACGGCAGCCGACAGACTTTGCGACAGTTCGAACTATTTGTAACTAACATCCCGATGCCCCAGTGTGTTGATGTCGTAAAAGTAACTACACCATTATTAGTTGTCTTACCCCGCACGAGCGGCGGCGGCGGCGGCGGCGCCTGCGCCGGCCGCAGCGATCCTGCGGGTCCCCGCCGGACATGGAGCGCGAGCTCGAATGCGCGCCTCGGTGCCCGCATACCCTGCGTCTGCGCACACAATCATTACATAAAGCAGGTACACCAATTCGCGGGCGTATTCTCAAGTAGTTCCCGATTCGCCGGATTCCTATTTCGCCGGGTTCACGTTTCGTCGGATTCTTGTTTAATTGGATTTTATATGATTTTTTGCCTTTTATTTAATACTTAGGTATAAAGCCACGTCATTTCTACAGTTATCCTTAATCAAAAAATCCGGCGAAACAAGTATCCGGCAGAACAGGAATCCGGCGAATCGGGAATTAATCTTATTTTCTAGCGAGCGACTACGCCAACCAACTACGCGACTACGGAAACCAAAACCCCGACCGATCGCCCTCTGAAATTTGGCGTCAGGACATCGCCCCCCCCCCCCCCCCCCTCCCTAACGCCAGCACTGTCCAGATTCATTTAAAATCAGTTGGCGCCACAAACTGCCAAAAATATGTATACATACATACCTTGTTACTGTGGCGATAAGGTATGTAGATATACCTATTTTTGCTACGGGCTCGTAGCCCCACTGTTTTGTCCCACTGATAAAAAAATTGAATTATATACACTCCACCGATAGTGCTCCAAGATACGTGACGAACTAACCTAATTTTACTATCTCTCGTGAGGATATAGAACAGTGGGACCACGAGTAATACGCTCCTATTTGTGACTAACTGTATCAATGATAAGAGAGAGATGAATGATTAAAAACTGTTTATCTACATCCATGTAATAACTTCCATACAATATGTTCAGAAACGATTAGCAAATAGCCTACATTAAGAAACCTGTATCTGTGGTTGTACTATAATGTTTACTTTAGAGTATCAATATCGATACTCTAATGAGCGGTTGTATTATAATGTTTACATTAGAGGATCAACATCGATACCCTTATTACATTCAAACTTCGAACATTTTAAATAGCAAAATCTGTCTAAAATCAAATTAAAGAAAAATATTTAAATGTCAGTCGTTTCATCTGTTTCGAACTTTCAAAGAACAGAAAATAATGTCACGTACGTATTTTGATGTGAAAATGGTTATTGTAGAAAATGTATGATAAATGAATGTAGATAATAAGGCATTAAAACACTCGTTTGATGTTATTATGAAGCTCAGCTTCGCTTCGTTTCATAAGCCCAAGCCGATGTTATAATGCCTTTCATTAGTAGTCACAAACTAGTATTATAAATTACGTACGATCTTCTCATAACGCGCCCGCCTTCTGGATTTTCCTGTTGTTCACTGGAACACACGTTTAACATCCCACTGAATACAAATAACGTCGCATTTGAATATAGCCAAAACAATTTTAACGCATTCACTGCTACCCCCTTTTGCCCCGAGCTTGCCTAGGTGCCAAAAACGCGAGAGTTCAAAAAGTATTTTTTTTATTTATACCACATTCGGAAAGACCATCATTGCCAAGAAAAATGCGCCGCAAGAACTTGGCAGAAAGTATTTTTTTCAAAATAAAATACATTAAGGTACTACAATACTTAAATAGGTGGAAAGGGGAATCAAAATAGTGATGGGTCGCTTGCCGCATCGCCTATAACATAATACATACAAAGCCTATACGCCCACAATCATGCTAAACGTGGCCAATGGGTATTAACGTATTTAATTTAAGTAGAATTTAAGTATTACATACATATGTACATAAATCACGTCTTTATCCCTTAAGGGGTAGACAGAGCCTTTTTTTTATGGTGTGGAAAATGCGCCATATGCATCCGCCCGGTACGGGTTTACCGGGGGTATGTGGGGCTCTCCCGCGACGGCAGGCATACCCACTAAAAACCACACGGATTCCCTATTCAGTCGTTTGTCAGGCGTTACGGGAACACTCGGTGTCACCGCGACGCGCCACGACCACCCCGGGGATGGGGTTCCCTCTTCGCGGCACCTGTGCAATGCAGGTTTGGGAAATCCCGCCCTCCCCCGCTGGCGCCGCTTGGATTTTTATAGAGGTTGTCTCCTTGTGGCCCCAGTCTTGAAAAAGACAGCGGAAGGGGTACACAGAGCCTAAGGTAACAGGTACCTACAGGCCACATTTAGCAAGATTGTGGGCGTATAGGTAAAATGGCAACAACAGAAAGTTTGCATCAAAAACAAAAAGACAAAATTAAAAAAACTGATGGAACGTGTTCTTCTATCGATTTTATATCTTCCATGTACAGAGTTTCGACCCTCTTCAACTCTATTATACGTAGGTATAAGTAGTATTCCATAATCATTTTAAGACATTGCAGTGTATAAAATAACACAACCTAACCTACTGTGTATGCGAAAGCAGTGAATGCGTTAACAACCGAGTGATCCTCTAAAATAACCACGTCTGAAGTAATCCGTGCCCGAGAAACAATCATAACTTGATCCATACACACGCAGGCATGTCTTTGTCACCTGATGCAAATCACGGAAGACACAAATGTCTCAGTAACGTCTCAAAGCCAACGGGGTCACAAACTTGGACGAAATAAGATGACCCGACTCTATTTTTATAAGCATAAATACGTCTTTATCCCTTACACTGTAAGGCTTACAGGGCAATATACAGGGTGTCTCATTGAAATCGGTCAGTATGGGAAAGTCTGAAACTACAAGACATACAAAGATCTGTTCTTAGGAATCAGGTCATCGATTTTATTAATAAGAAAAACTGCATTCATACATTAAAAAAAAACTGTACTCAGCTCGGGAAACGAACCCGGTTGTTTTGAAAAAAAAACTCACTATTTCTATTTAAATATCGATTGTGTAGGTCTTAAGCAGTAAATGGCTCTATGAAACATGATGTCTACAATGAATAAAATGCATTGTTTTCGCATACTTTAATTTATTTTAGTAGGTATTCGTTGTGACCACCGTTACAATATTCAACAAGTTCAGGCATGTAAATTGTCTCTATGGTTATGTTAAGGATGAAGTGTACAAAACAAGCTATGACACCGTTGAAGACCTAAAAGCAGCCATAGAGTCAATTTTAACGCCAATTCACCAGATGAAGATACAAAATGAAATTGTAAGATCCTTACCTGAACGTGTTGAATTTTATATTGAAAAAAACGGTGGTCACTTCGAACACCAACTAAAATAAATCAAAATATGTGAAAACAATGCATTTTATTCATTTTAGACATTATGTTTCATAGAGCCATTTACTGCTTAAGACCGACACAATCGATATCTAAATACAAATAGTGCAAGTTTATTTTTCAAAACAACCGGGTTCGATTCCCAACCAGAGTACAGGTTTTTTTAATGTATGAATGCAGTTTTCTTTTTATTAAAATAGATGACATGGTTCCTAAGAACAGATCTTCGTATGTCTTATAGTTTCAGACTTTCCCATACTGACCGATTTCAATGAGACACTCTGTATATGCGTTTTTGAGACTTGCCCAATGCCGCTGTCATAATTTAAGACATTTGAACGCGCATGTGCGTCAGTTTCACCTGAAGTCTCCATGGGGTCAAGTTACGATTGGCTGCCTAGTGCAGCGCTTATGTCACAGAAGAGTTTCTTTTAGAGAACCACGCTAAATGGAAACGTTCTACTTACGTGGCTCCGTTATCGCCCTCTTTAGCGTCCCCCTGCTTGCGGGTGGCGGACTTGTTTCGTTCGTGGTGATGGTCGGAGTGGCGTTTGGATGCTGCGGCCCTTCGCTTTCTGAAACCAGAAATAACCAGTTTGGGGTAAGACCGAGCGGCGTCTCAAACGCCCTGTCTGTGCGTCTAGACACGGCTTAGGCTCTGGATTAGTCTTGATGATGTGGATGGCAGGTAGAAATGATTAACAACCGCAACTGATTAAACTTTTTTTTTTTTTTATATGAATAGGAAGGCAAACGAGCAATGCGAGCAATTGCGTAAAATGGCTCCAAAAAAAATCTTAATTACTTATTTTATTACAATTTGGAATTTGGAAGAAGATATTTAGTACGTTCTAATAATATAAAGCAAATTAAATTTTCTATAGAGGTTAAACGAGCGGAACAAATCTTGTGTGTCTGACTGTCATTAGCCGGTAGACAGCCAAAAACTGCGCTCTTCGGTGGGGTTGAAACGAGGCTTCTTATCGGCTGTTGATCGCGTATGTCGTGATATGCGTGGTCTCTGATTGGCTGCCGGCGACGTGATACAAACTCAAGTCGGTGATGCTCAGGTAGCGGTCGTTTGTTGCCGCGATTAAATGCTAGGCGTTAACACGCCCTAAAGTCAAAAACACCCTAAGCGCCATATTTCGTGTGTTACCGGCGCCGTACTTGGCTGGCGTGAAAGTGACTAGGATAGAAAAAAGTATGCTTAGTTGATTTGGTGACGTAGAGCAGATAGACGATAGAAGATAAACTAAACAGATTTATATGACGAGGTGTGAATGAGTGCGTTGGGAGGGGAAGCCCTAGACAAAAGGTAAGCACAAGAGTGCCCTAAACCGGTGAGCATGTATCATGATATTGATGTAATGAGGACCGTAGCAAGTGGAACAAACTAGTCTCTGCCTACCCCTATTAGACTACAAGCCCATGGACAAAAAAAAACATGTGAAATGAACCAGCGTGAGACAAACTTAGAAGGCTGTTACTATATCATAAAATAATTCTGAGCGCTATGCCGTCTTTTCTGAGCGGTACGTTTATGGAATTTCTCAGGTACAAGTGAGGAATTACGACTACCTACTAATTATTAATTTACGGCGTTTTTATAGCTTATAGATGATTAAAAATAAATGTCAAAAGACTTAGTGCCGCTTTAAAGTGGTAGTGCTGGAAGTTAGTGCATTTTTTTTTCTTTTTTTTTCAACGTATGGGAATAAATCTGTAGCTACTGCTCAGAAAGGACGGCATAGCGCTCAGAGTTATTTTATGATATAGTAACAGCCTTCTAAGCGTGTTTCACGCTGGTTCATTTCACATGTTTTTTTTGTCCATGTACTTGTAGTCTATATGGGAACAAGGCGTGACGTATGTGTGTGTGTAAATGAAATATGCATTTGTGAAAGAGATACTGACTGTAGAGTGACATAGTGGTGGAGGCGCGTGGTGTAGCGAGGCATCTCGGTGTCGCTGCGCCTCTTCATGAACGTGACCAGGTCATCATTGAGCTTCTTCGCCTCCGTCTCAGTCTCCTTCTCCTCGCTCCCCATCACGCCGCAGCCACCGCGGGATCAGCTGGAATGACAGGTTTGCGGGTGGTAGGGCCTTGTGCAAGGTCCGTCCGGATCGCTACCACCATCTTACTCGCTAATCCTGCCGCTAAGTAGCAGTGCTTGCACTGCTGTGTTCCGGTGTGGAGAGTAAGACAGCCGGGGAAATTACGGGCACAAGAGGCATTTCATCTTAGTCCTCTAGGTTGGCAACGCATCTACAATCCCTCTGGGGTTGCGGGTGTCTATGGGCGGTGGTGATCACTTACCATCAGGTGACCCACTTGCTCGTTTTCCTTCCTATTCATATAAAAAAAAAAAAAAAAAAAAACCTCGTGAACATTAGACTACTTTATAAAGAACAAACCAATGACTAGCGTTAACGCTGGACAGCGTGTTTCGATAGACCATACATAGGTACACAAAACACGTCTTAATCCCTTACGTGGTAGACAGAGCCTAAGGTAATTAGACCTATATAGGCTTTAACTACCAAAGACCAGAACAAACAAACCATACAAAGTACAAATGGTTCAACGATAACCACTCAAAATATGCTGAAATAGAAAACTAGTGATTCTCGTTTAGGGCTTAGGCAGCTGCTACATTTGTTAAAAAATGTTTGTATGTATGTAAACTCTTTATTGTGCAAAATAAGCAAGACAAATACAATTGAGGAAGGTTTATATGTATAACACATGCATAATATACCGTGCGAAGCCGGGGCGGGTCGCTAGTAGTCAATAATTTGACATTTCATAAAAGTCAACTCATCCCAGCAAGCGTATCTTTGAAAGAATTAGGTGAACCACAAGCATTAGGAGAATACCGCAGCCTCCCTACTGTACCTACAAGTTCATTAAATTCATGATGTCACAAGATTCTCCACTTAACCGTTTGTCCGATTAATAATGAAGAAAGCAACATTTCCGAAATACAAACAGGTACCTTACACACTGTAGAAATAATACAAAACGGCAAAGCTGTCTCTGAACATGATTCAAAACAGCCCAAAAGATCTCATAACAAAAATGATTATAAACCATATAACTTCTTCTAATGTCCACTTAAAACATACAAACCCGTCAATCAGGAACAAAACACATGAAACTTTTCGTTCTCGGTCAAAGAAACATCGGATATTAAAAACATAAGTTACCTCTTAATGTACTGCTTTAAGAGGCGCCGGCAGCCGGCATCGGTGTTATTATTATTTATGAACTTCCAATAAAAAAAATACTATAAACGATTATAAAACATAAAATAAAATTTCATCGAAACGTCCAGGTCATATTGAATGGAAATTTCTTTGTTTCACGTTTTTCATTTTAAGAAACGCGCGACAGATGGTGAGGAGAATTGAAATTTTCGGCCAGTGTTATCAGCAAGAAGTTTTATATAACACATTTAAAGTTTGCAATGCAAACTTTTTAATTATTGACGAAAGAGCGAAAGGCGTTTTTCTGTGCCATAGACAGATTCTTTAGAGTAGATCAGTCGTGTTGCTTCGAATTTTGTATTGGGTTGGGGATGCGAGTCCGGTTACCTCCATGTGTGGTCAAGAGCTGCGGTTCGTTTTTGTATCCATCCGGAGGGAAGAGCAGTGCTTCATCCGGTGCACCCTGGGCATCGGCTAATGATTTCCTGGCAGTTTCTGAGGGATATTATTGACCGTTGGCTAAGAGCCCGACTAAGGTACTAGTTAATTCTTCATAGTAATCAGTTAAACGCCATAATACAGGCATAGTCACAGGCGAAAACTTGTAGGTAAGCTTTCACGAAACAAATTCTGAGACGGCATAAAATAAAGCAAAATTCTAAAAAATCAGAAAACTGGCACAATAAGAGTGAAACATAAACTTTTATTTACTCCCTTTTTCAACAAAAATGGGTTAACGGGTTCCGAGTATAAAAGTAATGTCTTAGAAAGCATTAACACGACACGCGAAGCTGTTTCATAATCGATGAAACTTAATCGTTCTAGAATAAGAATGATTTTCGCGAGACTGGTGAATGTTTGTGGTAAAGTTAAAAATACTAATTCGGATATGTTCGGGTATGTTCGGAAGTGTTCGTGTAGTTCGAGCGCTCGGCAGTTCGCGCCCGCCCGCCTTACCCAGCGCGTGCGCATGGGCGGAAAAAAACCGAAAATATTACAGTTACAAACCAAGTAATTAGCATTTATTTATTAGTGAAGAATATTTGATCAAAGTGGTGGTAAAGCGGCTTTAAGTTATTTAAAACAATTCTGAGACTGAAATATTAGTGCTATGTCGAAGTGACTAAAAAGTGTTATACCTATGTGATTTTTTCAAAGTATAAGTAATTGTCTTGTAATTAACAAGAGTATTCGAATGCGTTAAGAAAATTCATTGAAAGAGTACGTTCAAAGTGTGTCGTCCCAAATGTATAGTATCTAACGTTGAGTCATGGACTTTAAGCCAAGAAATGCATTCCGCAACATTTTGTCTCACCCCAGAGTCTGAGACACGTGCGTTTATTTTCATTTATAAATAGTCGAGACACGAAGCAGCTGCAGCATGACGTCATTCAAAGAAAGCAGTGACGTCACCGACGGGAACCTCGTGTCCGTAGAGAAAGATAAAGACCTAAAGGAGCTTCCTCCTAGCGGAACCTCCTTGCACAAACGGAGGAGAGGCGAGGCCCCTGCTTCTATATCAGTGAAACCCCAAACGCCATCAGACGAAGGCTCATCACCCTGCACGGCTGGACTTACCTCGGAATACTACTGGTCCTTACACGATGGAGAAATAGACGCGGAAACGCTGTGCGAAAGCATGTTGCAAAGACTCAAAGAACGCGACGACCCAGCCTCTAGACGTGGTAAAGAACTAGCGATAAGAACAAAAGATACCGTTGAGTCTATAGAGCAATTAGAGAAATTGATACAACTCCTAAACCAATTTCTAACTTTGAAGGAACACAACGCCCATCTGCTCAAGAAGTTAAGAGATGTGAATCACTTGAAGCGGCTGCATGAAACGCATAAGAAGATAGATCAGGAGAATGAGAGATTGCGGTTGGAGAGGAAAGAGTTGCAATTGATAAATGAGGCGATGGAGGCGGAGATAGAGGGCGAGCAAGGGCAGGCAATGTTTGATTACATTATGGCAGGCGGAAGGAGCATGAAGAGATCAGGATCGAAATGGAAAGGTCATTCGAGATTCGGTGGCTCGCTCCTGAGGAGGCAAAGGGCGAGGTCAGCGGGAGGGGATGACAGCGATTTCTCACCTGGAACTCCTTTGAGGAGGAGGTCGGAAGGGATATTCTCGAAAGAAGTGGAGAAGTCGAAGGTCTCCAAGTGGACTAAAGTGAAGGCAGCTTTCAGGTAAGATGTATAATATATTCTTGATAGTGGTTAATAGAATTAACTTAAACTTTGCCCAAATAGTTCGTAAGTCTTTACCTAACTGTAAACTGACCATTATCAATCTGCGAAGGATTGCGTCAGTGTCCTGCTGGTACTGTGTAATTTTCTGTTTATTTTATGTACTAGTTAACATATTCATTCCATATTTTATCAAAACTCGTGTTGTGGTTTCCACGACAAAAGAACATTCATATTTCTTCACAAACTTGCACAAGTTTAAAACAGTTCTAGCTTTTACGCGGGGCTTCTATAAGATCTGGCACTTAGTTCCGGTTTTCACTGAATTCCAATGGAAGTTTGCAAAAATTCCATGTAAATTCCCAATAATTCCATAACAAACTTCATTTGCGTACAAAGACTAATTATTACAAAGTTTACCCATCACTATTTTGATTCCATTTTCCATCTATACGCCCACAATCTTGCTAAATGTGGCCCGTCTGTACCTGTTACCTTAGGCTCTGTCTACCCCGTAAGGGATGAAGACGTGATTTGTGTGTGTGTGTGTGTGTGTGTGTGTTACAAATTTTCCAGGATTAAAAGTAGCTTATGTGTTATTCCAGACTATAATCTATGTATGTTCCAAATTTCATCCAGATCTCCAGCCGTTCTGGCGTGAAAGTGTAACAAACATCCATCCATCCATAATTACAAACTTTCGCGTTTATAATATTAGTAGTACCTATAGGTAGTTACGCAATGTGTCTGCGGCTAGAAATGCTTTTGCGATCTCGCAGCCCCCTGCAACAGTGCCAAATGTGGGAATCCGTGTGGTTTTTATTGGGTATGCCTGACGCCTCGGGAGAGCCCCAAATACCCTCGGTAACCCCGTACCGGGCCGGATGCATAAGGCGCATTTTCCGCACCATAAAAAAAAAGGTAGTTACGCAATAATACGTGTACAGTATGTCGGAAGTAAAGTATGAACGATGTGTAAAGTGCCATTGCTTTGGCGGGAAACTTGTTAAGTAGACCTTAATGCCATAATTAAGTTAAGTAATTAGAGTTATAGGGGTGTGAGTCGGGTTACCTCCGCGTGTGGTCAAGAGCTGCGGTTCGTTTTTGGATGCGTCCGAGGGGAAAAGCACTTGGTCCGGTGCACCCTGGACATCGGTTAATGATTTCCTGGCAGATTCTGAGGGATATCGTTATCCGTTAGCTAACAGCCCGACAGGGGGGGAGAATCTTTTGACCTTGTTCTACCGTACAACGTTGCCGACATTATTGTCACAAGATTTTTGAATACTGTATTAATTAGTATAACATTGGCGAAATCATCGCATCGATCAATGGGGCCATATTATTACAATATAAAAAAAATATATAGTTATAATTTAATTTACAATTTTTAAAGAGGCTGTACACACAACAATTTACATTAGTAGGGGGATTGTAAAATTGGTTTCCACATAAAAATTATCAAATTATAATTTATTTATTTTTATTTATCATAGATTTTTACTAACGTGACTGCCATTTACCGAGTTAGTTGACGTTATTCAGCCCCCCAGTGGCGTACCTATAACGTCTGGGGCCCGCGGCAAATTCGTCAGATGGGGCTCCTTCCTCAATATAAAGAAGTGCATTAGCGTCCCTTCTGTGCTCTAAACCAAGACAGTTCGGGCCCCCCTCTAGGGGCCCCGTTACGCGGCGCTCCCCAAATGGAAGGAATGGAGGGAATACCGCTGGGTTTTTAGTGGGTATACCTCCCCCGCCTCCTTCCACTCGGGAGGGGGGCCGGGGAGGAGAGTCCCACATAACTTCCGTGCCGTCCCCACGGCGCGATCGTATGCGTAACGCATTTTCCCACCGCAAAAAAATAAAATAAAAGGGGCCCCTGGCATTTTGCCACCCCTGCCACCCTGTAGTTACGCCACTGCAGCCCCCTTTTCTGTCTTTAGGTAAAAGAATTTTTTTTTTATATATATTTTTTTATATGAATAGGAAGGAAAACGAGCAAGTGGGTCACCTGATGGTAAGTGATCACCACTGCCCATAGACACCCGCAACCCCGGAGGGATTGCAGATGCGTTGCCAACCTAGAGGACTAAGATGAAATGCCTCTTGTGCCCGTAATTTCCCCGGCTGTCTTACTCTCCACACCGGAACACAGCAGTGCAAGCACTGCTACTTAGCGGCAGGATTAGACATAACCCTCCTTCTGGCGCAGTCGGGTAAAAACAAACGCATTCCTTAAATATTTCTCTTCAGCTGGCCATTTCACTTGCCAATGAATGTGAGCCGCAACACAATGCTATTTTAATCTGCTTAATGAGCTGTAACCGATAACAGGGCGGTTACCATGACGTCTTAATGCGACTCAATTCCGATTCAGTGTAGGTTCGCTCGCTGTCAGATCCTAATGACAGTAAAAACTTGAACTGAGGAATTGAATCGCATTAAGACGTGATGGTTCTTCCACGCTGGTCTGGGAGTAAAGAAAAAACTAAGAATTTACCAGTTGCTTCTCTTCCCGCGCAGTCGCATTAAGACGTGATGGTCCTTCCATGCTGGTCTGGGAGTAAAGAAAAAACTAAGAATTTACCAGTTGCTTCTCTTCCCGCGCAGTCGCATTAAGACGTGATGGTCCTTCCATGCTGGTCTGGGAGTAAAGAAAAAACTAAGAATTTACCAGTTGCTTCTCTTCCCGCGCAGTCGCATTAAGACGTGATGGTCCTTCCATGCTGGTCTGGGAGTAAAGAAAAAACTAAGAATTTACCAGTTGCTTCTCTTCCCGCGCAGTCGCATTAAGACGTGATGGTCCTTCCATGCCGGTCTGGGAGTAAAGAAAAAACTAAGAATTTACCAGTTGCTTCTCTTCCCGCGCAGTCGCATTAAGACGTGATGGTCCTTCCATGCTGGTCTGGGAGTAAAGAAAAAACTAAGAATTTACCAGTTGCTTCTCTTCCCGCGCAGTCGCATTAAGACGTGATGGTCCTTCCATGCTGGTCTGGGAGTAAAGAAAAAACTAAGAATTTACCAGTTGCTTCTCTTCCCGCGCAGATGGTAAAAGCCCATCGAGGGGGCAAAATCTTAGGAATCATGTTATAGGTGATGTGGCTAGCAACCCATCACTATTTTGATTCCCCTTTCCATCCGTACGCCCACAATCATGCTAAACGTGGTCTTTAAGTCTTGTTACCTCAGGTTCTACCCCGTAAGGGATAAAGACGTGATTTATGTGTGTGTGTGTGTGTGTGTGAATAGAGTGAAATGTGAATCTTGTTTGAAAAAATCCAAACCGCTGCGAAACTTAGAATTTACCAGTTGCTTCTCTTCCCGCACATATGGTAAAAGCCCATCGAGGGAATGGGCGAAAATCGTAGGAATCATAGAGGCGACGCGGCTAGCAACCCATCACTATTTTGATTCTATTTTCCACCTATACGCCCACAATCTTGCTAAACGTGGCCTGTGGGTCTTGTTACCTTAGGCTCTGTCTACCCGTAAGGGATAAAGACGTGATTGTGTATGCAATAAAATGGCAAACGCTTATTTCAAACAAATCATCACGGATTATTCCCCTGCAGCTTCTATTTCTGGAATATTAGCAGTTTACTAACGTCAGGCTGCCTACAATGTCAGTATTGCTGCACCAGGGTTATTATTATAGTTAGTTGCTTGCAAGTTTGTATCCCTCGGGAATTTTGCATTTTCTCGGGATAGAAAACAATACAAGGCTCTATAAAGGTGGGCATACCGACTATAAGTTAAACATTTCAATAAGAGCTTTTTTGCTGACTGTACTTACATTGCCACCGGTCCTACATATGTGTACCAAATTTCAAGTCAAACGCACCAGCCGTTGAAGAGTTCCCTCTTGCGGAGACGATCCTAGCTGGGTCACCAGAACTACACTAACAAATTATTGTACAGTTTGACAACAAATATAATGCGCATCGGCAGTATTCGTTTGCGCAGAGAAGCGCAGACCAGTTTCCGATGGTAGCCGAACGTGTAAATAATCTATATTGAACTTTATTTGCAAGCGCAACTGGCAGAGTATTGCTTGCTTTGCATTCTTAGCTCTGTCCCGCTTACACGATTTTGCCATTGTTGGTACGAAATCGATCGACCAATAACAGCGCCAGAGTTTCCCGCGCTACTAAAATTGGTATACTGCGCAGGTACATCGTGGAGCATTATTTTTGTTGTCAAACTGTATTGTCATCTAATTTACATAAATAAGTATGCAAAATTTGAGCTCAATCTGTTGAAGATATCTGCTTCAAAATGGAGTCGCAAGATTCCACCCGGACAAACATACGTTGCAAGCAATATACCTAAAGGTTTATCAAAAGAATAAAGATTTTTTACATCTTGATTTTTGTATACTTTTACGGTTTTACCGTTAGAAACTAAATTTTTAAACGACACTGAAAATTAGAACACAGAAAAATCCGAAAAGTAAAGCTATGGCCGGTAATCGAACCCGGATCCTCATCATTCCGTGACGCGCGTGCTATAACCCCTACATCACCCATAGCAGGTGGGCAAGCCTTCGAATTTTTCTATCTTTTACTAGCTGTCACGTGACCTTGTTGTTGTTGTTATACGGTTTCGATTATAGTAGGTGGTGCTATGGATGGTGTAGGGGAGCACGCGCCACGGAATGACGAGGATCCGGACTCGAATCCCGGCCATAGCTATAGCCTTACTTTTCAAATTTTTCTGTGTTCTAATTATCAGTGACGTTCAGAAATCTATACTAATTATAATATTATAAAGAGGAAAGATTTGTACCTATTTTTGTATGTTTGTATGTTTGTAATGAATAGGCTCAAAAAGTACTGGGCCGATCTGGATGAAATTTGGAACATAGATAGATTATAGTCTGGAATAACCACATAGGCTACTTTTTATCCCGGAAAATTGCGTGATTCCCGCGGGATAGCGATAAACGAATTCTACGCAGACGAAGTTGCGGGCAACTGCTAGTTTAATATAAAGCTTGTAAAAAATAACATGTGTTGCATTGTCCGTTGTGGGACGTCATCTCTACCCCCGGAGGAATAAGACTCTCTCACCTATATATATAGGGCTTCTTAAACTGGTTCCGGAAATAACCCTCGTAAATGTTTCTGTATTTTCAAAATATAGTGACAAAATGTTTCGACATATTGACTGGTCGAGTCATTTCCAGCCTATACGTCCCACTGCTGGGCAAAGCCCTGTTCTCATAATGAGAAGGCTTGGGCTATTCACACGCGGGCTGCATTTTGCAGCCATTTTGTATGTCGTTGAGATGGACACATATTAAAAAAAAATACTTTTTCTCAAAAATGACCGGTAATGTCGTCATTGTTAACTACATATCAGAACAGGAAGTTAATTGTTGCCGGTCAGTCCAAAATAAAAAAAAAAAACATTACTGTCACGTTAAACTCTCCAGTAATGTTGCATACAAATTCCATTACTGTCTAGTTATTAACTTTTTAAAAATGCAAATCACCATTATAAAATAAAGGCACAAGACTTAAAACACCAAATTAAAAAAAAACAGCTAGTACGGCAACGTGTTTTTCTGTGTCTGAAATAGCTTTAGGTGTTCTGGGTAGAAAAATACTCTCTTCAAATGCCATTGATAGAAAAAGGCGGCAAAGCAAAACAATTTTCACTATTTTGTTTTCATTTATTTTTGTTCTTGTTTATTTTCGATTTTTGAGAAAAGCACTATACTTGCCCTCGGCCAGAATAGCATTTCTGGCTTCGTATTATTAAACGGACTCGCAAGCTCGTCCGTTCAAACCAATACTCAGCCAGCAATTGCCTACTTCCTGGCCTAGACAGTAATGTACTAAAAACGTTTTATTTATTAGATACTAGTTTCTGTCCTTCGTCGTAGAATTAGCAATTTGTGTAGTCTGTTACGTGTGCCTGTATATTCTACCAATTGCCCTTTCCACCTATACGTTCACAAACATGCTAAACGTTGGCTTTAGGTCTTGGTACCTTAGGCTTTGCATTTATGTATGTGTGTTGAAAAGTAAATACTTCATTCTTTCTATTTTTCAGGTGGGAGAAGGCTCAATGGCCTCCAACAACGATGGGCGGCGCCATAGCCTTGGTAGGAGCCGTTGCTCTGACAGGCTCATCACCGACATCAGCTTTGGCAAGCCAGGGCATATCCTACCAAGGAGCAAGCCAAGGCGTGGCAAGCCAGGTGGTATCTTGCCAGGCTGGCCAGGTGAGCCAAGGATTGACGAACCCTGAGCGGGATTCAGCCAGCCTGACGCCGGGTAGTGCGCTCTCGCTCACTCCTAACTCTTCGTGCGAGGAACTGCGGATGGAGCCAGGTGAGACAAAAGACTATGCTGATACCTGTCCTGAGACCTTGCCATGACGTCTGTGATATAATTCCGATTCAATTTTGTGTTCTAGTTGTCATTTTAGACACTTCTGGTATGGGTCTGACAGCGATTGATCCGAAGTTGGTTCGGAGTTAATTGCATGAAGACGTCATGGTCATGCCCCTGTTGTTCTTTCCACATTGGCCGTAAGCTCTACGCTTCCTGAGAAAAATGGTCTTAACCGGACGGATGGATAACAAAGTGCCCTTATAAGGCATCCATTGACCGACTGATCGGAGCTCCAAAAATCGTCATTTGTAATCGTGATCCCACCAAAAACATTTTGTAAAAAACTAGCCAAGTCTCGATGGAGCTGCTTGTTTATCTCTAAAAAGTAATGAAATCTTGACAGTCATGCCAAGTTTTGAAGGGTACACAAGGGTACAAAACCAGGTGCTCCATGACACCATTGCACCAATCTGTCGCCAGAACCGCTACCCATTGACGATTGCAGAATCATCATCACTGTCTATATTTATTGTGCATGAAAAAGATGAATACAGGACAACACAAATGCACAAAGGCGAACTTATCCCTCAAAGGATAAAGAGGCATGTTATGGACGATCAAACTATCACTATTTTGATTCCCCTTTCAACCTATACGCCTACAACCAAGCTAAACGTGGCCTTTAGGTCTTGTTACCTCAGGCGCTGTCTACTCCGTAAATATAGACGTGATTTGTGTATGTGTATGTATGTATCAAAATTACCTTCTTTTGAGTTATTTAGGGTCATTTCTATTCAGAATGAACAACACTAATAATTCTCGTAAGAGAAAAATTTATTCCCAGGAATCCCAGGTCAGTTTTGTTATTTTTGTTAATATTTATGGAGTATCAAAACTGTCAGCAACAATTAGAACGTAAATTGAGGCCACTTATCCTTATTTTCTTGGAATAGATGATGCGAATTCGATGCTACATCATATTTCTAAAATTTCCCGCGTAAACTTATCCTGTTTGTTATTTTGATGATCTGATTGCATTCTAAGAACGTTGCACCGATGACGTGTTTACTAGCAACGTCTAAAATTTAATGCGAATACCTACAGAGGCGAGAGAAGTTTGATAATAACATGAAGATGTATTAAATTGCAATAAGATTTTGTCATATAATCGGGATATACAACTATGAGTAAAACTTATGTAAAACTAGCTTCTTCCCGCGACTTCGTCCGCATAGAATTAGATAAGAAAAAGGGGTGCGAGTCGAGTTATTATCTCCACGTGTGGTCACGAGCTGCGGTTCGTTTTTGGATCCGTCTGGGGGGAAGAGCAGTGCTTGGTCCGGTGCACCCTGGGCATCGGCTAATGATTTCCTGGCAGTTTCTGAGGGATATCATTGATCGTTGGCTAAGAGCCCGACAGGGGGGGTTTTTAACCATTACCGTATGTTGCCGACATTTTGTCACAAAAAAAAATAATTATGTTTTTGTTACTTTTACATTGGCGAAGTTGTCGTCGCTATATATAATGACCTAATGCGCCACAAATAAGAAGAAGAAGAAGAATTAGATAAGAACTGATGTAGATATGTAGTTGCATTCTGCATTAATTATATTATGTTGCGACTCCAGACAGCTACGACATTTTGACATGCTTATCACTATACGGAACTATGCAATTTTCCGGGGTAAAAAATAGCCTATGTGATAATCTAGGGTACTAGTTATCTTCGTTCCAAATTTTATTTAAATCTATCGAGTGGTTTCAGCTTTGAAGAAGTAACAAACAATCACACAAAATCACGTCTTTTTATTCACAAACTTTCTCCTATTAGTGGGATTAAAAAATATATATCTTGAGACAATTGACACCCAATTGACCTAGTCCCAAACTAAACAAAACTTGTAATATCTCTAGACTCGTACTAGACAATGGATAAACGTACTTATATAGATAAAATACATATTTAACATCCAAGACTCGAAAACAAACATTTCGATTAAACTGTTTACCAAGCCTTTTATAAACATACCTATTTAGTATGTTCCTACATAAAAAAATACACGTGATCTTTGGTGGGGGGAGGAGTAGTACTCACCACGGGGAGGGGAGGTCTAAAAAGTTGCTAAAAACGTCACGTGATGAATGGACTGCCCCAAATCTTCAGAATCGACAAATGACAATATTAGGTACGCGTTCTTATCACGCGTTTGTAGTTCTAATTTGCAGTTAATTCTGCCCGTATCCTTTTCTCTCAACCCCAATCTCAACACACCTAAATATAAAAGTATATATTACCAGTCGACAGGGGGTGTCTTTTCAATCTAAAAAGTATAACTTTTCCTTTTGACAAAACTTAAAACTCTGTAACAGATTGCATATTACTATTTGTATTATTAAATACGAAGGCTTACCCACCGGCTATGGGTCGTGTAGGGGTATAGCACGCGTCACAGAATGACGAGGATCCGGGTTCGATTCCCGGCCATAGCTTTACTTTTTGGATTTTTCTGTGTTCTAATTTTCATTGTCACTTAGAAATTTGTATAATTGTTTAAGTTATTACATAATTATCGCGGAAAACTTTAGTTTTGTACACTTACGTAATTGTTTTCTCTGCTGTACTGTAAACTACAAATACTACCTTAGATATTAAGTTCTCATATTTAATGACAAATAAAGATTCTATAAACCGAAATCCCTGCTGTTTGCAAAAGTCATGGTGTAACAACGTACAGAAAAATAGTTATTAGATCAGCATTGAGAAATAATCTACAGTTCTAAATCATAGTTTCAACGTAATAGTTACGTGTATTTTTAGCATATCTATTCGCCGTGCTATTCATAAAGCTATTATAGTTATTGCTTCAGAAATAGATCGTATCGCATTCTCGACTCCAGCGTCCGTTGGTATTATTTCTAAATTACATCTCCCTTCCGCGCTCGCGCATTCCGTGCGCATAGGAGAGGTGCATAACGACGGCGAAGAACAAAGAACTATCTTATAATTTCGGATTGATGTAAAGCGCTAATGGTTCTCTCAGAATTCAAAGTATAATAATTAAAATTTGTAAGATAGGAGGTCTTAGTTCTTCCCCGTCGATAAGTTAATTTACAACAGACTAGCGGTTGCCTATGACGCCGTCAGCGCAGAACTTGGTTATCGCCATCCCGCGGGAATTGTGCAATTTCTTGGGATAAAAACTATCCTATGTCCTTCCCCGGGACTAAAACTATCTCTGTACCAAATTTCATTAAAATTGGTTCAGCGGTTTCAGCGTGAAAGCGTAACAGACACAGACAGAAAGACAGACCGACGACAGCCAGACAGAGTTACTTTCGCATTAATAATATTAGTGTTTATAGATTGTATATTCACTTGCTGTATTTGTAAGAGTCTAACTCGCACTTGGTCTTTATTTGATTTTATTTGTAACTAGCTTCTGCCCGCGACTTCGTCTGCGTAGAATTATATATAAAAACCTTCCTCTTGAATCACTCTATCTATTAAAAAAAACGCATCAAAATCCGTTGTGTAGTTTTGAAGATATAAGTATACATAGGGACATAGGGACATAGGGACAGGGAAAGCGACTTTGTTTTATACTATGTAGTGATACTTATTTCTTTTACGAGGGAATTGGAGAAAATCTCGGGAATCATGTTACAGGCGATGCGACTAGCCACCCATCACTATTTTGATTCCCCTTATCACTTACACACTGAATCACGCTAAACGCGGCCCTTAGGTCCTCTTACCGCTCTGTCTACCTCGTATGTGTGTATTTCTTGTACTTATAAATAGAGGTATTGAGTGTTTGGGGAAAGATTTGCCTCCATCACTCCACTCGCACGTGTCTCTGGGCATCTGCTATAAACGCGTACAAACCGAAGTGGAGTAAACTAAACAACCGTAGTATAAACTGAATTCAAAATAAAAACAAGAACGGCGGAGACAACGATCTTAGAAGTTAAAAGTCTTACATCTTATCTTAATCTAGGGGTGCTTGCGAATTAGAATTGCCATTGTGTAGTTTGTTTGTTAACTAGTGATGTGCCGGATCGTTAAAAATGTATATCCGCGGATACGGATCTGATTATGGATATTTAGTGTCAAGATCCGCGGATACGGATACGGAAACGGATCTTAATTTTTTTATAATTTTCTATTATATTTGAATGATCTCATTATAATTATAAAAAAAAATAGTTTTAGTTATTTCATTGTCATAAAAGTGATGTTATAATTTGCTATAATGTTGATCTCATTACAAAGATTCTTTCAGTTATGTAGTATTGGTATGGTAACTTACTGCGATAAATGTTTGCAATATAAAGGTGCCAAATATTTGATTTTAAGAAATAAAAATACTCTGAACGGATTTTTATAGTTATTTTAATTCTACCTAATCAACTTTAAATGATCCGTAAAAGATGCGCGTGAAAAGTAACGGACACGGATACGGATACGGATTTTTATTTTCCCTCGGATATCCGCGGATACGGATACGGATATCCAGAACATCACTATTTATTACATATTGTATGCCGGAACGGGTAGCTGTTGATACGATGTGCTTGTCAACTATTACACACACAGTTTATGCAATAAATATTTCTATTTCTAATTCTTCATCACAAAACTTAATGGAGAATATCTTTGAAACGGATTGGAATGGTAACAGTGGCGTAGCTACCTATACTTCATTTATTTTAGGATGAGAAACCACAACAACATTAAATTGCGTCTGGTCAACTATTTCTTACCTAGCAAATAGTACAGTGCAATAGTCTGGGAGCCGCAAAATAAAATTGTTTTAATGCAACTTTATTTTCGTGTCGTTTACAATTACTCTAGTACAAATTGCAAAGAGAGCACACTTCACGAGCCGCAATATAATGTTGTTGTGGTTTCTCATCCTAAATTAAATGAAGTATAGGGGCTGGGCAATGGAGTGCCCCGGGCCCCTCAAGTTCAGGGGGTCCTCGAATCAACATCATCAGCCAGAAGACGTCCACTGTTGAAAGGTCTCCCCCTCAGAACGCCCAATTTTTTTTTTTTTTTATGAATAGGAAGGCAAACGAGCAAGTGGGTCACCTGATGGTAAGTGATCACCACTGCCCATAGACACCCGCAACCCCGGAGGGATTGCAGATGCGTTGCCAACCTAGAAGACTAAGATGCAATGCCTCTTGTGCCCGTAATTTCCCCGGCTGTCTTACTCTCCACACCGGAACACAGCAGTGCAAGCACTGCTACTTAGCGGCAGGATTAGCGAGTAAGATGGTGGTAGCGATCCGGACGGACCTTGCACAAGGCCCTACCACCCGCAATGAACTGCATCCACCGGTTTCCCGCAAATTTCACGATGTCATCAGTCCACCTCAAGATAACCTCGTCGGTAGAAAGTCAGATTTCTAAACGAAACTGAAAATTAGACACAGAAGAATCCGAAAAGTAAAGCTATGGCCGGGAATCGAACTCGGATCCTCATCATACCGTGATGCGGCTATACCGCTGCACCACCCACAGCAGGTGGGTAAGCCTGCGTATTTTACCTATGACGGCTATGGGTGGTGTAGCGGTACCACGCATCACGGAATGATGAGGGTCGGTTCGATTCCCGGCCGTAGCCTTACTTTCCGGATTTTCCTACGTGTTCTAATTTTCTGCTTCCCTGCTGTTCTGGGAGTGAAGAAAAAACATAGAATGTACCAGTTGCTTCTCATCCCGTGCAGATGGTAAAAGCCCATCGAGGGAAGGGGCATAGGAATCATGACTTTTATAGGTGATGCGGCTAGCGACCCATCACTATCTTGATTCCTCTTTCCACCTATACGCCCAAAATCATGCTAAACGTGGCCTTTAGGTCTTGTTACCTAGGCTCTGTCAACCCCGTAATGGATAAAGACGTGACTTGTGAGTGTGTGTGTGTGTGTGTTCTAATTTTCAGTATCGTTTAAAAATCTGACTTTCTGCCGACTGAGATTAAGCTTATCGAGTTCCAGTACGATTTATTGATGGAACCGCATTCGAATAATAGCGCTGACGTCTCGGGTGCTACTAATAGACGCCCATGAACAATGAGGCTGATCGATATCGCTGAAGGGATAGAGATAGTTAGTTATAAGCCAATGCTGACAGGACCTAGCTAATCACTCCACTTTTGTTTGACAGCTAGGTTTTTGAGCGCTTCTTTCTTCTTCTTATTATTAAACGATACCATGCCGTTCGAATCGCCGATCGAAAATAAATAGAAATAAAAATAAATATTTTTGCAAATTGGGCGCCAGGGACTCTTTTACATGTCTTTTTTGAAACTACCAGCGCATTCGGAAAGACCATCATTGCTAAGAAGAATGCGCCGCAAAAAACTTGTCAGAAAGACATTTTTTTCATCACTATTTTGATTCCACTTTCCACCTCTACGCCCTCAGTGTCTTGCTAAACGTGGCCTGTAGGGCTTGGTTACCTTAGGCTCTGTCTACCACGTAAAGGCATAAAGACGTGATTTGTGTATGTTTGTATATATGAAGATAATAACAACAATCAAAAGTTTATTTATAGCATTATGAAGTTGTTAATCACCTATTGTTGCAGGAATGTGTCGAAAAAGCATACTCCGTTGCGACGAGAACGACAACACATTCCTCCATGCACCCATTCAGGTATTTCTCTAATATTTATAATTCTTTTAGATTTCTTTAGAAATTTCTTCAATTCCAATGCATGCTGGTTTGGAAGAAGAGAAAAAACATACAATGTTATCCTGAAGCTTTGTCTACATGTATTTGTCAGTATGTTGTAATTCAGTCAACGCAGCCTTTCTGTAGCACAAAAATCCCTATCCCATAATTATGGATTTCACAAACTATTCTTATTCCCTTCTACATCATAAAAAAAACCTGTTTGCATAATTACACTCCGATCTAGTTCCACTTTTTCCAACTCTAGGTCGGAGTATTTGGGCTAAGCATTGATGATTCTGTCAATCAGACGGATCAAATCAACCATTTTGTAAATAAGCTGCCAAGGGTAGTTTTACATCATTTCTGAAACTGCCGACGCTTTCGGAAAGAACATCATTGCCACGAAGAATGCGCCGCAAAAACTTGGCAGAAAGTCATGTTTTCAAAACGAACTTTTTGTACCGTTATATCTAGCTGAAAGATGCTGTGTAAGGTTGGAAGTAGGTGTTGATGAAATTCTGCTCAGAACTTTTCAATTACATAGTCACAAAAGAATCCCCTGTAATACCCAGTTCCCAAAAACTGAACCCAATTTTCTCCAACAGGATGACAGTTCCACTTCCCCATCACCAAACAAGCTCCACAAGACGCGGTGGGGGAAGATGCGCGACATCCTCCAGACCAGGAAGGAGTCCGTGAGGAAGAAGAGCAGCAGAGGCACCAAAAGCTCGCCTGACGTGGTGCCAATGAGGAGAAGGTCTCTCAGTGACGGTGTAGACAGCGATGCCAATCCAGTACTGACTCTTACCATACCTTCATCTGAGGAACTTGGTATGTCTTTAGTCTACCAAGAGTTTTGCTTAACGCACTTATCCTCAATTATTATTATGAGAAGCCTATTCCTCAACGCTTCCACTGCCCTCGGTCTGCTGCGGTGAATGGCCAGTCCATTTAAATTTACAATATTTAGGGGCTGTTTCACCACTCTCTGTTAAGTCCCAGTCATATTAAGTGTCAGTTACTATGATTCCGTCTCTATTTACTACAACCAAACACACAGAGAGGTCATCATAGACAACTGACACTGAAGATGACTGGAAGTAACAGAGAGTCGTGAAACAGTCCTTAGTCTCAGAGCCGACTTTTCAATCCTCAGGTAATTTATTATTCATCGAATAGGGCCCTATCTGAAGATTGAAAACACTGCCCTCTTGTGTTTTCCTCGTTTAATTGAATGAATGAATAAACTAAAGTGAAATAACTTCGATTGTTTTAAAGAATCCGAGCCATCTCATCCCGTGCTCCGAAAGCAGCGTTCCCTTGAGCTGGGGGCGCGGCCCCCGCAGCACCGGCCTCCTCGGGCATCCAAGTGGACGAAGGTGAAAAGGGCCTTCCTGACCTCAGCCTCCGCATCAGTACCATCCAGCCCTAACAGACACTCGGCGTTCTTCACTGATGTTGGTAAGTGAATGACGATGTTACTGTAGCGAACCTAGCGCCACCTAGTCATCGACTATAGAAACTTCTACGGCGCACGAGTAGCTAGCGCCAGTGACGTCACAATGTTCTACATCGCGCCAACGAAGTTTTTAAAGCGGATGCATAAATACAAGTTCCAATTCTCTTCCTTCTCTCTCTTGTGTGAGTTGAGAGATCTCTCTATTGTGCTCTGTCCCCAGAGTGTTTCTAGTTTCTTAACATGACTCGACAGATTTCGTATTTCTTCAGTTCAGACGTAAGTCATGAGAAAAATGAAGATTGCCATGAGACAATAAGAAAATAGACGCACTGTACCAAATTTTGCTTTAGAGGTAAGGCGTCTCTAGACCAAGCTACGTAAAGAAGAAAAGTTGCATGAATACATACCCGTTACAACTTACAGCGATCTCGTGATCGATTATGGCTTCGAATATCGTGACTGCGTAAGTTGCGAACTTAATCGACTATTTCCAAGACTCGCTTGCGCTGATAGACTAGTCGACCGATAAGTCCAGCAATAAATCCAACATAAACTCCAGTCAGGCATACTGAGCAACCATAAAATGTGGTTTGTTCTATTTTGTTCGTTCCGCCGGTTCTATTAGGCCGTAAGTTTGTACGTCATTGCGGACCTTGACACATTTTACAGGCAATCACCAAGTTTACGCTACTTTTTATTTCTGCTGTAGTAAATTTGTGTTGATCCCGTTTTTAAGTAAATCTGTAAAAAAACACTGATCAAATATTAATTAGGTAGTTAATTCAGTTAATGATTTACTTTTATTACAATTTCTTGCAATCATGTTTTCGGTTAAAAATAAAGAAGAAATATTAAACTTTTAAAATTGTAATGAATTTTTATCTTTGAATCAAATGATTCAGATGAGTATTTAGTACTTTTACAAGTTGTATTAGATTAGCGCTTAAGTAGAATGCAACATCAATATGTGAAAAGATGGCTTTTTGCCAAATCTATTGCAGCGCTTTCTTCTTCAACCAAAACTTCATCTTCATCTCAGTGTGACCAAATTTCTTTAACAATAACACTAATTATACCAACGATTTCGACATGGGTTTTCTCACAAGTAAACGCCAAATTTTACGGTTATGGTTCAATTTATGGTTAAGGTATAACTTGGTGATACTCACACTCAAATATGACTCAGACTAACGAGGATTGGCAGTCAGCACCTTTCCTCCTTCCTCCCTTCCTTTCCTTTGTTCAACAGTGGACGTCTTCAGGCTGGTGATGATGACATTTTCTCCTCTCTCGTGAGGGGAAAAAGGACTCGAGATGCCGGTCCACTCCCAAATTATTCTCAGTCAGAACTTCTTTTGACAAGGTTTCTCTTGCAAGCATTGTACGACTTTAAGCTTCACCAGAAAACTCCACACCATGTACTTCCGCATCTTCAGCCTCAATAAGGTCATGACCAAAATTCGTGTCTAGTATGTCACCATGACAGAATCATGTAACGTCTTGGAGGTGAATGCCCTCGTCACCTACATTTCCTCCAATTATTTTTTATCTGGCAACGTGCCAGCTTTTAATGGCGGTCCGTCGGACTTCGCGCAAAGTGTTCCCGGTTTCGAGCCAGTTTTAGATAGATTTAGAAACTGCCTATCCACATGGATTATATTAATGACGATCCGATGAAAATCAAAACTTTATTATCATGCGAATAACACATAAACGGATAACTCACGTATAAAAAGTCGAGTGTTCGTTTCACTGCCGCCGGGGCGAGCGCTCCAGGAAGGACTACGAAATAGTCCGAAATATGTCGAGCATCACTCGACTTTTTATACGTGAGTTATCCGTTTATGTGTAATTGGCATTGTTCATTTTTTTTAGTATACTCCAATTCGAAAACCATTTCGAGGAAAACCATCAATTATCCGATTTATCTTGTCCGATTTCAAAAATACTTTATGATTGCAGATATTTTTTTAAAAGTACTTTGAACCTTTGTTTGACCGAACGACCAGATTTTTAGACAGAATCCAGCATCGAATGTTTGCCACAAAAATGAAAAAAAAGTTTGGCTACGGCAACTGTCACGTATCACTGTCAAATCTACAAAACCATAGAACAAAGCCGTTTTTTTATAGCCAGCCGAACGAAGGCGATTGGGATTCTGTCTAAATTCACGAATTATCAAACAGCGAAAAAATATTTATTATTAATTAACAAAGCTACGTAAAAGCATAATATTCAAATTAGTTGCTTGAAATAGTCCGTTTTATCAAATAAAGGTGTTAAAAGCACAGCTAAAAAAAAATTAACAATGCCAATTATGATTGAGTCTCACGGTAGTTTCATGTTGAATGTATCATGCGAATATTTATTGAAACTACCAGCGCATTCGGAAAGACCATTGCCAAGCAGCTCACATTCAGTGCCTTTATTTATTTATTTATTTATTTATTTATTTATAAAAAAACACACAAAGATACCAGCCTGTTTGAGGCCTTGCCAACATACATACACATACCATCACATCTCTTTCCCATAGAGGTAGGCAGAGACTACTTTGTTCCTCTTGCTATGATCCTGACATACTTTCTTCGCCTCATCCACATTCATCAATCTCATACTTGCTCGATGGTTTCGGGTACTCCTGACCTGACCTTTTTCCAAAACGTCTTCTATTTGGTCTCGGAACGTCCGTCTAGGTCTTTCCCAACGCAACCATCAACACTCGCCATATAAATATGTTTAGTTAAAAGTTTGTTCAGCAAATATTTTTTTAAGTTTTCGAAAAGACCATCATGCCAGGAAGAAGCGCACATCTGTCCAATTTGAAAAAATGACACCATTAGAATGCTACGTTATCTCTGATGATCATAGGCTGTATATTTAACTCTGCGCAGACAGTCGCGGGAGCCTATGGGTTGTGCTCCACCAAATTTGGTCCAACCGGAAAAATGCTACCCTTATTTCGTTTTTTTTTTATATGAATAGGAAGGAAAACGAGCAAGTGGGTCACCTGATGGTAAGTGATCACCACTGCCCATAGACACCCGCAACCCCGGAGGGATTGCAGATGCGTTGCCAACCTAGAGGACTAAGATGAAACGCCTCTTGTGCCCGTAATTTCCCCTTCTGTCTTACTCTCCACACCTGAACACAGCAGTGCAAGCACTGCTACTTAGCGGCAGGATTAGCGAGTAAGATGATGGTAGCGATCCGGACGGACCTTGCACAAGGCCCTACCACCCGCAAATCACTGGTTATTATTTTAATACAAAAATAGGTAGGTTAGGTTAGTTTGGTATCTTATTTGCCCGAAGGCCAAAATACTCAGGAAAAGGGGCTCCGACCTTGGGCGGAGCTCCGTCAAAAACCAGGTGGACACAATCTGAAGGTGGACCACGACCAGCATTATAATTATATCCAGGATGATGTTTTTTAGTCTTTTTTGTATTAAAAAACCGGTGTGTATGCCTATCTCTCTCACTCTCTCTCTCTCGCTCTGTCTCTCTCGCTCTTAGGCGGGCTAACTGTGCTCGAGTGGAAGGGACGCGTGCCTTTCACTTTTTATGTCTGTCTCTCTCGCTCTTAGGCGGGCTAACCATGCCTCTCACTCGCTCTCATTGTGAGCGCATAACGTGAGCGGAGCGTAACGCAGTTTCTTGAAGTGTCACCCGGCAAACCAATTTATAAGACGTTGTCACGTCAAAATATCTTTCTTTCTAAATGTTGCTGCCACGGGAACGGAAACCTTGTAGCCAGTGGAAGTAACACGTACCAGCTGCGCACGCCCACCGGCGTCGGGACAGCCAAAAGTCTAGACCTGAAACTATAACTTCTAGACTTTCTCAACTGGCTGACAATCGCCATGCATCTTTTTGTACATACATACATACATACATACCGTCACGCCTCTTTCCCACAGGGGTAGGCAGAGACTACTTTATTCCACTTGCTACGATCCTGACATATTTCTTTCGCTTCATCCACAGTCATCAATCTCTTCATACATGCTCGTCGGTTTCGGGTACTCCTGACCTGACCTTTTTCCAAAACGTCTCCTATTTGGTCTCGGAACGTCCGTCTAGGCCTTCCCCTCCCAACGTAACCATTCACACTCCCCATATAGATCTGTTTAGTTAGTCTACTTTCATCCATCCGCTCTACATGCCCAAACCAACTAAGCATACTTTTTTGTATCCTAGTCACTATATCCTCTTTCACACCAGCACGTTCCCTTATCACACATACACATCATTTTGTGACAGCCATTAGTGCAACTATTACAATGTTTCTAACAATTATTCCGGGATACAGCTTTATTTCGTCACAATGTCTCATGAAAGGTAGGATCATAATGTGGAAACCTTTAACACATTCACTGCCACCGACGCGCATATACGTTTTCGCGACTTTCGCCCAGTGCCGCTGTCATAATTTTACAAGCATTTGAACGCACGTGTGCGTCAATGGCCCCTGAAGAAGTCTCGGGTCTGACAGCTGGCAGCGAATGCGTTAACATTTATCAAACCAAATGGATGTCAATTTAAGTAGATCTACAAAAATCGTGATTTGTGTGTGTGTGTGTGTGTGTGTGTGTGTGTACAAAAAAACCCACCACCTAAAAACCTATCCACGGGAGTTTATAATTGTGTCGTACAGACACATCATTCAAACAGATGACGCTTAGCGACAAAAATTCGTATAGTAACAAGGTCACGTGACAGTTAGTAACAGGTAGAAAAATTCGAAGGCCAACCCGCCTGCTATGGATGGTGTAAGGGTAGGTATAGTACGCGTCACGGAATGACGAGGATCCGGGTTCGATTCCCGGCCATAGCTTTACATTTCGGATTTTTCTGTGTATCTAATCTTCAGTGTCGTTTAGAAATCTACAAAAAAGCTTGCATTTAAAAAAAACAGTAAATATTTGTATTGTGTTCTGAATTGAACTAAAATTAGCATATGCTGTTTTCTTATTAACCACACGCCGATCCAAAATACAAAACATGCTTTTAACATTTTATGCAACAAACAATATTATGTAAACATCTAACACGAGCAAGGAAGTCCACATTATGAACATCCTGTGAATTCGCTTGATTTCTCGGAACATCGAAAAACAATCCTGTATAAACGCATGATGCATAAGTTACAATGTGAGCACAATAAAATAATAATTTTGTTCAACACAACACAATTACACAAATCACGTCTGTATCCCTTACGGGGTAGACAGAGTCTATGGTATAGGTGGAAAGGGGAATCCAAAATAGCCGCAACGTGTAAATAAATAAATATCTTGGAACAATGACACCAATTTTATTGACCTAGTCCCAAACTAAGCAAAGCTTGTGATATGGGTAATAGACAATAGTCCAGGACGGGAACGTGTTAATTACCCTTTATACTCACAAAACTCACAAGTGCGCAATTTTTTGTAGACAGTTAAAATTTACTGAGTATCTACTACTGGTAAAAAAATATATACCTAACAGATTTTGACATTGCGTTATTTAATATTTAAGTTTTTGTTAGTAAAGCGTGTAAATACAAAGAAAAATTACACAAGTGTAATTTTTCTGTACTAGATTATTGCATTTAACTATAAGAACATCACCTGTAGTATTCCAACAGTTTTGTCAAGTGCTTTGCCAAAGCGCGAGCGTGTGAACAAAGCGAAACGCTCGGACCGTTTTCATTGTCACTTGATCCATACAATGACGAGTCAAGAGGAGAAAAAATAACGCCCCCACTTTAACTAAAGGTAAGAAATAACGTAACCCAGTAGCAGATCGTGGGCTTACTTTTCTGATTGTAAACAAAAAACATCTTGTGGCGAGTGTATATACGCAGCGCCCTCTTTCCGATAGACATTGTAAACAGAAGTAATCTCGGCTTGGCCCCAATTCGCCGGAACCATACAATCTGGATTAAGAAAGGAAATCAATAATCCCGCGTCGACTTTGATATATTGGTAGGGTTTTAATTCTAGATGACTGATTTGAACAGCTTTGCTGTCTATTGGGTGTTTGTTATATTCGAATTCTTAATTTATTACCATTATTTTGTTGTGCTTATTTTTGTGTAATTCCGTGAAATATGTCAACCTACGCTTTAACCGGGTATGTCACTGCTAAACACTTTCCATTATATTTTTCATTTATCTGAGTATAATTACGAAGAATGAATCTATCTTTAGGGTACTAATCCATACATTGGTTGCATAAATTTCTGCTATGGAAGGTTTTGTAGTATTGAATGACATATCTGAATAAATGGTCGTCAAAAAGTATACATACCTACCTAATTCATATAATAAATACATATAATAAATCAGTAGAAAGTTCGTGTCTATATATTTAATAAATTTATCAAAAATAAAGTGTTAACGATCAGGAAAGAGTAATAAAACACAAAAAAATCGATTTTGTAAATTTTGTCTGTATGTATGTATGGATGTGTTCATTAGTGTCTGTATTCGCTAATCTCTAAAACTATGCAACGGATTTTATTGTGGTTTTCACAAATAGTTAAAACTTATATCAGGGCATATATTAAGCTTTACTTTATTGAAAAATAATGACAGCAAAAAAAGTTATCGTCATTTAAAGTTTTAAGTTTTAAGCGCCTGTTCAAATATGCATAGCAATATGTGATTTCCAGTAACATTTGATCTTTTGAACAGTCGTAGCGTTAGAAATACATAAATACATACATAAATTAGGTACGTCTTTATCCCTTACGGGGTAGAAGTTACCCACAATAGTAATTCCACGCAGACGAAGTAGATGATGCAGATGTAAGTGTCTACATTGTGTTTACATGAAAAATGTACGATTTCTATTTACTAGTGTAACTTTTATCTCATGTCATTTTACGCGTCCAACTCTAAACTACATACTCGTAATCATAATTCTTTAGTTCCCTCAAGGTTTCATATTTTATATTCCGGTACATTAATCAAGCAAGCACTTACAACACTTTATCATAACAAACTCCCTTTTATTAGTTATTGTATGCTATGATTTAAAACATCAACATCGCCGTTTATAAACAGTAATAGATTTTTATTTACGATTCCTTTACTCGATCCAACACGAATAAAAATCTGTAACATACTCGTATTAAATGAAAGTTAAACGACACCGTACACACTTTATTTATCAATATTCTTCACATCATTAGAGATAACATTCTTGTCAACTGAAATCAAGTCTTTTTGCAGTTTCTTCAACTTTTTCTTAAAACGCTTATCCAAGTCCTTGCCATTATCATCGTTAAGCATCCTTCTTATTAAATCTTTCATTTCCACTACTTCTTTTTTGTTACCGTCTATTTGGATTTCTTTCTTTGATGGGATATCCAGTACTGTTGCATTGTTATCCGCGATAAACTTGCTAGCTTCTGCGTCTATAGTGCTGTTCCCAAAAGCGCAGTCTCTGACTTTACGTACCAGTTCAAAAGCTTCATCTTCTACTGTTTTTATGACTTCGATTAGGCAAGCTTCGTGCATGGCTCCGTGGGCCATGAGCTTTGTAAGCTCCACCACACCGTCTATCAGCTTCCCTGTTACGTCCATCATTGCTGATTTGATCAGCGGCGACTGAAATATAAACAATTAATTCATGATTGTGCTTTGCGAATTTCAACACAACACAATTATTATTTTGTAATTAAATTAGGTACTTTTAATACCCCTTGTTCCTGCAGATAACTAGGTATAGCCTGATAACTGGTTATCTTAGAAGCTTTGTTTTCCTCGGAGATAATTAGTGGAGATTTTATTTTCTTTACAGATAACTGTGTTTTTTAACAGTTATTTTACAAGGCAAATCTATTCCTCTGAGATAACAAGTCATCTCTAAGGATTTTATTTTCCTCGCAGATAACTGTGTTTTTTAACAGTTATATAAGGAAAATCTGTTTTCGGATACCATCGGTCGTATCAAGTATCAACCCATAAGAATGAGTGAGACAGCAAGACAATCCCAAATGACGTTCTAGCAGCTTGAGGACTGTACTTAACCACTTGTCCAGTTCGAACCATATGATGAAAAGTCAGTAGATGAAATTGGGACTGCCATTGGACTATCACCTCTTTTTGTACAACATAATAACAGACGTGAGAGTGAAAGCTTTCTCTAGCAACGGGCGCGTTTATTTCGATACAAAACAACGGATGTTAGCATAACTCATGCCAGATTTCTAATTCGTGTTATGACCCAAATTGAGTTTTCGATTTTTTATGAATCTTTTTCTCGGGAATCGTGTAAATTTAAAAAGCATTACGACGAAGCGACTGTCACAAAAATATCATAAGTTCAACGGTTACAAAATTAGACTAGTATTCGCTTCACTTCAATGATGATTATATTCGGGATTCAAAAGAGCCTAACATCGATTTTGACACCATTTTTCCTGTTTCCTTGCAATAAATACTTACAAAATTGCAAGAATTCGTGAATTTCAGCATTGTTGACATTGACCTGATTTCTGTTTATTTTTGTTGACAAACATTACCTTCAGTGTATTATAATAACTGTGTTACAAAGGTTTGTGTAAACAAAATAAATATTCATCAGCACCATAATTCCAAAAGAATATTGCATAAAATAAAACCACAGTCTTGGGTCTTAGTGTAAACACTGAGTGGTGAACATCCAGCGGAACGTTCAGCTAGCAAAGGCACTGAGGACGTTCACATACATTTGCATGTGCTTAACATGAACGCTGCTCGCTCCGCTCCGCTGCACGCTTCGCTCGAGACGTCCACTCAGGTCGTTCACTTATACATTTTGCGAATAGCGTGCCACTTAGATGTAACCTTGAAGCCGGGTACTCTTCTGCGAGATGTAACCACAAGGCTGTAATTGCAAGCCTCGTCGACAGGGTTTCGGTTACAGTAGCAGTTACAGTAGCTCGCAGCTGGATACCTAGCTTATCGCATTCACCAAATATTCTAAAGGTTTCAACTAAAGCCTTCGAATAAACTGTTTTAGCGGTTGCATCAAAGTCAGTCATTAAGAAAACGATAAAACAAGCAGTTACTAAAGTTACTAAAGTTCTCTCACCTTAGAAATGACGCATTTGATGACCTTCTTCAAAGTGTCGTGGTCGTGGCCACAGAGCTTCAGAAGGCCGTAAACATCTTTCTTCTGTTCGTGAATCTGTTAGACATGTGTTTATGTTACCGGTGAAATGTAAAATATTAAAACTTTGGCGTCCATATCGATGCTATTTTATCAAACGTGCTTTATTTGTAACAAACTAGCTGTTGCCCGCGACTCCGTCTACGGAGAATTCACTTATCGCTATCCCGCGATGTGTCTTCATCATGTTCCTCATACTAACCAGCTTTAACCGTGTCTTCATCACGTTCCTCATACTTACTGGCTTCAACCGTGTCTTGATCACGTTCCTCATACTTACTGGCTTTAACCGTGTCTTGAGCACGTTTCTCATACTTACTGGCTTCAACCGTGTCTTGATCACGTGCCTCATACTTACTGGCTTTAACCGTGTCTTCATCACGTTGCTCATACTTACTGGCTTCAACCGTGTCTTGATCACGTTCCTCATACTTACTGGCTTTAACCGTGTCTTGAGCACGTTCCTCATACTTACTGGCTTCAACCGTATCTTGATCACGTTCCTCATACTTACTGGCTTCAACCGTGTCTTGATCACGTTCCTCATACTTACTGGCTTCAACCGTGTCTTGATCACGTTTCTCATACTTAATGGCTTCAAGCGTGTCTTGATCACATTCCTCATACTTACTGGCTTCAAGCGTGTCTTGATCATATCCTTCATGGCAATGACAGCGCTGACCGCTTGCGCCGGATCGTGGCCGATCAGGGCATACCCACACACCACCATCTGATGCAGTGCCTTCTCAGCTAGCGCTGTTGTGTCATTCTGTTTGGCTTTGAGGCAGGTTTCCAGCTAATCAATGATAAGAATTTAATTAAACTCAGCACTCATAGCCCGTAAACCCGTAAACTGCTCCTAGCCAACTTAAGTTTGTTGACCCCAAGTCCAAATTTACAAACTTCAATAGACCAACCTTTGTGTCTTATTTAGTTGTGTGTATGACCGTAATACATAACTTCCTAAAAATCAGCATGGGTAACTTTTCTTGACGACATTCGCTTACACAATCTCATAATCGGACTATCCCATGAGGATAAGCAACTAATAATGACAGTTTAATGAATAATGACAATGACATCAATGATGAATGACATTGCATATCCTGGGAAAATTTTAGTTCAAAAATGTTTATACATTCCCCAGCATTGAAACCAGATACAAAGATTAATACCACACAATGATTCTCTATTGACCACATTATAAACACACAGATAATATAATATGAGTGTGTGTTATCCTGTATTCATCTTTTTCTTGTGTTTTATGTACAATAAAGAGTTATACATACATACATACATACATAATAGGTACCTATCCAAAGAAAATTACAGAGTAATCAATAGGTAGGTATTATCACTTCAAACTTCTACCAGGCAAACATAAGAACGGAATGATGACAGGAATAGATACAATACAATACAAACTCTTTATTGAACACCACAAATCAAATCAAGTCAATCTTAGGAATCATGTTACAGGCGATGTGGCTAGCGACCCATCACTAGATTTTGATTCCCCTTTCCACCTATACGCCCACAGTCATGCTAAACGTGGCGTTAAGGTTTTGTTACAAAACAATACAGAAACAAAGAACAAAGTATACAATAGGCGGTCTCAACAGACAACCAATAAGAAAGAGAAATAAGTTGGGGACAGTTTAACTCACAGAGCAAAAACAAAGAGGAGCTGGCCTAAGCAACTGTGCACTGTGATTTTCAACTAGGTCCTGACGTCATCATTGTGGGCGGGGCTTAGTCAGTATGTTGTCAGCGTTCGTCAGGTGCACATGTATCGAGACTCGCATTATCGGTGTGTTTTCGCGGTTTTAAGAAGAAAAGGATGAAAGTGTTGTGTTTTATCGTGTCAAAGTTATTCAGACAGACGTTCTGATGCTATGAATGGTATCACATTTCATTTGTAAGTAATTTTATACGTAATTATTAAAATACTTCTAGAAAATTTTCGGCTTTCAAGTATAAATTATACTTCTCGACACTAGGTGGCGTAACTTTTGTGAATTAAAAATATAAGTACGTAAAGTTCCGCATTAGTATATTGTAATAATCATACGTGTATACTGAAAACTAAAGTATACATTTAGTCCTAAATACTTTTTAGTCGCCAAAACAGTACTTTAGTAGTTTTATAAATATATTGTGAACAGGCCGCCATCTATCGTCAATTAGAACAACTATTTTCAACGTCAAAAATATCAAGAGCCGTAATTAGAATCAAATAATTTTATCGAATAACGCACGGCTATGGTTAGTAATGAAATAACAATACATTTTAATAGCAAATATTTTGAAGTAACAAAGTTCTGAGTTGTATACATATTATTCTCCGTGACTGTTCATGAATTGAAAGAACTTAGAATATTAAATAAACATTTTATCCATGTTAACATAATTGGCATTGTTCATTTTTCTAAGCTGTGCTTTAAACACCTTTATGATAAAATGGACTATTTCAAGCAACTAATTTGAATAATATGCCTTTATTTTCGCAGGTAATTGAATTTTGTAAATAAAATTATGTTCGTAATAATAATTTGTCTATTATTTTACATAAGTACAATATACATCTAAATCAGTAAAAATGGTTACCCTTATTTTATTCATTTATTACACAAACTTTTTGAAACTCAAAGTTCTGAGTACGTCCCATTACTTTTACACTGATTGACATCTAGTGTGAGATAGCTGAACTAGGTAGGCGAGTGGTTTTGCTACTAACCGACGGATGGAAAATTGAAAAGTGGGCGGAGTTCCACAACCCCTCACCCCGCAAAATGTCACGCGATGTTTCATAGGGAAATCTTATTACCACACCTCCTCTTTGTTTTTGCTCTATGGTTTAACTCGATACAAACTATAGTGACAACATCGTAAACATAGCGTGAAGCGGCTGGATACGAATGGCACGGGAATCCATTAAGGAGCGACCACATCGCTGCGTATACGCAATCACGTGTCGCATGCGTCACGTTCTCTCACCGTTTCATACATTTTGTTGCGTAAACGCACCGTCGACGTCTTTTACGCACTGGTGTGGCCGGACCTTTACTTGGCGTGCTCATGAAGAGGCCTATGCCTATTGGGGACCACAGGCTGAAGAACAATAAGATCAAGATCATCACCTCAGTTCCGTTGGAATTCCTGATGGCCTCCAGCTGTGCTTGGAGCTCCATCAGCCTCTCTTGGATGTGCGAAGTCCCGTTCCGCAGCAAGATCTTGATCTTCACCAGTACCATGTTAACTGATCTGTAACAATGTAGACAACAATAATGTGTGGTTGTCGGCAATGGGGTCATAGCCGTCTTTCATGTGTTTTTCTATTTCTAATTATTGGATCATTTGTTATTTTTCTTCTTCTTCTTATTTGTGGCGTATCAAGTCGTTATAGCGACGAGAACTTTGCCAATCTCAAAGTAAAAAAAATATAATTAATAAATCTTATGACAAAATGTCGGCAACGTTGTACGATAATGGTCAAAGACCCCCTCGCCCCCTGTCG
The DNA here is from genome assembly GCA_949127965.1 of Pandemis corylana. Classification (NCBI taxonomy): domain Eukaryota; kingdom Metazoa; phylum Arthropoda; class Insecta; order Lepidoptera; family Tortricidae; genus Pandemis; species Pandemis corylana. Next base: position 1,068,128 of record OX421859.1, on the reverse strand, counting down.
GGCTCTTAGCCAACGGTCAATGATATCCCTCAGAAACTGCCAGGAAATGCCCAGGGTGCACCGGACCAAGCACTGCTCTTCCCCCCGGACGGATCCAAAAACGAACCACAGCTCTTGACCACACGTGGAGGTAACCCGACTCGCACCCCTTTGTTATTTTTTTGAGCACCTTGTCAAGGAATTTAAATCCTTACCTACTATAAAACCTTTTCATAGTAAGCGCCGTAACGACTATCCTTGTTAAGTAATGCTATGTCACTATGACGTTTTATGTGAAGAAGTTCCACGGAGGGTAAGGAATTAAATTGACTATCATACTTATAATTTTGCTATTCCGTGACAATCACGTTGACTTACAAGAAAGTATAAATTGTGTCAAACATTATTGTCATATATTTATTGTAATGCATCCTGAGGGTGGATTGAATAAACTAGTCTTAAAGCAATGCTTGTGTTTGATGTACGTTCCTCTGGTACCTAACATGACATGGCGCAGTTGGTAGGATACACACACAAATCCTCGCACAAATTCTTGAATTACCTCTCAAGATCCACCTGGAACTTCCTCTCGATGCTCTGCAGCAGATCAGTGGCCAGCTTCGACGTTATCTCATCCTCTATCACTTTGTCCAATTCCTCTTGTACGTTGTTACCTTCAGTTGTCTGTTCGACGTTGGCTTCTATCACCTATATACGAGAGAAGTTATCAAATTTACTCAATTTAATAACTGATTTAACCTTTTCGCCGTCACGTCAAATACAACAGACGTCACCAGTACGCCAGACTTCTTTATTGCGATGCCTTAAGTTAAACCTAAAGCCAATTGAACGAAGGTTGCTTTTGCATTGAAGTAATGGACGTATATATAGGTCGTTGGCGTTGAACCTTCGGTGCTGATATGTGTCGTTGACGTCGACGAGGTTAAAAAATCCACAATTCATAGCATACATAATTATCAAGGAGATGTAGACTGCCGATAATTCTATGCTGCTTCTATGCTGGTTTGGGAGTAAAGAAAAAACACAGAATGGACAAGAATAAAATCCCATCGAGGGAAGCGAAAATCTTCGGAATCATGTTATAGGCGATGCGGCTAGCACTATGCTAAACGTGGCCTTCAAGCCGTAAGGGATAAATACGTGATTCAGCATATATGTATAAAACACGTATTTATCCCTTACGGGGTAGACAGAAATGAAATGAAATATTTAATTATTCACAATATTCATATGGTTACATAAGGTCTTATAGTAGTATTGCTGCCCATAACATGTTGATGAAGTTAGACTTGTGAAAATCTGAGCTCAGGAAACACAGCCTAGGTATACCTTAGGTAACAGAGCCTGAGGTAACAAGACCTAAAGGCCACTGTGGGCGTATAGGTGGAAAGGGGAATCAAAATAGTGATGGGTTGCTAGCCGCATCGCCTATAACATGATTCCTATGCCCATTCCATGGGCTTTTATCATCTGCGCGGGAGAAGCAACTGGTACATTCTATGTTTTTTCTTTACTCCCAGACCAGCTTGGAAGCACGTGTTTTATGTATGTGTAGCTGCGCATACCATTCATCTCGCCGCCAACCTGTGCGGCCAACAAATCCAGCGTTACTGAGAGCGCGCGCGGACGCAAGCCAGTATTTACGTGCGCAGAGTTGAGACAGCATAAGTCTTTCGCCCCGTCTCTTTCTCGCACGCGCTTAGTCTAGAGCGTTATCTGATTGGCTATTATTCCCTGTTTTCTATTGGATTATTGTTATTTTGGTTTTAAGATTTTAGGTATAAATATAGCCGGCTAGTCTCAAATAAATTCATTCCTACTTCGAACTGCGACTTTTAATCTCTCTAAAGAACCCTAAATATGTAATTTTAATGAGACCACAAACTTACCATCAAAATGCTGAGCACGGCACACAAACGCAGACATGTTGTGCTACACGCCATTCCACTCGAAATCGTACAAAAATAACTCTGGAAACTATTGCGGAATACTGCTCAAAAGCGCGTTTACGACGACGATAAAATTGATTTTATTACTATCGAAGTGCCTTGTCAAGAAAGTCGCAGAACTAACAAGAGGAATAGAAAAGTCGTCGTTTTTATTCCATACTAGCGGTTGCCCGCGACTCCGTCTGCAGCATGAATATTTGTTGAGTCATGGATGTTTCTATCTATTTAAGTATGTATTTCTCTATATAAGTATGTATTAAGCCTGCTGTATTATGGCAAAATCTAAAACACTGTACGTCCGACTGCTGGGCACAGACCTCTTCTCATAATAATTGGGTTATACTTCCATGCCGTGGAAAAGCCGTGGTAGCCTAGTGGTTTGAGCTGTGGCCTCTCAAGCAGAGGGTCGTGGGTTTGAATCCTGGGTTCGCACCTCTGAGTTTTTCGGAATTTATGTGCCAAATTACATTTGAAATTTGCCATGAGCTTTTCGGTGAAGGAAAACATCGTGAGGAAAACTGCATACATCTGCGAAGCGATTCAATGGTGTGTGTATGAAGTTCCCAATCCGCACTGGGTCCGCGTGGGAGCTATAGCCCAAGCCCTCCAATAAATGGAGGAGGCCTATGCAATGAGGCACGCCGAATTACGCGATAATTTATATAAAAAAAAAATACTACACAATGCACTGAAATTGTAGCGAAACGGAATAAAAAGGGGCGAATATATATATACTTATACTTAGATACTTATATATAGATACTTCCATCTATCAACTAAACATCAGTAAAACCAGTCAGAACTAAACAAAACGTCACATTTATTTGCACACGGGAAACATCACGTTGATTTCTTATCCGTTTTTGAGAACGACATTTGGCTTCTGTCATCTCCGGTCCCTCGCGACTCTTTGCCGTTACATGTCAAATTGCACTGAAAAGAAACAAAGCATAATAAGCAAACGCCTGAGGGAGGCAACAGACGACCCTCGCGCCGGCAGCTTTCTCGCACAAAGACTCGCAATTGCGATACAACCCGGGAATGCCGCCTGCGTGACCCTACCTAAGGGTCCAAAAATTTTAGCCTAAGTTTTATTTTATTAAGTTATTTTTAAGGTAGCCTTAGTTTATATTTTAATAAACTTATGTATCAGAGTAAAGCATAATTTAAATAGTTGCTGATCTTGACTTTTGCGAACATTATCCGTTAGCTAAGAGCCCGACAGGGGGGTCTTTTGACCGTGTTCTACCGTACAACGTTGCCGACATTTTTGCAACAAGGTTTTTGAATACTGTATTTATTACTTTGACATTGGCAAAATCATCGCATCGATCGACGGGGCCATATTAAAAAAAGAAGAAGACTTTTGCGAAGAATTCTTTTTTCGCCATCCCATGGGAACTATGCAATTACCTCGAACGCTATCCTGTATCGACGATAAACAAGCTTTTATTAAAAAACGAGAAAAATGGAGTGTCGGACGGTATTTGAACCCGCATTTCTAGACTATTACAATTTTCTATAAAAGCAAGCTGCATCACTATTTCACTCAACTATAGATCGACCGCTTAAATGAGTCCTCGCCAGCGCGGTGCGGGGGCGCGGGGTGAGACGACCGCAGGGCCGAGAGAGGTGCGGGCGGCAGGCGCACTACCCGCCCGCACCGAGAGGTCCCCTTTATCGTCCTACCCCGCGGCGGTGGGTCTATAGTCGAGTTTTAGGAATTGAAAATGTTTAGTATTAAAAAAAACATCTTACCGTTTCACAGAAATCCTTGCCGTCGACGTATTGTAAAATTTTATATATCTGAAAGAACAACAACTTTAAAGTGGGTGACAGCCGGGCGAGTAAGTTCGCTTAATTACGGCTCGACGACCTTACTCGCCCGTGTGTCAGTCTGAAAGTAGGTACGCGTACTTAGACTGACACACAGGCGAGTAAGTCATCGAGCCGTAAGTACGCGAACTTACTCGCCCGTCTGTTACCCACTTTATAGACGATAAAAATACATAGGTAGGATATAATAATATGAACTTCTTTGCGGTATTTTAAGCAATTAACACCAAACCACATGAACAAATGAAAATGTCGTGAGATAAATTAGAAATAAGTAGTTGATCCACCCATTTACATTACAGACGGGCGGATTACTTGCCTAGTCGGAGAAAACGACTATTCGGCGGGTTTTGTAATCGGTGATTTTTCGGCAAAAAATGACGACAAGTCGTTTATTATTTTTCAACAAAGATGGCGGAAAATAAAATCACTCTTACTAAATAAAATAAAATTAAGGGTCTGTTACACCACTCTCTGGTAAGTTTCAATCATCTTAAGTGTCAGTTATCTATGATGACGTCTCTCTCTGTTTCGTAGTAATAAATAGAGACGGAATCATAGATAACTGGAACTTAACATAGAATGGTGGAACAGGGCATACATTTATAGTTATAATAGTATGCGAAAGATTTTACCTAAACGGCTGCGAATAAAAGTGTATTGACGAACGCCCAAAATGACGGGCAAAGCCTAGTCGGCTCACTATTCGGCATTTTTGGAACCGACTAGTCGGCTAGTTGGCGAAAACCGTAGCCGGCCATAAAGGGGGCGTTCAAGTATTACGTAACGCAATTTGTTTATCGTAAAACGTTACGATGCGTTACAGAGGCGTGGGGGGGGTTGCCTTACAACAAGTTACGTAACGTTTTCTTTTTTTAAATAAAAAAATATGGAATTAAAATTGCCAAGTTAACAAACTACGCATGTATTGCGGGTTAAACATATCTTGTGTTATTTAATATTATTAGGTACCGCCAAGGCGATTAAAACTATAACAAGGATATTATAGCGACTTTCTTGTAATTTGCGCAACATAAATTTTGACACTTGGGTAAAAATGGTCACTTGAGTCTTACGTAATGTTTAGAGGGGGAGGGGGGGGGGGGGGGGTACAGAAAAACGTTACGGCGCGTTACAAGGGGGGGAGAGAGGGTCAAAATCTTCAATAATTGCGTTACGTAATACTTGAACGCTCCCAAAGATAGCACTTCGGTTTTTGGAAAGAGACATTGAGCGAGACAGCGCTCTACGAAACCGAAATTAGCCGAGAAGTTACTTGTGCACTACCCACCTGAAGTTTAAGTTGGTGCAAAGAGGCCATGAGTGCGTTGTACATACTTATCAGCCAATGTGTCATGTGCTTTTGAAAGGCATCCAATAAATCGATCACTTGTACTGAAATACTGAGAACAAAAAAAATACGATCATCATTTTATTTGTGATTTTTAACTAGCACGAGTACAGTCGAAAGCATAAATATCGATACAGACAATGTCAAATATATGTGTCATAAAGGTGCCACCACGCCGGTGCGTAAAAGACGTCGACGGTGCGTTTACGCAACAAAATGTATAAAAAACGGTGAGAAAACGTGACGCCTACGACACGTCACTGCGTACGCGGCAATACGTGGCGGTGTGGCCGTTCCTCAATATGGGAAATGCGGCTTATGCATCCAACCGGTACGGGGTTACCGGCGGTATGTGGGGCTCTCCCACGAGCAAGATACCCACTAAAAACCACACGGATTCCCTATTCGGTCGTTTGTGCTCGCGGCGGCGCCACACGTAGACCTGTTTGCCGGTGCAATAGGGCGGCTGATGACAGAGTGCAAGAGGGTGGCTGAAGGCCAGATGCCTGAGAGCTCTATTAATTAAAGTAATGTTATTTCATGTTTAGTTGATAATAATATATATATAGCTATTTTTTGTGTTAATCTGTAAGTTTGTGCCGTTTTGGCTTTAGCTTTTAAGGTGCAAATTTGTCATAAATAAATAAATAAATAAATGTGAGGCGTTGCGGGAGCACTCGGTGTCACCGCGACGCCCCACGACCACCCCGGGATGGGGTTCCCTCTTCACGGCACCTGTGCAATGCAGGTTTCGGAATTCCCGCCCTCCCCTGCTGATGCCGTTTGGATTTTTTGTAGAGGTTGTCTCCTCGTGGCCCCCGTCTTCCCGGTGCCTACGGGCCGGGGTTACGTGTTGACCGACAGTGGCCGAAGCCACGCCGCTCCACGATCGCGTCTTATGCCCTCCGACCTTCACGTCAGCTCTCACACCCTCATGTACTACTCTGGAAGCAGAGCGGTACCGAAGGCATGATCGCGTCCGTCACCAAAAGCACTCGCGGGTGTAACCCTCTGGATTTTTTATAGAGGTTTACTCCTCGCGGCCCCCTGTCTTGAAAAAGACAAGCGGCCCACGTTCCGACCCCACGGGCTGGGTTACGTGTCACCTTCCTGCCGCCTACAGGTGCCTACCCTGACGACCCTGTAAAGCTGTAAGTATATAAATGCCCATAATTTCTTATTCACTATCCACGGAAAAATAAACGTTTGACATTTGGCCCGACCCTTTATTAAATGAGAAAATAAAAAGCCCTTGTGTTTTAATAAGCGTATTACGTACCTCAACAGCGTATTGTAGACGTAACACACGACACATTTGGAAATTTCTGTACCACTGCAACCATGCGTGCTCTTCTCAGCGCACCGGATGTTGGGGTCTCCCAATGGTAGGCCCTGTGACACAATCTACTATTATTATAATACGGTCATTATCATTCACAGACTAAAGGAAAAAATAAATCTATATCTTACTAACATACAGAAAGTTTGTGAGGTTGCATAATGAGTTTGTGGGGTAATCTCTGGATAAATTTATTGAACCGATTTCAAGAATTCTTTTACCAATAGATATGTAAGTAATAATAGGCAAAATTTTATGCACGGACCAAGTTGCGGGTGACAGTGTCAAATAAAATACGAAAAGAAAAAATTAATTTTAGTCTACCAACTCTGCGAAGAGAGGCGAGAAATTCCTAAAACAAAATGCTTACCATTATAAATGTAGTAATAACTATGGATGCAATAACTTGGACAATACAAAAGACGGGACACAGCATTTTACCTGAAAACAAATTTGAAATGTCTCAATTTGCTGGGTTTTTATATTCACAATACCAGTTTACATCGTGGGATAGTCAGACGAACTTTAATTTGGACCCACTAAAGGTTGACTAGCTGAGAATGTCTGTCATCTTTTGTGACAGTATAAAGGATTTATATACAGGGTGTCTCATTGAAATCAGTCAGTATGGGAAACTCTGAAACTATACTTCGAACACCTACTAAAATAAATTAAAATATGTGAAAACAATGCATTTTATTTATTTTAGACATCATGTTTCATACAACCATTTACTGCTTAAGACCTACACAATCGATATCTAAATAGAAATAGTGTCAGTTTATTTTTTCAAAACAACCAGGTTCGATTCCCGAGCTGAGTTTTTTAAATGTATGATGAATGCAGTTTTTCTTGTTATTAAAATCGATGACATGGTTCCTAAGAACAGATCTTCGTATGTCTTATAGTTTCAGACTTCCCCATACTGACCGATTTCAATGAGACACCCTGAATAGCCCCTTTTAATCCGTGTCGCTACGATTTCAGTACATTGTGTAGTTTTTTTTTTTATAAATTATCGCGTATTTCGGCGTGCCTCATGGCATAGGCCTCCTCCATTTATTGGAGGGTTTGGGCTATAGTTCCCACGCGCGCCCAGTGCGGATTGGGAACTTCACACACACCATTGAATTGCTTCGATGTGTGTACGTTTCCTCACGATGTTTTCCTTCACCGAAAAGCCCATGGCAAATTTCAAATGTAATTTCGCACATAAATTCCGAAAAACTCAGAGGTGCGAACCCAACATTCGAACCCACGACCCTCTGCTTGAGATGCCAAAGGTCAAACCACTAGGCTACCAAGGCTTTTTTAAAGGATTTATAATGGTTCCTAATTTTTTTTTTAAGTAGCTATGTATTGGTGCGGATAACATGTCGTCCATTGTGACGTTCCAATGGGAGGCCTTTGTTCAATAGTGGACTTCTACCGGCTGATGACGACGACAACAACAACAACGATGACGACGACGACAACGGCAACGACGATGACGACGACGATGACAACGACTACGACGATGACGACGACGACAACGACGATGACGTCGACTACGACGACGACGACGAGGACGTCAACGACGACGACAACGACGATGGCGACGACGACAACGACGATGGCGACGACGACGACAACGACGACAATGATGATGCAGAAACATAAAACAGAACTTACGATGACGACAGGTCATGGTGGGGATATTGGAAGGCTCACGGCGCTGCCTCTGCCGGCACGGGGCACAGAGCGCGCTGTCGCGACAACGGGATACCCTCGCTTCGGTTAGAGCCATGGAATGGATCTGAGGGCATCGCAGATACAACTCCGAATCCTGATCGGCAGTTCTTTTGTCTGCAATAGCTAAAAAAAAAGTAGAAATGAACAAAAAAATACCGCCAAAAACGAGTGTGCTTTTCACTCTTTTTAAGCGACTTCAAAAAAAGGAGGAGGTTCTATGTTCGACTGCATGTATTTTTTTGTACAAATATAAATACAGTATTATTGCTGAATACAGTCTTATATTTAGAATACCTATTATTTTTAGATTGAAATACTACGTTATAAAGTCAATTAACATAATATTAAACTATTATGTCTTCCATGCTGGTCTGGGAGCAAACATAGAATATTGTAGGTACCAGTTGCTTCTCTACCCGCGCAGATGGTAAACGCCTATCGAGGGAATGGGCGAAAATAATAGGAATCATGTTATAGGCGATGAGGCTAGCAACCCATCACTATTTTGATTCCATTTTCCACCCACAATCTTGCGAAATGTGGCCTGTAGGTACCTGTACCTTGGGCTCTGTCTACCCCGTAAGGGATAAAGATATGTATGTGTATGTAAATGACTGCCCGCCCTGATTTTTTCTCTTGAATCAATCCATTTACTCGTTTATTTCATCGGTTATAACGACACAACTGAATTAAGAATTAAAAGAAAATCTTTACCTCGTCGATCCATACTTTTGTGAAATTCCCGCAGTTTTCAGCAAAGAGAAACTACGGGTTGCCTAGTTTGTTCATCATCAAAAGAATTTTTAATAATTTACGTTAAAATTACACCGAAAATTTCATCTTCGTGTACCCACGACACGTCAACTTGACGTAACTTTGACTCCAAATCTGACGGATTTATCACGAGTTAATCTTAAAGTTGCCATATATACAATATACCGGGTGGGGCTAAAAAATAAAAAACAAGTTTTGCTACTCAATTGTTTATGCTTATACCAAACAAATTTATTTTCAATGTACGGCATCCATTAGCCTAAATGACATCGCCTGTCACATTACTAAATGACCGATCTAGCAATACGTTGCTTGTCCAATTAAACTTCGTATGGTATTGCGGGTGGTAGGGCCTTGTGCAAGGTCCGTCCGGATCGCTACCACCATCTTACTCGCTAATCCTGCCGCTAAGTAGCAGTGCTTGCACTGCTGTGTTCCGGTGTGGAGAGTAAGACAGCCGGGGAAATTACGGGCACAAGAGGCATTGCATCTTAGTCCTCTAGGTTGGCAACGCATCTGTGCAATCCCTCCGGGGTTGCGGGTGTCTATGGGCCGTGGTGATCACTTACCATCAGGTGACCCACTTGCTCGTTTGCCTTCCTATTCATAAAAAAAAAAAAAAAAAAAAAAAACCACTATCACTACATAGTATAAAACAGTCGCTTTCTCTGTCCTTATGTCCCTATTTCCCTATGTCCCTATGTCCCTATGTAGGTATGCTTATATCTTCAAAACTACACAACGGATTTTGATGCGGTTTTTTTAATAGAGTGATTCAAGAGTAAGTTTTTTATGTATAATTCTACGCAGACGAAGTCGCGGGCAGAAGCTAGTTCTGTATAAATTACAAACACGACAAGATTCTACGCCATTTGGCTAAATTGATTCCATGACAACTGTCGAGTTTCTGAAATAGGAGCCGGTACGTGAATTAAAAGAAACAAACTCTGGTAACACAAGACGTTTTATTTCTTCGCCTGTTTAGGACAAGTCTTCATGCAGGTTTTGCCCTGCGAGAGGCATCTGGAGCAGTTATTGGTATCCGTGTTTTCGTCTTCGGAGCTGAACTTGATGGTAGACATGGATCTTTGATCTAAACAAAATGTATTTTTAAATAAAAACGTAAATTATATGACGACAATTCGCATAATATTGTTACTATGCGGATCACGTGACAGCTAGTAGCAGATAGAAAAATTCGAAGGCTCACCCACCTGCTTTGGGTGGTGTAGGGGTGTAGCACGCGTCACGGAATGACGAGGATCCGGATTCAATTCCCGCCCATAGCTTTACTTTTCGGATTTTTCTGTGTTCTAATTTTCAGTGTCGTTCAGAAACCATCTTACTCGCTAATCCTGCCGCTAAGTAGCAGTGCTTGCACTACGGTGTTCCGGTGTGGAGAGTAAGACAGCCGGGGAAATTACGGGCACAAGAGGCATTGCATCTTAGTCCTCTAGGTTGGCAACGCATCTGCAATCCCTCCGGGGTTGCGGGTGTCTATGGGCAGTGGTGATCACTTACCATCAGGTGACCCACTTGCTCGTTTGCCTTCCTATTCATATTAAAAATATATATATATTATATGAAAATAATCATAATAAGAACCACTTTTTCTAATAAAAATAAAAATGAAAATAAAATAAAAATAAAAATAAAATAATAAATGAAATAATAAATAAAAATAAATAAAAATAAAAATAAATAAAAATAAAAGTAAAAATAAAAATAAATAAAAATAAAAATAAAAATAAAAATAAAAATAAAAATAAAAAATAATATAAATAAAAATGAATGCTGGTACTTCAAAGATTCAAAGATCCAAAACTTTATTTTGCAAATAGGCCGCCAATGCTTTTTTTTTAAACTACCAGCTCATTCACAGTGTGATCAAGAGCTGCGGTTCGTTTTTGGATCTCCGGGGGAAAGAGCAGTGTTTAGTCCGGTGCACCCTGGGCATAGATTAATTTCCTGGCAGATTCTAAAGGATATCATTGACCATTGGCGGGGGATAGTAGTAAATAATTGTAAAAAATCTGCTTACGTAATACTTGAATGGCCCCTTTAAGCGGTCGTTCTATAGTCGCTACTCGCTTATTGTCGGCTGTGGAACCAGTGCCTAACTTACCTCTACTACTACCTTACTAATTTACCTCTGCTGGTGCCTTCTTCAGTGGAGTCGGATGCGGCTGACTTATTTTTAGCAAGCGGCAAGGCTTTTCTAGGCGGTGCTGCCCCAAAGCTGAAGTTTTCCGCAGAGCCCACCCGATCCAGGGACGTGAACTGGAATACACACATACAAATCACGTCTTCATCCCTTACGGGGTAGACAGAGCCTAAGGTAACAGGTACCTACAGGCCACTTTAGCAAGATTGCGGGTGTAAAGGTGGAAAAAGGAATCAAAATAGTGATGGGTTGTTGCCTCATCGCCTATAACATGATTCCTATTATAATCGCCCATTCCCTCGATGGGCTTTTACCATCTACGCGGGTAGAGAAGCAACTGGTACATTCTATGTTTTTTCTTTGCTCCCAGACCAGCATGGAAGCACTGAACTGGAATAAATATGCAAAATTACAGGCGTTTGACAGCTTTTTTATGAAAAAGGAGTGGAGTAAGACCAAAGGGACCAAATTGACCTAGTCCCAAACTAAGCAAAGCTTAAGACAAGATCATCAATATGGATACAGCCATCATGTCAAATATATGTGCCACCGACCTTGTTTGTGGCATAAATATTTGGAATCATTGTTATATTATAAGCGATGCGGCTAGCAATCCATCACTATTTTGGTTCCCCTTTCCACCTATACGCCTACAATCATACTAAACGTAGCCTTTAAGATTTGTAACCTTAGGCTCTGTCTACCCCGTAAGGGATAAAGACGTGATTTAGGTACGTAATAAACTTACTTGTGCTTGCCGATCACACCGTGTGGGATTTCCAAAAGCGTCGGCCATTGAATTATAAAGATGTGCTACCTGAAATATAATATAAATAAGTCATTCCATCACATCTCATCACTAGAAGAGATACTTTTTAGGGATAAGTTCGCTTTTATGCATTTGTATTGTCCTGTATTCATCTTTTTCTTGTGTTTTATGTACATACATACATGCATACATCTTATACACCATGTTTTACTAGCTTTTGCCCGCGATTTCGTCCGCGTAGATTAGGCTTAAGAACTGATGTTGATAGTACCTACCTATATTATGCAATAATTATTAACGTCGCGACTCTGGGCAGCTACGACCTTTTACATATTTAACGCTATCCCATCCTACGGGAACTATGCAATTTTCCGGGACAAAAAGTAAGTTATGTTTTAAACTAGGGTACCAGCTATCTCTGTTCCAAATTTGATCCGAATCCGTCCAGTGGTTTCAGCGTGAAGAAGGAACAAACATACGCACTCACTCACATCCTCGCATCCTTACAAACTTTCGCATTTCGCACTATTAGGATAATTAATTTTAGGAATCATATTATAGGCGATGCTGGATTCGTAACCCTAAAGAACACTCATCTGCGGTTCGTGTTGTTAAACAAGTTACTCATCCAGCAATTGGCCACTTTCCAGGCCTCGGCATTAATCTACTATTGCGTTCCTGGCAGTCAATTCTTTAAGTGTTTGATAATAATCTACTTACCACCTCCAACCCGTAGTAATAGTAATCAGACAGCGCCTCGGCAACATCCATTCGGACTGGACCGTATGTTCTGAAACATTGTCCATGCAATTTTGCTTTTATAATTTCCTGATTATTCAGTTCGGTTTCACGTTAATTTTGTACGCAGTGTTTTTTTGCGACACTGCATTGCATTGCGAGCCTAGGAGGCTAAGATAAAACTATTTAAAAATTAAAAAATTCCCTCAACTCATTAAATTGTTATTTGTGTCACAAGGGAGCAAAATAACGTATTTACGGCGAGGGCACTACATTGAATCCAGAGCGTAATGAGGGATTCAAGTGTTAACGCCCGAGGTGAAAATCATTTTGCTCCCGAGTGGCTCATACAAATTTTCACACCGAACATTAAAAAACTTGAAAAAATAATTCTAAATATAATTTAAGAGCTACCAGCATAGAAGATGGCGTGTTTTTCCAAATATTGCATTTGCAAAAAAACACTTAGAAAAGCCTTAAACAGAAAAGTTGCACTTTGATCCCTCTCGACAGGGAGCAAAGTTTACTTTTCTGAATGAGAGGTGTGAAAAAATAATTGTAACATTTTGGAAAAGAGCTGACACTCTTCAAACTGCTGGACCCATTTTTATCAATCATTGCTAAGAACCATCGTAAGGAAACTTTCGAACGAAAAATACCTCATGCAAATCGATCCATCCGTTTGAGACACAGACCACCTACCATTAGACATGTAATACAAGGCGGTATTTTCTGGATCCTATTTGCGCAATTGCGCCTATAACTTCGAACGCAAACGCGCGCTCATTCAGTAGCGACCAGGAAACAGACCCGTAAGCAGCGAGTAACTGTGACCTAAAAACTACAATACTAAAAATACAAAAACTGCCAGTTTGCGCTGTAAGATGGTGTGGAAGCGACAGTCGCAAAAATAATTACAAGAAGGATAATATCACTTTTCATCGGTTAGTAGAAAGTTACGATAATACGTTAATAACAAAAAATCACGGAGTTCTAATAACACTGGTCGCTAATAAGTACCAAGTCCATGTATGTCCTTGTTTGGCACGCTTTGCGTCGCGTTACATCTCTTTCTTGCATTCAACGGCACTTGTAAGTAGAGATGCGACCAAACCGTATCGATATAACTCACAAGTTTCGGAAGCTTTTTAAAGGCCAGATATGGCAGATTTTTAGAATATTCAAAAGGTGGAGCATGCACACTGGCGCCGTAACGCGTTAAGTTACGAAGCGGTTTCCCGGTTACCTTCCCATAAGAAGTTATCACTTCAAAATCTAACCGGTCAGTAACTTATCGATATACAATATCGACATACCCTCATCTCTTTTCTCTTTCTCTGTGACGTCACCCCTGCCGCCCGCTTACTTCGCATTCCGCAAATGTCGGCAGAAGTGTTTGCTTAGAAATTCGTAAAGATGACGTGTCTCTAGGGTAGGTGGTCTATGGTTTGAGAGCTACGATACCACAGACACACACACATCGACGTCAAGCTTACAACATTCCTGCGTCAGGTTTAAAAACACACACCTCAAGAGATCATCCAACAGCACACAAGGACAAGCGTCGCATACGCAGTTGGCTGCGCCGCGATTGGTCCCGCACAAGCCTGGCTCATCCTGATTGGTCGCATCGGCGGCCGCACTCGGCCCCGAGGCTGGAGTACTGTCAGAACACGCCCGACACGCCAAGCGGCAGTTGCCAGCCCATATCTCATGAATCGCTGATGCCGTCGTGGTGAACCGCTCTTGGTCGTTTAGCTGAAAAGATTTATGTATTTTAACATTATGTATTTTAATCCATTATACATTTCAAACGTTATGTATTTTAATACGTACCCAAAATAAGAGTAGGTACTTACGTATGCATAAGCCAGCCCAGAACAAATCAACACGAGGAACAGCAAAAAAATCATTTGCCCGTGATTTTCGCCACCTGCGTCAACAATTTAAGTGCTTCATTAAGTTATAGAATCTGAAAACCTAAAACCTTAAACTTATATCTTAAGGTGCGACCACACGATGCTTGATAAAAGACGATGCCGTGCGTTTACGCAACAAACATCTCTGCGTGCGTATACGCCGCGGTGTGGTCGCTCCTTTATTGTGTAGTATGTGACCCTCATTTCATCATTCCGCATGTGTTTTCTACATCATCAAAAAGTGTATGCACGATTTCAGTCAGGGCTTGGGGTTCTGACTGACTAGTCAGCACTTTACGTGGATACAAAGTATAATACAAACATCACATTATATTAGATTCTCGCGTCGCGACGTGCCGGGTGTTTGATACAGCGTATCCCTGTCTACTTACATTGTTCGATGGTCCAGTTATTGTGTATCTGTAATATCTAATTGTAAATCATTGTGGTTTTAACGGAGTTCTGCTAAAAAAACATTACTGTGCGATTTTTGTTCTTTACATTTTATTTTGACGTCTGATTTTTTAATCGATGTGGTCACGTCATTGACATTTTGCGTCAGAGAGTTTATTTTACTTTACAGAGTAAGATCCGAATGAGACGATGTAGGAGTGGATGGAGTGAAACAGCGTATATTTTTTAATTACATTTCCGTTGAAAAATTAAGAAAAAAACGTCAAATTGCAATACGCATGCACATATTAGCTATAACTTAAAATCAAGCAGCGCCCTCTACAACACTTCATATTAACGTTAAATTAATGATTACGCCCTCTGTGGGTCGTTCTTTGAAGCAACTTGCATATATAAGTTTAGTTTTTAGTTATGGAAACGCTCTCCAGATGGCGCTCAAACTAAATGCCTTTACATTACATCCAAGTATCTGGCGCATTCTTTGCTGGTCTTTCCAGGATTCCTTCGCAGACTATTGACAGAATAAACTTTTTTTTCAGAAACTGAAGGCGTGAGCAGCGGATGCGAGGCAAGCGGGGTTCGCGAGGAGATCGCGCGCGACTACGCAGCGTTGCAGACGCGGTTAGGGCGCGAGTTCTCCGACCGTCGGGGGAAGTTACAGTACAATGGTATGTACGGTACGTCTCACAGCTTGAGGATGATGCCTCAACCCTTACTATCACATCTACCTAGGTACTTAATTATTACCAGTAGGAAACCGGTTTTTGAAATTAACCGGTTTGGAGTATTGACTCCAAACCGGTTAATTTCAAAAACCAGTCATTGGACTGAAACCGAAATTAATTGCAGTTATCGCTTTTGTTACCGGCTTTTTAACCGATTAAAGAAACCGGTTTTCGCTCCTATTCAGGTTTTTTGAGCGAAATTAACCGGTCAACTTGGGTTAAACGCCATCTCTATTCAAACATTCTCTGTGGCCAGCGCATGCAGGAAAGAGATAGAACGAGCATCGCGGCGTGAGTCAACGCTTGCGGTGCGGTGGGGGCGACGTTGCTTTGACCGGTTGTTTCGGTCAGCGCGAACTCCAAAATTTTGTTCTTCGAAGCGCAGTGCTTGGTCCGGAGAACCCTGGGCATCGATCAATGATTTCCTGGCAGGTTCTGAGGGATGTCATTTTCCGTTGGCTAAGAGCCCGACAGTGGGGGGGGGGGGGGTCATTTGAGCGTGTTATCGTACAACGTTGCCGACATTTTGTCACAAGATTTTTGAATACATTTTTATTACTCTGAAATTGGTGAAATACTCGTCGTAATGCCGACCTGATACGCCACAAATAAGAAGAAGAAGAAGGAGAAACAAAGCCAGCTGGTGAAATATAATATCTACTCTAGGTTGGCAAGGTATCTGGCATACTCTGATGGCTGCAATTGGTAGTCACTACAGATCATCAGGCGACCCATTTGCTCGTTCGCCACTCCATTTCATTATAAAAAGACCAATAGTGCTGATGAATCAGTCAGGATCTTCTGGAGAATTAGTTTTGTGCTACCCACAGCTAATGGCTTCAATGAAATATGTAGTGAGGCAACGAGCAACTCGTCACCGATGTTAAAAAACAAGGCCAAGCACGCAGCAGTAGAAGAAGCCTAAGACTAAAATAAAATACCTCATCTACCAGACAAGTTCATAGCACACAATTGCAGTTCTTAAGTAGGAATTATCTCCATCGTTTGTTCTTTGCAGCATCACGTCCCGTGGCAACCGAAGAACAACTATCTGCAGACTTCAGGAAGAAGCTCGCAGAGTGGCAGCAGCTGAAGGGCGTGAAGCAGCCACCGTTCATACCAGCACGGCAGGACCTCAGTGAGGACTTCCTCAAGAAATGGGGTGAGCAGTTGCATAAAACATAATCCAAATTTCCACGTCACACGGAGCAACGCAACTTTGACACAAGTGGAACATATTATCATGCCTCGTCATCATCAAGTCCGCCGAAAGACGTCCACTGCCTCCCCCAAGGCTCTCCACTCAGACCGGTCTTATGCTTTTCGCATCCACCGCGACCCCGTGATCTTAATCAGGTCCTCGTTCCATCTTGTTAGAGGCCTACCGACAGCTCGTAATTCTCCCACAGCTGGGCAAAAGTATCTCCCCTAGATTTCCAACGCACTCTGTTCGCATTTATGTCTGGCCAATAGCTCAAGAACGTGACTAGGTCATCCCGCCATCTCCACCTTGGCCTGCCGAGTCGCCGATAGCCATGATACCCATTTATCTTGAAATACCTATTCAAGATAAATTTTTAAGCAAAATTACAAGCAACTAGGTATAACTGATTTTGAAATGTCGGAAAAAGATCTACAGTATCCAGCTATAAAGATTGCACTTCGGTCTTTGGAAAGAGACAACTAGCATCACATAAGTTAGAGTGAGACAAAGGTCTACGAATCCGAAACTAGCCGAGAAGACCGATGTGAAATCTTTATGCCCGGTTACTGTACCAATTGTTCAATGTAACAACATCGATACACTTTTTTAGACGAATGGAAGCACATGAAAGAAACCAACTCAGTACCAGCATGGGAAGAGCAAGGTAAACCAGATGAAGTGCTGGTCCAAACCTCCACCGGTCTCTTCAAGTTTCAAGGTACAGTTATTAATTAGGAACCCCTGATATAGCTGTCCTAGTGCATTTCTATAAGACAGAGGGGTCCTGGGATTTGGAAACCCCAGAAGTTGGGATGCCTACTCAGGATACAATCTCCACGTGTGCCATCTTCCTGGTTAAGGTTATCAGCTCAGCATTCTTTCGGTACAAATTGTGTATTTCTGTCAGTTACCAAGTAGAATAAAACTACTCGTCAGTTATTTAATTCCCAAAATTAAATGTGTATAATACTTGATTGAGTTGCATTTGCATAATTATGACTTGGCTCGAGTGAATTATTAAGATTGGTATCACATCTGACGCAATTTCTTTTCATCATAGATCAACTATGCAAATCTGCCTTTAATAATTCGTTTTCGGGTACGCAGAAGCCACTGTGACGTCATTTAAACTAACCTCGTCTGTAAAGTTCGAAGTTTGAGAGACTAACGTGATCATTTTGCTCGTCGGCGTTATACAGAGTCAGCTGTCTCGTTTTCAACGACCAAAATCATGAAACTTGACCCTCTATAATAATCTGTCAGCGAAGGGGTCCAGTTATAATTGTTTAGCCCCATCACACCCCAGTTCCTTACACCTTTACAGGTATATCTCGCTCTTTCACGCGCAAGCTCCACGAGTGGGAGAAGTCCCGCGGCATCGCTCCAGAAGCTTCCACGTCGGCGTTGCTCCAAGCTGCGCTGGAGAGGAACAGGGCGCCGCTTGCGCAGCTTACGAGAACCCAGTCTGACGGGAGCGTGGCGCCATCTGTGGGGTCGGGACACCTCCACGCTTCGAGTTTAAGTGTGAATGACGCCGATGATTTCGAGTCGGAATACGAAAGAGAACATTTGGTAAGTTACTTACTTCGTATAAAGTAAGTTTTGGCACTTGCAGTGCGTCGGTTTATGCATTTTTTAGAATTGGAAACTGTAATCTTGAATATTCCATAGCCGTAAACTTCCACTATAATCAAATTTACAATATTCATTCAAAAACATCGCTAATGTTCTGCAGTTCTCTACGACATTGACGCTTCCTGGCAACTTATGACCTAAGTAGAAGACTGCCCTTAGTCATAATCTAATGCTCGTAATGCCATGCGCCCGGCGTGACCTGTAGGCTTATTACCCAACTCGCTCGCAATCGCCATCGTGTTCATTTTGACAGTTCATGTATGGGCTGACAATTGGCATCGGAATCAGCTAGCTGTCACATTCATACAAGAACTGTCAAAATGAACACGATGGCGATTGCGAGCGAGTTAGGTAATAAGCCTACTGATGTAACGAATCAAACCTCACTAGGAGCTCCCTAACCTCATTGTTTGAAACCGTAGCTAGGAGACGAGTGTGACGACCTCCCAACGCGCGGTGCAGTGCTGGTGGAAGTGGAAGCAGAAGAAGTGTGCACCGCAGCTCCTCTGATGGCCGTGTCTCCTCGCCACGCCCCACAAACACCTATCTACACTTATGGTCGCGCTGAGCCACGTCTGTTGTGCGAGACCAGCAGCACTGCTGTTACTGCTACTGCCAGTCTGCAGACTAATACTGATGGTACGTGAGTATCACAGCAGGCCCCTGCCCAAAACCCTGATTTAGACCTGCATTCTATTACATGTGCAATGACGATGACCTGTAATTATGAATCACTAGCTGTTGCCGCGTATTCGCCCCGATTTCCATGATTTTAAAACCAAAGCTGTACACTGTTAAATAAAAGTCTAGCCATTTTCGTTTTTTTTGAGATTTTTTTGATTTCTTTCTCTGTCATATTGGTTGTCTGGTACTTGGTATTGGGTACATGTTCTTTTCAAAACTCTGCTGCCAATGATAATGAAAAAAACGTGAATATTTTGTGTGTTATAATAAAGGGTGTTCCTACATTTTTTTGGCGATTTCAGGACCTCGTGTTCCAAAAGCAAATGGAAAAACCGGAGCCAAACCAAAGACATCTCGTGAACAGGTGACGTGATACAACTTATAGGTGCATTAAAGGAACCCGTAACTATTTACATTTTTAAATCATTTATTTTAACACATTACAGTCAAAACCTTCAGAAAAGAGCGCTAGAAGAAAAATAATCAGACAACCGAGCATAGAAGAAGATGCCAAGTTTATCAGAAAAACCATAGAGGAAATAGAAAGAGGGAGCTCAAGCCGCTTTAACAAAGAAAAAGATGTAGTTAATGAACCAGAAATACCATACTTTGAGCCAGTTACCGAGCGAGAAGAAATCGCAACACCATATCGAAGTCCGCAAAGAAACTCTAAGCAAACAGAATCAAACAGAGAGAAAACTAAAAGCAAAGAAGACGTTGAAGACACAAAAGAAGATAAACGTAAAGATGACACCAAAAATAATGGTAAAAAGAAAACTAAGTCTCGAGCAAGATTAGAAAGGGAACAATCAAAGCCTTCAGAAAGCGATACGGAGCAGGATGTGGATACTGTTACTGTAGAGATACCACGAAGACGAAAGAGACCTCGACGAGCTTCTGAGAGACCAAGAACACCTCCGACGTCATTGCATTCAGATTCTGAAGGAGAGGTAAGACGAATCTTTAGGTTATTTAAATGAACTGATGTAAAATATGATCCTTAAACAAAATCTGTTAGGATAGCTACCACCACTCTCTAACTCTGCTGATAAGAAGCAGTGCTTGTCCTACTGTTTTTTTATACCACGTCGGCGGTAAACAAGTGTACTGCTGGATCCGTGGTAAGCTACTGCAGCCTATCGGTGTGGAGAGAAAAACTGCCGGTAATGTTTAATGACACATGAGATATTCTAATGTTCTATCTTAGCCCTAAAGGCTAGCCACGTATCTGCAATCCTCTTGTCTTTATCCTGGTTATGAAGATTACTTACCAAATGGTGACCCATTTTCCAACCTATTTCAATAAAAAAGGGTCAAAATATTTTATTGGTCTTTCCAGGTGTTTGTACTGAAACTAAAAGCTCCAGGGCCTCGAGATGGTTCTCCAGAGGTGATCGTAAAAACGACCCGTAAAATATTTTCTCCAGTTGTACGTAGCGGTGAATCAGTGCCCAGAGCAGTGATCCCAGTAGACGTAGATGACCTGAACGAAGTCAGACCATCCAGCCAAGTCAGCCATAAGAATGTCAGCTCCAAAGAAAGGGCAGAAAGGAGAAAGGCAAACCAGGAACTGTATTCACGATCCAAGAGCTCTGGAGACCTTCAAGAGAATGAAGAGCAGAGGCCAACGACAAGGCCACCACTGCCGACTTCGCCCTCTTCGCAAAGGAAACCTCAGACAAAGGAGACTGCTCCATCCATTCGCATCATGATACAACGGTACAATATGAAGATAAATGAAGAAGGTAAACATTGATTTAGAATTGTGATCTTTATGCCACGTTACTCGTACTCGTAAACTTTAGCAAGGCCGTTCGAATTACAAAATTACTTAGTTGTATAATCAAAAATTAGTATTAGATCATTTTATTATAGAAAAAAAAACGGCAGTGGTTCTCAATAGGTAAGCTTTTTATAGGTTGTTGGCTCTGAAAAGATTTCCTAACTTTTAGAACATAATCTAATGTAATTACGGGTATGTATGCAAACCTGACTGCCGTGGTAACCTAGTAATTACCTAGTAGGAACCTAGTAGGAACCCCTTTTTTCTTACCTACCCTCACTTTTCTTTAAGCTTCAAGATAGCTGGGGTGAATGCTTCCAGGTCACACCTCACCCGCCAGCAGTGGTGCTTCATCACCAGCCTGGAGGTCACCAGCCGCTGAACGTAGACGCCCTCCCGACATGCCAGTAGGGGTTAACATCAGGTACAACAATCATCAACCACACACCGTAAAATACTCATAGCTTGTCTTTGAACTGCAGAAATTGTTTCCGCTACTTTTTGAGGGAGGCGAAGGATTTACAGCACATGTCTACACTTATAATATAAAAATGTACGATGTAAGTACCTAAATGTATAATTACACATAAACGGATAACTCACGTATAAAAAGTCGAGTGATGCTCGACATGTTTCGGACTATTTCGTAGTCCTTCTTCCTGGAGCGCTCGCCCCGGCGGCAGCGAAACGAACACAGGAAGAAGGACTACGAAATAGTCCGAAACATGTCGAGCATCACTCGGCTTTTTATACGTGAGTTATCCGTTTATGTGTAATTATGAGTGAGTCTCACGGTAGTTTCAAACCTAAATGTATGCCTAATCTTGCCAACATGGTAACATAACATGGCGACAAAATTCACAGGGTAACGAATCGACTGTTGCTATAGACCGCGACCGCTTAAATGAGTCCTCGCCCGCGGTGCAGGGGCGCGGGGTGGGACAACCGCGGGGGCCGAGAGAGGTCCCCTTTGTCGTCCTACCCCGCACCCCTGGCTGCGCGGGCGAGGACTCATTTAATCGGTCGGTGTACAGACATGTAGTGTAAGTAGAAGCGTAGGAAGAAATTCGACCGGCTACCTATCTGCTATGGGTGATATAGGGGTAAGGCATGCATCACAATAGATGAGATGTCAGATTCAATTCCCAAGCGGATCTTTACTATTTAGATTTTTTTAAGTTCCAGAGTGAGAAGAAAACTTAAACCTTGTTTGACTTGCAACAGTGCTTTGTAAAATAAACGGTAGGTACTGTAGGAATAGGTTCGGCTAGTTTATGCTGGCAGGTTTTGGGTGCTGGCTGCTCTGAAATAGTTCAAGTTCCGAATATCGAACACCCGTTCGATATTTTGAAAGGTTTTTGTTTTTGGAACTTGGGACGGCTCTCAGAACAGCTCGAACTGAAAGCCGCATAGGCGGAAATCTTAATAATTTGTAATGGTAATTTAAAGTTGAAATAAAATCAAGAATTAATAAGTTTGTGTTTTAACTTGAGTAACTTGGCCTTCTGCAGCAACAGTTTGGTTAGGAACTTTATATCCCGATTCCCGTATAGTTTGAAGTGCCTCTTCAGGGCAGCTCCACAGTGCTTAACGATGCTCACTTTGTTAACAGAAATAACCCATTTCTCGAGAGGGAAGTTCAGAAATCAGCGAGCGCCTGCCAACTTTCGAGAAGAGATCAAACCTCAGTAGAAAAACGGCTCACACCAGCTGAACCATCAGGCTTGGATGGAGTCCTGAAATCACACAGCGCAAATGCTTTGCATCCAGAGAAACCGTCACCAGCAACTACGACTACTGTGCAGAAAATAGAGGACAGCCAAGAAACCATCAAATGTACGACAGCGAGCACAGATACCATTGTTCCTGATCTAACAAGAAACTTGCCAGAAACAAAGCGAAATCCAATAGTGGAAACTACACCAGTTCTTCGGCAGATGTCTGAAATCATTGTCCCTAGCATAACTAAATTGGTAAAGGAGAACCCGGAGTTGTTCGCTAGATCTATCTCTACTGTGGAGACGTGTCCCGTGGAGATGGAAGGGGCTAGTATGATGTCAGAAAGAGCAGCCAGGATCCGCGCTGCTAGGGAAAGGTTCCTGTCGTCTCCTGTTCCTATGAGGAGAGAGGGGACCAGTTCCGCTAGTGACCTGAGGCCTGGTGACAGGTTAGTTATCGATGGGCTTTTACCATCTGCGCGGGTAGAGAAGCAACTGGTATATTCTATGTTTTTTCTTTACTCCCAGACCAGCATGGATGCTTTTTTTATGGTGTGGAAAATGTGCCTTATGCATCCACCCGGTACGGGGTTACCGGGACTACAATGGGGCTCTTCCGCGAGGGCAGGTATATACCCACTAAAAACCACACGGATACCCTATTCGGTCGTATGTGAGGCCTTGAGCATTCGATGTCACCGCGACGCCCCACGACCACCCCGGGATGGGGTTCCCTCTTCGCCAGCACGTATGCTGGTTTGGGAATTCTACTTAACACCTACCTTGTACAGAGCTTGCCTCGCACTTGGTCGGTTTTTAGTTCAAGCAGTAGCTGCAAGTTACGTTGCGTGTGCGCAGGTCGAGCCGCATCAGCTGCGAGAGTGACGTGACGGAGTCTGCGTGCGCGCCGGAGCCGGCGCTCGGCCGCAGCGCGTCTACCGGCATGGTCAACGTGGACCAGGAAGCGTGGCAGCGCGTTGCTGAAGGTACCATCAGACTAATGTGTCTGCCACGTCTTTATCCCTTACGGTTAGACAGAGCCTAAAGTAACAAGACCTAAAGGCCACCTATAATTGACAATATTTCAAAAAAAGTTATTTCCATAAATCAAAAACCAGTTCGAGAGAAACGCTTGTAGAACACATTTTTTTTTTAAATTAGCAAAATAATGACGGGTCTTAAAATCGTGCGCTTTTTCGAGCCAGACAACAAAAAATAGCGCTCAAAAAATTGAAATATTGCCAAGTACAGTTGGAAAGGGAATCTAAGTAGTGATGGGTTGCTAGCCGCATTTGATCCCAGACCAGCATGGAAGATCACTATCATGCCTGATGATAAGTGTGTGTTATCTATAGACCGACCGCTTAAGTGAGTCCTCGCCCTTGCGGTGAAGTGCGGGCGGCAGGCGCACTACCCTACGAGAGCGCTCCCCGCGGTCGTCCCACCCCGCGCCTGAGAAGACTTATTTAAGCGGTCGTTCTATAGGGTGGAGCATGCTTGCTTAATAAATACCCATTCAGATTCACCCTTGATTTAAAGACGGCCAGATTTTAGCGGTTTTTTATTGAGTTTGACAAGGTATTTCCGTACATTGATCGACATTCAAAGCGTACAGCGTCAAAGTGGTGACCTAATTTTGATTCCATAAGAAATACGATGAATAACCTTTACCCACATAATAATCACACAATCGCTCTTTCGTGTCACAGGCGGTCGCCGCGAGGGCCGCTCCCGCTCCCGCTTCAGCTTGGCGCGGCTAGCGGCTAAACTCCGGCGCAAGGACGAAGGCGCGGTGTCCCGACTGTGCCGACAGAGTTTGCTCGTGCAGTTGCGAAACAAACAGTGAATAAATTATTGTATTTATTATTTCAGTTTTTTAATGAGAACCCATTGATGATATTTTGATTCATTTGTTTGTTTGCCTTTCTAGTCGCCAGTCGCTTTGAATCAGGCGCGAAAAAACCTTTCTTAAGACTTAATAATTAACTTCAAAATTAAAAAAGTATGTATAAAAACCAGCTAAGTACGAGTTGGCTTCATGTACTAAGGTGGAGGGTTCTTTAAAAATTTTAAATCTTTCGATTTTTTCCAATGGAATTTTTTCACATCAAGAACACAGATCTGAGAAAAAGGGCATTGACAGAGCGACAAAGAAGTAATCCATAGGGGTTTTTGTTTATTTTTTTGAAGAAGGGAACCATGAAAATGGATCTTATTTGGTACTAGCGACCCGCCCCGGCTTTGCACGGGTGCAATCAGTGTTTCTCTACTACATTATACATGTATCATACATATAAAACTTCCTCTTGAGTCACTTTATCTATTAAAAAAAACCGCATCGAAACACATTGCGAAGCATACACACTACGTAGTGATGTTGAAAATAAAAAACGATAGTACTTTATTTAAAATTTAATTTCGTTTCAATCTTGACAATACCAGTAACACTCCATCGACCATTCAATACTTGGGTAACAATAATTACCGTATCAAAAAGGGGGAGGAAATTATATTTTATTATCCACTGAAACGAGTCAATAGCAAACACTACGATTAGTAATAAGACTCAAAAGAACACTTATAAATAACATTAATGGGTAATTTGGTTGAGGTAGATTTTATTATAATTTAAAAATTTACAAAACTAATTTCTTGCGTTGCGGGGACAAGAGGGTGATTACCACAGATAACAAAGCAGTTGGAAAGGCTTGGTACACATAACCTCAGAATAAGACACGAAATGACGTTACAAAAGTAGCAACAACGCAACATCAGCTGCATCTACTCTAACTTATTGGTAACAATGAGATAGAAGTAGAAAGGTATATTCCCTATATTTCAGTGATAACTCTTTCTACGAGACAGTAATGTTCCCTCGATGCTTGTCAACTTCAGGCTTAATGTTGCCAGCATGTATAATTTGATCTTTACAGATTAATTTAGTAAAAGTACGTAATTTAGCAGTAGTGTAGGTAAACGCTATTTTTTTAACGTGAGATATAACTCAAAGATGTTCAGAAATATTTTTTCTTGACTTTAACGTTATTAATTACTAGCTGTTGCCCGCGACTTCGTCCGCGTGTGTTTTTGTGATACTTACGGCTTTTCTCGATATCAAAATTATTATTATTATGACTATTAACTTCGTCACATGAACCACTGAAAGTATGTACGAAACTATACTTTTAGAATTACGTCATGAAAATAATAATTTGCGACACGGAATCTTGAAAAAAAATCAAGTGCAAACTGGTTAATGACTCGTCACATTTATTTATACTTTATTTTACAAATAGTTTTATTTATAGTTTTGTTTATAGTTTCTTTATTCAAAAAAGCTAAGTACAGTTTAAATTACATCACTATTAATTTCGCCAAACTATGACGCTTATTGGCGAATACTGCGCTCACTTTAACGATATTTGTACCCTGATTAATTTAAAAATTAAATCTATTCTAACCAAATAATACATAAATGTTTACCAGTTTTTACCTTACGACTAACAATTCATTTACTAATCCGTTTTAATTAATATTTTGCGACTCAATTTTTTCTAGCAGAAGCTTTTTTAATTTATTTTCTTGGTTTAAGTAGGTACGTAATTACAGATTATTAACACTTATTATCATTCTACAAATTAATTACCTACAGGGGCCTTGCCATAGTTGCCATGATGTCTTAATGCGATTCAGTTTAGGTTCGCTCGCTGTCAGATTCATACTAAAAGCACCAACTTTTCACAATAAAATTCTGACATGTTCGTAGTGCAGGCGTAAACTCGCCCTTTGATTTTGCTTTTTATAGGCAAAGGTACTAAGAACATACAGCCAAGCGTTTCACGCCGCCCTCATATTAATATCAGGCTATCAAATAAGAGTGCGTTCAAAAACCGAACGCGTTGTGAATAATTGCGCAATAAATAAAAACAAAAGTAACGGTATTGCATATTGAACTTTAGGTGTTAGGTAAAGAACACAATTTAGGACGCCAATTTAGGTTGATTTAGGTTTGACAAAAATCTCTTCGTTGAAAAAATGCCTGTACAGCATGTAATTATTATATTAATGTTTTTTCACAATTGACACGCTTTTCCGGCTATATGTCTTATGTACATTTGTATCTATCTATTTTCTTCGTAGTATTATTATGTTTGTAACTATCACCAACTACTTATACCGAGGAAAGCTGATTTTCTTGAGTTCCGCTATTTTGTGCGTATGATTACCTCAAAAATCAAATTTCAAGAAAACTGAGAAATTATATTTACCTGTATTAAATTGGAAGTATTATGTAGTAACTTTAAAAGGTTACACTTCATTGGCTTTTATTGTATAGGTGTATGAAGTTAATTAATTTTAAACACAAAACCCTCTTTTTTGCATCTCTGGATGAGATTTAAAAAAAATGCTAAAACAGGTATTTCTTTATTTTTATTACTAAGCATTTATTCTGAGTTTCATGATTCTAGAACAATCTAATTTTCTTTTTTCATACAAACTTTAACCCCCCTTTTCACCCCCTTTTTCCAAAATTTTCCACAATTTCTGTAGCCTATATCCTATTCTGAATTTATTGGAATCGATTTGTGAACATTTCATTAATATCCGTTCAGTAGTTTTTACGTGATGCTCAGTCAAACAAACAAACAAACAAACAAACAAAAATTTTAAAAATGGTTTTAATATGTTCAGTTACCGATTTTAAGTCACCCTGGTCGGTTTTTTTTTTTAAATCTTCAATGTACAGATTTTTTGGTCTCAACGATTTTATTATATGTATAGATTACGAAGATTTTTAAATAATAACGTTACACGTTAAGCAACTAGTAGGTAATTCTAAAATTGACACAAAGCGAGTAGTAAGTTGTCAGCTAATACATAATGACCTACTTAATATCATTTAGCACTCTTATGGATGCCTGTACATACCGTAGGTACTGAGTTGGCCTGAGAAGCCATAACTACACATCATTCTAATGCAACTGTGTGCATGATGCAACGCAGCTAACGTAAAATAAGGTTGTGTCAACGCGGGCCCCTCAGTTCTGGTACAAATCCGGTAGGTACACCTTTCCAACCACTTTCTTTTATTCTGTGGTTACAATGGCAGTATTAAAAAGTCTGCGTGTAAAGTTTATTAACTATAAAAAACGTAGTCGTTAAATTTGACGTTAGTTAAAAATAACGTTATTTTTAACGGTTTTTAGTTGGCTGGACCTGGTAACGTCTTAGCGCTGTTTATGAGTTGAAAAGCTTGCAGCCATTGTTTCCTGTTTACTTTTCGCCTATGTCCCCACATCACGCAATTCCTAACATTAAATCGAGAGGTGAATATTGCAGTATACATTTCAACATCCATGCAATACACCTTTTTCTTTACAAACACGTTTAATCATGAAACAGTTTTTCAACAGTTGTAGGTTTTGGAAACAGACTTAACATTACGTTATTTAACGAAAATATTTAATTAGTAGATAGGTACTGTTTATAATTACAATATTTAATTTTATAAATTTCAATGTTAAACAAAAACGGTAATGCGTAACTGTTATAAAGATTATTGACATTGTTAAAATGAGACTTTGTCACGTTAGGTCGTGTGCCAATTTCTGTGTCGTGTAACCTTGGTCAGAGTTAGAGCCAGGCAAAACCAGGACAAAGAAGTAGTACTAAATGTTCATTTTATTTTTACGAAGTTATACAAGCTAGCATTTCTGTCCTAACATAAAATGCAACTAGCATCAGACAACCTCAGACAAAATGGCGGTGAAAACTTTGACATGGGGATATATTAAAGCGACATATTCCCTTTTTAATAACTTTTTTACATGCAAAGTCTAAGACAATCTAAAACAGAAAGTTTTCTACTATTTGCGACTATTGTTAGTAATATGTGACGGGTAACTTGTAGCTTATAAAACTTTACATTTCACTGTAGTTTTAAAATCAAGGAAACTAAACGTAAGGTTGAGCCACCACATTTCGTTTTTTTTTTGTATATTAATATTAGGTACTTAATTTACAACAGTTTTTATTAACTAGTCCCGAAATTTATTGGTACTTCACAACGATCCACTGTGTACCTACATTGGTCTCACTACACAAATTAAGGTGAGCCGCACACCCTTACAATATTCGCTTAGAAACTTCAATTTCGTGTTAAAACTGCAGCATTAAGAATTAATATAACCGTTATAAAGACACCAACAATTCCCTCGGTAAGACAATAACATAAAATATGAAAATTACAATATAAACTCAATGGAAAATCAAACGCCATTCACGGGATCTTTGCTAAAGTATTAAAGTTGGATGTTGTATCCTAAGTACTTGCTACGCCGATCTCAACGAACCCAGTGCTTGATAAAGATTACGTGCAAAAAAATTACTTCAAAGCCTTCCACTTTGGCATTTTTTCGCGGTAACAGATCGGTATTGTATCGGTACAGTTATACCAGTACCATGTAGATGGATTAATTGTATGACGCACTCTAACTGAACACGTGGCATATGAATTAAAATGTAGTTGACATTAATTGATAAAAATTATCGTCACATATGACCCAAATTAAATTATTTTTAGTCAATTATCGCGTTATTTAACGAAATAAATAACGGTAAGTTAAATAACGAAGTAGCAGTCTTTGCGACACTTTCTTTTAAAAAATGGCATTGTGTTAATAATAATTTTAATAAAGGCTTTTTAGAGGTAAAATTGACTAAATTAATAATATCTGTCAAACAAAATGGCGTTTAGGGGATCAATTTATAATTCCGTTCCCGTTAAATGGTTGGTATGCGGATTTAAACTTATTAACACTGAAAATTATTAACAACCAATGTTTTTATTAAAATTCAATATCAAACCCCCAAAAATTGCCACCACAGCATTAATATGCCACATAATATTAAAACTAACCAAAAATACCGGACCGTTAACGCAAAAAAATATACAAAAGAGCCCTTTTACACCCCAAAATTACATGATACTAAACTTCAAAGTTCATACTTACCTACCTATAAATACGTCTTGACAGTTGTCAGTATCGTATTGTTCTGCGGTTTAAGTAAAAAAAACATATGAAACTGTCAACAAAACAATAAATTACTTACAGTATTTACAATAAAAAAAATGTATTTGACAACTATTGCAGAAAATGGAATGTGTGGTAAAAGTGTAACACAGACAGAAGAAAACAGGTCGATGTCAGAATGTAACAAACAGTATTCATTTAAGACGTTATTGCATTTATTTTTCATTTTAACTCGGTTTCATTCATCTTTTTGAGACAATAATGACATTTCTTCCATGCTAATCGTGGCCTTAGGCTCCGTCTACCCCGTAAGGGATAAAGATGTGATTTATTTATGTATGTATGTATAATTACATGACATTTATCTATTTTCATCTGTGGTAACACTTAGGCTATTGTTGTAATAAAACAAAATTGTGGAATGATTCCTAATTACCAACCCGTTTCGGTTACATTATTGTGAACTAAAATTATTGTATAAACTTACAAAACTGCCTTTTAAAATGGTTCCCTTTTAAAAAAGCGAAACAATATACAGAATTATCCGAGGCACAAATTCAGGCTTAACTTTTATTTCAAAAGGACGGACAAGCTATAAAAATCAATCAGCTTCGTTATTGGCTGAAGGACTTAACTTGTTTATAATTACAGAAGAGAACAAAAAAATAACAAGAGGTACCTTAACTAAAAATAATAAATTGACGACGTACAAGTTCGCCACGTTAACGATGACCTTGACCTTGAAACTTGCAGTTGTCAAGGTCATCGGCTTACACTTGACAAAAATGTAACAGTTTTAATTGCTTAGATAGAACGTTACATTTACGACAGCAACTTTATAACTTTAACCTGGTCAAACCTATTTCTAAGTGAATTTGCGAGTTATATGTAAGTTTACGCTATAGAAACATGTAACGGTAAGTAGTTTAATCTCTTAGACTACCAGTGCGGTAAATACACAAACTAACTAACGACAGTATGTTTTAAACAAAATCTATTTCATTTAATATCTTATTGAACAGCGAATGCACATTACATTATTTTTTCACCTGTACATCCAGCCATTAAAAAAAAGTGTAAAAATATATCTTAATAAACTATAGGAATTCGAAAAACGTTGTACAGTATTCAGGTATCTGTTCTTCATTTCTGTTTACGCGACACAAGTTGCAGTTCAAAATACAAACTTAACATTTTCACGGAATACATAAATATTAAAAAACAAAATGGTAAGAAATAAATTAAATACATAACACAACCGCGAGTGAACTTGCGTAATTGTACAAAAAGAAGCTTATGTATTACTAAAAATACGGTACAAATTAATGATAAACTACATAATTCATAGCTTTTTTGATACTGACAGCTTTATTGCTGTGATATCTGTCTGATAGCTTAATAATTACAGGTACAATAATGCATGTGTTACCGAGTGGACAGCGCATTTTGCTTCAGGCGCCAACGTAGCGGGATTTATCAAACACTCAAAACGACTAGGTATCAGCAGTATATTAAAAGTTAGCACACAATTGCTCATCTGTGTAATTATGGGAAGAACACCTTAGGAAACTTTTCTTTAAGTAAAAAGTAAAGTAAAAAGTGTTTATTTGTAATATGCAAAAGGTTACATGTTTGTTCGGCAGCCTCCGCACTAGACTCAGGGCCTGTGTCGCGGAGACTAGAGACAGTTATAACAATAAGGGACTAACATAAAAAAGTGTGTGTGTGCCTGTGTGTAGTATGTGAGTGTTAGTGCATTTAATTAGGTGTAACGAATGTCATTAAATAAATTAGTGTCCTCTAGGGATGTTGAGTGAACAAAAGACCTCTGTTGATATCTCGTTTTGTTTGAATGATGTATTGATAAACGCAGTGCTGGCGCCAAAGCAACATTCGCTATAGCAATATAGTGTTTAACCGTCTGAAGTATGTTCCTCAGAATACATATTTATACATAGGACAACAGCAAAATTCTTGCACGCTAAAATAAACACTGTGATGAAAGGTCCCAGCTTAATCCGTCGAGCCTTATCCAGAATCTAAGTTTAGACCCTGTTAAAAAACCTAGCGTCGAAGATAAAATTCTAGATTTTTAAAAGACCTAACTCTACGCCTAAGCCTAGTTAACTTAGTGTAATTGAATTTTCAGGTACATAGTCGGCGTTTTTTTTTTAATTTAAACTGAGTTTTTTTTAATTTTATTAATATTATTTACATTTAAGCAGTTCACGTTTTAAACATTCAAAGTTGGTAAATCGAAATTCAAATGTTACTTTGTACTACCTTAGCTATTATTTTTCTGATAAAATATATTAAAGAAATTAATTCGCAATGAAGTTTTAAAATGTGAACATCTTACAGTTACAATTAATATAAATTGTACCTAGGTGCTTTTATAAAATCATCGAGTAAAATTATTCATACGATACCATCAATAGAAAGTTTACAGACACTTACAATAACGAAAGTTTTCTCTACCTGTCCCGTTTTAATATCATATTTATATTAAAACGGGAAATAATAGAGCTATTGTTTTCAGTGTCTGAGCCACTTTTGAAAAACGTTTTAAAAATAATTGTTTGCTAACTTGGATGAATAAAGCGAAAATAGCAAAAAAAGGTAGTGCTTCAATTTTGCAAATGGGTAGCCTACCAAATAGGGTCCAAACGTATAGGATTATTAAAAAATCTCATTGTTACAAATTAATACAAAGTGTGCTTTTTCGCGGAAACAACATAATTGTTTGTGATCCGGCTGACAAACTCATTGGATATTGAAAAATATTCAGCAAAATAAACTGTCATAAAACGTATTTGTTAGAAAACTGGATAAAAAAATAACTATCATAATAAATAAATAAAACTACCTAACCAGCAAATGCTCAGCACTCCTAACAGGTCGATGGGCAAATTACAGAAAACCTTAATTTAACATTACATTTTTAACTTCTAAAAGAATCTTACAACGAGGAAAATGAGGTAGATACAATTGTGATATGGAATCAAACAACGAACTTGCATGTTCTTCGTCAAAAAAAGCCAAGTCATATTGAGTTTTCTTAAATAATTGTCGCTGCGACATTGTTCTGTTTTATTCTTAACTTGATCAAAACGGTGCGATCTTACAATCGTGGTACCATTTTGGACAAATTAAACATGAAACAGAAAAGGGAAATGATTTGCAATGAACTGAACACTCGTCAAAATGGCAAAATATTGAAATCCATAGGAATACAAATAGAAACAAGTTTTAATTGCCAAATATACTTAGATACAAAACATAAACAAATAGATTGGATACTGTGCATCTGACTAAATCTTTTCGTTTATAAAGCGCGCGTACAAAATTTCAGTAATAATTATTATCATAATTATCAGTTAGTTCGTTGTAATAAATTATTTTTATTCATCTATTTTGTTTACGAATTATTTTTAAACTATCTACTTGTTTTTTCTTAGGTTTTTAAGTATCTGTATCTAGTTTGAATAACTTTGTGTAGTAAAAGTGATTAACGGAAGCCTACGTTACAAGCGCTGCTTTTGGTTTCAACAAACTGTGACCTTGACTCAATATTGTTACAGGTCAAGGTCATAATTTTTCCTCTACTGTAAAATTGCTGCAACAGTAAAACGATTTTTTAAAGAAAGTAGAAAATTAATGAAAGGTCTAAGTTTTCACACAAGATGGTTTCCATCAAATGGCAGACGGTTAATTAAATAGAAAATTACGCCTTCATTTAATTTCCACTCTTTAATATCGCTCTACTTTACTTGTAGGTAATTTTTTTGAACTTAACTATGTTTTAAAGTCTAGGTACTTATAAGGCTGCTTGAAAAATTTCTAAGGATTTGTGATTCTTACTACGAATATGCAGTTTGTATTGACAATGGCTCATAACGTTGGCTCCAAAAACGACTAAAACGGAATATATTTTTACTAAAAATGTGCGCTTCAATAAAAGGTAAGTAGTTAGTAGGTATTTCAGATAACATGTAATACCTACCTTCGTAAAGCAATATAAGACTGGAATGTAAAAAACGAAGGTAACTCATAGCTTCTGAGGCTTTGTCTAGAACTGTCTATGAAAAGAAAAAAAAAACAATAAATAGTTCTGATTTTAACATCGATAAATACTTTTAATGTAATATACATGTGAATTTATGTACTATAATGGGTGTTTGGATTTCATTTTGGTCTATATTTTGTACGATTACGTTGCACTAACGGCGAAACTAGGCTATTGTTTGACGGGGGAGCGAGAGGCACTGAGCCGGCGCTGCCGTCTCTTATTGTCTTGACGCTTGTCCATAATCTCAGGCCGATTTTATAAACGCTATTTACAAATGCTCCCGGGGTACACGCGCGGACTGCTACCAGCCAGCCATAAATTATACTTTGTACTCGTTATCCAAAATCAGCCTTAAGTCTTTAAATGAAGTCTATTTAGGAACAAAACACGCCAAGCTATCCCGCTTGATACCGATCCCTACTGTACAATCTCAACGCTTAATATGATACAGCGAGACCTAGCGAGGTCGTGGGGCCGCCTACCCCTGTGTATTTCAAGGGACCGGCAGGCCTAGGCTTCAACCGTTCGGCTGCAGCGTGGGCTGAATTTTGCTGTTGTCGAGGCTAAAGTCGGTGCTCCTAGTTATTTCCGAGTTCATGTTGTCGTCTGGTAGTTTGTTGAAGGAGTTGTTGGTGCTCAGGGAGCGGGAGGCGTCATCGGGGCGGCGGGAGGTGTCGAGCAGGTAGGGCGCGGATGTGTCGGCCTCCAGCAACGTCTCCGCGGTCGTGTCGGGGTCGTGTCGCGACAGGTCGAACGTGTCGTAGCGCGGTTTACGCATCTTGCCGTTCGGCGTTTTGGACTGCGGGTAAAAGGGGTTTCAATTGAAACTATAGAAAAACAGAGCTGTGCTGGCGAGTTACGAAATTCAGTGCGGGACTCCGTCTGCGTAGAATTCGCTTATTATCCAACGGGAACTATGCTGTTTTCCGGAAAAAACACTCATATGTCCTTCCCCGAGGCTGAATCTATCCGTATACCATCCAGCTAAATCGGTTCAGCGTAGCGTGAAAGCTAACAGACAGAGACAAACATAGTTACTCTCGCATTTTTAATTAAGGGGCGTTCAAGTATCACATAACGCAATTTGGGGGGGGAGGGGGGGTATCGTAAAACGTTACGATGCGTTACAGAAGCGGGGGGGTCTTTCTTACAACACGTTACGTAACGTTTTCTTTTTTTAAATAAAAAAATATGGAATTAAAACTGCCAAGTTAACAAACTACGCATGTATTACGGGTTAAACATCTCTTGTGCTATTTAATATTATTACCGCCAAGGCGATTAAAACTATAACAAGGATATAGCGATATATATATAGCGACTTTCTTGTACTTTGTGCAACATAAATTTTGACACTTTTGGGTAAAAATGGTCACTTGAGTGTTACGTAACGTTTAGTGGGCGGGGGGGGGGGGGGGGCACAGAAAAACGTTACGGCGCGTTACAAGATGGGAGGGAGGGTCAAAAATCTTCAATAATTGCGTTACGTAATACTTGAACGCTCCCTTGGTAAGTATAACAAAAAAATACTGTTTCAGAAATCTAAAGCTTCATGTCTTCACGAGAATTATGTGAAACTTCAATTCCAATTTAGTGGTACTGTGAAAGTTTGTGAGTGTGTATGTTTGTTCTTCACGCTGAAACGACTGAACGGATTTGTATAAAATTTGGAACGGAGATAGCTGGTACCCTAGATTAACGCATAGGCTACTTTTAATCCCGGAAAACTGCATAATTCCCGCGATAAACATGTCAAAAGCCGTAGATAACTATTGCAGAATATACCATCAACGTATTAAGTCTACTTCTACGCGGACGAAGTCGCGGGCAGGAGCTAGTCTAGGGTATACTGACCGTAGGGTTCTCAGTGATGTGCACGTGTCCATTGAGAAGCGGTTCCCCAGCCGCGCCGCCGTTGGCGAGCCGCCCGCCCACACTCTGCCGGCGTCATAACATCTTACACACAACTCATACTGCCCATCATCAAGGCAAAGGGGCGGACCGCCAGGGTCTCACCACGACTACGCGCAAACGGCGACGCGACGAGCGAACCATTGCGTGGTCTTAGAGGTCATTTAGAGGCGTAGCTTAGGCCCTCGAAGCCTTGCCAGAAGTAATATTTATACTTGGTAAAAACTAACCTAAAAGTTTCATTTTAGATACAAACTTTTTTGCTGAGTGTACTTTTTGTTGACTGTACTTGTATTGTCTGCTGTGCTACATATGTGTAGCAAATTTCAAGTCAATCGGACCAACCGTTGAAGAGTTCTTGCGGCGACGGTCCTGGATGGACCACCAGAATTCTATCGTATTGTCATCTGAACACAAGTATCCAAAATTTCAGCTCAACCGGATGAAGGTATCTGCTTCAAAACTGAGTCGCAAGATTCCACCCGGACAAACATACTTTTTGCATACTTGTGTAAATCGGATGACAATATAATAATCTGGTAGTAGAGTTCTGGTAGTCCAGGCAGGACCGTCTCCGCAGGAGGGAACTCTTCAACGGTTGGGCCGATTGATTTGAAATTTAGTTAACATAAGGACGGATGACAATTCAATTACAGTCAACAAAAATACAGTCAGAAAAAAAGCATGCGTCTAAAATGAAATTTTTAGGTGATTTACTTGCACCAGGGCCCTTGGCTACCTAAATACGCCACTGGCCATTCATTAATTAAAAAGGATGATTATGGCAATTTTTGACCCCCCCCCCCCCCCCCCCTACCTTCTGTAAAGATGAGCGTTTTGCAAAAAAATGTCCACATGTTCATATTTTCCAAATTTAGATATTTTGGGTATTTCTTACCCAGAATCGTTTACCCTATAGATTCTCATACAAGAAAAAAAGTGTCCCAGATTTTGCTATGGAATTATATTTCCTGTTCGTCACGTTCCGCATTAGGTACTATATTAAAAGAAGTGACAAACTGGAATGGAAATTTTGGGACATTGTATAAAGGGTAAACGATTCTGAATAAGAAAAACCCAAAAAAGTTAAATTCTGGAAAAAAAAAATCATGTGGTTTTTTTTTTGGAAACGCTCAGATACGTAAGATTTCTCGAACCTCCTCTCCTCCTTCTTACGCTTCTATCTCGGATTTCAGACTAAATATTATTAACTAGAATTTTTTGGAAAATAAAAGCCGTGGGCTGAAGATGATGATGATGACAATCACAAAAATTGTTAAAAAAACAAAAAAAATCACATGAAAAGCTACCAGAAAAAAAATTGTCGAAAAGTGACCCCAACTCAGCATTTGCTGGCCTTACAGCCATTAGATAGATAGAGCCATTCGGCATTCAAAATGGAAATATAATTCTAATGCTAAATTTCAACTTTAAAACACACTTTAATAAAGTGCATTGGGGTAAATTCGAAAATGGGGGAACTCAGAAACTCGTGGATATCCACTAAACGGGGAGATATCCACTAAACGCGGAACAATTGCATAATCTACCAACGCTTGCCTTGGAATCGTCCCCCGTTTAGTGGATATCCACGATTTTCGATATTCCCCCAATTTCGAATTTACCCTAATGCACCTTAAGGTCCCCCCGAGGTAAGGGCATGTAGAGATTACCTTAGCAATAGACCCTTAATTAATGAATGGCCTCTTAACTGACAGTTAGCAAGTAAAACACGCAATGCGTTATGTAGATCGCCGCGTCGCCGTATGCGCATGGCTGTGGCTGATAGTAAAACAATTACATAATAATGGGAATACGAGTCAATATTCAGGCGTTTTATTCGTCTTCATTTTCTATCCGGATATTGTTAAGATGATCCATTTACCCCCTTATTCATAAACGCTCTGTAGGCTTCTGCTAACTTAGCAATCGTCCTTATCTGTCACTTTGACATTTGCCTTTCACAGATAAGGACAAACGATTGCTAAGTTAGCAGAAGCCTATAGAGCGTTTATGAATAACGGGGTAACTATTTATGAACGTAAATTAAATTGATTTAAGTCTCTCGAAAATAGCTTCGTAACACGCACACATCGACACGTGTGCAGATACGTGTTCACAACAAATGAAGCTCACTCGCCGTCGTGATTTGCAAGTCGGAATAATAAGGTGGAACGCTAGAATATTAACCCATTTGTGTTTAATTTTCATGCATCAAACAAAATAAAGGCAACCTTCGATTATTTACGTATCTTTAAAAAAAGTAAAAAACAATTGAGACATCTTTTCGTATCTGTGGTCCAAGCACGTCTGCGCTGAATACATCTCTCAGTATGCTTAGTGTAGTTTCGGTCCCAAAAAACGTCTCGAACTATGAGACCATTTTGTTGCCGTTTCGATCCGCAAGTGGCGCTGCCAATTATTCCATAGTAATTGAGACGTTTAAGTGAACGTGAGACGTTTTTAAATGCGAAAACTTACATTAGAAGCTCGGAACAGCTTTGAGAACTGTTTCGCCGGCACACTTTCGAGTTGCTGATGTTACAAATTCACATGATAATGAAAGCAACAGCCATAACTAATTCAACAGTTAATATGTAATATTACAAGAATCATTTGGAGATAGTCTAGGTTTTTTTTTTAAAAAAGGCGAAAGCAAATGATGGTTCCAAAAAAAAGGATCAATCAGTTTTTTCTATAATCTTATTATATAACATACCTTCATTTCTGAGCTCTCCCCTTCATGGCCTTCAGTGGGAGATGCGTTGCGTCGACGAGACCTGTAAAAAAACAACACATTTTTAAATTTCTAAACGACACTGAAGATTAGAAAACATAGAAAAATCCGATAAGTAAAGCTATTCCCGGGAATCGAACTCGGATCCTCGTCATTCCGTGACGCGCTCTATACCTATACACCACCCATAGCAGGTGGGTAAGCCTTCGAATTTTGATGATGATGGCCAACGAAACGAACACTGCGCGCCAGCGCTCTGTTCGCGCGGCTGCTCGACGCAACTGACAGCGGCGCACAACTACCCTCGTTTTCATCGTCATTTTTATTACTGTCAAATGTAGGGCAGCACACAACACTGATCACGTCACTCCGTAAAGGTTCGCTCACACTCACCGTTTGGTCAATATTTAAAACAGTTTTCCAACTCGGGGGCACCGACCATCCACTATCCCGGTTGAAATTGGGATACCGACTTATTTCAATGGCTTCACGTACTTTCCGCGGAATGAAAAACTAACAAAAAAAAAAAAAAAACAAGAAAAAAAACACGAGGAAGAAGGACTACGGAATAGTCCGAAACATGTCGAGCATCACTCGACTTTTTATATGTGAGTTATCCGTTTATGTGTAATAATGATTAAGTCTCACGGTAGTTTCATGTTGATGATGGCCAATATGCAAAAATAAAATTTTGATTTTTTGTTTTTTTTTTATCAAACAACAGCTCCCATACAAACATTGCAATTAAAAAAAAGTGTAAAATAAAACATTTTCGTATCCACCATAGTACACAGAACATCTACAAAATGTCCGCCTTACCTGGCGGGGGACTGCGCCATCTTGCGTTTCCTGTAAATGCAAATGGCCGCCACGGCCATCAGAGCAAGCACGCACACCAAACAGCTCACACCCAAACCTGTGGATGTAGACATTACATACATAAATCACGTCTTTATCCCTTACGGGGTAGACAGAGCCCAAGGTGTGTAACTGTGCATTATACAGTTCACAAACGTTTTGAAGTTCCACTTGATGTATTGTACGAAAGTAAAATACTATAACTTTTGAGCGGATGTGACGAGCTGATATACTCCTCTTTCTCAAAAAGAACCGGGTTTGCGGGTGGTAGGGCCTTGTGCAAGGTCCGTCCGGATCGCTACCACCATCTTACTCGCTAATCCTGCCGCTAAGTAGCAGTGCTTGCACTGCTGCGTTCCGGTGTGGAGAGTAAGACAGCCGGGGAAATTACGGGCACAAGAGGCATTTCATCTTAGTCCTCTAGGTTGGCAACGTATCTGCAATCCCTCCGGGGTTGCGGGTGTCTATGGGCAGTGGTGATCACTTACCATCAGGTGACCCACTTGCTCGTTTGCCTTCCTATTCAAATAAAAAAAAAAAAAAAAAAAAAAAAAAAACCCTCGACCGTAGAGACTTACCCCCTTATTCATAAACGCTCTATAGTCTTCTGCAAACTTAGCAATCGTTTGTCCTTATCTGTTAAAGGTAAATGTCAAAGTGACAGATAAGGACAAACGATTGCTAAGTTAGCAGAAGCCTACAGAGCGTTTATGAATAGGGTGGTACTTTGATAACTTATGCACTTTTTTCATGAAATAGGGTGACATTCCTAAGCAACACTGAAAATTAGAACACAGAAAAATCAGAAAAAAAGCTAATGGCCGGGAATCGAACCCGTATACATACATAAATCACTTTATCCCTTACGGGGTATATAGAACCTAAGGCAAAATTCCTAAGAGCCACGTTTAGCATGATTGTGGGCGTATAGGTGGAAAAGGCAATCAAAATAGTGAGTTGCTAGCCGCAACGCCTCTAACATGATTCTTAAGATTTTCGCCCGTTCCCTCGATGGGCTTTTTCCATATGCGCGGGAAGAGAAGCAACTGATTTTTTTTAAATGTGCCATTAATTTCACTTGTTGTTTTTCTCTCCACGTTAAAACACAAGCGCTGATTGGCGGATTAGTGACTGACCTATAGATATGGCGGAGACGTCGTGCGGGCGCGCAGGTATGGTCAGCACCTGGCTGGGGCGGCCGGAGCCCGGCGCCGTCACCGTCACGAACGTCGGCAGGGACGGGTCGAGGCCAGCCAGCTGATACAACATGAAAATCAAAATGAAGATGTTTTTTTTTAACATTCATACATACATAGATACATATATCACGTCTTTATCCCTTACGGGTTAGACAGAGCCTAAGGTAAGAAAACCTTAAGGCCACATTAACATTCAAGATTACATAAAGAGAAGGTAAGGGACCTCCTAGTAGGTATGCAAGATGTAACAGAAGACCCCACTTCTCCAATAAAATGCAGCAAGGTAATCAGATAATATTTTCTAAGAAATATCCAATTTCAAATTTCAATTTACTTTACTGTGTGTGTGTGTGTGTGTGTGTGCGTGTGTGTGTGCGTGTGCGTGCGTGTGCGTGTGCGTGCGTGTGCGCGTGGTGTGCGCGTGGTGTGCGCGTGGTGTGCGCGTGGTGTGCGCGTGGTGTGCGCGTGGTGTGCGCGTGGTGTGCGCGTGGTGTGCGCGTGGTGTGCGCGTGGTGTGCGCGTGGTGTGCGCGTGGTGTGCGCGTGGTGTGCGCGTGGTGTGCGCGTGGTGTGCGCGTGGTGTGCGCGTGGTGTGCGCGTGGTGTGCGCGTGGTGTGCGCGTGGTGTGCGCGTGGTGTGCGCGTGGTGTGCGCGTGGTGTGCGCGTGGTGTGCGTGTGCGTGTGCGTGTGCGTGTGTGTGTGTGTGTGTGCGCACAACATATTAAATACGGTAGCGCGAAATACGGTTCACGAGACCGTCCGTGTCGCTGGATCGAAGGCGAATGAGGTGTGGCCGCGCAGTTCCACGGCTACAATCATGGATATTTTCTATTGGACCACCCCTTCATTATGATCCTTGAAGGGAATCCTATATTGTGAACTGACCTGCACGTGGGTCTCGGTGACATTGACAACCCGCCACGCCTCGAGCGGCCGCGTGATGTTCTGCGCGAAACGCACCACGCGTGGACCCACGCCCGTCCACGAAACGGTGATGCCGCTGCTAGTGTACACATAGGATAGATCCTTGGCTTCTGCAACAAATACATTATCTAATAAGTCAGGAGCAGACGGTATGTGTACTGGAGAATCATCATGGCAATGCGATTAGCAACCCATTAGTATTTTGATTCCCCTTTCCACCTATACGCCCACAATCATGCTAAACCTGGCCTTTAGGTTACCTTAGGCTTTGTTTACCCCGTAAGGGATAAAGACATGATTTATTTGTATATATATTTTTTTTATGTTAGAGAGGCCAGACAAACGAACTAGTGGGTCACCTGATGTTAAATGATCACCACTGTACATAGACACCCGCAGCGCTTTACGCGATGCCAGTGCGTTGTCGGCCCTATATGTATATTGTTGTTTTATTGCCTGTTCGCCTGGTCATAATATTTTCCAGACACAACGGTAGGGCATTTCTATTAAAAAGATTGTGGGTAGAAATAAAACCACTCTACAGAATAGAAAGGCACTTCAGTTTAAAGAGTTTATGTTCGAATTATTCTAGTGTGACCAAGAAAAAAAATACTTACAATAAAAAATTAAAAACAATGATAGGTACTTAATTGTAAGTTTTATGTACATGTTTATAATCTTCTGTCTGTTATATACATTATTTTTGGTTAATATGTTTGGATGTTGTTCGCAACCACTCAGTCCCCTGCATTCTGATTCTCTATCCATTTTTCTCTTTCCGAGCCTTCTTTTGGAGTTCTAGAACAAATAAACATTAAAAAGACTCAATCTACAAGTATTTCTCTTTTATTTTTTTAGCATAAAATAAAATCTGCCAGAAGAGAGATGTCTACTGTGATACTCCCCACAATGGGGACTTTCGCGTAAGAATTTGCCACTAGAGGCGCTACGTCGCGTGAGGTCCAATAACATTCACTTTTCACTGGTTTTGGCGGGCTTCGTGACATAAATTATAATCTCTTTCATTTACCTGTCGAAAAGTGATCTCCTTCGTGAAAACATCGCAAATATGGATTATTTGGCTATGACTGTGAACGCTTTGAAAGCGGAATTAAGAAAAAGAGACGCAAAAATAAGCGGCCTCAAAAGTTAACATTAAAGATAGTTATTTTTAATTAATAAACTTAGTGAGATTCAAGATTTAAAACATTTTTTCGGCGACGATGTTATAAAGTCACCTTTGACAGCCTACCTCTGGACCTTGGTCAACAGTGGCGCCAACTGGTGAGCAAAGAAACGATAGCCCCCATTGAACAGCTTTACTTTGCTATCTCCGCGATATATAGTGAAGTCAAGTGCTCAAGTAAAATAACGATGGGATTTAGTAATTCATGTAGTTGGTGTTGTATGTAGTAATAGTCAGGTATTTTCAATTTGCGCTTTTCAATAAGAATACGAGTCAAGTTTCTGTATAGATTAGTAGGCGATAAGTACTTGACAGAGGTCCATGATAAACTAAATGGGTAAATTTAACCTTACTTGGCTACTCAAGTCATGCAATAACCACACTCGTATTTAATATTTATCCATATGCTGCTTGATTGCGTTTAATAAACCCATCGTGCTGTAACACTGCGAAGACATTTTTCTCAAACATTGTCGTAAATGTCGTCATTGTATTCTAAGTAACAGAACACGAAGGGCCTTGTTGACGTCCGAATTACATTGCAGGCGCGATTTTCTGACCATAAATCGGAATGCTGTACTGTTTTTCATTTGTTTTTAATTTTTTTAAGTCAAAGAGACTATGGAATAATGAACAACAATGTCATACAGCCAAGTCGATGGGCGAGGAGTGCGCGTTTTGTTCGAGTCTAACGTTTTTATCAATGTCTCAAATAGCTTACGGTGACAGATGACATAAAAAAAACTTAAGAAAAAAGGCGGGAATGTAAAAACCGCCAAGTTGCGAGGAAGTTTAGTGCAATTTTTTTTTTCATTTCCTCTCAATGTTTGAGAAAAACATTATATCTGGCTCAGCACAAAAATAAGACCATGATTCATGCAGAGCTTCAACATAAAGTAGTAAGGCTGATAGATATCCGTTTTTAATAATAAGTTATGCTATTATGGTTCCAAGCAGCGTTTCTTTATACGTAATCTTTAGCGTGTGAATAGCTATAAATATAAATTAAATTAAATTAAATAATGTAGGTACTTACTTACAAAATGGAATGATGATGATCTTTTCGGTTGCAGTGTAGTC
Organism: Pandemis corylana; assembly: GCA_949127965.1. Lineage (NCBI taxonomy): Eukaryota > Metazoa > Arthropoda > Insecta > Lepidoptera > Tortricidae > Pandemis > Pandemis corylana. Next base: position 1,024,398 of record OX421859.1, on the reverse strand, counting down.
GCATTTTCGTAACACACATGACACATGACGCATGACAAAAACATCATGGCAACCCCCCAGTACATAGCATAAGAGCGTTTGCCAAAAAAAGTCCATATTATGAACTATTTTTCCAGAATTTAACTAGTTTGGGTTTTTCTTACTCCTTATCCTTATTCATACAAGAAAAAGTGTCCCAAAATTTCCATTCCAGTTCGTCACTTTTTTAATATGTCTAGATAAGTACGGAACGTGACGAACAGGAAAAAAATCCACAGTAAATCTGAGACACATTTTTTTCTAGTATGAGAATCGATAGGGTAAACGATTCTGAGCAAGAAAAACCCAGAATATTTAAATTCAGGAAAAAATTGACTTTTTCTGGAAAACGCTCATAAAACAAAATCCTCCGCCGAGTCTATCTATTCGCGTTAAACTCAAAAACTAGTGAATAGATTTACATGCGGTTTTCACCAATGGATAGTGATTCCCGAGGACGGTTTCGGTATATGTATAAATTTTGTCAAAGATTTTTGCAAATCGGTTGAAACGCAACGACAATTCTGGCAGCGTCGTGTTAGTATGAGCATAGCACCCGTGCAAAGCCGGGGCGGGTTGCCAGTTTTTAATAAGAAATTCCAAAAAAAAATCTATATAGAACTATTTAATAAAACTAACTCAACCTGCTGACATAAACGAGAATAATCTTTAAACACCCTGTAGAATGTCATTAAAAATCCATATTTAAAAAAATGGGCACCCGAAACTTTCATGCCACGAAGAATTACAGCAGTTTTAGTCGATATAACAGGCCTAGCGCATATTTGAGTCCATCCCCGAGGTACTGGAGCGGCGCGGGAGTGGCGACTGAAGCTATGTGTCAAACAACGCATTGCTTCAGTCGGGGGCAGTGTTGCCAACTTAGCGATTTTGTCGCTAGATCTAGTGACTTTTGGGACTATGTTAGCTACATTTTCCAGCTGGTGTTCTATACATTTAACGACTTGTCCTACTAATATTATAAATGTGAAAGTTTGTGAGTATGTTTGGATGTTTGTTACTCTTTCACGCCAGAACGGCTGGACAGATCTGGATGAAATTTGGAACATAGATAGATTATAGTCAGGAATAACACATAGGCTACTTTTTATCCTGGAAAATTGCGTAATTCCCGCGGGATAGCGATAAACGAATTCTATGCAGACGAAGTTGCGGGTAACTTTGATACTAGCTAGTATTAAATATGCCAGCGATTTTTACAAAAGTTTGTTGGCAACAGTGGTCGGGCGTCAGCCTTGCTGTCATCAATATGTGTCTTGATGCGATTCAAATCCGACTCAGTTCAGGTTTTAGCTGTCATTTTTAGTATGGATCTGACAGCGAGCTTTAACTGAATCGGAATTGAAGCGCATTAAAACGTCATAGTAAGGCTCCAAGTAGCTTCAAGTAAAATGCCTAACTAATAAAATTGAAACCAACTCCGCTCAGGAATAGACTCGGTTATGCGTTAGACATAATGTTTTATTTTATTGTTAGTAACTTTAACTTAATACCTAAACGTGTTTGTCAAAATTAGTAACTTCCTAAAAATCTGAATAAATTAAAAGTTGTCATTTTTGGGGTTTATGTAGTCAGACTGACCTATATCTGAAGGTTGAGGAGGCACTGTGATGACCTGGCTCTGCACAGAGGGCTCGTGACCGGTAACGATCAAGTAGGTCGTATCTCCTTGCTGGATACCGGTTATCTGGAAACAGAGGTCATCGTTAAAAAACTACAAAAAATCGAAATGGGAAATACACTAGATTCTTTTCTAGTGTTTTGAAAATTTTGAGTTATTTTTCTTCCATGCTGGTCTGCGAGTAAAGAAAAAAACATAGAATGTACCAGTTGCTTCTCTTCGGCGAAAATCTTTGGAATCATGTAATAGGCGATGTGGCTAGTAACCCATCACTATTTTGATTCTCCTTTCCATCCACCACAACAATGCTAAACGTGGTCTTGAAGTCTTGTTACTTTAGGCTCTGTCCACCCCGTAAGGGATAATTTATGTATATGTATGTATAAAAGCAGTGGCCTCCCAGCAGCTACCAGGATCGCAGCGCATAAAGAGACTCAATCGACTTTACTCACGAGTACAGTGTTCCCCATAGTCGTGACCGACGCCCACTGCTCTATAGGCTTGTGCATGTCCGAGGTGTGTTGCACGGTGTACCTGCCCGGCGCGCCGCCCCAAGATACCCGCAGCGTGCTGGTGTTTATGAACTTGTGGTTTACTTCCTTGAAGAGATGCGGCCCTGGTACAAATATTGAGTAAGTAAGTATATGCTTTTCTCAAACATTGTCGTACAGTTTGACAACAAAAATAATTCTCCACGATGTACCTGCGCAGTATACCAATTTTAGTAGCGCGGGAAACTCTGGCGCTGTTATTGGTCGATCGATTTCGTACCAACAATGGCAAAATCGTGTAAGCGGGACACAGCTAAGAATGCAAAGCAAGCGATACTCTGCCAGTTGCGCTTGCAAATAAAGTTCAATATAGATTATTTACACGTTCGGCTACCGTCGGAAACTGGTCTGCGCTTCTCTGCGCAAACGAATACTGCCGATGCGCATTATATTTGTTGTCAAACTGTAAATGTCTTCATTGTATTCTAAGTAACAGAGCACGAAGGGTTGTTGACGCCCGATTTACATTGCAGGCGCGATTTTCTGACCATAAATCGGATTGCTGGACTGTTTTTCATTTGTTTTCAACTTTTTTTTAAGTCAAAGATACTATGGAATGAAACAACTACGGCTTGCATATCGTGTCACATATCGCAAACATTTGTCAAATTGGTCAAATATCTTGATAAATCCCAAAGATTTTTTGTAAATTCTAAATCAAATACAAGCTACTAATGAATTACCATCTGGCAGGGTGACCAGGTGGTACGGCAGGATCGACTCTGCCGCTTCCCTCCCGGGAACCTTGGTCTGAACCCGCACCTCGTATTCGCTGGCTGGCTGCAGATTATCTATTGTTATCGAGTTGGTGTCACTGTAAAAGAAGTCACTGTCATTTTGACATACTTAAAGTTTAATAACAGGGATCCCAGTTGTTTATGCGGGGTGCGAGTTACCTCCGCGTGTGGTCAAGAGCTGCGGTTCGTTTTTCGGAAGAGCAGTGCTTGGTCCGGCGCACCCTGGGCAACGGCTAACGATTTCCTGGCAGTTTCTGAGGGATATCATTGACCGCTGGCTAAGAGCCCAACAGGGGGGAGGGGTCTTTGACCGTATCACCGTACAAAATTACCGACATTTTGTCACAAGTTTTTGAATTATATTTTTTACCGACTTGTCATTTAAACTGACATTAAGGAGAGAAGTTGTTTATACGATCGCTTTAGTCTTATAGAGTTAATAATTTTAGCTTCAAGATACTAAAATTAATAACTGTCTGTCTGTTACGCTTACACGCCTAAACCACTTAACCGATTTGAAAGAAATTTGATACATAATATAGTTTCAGTCTTGCAAAAAGACAAGGGATAGTTTTCATCCCGGAAATTCGTAGTTCGAAAAACATCATGAGAAACCCCAGCACACTAGTTCGTTTGTCTGGCCTCACTAACATAAAAAAAACACCTGCAAAGCAATTCAATGGTGTGTAGTTCCCAATCCGCACTGGGCCCGCGTGGGAACCATAGCCCAAGCCCTCTCATGCTAAGAGGAGGCCTGTGCCCAGCAGTGGGACGTATGTAGGCTGGAGATGATGTTTTTTTTTTTTTTTCATTTATTTAGAAACAAACAGTCTTACACAATAATATTACATTTTAGCTAAAGCTAGGATTTGATTTTATAAAAATAGACCTAGTTTCCTATAAAATAACAATAAGTAGTACAGTTAACATTATCCAAAAAATATGAAACACGTTAAAACATATAACATCTATATATATACAACATTAACATCAGCACCATCCTGAGCCTATGTACACACATACATACATATATACATACATACAATAAAATAAAATATAATATAGTAAAATACCTACTTCAATAAATCTCTAATACATTTTTTAAATACAGCCAACGAGCTGCTAAACAAATCTGCACCCATACAATTATCATTGTACAGCCTGCATACACGTCTTAGGTATGAGAATTGCGCGTGCCTGGTTCTATGTTTCTTAACACTAAACAACGCTTTATTCCGGCAACTGCGTTCGTTTTTCCTGATGATGATGTTGATGGTGATATGGCATAGATTAGACGGTGAATATTGTGATACTTTGGTATGTCTGTATTATATCTATGTCGTAGCAGGCTCTACAAATTAGTTTATCTATCTAACTTCATAAACCTTCCTGTCATCTGTCATCGGGCTAACATATATAAAAGCAAATGTCAAGATGGCGTCTCTTCCTTTTCCTCCTCTCTCTTGGTTCTGTTGCTGCTGCAAGGACATGAACTAATAACTAATTACTAATATTAAGATAGGTACAAAAATTGTACATTATTCCTAAGTCTCAAGAAAATAAATAAACCTGCACTAACCAGAAAAAAAAAATTTTTTTTTTGAAAAGGAACGGACGCCATCTTGACATTTGCTTTTATATATGTCAGCCCGATGACAGATGACAGGAAGGTTTATGAAGTTAGATAGATAAACTAATTTGTAGAGCCTGCTACGACATAGATATAATACAATGTCAATATAGGATTGTGGGTCAAAACAACCCGATTCGCTGCGATACGCGTCAATATTTCAAAGGTTGACTGGAAGAGATCCCTTAAAGGGATAAGTCCGCCTTTGTGCATGTATCTCAGTGTTTGTCAATTGTATTTGTCTTGTTTATTTTGCACAATAAAGAGTTTACATACATACATACATATTTCGTTATATGGATCACGATATGCTTGGATATCGCGATAATATTTTCCGTCTATGCCATTAATTTCAAGAAATCCTTTCGATTCTTGACCCCACCTGAGCTGGCACTCCTCAATGCCGTCGACCTTGGTGACGCAGACCAGGAAGTGCTTCTGGGGCTGGTCCGTCTCCCATTTCATCGAGAAGCCCTGCGCCGTGATCTGCGTCACCTCCAGGTCCCGAGGAGCTGACACCGCTTCGCTGTGGACAAAATTATCATTAGGACCGATGACTAGTGGCCCTGCCTGCGAAGCAAACGTCCCGCGTTCGAATCCTGGTAAGGGCATATATTTGTGTGATGAGCACAAATATTTGTTCCTAAGTCATGTATGTTTCTATCTATTTAACTATGTATAACTCTATATAAGTATGTTTATCGTTATTTTATTGAATCAGGCGTTACTTTGCGGAGGTCCATTTCAATGAACAAAAAATTTACCTTGCTACTCCGCTACTCACGTGCAAAATAACCAAGCCTGTGTGAAATATATTGCATGAAAAACATATATATTTCACACAGGCTTGGTTATCTTGCACGTGAGTAGCGGAGTAGCAAGGTAAATTTTTTGTTCAATGTATATCGTTGTCTAGTACCCATAATACAAGCCATCGTGAGTACGACGTTTATTTTTGCGAAGATACCTCATGCGCTAGTAAATTCACCGGCTGTCTTATTCGCCACGCCTGAACACAGCAGCACAAGCGCTGCTGCTTAGCAGCATTTTGCCAGTAAGACGGTGGTAGCGATCTAGACGAACCTTGAGGTCTTAACATTACATTATATACATCTACATCCCGGAGTAGACAGAGCCTAAGGTCACAAGACCAAAGGCCACGTTTAGCATGATTTTGTGAGGAATCAAAATAGTAATGAGTTGCTAGCCGCATCGCCTATAACATGATTCGTCTGATTTTCGCCCATTCCCTCGATGGGCTTTTACCATATGCGCGGGAAGAGAAGCAACTGGTACATTCGATGTTTTTTCTTTGCTCCCAGACCAGCATAGAAGTATAGGTCTTAACACCCGCAAAAATAACTTGGATAACTCTTGAGTTATCTTTGGTTGGCGATCAGAACCTCACCCGGAGTCGGAGACGGAGTACCAAGGCACGTGGGTCAGGTTCTGCTGCAGCCATGGCAGACTCCGCGTACCCAGAACTCGAATTTCCAGGTCACCGAACGACGGAACTGGAAGGAAACATAACAAGATGATGGATCCTCTTAAATAAGTAAGTAAGTAAATGCTTTATTGTACAAATATAAAGAAACAGATATAATTCACAAAAAAAAATAACATTAATATATGCACAAAGGCGAACTTATCCCTATAAGGGATCTCTACCAGTTAACCTTTGAGTAGATGAGAGGAGCATTAAACGAGGGACCGACAAAGTGTAAGTTTAAAATTTCAGATAGTAAAAGCCACAATAGAGCGAAATAAAATAATAGGGTAAATAAATGTCATGAAAATGAAAATGAAAATGAAAATGAAAATTTATTTTTGCAAATTGGCCGCCAGGGGCTCTTTTACATGTCTTTTTGAAACTACCAGCACATTCGGAAAGACCATCATTGCCAAGAAGAATGCGCCGCAAGAAACTTGGCAGAAAGTCATTTTTTCAAAATAAAATACAGTAAGAATACTTAAGTTCTACTTAAATTAAATACATTTATAAAAGGGATGTATAAGGTCCCCGAGCCTTAAATTATATTAATCTATAAATAGTAGAGATGTATAAAGTCTCTACTAGTCAAAAATAAAAAACAAAGAAAAGAAAATAATAACAATAAGTTAAGTGGAGGTGTAAAACGCCTCTAACGTCAAATAAATTAATTGGAGATGTCTCCAATGTCGCAGGAAAAAAAAAATATAAAACAAAATTATGAAATATACATTTCATGTCAAGTAAGTAACCAATAAGCTTTTGGATTCCGAAGGCAAGCTTGCGTCTGCCGCCCCCAATGTTGGCTTCCACGCACTCATGTCCTGCTCTGAAAGCAGAGCGGTACCGAGGGCATGTCTCGCTTCCGTCCCCACAGGCACACTATGGGAACGTTTTGGGAACTTCGACGTCGTTAGCCTGCAACTAAATAGTAAAAGAGAAAAAAAAAAAAAAAAAAAAATGAAACCGGAAATCCATAAGCTTAACAATATACCTACGCAATACCTAGTATGATATAGCAATATTTACGTCATTGTAAACAATAATAATTATGAAAAATAGAATAAATATTTAAATAAACAATTACAGTAGGTACAATATTTATATTGATAATACCTATCTTAATATTCATAATTAATGTGTTTTGTAACTTGTGTGTGTATGTATATTTATATATATATATATATATATATATATATATATATATATATATATTATTTATTAGTTTATCGTATTTATCTATGTGTAGTTTATTATTATATCTTACATTATTTAAAATATAGACATTCAGCATTATTTTAGGTTTCGATCGGTTATTTTACTTTTTCTGTGTGTCTACGCTTGCTCAATACTTTTGTCCTGTCAATTTAACTTAACTGGAAGAGACCCCTTTTAGCCTTTGAGCCGCATCGCCTATAACATGATTCCTAAGATTTTCGCCCACTCCTTCGATGGGCTTTTACCATCTTCGCGGGAAGAGAAGCAACTGGTACATTCTATGTTTTTCTTTACTCCCAGACCAGCATGGAAGAAATTTGCATTATAGATGGTAGTATACATACAGGGTGTCCCAGAAACCGACGATAACCCGTTGAGGGCTGATAGACCTACTAATTACCTACCAAAATATCACATTTTAGGTTTAGTAAAAATCTTTTAGTTTTCGAGATATTGTCATTTTTGCAAAAATCTAGATTTTTCTTCCTCAGTTGAGTTTTTCGTCTGCCACAGCCTCAAATGACCGAATTTAGTAAATCTGATTACTGATAAATATTGCTGAAAACATAGGCTTTTAAACGTGATATTATTTTATTTTAATATTTAGTCAAACTTGGATGAAAAACGACCTAAGAGACAGTTTTCAGATATTTTACTGTTTCATCCCGTAACTTCGGCCCTCCATGGTATAAAAAAAATATCTTCACTAAAGTGGCACTGGATACTAAAAATATGCCTAGCTAATGTAGATTACAAAATGGTATAACACTTACTTATTTGTTCAATAATTTCAAATTTATTGCTATTTCATTACTGAAGAAGCTAATCAAGTGAGCAGCCATTTAGTCTGAGGACGGCAAAATAATTGTTTTTATAAGGCTGGTAAAGTTGGATTCAAATTTCGAATAAAGTTTGAAATTTTTAAATTCGAATTTGAAAATCGAATTTGCTTTGTTTTTGTCAAATGGCTGTGTAAAATTGGGTTGCTAAAAATATTTCATTTTATTTTAATTTGTAGTTGGTAGTGACTTCAATTTTCTTTGAGCTTCTTCTGTAACGAAATAGCAGTAAATTTGAAATTATTAAACAAATAAGTAAGTGTTATACCATTTTGTAAACTACATTAGCTAGACATGTTTTTAATATCCAGTGCCACTTTAGCGTAGTTATTTTTTTTATACCATGGAGGACCAAAGTTACGGGATGAAACAGTAAAATATCTGAAAACTGTCTCTTAAGTCGTTTTTCATCCAAGTTTGAATAAATAATAAAAGAAAATAATATCACGTTTAAAAGCCCATGTTTTCTGCAATATTTATCAGTAATCAGATTAACTAAACTCGGTAATTTGAGGGTCTGGCAGACGAAAAACTCAACTGAGGGAGAAAAATCGTGATTTTTGCAAAAATGACCATATCTCGAAAACTAAAAGATTTTTACTGAACTTAAAATATGATATTCTGGCAGGTAATTAGTAGGTCTATCAGCCTTTAACGGGTTATCGTCGGTTTCTGGGACACCCTGTATATACATTATGTATGTACCTACATAAATCACGTCTTTATCCCTTACGGGGTAGACAGAGCCAGGGCGCACAGATGGAAAGGGGAATCGGAATCGAAATAGTAACGGGTTGCTAGCCGCTTTGCCTACAACATGAATCCCAAGATCGTTGGTAGTATACTACCCTGTGTATTCTCGTCTGCTATCACTTACGTGTAAGGGTGTAGTTGGTAGTATCAGCGCCCAGGGTGACATTCTGCACAAGGTCCTCGTCTCTGAAGCGGGACTGCAGCAGCCACTGCACTACTCCAGGGTTCTCCACGGCGAACTTGTGCCAGGATACCAGGACCGAATTGGTATCTAGCTTCACCAGCTTGGTGGGAACTGGGAAAGATAATTCACAAATATACTCTGAAATTTTTGACCACAGTAAATATTTGTATTTTTGTATGTTTGTAACGAATAAACTCAAAAACTGATATTTAATTTGGCGTTGACGAAGTCGCGGGCAAAAGCTAGTAATCAATAAGCAAAGACATTGACGGACCTGGGGCCGGATTTTCGAAAGGGGGCGTTCAAGTATTACGTAACGCAATTTGGGGGGGAGGGGGTGTATATTATTACCGGCAAGGCGATTAAAACTATAACAAGGATATTATAGCGACTTTCTTGTACTTTGCGCAACATAAATTTTGACACTTTTGGGTAAAAATGGTCACTGGAGTGTTACGTAACGTTTAGAGGGGGAGGGGGGGGGGGGTACAGAAAAACGTTACGGCGCGTTACAAAGGGGGAGGGAGGGTCAAAAATCTTCAATAATTGCGTTACGTAATACTTGAACGATCCCAAAGCACATCACTCGAAAGTGGTATAAATCTGTGTATATCTTCAAAGCTACATACAGCTCTAATCACATTTTTGACTAGCTTGTGAGATAAATGAGAACCATAAGTATCTTCTAAGCTACTCGTATATCAAATTCAGCACAATTTTTCACCACTTTCGAGTGGTATTTTAACACATGTGCCATCAAAAATCGGGCGCCTGCATAATTAAAGAAACACCTTATTTGAAGTCGGTGTAAAATCATTAGATCGTGAAAGATTACCCCCGCTAGTCACGTTTCGGAAACGAGAAAATCATATTTTCACCATATTATCAGGACTATTAAAAACGTATAAACATTATGGGGCAATTTACGAGAATCGAACGTGTATTATATAGATCTATTTATACAGATAAAACATATAACCTCCATAAATCACATAATGACTCGGGTACAGTGAACGAAACTGGAACCTTTTCACTGCAAATGTCATAACGACTTACCATACAACTGGCAAAGATACTACCGCGTCATCGTACGAGAAAAGGTTACACAGAGATACGTGATTCAGTTTCTTCGACAGTACATCAAGTGTCAGTCCCAACTAGGCTTTGAACCCGACACCTACCGCTTCACAGTCCTGACTTATGCAGGCCCTTCATAAGACGAGACCTGTTTTTTAGCCAAAACAACCCTAAGTCCTTTTAAAACAGAGTAGCTTTCCGCTGTCTGTCCCTACGTATGCTTAGATCTTTAAAACTACGCAACGGATTTGATGCAGTTTATTTTAATAGATAGAGCGATTCATGAGGAAGGTTTATGTCCATAATTCTTCAGACGAAGTCGCGGGCAGAAGCTAGTTGATAATAAAGTGTTATTTTCTCACCTCCTTGCCCCTGACATACTACGCCCTCCGAGAAATCGGTCGCCATGTTCTTCATTGACTGTATGTACGCACGAACCTGTGGGGAACAACAAAAATATTTATAAAGTGTCGCACACGCAATTCCAACTTTAAATTCCAATAAGTTTCTATTCAAAACTAGCTGACCCGGCGAACTTTGTTCCGCCTTAAATTTGAAAAAATCCTTTGTAAGTGCATCTTTAATCAAGGAATAATGTGTAGGCATGCTAAATTTAATGTATGTAGCTTTATTAGTACAACATTTCGGAATTTTCCAATCCCGTGGGGAAATCGGGATAAAAAGTATCCTATGTCCGTCTCCTGGTTCTAAGCTACCTCCCTACCAATTGTCAGCCAAATCGGTTATGCCGTTCTTGGGTTATAAATAGTCGTATTTTTATCCCGTGGGAAATTTGAAAAAAATCTTTGTAAGTGTATCTTTATACTAATCAAGGAATAATGTGTAGGCATGCTAAATTTGATGTCTGTAGCTTTATTAGTACAACATTTCGGAATTTTCCAATCCCGTGGGAAAATCGGGATAAAAAGTATCCTATATCCGTCTCCTGGTTCTAAGCTACCTCCCTACCAATTTTCAGCCAAATCGGTTTAGCCGTTCTCGAGTTATAAATAGTGTAACTAACACGACTTTCTTTTATATAGGTATATATAAATGTAGTTTTTTGTTGTTATTGTTATGAGCCTATTGTATCCCAGTGCTGAGCAAAGGCCTCCCCCCAACGCTTCCTCTGCTCTCGGTATGCTGCGGTGTCCAGTCCCTTAAGGTGTCCAACTCGTCCCGCCATCGCCGTCTAGGTTTGCCGGGCCGCTTTGAGTTAGTGGGACTCCGATTAGTGGTTGTCTGGGCCCATAACTCATCCGGCATGCGGGAAACATGCCCAGCCCAGTCCCATTTCAGCTTTGCCGCCTTTTTACCAACGTCTGTGACTTGTCAGTGTTCCGGATTCGATTTTATCAAACCAAATCCAAATCCATTTCCCATCGACACGCCCACAATCTTGCTCAACGTGGCCTGTAGGCCCTGTCACCTTAGGCTCTGTCTACCCCGTACATACGTTATTTGACATAGATATCCGATACATATATTTGACATGATGGCTATATATTATCGATATTTATGCCCTCAACTGTACAGTAGAGTTCTCCAATATTTATGCAGCCAACTGCTCAAAAATATCTAAACACACTTTTATGTAACTGTAAATAAAGTCTATGTGTAGATATTTTTGAACGGTCGGCTGTAGAACATACAAACATAGCAAGTGAAATAAAAACTTGTGAAATTTTACGGTCTCCACGCGGTAATGTTGAGCCCTTACGGGGTAGACAGAACCTCAGGGAACAAGACCTGGCCACATTTAGCATGATGAGCATTTCATTATTAGCTTTGAGCCTGTAGGAGGTACGCCCGATTGGCATTATACCGCTAAATTAAGACAGCTAAACAGAATTAGAAAAATCCGAAAAGTAAAGCTATGGCCGGGAGTCGAAATTAGATCCTCGCCATTCCGTGACGCAAGCTATACCCCTACACCACCCATAGCAGGTGGCTAAGCCTTCCAATTTTTCTATCTGTTACTAGCTGTCACGTGACCTCGTTACTATGCGAATTTTGTCGCCAAGCGTCATCTGTTTGAATGATGTGCCTGTACGACACAATTACGAAATCCCGTGGAACATCTACCATTTTACTTAAACTGTAAGGCAGCGCAACATCAACTCGTCTTTTAGTTTAAGGAACTAATTTGAGTAACCAGCAGTTATAAAGCTTTTAAATTCTATTATCATTAATTTGTTCTCAATGAGAGAAAAAAAACTTTATCTAATTTTTGGCTTTAATTTGCCTTTAATCACTTTAAATAGGGTATTTTACCTGGAACGTGTATGGAGTGAGGGCTTCAGCCACCGTCACTATTTCCTGGGTGTTCTTGTGGGGCTGGCCAGGCATCGAACGCCCGGCTTTGTCTGAAATTAATGTCATACATTAACACCTTTATTTACAAGGTTACAAAATGGAATTAAAACACATTAAACTATTAAATTAAAAACGAATTAAAAACTAATCTTAAAATAAAATAATTACAAAAGGATGGCATAGTTCCACAGACGCTGGCAGCATTCCCCCTTTGGACAGCGATACTAATACGCTGTCCAAGGAAGCTGCCAGCGCTGCGGTCACCCGTAGCGTCTATTAGCCTCTTCGAAATGTCTTTGAAGAGGCTAATAGCGCTAGGACCCCACGGACCAAGGGTCTCAACACCGAAAGGGACAAAGTTATATTCGGTGCTGAGACCCCTATATTTATTTATCTTGCCTGATTCGGCTGCTTCTGCAGGGAATTTCTACAAGGTTATATTTCAGCTCCATACTACTTCCATACTGGTCAGGGAGCAAAGAAAAAACACAGAATATACCTTGTTAGGCTTAGACACACATACAAATCAGGTCTTTATCCCTTACGGGGTGGACGGAGCCTGAGGAAACAAGACCTACAGGCCAAGTTTAGCAAGACTGTGGGCGTATAGGTGGACAGTGGAATCAAAATAGTGATAGGTTGCTAGCCGCATATAACATGATTCCTATGATTTTCGCCCATTCTCTCGATGGGCTTTTACCATCTGCGCGGGAAGAGAAGCAACAGGTAAATTCTATGTTTTTTCTTTACTCCCAGACCAGCATGGAAGAAATTATGTTAGGTAATTAATTAAATAACAACTAAATATTTTAATAATTGAGAAATCTAGGTACGGGGCAGCACTAAAGGAAATGAAATACAGTATACGTCTTAACAGCTGATCGTTTACTTCCAGACAAAGCATACAACAAAACGAATCTACCTTAATACTAAAATAGTAAATAGTGCAATCTACCTTCAATATTCATACATTACACCTCCCAGCCTAATCACGTAGATACTCTAAATTACATAACCGAGAAACTAATTAGCTTTACGGACCACAGTGACAACCCTACTCCTTATATCACATACTACACGTGTAATTCTTATTATTAATATTATCCTAGTCTATTTCTAATGTACGCTTAATTCTATTTGGCCGTGGTCTTAGGACCACAGGTGACCGTAGCCGCGGCTGTGGTAACGGACGTGGGGAGGGCGCCTGGCTTTGCTTGCTACTACTCGCGCTACCCGGTTGTTCCATTATTACTTCCTCCCCTTGTAATTGCTCAGCCCTTGCACTCTCCATATCCGTTTGGTCGTTCGACAAAACGTCGCCCTCACCCTCGCGCGATCGCTCAACGTTGTCGTTACACTCCTTTGGAGATGGAACACTCGATAACCTGGACCTGCGCCTTATCTGGTCAATATGTCTAAGGACTGGTTGACCGCTACCACTGTCGATTGAGTATCTGTTCGAGCCTTCCGCACCTAAAACCGTACCCCGTATCCACTTGTCTGCTCCGGTATAGTTCCGTGCCCATACGGTATCCCCGGGTGTGACCCTGCGGTGCGTGCCCCCCGCCTGCTGTACCTGGCGGCTTTGCGCCGCCTTAACATGCTCCTTCAGAGCGTGGTCGCTACGAAGCAAGTCCAACCGCGACCGCAGAGGCCGTCGCAACAAGAGCATTGCTGGACTTTCCCCTGTCGTGCTATGCACAGTGTTTCTGTACGCCAGCAAATACGTTTGCAGCGCGGCGTCAACGTCCACGTGATCCCTATAAGCCTTTTTTATGGCCCTCTTACATAATTTAACCGCGTTCTCCGCCTGTCCGTTCGATGCTGGATGGTACGCTGGTGAGAAGGACTGTATGATTCCGTTATTCTTCAAAAAGTCCTTCATTTCGTTACTGGTAAAGGGAGGGCCCTGGTCCGATACCAATTCCGTGGGCAACCCGAACCGCGAAAAAGTGGCTCTTAATACCTTGATTACCGCGCCTGCGTTGGTCCGATCCATCTCAAAAATTTCTAGCCACTTGGTACTCGAATCGACTAATACTAAAAATGTCCTTTTGTTTAATGGACCGAGGAAATCTACATGAATGCGACTCCACGGCTGGACCAAATGTGGCCATGGACATGGAGGCGCCCTCGCCGGCGCAGCCGCCTCTGCTGCGCACGTGTCGCATCGTTGGCACAGCGCCTCAACGTCAGCGTCAATGTTCGGCCACCATACGTAACTACGGGCCAAAGCCTTAGTTTTTACTATGCCCATGTGACTTACGTGAAGTTGTTTTTGAACAGAGTCTCGCAACGTTAAGGGTATAACCATTCGATAGCCCCACATTAAACATCCCCTATCTAAGTACAGTTCATGACGTCTTACGTAATACGCTTTGATTTCTTCGTCGGGGCACCATCCCGGCCACCCCGATTGTACGTACACTACAACCCTACTCAGCAGAACATCTCTAGCTGTAGCTGTGCGAACGTCTTTATGCGTTACTGGTAAAAAATTCTCTACAAAATTCATGTATGTTATTTCCTTACTCCTCGCGCCTATCTCGTCCTTCTGCGGCAGTCTAGAGAGTGCATCGGCGCAGTTTTTACTAGAGGCTACGTACTCAATTTTGTAATCATACCCCGATAAGAGTACTGCCCAACGCTGCAGTCGCGAAGCTGCCATAACGGGCACTCCGACTTTATCCCCGAAAATATACGTTAGAGGCTTGTGATCCGTTCTTAATATGAATTTACGCCCGTACAAATATTGATGAAATTTTCTAATCCCGTATATTATCGCTAATGCCTCCCGGTCTATTTGCGCATACGCTCGCTCTGTCGCCGTCAGCGTGCGAGAAGCATACGCCACGGGGCGCTCCCCCAGCGGCGTGATGTGTGATATGACGCAGCCCACCCCGACGCTCGACGCATCCGCAGTCAGGATCAATGGCAGTGATCCTGAATAATGTACAAGCACCTCGCTCGACATCAATGAACCTTTTATTGCCTCAAATGCGGTCTGACAGTCCTTACTCCATACAAATCTGACTCCCGTCCTAAGCAAGTTATATAACGGTGTAAGTATTGTACTAACGTTGCGCACAAACTTGCCGTAGTACATAACCATTCCGATAAAAGCTCTGAGCTCTGATATATTAGTGGGCGCTGGTGTATTTGTAATAGCTTTAATTTTATCTGGACAAGTATGCACTCCTGCTCTGCTAATCACGTGACCTAGGTACTGTATTGAATCTGCGAAAAATTCACATTTTTCTTTTTTAACACGAAGCCCAAATGATTGCAATCTTTCAAACACCTTGCGTAAATTTTCCACATGCGATTCGGTGTTTGAGCCTGTTATGATGACGTCATCTAAAAATACCCCTACATGTGGCAAGTCTGCAAATAGCTGCTCCAATCGCTTTTGGAAAATACCCGGGCTTGAAGACAACCCATATACCAACCGATTGTACATAAAGAGCCCCTTGTGTGTGTTAATCACCGTATATTTCCTGGATTCGTCGAGTTCAAATTGTGCGTAGGCTTGCGACAGATCAATCTTACTAAACCGGTCTCCCCCGTGCAAACGCGCCAACAGATCCTCGACTTTGGGTAGCGGGTAGCGGTCGACCTCCAATACACGATTTAATGTTAACTTAAAATCAGCGCAGATCCTAATGTTACCGTCTTTCTTAACGACTGGAACTATGGGTGTGGCCCAGTCTGAGCGGTCGACGGGGGTGAGCACGCCGTCGCGCACCAGCTGCTCCAGCGCGCGCTCCACCGGCTCGCGCAGCGCGTACGCCAGCGGGCGCGCGCGCAGGAACACCGGCCGGGCGCCCGGCCGTAGGTGGATGCCTACGCGGCCGCCCGTGAAGCGCCCCAACCCGTCCGCGAACACATCAGAGAATCTGGAACTTAATTCCTTTACATTAAATTTGGTATCGTCTACACTATGGGCATTACACTCGGTAGACGTAGCTACCGGTATCTGTATACAGAGCTCCGTTAACCATTGTCTGCCCATTAAAATCGTTTTACCGTTTTTGATAATATACAAATCTAAATATTTTTCTTTGCCTTTATATTTCACAAATGGTCTAACTACCCCCACCGGACTAATTAACTCGCCTGTGTAATACCGTAACTTCAAATTACATTCCTTAATTTCTAGTTTTTTAAATAATCTTTCATACATATATTCACTAATACAAGAGACGGCACTGCCCGTGTCGCACTCCATATCGAGATCGGTGCCTTCTACGTTGACCTTAATTATGATCGGTTTGTAAGCTGTTACAGACAACTGATTAAGATTTGTAATAAATACCTCGTCACTTCCCACACTAACAGCGTCTTGATCATTCTCGGCTTCTGCTATTTCCACGCTGTAGTGTTGTGTCATGTGGGGGCACATGCGACGCAGATGCCCTTGCTTGTTGCACACCCTGCACACATAGCAGGCGAACCGGCACGTGCCTACACCGTGCGCGCCGCCACACGCGCTGCACTGCGTGCCCCGCGGCGCCGGTGCCCGCGATCCCGCCGAGTCCGCCGTCGGGCCGCTCCTGCTGCCGCGCCACCCAACGCGGCCGCCGCGCCCGCCGCCCGGCGCCCGCGACGCCGTGGGCCCGTTGGCCCTGTTCCGCGCGCCGCTCGCCATCGTTTGACAGTCGACTACGCTCGCTCCGCTCCCGGGGCCCGCGCGGCCTTCAACTATCGCGGCATCCCTTTCTGCCGCCTCCATACAGACCGCCAATTTATACGCTTTTCCAAAATCCAAATCATCTTCTGTAAAAAGTCTCTGCCTTATCGTATCACTGCTTATTCCACAAACCAGCTGATCTCTTAAGCTTTCCTGGAGCCACCCTCCGAATTCGCACGTTTTTGACATCTTCTTCAAACTTGCCACATATTCCGCAATCGACTCGGTTGTACTTTGTTTCCTTTGCCTGAATTTAAACCGTTCCGCGAGTTTGCTCGGCTTCGGTTGTAAATGATTACGTAATATCTCCGTTAACTGTGCAAATGTTTTCGACTTAGGTTTGTCCGGTGTGCACAAATTCACTAATAACTCGTAACACTCGGCGCCAATCACGGTTATTAAAGTAGGCGCTTGTAATTCCGGGGGAATCTTATTAACAAGAATATATTGTTCTAACCGTTCCACATATAAGCTCCAATTGTCCGTGGCCACATTAAACTCGGAAATTTTTCCCACCGACATGTTGTACTTTTAAGTAACTATATTTATTTTAAAACTTGGGTTCAGCCTGACTCGTCGCCACTGAGAAATCTAGGTACGGGGCAGCACTAAAGGAAATGAAATACAGTATACGTCTTAACAGCTGATCGTTTACTTCCAGACAAAGCATACAACAAAACGAATCTACCTTAATACTAAAATAGTAAATAGTGCAATCTACCTTCAATATTCATACATTACAATAATGTACCGAAGTCTGCTTTTTATTTCATAGATAGGCAAAACCGCGATATTCCTATCATTGTTCTTCATGATGAAAATCCGGCGAAACAAGAATCCGGCGAAAGAAGGAACCGGTGAAACAGGAATCCGGCGAATCGGAAATCGTTATCCCGGTACCGACTTAAAATTGTGTATAATCTCTAATGTGTGTGTCTTGCAAAAAGGAATAAATGCCATCTTTCTTTATCTATTCACCACAGCATGACACCTCACCTTGCCGTGTAGAATGTACGGTGTAAGCCACGACCGTCTCCTGCGGCGGCAGCCACCGCACGGCGACCTCGCGCGCGCCGACCGGCTCGCACGTCACCTGATCCGGCGGCGCGCTGTCCGAGCCGGCGGTCACCGCCAGAGCCGCCCACGCAGACGACACGGAAACGTTGTTACTGGCGAAGCATTGGTATACCCCTGGAATCAAGAAGCTTAATCAGACTAAGTAGCAGAGTAGCAAGGTGAATGTTTTGTGCTCTCTCTCTCTCTCTCCCTCTCTCTCTCTTTCTCTCTCCCCCTCTCCCTCTCCCTCTCTCTCTCCCCCTCTCTCCCTCTCTCTCTCCCCCTCTCTCCCTCTCTCTCTCTCATTCTTCTTGGCAATGATGGTCTTTCCGAATGTGCTGGTAGTTTCAAAAAGACATGTAAAAGAGCCCCTGGCGGCCAATTTGCAAAAAATAAATTTTCATTTTCATTTTCATTTTCTCTCCCTCTCTCTCTCTCCCTCTCTCTCCCGCGCTCTCTCCCTCTCTCCCTCTCTCTCCCTCTCTCTCCCTCTCTCTCCCGCGCTCTCTCTGTCTGTCTCTCTCGCGCTCTCTCTGTCTGTCTCTCTCGCGCTCTCTCTGTCTGTCTCTCTCGCACTCTCTCTGTCTGTCTCTCTCGCACTCTCTCTGTCTGTCTCTCTCTCTGTCTCTCTCTCTCCCCTCTCTCTCTTTCTCTCTCGCTCTCTCTCTCCCTCTAACAATAACCAAACAATACCTGAAGACGACCGGATGGTGGTTAGTGACACTGACTATGAAGCTAGAGGCATTTGTATGATGAATAAGAATGTTTGTGTCCGGGTCATGGATATTATATGTATTTATTTACATATGAATATGTATGTTTATTCATAGCCTGGTACCCATAGTACAAGCTTTGCTTAGTTTGGGACTGGGTCAATGGGGACTATCGTTTCTTTGCTCACCAGTTGGCGCCACTGTTGCCTAAGGTACAGTTGTTAAAAGCGACTTTATACGATCGGCGCCGATACGAAATTTTAAATCTTGTATCTCATTACGATTATTAATTATAAATAACTATCATCATATCGAATAGCTATGCCGCTTATTTTTGCGCCTCTTTTTCTTATTCCCTTATCAATGCATTCACATTCATCGCCAAATAATCGATTGCGATAATTTCAAAGAAAATATAATTCATGTCACGAAGCCCGCCAAAACCAGTGAAAAGTGAATGTTATTGGACCTCACGCGACACTAGCGCCTCTAGTGGCAAATTCACACGCGATAGCTCCCTTGGTGTAATTTGTCCCATGATATTTATTTATTTTATTTATTTACCCGCATCTTCGGAAGTGACGCTGCTGATGACCAGCTCCACGTGGTCAGGGTTGGGCTTCCGAAGCCCAATCTGGAAATAAACATAAATTTAATTACTACAAACCGACAAACAAATTACCGACGAGCATGTATGAAGAGATTAATGCATGTGGATGAAACGAAAGAGGTGTGTCAGGAGCGTAGCATGTGGAAGAAACAAAGTAGTCTCTGCCTACCCCTGTGGGAAAGGGACGGTATGTATGTATGTACAAACACTAGTTTGTGCGTTGCCTAGTATGCTAAACTATTGTCCAATCCAATCTGTTTAAATCTCAGAACAATAACTAAAGCATAGAACCCGGACTAAAATAAAAACTAATTATTATAGTGCGTTGCTTCTTATTCCAGTGCACTAAAACAATAAGTTAAAAAGAGACAAAGATGCTATTCACGAGACAGTCGTCTGTCTGTTCCGTACCAGGGTAACCTATACAAAGCGCTTTAAATTATACATGTATATATTTCGCTAGTGTAGGGAACAAACCGTCATTGATTAGTCTTCAATCGATATTTTTTATGGGTATCGGGACGGTCGTGGATATTAATACATATTAAACGGATATCATTATAATGAAAAAAATCTATTATGAAAATCGGCCAAGTGCGAGTCGGACTCGCGCACCGAGAATTCCGTTTCACCGTACAACAAAAACACATTTTTGTCCGTTCGTATTTGAATTGGTTGGTAACAAAACAACGGCAAAAAATCACGTTTGTTGTATGGGACCCGATAAATATTAATTTTATTTTGATTTAATTATCTATTTTTAAAGTGAATATGAAACTGAATATTTCAAGCGTCTACCTGTTGCCGCTATTGATATCGAACAAATATCGCAAAAAAAAACGTTTGTGGTATGGGAGCCCCCCTTAAATATTCATTTTATTGTTATATTCATATGTGTTTTATTCATAGTATTTTTTGCTATAGCGGCAACAGAAATACATCATCTGTGAAACTTTCAACTGTCGAGCTATCACGGCTCATGAACAACCTGTTGATAGACGGACAGCGAAGTCTTAGTAATAGAGTCCCGTTTTTACCTTTTGGATACGGAACCCTATAAAAGGAACATTTATGCATACCTATAGATTAGTAAAAACTTGCCAAGTCAAAAAAAAGTGAAATAGTAAAGTTATGGCCAAAGAAAGGGAACAATATGGAACAATAATGGAGTCGGAAAACTGAAAGAATTAAACATATTTAATTATATCTCTATATTTACATTTAATATCGATTGACAGTTTAGTCGATATCACAGGCACATCACTAAGATAACCTATACTGTTTTCATATTTTCTTTAAAATAATATGTAAATAGGGATATCTTTGACAAACAGGATTCAATAATGGTGTTATTTTATAGAACACACTCTCAATATATTTTAATGCGACCCTGAAGCTGATTAAAATCACTCAACGATGATAACTTATAAACGCATTATCATTTTGTTTTCTGGACGCATTAGATTTACATCCTGGCACTGCACAAGACATTTTCTAGTTTCACTAAGTAATTGGCTTTACCAATATTCGTTATTTAATCAATTTTTAACAATAATAAACAAAAAATTCTCCAACAGTTGTCCGTCATTCACGTCCGAAGCACAATAAGCACATACAGACAAGTTAAGTTGACACTCAACACAAGTCATTGGGCTAAGAAATCTGACTTGAAATCGGCATCATATATCGGAACCAAGTGACGTAAAGGAACCAAGTTTGACGTTTGGACAGGTACGAAACAGAAAAATAAGAACAAACTGACAAGTTTGTTCTCTTTTTAACTTATCGTTTCAGTACACTGGAATAAGAAGCAACGCACTATAATAATTAGTTTTTATTTTAGTCCGGGTTCTATGCTTTAGTTATTGTTCTGAGGTTTAAATGCTTTTGTAAAAAAAGTAAAGCGTGATTCGATAAAAGAAACAAGTCCCCCAATTTCATAACCACTTTTAATTGACTGTCTCGCTAACACTAGCGAGAAGAGACGGCACAGCGCTTAGAGTTATTTTATGATATACCTAGTAACAGCCTTCTAAGCGTGTTTCACGCTGGTTCATTTCACATGTTTTTTTTGTCCATGGGCTTGTAGTCTATTATTATTATTAATTTATTAAAACATTCTCCAAATTCATTAAGAAAACGATATAACAAACCGTTTTAATTTAAACCGCTTTGTGTTATTTAAAATTGTTGATTGTTATAAAACGGACGTCTAATGACTCGTTATTAAGTCCAACAAATGGTACCCACTTCACCACGCAAATGGGTAAACCGATTCGCATTCCTTCAAGATGACAAACACTTATCAGGATTTTAAATAAGTAAGAATTTAGAAATGTTTGAATCGCTAATGTTAATGACCGCCACTTAACAAAAATCTTAATAAGTATTCATCCTTACTAATATTATAAATGCGAAAGTAACTCTGTCTGTCTGTTACCTTTTCACGCTTAAACCGCTGGGCCGATTTAGTTGAAATTTGGTATACAGATTGTTTGAGTCCCGGGAAACGACATAGGATAGTTTTTGCCCGGAAAATTGCATAGTTCCCGCGGGATAGCATAGCACAGCCCAAACCACTGGACTTAGAGAATTGAAATTTTGCACATAGATACCTTATACAATGTAGGCATCCACTAAGGAAGGATTTTTGGAAATTCCCACGGGATAAGGAAAAAACGGGAATTATATATTCGATTCCGAGTGACGCTATCTCAGTAACTATAATAACTAGACTTCAAATTTGATACAAAAGTAGGTGATTACAAAACTAAGAAACTAGGATTTTTGGAAATTCCCACGGGATAAGGAAAAAAACGGGATTTATCTACGCGGACGAAGTCGCGGGCATAAGCTAGTTCAAGATAAGATAAGATAAAAAGATAAAAGATAAAAGATGATTTATTGCCACTAACAACAATTACAAAAAAAACAGTTTTATACAACTTTAACCTTATTTTTACTACATAAAATATAATATTAATTCACAAAACATAAAACAAATGTGGCAAAGGGGATGTACTCAGCGTTTGCTGCGGGTTAGATACTTTGTATTTAAAGTTTTTGCTTTGAATTAAGTTCATGTGGGGTATATAGCGACCGCTTGAATGAGTCCTCGCCCGCGCGGTACAGGGGCGCGGGGTAGGACAAAGGGGACCGAGAGGTGCGGGCGGGTAGTGCGCCTGCGCCTCTCGGTTTACCTATAAATGGCGTGGCTACATAGAACTCGATTGCCACCGGCCTATTTTAAGGCAGTTGGGCACTTTTATTGTACAGAATTGGCTGTATTTTTGTAATAAGTCAACTAATTCAACTTACCCTCCCAGTAAGTGCCAGTGGCTCTCCATCCTTGTACCAGGTGACATTGGGCGCTGGTCTGCCATCCGCCGAGCAAGCCAGACGGACGGTGCTGGCGCGAGGAGCCTGCTTGGACGAAGGCGGCTTCGTGATGTTTGCTGGCCTTGTCACCGTCACGTTGAACGACTGTGGACAAGAGAAGTGTGATGTAGAAAGGGTGGTCCAGATGGACCCCCAGGGGTCCACAGAAGACGAGTCCATGTTGGCGCGGCATTCATGGAGGTTTTGGGAATATAGTGTGTAACGGTACATAGCGTATTTTACCGTTAATTTCACAAATATATGATTGGGAGTTGCCCATAGTCAATTAATAATATTAGAATATATTATTAATTATTATTATTAATGTTGACTAACACTAGTTTTGTAATCACTGATACTAACATAATATGGATTTATAATCTGAAATAAAAACATTTTATTTTATTTTATGTAAGTCTTTCCTTTTCCTTTTTTTTATAAGATGTATAGACTAAATAATAATCAAGCTGGAATTTCTGTACGAGGGTGATAGGAATTGGATGAATAGATTGCGCAGGAAGGTACTAAAATACTGTATAAAGGCTGAATAAACTACACAGGTAGTACATGACACTAAAATGTTCGATAATTGCGTAAACAGCATCGTACGCGCTTCCTCGCAACTAGAATGAATTGACGTAATTTTCATTGATCGTGTTGTTTCATGTTGGTTGTATCTGAGGTGCGTTCTATCTCTTTCACACGCTAGACTAACCACAAAACAGGTATGTATGTAGTTGTATGTATACGGTCCGAGACTCACGGGGAATAGCGAAATTCGACCTTATTGGGTAGAGCGTAAGGATCGTTTTGGTTCAAATGTCGGAAATGTCGGAGATGACGCAGAAAACGCAGAAGAGGACGGTGTCGGAGATGAGCCTTATGTTGCTGAAAACGCTAATGTCTGAGAAGATGCAGAAAACGCAGAAGAGGACGGTGTCGGAGATGAGCCTTATGTTGCTGAAAACGCTAATGTCTGAGAAGATGCAGAAAACGCAGAAGAGGACGGTGTCGGAGATGAGGCTTATGATGCTAAAAACGCTAATGTCTGAGATGATGCAGACTTAGCGGTATAAAAGGGACGTTTCTTCAAGGAATCGGGATTAGTTGTTTTCGGAATTTCTTCAAGCGAGGTCTTGCTGTTGTAAGCGATATCGGTTCGCAGTTTATTTACTTTGACAAAGTTTAATTATTTAGTTTAATTATTTAACGTAATTTAATTGTTTAATTATTTAACGTAGTTTAATTGTTTAATTATTTATCGTGTTTCGCAATCAGTGTTCGTGAACCAATTACCATACCAACCTTACCAGTATCCTTGATCCTTCCCTAATCCGATTTCTCTGCGGCCAGGACACCTTTAGCCGTCAGTATCATGATCGGTGCCCTGAGTCCGGGGTATCGGCAGAGAAATTACCTCCATCATCGTCATTGTCATGACGTATGATTATTGGCCATGAATTCTGATTGTGTGTTCTAAATTTGTCACGCTTGAAGTAGGGACTTTACGGGACGAGGTTCCCGGCCCCAAGGCAACCTGGCGGTGTTAACAAAGCTTGGGGTTTAACGTCTTTCGGGACGGAGTCAGGCGTTGGGGATCGACCTGGCGCTCGTCTGCCGTATGGTGGTCGAGAAACTTCCCCCTAGCGTTATCAGGCTCTGTGTATCTGCTGGTCAGTGCATAGGACTGGTGGCGTTGGTCTCTATATCTATATATTTATTTATTCGCACAACTATCTCTCCGCCCTACTCCATTCGCAACCTGGTTTCGGCCAGCGGATGGGGTTATTACACATGGCGTAGGAAATAGGGTCAGGTACACACCGAGGATGCCACCTCATCCCCCTAGTTAGTTCAGCTTAGTCACATTACACACCACGCAATTAATGTAAATGTGAGGTAACCATCACCTCTAGCTGTGAGATATACAAATGTCGCATAGGATTCTTATTAGACATGGATAGGATTCATAGGTTATTAGGGTGTACTATTTTCAGAGTTCCTGATTTACGCAGCTGTCACGGAGGAAATACTGAGTGAGTGATTTCTTTGGTTTTGTGTTACTTTGTTTGTGATATGTGAGCTTAGGCTGATATTATGCAGTCTTACTTATTCATTATGTCTGTATTCAACGGTCATATGAATTACTTACTTTTGAATCATTTACTTTCACTAATTGTTGAATTTGCCTTGGCTGGATTGTTTTGAGGGTAGATTAATCAACACCTCATTTGAAACTAATTTTACGTCGTCAAGACTCGCAGGTAGTTGTTTTACCTAGACGGGAAGCACTACAAATGCATTGAGAGTCATCACCACCATCATCATCTAAATTATGATCAATTAATAGTGGAAATGGAATCTGCTATCATCATCACACGATTAATTTACCTTGTGAAACTATTCTTTGCTATCGCAAAGTTACTACAATAACAGTGTACATGTTATTTATTAGACTTGTGAATTGAAGTCTTTATTAAAGTGAGTAATTTCATATCACTATTGAATCATGGACGGGGAGACCATACCTCATCCGGTAGCGCATTGGTTTGGCTAGTTGCCTATATCGAAGTACAGTATGAAGTCATACAGTAGTGGAAGAATACTACTCGAAATCAAACTCAGACTTGCTGTTCTCTATTGAAGGGAACCCAAACTCATGCCTATTAAGGTCTACTGTGACGGTAGGGGATAAGGGGGGGAAATAAATAATATATCACATATCTTTTATAACTGTGTTTATAGCGTGCACTTCTATTTTCCACTGACAATATGATTTTGTGTACATATGTACTTATTTTCTAGCAGCGGACTTCCTTAAGTTGATCATAAGTTGATCAGTATCTCACCATAACGTCTAATAGACTAATTTACAGGTTATCTACATTCTGTTAGATCCATGAAAGCACATTTTGTCTTAAAGTATAATTATCATAAATGTAAGCGCGTGTGTAGTAAAGTATTCTGTATTTACATTCCTTAGTTCTCCATGAAACTTTAATTATAACATGTTTCCGTGATACGCTATTAGCCATCAACTTACTTACTTTACCATATACTACTATTATGGCGAGCTTTATAATTTATTTAATATGTTCGACTTATTTCCATACTTGCCCAGATGATCTCCTAACTATTATACTCTATATTTCATTAACTCTGCATAAACTTCCTTCCAATCAGATAATTTAATCGTCATTTCCTTTAGTCAGCGTAAACTAAAATCCTTTAAGTAATGTGTTGCTAGCCGTCGCGTATATATGATAGTTTTAATTTGTAGATAGATCAATCTTTACTCGTCACTAAACGTTCCCAGGGTTACGTAGGATGCGGACACAACGAAGGGTATTTAATTTAATTACTAGACGATTCACACACTAGACGATCACATGGCCATATCTTCAATATATCACGTATCACGACCAGTATAGTTTTGTTAGGCTTTCACGACATATATATTTTATTAGTAGGCGGCTTTATTTACCTCATAAATTAAGTACGCGTTGGATTGAGCTATGTAGCGTTAGGTACGTTATTAAGCGTTATTAGGCGTTTTTAGAATTAATTCGAAATAAAATTTAAATGTCAGTTTTTTTAAATACATATTATTTTTAATATTTAAGAAAATTTAGAGTAGGGGGGGGGGGGATGTTTTGTTACAGTGGTGCCGTGACCAGGATTTAGGATTATATTAGGTCCTGGTTTATTTAGGTCGTATATCAATACTCGTTAGCTGATAATACATAGCTCAATTCAGGATTTTTATAATTTCTTATCATAATAGGATGATACTTTTAGCTCGTATTTTATAAGTCTGTTTGTCCCTTAAACTTTCAACTTAGGTAGGCTACCTAGGAATTGTCCAACAGTCGCTTTTTTATAAAAAGCAATTGTTGGACACAGTGTTGCCGTGTAATGGAAAAGTGAGAGTAAGGATTGGTATTTTTTATAGGTTACTAAAATATATTATTAGTTGGATATAGTTCAAACAATCACCTTCAGAATAAAAATTTAATATTGACCTTTACATAATTTTCTAAATTATTACTGTAGCATTTTATTTTCACAACACTTATTATAAGCATTCATAGTTAAAGTTCTGTTATGATATTTGATAGTCACTTTTGTCTCGATGTTTTCACATCCTCTTTGTTCGCTTTGCACTTAACGTTACCTTATCACTATTGTCGTAAACGTTCATTGGTCCACTTCATTCCATAGTTCCATTGAATCATGATCTCGCTCATTCATTGCGTTCCGTGAAGAACTTTGTAAAATCTTATCCATTTCGCACCCTTACTTTTTAGAATAAACAACATTTGTTGTAGATAGGATACTGCTATTTAACTAACAGCCATTCTTGCACTTCACGTTGTAAACTCTGTTCTTATTCGCAAAACTTTTAGGTTCACTTGTAGTTGATACTTATATATTACGTTCGGTCATTATTGGTGTAAATTTAATTTATCCACTTGCACTCTTACTTTAAACGACGTCCGTTGTAGGTAGGATACTGCTAGCTAACTAACAATAATGTTAACATTTTACGTTGGTAGGATTATAGTTTAAGGAACAATTACACTGTTGCGTTCGCCTTATTGAGTTGCCGAACTTGGCTCAAAAGTAGTTTAGCCAACAAAAATCTTGTATTTTTGCACTTACGTTACTTTAGGTTTATCTAATCTTAATCTAGGGGTCCTACGGATACACTTTGACCCATTCAAGGATCTTTTGTGTAATTGTTTTAGGTTTATTACTACTAGGATAGGTGCTTTCGATGTTTTTAGGTTGTGCTTTTTTTTTACTATCATAGCATATTATGGTTATTTAATGTCTTTCTCTAATGTTGCCATAGGCTCTGTTTACCCCGTAGTGGTATAGACGTGATTTGCATTACGTGTAAGTAATGTTCTTACTGTGCAAATCGCATGCAGCGATAGACTTAGTGTATTTGCCACGTTAATTGGAAAGATAAGTATAAGCCGGTCAAATACAGGTGGACTTCTCGAATTGTCGACTCGTTTAGGGTAGATTTCGGTTTGGTTAATGTGATGCCTACCTTCTTTATAAAAGTTGATTTAGGGTTCCCGGAGTAGATATAAAATATTTTCGTGACTTAAGAACATGTTAGAATATTTAACTAGTTTGTAAACGAATTGCTATTTTAGATGCACTATTAAATTAAAATTGAATGTTGATTTGACTGTAGGTAGATTTATGATTACAGTGTTTTGAATATCCAGATAGGGAATATTAAATTACTCTGATACTTTTATAGGTAACATTGTTTATAATGTACGCTAGATTTATAAGATTGTAAAGTCGGGGGGGTGCATAGTTATCTTTGAATGATTTCCATTAGGTTAAGAATACTAGTAAGGTTTTTAAGGTTGCAAGGTCGGGGGGGTGTAATAAATATACTTTTTAATTACGGTGATAATACTAAGTCAGCGAATGGAGTAGTCTTCTTGTGGGTCAAATTTATAATTTTAATAGGTCTTATAGAATAGTTCGTGGCCGGGGCTTGATATTGAGGAACCCTTGCTTTGTTTATTAGGGAATTTTACTACTAAGGTAGGCTCATGTGCTAAGGCATATAGGGTAGACAGAGACTTAAGTGTATGTATTCACTGTGATAGCAAACGGGATTAAGTTTTCGAACGGTAGTAATGACTAGTATGTATGTCGTGTTTACAAAATAAAAATAGTAGTGTTATAAAAACCGAGTTCAAAAATCGGTGATGTTGAAATTACAGCTACAGTATGCAACTGCTGAGAGGTTTTATGTTTAGTGACAGTTGTACCTATCTCGGAGCATTTAGATTGATTTACTGTATTAGTGAATGTACTCTCATTCATTTTGATTTTTCATTACGGTTGTATGAGCTTTGTAGGTACCTGTGTATACTTGGCGATAGTAAGTTATGTGTGTGATGTATATGGGGGTATTTAAGTCAAAATATAGAAGTAATTTCTTGGGGTTAATTAGAGTGCATTATTTTATTACTTTGCATAACAGTTGTAAGTATGTATTGAGTGCGAGTTATAGTTTGTTCTTCTTAGGCCTCTCAATAAAGACTGAGGATGTCTAAAACTTTTACCATCTTTAGTTTTAATACAGTTCACAAAAGTGGTACCTATGATATCATTAGGGAGGGGTATCAACTGATGACAAAGTTATATAATAGTTTGGCTCTGTTTAGTGTAGGTAGGGGTTACACTATGTGGAGGCAGGATGACTAGCGTTGGTCATAGGATTGTCTTTCTCAAATTTTGACTTACGTAGTGTATGTATATAAGTATAGTTCAGTTAGTGTTTCTCTGTAGGAGGTGTCGGTTGATAGGACACGATCATGTCGATCATGTCGTTGTTTATTCTGGAATACTATTAAGTCTACATTAGATTTTACTGTAGAAATTTAGACAAAGGCTGACTTTAAGTAAGTTTTAGTTGGTATTGAAATGCTTTCTTGTCCATCATCGATGCTTTCCTTTCTTATTTTATGCTGTCAGTATCATTAAGAAATACACTGACTCTAAGCACGTATGTATTATGGTTGTTTCAAAGGTTGATTTTACTAAGAATTTGGTAGGTACTCGTAAGATCAGTAAATTAGGTATACAATATGGTGAGTAGGCCCGTTCAGGTGCCTTGGTAGGCGTCCTCTCATTCGGACAGGGGTTCTGTGCCCAGCGGTGGGACGTGTGTGGGCTGATGATGATTATGATGACGTTAGTTGTTAGATAATGATGTTTATGTTAGTAGATAGTGATAATGATGATGATAGAAATAATGATGATAGGTAGGTATGTTAAGGAATGTGTATTACGTTTTTATACAACTTCATATATTGTGCAAGCTTTTATTTATCTTGCAATTTTCATTATGTTTGTTTGTTTGTTTATTGGCTAGAGTCCTTTAGGTCCAGGCCCGTTTACTTTAGGTACTTGTAATTCACATGTATGTATGTTTGTGTGTAAATGAGTTGATTGCACAAATTATAGCCAAGTAAAGTACCTATATCCTGTAATAATAAGAAGCTTCTATTAAAAATGTACTATCTTATTTGTTAATCCTACCGCCAGCAGCAGTATTGGCGCTGCAGTGTTCAACCGTAGAATAGTCGATGAAATTACTGGCACAACACACCAGGTATTTTACCCTTACTCACTGAACCGATAACGCATCTGCAAATGCTCCGGTGTTGCAGATGTCCATGAGCAGTGATGGTTGCTTACTATCGAGTAACCCACTTATTAGTTTGTCTCTCTTGTTGTACATTTTAAGTAGGTGCCGAAAAGACTAGCTGCATCTTGCGACTTTGTCTGCAAAGAGGTTGTGTATCGCTAACCCGCAGGGATTACGTATGTTAAGGGATAAAAGGTACACGTTATTTCAGTCTATAATTTATCGTTAGTTATGTTAAATTTCATCCAGATTTATTCAGCCGTTCTGACGTGGAAATAGTGGGTAACATGCATTCTTCATTCATGCACCATACCAACCATACATCAATACCACCAATGCACACATACATTCTCACATAGGTACGTTAAGATTTATATTTTTATTAGTAGGAGAGTAAAATAGAATAAGATAAGGTAGGATAACATTTTGAAGTGATTTTATCAATTGACTAATGATTCACCGATTTCTACCTCCTTTCCGCAAGTACGATTGATAGTAGATCACGCTTTGGTTCTAAATATGTAGCGGTTATTCATACTGTAGGTAGGTAAAGTAATTTGTATAATTATTTATCTAGTAGTGTGCTTACAGGTAGCTCCGATGGTATTTGTATTGACAATACAAGTTTGTGCATATTCCTTAGTACGCAGGGCCGTCATATAATGTATCAGTTAAATTTTAAACTCATTAATGTGTTTCTGTTACGGCTTTTCCAGATTTCATACAATCTTATATTTGAACAACAAATATTATCATTAAAATTGGTTCAGCGGCTACTACTTAGATTTTAGATGCACAATTAGCCTTGTTTACGTCACGACTTTGATAATACGTACGTATCATCACGCCTCTTTCTCTTGGGGGTAGATAGGACTTGCTACTTTATGCCTTGTTTCGCTTGCTACAATCCCAGAAAGATGATAATAATAATTTTGAGCTTTAGTTCAATAGAATTTAGAAATCCCTGTCTTTTGTAATTAGTACGAGTATGCTCTGTTTTGTAGTGAATTTGTCGTATTATGTTAAACATTTTCAGAGCCGAACATATTTCATGAAAAATAGGTTCATAATTGTAAGTATGTCATTGTAATTGTGTGTATCTATGTAGGTATGTATGTAAGTAGACTAGTGAAAATAGCAATCCAGTGTTATTAGAGCTCGGTTGCTAAGCAAAACGAAGATAGTGTGAGGTCGTTTTATATTTGTAGATTACGAAGACAGATAGATAGTCATGAAAACGTGTCTAGTGCAAGTTTATAGGTATACAGGTACATGGTTAGGCTGGTATCTAGTGTTCACTATGAACGGTCGTATCTATGATAGTCCTCTGACAAAGAGCCCTGTCTTTAAGCAGAATCTACGTAGTGTGGACTCATTTTATATTGGTTATCGGCATGTAAGCACATGTGTTGAGGATCTGGTAGGTCACTGCAGTCAGCCTCAGGTTTTGCTCTCCCTTCTCCGTCTCTATCAAATCCTGCCTGTATTGGGGTCTAGTATAACGCAGAGCAGAATGACTGGTTATTATTTGTTAAATTTTAACTATAATTTTATCGTGTCTGTTACGATACTAAGGTGGTAAGCGAATGCTTGAGGGAATGACTCGATATAATTATGTACAAAAACTTAAAAATTAATCCATAGATGGCAGCACTAGTACAGCACGGTCCGGCGCATCTTGTAGAGGCGCTTAGAGCTTTCTTGAACTATGCTCGGTGTTCTGTTTAATAGTTCGTGTGACGTTTGCTAGGTGGCGCCGCGGTGCGCGAGCTCATGTTTTAAAAAAAATATATTTATACTACGCCAATTCTTAAACTTTATAGATTTTCCTGTGATCAATAAATAGATTACTTAATTACGGTGTGACCAACTGACGGGCAGACACACTTAGAATTTTTAAAACTCGACACTCGAGTTAACTTTACAATTTCATTGTTTTCTTTCGTGAAGAAGTTTCATTCGCAATTATTTTCTGCTTTCAGAAATAATTCTAAATATTTTATTATCGTTCAGTTCTTAATTACTAATGCAGTTCTTGTTTAACAGTTTACCAAGTAAGCCTTATTATAGCGTATACGTTCACAGAAATAAGATGCGAACAGACGTAGCAACCGATTACTCAGGTTTTCCTTTAAAGTACAGGTAGTACGGAACTCTAAAAAAGATGAGCACACTTAGTAGGAGTCTACCACTCTCATTCAACTTTACAATTCACACTTTATCTTTTAATTCTTGAGGAAATTTACTCTTTGATGACATTGTGTCAGTAAATTAACAGTATATCAAGTTGGCCTTTGCTATAGCGTAATCATTCGCAAATACAAAAAGCGAACATAATTAGTAACCCAGTATGTCAAATACTTAAGGTCGAGTTTTGTCTAACAAATATTGACTCAACACCATGGCAGTGCGCTCGCAAAAAAAAAAAAGGGAAGGGTAGTTTGTTCAGACCGGCACAGTTACAGCGCATGCATACCCTTATTTTAAATGATTACTATTGAATTGTTGTTGCGTTTCGTTTTACGACTTTCGGTTGGTAACTTATAGTAGGCTAATTTTAAAACACCTAGTGTTTATTTTAAATGTAGTACTTAATCCGTAGTGAAGTTAATTAAGTATACACTTTGAAAATTAATATTATGAAAAGCTCGATACGCTTTAACCTAAATTGTTGTATTTTTGTTCATGGCGCCCTCTAGTGTGCATAGTTGATTATAGTGTAAACTCGGTTGGCGGTAACTCGAGTAGTAGGAATTTTGAATATTTTAGATAGATCACTGCGTTGACTGATTAAATAATAAATAAATAGATAAATATTATATTTTATACAGGAATTTGTGTCAACTGTAGAAAGTAATGATTATTTCGACGTAAGAGGTATTGGCATAAATATTACACTCACTTGTTCTTTTCTGTTCTTAATCCTATTCGTAAGTGCGTACACCATATGCACGCACTACCTATCGGTTTCATACGATTATCTACCTATAGTCTATCTGAGTTTATGATTGAGTTGGTGGTTATTTGGGCATAGTACCTAGAGTATTTTGAATGTGTTTGTTCTGAATTTAATTAGGTATTTTATTACTGGAAATGTAGGTAAGTACGGATGTCTTGATCTTAGCGTTTATCTTTCCTGGATATTTTACATTAACATTTTCAGGATTAAATATTTTTCTTAAGTATTTAGTTAAGACTATCCAATAGTTCAACGACATCGTCTAGGTTCTGTGCGGGCTTTGTGTGGGTTGGAGACTTCACCTATTAATTTGCTCCGCGGGTTTTCTCACGTTACCCTGTTTGAATTCTGGAAGACTCTGGGGGGTGCGAACCCTGCCACGAGTTGGGTCGTAGGCTAGAACACTGAGCTACCACGGGTTTAGTCTAATTATAAGTCTTAGCTTTAAGATCATAGAATTAATGCATTAAGTTTATCATAAGGTTACGTTATGCTAATTATAGGATAGAGCAGATATAAGTGCGGGAAAATAATTTAAAGTTAGTAGATTTGACTTGTGCCGGTGGAAAGCGATTGGCTCTTACAAATAAGTAGGATGGATGGATAAATTATTAAATTAAGTTAATTTGATTTAATTAGGATGGAAACGGTTGCCTTGCTACTCCGTAATATAGGGTGTTGGACGGCTTTGCCTGCGTGTTTTATATTTTCAATTTTCAAGTTG
Source organism: Pandemis corylana (assembly GCA_949127965.1). Lineage (NCBI taxonomy): Eukaryota > Metazoa > Arthropoda > Insecta > Lepidoptera > Tortricidae > Pandemis > Pandemis corylana. The sequence goes on along the minus strand of OX421859.1, from coordinate 990,625 downwards.
CGTGTCAGTGCGCATATTGCACAGACAAGGTTGTTTTGCACTTATTGCGAGATGTGGTGGTGTAATTGTTTTTGTCCATTTGTATGAACCTTCGAAAAATAACGACTGATTCAGTCCGTTATATATATTTCACTTACGTCTAAGTTACCTGATGAAATTGCTGATTTGGTGTAGCTAGGTATGAAATTGCGATTGGAATGGGGAAGGAAGAACAAGGTTGTGTATTGATGTTATGTTGACTTCTTGACGAGACCAAAATGACGTTATGCTATAGTATGAGGGGCTGCAGCAACTTAGCAATTTTGGGGTTAATAAGGACGGTTTATTGGCATTCAACCCCTGAACAGCACACTACAAATGATTTTCCAGTGCGAATGGAGTTAGGTTAAGTCAAATTGACATCAGCTATGAGGCTGGCGCTAGATAATCATTACTTTACATGCGGTGCAGCCAAGCAGAAGCTAGGATGCGATGCTTAAATCTTCACACACTACACACTCACCGAAAGAATAGCGATTACTGTATTGAAGGGATCTTTCGAATGAGACTATTGGTTAACGGATGCTTATGGCCCAATATCTATTAACGTACTCTAGTTTTGGAAGGGATTTTTCCGGAATTTCCATATTCGGTCGATATGCAGGAGCAAGACTGGTATGGCGGGACTGGTGAAACGTGCTACTAGAGCCGGGGATTGTTCTCACAAAACAGTTTCCCTATCTAAGACTAGATTGCCTTGTGAGGGTGATATTCGTTCATAATTATTTAGTCGTGAACTTGATGGGTTCAGTTGTTACCTTAGTTACTACCTTTCGGTCTAAAAACACACCACACATTCCAAATACACTCATGGGAAAAATGCTAATAAATTAAGAGTGATCGATTTTGAAGGTTCATATATTTGTGAATACAAGAGAATTTAACTGTTTACTTCAGTTATGAGCTTGTCAGCTTTCCACTTGCGTAAACATTGGGGGGTGGTTGTAACGGTACATAGCGTATTTTACCGTTAATTTCACAAATATATGATTGGGAGTTGCCCATAGTCAATTAATAATATTAGAATATATTATTAATTATTATTATTAATGTTGACTAACACTAGTTTTGTAATCACTGATACTAACATAATATGGATTTATAATCTGAAATAAAAACATTTTATTTTATTTTATGTAAGTCTTTCCTTTTCCTTTTTTTTATAAGATGTATAGACTAAATAATAATCAAGCTGGAATTTCTGTACGAGGGTGATAGGAATTGGATGAATAGATTGCGCAGGAAGGTACTAAAATACTGTATAAAGGCTGAATAAACTACACAGGTAGTACATGACACTAAAATGTTCGATAATTGCGTAAACAGCATCGTACGCGCTTCCTCGCAACTAGAATGAATTGACGTAATTTTCATTGATCGTGTTGTTTCATGTTGGTTGTATCTGAGGTGCGTTCTATCTCTTTCACACGCTAGACTAACCACAAAACAGGTATGTATGTAGTTGTATGTATACGGTCCGAGACTCACGGGGAATAGCGAAATTCGACCTTATTGGGTAGAGCGTAAGGATCGTTTTGGTTCAAATGTCGGAAATGTCGGAGATGACGCAGAAAACGCAGAAGAGGACGGTGTCGGAGATGAGCCTTATGTTGCTGAAAACGCTAATGTCTGAGAAGATGCAGAAAACGCAGAAGAGGACGGTGTCGGAGATGAGCCTTATGTTGCTGAAAACGCTAATGTCTGAGAAGATGCAGAAAACGCAGAAGAGGACGGTGTCGGAGATGAGGCTTATGATGCTAAAAACGCTAATGTCTGAGATGATGCAGACTTAGCGGTATAAAAGGGACGTTTCTTCAAGGAATCGGGATTAGTTGTTTTCGGAATTTCTTCAAGCGAGGTCTTGCTGTTGTAAGCGATATCGGTTCGCAGTTTATTTACTTTGACAAAGTTTAATTATTTAGTTTAATTATTTAACGTAATTTAATTGTTTAATTATTTAACGTAGTTTAATTGTTTAATTATTTATCGTGTTTCGCAATCAGTGTTCGTGAACCAATTACCATACCAACCTTACCAGTATCCTTGATCCTTCCCTAATCCGATTTCTCTGCGGCCAGGACACCTTTAGCCGTCAGTATCATGATCGGTGCCCTGAGTCCGGGGTATCGGCAGAGAAATTACCTCCATCATCGTCATTGTCATGACGTATGATTATTGGCCATGAATTCTGATTGTGTGTTCTAAATTTGTCACGCTTGAAGTAGGGACTTTACGGGACGAGGTTCCCGGCCCCAAGGCAACCTGGCGGTGTTAACAAAGCTTGGGGTTTAACGTCTTTCGGGACGGAGTCAGGCGTTGGGGATCGACCTGGCGCTCGTCTGCCGTATGGTGGTCGAGAAACTTCCCCCTAGCGTTATCAGGCTCTGTGTATCTGCTGGTCAGTGCATAGGACTGGTGGCGTTGGTCTCTATATCTATATATTTATTTATTCGCACAACTATCTCTCCGCCCTACTCCATTCGCAACCTGGTTTCGGCCAGCGGATGGGGTTATTACACATGGCGTAGGAAATAGGGTCAGGTACACACCGAGGATGCCACCTCATCCCCCTAGTTAGTTCAGCTTAGTCACATTACACACCACGCAATTAATGTAAATGTGAGGTAACCATCACCTCTAGCTGTGAGATATACAAATGTCGCATAGGATTCTTATTAGACATGGATAGGATTCATAGGTTATTAGGGTGTACTATTTTCAGAGTTCCTGATTTACGCAGCTGTCACGGAGGAAATACTGAGTGAGTGATTTCTTTGGTTTTGTGTTACTTTGTTTGTGATATGTGAGCTTAGGCTGATATTATGCAGTCTTACTTATTCATTATGTCTGTATTCAACGGTCATATGAATTACTTACTTTTGAATCATTTACTTTCACTAATTGTTGAATTTGCCTTGGCTGGATTGTTTTGAGGGTAGATTAATCAACACCTCATTTGAAACTAATTTTACGTCGTCAAGACTCGCAGGTAGTTGTTTTACCTAGACGGGAAGCACTACAAATGCATTGAGAGTCATCACCACCATCATCATCTAAATTATGATCAATTAATAGTGGAAATGGAATCTGCTATCATCATCACACGATTAATTTACCTTGTGAAACTATTCTTTGCTATCGCAAAGTTACTACAATAACAGTGTACATGTTATTTATTAGACTTGTGAATTGAAGTCTTTATTAAAGTGAGTAATTTCATATCACTATTGAATCATGGACGGGGAGACCATACCTCATCCGGTAGCGCATTGGTTTGGCTAGTTGCCTATATCGAAGTACAGTATGAAGTCATACAGTAGTGGAAGAATACTACTCGAAATCAAACTCAGACTTGCTGTTCTCTATTGAAGGGAACCCAAACTCATGCCTATTAAGGTCTACTGTGACGGTAGGGGATAAGGGGGGGAAATAAATAATATATCACATATCTTTTATAACTGTGTTTATAGCGTGCACTTCTATTTTCCACTGACAATATGATTTTGTGTACATATGTACTTATTTTCTAGCAGCGGACTTCCTTAAGTTGATCATAAGTTGATCAGTATCTCAGCATAACGTCTAATAGACTAATTTACAGGTTATCTACATTCTGTTAGATCCATGAAAGCACATTTTGTCTTAAAGTATAATTATCATAAATGTAAGCGCGTGTGTAGTAAAGTATTCTGTATTTACATTCCTTAGTTCTCCATGAAACTTTAATTATAACATGTTTCCGTGATACGCTATTAGCCATCAACTTACTTACTTTACCATATACTACTATTATGGCGAGCTTTATAATTTATTTAATATGTTCGACTTATTTCCATACTTGCCCAGATGATCTCCTAACTATTATACTCTATATTTCATTAACTCTGCATAAACTTCCTTCCAATCAGATAATTTAATCGTCATTTCCTTTAGTCAGCGTAAACTAAAATCCTTTAAGTAATGTGTTGCTAGCCGTCGCGTATATATGATAGTTTTAATTTGTAGATAGATCAATCTTTACTCGTCACTAAACGTTCCCAGGGTTACGTAGGATGCGGACACAACGAAGGGTATTTAATTTAATTACTAGACGATTCACACACTAGACGATCACATGGCCATATCTTCAATATATCACGTATCACGACCAGTATAGTTTTGTTAGGCTTTCACGACATATATATTTTATTAGTAGGCGGCTTTATTTACCTCATAAATTAAGTACGCGTTGGATTGAGCTATGTAGCGTTAGGTACGTTATTAAGCGTTATTAGGCGTTTTTAGAATTAATTCGAAATAAAATTTAAATGTCAGTTTTTTTAAATACATATTATTTTTAATATTTAAGAAAATTTAGAGTAGGGGGGGGGGATGTTTTGTTACAAGTGGAAATGTAGCAGCGTGTGGTCTACCGAAAACAGTAATACTTTGAACGGGGTCCAGAAAAAAAGTTAAAAAGAACTAGGTTCGGGCAGTTCTGCCATCATCATCATCACCATGAGCCAGATTTTAGAAAGCACATCACTCGAAAATTTTTACTAGTTATTTTATTGAATCAGGCGTTACTTTGCGGAGGTCCATTTCAATGAACAAAAAATATTTACCTTGCTAGGTACTCCGCTACTAGATCGTACGACGTTGGTTTGCATGGGTAACAGTTGTGCTCATTAAACTTTGATAATGATCCCGTAGAGGGATCGAAACGCGTCGTGATTGTGTGGTGTAAGGGATAATTAAGTTTGTGGGACTTATGTGTTTTATTGGCAGTAGTGGAGGGAGGGTTGCATGAAAAACATATATATTTCACACAGGCTTGGTTATCTTGCACGTGAGTAGCGGAGTAGCAAGTTAAATATTTTTGTTCATTTTTGACTAGTTCACAAGACTGATGAGAGCTGTGACTGTCTTCTAAGCTACTCGTATTTCAAATTCAGCAATTTAGTCACCACTTTCGAGTGTTATTTTCACACATGTGGTTTTAAAAATCGGGCCCCTGTTCCTACTTACTCTGAGGTACCTATAGCCAAGTCATTTCTCATTACGCCTTCAAACAATCGTTTACCCGACACTTATGACGTGGGAATATTACTCATACTTACCTTTACGACCCCTAAAAGAGCAAGGGACCATCAATTTACAAAAAAAAGTAATATTTTAAGAAATTATCATAATATTCATAATGCTAAGTTTCCCGGTATTACCGTAAAAGTTAATAAACAGGGCGATCATAATTTTTTAACGGCTCGGCTTCATTAAATACCCAGAAATATAAAGCAGGTAATTTAATACTATTATAAAACTAAGTAGTACGGGGGAAAGCTGGCTTTGATGTCCGAAGTTAATTGGCGCAGATATTTTCAATGAAATGGTATTTAAAGGTGGTTTTTTTTGTCTTAATATGTCTAATAAAAAAATTGCGCGTTTATCTCGGATGTGTTTCATACAAGCGATAATAAAAATGTATTTACGGCTCCTTAATTATAATTTAATTAATTCGCTACATGTGATATGCGGGCTAATTGGTAGAATAAAAATATTCAACGCGAGCGCGGCTCTTTTGCATGACTTAAACACTATCGAAGTATAGCTATCCATTAAGTTTAACAGGGGTCTAAGTAAAGCCAACATCTCAGAACCAGGGCCATCTTAAACTAGGCTGGGGCCTCGGGCACACAAGAATTTGGGGCCCTTTTGGAAATGTGATAAGATTACTGATTTGTGAAAAAAGTGTAATATGCCCGACAAAAATGTTTTTTTTTTATATAAGAATAGGAAAGCAAACGAGCAAGTGAGTCACCTGATGGTAAGTGATCACCACTGCCCATAGACACCCGCAACCCCGGAGGGATTGCAGATGCGTTGCCAACCTAGAGGACTAAGATAAAATGCCTCTTGTGCCCGTAATTTCCCCGGCTGTCTTACTCTCCACACCGGAACACAGTAGTGCAAGCACTGCTACTTAGCGGCAGGATTAGCGAGTAAGATGGTGGTAGCGATCCGGACGGACCTTGCACAAGGCCCTACCACCCGCAAAACCCACCCGTTTTGAGTATAAATGTGTGTGAGAAATTGTCGGTTCTTCGGGGCCCCCTAAGAATCGGGGCCCTGGGTACGGGCCATGTGTGCCCTTATAGTTAAGACGGTATTGCTCAGAACCTGCGTCCTAGAGGTCTAAAATGAAATGCCTATTACGCCCGTTAGATTCCCCATACATATATCGTACTTATACTTACCACATCGGAAGTCAAAAACATGGAATGTACCAGTTGCTTCTCTTCCCGCGCAAGTAAAAGCCCTTCGAGGGAATAGGCGAAAATCATAGGAATCATGCTATAGGCGATGCGGCTTCACCCATCACTATTTTGATTCCATTTTCAATCTATACGCCCATAATCTTGCTAAACGTGGCCTGTAGGTCGTGTTGCCTTAAGCTCTGTCTACCCCGTAAGGGATACAGACGTGATTTGTGTATGTATGTGTATATATCGGAAAATGAAAATGAAAATTTATTTTTGCAAATTGGCCGCCAGGGGCTCTTTTACATGTCTTTTTGAAACTACCAGCACATTCGGAAAGACCATCATTGCCAAGAAGAATGCGCCGCAAGAAACTTGGCAGAAAGTCACTGCACAAGGTCTCGACCTTGTTTAGCGCTGCAGTAGGATTAACGAGTAAGGTAGCCCGGACGAGAATAGTCTGACCCCCTTATTCATAAACGCTCTATAGGCCTCTGCTAACTTAGCAATCGTTTGTCCTTATCTGTGAAAGGTAAATGTCAAAGTGATAGATAAGGACAAACGATTGCTAAGTTCGCAGAAGCCTACAGAGCGTTTATGAATAAGAGGCTAACATTTTAAGCTGTACAAAAGATATTGAACCTAACGGCGACAAACGAATGTATTTGGAACGTAAATATAGGTACAACAAAAAATATCAAAGTCAAAATTGTCCACTGATAATGTTTAAACAACTTAAAATGATAGATTAAGTTAAAATACCCCTGTAATTAAAACAGTTACAATAAAAATAGCGAGCTTTTATATAGAAACTCGCCACAGAGTTAGAAAGAACGGAAGCGAATCCGAACAGGCAATTGACACTAGTAGAGACTTTATACATCTCTACTATCTATAGACTCATCATCATCATCATCTCAGCCATTACAAGTCCACTGCTGAACATAGGCCTCTCCTTTAGACCTCCAATAAGACCGGTTGGAAGCGGCTTGCATCCAGCGCGATCCTCCGATCTTAATGAGGTCATCGGTCCACCTTGTGGGTGGACGTCCCACGCTGCGCTTGCCGGTACGTGGTCTCCACTCGAGGACCTTTCGACCCCATCGGTCATCCGTCCTCCGTGCTATGTGCCCTGCCCACTGCCATTTTAACTTGCTAATCCGCTGGGCTATGTCGGTAACTTTGGTTCTTCTACGGATCTCCTCATTTCTGATTCGATCTCGCAGAGAGACTCCCAGCATAGCCCTCTCCATAGCTCGTTGGGCTACTTTGAGCTTGTTCATAAGGCCCATAGTGAGAGACCACTCTCAGAGAGATCTATAGACTAGTTCGGCAAAAATCACGAAATATCACAAGAGGGGCGGGTGGATGTAGTAAGATATCACGTGTATTTGTTTATTCGTCAAACGCGCGATTTTTAAACCGAAAAGTGGCGTGTAGTGTGCCCTTGACTCGCCCTTGCCAGGCAACGAACGAAGTTTAAAGATAATATTCTAAAAATTTTAAAATTCTTTGTAGGTACTAAAATAAAAATACACGTGATTTTTCATGGGCAAGGGGGGGGTTAGTTTTAAACCTCACCACGTATCACCAATGGGGGGGGGGATTTGAAAGTGCTAAAAAAACATCACATGATTAATGGAAGGCCCATTACGTACGCCCTTTCAATTCCTTCAACAGAACGCAGCCATGTTGTTTTGGGAGGACGTCTTTTCCTCCAGTTTTCTGCCGTTTCCATTCACCGTAACTCCTGGTTTGCGTCGAATCCAAACATTTCGTGGAATCCTGCCGTGTCTACTCGTGCGTTATCAATTATGCGTAGTACCTACTCGTACTGCGTAGGCTGTACGTAGCGAGTGTTAAAAAAATTGACAGATGGCGCTAAGCGACAAAAATTCGCATAGTACAAGGTCACGTGACAGCTAGTAACAGGTAGAAAAATTCGAAGACTACCCACCTGCTATGGGTGGTGTAGGGGTATAGCACGCGTCACGGAATGCCGAGAATCCGGGTTCGATTGCCAGCCATAGCTTTACTTTTCGGATTTTTCTATTTGTTCTAATTTTCACTGACATTTAGAAATTTAAATATTTTACAGTACAGGGGCATATTTTTGGTCTGAGAGCAAAGAAACAACATAGAATGTACCAGTTGCTTCTCTACCCGCGCAGATGGTAAAAGCCCAGCGAGGGAATGGGCGAAAATCATAGGAATCATATTATAGGCGATGAGGCTAGCAACCCATCACTATTTTGATTCCATTTTCCACCTATACGCCCACAATCTTGCTAAATGTAGCCTGTTACCTGTTACCTTAGGCTCTGTCTACCCCGTAAGAGATAAAGACGTGATTTGTGTACGTATGTAAGAATAAATCATTTTCTAAACGCTACGCAAAATACTCTGAAATCACTATAAATATTCAAGACGCTTGTACCTAATGTACTAACCTCTATATACTTACTCGTACGTATGTATACAGCTCTACCCAAATATATACCTAACCTACCTACAGTGTAAGTATGTTCAACAAAACAATTTCCTCCGAGATTCCGAGATGGGGAGGAAATTTGATACGTATCGGCCCCGAGAAATGCGGAAAGACGCTGGCTGTTAATTGATCGATAAAACGTCTACTTAACGTACAATGGAGGCACATTTAACGGTAAATGTAAGATAATAGTTTTAAGTCCCATAAATGACAATAGTTTTATCTACCTATAGTTTTAGTTTTAGTAGCCCTTAAGGCCAAGGTACTGGCAGAATATCAGCGTCTCGAAGCAATTCGAGACATAGTGCTGAGCCAGCTTCCCTTTTTGTGTCCATTTTGCTCCATTTAGTAGGTACCGGTGAAGTTTTATACTGTAACTAGCTGTTGCCCGCGACTTCGTCCGCGTAGATAAATCCCGTTTTTTTCCTTATCCCGTGGGAATTTCCAAAAATCCTGAAATTCGTTTCTTAGTTTTGTAATCACCTACTTTTGTATCAAATTTGAAGAGTCTAGTTATTATAGTTACTGAGATAGCGTCACTCGGAATCGAATATATAATTCCCGTTTTTTCCTTACCCCGTGGGAATTTCCAAAAGTCCTTCCTTAGTGGATGCCTACATTGTATAAGGTATCCATGTGCAAAATTTCAAGTCTCTTAGTCCAGTGGTTTGGGCTGTGCTATCCCGCGGGAACTATGCAATTTTCCGGCATAAAAACTACCCTATGTCCTTTCCCGGGACTCAAACTATCTGTATACCAAATTTCAACTAAATCGGCCCAGCGGTTTAAGCGTGAAAAGGTAACAGACAGACAGACAGACAGAGTTACTTTCGCATTTATAATATTAGTAAGGATATAAGTAAGGAAGTAAGGATAATGTGACCAAATAAACATATTTTCTTTCTTTCTTTTTATCTATCTACAGCCATTGTCCGTCCACTGCTGGACGTAGGCCTCCTCATATTGCGCCAGCTTTCGCGATCCTGGGCTTCCCTCATCCAGCCACTGCCAGCTGTCCTAAGTTCATCCGTAATAGTTTTATGCTATTGGAAAATTACGCTGCTTTTATGTGCTGTAAGCGCTGGGTGTCGGTGCTGATGTAAGGCGGCGAAGTAGACACAATTGACTCGTATTGATGAACCTTTTGGGCAAACTGACATGCTGCTTAGCGACGGCGGTTAGAGGTCAACTGGAGTGCATGCGTCTTGGTCACACACACATGCGCGTTTTCCGTACGCACATCGTTTATTAGACTAATGCACACACACACACACACACACACACACGCACGCACGCACGCACGCACGCACGCACGCACGCACGCACGCACGCACGCACGCACGCACGCACGCACACACACACACACACACACAAATCACGTCTATATCCCTTACGGGGTAGACAGAGCCTGAGGTAACAAGACCTAAAGGCCACGTTTAGCATGATTGTAGGCGTATAGGTGGAAAGGGGAATCAAAATAGTGATGGGTTGCTAGCCGCATCGCCTACAACATGATTCCTAAGACTCGCCCATTCCCTCGATGGGCTTTTACCATATGCGCGGGACGAGAAGCAACTGGTACATTCTATGTTATTCCTTTGCTCCCAGACCAACACGGAAGTTAGACTAATAATACATACAAAGAAATGGAACAGGTAATGCAGGTAAGTACATTTTTACTAGATAATTTACATGGTTTTTTAAAATAAACTAATTAGATTAGGTTTTTATGTCTACATGTGCAATAAAGAACATACATATTATACTCTATGCATATTTTCATACATAATTCTATGGTTAAGACGTTTTGGAAAAAGGTCAGGTGAGGATTACCCGAAACCGACGAGCATGTATGAAGAGATTAATGAATGTAGATGAAGCGAAAGAAGTATGTCAAGATCGTAGCAAGTGGAACAAAGTAGTCTCTGCCTACCCCTGTGGGAAAGAGGCGTGACGGTATGTATGTATGTATGTAATTCTATGGTTAAATTCGTGTCACAACGGAAAACTTCCTTCAGCTTGCGCCTAAATATGATTCAGGATTCGCATTGAATGCTGGAAAATAAATGAACAATAAGTAACTAGGAACTGTTGCCATGAATACGTCTGAGCTAGAATTTACGCCAAGTTTTCAAGAAAGTTTGTAATAAAGGAAATATAACACCAAATCGGAAATATTCGGGGTATTAAAGTCTTAAAAACATTCCGTTGTTTGGGAGGTGTAAAATTTCTAAGAAATCAGTCTCTTCGTTATACTTTTTTAGTTTAGTTTTTAAGAAATCGAAGGTTTTTTGTGTGCTGCTACCCAATGGGAAAAGATAAAAGTACCTTGAGTTAATCCAAGTAATAAATCATCTGGGGCCCATATTTCATTGAAATCTATTCAGCCGTTTTTGGATGATAGATTAGGCTTTTCTCCACTTATTGGGTATTCCCTCTCCTAGGCCTTTTTTCCCCAATAATAATAACTTCCATGCTGGTCTGGGAGCAAGGAAAAAACATAGAATGTACCAGTTGCTTGTCTACCCGCGCAGATGGTAAAAGCCCATCGAGGGAATGGGCGAAAATCATAGGAATCATGTTTTAGGCGATGAGGCTAGCAACCGATCACTACTTTGATTCCATTTTCCACCGATACGCCCACAATCTTGCTAAATGTGGCCTGTAGGTATCTGTTACCTTAGGCTCTGTCTACCCCGTAAGGGATAAAGACGTGATCTGTGTATGCATGTATGTATGTATAATAGAACAAAACTATAACAAGACTCAAATTTAATCTTACATGTTGCTCATGACTCAAAATTGGACTGATTTTAAAAATGTGCAGCGTGCGCAATCAGGGCCCTTACCATGACGTCTTGATGCAATTCAATTATGACTCAGTTTAGGTTCTAGCTGTCATTTTAGTATGGAACTGACAGCGAGCGAACCGACAATTGACGAATTGATAAATAGGTCCCCTGAACTAAAACAGTCAGCCAAAGCTATTAGTACTCTGAAAAATCGACGCAATGGGGACTATCGTTTCTTTGCTCACCAGTTGGCGCCACTGTTGACTAAGGTCCAGAGGTATAGCTGTCAAAGGCGACTTTATAAGATCGGCGCCGAAACTAAGTTTTAAATCTTGAATCTCATTAAGTTTATTAATTATAAATAACTATCATCATATCGAGTAGCTATGCCGCAATGTGCAGTTCTGTTTTGTTCGAAAAAAAGTCCGCTTTCAAAGCGTTCACATTCATCGCCAAATAATCCATATTTGCGATAATCTCACGAAGGAGATCCCTTTACAACAGGTCAATGAGAGAAATTATAATTTATGTCACGAAGCCCGCCAAACCAGGGAAAAGTGAATGTTATTGGACCTCACGCGACACTAGCGCCTCTAGTGGCAAATTCACACGCGATAGCCTCCATTACGCGAACGAATCAAATAACAAAGACGCCTACTACTCGACGAATCCTTTAATCACTAGTCTAGAAATCTTTGAGAATAAATTACAATTAATTTCAACCCCTTTTAAATTTAAATTGGGCCAGTTTAATTTAATTTAGACGAGCAAAAATAAAGGGTCATTTCCCATACATCATTGTTTGAAAAGTGACATTTATTTTTGCTCGTCAGTATATTCTTCCATGCTGGTCTGGGAGTACAGAAAAAGTTGCTTCTCTTCACGCGCAGATGGTAAAAGCCCATCGAGGGAATGGGCGAAAATCATAGGAATCATGTCATAGGCGATGCGGCTAGCAGCCCATCACTATTTTGGTTTCCCTTTCCACCTGTACGCCTTTAATCATGCTAAACGTGGCCTTAAGGTTTTGTTACCTTAGCCTCTGTCTACCCAGTAAAGGATAAAGACGTGACATATGTATGTATGTATGTGTGTATATTTTACGTGTCATTAACGTGACACTTCAATGATTATATTATTATTATAAAATTAGATTGAAGAACTGATGTTGATAGTTATATTCTGCAATAATTATTTACGTTGCGACTCTAGGCAGCTACGACATGTCATGTTCATCACTATCCCGCGGGAACTATGCAATTTTTCAGGATAAAAAGTAGCATATTGTGTTAATCTAGGGTACCAACTATCTCTGTTCCAAATATTATGTAGGTAACCAATGAAGAGACCACGCACTGCCTACATTTTCATTCGCTTGCCGAATTTGTAAAGAGAGTCCGACTGATAGGTTTAATTACATTAATTTATTCACCCGCCCCCTTACCGCTACCGCTACCTTATCTGAGGAATTGTAAATTTTGATATTGATTTTAACTTATAAATATTTTGTAACTAATGTGTAACCGCTATGAGTGTGTGTGTGTGTGTGTGTGTATATGTTTGTTCCTTCTTCACGCTGAAACGACTGAACAAATCTGGATCAAATTTGGGACGGAGATAGCTCGTAACCTGGATTAAAACATAGGCCACATTTTATCCCTGAAAATTGCACAGTTCCCGCGGGATAGCGACAAACATTTCAATTGCCAATTCTACGCGGACCAAGTCGCGGGCAAAAGCTTAATCTAAAATGCATTATTCTAACTGAAACAAAACTCCTAAAAATAACAGCCCCCAATTAAAACGGTCTGATCTTCCAAACTTCTAATAATACTTAAATAATTTTAATACGAAATAACGAGCCAATCGAAAACAGGAAGTGAAACAGCTCTGTTCAACGTTACATGGCTTCCCCCTTACCACAGTATATATATAAGCTAAAGCAGTAAGGAAACTACGAACAAATCGGTTGAAACGAAACACGCACACAGGCGCGCGCTTTACACGGCCCCTAACCGGACCTCGTCCACTCCGCTCAGGCTCAGGTCCGCTTAGGGGCCGTGTAAAGCGCGCGCCTGTGTGCGTGTTTCGTTTCAACCGATTTGTTCGTAGTTTCCTTACTGCTTTAGCTTATATATATACTGTGCCCTTACCCCATAAGCGGGTAAATTACCCCCCAAACGGGTGGAGCCTGTTTTATGGCACGTTACGAGTTTAACTGATGCTTTTGATAGCCGCCGGTGTAAAGAAAACGTATTGCAATTTCATGAGCCTTACTAAAAAGCAACATTCACTTGGGATGGGAAAAGAATGAAGACTTGGATCAAATAAAAAGTCGGGCCAATAACGGCACACAAGGGCTACTCTTGCCTACCTTTTCAAGGTCGCTCCGCCCCCTCACCCTGCACGTGTAGACCCCCTCCCGCTCAACGTCCAGGTCAGAGCGCTCCAGAACTTGATCTCCTCCATCCAGGACGCTGGTGTAGCCTCCCGCTGTCACCAGTTCCCAAGATATCTGAGGACAAAGAATCCGCATCAATAGGGATTATCATAAAAAATCACATACATACATACATAATTCACGTCTTTATCTCTTACGGGGTAGACAGAGCCTAAGATAACAAGACCTAAAGGCCACGTTTAGCATGATTGTGGGCGTATAGGTAGAAAATGGAATCAAAATAGTGATAGGTTGCTAGCCTCATCGCCCATGGTTCCTTTTCGCTCACATCTGCGCGGGAAGAGAGGCAATTGGTACATTCTATGTTTTCTTTACTCCCAGACCAGCATGGAAGAGAATGAGATGGAAAAATCACATATATACATAAATAAAGTCTAGCTGTCAAGGCTCATAAGATACAGCCTGGAGGCAGTCGGACGGACAGCTAAGTGTTACCCTTTGGGTACGGAACCCTAAAAACGGGAAAAATTCCGGAAAATTCCGAAAAGTAAAACTAAAGCCGGAATCGAACCCGGATCCTCGTTAATCCGTGATACGTGCTTTACGCTTACACCACCCATAAATAAATATATAAATAAATAAATAATAAATATCTTGGGACAAATTACACCAATTGACCCAGCCCCAAACTAAGCAAAGCTTGTACTATGGGTACCAGGCAACGGAAAAACATACTTATATAATGTAGATAAATACGTACTTATATACATACAACATCCATGACTTGGGAACAAACATTCGTATTCATCATACAATTGTCTGCCACTACTGGGATTCGAACCCAGGACCTCTAGCTTCATAGTCAGGGTCACTAACCACTAGGCTATCCGGTCGTCGAATAAGAGGTATGTCTTCGAATTTTCCATTTGTACCAGCTGTCATGTCATTCATTAAGCGAATTTGTCGCCAAGCGCCATCTGTTTGAATGATGTGTCTACGTTCAACAACTTACCTCAGGCCTTGGCCACCCCACGACCGGGCAAGGCAGCAGCACTGAAGCGCCCTCCGGCTTAGCCAGCTCCCGATCCTCGAAGGTAGCCAGGAAGGCGGGCTCGCGCGGCTCAGAGGGCACCACTTGGAGCCTGCCCCCGTGGCTGGTGACACTCTTGTTTATGTGCGTGTTTGTGGCTCTACATCTAGAAGGAATGGATATTTGAATTTACAGTTATGTTGTAGGGACAGCGCAGACAGTCTCTAGTACTTTACCAACTATTAAATTAAAAACGAATTAAAAACTAAACTAAAACTAATCTTAAAGTAAAATAATTAAAAAAGGAGGGGCCCCCGTGGCATAGTTCCACAGACGCTGGCAGCATTCCCCCTTTGGACAGCGATACTAATACGCTGTCCAAGGAAG
The DNA here is from genome assembly GCA_949127965.1 of Pandemis corylana. Taxonomy (NCBI): domain Eukaryota; kingdom Metazoa; phylum Arthropoda; class Insecta; order Lepidoptera; family Tortricidae; genus Pandemis; species Pandemis corylana. The sequence goes on along the minus strand of OX421859.1, from coordinate 975,249 downwards.
CTGCCAGCTCTGCGGTCACCCGTAGCGTCTATTAGCCTCTTCGAAATATCTTTGAAGAGGCTAATAGCGCTAGGACCCCACGGACCAAGGGTCTCAACACCGAAAGGGACAAAGTTGTATTCGGTGCTGAGACCCCCATATTTATTTATCTTGCCTGATTTACAGTTTGTTTTTAATTTCTAGGCTTAAGCTTCAGCCCTTCGGAGGAATAAGACTTCGGCCAGTTTTGGATAAATACACCAAGTGGAATACCAGCGTAAGAATCCTGAACAACATATAAATGCACTAGAGAATCGATTGATATTGCGAATTAATGTACACTGATTAAGGCCGGTATTTATCAGGTCGGGTTTTATCACCGCGGTGCAAGCCGATACCGGGGTGGAAATAGCGACCCCTATTTCATGTACAGTGTACGCGGAACATAGGGTCGGGATTTCCAGGCCGGTATCTCCACGGTCGGGAATTAAACACACCCCTGAAACATTCCGGAACAGTTTTAAGAGGCCCTATATATAATTGTTAGAGCGTTGCCATAAATGCTACTGTTTGTATGAAATAAAGTTGTCTAGTTTAGGCTGTAAGTAAATATGAAAGAAAGAAAGAAAGAAGACATTTATTCCTTTTTGCAAGACACACAAATATAAAAGAATATACACACATTTATAGAAAATAAACAAGTTAAATAAACACAAACATGAAAAATAGATGCTCAGCGTTGTGTGTGTCTTCGCAAAAGTGAAACGGTCGCTGGCTCAGCATTACGCTGAGGTGTTAGACACCTGCACCTGATTTTCAGCCAGAACCGTCTATGACTCACGAAACGATACACAGATAAAATATACTACATAATCCATAAACTTTTACGTAAACAAAGCAATAAATAGATAGAACCCGACTTATGTGTGACTTAAATAAAACTGACTTACCTATACAAGCCAACATCGGTTTGTCTAACGTTTGTAATAAGAAGCTGGTTTTTCAACAAATAATATCTGTCGTCCACCGGTAAGCTCTGCCCATCTCTCATCCAGGTGACGACAGCTGGTGGCGAGGAGCTGACCACGCAGGACAGCGTCACCGGCTGCCCCAGCCGCGCCGTCGCGTTCTCGAGGTGGACGGAGAACTTGTCCAGATCTGTGACACAAGTAAGCCAGTAAGCACTCTTTCTCAAACATTGGTTATAAAATTTCTAAATGTCTGTGACAGACATTTAGAAATTAAATTTCTAACGGTAAAACCGTAAAAGTAAAACATAAAAATCAAGAAATAAAAATTTCTTGATTCATTTGATAGTATTGGTTATAAAGGTTACTCAGAATTATTCACAGTGTAGTTCTTCTTCTTCCTATTTGTGGCGTTTCAAGTCGTTATAGCGACGACAACTTCGCCAATGTCAAAGTAACAAAAATATAATTAAAAAATCTTGTGACAAAATGTCGGCAACGTTGTACGGTAATGGTCAAAGGCCCCCCTCCCCCCTGTCGGGCTCTTAGCTAACGGTCAATTATATCCCTCAGAAACTGCCAGGAAATCATTAGCCGATGCCCAGACGGATCCAAAAAGGAACCGCAGCTCTTGGCCACGCGTGGAGGTAGCCCGACTCGCACCCCCACAGTTTAGTTAGCATTAGAGAACGCAACTGTAAATACATTCTTCCGTTAGATCATTTAGACGACACCCACGGGGAAAGTTAGGACAACTGGGTAATTATGTAACTATTTTGACACTCGGCATCGGGTTAAAATGACAGTTCTTGTATGAATGTGACAGCTAGCCGATTCCGATGCCAATTGTCCATACATGAACTGTCAAAATGAACACGATGGCGATTGCGAGCAAGTTAGACAATATGCCTACTGTTGTAAGGTCTGGCCACACCAGTGCGTAAAAGACGTCGACGGTGCGTTTACGCAACAAAATGTATGAAGAAACAGTAAGAACGTGACGCATGCGACACGTCAATGCGTATACGCAACGGTGTGCCGGTGTGGTCGCTCCTTTATTCTTAAATCGAGCATGGCTCGGCATCCAACAAAATGGCCGATATTACACCATTAGATTATAACGGTTAGCACATTCAATCAAATAAATAGTTTAAGGCGATCAATATCCCGTTAAAAAACAGGCTAATTATTTCTATTTTTAAACAGACTTTACACGAAATCGATTCATTTTGAGGAAGTGAAAATATAATTACCCGGAAAAGCTCCCATTAAAGGTTACGGAAACAAGACTTTGCCCCACGCAGTCAGGTGGCAATACATTTCTTTGAAATCTTTTTGAGAGGCGTATCGATACAAGTTCAGTGCCTCAACATTTTGAACCAGTGAACGTCGCACTTTTTGGTTCAAGAGCTCTTTATTGAACACCACAAATCAGTACAAAACAATACAGAATTAAAGAACAAAGTAGACAATAGGCGGTCTTATCGCTTAATAGCGATCTCTACCAGACAACCAATACGACAGGGAAATAAGTTGGAGACAGTTGAAGTAGGTGGCGGAAACAAATAGACCGGATAAACGCAGGGATAATAAAAACAACAATACCAACATAAATATAATACATAGCTAAATAAATAAAATCAAATAATACATACACACAACATTACTGTATAATACTTAAGATAAAATAAATGTGAGAATGTAACAATGAAAACTGAGAAAGCCATATAACAGAAAAGGATTTGATCAGAAGCAAAAAGAAAAGATAAGGTACTAAAGACAGGGAGTGGATTAAATTAGTGATACATACATACATACATACATACCGTCACGCCTCTTTCCCACAGGGGTAGGCAGAGACTACTTTATTCCACTTGCTACGATCCTGACATATTTCTTTCGCTTCATCCACAGTCATCAATCTCTTCATACATGCTCGTCGGTTTCGGGTACTCCTGACCTGACCTTTTTCCAAAACGTCTCCTATTTGGTCTCGGAACGTCCGTCTAGGCCTTCCCCTCCCAACGTAACCATTCACACTCCCCATATAGATCTGTTTAGTTAGTCTACTTTCATCCATCCGCTCTACATGCCCAAACCAACTAAGCATACTTTTTTCTATCCTAGTCACTATATATCCTCTTTCACACCAGCACGTTCCCTTATCACACTGATACGATTTAATCATTAGTGATAAATAGTGAGATTTGAGTTAGTTTTATATCTTCTTTCTTTCTTTCATAGGACAATGTGCTTTTAGCTTTGCAATTCTAGGAGCTCACGGGCTGTATGGTTTTCGCACTGTTTTCACACTAATGACCTTAAATTACCTACATAATTTAGCAGCATTGACGGCAACAAGAGATGTCTTCGGTAAGCGACAAGGAATTGTTCTTTGTTTACGTTCTCGCGAACAGCGTGAAATTAATTAGAGGAAAAAACTCACAAAGGACTTGGAAAGGCGAGGAATTTTAAGATAAAAGGCATCATTTAACAACGGGGGAATGACTTACAATAAACAAATTCTGATGCCTACTTACCTCTAAGTACGACAAAGCCCTTTTCGTGAACGTTTGTAAAATACAGTTAACTTAATTGATTGTCTTTGTCTCTTTGGCATTTGCCTTTTATCAAACAAAAACAAAATACGTATGCAAATCCTTTCACTACCCGAATTTCAGAAGCCATATTGATCACTAGCTGTTGCCCGCAACTTCGTCTGCATAGAATTCGTTTATCGCTATTCCGCTAGAATAACGCAATTTTTCGGGATAAAAAGTAGCATATGTGTTATTCCAGACTATAATCTATCTATGTTCCAATTTTCATCCAGATCTATCCAGCTGTTCTGGCGTGAAAAAGTAACTAACATCCAAACATCCATAATCACAAACTTTCACATTTATACTAGTAGGATATTCTGAGCCGCTAAGTATAAAAATCCTTTTCACAATAAACGACGCAGCGCCGCGAGCGAGGTAGCGATATATCACATTACGCTTGATGCGACAAGGTTCTATAACCGTTCAAATTAGTTGACTTTACAAGTATATAGTATACTATTAAATTATGCAAAGAGGTTCTTATTCGGAGGCCAAAACAAGGATAACAGGTTAACGGGCAGCAATCAACCAATAGACTAGCAAGCAGTACGGGCATTGAATTCTCCAATATAAAGCAACACCGCCGCGTATACGCAGTAACGAGTCGTAGGCGTCACGTTTTCTCACCGTTTTTTCATACATTTTGTTGCGTGTGCGTCATCGTCTTTTACGCACCGGTGTGGTCGCACCTTAAGATTATAATAATAATATAGCCTTTTTATTCCGAATGCGCTACAATTTCATTTTTGTTGTTGTTGTTTTTTTTTATTATTAAATTGTCGCGTAATTCGGCGTGCCTCATGGCATAGGCCTCCTCCGTGTATTGGAGGGTTTGGGCTATAGTTCCCACGCGCGCCCAGTGCGGATTGGGAACTTAACACACACCATTGAATTTCTTCGCAGATCTGTGCAAGGTTTCCTCACGATGTTTTCCTTCACCGAAAAGCTCATGACAAATTTCAAATGTAATTTTCGCACATAAATTCCGAAAAACTCAGAGGTGCGCGCCCGGGATTTGAACCCACGACGCTCTGCTTGAGAGGCCACAGGTCAAACCACTAGGCTACCACGGCTTCTACATGGAACTAAGCCATAAGTAATTTAAAAAACGATACATGCACACGAACATCACGTCTTTACCCTGACCGGGTAGACAGAACCTAGGGTAACAAGAGCTAAATAAAGGCCACGTTTAGCATGATTGTGGGCACACAGGTGGAGGGGAATTAAAATAGTGATGGGTTTGCTAGCCGCATCGCCTATAACATGATTCCTATGCCCATTCCCTCGACGGGCTTTTACCATCTGCGCGGGAAGAGAAGCAACTGGTATCTATACTCCCAGACAAGCTTGGAAGAAACGGATTTTATAAAATTCAACTCTATTGGCTGATTTCTCCACGACAGGCGCGTATAAATTATATAAATTATTGGAATAAACAAGATTGACCCAAATTCGCGTCCTGAGAGACCAAAACATTGCATAACTTAGTGTCGACACACAACACTGAACAGCAAAAAAAATGGGTCAATTTCTATACAAAGTTGTATGAAAAACGACCCGCTATTCTTGCACTCCAGTATGTGACGGTTACCGTAAAAGCCTTCGATACGTTATTGTCTTCTCCGCGACTTCGTCCACGTAGATTTAGCAGTTAATAATAATAATAATGTCCCAAAAACCCTCAAATCAGCACTCAAATTATTAGATCTTCACGACAACACCTTCATACCCCTACAAAAATCAATAGTTTTAGACACCTGCTCTATAGTACGCCGCTTCCTTAACCCAACTTCCCTACCGATACATAACAATCAAGAAGACATACAGACACACACAACCGTCCAGCGCAACATTTACACAAACACACACATTCAACATGACATTCACACTGACTTCTAAATACACAATGGTACACATGGTACTTGGCGTACGCCCGTTTCATGGACCAAAAGAAAAAGCCGACAACATTGTCGAGATCAAAATTAATTGAAAAACAACAATAACAATAATAATAACATAATAAAAACTTGGGACAAATACCACCAATTGACCCAGCCCCAAACTAAGCAAAGCTTGTACTATGGGTACCAGGCAACGGATAAACATACTTATATAATGTAGATAAATACATACAACATCCATGACTCGGACACAAACATTCGTATTCATCATACAACTGTCTACCCCTACCGGGATTCGAACCCGGGACCTCTAGCTTCATAGTCAGGGTCACTAACCACTAGGCTATCCGGTCGTCAATTGACATGTTTATCGCTATCCCGCGTTAACTATGCAATTTTCCGGGATAAAAAGTAGCCTATGTTTTAATCTAGGGTAGCAGCTATCTTCGTTCAAAATTTTATCCAAATCGTTTTAGTCGTTTCAGCGTGAGGAAGGAACAAACATACACACTTCCATTGTCACGTCGTCACAAACTTTCGCATTTATAATATTAGTAGGAAGTAGGATCCTAATCTACACTTTATTGGATTGAATGTGTATGTACAATAAAGAGTTATACATACATACATACATAAACGCAAGATTATGAATACAATTTACCAGTTGCTTCTCAACCCGCGCAGATGGTAAAAGCCCATCGAGGGAATGGGCGAAAGTCTTAGGAATCATGTTATAGGCGATGCGGATTTCATTCGGGTATTTATAGTTGTCTCACTCACTCTTATGGGTTTGATACGAGAATGAAAAGGCAGGTACTCATCTACGAGCTAACTGTGTCTATTTGTATTTATATAATACTAGCTTTCGCCCGCGACTTCGTTCGCGCAGATAACGTCAATGACGACATACCCCATCCACTCTTGTCTCCAAGTATAAGGTTTTTATTTCTTATCCCATGGAAAATTCGGAAAATCCCTTATTAGAGCACTTACGTGATCCTCTAGGAATATTATTATGTCTTAATTATTTACCTCGTGTTTTTATCCCGTGGGAAATTTGAAAAATTCCTTTGTAGTGCACCTTTATACTAATCAAGGAATAATAATGTAGGTGCCAAATGTAATGTAGCTTTATTCGTACAACATTTCGGGTTTTTCAAATCCCGCGGGAAAATCGGGATAAAAATCCTATATCCGTCTCCTGGTTCTGAGCTACCTGCCTACCAATTTTCAGCCGAATCGGTTCAGTCGTTTTCGAGTTATTAATAGTGTAACTAACACGACTTTCTTTTATATATATACCTACTAGCTTCTGCCCCCGACTTCGTCTGCGTAGAATTATACATAAAAACCTTCTTCTTGAATCACTCTATCTATTAAAAAAAACCGCATCAAAATCCGTTGTGTAGTTTCGAAGATATAAGCATACATAGGGACATAGGGACAGAGAAAGCGACTTTGTTTTATACTATGTAGTGATAGTGATAAGATAAGATATAAACTGAGTCGGAATTGAATCGCATTAAGACGTCATAGTAACCCCCCGGTAACCGTTACAGCTTGTAGACGAGTACCGGCTTTACTCTCGTAGAGGCTCTACGACGTAGCAGCGCTACGCGTTTAGCAAGCACTGTTAATTAAACCAGGTCAATATTGGTCTAACCGACGATTTAATTACAATTAATTTTAGATATCTACATTCAGCATTTATCAGTAACATTGTTTGTACAGCGATATACTGGTACAAGGCATTCATACTAATTAACCGAAAATTCTTGGAATTCCACATTCAATTGAGTAAGTCTCTTTTTCCTGGAATTTATAACAGCTTTAATGGCAAAACTGATTACTTTGCTGATCCGCGGACACGTATAAGATGCGGTCTGTGCGGTATGTATGACTGACTGAATGACAGAAAAAACTACAAACGCAATTAAAATATGATTTATGTGTAGTCCGTCTAGCTATAAAACAATACAATACAATACAAACCAAAACAGAAAAAGTATACAGAATATTACAAGGTAATAGGCGGCCTTCTCGCTACAGAGCGATCTCTACCAATGTACTAAAAATGAGGACTTACGTGAACAGTAGGTATAAAGATTTTTAATCTCCAGATGGACCTAAATTTAAAAATAAACTGAAAGAAATTCTACTTTGCAAAAGCTTTCATAGTTTAAATGGATATATTTGTAAGAATTATTAAAATTAAAATAGAGAAAATCACATTAATATTATAAAGGCGAAAGTTAGTGAGTGTGTGTATGTTTGTTACTTCTTCACGCGCAAACGGCTGGACGGATTTACTGTGAAAGGGTTCCACAACGGGCAGAGACAATAAAACAGAAATACACGGAGAAGATTGACTAGAAAATATCTTTTATTTTTCCTTTTTTAGACGTACCTAACACCCGCCAATAAAAGACCTCACCCCGTGCAAGTAGATCGCTACCGCAGTCTTACTCGCTAATTCTGCCGCCAAGCAGCAGTGCTTGCGCTTGCTGTGTCCCAGCGTGAAGACTAAGAGAGCCGGTGAAAATATTGGCACAGCAGGTATTCCTATCTTAGCCCTAGGCTGGCAACGAATCAGCTATTCTCTAGTATTCCGGGTATCCATAGGTGGTGCTCACATACCACCAGGAGAACCACTTGCTCGTTTCCTTCCTAAAACTAATCAAAGAAAAATTTTGTATAACATACATCGGAAAATCAATACATACATACATAAATCACGTCTTTCTCCCTTACGGGGTAGACAGAGCCTAAGGTGACTAGATCCAAAGGCCACGCTTAGCATGATTGTGGGCGTATAGGTGGAAAGGGGAATCAAAATAGTGATGGGTTGCTAGCCGCATCGCCTGTATGATTCCAATGAAAATCAATGCGCTCTCGTAAATATTTTCAAGATGATTATTATTATTTCTTTTTTTTTTTGACATGCCAACAGTACATAAACAAAAGATTAATATTAACAAAATTACAAGTTACAATCCATGTTCATGCACCAATAACAGGCATGCGACAGCATTTATCATGTTTAGGGACTTACACTACAAGTAAAACTAACTAACATAAAGAAACAGGATTGAGCAAGTGAGCTTTGCGAAGATAAATCTTTTATTTGTCGAAGCAAGTGAGTTTTGCGAAGATAAATCTTTTTTTTTTTTTTATGAATAGGAAGGCAAACGAGCAAGTGGGTCACCTGATGTTAAGTGATCACCACTGCCCATAGACACCCGCAACCCCGGAGGGATTGCAGATGCGTTGCCAACCTAGAGGACTAAGATGAAATGCCTCTTGTGCCCGTAATTTCCCCGGCTGTCTTACTCTCCACCGCAACACAGCAGTGCAAGCACTGCTACTTAGCGGCAAGATTAGCGAGTAAGATGGTGGTAGCGATCCGGACGGACCTTGCACAAGGCCCTACCACCCGCAAAAATTTGTCGATACTACAAAAATCTGTCGTATTTCTGACCCTTTCATCCAAAGATATCTATTCGACTTCAACAGAAACTAATTATCAGCATAACTTAACGTCAATCGGGTAAGCATCAAAGGCCAGAACATTTGTAACGTTTGAATCGAGATCAAAGCATCTGATTGGCTGACAGCTCCGTCCGCCATCTTTAAAACCTTTTGTTCCAATTATAAACGAGCATTCATAAACTTAGGTGACTTGGAGAAGGTATCTGATTGATGTTATTAAAAGGTGTTCATCTTGATTCCAATTTATTGGCACGTACGAGGAATTTCCTACCGAAATCTTCATTATGTACCACTCGCGAGCTAAACGTGTATTTTTTTAATTTACGTTGGACATGTATTTAGTATTATTATATATTAAGAAAAAATGTCGAGGACCATCGAAGGATTGGGCGAAAATCTTGGGAATCATGTTTTATAGGCGATGTGGCTAGCAACCCATCTGTTTTGATTCCCCTTTCCATCCATACGCCCACAATCATGCTAAACGTGGTCTTTAGGTATTGTTACCTTAGGCTCTGTCTACCCCGTAAGGGATACAGACGTGATTTATGTATGTATGTATGTAAGAAAAAATGTGTACCAGATTTTACTATGGATTTTTTTTTCCTCTTCACGTTCCATACATAGCTATATTAAAAAAAGTGACGAACTGGAATGGAAATTTTAGGACACCGTTTTGCTTGTATGAGGACCGATAGGGTAAACGATTTTGAGTAAGAAAAACCCAAAATAGTTAAATTCTGGAAAAAATGTACAAGTGGACTTTTTTTCGAAAACGCTACCACGGCTTTTTTTTCAACCATCCTGATTTTGCGTAAATGTTTAACTTCTGTATTTTCGGGTAGTTAAACCAGTTTATGGTAAACTTTATTCCTAACTCAATCGTATTTAGGTTCAGAAGTTTCGTTGTCTTTTGGATGTAGTAAATCTAAGTTTCCAGACACCTGGCTGACCCTCAGAGGTGTTGGGCTTTATTGTTACCAAGTTGGCCATATTTACATTTCACGAAATAAGGCCCGGGACTGTCAATCCTATACTAAACTAATAAAATATATATTTGATTTAATCTAGATCTACACTATTATAAAGAGGAAAGATTTGATTGTTTGTTTGTTGGAAGCTCTGAAACTATTGACCTATTTTAAAAAATATTTTGCCACATTATCCCTGATGGACTTAGGCTGTATTTAATTCTTCGCGGACGAAGTCGAGGGTAACAGATAGTGAGAAATTCTTTTAAAACAGTATTTACTATTTCTGTTTTAATTGTCGAGCTTTTGGACTGTGTAGGCTTATTGTCTAACTCGCTCGCAATCGCCATTGTGTTCATTTTGACAGTTCATGTATGGGCTGACAATTGGCATCGGAATCAGCTAGCTGTCACATTCATACAAGCACTGTCAAAATGAACACGATGGCGATTGCGAGCGAGTTAGGTAATAAGGCTACGGGTCTGCATTATCTTTCAACAATGATACCATAACGAAAGGACACGTAGCAAGAACTTCGAATAAACCAGACAGCTAGCATCTCGAGTGGATATACACGCCGTGGATAAAATAGTGCTTTATGCAGTTGTTAAAACTAATATTAGTTCCAAGCAATAGATGTTCTTTGATTTTAGTAAGGGGGCGTTCAAGTATTACGTAAGCGCTTGAGGAGGGCGGGTGGTCTTTGCTTTGCTTATTTTTATGACATGATTGGGGGAGGGGAGGGGAGGGGGGTCGATATGGTGATTACTTCAGCGGTTTCGATTCGAACTGCTGCTCAGAATCAATAAAAAACAGAATCCATTAAAAGAAAAATGCATATAGGTACCAATGATTACGTAAGCATGGGACGGGGGGTAAGAGGTTTGCTTACTTTTGCTGACAAGGGGAGGGGGGGGTAAGTAATTGTAAAAAATCTGCTTACGTAATATTTGAATGGCACCTAACGCAAAGATAGACGTTTGTCGATATTTTAATACGCCGTCAAACTTTTCTAACATTTTTATTTTATTTCAAGCAACGTGGAAGTTTTTAACGAGTTACCGGGATCCTAACTCGGGTCACACGTTACGCGGAAACTTTGTTTTCGGGGATAGGCGACAATGCCGGCCGGCGTAACGGTTCGATCACATAAAGATTATAGACCCGTTCCACAGATCAGTCGTATGAGCTTATAAAGTGAAGGTGCAGCGTACGATAAGTGGACTATGATAATGTGAGGAAATTGAAGGATAATTGATGGCAAGTGATAACACCAGGAAACAGAACTACTTCTTTACTCTGATACGTAACAACTAACAATATGACAATAAGAATTCAAAAAACAAAATGATTAGAAAAGATAGAAAAAAGTATCAAAACTAAGGAGTTCGCGACAGAAAGTGAGAGTAGAATCTTGAAATTTCATCATAGTGACGTGTGATGTTTAGTGACGGAAAAATGGGCGAAGAATGAGCTCGAAAGATGTCGGGGCCTGACTTGACTTAAACTATAATTATATTGTGTTAAATATGTACGTGAGCGATCCTTTTATCTCACTATGAATGAGCTAGCACTTTGTTTTTGTATTTCTTTGTCGCAGCTAGTAGCAACACGCGGCGTGCGTTAAAAAAATCTGAAATGTTTTATACAATAATTGTATAATTTTCTGCTGCATTGCCATGTGTTAGCTATAATTACGAGTATTAATTATAAGTTGCTACGTCCTAATAACAGGGCATCATTATGTATAAAACTTTGTAAAAAAAATTGCAATTGAATAAATACTGAATACTGAATACATTTTATTTATAATGTAAGTAAACGTTTCATAATATCTATGAGTATTAATAATAAGAAACTAATAAAACATTCGCGAACATAGCTTGCTACTTTAAGCCAGCCACATATGAGCTGTTAACGTAACTATTACCGTGTTTGGTTGTAACTCGTGAACAAGGTTTTTAGTTACTGTAACGTGAAGTAGTTACGGTTAGAGCTCGCACGTGAGTAGCAATATGACATTTTAAAAAGATTGAAAGAAAAGGGAACACTAACACTTTTGTCTCGCTTTCGCATCGCCGGTCTATTACTTTATCTGGTCGAAGACGTAACGACGTTAGTCAGGGTTATCGGGGATCGGCGCCGCGTTAAAAGTTCCTAACTTCGTAATTTAAGAAAACAGTCACGTTCCGCTGCAATGATGTAATGATGAAAATCGGCCTCCGTTTTTCGTGGATAAACCATTATGAGCGCGAATAATTTTCCGTGTGTCGCTATAGCGAAGATATATGGGGTGTCAATAATATTAAATAATATCGTCGATATAGCTATATCTAGAATGTCAGTAATAAAACGTATGGTACGATACTTTGTATGAGTGAGCACATCTTAACGGATATCCTTACGGGGGGGGACGGGACTAGTAAAAGTATAGCGTCTATCGGTAGTTCAAACAGTATGGCGGCACTTGAATGTCAACATCAACAGAAAAAGGCCATATTTGGTTCTAGGCGACTCCCTTGACGAAAGAAGAAGAAAAAGAAATACATTTATTGTTTTTCTAAACGACACTGAAAATTAGAACAGAAAAATCCAAAAAGTAAAGCTACGGCCGGGAATCGAACCCGGATCCTCGTCATTCCGTGACGCGTGCTATACCCCTACACCACCCATAGCAGGTAGGCAAGCCTTCGAATTTTTGTATCTGTTACTAGCTGTCACGTGACCTTGTTACTATGCGATTTTTTGTCTCTACGCGTCATCTGTTTGAATGATGTGTTTGTACGACACAATTACAAACGAGAAATAAGTGCCGAATATTGCTAATAGGCCACATTGACGGGTAGGGTGAAGTATCCTCACTGCTTTTTGTGACACCCAGTATAATGGCGAGTAGTATTACATACCATTACAAAATATAATACAATACAATACTAGAACCTATTGATATAACTATGAACAATCAAAAAAAACACATTCGCATTGCAAGATCAAAGTTTCCACACGGACAAACGTATATTCACTCCATTTTTCCAGTCCAGGTGGCCGTATTACCACACCACAACTAGCTAATACGCTATGCATTTAGGCCTAACACATACTCCGAAATGCAATTTTCGAAGTTTGTTTCGTATCGTTCCCCACACAACGAGAGTCAGAGAGACGGTATACAAACTTGGAAACTCAAATTTCGGAGTTGTCAGGCCTTATTTGACCCTGTTGCAAGTTCGTGTCGCGTCGTTCCGCTCACGCCGATACTCAATAACTTAAGTATGAGGGGGACGGTATACGAACTTCGAAACTCAAATTTCGGAGTTGCCAGGCCTTATTTGACCCTGTTGTAAGTTCGTGTCGCGGCGTTCCGCTCACACCGATACCCATTATTTTAAGTGAGGGGGACTGTATACGAATTTCGAAACTATAAATTCGGAGTTGCCTAGGCCTTATTCGACCCTGTTACAAAACTACTTACGTGCAGTCTTCAAATGCACGGGGTACCCCAGCACCACCCCCTGCTGCGTGCGCGCCTCACACTGGAACACACCATCGCCGCCCTCGCTTCGACGGACATCCAGCGTGCCGTTTGAGAACACCCTGTTGAAGAGAACATATATAAATTACTAGCTGTTGCCCGCGAATCCGTCTGCAAAGAATTCGTTTATCGCTATCCCGCGGGAACTACACAATTTTACAGGATAACCTAGTTTATGTGTTATTAAAGATTATAATCTATCTATGTTCCAAATTTCATTCAATCTGTTCAGCCGTTCTGCGGTGAAAGTGTAACAAACATGCATACATCCATACTCACAAACTTTCGCATTTATAATATTAGTTGGATATTTTTCCCACCTCTCATTCAGAAACGTAACTTTTGCTCCCTGACGAGAGGGATCAAAGTGCAACTTTTCTGTTCGAGGCTTTTCTAAGTGTTTTTATGCAAATGCAATTTCAGGAATTTTCGAAGTCACCAGAAGGTATACTAGATCAAGTTAAGTTAGTTTACTATCAATTCTAAAAAAATACGGTTTCAGAAATAAATCGCTTTATGACTAACGTTGGAGCAAACGTATCCTAGAGTGGAGACCACGTTTGGGAAAGCGTAGTGTTGGACGCCCTGCGACGCGTTGGACGGATGACCTTAGGAGGACAGCTGGCAGTGGTTGGATGAGGGAAGCCCAGGATCGCGAAAGTTGGTGCAATATGAAGGAGGCCTACGTCCAGCAGTGGACGGACAATGGCTGTAGATAGATAGATAGATGACTAACAGAAATTATGGCTAACCGTACATTCGGAACTTCAATTTCATGGGACAAAATATAGACCCTAATGGAACATCGGGGGCAATGGGACAGTCGGTGTCCCGCGCGGACCCATTACGGGCGCATACACCAGTAGGCTTATTACCTAACTCGCTGGCAATCGCCATCGTGTTCATTTCGACAGTTCATGTATGGGCTGACAATTGGCATCGGAATCAGGTAGCTGTCACATTCATACAAGAACTGTCAAAATGAACACGATGGCGATTGCGAGCGAAATAGGTAATAATAATAAGCCTTCTGGACTCCAGAAACGGGACGTCCCGCTACAGACAGACTTAAGAAAATTCCAAGGTACCTGTGCGGCGCGTACTCGACACTGTTCCAACGCCACGTGTACACCCGCTGGGGGCGCTCGTCGTCGAGCGGCGGCGGCGGCCTGCGCACGAGCACGCGCGCGCCCGGCAGCGCGCACGGCACCAGCGCGCGCGTCCCCCAGTACCATGTTAATGGGGCATCTGCGGGGGAAAGAGATGACAATATGAAACATGCTTTTCATAAAAATACCGCGATAGAATGCATAAGTACCGTGAAACTGGGTGAATAGGTGCAAAAATGAATTTCAAACCTCGATAAAACACTATTTTCATACATGACACGTTGATTTTTATACATAAAAAAAACGATTAGTTTGATAGTTTAAACAATAAATACTAAAATATAGACAAATCCCAGCTCACCCCACAGTGAGGTCAGAAGGCATAGAACCAAATAACAAATTACCAGAAAAAAATTGATGTCTAAAAATTTTGAGCTGAGCCAGACATTCAAGTAGCAAGTAAAAACATAATATATTAGTTAATATCCCTTTTCCCGCCGCATTCCCTTTTCACCCCGTTTACGGTACTGTGACAGTTTTCAGTATGAGAAAATTATACTTCAATGGAAGAGGCGTTTACCCCGGAAAAGCTAATGGACTACAAGCCCATGGAAAAAAAACATGTGAAATGAACCAGCGTGAATGAAGCTTAGAAGGCTGTTACTATATCATAAAATAACTGTACATTTATGGAATTTCTCAGGTACAAGTGAGGAATTACGACTAATTATTAATTTACGGCGTTTTTATAGCTTATAGATGATTAAACATAAATGTCGAAAAACCTAGTGCCGCTTTAAAGTGGTGGTGCCGGAAGTTAGTGCATTTTTTTTTTCAATGTATGAGAAAAAATCTGTACCGCTCAGTAATGACGGCATAGCGCTGAGAGTTATTTTATGATATAGTAACAGCCTTCTAAGCTTCATTCACGCTGGTTCATTTCACGTTTTTTTTTGTCCATGGGCTTGTAGTCTATAAAGGTTAATTTCAAATGTAACTTCGCACAATTTGCGAAGAGTTCAAAGCTGCGTGCTCGGATTCGTATTGATGTTTCTCTGCTTGAGAGACCATAGATCGAACAACTAGACCACCACGGCTTTTTCCTTATACATACATAACTTTTAATAGTACATTACAGACCTAGGGCGGTGAACTCGTAATTGTCCCAGATCGCAGGTGTTGGCGGCCCGAATCGAAGGTGAGGGCCATAAATATGCGATCTGGGGCTTTACGAATTACCGCCCGTGGTTTGTATAAAGTTTTAGGTCTTGCCTTGGCCAGGAAGTGAGATTTTCTGTCCGCGAAGCGGCCGTAATATCCCTATTACGGCCTAGGGTGACGTAAAGTAATTTACAAACCTTTTTACGAAGGCTCCAGAATTCCGCCGACTTAATGTAATGGTACTTGCCTTGTCAGTGTCCACGAATCCATTAGAATATGATCGAGAAAACTTATTTGCCGAGTAAGAAAGAGAGTTAAGAAAGAGGCCATTTAAAGATACAAATCGAGGCTTTACGTCTTAATGCGATTCAATTCCGACTCAATTCAGGCTGTCATTTTTAGTATCTTTCATGCTGGTCTGGGGGTAAAGAAAAAACATAGAATGTACCAGTTGCTCTTGCGCAGGAGGTGAAAGCCCAGGGCGAAAATTTTAGGAGTCATGTTATGCGATACCTAGCAACCCATCACTATTTTGATTCCCCTTTCCACCTATACGTCCACAATCATGCTGAGCCCGTAAGGGATAAAGACGTGATTTATGTATGTAAACTGAATCGGAATTGAATCGCATTAAGACGTCATAGTTGCACTATTGCATGTTCAAATACAGTCTGAATTCAAAACCCTTACCTCTTAGGCTCTTATTGAAGTGTATCTGATGAATGGACGGATTACATTCCATATTGTATATAGACGACTGGATGGCCTAGTGGTTAGAGACCTGACTATGAAGCTTGAGGTCCCGAGTTCGATGCCCGGTCGGAACAGATATTTGTATGAAAAATACGAATGTTTGTTCTTGAGTCTTGATGTTTAATATGTATTGTATTTATTTATCTATGTAAGTATGTTTATCCGTTGTCTAGTACCCATATTACAAGCTTTGCTTAGTTTGGGACTAGGTCAATTGGAGTCCATTGTCTCAAGATATTTATTTATTTATTATTTATTTATTTATATTCGACTCGAACCGTCTTAAGAATACATAAAGCAATATGGGAATTCCAAACACCAAACTCGATATAAACTAAATTTAACAAGAGATTGTATCTCTTCAAGCACATTGTTAACCCTTCTAAATAACAACAGAAACTTGGCAGTTTAAATTACAGTATTCCGACTGGAAATATACTCGTCCTCAAATTCAGGGTTTAATTTAGTCCCGGCGGTCTGTCAACTCTGTGAAATACTGCTGGGATATACCCTATAACATCAGGTGACGAATGGGCTGACAGGAATACGTTGTCAGTCGGATGTCGGAACTGTCAAGTCATGATGAAAACTAAACAAGTCGGATAGAATCGGAGCAGTGCTTGGTCCGGTGCACCCTGGGCATCGGCTAATGATTTCCTGGCGGTTTCTGAGGGATATCAGTGACCGGCTAAGAGCCCGACAGGGGGATCTTTGACTGTATTACCGTACAACGTTGCCGACATTTTGTCACAAGTTTTTTGAATTATATCGGCGTGTCGCTAGTTTTAATAGACTGTACGAGTGGTATAGTTAAAGGCCAGTTTATATTAATGTTATGATGTTTTAATCAAACAAATTGAGTTGGGTATGAAAACTGGAGTTAGCATTTGTAACCGCTTATTGGGGTGGATTTAATTATGCTTACTGGGCTCAAGGGATGACTTCCACTTAATCCGGGCGTGTTTTTGAGTTGTTCTCGTTTATATGCCTGTGTTACTTGTAGTAAGTCAGCGTGAATTATTTAATAGATAATTATAATGTTAATTACAATCCGCACTGGGTCTGTGAGGCCTGTGCCCAGCAATGGGATGTAGAAGGCTGGAGATGATCATACATAGGTACATACATAATTATCAAAAATGTCCATACATTGATCGATGCCCAAAGTGCGTCGTGTCAAAGGAAAGACCAAATGCAGATTCTAAAATTTAAATACCTACAATATATTTGTTGGGGTCAGGCAGACTGACCAAAGCCCTGCTGATATTTCTTGGATACGGATACTGTGGCGTCATACAGCTGTGGCGACCCTAGCGCCACCTAGTTGTCGATTACATAAACTACTACGATGCACGCTTAGCTACACAATTTTCAACGTGTCAACGAAGTTTCTTAACCCGTCAAGCGTCCAAGCGACTACAGTAGTCCCTAACTTTTTCAGAGCGAGAAGCATATATAGCGAGTTGTCGCTGGCTCTTCCATGGGAGGAAGACCTGGCCAGTGGCGTGAATGCATAATGCAGTCCCTAGGACATTTCCCGCCCGAAAAAGTTAGGGACTACTGTGGTCGCTTGGACGCTTGACGGGTTAACGCGGATCTAATAAGGGATGTTAGCGGCCAAATACGACGTGAATAGCCAAGGTTTTTAAATGAAGACTTAATTCCGGATTGTTCGATATGAAATTGATGAAAAATAGTACCTCGGGGAGCTCAAAACAAATGGCTCTTTGGAAGCCATCTTGTTTCATTCATGCCCTCCAGGGACACGTGGAAAACGGCCAAGTAAAAGAAATACCTAACCTTACTTTTCTACATAATTTAAGGAAGAAGGCCGAATGTTAATTAATTTAAGTAGGTCTTAATTTGTTTTCCTAATAATTCCAGGGCAGAAGGAAAACCGGACAAGTGCGAGTCGGGCTTCGGCAATGAATAAAAATCTAGTGTCAGCAGTTTTGCTCCTTTAAAATTTTGGCAGTGTAACGTCATTTTATATTGGTTTCTTACATAGACAGACAGACTTTTTATCAGACGGTTTTGGTAACACGACAATTGGCATTGTTCATTTTTTTTAATATGCTCCAATTCGAAAACCATTTCGAGGAAAACCATCAATTATCTGATTTATCTTGTCCGATTTCAAAAATACTTTATGATTGCAGATATTTTTGTAAAAGTACTTTGAACCTTTGTTTGACCGAACGACCGGGTTTTTAGACAGAATCCAGCATCGAATGTTTGCCACAAAAATGAAAAAAAAAGTTTGGCTATGGCAACTGTCACGTGTCACTGTCAAATCTAACAAAACCATAGACAAAGCTGTTTTTTTTTATAGCCAGCCGAACGAAGGCGATTGGGATTCTGTTTAAATTCACGAATTATCAAACAGCGAAAAAATATTTATTATTAATTAACAAAGCTACGTAAAAGCATAATATTCAAATTAGTTGCTTGAAATAGACCATTTCATCAAATAAAGGTGTTAAAAGCACAGCTTAAAAAAAATGAACAATGCCAATTGGCATGGAAACACTTTATCTAAAGTGTCATTCTATGTAACTTGCTAACTATGTAAACGGGTGCGAGTCGGGTTACCTCCGCGTGTGGCCAAGAACTGCGGTTTGTTTTTGGATCCGTCCGTCAGTGCTTGGCTCGGTGCACCCTGGGCATCGGTTATTTCCTGGCGGTCTCCGAGGGATATCATTATCCATTGGCTAAGAGCCCGACAGGGCGTGGTGTCTTTTGACCGTGTTCTACCGTACAACGTTGCCGACATTTTGTCACAAGATTTTGGAATGTATCATCACTACATAGTA
This sequence comes from Pandemis corylana, assembly GCA_949127965.1. Taxonomy (NCBI): domain Eukaryota; kingdom Metazoa; phylum Arthropoda; class Insecta; order Lepidoptera; family Tortricidae; genus Pandemis; species Pandemis corylana. The sequence goes on along the minus strand of OX421859.1, from coordinate 955,967 downwards.
TAAAATAAAGTCGCTTTTTCTGTCCTCATGTCCCGATGTATGCTTATATCTTTGGAACTACACAACGGATTTTCATGCGGTTTTTTTTTAATAGATAGAGTGATTCAAGAGGAAGGTTTATATGTATAATACATGCATAATATACCGTGCGAAGCCGGGGCGGGTCGCTAGTTTTTAATAATTTGACACTGGCGAAATCATCGCATCTATCGATGGGGCCATAATATCCTAAAAATAGATAGATAACTATGTTAACAAATTAATCGAATGTAAATTAATCATTCAGAGACATTTTCAATATGGCGGTTTGTTTACATAGGAAGTTCCATAGAATGACACTTTATATTATACTAGCGACCCGCCCCGGCTTCGCACGGTATATTATGCATGTATTATACGTATAAACCTTCCTCTTGAATCACTCTATCTACTAAAAAAACCGCATGAAAATCCGTTGTGTAGTTTTGAAGATATAAGCATACATCGGGACATGAGGACAGAAAAAGCGACTTTATTTTATACTATGCAGTGATTATATAACTATACTGTCAATGATATCCCTCGGAAACCGCCAGAAAATCATTCCCCGATGCCCAGGGTGCACTGGACCAAGCACTGCTCATCCCGCCGGACAGATCCAAAAAAGAACTGCAGCTCTTGAGCACACGCGGAGGTAACCCGACTCGCACCCCAGTGCCTAGTTCTGAGAGGCCTGCGCTCAGCAACGGAACGTCTAAAGGCTGGTGATAAAACATATTACGCACCGACTTGGCTATCCTCCAAGTATAGCCTAGCAAGGTTACTGTTTTTTTTTCATTGAAATGGACCTCCGCAAACGCATGACTCAATAACAGACCCAATAAGTCAAAAGCATAACAATTAACTCCTTCCACTTATCGATTGACAAATTACACAATATATTACCGTCTGAAGAGTCAGCCATCTTGATTGACGATGACAGTTGGCAGCCGTCATAACAGACGCCAAATTATCACAACTGACCCCTGACCTCCGAGAAAGTGTAATTATTTATAGCAGCAGTGGTCTGATATCGTGAATTTATCCATGGTTGCTGCCCGCGACTTGTAAGTAAGTAAGTAAGAAAGTAAGTAAATGCTTTATTGTACAAATATAAAGAAGCAGACAAATCACAAAAAAGAACTTAAATATATGCACAAAGGCGAACTTATCCCTATAAGGGATCTTTACCAGTTAACCTTTGAGTAAATGAGAGGAGCAGGACTTGTCTGCGCTGTAGTGTACGTCACACTTCCTTATATGTTTAGCATAAGATCATATATATGTTACGTGTAGTAGGTAATAGAGTGAGTATTAAAGAAGTGTATTCGAAACAACTTGTCTTTTCTGTTACCACCCAAATCCCCACATCACATGGCGACCCTGCCAGTGCGGCCTTGGCGCTGCACTGGCGGCGCGCTGCGCCGACCAGTGGTAAAATTTAATTAAAAACAAAATAAATTTATGGAAAAAAAAAGAACAAAGTGAAGTGGAAAGTGAAGTGAAACAGACACTGAGTAGAAATAATTTAGAACCTAATGTTAAGATTTTGAAGAATGGAAAGGAGGAAATTATACATAAAAATAGGACTAAAATGTATTTTGTTAAGTAATTCATTTATGAAAACATATTATTTCTGTGTATCTTTTATATGACTTAGTATTAAGAAAAAAAAAATGTGTACCTACGTTTCAATTTTTTTTTTTAATTTTCCGTGGGAGGTGTAGTGTACGTCACACTTCCTTATATGTTTAGCATAAGATCATATATATGTTACGTGTAGTAGGTAATAGAGTGAGTATTAAAGAAGTGTATTCGAAACAACTTGTCTTTTCTGTTACCACCCAAATCCCCACATCGCAGCGCAGAATTAGCTTTTAGCTATCCCGCGGGAACTTTGCAATAAGGGTTAAAAACCTACAGTACCCGGCCAGTGACAGATGACGTAAAAAAAAACTTAAGAAAAAAGGCGGGAACGTGAAAACCACCTAAGTGGCGAGGAAGTTTAGTGCAAAATTTATTTTCATTTCCTCTCAATGTTTGAGAAAAACATTATATCTACCCCAGCTGGAAGAGCAATTGCTGGATTCGTAACTTTAAAAAACACTCACTTGCGGTTCGTGTTTTTAAACAAGTTACTCATCCAGCAATTGGCATTAATCTACTTCCCAGGGCTCGGCATTAATCTACTATTTTTTAACAGCCTGTATAAGCTTCACTTGGCAAAGCAATAAAGTTATACCTAGAAGCTTTAAAAAGCTCCAACCTCGTGGGAAGCACGCACTTTCTGGCGCGTGTCCCGGAACACGCTCGCGTAAATGGAATCCACACTTCAAAGGTTGTTACGTGATGGTTTTAGGGATCCGCGGGCAGACAAGGCGAGGAAACCCTTTTTTATGCCGCTTCACGGTAATAAGGCCAAATATGATCTAATTGGGCTAGCAACCCATCACTATTTTGATTCGATTTTCCACCTATACGCCCACAATCTTGCTAAATGTCGCCTGTAGGTACCTGTTACCTTGGGCACTGTCTACCCCGTAAGGGATCAAGACGTGTTTTTTTTTTTATATGAATAGGAAGGCAAACGAGCAAGTGGGTCACTTGATGGTAAGTGATCACCACGGCCCATAGACACCCGCAACCCCGGAGGGATTGCAGATTTGTGTGTGATGATCTAATTTTTTCGATTATGTACGAAAAAGACTTGCACAACATAAATACAATTTCAGTTCCATACTAAAACTGACAGTTAAAACCTGCGGAATGGGGGCTATCTCGTGTGAATTTGCCACTAGAGGCGCTAGTGTCGCGTTAGTCAACAGTGGCGCCAACTGGTGAGCAAAGAAACGATAGTCCCCATTGAATCGCATTAAGACGTTATGGTAAGGCCCCTGTTTATTACAAAATTTGACCAATCCGAATGCTTTGAACGAAGATACTTTTAATAATATAACAATTTAGCCAATAAGAATAAATCATAATGAATTGCAGCACAATACCTCGAACTGACTATCTATTTCTCACTTTCCTTCCTCTACAACAATGTACTATTTCGTAGCTAACATGATTCATTTTAATAAAATATTATAATAAGTATGTAGTTACTATATTTATTATCATTGACATGAAATATTTAATCCGTAATGAATGAATGGGAATGGCCAAAATGGAAATGGGCGAAAATCTTAGGAATCATGTTATAGGCGATGTGGCTAGCAACCCATCACTATTTTGATTCCGCTTTCCATCCATACGCCCACAATGCTAAATGTGGATTTCAGGACTTGTTACCTTTGGCTCTGTCTACCCCGTAATAGATAAAGACGTGATTCATTTATGTATGTAATTAATTATAGGTATTTATTAGTTATATTTTTTAGTATAGTTCATAGCTTTAGTATGGGTATTATATACCCTGACAGGGTGTCATGTACCTATCCCCTTAACACGTAACACACCAAAATGAAAACGAACACGACAAATAAAACCAGTAAATAATTCGCATTTCCTTCAATCCCAAGTTTCCGCCACGGAACCCTGTATACGTTAACCAATACATGCTTCCTCAGCTTTTTACTTCCCGATTCCTTCTGCGCATGTCCTTCTCGCCGTCTCTTTCGCTCCCACAATAAACTTACACTTACTCCCTCGCACACACGCCGCGCAATGTTTTCATCTAGTGATGTAACGAATTTATTATCTTTTTAATATTCCTGCTGCGAATATCTGGGCGGCATATTTGAGAATGCGAATGAGATGTTTCTAGAATTCCCTATTATTTTTGTAGCTCTAGTTAAAGCATAGAACAACGCTTTTGCTGGGATATCAGCAAACTTTGGCGCTTAGGGCTCACTTCCATTGAAGCCTAGGTAAGGGGAGACGTCCAAATCAAAAGTTTATTTTGCAAATACATGCCATGTTTGTTATTGATACTACCGGCGAGCGCTTGAGGAATCACCACCATTGTCAAGAACACGCAAGGAAACTTGACAGAGTTATGTTTTCAAAACAAAATATAATTCTAAAATAATACATACATACATACCGTCGCCTCTTTCCCACAGGGGTAGGCAGAGACTACATTGTTCCACTTGCTACGATCCTGACATACTTCTTTCGCTTCATCCACGTTCATCAATCTTCATACACGCTCGTCGGTTTCGGGTACTCCTGACCTGACCTTTTTCCAAAACGTCTCCTATTTGTTCTCTCCTACTCTAAAATAAGAAGAATTTAAATTCAGAACCGGATGACCCAGTGGTTCGTGACCCTGACTATGAAAGCTAGAGGATCCGGGTTCGAGTCTCAGTAGGAGCAGGTAACCGAGTCAATGGCTGTTATATGTTATATATCATTATTTAAATATACAGTATCTATCTCTAAAAGTATGTTAATTCGTTGCTTAGTACCCATACTACAGTACAAGCTATAATTATTTTGCCACTGGGTCAATCAATGTAAATTGTTCCATGATTATTTACATTTATTTATTTAGATGGTAAAACCCATCGAGGGAATGGGCGAAAGTCTTAGGAATCATGTTATAGGCGATGCGGCTAGCAACCCATCATTATTTTGATTTGCCTTACCACCTGTATAGGCCCACAATCATGCTAAACGTGGCCTTGTTACCTTAGGCTCCGTCTACCCCGTCAGGGATAAAGACGTGATGTATGTATGTATGTATGTATTATTTATATTCCTACTATTACGGCAAGCATACATCTGTACATCGCCCTGCAATTTACCGCCACTTCCTGGCCAGGAGAAGACGTAAAATTGAGTAAAGTCTCAGTTGGCATGTGTATAACCCTCGCTTTTTTCTCGTTCGACAAGTTGCTGCAATCTGAGACATTTCATTGTTTCACCACCATCGGGGTATAATGTAGTATTAATTACTCTTAGACTAATTATCTCATTTCATGTTACATAAATACAAAAAATAAGTAACTATTTTGTTTTTTCTTTTTCGTTAAAACAACATTCGCTGTATACACTCTTCCACGTTTTCGTAACAAAATAACAATGGAAAGTTCCACATAAAGTGACTCCGAAATTAATTCCTTTTCAGTGTTCCGCGTGTATCCTTTTGCCCATGACCTTGACCTTGGAAGTTTTCCTGGCATGCTTTCGCTCCATTAAAATTCATTCCTCTTTCGTTTGTTGTTCAACTCGAGCTCAAAAAGAATGATGGCGACCTTTTCCTTTGCCTTTTCGCTGCAATAGACTAAAGAATAAATGGTTGGTTGAATTTGTATCGATTTTCTTTTAAGAGCTTTTATCTACGCACATATCATAGTGGTCCAGTCATTATAGCAAATTCACCTCGGAATTCGAGATACCCGGCTGTAAATCGGTAAATACTTGTATATTGACACCCTAAAAGTTGTCTCAAAACCTACATATGGTAGGGTGTGCGCAACTATTAAATTTCAAGGTCAAAGGTCACAAAAATCGGTGTTTTGTGCTTTTTTTGTAAATATCTCATTTCCTATGGGTTTTTGCTATTTGTTATTATTGACGATATTGTAGAATACAAAATTCCCTACAAATTTTGTTTAAATTTTTTTTTTATACGGTGAACCGTTTTCGAGATAGAGGGCGAGATAGTTAGTTGATTTGGTCACGTAGAGCGGATGGATGAAAGTAAACTAAACAGATCTATATGGGGAGTGTGAATGCGGTTACGTTGGGAGTTACGTTTTGGAAAAAGGTCAGGTCAGGAGTACCCGAAACCGACGAGCATGTATGAAGAGATTGATGAATGTGGATGAAGCGAAAGAAATATGTCAGGATCGTAGCAAGTGGAACAAAGTAGTCTCTGCCTACCCCCGTGAGAGAGAGGCGTGACGGTATGTAGGTATGTGTATGTACATATCATAGTGCTCTAAAATGCGTTCTCTAACCGCAGTAAATGACCAGCATTCTTCTTCTTCCTAACTTCCATGCTGGTCTGGGAGTAAAGAAAAAACATAGAATGTACCAGTTGCTTCTCTTGCCGCGCAGATGGTAAAAGCCCATCGAGGGAATGGGCGAAAATCTTAGGAATCGTCTAATAGGCGATGCGGCGAGCAACGCATCACTATTTTGATTCCCCTTTCCACATATACGCCCACAATCATGCTAAACGCCTTAAGGTTTTGTTACCTTAGGGTCTGTCTACCCCGTAAGGGATAAAGACGTGATTTACGTAAGTAACTTCTTAAATTTCTAAATGTCAGTGAAAATTAGAACACTTAGAAAAATCCGAAAAGTAAAGCTATGGCCGGGAATCGAACCCGGATACTCGTCATTCCTAGCTGAACCTAGCTGGTTAATTCCCTACTGCTTCTGAACCCATCTTAGTTATTTTTTTTTTATATGAGTAGGAAGGCAAACGAGCAAGTGGGTCACCTGATGGTAAGTGATCACCACTGCCCATAGACACCCGCAACCCCGGAGGGATTGCAGATGCGTTGCCAACCTAGAGGACTAAGATGCAATGCCTCTTGTGCCCGTAATTTCCCCGGCTGTCTTACTCTCCACACCGGAACACAGCAGTGCAAGCACTGCTACTTAGCGGCAGGATTAATAATAATAATAATAATAATAATAATAAAAAATCTTTATTGCCACAACTTAAAAAAAAAGAAAAACTAGACATTATAAACTTAAACATAAAAATGATAAAAAGTTGGGACAATGGGTCCCCAGTCTCAGCTTGTGCTGGGCTTGGTTGCCCAACGCTGGTTTTCAGACTGGTCCCTCGGACGGCCGGTCGCAGCGCGCGTCACATTTAAACTACGAATTACAGTCAGGATAATTGTGCCTAATCAAAGCAAACAAAACTTATACAGTAAGGATAAAAAAAACAAAATAAAAATCAAAATAATTCACAAAAAAATAAAAAATAAAATAAAAATAAAACTAAAACAATTAACAACTTAAAAACAAGATTAGCCGCTATTGTGTCTGTTTGTTTGTATATATGTGTGTTTGTGAGTGTGTGTGCTTGTGCGTGTGCGTGTGCGAGCGTGAGAGTAACCGTTCTATTTTGGGGGGTTATAATTCCGATTGTTTGCTAAGTAGGTGTTTTCTGTGCATTTTTTTGAATTTCAATAACGGCATGGGTTCTCGTAATGGAGGTGGTAAGTCGTTCCAGATCTTGGCAGCGGCGAATTTAAACCCCCCTCTAAAAAATTTTGTTTTGTGTTTAGGTATTGCAAGCTTTGTGCATCTTCTCAGAGTCTTTACGCGCGTGTCTGTGACCCACTTTAGTTTTTCGTACAGGTAGTAAGGCTTCTGGTGTTCAATCACCTTTCTAACCGTATACGCTAGATGTAATTTTCTTCGGTTTTCCATATTTAAAGTTTTCTTTTCATTAAGGAAAGGGGTAATATGGGCTCTTTTGGGTACGTTATAGCAAAAACGCACACACGCATTTTGCACGCGTTGTATTGATTTTTTAGTTTTTGCCCGTAGCCTTGGTCCATACACTATATCACCATATGTAAGCTGTGATAGAACTAGTGACTCAACGAGAATTTCACGAATTTCTTCTGAGAGATATTTCCGAATGTTATATAGAACCTTGAGCCTATAGAAAGCGTTCCTTATCTTTGTGTTAACGTATTCCACGTAGCGCAACTCTCCATCCATGATCATTCCCAGATTCTTTGCGTTTTCCACTTGGACAATGGGTTCTGTTCCAATGCAAATTTTTGGGTCTCTTTCTTTGATTTTCGAGTAAGATGGTGGTAGCGATCCGGACGGACCTTGCACAAGGCCCTACCACCCGCAAACTTACTTAAAGAGTACTTATCTTATGGTGGAATATTGCGACTCAATTTTGAAGCTGACATTTTGCATATTTGAGTAAGTTGGATGATAATACAATAATCTGGTAGTGGAAGTTCTGGTGACCGAGCCAGTATCGTCTCCGCAGGAAAGAACTCTTCAACGGTTGGTTCGATAGACTTGAAATTTGGCACACGTAGGACGGGTGACAATGCAAGTAAGTCAACATAAAGCTTGTATCAAAATGATTTTTTGATAGAAACTTTTTACATCTGTGATTTTACTAAGTCATACTGCATGTAACACATAAACGGATAACTCACGTATAAAAAGTCGAGTGATGCTCGACATGTTTCGGACTATTTCGTAGTCCTTCTTCCTGGAGCGCTCGCCCCGGCGGCAGCGAAACACGAAATAGTCCGAAACATGTCGAGCATCACTCGACTTTTTATACGTGAGTTATCCGTTTATGTGTAATGATGATTGAGTTTCACGGTAGTTTCATGTTGAAAGCATACTGCATGTAAACCAAATTTCAAGTCAATTCGACCGCTAGAAAAGAAGAATTTGAATTGCAAAATTTGACCCGGAAATTTACATTGCAAGTTAAGTAACCAACTAATTATTGTCAAAGTAAATGTTACACTCGTAGTTGCTTATCCACTAGAGGCAGCCTCGGGTCGAGCGGCTGCCTCGCTCCGAGGCCGCGCAAGTGGAGACGCTGCCTAAAACGTAGAGGCAGCGTTGAGGCAGCGTCTCCACTTGCCCGGCCTCGGAGCGAGGCATCCGCTCGACCCGAGGCTGCCTCTAGTGGATAAGCACTAAGAAATTAAAGCCATTTTAACTACCTATCCGAAGTGCTTGGTGCATGGCATAGTACCGCAGACGCTGGCAGCATTCCCCTTTTAGACAGCGATACTAATACGCTGTCCAAGGAAGCTGCCAGCTAATAGTAGCCTCTTCGAAATATCGTTGAAAATTACCTATGTGCTTGTTCTATTATGTTTAGTTAGATTAGGTATATACTGCTATTGCTCTGGCGTTAATTACGTACATTGCGGGTAAGGAGATCCTCGATAGTAGAGAATCCATAGAAGGGATTTCCGATCTGCTAACCGTAAGAAAGCCACTATTAAAGGTAAAATATGTCTATGTATAAAGAATCATTATATGATATGCGACTTGAGTCAGATCCTTGGTATTTGGCAGGCATATTCCTTGAAGATCAAAGAGCAGCATTCAGACGGGATTTTGCAATTCACGGGATAAAAGGACGGGATAGAAAATAATGACCTAAAATTGAAGTAATTAGTGGATGAAGATGGTATGTCACTTTGACGTTATCTGCGTGGCCGAAGTCGCGGGCAAAAGCTAGTATACCTATAAAACTCAAAATTACTATTTTTTCTACATCTACTTTCATCTTCGCATCCGCCTTCGCTAAGAAGGCCTTCGTTGCAAGCCAATCGCCTGCTGAAATAATCCAGTACAAACTGGTACAAACCGGTTTTCATCCGGTTAACAAGTCAGTGAAGGTCGTTCTTAGGCGGGATCTCTGACCATAAAGTCTAAGTTAGGGTAAATTGGTTAGGGATAATTGTATAACATTTTAACATGATTCACTGTTATCCAGGGTACCTACATGCCTACGAACTTTAATTACATTACATATTAATCACGTCTTTATCCCTTACGGGGTAGACAGAGCCTAAAGTAACAAGACCAGCAGGGTTATTACGTAACTCGCTCGCAATCAGCATCGTTTTCATGATTGTGGGCGTATAAGTGGAAAGGGACTCAAATACTGATGTGAATGTTTCCTAAGATTTTCGCCCATTCCCTCGATGGGCTTTTACCATCTGCGCGGGAAGAGAAGCAACTGGTACATTCTATGTTTTTTCTTTGCTCCCAGACCAGCATGGAAGTTACCCGGTACTTTAACTATCACTATACCAAATTTCAATAAAATCGGTTTAGCCGTTTTGCCGTGGAAGAGCGACAAACATCCAAACATCCGAACTTCCAAACTTTCGCCTTAATATTAGTAAGATTCTTATAGCAGTGTTGATTACAAACCACATACTTTAAGATGATCTTTTTGTATTATTTTTTTGTTAGTTTAACAAGAATCTATGAGGCTCGAATTGAGTACACTTGGTCCGACTTGCGAAATAAAGGGTCAAGAGTCTTCGTACCTATAAGAACCTGACTATGAAGCTTGAGGTCCCGGGTTCGATCCCCGGTCGGGGCAGATATTTGTATGAAAAATACGAATGTTTGTTCTCGAGTCTTGGATGTTTAATTAGTATTTATGTATGTATTTATCTATATAAGTATGTTTATCCGTTGTCTAGTGCCCATATTACAAGCTTTGCTTAGTTTGGGCACAGTATAATATACAAGCTAAAGCAGTAAGGAACCTACGAACAAATCGGTTGAAACGAAACACGCACACAGGCGCGCGCTTTACACGGCCCCTAAGCGGACCTGAGCCTGAGCGGAGTGGACGAGGTCCCCTTAGGGGCCGTGTAAAGCGCGCGCCTGTGTGCGTGTTTCGTTTCAACCGATTTGTTCATAGGTTCCTTACTGCTTTAGCTTATATATATACTGTGGTTTGGGGCTAGGTCAATTGGTGTCAATTGTCCCAAGATGTTATTATTATTATTATTACCTATATACCTTAGAAATATGATACAACTGACCGTTTCTAAATTGCCACTTCCAAAAATTACCGGTCACCCCGCTTGCGCTTCCGAAATAAAAATACCCTGAATTACAATAAAGGAATGTTTTAAGGTGAACATGGAAGTAAATTGTTAGCGTTGTATGTGTAATTTCCCACAGGAATACCCGACGTTTTTGTTAACAACACAACTCTACTTATTTGTTTATTGATTTAGCTTTAAACTGACTTGGTACTCCATTGTTTTTACGAATAAACGGGGTTAAAGTATTCTAGCAGTTTTTCTTCTTCTATGCTGGTCTGGGAGCAAAGAAAAAACATAAAATGTACCAGTTGCTTCTCTTCCCGCGCAAATGGTAACAACCCATTGAGGGAATGAGCGAAAATCATAGGAATCATGTTATAGGCGATGCGGCTAACAACCCATCACTATTTTGATTCCACTTTCCACCTCTACGGCCTCAGTGTCTTGCTAAACGTGCCACCTAATAAATAATAATACATACATATGTACTATTATTTATTAGGTGTTAGAAGCTAGTAGTTCTTCTAGTAAAAGCGCTGAAGTGTCGCTCGTGCGAGCTGGCACTGGCAGCATTTGCTGACGCCGAACCATTTACCACCAATCCTTTTATTTTTGTTTTTGTGTTTTGATGTTTTTTTTATGGTTGTTAGTAATAATAAATATTTTTTCTTTCTTTCTTTCTTTCTTTCAAAAGCTCTAGCCTGTTACCTATATATAACGTTACTTATTTTTAGGTTTAGTTTTAAATTTTGCTACATGTTTGTACTGGCTAGAATAATATTAACATCTTATAAATAACATGGTTGCAATAAATGATTGATGGGGTGCGAGTCGGGTTACCTCCACGTGTGGTCAAACTGCGGTTCGTTTTTGGATCCGTCAGGGGGGAAGAGCAGTGCTTGGTCCGGTGCAGCCTGGGCATCGGTTAATGATTTCCTGGCAGTTTCTGAGGGATATCATTGACCTTTTGAAGCAGATATCTTTATCCGATTGAGCTGAAATTTTGCATACTTGTGTACATACCTAAGTCAGATGACAATACAGTAATCTGACATTCGTTGGCAATCACTACATAGTATAAAACAAAGTCGCTTTCTTTGTCCCTTTGTCCCTATGTATGCTTATATCTTCAAAACTACACTACGGATTTTGAGGCGGTTTTTTTTAATAGATAGAGTGATTCAAGAGGAAGGTTTTTATGTATAATTCTACGCAGACGAAGTTGCGGGCCGAAGCTAGTAATTAATAATATTCAAGCGGTCCTGTAATTGAGTTGTTGTAAAAACTGTACAGTTTCTGTCATTTGTGTAAGTATGTTAAAAAGACAAGCACATTAATTAGCGCCTTGCACTCAATGACGTGGCGGCCATATTGGAAGGATGACGTAAGAAACAATTGAAGTCCCTTCCATCTGATTGGATGCAACTCCCCGAGCGTTAGGCTAGGTTAGGGAAGAGGGGAGCTCTAGATAGCATAGGAATTAATGTATAATTTTGAAGCGAGGGCGCCAGCCTTGGTGACGTCATTAGGTGTTCTGGACTCAAACAAAAAAGTTGTGGTTTTTGAACAGTTGACAACTTTTTCTTTTTTCTTAATGGACTATTGCTGTCGGCATCTGTAGGCTTTTAAAGAATTTAGTGTAAGTTTTTTGTCGCAACAAAATGTCTATGACTGTCTGTTAATTTGATATACATTTGTTACCCGCTTCGGCTTTTCGATGAAAGCCCTGTTTCATTTATTCCGACATCTTGAAAAAATATCGTCGTATTTCAACAAATTAACGCAAAACGATATTAAATATACATGACATGAATCACTGATGAAAGCCGCTAACAAAATCCGTTAGTGTAAAAGATATAAGTTTACATAAGTAGATATAGACGGCGGGAAGCTTCTCTGTTTTAAACTATGTAGAGACTACGAGAATAGGTAGTTCCCATGCGAAAGACATAATAAAAAGTTAATTTTGAACCTTAATAACAATTCCCAAGGATTTTAAAAGCAACTTCCTTGGACAGCGTATTAAGTATCGCTGTTTAAAGGGGAATGCTGACAGCGTCTGCGGTACTATGCCACGGGGGCCCCTCCTTTTTTAATTATTATATTTTAAGATTAGTTTTAGTTTCGTTTTTAATTTGTTTTTAATTCCCCTTTTGTATTTTTTTTTCATTAATAAATTTGATCTTACTAATATGATTAATAAAAAAATTAAAACCATTTGGCAAAATATGACAACCTGTATGGAGGAGGTTGCTAAAATCAACGCTCAGAATCACAGATCATATTCACCATTTCTTTTAGTCACATGGTATGAGATTAGGGTAGAAAGGGATAGCAAATCGCATCATGATAATTGGATAGTATGGAGTCGTTTAAAAAGATGAATTGTTTACTTGATTTTACTGTCTATAAATTATAAATTAACTACCATACATACTGACACTGCTACAGTTCATACTAAATTGAATTGTGACAAAGTACATACATACATAAATCACGTCTTTATCCCTTACGGGGTAGACAGAGCCTAAGGTAACAAGAGCATGATTGTGGGCGTATAGGTGGAAATGGGAATCAAAATAGCTAGGTTATTAGCCGCAAATATGATTCCTATTGTCGTCCATTCCCTCGATGGGCTTTTACCATCTGCGCGGGAAGAGAAGCAACTGGCACATTCTATGTTTCTCCTTTGCTCCCAGACCAGCAGACAAGATACAATTGAACTAATAAACAATGCTTCCTATCTGCCAAGAGTTTTAAAGCAACTTTAAAATTAAGGTTGTAAAATGCTCAGCCTTATTCCGCACAAGCAAGAATAATAATGTTATTCTAAACCTAGGTTTCTTTAATCCGGTTATTCGAGTTCGTAGAACCGGTATTTTACCAAAGCCCGATACAATTCTACAGTTGTATTTATTTGTTACCAACTAAAATACTCGTGGCTAGGACCGGCCATGCCTATAACTACCAGGCTCGCAGAACGGGGCAAGAGGTTCGATAAATTCCACAGCGACGTGCGAAAGCGACGGCAGATACGCGGCACGAGAGCGACAGAGACGAGTATGCTGACCTACATCAATAGTTGGTGGACATTTTGCGGAAGGAATGCTGCACAGGAATGCGAATAGACTGGCTGGATGCACATTTAAATTGGTAGCAATAACCGTTTTAGTGCTGATGCAACGCGCATGAGATAATTCTAAATGCGAACATGAAGGTATTTGGAATAAGGACAATCGTACGTTAGGGGGCGTCCATTAATTACGTGAGGCACTTTTAAGGATTTTTTCCTGCGGGATAGGGATAAACGAATTCTATGCAGACGGAGTTGCGGGCAAGAGCTAGTGAACAAATATAATTGTGTCAGATTTTGTCATATTTTATTCAAGATACGCGTTTTATTTTCATTCAACTTTAATGTAACTTAATTTTCACGCAGTTTTACACCATTTTCTGCTAAAAAAAAATTACGTGATATTTGCCAAGACCCCCCCCCCTAAATACCTTATGTAATTAATGGACACCCCCTTATAAAAGTAGCCGTAGCCCCCCATCGAAAAGTAAGTAAGTAAATGCTTTATTGTACAAATATAAAGAAGCAGAGACAAATCACAAAAAAGTCCTTAAATATATGCACACAGGCAAACTTATCCCTATAAGGGATCTCTACCAGTTAACCTTTGAGTAAATGCGAGGAGTATTAAGCGAGACCGAGAAATAGTGAGTTTAAGTATCCATACTCGTATAGTGAAAGCCACAACAGAGCGTACATCTCAAAATACAACAAACAATTCATAAATAAACTACTAAATATCATTAAACACATGCATACATACACACTACATACAATATGAGTACACACATACAATATTTAAGGAGATGGTGTGAGCCAGATCTTCTTCAAGCCCTCCTTGAACGACGCCACGGAGGCAGATTGCCTGATGGAGGTCGGTAACCGATTCCACAGCCTAGCCTAGCCTAGTCAGGATTTTCCTAGCCTTGCCGCCCGTCGTGTATATAGCATCCCTCTGCCATCCGGGTTAGTATAATTTCGCCTAAGATGCAAATGGTCTAAAAAGCAATTGGTCATTACTATCAAATCGTCATAATATTAGTTCGTCTAATTATCGTCTCGTATCGTCTATGCCAGGGGTTCCCAAACTTATTCATTACGCGCCCCCTCTCTAAAAAGATAAAACTCTGTGCCCCCCTATAGCTCAGCCGTAGGCTGTTAGGCATAAACACAAGAAATTTGTTAATAAGGTTCTATAAGGTCCTGTATCGTAACCCATGCCCCCCTTTGCAGGTCACTGCGCCCCCCTTGGGTGGCGCGCCCCCCACTTTGAAAATCACTGGTCTATGCCGCAACCGGTCAAAATAGCAAGTCGGCAGTAATAGCAAATCGTCTTAAAATCAGTTCGTTTAAGTAGTGTTTCGTCTAAAACGCAACTGGCCTATGCATAAGATGAATGGAAGCTTATTACAGACGGAAATCTATTTCCAATAATATGAATTGAAATATGATCGCCTAGTCGTATTACAGGTTAGTAGCTTTTGTGAAATTGCCTCCGGTCTAAGCTCAAAATCTGCGTAACTAGTCGTCTTAAAATTGGGTGTGTTTCATTATTCATTATGCAGATCAACATTTGATATAATTTCATATATATTAATTAGAGAATTTATTTATTTTACGGTGGAGGCGTTTTATACCTCCACTGAACTTAAATTATTTTTATTGTTTTTTTTCATATCTATACTTTGTTTTACTTTAAGTAGTGGAGACTTTATACATCTCTACTATAATAGACTAATATAATTTAAGGCTCGGGGACCTTATGCATCCCTTTTATATATAAATGTATACAATTATAAGAAATTAAATTACTTTCTGCCAAGTTTCTTGCGGCGCATTCTTCTTGGCAATGATGGTCTTTCCGAACGCGCTGGTAGTTTCAAAAAAGACATGTAAAGGAGCCTTTGGCGGCTATTTTGCAAAAAAAAAATAATTTTTGATTGTGTGGCGACACAGTTTGCAGAGTTAGCACTTTCATTATATAGGGCAGTTGCCCGTTACGCGTCGCCGCGTCAAGCCGTCCCAAATAAGTTAACAAGTGTAAAACTGGGATTAGTGTAAGTTTGTAACAATAAAATAAACAGTTTAAAATCCAACTTTATTTTTATTAATAGCTGACAAGGACTAATCTTACAATCGTATGATGATGATAATACGTGAATGTTTCCTATTCCACAGAAAAGACGTCACTTGACGCGATGGAACCAAATTGGTATTCTTTTACGTAGTTAGCGCAAAAAACTTATTGACAAGTGAAGAACCGTGAGACTATCGCCGAAGCAAACCCGTGACCAATAGAAAATGATTACATTCCGGTTATATTGACCCAATGACAATGAGAGCATGCAAAAAACGTGCCAAGAGCGAGTCGGGCTTAAATACAGAGTCCAACCATACAATGTTTCCATGCTGAGGCTCGATTTTTGAAAGCACATATGCGAAAATACTAGTGATGTGCCGGATCGCTAAAAATGTATATCCGCGGATACGGATCTGATTACGGATATTTAGTGTCAAGATCCGCGGATACGGATCTTTATTTTTTTATTCGATTGGTGTCGGCGCCCGCGACCTTGAAGCGATAGTTGACGTCACCATTGATCTCACTATAATTATAAAAAAGATTTATGTTTTAGTTATTTCATTGTCATAAAAGTGATTTTATAACTTGCTATAATATTGATCTCATTATAAAGATTCTTTCAGTTATGTAGTATTGGTATCGTAACTTACTGCGATAAATGTTTGCAATATAAATGTGCCAAATATTTGATTTTAAGAAATAAAAATACTCCGAATGGAATTTTATACATTTATTAATTCTACCTAATCACCTGTAAAAGATCCGTAAAAGATCCGCGTGAAAAGTAATGGACACGGATACGGATTTTTCTTTTCACTCGGATATCCGCGGATACCACTCGAAAGTGGTGAAAAATTGTGCTGAATTTGAAATACGAGTAGCTTAGAAGATACCGCTCTCATTAATCTTGTGAAATAGTCAAAAATTTGTTTAGAGCTGTAGTTTTGAAGATATAAACAGATTGATACCACTTTCGATTGTAAGGATTATATGGATACTAGCTTCTGCCCGCAAGTTCGTCTGCGTTGAATTATACATATAAACCGTCCTCTTGCATCAGTTTATAAAAAAACGCAGCAAAATCCATTGCGTTAGTTTTAAAGATCTAAGTATACATAGGGACAGCGGAAAGCGACTTTGTTTTATACTATGTAGTAGAGTCACTGTGCGTGCTTGTAACTGTGTCGTACAGACACATCATTCAAACAGATGACGCTTGGCGACAAAAATTCGCATAGTAACAAGGTCACGTGACAGCTAGTAACAGGTAGAAAAATTCGAAGACTACCCACCTGCTATGGGTGGTGTAGGGGTATAGCACGCCGCGTCACAGAATGACGAGGATCCGGGTTCGATTCCCGGCCACAGCTTTACTTTTTGGATTTTTCTGTGTTCTAATTTTCACTGACATTTAAAAATGTTATGCAGTAGAGCGCTACGTTATTCTGTATTGTTTTGTACTGATTTGCGTGTTCAATAAAGAGTATTTGTATTGTATTGTTACAGCTCACTCGCAGAAGTGTAGACGGAACCCTGGAAGCGACCGCTGCTGTTTTTTCTTAATTGAGAGTTTAATGCTTTATTAAAATTCCGAGTGTCGCGAATCTGCATACAAAGGAAGAATGATAACGCGTTTATCTACGCACATATCATTGGTGCTCCAAAATGCGTCCAGAAACCGTAGGAAATGACCAGCATTATTACACCCTGCGGGTGGTAGGGCCTTGTGCAAGGTCCGTCCGGATCGCTACCACCATCTTACTTGCTAATCCTGCCGCTAAGTAGCAGTCCTTGTACTGCTGTGTTCCGGTGCGGAGAGTAAGACAGCTGGGGAAATTACGGGCACAAGAGGCATTTCATCTTAGTCCTCTAGGTTGGCAACGCATCTGCAATCCCTCCGGGGTTGCGGGTGTCTATGGGCAGTGGTGATCACTTACCATCAGGTGACCCACTTGCTCGTTTGCCTTCCTATTCACTTAAAAAAAAAAAAAAAAAACCCTTTAACCCTGCTCCGTCATTAAATACCTTTAAAAATAGGCTTGACGCTTGGCTTGTTACACAAAATCAAAGACTTTTTAATGAGTGAAGTGTTAGCGAACTTTTAGATATTTATACTGGACTGATTTAAACTTAAACTTGGACTATGAGATAGGCACATCAGCAACTCTGCTGCTCGCCTATAATTCAATAATAACAATAATAATAATAATATTGTCTACAATGTTCTTTGTTTCTGTATTGTTTTGTACTGATTTGTGGTGTTCAATAAAGAGTATTTGTATTGTATTGTATTGTAATAATAAAAATACCATTATCTACCATTACCTACTACCACAGACAAGAAAGTACTTTCATAAATCACATCTTTATCCCTTACGGGGTAGATGGAGCCTAAGGTAATAAGACCGAAAGGCCACGTTTAGCATGATTGTGGGCGTATAGGTGGAAAGGGGAATCAAAATAGTGTTGGATTGCTAGCCGCATCGCCTTTAAAAGTCATGATTCTGCGCGGGAAGAGGAGCAACTAGTCAATTCTATGTTTTTTTCTTTGCTCCCACACCCGCATGGAAGCAATTGGTTGTAATAATGCTGGTCATTTTCCTACTAGTCCTGAACCCATCTTAGAGTACTTATGATATGTGTGTAGATAAAGTCATGTATGCAACTGTACATAATTAGGCTTTAAAACACTCGTGTGATCTTACTTTAAAACTCGCCAAGGCTCGTTTCAGAAAACCACACTCGTGTTTTAACGACCCTCATTATGACACGGTTGCATAAAATACTATTGTGACAAAACTTGCAACAAAAACTAAACCAGGTTTATTTTATTTATTTATATTTTACAGTAAATTGAACCCAGATTTCTGACTTAGAAAGAAATTATTGCGTAAAAGGGCACCGGGTTTTTGCCACTCTCTGTTCATGTTAGAATGGAAATTCTTTTAGTAGGAGAGCTGGGGGGTTACCACGGCGTCTTAATGCGATTCAATTCCGATTCAGTTCAGGTTCGCTCGCTGTCAAACCCAAACTACTCTTCTTCTTTTTCTAATATGTCCCCATCGATCGATGTAGTTTCATTGGGAAAGGCATAAAAACGTGATTTATGTATGTGTGTATGTTTTTTTTTATGTTAGAGAGGCCAGACAAACGAACTAGTGTGTCACCTGATGTTAAATGATCACCACTGTCCATAGACACCCGCAGCGCTTTACGCTATGCTAGTGCGTTGTCGGCCCTAATGTGTGCAATCTTTGACGAAACAATTAAAACAGCAGTGCATAAAACAGCAGTGTACCTAACGCCAGTAATTAACGTCAATGCTGCGTTACTGCCGTCCTAATGTTAAGGGCCAAGCGTGACATCAGCTCTGACAAATTAATACATCCTGCCTTTAAAAGGCACTAATATTCGAGGACAGTTCCTGGTTCCTGTTTTAGCAACAACAAGCGACGAAAATTGATGCCAAGTAATCAAAAACAACCGTTCTAAATAAACCAAATAAAGGAGCGACCACACCACTGTGTATACGTAGCGACGTGTTGCAAGCGTCACGTTCTCTCACCGTTTCTTCGTACATTGTGTTTTACGTTTTTACGTCTTTTGTGCACTGGTGTGGTCGCACCTTTAAATGACAATTCCCGGTCTGTAGAGTTTCCCCACAAAATAATGCCGTAGCTTAATGTCGACGTGACATACCTACGCATGGTAGGCAGTTAGTACCGCTGTTTGATTCACGTCTTTCATTAAATTGTACAATGCAAAGCTTTCTTCTTTTTTAATTTGGCCCCATCGATCGATGCGATGATTTCGCCAATGTTAAAGTAATAAATCATCATCATCATCATCTCAGCCATTACAAGTCCACTGCTGAACATAGGCCTCTCCTTTAGACCTCCAATAAGACCGGTTGGAAGCGGCTTGCATCCAGCGCGATCCTCCGATCTTAATGAGGTCATCGGTCCACCTTGTGGGTGGACGTCCCACGCTGCGTTTGCCGGTACGTGGTCTCCACTCGAGGACCTTTCGACCCCATCGGTCATAAAGGGGGAGTTTGCCCGTAATCGCCACGCTGGGCAGGCGTGGTGGCGATCGCAGAACGTAGCTTCGCGACAAGGATGCTGCTGCTCATCCCAGCCCTGTGCCATTTGAGCTACGTTTGTTTTTGATGGTTATACCGCCATCAGTCGGTTCCGTTGTACCTCAGTCGGCTCTTACGACACCTGGTGCAAGAGGGGGGTACTATTCTACTCTGCCGGTACCCCACGGCTAAAGTAATAAATACAGTATTCAAAAATCTTGTGACAAAAATGTCGGCAACGCTGTACGGTAGAACACGGTCAAAAGACCCCCCTCCCCCCTGTCGGGCTCTTAGTCAACGGATAATGATATCCCTCAGAATCTGCCAGGAAATCATTAACCGATGCCCAGGGTGCACCGGACCCAGCACTGCACAAAAACGAACCGCAGCTCTTGACCACACGCGGAGTTAGCCCGATTCGCACGCCTACAATGCATAGGTCAATTTGTTGTTTCCTAGTCACCTTATTATCTACATTTAATGCTTAGAATTATGTTATATGTTTCGTCAATTTTATGATTATTATAAGCAATATAAGATGTCACGATTCCGAAAACTTTTACCGAATCATTTCGGACGTATGGTAAAATATCGTACGGCAGACAGCCTTGGGCGCGAGCGTTCACGTCGCCAGCGCATAGAAATTAGTTGTTTGTTTTCTCTGGTTTCTTTAGGCTTTTGCGTAACAGACTCTCGTCTGCCCGACTTAGGGATTGACCTACGTCCAGAGGTCGTATTGTGTTAGGCAATGCACTCAACGCACTCGGGAATCGGGGTCACAATCATTTTGCATTTCGTTCTGCCAAACGAGACAGGAAAAGGTTAGAAGGAGAGGTCTCATACATATAGTTGCGCTGTCTTAAAATGAATACGGAATACTTTTGGTGCATGGCTCCTCCTGTTCCTTGGAGACTTACGTTTTACAAGGTAGACAGAGCCTAACGCAACAAGGCCTAAAGAGAACGTTAAGCTTAGACCAGGGGTTCCCAATCTTTTTCAACCTGCGGCGCAGTTACAAATTTAGTATTTTGTAACGGCGCCCTGCCTTAGCTAAGTTATATTGTTGCTATATTATTTACCGATGCGAGCGCTCAAATAGGTACCCGCGAATATTTGTGGTTTCGGATAATGATAGAACTCACGGCGCCCCTCTTTACTTTCTACGGCGCACACTTTGGGAGCCCCTGGCTTAGACGTTTGGATATTTGTTTTTTTTTTAGCATGATTGTGGGTGTAAAGGTGGAAGGTACAATCGAAATAGTGATTTCATTCGATGTGCTTTACCATCTGCGCGGGAAGAGAAGCAACTTGGAGACCTCTGACTCCGTATAATGCGTGCCAGAGAACGTCAAGATTTGATTACGTGACCCGCGTACAGTTTCTTGTAGAGAATCATATCTTTCATGCTGTCTCTCTCTCACCCTCAAATTATTGATAAGTGCGAGCGAAACGGCACGAAACATCGAAAATCGAATTTTGGAGTATAAGGCCAGTACTGTGTTCAGGCGTTGAGCCATTTTAAATAAAAGATACAAAAGAAAGTCGTTTTAGTTACACTATTTATAACTCAAGAACGGCTGACCCGATTTGGCTGAAAATTGACTGGGAGGTAGCTTAGAACCAGGAGACGGACATAGGACTTTTTTTCTAGAATCTTTAAATTCGCATACCAATAGGTAACAATTATGATATCTGAAAACTGATTTTTGGACCTTGCGAAATTCCCGTGGCATAAAAAAAAGAATCATTATATGCTTGGCTACTTAACACAGATCCTTGGTATTTGGCAGATATATTCCTTGAAGATCAAAGAGGAGCACTCAGACGGGATTTTGCAAATTTTCCACCGGATAAAAGGACGGGATAGGAAATATTGGTAGGTATTTCACTTTGATGATATCTGCGCAGACGAAGTCGCGGACAAAAGCTAGTAAATTAATAAATATTAGGGAACTGATATTCAAGTCATGTTTTGACAAGTTAGAATAACAAAAGGTTCTATTTTTAACACAAGCTTTTTTGCTGATTGTATCACTATGACTATCATTGTCACCCGTCCTACATGTGTACCAAATTTAATGTCAATCGGACCAACCGTTGAAGAGTCCCTCCTCCGGAGACGATCCTGGCTGGGTCACCAGAACTCCACTGCCAGATTGCCTTCCGACTTACTCAAGTATAAAACGTCACCTCGATCAGTTGACGATACGAGAATCTGCTTCAAAATTGAATCCCAAGATTCCGACATAGATGCACTTCACAATTGAAAATTCAAAATTGCTCAAGATGTATAAGTTACTTCTTTTTCCGCGTAGATGGTTGAAGCCGATCGAGGATATGGCCAAAACCAAAATCATAGGAATCATGTTATAGGCGATGTGCAACCCATCACTATTTTGATTCCCGCCACCCATACGCCCACAATCATTCTAAACATGGCCTTTAGGTCTTGTTACCTTAGGCTCTGTCTACCCGTAAGGGATAGACGTAATTAATGTATGTATGTATGACGCCGAAACTATCGTCATGTCCGGAATAATCATAAAAGTATGGCAACACTCAAACGACACGTCTATTTCGAGATACATTGCGCGCGTTGCCAGTTACACGCTGAGCTATAACAGTCTTGAACCCGCAATGAACAGGGAGCACGCCATCGCGTTGCTATTCGCGCATATTTTGAAGATTTCGTAGTACACAGCCCGTGGGTCCATAGTAATGCTCATAGGAAATGCAATAACGTTCCCCGAAACGAGAACTAATGTAAACGCGACTTACTTATGCGGAATCTCAATGGCTAGAACAGAAAGACAAGTTCGGATCGAAATTTGAGAAACAAGTACATTCAACAATAAGTTATTTAAGTACAAACAAAAAAGCCGACGGCCAAAATATTTACCTGGAAAGAAAAATCCCAGAAATTCCCGGTAATAGAATTTCCTTTGAATCAAATACAGCAGGCGGGGACAAATCTAAAATTATAACACAAAAACAATTTAATTCTTGGCAGTAAAAACATGCATTAAAAATATTTTCCCTTGGTATTTCTTTGCTTTCGGTGTCGAGACTAGGTCCTTGGGGTAAGGGTGCGCTGGAGCTACACAGAGAGCTCAGCAAGAGATTGAGAGAGGCAACAGGCGACACTCGCGCGAAGAATCGCAATCGCAGTTCAGCGCGGGAATGCTGCCTGCGTGATGGGCACCCTGCCAAGAGGCCCACCTGTCTTTTACAATTAATTTTAAAGTTTATTTAGTTATATGAAATAACATGGAAAGGTAAAGTGATATCAATATAATCACTCTAAAGAGCATTCGAAGCATAAACCTAAATGTATAAATAAGTATGGAAGTAAATAAGCAAATACTTCATTGTACAATTACAAAGAAACAGACACAACCCACAAAAAAAAACATTAAATATATGCACAAAGGCCATTCATTATGTCAAATCAATATGGACATCCATACTGCCTTGTATCTATACATATAATAAATCATCAATACGGGGTGCGACTCGAGTTACCTCCGCGTGTGGTCAAGAGCTGCGGTTCGTTTTTGGATCCGTCCGAGGGGAAGAGCAGTGCTTGGTCCGGTGCAGCCTGGGTATCGGCTAATGATTTCCTAGCAGTTTCTGAGGAATACCATTGACCGTTGGCTAAGAGCCCGACGGGGGAGAGGGGGTCTTTAACCATGTTACCGTACAACGTTGCCGACATTTTGCTTTGTTGACATTGGCGAAGCTGTCGTCGCTATAACGACTTGATGCGCCACAAATAAGAAGAAGAATATGTTTCCTGTCAAAATTATAAATGAAATAGTAAAAAACGATTAACTAAACATATTTATATGGCGAGTGTGAAGGGGGGGTGGGGGGGGGGGGGGGGGGGGGGCCTAGCTAGACTGACGTTCCGTGACCAAATTGGAATCGTTTTGGATAAACCAAGTGGTATGAATAGATTGATGAATGTGGATGAAGCGAAAGAGGTATGTCAGGATCGTAGCAAGTGGAACAAAGTATTCTCTGCCTGCCCCTGTGGGAAAAAGGCGTGGCGGTATGTATGTATGTTATTTATTAAATTAACAAAAATACAAAAGGAACTCCAAAAATCTAGGAACTGTGAACTTCCTATTCTTAAACAATAGCCAGACCGTGGCCTGAATAAAGTTATGCAAATATCTAAGTAAGTATATGAACGTACTATTTTATTTCCGTTCCTACAATGGCAGTTTTGTTTCTTTGTTTGTCTTTCCGTACTAGAATGCACAATTAACCAATTTTATTTCTAAGAATGTTATTTACTGATGTGCGAGGAAGCAGCAGCCTCTCTGTTGTCTATAAGTTTTCATGAGTTTGGTGCGAGAGGAAATGCGATCAGAATTCCTCGTTTTTTCTGTAACACTTTGACAGCTGTTGATTCCGAATAGCGTATTTGGAACTCATCGCGTTCTCATCGCTTATGCTCGGCGAGCTGTCAACTTTATCGGCGCTAATGGTCGGTATTATCGCTCGCATGCATATCTTGAATAGGCTGCACTGCGGTCTGCCCTCCATTTCATAAACGCGACAGACAAGACAAGTGTCTATGACAATGCGAAATACATTGCTAGCTTGGGAAGTTATGTTGAACCGGATTTGACATCGGCTACGAAATGTATACCAAAATGGGAGTGTCTGTTGCCTGTCACGCTCAAAAAATAGGAGCCTGGAAGGCAAGGGGTTACCATCACTAAGAAACAAAGAATCACCAAGAATGTCGTCATTATACTCAGAGACCACAACCACTCTGTCAAGGTAAGCACGTGGCTATTAGGCAAAATTTCTCTAACTATATATAGTCATACGAGGCAGACTTTTAAGCCATAGAGAATGCGTTTATTAACATACATTTGTTAAAATTAGGGAGGGCAAAGTTTTGCCTAGGTGGGAGCGCAAAAAGGCGTAGCGCAATTAAATTTCACATGGTTGCCAACTTGGGGATTCAACCCCACATTTTTGGGGGAATTTAAGTGATAAGGGTCAAAGAAAACGGTCGAACTAAAAGTAGGATTCAGGGGAATATGACATGAAGTATTAGCTTCTAGTAAGTATGACGCGATTTCTGTGTGACGCACCATAGTTTACGTATCAGATGACGCGCTTAGAACATCTTTTCTAATGACTGTGTTTTTTTATTGAGTTAACTTAAAGGATCATTTTTTCACAGCTCTAAGGGGCGCAGACCTAAGTATTTTGTATTAATTGCATCTTTTATACCTCTACACGTTCCTGAGAAAAAGTGAAACAAAGCTGCAGTCCCAATTATTTCCTTTTGAAGTCGTAACACTAAAAAGATAATAAATAGTGATGGTGAACGCAATCTCGTAAACCTTTCCTTCGCAAGCCCTCTCGCTCTGTGAGGAGGCACGTGCCCAAATTACCTCGACGTTCCGGCTACGATGCAGCGGCCGTGGTCAAGAGTAGACATAAGTCCAGGGGGGTTTCCATGACGTCTAGTTTAGGTTACCGCAAAAGTTGAAAACAGTAGATTTTAGAAGTATTGTCAGTGATTTGGGGGAAACTTTAACAGAGCCGGCAACCTTGAAATCATAGTCATACATATAGTCGGTGGGGAGACAGGGGCTGTTTCTGTATATCTGTTGTATATGTTGCTTTTACGGCCTCTGTAGTGACGAGGCAGGGCTCCCGGAGGGGGAATGAGAATCCTTGAATGTCCTAGGTCATGGTAAGTTAGCTGGGTTCACACTTTTCGACGTAGACTAGGTCTTTAACACGAGTATCCATTGTTTTCATGGAATAAAGGGTGGTGTGGAGTAATGAAAACCCAGCCTTGTGAGGTGGAGATATTTTGCGCCTTCTAAATCACGTATTTATCCATTATGGGGTCGCCAGAGCCTAAGGTCACAAGACCTAGACACCAAAAGTTTTTTCACCATTAAATTGTTATCATTTAATTATTATTTCGTTTTAGCGGAGTAGCGAGGTAAACGTTTTTTGTTAATTTTGTTTTAAGCGTTGTAAAGAGCATACATACATACACAAAACACGTCTTTATGCCTTACGGAGTAGACAGAGCCTAAGGTAACAAGTCCTGGCCATGTTTAGCATGATTGTGGGCGTATAGGTGGAAAGGGGAATGAAAATAGTGATGGGTCGCTAGCCGCATCGCCAATACCTAAGACTGGCGCGGGAAGAGAAGCAACTGGTACATTCTATGTTTTCTCTTTACTCCCAGACCAGCATGGAAGGTCGCGTTGCAGCAGGATGGAGAATAGGAGAGCGTGTGGCAGAATTGCTTCCATGAACATCTGTTGTTCGCCTTTAAAAGGTTACATGCCTGTAATGTCTACAATTACAAGCATATCTCAGTTTAACATACATACATACATACGTACACATATCACGTCTTTTCATGCTGGTCTGTGATTCTTCCATGCTGGTCTGGGAGCAAAAAAAAAACATAGAGTGTACCAGTTGCTTCTCTTCCCGCGCAGATGGTATAAGCCCATCGAGGGATTGGGTGAAAATCTTAGGGATTATGTTATATAGGCGATGTGGCCCATCACTGTTTTGATTCCCCTTTCCATCCATAATCCATACGCTCACAATCATGCTAAACGTGGTCTTTATGTCTTGTCACCTTAGGCTCTGTCTACCCCGTAAGGGATAAAGACGTGATTTATGTATGTATGTATCACGTCTTTATCCCTTACGGGGTAGGGCGTATAGATGGAAAGGGCAAGTTTAATATCATTGTTCAATTGGCTAAAAACTCTCGAACACCAAATATCTAAGGACGTTACCAGTCCGCTGGACAAAACTTCTAATACCTTCTTTGCTCGCGAAATTTACTTTGTAACTCTGAAACATATTACTTAGTAAAATATTACCCTTTAAGGGCTTTCAGCTCATAAAATATTCAGTCCGGAAACGAATGCTGCAGGGTGGGGGGAGGGGCGACTTCCGGGATATTCGCGTAAATGTGTTACCCTTCGTCAAATAATAAATAAGTTGCCTTTTATCGGCGTTTTATTGTTTTGTTTTTATTTCTCGATCGGTTACGACGGTTATCGTTCTGTAGCCAAGTAGTTGTCACTAAAATACATATGTATGTATGTATGTATAACTCTTTATTGTATTTAAAACACGTTAACAGATATACAAAGACGAACTTATCCCTTAAAGGGATCTGCTCCAGCTAATCTTCGAACGATTGACAGGACAACAGAAACCAGAGTATAGAGAGTAGACAGTAAAAAGCTAAAAGAGCAAAGACCCTAACTTAACCTAAACAAATAAAACATTAAAATAATAATAATAAGAATACACCTACACAACAAATACAGGTACACCCTAATACATATAAAAAAGTAATAATACGATAAACTAATATTAGGTCAGAAATATACTACAATACATATAAACTACATAAATATACACACAAAACATACTAAGTCCACTTAAGAAGATTCATCAACCCTATACTTCTTCAGGTGATTTACATAAATCACGACTTTATCCCTTACGAGGTAGACAGTTTAAGGTAACAAGACCTAAAGACCACGTTTAGCATGATTGTGGGCGTATAGGTGGAAAGGGGAATCAAAATAGTGATGGGTGGAAAGCCGCATCGCCTATAGCATGATTCCTAAGATTTTCGCCCCTTCCCTCGAGCTTTTACTATCTGCGCGGGTAGAGAAGCAACTGTTACATTGTATGTTTTTTCTTTGCTCCCAGACCAGCTTGGAAGGAAAAAAAATTCAAAAACCTTATCTGGAGCGTTCAATCAAACTATTCCAGCCACCTGCTGAATAATCCAGGATAATTTTAAGATACATAGTAGAAAAAAAGCTACATTCGGGGTGTCACCAGTTCAGCCCTCTGAGTTGTCAACCTGTCAAAGCGACGTTGACGGCAGCGCCCTCTCCCTTTCAGAGGGGCTTGACGAGTTAATCTGCTTTTTAAATCGAAACGGTTAATTTTAAAGCATACGGAGGGTAGGTGAATAGTCGACCAAGTTCCTATAGCCCAATCCAATCCATTGTAACTCAGCAAAACAAACAATTCCCCAAGTTCATATAAAATTTATAAACTAGCCGTTACCCGCGGCTTCGCCCTCGTACCAGTTTTTAATTATTACATAAGAACCGTCTCCGGATAATTAACAAACAACAACAAAAATAATTACAGTTTGACAACAAAAATAATGCTCCACGATGTACCTGCGCAGTATACCAATTTTAGTAGCGCGGGAAACTGGCGCTGTTATTGGTCGATCGATTTCGTACCAACAATGGCAAAATCGTGTAAGTGGGACAGAGCTAAGAATGCAAAGCAAGCAATACTCTGCCAGTTGCGCTTGCAAA
Source organism: Pandemis corylana (assembly GCA_949127965.1). Lineage (NCBI taxonomy): Eukaryota > Metazoa > Arthropoda > Insecta > Lepidoptera > Tortricidae > Pandemis > Pandemis corylana. The sequence continues at coordinate 927,862 of OX421859.1, read as the reverse complement.
TAAAGTTCAATATAGATTATTTACACGTTCGGCTACCATCGGAAACTGGTCTGCGCTTCTCTGCGCAAACGAATACTGCCGATGCGCATTATATTTGTTGTCAAACTGTAGGTACTTGGCGAAATCGGTCCAGCCGTTCTTGCTCGCGTGATGTCGTGACCAAGGGAATTAGGGATTCATCACTGCATGGTATAAAACAAAATAGATTTGCGCTATCTGTCTGTCTCTATGTATGAAAGAAAGAAAGAAGACTTTTATTCCTTTTTGCAAGACACACAAATATAAGAGAATATGAACAATTTTATAAAAAAGAAGCAAGAAAAAAAAACAGACATGAAAAATAGATCATCAGCGTTTCGTGTCTTCGCAAAAGTAAAGCGGCTGGCTCAGCATTACGCTGAGGTGTTAGACTCCTGCAGCACTGATTTTCAGCCAGAACCGTCTGTGACTCACGAAACGATACACAAACCATAAATATATATAAGCATAGATATCCATAAACTTCAATTCTTAATGCGGTGCAATTCCGATTCAGTTTAGGTTCGCTCGCTGTCAGATCCATACTACAAATGAAAGCTAAAACCTGAGCTGAGTCGGAATCGAATCGCATTAAGACGCCATGGCAAGGCCCCAGGTCGTTGGGGCCGAAAGGTTCTCGAGTGGAGACCGCGGATCAGCAAGCGCAGCGTACGACGTCCACCAACGAGGTGGACCGACCTGGTGAAAGTCGCGGGTTCACGGTGGATGCAAGCCGCTCCAACCGAGGCAACTGGAGGTCTACGGGGGAGGCCTATGCCCAACAGTGGACGTTGACCTGGTTAAAGTCGTGCGTCCACGGTGGATGCAAGCCGCTTACAACCGAGGCAACTGGAGGTCTATGGGGGAGGCCTATTCCAATCCATTGTAACGACTTTTTAAACAGACCAATTTCATTGTCTTGCAAAGACGAATAAATGTCTTCTTTCTTTCTTTCTCTAAGACGTCATGGTAAATCCCCGTTCATTGCCACTTCAACGAGCTAATTCGCTTGCCCTAATAGTAACTTGTAATATTGTAACTTGTAGCTTCGTACGCATACGCAGGGCGCATGGGCGCGAAACAGTTTCAGTGTACCTATGTACATTTCTGTAAGCGTAGGGTGGAGGGCGACGACCCCTAGCCACGCGAAGTGCAAAGGTTCTAACCGTAAGCGGCTTGATATGATAACGCGTTGAGAGCACGCGACGTGTTAAAATACCTATATACGTAGATGACAACATTGACAACGCCACTGACAGGGTTATAAAAATTAAAGAAACATCTAACGTCATAAGGAATGTTAGCATTCGACATCTGTTTTTGGATTGCACATACGACTACGAGGTGCGAGTCGGGTTACCTCCGCGTGTGGTCGTTTTTGGATCCGTTCGAGGTGAAGAGCAGTGCTTGGTCCGGTGCATCCTGGGCGTCGGTTAATGATTTCCTGGCAGATTCTGAGGGATATCATTATCCGTTGGCTAAGAGCCGACAGGGGTGGGAGGAGTCTTTTGACTGTGTTCTACCGTACAACGTTGCCGACATTTTTGTCACAAGGTTTTTGAAAACTGTTATTATTACTTTGAAATTGGCGAAATCATCGCATCGATCGATGGGGCCATATTAAAAAAGAAGAAGAAGATTGTACATACATACATATATTACGTCTTTATCCCTTACGGGGTAGACAGAGCCTTAGGTAACAAGACCTTAAACCCGAGTTTAGCATGATTGTGGGCGTATAGGTGGAAAGGGGAATCAAAATAGTGATAAGTAACTATAACGTGATAAACATTACCCACATTCAAGCCATAAAATAATTCGAAAATAAACCAATATTCCATTGACTTATAAGGAAGGACATTATATTTATATATAGAATCTTTTCAGTCTGATATCGTTAGGTAAGGAGATAATGGATGGCCGCCAAATCCTTAAAGCACAATTTCTTTTTCGCTATCGGTCGAGATGAATTACATGACGGTTTTTCTTCGGGCCCGAGCTAATTCAATATCACCCGATATGTGTAAATATTGATAAGGCTAGAGCTTCGTTGTTAAATTTATTATAATCAGTTCAAGTTTTACTCCTTTTTTTAACACGGCCCCATCGATGGGTGCGATGATTTCGCCATTGTGAAAGTAATAAATACAGTATTCAAAAATCTTGGAACAAAAATGTCGGCAACGTAGTACGGAAGAACACGGTCAAAATACGCCAAATGTCGGACTCTTAGCCAACGGTCAATGATATCCATAAAGCACTGGTCTTCCCCCGGATGGATCCAAAAACGAACCGCAGCTCTTGACCACACGCGGAGGTAACCCGACTCGCAAAAATTGTATAGTTCCCGGGGGATAGCGATAAACATGTCAATTGCTAATCCTACGCGAAGTCGTGGGCAGAAGCTAGTTGTTACTTACTTTATTCCTAACTAGCTTCTGCCCGCGACTTCGTCTGCGTAGAATTATACATAAAAACCTTCCTCTTGAATCACTCTATCTATTAAAAAAACCGCATCAAAATCTGTTGTGTAGTTTTGAAGATATAAGCATCATAGGGACAAAGGGACAGAGAAAGCGACTTTGTTTTATACTATGTAGTGATAGTGATGATAGTGATGATAATGATACCCTAGGTCAATTAAGAAGTAGGTCATCCCTCCGCTCAGTCTTACACCACAGCCTAACTGACCACAGCGTTATCCAAGTCGTCGATCGCCATTATATCGCACGTTTTTGGGACAAATGGGCCCCAATTTCACGAGAGATTGACCCCCACCCGCCCGAGACGAATATGAATTCAGATTTAGGTTTTATAATTTAGAAAAGTCGATGTATCACGGTGAAGATACAGTCGCGTTGACAGGCGGTGGGATAGCTGAGAGTCAGTCAAAGGAAGGTGAAGGAAGGAGAAGGAAGGAAGATGGGCGAGTAAGATGTTGGTGCGATCCAGCTAGACTCTTGTATGTATGTATGTAGTACAGTCGAGGGCATAAATATCAGGGTTGTTACGGATGCAAAAATTTAGACATCCGCGGATGCGGATTATTAGAAGTTCACATCCGCGGATGCGGATTTGATGCGGACGCGGATGCGGATTTTGGGATTTTAAAAGGATAATTATTTACATTTTAAATGCACAATAATACTTATTAGTGCATAATAGTATTTATGTAAACAAACGCGAAGCACGTGCCACTCTGGCTCCGCCCATTTTCTTAACATATAGTTACTTGTCGAGTCTTGTTGATGTGAATCTGCATCCGTAAAAACTCCGCATTGATTGATACGGGTGAATGCGAATGCAGATGTCTGAATTAATGCGAATATTCCGCATTTACGGATGCGGATGCGATTATTCGTAACACCCCTGATAAATATACAGCCATCATGTCAAATATATACGAGTATGTGTCACCGTGTCATTGTTTCTGGTATAAATTTGTATACCTAGATGTTTTGACGTCTTGATAACGTATGTACATATATTCACAAAGTCTACTGTCTGTAATGAAATCTTTCAAGTAAGTTTCGACGTACTTCCAGTGTATCCAGTTTCCGCAGGAGGTAACCCTTGCAACTCTAGAGGATGCAAATGCGTTTGCGCTTCTAGCCTAGAGACCTAAGACTAAGGCATCACGCGGCAAGTATATCAAACAATTTGACGTGCTTTGAAATGTGTCTTGGCTTTTTACTTGGTTGGCTTCGCCATAGAAAAAATGGCGGGCGATTTCAAAGTAGATCGCAACGCTGCAAATCCGCGGCAGGTGCGCGCGCGCAGCTGACCGGCAACGGGCAGATCTACTAAACCATTACCCGGATAATTGGACTGTCCAATCGTTAATACTTTAAGAGCTTAATTACTGTTTACAACAAGAATGAAATATCCCCTTCATGCTGGTCTGAGAGCAAAAAAAACATAGAACGTATCAGTTGCTTCTTCCCGCGCAGATGGTAAAAGCCCGTAGAGGGAATGAGCGAAAATCATCATCATTTACAGACGATGCGACTAGCAACCCATCACTATTCGCCCTCACTATTAGTCGTATTAGTTCGCCTTTGTGCATTTATTTAAGGTCTTTTTTTGTGATTTGTCTCTACTTCTCTATATTTGTACAATAAAGCATTTACTTACTTACTTACTTACTTACTATTTTTATTCCTCTTTTCCCACGCTTACAATCACGCTTAGCGCGGCTTTTAGATCTTGTCTAGGCTCTGTCTACCCCATAAGGGATAAAGACGTGATCAAATTATGTATGAAATACGCTTGTTGGCTAATACAATCCTTTGTTAAAAAAATGGGCATTTTTGATTTTTTTCCGTACTTTAAGTATAACATACATACTTAAATCACGTCGTTATAAATTACGGGATAGACAAAGTCTAAGGTAACAAGACTTAAAGGCCACGTTAAGTATGATTGTGGGCGTATAGGTGGAAAGGGGAATCAAAATAGAGATGGGTTGCTAGCCGCATCGCCTATAACATGATTCCTAAGATTTACGCCCATTTCCTCAATGGGATATTAACAGTAGGAAAAAGGGATATTATGCCAAAAAAAAATTAAACAAACAAAATTTACTAAAGAGAAATTGTATTAATTACGCTACTAAAGAAATTTCAAATCAAATATCGCTGAGCGCTTCATTTATTTACATGTATGAAGTCGATGCTAATTTTGTCCCAACAGAGTGCAAATCCCACGGGATACAGGCGCAGTCGCGGGCAATAGCTAGTTGACACCGATGAGGTCACTAACCAAACGGTCCCACCGGCACAAGGTAGCTGCAACGACAACATCCGTTCTATCATAACAAAGAAAATATTAATTATTTGATTAAATGTTATTATTACTCGTGGTAACACAGAGGAACTATTGTGAGAGCACAATGGACAAGTAGCCGATGGAATGGCCAGTAAACCCAAGTAACCTGGCCTATGAAACAAGGGGCCAATGTTGCCATGATGGTGAAGGATAAAGATAAGCCGAGTACCCTAGCGGACGAATGTTACCACTGCAAAAAATAAAATAAATTAATAAAAATATAATAGACCTAGGGACGTTCGACCAAATAGAAGACAGTACATCAGTACACTTACGGGGTAGATAGAGGCTAAGACAAAACCTTAAGGCCACGTTTAGCATGATTAAGGGCGTATAGGTGGAAAGGGAAATCAGTGATGGGTTGCTAGCCGCATCGCCTATAACATGACTCCTAAGACTTTCGCCCATTCCCTTGGCTTTTACCATCTGCGCGAAGAAGCAACTGGTCAATTCTATGTTTTTTCTTTACTCCCAGACCAGCATGGAAGAAATAGAAGTTTTGTAAAAAGGTCAGGTCAGGAGTACCCGAAACCGGCGCGCATGTATGAAGAGATTGGTCAATGTGGATGAAGCGAAAGAGGTATGACAGGATCGTAGCAAGTGGAACAGAGTAGTCTCTGCCTACCTGTGGGAAAGAGGCGTGACGGTATGTATGTATGTAAGTTTCTGCAGATTCTCGAATGACCCCGAAACCGTAACAAAGGTGACGCTAATAAAAATAAGCACTTATCTTGTTCAGTATCAAAAGAAACCGAATAAAAGCACTGGGTCAATTGATAATCTAAAAATAGATAATTTCGACAATTTAGTCGGCATCAAATAATCCGAAACCATATTTATATCTACAACTAAAAAGGGTTCGCAACTAAATGACTCGTCTTTGACCATTACCGTACAACGTTGCCGACATTTTGTCACAAGATTTTTTAATAAAAAAAATTACATTGACATTGGCGAAGTTGTCGTCGCTATAACGACTTGATACGCCACAAATAAAAGAAGAAGAAGAAGAACTAAATGACTAAGTACATTACCAATGATCAGGCTAAACGTGGCTTTCAGGTCTTGTAACCTTACGCTCTGTCTACTCCGTTAGGAATGTGATAGTCGTGATTTGTAAGTAAGTAAATGCTTTATTGTACAAATATAAAGAAACAAAAAAAGACTTTAAATATATGCACGAAGGCGAAGTTATCCCTATAAGGGATCTCTACCAGTTAACCTTTGAGTAAATGAGAGGAGGATTTGCGTATCGAGGGCCTAAATATCGATGCAGCTATCATGCCAAATATATGTGGCATCTGCCTTATTGTTTATACTTTATGGCATAGAGGTGTATATATATCTTTTTGACGTCTTGGTAACATAGGTACATATATTTATGCCCTTGACTGTACATATTATTAAGCAGCACAGGATTTACACATGTATTAGTTGGCATTTTGCTGTATGTTTTTTTTTTTTTTTTTATGTGAATAGGAAAGCAAACGAGCAAGTGGGTCACCTGATCGTAAGTGATCACCACTGCCCATAGACACCTGCAACCCCGGAGGGATTGCAGATGCGTTGCCAACCTAGAGGACTAAGATGAATGCCTCTTGTGTATTTTTATATAGTTTATTAACAAATAAAGAATCAGTCTATCGATGAAAATCTGTTCAGCAGTTTTTGGGATTCCTAAGATTTTCGCCCATTCCCTCGATGGCTTTCACCATCTGCGCAGGAAGACTATCAATTGGTACATTTTAGGCTTTTTCTTTACTCCCAGACCAGCATGGGTGAATTTGAATTAAAAATAGTAGAAATACGCATGTTTATTTAAAATTTTCATTTTACCGATAAACTCAATGACATACCAGTATCACTATAGTATTGATCATGTAATACATCCCATTAGTATAGGGTATATGCACTATTCACCGACCCATACAGCATGCACCCCGCATTGCGAGCATACCGGCGCAGGCTCCCACGCCCTCCGGAAATACCTGCGCTCGCGCAGGGTGAACGCCCGTGTTGGCCGTTGGGATCGGAAATGGTTAGGACTATGAGTCACGCAAGGATTAGGTTATAATTTATAATCACTGTACTGTGTAAAAGAGTACAGTGAAACGAATTGTTCCGAAACCGACGAGCATGTATGAAGAGATGAATGAATGTGGATGAAGCGAAAGAGGTATGTCAGAATCGTAGCACGTGGAACCAAGTAGTCTCTGCCTACCCCTGTAGGAAAGAGGCGTGACTGTATGTGTGTATGGAATTGTTTGTACATTTTACCATATTGCTTTTATTTTTTATTCTTTTCTTTTTATTTGTGTGACCTTTTATTTTATAGCATTTTATTGCATAAATTTATTATATCGTTTTTATTTTAGTTCGTTTGACATTTAATTTAAAATTAATTTCTTATTCTTATTAATAGATTTTTTTTTTTTTTTCAGGCTAAAACCTGCCCCTTTAGCCTATATTTTTCTGTTACCAACTTTTCATCTTGTTTTTTTTTTACCAGATTTACCATTTGATACCAATGCAGAACTTCGTTAATCTTTTATTGCTATTTAGGACACTTACGAAGACCGAAAAGACGATGACGAGATATTTGGACGGTTACCTAGTCTTGTAACTAAAGTAGCAGAAGTATTCCCCTAACCGGGACAAAAAGCGAAAAAAATGCGAAGACCTTCGCTCAGCAGTGAGACACTCCAATAGACTAAGATAATAATAATAAAAGTTAGGATCCTACATCCCTACTTAATATAATAATTGCTAAAGTAACTCTATCTGTCTGTTACCTCTTCGCGCTTAAACCGCTGGACCGATTTAGAAGGACATAGGATAGTTTTTATCCCGGAAAATTGCATAGTTCCCGCGGGATAGCGAAATACTGCGCAAACGCAACAGCTAGTTCTAAATTATCTGAGATCCCGTGTCCATTAACTGGTACCTCTACCCTAGCCTACGTGGAATGCGCCGGCGTCACGACTCGGGCTATCAGGAGGAATTAATGGCAGCTCTAGCTGGTACCGGTCTGGGAATCGAACCGGCTAACTGTACTGCACATTTGGCACGCACGGTCGTGCCGTTCAGGCATTCCTGAGAATTGTAGGCTCCAGGGTTACCAGCAAGAAATTAGAAAAGGGCTGGCTAAAATATTTTAAAGAAAATGTTGCCTGATAAAATGCTAAATCCTACGAGGCACGTTTCATACTACACTAGCCGTTGTTGCGACATGGTCTAAGAATACGTTTACCACTGTTTACAATACATACATATACACAAATTACGTCTTTATCACATACGGGGTAGACAGAGCCTAAGGTATCAAGACCTACAGGCCACGTTAAGCAAGATTGTGGGCGTATAGGTGGAAAATGGAATCAAATTAGTGATCAGTTAGCCGCATCGCAACATGATTCCTAGGATTTTCGCTCATTCTCTCGATGGGCTTTTACCATCTGCACGGAAAGAGAAGCAACTGGTACATTCTATTAAATTTATTCTTATAAAATTTCGCCAAGATTGGGAAGGTATGCGAAGCAGCAAAAATACATATAATTAAGCTTTTTGTATTTGCTTCATTTTATTCTAATTATTTATTTAAATATCACAAAAAGTTTAATAACTATTCTAAAAATATACTACGATGTCTAATATCCAGTCATTAATTAATATCCTATTTTCTAATGATAAAAACCATAAAAGGCTCAAAAATAACACTTATATTCAGGTGACATTAAAATAAACCACGATCAAAATAAGCCGTCCTTTCCTCATAGCTTTGTTAATATTAGAATTCAAGTACCCTGATTATAACTGGTCGGTAACTGGGTGCTCTACCTTAATTAGATGCACGATTAGCTTCGCACGAGAGTGGGTTCCGCGATAAGTTAAGCTAAATGGGAGTTGAGTGTTTAGAGTGATACATGATGATTGGTGGCACACTATGGAGCTCTTACCCTAATGTTGAGGTCTAGTCCTATAATAACTACCATTACAGTACAGTTACATATATATTTTGGTGCATTTTTTGTGATAAAATAAAAAAATGCTTTAATTATTAAACCCAAATACTATTACGAATATTATGAATGCGAAAGTGTCTTGAATGTCGATCTGTCACCTCCGATTTAAAACCGAATAGTTTTTATCCCGGAAAATCGCGCAGTTCGCAGACGACATCGCGGGCAACAGCTAGCAAATACATATTTTAAACTCGATTCAGAAATTTAACTTATTACAACTTAGGAAACCGACAAAAGTTGTTAAAAACTGTTTAAAAGTATCAAAAAGTAGGGGGCGGAAACAGGCCCTTTTCCGGCCAACTTGGCCAACTCCTGAAGTTTTGCATTTTCAGGGTTCATTATCCAATTACGGTAAGGTCAATAGGGCTCAAGTTTAATTTTAGAATAAGAATATTATCATGTCTTTCTCTCTAGCGCAAGCACTGCTGCTTGGCGGCAGGATTAGCAAGTAGGATAGTGCTAACAGTCCGAAGGGATCTCAAACAAGGTTCTGTCCACACACACATTATTCACACAGTGTACGCATTTTTTCTTAGAATGTTCACAATTTCCACACAGTGTTCACATCATTCGCACTGTGTACTCATTTTTTATAGTGTTCAGATTATTGACACTATGTACGCATTTTTTCCTAGTGTTCACATTTTCCACACAGTGTTCACATCGTTCACACTGTGTACGCATTTTTTCATAGTGTTCACATTGTCCACACAGTGTTCACATCATTCACTCTGTGTACGCATCTTCCACAAACTGTTCACATTTTCCACACATTGTTCACATTTTAGAATTACAATTTCTAACCGAATGACTGGAGACAGAATAGAATATCAAACATCGCAACGAAAGATCGCTCTGCAATGGGTTTGTATAAGATTTTTCATCAATCGCATCTGCCGTGTCTTAATTAATTCAATAAAACGTCCCCAAAGACGCAGACGCCCTTCAAACTCAATCGATTTCTCATTCACGTTTGTAGGATACACAATTATACAAGGTACATACACACACACTTACCTTATACCCACAAGGTGTCTTAGATTTATTCCTGATTATTTCCGATGGAGTTACTTTAATTAAACACCCCTACAAAGATTTTTTATTTAAATTTTCGATTCAAAACTTATTCCCGCCCTTTGTACATCGATCAATATAATGCAAACATTAATTCATGAGGGTTTCAAAATACGACGAAACGGTTCGAGAAAAGCTACGTAGTGCTCCGCCTCCTTTTTTTCGTCTTGGCTGGAGCACTGCCGTGCCCCGAAATTCGTAGTACTACATTATGTATACGCCATGCTGTTCTGGGAGCAAAGAAAAAACATAGAATGTACCAGTTGCTTCTCTTCCCGCGCAAATGGTAAAAGTCCATCGAGAATGGGCAAAAATCTTAGGAATCTTTTCATAGCGATGCGGCTAGCAACCCATCACTGTTTTGATTCCCTTTTCCACTTATACGCCCACAATTATGCTAAACGTGGCCATTAGGTCTTGTTACTGTAAAGATATGTAAACTGCTGAAATATTTCGCAGTACATACCTACAAAGTATGTATAAATAACGTCTTTACGGGTAGACAGTACCTTAGGAAATAAAACTTAAAGGCCACGCTTAGCATGATTGTGGGCGTGTAGGTGGAAAGGGGAATCAAAATAGTCATAGGTTGCTAGCCGCATCGCTATGAAAAGATTCCTAAGATTTTTGCCCATTCTCGATTCTCGCTTTGTTTTGCGACAGACTATATTTGTTGCTGACTGTACTAGGTAATACATTTACTTTCTACAAACAAGTTGGACAAGTAACCTTTTACAGTATAAAAGGTGCACTATACCTAGTGTTCTAGTGAAAGTGTATTAAGAGAGGTCGCTGACCGCTGCGCGGGCGCCACCGAAAGGTTCTAATTTGTAGACAATATTAACTGTAAAATAAATGGTGTTTTAAACGTTAATAGCGTATGAATATAAAAAATCCCATCGAGGGAATGGGCATAGGAATCATGTTATAGGCGATGCGGCTAGCAACCCATCACTATTTATATAATATTATAACATCAGCTAAAACAATTTCTAAAATATACTTAAATAGTATTCCCAGTTACAGCTTCGTTTCCTTCAATGTTAATCAGTTTCTCTAGAACCAATCCACAACGTTGATAATAAACTTACGCAAAGTAACCTAGGCTTATTGTCTAACTCGCTCGCAATCGCCATCGCGTTCATTTTGACAGTTCTTGTATGAATGTGACAGCTAGCTGATTCCGATGCCAATTGCGAGCCCATACATGAACTGTCAAGATGAACACGATGGCGATTGCGAGCGAGTTAGACAATAAGCCTACTGATTCAATTGCTTTCCTGAAAACGTGAGTCCGTGATTATGTGACGTGGATTTCTACTGATGCGATTGCTCGATTCTGCCATCTCCGCAACCGTTTCTTTGCGACTTCACCCTAAGACGTAGGGATACATGAGTCATAAAGAAGGATTTACACTCCGATAAATTCTTCCAGGCGTTCCCAATAACACCTATAAGCAAATATTCCTTTTCAGAGCCATCCGATTGGCAAAGGGCGTCTGAAAATATTACGGGTATTGCGAACATTCCGATACACCAAATAAGATAAATGCATGCCGCTAAACATCGGCGATTCAGTGTTTTGAGCTGGTGTATGATGTTAAGGTTGAATACCGTCCACCAAGAAAATTGTAATGGAAAAATAGTTGATGACCGAATAGCCTATTGGTTCAGAAGCTGACTACGATGCTCGAGGTCCCGGGCTCGATTTCGGCCCGGGCAAATATTTATTATGTACATGCTTACATTATGTATGAATAGGTACCAAATTTCAAGTCTGACACTGCAAGAATTGACTCAAACGGACATTTGAAGTTAAATAGTAGCTTGTAAAAAATAATTAGGTAAATACAAGCTTTTTTGCAGTGTTCGACTTAACGTTATCTTGCACTCGTGACATGTGTTCTAATTTTTGATGCAGTTTGCAATCAACAACCCAAGACAAGTCAAACTTATTAAAAAACGACTAATTACTTCATTATTTTTTTTAACTCATTCTAACGATCTAACAATGAATCACACGCGTCCGCAATTTTCGGCGCCAACGCCATATTTGTGAATGAATAATTAATAAGGCATTATTTATGAAAGCGAGTAATATATTTATTACGAAACAATTTGCTTCTTTTGGTCGGAGGCATGAATGAGCTTCGCGGCGCAGCCTGGTGCAGGGTCAACGAACTTTTGACGCAACGGCAACATGGCTGCCGCCACGCGCGGGAAAACCGAGAGCACTTATTACGATTGCCTCTACACTTTTTTTTAAAAAAAAGCTTGCGGTTTTAGCAAATTCGTTGCTTTTATTACGGGAAGCAGGAAAACTAATGATCTACATGACTTTTTATAGCTGAATGTCACAAAATGAGTACATTTAAGGACACGATGTCGCCAGAATTCGTCAACGTTACAAATTAGTAATTAAGGACGAAAAATACGTTAACTTCTCCCAAAACATAACAGTGGTAGGTACAGTCAGCTAAAACGTGTTAGGAAACAAGTGAAAAAACTTTAACATGTTCTTATACTTAGTCTATTGATGTGACTAAATCTTAGTATGTTTGCGAATAAACGAAATGCAAATTAAACTATCAACATTTGATTTGTGACACTGGAATCGGAAATTCGATTTGACCAGGAACTTCTCAAGTCAGCAATGTATTCCGTATTATTAAAGTCACTTAGCACCTGTTACGTTACCAACTATAGCAACTCGGTGAGTGGCACAAGAATTAAATAACGAAAAAGGAGCTAAAGGATATAGCTACGCTACTCGACGTCACGAGACTTTTACTACTGCAATTTTGTCGGTTTTTGTGCGCGATCCAAGGGATAGCAAAGAAATTGATGGAACGGATAGGCAAAGCGAAAAGCAGTTACTTCTACCGTAATATACTAGCTAGGAGCATAGCATAATCCATGATAGTTTGACCCCATATTCCGAGATTATAATTACGAAGTTAGTTTTATGCCATTAAATTGTCTTTAATAGAAGAATGAACCCTCCAGGCCTTATACTCCGAAATTCGATTTTCAAACTTCGTGTCATACCGTCCCTTTCACTCTCAAATTAATGACTATTAGTGTGAGCGGAATGGAACGAAACGAACTACGAAAATCGAATTTCGGAGTAGCCCCTCAGGGTTAGAAATACGCGCCTGAGCCTATTCAACGCTGTACTGGCGCATTCTGCTGTCGTTCGACTGTCATTCGTCAGAAAACACTAGCCAAACTCTCTGCCTTTGTTCGGCAATCGTTCTGCTCGAAATGCCATGCCAGCCGAATAAAATTTCTGAATAGTTTCGTTGTTCACTGTACCTTAATTAGGCTACAAACAAGCTTGATGTCCGACTCTAGTTTTCCGCAGCAGTTGTCGGCAAAAGCTAATTGGGAAGAAAATCCTAGACATAGAAAAGCAGGAACGTCTTGGGTGAAATGACCGCGCGTGTTAGCCCGCAGTTAGTTTCAGGTAAGATAAATACGCTTGGTTAAGTATTTATGGGTGATGTAAGTGGTTTATCATCTCTGTACGTCTCTATACCTTGTTTTTTTAGAATTAGAAAGAAGGTAAACAATTCCGACATGTACTTTTTATCGAAAACCATTTTTTTTTATCGGTAACTGGCAAATGTAAAACCGTAACAAAACAAATTACAATAATTCAGGATTTTTTTAATTGCAACTTGTTGTAACTATTATATTATAAGTAACAAACCCTGCTTCCATGCTGGTATGGGAGCAAAGAAAAATGGTAAAAGCCCATCGAGGAAATGGGCATAGGAATCATGTTATATAGGCGATGCTAACAACCCATCACTATTTTGATACCCTTTCCACCTATACGCCCACAATCTTTCTAAACGTGGCCTTTAGGTCTTGTTACCTTAGGCTCTGTCTACCGTAAGGGATAAAGACGTGATTTATGTGTGTGTGTAACAAACCCTAACGCTTACAAAAGAAATCACAATCTTTTTTTTTTTTTTTTCCCGCTATTATGGATATTTGGATGGTATGTTAGTCTCGTTATGTTTAGACTCATGAATAAATTATACTTACATGCGATACTAATGTAATAATTTACGATTAAGATACGCCTACCTGTATCCATAATATGTTATATTTAACAAACATCAAGGAAAATGTAATAAACAACCGCAAAAGCATTCTCATCTTCGTCGGACCGATTTCGCTAATTCTTTTTTTGTGTTCGTTATTTTCAGAACAAGGTTCTCATGTAACAATATTCTGAAAACAAAAACTGGTAAGATGGCGAAGCTGTCGCTAGTTCCAGATAAAAATAAGCTACCCAAACTAATCACACTCAAAGGAATTCGCGGGCACAAGTAGACACGCGCTTGGCCCATTTTCATCTACAATATTTGAGTTAAACTTGGCAATTTCTAAAGATAAATGCTTAACCTGCAGTGACAGAGCATTGTTCGAGTTATCTTCAAAATTCTAGGAAAATCGCGTCCAAAGGTTATCGACCTAGTTGTTTTTTGTTTTTGCTCAGTTATTTCTATTTTCAGCTAGCAAACAAAATAGCTAAAAGTAATACTAATTTTGTTGCTTTTTGCTCAAAAATATCGTTATTCTGAACACAAATTCTTTTCGGCCATTTCTACGACGAAGCGTTAGAAAATATTGAGAAACAAAGCGTAGTCAACTATTTTTGTACATGCAAAAACTTGTAAATTGTTGTTATGATTACATTATCTCTTTTATCGACTATGTTACGAATTAATCAAGCTATTTAACGGCTTGTAAAATGCATTTAAACTGCAAGTTGACCGTGGTATTAAATAACTTGTACTTTTTCTATTACACATGTTTATTTTATGATTTGTTTAATTGTATTTAGATATGTACGCTGTATTGTGGCTTTCACTATAATTTTACACTCACACTGTCGGTTCCTCGATTAATGCTCCTCTCATCTACTCAAAGGTTAACTGGTAGAGATCCCTTAGAGGGAAAAGTTCGCCTTTGTGCATATATTAATGTTATTTTTTTGTAAATTGTCTCTGTTTCTTTATATTTGTACAATAAAGCATTTACTTACTTACTTACCTACGTATGGTCAAGCAAATGGCACCTCGTGCCACTGCCACTGTATAACCTTATCGCAATAAGTGATTGTATCGCAAAGCAATTTTTCATCACTATAGAGATACTTGAGACCTCCTATATTAAGTAATAACCTGTTAATTCAAATTCAAATTCAAATTCAAATTCAAATTATTTATTAAAATAATCAATTGTACAAATAAATTATAAATGGTTAGTAAGCACTATATTATGTATATCTATGTATTAGTAAGTACACAACAAAGTTAAGAACTAAACTAATGACTCGACGTAAAACAAGTGTGCCTGCGCTTACAACGAGAGTATATTATAAACTGTGCGTAGAGTAATTAAATTAAATGCCTAAACTAGGATACGAGAGTACCCTGTATCTTAGGCAAAAGATAGGGTCTATGATTCAATATTAATTGATACAGGGAGTATTATTTTCTGTACAAAGTTAGAAATCAGCATTTTTATCACATATTAAACTAAGGGTTACCTAATGATATAAATAGTTAATTAACTAAGTTATACAACTATCTTCAGCAGGTTTTCGGTTTCCTCGTAAGACAAACTTTGCAACCACCCTGACAGAGTGTTTGAATTATTCGACATATTTATTTTTATACAAACTTGGGGGGACTCGATTGTTTACGAAACCGTAAATCGGATCGGGATGGACTATAGGTATTGTTTTCTTCGCTCCGGCTTGCCAAACGTAAATTTTCACGGTACGCCACTCGGCATTGGGTATACTTAAGCCTGGTACCATTTACTACGCTCTGGTCGCGTGTCAGCCCCAATCGATGAGGTTTACCATCGAGGCCAAGGCCCATTGATCGCCAAGCTGGGCCCGGTGTTTTGTTCACCAAACGTATTTTTAGCTCGGCTTCTAATGATTACGTTTTATTTCATGTAAGCGGTTCTATTTACCACTGAATTATTACATGTAAGTTCAGTCCGAAGACAGAGTAAAATGGCGCGTTTTACAGGTCTGTGTCCAGCAATAGACTGATAAGATGCTGGAATCATATTCTGTAGGCTTACCTAACTCGCTCGCAATCGCCATCGTGTTCATTTTGACAGTTCTTGTATGAATGTGACAGCTAGCTGATTCCGATGCCAATTGTCAGCTCATACATGAACTGTCAAAGTGAACACGATGGCGATTGCGAGCGAGTTAGGTAATAAGCCTACGGATTTCGGATGCCATCGGCCGTTCAAGTATAAGATAGCCAGACAAGTATTGTCCGGGTGGGAATCTTGCAAGCCTGCGACTCAATTTTGAAGCAGATATCTTCATCCGACTGAGCTGAAATTTTGCATACTAGTGCAAGACAGATCACAATACAATAATCTGGTAGTGGAATTCTGGTGGTCCAGCCAGGACCGTCTCCGCTGGAGGGAACTCTTTAACGGTTGCTCCGATTGACTTGAAATTTGGTTCACATGTCAGATGGATTACAATGCAAGTACAGTCAGCCAAAAAGCTTGTATCTAAAATGAATCTTTAGGATAGGTTATTTATATACTATCGCACATCGCACTTTATAGGTCATACGGGGGTTTAGCATTTTTCTGTTAATTTGGCATTTATAGCCAGAAGTAGCGACCTTAACAAATTACTTTGGTTTTTTTTAAAGATCACACACACACACACACACACAAAGCACGTCTTCATCCCTTACGGGGTAGACAGACCCTAAGGTAACAAGTACCATCTTATCAATATTCTTTTATACAGGTATCTTTTTACCTGCTATGAGTGGTGTAGGGGTAATAGCACGCATTACCAAATGAGGATCGAGTTCGATTCCCGGCCATAGCCACTTTACGGATTTTTCTGTGTTTTAGTTATCAGTGTCTTTTAGAAATTTAGAGGTCACCCTCCTAAATGGTGACACATCAAGCCATCATAGAACGAATCCACGGCAAATAGCAATGTTGGTTTTGTCACGAAATGTTGTTTTACGAAATTCACCATGAAAACGTGTACGCCCGCAATTTAGTTAGAGCTTTGCTTCCGAGCATTCATACCAAAAAATATGTCCCCCTGTCCAAGTTATTTTTAGTAGCTCGCGGTACGATTCGGGGTTTGAACTCACGACCCTCTACTAGAGAAGCTTTAGGTAAAACCTCTGGGCTACGGCTTCTTCAGTCAATCTCTTATTTTTTGTTTTTGTTTCTTTCCACGCTGGTCTGAGAGTAAAGAAAGAACAGAATGTACCAGTTGCTTCTATTCCCTCGCAGAAGGTAAAAGTCCATTGAGGGAAAATCCGGTGAGCGAAAATCTTAGGAGTCATGTTATAGGCTGCGGCTGGCAACTCTTCACTATTTTGATCCCCGTTTCCACTTATACGCCCACAATCATGCTAAATCTGTCTACCCTGTAAGGGATAAAGACGTGATGTCTGTATGTAGGTTTTTATCAACGTGTGTTGTATTGTTATGAACAAACTATTCGCTTTTCTTTCTTTAATATTATAAAAGCGAAAATTTACAAGGATGTGTGGATGTTTGTTACACTTTCACGCCAGAATGGCGGAACAAATCTGTCTGGAATAATACGTAGGTTACTTTTTATCCCAAAAATTGGGTAGTTCCAATGGGATAGTGATAAACGTATTCATTGCTAACGAAGTTACGGGTAGCACACACTCACATATTTTAACTGGATTATTGAAACGTGTTTATAAATGAGTAATACGCCCTTCTTTGCTTAGATACGTAAACACCATACCTGGCCTCGTTCTAGTTTTTCATTTTAATAACGAATATAACAAAACTTTTCAATTGTATAAATAACTAGCTTTTGCTCGCGGCTTCACTCACGTGTTCTTCTTCTTATTTGTGGCGTATCAAGTCGTTACAGCCACAACTTCGCCAATGTCAAACTAACAAAAATAGAATTCAGAAATCTTGTGACAAAATGTCGGCAACGTTGTACGGTAATGCGGTCAAAAGACCCCCTCCTCCACTGCCAGGAAATCATTAGATGCC
The DNA here is from genome assembly GCA_949127965.1 of Pandemis corylana. Lineage (NCBI taxonomy): Eukaryota > Metazoa > Arthropoda > Insecta > Lepidoptera > Tortricidae > Pandemis > Pandemis corylana. The sequence goes on along the minus strand of OX421859.1, from coordinate 909,854 downwards.
CAGGGTGCACCGGACCAAGCACTGCTCTTCCGCCTATAACATGATTCCTAAGACTTTCGGCCATTCCCTCGGTGGGCTTTTTACCATCTGCGCGGGAAGAGAAGCAACTGGTAAATTCTATGTTTTTTTTTTACCCACACCTGCATTGAAGATATTTAGTATTCCGGGGGATAAATCGATTTAGCTATGCTTCATTTTTAGAAAACGTACAAAAAAAAACCTAGCAAAGCTCGGTCGTCCAGGTACTGGATATTAAATAATGACAGCGGCACTCGGTGAAAGCCACTAAAACGCATATATGCGTTCCCGGCAGTGAACGCGTTAATTTCGACCACCAAGGGCCTTACCATGACGTCTTAACTCTATTCTATTCTATTCTATTAGTAGTAGGACAGGGACTCTACTCCGAAATTCGAAGTTAGTATCAACACGTCTCTTTCACTCTCATATTAATGACTATAAGTGTGAGTGGAATAGCACGACAGAAACTTTGGATTTCAGAGTATAAGGGCCTCTATTCTCGACACGCGAGTAATAATACCGGGCATTAGCAGATACTAAGCGTGATTTGTGTTTGTATGTAGGACAACTTGAAGTACCTTTAGGTTTTGACTCGACGGCAATTTGTATGGAAACAACTATTCTAATGCCTGTATGTTTTGAAAATTAGAACAGAGAAAAATCCGAAAAGTAAAGCTTTGGCCGGGAATCGAATCCGTATCCTCATCATTCCGTGATGCATGCTATACCGCCACACCACCCATGGCAGGTGGGTAGTCTTCGATTTTTTCTACCTGTTACCTAGCTGTCACGTGACCTTGTTACTATGCGATTTTTTGTCGACAAGCGTCATCCTGTTTGATTGACACAATTACAAGCTCCCGTGGAACATCTACTGCTCACCAGGCACGAGGTTTATATTTTCACTGATTTATATAATTTCAGTTTGATGCCTCCCACGCGATTCTGAGAAAAACGATCTTGACTGACGGACTGACAACAAAGCCATATTACAAGTGTTTCAAGGTAAGGAAGCCTAAGATTTTCACATTATCAGATCCGCGTGTGGAATCACAACTATTTCGGATAACAAGGGGATCAAAGAACACTAGAAAACGCCTGTGAATGTTGTAGGGCCAAAGAATACTAAGCGACCACTTTTGGGTCATTTCTGATACCAAACGTTCACACAGATGACAACCATAATATAGCCTTCTTTACTGTCAATATTTTATTGAATCAGGCGTTACTTTGCGGAGGTCCATTTCAATGAACAAAAAATTTTACCTTGCTACTCCGCTACTCACGCGCAAGATAACCAAGCCTGTGTGAAATATATATGTTTGTCATGCAACCCTCCCCCCACTACTGCCAATAAAACACATAAATCCCACAAACTTAATTATCCCTTACACCACACAAACACTAACGCGTTTCGATCCCTCTACGGGATCATTATCAAAGTTTAATGAGCACAACTGTTACACATGCAAACCAACGTCGTACTGATTCGAAACCGTATAAGTAAGCATATTGTACCTACCTACATTCATATTTTTGCCCAAACTACCCTTTTTTTCTTTATTGTCTTCTATAAGCCATGCTATTAGGTTTGGCAACGGGGTACGTATTAAAATACATAAAGTTTAAAATGTATAAGGGGTTAAAATACATAATGGTTTATAATATATAATGCGATTTTCTCAGAAAGTTACAAATTAACTGGATCGTTATAAAACAAACCTAACCTAACCTAAACCAATCTATAGATTATGATATCAAAAAAGTTCAGTAATAGTTTTACAGAAAATTGCGTTATATATTTTGAACCATTATGTATTTTAACCCATTATACATTTTAAACTTTATGTATTCTGATCCGCTCCCTTGGCAACGTCACATTAATCCGGGCCACAAGCATGTGCATATTGTGCATCACCGGCACACGACACGAATTCAGGTCACTACAACTCTTCGACTCCAGCGACGGCGCGCCAGACACTACCCTGAACGCAACAAGTCCCATACCAATCCTCAACGTATCTACCCGTGGCTTGGCGTCAAGTACATCAGTCAGTAGGCTTATTGTCTAACTCGCTCGCAATCGCCATCGTGTTCATTTTGACAGTTCTCGTATGAATGTGACAGCTAGCTGATTCCGATGCCAATTGTCAGTCCATACGTGAACTGTCAAAATGAACACGATGGCGATTGCGAGCGAGTTAGGTAATAAGCGTACAGGAGGCAAGCCGAATGGCATTTAACTAGCTTTTTCCTCTAATTCTGCATAAAAGTTAACAAGGTTAACTGGAAGAGATCCATACAAAAGTTCCCAACTGCCTTAAAATAGGCAAGCCGGTGGGAATCGAGCTCTATGGATGCCACGCAACTGCTACCTACCTGTAATGTCCTTACTTATTCTTCTTTTTTTAATATGGCCCCATCGATCGATGCGATGGTTTCGCCAATGTCAAAAATCTTGTGACAAAAATGTCGGCAACGTTGTACGGTAGAACACGGTCAAAAGACCCCCCCTGTCGGGCTCTTAGCCAACGGATGATGATATCCCTCAGAATCTGCCAGGTATCTTTAGCCGATGGCCAGGGTGTACCGGACCAAGCACTGATCTTCCCCTCGGACGGATCCAAAAACGAACCGCAGCTCTTGACCACACGCGGACGTAACCCGACTCACCCCAATGTCCTTAATTATTTTGCTCAATAAATATTTTTGTAATATAGACAGAAATTGATTCCTTTTCTGTTTATGGCCTTCTTATTTTTCATTTTTACATTCTCACATTTATTTTATCTTAAGTATTATACAGTAATGTTATGTGTGTATGTATGTATTATTTTATTTATTTACCTATGTATTACATTTATGTTGGTATTGTTCTTTTTATTGCCCCTGCGTTTTTTCTGTCTATTTGTTTCCAACTTATTTCTCTGTTTTGTTGGTTTGGTAGAGATCGCTATTAAATGATAAGACCGCCTATTGTCTACTTTATTCTTTGATTCTGTATTGTTGTGTACTGATTTGTGGTGTTCAATAAAGAGTATTTGCATTGTATTGATTCTAAGACAAAACGAAGTTGGCCGGCTCAGCTAGTTTGCCGTAAATATCCAATTTTATAGTTGTTTACGAGTTGCGCGATATAATTTGACGTAGTCTCATTAGATAGTTTTCGTGTGAACTGCGATGTTCTATCATCCGTGCCCTTACCCTGTGTGCCTCGTAACCCTGCCGAATTAGAAACAATGACGCGTCACAGCCGGCGGCCGGCGGCGGCGACTCCCGATCGCAGCCAGTTTATACCACAAGGTCAATCGGCCTAGTACTGTGCGTAAGATGCCAGAAAAAAATACTTCCAAGCATTTACGGGTATGACGTTTCGGCAACGATGAATTAGCGGAGAGGCGGCACTTGTTAGAACATAACATTGCCTCAGAGAGGACTTTGATTAAAATTGTTTTGCTACCACAGATTTTAATTGCAAGTGGACAAAGGTGATTTGCAAAATGCAATCGTAACGTGCAGACTACCTTATATCAATTTAGATAAGATTAATAATAATGCGTTATACATGCAGTATATCATCCATCATGAAGTGATAAAAGGCATCTATAAATAGAAGTATTGTTGTTTACGATACCTAACTATAGTCATACTTTTGTTTTTTTAGGTAGCTTAAATATTAGTCACTATTTTGAGTCCCCCTTTAACCTATACGCCCACAATCATGTTAAACGTGGCTTTTAGGTTTTTAACGTGATAGATAACGTCTTATAAATGGATGAACGCCGGCTGCACTCACGAAAAAGCATGAATCTTGGCGTTACTTTCCGCGTGACGTCAGTGTGCAAGCGAGAGCGCGGAACAAACGATAGAGAGGCACGATCGGCTTCTGATACATTTATCGCTATCACGTAAAACTGTCGTCCGTAAACCGACTTTTTAGACAGCCGGATTTTACCTTAGGCTCTGTCTACCCCGTAAGGGATAAAGACGTGTTTTATATTTGTATGTAAGTTAGGTATCACAATCATAACCGAGGATTTTCTATGCAAATTTATCTACCTTTTTCCATTCAAAATCGCCGCTTATAGGTGATTTTTAGAATTGTTTTTGACCCAAAACAGTTATTATTAAAATTTAACCACCTCAAAAATCTCACCAAAAAGATTATAAATGTGCCTATAATTTCACTTACTCTCTTTCTCTCTACACCATATCGGAATGCACCGCATGCACTGCTGCTTGGAGGCAGGATTACTCCTATAGCATTCAAAATGGAGTATCGTAGCGATACAAATATGAACGAGAAATCGATTGAGTTTGAAGGGCGTCTGCGTCTTTGGGGATGTTTTATTGAATTAATTAAGATGCGGCTGATTCAAAACTGATAAAAATCGAATATAAACCAAATATGCAAAACGAGATCGTTCATTGCGAAGATTTATATTTTACTCTCTTCTTTTTTGGTTTGCAATTGCAAACAGTTTTAACTGTGTATGTGAAAAATGAATGTGTGAACTGGCACATAGGATACCTATTATTTTTTCATCGTCTAGGTTAATAACGCATCTACAATCCTGTGGTGTTCACCACCACCATCAGGCGTGAGCCATTAAAATAATGTCTTTTATAATTATCATAAAAAGACGACTTTCTGTGTGCCTCGTATTATGACACTAAATTGAAGTTTCATTCAGATCTTTTCCCTGCAGTGGGCGCAATTTAATAGACTGAAAAGTACAAAAAATTGATTTAAGATTTTATTAATTTGAAGACAGTTTAGATATAATTTGGATTAACTGTTCAAAACTACCAAAAAAGTTTTACGCTGTCGTTTGCTGTGAAAATAAACTAAATATTATGACAACTTGACATGTGTCAAATCATAATTGGCATTGTTCATTTTTTTTAGTATGTTCCAATTCGAAAACCATTTCGAGGAAAACCATCAATTATCCGATTTATCTTGTCCGATTTCAAAAATACTTTATGATTCCAGATATTTTTGTAAAAGTACTTTGAACCTTTGTTTGACCGAACGACCGGGTTTTTAGACAGAATCCAGCATCGAATGTTTGCCACATGAAATGAAAAAAAAAGTTTGGCTACGGCAACTGTCACGTGTCACTGTCAAATCTACAAAACCATAGACAAAGCCGTTTTTTTTATAGCCAGCCGAACGAAGGCGATTGGGATTCTGTCTAAATTCACGAATCATCAAACAGCGAAAAAATATTTATTATTAATTAACAAAGCTACGTAAAAGCATAATATTCAAATTAGTTGCTTGAAATAGTCCATTTTATCAAATAAAGGTGTTAAAAGTACAGCTTAAAAAAAATGAACAATGCCAATTAGCAATGTTTTTAGAATTTCTATTTCTGTGCGGCATCTTTTGGGATATTTTAATAAAGTTATTTAAGTGAGGATTAATCTTGTCTGTTCCGGTTATGTATAATTTCGGTTATTTATAAAGATTTCTCAAAATAGAATTAAGAAGTTGATTTTCGCACACAACTCCCACATCGTTTCCAGAGCGAACCTTTTGAGCGTTGTAGGAAGCGGCTATCTACTGAATACGAGATTTCGAGAATTAACTAGTGTGATATCTTGAAAATGCAACATTTTGCAGGTTTTTGCTTATCATGTCATCATTAATATCTTTCGAATAGGTCATGCCAAGTCTGAGTCTAAGCAATCGCTATAATCTAAGTGTTTAAAAAGTTAAACTAAACAATATTTTATAAATGATGTCCTACTACCGTAAAAATATACTAAATTAACAGAGTTCAACTTTGCTTATACGTATACTTACAAATTAGTTGTCTAATTAACGTCCTAAAAAAAACTATTCTAAATGCATCATAGTCGTAACTCGCTCCAATGGGGGCTATCGCGTGTGAATTTGCCACTAGCGGCGCTAGTGTCGCGTGAGGTCCAATAACATTCACTTTGCACTGGTTTTGGCGGGCTTCGTAACATAAATTATATATTTTTTCCCGAACAAAACGGAACTGCACATAGCTCGGCATAGCTACTCGATATGATGATAGTTATTTATAATTAATAAACTTAATGAGACTCAAGATTTAAAACTTTGTTTCGGCGCTGATCTTATAAAATCGCCTTTGACAGCTATACCTCTGGACCTTAGTCAACAGTGGCGCCAACTGTTGAGCAAAGAAACGATAGTCCCCATTAAACTGTTATTCTACTAGTAAATTCAAGAACTAAGGTCACAAACAATTTATAATTTAAATTTCTAAGCGACACTGACTATTAGAACACAAGAAACATCAGAAAAGTAAAGCTATAGCTGGGAATTACTAATTTTTAATTTTCCTAGAAAATCTAACAAGTTTTTGCACCCCATTGAGAGTTATCCAGGTTAACGTGGCCATAAACACTATTAATTTTCTTATGCGAGTCCAAATATTAAAGGAAAATTCACCGCCCACTGATATACCCGCGTCATAAATATTAACGCTAACAAAATAGTGAAATGGAACACTGAACTAACATACCCACTTACACGTGATTCCTGTAGTAGGTACCAATATAAACAGTGCCGACACGTTATCGCGCTGGCACAATTAATTTTCTGTTAGACATCTGAAAAGGGATAAATGGAGTCAACGAGTAGATTTCGTCGATCATTGATCGCAGTTTCAAAACTAAGGTCATAGCATTCATTTATAAGGAAACAATCGTGGTGCTGCAAGGCAAACATGTTAAAATGGGCAGGCTACTTGGAAAAAATGGAGGACAACAGAAAAGGCCCAGTGGACCCAGGAGGCGATGGAAGGACTGTGTAGAGAAGAATCTGAAACGCATAAGCAAGAAAACGTCTTGGAAATGGGAAGCCAGAGATCCAAGAAAGACTATAAAAGTATAATCGTCCCAGCATTTCACTCTATAAGTAGATGCAAAACAATCCTAGACACCATAACCAGTAGGCTTATTATGTAACTCGCTCGCACTCGCCATCGTTTTCATTTTGACAGTTCTCGTATGAATGTGACAGCTAGCTGATTCCGATGCCAATTGTCAGCCCATACATGAACTGTCAAAATGAACACGATGGCGATTGCGAGCGCGTTAGACAATAAGCCTACCGGTCCAATGCGTCACTGACTCAACGAAGGCACAATACTTCCCACACTAAAGCACGCCTAATTTGTATTAACTAGTCTTTGGCAGAGTTCAACGGCCGGGGCCTCGCGCGTTGGGTTCCAAACAGACTTGAATTAATCCACAACCGATGTTTGCCTGCCGCATTAAAAATATCTCTATGTTACGTAAAGACTTACGCCAGACCAGTGCTAATTTTGGTTTCGTGTTTTGAGTACTTTAGAGTAGATTGTCTAGCTCGTTTATCGGCCACATGGTGCCTAGATCTGACGTTTTTCAAGATCATTTTACTTTGAAGCATCAGCGTCTAATTTCTTTAGCGTTTTGACAGAGAGAGTTAAGCCGACCTTTCAGACTGTTTTGATAGATACAGGAGTTTTCGGATATTATTATTAAGTTTACCAATCCTTATATGGAACTAACATTGGACAGATATGATGTGATAAAGCAAGAAGACAATTTGGTTTAGATGTGTTTATTATTGAAGACACTTTGATTATCAAATGAGGCCGTTACTGTAACAGCTATTCTACTGAATTATTGTTGGGGGCTTTGACCAAATAAAAAAAATACAGAGTAGTGTGAAACTACGCCTTGCCGTGTGCAAATTTTTGTCGTTCGCTTCAAAAAACTACAAACATTAGACGGAGAATAGAATAGTTTTCTCTTTCTACGGCTAAAAGTAAGAAAAGAAATATTAAATAGTAACACGTATTATCATTTTTTAAATTATATTTCTTAGTAAAACTGATAACGAGAACACATTGAAATAACAAATACAAAAATCAAGGTCACATTTTCGATTCTTTGATAAAAAAAAATTTTCATTGTATGTCATAATTGTGTTATCTCTCATTGCAAATATATAATAACAGACGCGTACACTGCCACTTACCCTAAATTCTAAGATCCGAGATGACGGTAATGACTTTATTTTACCCATTGAGAGGGTAGTTTACCAAGTTATTGTGCAAAGACCACGATACGCTCGCAAGTGCCACTTTCACAAAACAATAACGGAGAACAATGAAACCGTTCCAAGATACATTACAAAACACTGTCGAGACCCAATTCGAAATCCGAAGTTCGTTTCGTGCCGTTCCGTTCACACTAATAGTCATTAACATGAAAGTGAGAGGGACAGATGATGCGACAGGAGTTTCGGAGTAGCCCCCAAGGGTATTAGTTGTCCGCGGAAGTGGAGGATTATACAGGTAATAAAAAGGATAACTTCCCGAGAAAATATTGTGTTCCAAGGTTTCAAGGCAATAATCTGGTAATAATTGGAATATCCAGGAAGACGAGCTGGATAACATCGATTGGAAGGATTACGGTACATTGTTTATCTTATCACTACATTAATTTAAATTCATAAAAGTCCTCCGCCGCGTCTCTGTATTTGCAATATACTCAGAAACCACTACGGCGTTACCGTGACGTCTTAATGCGCTTCAATTCCCATTCAGTTTTAGTTCGCTCGCTGTCAGATCATACTATAGACAGCTAAAATCTGAACTGAATCGGAATTGAATCGCATTAACACGTAGTGGTAAGGCTCCTGACCGATTTTCATTTTGTTTTCACTAATAGAGTTATGTGTAAACTGGTTGAAAAGTCAAGCTGCCTGGGAAACTTTGTAACGCGCGGACGAAGCCGCTATCAACAGTTAGTATTTACATTTACATAAATAATTAGTCGTACTCATGATGCGTGGTTACTTCCATGCTGGTCTGGGAGCAAAGAAAAAACAGTACCAGTTGCTTCTCTTCCCGCGCTACTAAAAAGCCCATCGAGGGAATGGGCGAAAATATTAGCAATCACGTTATAGGCAACGCGGCCAGCTAACCCATAGAATAGAATAGAATAGAATAGAAGAAATTTTTATTCACCAACACAAAAAAAAAATCACAAAAATTCAAAAATTACAAAGTAGAATTAGATGCGAAGGCCCATCACTATTTTGATTCCCCTTTCCACCTATACGCCCACAATCATGCTAAACGTGGCCTTTAGGGGCTTTAGGTCTTGTTATCTTAGGCACCGTCTACCCCCGCCAGGAACGTGGGCCGGTCTTTTTCAAGACGGGGGCTACGAGGTGACAACCTCTATAAAAAATCAAGCAGCACCAGCGAGGGAGGGCGGGAATTCCCAAACCTGCATTGCACAGGTGCCGCGAAGAAGGAACCCCAACTCGGGGTGGTCGAGGAGCGCGGTGACATCGAGTGCTCCCGTAACGTCTCACATACGACTGAATAGGGAATCCGTGTGGTTTTTAGTGGGTATGCCTGCCGTCGCGGGAGAGCCCCACATACCCCCGGTAAACCATAAAATCGGTAGCGCAGTTTCCACACCACAAAAAAAGGCACCGTCTACTCCGTAAGGGATAAAGACGTGATATGAGGATTTAAATCACATTTTCTTTTCATGCAGCAAGTATGACCATGCTTCCTTTTTCCATGACCTGATCTCTCTCCATGTGCCACTTCCTTCCAATATAAATTTCCTTCTTTATTCCGCTAACCCAGATATATATTTATCTCTAGCCTCCTTTATATCTACCAACAATATAAAACTGTAATTTTTCTTCTTACAGTTTGACACGCTTTATGTATTTTTACACGCTCGTATTATCATTTACCAAAATATGTACCTATATCCCACCATCCTTGCTGATCCATATCCCATTTGACTACTTGGTTTGTTAGTTAAGATTTTTTTCGTGGTTTCCCTAATTTTTTAAATATTAAAAAAAAACTTGCAATATGGCAATGCATTCGTGCGGGGCCAAAAAAAAAAAGCCGTGATTTATCTGTGTATGTGTGTATGTACTTAGGGCGCTGTGAATTCGAATCGTTGTGGGATAACTCGTTGTTAACTGCGATGCAAAATTCTAAACCACAAAAACATTCATCTTATTGTCACTAAAACATGTTTAGTTTATTGTGCTAACTGAAGCTAAGAACTAGTTCAAATCGAGTTCAAATTCAAAGGCCGCCAAGGGCTCTGGTATTCTCTTTTAAATCCCGTGTGCATGTGTGGCATGGTAACTCTCCGAATGGATGGATTTTGATGTAGTTTTTTCATTCGAAAGCCAAAATTGCGGCGGTTCTTAGCTATTATTACACATAAACGGATAACTCACGTATAAAAAGTCGAGTGATGCTCGACATGTTTCGGACTATTCCGTAGTCCTTCTTCCTGGAGCGCTCGCCCCGGCGGCAGCGAAACGAACACTGCGCGCCAGCGCTCTGTTCGCGCGGCTGCTCGACGCAACTGACAGCGGCGCACAACTACCCTCGTTTTCATCGTCATTTTTATTACTGTCAAATGTAGGGCAGCACACAACACTGATCACGTCACTCCGTAAAGGTTCGCTCACACTCACCGTTTGGTCAATATTTAAAACAGTTTTCCAACTCGGGGGCACCGACCATCCACTATCCCGGTTGAAATTGGGATACCGACTTATTTCAATGGCTTCACGTACTTTCTTTTTCTTTTAGGTTCTTAGCTATGTTTGGTAAGTCAGTCTAGCAGTTTGAAGAGTATGTTAGAGTAAGGAAATGAAAATACATCCTACTAATATTAAAAATGCGAAAGTTTGTGAGGATGTGAGCACGTATGTTTGTTCCTTCTTCACGCTGAAACAACTGGGCTGATTTTTATCAAATTTGGAACGGAGATAGCTGGTACCCTAGACTAAAACATAGGCTATTTTTAATCACGGAAAACTGCATAGTTCCCGCGGGATAGCGATGTACATATGAAAGGTCGTAGCTGCCTAGAGTCGCAACGTAAATGCGAATAATATACTACCAACAGTTCTTAAGTCTGATTCTACGCGGACGAAGTCGCGGGCAGAAACTAGTTTAAAATAAAACACGATCCATCCCTTGAGGAATAGGGTTCACACTTGACCGATTTCTAATAACAAAACGAGTAAAGTCGGAGTACTCGCCTAACCTGATTTAGCTGTATGGTCTGTGTGGGGTTAGTCCATCTGTCTTGCACTCGACTAGGGATGGGGTGGTGCCGATGACATCTAAAAGTATCGATATCGACATTTTGGTTTTTAACATAAAAATATCGTGACATTCAAACATCACATCAAAATGCTCCGAAAAGACTACGAATAAGTCCGAAACATGTCGAGCATCACACTTCATATGTAAATGATTATTTCTAAACTATGATATTTTTAAATCAAAACATGCTCGAACGAATGGACCCTGCCTGCAAAGCAAGCGTCCCGGGTTCGAATCCTGAATATTTCTTCCTGTGATGTTTTTATCTATTTAATTATGTATTTCTCTATATAAGTATGTATATCATTGTCTAGTACCCATAACAGCTTTACTAGCGCTTACTTTGGGACTAGGTCAGTTTGTGTGAATTGTTCCTTAATATTTATATTTTATTTATTTATTATAGTCCAATACACGAGAAAACTGCGTGCGCTATGGATTTATAAGTGCACCACAGCCACAGCAACATAAATATGCAACGAAACTCGCGTGAAATCTGAACTTCACGTACCAACTAAACTCAGGAGGAGCAAAAATAGCGTGTCGCTTTTCATGCAAATTTGCATAGAGTGCCCCTTTATTTTTGCTCGCCAGTGTACTTAGTTACATAAATAAAGCTAGATAACCGGCAGTATTACCAGAATGTAAGCCTAGAAAATCCTTTCATAAGAAGTAATAAAATGCAACATTGTCTACTTTTATGACTGACAGTTTACTATCTTATTACGCCTTACACATCATGTAACATAATTTGTAAGGATAAAGATAACACGAATTTGATTCAGTTATTTTTAAGGAAGCTCGCGCGATTTACTAACCACAACAAACTCTGGAAACTATGTAATTTTCCTTGTTAAAAGTACCTACTCATAACAAACATGAATATTATTATATATAATTTTATCGAACACGTATACGTTTTATCGGAAGTCATGTTTAATTTTGGTGTGTTACCTACACATTTGACATTCCCCATCTTTTCGCTGAATGAAAACATAGTTAAAAACCTACACAACCCTCTCAAATCATTTCAATTTTGTGTTGTTCTGAGAGGTCTGTGCCCAGCAGTGGTTTGATGATGATGTTTGTTGTTCCCAATTCCTCTAAGTATGATATTAACTCATTAACCATTATAACAAAACATTTAATAATTCACGTGGCAAAGTCATCGACCCGGAACACCACTGAAATAAACAGGTACGCATAATTTACACAAGAATTATTATTTAAACAGAACGAACCAGTAACTGAACTGACTAACAGTAATAATAATCTTACACCATGAGTGTCCTTTCCTTATATCAGAACATTGAAATTGTTATAATAAGTTTTTTATTAAATTTACCAGTAGGCTTATTGTCTAACTCGCTCGCAATCGCCATCTTGTTCATTTTGACAGTTCATGTATGGGCTGACAATTGGCATCGGAATCAGCTAGCCGTCTCATTCATACAAGAACTGTCAAAATGAACACGATGGCGATTGCGAGCGAGTTAGATTATAAGCCTGCTGTTTTGTTTGGGTCAAATCATGCAAGTTAAATTTGATTCACTTTTAGTGGTCAGATGGACAAGACACTGGATATACTTACGTAAAAGACGGATGACAATTCAAGTTACAGTCACCAAAAAAGCTTGTATTAAAAATTATTTGTTTAACAAAAACTTATTTGCCGCTCATTTACGCCAACTATCTCCGTACTCACACTACATGAAAAGAATTAATCATGTCATAGTACAATTAGAATTATCGATACATAGGGTCCGATTGCGTCCCATCCCTTGCGAATGGAAGTGCGCCACAGACGTCCTTGGACCATTTCCTAAGCACGGTTCTATGCCCACTCGAACTTATGGTATTTGGTATTCGCCAAATACAATTTGTCTCTTCTGCAGTTCTGAGTAACTTTACTTATTGGCAACTGAACGAATAGGAGATTGGTATAATTCACCAAAAAAAACATGTTTTTATAAAATATTACACATATACATAAGTGGAAAAGGATATAAAAATAGTGATAGGTTGCTACTAGCAAGTTGCTAGCGACATTGCCTATAACATGATTCTATGGGGTTTTACCATCTGCGCGGTAAGAGAAGCAACTGGTACATTCAGTTTTTTCTTCACTCTCAGTCCAGCATGGAAAAAAGACACACAGTAACACTACATAAAGCATATATCTACTTAAACATGTAATAAGCTGGATCTTACGTCTAAGCTCAATTTCATTCCAGTTTGTATAGAATATCCCTTCAAATCGAGATAGCATTTGATACGATCATTTTAATTCGCTCCGAGCGTAAAACCTCTCAATTCCCATTCAACTGACTTCGACCAACAAGAGGCAATCAAACAATTGCGCTTTTTCAAGTTTGAAGTACTTAGGGTATGCGCATTGGCTACATTGTCACGAGATTGCAAACTGATCGATCTTATCCCTGTACTAGCGCCAAAATTGCCAAATAAAACACATTTTTTGAGGACTCTTTTTAATTTGTAACTTTATTTTTTCTCGTTATTTTTTTCTAACCATTTTTATTAAAAAGTAAACAATGTACCTACAGGTACACTTGGAGTTTTAGTTTCACGTTAGTATTTAGCTGAGGACCCCGAAAAACAACAAAGAAAATCGATCACTTCCAGCCAGCATAATGTACCACTCCACTAAATATAAACATGGTTACTTTTTCCTAATCTAGCTAAATTATACTAGTGAGAAACAAAACGGTGCTTAAGAGAGTTCCCTGAGGCATCCTCCCAAATTCCCACACGATACACTCAAACCAGACGATGCAGATTTATATTTCAATATGTTTTCAATAGACATAACATCCGATCAAAGTGAGCCTAACAATTTGAGCAACAAATGTAAGGAAACTGACAATAACAGCATAAGGGGTGGCTCGTACCCTTGCCTGGATCTTTAAAATTGGTCTGAGGGAACGTTGGGGAAGGTCAGGAGAGCTCTTTTATAGACAGGGGTGTGGTCCAGTGGGAGCTTTTAAATGCAAATAGCCCGCTAACTTCGCAAAGCTGTTATTTTGCGAACTGAGAGCAATCCAGTGACATCACTGTATGCAGTAACCAGGTTTTCTGCAATGCCATTCCTTGAGGGGCAAGTAAACATACTACAGTAAAAGTGGATGCGTTTGAGGATGAAAGGAGGCGAGAACTGGATGCTAAACGTGACGTACCGAAAGCAAGACCTACAACTACAAGAGACTACAACTATGTCGATGGTACCCTGACGTGCGCTGTTAGCAGCAAAACTTTTACTGCAAAGATCGGAAACATCAGCCATCTAAGGGCAAAACATCCAAGCTCCTAAATACTAGTTAAAAAAATGTCAAGTCACTGTGCCCGATAACGGCTAGGTGGGATATAAACATAAAAAATCAGAGCCTATAGTGAAGTTTTCACACAAAAAGTCTCGAACGCGTTCGCACAAACGGCACATTTTACTATGGAAAATTGGCAGCGCCATGCACATGCGAAACGAAACGTCAACATACTTTTTACATAGTATTTGACATTTTGACGATACATTCGAGACGTTTTTCGTGACCGCAAGCGTACTGATGCGTCAAACGCTTGCCAAAACAAACCCCACAAACAAATGTCAATGACGATTGTCAAGAATAATGTGGTCATACTCATACTCCCATCACGGTGGCTTCTGAATTCCGAAATCTATGTACATATTATATTAATGGGCGGCTAAGGCTAAGAGCCTTACCATGACGTCTCAATGCGATTAAATTCAGATGCAGTTTAGTTTCGCTCGCAATGATAGCTAAAACCGGAACTTTGTCGGAACTGAGTCGCATTAAGACGTCAGATAGAAAGAATCTGAGTTGAAAAATTATACTTGAGATATTGTTGAGGTAAATGTATATTTCATAATTTTGTTTTATTGTTTTTTTTCTCTTCGACATTGGAGTTTTACACCTCCACTGAACTAAATTTTTTTGTTTTGACTAGTAACGACTTAATACATCACTACTATAGATTAATATAATTTAAGGCTCGGGGACCTTATACATCCATTTTATAAATGTATTTAATTTAAGTATTCTTACTGTATTTTATTTTGAAAAAATAACTTCCTGCCAAGTTTCTTGCGGCGCATTCTTCTTGGCAATGATGGTATTTCCGAATGCGCTGGTAGTTTCAAAAAGACAAGAGCCCTTGGCGGCCAATTCGCAATAATAAATTTTCATTTTCATTTTCACTCTTTTTTCAATACTGTACCTTTATTGTTTAGTATTTATTTAGGTAGCTCGATTCGTAATGATCGTTTCGCTTCATGTCGCTTGCGCATGGTCGCGGCCCTAACCCCTCCCTGTGATCCCCTCGACTGGACCTACTCAAGCCAACTAAACCTGTTCACATTCAACATTCTTTATAACCTACTTTACGATGTACATTTAAAAAACCAGCTAAAAGCGTGTCGCTGGCGTGAAGAAGGGTTCTGATCTGTAAACTAAATGAACTGAAAATTCCGTCATTTTTGTCACAAGATTTTTGAATACTGTATTTATTACTTTGACATTGGCGAAATCATCGCATCGATCGATGGGGTCATATTAAAAAAGAAGAAGAAAAAGAAGGTACCTGCAAGGATTTCATTTTTCCATTTATCCATTTTATCTAAGGAACCCTAGAAACGCATACCATTTAGAAGTTCGTGTACTTCATGATAATGTTAGATTTACATATGGACTGTAATTCTGGATTGCGCATTAGTTTTATTTTTGTACAGGGAAAAGGCGGATTTTAGTGCTTAGTATTTAATTTTGATAGCCTAATAACTGTTAATAGAGCCCATCGAGGGAATAGGCGAGTCTTAGGAATCATTTACAGGCGATGCGGCTAGCAACATCACTATTTTGATTTCCTTTCCACCTATTTCCTATCCTATTTTTTTTGTGTTGGTGAATAAAAATTTCTTCTATTCTATTCTATACGCCCTCAATCATGCTAAACGTGGCCTTAAGGTTTTGTTACCTTGGGCTCTGTCTACCCCGTAAGGGATAAAGACGTGATTTATGAATGTATGTATGTAATAACCGTTGCTGTTATGTCTAAAGAGATTATTATATCTGTTAAAATACATAGCATTACCTATGTAAAAAACTACCAAGTCTCGTGGCGCGTTCTTCTTGACAATGATGGTTTTTCCGAAAGCGCTGGTAGTTTCAAAAATACAGCCAAAAATAAACTTTCGATTAGCATACCATCACCATACAATATCATATCATACATACCATACCAACAATAATACCTCTGTAAAGTTTAATTTAGTACTTCGTTAACCACGTCGTCATCATCATCATCATCATCATCATCATCATCGTCCTATCAGCCGTGATACGTCCACTGCTGACAGTGACAGCCCTCCCCAAGGATCCCCAAAACAATCGGTTTTGTGCTACTCGCGGCCAATGGCTTCCTGAAATCTTTAATATGCATATGCATACATACATGCATACATAAATCACGTCTTTATCCATTACGGGGTAGACAGCCTAAGGTAACAAGACCTAAAGGCCACGTTTAGCATGATTGAGGGCGTATAGGAAAGGGGAATCAAAATAGTGATGGGTCTGCGCGGGAGAAGCAACTGGTACATTCTATGTTTTTCCTTTACTCCCAGACCATGGAATCTTTAATTTGATTTTCGTTAACCACGTGTCTGATTTAAAATACTGGAGTATGACAGTAATTTTGTACTTATTGTATATTTTGCCAATTTTTTGTTAACTTTCTTAACTTTTTTGGCAAAATAATGGCCATACATCGTTGTCCTGAACAATACCAACGTGCATTCATTATTCACGGAAGGCGTGGTCCGTGGTGACTCAACTGTGCCAAGTAGAATCCATTAGGTACTTACACTATACATAAAGTACCTACATTATGGCCACAGTACTCCCAAAATATGCCTAAAGAGTTAATGAGGTTAGGAGCGAATTTTCGAAGTCCCACTTCTGAAATGTGGAATTCGAAATTTCGAACCGATTAATATAATTAGTTATTTTGTAACAAGAATTGGATTTTTAACAGTATTTTAAACGTTAATTTTCAAAAATCGACGCTCTAATTGATTTTAGTTAACTTCGATTCCAACCATTAAACTCGGGAGGTTATCACACATATAACAAAGGTTAAGTACTTAAAATCATTTATTGCACCTCACTGTAGAGTCAGTCACTTTACTAATATCATAAATGCAAATGGAAATAGTCTCTCTATCGCCTCACCATGAGTCATGGTCCAAGACTATGACGAAAGTCAATAACATAGTATGAACATAGCGAAAAAACTAGGCCACTTTTCATCCCGGAAAACTGCAGTTCCCAAAGTATAGCAATAGACGAATTCTCTGCAGACGAAGTCGCAGGTAAAAGAAAGTCGAATAAACAACAGTTATATCTAATACTAGCTGTTGCCCGCAACTTCGTCTGCATAGAATTCGTTTATCGCTATTCCGCAGGAATTACGCAATTTTCCGGGATAAGAAGTAGCCTATGTGTTATTCCAGACTACAGTCTATCTATGTTCCAAATTTCATCCAGATCTGTCCAGCCGTTCTGGCGTGAAAGAGTAACAAACATCCATCCGTCCATACTTACAAACTTTCGCGTTTATAATATAGTAGGATAGACATCTTCATACGTAATTTTTCTAAAGTGGGCGTTACAGATTTAATTAAAAACATTGTAATCTTCGTTTTTTACGCAACAAAAACAATCAATTGGAAGACAAACAGCCAATTAATTAATCGGAGCAAACGGAAGCAAGTCTATGATCAGTCTTTAATTTTGCAGGAAGGCCGGATTGTTTGAAATATACGCAATTTTCTATTGAACGGCGGTGACCTTGATCGATATCCTAATTATGATAAGCTCAAGAAGAACGCATTTGTTTATGTATGTTTCAGAAAGTCCATAAATAAAGTAATAATTATTAAGCAGTTCCAGAAAAAAAAAATCGCGGCTTTATTCTTATGCAATAGTGGTGCGTAAATCAAGCAGATTTATTACAAATCAAACAATGAGACTGGAAGAAAAGGGGAGAAATAAATAAAAACACAGAAAACAATGCAACATTGATAGGTGCGATACCGGATTGCGGATTGTATACTTCTCCGCCAAGAGTTCCCACAATAACTCAGACGGTTTCAAATTCCAATGCAAAATCACCAAAATCTAAATAATTGCCCGTTCCAAGAACAGACAAGACAACATCCGATACGGCAGAAAGAGACAGCCGACGGACTCGTTTGCAAATATTAATTGCTCGAACCTTAGGAAATGAATTGGATATTTCTCACGCCACGTAAGTACCTACCGACCGATGGCTTCCATAGTTTTTGCGCCGTTTTTTCTCGAGTACAACTAGACGCTTTGGAAGCTAGCCTCAGTCAGCTACAACTTTTTCACGGAGAGCAGGTGTTTCCTACTGACCAAGTGCTGTACGATCAAGTACACAACACGTATGCCCAACGAGTTTACAAACAACAAAATACCAGTGTTTTCGAACACAGAAACGCCAAGTCTGTTCTGGTGAATGATGTCATCGAGAAAACAAATCGTAAACTCGATAAAAATACAGAATCAAACGTTCGTACGAGGTAGGTACCTTGGAATCCAAACATCAATCGCGCCTCCGCTAGCATTCAATACACTAAAAACAAAACCGGCGTGAGCGAATCCGTTCCGAGCCACAATACCACTTTTGGTCAATAGGCACGCAAGCGCGTAGTACGAAGGTTTGTGGCCAAGTGCGCTGCGCGCGCGCAGGGGCCCCTGACCTTGCCGCGCACGCGGTCCCCGCCCCCCGGCCCGCACCCCCCACAACTACGCTACTCTGATCTCCACCAGGTTTATTTAGTTTCGATTTGGCTATTGAGCAAAGGAATTCGCCCATGAAATCTTGGTAACAATAAACGTTAAATATTGAGCCATTACGCTCAAGGACTCGCATGGTGTCGATTCTCTTTTCCAAGTACAATTCCGACGGAGATTAGAAACGGCTCTCGTGGAGATTTATGTGTTGCTTACATAAATTCCCGACGTATATATCTATGCGAATAGCAGCGCCAATTCCGGCGACATTAATAACACCATCCACAATGAGTCAAATCCTTTGCCGCGGTGTCTTCATGAAAAAACGCTTGCGGTCATTCCTCTACACATACTTACAGCCAGTTCCCTAGATCCATCAATTTAGCAAAAACCTTTTTCCCTAAATATTGGCGATGTTGGCCCGCTGCCACGTATTTAAATAAGTCAGGCTTACGCCACAAGTTCTGCTCCAAGTTAGGGCGAATGTTACATAAATTCAGTATCGTATGATTTGTACGTATCCAATCATATCTGGGGCCGCTGAGCTTCTTTCTATGGCATTACTTTTGAATATTATTGCCGTATCATCGTGATGGGGGCGCTGCCTCAAGAATTGACGGACCACTCGGTCATCCATTGGCATATTTCTTATGGATTACAGCTAGGAGATGTTCGTACTAGTATTTCCTTTAATCGTTCGGGTGAAAATGGATGGATCTTGAAGTGGAATGACTTCGCCTATTTTTTGATATAAGTTTGGTTGTATCACTCGAGATTTCTGAAACAACGTCTGAATGGATTGCGTGAACACCGATGATTGGAAAAGAGTCATCAGTTTCAAAACTTTTGCGGACTTCGAGGTAAGGCGTTAAACTGAAAATAAGCACAAACCTTTTGAAGTCTACTCCTAATGGAAACTTAGTCCTGAAAGCAATGAAAGGCATTGTGAACGAGTATTGTAAGTGTCCTAAATTATTATTCCTCAAATGTCCGCCCAAAAATGACAAAAGCAGATCTGGAACCTTAAACAATAGACGCAATGTTTCACGCCAGCTGGTCTGGTCTGAGTGCTACCAGATCTACAATCTATTAGCAAACCGTTCAGTTCGACCTTGATTACACTCTATAATCAGAAACACTTTTTACCAAACGCAAGCAAAAAAGTGTGGCCTCTTTTTGGCGATGTCTGTGGAAAATCGTAGGTGATGAGTGAGGTATTAACATTAACGTGGCTGAGTTTAATTCCTTTGTTTCTGCCGTTTTATTATATTCAAATAAAATGTGATGGTTAAAGTAGTTAATGAATCTTTAACGGGCGACGGGCGACGCAAACTGGTCCTTATATTCTTTAAACTTACGAGTAAGACATACCTAGTTGTTTTATTCGATTGTTATTTTAGTTCACAGTCTAGAAGTTGTTTATTGTAGCTTCTTTCATTTTTCTTGCTTCCAGATTTTTCTTTTTAATTAATAATTTCCTTCTATTATATTTTTGTTAGACCCTTGGGTTAATTAATATAAAGCGATGGTAGCAAAGATATTTTTTATAAATAACTATGTTTAGCACTTGAACGTTTTAGGGATCCTTTCACAAAACAATTAAAATTTTCATAGTGTGTATTACTATAGCTGCTTTAAAAAAACGACAGCTTTAAGACATGTGGCCGACTTGCATTAGGTCGGTTTTCTTAAATTCTTGGAGCCAATCTTGTTAATTCGATTCATATTTAAGTCTCATCAAACAGGTATTCTTTTTGATATCTAATTCTGAAGTTAATTACACACCCAACGCTCTCTAATTATCAAGAATTCTAGTAACTGCGAACATAGAACACACATTTATGTACATATGTTAGATACTTCGTTGCTTTGATATTCTATCTATATCATAACTACGATTACTATAAAAAACAATAATATAGCCATATAACATTCCAACAAGAGGCAGAATAATAATGTGGAGTAATATCACATAATGCAGAAAAGGTTCTCAACAAAAGCATTTTAATTGTAAAAGCCAAGTGCCAACCTTAATTAGAGCAGACCAGCTAACCGACACATGCTATCACGTTTCATTGTTTGCCACTCTTCCAATTATACCTCGATTAAACATTAACATAGATCTTGTTTGAAAAACGTTCTGCCTAAATACGTATTTGACTCAACACGGGTAATCAAAACACAACTGCCTTTTGAAATCTGCTAGCGTCATTACTCATATCATAGAGCAAATATCCT
Organism: Pandemis corylana; assembly: GCA_949127965.1. Taxonomy (NCBI): domain Eukaryota; kingdom Metazoa; phylum Arthropoda; class Insecta; order Lepidoptera; family Tortricidae; genus Pandemis; species Pandemis corylana. The sequence goes on along the minus strand of OX421859.1, from coordinate 888,592 downwards.
CGTACTTTCAGGTCAGTTATTCGTGATGTTTCCTAATCTCCTCTAAATTATTGGTAGCTATTTACCTAGCTGTAGCCATTGTCAACAACAATTGTATCATCTTTAATAAGATTTCCACCATCAACTTCCTTTTCCCCGAAACGCTCTAATTTGTGAAATGTTATCTCATTCCGGAATCGTTTCCCACGGTATCATGCCATCTATGGCGAGATGGTGAGATAACACTCATATTCCCAAGTAAAACAACAATAGAACACTTAGGCTTCGGCTATCGTATTACATTATGAGAGAATGTCCTAGCGTTAGGAGTACAATAGCCACGACACCAGACCTGGGGCGACCTTAATCTGAGGTGAATGTCAAGGGTATATGCCTATAAACTTGCTGGTTTTCCTATCGGAAAAAGAACTTCAAGATTTATAACTTCTACTGTTTGACAATGAAGCAGAACGACTTCAACTTCATGCCTTGTTTATTATTTTATATAAATTGCTTTCTGCTCTCCAGATGGCCAGACTTTTAGAGTAATTTGATCTTTGATACATTATTCGATTTGTCTTATTAGTGGGAGAGCTGCTTAAGAAAGGTTCGGGCTGTTGCGAGAGGTTACTATAGCCGTCTATCTCGACTATCTCGGCCAAGATAGGGAATGCAAAACAGGTTTCTTGTATACTAAAAAACCGTTGCATTCCCTAAGCCATACTACTACACGGAATAACGTACGTATGTTGTTAACCGTTCAGCCATGCCAGTTTAATCGTAAGTTTTACTTTTACTGTAAACGGTCGCTTCTTATCGAATCCGCCGAAGTTTCGTTTGGAATTATCTCCGATGAAAATAATGGCTATATGTCAAACGATTCCTTCCAGCCTAATAACGTCTGTTAGCGATTTACGTAATGAGATTTGAGAACGTAAATAACGTTAAAGGTCGCAAGTACTAGAAAGGTGCCTTTGAAATAACTCCAGGAGTGTTTTACTAGGACCGAACCGAATACAGGGTAGTGAAATGATCCGATTTCATCTTATTTAAATGCTTTGTTAACCAATCTATCACCAGCTAGTCTATTACTTTTCATCTGGAATAAATCTACCTAATACAACCAATTATATATATTTTAAACTTTTAAGACGCTTCTGTAATACATGCATTGTAACCAATTGTTACTTTTGTAATCTCGAGATCTTGATGTAGGCTCATGGTTCATTACCATCGGAATGATTGGCACACAAGTAGGTCGGTTTCGTCTCCTTCATAATCGTGTCAGGTGCTGTTATTTGACACGATATTCCTTTTTCATGACCTGACAAAATAGGCGTTGTAAATATTTGTGTGCCCAGCGTATGGACCGTATTCCTCGTGATCCTAGTTGAGAATAGCCTAACGCTTATTACCCTTACTCTTCTCTTACTTTCAAAGGAAATCGATAAAGTAATTTTCTTAGTGAAAGTGACTATCTATGGGATGTGAAAATATAAAGAATATTTTGTACAATTAACATGTTTTTTGTTTTTTTTTATCACTGAACATCATGTAATCACTTCATTCATAATAACAAACTATGAATAGCTGAAATGAAATGATCATTAAAATGACTTTAGAGCAATCAATTAGTGAGCAAATGCTGTCAGCATCTTTAGGTCTATGGGTACTCTTTTATACCTACATTTATTTTAATTACAGTTTAGTGTAGCTAGTTATTCATCTTTATTTATATTCTGCCCGGCAGTGGGACGTATATAAGATGGAAATGATGTTGTTTTACGTAAATTTTATTTGAAGTATTACGACACTCATTTGGTTATTATCTTTAAGGAGTGGGTACCTAATAATGTTAAAAAAACGGGGTTAAAAAATACCGCGCGATGCATTTGATTTGAGAGACATAATTTCGAAGGCGTTCTTTAGTTATGTTATTAAAACAACTAACTGATCCATAAAGGATCAACGGTTTCCAATATTTCATCGGCTTTCTTGTCAAGAATAACATTATAATATAATTAAAAAATAATCAAATCATACAGTAAGTATAAAAGAAGAAAAAGAAAAAGATGCTTTGGCTAGAATGTGTTTAGAAAAATACCTGATACACGTAGGGAATGCCAATTGGAAGCAAACTTTAATGAGTTACATGAACTCGCGTCCTACATAGAGGCTCCCAGAGGGTTACAAGTACAATTCGTCGAAATAGGTTATTTTAATCCATTATAATAAAGTTATCTAATTAGTGGACCGACAATCGGCGTTATTAATCAAACAACTAGTTTTTCCGTTATAATTGAATACTATACCTACTAAAGTTGAATAACCAGATTCTAATTTGAAAATAGACAGTAAAACGGCGTAGTAAAATCACAGCAGACACAACAAACTCGCATAATTATAAAGAAAATATCTATTCGAAGCAACCTTGTAAATTTTCAATAAATTATAGCTGGACTAGCGACAGTAAAAAAAAAACAATCGCACTGTGCCAAAATCTTTAAATTGTCGTTTAGTAAGGCATAGGTATTGAATAATAAAAACTGGTCTCATTTACATTCCCATTCATACAGTCTGTAGCTATCAAAAACTTATACTACTCAATTAACTGGTACCTATTCCAATCTAATGGCTGGCATGAATCTTCCCAGAATCATGGAGCGTGAACCGCAAAAAAAACATCGGCCAGGGTAGACCTTGAATATATGACATGCACGAACAACTCGGTAAGGAATGCAGTTCTAAGGACATGCCAAAATCTAATAACGACTCCAATAAGTTCCATTACACAAGTTACAATGACAACAGATTCGTATTGGTACCTATTAGATGATCAAAAGACGTAAGAAATCGCGACAAGGACTAACTAAAAGGATGAGTAGCGTAGCGACGCCTGGATGCCGGCTGCAGCGCGAAGCCTGGTGGCCTTCCTCCTCGCTGCTGCCTCTATAGCTAAACTTACTTGGTAGCCACAATAAGTATATAGGCTTTTGTAGGTTAGGCCGGTGTTTGACCCGCGCTGGACGCAAACAAGCCGCGCGCATGCGCCGCCGGCCGTAAACACATACTCCCGGGCTGCCCGGGCACGTGGAGCACGTAAACACAAAAGCACAAACCATCGGCCGCTGCCGCGATCACACCCAGAACCAACACTTGCAGTAACATGAGCGCCATAAAAACAAAAGCATTTGCACTACACTCGGAATATTTCGGTTTAGCGGGCTGCGTGAGACGTCTGTCGCAGCCCGCTGCCTATGGCGCACTGAGTGACGCGGCGGGCTCCCCGCGCGCCGCCCCCGCGCGTTCCCTGCCCATTCAACGCATTTTCTGTCATAGCAATCGATAACCGCATTATACTTCCGCCTTGAAGCACGCGCGTTGCATCCTCAAGACGTGAGATGCAAGGAGATCGCACGATAGTAGCGTGCCCCGGCGATTTATCACCGGCAGGTAACGCCACATCCTTTGCAACTTAGTAATTCAGCATGTTTACGCCGGCGTCGGAAGAGTAACACGACGCTCGGTAGGTATACTCGCCTCCAGCAAATTGCCTACAGTTGACATTCATACCTCAATGTTTTTATGAGTTCGGGTCGCATGCGGTAGGTTGAGTTCTCGCGAGTTTAAAACATGTTTTGTTTTACTTACGAATACGAATCTAAGATAAGTGTAGTTTCAAGTTTACAGAGTTTTTTAAAACTTACAGGAACTTTGTGAAAGATTCTTGCGATAGAAAAACAACTTTCAAGTATGGTAAACTAAACTTACGCTTTTACCTTTCACGTAGACGCCTGTTTACCAGCTTACTATAATAAAACTGGGCTTTATTGAAACTTCTGTAATCTTTCGCAAATACAGCTTATTTTATTATTTATAAAGCTTAACTCCCAACTCGAGCATCAAAACAATACGAAATGAACTAATGAATTAAAGTGAAACTTTTTTTTAATTTGTTGACATTTGTCAAACGTTCAGAAACAATGCATTAATCGGTAAATTAATAACAGAGAGGACTCCTCGTGGTCTCTTCGGTTAGTGTTACCATTCCAAATTTTGAAAATCCATAATTTTATACTTCATTTTTTTTCACATTAGAAAAAAGAAAAATAGAACCTATTAAGATGTATTTTTATTGAAATATTGTGATTCGTGCTGTTATCGTTTTAACTCTTGTGCGTTAACTTTCAGCGAATGACGTTATACAGGATGGGCAATTGCAAAATGCAGTTTTAAAATTAAAACAATGTTTCGTGTTTTCAAATAAACAATATAATTTGAATTTGAGTTAATTAAATCAATTTTACGGTTTAAAAATTAAATCATCGCGATGTCATCCGTTGCGGCCGCGGCACTCTTCCAGCATTGTTTGTAAATTTTGAAAAACGTTTGTTCAAATTTGCGGAGATATTGTTTGGATTTCTTGACGAATCTCCTTTAACTCTGATGTGGTTGACGCTTGGTGCTCCAATCGTGTATTTTCTGCCCCCCAGTATTTATCGACAGTTTTGGATTTAGTTCTCGTGGCCCCACTGAAAGTCGAATTGCACTCCACCATAAGGTCGCCGGAACCCCGCTTTCGTCGGGTTCCTATTTCTATTCCGTTTGTCCTTAACACCTAACAAACCTAACCTAATTTTATTATCTCTAGTGAAGATTTGTATAAGTGGGATCACGAGAACTAACCTCAGTATTGACGGTTAAATCCATTCAGGTGGAAACGGGCTTAATCTGAGAATTGAAGTCAGAGAAAGTGTCTAATTTGAAAGTTAATTTTGTAAGGGTAGCTATAGTGCATTGGGGTAAATTCGAAAATGGAGGAATTTCGAGAATCTCCAATGTCTTCGGCTTCTAGATAAGCGTTGCCAGATTATGAAACTGTTCCCCGTTTAGTGGAAATTTACGATTTTCGAAATTCCCCCAATTTCGAATTTACCCCAATACACCTTATAGCTTAAGATACAATACAACAATGCAATACAAATACTCTTTATTGAACACCACAAATAAGTACAAAACAATACAGAAACAAAGAACAAGGTAGACAATAGAATAAGATCAATAAAATGCGTCGTCATGTTGTTCTGGCCAACCCTAAAGCCGTTAGTTAGCTCTCTTAAGAGTAGAGTTTCTTGCATGCGCTCTCACAGACGCTCTTACCCGTTCTATGTTCTCGTTGGTTCAAGTAGATCGTGCACATCCTTGCCGTCGAGACTTTACTGTCCATTCTGTAGCCTCGAATCTGACAATCCACTGTTTAATTAAATTTGTGGTTAGACACTCACGAACATAGCGTAATCCGAACTTAAGTCGACAACGCCGGCGAACAGCCTCAGAATTTGGCTGTCCTGTCTCCATACGAAATCGCTACTAATATAATGAGAAAGTAACTCTGTCTGTCTGTTACCTTTTCACGCCTAAACTGAATTGATTTAGCTGAAATTTGGTATACAGATAGTTTCAGTCTCGGGAAAGGGCGTAAGATAGGTTTTATCTCAGAACATTGCATAGTTGCAGCATTGCATAGACGGAGTCGCGGGCAAAAGCTATTGCATAGGTACAGTCGAGAGCATAATATCGATACAGCCATCATGTCAAATATATGTTACCGACCTTATTGTATGTGGCATAAATGTGTAGGTACAGATGTTTTTGACGTCTTGGTAGCGTACATACATACACACACACATGCACATAAATCACGTCTTTATCCCTTACGAGGTAGTAGACAATGTAACGTAGGTACATTATATTTAAGCTCTTACTGTATGGGTATATAAGGGCCACATTTTTTGCCGCTATCTATAAATGTGAAAATATTAATTTTAAGCTAAATAAGTGTCTTACTTTGCTTTTTTTTTTATTTAATAATTTTATTAAGTAAACGCATAACCTCTAAACTTCTTTATAACTGTCTGATAGGTACCTAATTAACATGATTGTCATAAAATTAAACCTTATTCGAATATATTGAAGCACGCAATTAAAGATTACCAAATTCGAATACCTAAACCTAACTTAGGTCTAACCTAACTACATTTTAGTCGTGGCAGCTCTGAACGGGGCGCGGACCCCTAACGACAGAAGATATAATATGGTAAGTGCCGAGCACAGCATTTCTTTTAAAATAAATGACAAGCAATAGCCACCATAGTTCATGGGAAATGCTTATTGTGTGCATTTTTTCATATTTATGTAGCTAAATTTAGTTTTGATTGCGAGTTTATTCAGTTTTTAACGTAACAAATTATTAGTAGACGTGCTGCTACTGTGTAGGTATGCTGTAAGTACCATACCTCATCCATCGAAAAGTATGTATAAGGAGCATTGGGTTAAATTCGAAATTGGGAGAATTTCGAAAATCGTGGATATCCGGAAAACAATTTCATAATCTGGCAACCCTTACCTAGAAGCCAGATAAGCGTTACTAGATTATGCAATTTTATTGTTCCCCGTTTACTGGATATCCACGAGTTTCGAAATTCCCCCAATGCACTATAAACTCTTTATTGCACATAAAATCAATAGCTAAATAAACCACCAAACAGAAATACAACGGCGAACTTATCCCTATAAAGTTATCTTTCCCAGTTAATCAAATACTGAAACGACAAAGTACAAATAAAACAAAATAATTCCTTTGTGCATGTATCTCAGTGTTTGTCAATTGTATTTGTCTTGTTTATTTTGCACAATAAAGAGTTTACATACATAATTAAATAATAGGGTAATTAAAAGTGGCTGATTAAATGTAATTTCTGAAGTCTAATCGAAACGGCTTAAAAGTTTAACCGAGCGGCCCGGCCAGGGTTGCCGATCTGTGGGAGATTCCCCAAATTGCGGGAAAAGCGAAGCTGATTGGGGAATATGTGGGGTGGCGAGCTTCAATTCGGGAAAAATGCGGGGATTTTAAGTATAAACACAAATACGCGAAATTTAACATCAAGTATCAAATTCCATGCAGGTCTGGGAGCAAAGAAAAAAACATAGAATGTATGTATGTATGTAAACTCTTTATTGTGCAAAATAAACAAGACAAATACAATTGACAAACACTGAGATACATGCACAAAAGCGGACTTATCCCTTTAAGGGATCTCTTCCAGTCAACCTTTGAGTGGATGAAAGGAGTATTATATTAGAATGTAATATTACATTCTGTGTTTTTTCTTTGCTCATATGTACATATTTGTTGTACATAATATGTACCTACCAGCTGATTTTCTTCCCGTGCAGATGGTAAAAGTCTATCGAATGAATGGGCATAGGAATCATGACTTTTATAGGCGATGCGGCTAGCCCCATCACTATTTTGATTCCCCTTTCCACCTAGATACACGCCCGCAATCACGCTAAACGTGGCCTTTAGGTCTTGTTACCTTAGGCTTTGTCTACCCCGTAAGGGATAAAGACGTGATTTGTGCGTGTGTGTGTATTAACATCAAATTTCTGCTAGTCTCGATTTATTTCTTACTATTAATTATTCGAAACAATAATTTATATTCATACCTAGGTCATTTATAGATCTTAGCCTAATCGCCAAACGTGGGGAATTTCTACAATGCGTTTGGGGATTTTAGCATATTACTGTAGGTAATCCTGGTTACGTGCGACCGGTGGCGTGGTCCGCTAGCGTAGAATTATTATTATTATTATTTAAAATAATACACTAGCAGCTCTTTGAGCTGATACGTGTATATCTATCACTGCACTTGTGCAATGAAGCACCTACCAACTTTTTAAATTGAATATTGGTGCTAGTCATCGAACAAACATACATAAATCACGTCTTAATCCCTACGGGGTAGATAGAGCCTAAGGTAACAAAACCGGCCACGTGTAACATGATTAAAGGCTATAGGGAAATAGTGATGGGTTGCCAGCCGCATCGCCTATAACATGATTCCTAAGACTCGCCCATTCCCTCGATGGGCTTTTACCATATGCGCGGGAAGAGAAGCAACTGGAAAATTCTATGTTTTTTCTTTACTCCCAAACCAGCATGGAAGAAAATTTACCGCTTTACCGATTATCAAAGTTAACTTTTTAAGTAACTGTGCCCACTATGCTTATAGGTTAGAAAAAGGCAAGTTTTTTTTTCAATATTTCGTTGTGTTACTAATTGTTTACCGCGAACTGTGATTCAATAGTGCAAAATTCCAGTTGAATGGTGTCAGGGACAGGAAACAGGCGTTGTTTACTACTAGACAAAGATAACAATGTTTTGGCTAAAAATATATTCAATTTTAATTGAGAAACTTTTGTTCGCTTTGAGTGGTTTTCACCATAATGGCTGACGGGTGCGATCACGGACGGCGAGGAATTTTATGTTGTCACTTTGTGGTCTTAGTTCTCAATTCCTATTGGTAGTATAAAGGATTCGATAGCTTTAGGCTTTTAGGAGCAGAAAAGTAAACCAAAGCAGCTGATGTGACAAATGTATTAAGAAGACAGACACTGACTTTAGAAAAAACATATTAAAAAAGCAACTTCAAATAAAGGAATAAAAGACAATAAGAGAAATATAAAAGACCTATTTACATCGCCAACAGGTAGAAAATTCAAATTATGCGCAGTAATAACTGCTATTGGCTCACAACACATTTTGAAGTCAACCAATCACAATAACCAACGAAGAAAAAATAGGTACCAATGATAACGATACGCTTAGACCCTAATGCAGTCCCTAGGACATGTCCCGCCCGAAAAAGTCAGAGACTACTGTAGTCCGGGTTAAAGAAACAATGATATACCTACCTACCTATAGAGCTACTAATGAGGCCCGCTAACTTGAAGGTGCAAAGTTAGTCACACAACCCGCTTGAGGTTCGAGTCGGGTTACCTCCGCGTGTGGTCAAGAGCTGCGGTTCGTTTTTGGATCCGTCCGAGGAGAAGAGCAGTGCTTGTACCGGTGCACCCTGGGCATCGGTTGATGATTTCCTGGCAGATTCTGATGGACATCGTTATCTGTTGGCTATAAGAGCCGACAGGGGAGAGGGGTCTTTTGACCGTGTTCTACCGTACAACGTTGCCGACATTTTTGCCACAAGATTTTTGAATACTGTAGGTATTCATTACTTTGATATTGGCGAAATCATCGCATCGATCGATGAGGCCATATTAAAAAATAAGAACCCGCTTGATTGAAATAGTTTTAAGGATCTATAGGTATCTCAAAGGGAAATATCGGAACCCTAACTGGATCACTACTTTGTTGTGTCCGTCTGTCCGTCTTTAATGATCTTTTATCTCAGGAACGCGTAGAGGTATATAGTTGAAATTATTACCAAACAAGCTTCTGCCAGCGACTTCGTCTGCGTAGAATTATACATAAAAACCTTCCTCTTGAATCACTCTATCTATTAAAAAAAACCGCATCAAAATCCGTTGTGTAGTTTTGAAGATATAAGCATACACAGGGACATAGGGAAATAGGGACATAGGGACAGAGAAAGCGACTTTGTTTTATACTATGTACCTAGTGATACTGAGGTATACGGTCCCTTGGAGCTGTGAAAAAATCAACTCAATAAAGATCCTACTATCCTACATACATGATTTGTGTTGTACAGACGTGATTTGTGTGTGTGTGTGTATAACACATAGGCTACTTTTTATCCCGGAAAATTGCGTATTTCCTGCGGGATAGCGACAAACGATTTCTTTGCAGACGAAGTCGCGGGCAACAGATAGTAGTCATAATTAATAGAAAAGGCGTTACCATACAAATTGCCTTTGGTTAGAAAAAAAAAATCCATTAATTACGTGAGGTATTTGGGCGGGGGGGGGGGGGGGGGGTCGAGCCGAATCCTACTAAATCTCACTTGGGGCAGAGGGGGGTCTTGGCAAATATCACGTAATTTTTTTAGCAGAAAATGGTGTAAAACTGCGTGAAAATTAAGTTAAATTAAAGTTGAATGTTTGTGTTTGCATGCTCTATCGCTTCTGTTTTGGCTGGCCAAGAAAAGTGAAGAACCATCTTCAACATCCATACAATGCTACTGGACAAAGCCCTCACTGTCAAGTGCTAGAACTGAGCAAATACCAAGCAAAGATGTATTTCCAAAAGCCAAATTTGGCTTCCAAATATTCCTGCGTCTTATCCCAGTTTTTGGAAGAAAGTAAAAAAAAGGGTATGAAGGATTCTCTGATCATCAATGTATGCAACGAAAACCATGAATCATACAATTTGCACATATAACAGAGGCAGTGATTAAAGGAATTAAATTAATGACAAAACTATTAACCAAAATGACAGTATCAATTGGCCAAAATGACCTAAGTATTGGCATTACATTAGACAAGGGCGAATCACTGCATCTATATTACATCAAGCAGCACATTGTAAAACTGATGGTGCTCTAGTACAGCAGATTTTAGGAGGGTACCTATAAAGTACCTGGGACTACTGTTTTCAAGCGAGGAAAAAAATTGGAAGAAATGGTATTGCAGCAGGTGGAAAAAAATCGCGGCATAAAATAGAAAAATCAGGTTTTGTACTTATTAATGGGATAATAGGGGCATCACCTGAGGGCCTCACTGATGATTTTGTAATAGAAATCAAATGCCCAATGGCAGAAAAAACAATTAAAGCCTGTGTAAAAAATGAAGTAGTCCAAGATAAATTTAAGGCCCAAATATCATTTCAAATGCTAGCATGTGAAAAAACAAAAGGATTGTTTTGTGTAGCAGATCCTAGCTTCGAAAGAACCAAAAAGTCCACATTTACCTACTGGGTAGATTATGATGAGGTTTATACTGCGAAGTTAATAAAAAACGCCACCATTTTTTGGAAAATGTTTATATTTCCTAAATTGTTAGCAAGCGCTAAAAAATAAAAAATACGAATTGTTTATGTTTTTTTTATTATTTCACCTTGAAGATTAATTAGCCCACAAGCTATGATGACTGCCTCGTCTAAATATGTCACATATTTATAGTTTACCACTGAATACGGTTTAAGCAATGAGAACTCCCTTATGCGCCCGATCACTCGTTCTACATGTACTCTCAAACTGGCTATTAGTTTACTTTCCAGTGCTTCAGCTTTAGTTTGTTTGGTCCCTGTATAGACACTAGGTGGTCTGACAAGTTGAATGTATTTATGGTTTAATCGAGACTCAATTTCTTTAAACCCCCGGTCTGCCATAACGACAGAGTTTGGTTCAAGAATGTCAATCAAATGACTCATTTCAACAATAGCTTTGTCTGAAATTCTTCCACCAAAGCCACTTGAGATAAAACTCACAAACCCGTTTGGCGAACAACCAATTAAATATTTTATTGTGTTACATCCCTTGTCCTGTGACCAGGTCTGAGCTCGTATTGTAGGATTTGAGGGTTTTGCAATTTGAATTTCAAAACAATCTATGATCATTCGAACTTCTGAATATTTAATTCTAAATACCAAAGGTAAATTTATTTTAATCTGTTTTGGAGATGGTATAAATATAAGATTCTGAAAAAAACTCTTTAGAACTTCTATTCCCTGTAAAATTAAGTTTGATATTTTTACCCTTGATAGCTGGAATTGATCACTCATTCTCGCAATACTATCGTTTTGCTTTATCTTAAACAGTGTCATGATTAGGCAAAAAGAACTTGTCTTTACTGTACTTTTCTCTACTAGATAGTCTATGAGCCGAAAGTAAGGTTTTGGTAAACCTAAATACATTTCTGGTTTTCTGCTAATTGAATCAAGGAGCAATGATCTCATGTTGAACTGAGACAATTTTTTATTTGATGTAGTATCATCAGTTGCTAAAGTGCAGCCAAAGAGTGAAGAAGTTTCTGTGGAAGATGACTGTTGTTGTGTAGGTGAGGGTAACTCAGGTGTGAACACTGCCCGTGCAGAAATGACACTGGGTTGTATTTTTCCGATCTTGTAATTAGTGCTTTTGTCCACCATTTCCACATTGCATTGTGTAGATACATCAATCTGAAAAAACAAAAAAAAACCAGTGTTCACCGCCAGATAGCAATGAACATATCAAGCTGGCAACTCTGCTCTGTGTGGCTGCTTGATTCCCTCGTGTAAGAAGTGGTGGTGTGTGAACAGTATTTGCCAACTAACTGCCCTCATGTTAACATTATAATTTGGAAACCATTGTAACCAATTTTCATCAAGCATACTTAAGAACACTCTACTAAAATAAAAATAAAATAAACCCACAGAGTACAAGTTGGACCTGCACTGTTTACCTATTACAAGTATGTATGTATGTATGTATAACTCTTTATTGTACATAAAACACAAGAAAAAGATGAATACAGGACAACACACATGTACAAAGGCGAACTTATCCCTAAAAGGGATCTCTTCCAGTTAACCTTTGAACGATTGACAGGACATGAGTATTAAGCAAGAGTAGACACACAGAAAAAGTAAAAGAACCGATCGAAACCTAAAATAATCCTAAATGTCTAAATTTTAAATAATGTAAGATATAATAATAAACTACACATAATAGATAAATACGATAAACTAATAAACAACAAATAAAATATACTACATAATATATAAATATATACATACACACACAAGTTACAAAACACTTCACATTCACTTAAGAGGATCCATCGAGCCAATACGCCTTCAAGCGATTGCGCAGGGTAGCAACAGTCTGCGATTGCCTGATATCATTTGGCAACCGATTCCAGAGTCGAACAGCGTGCACGGAAAAGGAATTGGAATAGAATTTGGACAAGTTCACAAGAAGTCTGCTGAAAAACAGATGGACGGATAGTCAGACAGTAGAGGCTTAGTAAAGGGGTCCCATTCGCACCCTTTGGGTACGGAACCCTAAAAACCGTATTGAAATAGGTTTATCCATTTGGGAGCTAGGATGCCATAGACTGACAAACACAAAACAGTTTCATACTTATAATACCTTTCTTTTTCTTCAGGGGCTTAAAAGAATGAGAAACTGATTGTAGTAATAATAACATGCATACACCATAACTTTATGAAATTATCAAGGTCCTAACAGGTACCTTTCTTTTCCTTGAAATTGATGTGAGATCTTCATGTTTCTTTAATACCGTCGCCGATATTGAAGAAGATGGCATGGGGTTTTTACGTTTTAATAAAAGTTGTTGTAGTGTTGTTGCTGGTTTCAAAGTTTTGGTCTAAAAATAAAATAAAATAGATGTTTAATTTATATTATTATGTAATTGTTATAGAGTAGCAAAAAACATTTGTGTTTTATATTCAAAGCTTGAGAAAATTGTGATTTATTCATAAGCCTACATACCACTTTAAGTTTAATTTTTCGTAATACAGCAGTTCGTTTCAATATTGGTTCATCATTCATTAATTTACACTTGTAATAATTTTTTAAGTCCCGGTGTGGCTGCAAATTAAAGTTGTTAAAATCAAGAACTCATTTTTGTAAACAACTCATATTTAAATTCCAATACGAGCTTATGAGTGTGGGGAATGAGATAATAGGTCCATTTACTTACATCAATATGATCTTCGCAGCAGTACAAGAGAGATATCTTAAAATATTCGACATCTGCAAGACGACACCACTTCTCACGCAGATCTTCCCTAACACGGACGAATATTTTGCCGGGGCTATTCTTGGTGTCATTTGAACAAATAAAACACTCTCTCAAGTCCATTTTTTAGATTCAAAAATGAAAATAGCCTTCTTTTTGTTTTGTTTACGGCACTTAATAAAAGGTTTCTTCTTCTTCTCTCATTAATGGCGGCCGTAAGGCGTAATAAAAGGTTTAGAGGTTATCCTAATGACATTATGACAGACATTGACATTGTTTTTTTAAGTGAAGCGTGAGAGCAAAGGTAAAGGAAAAATGCCTTTGAACCTTTGATGACGTCGAATGAAAGACATCAGTTTTTTTGGAATATCTCCGCTATTAGCTGTTTATTTTTAAGTCTGACTACAGAAAATGGCTGTATAACATTATTCTTCAATGACAAAAATATAAAAAAAAATACAAAAAAATATTTAACCAAAGGGAAATAAATACGTTCGTCCGTCTGTGCGTGCATCCGTCTGTCAATACCCCTTTTCTTAGGAACGGGTTAACTTTTTCGACGCCTACGACACATCAAAGAGAATATAATCACTACGTTTGCGACACATATCAGCACCGCAGTTTCAACGACAACGACCTATGTATACGTCCATTACTTCAATGCAAAATCATCCGTCGTTCAATTGGCTTAGGTTCAACTTACGGCATCGCAATAAAGGCGAACGTCTCTTGTATTTGATATGGCGGTGAAAAGGTTATGAAGTTGAAATTAATACCAAATATCTAGATCTAGGGCCTAATAGAGCTGAGAAAAAATCTTAGTAAACAGTCAAAAGATACATACATTCATCACGTCTTTATCCCTTACGGGGTAGACAGAGCCTAAGGTAAAAAAACCTTAAGGCCACGTTTAACATGATTGTGGGCGTTTAGGCGGAACCAAAATAGGGATGGGTTGCTAGCCGCATCAGCTATAACATGATTCCTACAATATTCGTCCATTCCCTCGATGGGCTTTTACCATCTGCGCGGGTAGAGAAGCAACTGGTAAATTCTGTTTTTTCTTTACTCCCAGACCAGCATGGAAGAAACCTTTTTCAGTGGAACGTTCAATTTCCCTAACTATATTATTACTAGCTGATGCCCGCAACATCGTCTGCATAGAATTCATTTATCGCCATCCCGCAGGAATTACGAAATTTTCCGGGACAATAAGTAGCCTATGTGTTATTCCAGACTATCTATCTATGTTCCAAATTTCATCCCGAGTCTGCCGTTCTCGCGTGAAAGGGTAACAAACATCCATCCATGCATCCATACTTACAAACATTCGCGTTTATATTAGTAGGATGTTGCTACTTTGGTCGCTACGGTAGGTAAATCTGACGCAGCCTGTCCCTACAATATTGTTCCTAGGGATATAGGTTTGGTGGATTTACAATAAAACAATCAAAATCATTTATTCATTTTATTTACGTCTGAAAGAGAAAAACACCACTTGTAACACGTTCTAGTCATAACAATTATGACGTTCACAAGATAAAGTATTCATGTAACATTTATAGACTACAAGCCCATGGAAAAAAAACATGTGAAATGAACCAGCGTGAATGAAGCATAGAAGGCTGTTACTATATCATAAAATAACTGAGCGCTATGCTTTACTGTGGCTATGCCGTCATTTCTGAGCGGCACATTTATAGAATTTCTCAGGTACAAGTGAGGAATTACGACTAATTCTTAATTTATGGCGTTTTTTAGCTTATAGATGATTAAAAATAAATGACGAAAAACCTAGTGCCGCTTTAAAGTGGTGGTGCTTGAAGTTAGTGCAATTCTTTTTTTTTTTCAATGTATGAGAAAAAATCTGTACCGCTCAGAAATGACGGCATAGCGCTCAGAGTTATTTTATGATATAGTAACAGCCTTCTATGCTGCATTCACGCTGGTTCATTTCACATGTTTTTTTTTCCATGGGCTTGTAGTTTATTACGTTTATTGCGACCTTTTTACGCTCGGTAGGATTAACTATTATTGTATCACTGTCCGATAATAGTTGGCTAAAACATGAACTCCGTGTCTAACTAGGTACACTTATATACATAATTAATTAGTCCAAAGTACAAACTAAAGGTCAAACTGAAACATAAAAAAAAACTAACCTTAGCACTTACTTACCCGCCTCTAATTTTTCCATTATTGGGCCTATATACATCCCACTGCTGGGCACAGGCCTCCTCACAGAATGACCGAAAAGCTCATAGTAAATTTTCAAATATAATATCGCACATAAATTCCGAAAAACTGAGGTTCGAACCCCCGACCTTCTGCTTGAGAGGCCACAGGTCAAACCACTAGGCTACCACAGCTTAATATTTCAATTCTTATTGAATAATATTGTAACTTGTAGCCATGAGAGGTGAAATACAATTAATTAAATTATTCTGCGAGGCGTGACCATGTCGCGGAATTAAATTAACTATTTTTTAACGCTGGCAACAATAGGTGAAAAACTTAGGTAAATCACCTGTTGTATGTAGTAGTGTACAGAACTTGTCGGATCCGTAGAAGTCCGCCGCCTGTTCTGACCTCATAATGTAACTGTCCCAGACTGGCGGGTCACAGTGCCCAACTCCCACTTCGTCCTTGGTACAGAACAATTTCTTGCTTGTACCCTGGGGGGCGTCCATTAATTACGTGAGGCATTTTTATGGATTTTTTGACCAGCCCCCCCCCCCCCCCTCCCTTGGTGAGAGAACACGACAAACATAATTGTGTCAGATTTCGTCATATTTTATTCAAGATACGTTTTTTATTTTCATTCAACTTTCATTTAATTTAATTTTCACGCAGTTTTACACCACTTTCTGCTAAAAAAAAATTACGTGATATTTGCCAAGACCCCCCTCTCCCCCAAGTGAGATTTAGTAAGATTCGGCTCGACCCCCTCCCCCCCTAAATACCTCACGTAATTAATGGACGCCCCCCTGGCTCCGGGAGCACTCTCTGATTGGTCTCTGTGTGGTGCCGCGGCTGTTGATAAAGTGTCTTAGGAGCTGCTCTCATTTTAGCAGCTAATCTCGTCCGTATCTCTCCCTAACATAAGCATAATTTTGAAATTCAAAACGTCAATTTGTCTATTCGCACATATTCCTCACACATACAACTGCTCTTTTTTAATATGGCCCCATCGATCGATGCGATGATTTCGCCAATGTCAAAGTAATAAATACAGTATTCAAAAATCTTGTGACAAAAATGGCGGCCACGTTGTACGGTAGAACACGGTCAAAAGACCCCCCCGTCGGGCTCTTAGCCAACGGATAATGATATCCCTCAGAATCTGGCAATCATTAGCCGATGCCCAGGGTGCACCGGACCGAGCACTGCTCTTCCCCTCGGACGGATCCAAAAACGAACCGCAGCTCTTGACCACACGCGGAGGACCCGACTCGCACTCCTACAACAGGTCATTTACTGTTTTTCACCCGGCTGTCAAGTCAAACGTCATCGCAGTAGCTCCTTACAAAAAAAGCTTAATACATTGAATATATAGCTAACAAGTTTATAATTCTGTATTAATGTCACTTCTGTTGTGTGCTGTTTACGTAGAGTTCTAAAAATATTAGTGGATAATAAGAACTATAATCTTCGCGCTAATTTAAATCCAAAAAAAATCACGCAAGTGTCATAAAAATGAAATTTACCTTATCTAAATGATGTACAGACATACACCCATCACTATTATGATTCCCCTTTCCACCTACATGCCCACAATTGGCATTGTTCATTTTTTTTAGTATGCTACAATTCGAAAACCATTTCGAGGAAAACCATCAATTATCCGATTTATCTTGTCCGATTTCAAAAATACTTTATGATTGCAGATATTTTTGTAAAAGTACTTTGAACCTTTGTTTGACCGAACGACCGGGTTTTTAGACAGAATCCAGCATCGAATGTTTGCCACAAAAATGAAAAAAAAAGTTTGGCTACGGCAACTGTCACGTGTCACTGTCAAATCTACAAAACCATAGACAAAGCCGTTTTTTTTATAGCCAGCCGAACGAAGGCGATTGGGATTCTGTCTAAATTCACGAATTATCAAACAGCGAAAAAATATTTATTATTAATTAACAAAGCTACGTAAAAGCATAATATTCAAATTAGTTGCTTGAAATAGTCCATTTCATCAAATAAAGGTGTAAAAGCACAGCTTAAAAAAAATGAACAATGCCAATTATGCTAACAGTGGCCTTTAGGTCTTGATACTTTAGGCTCTGTCTACCCCGTAAGGGATATAGACGCGATATGTTTATGTATTTAATTAGCGCGAGGAGTACATAAAGTAATAAACTTCTTAAATATTCAGGCTAGTGTACTAAAACAAACTAAATTAATATTAAAACATAGCCCGTAATCATACCATAGTTTTACCCGCATTCATAAACGCTCTGCTAACTTAGCAATCGTTTGTCCTTGTCTGTCACTTTGACATTTACCTTTCACAGATAAGGACAAACGATTGCTACGTTAACAGCCTATAGAGCGTTCATGAATAATGGGGTTAGAATACACCACAGTTAGGACAGGTACAGACGGACTGCAACTCAGCAGAAAGATGGCAGTTCGACAGCAGTTTGGATGCAGTTGACCTCGCCTGTGACGGTATTTATGAACAACCAATGTATGAAGTTGTAGGGTCGTAACTACAGTCGCTACGTCAGCTCATATTCAGGTGCAAATGTGCTATAGTATTTCCAATCATTTATTTTCTCGATGACAGCTCCCGTAGAATGTAACTGCGCTTTTTACGCAAAAATTAACTTTTAAATGCGAGACATAAAAAATATGACAGCTGCCTAATTTTGTTCGTTGATCCCATATAATATTCATCTAAGACAAATTGAGTCCATATATGCAATAATATCTTTTTAAAGTATGATAAACAATAAACGTTTTAATAAAGTTACATTCTATGGCAATGCAAATAGTGATGTTATGATTGAAATATCGGTACTGTATCGATAAAAATAGATAATAAGGTATAGTGTAATTATTCAATATGTTGTGAGATGTTTATTTTGTGTTTTTCTTGTCAGGTCTTAGAATTGACGGTGGAGAAATGATGTGTATTTGTTTCGAACACCAAAACAAACGCGTGCAACTGTCATTCGGCCATTTTGCACGCTTAGTAATAAATTAGCATTCAAGTAAGTCGGTTGTTTTATTCACTCCATAGCTGAATACTTCTAAACTACTCGTATTGGCAGAGTGCAAAGCGGGTGGAGGGGGTAGCCTAAACGATCACAGCGCTCACTACGGCTAAAATTGTCATTTTTGTCGCTGACCTGAGCTGTCAAATCCATATTGCAGTAAACATTTTCTAATCGTTTTTGAGATAAAAATATGGTCCTGGTAAGATGTGTTGTTGTGAATTGTAATAACACCAAGAAGAATAGCGACTGTAAATTTTACCAATTTCCAAGACCATGGTGGAAACGAGACCAAAGAAATAAGTGGATATTTGCCGTAAGAAAAAAAAAGTAAGTTACCTAACCTCTAAAATTTCACTGAAAACAACAATTTTAATATTATTGGCAATAATGTTACTGACTACCACTGTCCAAAATTGTGTAATATAGTAAAATAACACAAGATTTCATTAATATTTTTCACAATATTTACTTCTTGTTTGACAGCGGTGACAATATTGTCCATAATGGCCGCCTATCACGTGGCGCTGTCGTCGCGCACGGTCCCAATATACAAAATTAAATCGATATCGTATCTACTGATCACAACACTGTAACTATCAAACTACATCTGTCATCGAGAAAATAAATGGTTGGAACAACTATAGTATATGAGCTGACACAGCTTTTGTATAAAACGGGTCGGCAGTCCTTCCTTGCCTGCCCGTGAATAACGTTGTGTGTCTAGTTTAATTGTGTTTAGTGAATAAACTTAATTTTACATAAATAACTTTTATGATTTATCTCGATTGATAGTCCCAACAAAGTCGTTCGTCAAATCTATAACTATAATCCACTTATATTTGCACTGCGCGGACGAAGCCGAGGGCAAAAGCTAGCACAGTTAATAAATCTTGTAAAACATTTTTCAACACAGTTGCTCGTAAATTGAGTCTTATTGCACCGCATTTAAACTCATAATACAGCTTATTACGCACAAGTGCTGTAATAATATTACCGCACGAGTGCGGTAATATAAACTTTTTTTAATCTCAGCAAACGGTTCAGTATCAATAAGAACAAGGAATATTTTCGTGAATATTAAACTATTTTAGTTTAAATATGATAAATAAACATTTAATTTCGACAAATTATTCATTTTTATCTAAAAAGGGACCATAATTTGAATATTTAAGACATTAATTAATTAGTTTATTATAATTTTAATATTAGGCTGTTTACCAGTATGTTGTCAGTGTCTTCGTCACGCGCGTGCTTAGTGCACAGCGCGCATGCGCGAGTGCTGCGCGCGGATTGGCGTGGAGAAATAATATCTGCCGCCATTTTTCACTGATATTGTTGATTCAGACTTTGTTATTTCATTACTTTAAAAATTACCAGTTCAAGTAATAAAGAAATGTAGTGTCCGTCGCTGGAAATACTAAAATATGTTCGGACAATGTTCGGACAGTTATATCAGTAAGAAATCCAAGGTGTTAATTACCAAAATGATAAAGTAAAGTTCTAAAGCAGCTCCAGGTAAGCAATGTCTGGTAACAAAGGTAAACTAAAGTTCTTAAAGTCCTTTTTATTAACAAAATTTTATTTATTTTTCCTCGCAAATGTGTTGAAAAACGTCGTATGCGACGCGTGTGCTTTGGTTATTACACATCTCGGTTCTCTTACCCGCGCTCGCTTGCGCTCGCGCGTACAATACGCCTCGTGTGTAATTACCAACATAGCACACTTGTATCATAATGTACTATAGTATGAGTTGCACCAAGTTACTTTAACAATTGAACCATAACCGACTATTTTTGACAGAAAGCGCATGAAAATATATCAAAACCGTCGGATCCGTTTTTGAAATTAACCGGTTTCGAGTCAATGGCCGAAAAATAAATGGTTTGCGGTTTAGTCATAAGTCATTAGTCGTCGGTTTCATGTGTACATTGGATCTTACAAGCTAATAAATTTCCCAACACGAAACCCTGTAGTGGTTTACGATTTATTAACCGGTTTTCGCACCAATTTGTTGTTGTTTGCCAGTTACCAGCGCCTGCAGGAAAGAGATCGAAATAGTGCGGTGGGGCGGCGTTGCTTTGAGTAAAAGCTGTTTCGTATCGGTTTCGCTCTTTGTCCGGTCACCGGAATTATTTTAATTTAGTTCCCTCCGTTAACCGGTTAATCCAATGAACGTACGTACTCGTTATAACGATATTAACCGGTATTTCAAAACCGGTTCCGATCCCATGGTTAAAGTTAAAGTAAATTGGCGCAACTCACGTTTGCAATGGTCAGTTAGCCTAACCTAACCACCGTCTACAGTAGGTACTCCCAAATTAATTTTACAACATGGTGTAGAATGATCGATGCGTATAATTAAAACAAGGAACACAATCGTATAGTAAATATTAGACGACGGAATTTTTATAGAAAAAAACAAACTTCAATAAAGTTGGAACATAGAATTTTATCGACTATCGATAAGTGATATCTACGAAGCGTATTTAGTTATTTAACAAAGATACCTCAAATCTACATTTAAGCAAAAAATGAATAACATTGTTGCCATATAAATTAAGAAATTAACTATTTCATATCGACGGGGAAGAAACAAGATCTCCTATCTTACATTAATCCGAAATCACAAGATAGGAGATCTTGGTTCTTCCCCGTCGATACGAAAAATATGAACATTTAGTTAATAAACATAAAAAAAGAAAGAAAGAAAAAGTTTATTTATGACAATCACAAGACCAGTGAAAAAACAAAAAACATATACAAAGCTAGTCACATCGTTGTAAGTCTGTTAATGTCATGCAACTAGTTAATCAACTAGTGCAAACGTTACAGTTAAAAATATAACGTTCCAACTCTATTAACGTTTCATTTTTGCCATAAAAATTCCGCCCTCTGGTAGTAAATGTATGATCTAAGAAGGCCTGCGGTGAGTTATCGCTCGGAGGAGCGGCGGCGGCGCGGGCTGCGCGAGCGCCGGCGCGGCGAGCGGGAGCGGCGCCTGCAGACACCACAGTAACTCAAATCACTACATAGTATAAAATAAAGCCACTTTTTCTGTCCTCATGTCCCGATGTATGCTTATATCTTCAAAACTACACAACGGATTTCCATGCGGTTTTTTTAATAGATAGAGTGATTCAAGAGGAAGGTTTATATGTATAATACATGCATAATATACCGTGCGAAGCCGGGGCGGGTCGCTAGTAAAATAATACAATAGTAAATTATCGCAGAGGCCGGCAAGCCGATTGCCGGTCGCGTAACATTAGAAGGCGGAGTGGCAGCGAGACCTTCTATTATACGAGTCTAGTAATCGTGGTTCCGGCCGATGTTTACAGAAGCCAAAATATGGTCCGCGAATGATTTAATATTTAGTTTTTAATTAAAGTTTCAGTTTGGATATCACAGTTAATTTTAATTAGACCTACACAGTGATCCATGCTAACATGAATAATATAAAAGAGCGTTTTCCAAAAAAAAAGTCCACATGTACGTTTTTTCCAGAATTTAAATATATTGGGTTTTCTTAACTCAGAATCGTTTACCCTACCGATTGTGATACAAGAAAAAAATGACCCAGATTTTACTACGTTTTTTTTTCCTGTTCGTCACGTTCCATACACATGTACCATATAATAAAAAGTGACGTACTGGAATGTAAATTATGGGACACATTTGTTCTTGTATAAAGATCGATAGGATAAACGATAAAAGTTTTTAATAATAATTATAAATATTTATTTTCAGATTAATATCCATAGATTGTTAGTTATTACATAAACTTAAGAACTAGTGTTAGTATAAATTTGTCATTGTTTCAACTTTTTTTTAGCTAACATTATATCTTCATGTGTCAGTAATTGCAGCGCAAGCTCTGCTACTTGGCGTCAGTATTAGCGATTAACAGTTTGAGGTTACCTGGGGCTCGGGCTGCGCTCGCGGCTGCGCCGGCGCCGCTCGGGCCGCCGCTCCGGCTCGGGGCTGCCCGACGAACGACGCTTCTTCGCCTCTGTCACCAACAATTACATAAATGGTTGTAATACTAGTCAACATACACACACACACACACACACAAATCACGTCTTTATCCCTTACGGGGTAGACAGAGCCTAAGGTAACAGGCACCTACCTACAGGCCACATTTAGCAAGATTGTGGGCCAACATAAATACACTCTTTAGGTCTTGTTACCTTAGGCTCCGTCTACCCCGTAAGGCATAGACGTAATATATGTATATATCTATGTAAATACACTCACACACACACACACACACCACACACACAAATCACGTCTATACCCCTTACGGGGTAGACAGAGCCTGAGGTAACAAGACCTCAAGGCCACGTTTAGCATGATTGTAGGCGTATAGGTGGAAAAGGGAATCAAAATAGTGATGGGTTGCTAGCCGCATCGCCTATAACATGATTCCTATACATATAATAAAGCTGAAGGGGGTCGAAAGTCTGTATATGGAAGATATTAAAAAAAAAAAATTGTCTCGGAATACATAGAATCAATAACAGCACACATTTTTTGTCATATTTGTTGAAATTTTTGTCTTTATTTGCGAGCGCATCATGTTAAAACGGGTAATCGGATTTTGATGCAAACTTTACTCATCTGTTGAGAAAATCACCGGTCAGGTTAAGCTACTTTATCATGGAAAATTGCATAGTTCCCGCGGGATAGCGACAAACATGTCAATTGCTAATTCTACGCGGACGAAGTCGCGGGCAAAAGCTAGTTCTTAGGAACTACTTTTATTAGTAAAAGGCCACCCTAAGCTACTATTGAACTAACTAGTTACTTTCACTCACCGGCGGCTTTGCTCTCTCTGTCCTTCTGCCTCGATTTGATCAGACGCACTATCTCCATCAACTCTTTGCGAGCCTCGTTTCTCTCCTCTTCCTGTCAAAATAAATACTGAATAAATTTTATATTGCCTTGTAACAGACATGATAATTTTTCATGAAGTGTATTTTTCCGATAGAAACGAAAAAATTGAAAATATACGAAATAGAAATCGCACTTTGCAAAAGAACGTAACCAATAGCAACGAGTGACAAGAATTGATCAACCTATTTATTTTAAGAAACGAGCTGCATAGTTCAATCAAACATATAATATACTCACTTTGCGCTGTAACCATTTAAATTATAAATACATTGACAAGCAAAAATAACAGGTCACTTTTAATACAAAGTTCTATGAAAAGCGATCCGTTACATTTTGCTCGTGAGTATATTTTACAGTACTAAGTCCAGCGAGTGTCCCCGACAAAGAGTTCATATTGAAAAGTTTTAGGGCATGCTTCACCTTTGTACTCGCTGTTAAGTTGCAGTTATCTTAAGTCTCAGTTATCTATGATGGCGTCTATCTGTTGCGTACTACTTCTTCTTTTTCTAATATGACCCCATCGCCCATGATTTCGCCAATGTCAAACTAACAAATACAGTATTCAAAAATCTTGTGACAAAAATGTCGGCAACGTTGTACGGTAGAACACGGTCAAACCCCCCTCCCCTCCTCTCGGGCTCTTAGCTAACGGACAACGATATCCCTCAGAATCTGCCAGTAAATCATTAACCGATGCCCAGGGTGCACCGGACCAAGCACTGCTCTTCCCCTCGGACGGATCCAAAAACGAACCGCAGCTCTTGACCACACGCGGAGGTAACCCGACTCGCACCCCAGTTTCGTACTAATAAATAGACACGGAATCATAGATAACTAACACTTAAGATAACAGAGAGTGGTGACACAGGCGCTAATTTTCGTAAAAGACCATCACATCACCTTTTTCTTGCCGTCCACCGGAGAGCCGTCCTTGCTTCGGTCCCGGGCATCGGAACCGGACCGCTTGCGCTCCCTGGCCATCGGGGATTTGCTTCTAAACGCGTATGACAAATAATAACACTGTTAATACTGTTATTTTTTTATGTATACTTTGTTAATAGTGTTACTTTGTCATATCGTTTCGTGAGTCACAGACGGTTCTGGCTGAAAATCAGTGCTGCAGGTGTCTAACAGTGTAATGCTGTGCCAGCGACCGTTTCACTTTTGCGAAAACACACAACGCTATTGATCTACTTGTCATGTCTGTGTTTTTTCTTGTTTATTGTCTATAAAAATTTGTGTATATTCTCTTATATTTGTGTGTCTTGCAAAAAGGAATAAATGTCTTCTTTCTTTCTATTTAAAAAATAGTACAATCAGGATCGTCAGTAGATAAATATTCGAAGAGCTTAAAATCACACCCCCTTTTCTCCCTCCGGGTCTTTGCTTTGCTTATTTTTGATGACATGGTGGGAGGGAGTGGGGGGGGGTGGATATGGTGATTACGTCAGCAGTTTCGATTCGAACTGCTGCTCACAAATCAATAAAAAACAGTATCCACTAAAAGAAAAATGAATATAGGTACCAATGATTACGTAAGCATGCCCCCCCCCCATGCATGTTAAGAGGTTTGCTTACTTTTGCTGACAAGGGGAGGGGGGGGGGGATAAAGAATTGTAAAAAAACCTGCTTACGTAATACCTACTTGAATGGCCCCATATAAAAAAAAAAACGAATGAAAATATACATGTTAAGATTTAATTACTGCAATTTAGCATACCTGTCTCCCGAAGACTTAGATCTGGATCGCCTCTTCCTCCTGTCACTTCTATCATCCTCCCTGGTCTTGCTTCGTTCATTATCCCTCCTTTTATCCTCTCTTCTCTCACCCCTATTTCTACCTCCAGAACTACTTCTGTCCCTCTTCCTCTCCTTCCTCTCGTTCTTATCGCGTGACTCGCTACGGTCCCTCCTCCTGTCATCTCTTTCGCTCCTATCCTTCCTGCCGCTTTTCTCTTTATCGTTGGACTTGGTCTCTCTATTCCTTGTTTTTTCTCTCTCTTTAGAGCGAGAGCGCCGTTCGTTCGTTTCTCTGTCTTTGCGATCACGATCCTCCCTCTCGGCCCTGTGCTTGTCGCGTTTATCTTCTCTCTCTTTTCCCCTGTCATGTTCCCTGTCCTTTTCATGTTCTCTTTCGCGGCGAGATTCAGGTTTGTCTCCTTTTCTGTTGAGAAGTGAATTTTTTTTTAGTAAAATTGCAATGTGGGCCGAAGATGCATTGAATAATTTCGGACTAGCAATGTTTTGTTCACAGAACCAAATTTAATTAACTTCTTTACCGCTGTCATTTACATATATTATAAAAACCAATTCCTCCGCCACATCTGTCTGTCTGTTAATAAAACTCAAAAACTACTGATCTAAACTCAAAATGTACTCTTATCTTATTAAACTTGTCTAATGCCTTCCATGCAGTAGGCTTATTACCTAACTCGCTCGCAATCGCCATCGTGTTCATTTTGACGGTTCTTGTATGAATGTGACAGCTAGCTGATTCCGATGCCAACTGTCAGCCCATACATGAACTGTCAAAATGAACACGATGGCGATTGCGAGCGAGTTAGGTAATAAGCCTACTGGTCTGGGAGCAAAGGAAAAACATAGAATGTACCAGTTGCTACTCGTCCCGCATGGTAAAAGCCCATCGAGGAAATGGGCGAAAATCTTAGAAATCATGTTATAGGCGATGCGGCTAGCATCCCAGCACTATTTTGATTCCTTTTTCCACCTATACGCCCACAATTATGCTAAACGTGGCCTTTAGGTCTCGTTACCTTAGGTTCTGTCTATTCAAGGATAAAGACGTGATTTGTGTGTGTGTGTGTGTGTGTGTGTGTGTGTATGTGTGTTATTCCTTATTGTCACTAACCTAGTCTCCCTCTCGCGTTCAAGATTGGAATGGAGCGCCTTCTCCTTGTTAGCCCTGAAGGTGCTCCGGAGCAGCGTGAACGGGTCATACTCGTCCTTGTCCGAGTGCAGCGAGTGCCCCAAAGCCTCGACGGGCGCCACGGCCGAGGACAGCTTGGGGGCCGCGTAGACAGCCGAAGCCAGGCCTTCGCGCCGGCGGGGCCGGTGCTCCGGCTCGTCTCTGATGGACACGTCATCATCAGAGATCAGACAAATGGGCGTCATTATTCACAATAATATGGGCATGACTCCAAAGATTAATTGATTGTTTGGTTTCTTAGTGAAAAACGATAAGAATGCAATGGGATAATAAAATAACACATTTGATCCGATTTCTTCCGTACTGGTCTGGTAGTAAAGACAAAACATAGAATGCACCAGATGCTTCTCTTCCCGCGCAGACGGTAAAAGCTCACCGAGGGAATGGGCGAAAATCTTAGGAATCATGTTACAGGCGATGCGGCTAGCAACCCATCACTATTTCGATTTCCCTTTCCACCTATACGCTCACAATCATGCTAAACGTGGATTTAAGGTTTTGTTACCTTAGGCTCTGTCTACCCCGTAAGGGATAAAGACGTGATATGTGTATGTTTCAATGGGATAATAAAATAAACAAGTTTTCTTGTTACACCTTCTTTGATCCGATTTCTTCCATGCTGGTCTGGTAGTAAAGACAAAACATAGAATGTACAGTCGCCATCAGATATATCGGAGCGGGCGAGGTCCTCAAATATTTCGGAGCAGCAGTAAATTTCAATAAATTCGTTACACTAGATAAGGTTAATAACATCAGAACACGCAATTCGTCATAAATATAAGAGCAGCGACTTTTCAATAAATTCGGAACGTTCAATGAGGTAAAAATATCAGGAAGCACAGATCGTCAAAAATTTCGACGCAGTCAGACTGATCATTAACATCGGAACATTTATGGAAAATAAACCTTACTTCTGTAATATACAGTTTAAATTACAGTGAATTATGCATGCAAACGAGTACTAAATATAGGTGACATCTTTCATTTTTGTATGACGTATTAGCCATATTTTTGTTTTGTTAGGAATTCGAATCTACTCTACAAAATGATAATGGTAGGGGAGCCGACGCTGCTAAATCGGGATTTACTCAAGCGTCATAGAGACCTATTGAGTTGCGAAGCTTAGATGATAAAAAGAAAAAAATGTTATATAATATATACCTTTTCATCGGAGGGGGAGCGGCTATAGATTTTCAAAATTGTAAAAATAACTGTTGCATGGACATACTCCAGCGTGTCAGATATTGCTGGCATCCATTTCCTACGTATTTTTAAATATATACGTATGTTAATCTGATTGTTTCAGTGATGGGGGTGGTCGTATATAAGGTTTGAAAATGAAAAAAAAAAAATTTACTCGAGCGCGTCAGATTTTCTAAGGGGATGTTAAGTGAACTTAAACAAAGCTCTTATATAATAATCTGACGATTTGGATGTGACGCAAACTCGTGGCCATTATTAGAATATGCAAAAAAAATCGCCATTTTGACATACTCAAGCGCGTCAGATTAATATATATAGGGTCACCTTTATGCCCTAAATGTGCTGACTCATAATCTGACGATTATCTGGAGGGATCCGTCTAATCTGACAATTAATTTTATTTTTTGAAAATATTGAACTTAATTAGTTGAAAAGCTCAGGAAATAGCATGCAAACAAAAAAGTGTATATTTTTAAGTAGAATACTTGTATTTATAAGAAAATAATTATAAAAAAATAACTATTTTTTTGAGTCTTTTTTTTTTTAATTATGATCTTCTAAAACGTCTAATAATGACAGCGGTCAGAATTCCAGGAAATGAAAAATTAGAATATAGCTCCACGCAGTAAACTTTATAGATGAATTTTTGCTACTTCGGCTTGTGGAAATCGTCAGATTATATATTTTTCGTAATCCTTGAATTATTCCCTTCAAAATAAAAAAGAATTTAGCCACGCTCGAGAATGTCCAGATGACGTTTTTTTTTTACAACTTTGTAGCCCTTCCCTTTCTTTTCTTCACTCTCAAATTGACAGACTATTGGAATATACACGTTTTAGCATGTAACTAACTCACCCTACCTTAATCTGACGCGCTCGAGAATTTCAAATGTTATACAGGGTGTTAGGTAATGAGTGGATAATCCTTGAACTATGGATAGACGGCACTTAGGACGTTATAATAAAGCTAAAATAGGTTTAGTAAAAGTTGCACGGTTTCCGAGATATTCGGACTTTTAGGTTTTTTTCGAAAATGAACACCCTTGTTCAATGTTTTGATCATAGCACCATTTTAAGCTAACTTTTTCAATTTTTTATTTTTGCTTAATATTCTCGAGTACTTGTATGTTCAGATAGGCATTACTATTTTTGTGAGACTACATGGGATTTTTATAAAAAAAATCGCAAACTTAATTTTTGCCTGTTCAATCGTACATTGATCGAATTTTCAGCCCTCACGGTGAAAAAAAAATACACTACCGCCTAGTTGCCAATAAGCTTAAAAACATGCCGGTTTATTGACAGTTTAAAAATGGTAATTACCTTTTAAATTTAAATTCAAAATGAGAAAATAATTTATAAAAAATACACGCTCACCCACATTTTTCCCGGTTTACTTTTTGTATCACGGGCATAGAACTCAATTTTTTTTGTTGCAAAAATAACATTATTGGCCACTTATTTAAATGCAAATGGCATTTAAATAATTCCAAATTTAAAAAAAAATTTGACTGCCTTTTGTTTTTTTTTTCTACTTCGATTTTGAATTTCGCTATTATTGCATAATGAATGGTGAAATTGTGCCTTGGCACTCACCATAAATGTAATGCATTTGGGCGTATTCTATCAGTGTGTATTATGTTCGAAGCAGTATTAAAGTAAAAAACTTCAACACAACGATCTAAACGCAAAATTAACCATTCATTACGCAATAATAATAGCGAAATTCAAAATCGAATTCGAAAAAAAAACAAAAGGCAGTTGACATGTTTTTTAAATTTGGAATTATTTAAATGCCATTTGCATTTAAATAAGTGGCCCATAATGTTATTTTTGCAACAAAAAATTTTGAGTTCTACGCCCGTGATACAAAAAGTAAACCGGGAAAAATGTGGGTGAGTGTGTATTTTTTTTTAATTATTTTGTCATTTTGAATTTAAATTCAAAAGGTAATTACCATTTTTAAATTGTCAATAAACCGGCATGTTTTTAAGCTTATTGGCAACTAGGCGGTAGTGTATTTTTTTTTCACCGTGAGAGCTGAAAATTCAATCAATGTACGATTGAAAAGGCAAAAATTAAGTTTGCGATTTTTTTTTAAAAAATCCCATGTTGTCTCACAAAAATAGTAATGCCTATCTGAACACACAAGTACTCGAGAATATTAAGCAAAAATAAAAAATTGAAAAAGTTAGCTTAAAGTGGTGCTATGATCAAAACATTGAACAAGGGTGTTCATTTTCGAAAAAAACCTAAAAGTCCGAATATCTCGGAAACCGTGCAACTTTTACTAAACCTATTTTAGCTTTATTATAATGTCCTAAGTGCCCGCTATCCATAGTTCAAGGATTATCCACTCATTACCTAACACCCTGTATATGGGATCTTAATGTTATATATGCGGCCTTATATATGGGACTCATATTTGGTGGAAGTACTTAACCGGGTACAAGGTATCCCCTGTATATTAATCTGCCGCTCTGGAGTAAATCCCGAAATCCCCTCTTGGGCTCCCCTACCATAAGATTTTATTTTGAAACTTGGAACTTTTATCTGAGGTTACTGAGATTTATGATCGTGGCTCATTACAATTTAATAAAATGGGCTGGGGATACTTAGAATCGATAACAGAACACGTTCCAACAGTATTTCGAATTTTTGTCTATTTATCTGTTTGTCTGTAATGTTCTTTACCACCATGATTCCTTATCGAACAGATACAGAAATAAAAAGAAAGATAATACAATTACACGACGATGGTCTGCCTGTAACAGACGTAGCCAATGAAGTTGGTGTAGCAGTAAGTATTTTAATATTCTATTGAAAGCCGTGCGCTGTGTGTCCACATGGAATTTAAATGAAAAGCATATTTTCACTGAAAGATAGAATGTTCTGTTCCTTACACTTTTTATTTCACCTTAGATACCTACTCATAACATAACGGTCGAAGAAACTGAACACGTACCTCTGTGGAACCTTTTCTCATACAATTACGCAATAATTTATTTGGGTCTCATTCGCGATCTCTAACATCGTTTGTCCTAAAATCACTAGCCTGAACTGTTTTGTCCTAATAGGCATTAGCCCTAACGATCAATTGCCATAATAATCATGTTCCATAATGTAATGATTGCCCTAAAACTCATTTGGCCGAATCATTTTTTACCATAATTATTAATATCCCTAATGTTATTTTGCATATTCCTCGAAATCCCTAATAAAGTTTCACCTCATGTCATTTACCTTAAGTGTTGTTGTCCTAATGGGCATTAGCCCTAATCAATAGCCATAACAATAAGATTTTGACGAAACAGGAATTTGACGAACGTCTTTGCTATCATATTTAGAATAATATCTACTCGACTAATACTTGAGATAGCTGCCCTTAGGTATTTGGTGATTTACTTGAAGCGTGTAAATATAATTATATTGTAAAATTCTTAATTTAATAATTTTTGTACAATGTGGCCAGTTATTGGAGGGTGGCCAGTAATTGACGATTTACCCTACTCTTACTCTTGTCAAAATCGTGTTTGACAACTTTAAATGTGAGATTGATAAGGAACTGTATATTACAGAAGTAAGGTTTATTTTCCATAAATGTTCCGATGTTTATGATCAGTCTGACTGCGTCGATATTTTTGACGATCTGTGCTTCCTGATATTTTTACCTCATTGAACGTTCCGAATTTATTGAAAAGTCGCTGCTCTTATATTTATGACGATTTGCGTGTTCTGATGTTATTAACCTTATCTAATGTAACGAATTTATTGAAATTTACTGCTGCTCCGAAATATTTGAGGACCTCGCCCGCTCCGATATATCTGATGGCGACTGTACCAGATGCTTTTTTTCCCGCGCAGACGGTAAAAGCTCACCGAGGGAACGGGCGAAAATCTTAGGAATCATGTTACAGGCGATGCGGCTAGCAACCCATCACTATTTTGATTCCCGTTTCCACCTATACGCCCACAATCATGTTAAACGTGGCCTTTAGGTCTTGTTACCTCAGGCTCTGTCTATGTGTGGTTATAGACGTGAAATATCACACACAAGTGTGTACCGTAAACCCGGGTGACTTATAAATATACGTAGATACGTCCCACTGCTGGGCACAGGCCTCCTCTCACAATGAGAGGGCTTGGGCTATAGTTAATGTATGTCAATGTACGAGAAAAAATCTGTACCTCTCAGAAATGACGGCATAGCGCTCAGTTATTTTATGATATAGTAACAGCCTTCTAAGCTTCATTCACGCTGGTTCATTTCACATGTTTTGTTTTTTTTTTTTTTTATATGAATAGGAAGGCAAACGAGCAAGTGGGTCACCTGATGGTAAGTGATCACCACTGCCCATAGACACCCGCAACCCCGGAGGGATTGCAGATGCGTTGCCAACCTAGAGGACTATGATGCAATGCCTCTTGTGCCCGTAATTTCCCCGGCTGTCTTACTCTCCACACCGGAACACAGCAGTGCAAGCACTGCTACTTAGCGGCAGGATTAGCGAGTAAGATGGTGGTAGCGATCCGGACGGACCTTGCACAAGGCCCTACCACCCGCCACGTTTTCCACGGGCTTGCAGTCTATTACCTTTGGTCGTGTTTGGGGTTGACGCCGAGCGCCATGGCCAGCATGGTGGCGCGCGAGTCCTGCGGCCGCTCGGCGCGGGGCGAGCGCCGGCCCCCGCGACGCGCCCCGCTTGCCTCCGCTTCTGTTACAATAACAAATAAATACATACTTACATTTGAGTCTGTGTTAGGTACTTATGTATTAAATTAAATAAACCAACCACCAAGTGAGATAGAGGCCAATCACTGGTCAGTTCGTAGTAAAAAAAAAAAAAAAATAGAGAAAACTGTTAACGATTACCAATATATATACTAGCGACCCGCCCCGGCTTCGCACGGTATATTATGCATGTATTATACACATAAACCTTCCTCTTGAATCACTCTATTTATTAAAAAAACCCGCATCAAAATCCGTTGTGTAGTTTTGAAGATATAAGCATACAAACGGACTTGGGGACAGAAAAAGCGACTTTGTTTTATACCATGTAGTGATAATATTTTGAATAGCTTGAATGTTCAGTTTATATTGATCTCATATTTAATTGAGTCTGAGTTAGGTACTTTGTACATAATAACAACCCTAGTTTAGATGTAAGTTAGTTAATAATTTCTTCCATGCTGGTCTGGGAGCAAAGAAAAAACTTCCCGCGCAGATGGTAAAAGCCCATCGAGGGATTGGGTGAAAATCTCAGAAATCATGTATAGGCGATGCGGCTAGCAACCCATCACTGTTTTGATTCCCCTTTCCATCCATACGCCCACAATCATGCTAAACGTGGTCTTTAGGTCTTGTTACCTTAGGCTCTGTCTACCCCATAAGGGATAAAGACGTGATTTATGTATGTCTGTATTAATTAATAAAAAAAATGTAATAATTACACATAAACGGATAACTCACGTATAAAAAAGTCGAGTGATGCTCGACATGTTTCGGACTATTTCGTAGTCCTTTTTCCTGGAGCGCTCGCCCCGGCGGCAGCGAAACGAACATACGTTACGCTTACGTATACGTTTTACACGTGAGTTATCCGTTTATGTGTAATTATGATTGAGTCTCACGGTAGTTTCATGTTGAAAAAAATTTAATATTTGCAGTGCCCTTACAGCGTTTGATCTTGTATCTTGTCTCGAAAGCAAATAAATGTTTGAGTTAGTATAAAACAAAGTCGCTTACAGTTTGACAACAAAAATAATGCTCCACGATGTACCTGCGCAGTATACCAATTTTAGTAGCGCGGGAAACTCTGGCGCTGTTATTGGTCGATCGATTTCGTACCAACAATGGCAAAATCGTGTAAGCGGGACACAGCTAAGAATGCAAAGCAAGCAATACTCTGCCAGTTGCGCTTGCAAATAAAGTTCAATATAGATTATTTACACGTTCGGCTACCATCGGAAACTGGTCTGCGCTTCTCTGCGCAAACGAATACTGCCGATGCGCATTATATTTGTTGTCAAACTGTACGGTTATCTACCCCTGTATATGTTTAGATCTTTAAAACTGCGCAACGGATTCCGATGCGGTTTTTCTTAATAGATAAGAGCGATTCAAGAGGAAGTTTTACAAGTATAAATTCTACGCAGACAAAGTCAAACAGACAGACAGCGGAATGCGACTTTATTTTACACTATGTCGTGAACCACACAGTTAACACACACGCGACAAATTCAAGTGATAGTACCTAACTAGAGGCCGAGAGGTAAAGGGTCGCCGACCGAAAACATATAGAAGCCGAGCGTGAGCGAGGCTGGATATTAGAGGCTGGCTACCCTTTTTCCCGTGTCACCTATATGTTTGATAATGATTAACTAATTTATATATATTTACCGTCATGTTCAACATCTTCTTCGAAATCCAGGGCATTGTAATCGATCCTCTCGTGGCGGGAGGTCTCTGAAAAAGAAAACCACAAAATTTCAATCGTATTCCACAAACGGAATGGAAACTGTTCGACGCGTTTCGGACTATTTTTAAATCCATCATAATAGTGAGTTGAGCTGTTTAATTACTTTTTAGCCCCCGACGCAAAACGAGGTGCTATAAATTTGACGGCGATGTATCTGTGTTTGACTATACCATTGTAGCTCTCACGGATGAACCAATTTTGGTGCGATTTCGTTCTAAAGCCAGCTGCCTTGCGGTAGTTCTTAGCCATGTTTGGTAAAAATCGGCCCAGCAATTTGAAGAATACCAGCTGTTTTCCAGAACGATGTAAGGCATTTTTGGTATATTTTTTTTATTTTTATTAAAGTATGATTTCTTCTGTGCTGGTCTGGGTATAAAGAAAAAACATAGAATTTACCAGTTGCTTCTCTTCCCGCGCTGGTAAATGCCCATCGAGGGAATGGGCGAAAGTCTTGGAAATCATGTTATAGGCGAAGCGGCTAGCAACCCATGACTATTTTGATTTCCCTTTCCAGCTATACGCCCTTAATATAAAGACGTGATATACAGGGTGTCACAAAACCCTTTAACGATAATTCACGAGCTTGTTCGCTATATTAGTTCGAATACCCCTGCAAAGTATGAGACCCTAATTGCAACAAAAAAAAAATTTATAAAAAATAATTTAATAGCTTTGCTCAGTGTGCCACAGGCTTAAGCTACTCACATTCCTACTCATAGTTCTACAAGTCAAACTATTGTTGGTGACTACTTCGGCATACGGAAGTTTCGTAAATCAGCCAATCAGCTATCAAGCTTTCGCAACATAAGCGACACACAATGTCCGGTAGCGTAACTAGTTTTATACCGGGAAAATTAAACTTTTGCTGTGAATATTTAGAAGTACAAGCCAAAAACCTAAAGTTGTGAGCATTCGCATATTTTGTATTTCTTGCTAATCTTATGAAGTAGGTACTTAGATATTGATTACAGACCTTCAGTTATTGTGTCCGTTTTAGTCACTCACAATGTCAAATCACATTACCACTCAACGTGAAGTACCCCGTAATCACACACAGTACACACTCAAACATTATTTCGCTTTACTATTTTAATACAAATATTTAAAATAATTCACAACATTTCAATTTTAAATAATTACTAAAGTACCGACAACCATTTCGAGCTTTGTGTTTAAGTATTCCATTCCATATTTTTTTGATTTTTTTTATTACTTATTTAACGTAATATTCACAAAAATCTTCAAAAAATCCGAAGTAAGGCATCGTCGTAGTATACCTTTGCCTTCCTAATTATTTATGAATAAAAATGTCAATGTCAAAAAGGTGTCAATGTCAAATATCAGTGTTGTTTGCCGATCGACGTTGTTTGCTCGTTTTGTTTTGAAAAAGCATTGTTATATTTATTAAATTGATTTGATGAAAGTTTCGGACGGTTATGCCATGGCAGACAGCCGAAACCTTCCCAAGGTGGATTATATGATGTTGTTGCAATACATGCGTGAAAACGACTCGTTTAACGTTGCCTAAATCCGAGGAGCTAAGGTTTTGTTGTCATCAAGGGATGCTTACGTTGAAACTTCTGTAGGCTATGTGGAAGTGAAACGAGAGAATGCTGTGTGTTTTATCAAGGGCAGAGTAACTCCTGAGCACCGAGTTCGTACTAAAATGTACTCTGTTGTCGCAAGCATTAACGAGGCAGTAGAAACTATATTGGATGTGAAATGTGAAGACTGTGCTGCAAGTCAGGGTGGATGCAAACATTCAATTTGTTTTATTATATTATTATGTGGCTTATTTTGTTGTCAATTATTTCCAATTCAGTCCAGAAAATGCGAATAATTAAAATCCAATAAAAACCAATATCAAATCACCAAACGTCAATCAAAAATTCAAAATGACAACCCGTTGTGACAACCAGTAGACAATGTAGACATCAATCTTATCTTATTTTTTTATGACCCAGGCAAAGGTAATGTGTAGATTCAACCTTACAAGCGTTTTTGAAATTTTCGAGATTTCAATATTATTTTTGACTAACTTAGAATACAAATTTCGCGATAAGAAAAAATATGGGTCTCCTAGTTTTCAAAGTACTATTCATTGAGCATAAGAAAACACAAGGTAAAAAAATTGAAATGTTGTGAATTACAAAAAATAATAGACATTGCCACTCAATATCAACTGACGGCCGTCAGTTTTATTTGGTTTTATAATCTTCTCCACTAAGGAAAGGCGAAGGGATCAAAGCCCGGCAGCCATGTCTGATGTAATAGTGTTTTTGTCAAGTCCTGTCACAGTCCTGACACTACTAGTCGTATCCTAACAGCTCTTCATGCCTTCCCTAATTGTCAAATTCAACATTTTTCAAGTTATTTCAAACTATTTTTAATTTAATTGTCGACTGTGTAACAAGACTAACTATTTTCAATACGATAATTTTTCTAATTCAGCAGTATTCTCGCTTGTCTATAATCGATCGCCTGCTTGCACCCACTAAAAGGTAAACTGGTAGAGATCCTTTAACAGAGATAAGTTTGTCTTTGTTGATGTATCTTATCTTTCTTTGACAGTTGTTTTTGTTTCATTATTTTTGTACAATAAAGCATTTACTATTTACTACTACTACTACTACTAAACTCTGGACCATAAATCGACAGTAAAGGACATAGTGGACAGCGCGCATATTACATAGTGATAACGGTTCGCAACCGGCGAGCGACCCTTTGATGTAGACGCCCAAAACTGACTGGGTGTAAAGGACAACTATGCGATTCTCTAAACGAGACTCATGATTATGAGTGAACGGATAAATGAGCTTATTGGTACACAATAATGATTTGATTCTTTCGGGTGCCACACGCCTGATAACAAACAAGACTCATTGTCTGCCAAGCGCAGTGATCACTTCATGAATCAGAAATTGAGGCGTGAAAATGGGTATGAATAAATAAATAAGAGACTCAAAAGCCATCCCACACTCACATTCATGCTTAATTGTTCACGTCCCACAAGTAGAGAGTGAAACTACCATAAACAAACAGCCACCAACCTCTTACAGAGGGCGCGGGCGATCACGCGGTATTCACTCAAATATGAACAGTCAAAAAACATTTGTCAAAACATCGTGTTTGTAATTTTCGACGTAGAATTCAATTTTAGTTTATTTTATGTAAAAAAGAGAAATAATCTAAATGAAACTGTGATTCTGTGCCGATATCCGCTCAACAATTAATGTGTGTGTGTGAGAGAAAGTGTTTAATAATTGTGGCTTTAAGTGTATTACGTGATTTCGTATTGATACAGAATAATGTAAGTATAATCATAAGCCACAATTACAGATATCCATTTTATTCCATCTCCTAACACATAATCCTTTTAAAATCATCTCTAGGTACTTTTTTAAAGCATACAAAGAATTGTAATTAGATTACAATTATTTTCGCAATTCACTTCACACGCACGTTAACGTTTGCCAGGTCATATTGTGGATTTTCTGAAACGAATCTAGAATAATTTAAAATGATCATTTATCATTAAGGAAATCCGATCAAAGTTTTATGGTACCTAGTTAGTTTGAAAGTAAGTGCTAGTGAAGTTTTAGTTACAAACAATATTAAGGTTTCGAGTAGCGCTACTCACGTAACTTATGAATGAAAAGGTACACCTAGAGCATAGTCCTAAAATGCATCTTAAGATTCGTTAATTAAAGGGTCAATTAATTAACCACGAGCGTCAAACTTTGCCAGGGTGTTCAGATAGACTTACCTGACAATTCTGTAAAAGGACGTTAAAGGGTTTTCTGACACCCTGTATATGTGTATGTATGTACTAACCTCTAGTAGAATCCAATTCGCCCTCCTCCTTTCCCTCGTAGGGCTGTTCGGGGGTGCCGCCCTCATCGCCTTCGCGTGTGGGATGCGCAACTGATGCCAACAAAATTTATCAACAAACTAGCTTTTGCCCGCGACTACGTCCGCGCAGATAACGTCAGAGTGACGTGACGATACCCATACATCCACTCATGTCTCCAAGCATAAGGTTTTTATTTCCTATCCCGTGGGAAATTCGGGAAATCCCTTAGACCACCTACGTGATCCTCTAGGAATATTATCTACTAATTATAGTCTTAATTATTTACCTCGTGTTTTTATCCCGTGGGAAATTTGAAAAAATCCTTTGTAGTGCACCTTTATACTAATCAAGGAATAATATGTAGGTGCCAAATGTAGCTTTATTGGTACAACATTTCGGGATTTTCCAATCCCGCGGGAAAATCGGGATAAAAATCCGTTTCCTGGTTCTAAGCTATCTTCCCACCAATTTTCAGCCAAATCGGTTCAGCCGTTCTCGAGTTATAAATAGTGTAACTAACACGACTTTCGTTCATAAATATAGATGCTAGATATTTTATTGAATCAGGCGTTACTTTGCGGAGGTCAATTTCAATGAACAAAAAATATTCACCTTGCTACGCTACTCACTCAATATATATGTTTTTCATGCAATCCCTTCCTCTACTGCCTTTGACATGTTTATCGCTATCCCACGGAAAATATGCAATTTTTCGGGATAAAAAGTAGCCCATGTTTTAATCTAGGTTACCAGCTATCTCCGTTCCAAATTTGATCCAAATCCGTCCAGTCGTTTCAGCGTGAAGAAGTAACAAACATACACACATCGTCACATCCCTCCATCCTCACAAATTTTCGCATCATCACTATCACTACATAGTATAAAATAAAGTCGCTTTTTCTGTCCCCGTGTCCGTATGTATGCTTATATCTTCAAAACCAGTCAACGGATTTTGATGCGGTTTTTTTTAATAGATAGAGTGATTCAAGAGGAAGGTTTATATGTATAATACATGCATAATATACCGTGCGAAGCCGGGGCGGGTCGCTAGTTTATAATATTAGCAGGACACAGCACTGGACTTACGTTCTTTGTTCGCTTGCGGAGGCGGCTTGCTCTTAGCCATCTGTTGCTCTCTCTCCGCTCTTTCTTGCTCCACGCGCTACACAAAAATAAGTAAGTAAGTAAATGCTTTATTGTACAAATATAAAGAAGCAGATACAATTCACAAAAAAATAAAACATACATACATACCGTCACGCCTCTTTCCCACAGGGGTTGGCAGAGACTACTTTGTTCCACTTGCTACGATCCTGACATACTTCTTTCGCTTCATCCACATTCATCAATCTCTTCAAAAATAAAAAATAACATTAATATATGCACACAGGCCAACTTATCCCTATAAGATAAGGGATCTCTACCAGTTAACCTTTGAGTAGATGAGAGGAGCATTAAACGAGGGACCGACAAAGAGTCAGTTTAAAATTCCAGATAGTGTAAGCTACAATAGAGCGTACATATCTAAATACAATAAACAAATCATAAAATAAACTACTAAATATTACACACATGCGTATAGCCTCACAGATACAGCATCCGGCTTTAGCCGTAGCATTAACAAGCACGACCTTGTTACCGATCAAGACGGGACCTTGCGCATGGTCCTCCCAGTCATGATGATGACGATGATGTGGCGTACTGACCTCAAACTCCGACAGCTTGATGATGCGCCGCTGCGCCTGCCGCCAGTGCGGCGGCGTGACGGAGCGAGAGCGCGAACGCGAACGGGACGGCGTGCGGTAACGCTGAACAAACAATCATCAACATAAAGGTGCTAGAAAATTAGGCGCGGATATTTTCGGTGTAGTGCCGTGGTAGCCTAGTGGTTTGACCTGTGGCCTCTCAAGCGGAGGGTCGTGGGTTCAAATCCTGGGTTTGCACCTCCGAATTTTTCGGAATTTATGTGCGAAATTACATTTGAAATTTGCCATGAGCTTTTCCATGAAGGAAAACATCGTGAGAAATCCTCTGCGAAGCAATTCAGTGGTGTGTGTCAAGTTCCAAATCCGCACTGGGCCCGCGTGGGAACTATAGCCCAAACCCTCCAGTGAATGGAGGAGGCCTATGCCATGAAGCACGCCAAATTACGCGATAATTTATATAAAAAAACTACACAGAGTACTTATATTGTAGCGAAACGGAATAAAAAGGGCTATCTATATTAATAATTTCGTCGCGGGGTACGGTAGACTCGATCGAAACCTCACCTGAATAATAAAACATAAAAAAATAATGATTTCGAGTCGACAACATATATCCGCAAAATTCGGATTGTCGAGTATTTTGTTAAATTAAATTAAATTAAATTCTAATGGTACTGACATGACAGACAAATCGCAGTTGTCATCTTGAGTAGTTACTAAACGTTCCGTTTCATAGCAGCGCACAGATACGCCTTGCCACTCAATACGTCGCGCCAAAGAACTGCGACTCATGTGAATGTGTAAAACGAAACGTCTTGCCGTAAACCTTCTTTTAATTATCTTTGAAAACTTTTTCATAGGATATACTCTGCTGTGTCATGTGTTTTTTCTCTAAACCTGAGATTGGCCGATTGCCATAACAACCATAGAAAAACTGGCCATAACTTTAAAAGTTGAAGTTGAGGTTCTTTTCGTAAAAAAATTAAAATGTAAATTTTTCAGTATTGTTGTTGTTGTCGAGAAAATCCCCAGCATGCTTAAAATTTACGAGAGTTCTGACGCTGTGGTTGAGGACGATCATAATGATGTTTTAAACTATCCTGTAGAATTCCTAAATTCTATAACGCCAGCAGGACTACCACCACACATTCTAAAATTAAAAGTTGGTTGTACAGTAATGCTTTTAAGAAATTTAAACCCAACTGTTGGGTTGTGCAACGGAACCCGCCTTATTATTAGAGCGTTAGCTAACGCCATCTAACAGTCAACTGCCTTTTAAATTTAGTAGGCTTCAGTTTCCCATTCGCATAGCATTCGTAATGACAAATAAAAGCCAGGGACAGAGAAAGACTGAGTGCTTAAAACAGAGATGTTTACAGAGAATTAACCACAATGAACGATGCTAAAAAAAACTATACCTTGCTTTGCCTTTAATATTCCTTGAGAACCGATAACTACAGAAATATCTACCTACATTTTTTACCTAGATATGTATTATGAGTCACATTTCACCCGAGCGAAGCCGGGTTTTCATCTAGTATTATTATATATTTTCGGTGTA
This sequence comes from Pandemis corylana, assembly GCA_949127965.1. Lineage (NCBI taxonomy): Eukaryota > Metazoa > Arthropoda > Insecta > Lepidoptera > Tortricidae > Pandemis > Pandemis corylana. The sequence goes on along the minus strand of OX421859.1, from coordinate 847,244 downwards.
TGTAATTAAATTAATAACCTAAGAATCAATTAAAAACTAATTATTTAAGTACTAGCTTCTGCCTGCGGCTTCGTCCGCGTAGAATTAGATTTTAGACTGAAAATATAAATGTATTACAAGACAAATTAGTTGAACTAAAAACTAAAATAAATCTAAAAATGTACTCCCACGCGGCATTGAGCCAAAGATGCTGGCAGCTCCCCGCTGTACTGCGACACTAATTCGCTGGGCGAGGAAGCTGCCAGCTCTGATCTCCGTTGCAGTCGATCAGCCTCTTAGACATTACCTTGATTAACATATGCGCGCTGGGACCCCACGGACCTAAGGTCTCAACCCCGAATAGCAGGAAGTAGTATTCGGAGCAGATATATTTATTTATTTATTTAAATTTATAACTTTCAATTAACAAACAAAAAAACGACCAAAAAACATACCTTGCCAGTAGCAGTAACTTAAATGTTGTTTTTATAATTTACTCAAGGTTAATGTTAACAAAAGTCACAATTAGTGTTTATTTAAAAAAAAAAAAAATTCTTCGATGCTGTGGTCTGGGAGCAAAGAAAAAACAGAATATACCAGTTGCTTCTCTACCCGCGCAGATGGTAAAAGCCAATGGGCTAAAAGGAGGGAATGGGCGAAAATCATAGGAATCATGTTATAGGCGACTGAGGCTAGCAACCCATCACTATTTTGATTTAATTTTTCACCTATACGCCCACAATCATGCTAAATCTGGCCTTTAGGCACATGTCACCTTAGGCTCTGTCTACCCCGTAAGGGACACAAATACCTATTTAAAGATGAAATAATACTTACGAAAACACCACGTCCTTTGATAATCCTGCCGCTGCGCGTGTAAACGTTGCGATCTCTTTCGCGATATCTCGCCCTGACAAAAGCAAAATACATATTACAAACAAACGTTTAAAATAAAATAAAAATATAGCCACTAAACTAGTAGACTACAGGCCCACGTACAAAAAATGTGGGTCATATGAACCACCAGGTGACGTATATAGGACGATATAAGAGCATAAAATAATAAGATTCAAGCACTATGCTGTCACTTGTAAGCTGTCCAACTGAGTGCTGGTGAGAATTCAAAAGTGCAACCCTCGATTTTTTCCCCTTGTCGCATGATTTTTGTACGGCGTTGCGGAATAATGGATTAGAAGCTGTATTGAAACAGTATGAAACTGATGCCGTACAAATGGTGCGCCACAAAGTCGGTAATTTTTTTTGATTTTCTGACCATTTCCAGGGTAAATTTGGTCATTTGATTCTGTACGGCATCAGTTTCATACTGTTTCAATACAGCTTCTAATCCATTATTCCGCAACGCCGTACAAAAATCATGCGACAAGGGGAAAAAATCGAGGGTTGCACTTTTGAATTCTCACCAGCACTCAGTTGGACAGCTTACAAGTGACGGCATAGTGCTGAATCTTATTATTTTATGCTCTTATATCGTCCTATATACGTCACCTGGTGGTTCATATGACCCACATTTTTTGGACATGGGCCTGTAGTCTACAGGGGTTCCCAATCTTTTTCAACCTGCGGCGCAGTTACAAGTTTAGTATTTTGTAACGGCGCCCTGCCTTAGCTAAGTTGTATTGTTGCTATATTATTTACCGATGCGAGCGCTCAAATAGGTACCCGCGAATATTTGTGGTTTCGGATAATGATAGAACTCACGGCGCCCCTCTTTACTTTCTACGGCGCACCAGGGCGCCGCGGCGTACACTTTGGGAACCCCTGCACTAAGCAATACACCTGGACTGCCCCATGACAATGCATTGGGCGAGGATCAAGACTGGCCAAATCAAGTACGTATGTATGCATGTATAACTCTTTATTGTACGTAAAACACATAAATTTTTCCCTTAAATCCATAATTGCATGTGTTCTAATTTTCAGTATAGTTTAAAATTTTAAATTGACTGTGGTAAAATAAATGGCTATGCCCGAGTGTCTTTTAATTAAGAGTTATGCATTACTGGTGCCGTCACCCTAGTCAATTTTAATTATGTATTCCAATTTTCCGATTTGTAATTTTAATTTTAATTTTAATTGTTATTTTAATATTTATGGGCTAACCGGCCTGTAATAAACAACTTTTATTTATTATTTTTTATTTAATAATAGCATACGCAGATAAACTTACATCAAAAACTGGCTGAAACTGTAAAGAACATAGTTAATACATTCAACATTTTGTGTCAACACACTTCTAGGGGTCATGGGTTCCCAAGATTGGCCAATAAACTTTTGACTAGAGGGGGCACGGCCCAAATGGACATCCTAATAGAGGTATAGGGGATCACAGCTCCATAAGTCAACAAACCCAAGTCAATCGGACCAACCGTTGAAGAGTTCCCTCCTGTGGAGACGGTCCTGGCTGGCCTACCAGAATTCTACTACCAGATTATTGTATTGTCATCTGACTTACACAAGTATGCAGAATTTCAGCTCAATCGGATGAAGAAATCTGCTTCAAAATTGAGTCGCAAGATTCCACCCAGACAAACATACTTACATACATAATGTTGCAAGTTAAAAAGCTTGTAAAACGGCGTAACTCGTTCTATTTGGCTAAATACCTAACAAATGTCCCTCTGACTGCGCTCATAATTATTATCAGCGGGTCAGGGGGGTTGAGTTTATCAGATGATGTTTAAGTTACTCCAAGAACATTACCTCTCTCTATCCTTCCTGGGGTCGTTCCGCTCTCTGTCGTTGTCTCTCCCCCCGCGCATGAGAAACCTGTTGGTCGGCACATCAGGTATCTCGCGAGGGTCGATCTTGGAGGTCTGAACGAGAGGGTGCGATGGCTCCTGGGGCTCTTCCTCCTCTGATGCTGACTGGTGGCTGCGGAATGAAAACTATACTGCATCCAGGCTCGTGTCCCACAGAAGACCTGACATCATCACATCACGCAAGTACCATCTAGTATCATTTAGAAGAACTATCAACACATGTGAAGGGAGCCCGGTAAGGTGATAGTATTCCTCTTACCGTTTCTTTTTCTTCTCTTTCTTGTCCTTCTTCTTCTTCTTTTTCTCCTTCTTCTGCGACTCTTCGGACTCAGCGTCGCTCTCCTCACTCTTCTTCTCCTTGCGTTTTTTGGCTAAAACAAATTAATTTTAAGTTGAGACAATGTATAGAACCTACTTAGTTAAAATTTGACGTTTTAACACACTTGATGTATTCTATTTTGTAATTTGACGTTACGAAACTTAGACCCCTCCCACCCCTTAACGTGTGATGCTCTTTCAAGAGGAAGCGACGGGAGGGGGGTTAGGGGAGGGCTAGGCACTCTTAAGCCACTTTTATGTTGTCATTCAAGTGCCGCTAAAAGACGCTATACTTCTTCCCCCCCACCTTGAGTTTTTTTTAACACACAAATCTTTATGGATGCCCTCGGCGCGGTAATGCCTAGTGGTATTTTTTTTTTTTTTTTTTTTTTTATGTGAATAGGAAGGCAAACGAGCAAGTGGGTCACCTGATGGTAAGTGATCACCACTGCCCATAGACACCCGCAACACCGGGGGGATTGCAGATGCGTTGCCAACCTAGAGGACTAAGATGAAATGCCTCTTGTGCCCGTAATTTCCCCGGCTGTCTTACTCTCCACACCGGAACACAGCAGTGCAAGCTCTGCTACTTAGCGGCAGGATTAGCGAGTAAGATGGTGGTAGCGATCCGGACGGACCTTGCACAAGGCCCTACCACCCGCAACTGGTATGTGGGACTCCCCCCCCCCCTCAGAAGGCGTATACCCAAATTAAAACGCCAGCGTTGCCTTAGTCCGGTGTGATGGGGTCGCAATGGGATGCCACTAGGGTTTCACCACAGCCGCCCCCTGGTGCTGCGCCAAGGAGGGCCCGTACGCTGGGCCCGTCTTCCCTTAGACGACGCCAAGCCTGTCTCTGTCACTCACCCTTGAGCCTGACGAGCTGTCCGCAGTTGGCGACGCAGGCGTCCTGCAGCGGGCGCGCGTTGCGGTCCACCGGCAGCGCCTCCAGCTGCCGCACCAGCATGGCGCCGCTGACCACCTGCCCGAATACTACGTGCACACTGCCGACAAACGAGCACACCGGTTAATAATGTCACTTGCAGTGGCGTAACTATAGAGTGTTAGGGGCGGCCAAATACCAGGGGCCCCTAGCTCTATGGGGCCCCGAACTGAGTTGGTTTAGAGGACAAAAGGGACGCTGATGCACTTCTTTATATTGAAGAAGGAGCCCCGCCCCATCTGACGAATTTGCCACGGGCCCCAGACGTTAGAGTTACGCCTCTCACTTGTCTAATTTCCGGGCATAAAGTAAACTTTTCTCAAACATTGTCGTAACTGTCGTCATTGTATTCTAAGTAACAGAACACGAAGGGCCTTGTTGACGGCTGAATTACATTGCAGGCGCGATTTTCTGACCATACATCGGATTGCTGGACTGTTTTTCATTTGTTTTAACTTTTTTTAAATTCAAAGCGGCTATGGAATAATGAACAACAGTGTTATACAGCCAAGTCGATGGCCGAGGAGTGTGCATTTTGTTCGAGTCTCACATTTATATCAATGTCACAAATAGCTTACGGTGACCAATGACATAAAGAAAACTTAAGAAAAAAGGCGGTAACGTAAAAACCACCTAAGTTGCGAGGAAATTTAGTGCAAAAATTATTTTCATTACCTCTCAATCTTTGAGAAAAACATTATATCTGCCTCAGCTGGAAGAGCAATTGCTAGATTCGTAACTTAAAAAAACACTCAACTGCGGTTCGTGTTTTAAAACAAGTTACTTATCCAGCAATTGGCATTGTTCATTTTTTTTAAGCTGTGCTTTTAACACCTTTATTTGATAAAATGGACTATTTCAAGCAACTAATTTGAATATTATGCTTTTACGTAGCTTTGTTAATTAATAATAAATATTTTTTTCGCTGTTTGATAATTCGTGAATTTAGACAGAATCCCAATCGCCTTCGTTCGGCTGGCTATAAAAAAAAACGGCTTTGTCTATGGTTTTGTAGATTTGACAGTGACACGTGACAGTTGCCGTAGCCAAACTTTTTTTTTTAATTTTTGTGGCAAACATTCGATGCTGGATTTTGTCTAAAAACCCGGTCGTTCGGTCAAACAAAGGTTCAAAGTACTTTTACAAAAATATCTGCAATCATAAAGTATTTTTGACATCGGACAAGATAAATCGGATAATTGATGGTTTTCCTCGAAATGATTTTCGAATTGGAGCATACTAAAAAAAATGAACAATGCCAATTGGCTACTTCCCAGGCCTCGGCATTAATCTACTATTATAACATAGTATGATACTCACTTGTCGAGATGCGGCGCCGGCTGTGTTGTTCTACAACACACAGAACAGAACAAATGAGAGCGCGGGCCCGACGCGCCAAGCCGCGTCCCGCCCTCTACAACACATGGCACTGTTAACACTTGACCCTACTCGAAGTACCTAGAAAACCTAGATCATGTTGCTAGCAGGGTTGCCAATCTGTGGAGAATTCCCCCAACTGCGGGGAAAACAAAGCTGGTCGGGGAATGGAGAGAGCATTCGAGATAAATGCGGGGATTTTAAGTATGTTTAGCATCAAATTTCTGCTAGCCTTGCTTGATTTATATTTTTATATTTATAGATAGCCAGATCCCCAAACATGGGGAATTACAAACGATGCATTTGGAGATTTTTAGCATATTACTGTTGGCAACATTGGTTTCTTTGCTTGTCAGGAACAGCAAAACTAATGACAACCTAGTGGTGACAGCTTGAGTTTGAAGCTTGAAGTGTTGGCTTCAATATCAACTCGGAGCAGAAGTTGTGTATGAAGAATAATAAGAGTTACTTTGCAGAGGTCTATAATAATGAAGTAGCAGAGTAGCGGGTAAAGGTATTTGTACAATATTCTGAAGAATATTTTTTTTTTTTTTTTTTTATATGAATAGGAAGGCAAACGAGCAAGTGGGTCACCTGATGGTAAGTGATCACCACTGCCCATAGACACCCGCAACCCCGGAGGGATTGCAGATGCGTTGCCAACCTAGAGGACTAAGATGCAATGCCTCTTGTGCCCGTAATTTCTCCGGCTGTCTTACTCTCCACACCGGAACACAGCAGTGCCAGCACTGCTACTTAGCGGCAGGATTAGTGAGTAAGATGGTGGTAGCGATCCGGACGGACCTTGCACAAGGCCCTACCACCCGCATGAATTTATGAATTTATGCTTGAGAGTCTTGGACTTTAAATTTGTATCTCCATTACCTGGCACTCATAACTCAAACTTAGCTTATGATTAGTTCAAAATTGGTGTTAATTTTCCCATTGGTTTCATTATTACTATTGGTAATTTAGGGAACATACCCAAACTACGTGACCGATTTAGGGGGGGGAGGGGGGTCTTCAAAGTACCACTCATGGTCACCGGGGGGAGGGGGGGGGGTTTTGGTTTCTTGTCACGTAGTCAATAATTTTTTTTTAAGAACGCCACGTTTTTATTACCCCATAGGTACGCATTCTCAAAGTACGCACTTTTAGGGGCCGTATAAGAAAATACAAACAAAAGCCATTATTTTGTAACTTTACGCAAAAAATATTGATAAAATATACTACGTGAAAACTAGGGGGGGGGGGGGAGGGGGTCTGGGCATATACTACGCTTGGTCACCGAGGGGGGGGAGGGGGTCAAAAAACGCGAAAAAAAGGGTCACGTAGTTTGGGTATGTTCCCTTACCCTATGAAATAGAGGACTCAAAACCAGTTTGATTTTTACAAACTATCAAAAATTATCTATGCATCTCGTTTGCTGGTATGCCATTTCACTCGTACTTCATCAGTTCCTAGTGTTCAGTGTTCAGATATTTATAATAGCTTAAAAAATTGGAATGGCTATATTGTTCACTGTAAATCAACAAAGTTTTGTGTTTAACCTATTTTTTTTTAAACATTTGTCTGAAAATGCCTAAATTATCAGTACAGGCAAAACTAAAATCAGCCTTAATTATAAGAAAATAGTAATCCTTTTTCACACACACCCACACAAACATATTTCACATCTATATCCCTTATGGGATTGCCAGAGCCTATGGTAATTTTGATACAGTGGAAAAACCAGGTAACTCATACCTTTATTTTTTTTATGAGACCATTTTGCTGTATCGTTGACATAAGTAATTCCTTACCATCTCCCGTAGAACTTACATGAAGAACTGTGAGCCGTTGGTGTCTTTACCGCGGTTGGCCATAGACAGCAAGTATGGCTTGTCATGTTGCAGATCAAATGATTCATCTAAAAATCAAATACCAATTAATCCTTAGTATGTCTCCGTTCTGAAATGATTGTGAGCAATATAAAATCCTTGAGACTTATTGTAATTTTCAAATTCTCTGTTTTTAATGACTTGCAAATTGAAAACTGTTTCAAACTCATGTGATAAATCATGAAAAACAGTTCAACAAACATGGCTGTATAGATGTCACTTCTATTGCCTATACAAGGAGAAATGAAAAGAGAAAAAAGAAGAGTAGTTCCATGCTAGAAAACAAATCTGTACCTTCAAAAGTGCCTCCATAAATAGATTCCCCTCCAGTGCCATTGGCATTGGTGAAGTCTCCACCTTGGATCATAAAATCTTTTACCACTCGGTGGAAAAGCATACCCTGGAAATAATTGTCATTTCATTATCAACAATACACATTGATACAGATTTATCTAGGCGTTGCTAAATGCAGATTTAGATACGTAAGTCAAACCTGACACAAATTCGACTCACATCGAAAGACTAGCTGGCAAATAGGTAACTGAACTGAAGTGTAACCTTCAACAAGAGTTTAACATATACAAACCTTGTAAGTTAGCGGTTTTCCGGTAACTTTACCAACACCTGCATCCCCCGCGCACAAGGCACGGAAATTCTCAGCAGTTTTCGGAGCTACATCATTAAAAAGCTCAAAAACAATGCGACCGGACGGCAAGCCACCGATCGTTATGTCCATGAAAACACGGTCCCGCTCGGGTTTCTCATCCCCGTCCACTGTCATTTTGGAAATATTGAAAACTAGACTTTACGAATTAGTTAGTTTTAGAACAAATATTAACATCGACAACAAGAAATAAGTGGAAATAACTATGATATAACTACAGTAATTCCAGCAAAGACCGCAAAGACATAGCCAGCTAACCAGCCAGCATTAACAGTCATAGACAAAATTGGACTGCCCACTTTTTTTTAATGGTATTGCCACTATAACCAATACACAAGACTACACATTGCCATTTTTACTTTTGAAATAAATTGAATAAAATGACAGTACTACTGCTTAAACCGACTGACCGCTTAAATGAGTCCTCGCCCGCGTGGCACAGGGGCGTGGGTAGGACAACAAAGGGGACCGACAGGCACACTACCCGCCTGGCCTTATACTCCGAAATTCGATTTTCGAACTTCGTGTCATGCCGTCCCTTTCACTCTCAAATTAATGACTATTAGTGTGAGCGGAACGGAACGAAACGAACTTCGAAAATCGAATTTCAGAGTAGCCCCTCTGCACCTTTCTCGGCCCCCTTTACCGTCACACCCCGTGCCCCTGCACCGCGCTGGCTAGGACTCATTTAAGCAGTTGGTCTACAGTTACGATTTCACATTTAGTATAAAAGGTGTTGTGTTATGTATTTTATGCATTATAAATTATATGACGTCAAAAGATTATGATCCTTTTTAAAAGTGGTCATGTCTATGGTTTTATTGTCTTTCCTGTTCTTACTTATTCTATTGGCGGAAGGGTTCTGCACCAGCTGCCAGAAATAAATAATTAAAAAAAAACACCGCAAGTGAGTGAGTGCGTGCAATATCTCTCTAATCTGTGAGTGAGTGACGTTTACGCGAGCGTGCTGTGATGGCCGACGACGCTAAAGTTTTCTAAAATTAAATTCTGCCGCGACTGCCACGAACGATCGCAAGTTATTTGCAATTTTGTTACTCAGTATTGAACTGTTTGTGTGTGTCGAAGCGTGGTGACGATGTTGGGCTCCGGTGATGGGGGAAATATTGTGAAGCTACGTGGGTTGCCTTTCTCCACAACTGTTGAAGATGTGCTTGATTTTTTGAACAACGTCAATGTGTTAAATGGAAAAGAGGGTGAGTTTAACCGTACCTAATTTGTTAATTTGCATAAACGCCAGCTCTAACTCTTAATTTGAGAATGTGCGTCTTTTGGTATAGGCAAGTACTCCCTGTGTATATCAATATGTTTCGACGTCCCGCCCACACTTATTAATGGGTATATAATTTGTAAATAACGCCGTGTCTAACATTGGGACTAGCTATAGAATGGCAGTAACAACTGATGGGCCATCGTATGCTGCATATCCACAGCTAAGGAAAGTAGTAGTTAATAATTTAATCTATTTGGCGTCCTACTGATAGCACTCCTTTCTCTTTCCATTCTCCCTTTGACAAGATCTCTAGTCTACTCAAAATGATTCTGGTCCTAATGTCTGTCACTTGGAACTGCTGTTTTTTTTTTTTTTTTTTTATATGAATAGGAAGGCAAACGAGCAAGTGGGTCACCTGATGGTAAGTGATCACCACTGCCCATAGACACCCGCAACCCCGGAGGGATTGCAGATGCGTTGCCAACCTAGAGGATTAAGATGAAATGCCTCTTGTGCCTGTAATTTCCCCGGCTGTCTTACTCTCCACACCGGAACACAGCAGTGCAAGCACTGCTACTTAGCGGCAGGATTAGCGAGTAAGATGGTGGTAGCTATCCGGACGGACCTTGCACAAGGCCCTACCACCCGCATTAATTAAATTGAACCACCGGAATGCACCCGATTTAATTAAATTGAAAACATACTCTATCAGTTTTTGCTTCTGTTTCATATCCTGTCATCCTCAGTTGAGGTGTACAGCTCTTATCAATTTGCTCCTGGCTTACTTTGATCCTGGCCAGCTTGAGTCTCCTCCCATCCTGTCTCCAACCCATCTGTTGCTCTATGGAACCATGCCTATCATTTATGGTGTCTGGACCGTGTTTTCTGTATATCTATATGTTTAATGGCTTTGCAGGGGTACATTTGACGGAGGTGCGCCCGGGCAGACCCTCGGGCGAGTGCTTCGTTGAGGTGGAAACAGCTGAAGATGTTGATGAAGCTCTCAAGAAGGACAAAGAGAACATGGGAAAGAGATACATTGAAGGTAAAATAAATCCATTAACATTTTTTTATACCTAATTCTAATACTTACTTACTGGCTGGGCGCAGTGAGCCGAAGTGGATCTTATTCTAATAATAAGCTTTATTTACGCCATCCTAAAGTGAAGTACTCTGACCATAAACAAAACCGAGACAGTTTCAGGCAATATCTATCTAGTTGTGATAAATATCATTCTGAACATACTATACAATAGAAATATAAACCTTTTGTATACCAGAATATAAAATGCTGCATTCTAGTCTCAGTTGTATCAAATTATACCAATTTCAGAGAAAAAACAAAATTGAATTTACGAAAATTAAAAATGCAGCATTCTGTGGTAGCTATTATATTGTTTAGCGATTCACATATTAATTTCGTCTTACAGTATTCTCTACTGACCGTCAAGACATGGAATGGGCTCTGAATGCTATGCGTCAGAGTGAAAATGGCTTTGGGTCCATTCCCAATGTCACTGATGACATGGGCATTGTCAAACTCCGTGGCCTGCCTTTTGGCTGCTCAAAGGAGGAAATAGTCCAGTTCTTCGAAGGTATGGCACAAATGGTTTTTTTTTCTTCTAGTTACCAAATGGATTTTAATTCTGGGGGTGACTCCTGTAGGTAGTAGGGGTGAAGAGGTTTAATACTTGTTTCATTTTTTGTTGTGACATTTATTAAATAAAAAAACAAATCACGAAAATGCATGCATTTGACACTATTGGCATGATTGGCAATGTCTCTGCACCTTATTTGCTAACTGTAACTTTTGTTTTTTTTTTAATGTTTAGAATGACAGTTATCCTATGGCAAAATACATAACTGACCATTCACATGCCTTGTTGTGTTGTAATAAGGTTCAATGGTCAGTTATGGTTACATGTAAATTATAATAACTTGCCAATCATGCTGTCAACACTACATTAGTTAATGGAAAAGTGACAAAAATGTTTATGTCTCATTTAGTTGAATTGATAGTTATGTCAATGCTTCTAGATACTTAGCAAGGTCTGTTAACTCTGATTGACAGACACAATCAAATTATATTTATTTGCAATAATTTTGCAAACATTCTTATACCAATCCAGTAGGATTATTGCTGTCGAATCACAGTGCACAATGCACAGTCACAATAGAAATAGACATTTTTCTCTTTGAAAATAAGAAAATTGTCATGCTAAAAATAATTTTCACTAATTAAAACGACATATTGCACATTATTTAAACAAGGAAAGCATAAAAAAAACAGTTTTATGTTTTTATACACAGTCTCACTATTTGTTAAATGTATACAATAAACCAAGTATAACATAGTCGCGTGCTTACCATGTCGCCAAAGTAAATGTATATTTGGCTATATTGGAATAGTTATTAAAAATTCAAACATTACAGTTATTTGGGGGTTAGGACCATTGTGTTCCGCCATTTTGTTAAATCCATCCAGAGAAACAGACCTTGCTAGCTCGATGCACCATCAACCGAAACCTCTTCACCCCAGCAACGTATACGTATATAACATGATCTTTATTTGCACGTCGGGGTGGCCAGGGCTCAACGTCGCCACAGACGGGGTCCATTTGCTATCAGACTGCTCGGGACGGGCGTCGGGCGAGGCGTTCGTACACTTCATTGACAAGGAGGGCGCCGAACAGGCGCTGTCGAGGGACAGGGAGAAAATAGGACACAGGTGGGGGGAATGTTGTTTCATGCTGGGTTTGTGCCACCATCGAGGGGGAGGGGTTGCGTTGTCACCGTACATAAATAATTATTTTATTGTCATGGGATAACACCTATTGACCTAGTCCCGAACTAAGCAAAGCTTGTAATATGGATTCCAGGAAACGTATAAACATGCCTATATAATGTAGATAAATACAAATAAATACAACATTCATGATTCGGATACAAATTTTTGTGTTCATGATACAAATGCCTGCCTTTACCGGGTTTCGAACCCGGGACCTCTAGCTTCATAGTCAGGGTCACTTAACCACTAGTTAGGCTATCCGGTCGTAATATATGTAGGCATTAGCGTATTTAAGGTTTTTTTCCTCATGGGGGCATTGTGTCCCCATAGCTATTTTTGTGTATGTTTATTCTAGATCTAAAGTTTCGAATCTGTAAGCCTAAATTCTGGGATGGGCTGTGGAACGTCCCAATCGGCCCACGCCCTATACGCGGCATGTTGGATGCAGTAATAGATCATTAACGCAAGAGACAGTGGTGTAACTCGTATGTCAACATGAGAGCATTTTTCTTACACGCTGTGAGTGAGAGCCCAGTGACTCGGTTATTTGGAAGTAATGCTTCTTTTTCTTTGACACGCGCTGACATGGTAGTTGCCGTCTGTAGCGAAACAACAAGGTTGTTGGAAACAACAAAATGCCGCAGGACCCTTTCTCTAGTCAAGCTGGCTTTGAGCACAGAATACTTGATGGGTGATAGACATTATATAGTCGGGAGCGAAGAAACCTTCATAAAACTTTCCTTATTGCCTTACTAGCTGTTGCCCGCGACTCCGTTCGCGCAGAATTCGCTTACCGCTATCCTGCGGGAACTATGCTGTTTTTTGGGATAAAAACTATCCTACGTCCATCCCTAGGACTGAAACCAACTGTATACCAAATTTCAACGTATGTTTAATGTAACCGCGGCATATAAGGTGTCAGCATGCCAGTTTTACTTAAGTTTTTAACTGTCCCACGGGAACTCTTTAATTTCCCGGGATTAAAAGTATCTAAAATATTAACCAGGGATATAAGGTACCACGCAAAATTTCATTTAAATCGGGCCAACAGTTTTGGAGATTAGAGAACACAGACATAGGTAAATAAACACATCCATACATACATACAGACAGACAGACAAAAATTATAAAATTACTTTTTTGTGTTTTCTATCAACCCCGTAAGGGAAAAAGACGTGATTTATGTATGTATGTAGGTATGTATTATTATAATAACTGTCTAATATTAAAATTGCATCTACTTTTGTCTGTGATAGGATAGACCTATTATCTTAATACTTGAAGCAATTAGCATAGACAAAGTGTTTTAAGACTAATTATGTTGAAATGCATTGACGAGATAGGCTAGGTGATTACCAGCCAGAGATGTACAAAATGGTTTTAAAAAAGCATTTAAATACAAAATGCAAAATACTTTTCAGATTTACTATTTCAAATGCAAAATACCAAATAGTTTTGCGTTTTGTATTTCAAATGCTAAATGCAAAATAGGTATTTTCAAAATACTTTTTCAAAATAAAATACCTTTTGATCAAATATCAGAAATTTTTATTTATTTTAGGTATTTATCATGAGAAATAGAGACACAATGGCGAGCCGAACAAAAACGTCTAATAACATGGCACCTTATGCATGACATTTTGGTCAAATTTATCAGTACGCCTATCAATTAATTCTGTTACGTTAATAATTAATCACAATAATACTCCTTTCAACATGAAACTACCGTGAGACTTAATCATCATTACACATAAACGGATAACTCACGTATAAAAAGTCGAGTGATACTCGACATGTTTCGGACTATTTCGTAGTCCTTCTTCTTGGAGCGCTCGCCCCGGCGGCAGCGAAACGAACACTGCGCACCAGCGCTCTGCTCGCGCGGCTGTTCGACGCAACTGACAGCGGAGCACAACTACCCTCGTTTTCATCGTCATTTTTAACGTTTTTTTGTGTTCGTTTCGCTGCCGCCGGGGCGAGCGCTCCGAGAAGAAGGACTACGAAATAGTCCGAAACATGTCGAGCATCACTCGACTTTTTATACGTGAGTTATCCGTTTATGTGTAATGAATAATAATACTCACTTAAAATAATGTAAAGCAAGTAGACTAATGAAAAGAGAGCCATGGCTCCATTTTGTGAATTGTGTGGCCATTTATTTCGGTTGATTGTGCATCTAGTGCGGCAATACAAGCGTCATTCGTTCATTTCATTTTGTTTGAGTGGTAATGTTGGCTGAACTTAATCAAAAAGTATTTTGCATTTTGAAATGAATATGAAAATGCAAAATACATCTCGAAAGGTATTTCAAATAAAATACAAAATGGTTTTTACTAAAAGGCATTTAAATGCAAAATACAAAATAGGTATTTTGCATTTTGTATTTGCATTTTAAATAGAAGTATTTCAAATAAATCGCATCTCTGTTACCAGCATCGGGTTTTGCTTGCTACAATTTAGTTATAGGCAATTATCGACATATCGGCAATTGACGAAAGAGACCTTGTCGATCCACTCTACTGTGTGTTACATTTTAAACTATAATTTGTTTATTTCCGTCATATGGATTTGTAGCAATTGAAATAAATAACTAATAACAGTTTTGTTTTGATGCTAATGCTACAGCCAATGAAGAGTATGATAAATATAGAATGAATAACAAATATGATAGCAAAAAATACTTGGCAATGTAGCAACAGGCATCTGCCAAGTGAGATCCAATTCCTTTGGAATCATTGCTTTTAATATCGTAAGAAGCATAACATGTAATTTTAATATGAGGCACCCACCATCCAGAGGAATAGAAAATAAAAAACAGGCTATTGCTACTTTACTATCCTCTCCGAAAAATGCTCTATGGTATATTATTCATTACCTATGTGGAATGAGGTCACTATATTAAAGCTATGTCTGCAGGCATTTTATGCATCCTAATTTTAGAAATTTCGATAGCGCAATGTACTCTGCACGTAACTATAGATAAACCTCTTAAATGAGTCTTCGCCCGCACGACAAGGGCACGGGGTAGGACGACAAAGTGGACCTCTCTCGGCCGCCGCGGTCGTCCCACCCCGCGCCTCTGCACCGCGCTGGCGAGGATTTATTTAAGCGATCGGTCTTATAACTTACGTGTTGTGTCGTAGTTCGTCTACTCGAATACTAGATGGCGCTAAGGTCGCTACATTATGTCTGGTTTAGGCTAAGCTTATAGTCAGTGCCATCCATAAATACTCTTGGATATATCAAACAACAACGGTTGGCGTTAGTATACGGTGTTCTAGGTAGGCTAGTATTCTATTGCAGGGAAGTTAAATTAGGTTTTTTGACAGCGGAACCTTTTATCCCCCCGATGGCGAGGAAATCAAACCGCAGCAAGTACTAAAGTATTGGTGTAGTGGGTTTTCTTTGGGACCCTCCTACTTCAGTCTTAACCTTGCTTTACAGAATAAAAAAGAAAGAGTTGATAAAATATTTGGGAAGTGCACTACAATTTTTTTTCTGTGAACAAACTTGGTTAATTAAATGAATGGTCGGTATTTCTTTAAAGCAAGGTGACCATCATGTCATGGAGATATAATTAGTAAATGTATATGGGATTTATTTTGCAAAGGAATTGGTTTAAATTACTGCACCCATAATGCTGCCTTTGACATTATGAAGTTATGAAATCATTATGAACTTGGTTTGTTCAGGTAGTAAATTGCATTCGATACTTAATCAGTTGTGTGTTTAGAGTAATGAAATAAGTTATAAGTGAAGCTGCTTTTAGAAAAAAAGCTAAAGCAAGCTACAAGGGGTCTGACCTTCGAAGCCAATCATGTCTATATAAATAGAAATTCTGAACTGTGTAAACAAACCTTTATTTGTTTAGTAATGCTCAAGTGGAATAAAAACAGAACGTGATTTTAAAATTAAAAAAAACATAGACAATTATAGAGTTTAAACGAGACAATAGCTTTATGAAATGTCACAATGTTAAAATATCCAGATTTTAGTAACATGGTTTAATTTAATTGGTTTAATATTTTAGTGGTTAGTCACTAACCGTTTGTGTGATTGATAATTCAACAAGATTATTGGCTAAAAGGTTTGTTTACATTGTCCGCAATTTTATGTGTACTTTGGCGTTGCTATAAGTCAACTATTACGAATACAAAGACGCAACAAGTGGCCTGTTTTTCGAAACTACTTACAATTTTACACGTCTAAACTGGCAACATTACACCAATCAACCAATCAGTGGTTGGGATTTGACTAGTGTTGCTAGTTTAAGAGTTTAAAATTGGAACTGGTAGCTCCGAGAAAAGGGTCACGGTGGCTCAATATAGAGCTTTCAGCGCTATCAATCCAAAAACAAATGATATTCGGACCTCATTAGTTATTGTTGCAAATAATGATTTGATAACTACAACGTCTTGTAAAGAGGTAGCATTGTACAGTGCACAAGTGATCGGTTGTTGAGTTGTCGAAGGTGGGGCGAGGCGGGGAGCGGGGCGCGGGACGGCGGGAGCGAGAGGGGAAGATACGGACCGGTGCCACGTTTAAAAAGACAAATAGTATCTTGTCTATGGTATTGGGGAGGTGTTCCACATGTCAAACGTGTCTGATTTTCGTGCGTTACCCTGTGGTTCATTTTTGACAAGTGGAATACCTTTCTAGGGTGATTTAGTAGAGGTGTTTAGTTAAAGGATAAGATGTTTTATCTTTAATAGAGGACTGTTTTGAGACTCGGACAATGCACTAAATCGGATTACTAATGTATTTAAAATATCGGCTAATATGTCAGACAGTTTTTCTCAATAAAAATAATTTAATTTTGAGTCCTGTTTAGTGCATTAAATGATTTGTTGTCAACTTGTGATTTTTAGTCGTTTTCGTAGTTTTTGACGTTAATGTAAAAAAAACTTGAAATGTTTCCAACTGTTTACTATGATGCCGTTTGTATAAAAAAAAAAACGATGATATTGTCTTTGGCTAGTTAAAGCAGGACTTCAAGGAACAAGTGTTTCGATTGTCCAAAGTAGATGATGTATGTTCTGCTCACCAGGATCTTGGGGGTGTCACTCCCACTAAGTGGGTAGGTTTTTTTTTTGCTATCCCTGAAGCCAGGGTATTTAATTCTAATTTTATAAATTGATCCCTTCGTCCACTAATTAGTCTTTGAAAGGGAGATATTGAAATTACTCTTTTTTAAGGGTTTCGAACCTCTTGTGAAAGAACTGAACCCTTATAGGTTATATCTGTTGTCTGTATGTCCGTGTGTCACAGCCAATGAACTGCGAATGTACTGAAATGATTTGTTAATTAATTGCAAATATGGTTGTGTGCATAATATTGATAGTAAAGTTATCAAGTTAGTTATTTTAACATAATTTACTTATAGGTTTCCTATTTATAATTCACGAACCATTTCTTATATGTTTCATATTAATTTCATCTCAATCGGTTCAGTCGACGTACGGAGCCCTCAGTACGCGAGTCCGACTTGCACTTGACTAATAATTTTGAAGAAAATGATTGTGAAGTAAAGCCATGGAATATAAGATTCAAAATATTCTATTAATCTACGATCTTGTAAACAAATTTATGCCCAGGCCCTTGTTATAATGTTTGATAGTGATAGGTGTTGTCAAGTTGTCATAGAAAAATAAAATTATTGACAGTGATAAGGTTCTATGTTGGCCCAGGAATTATCGGTCGACTGTACAAGACACGGTTACCATTTCACGACGTCTGTTCATCTTGGAATTTGTCAAGCCGCATATATGTTACGTGTATATTGTTTTAACAACTTTTAACGACAGAAGTGGTAGCTTTGGGTTTGGATTTTAATATTGTATCTCTGCTTAGAATTTTAATTTTTGAAGTTATACCCAGCCCGTATAGACTCATTGTCATAGTCAGTTTAGCCTTTTCGCCGGCATTGACTTCATATGAAGCCTGTACATGCACTGTAAAATGCACATTCATTTGACTTTATAAAGTTGACAGTTGCGCGTTACAATAGAGATGCTTAGTGGCGAAAAGGTTAAAATTAAATTTATTGTAATTATCTATTAGTATCCTATCGCTTGTGTTGATGAAATGAGCCATACAACAGTGCAAGGATTTTATAAAACAATACAGTGTGCTTGGAAATGTCAATTTATTAAAAAAAAAACGCTTACTGTAGCTGATTTCTCAATAGTTGCGATGGACCTAAAAAGTTAGGAAACTTATGCAATAAGATAAGACTAGTTATACTTGGACATTTTTATTGTTATGTGGATGGAAAACGAGCAAGAGGGTCACCTGATGAGTCAGCATCATCACCCATGGACACCCAACGCCGGAGGATTACAGAGGGCTAAGGAATACCTCATTTGTATATGATTTTACCGGTTGACTTCAGGTACATCCACACAGCAGTTTAATTTTGTATCTAAAATTTTAACGCAACTTTAACGGTGTGTAACTTTTTGGTCCTCACCCATCTACTAAAACTACTTTTTGCAGGTTACTTCTCGTGATCTCTCTGCTATAAAAATCCTTTAATAGATAAAGTAAAATTAGGTTAGGTTCGTTAGGTATCTTCAAATGCCTGAGGGCAAACCGAATAGAAGTAGGAGCCCCGCGAAAGCGTTTCGACGACATTATGAAGGAGTGTAATTCGTGATTTTATACCAGTGGGACCTCGAGTCTGTAACACATTTTGCTGGAAGTTGGAAGCTTTGTGAATAAAGTAACTGCTGTGTGGATGTACTTACTTTGGGTTAGGTTCGTAAGGACTAGATTACATAACGACTCTATAAGCAAAACGTCTTAGTTACATAAAGTCTTGGTAGCTAAATGTCTAATTGTACAAACGTCTTAATAGTAGAATGCCCGGGTTTAAGATTGGACTTAGTTCTATTACGTCTTGTTTGTATAACGCCCTAATATCAAAATGTTGTAATAGCAAAACGACTAGGTAGGCATATCGTCAAACATTAATAACGTCTAAATGGCATAACGACTAGATGGTTGAATGACAAGAAAAACTCAAACGTAGTTTGTGAAGGAACTCTTTGATAAAGAAACTTTATGCCGGTATGCAATCATGACGTTTTGCTACCAAGACCATATGCTATCCAGACACTTTTCCTTATGCGTCGTTTTACAATCAAGACTTATTAATAACTTGGACGTAAACTCTATTAGTCATTTTGCAACTTCGGGCGTTATGCTATAGTTGTCGATCGAACAACTAAGACATTCTACTCACTAGGGCATTCTGCAAAAAAGACATTGTGCTTACCAAGACCTTGGGCAACTAAGACGTTTTGCTTATAGAGTCGTTATGCAATCTAGTCCTTACGAACCTAACCCCTTACTTTTACGTCGGTACACAGCAGCGTGAGCTGTGGCGGCTGTAGCGATCCGGACCTCGATCTACCCGCACTTCATCCCTTTTAAAGCTAACGTAACCTTCCCTTATCCACAGATACATAGAGGTGTTCATGAGCTCAGCTGATGAGGTGCGAGCATATGGCGCCCGCATGGAGGGTGGGTTCCGGTCGTCGAGGGGCTACCGTCCGGCGCCGTACGACCGGAACGACCGCTTCGGCCGGCCCGGCCGCGGCCGCGGCGGCAGCTTCGGCAGAGGTGAGTGTAAGTGTACCACAAGAGCCCCTCGCCCACTCGTTAACGTCGCAGAAGTGGATCTAGCCCAGTAGTATAGTCAGGGTTACCAACGTGTCTATACTAAAAAGTCGCAAAAGTATTTATAATATACGTTGTTATGACGGTGGCGTTCGGAACAGAATGTTGAATACCAAAATGTTCAATTTCCCAGATTGTTGAATCTAAAAATGTAGAATTTGTATATTTACAACTGCGCTAATTCATATTTAAAACTTGATTTTAATACATATTGGCTCTGTGCACGACAGTAGCGCTATCTCGCAAACGCAACTTTAAGGGAGTTTGTCAAATAGTGAATGACAAGGCCTTATTACTTTATATAAAATTATGTCAATAAATAATATATATAGAAAGGCAATAAATAGTATTTTTAGAGGCATTTGTTACAAACAGTAACAGGGAAAATGGATGTCATTATAAAAAGTTTTGAGTGTAAAACAAAATAAGTTTCCCCCAACTAAGCTATGAAAGGAAAAAAATTGGTTTTAGCAGAACTCGTTAGGAATATAGAAAAACAAATTACTAATGGCAATAGTTATTTAATTCGAACCAACATAATTCTCCAAACATCGGTGACCTTCACACCCTATAAAACAAGTTTAATAATGACCCATTTTCAAAGCAACATTGACAAGTTTCCCCTATAGTGGCATATTTTTGCAACGGCTTGCGCTGTGATCGTTTTCTACAGGGTGTCCCTAGCCTCTGGACAAATACGAATACTACTGGTTCAGTAGGATATTTAAAACTAGACTGCAAAGTATCATAACGATTGGTCCAGTATTTACCGAAAAACTAAAGGTTTTCAATTTATCACTTTGGAGCAGCCTGTATGTAGTTGCATGGTCTAAGAAAGTATCCAGAAGATGGCACTCTTTTAAATTTTTTTTTTACATTTTAGTACTTTTCGATCTATATAATATATGTTACCAGAAATGTACAGTTTTTAACAAAAAAGGGTCTTCAGTGGGGTCAGTTTATATCTTTGTGAATACTGGTAGTTGACAATATAAACGTGTCCAGGCGACAACTTCTCCGGTGGGGGCTTCGGCGGCGGGCGCGGGGGCTTCCGGCGCGGCGGCAGCGGCGGCGGCGGCGGACACTGCGTGCACATGAGGGGCCTGCCGTTCAAGGCCTCGCCGCAGGACGTTGCCTATGTAAGTACTGGGACGATCGTAGATCAGGACTTCACCACAAGGGGGCAAGCCCCCCCCCCCCACTCGTCTTCCAGGGGCAATAAGTTTTCATTTCCGTAAAAAAACGCGTAAGATTACTGTTCCCAATTGCGAATCGAATAAATGAGTTAAAATAAGAACAATGTTTCATGGTTCATTAACATTTGGCCGACTGTTTGACAAATGTATCGTTTGACAATCAATTTATTCGATAACTTTTTATTTTCTGCTGACGTGTTGAATTAACTTTTCAGAAATGTAATGTGACCCACGCAAAACGTTTTTAGATTTTGAACCTTTTCCTTAAATAAAGTTGACAGTTGCGAATGACAGAGATGCTTGGTGGTAGAAAGGTTAAAAATCGAATACCGCGTTTCTTGTTTGTGTAAGGGCGTTAGCTACACGTTCGAAAGCGTGCCATTCATTGTTGTATTCCCCTGTTACAGTTCTTCAAGCCGATCCGGCCGATGAACATCAACATTCTGTACGACAACAGCGGCCGGCCCTCGGGCGAGGCCGACGTCGAGTTTGAGTGCCACGAGGACGCCATGCGGGTATGTTCACTTATATATGAGATATGACATCAGTCTACGGGATTCTAACAATAGCTCCATGGAAATTCCCAAAAAATCTCAATCGCAGACTAAGCTTTTGAGAATTTAAGATTGTGTGCTTTAAAATTTATTTCTCAAAAAGATTTACATGAACCAATTATTAAGAAAACATTATTTTACTTATATTTAAATAAGAGAGACTTAAATACAAACGCGCCTGGTAGCAACAAGTCGATGCACAATGGTCAGCTAAACCGAACTATAGAGATTTTCCATTGTAAAAGCGTTGACAAAGAAATAAAATGTTGCCAGTAAATTTTACCAGCCTAGCGTATAAGAGTAACATACTTTGGCAGTTACATATAAGTCTGATAATTATAAACATGTTTGCCAACAGGCAATGAGACGCGACAAAAACAACATGGATCACCGCTACATCGAGTTGTTCCTCAAATCAGCACCCGGAGGTGGCGGCGGCGGCGGCGGCGGGTTCAAAGCCAATCGCAGCTTCAGAAACTAATTAGCATAATCCGTCTCAAGCGATGAAGTCTGTTCTGTCTCGGTATAGGTGAAGAACTTAGGCCCACTTTAACCTTTTAACCATTTCAACGCTAACGACCGAAATATCCGCCGTAGTACAGCGTAAGAGTAATCTTGACGTAATGGCATAAGTTTTAAATTAACTTATTTCGCTGGGCTTGGTGTTGAAAAGGTTAACCGCCAATGTCTTAGTGCATTAAACACAGTGCAAAAACGACTTACAAACATGCATATGAGTTTGAAATCTGTCTGGATTTTTGCTCTTGTAAGTGAAGAGAGGAATCTTGAGTGAATTGGCTGTCAATTAATATTTATTTGTGTTGTCATATTTATTTTTATAAAAATTAAGTTCGCGAGTGGATCGCTTTTGCTGTTTATTCAAAAATGCGCACAATCCTGCGGCACGTTTACGCTGTTCAGTAGATTCCTAATCAGAGTTAGTTTAGTGTCCAGTTGACCAAGGAACGCCTTTACCCACCATAAGGTACCAATTTGTACGGCTTAAAACATCCGATTATTTTCGTATCGTTTTTTTTCTGTTTTGGAAACTGTCACAAGAAAATGGTAAAGCAATTACTTGGTCTACTATAATGTCAACTACTCCAGGGATAATAGTCAAACATACATACATACATACATACCGTCACGACTCTTTCCCACAGGGGTAGGCAGATACTACTTTGTTCCACTTGCTACGATCCTGACATACTTCTTTCGCTTCATCCACATTCATTAATCTCTTCATACATGCTCGTCGGTTTCGGGTACTCCTGACCTGACCTTTTTCCAAAACAATTATTAAATATCTCACACTTATCAATTAATACGCGCTGGCGGACACTCACTCTTCCGTCTTGTAGGAATGGTTGAGTGACTCGCTGCACGCGTCTGTCTCTAGCGCACCTATAACTTTTGACAGCCCAGGCAGCTGGTATTTGGCATTAATATAGTAATTTATATGAACACGAAAGAAAATAATACACACAGAGGTCCCTTTGTTTTCACCTGTACTGTTGCTGGTTAGACTTTTATATTACCTAATCAGAAATACTCATTTGTCGCTAGTAATGAAATAATTAATGAGATGATTGGCCGTCCTGGTGTATGGTTTCGAACTTGTGTCAAAAATCCCTTATTCATGTAAGGTTAAAAGTGTACTGGAAAAGGTTAAAGTTTTCTGATTAGGTTAAAATGAATTTAAGATACTGATTCGTTAACTCAATTTGTATAAGTACATGTATTTGCCACTTGTGTGGTATTATCTTTGTCGGCAGAATTTTGACTAATTTTGATAATTATAGTCAAGTAGGGATAGTGTGATGTGATGGAAAAAACGCCAAAAATATGCAAAATTAAAAAAAATATCACAGAATAACAACATTTGTTGTATAAGAAAAATCGCACGGTAATGTGGTTTATTTTGGTTATACCTATGTGTTTCGGTTTACGCATATTATAAAAGTAGAGCTTTTTTGAGATTATTATTACTTCTATAATATTTTTTATTAGGCACACTATTTCTTCCACACTATCCCACATTAAGTATTTTATGTCGTTTAGCTTTAAACTTACTATTAATAAACACCTGTTATTAATATGATTATTTTATTTTATTTTACAGTCTTATGAGAGTTTCCATCCATGTTTTGTTGTATTGTACACTTTTTAATTAATATTAGTTACATTTTACATCTTCGTCAAAAATGGTCAAATTGTCGCCATTTGTAAATTTTTTGACTGGGCAAAATCGTATATGGGTTAGATGGTAGAGTACGACGGCAAAACGTAGAAAATGGAATTACAGATACAATTGTTGCCATATTCAGGCACTTTACGGCACAAAATCCTCGTCATTGTTGCCATCTATAAGCATAACTTCTGTACAAACTTTTTAGTGTAACAAATACGCTAACTAAATGATAAAACAAAGAAAACATATTTATAAAAGAATCGGGAGACTTATTGCAGTTATTACAATAGTATATTCTACTCGCGTCACTAACGAATTTGAGTAATCTATTTTGTTTTCTCGTTTGCTTATACGTTTGAGCACATCTTGTCAAATTACCACGTATTGTTTCGAAACATTGGGTATATCTGGGTTACAAATACGTGAGTGAGAAATGATTGGGAAATAATGATTATTTATTTAATCGATTCCGAGCCGTTTCATGTTTCTTTTTGATACGGAATAAATTTTCTGTGTAGCGATAGTGATCTTTTTTCACCAGTAAAATATGGATTTGATATTGAAGCATAATCTTCATAATATTAAGCAAAGATCTATAATTTGTGGCATAATTTTATGTCATAGTTGTCATAATAAGAACATGTATTGTTACTTACTAAATTAACGTGAAATAAAAGTGGGATTTGGTTCGAAAGTAGCATTATGGTCATTTTTTTCCCATTTAGAGTGGTAAAAAGCTGGAATTGTTCTTCCCTCGTAGGTATATTGTTCATTTTTAAGGCAAATCTTTGGTTCAATGTAGCTAAATTTGTAGCTACCAAAATACGCATGAGTTCCGCCAATGAACATTAGTTTCAAGTTGAGTTCATTAGACATTTCTGAGTATTTGAACATTGCATTTTTTTGATAATTGAAGATTAATTCGTAAGCCTTTTGAATTTAACCTTTTAACCTATGCGTCTTTGTTAAAGTTATGACAATACAACACAAAATTTTCGGGTGCGAACTTGTAAACTATGACTTACTTTGAATCTTAGGTTGAATAAGTTATTTTGGAAGGCTTAATTGTAGTTTAGGCTTAGATTAACATGTCTAGAATAACTTTTAGGATAATTACGATTTTGAAATTCATCACAACCTTTGTATGGAGCGGTTGGGGTCCAAAAGTTCTCTTAATAGCTTTTTTATCTTGTACATACTCTTACGATTTTTTACACAAGGCTAGAGACGACGCTATGGTTTTTCGAAACTGGCGCGTTGTCTGAATTATATTTTATTGATCAATATGCGATGCTGACTGCAAAGTTATTTAACCTTTTCAGCGCAATATTCGTTTAAATACTTCAAGTGCGA
Source organism: Pandemis corylana (assembly GCA_949127965.1). NCBI lineage: Eukaryota > Metazoa > Arthropoda > Insecta > Lepidoptera > Tortricidae > Pandemis > Pandemis corylana. The sequence continues at coordinate 822,311 of OX421859.1, read as the reverse complement.
TGGGTAATGTAAAAGCGATCACAAATTCATATAATGCTAAACAGGCGTTTGCGTTTGAATATTAAAAGACAGGTCGTTACTATGTCTGTTAATTTTTAATATTGCAAGACCATGACAGTAGGAATGGAACTGCATAAACTTTACCTCAATATTTTTATGAACTGGTATTTCAATCCAACTCGATTGCAGTCTTTTAATAACGATAAATATAAGTGTCCTTTGTAAAATAAGAATAAAAAAAATAGTTTTTTCTTTCTTTCTTTTAGTAGCTAGTTGATGGACATTCTGTTTAGTGTTGAAAAGGTTAAAGAATAATTTTGATGGGTCTAGCATAGCCTATTGGAGCAAATGTTTCTTTTCGTTTCTTTGTACAGAAAGACCAATATTCAGGTTACGAGGATATGTTATACTACGGAATATTTCTAGTGATAGTCAATTTTTACTTTAATAAATTATAACTAACCGATTGCTGTTTTAATTAGTTTCACCCTCTATGTGTGTCAATTGTCTTGTTTAACCTTTTATCCGCGAATTTGTAATAAAAAAAGATAAAAAAAAGCATAGTGCATTAAATAGCCAATAACGAGCTCCATGCATTTGTATTAGGTGTAAAACTGTCCAGATAGCCTCTGGAAAGTACGCATGTTTATAGCCTTGGATGTATGGAGGATATCCATCCTATACCGCGAGGCTCAAATGGGGTAAAAGTCTTAGTCAGTTTTTTCGCAGCTACATCAATTAAAAGAGACGTCATACGCTTGACTTCTTTATTGCGATACCTGTACAGTTCTGAAATGTTGTTTATTTAGTGTGTCTATCGGCCGCTAGATGCCGTTGTATCGTGTCGTCGCTTTCCTACATCGCGGTAACGTTGTGTTCCTCAGGAATCTATAAAAGGGCTGTTAATTTTAATAAATTTGTCGTTCATCTTGAGACCGTTGTCTTATTTACATCGACTGTCAACAATACCTTAAATTGAACTTAAACCCAATTGCACGAAGGTTGCTTTTGCATTGAAGTAATGTACGTATCGGTACATAGGATAGGGTAAACGATTCTGAGGAAGAAAAACCCAAAGTAGTTAACCTTTTCGCCACCAAGTCAAATAGGAAACATCACCCGTACGCCAGACTTCTTTATTGCGATGCCTTAAGTTGAACCTAAACCCAATTGAGCGAAGGTTGCAGTTGCAGTGAATACTAATACGAGTTCAGTTGAAGCGATATTGCGTTTTTTACACCATTCGATAAAAAAAAGTACCTATTTTTTGGTCTACTCTCTTAAAACAACGGAGAAAAATTTGTGACAATTCATACATCTCGCTTAATTTTCGTGTTTTAATGATTTAAGATCAAATATATCTTAATTAATTACACAATACAACTCTTAAAACTAGTTTAACTATAAAAATACAAGTTAAAAAGTATTTACTTCCATGCTGGTCTGGGAGCAAAGAAAAAACATAGAATGTACCAGTTGCTTCTTTTCCCGCGCAAATGGTAAAAACCCATTGAGGGAATGGGCGAAAATCATAGGAATCATGTCATAGGCGATGCGGCTAGCAACCCATCACTATTTTGATTCCCCTTTCCACCTCTACGCCCTCAGTAGGCCTACAGGTCTGTAGGTCTTGTTACCTTTGGCTCTGTCTACCCCGTAAGGGATAAAGACGTGATTTGTGTATGTAGGTATGTGTATGTAAAAATTATCACTAGTCAAACTCAAATTTGTCTTATTTCGTATTTCTGTGGGAAAGTACAACTCTAAACAAAATAAACTCGTTATTTTCAGCAACAAAATGTATTTAACGATATACGTCGTAAAATATTCATAAAATAACTGGATTTCAAGAAATTGAAATACAAAAACTTAAATTTAACAAGTTCAAGATTTAAGTAGGTAAGTACATAAAATGATTGGAATTTTGGATTGTTGCATGAAGTTATAACATTACCCACTTAGCCTCGATTTTTGTGTAATTAAATACAAATCTAGACATACATTATCTGTGTGTGCTTAAGCTAGTTTTAATTTTTCGTGGCACCTGATTCATCTGATCGAAATTCTTGTTTATCTTTAAGATTATTTGATTTTTTTAAATCAATGTTTTATCTAAAGAATGATTGATTTTTTGACTTATTTTTCATCAGGTTTGAATTCGTTGGTATGCCTTTTACGCTGAAGGGTATTTTTTTCAAAAGTAATAGTACATTGTTGTAGAGGCTGGAAAATGAGCAATAGATGGACGAGTGAGTTCGAGGGCAGAGCCGCAGGAGAGGCCCTCGAAGAGTGACGAGTCCATCTATTGCACTTTTGGCCGAGACATTACATAGTGCTTTTCACGACTACTGCGAGGAAATATATTCTATTACATAGAAGTAGGGCATTCTTCAGCATCTCGATAATGAGTCGTTTAAAAAAAAATACGTAGTTGAGGGCTTTAATGAAAACAATAATTAATTAGAAAACGTTATTAGAAAACGTTAATTAATGAATGATCAAAATACGTTCCGAGACCAAATAGGAGACGTTTTGGAAAAAGGTCAGGTCAGGAGTACCCGAAACCGACGAGCGTGTATGAAGAGATTGATGAATGTGGATGAAGCGAAAGAGGTATGTCAGGATCGTAGCAAGTGGAACAAAGTAGTCTCTGCCTACCACCGAGGGAAAGAGGCGTGGCGGTATGTATGTATGTGTATGTACCTATGTTAGTATCTTTTGAACGAGTTGACAGAGTTGATTTTTTCACAACTCCGAAGGACCGCAGACCTAAGTACAATACAATACAATACAAATACTCTTTATTGAACACCACAAATCAGTACAAAACAATACAGAAACAAAGAACAAAGTAGACAATAGGCGGTCTTATCGCTTAATAGCGATCTCTTCCAGACAACCAAAAAGCTAAATAAGTTGGAGACAGTTCAAGTAGGTGGCGGAAACAAATAGACAGGATAAACGCAGGGATAATAAAAACAACAGTACCAACATAAATAATAATACATAGCTAAATAAATAAGTAAGTATTTGGTATAAATGTCAACGTTATACCTCTACGCGTTCCTGAGAAAAAGGCTCTTGACGGACGGACAGACGGAAAAGAAACTGATGCAGTCAGTGGTGGATTTAGGTACCAGAAGGCTGAGTAGGCTCGAGCCTAGGGCGGCAGATTTTGGGGGCGGCAAAATTTGGGTGACGACCTTTTTTTTTTACCTCATAGAAATCAAAAAATATTCAGAAGGGCGGCAAAAACACTATTCAGCCTAACCTTGAAAATTTGTAAATCCGCCACTGGATGCAGTAATGGTTCCATTCATTCCTTTTGTGGCATGGCTAAGAACATGTTTTTTTTAACAAACCCTTAATTACTTACAGAAAAAACTCGATCGCCTATAATCATCACTACATAGTATAAAACAAAGTCGCTTTCTCTGTCCCCTTGTCCCTATGTCCCCATGGCCCTATGTATGCCTATATCTTCAAAACTACACAACAGATTTTGATGCGGTTTTTTTAATAGATAGAGTGATTCAAGAGGAAGGTTTTTATGTATAATTCTACGCAGACGAAGTCGCGGGCAGAAGCTAGTAGTATATAAAGCAAAGTCGCTTTCCGCTGTCTGTCTGTCTGCCCCTATTGTATGCTTTGATGATTAAAACTATACACGGATTTTGTTGCGGTTTTGTTTAATAGTTTTTTTTTTTTTTTTTTTATATGAATAGGAAGGCAAACGAGCAAGTGGGTCACCTGATGGTAAGTGATCACCACTGCCCATAGACACCCGCAACCCCGGAGGGATTGCAGATGCGTTGCCAACCTAGAGGACTAAGATGCAATGCCTCTTGTGCCCGTAATTTCCCCGGCTATCTTACTCTCCACACCGGAACACAGCAGTGCAAGCACTGCTACTTAGCGGCAGGATTAGCGAGTAAGATGGTGGTAGCGATCCGGACGGACCTTGCACAAGGCCCTACCACCCGCAAAATAGAGAATATAGATCAAGATAGAGTGAATCAAGGGGAAGGTTTATGTGGATAGTATATAGCATAATATAGTAGAGAAACATTGATTGCACCCGTGCGAAGCTGGGACGGGTCGGTAGTCATTTTATAAAGTAGGTACAATCGAGGCCATAAATATCTATACAACCATCATATCAAATATATGTCACCGGCCTTATTGTTTATGGAACAAAGTGTACCTATAGATATTTTTGACGTCTTGGTAACATAATTACATAGGTAAGTACGTCTATATTAAGCCCAATATAAAAGATACCTCTTATGGTGGCACTCCACTTGGCGTTGCGTGTTCGCGTATTTGCCTTATTCGGCCAAAAACGACCATGTGAGGAGGATTTATTCGTCTATATTTGCCATATTTGCACGAATAAGGCAAACATGCGTTTCCGCCCCTTGTTGGTTTTTGGTCACACCAGTGGCTTAACTATAACGTCTGGGGCCCGCGGCAAATTTGTCAGATGCCTCCTTCCTCAATATAAAGAAGTGCATCAGCGTCCCTTCTGTGCTCTAAACCAAGCCAGTTCGGGGCCCCGTAGAGCTAGGGGCCCGTGGCATTTTGCCACTCCTGCCATCATATAGTTACGCCACTAGGTCACACATCAAAGGACGCAAATATGGCGAATATTTGCGTTCACCATCTACTGGCTCGCTCGCTCAGTCTCTTCCATGGCTTTCAACAACTTTGTATTTACATATTGCTTGTATGTACATGTATTGGTAGGATACATAAAAATATGCTGCTGCAGCCGTAGACACGCTCATCGCCAGTAAATTCAATTGATTTTGAACTGGAAACATGTTTGCGTATTTCACATATTTTCTCTTAGAACTTCATACGAATACATACGAATATTTAGACAAACACGGCGAATACACTTCGCGAACACGCAGCGCCTAGTGGAGTGCCATCATTACAGCTAAAGATGTTTACGTCAACGACATGTTTTGTTTGTTTGTAGCAACTGGCGACATTAGTGAGGCACCTTCCCGAGACCCCAAAATCAGGCAGCTATAAAAATGAGCTCCTCAAATAAATCATGAGCAATCATTAGTGGAGCTTTCGGGGCTTGGGGCGAGGCGTAAGCGGCGGCGGATAACATATATTTTAATACATTTTTAAGGTTCCACAGTAAGGTAAGGAGCAGTCCATTAATCACGTGAGGCTCCGAAAGGGGGGGAGGGGTTCGGCAAAAATCACGAAACATCACAAGGGGCCCGTGGGCTAGTAAGATATCACGTGTATTTATTTATTCGTCAAACGCGCGATTTTTAAACCGAAAAGCGGCATGTAGTGTGATCTTGACTCGCCGTTGCCAGGCAACGAACGAAGGCCCCGCGTAATTCTTTGTAGGTACTAAAAATACACGTGATTTTGGATGGGGAAAGGGGGGGGGGGTAGTTATAAACCTCTCCACGTATGATCAAGAAGGAGGGGTGAGGGGGGGGGGGGTTAAAAGTGCTAAAAAAACATCACATGATTAATGGGCCCTAAAAACCCTTTTGGTGAAAGCTGTAATTCGGCATGGGTGTACATGTACAGTCAAGTGTAACAATATGTATCTAGTCAAAGTTTCAAAAATAAGTACCATACGCTCTTACACCGGCGTAATAAGGTCGTGGGACATATTTTTGAGAAGTTCGTATCGATACTTATTTTTGCACTTGACCGTACATGTATACTTATCTTATCTTATCTTAGTCTAGGGGTCCCTACGGATACACTTCGACCCATTCGTAGATCTTTTGTGTAAGCATGTATACTTATTACCAGGTCTGCAAAATGGTAAAATAAAATAACGATAGTTTTTTAGGGTACATCCCCTACACGTAACTAGTGTGATTTTTTTCTCATTGTTCCCACAGTTCGGGTGTCGTTCGAAAGGTCGTTCAAAAACATGGTGGGTGTGGTGAAACCTTTTTTTGATTCAGTGATCCGTTGCTGAAAATCGGCACTTAGATACTACGAGACTTTTGTTGGCATTTATTTATTACTAATTAATTAATTTCCCCCTTAATGGCTTCCGCCCATTTTGAACTACTAATTAGTCAGCGAATAGAAAGAGAAATCCGATATAACATGTGACATCATGTACGGTCAAGTGCAAAAATAAGTATCGATAGGAACTTCTCAAAAATATGTCCCACGACCTTATTACGCCGGTGTAAGAGCGTATGGTACTTATTTTTGAAACTTTGTCTCGATACATATTATTACACTTGACTGTACAACGTTTATATAAACTCCTTATTAAAATTTTGTTTTTCTGAAAGAAATAGAGACAAATATAACTATTATAGCTTATATCTCGGCTATTTTTGTAGATATTTGAAAAATAATTTTGTATATTACTTATTTGAGCTTTCTGTGAAAGCCATGAATATTTGTAAAGAATTGATCTTTCTTTACCCTAGTAATTAAATAATATTTTTGTAAATTATAATTTAATCGAGTAACACATTAAATACATTTTTGAGAGTGAAGTAGGTATTCAAAAAATATAATTCTTGTTCTTAAAAACTGCCATAGACAAAACTCTAAAAAGGTTATTCTAACAATATTCCCTATTGTAGTTAGTGAAATAGGGGGCCCTAGAGCACAGGTTAAGAAACCAGCTCTAGCTAGAGCGCCCGCGGCTCTCTCTTGGCTCGCCGCAGCGCCGCGGACCGCAGGGCGCCGGCGGCGGCGGGCAGGCGCGCCGCGCGGCGCGGACCGCCGACGCCCGTCGCGCAAATAACTGGGCGCCACACACCGTCTTCCGACCGGCACGATAAGAAGCCGCCGAACATTGTTGCTACAGATGGGAGGCTGACAAATTGTCAACTACAACAAATATAATTATATATTACTAGCTGACCCGGCAAACTTCGTACCGCCTAACAATCATTTTTTTTTTTTTCTCTCCCTAAGAACCATCCCCATACTTCAAGGAATATTCTAAGAAAAGAATTAGCGAAATCAGTTCAGCTGCTCTCGAGATTTGCGCTTAGCAACACATTCTTCGATTTAGATTGATGAGTCATTTTCAAAATACATACACGTAGTTAAGGGTCTTAATTAAACTTACTTACTTACACAAAGCACATCTTTATCCCTTACGGGCAGACAGAGCCTAAGGTAACAGGTACTTACAAGCCACATTTAGCAAGATTGTGGGCGTATAGGTGGAAAATGGAATCAAAATGGTGATGGGTTGCTAGCCTCATTGCCTATAACATGATTCCTATGATTTTCGCCCATTCCCTCGATGGGCTTTTACCATCTGCGCGGGTAGAGAAGCAATCGGTACATTCTTTGTTTTTTCTTTGCTTCCAAGACCAGTATGGAAGAAGTAAAACAAAAGTTAATTCATTGCTTTGTGTTATTGCAATGTAATAAAGGTGAAACGGTCGTAACACAAAGGAATCAATTAATTTTTGTTGAGATTAAGCCCCTAACTGTGCACTTTTTTTTTGAAAACGACTCTGATAGGAATGTATCAAGTTTACAACCATCCTCAAATTCGCTGAACACAAAACATTGTTGGAAAACCGTACCTAATTATGTTGAATATAGTTAACATAGTGAACTATCAATAAAAAATATTTTATTTTCAATATTAACTAGACATTATGAAGCGACCTTGGCGCGCACTCGAAGCGTAATGACATTGTCAAAATCCGTCAAAACGAGAGGTTGCTTTTTTTTTTTTAGCTTTAAAGATAGTGACCTAGGCGCTGTACAATCAGCTACTACTTGTAAATCGTCTCGGACAAGGAGCTACGTATAATTATGATAGAACTTCACTTCAGGTAAGTTCGTTTAATCATACAACAAATAATTTAATATTAGGGTACAATTCACACAAATTGACACTTACTATCACTCGAAAGTGCCTCTTAAAGTGATATAAATTGGTATACCTACTGCCACAAAACTACAGTTTCATTTAAACTATCGACTAGTTAACTAGATTAATTAGAGCTGTAATTAATTGTCCTCTCGTAATTAAATTTCAGCTCAATTTTTCACCACTTGCGAGTGGTATTTTCATATATATATTATGCTTTGAAAAATCTGGCCCCTAGTCCCGAAATAAGCGCCAGTAAGGTTTGTGTGTCAAGGAAAATAAAAATAAAATAAATAAGGTAAATAAAATTTCTTGATTCATTTGATAGTACTTGTCAAGGAAGGAAACCCAGGAGATGGTGGATGGAGTTTGTTGTTTATTTTAAAATATAAGGCACTTACAGTAAGAGGTAATACTTATTATACATTTTATAAAAGGATAAGCGGATAAGGTAGAGGTAAATAATACAAAATTACACTTACGAAACGTGCCTTTGGAAATAGAAGATTACCACAGTAACTACTATGGTCACAGAGTCCTTTAGAGGTACTGAATAATCAAAACCCCCCGAAAAGTTTAGATATTATTGTACAAATATAAAGAAATTCACAAAAAAATAATAATCAAATGAATCTAGAATTTTTACTTCTTGATTTTTTATGTTTACTTTTACGGTTGTACCTACCTACCGTTAGAAATTAAATTCCTGCTATGGGGGGTGTGTAGGGGTATAGCATGCGTCACGGAATGAAGGATCCGGGTTCGATTCCCGGCTATAGCTTTACTTTTCGGATTTTCTGTGTTCTAATTTGCAGTGTCGCTTAGAAATATAAAAACAGCACTAATATATGCACAAAGGCGAATTTATCCCTATGTACAAGGGATTTCTGCCAGTAAGGGTATCAGCGAGGGTTATTTCAGTACTTTTAGTCGTTTTATTTTCCCGATACTAAAATTTGGCTACGCCCGCGCAATCATCTGTGAAAATTTAAACTGTCTAGACAATCATACATCACATACGTTCACAGACAGACAGTGGAGTCTTAGTAATATGTCCCTTTACCTTTTGGATACGGAACCTTAAAAAAAACACTGTATTCGTAGTTCGAAAACATCTCAACCAAAACAAGCCTCATAAACATATTACAATGCACCCCATCGGAAGCCTACGGGATCGGGGAGTGGAGACACTCGGTCCGGCTGCAGCGGCGCCCGCCGGCGCGGCACCGGCCGGGCCCGGCGCGCCGGGACCGACTCCGGCTTGGGACTCTGGCGCCGGCCGTGCCAGCTGCCCGAATGCTCGCCGATTTAGCACTTTTTGACGGTTAGCTACTGACTGTTGTTTAATTGAATGACGTTACCTTCTGGAGATCCATGATACTTGTATTTGTCTTTAACGTAAAATCATAATTACTTCGTTTCAACAATGGATTTAGACACAAACTGAGCAAAGCTTGTACTATGGGTTGGGTAAACAAGATTTCGATCAAAAGTACAGAATGTTACTCAAATCAAAAGTACAAGCTGAAAACGGTTCTTTGTAAAGAATCAATAGGAAAATTATATACTTAAGCCTAAAATAAATCTTTATTCAGGTAGTTATAACGGATTACATTTCCTTATTCCATTTTCCATCTATACGCCCACAATCTTGCTAAACGTGGCTGTAGGACTTGTTACCTACCTCAGGCACTGTGTACCCCGTATGGCACATAGACGTGATTTGTGTATGATTTGTGTGTGTATGGTTTCACCGAACCTGTCTCTACAGACGTACACACATTGTGTTAACAAAACAAGAACATGTCTAATACAATTAAAAATGGGATAGATCTAAATAATAATACAATATTTTTGTTTTTTTTTACTAGCACTTTTTACTAATCTTTTCTCACTATTAAAACCTGTAAAATAATAAATAGAAGCCAGTTAAAACCTATAAATAGAAATTGGCGTCTTTTTCCTTCATACAACTGGCAACACTCATACTTTGTTTTGGTCAGCACAAGCAATCGCAAGGTCGAGGCGACGTAATGGGGCGGGGAGTAGAAATTAACTCGCACTGGGGATAACAATTCGGCAATGAGATCAATGGTCGGGCTTTAGGGGAAATCGGGGGATTTTTCTCGTTTACAGGGCACTTAGAGCAGTTAATAACTGTATTAAACGAGTTGAAAACGGTTGAAAGAATTTGATATTTCAATACAAAATTGTTGCCATGTAAAACGTTCGAAAAGGGCCAGTTACGTGGAAAGTGGCGCCCTCGTTTGTTTTCTATATTCTTAAAAATTGGAGTCTATTTGGCGTGTAATTGTTTCTCCTTTTTTTGTAGTCAAAACTTAAGAAAAAACTGTAGGTATGAAGTACCTGACTATAACTTAACTTTGATCTAACTTTATCACTTACGGGGTAGACAGAGCCTAATAGCATTTTTAAGGGCGTATAGAAAGAAAGAAAGAAAGAAGACATTTATTCCTTTTTGCAAGACACACAAATATAAGATATTATACACAATTTTATAGAAAATAAACAAGGTAACTAAAACAAAAAAACATAGACATGAAAAATAGATCATCAGCGTTGTGTGTCTTCGCAACAAGTGGTCGTATAGGTGGAAAGGGGAATCAAAATAGTGATGGGTTGCCGCATCGCCTATAACATGATTCATAAGACTTTCGCCCATTCCCTCGGTGGGATTACCATCTGCGCGGGAAGAGAAGTTAGTAACTGGTAAATTCTGTTTTTTCTTTACTCCCAGACCAGCATGGAAGAATGTTATAGGTAAGAAATAAACAACACAGAAGTTTAAATAAAATTACGTAAAGAAACGGTGGTTATCTGCTAAGATTTTTGTTTTGAAGTCATCCGAAATTCCCCCAACCGTAACTGACGCCGGAAATGATGGCGGGAATCAATAGGGCGCCCCCGTACAATAGTGTCACTGTTACATGCAATACAAACACTCAAAAACTATTGGGCAGTGACGCGGCCAGAGAACTAGCGGGGCGGGCGGACAAGCGGAGCGGGCGGATACGCGGAGCGGGTTGCCGCAACAGAGCCAACGATGATACCAGATACACGCTTGAGTAGAGTAGACACTGGGCAGTGTAGTGCAAATATCTATTGTAGGATGAAAGGTGTATCCAAAACAAATAGTAAAAGTAGTAACATAAAGGGGTTCGGTACAAGAAATATAGTTTTACGACTAAAAGTTCAATAAATTGAGCACCGCGGTTCGGCGCGCGTGCGGCTCGATCGGATGCCGGTAGCGAGAGGGCGAGAGATACCGAGCGAGCGAGAAGGTCGGCGGGTTGCGTTCGGAAACGTGGTTAAGCCCGCGCTACACTAGTTTTTTGTGAATTGACTTTGTTACTTTGTATTTGTACAATAATGCATTTACTTTACTTACTAGTTCTCATTACAGCTCCTATTGTAGCGACACTAACGCCACCTAGTCATCGGACAGATAAACTGCTGCGAGAAAAGCTTACCGCATGCAATATCTTTAATACAAATATAATACAATACAATACAATAACTCTTTATTGAACACCACATATAACAACCAAAACAGAAAAAAGGTATACAGAATATTACAAGGTACAAATAATTATTTTATTATATTTTATTTATTGTGTGTTAGTTTATCGTATTTATCTATTATGTGTAGTTTATTACAATATCTTACATTATTTAAAATTCAGGCATTTAGGATTATTTTAGGTTTCGATCGGTTCTTTTACTTTTTCTGTGTGCCTACTCTTGCTTAACTTTGCTCTTAATTCCATGCTGGTCTGGAAGCAAGGAAAAACAGAATGTACCAGTTGCTTCTCGTCCCGCACAGATGGTAAAAGCCCGTCGAGGGAATGGGCGAAATTCTTAGAAATCATGTCATAGGCGAAGCAACCCATCACTAGTTTGATTCCTTTTTCCACCTAGGTATACGCCTATCGCCAGGGGCGTGCAGTGGATTTTGACAGAGGGCAGGCGTATTGCCAACAAAATCCGTATTGGTACGAAGCGTGTCGGGTACATTTACGTATGCTTACAAGCACTGCTTATATGCCTGTAAGGGATGAACGCGTCTGCCTATCGCCCGCACCTCTCGTTCCCCTTTGTGGTCCTACCCCGCACTCCTGTGCCGCGCGGGCGAGGACTCATCTAAACGGTCGGTCTATGACGCTGGTCTCGGCGCCCGCCAGCAAACGCCGCCGCCCGGCGGGCGCGCCGACGCCGGCGCCGCCGCGACGCATCCCGCGTTATTATAAACACGCATTATGCCAGATAACGTCTTAAATACCCACTCGATAACACGGCTTACTTAATGAACGTGTCATTTACATTTCTCGGGGGCTGAATTAAAATTTTAATGTGATGAAGGAATAAAAATGTCGGTTTTAATTTTCATGTTATTTTTTTTATTATGACAATGTTATGAACTTTGGTGTGTATCGTGTCGTCGAATATTTTTTGTCCTAATGTTATTTAGTCGAATGATCGCTTCGTCTAATTATGAGTTTTTAATGTTTTTTGTTACAAGCATGTTGCTGACTGTTAATTTTGTTCACTGTTCTTGCGTTGTCATTATATCCTTCATAATACTGTTTGCCAAATTACAAGTCAATACTTACTCAAAATTCAAAATTTAAAACTTTGTTTTGCTTATATAGGCTGCCAAGGACTCTTTTTCATGTCTTTCTTGAAACTGCAAGCGCATTCGGAAAGACCGTCATTGTCGAGAAGAATGCGCTGCAAGAAACTCAAGATATAACATCCTAAGAAAGAGTGACAGCAAACATAATTAAATTATACGCAATTTATTTATAATCCTTATGAGTGTAAATAATCGAAATAAAAAAAATACAACGCATATTTTTAATTCCGGCTCAGTGCGACTTCTGTTTGATTAAATTCGACTCATTGATATTTTAAAACATTGTTATTTAGTTTGTAAGTATATTTTATTTTAAACAATCATATTTACAAGATCTAAAAGTTAACTAAATATACAAAACTTAAAACTAAATAAATATACCTAACTATAAGTAAGTAATTTGTAAGTTCCATGAGAAGTTAATACCTTCCATGCTGGTCCCCTTTCCAACTATACGCCCTCAATCAGGTGGCACTTAGATCTCACCCTGGGCTCTGTCAGCCCCTTTGATAAAGATGTGACTTAAGTAAGATCATTTTAAATTTCTAAATGTCAGTGAAAATTAGAACACCTAGAAAAATCCGAAAAGTAAAGCCATGGCCGGGAATCGAACCCGGATCCTCGTCATTCCGTGACGCGTGCTATACCCCTACACCACCCATAGCAGGTGGGTCGTCTCCGAATTTTTCTACATGTAACTAAGTGTCACGTGACCTTTTTTGTTACTATGCGAATTTTTGTCGCTAAGCATCATCTGTTTGAATGATGTGTCTGTACGACACAATTACAAACTCCCATGGAACATCTACTGCTCACCAGGGACGAGAGAAGGGAATTTAATTTCTAACGGTAAAACGGAAAAAGTAAAACATAAAAATCAAGAAATAAAATTTCTTGATTCATTTGATAGTACCTAAGATCGTTTTTTTTTGTTAAGTGTAGTTTCATTTTAAATCATTCTTGACAGCTGATACTGGCAACCACATAACCCTACACAGCCCGACACGCGCTTAGCCATTTTTATTTCCACAGATTCAAAAGGTCTCCTCTCTTTTGTTTTGCAAGACATTGAATCTGTTATTGTTCTACGTTGAAACAAATGTCTCGTCTCCGTAACAATTCTATTAGCTACTGAAGGCACCGAACCTATCAAGTTTCAGCATCATCTGGCATTATTAGCAAAGTTTTTCATGACAGGTTAAGGTAAGTGGGATTTCTTTTGAAGTACCTAATTGAATGTCCAGTGGATACATTAGCTTGTAACAATAGTTAAGGCCATAGGAACGTCTGAGTCACACACGCGTTAAAAGTGTCAATTAGAATTATAGTGCATTGGGGTAATTTCGACAAGTAGTGTCTTCTTCAACCTCGACATTGGCAGAATCATCGACAGTATCGATGGAGCTAGATTTTTAAAAATTGAATTGAATTGGGGTAATTTCGAAACTCGTGGATATAGCAACGCTTATCTAGAAGGCAATACATTGGAGCTTCTAAGCAAGCGTTGCTAGATTTGATTTGATTAGATTGCACCCCGTACCCCGTTTCGTGGATAACCACGAGTTTCGGAATTCCCCCAATTTCGAATTTACCCCAATGCATTATAAAAAAACGAGTAAATAAAGTCATACCTTGAGAATTAAAACCAACCTAGACGCCTACGCTTAGACGGACGTTTTGGAAAAAGGTCAGGTCAGGAGTACCCGAAACCGACGAGCATGTATGAAGAGATTGATGAATGTGGATGAAGCGAAAGAAGTATGTCAGGATCGTAGCAAGTGGAACAAAGAAGTCTCTGCCTACCCCTGTGAGAAACAGGCGTGACGGTATGTATGTATGTATGTATGTATTAAAACCAATCAACCTAGTCCTGTAGTCCTAAACCTAAGCAAGCTTGTACTATTATTTTATTACATTATTATTACTTTATTATTATTCGTACTTCGCGGAACCGTCTGTCCTTCCATCCGCAACATCTTGATGGTTGGCAGTCAAGCACCGTGCGTTTTAAACGCAATTTCTTTCCTCGCACGGTAAAGATCTGGAACCAACTTCCTGCTGCAGCATTCCCTGAGCGGTACAATTTAGGCATCTTTAAAAAGCGAGCCTCCCTGTTCCTCAAAGGGCCGGCAACGCGCTTGTGATCCCCCGGGTCTTGCAGGTGTCCCTGGGCGACGGTGATTGCTTTCTAACAGGTGACCCGTCTGCTCGTTTGCCCCCTCTTTTATAAAAAAAAATATATATATTATTAGGTACGGCTTTTAATAGGTACGTGAGTTATCTGTGTGTGTAATGGGGACTATCGTTTCTTTGCTCACCAGTTGGCGCCACTGTTGACTAAGGTCCAGAGGTATAGCTGTCAAAGGCGAATATAAGATCGGCGCCGAAGTTTTAAATCTTGAATCTCATTAAGTTTATTAATTATAAATAACTATCATCATATCGACTATACTGCGATGTAGTGCAGTTCCGTTTTGTTCGGAAAAAATAAATCCGCTTTCAAAGCGTTCACATTAATCGCCAAATAATCAATATTTGCGATAATTTCCCGAAGGAGTTCACTTTTCAACTGGTAAATGAAAGAAATTGTAATTTATCTCACGAAGCCTGCCAAAACCAGTGAAAAGTGAATGTTATTGGACCTCACGCGACACTAGCGCCTCTAGTGGCAAATTCACACGCGATAGCCCCCATTACGATTGCGTCTCACGGTAGTTTCATGTTAAAGACTAATATCTCTATTGTAACAGATTTATTTTATTATTTGTGAGGCGCCCGCGCCCGCGCCGCCTGGCGCCTGTCTCACAAACAAGTCCATGCCGTATAGGTAGGTACGGTCAAGTGCAAAAATAAGTATTGATAGGAACTTCTCAAAAATATGTCCCACGACCTTATTACGCCGGTGCAAGAGCGTATGGTACTTATTTTTGAATCGTTGTCTAAATAAATATTATTATACTTGACTGTACTAACACTTGCTACAATTATCGTAAAGAGGCTGACCACACCTAAATTGTTACATGCCTAAATCACGTCTTCATCCCTTACGGGGTAGACACAGCCTAACGGCCACGCCACGTTTGACATGATTGTGGGCGTATAGGTGGAAAGGGGAATCAAAATTGCGATGGGTTGGTAGCCATGCCTATAACATGATTCCTAAGATTTCCACCCTTCCCTCGATGGACTTTAAATTGTTTAGCATTAAATTAAAACTACATAACACCCCCGCGCATATACTTAACTAAAAAAAGCATGTCATGGAAAATAGCTAATACTCTTCATGCTGCAGCACCGATTATTATAGCTAAGAGCTATCGCAAGAAAACTGGCTTTCGAATGAAAAAAAAACACATTAAAATCGGTCCATTCGTTACACATACATCGGCATCATCAAACTTATAAAATCAATTTTGCATCACAGGTTAAAAAAAAAAGAAAAAATTAAAAACAAAAGAATAAATTGTCATTGTCACAAAATGGTCCTAAACTCAGCATTAAGCGTGCCTTACAGCCAGCGCTGGTCTTCTGTTGGGACAGTCAGGTGATAATTATGTACATTTAAAACAGACAAACTAATACTTTCAATACAACCAGCTAACAAACGTAAAACATATTATTAGACTATATTAGAAAAAGTGCAAAGTACAATTTGAAAGTGGTTGTGGTTGCATGGGCATGAAACCCTTTGACTTTTTTTGTTAAAAGACAACCATGTCAGAGACTATTTGTTTCATAGTAACTTAGTAGTTGAACATCAAATGAACAATGCTCTTTTGTCGGCTTTAATGTATAAAAAATAGCGTGAACTGCAATTTCTCAAATCCATCGAAGAATTAAATCCGATACTCAATCAATCCACACCCAAGTCATGCTTATAAATATGAGATTGGGACTGAATCCGTTCAGCGACGACGGATGCGGATGACTTGCGCGCGCGCCTCGTAAATCACGCCGATTTGAATAAATCACATTTAATAAGTACAGTCGACCATCGATTTCAGATTACACTGAGGTAGATAGATGATTTTGCTCTGTTTCATGATTTAGTTTTGATGGGTAAGACGAAGAAGAAAAAAATACAAGGACTCTCAGAATAAAGCAAAAACATAGAATGTACCAGTTGCTTCTGTTCCCGCGTAGATGGCAAAAGCCCATGAAGGAATGGGCGAAAATCTGCTAGCAACCCACCACTATTTTCATTATTTTTTTCATTTATGAGCCCATACTCATGCTAAACGAGGCATTTTGGTCTTGTTACCTTAGTGCTATCTACCCCGTACGGGATAAAGACGTGATATATGTATGTATATGTATGTAAGATTTGTGATATTCTATCTATACATACATACATATAATTTGCGCCCCCGCAACCGTGCTTTGCTGGCAGTTCCCAAGGCGCGCACTGTGTCACACAGGAATTCACCACTTGTTTGCGCCTTGCGAAATCTCAATGCGCTTCTTGCATCAGCACCTGACTGCGATATATTTGCTAGTAGCTGGAGGACTATAAGCTGTGAGTGTATGAAGTTCTGTGAGGCGAAGGATGACCGTCCGTCTTCACTTAATTATTTGTAAATGTAAATGCTGTTTGCTGTTTATTTTCTGTTCTACGTGTTATACTTGTTGTACTGCTGTAATTAAGTATGTGTATGAATTTCACAGTGCCTTGGCTTGTCTGTAATGCTGTGTAATTATTTCAATAAATAAATAAAATAAAAATAAATATATCACGTCTTTATCCCTTATGGGGTAGACAGAGCCTAAGATAACAAAACCTTAAGGCCACGTGTAGCATGATTGTGGGCGTATAGGTGGAAAGGGGAATCAAAATAGTGATGGGTTGCTAGCCGCATCGCCTATAACATGATTCCTATTTTCGCCCATTCCCTCGATGGGCTTTTACCATCTGCGCGGGAAGAGAAGCAACTGATACATTCTATGTTTTCCTTTACTCCCAGACCAGCATGGAAGTTCTATCTATTGTTTACTTAAAAAGACCGGAGACTTAAGGCATAAGTTAGCTTTAGCGTATTTCGTTTTGGCCTGTAAGTTTTGGTTAGATGTAGCATGTAGCCAGTATTCGTAGCACAAGTCGCTGCATCGTAGAGTTGCTACGACAGTTATGTTAGCTGCGCCAAGTTACTGTAACAATAGCAATAACCAAAGCCGTATTTGACGACACTTTGACAGAAAACCTATGAAATTTAATTTAAGGTTAAGTATGGTTATTTTTATTTGTATTGTAAAGACCCAGACCGACGGGAGAGTAAGTTCGCGTACTTACGGCTCGACGTCTTTACTCGCCTGTACTTTACTTTAAAAGTACGGGTACTTAGACTGACACAGGCGAGTAAAGTCGTCGAGCCGTGAGCACCCAAACTTACTCTCCCGTCTGTCTGGGCTTTAATAGTAACTTGGTGCAAAAGTGACCTTTATAATAAAGTATTCTCGAGACAGCCAAATCTAAGTTAAAAACGATTCTTTGGTAAAAAAAATGTCTGTGCGCCGATAATTTCTATAATTATTAGGCAATGCCATGTGTGCCTGTAAAAAAATTACCGAAGCACATAGGCACCCTAACCTAATAGACTACAAGCCCATGGACAAAAAAAAGATGTGAAATGAACCAGCGTGAATAGCTTAGAAGGCTGTTACTATATCATAAAATAACTCTGAGCGCTATGCCGTCATTTCTGAGCGGTATATTCTATGTTTTTTCTTTACTCCCAGATCAGCATAGAAAATAGAAATATCCATGTCACAAAATCAAGTAAGTACAAACACAATAAAATTACGCAAAAAACAATAATAAGGTAAGGTACTAGTTTGTTCTCCACTAATTCAATTGCCAATAATTTCACCAGCTGTCGTGGGGCCTTACCATGATATCTTAATGCGCCTCAATTCAGACTCAGTTCAGGTTTTAGCTGTCATTTTTAATATGGATCTGACAGCGAGCGAACTCAAACTAAATCGGAATTGAATCGCACTAAGACGGCATGGTGACCCCCCTCATCTCTGTGCAGGACCACAACACACAAGTCTTGGACAGCAAGCAGTACAAGATTACCAAGCAAGATGGCGGTACCAGCACAAGCCTCTTGTAATACTAGAAACATGAAACAGCGATTTACAAAAAAGTTTTCATTACAATTTTTCGTGTACCAGCATGTATTTGTAGACGACTGTATCAGATCTGGCCACACTTGCTGTGGTGTTGCCATCGACACCTTACTACCAATTAAAACATGATTTACTGGAACCCAACCAGTTGCGGCAATCAGACAATCAGTTGGAAATCAGAAACAATGAGTAACAATTAGACTCTTGTGTGTTTATTGCGTTCTTTAAGTACGAAAAGTATATTCTTTTTAAGTTACACGTGCACCTACCAGTTATAAAAGAACGTGTTATATAATTTGTGTGTGGAAAATACACACAAGTCGAATTTCTAAACGATACTGAAAACTAGAACGTATAGAAAAAATCGAAAAATAAAGCTATGGCCGGGAAGTATTCCGTGACGCGTGCTATACCCCTATACCACCCATAGAAGGTGAGAAAGCCTTAAGAGTTTTTAGTTTCGGTATACCCCTTTGGGGGGGAGTCCCACATAACGCTAGGCATCCTCGTGCGTAGGGCACCCATAAAGATTTCCCTCCGTTAAAAAAAGGCTCCCCCGTAAAGGATAAAGTCGTGGTCTATGTACCTATGTATGACTAGCTGTTACCCGCAACTTCGTCTGCATAGAATTCGTTTATTGCTATCCCGCAGTAGCATGTGTTATGCCAGATTATAATCTATCTATGTTCCAAATTTCATTCAGATCTGTCCAGCCGTTCTTGCATGAAAGAGTAACAAACATCCATCCATCCATATTTACAAACTTTCGCGTTTATAATATTAGTAGAATGATTATATTGATGTCGATGAGTATATTACAGGGTTAACATACATACATACTTTCTCCCTTATGGGGCAGACAGAGCCTAAGGTGACAAGACCTAAAGACCACGTTTAGCATGATTGCTGTGATGAGCAGAGTTAACAAGTTGCTGTATTAAAGTAAAGAAGTAAATTTCGCTATCCTGGGTTTCCCACTCAGTCTAGACGCCGAGTCATACCGAAGCTGTGGAAATCCCGCGCATGACAATGGCACGTCGCGGTGGCGCCTGCGCAGGATGTGAAATGTCGCGTGGAATACAAACATACCCGTTAGGAGAAAAGGATCTTGACAGAGCGCTTGTGACACTTTATTAAAAAAAATAATTACGAACTGTTGCCCGCGAATCCGTATGCGCAGGATCAGCTAATGAGTATCCCGGGTGAACTATGCTGTTTTCCGGGATAAAAACTATGCTATGTCTTTCCCTGGGACTGTAACAGTATGCTTAGTGTATGTTTTCGGTCACAGAACACGTCTCGAACGTGTTTGTATTAAAATGTCGAGATTCTCCCATGCTGGTCTAGGAGCAGACAAAAACATAGAATATTTTTTTTTTTTTTTTTTTTTTTTTTTCCCGGTTCCATCCATACGCCCAAAATCATGCTAAACGTGTTCTTTGGGTCTTGTTACCTTAGGCTCGGTCTACCCCATAAGGGATAAAGACGTGATTAATGTATGCATGTATAAAGAAAGAAAGAAAGAAAGAAGACATTTACCTATTCCTTTTTGCAAGACACACAAATAAAAGAGAATATACACAATTTTATAGAAAATAATCAAGACAAGAAAAATAGATCATAATGTATGTATGTATGTCAAATACTATGGGAACAGTTTGTTGCAGTTTCGATCCGCAAGTGGCGCTGCCAATTTTTCCATAGTAATTGAGACGGTTACGTGAACGCGTTCGAGACATTTTTATATGAGTAAACTTACACTAGACGCTCAGTTTGTTGCCGTTTCGATCCGCAAGTGGCGCTGCCAATTTTTCCATAGTAATTGAGACGTTTACGTGAACGCGTTCGAGACGTTTGTTCGTGTGAAAACTTACACTAGAGGCTCAGTTCTCATAGTGTTTGTCAATTTTTTTTAAATTTCTAAACGACTGAAAATTAGAACACATAGAAAAATCCGAAAAGTAAAGCCATGGCCGGGAATCGAACCCGGATCCTCGCCATTCCGTGACGCGTGCTATACCACCCATAGCAGGCGGGTAAGCCTTCGAATTTTTCTATCTGTTACCAGCTGTCACGTGACCTTGTTACTATGCGAATTTTTGTCGCCAAGCGTCACCTGTTTGAATGATGTGTCTGTACGACACAATTACAAACTCCCGTGGACCACCACAGCATTATAAGGGAGGAAAGGGGGCGACCATTAATTACGTGAGGTATTTAGGGGGGGGGGGGGAGGGGGTCGAGACGAATCTTACTAAATCTCACTTGGGGGAGAGGGGGTCTTGGCAAATGTCACGTAATTTTTTTTTAGCACAAAATGGTGTAAAACTGCGTGAAAAATAAGTTAAATTAAAGTTGAATGAAAATAAAAAACGTATCTTGAATCAAATATGACACAACTGACACAATTATATTTGTCATATTTGTCCGAAATTGTGTTATGTTTTTTAATAAATCCAATACTTTTATACCCAAAGTACAAGTTTTGAAAAATCTCACGTGAGATCTCACCAAAGGGGGAGGGGGGGTCAAAAATCCTTAAAAATGCCTCACGTAATTAATGGACGCCCCCAATTGAGAGATGAAGTATTCAAACGAAAATTAAGAGAATTGTTAATTGATGGGTGCAGGTGGATACAGAGTGTTTACGAGCAGCATTCGCAAGACGCCCGGGCGTCGCTGGCGTCGCGGGCGTCGCCGGCGTCGGCTGCTCGCGCCGGGATGATAATTTTTCATGCGTGCGGCCCCGCCGTGGCGGATGCAACTTCTGCTGTTCGGATACTCGGGGACGTAAAAAAAAAAAATATATATTACATACTTACGTACAATTTCGCTTTATGATGCTCACTGTGCATGCTTTTATTAGTTTTAGCGCTGTTCATTTTAATTTCAAGTTTTAAGTAACTGTTAAATAAGTGTTCATTTGTTTGTTCCGTGCGTTGTAGCAGAATACCAGTGTTTTGTTTTTACGAGCAATGTTGACCACTGAGCCATGGCCCTTTTGTGCTACTGTAGCGCACACAAACAAAGATAATGTTCTAGTTTTAAGTTTTGGCTTGATGTGTTGATATTTTATGTAATCTTGATTGTGTGTGTTGGCAGTACCAAATAAACGTTTTATCTATCATCTATCTATCTATCTATATTTTGGGACAAATTACGCCAATTGACCCAGCCCAAAACTAAGCAAAGCTTGTACTATGGGTACCAGCAACGGATAAACATACTTAGATAATGTAGAAGATAAATACATACAACATCCATGACTCAGGCACAAACATTCGTATTCATCATGCAAATATTTGCCCCTACCGGGATTCGAACCCAGGACCTCTAGCTTCATTGTCAGGGTCACTAACCACTAGGCTATCCGGTCGTCAAACGTTTGCCTAAAGCCCATTTTACTAGGCACGACGGGGAAGAACCAAGAGCTCTTGTAATTACGGATTAATGTAAGATAGCTATTGGTTCTCTCAATAGAATTCAAACTGCAGTAGGGGAGACCGAGGCGAGTTGAGACAGAGGTGAGTTGATACAAAGCCGATTTCTCTGAACTGTGACAGTTTATCGGGCTGGTAACTTCGCTAATTCGTTGCTCTTTCTACACTCCACAGTTTGTGTGAAGTTGTGACCTCGCTAACTGTCATAGGTGCAGAGAAAAAGGCTTTGTATCAACTCACCTCTGTCTCAACTCACCTCGGTCTCCCCTAATTAAAATTTGTAAGATAGGGGCTTTTAGTTCTTGCCCGTCGGTATATGTACAGTACTTTCCACCTGTACGCCCACAGTCTTGCTAAACGAGGCCTGTAAGTCTTGTTATCTTGGGCTCTGTCAACCTCGTAAGGGATAAAGGCGTGATTTGTGTATGTATGCACATGCACTTCAACGCTGGTCTGGGAGCAAAGGAAAAACAGAATGTACCAGTTGCTTCTCTTCCCGCGCAGATGGTAAAAGCCTATCGAGGGAATGGGCGAAAATCATACGAATCATGTTATAGGCGATGCGGCCACCAACCCGTCACTATTTTGATTCCACTTTCCACCTTTGCCCACGATCTTGCTAAACGTGGCCTGTAGGTCTTACCTTAGGCTCTGTCTACCCTGTAAGGGACAGAGCCGTAAATAGCCTTTTCTGCGCCCTGTGCGAGCTTCTATAACTGCTTTATTTCATTCAGGTTGATAAAATAAAGCACAAGGAACTTGGTGTTGGTGGACCAATTATCTAATATTTTGGAAGAAAAATCCATTTTTTAAAGAACTGATGTGTGCAAACAAACAGACGAGCCATCTGATGTTAAGTCTTTTGTTTAATTGAATAGACGTTTTTGATGATACTGGCATGTAGCCTACATGATGTAGGTACGTATGTGTTGGAATCGAGCACTAAGGGCGCAGCTGGAGCTTCTCAGGAGCAAACCGAAAAATTAATAGTCCAGCCTGGTCTGGCCATTTAATTCTTGCGCCCCCAGTCTACGCCCTGTGCCTGGGCACCGGTGGCACCGCCCTATTTACGGCACTGGTATAAAGACGTGATTTGTGAATGCATGTGTAATTTAGGGGTTTAAATCCTCAAGTTGCGGTTTGAGAATTATAATATAGTGGATTCCAGTAGGCGACGCATCGGAACGCGCCGCGTCGGCTCCTCTCGGCCGCGCCGCGCGGTCACCTACTGTTTGTTTCTTACTTTCTTATCTAACTACTTTATAAATATTGCCAATTATTGATTTTTCTTATTTACCTATACATTATATTATAGCCTTTTTTATTCCGAGTTCGCTACAATTTCATTATTGTTGTTGTTATTGTGTTGGCGTGCCTCATGGCATAGGCCTCCTCCGTGTATTGGAGGGTTTGGGCTATAGTTCCCACGCGCGCCCAGTGCGGATTGGGAACTTAACACACACCATTGAATTTCTTCGCAGATGTGTGCAAGGTTTCCTCACGATGTTTTCCTTCACCGAAAAGCTCATGGTAAATTTCAAATGTAATTTTCGCACATAAATTCCGAAAAACTCAGAGGTGCGCCCCGGGATTTGAACCCACCACGCTCTGCTTGAGAGGCCACAGGTTAAACCACTAGGCTACCACGCCTTTTTTTTTTAATTTACCTATACCTACTTCAAATAATCGAATCATTACTCTTGATCCACCTACACGCCCACAATCAAAATTCTTAAGTGTATATCGCAGGAAGAAAAGTTTACATTATTTGTTAATAAACTTAAAACCCATCTCGTAGACAATTGTCCGTATTCCTTATGGGAATACATGGAACAAAGAAAATATTTAAATACGTACGTTGTGATAAAAATAACATATGAAAATAGAATACCAAACATTGCTAATTAAATTAGGATAAGAGTTATATTCTAGGCATTTTCTGTTTTGCAACAGAACTCAACTGAATATTTTATTGAATCAGGCGTTACTTTGCGGAGGTCCATTTCAATGAACAAAAAAATTTATCAATGATAATGATCCCGTAGAGGGATCGAAACGCGTCAGTGTTTGTGTGGTGTAAGGGATAATTAAGTTTCTGGGATTTATATGTGTTTTATTGGCAGCAGTGGAGGGAGGGTTGCATGAAAAACATATATATTTCACACAGGCTTGTTTATCTTGCACGTGAGTAGCAGAGTAGCAAGGTAAATTTTTTGTTCACTCAACTGTTCTGTTGCATGATAAAATTGTTTAAGAATATGTTGCCTACATACATGTTATAAGCATAACGTTACATATTTTTACGTTTAGTTTTAAGTTTTGCTACGCCCTTGTAGAGTCCAAGTTTGTACTGGCTAGAATAATATTAACATCTTGTAAATACCTGGTTGCAATAAATTATTGATTGAATGAATCATGTTATAGGCGATGCGGCTATCAACCCATCACTATTATGATTCCCTTTTCCACCTACACGCCCACAATTATGCTAATTGTAGCCTTTAGGTCTTGTTACCAAAGGCACTGTCTACCCCGTAAGGGATACAGACGTGATATGTGTATGTATGTATGTATGTATGAATCATGTTAAACATGGCTTAGGTCTTGTTACCTTAGGCTGTCTACCCCGGAAGAGGACGGGGGAGAGAGCCCCACATAACCGCCCGGCCCCCCCCGGGGCCGGGGGTACTCGTAAACGGGTTTTCACTACGTAAAAAAAAAAAAAAAAAAAAAAAGGCTGTCTACCCCGTAAGGGATGAACACGTGATTTATGTAAGTACCACGTACAAAAGAGCACCGTTTGTGCGACACACCAACGTGTCAATCACGTACGTCTCATTTACTCAAAGGTTAACTGGTAGAGATCCCTTATAGGGATAAGGTCGCCTTTATGCATATATTTAAGGTCTTTTTTTGTGATTTGTCTCTGCTTCTTTATATTTGTACAATAAAGCATTTTAAAGTAACATTACCCAGGGGCCACGCTTAGCATGATGACGGGCGTAGGTGGAAAGGGAAATCAGAATAGTGAAGGGTTGCTAGCATCGTCTATAACATGATTCGTAAGATTATTGCCCTATGAGTATGTATGGGTGTATTCGGCCCCGTAGACGCGCCGGCCGCCGCTCCGCCGGGGCTCCGCGGAGCCATCCCCGCGTACCTAACTTACCGCTTTATTTGTACTATCAAATGAATCAAGAAATTGTATTTCTTCATTTTTATGTTTTACTTTTTCGGTTTTACCGTTAGAAATTAAATTTCTAAATGTCAGTGAAAATTTGAACACATAGAAAAATCCGAAAAGTAAAGCTATGGCCGGGAATCGAACCCGGATCGTCGTCATTCCGTGACGCGTGCTATAACCCTACACCACCCATAGCAGGTGGGTAGCCTCCGAATTTTTCTACCTGTTACTAACTGTCACGTGACCTTTGTTACTATGCGAATTTTTGTCGCTAAGCGTCATCTGTTAGAATGATGTGTCTGTACGACACAATTACAAACTCCCATGGAACATCTACTGCTCACCAGTTATAATTAGTTGTCGCGAACTCCAAACTATTCCGAACTCCAAAATAAAGGGCATAGACTTACGCCGCTTTTACATTACATCCATAAAACGACAACAATTTCATTCACAACTCTTGGCATAAATACGCGAGCCTTCGCCGTTCCCTCCATTCCGTTTCCAAACCGCGAGACCAACGCACGTCCGCCATCTTGGTTCTGCATTTACGAATTTCTCTGACAATATTTAACTTAGAATAATTAAACGTTAAGTAGTATTATGAGTGTTATTTAAATTAAATAATATAAATGAAGTATTTTAAATGAAGTTTTTAGGACTATCCGATGTTTACGGACTTTTGGGATGCGGCTGTGATGTTTTGAGTGATATTTCTGATGTTTACGAACTGTTATGCGGAGTGAGAACAGGTATTGTGAGTTTTTCTATGATTAAGAATTAATTGATATTATCAGTATATGATGAGCGGAAATCTTAGGAATCATTTTATAGGAGATGCGGCTAACAACCCATCACTATTTTGATTCCCCTTTCCACCTATACGCCCACGGTCATGCTAAATGTGGCCTTTAGGTCTTGTTGCCTTGGGCTTTGTGTAACCCGTAATGGATGGAGACGTGATTTGTGTATGTATGTATGTATTACCAGTAAATACCTATGATTGTATGATTATAAATTAATCTTTAAAAAGTCCGTATATTGTTAGTGTCCGATCGGCATTTTATTTTGTTAAAGTGATATCAAAATATTAATTACACTTTTGATGGCATTCATTTTAATTCAATGTTTGTGAAAAGGATTTATCTAGTACAATATTACTGCAAAATAATGTGAATCATAATTATGTTTATTTTAATACTTGCAATAAATTATTACATGCAATCATGCTAAACGTGGCCTTTAGGTACTTTTACCCTAGGTTCTGTCTGCCCCGTAAGGGATAAAGACATGATATATGTTAGTTTGTATAAATTATTGGCGGATTATCACTTTGCAATACCGCTAAGTGTACGAGGGCCCCACGTTGGGCGCCAACCAAGCTTCATTTAAAGGCTAAACTTATCTGTTTGTGTACAAAGTATAAATCAAATAAAAGATTACACTCGAGGTCATAATAAAGTTGTTGGAATGCCTAAGTTTTTTTCATATTTTCTTTTGTATTCTTTTTACTTATAACGTTTTGTTTGGAAAGCCAAATCAAATGCCACCGAAATGAGACTTTTATGGGCCTGTGTCCTGAATATTATTGCTGTCTATCCGTCTATCATAGGAATAATCTTTTGAATCAAAATAATAACTGTTTTTAAGTTAATGGTTCAAAAATTTAGCTTAGATTAAATAGATCAAGTTGAAATTTTAAGAGGTCCTCATGAGACGATCTTTATAATACCTAAAGGCCAATGGCGGCACGGAATACTCTGTATGAATGACAGAATCACACTTCGCTGATTTTATTTGAACACTACAGTCTACCTATCTACCTTACCTACATCTAGATTGGCACCTGCAATTGTATTCACTATCTCTTTCTAACCTCATCCAAAATTAAAGCATGTCATTAGTAACTAGCTTCACCATAACACATAATAATATGCCAATTTCAAGTATTTGAAAAATTCCGTTGGCTTTCGTGCTATAGTAAACTTACAAATGCGACAATTAGGTGTGCTTGGTGACACCACATTTTAGAATACAGTAAAGAGGCGAGATGCAGGTCTTTTACTCCGAAATAAGCATTTCGAATAGTGCCGTCTCGCTCACACTTATGAAGTTAACACGCAGGTGAAAGAGACGGAGTGATACGGGCTTTGAATTTCGAAGTATTAGAACCTCAGGAAGCCCATTCACTGATATAAATGGTTGTCGCAAACGCTCCGTGTGACAATTTATAGTCCAGCCGGTAGCTGCGAAACTGTTAAGTCGTGCTATATTGACTTTTAAAGTTTTTTTTATTTGCAATGTTTCTTTATTTAATTTATTAAATCAGGCGTTACTTTTCGGAGGTTCATATCGATGAAAGTCCATTCTGAATACCAGAAATGACTGTAGCAGGGGAGTAGCAAGGTAAAGTTTTTCCATCGTTTCTTTGTTCATCTATCTGTCTATCTAATAATACCTTTAAACGAGCTATTCTTGAATATATAATAATCTAGATCTCAGAAACGGCTCCAAAGATTTTTAAGAGGTTAGGTAAAGAGGTTAATTTTTTAGAAAACATACCAAAAAATACCGAAAAAAGCTAAATATTGATTTGTTTCGATGAAATTGAATATAAAAGGATTTTTAAAATACTTCTAGGTAAGTTTTATTATGGAAAGACATTAGTATAGTCCACCCCAATCCATTTTAAAGATTCCGTAAACAAACAAGTGCCCCCACGTCACGTAAAATCTAAAATGTTGTGAGAGATCAAGTATCACTTCATCATTCCGGTGGATGTGATGCTGATTGCGTACAAAGAGTGATAGTGTGGGAATGTATTTGACATTGGTGTATTTACAATGGCGTTAAAACAAACTGGAATGGAGTATAGGCAGTTACATTTTGACGTGTGGCGCCATCTCCGGGCGCACGCCTGAACTATCTCAAGAGACACGGAAAATTTGCTCTGACTATTCATGTTTGACTTAGAGATACATTGCGGCCTTTGAATGATAACTTTTAAAGCATTAGCTTACCAGTCGCGCAATGTATATAATGCACGAAATTATACGCGCATTTCCTTATTCCATTTTCCATCTATACGCCCACGATCTTGCTAAACGTGGCATGTAGGTCTTGTTACCTTGTGGGGCCCTTGGGCCAGTGGCGTAACTATAACGTCTGGGGCCCGCGGCAAATTCGTCAGATGGGGCTCCTTCCTCAATATAAAGAAGTGCATCAGCGTCCCTTCTGTGCTCTAAACCAACTCAGTTCGGGGCCCCGTAAAGCTAGAGGACCCTGGCATTTTGCCACCCCTGCCACTCTATAGTTACGCCACTGCCTTGGGCTCTGTCTACCCCGTAATAGATAAAGACGCGATTTGTATGTATGTATGTATGTATGTAAACTCTTTATTGTGCAAAATAAACAAGACAAATACTCAAGACATAAACAAGATAAATAAACTTGACAAACACTGAGATACATGCACAAAGGCGAACTTATCCCTTTAAGGGATTTGTCTGTGTTGTGTACGTATGTTGGTATGTATATGTATGTAAACTGGGCTGCTAAGCACAGCCATCGAAAATTAGTCATAAAGTATGTAATATAAACCGGAAAGCACGAGTCCCATTCGCGCACCGAGGGTTCCGTTCAAATCTCGTAAATATAAAATCCAGTGTAACCAGAGCCCTGCTCCGAAGCAAAACGTAGGCCGTGTGAGGTCATTTTACATTGGTTACTTTAAAATAATTCTGTGTTTAGTATCTGTTATAGCCGCAACAGAAATACATTATCTGTGATAATGTATCATGGTTCATGAGATATAGACTAGTGACAGACAGACGGACAGTGCAGTCTTGGTAATATGGTTTCGGTTTTTACCTACCCTTTAACAACGGAATCCTAAAAAATAATTTTATAGGTAAGAACACACACACACACACACACACACACACACACAAATCACGTCTTTATCCCTTACGGGGTAGACAGAGCCTAAGGTAACAAGTACCTACAGGTCACATTTAGCAAGATTGTGGGCGTATAGGTGGAAAATCGAATCAAAATAGTGATGGGTTGCTAGCCTCATCGCCTATAACATGATTCCTATTATAATCGCCCATTCCCTCGATGGGCTTTTACCATCTGCGCGGGTAGAGAAGCAACTGGTACATTCTATGTTTTTTCTTTGCTCCCAGACCAGCATGGAAAAGAATAACTTGTTTCATAATACGAGTATCAACCAATATGCGTTGGCTGGCCCAGCAGTGGGACTTATATAGACAGAAGATGCGTTGATTTGCTCGAAAGTAATGTACATACATACACACACACATAAATCACGTCTAACCCTTACGGGGTAGGCAGAGCCTATGGTAACAAAACCTAAAAGCCACGTTTAGCATGATTGTGGGCGCATAGGTGGAAAGTGATGTATTTTATGGAGATTCCATTGTCAAGTCCATCGAGGGAATGGGCATAGGAATCATGTTATAGGCGATGCTAGCAACCCATCACTATTTTGGTTATTTTTGATTCCCCTTTCCTATACGCCCACAATCATGCTAAACGTGGCCTTTAGTTATTGTTACCTTAGGCTCTGTCTATCCCGTAATGGATAAAAACGTGATTTGTGTGTGTATGTGTATGATTGAGTCTCACGGTAGTTCTATGTTGAAAGACCCCCACTCAAACAGAACCCCCAAGGCCACAGTTTGAAAAACTTTGTTCTAGTATTTTGGTGTGGTTAGCACCTTCAGAACGCTCTGCTCGAATGACCGATTAAACTTTAACGAGTGTCCCTGAGTCCGCTGGTTAGTCTAGACGCTAGGTTAATTGTCGTACTGGCTAATTTGCTTCCGCCGAACCCAGTCGCGACGGTATCTCGCAGGAGCGATATTTATTAAGTTGATGTTTCTTTAGCCGCGCATTCCGTATGACGACGGGCCAAAGAGTGTAGACGCAGACGCGACAATACCGCGTCGTATTATGCCTACACTCGCCATTAATATTTATTTCTTTATTTATTCATCAAACAGTTCTTCTATGCTGGTCTGGGAGAAAAGAAAAAACATAGAATGTACCAGTTGCTTCTCTTCCCGCACAGATTGGGCGAAAATCTTAGGGATCATGTTATATAGGCGATGTAGTTAGCAACCCGTCACTGTTTTGATTCCCCTTTCCATCCATACGTCCACAATCATGCTAAACGTGGTCTTTAGGTCTTGTCACCTTAGGCTCTGTCTACCCCGTAAGGGATAAAGATGTGATTTATGTATGTATGTATGTATGTATGTATTAAACAGTTGACACAGCATTACAGTATTGACCAAAGGATTGGAATACTTAATTTTAACAAGTAAAGGCACAAAAGAACACCATTAAAGATAGTCATCAAATAATTTTATGACGTTCGCTAAAAATAAAATAATTCTATACAGACATCACCCAACGATCAGCGAACACGTCAGCATCCTGGATCCTGGACAAAAATATACTTAATAGCGCTATTGCTCTGGCCGTAGGACAATTTGGTTGACAGTATGACTGTTGGCTTCTCCTTGGATTTCGATACTATTTCTGTAATTGGTTTTGTTTCTTACTTTCATTTTCAGTGTGGTTGTCGGAAGAAACCTAGTAAAACGAAATTTCATTTAGTTGGTGTTAAAAATATTCTTACTAGTTCCTTTGCCCAAAAAATTATAGCATTTTAATTATTATCATACAATCCTCGTTCCGTGCGTTTCGGCTACGATTATTTGTTAATATGAATACTGCTGTGTTCCAGCGTGGAGAGTGAGACAACCGGAGAAATTACTGGAGTACGTGAAGAATTGCACCTTAGTCCAGTGCTAAGCTGGCAACGCTTCTGTATTTTTAAAATCCTAGTCTAAAATTACTAAAATGTCTGCGGCGTAATTTATGGATGGCCTCTAGTAGTCGAAAACGGATGCGACGAATAAAAATCATTACAAGCTTTAAAAAAATTACACGACGAACATGAAATATAGGTGCTAAAAATATGAAAATATAAGTGACTACAGTCATTTGTTCTTGAATTAATATATAACAAAAGAACTACTTAACTATTTAAAGGTGGTAAAAGTGACTAAGCTCTAGATTAATTGTCTTAGCACTGGCTAGTTTGCTTCCGCTGAACCCAGTCGCGACAGTATCTCGTAGGAGTGATATTTATTAAGTTGCTGTGTCTTTAACCATGCATTTCGGATGACGAAATGGCAAAGACTGAAGTTAATTGTACCTAAGAACGCCACAGTTCGAAAGTGCTATGTTATTATCTATTTCGGCAGCAAAAACGTGTTCTTTGCTGGCCACCTCTTCACAGTACACTACATATTTATTATCGTTTCTTTTATGTCTATGAATTATTTATGATGACTCTGTCAATGCAACTAGAAGGGTACAGACAAAGTAATTTCTAAATTAATTTGTAAAGTAGTTATATAGATTTCGATTTCTAAAGTGTATATATTTCAACTAGCTTTTGCCCGCGGCTTCGCACGCGTGAACCATGAGCATTTCAAAGAAGCTAGCAATTAAGCAACCGAGCAACCAAACCTGCAAGCTTTCAAGCATACATGCAAGTATGCAAGCAGGCATGCAAGCCTTCAAGCATGTAAGTATGCAAGCAGGCATGCAAGCAGGCATGCAAGCAGGCATGCAAGCAGGCAAGCAAGCATGCAAGCAAGCGTGCAAGCAAGTATGCATGCAAGTAAGCACCCATGCAAGCAAGCATGCATGCAAGCAGGCAAGCAAGCATGCAAGCAAGTGTGCAAGCAAGCATGCATGCAAGTAAGGACCCATGCAAGCAAGCATGCAAGCATGCATGCAAGCAAGCGTGCAAGCAAGCATGCATGCAAGTAAGCACCCATGCAAGCAAGCATGCATGCAAGCAGGCATGCAAGCAGGCAAGCAAGCATGCAAGCAAGTGTGCAAGCAAGCATGCATGCAAGTAAGCACCCATGCAAGCAAGCATGCAAGCAAGCATGCATGCAAGTAAGCACCCATGCAAGCAAGCATGCAAGCATGCATGAAAGCAAGCATGCATGAAAGCAAGTATGCAATCAAGCATGCAAAGCAAGGACTCAAGCAAGCATGCAAGCCAGCCCCCGCATTGCCCCGCTGCCTTAATTTTTCTGAAACTGTAAATATTGCAGGATTTTTATAAAACAAACCTAACCTAACCTATAGGGCTGTCCTAAAATACATCCTAAATAGCTTTTGCCCGCGACTTCGTACGCGCTAAGATGTAAAATGAAAAAATAAGTTTTTTCCCGTTCCCGTGGAAATTTTGGGGAGTGCTTTCGGAGTACACTTAAAGCCTAACACACGTTATAAATGCTAAGTCTCTTTCTTCCGCTGTTTCGTCTGGAAACGTAAAATCCGGTTTTTTCCCGTCCCTGTGGGCGTTTCGGAAAATCCTTTCTTAGTGTTCCCCTACACTCCCGAATAAACCTACGTGACAAATTTCAACTTTCCCCCGCTTTTCGTTTTTCCCGTTTCCGTAAGAATTTCGCCAAATAAAGCATTTCCCGAATATCTTACGGGAACGAAGAAGAAGAATTTTGGGAAATTATCTCATAATGCTCCTCTACACTCCCCAAGGAACCCACTTGCCAAATTTCAGCTTTCTACGACCAGTAAAACGTAAAATCCTGTTTTTTTCCCGTTCCCGTGGGAATTTTGGAAAGTACTCTCTTAATGCTCCTCTACACTCCCGAAGCAACCTACATGCCGAATTTCAGCTTTCTGCAACCAGAAAACGAAAAGTCCAGTTTTTCCCGTTCCCGTGGGAATTTCGGGAAATCCTTTTGTAGCGCTCCCCTACACTCCCCAAGGGAAATTGAAGGCCAAATTTCAATTTTATACGACCAGTAAAACGAAAAATCGATCCCGTAGAACTGAATACATAAATCCCGTTTTTATCCCGTGGGAATTTCCAAAAAGCATTAGAACTTTATTTTACTATTATAATCACCTACTTCTATGCCAAATTTGAAGAGTGTAGTAATTATAGTTCATAGGATTTCGTTAAACTGAATATATAAATCCTGTTTTTTTCCTTATCCCGTGGGAATTTCCAAAAATCCTGAAATTAGTTTCTTAGTTTTGTAATCACCTACTTTTGTATCAAATTTGAAGAGTCTACTTATTATAGTTACTGTGATAGCGTCACTCCGAATCGAATATATAATTCCCGTTTTTTCCTTATCCCGTGAGAATTTCCAAAAATCCTTTCTTAGCGGATGCCTACGTCATAAGATCCACCTGCATGCCAAATTTCAGCCCGATCCGTCCAGTGGTTTGGGCTGTGCGTTGATAGATCACTATGTCAGTCAGTCAGTCAGTCAGTCACCTTTGAATTATATATATATAGATAAAAACATGTCATGATTGTTTACCTTTAGTCAACTACCTGAACAAATGGAGTATAGTGTTGTTTATTGTACGATAAAAATCTATCTGCCTCACAGAGACTAACAAAATGAACTTACAAACCGCGTCCTTTTTCGGCGCGTCTGTCTCGCCACTCTGTCGCGCGCGGTTGGCGCCGCACGCACACACTAGCGGGCACCTGACGCCGCCGGTGGCGCCAGCCCCCCGCGCCCCGCCGTCGCGCCTACCCCGCTGGGTGGTTAGCGGCAAGTGGCGCCCCAAAAATTGGGGGGTTTTGGGGAATTTAGAGGAAATATGAAAATAATGTTTTTAATTTTTAGTGTTACTATTCGAATCAAATGATAGTGAAGTAAACAAAAATAACAATTTATTCGTATTTACTTGATAAAAGATACCGTTTAAAAAATATAATTTTTATAAGGAATCTGTCTCCAGAAGATTAAATTATTTATTAATTTTCTTCACTCTTATCAAGGGTAGCTATGGTTAAACAAACTATAAGAATAAAGGATAATAAGCCAAAGTAGCTGTCAAAGAAGTACAGCCGATTAAAATATTCCAAAATCTGATCAAAAAATATTATTGTTTGCCCATTTACTTACACACTTCATTAGTTTTAAACAACTTTGGTACATTCATAATCAAGATTGTCTCTATAAAAATTATATCATTGTCTTTCCGTCGCATTGCATAATTCTATTTTGTTTTCTATCTCATAAAAACGAACATAACCACATCATTAAGTATTTACAATACATTCCAAAGACCATCATAACTTCTATGACATTCAAGACATTAATCTTAAAAAAATCATCATGTACAAACCTCAAAACCCAATAAACTCATCACAACCAACAACTGCAATAATCACGAACGAACCCCCAAAACCCCCTAAAACCCGCCAACCCGCCTCAAAAAGCCTGGCAGCCCCACGTCAACTGACGCGCCGCCCGCGCCATCCGGCAGCCGGCAGTCAAACGCGAACACGCGGCCCGCCATGTCGTGCGCAGACTGTGTCGCGTGGCGCCGACGCGGCTTGTGACGCCGTCGCCGGCATGTGATGTTCCGGAGACGCGCCCTGCGGCGGCGGCTGGCGGCTGCCGGCGCGCCTCCGCTCCCAGACAACACCCTCAGAACCCTCGCCAGGGTCGTAGACTCGCCAACAAGCACCGAATGCATACCAACCGAGGCGCAACTCAGCTTAGCTGTCACCCGCGCCATCAGGTTCCCGGACCTCCAGCAACTGAGCGAGCTGAGGCGGCTGCCACACTGCACCCAACAGCATTGCTGCAACCCGCACCATTGGAGCCGACTGTGCGAGCCCGGTACGTGCGTGCGTTGACCCGCAACAAGTGAAGTAAACAGAAACAGTGGATCAGTGTTAATTGTCAGTGTTGTGAGACAAATCTCGGTCGCGTTCACGGATTTGTGATCTCTCACGTTCATCGGAGCTCTTCATCTTCACGTGCTACTGCAGCAATTTCACGCCGTTTGCATCGATATCAGTGCAAATGTTATCAATATTTGTCATTATCACTACTGTTTGGCTATCGTTTCGTTACGTTGCTCTGACGTCATTTCTAATAAGCGCTGCTTTCTTTAATTTGGTCAGGTGAAGGTTATCATCTAAGTGGACGTGTAGGGTATCTATGCCAGCACCAAAATTGTTTTCGAGGGTAGTTTTACCATCACTATTACCGACTTGATTAAGCTTGACTATTGTCCTCTCCACGGCCAGTTTTCTTTTCGATTTCTTCAACATTGATTGCTGCTTAGATTCGTTATATCCACGAGAGATTGTAAACATTTCCGTTTGGCCATCTATTTATAGTTCTTACATCAGCGTCTCTGAACGTGTTTCAAACAAAATCTAAAGGGTCTAGTTTTTATGATTACATCTTTATGCTCGGGAATGCCATCTGGTTTAAGTTAATTCGCATTTAAGTCTTTGGATATTTATTATCTGTAGTTTGTATCCAACTAATTTCTGCGCTAACTGACGTCTGCGCCGGCGCACGCTTGACGAGTTCACGACTTTTTAATGTCGGAATCATTTATGTTACAGCAACTATAGAATTTTATTCCAATCCTTTTCAATTTGATCTCAATCAGCGATTTATGACGTATTTTATTTACTTTACTTCTAAATACCTAGCCAATTGAATCTAAATCCATATAACTATTAATTCTAGCTTGGTAACTAAAACAGTTTTTCTTGAAAGTAAAATACGCCTTCTATCAAACGCAGAGAGGGAGAAACATTTATTTACACGCATTCTATAATATGTATCGATAAAAGCAAAAGCGTTTTTACTTCTACACTTTCGAATTAATTACAGACTATGGCCTAGGTATCATTAGATAGATATCTCTACCTACATGTTCTATTTTTACCTAGACAAATCTATCTTCATTTAATTCAGTTTTACTTAAATTTTCATTAAATATGTTTTCTTCACCAACTTTAGTTTAAAAATAGTCAAAATTCAATAAACATCTCGTACAACGAACGAAATGAACATTTTCCGCTTCTCATCATCAGCAACGTCTTTATATAATTTGATAATCTACCTTGCGACTCTCCATTACTTCCATCATGATCATTAAAACTTTTTCTATCATTACTTTTTATTACATCTGCTCCAACCAAATCATCATTTAATTCATCATCACATGGCAACCCTACAGTATCACCTAATCTGCGTTTGCGAGGGTCACTCGGCGATAAGTAGACAAGGTCACGACGCAGGCGCCGGTCTGACGCGCCACCGCGCCGGCACGACATGCAGCTGGGCGCGGAAAAAAAAACTGGGCTTTTGAGACTTCTGCCTAGTTGACAGAAGGTCAATTGGACAATGATTCCATTAACTTAAAAAGACTATTAAGTTCAAGTGAAAGTATCTTATTGGAACGTTTTCCTTGATTTTTGGATCGACTGTTGAAACTTCATTTTTCACTCTCTCTTTTAGTGTTGTCCTTAGCGGTCATTTGTTCTAGACTTCCAAACGTCTATCGACAATCGAGGGAAAAGTATTTACTTACCAATAAAATGACCGATAGCCATCAAGTTATAATCAAAGAAATACAATGTCCAATAGATAGCAGTGCCAAGTGAAGTTACCTGTGAACCACAGGGATATACAGTATTAATTTCATTTGGTCAAAGAAAACAAAACCGATAACATGCTCATGTACACTCTAAGGGTTTACCCTTTTTTTTAACTGTTGTACCTCTCGACTCCATTTTTAACGGTCAGATAAGTGGTCGACTGTACTGTGAAAGGCATGCAACTTTTTAATTCGCCAGGCAAGGCAATGCCGCCGGTCTTAGTGCATCAAGCGACCTTTTTGTTTTAATAATTGCTACCATGTCGAGACAGACTTGTACACTGCCTTTATACTGTGCGTTTACTTGCGGAGAATTTATTTCAACTGCAATTATCTTTGAATCATTAAGGATTTAGCAACCAACATTCTCTACGGATTTGGATTTAGTAACTTCATGCCTCTTATTTTCATTATTGCTTTCGCCCCCGTCGAAGTGTTTACTTGTCATTATCAAAAGGGAACCTCTACGTGTAATTTCAGCTTCAAGGGTTTGATTCGATAGTTTTGATGAATCCTCTCTGTCTATGGTCGGAACTATCCTGTGAAGTTCTTCAACAAGGCATTTGATTTCCCCTTTTTACTAATAACTGGCATATTTGGCATTTATATTGACGACGTAAAATAGCAAGGATAACGAGGCTTACTAAGGCATTACTTTTTCCTCCACTTTTTCCATGATCATTAGCGCAAGTCTTAATGTTCAACGTTTAATTCTGGCCTAGTGAGATGCCTGCAATAATCAATACCTATGATGCACTTCTTTGAAAGGAACGACAAACAAAAACTTGGACAAGGAAGGCATTCCCCATGTTGCTCGGATCATATTAAGTATGAACAAGCGAGGCTGTCGCGTTGTGTTGCTAAGTTACACTAAAGTTGTAGTGCTTTTGCTATCTTTATAGATGACCTTATCAGGATCTTGTTTTTCATTTCAACTTATGTAATCAATTGTTATTTTAGGTATATCAGCTACATCTAAATGTATATCAACGATAAACGATGCAAACAGCGATAAAGAATCTTTAAATCACTATTAAATTATGCCTAAATAATTAATTTTGTGATAGGTACAGTGATGGAAATAGTTTTGTGAAATCAATTAGAATCGACTAATAAAAAATCAGTGCAGTTGAAAAGGTTAGCGAAAAACTGTTAGAAACAAAATAATTAAATGCATCACCCACAGAAGCTGAAATAATAGATTATTGTAATATAACTCTTGTGGCGATATCAAAGATATGTTATCCATATCTAATCCGAGATATTTCTGATATTTTTTAACAAGAGCGGGCTATTGAACTTCAGCAAAAGGTTGACTGATAGATCCTTGTCCAACCGTCCAACGCGAATGCAATATCTTTCCAACAAACCTAATCCTGCCAAACTTGGGCATTCCAATGTATAAGCTGTATAAGATCTAGCGGCTGCACTCGTCATTGTTTCAAAATGATTGAAACTCGACTCCTCACCTATCCGGCGTGTCAAAAAACTCGACAGTAACAGTTTGTATGTAATGAGTGGCCATGACATCAACTCGCGCGCAGCCAGCCGCCCACACCCCGGGTAGTATGGTACTTAGGAGCCACGTAGGTGTGTTGACAATGCCTGTTAGCATATTAATTAAGAAGAAAGCCAAGGAAATATACTTGATGCTTCTCTATAAGGCCCGTCTACCGTGAGAATTAATCTGATAAGTCTAGAAGCCGGCGTTCAATGTAAAATTTTAAGCTTTTTCACAGCTTGTGTTGTCAAGTGTATAAAATTATCGTTCTAGCGTTTCTTCATTAATCACGAAGTAAATATTAATGAGATTTATTGAATTATTGACGCAGCCGATTGATTTATTAATTTCGTTTGTACATGATTTAGTAATCTCTCGGTGGGAATGCTGTTGGAATCTTAGCTTCGGGCCTCGTCTCAAGTTTCCTTTATTGCTTCACTAAGAGCATCCGCTGGAGGTAATCTTCGGACCTCACCTGTGCCGTTTTTTGCCTCCGCCAGTCGCCGAGCCTGCCGCCACTGTTTTTGTCAACTTTCGCGGCGGTTCCCACAGACAGACGCTAAATATACCCGGCGCTGACGCCGACTTAATCGTCATTCCTTCGACTTGCGTGCATTTTTCGAACTGCCAATTTTCTTTTGTTTCTTTTTTTCATTTACGCTGCCAGTTCGACAACTCAATCATTTGTCATCCAAAAGATTTCTGGCAGCACCGTTTAAAAGTTTAAATTATTGTATCATCTCGTATTCCGTTTACAATGCTCTATTCTATAGCCTATGTAAATGTAGTGATAAAATATACTTCAATGACGAGGATAGTTATCGCAGTAACAACCATTTGCGAAACTATTAATGTTTTCAACTTTACGACCGCTATGACCGTTGTTAACCTCGTCTTCACTGGAACCATCCAGAGCTGTTTGCGCACCTGCGGTGGTCAATATACCAGTCTCCGTGTCTTTGGAGTGTGGAAAACTCTCGCATGAATCGCTCGAACGTATCTTAGGTTTATGCCCAAGGCGTTTATTCGCGATTCGGCGCCAATCACGCCGCGCCGCCGCCGGCCTTTATTTGTAAATGTTCTTATGCGAGCCGACGCATTTCGTCGGCGCGGGCGCAGGGGGGATCGTTATCTTATCGCGGTAGGCGTCGGCGCGACGCTGCCGACTCACCGGACCGAAGATTGCCACAAACATTACGCGACGCCTGTTTACAAGCTAATCCGGGCACACTGTCAGTCCGTCCATTACCGAAATCAGTCATCGACATCCGGCAATCGAGCCCGCCGAGACGCTATCGACTCACAACTACCATTTACATGTAATTCCGAGCCCACACGCCATTTCACCTGGCCATTACAACAGGGTCCAAAATTTAATGATGTCGTCTAGATATAACCGTATAAGAATCCATCTGTTAGCGACGCGTCGGAGGCGGCGGCATGGCCGATATTTATTTAGCCATAATTGCTTGTCGGCTGGCTGGCGCCGGCGCCATGTCGCGCCGTGCGGGGCGGGGCGCGGCGGGGAGGGGGGGGGGGGGGGAGCTGCGCCGACGCAGGTACGCTCACCACACTGCGTAAGCTCAACTTGATTTTCGTGATCGGATTTTTTTGTATTATTGTAGTCTGCTCATGTTTTTGGGTTGTTTTGTTGAATTTGTGAATGGCCGTCTTATTACCGTCGAAGCGTTACAAAAGGAGTTGTTTACGGCTCTTTTTGTGGATGCGGAAGTCTGTTTCTAAGCTGTAGAGTTCGGGATGCTTTTTGTTAGTCAAATATTTAGGTATTCATTGAGTGTATGTGTCATGGCGCTCATTGACGGCGGCACCTCTGTCAAACCGGTTGCTCCCCGGCTTGTGGAACTGGAAAAATGATCTTGTTTATTAGCGCGATCGGAGGGGCCCCGGAGTTCTATCAACCAGCGACGCTCCTGCGCACTCGACATTGTTTGATTTAATCTTTCATACTTTCTCTTGTTGGCTCTTGAAGTTAGAAGTGAACACGTCATCCGCTTCATAGATTATGTTATCTAGTATCCTGTAACATGCTCGTATGTCTCATATTTTTAGCTACACACGAATACCTATTAG
This sequence comes from Pandemis corylana, assembly GCA_949127965.1. NCBI lineage: Eukaryota > Metazoa > Arthropoda > Insecta > Lepidoptera > Tortricidae > Pandemis > Pandemis corylana. The sequence continues at coordinate 781,949 of OX421859.1, read as the reverse complement.
GACCATTGAATTATAATTACCAAACAGCAGTAAGTTCACATGTCAGGCGTGATTTGCTTGTACCTCTAGATCATCGTCTACAATAGTATTTAAATGGTAATTATTCTCTAGTAAGACTTCTTATTTTATTTTGTATTGATCGGGTTCGTATTATGTAGTAATACTAATATTCTTCAAATGAGTGAATTCCACTGACGTTTCTGATACGCAATTAGGCTATCAAATTCACAAGAAATCAAAACTTGCGTTCGAATATTTCTGCGTTCGAATTTTCACTAATGAGTGTTAATTAATTCTTCTAAAGAGCCGCTATGAGACGCAAACGATCCCACTCGGTCATTTCAACGACCACTATAATTGGTCATAATTAGTATTTCATCTATACGCGAAACCTTTACTTGGTTATTTAGTTTAAATATGAATATTCAACGCATCTAGTCGGTTAGAAGTTTAGAAACATCACTATTATTTTTTACTGCCTTTTCCAATACAGGTATATTTATCAGAATGCAGTTACAAAGTTCAAGTTAATCCAAGTCTTGTTTTACCTCACCATTTAGATATTTATTTGCATTACCGTTCTGTTTCTTAGACGATCATCTTATTAAACATCTTTCCTTTTCTACGAACGCGCTCATCCAAAATATTTAATATATCGCCTGACTTCGGTATCAACTTACAAGCTGTAATTACGTCTTGAACTTATCGTTGTTTACATCTAAGCAAACCAAAATAGCTTAACCTTTATCTCGCTTAACATGGCGTCAAATTCCTCTTCCGCGCGCATGTCTTCCGGCGACTGTTGACAAGGTCCATTCCATCTCGGACGCGCGTCATCCACACGTAAGAACCATACATTTGTATGATCCGCATCGTAAGTCAGTGATCCCTTCAAATCTCTGGACACGTCGCCAATGTGATTTACGTTTGAATTTGGCTCCGATTTCAACTCAAAATCCGATGCAAGAATTGCCAAGATTGTGGATTGATCGCTTGGCAACTTCCGAAATTGGTGGGGTGCAACAGCTGCTGGTGTTGCGGCAGGTGGTAGACTGGTAGCATTCTGGCATTAAGTAAGGAAGAGTTGCGTGGGCGCGGCCGACCGGCGCCGACGCTGGCGCCATGTTATAATTCGGGCGGGCTATTTCGGGCGATTCACACGAGTGCTCCGTGCGTCCGTTTTTTGAATTTTAGAACTGTTTTGCTTTACGCCGATCTGAGAGTACCTACTGAGCCACTTCCTGCGTTGTTACTGTTTAATTTACCGTGATGCCGTTATTGTCTCCGTTATCAATCGTTGGTTTAATAATGTTAACTTTATTATTGCTATCGCTGAAAACTTCCTTTGTAACTTTCTGTTTTTGACATAGTTGTGGCCCACTATTGCGTATGCACGTAGTTCGGTCCTTGAGTTAATATCCGTAATGCCAGAACGCTGTGCCCGCGCTGGTATCTCGCCAGATTTATAGCGTTTTAAAATTAATTTATTATTTGTTTATTTTTTTTGCATTCCCGCTTTTATTCGCGATGTCTAGTCTAGTTCAGTTTTTTATAGCTCCATGATGGTGGGTTGCTAATTTTGATTTTAGGACAAGAGTTAACCGTTCACCATTATCCAAATCCTTTCATGTCTCCTCAAACCTTCATTCTACCTCTTTCGTATCATTGACAACATTAAGCGTTACTTCTACTCTCTCCATGTCTGCATTTATTAAACAAAGACAAATATCCTTTATTTTGCTAGCAACAGGATTATATTTCAATCTAAGTATTTTACATTTTGGTCTGTTTCCCTCATCACTTGCACCGCGATGCAGCTACAATGTACGTCCCAGAGAAATGGTTCGCAGATGACACGCCGCGCGCCTGCGCTGTTAGTCATCGTATTTTGTTAACTATCGCATTTCTTGTAACATCATCTCCTATTCGATCCTCACCATCTTCGCTTTGGCTACTAATATTATTGAGAGCTTTCGTTTCCATCTGATTCTTATCACCAATAATTTTGGTAGTATTAGAATTATTGCCTTAACTCTTAGTTCAGATGAAGCTGTCATTTTTCTAAAAGAGGTCACATTTCTTCGTATCATCATGACTTAAGCATAATTAAAAAAGCTCAACTGGAGTCTGTATTATCTGTGCTATAGATACGTCGACTTCGGCTTTAGGATCATCGTTTCCTTCTCCAACTATAACTTTGTTTTCTTGTTCACTGTAAATCTTAAACTTCAATCTCCGCAAATTATCAACAAAGTTAGCAGCGGTCAGTCTATCGTCGATATAGCAATTACTAAAGGGAGCCGGCCCGATTGACCAGTCCGCTGAAGGACAGACAACGTACGGTATTTATTGCTATAGATTGGACGTCCAGATTAATTACACATGCCAAGCTCCATACTCGCCTACCGTTCTCTACCGCATCAAGCGGCATTCCAACGCACGCCTAACTAATTCAGACTCTATCTAAATTTAAACAGAACCTATTCTTCATTGACGGATTTCTTCAATAATTGAAACGCGATATATCACGTCAGCGCATAGCATTCTGAACCCTCAACTTGCGGCCACAGAATGTGTTTCGCGTTGCGCCGTTGACTTTAAGCAAAACGAGCTAATGACACGTAATTAAATCTTTTGGTAAACTGCGCTTTATTATTGCTCGCTGAGAGTCCTTTTTACTTGGACCCTGTTGTGTAGTTGTGACGTAAGAGTTTGCAAAGAAATTTCAGTCACGCCACTTTGTATTTATACACATTATTGTGTACGGTAATTTCGTTGGTTGTAGAAGGTGGGACAGCGCCGCGGCGCCGACCCAACGTCGGCTCTATACGCAGTTGTTTATAACCCAAGTTCAATTGTCCCGTGTACAATGTAGGCACCTACATTCCATGTGCGCGAACATCTAACATTATTTATATCTGGTAGATAGTAAGCTAGGCGTTTAGGGTCATTTACTCTTGGGTCTTTTTCTGCTTTCAGTCAGTTGAGTCAGTCTGACGCGTCTGCGGATTGGTCAAAGAATAGTGCTTCGATATATTCTTGGGTTCTTAAAACCCGTTTGTGTTGCCGCCTGCGATTGTTTGACGCTGCAACCGCTTCTGGGAAAGCATGCCGTTGAATTCACAAAATGATTGTATAATTTGAATTCAAGTTGACAAATGGCTGGATGCGGTTTGTAAACGATGCACTGTCTTTGTTGGTGGGTTCCGTTAATTCAGAACGCAATTCTTACTGACAGTTTTTCTTTGAAAATTTATTGGTTAGTGCATTTGTTGAACACACACACACACACGCACACACACACACACACACACACGCACACACGCACACACACACACACACACATACACACACACACACACACACACACACACACACACACACACACACACACACACACACACATATAAATCACGCCTTTATCCCTTACGGGGTAGACAGAGCCTAAGGTAACAATACCTACAGGCCACGTCCCAAGACTGGGCGTATAGGTGGAAAGTGGAATCAAAATAGTGATGGGTAGCTAGCCGCATCGCCTATAACATTATTCCTAAGATTTTCGCTAATTATCGATGGGTTTTTACCATCTGCGCGGGAAGAGAAGCAACTGGTACATTCTATGTTTTTTCTTTGCTCCCAGACCAGCATGGAAGTGCAACATTTATAATATTAGTAGAATACTGCGTGTAGCAATGTGTTGTAGTCACTGTTATTATTATTTCCAAAACGCTAAAGTGGAGTGTTATCTATTTGTCCCACTGAGCCACAGCAATAATTGATAAGGACATAGTGTGAAAGTTAGTTCCATCTAAAGGTTCGTTACGCAAGGACCTCTAATTCTCGTCACGTCGCCGGTGGCGCCAAATTGGAAATCGAAGGACAATGATAATGTTCTGAATTCAAATTTGAAAACTGCCTGTGGCTCGCGTTTTCTTTTTATTGGTCATAGTGGCAATTTGTGGCCAATTATTCAAATTTATATTTCGAATCCTTCCGTTGCACAATTATAACGTTGAATTTTAACTATCAAATGAATCAAGAATTTTTTTTTTTTTTTTTTTTTTTTTTTTTTTTATTTCTTGATTTTTATGTTTTACTTTTACGGTTTTACCGTTAGAAATTTAATTTCTAAATGTCTGTGAAAATCAGAACACATAGAAAAATCCGAAAAGTAAAGCTATGGCCGGGAATCGAACCCGGATCCTCGTCATTCCGTGACGCGTGCTATACCACTACACCACCCATAGCAGGTGGGTAGTCTCCGAATTTTTCTACCTGTTACCGACCGTCACGTGACCTTTGTTACTATGCGAATTTTTTGTCGCTAAGCGTCATCTGTTTGAATGATGTGTCTGTACGACACAATTACAAACTCCCGTGGAACATCTACTGCTCACCAGGGACGAGAGAAGGCGCTGTTTTTCAAATGATAGGTACTATCAAATGAATCAAGAAATTTTTTTTTTTTTTTTTTTATTTCTTGATTTTTATGTTTTACTTTTACGGTTTTACCGTTAGAAATTTAATTTCTAAATGTCTGTGAAAATCAGAACACATAGAAAAATCCGAAAAGTAAAGCTATGGCCGGGAATCGAACCCGGATCCTCGTCATTCCGTGACGCGTGCTATACCACTACACCACCCATAGCAGGTGGGTAGTCTCCGAATTTTTCTACCTGTTACCGACCGTCACGTGACCTTTGTTACTATGCGAATTTTTTGTCGCTAAGCGTCATCTGTTTGAATGATGTGTCTGTACGACACAATTACAGTAATTGTGGAGTTTGTAATTGTGTCGTACAGACACATCATTCAAACAGATGACGCTTAGCGACAAAAAATTCGCATAGTAACAAAGGTCACGTGACGGTCGGTAACAGGTAGAAAAATTCGGAGACTACCCACCTGCTATGGGTGGTGTAGTGGTATAGCACGCGTCACGGAATGACGAGGATCCGGGTTCGATTCCCGGCCATAGCTTTACTTTTCGGATTTTTCTATGTGTTCTGATTTTCACAGACATTTAGAAATTAAATTTCTAACGGTAAAACCGTAAAAGTAAAACATAAAAATCAAGAAATAAAAAAAAAAAAAAAAAAAAAAAAAAAAAAAAAAAAATTTCTTGATTCATTTGATAGTACCTATCATTTGAAAAACAGCGCCTTCTCTCGTCCCAGGTGAGCAGTAGATGTTCCACGGGAGTTTGTAATTGTGTCGTACAGACACATCATTCAAACAGATGACGCTTAGCGACAAAAAATTCGCATAGTAACAAAGGTCACGTGACGGTCGGTAACAGGTAGAAAAATTCGGAGACTACCCACCTGCTATGGGTGGTGTAGTGGTATAGCACGCGTCACGGAATGACGAGGATCCGGGTTCGATTCCCGGCCATAGCTTTACTTTTCGGATTTTTCTATGTGTTCTGATTTTCACAGACATTTAGAAATTAAATTTCTAACGGTAAAACCGTAAAAGTAAAACATAAAAATCAAGAAATAAAAAAAAAAAAAAAATTTCTTGATTCATTTGATAGTACCTATCATTTGAAAAACAGCGCCTTCTCTCGTCCCTGGTGAGCAGTAGATGTTCCACGGGAGTTTGTAATTGTGTCGTACAGACACATCATTCAAACAGATGACGCTTAGCGACAAAAAATTCGCATAGTAACAAAGGTCACGTGACGGTCGGTAACAGGTAGAAAAATTCGGAGACTACCCACCTGCTATGGGTGGTGTAGTGGTATAGCACGCGTCACGGAATGACGAGGATCCGGGTTCGATTCCCGGCCATAGCTTTACTTTTCGGATTTTTCTATGTGTTCTGATTTTCACAGACATTTAGAAATTGAATTTTAACATTATTATGCCGGTCTGGGGGTAAAGATAAAACGCAGAATGTACCAGTTGCTTCTCTTCCCGCATGGTAAAAGCCCATCGATAATTGGCGAAAATCTTAGGAATCATGTTATAGGCGATGCGGCTAGCAATCCTTTCCACCTATAGGTACGCCCACAATCATGCTAAACGTGGCCTTTAGGTTTTGTTACCTTAGGCTCTGTCTACCCTGTAAGGGATAAAGACGTGATTTATGTATGTAATTAGTTGTGTAATTACTCTTTTTAATGCAAGTGTACCCTAACCATATTGATAGAAACTAAACTTTTTAGTCGTGTCGTAATCGTAATTTCTTTCCCAATATAAAAATATCCGTAATTTGACTTTAACCACCGAAATTGGTCTTACGTCGGAAATGACAGTAATTTTGACAGTTCCCAAATGGTCATAAAATTGTCTTTACTAGGTCAAAATATAGGTTGGTCGCTTGTTACACCCCCCCCCCCCCTCACGGTTCCCTGCCAAGCTCCGAGGCGGGTAATTACGTCAGGAATCTTTACCTGCGCGTGATTCGATGTTTGTTTAAACTTTTTTCTCGATTAGGTCCGAAACATGTTTAGCGGGTTATAAAAATAAGAACGTTTTATTGTTTTCCTTAAATTCATTAATAATACATTTTTTATAATTATACTGAGGTAGTTTATGAGTTGGAGACGAGTAATGTGTTTGTTTATCAAATGTGGTTGGAAATTTAACATAAATTAAAAAAAAATTGCCAACTTTAAAGTCGATACTTACATACATAAATCATGTCTTTATCCTTTACGGGGTAGACAGAACCTAAGGTAACAAGACCTAAAGGCCACGTTTAGCATGATTTTGGGCGTATACGGAAAAGGGAATCAAAATACCTAGTGATGGGTTGCTAGCCGCATCGCCTATAACATCATTCTTAAGATTTTCTCCCATCTTCGATGGGTTTTTACCATCTGCGCGGGAAGACGAGCAACTGGTACATTCTATGTTTTTCTTTACTCCCAGACCAGGATGGAAGAAACTTACTTTGAACTTTAAAGTCCAATCTAAATTAAAAAAGGTGGTTTTTGAGTAATTGTGTGTCTGTGCGAAAACAATAATAATTTCTGCCTGTTAAAATTAATTATAATTTCCTCCTTTTTCAGAAACGCCTCCTCCACCATACAGCCGGTACGCCATGGATGACGTTAAACCTAAGGGTGAGTCTTTCAATATCTCTCTCTCACTCTTAATTGTATAAGCAAAAAAGTTTTATAATTGCGTAAGCGTTAGTCCAGTCGATAGTAGCTGGCCACATAGAAAAAATGCCTTAAAACCTCATTGGGCTGTTAAAAAGTAAAATGAGTGGGATCCAGTTATTCTCGGTGGCCAGATAGTATTAGAATGCGACCGTAACTGGCCAGCATTCATCCATTTTGAAAGCGATCGGTTCTTTTCCAAGTTCGAACGGAAAAAGATCGAAATGCAAGTGCTGAGTCAAGGGCCGGGAAGCGGAGGAATCCGACCGGCGCCCGCGCCGCTTCCCGGAACCCGGGGGTGCGTAGTGACGTGGCGTATTGATAAAAAATAACGATGAAAAAGGAAAATCGGCAGCTAGGTAAAGTTTGCGATGGCTTTAGTTAGATTTTTAAGATACAAGTATAATGTGAATTGAATAATAATTTGTTTTGTGACAAATGTGTTTTTGTAAGTAATTGCGTTTTTTTAACTACATTAACGTTTTTCGAGCCGTTTATTTGAACATTCATAAGTCACGTCTTTATCCCTTACGGGGTAAACAGAAACAGGTAACAAGACCGTAAGGCCATTATGGGCGTATAGGTGAAAAATGAAATCAAAATAGCGATGATTTGCTAGCTGAATTGCCTATAACATGCCTCTTAAAATTTTCGCAAATTCCCTCGATGGGCCTTGTTGGATTTTTATATTGTAGCTTTTATAATAAATCATGTACGTCGTAGGAGAGTTTAAATTATATTAATATGTAAGTCACAAACAGTGTTCTGCTGCAGTTGAATCAGTACACGCGCGTGCTGATAACCCGATAGCTCTGACCGTCGTTATCTTTGCTAATTAAATAATGCCATGTCTCTATCGACTGCGCTTACAAGTCTTACAACTGGGTAAAGTCGTATGCTTCCTTAACACAACACGAGACTATTCTGTCGTGAATGCTGCCCTTACAAAGTTGATACATACCAGTGGCGTGGCGTCAAGTATCAGAAGGCAGGCCGAAGGCAATTTAACTTGCCTTTTCCACTAATTCTGCACAATAAAAGCGCGCAATTGCCTTAAAATAGATAAGTCGATGGGAATCGAGTTCTATTGGACGATATGTCACTGATACATGCATACAAACAGAGAGTTAACAGAGATTAAAATGTTAAGGAACTTGATATAATTTTTGTTGTGTAACTAAGTTGGTTAGTTAGGAGAGTATTTAAAAATGCAAGCAGTAATTAAAGGTAGGAAATATTGGTGAGACGAGGACCATTTGATTTTTTAATTCTTATTGGCCAAAAAAAAACGCTTGACATTAAAACTGGTTTAGTAATAAAATACACCGTTCCATTAAGGAAATCATACACACGAATAGAATAAAATCAACTACGTCGATCAACCCCTCACAAAACCTGTACCTAACTTCTTTACTACTTTATTAAATTCTTAATTTGAATATTTAAAAATAAAGTTTAAATGGAAAAATAATTTAAAAACAAGGAATAAGAAACAGTTCTGATTAGGGCTTCCGCTGAAAGCAAAATGCGTTTTAATTATTAGTGCAAAAGTATATAGTGCCTTATGAGCCACACCGTCCCGTTCTAATAAAAGTGCCTACTCAAGCCACTTCACAGTACCTACAACTTTAAAGCCATGGTCTCTAAACAACGCCTTAAAAACTCGAATGCACTATCGACTCCTGCGCCGCTCTAGCGGGCGCATTCCAGCCGGCCGCCATCTTTAAAACTACATTATATGTTTACTGCGGCTCGGTAAACATCAAGTGGACTTTTTGGCCCCACGCTGGGTCCCGATATATTTGTTTTTAATAAAGCCGGGGGTTTAGGGATATGTCAATCGACTATTGACAATGGGGCACGTGGGAAGGGGATGATTTGGTTTGATTTATGATGTCGATTTAATCATTTAACTGGTTTGGATGTTGATTGCGAATTCCCATGCGTTGATTGGTTAGTGATTGCTGGTCTGAGACTTAATTTGATGGGAGGAGTTTTAGGTATGTGAATTAGGGTTTTGGAATATGGATTAAATCAATAGATTGATGTACTAATTTTGATTTAATTACGAGCTTTAAGTTGCACTGTTTGTGTGTATGGAAGTATTTATGTTGCTTGCTTCAGAAATTGCAAACCATTTTTCGACATCTAGTGATGGGATTGATTTGAAATTTGGTGTATATCATTATACATACATACATACATACATTACATGTTACAAAGATTAGATGTCAATAAAAGTAAAGCCAGCGAAAAAGCTTGCATTAAAAGTATCTTTTTAATGAAAAATATTTATTCAATTGTTGAGTAAGCAGGTGGGTAAGCCTTCGAATTTTTCTATCTGTTACTAGCTGTCACGTGACCTATGCTGCTATGGGTGGTGTAGGGGTATAGCACGCGTCACGGAATGACGAGGATCCGGGTTCGATTTCCGTCCATAGCTTTACTTTTCGGATTTTTCTGTGTTCTAATTTTCACTGTCGTTTAGAAATTTAGTTTCTTACGGTAAAACCGTAAAAGTAAACATTAAAAAAATGAAGAAGTAAAAATTCTTGACTCATTTGATAGTGTATATATTTCCGCGTATTTTTGAAATTACCGAGTGGCTAGGGCCTGACTTTAATTATCGATGACACAACTTTTTCTTATAAAAACATATGAAAATAATTAATATTGTTCACTAAATCCTTTCGGTAAATAAGACAATGTAATTTTTATTGTGTTTATGTTAAATAAAGTTCAAATATCATCTAGACATACTAAAACCGAATGAAAGCAGTATTTCAGAAATGTGACATGGCTAGGGACTGATATTAAGGAGAGAAAACGTCATTTTTTTTGATAAAAAAAAGAAATGTGTGAGGCAAAATTGAGTGACATAATAAAAAATCGGTTATTTCATGTGCCAGGCATTTCAAATATTGGGTAATTAATATAAATTTATATAAAAATCACTGGAACACAAAGTTACCCAACTTTTGTGGAACCACCCATATAGCAATACTGTACCTATATAAAATATTCAAACTTGTAAATTAATTTCACCACTTGTCTATTTTATAAAGGTAAAAGTAATAAAGCAAAATTGTGACTATTTTATGTGACTTATTCTCCTTGGAAGTCTCGTTCTTATTGCAACGAACGAAACTTCCACGTTTTGCACAAGTTATGGTACGCGTATAATTTTTACTATCTAATAGTTTTCCTATCAACCCCAGCCCCTAATGATGATCAGGCCGGGAATCCCGGAGCAGCGGGGAAACCGGGATTCATCATAGGGTTTCCCGGCACCTCTACCCTTTTCAGACGCGACGCGGTTTGAAGTTCATACTGTACTTTTTAAAGTATGATTTTGACTTTAACTTAACAGCAAAGATAACACATCTATTTTTCCTGCATTCATACATACATACATAAGTCTTTATACCTTACGAGGTAGACAGAGTCTAAGGTAACAAGACGTACTCGGTCACGTTTAGCAAGATACGGCGTATAGGTGGAAAGTGGAATCAAAATAGTGATGGGTTGCCGCATCGCCTGTAACATGATTCCTATGATTTTCGCCCATTCCCTCGATGGGCTTTTACCATCTGCGCGGGAAGCGAAGCAATTGGTACTTCTATGTTTTTTCTCTGCTCCCAGACTAGCTTGAAAGTAACGAAATCGAATCTTAGGACGTTTTTATCAATGTCTCAAATAGCTTACGGTGACAGATTACATAAAAAAAACTTAAGAAAAAAGGCGGGAACGTGAAAACCACCTAAGTTGCGAGGAAGTTTAGTGCATTGAGAAAAACATTATATCTGCCTCAGCTGGAAAAGCAATTGCTGGATTCGTAACTTTAAAAAACACTCACCTGCGGTTCGTGTTTTTAAACTTACCTCTCAGGCCTCAGCATTAATCTACTATTCTTAACCCAAAGCGTTCACTCCCACAGTATTTTAGAGCGAGTATACCGGCGCCTCGATAGCTATACCATTAATGGGGCTTATCACAGCAGATACGAGAGCACTTAGTAACAGGACCCCTACAACAAAACCGGCCGAAAACCATACAAACCCCAATATAAAGTCCACTTTTCAACTTTTTCAAATCGATGCAAATGAATGAATTCGTGGAAGCGAGCGGCTCCAACGCTTTTGCGTCTGGCATTTCGAAATGAAACTCTGTAGTGTTACATTTAAGACGGCAATGCACAGATTTAGATTGAGTGCCTGTATTCGACTGTCACTGTGAACTAAAAGCTTATCTTTGTTTTTTGTCACCTGTAAATGGAAGAATGCTGATGTAAAAAACCGGTCAAGTGCGAGTCGGACTCGCGCACCGAGGGTTCCGTATCATTATCTATAAATATATAAAACCAGTGTAAGCAGAGCCCTGCTCCAAAGCAAAATGTACGCAGTGTGGGGTTACTTTATATTGGTCACTGCTATATACAGACATACATACACATTTACGGTTTTCGCAATTATTCTTTAATCTGTGCTATAAGACCTACCTTCATACCAAATTTCAAGATTCTGCGTTCACGGGAACTACCTTGTAGGTTTTGATTCCCTTGAGAGTTGAAAATTTGCGGAAATTTGCGGCATAAACGGCTGTATCTTTTGATTGCGTTGGCTTAGAAGTTTGATTTTTTCACAGCTTCAAGGGACAGTAGACCTGAGTAATTGATATAAATTTCAGCTTCATACCTCCACGCGTTACTGAGAAAAAGGGTCTTGACAGACGGACGGACGGACGGACAGACGGACAACAAAGTGATCCTATAAGGGTTCCGTTTTTTCCTTTTGAGGTACGGAACCCTAAAAACGAGTTTCATTGAAAGGAAACTGGGGGAGTGGCTATCTATTGAATCAATTAGCTCTTGGTAAGATAATGGGCTAAGTGTTTCGGGGCTTTTGGGCTTGTTTTAGACTTGTTTCAACTTGTTCTGGGCATACGAAAACGCTTCTTGAAACTATTTCTCGTACAATTTCGCATTCGTTTCTTTGGCAGGTGTATGGGTATAGAATACAGTGACGACATTTACGACAATGTATGAGAAAAAGGCTTTAGAGTCGCCTTATATGTACTTCCAAATTCGATTTTCGTTTGTTTCGGGCCGTTCTGCTACATAAGTATCAAGCGGTTGCCCACGACTCCGTCTACGAAGAATTTGCTTATCGCTATCCCGCGGGAACTGTGCGATTTTCCGGGATAAAAAGTATCCTATGTCCTTCCCTTCCCCGGCACTATAGCTATCTCTGTACCATACATACATAAAGCACGTCTTTATCCCTTACGGGGTAGGAAGAGCCTAAGGTAACAAGACCTAAAGGCCACGTTTAGCATGATTGCGGGCGTAGGTGGAAAGGGGAATCAAAATAGTGATGGGTTGTTAGCATCGCCTATAACATGATTCCTAAGATTGTCGCCCATTCTCTCGATGGGCTTTTACCCTCTGCGCGGGAAGAGAAGCAACTAGTACATTCTATGTTTATACTTTACTCCCAGACCAGCATGAAAGATACTTAAATTATCACATTTTTTAATGTGTTTTATGCCTTCCTCCTTATGGCCTGTCAGGCAACGGGTAAAACCAGCCATTCAAATACCAGCTCTATTCCAAAGACAACTAAGTCAAAATACCTTGACAATGAACATTATCGGTTTCGGAAATGGGATGCGAGCTTTTATTTCTAAGTTGTTGAGAGGGCTTTTAAAAGTATTGGATAAAAATTGATAAATAAGTGACTGGCTTTATAATAAAGGATCTTTGTCACTTAAAGGTATTATAAGTCTCAGAGCCGCACAATAAATCTATACCGTTACACAATCGAAAAAATGGAATAATGGGAAATGTACCAATATTGACCTAGTCCCAAAACTATGCAAAGCCTCTACAATTCTTGCCACATCAAGTCACTACATAGTATAAAACAAAGTCGCTTTCCGCTGTTTGTCCGTCTCTATATATCTTTAAAACTACGCAACGGATTTGGATGCGGTTTTTTTTTAATAGATATTAGAGTGATTCAAGAGGAAGGAAAAATAAGTTTAGCAGTTCAAGACTAATAATGAATGAAATAAATTTAACTGACGTTTCCAAGTATGGCAGTAAGTCGGGGTTCAAAAAAGCAAGTAAAGTTGACCATTTCGTTTTGACATGGCCCTCCGCAAAGTAACGCCTGGATCTATACAGTTTTTAAGTGGGGTTTATTCCGAAATTCGGAGTTTGTATCATTCCCTTCTTCTCAGTCTCATGTTAATGGCTATAAGTGTGAGCGGGATGGCACGAGATGAACTTCACGTTTCGGAATAATTTGGCCAGGCTGTGGCGTCGGTTGTCGCGTGAGCCGAGGTGTGGCTCGATTTAACGTCACTGCCGATTTATGCCATTCCGCGGACAAACCACCTAACTTAGCTTTTTAACAAATTACTCGTGATTTTTATTGGAACCAGCAGACCCGGCTAAAGTTTGCTCTAATATTAAAAAAAAATCTCGTCATACGAATTTTTCTCGAACGTTCTCGAGTTTTGAGCTTAGCTACACATGTAGCAAATATTTATTTATGTCAATCAGAATAATTTATAAATAATAAAATAACAGTAAAATAGTAGGGTTTACACCAAATAAGCTAGAAAATTTACTATTTAAATTATAGAGAATATTTTAAAGTATTTTTGGCATTGAAGTTACGCAGAATCAATGATGGTTTTTGTTACCAACAAATTCCAAATTACATTTTTTAGATTTTATTACAATTTTGCAACCAGATGCAATTTTTAAGCAATATTCTTCAAAAACAACATAACGAAACATCAATTTTCTGATCTACATTTATGAGATTTATTTAAACCAACGAATCTAAAATTACAACACATAAAATACCATAAATCTACATATTATAGTAAAAAACAAGGATATTTACGGAAAATTGTATTTTCGTTTGAACGAATTACGCAAATTTTATAGGTTATTCAAATTGAGATTTTGTTTGTATCACCACAATTTATTCCTAAGCCAATTTCCGTAAAATCCCTTTATCACTATGTGAAAAAAAAAAAGATTATAAGAAAACATGAATTTGTAAGTTATTAGCTTATGCTGGTTTATCTTCGCATTTTTATTTGCTATCTACGTACGTATTGGGTGACTAATGCCTCGTCTATTTTGGAGCTATGCGGCGTTATGGGCATTTATTCCATTTTCAAGGTTTAAAGGTGTATGTATAATTTAAAGCAAAAGAGTTAATTTTAGCCTTGAACCTTTAGGAGGGCTAGAATCGAATAACTTTACGGGGTTGTGGTTAAATTTATGAAACCTATGAAGCTTTGAACCAATTTCTTCAATCATCATCATCAGTTGCATCTCTACCCGCACAGATGGTAAAAGCCCATCGAGGGAATGAGCGAAAGTCTTAGGAATCATGTGATGTGTGATGCGGGTAGCGACCCATCACTATTTTGATTTCCCTTTCCACCTATACGCCCTTAATCATGCTAAACGTGGCTTTAAGGTTTTGTTACCTTAGACTCAGTCTAACCTGCGATAAAGACGTGATATATGTATGTATGTATGAAAAGATGGATTCCTATAACTAGGTTATAAGAAATACTCTAGAGATTATTTAAAAAAGTTCCCATTTTAATGCTAAAATCTGATGTCATAGGATGGGAGTCCATGTGTGATGGTCCTCACTTACCACCAGGTAACTTGAATTCGTCCTTTAATAAAAAAAAAACATAAAAAAAAATAATTATGTCAAAAACTTTAGTAGATAAACGTAGTGTTCTCCATTACCGAGAAATGGCTTCAGTTCGGTTATGTGCAGTGTTATGATTTGATAACTGCTTTTTTAATTAGGTCATTGGCAGATTGCATGCCAGCACGTGGTGACACACGAGAAGGGTTTACTCGCAAACATATACTAATATGATAGCGACTGAATAAAAGCTATATTTCCGCAAACTACACAAGATGTAGCTTGAGATCTCTGAGCTAATCTATCGCCTATTTACAAGCCACTGAGCAGAGGCTTCTCAGAATGAGGTTTGAGCTAGTTCCCACTTGCTTCAAGCCTACTCAAACTCAAGCGCAAACATTTATTTGCTTTGATACAAGATCGTCATCAGATCTGCGAATGTAACAGTAACCAAAAATCCTAGTGTTTACGGTTGCTGTAACGTGCAACAATATCGCTTACAGCTCGCAGATGATACCTGTTTATTACCGAACTCGCTCGCAATCGCCATCGTGTTCATTTTGACAGTTCTTGCATGAATGTGACAGCTAGCTGATTCCGATGCCAATTGGTCAGCCCACACATGAACTGCCAAAATGAACACGATGGCGATTGCGAGCGAGTTAGGTAATAAGCCTACTGGTTTCAGTCGCATACAGCTTTTGTTATTTATCAACCAGGGGCCTTACCATGACGTCTTAAAGCGATTCCAATCCGACTCAGTTCAGGTTTTAGCTGTCATTTTTATAGTATAGCGAACGAACCTAAACTGAATCTGTAGGCTTATTATCTAACTCTCACGCAATCGCCATCGTGTTCATTTTGACAGTTCATGTATGGGCTGACAATTGGCATTGGAATCAGCTAGCTGTCACATTCATACAAGAACTGTCAAAATGAACACGATGGCGATTGCGAGCGAGTTGACAATAAGCCTAAATCGCATTAACACGTCATGGTAAGCATGTACTGACAATCTGCTGTCGTATTGACGTTCAATTTCAATGCTAAAAGCTAGTGTGTATTTACGTAAGGCTTATCGGAATGATTCTGTTCAATTTTATTATCGGTAGGAGATGAGTAGGCATGACTACGTGATTTTTGGAACTTTTTTATAAATATAAAAAAAAACCATGTTGTAGTTGGCCAGACTGTTTCATTGGTTGCATATAATTTTTTAGTGGTAGGTATTTGCTTTGCGCGCTTTAACTCTGTATCACTAAAATTATTTGTGATGATTTGTTAGGTCTACACTACGAATAAATCGGACCATTCTCGTATTATAATTATGATTCGACGTAATTTTTATGTACATTCATTCTAGTTTCTAGGGTTTTTTGAGTTAAACCGCGCACAGACAAACAAACGTACATGACAAAATTATGAGGGATCTTTTAGCCGTTTTGACTACGGTACCTTTAAAAATGATTATTGGTAGATATTTAACCAATGAGCATATTTTTTCATTATTCACATTATTTTGCAGTTGTTAAAGAAACGTCACATGAAAATCTAATCAAAACGTAAAAGCGTAAAAAGCCGTATTTTCACACTTACTACCTTCTTACTAAGTATGGTTCAGGGTACTGTCATTTTGAAAAACGCAGTAATGTAACAAAAAACGTGACTCCGGCGCCGCCGCAAGCCGGCGTCATATTTCAATGGTGATTGTAGAAGCTGTAAAAAGGTAACAGGCATTCCTCAAAGGGCCGCTAGCCGGTGTCATTGAGCTTTCAACTATTCGGCGCACGCGCTGCGGAGCTTTAGGGCTGTCAAATAAAGCTCTACAAAAAAAAGTGTTTCATGGTGGTTTAATGACAATCGAAAAGTTATGGAGTAGCTCACGGATTCAATGTTCGGTCGCGGCAGATGTGTATGAAAAATATGAATTTTTGTGTATGATTCTTGGATTTTGAACATTTTTTGTGTCTGTTTACGTGTGCTTCCTCACATGTAAGTATGTTTATTTGTTGTCTGGCACCCATAGTACATTTCTTGATGTTTTCCAGTAAAGAATGGCTACAGTTTTCTGTTCTTAATAGGATTTTTTTTCGTCTAAAAATTCATAATTTACAATCCCCATGGAGGTTTGAAAAATTTAAGGTAATTCAAGTACTTTTCAATGTTGATTGTTAAGGCCAAAAAATTACTAACTTAAAAGACAGTTATTACAACATTTCATTGTAACAATTATTGATTGCTCCTTAATGTACCTCTACCTTGTAGCTAATTTTTCTCTATCAAATTGTCACAACTTTCTTCTTAAATAAAGAATTGCCGGCAAATGCAGAAATGTAAAAAACTAACTAGTAAAAGTGTCATCCCTACTATCACCGTGTGAATTTCCTCCGAGCCGTGGTAGCGAAGCTCTAACGACAAACTATAAACGACTTGAGACAGAGATATATTAGCCTTTCGTAACCCGCAGTACAGTCATTAACTACCTATTCATGACCTTATTACAGTGGAACAAGGTGCACGATTGGTGTGTCCATCGAGTTAGTATTATTGATGTTTTTGACATATTTTTGTGTCATCAAAATTAAGTTTAATTAGTGATTTGAAATATGAACCTTTTGAAACTCAACTTGCGTTAATTAAGTTTGTTTTAAATGAGCCATAACTTAGTGAACGTAATTGTGTAAAACCTATGGGAAATATGTCAGATTTTAATAGATGTTTAGTTTCTCATACGAGCGAAGCACTTGATAAAAGTATTCACTAATTTCGATCCATGTATTTCATTATACTTACGGCTTGTCTCGAAATTGAGACATAAAAATGGAATATTAGGAAAAAAACTTCAAACGTATTTTTACATACATACATAGCGTCACGCCTTTTTCCCACAGGGGTAGGCAGAGACTACTTTGTTCCACTTGCTACGATTCTGTCTGACATACTTCTTTTGCTTCATCCACATTCATCAATCTCTTCATACATGCTCGTCGGTTTCGGGCACTCCTGACCTGACATGTTACCAAAACGTCTCCTATTTGGTCTCGGAACTTCCGTTTAAGCCTTCCCCTCCCAACACAACCATTCACACTCCCCAGATAGATCTGTTTAGTTAGTCTACTTTCATCCATCCACTCTATGTGACCAAACCAACTAAGCATACTTTTTTCTAACCTAGTCACTATATCCTCTTTCACACCAGCACGTTCCCTAATCACACTATTCCTTATTCTATCTTTCAGTGATACACCTTCCATACTTCTTAACGCTCTCGTTTCTACTGCATTTATCTACTTTCATTCTTCACGTAAACATATTTTTGGAAGTTCTATTGCTACCTACTAATATAGCGACGGAGTCATAGTGTGAAACATAGTGTGTGATAGTCGATGTATACCTACATACATAGTAGGTATAGTGATCAGTTCCCCTTGTTATTGTATGTATGAGGTACGTACGCTACACGTGGAGCAGTATGAAAACATAGTTATTGAAGTTATTGTTATATGTTATTGAAAGGTAAATCGTAAACTCACATAGAATTTGCATATTCATATAAAGGTTAAATGTAAGAGAAAAATCTCAAAAGACCATACGCCAAGTATTTTGGAAACTATTCAAAATTCTCTGGCCAAATAAAGAGTCAAGACTAAGATAATACCTTACGGTCGCACACAAGCACAACCGAATGTCACTTAGCTCACGAAGTCGCGAACAACAGCTAGTACTTAACAAAAACGCAGTTAAAATCTAATTAAAATACAGATGTTTTAAAGGCAGAAAAGAAACGATTGCCGAAGAAATAACTGGTATAAGATATCCCAGGACCTGTCTTATGATGACGTCACACGGGACACCTGTAGACGCGAGTGGTCACGTGACCATGCGCAGACGCAGACTGTTTTATTGGTAACGCAGATCGTGTTATGCAATGCTTGATTATTGGATATCGATTGATATACGAGTGGTGACGCTTAGAAGATCATTAAACTTCGATATTAACAATAAAAAGGTCACGTGACATCTAGTAACGGGTAGAAAAATTCGAAGACTACACACCTGCTGTGGGTGGTGTAGGGGTATAGCACGCGTCACGGAATGACGAGGATCCGGGTTCGATTCCCGGCCATAGCTTTACTTTTCGGATTTTTCTATGTGTTCTAATTTTCACTGACATTTAGGAATTCGATTTTATGTTCACGTCTTTATCCCTTACGGGGTAGATAGAGCCTAAAGGGAACAAGACTTAAAGGCCACGTTTAGCATGATTGTAGGCGTATAGGTGGAAAAAGGAATCAAAATAGTGATGGTTTGCTATCCGCATCGCCTATAACATGGTTCCTAAGATTTTCCCTCGGTGGACTTTTACCATCAGCGCGGGAAGAGAAGCAACTGGTACAATCTATGTTTTGTCTTTAAAATCTAGATCGGTCTTCCTGTAATAAGCATACCTGCTTCAGCACAACAACGCATCCCATATATTTGATCATATAGCAGTATAAGCACACATACTGGTATATTAGCATATAAGCGATCAAATGAAGGTCGATAAGCACTACATATACATTTGTTATAGCTTATATACATTATAATTATGTAAAGCACAGACCACACCTATCCAAGCTCATGTTAATATAAAGTTATCATTAAATTAAGCATATAGTTTCTTATTATTGATACATATCTACATCGCCATATTAAAGACCATGTGTACGCAAATTTTTCAAAATTGGTCGTATATTTTAACTTAATGTTACAATTTTAAATGATAAAATCTATAAGATTATAAAATATGATATTAACGGAAATTAACGCTTGTTAAGGAACCGGATGTTCTAAATTTATTTTTTTCTTGGGATTCTGTTTTTTCGAATGCTTTGTAATAAAGCCGTGAATCCAACCAACTACCTTTAAAATGTGATCGAACACAATTTGTTTTTCAAATCTGAAAATCACGCGTAACTTCGCGAAGGTGCGCACTTTGCTTTTTTTTTATTTTATCTCAAATTGTTCCTTTGTATTTTACTTTTCATGTAAAATCATTTTCGACGTTTTAAGAAAAGAAAGAAAGAAAGAAGACATTTATTCCTTTTTGCAAGACACACAAATATAAGATAATATACACAATTTTATAGAAAATAAACAAGGTATAACAAAAAAAAACATAGACATGAAAAATAGATCATCAGCGTTGTGTGTCTTCGCAAAAGTGAAACGGTCGCTGGCTCAGCATTACGCTGAGGTGTTAGACTGCAGCACTGATTTTCAGCCAGAACCGTCTATGACTCACGAAACGATACACAGATAAAATATACCTACTACATAATCCATAAACTTTTACGTAAACAATGCAATACATAGATAGAACCCGACTTATGTGTAACTAAAGAAATACATAAATTAATTAAATAGTTTACAATAAACAAAAATAAAAAGGAGGGAAAACTAAATTGTTCAAAAACAACAGGTTGGCATATCAAAGTGCAAAGTGCTGGAGGACTATTGGAAGGATTTTTAAGAGAGTTATTTTAATTGTTATTATATTGATTGATTCCAGATCACGGAGAGAGTACCGCCGACGCGCGGAGGACGGACCACGAGCGGCTTGCCACCGGCTCGCTCGCCACCGACGGCGAAGGTAAATTTACTCACATACATACACACATACATACATATATCACGTCTTTATCCCTTACGAGGTAGACAGAGCTAGTAACAAAACATAAAGGCCACGTTTTGCATGATTAAGGGCGTACATGGAAAGGTAAATCAAATAATGATGGGTTGCTAGCCGCATCGCCTATAACATGATTCCTAAGACTATCGCCCATTCCCTCGATGGGCTTTTACCATCTGAGATAAGAGAAGCAACTGGTAAACGCTATGTTTTTTCTTTACTCCCAGACCAGCATGGAATAACTTATTATAAACGCAGTAGGTAATAAAATAACATACAATACTAAATTAACTCTACAAAGCGTCACAAAATGTTCTAGAATATTTCAAGTAATTTGGTTAGATTGACTGAACTTACCAGTTGCTTCTATTCTCTCGCAGATGGTAAAAGCCCATTCCCTAATAGGCGAAAGTCTTAGGAATCATGTTATAGGCGATGCGGCTTACAACCCATCAATATTTTGATTTCCTTTTCCAGCTATACGGCCATGCTAAACATGGCCTTAAAGTTTTGTTGCCTTAGGCTCCGTCTGTATATTTTATTTAATTTAATTTTAAGGCTTCTGTAGGTTATTACCTAACTCGCTCGCAATCGCCATCGTGTTCATTTTGACAGTTCATGTATGGGCTGACAATTGGCATCGGAATCAGCTAGCTGTCACATTCATACAAGAACTGTCAAAATGAACACGATGGCGATTGCGAGCGAGTTAGACAATAAGCCTACTGATTAAAGTCGCGGGTTCACGGTGGATGCAAATGCTTCCAACCGAGGCAACTGAAGATCTATACGGCGTTTGTCCAACAGTGGACGTCTTATAGCTGATTATGATGATGACGATGAAAGGCTTATCTAGAGGTATTATACAATGGGAAGGCCTTTATAACCCATAATAAAGAAGATAACGCTTTTTCTACCGCGAGCAAACAAGCTGGATTTAAAGTTAAGCAGGTTGATGACCTCACGATAAAACAAAAAATAAGTGCAACCACAAGATGGGATTTCGTACTGTAAAATCTAAAGAAAAGAAAGAAAGAAAGAAAAAAGTTTATTTATGACAATCACAATACATCAAATAAAATAAATAAACAAAATAAATTATCACAAAAAATAAATTGTCACAAAATGGTCCCAACTCAGCATTTGCTGGCCTTACAGCCAGCGCTGGTCTTCCGTTGGGACCATAGGGTGATTACATTAAATAAATAAAACGGTGAGAAACAGACACTAAACATTAAACATAATAAAATATAATTGGATGTGGTTGCCCGGGCACTAAGCCCTTTGCCTTTAAAAAAAATCTAGGTAGTGAAATATCCAGCTTGAAAACAGCTGAAGCTGAGATAGTCCGTTGTGGATAAGTTTTGTTGTACCAGCTTCACAATCTTAGCTTGGACAAATCATCGCAAAATTAGATCCTACTAATATTATAAACGCGAAAGTTTGTAAGTATGGATGGATGGATGTTTGTTACTCTATCACGTAAAAACCACTGAATGGATTTGGATGAAATTTGGAACGGAGATAGCTGATATCCTAGATTAACACACAGGCTATTTTTTATCCCGGAAAATGGCATAGTTCCCGCGGGATAGCGAAAAACTATTTTTTTGCAGACAAAGTCGCGGGCAGCAGCTAGTACGGAAATAAAACAAGATTCAATAGAGTCCAACAGTCAACAGTCCAGCAGTTTCTTCCATGCTGGTCTGGGAGTAAAGAAAAAACATAGAATGTACCAGTTGCTCCTCTTCCCGCGCAGATGATAAAAGCCCATCGAGAGATTGGGCGAAAATCTTAGGGATCATGTTATATAGGCGATGTAGCTAGCAACCCATCACTGTTTTGATTCCCTTTTCCATCCATACGCCCACAATCATGCTAATCGTGGCCTTAAGGTTTTGTTACCTTAGGCTCTGTCTACCCCGTAAGGGATAAATACGTAATATATGTATGTATGCCAACAGTCAAAATCCAATATCTGACTGATTTAGATCTCCAGATATCTTTATAGAATGTCGCATTATTCAATACACATACACATACACAAATCACGTCTTTATCCCTTTTGGGGTAGACAGAGCCACAACAACACAACCAACACCTACACAACAACACACAATACCTACAGGCCACGTTTAGCAACACACTGAGGGCGTGGAGGTGGAAAGTGGAATCAAAATAGTGATGGTTTGTTAGCCGTATCGCCTATAACATGATTCCTATGATTTTCGTCCATTCCCTCAATGGGTTTTTACCATTAGCGCGGGAAGAGAAGCAACTGGTACATTCTATATTTTTTCTTTGCTCCCAGACCGGCGTGGAAGTAAATTATTCAATCACTATCTTAATTTATTTAATCAGGCGTTACTTGGGGGCCCATCTCAATGAACCTACAACATTTACCTAGCCAGGCCACTCACGTTTTAGTTAGCGCTCCACATTTAGCTCAAAAATCTTCTATCTCACGCAATTTGTCCCACCAGCTAACCCAAAAGCCAGTTCGCGTCAAGGTAGACTAGATAATGGCGAAGGCAAGTCCGGAGTGTTCCACGTTACACCACGGAGCTAACCTTGACGATCGATTGCCGCCGGCCCGGCGCCACCACCACCATACCACTATATGGAACTGTACCCAAGGATGTTCGTGCCTTTGTTTTATTTGGTAGTCTATGCGGATCGTTTCACCGACAAACATTTGATCGAACGTTCGACAAACACTTCGTTTGACAACTTTATTTTCTAGCATATCAACTTTATGGAAAACTTGTAAAACCTGACTATTATGAATCCCCTTTCCATCTTTTCGACCAAAATCATGCTAAACGTGGCCTTAAGTCTTGTTGCCTTAAGCTCTGTCTACCCCGGTAGGGAAACAGACGTGAATTGTGTATGAATGTACATTACATCTTTGCAAAACTTATAGCTGGTTTGGTCAAAGGCTGGTAACAGCACGCAATAACATTATAGCATATTTCTTTAGCGATAAAGAAATAGGTTGTTTTGGAAAAGATTTAAATAATAAGAATAAATATGATTGAATAAGATGTAATTTAAGGGCGATACTTAAGGATTAATTGAACAAAAATCAATTCAAAATCATGTCAGGTTTCAATAGGTTTTGGATACTCATAAAGTAGACTACAGGAGTAGTAGGAGTTACAGGTAGAAAAATTCGGAGATTACCCACCTGCTATGGGTGGTGTAGGGGTATAGCACGCGTCACGGAATGACGAGGATCCGGGTTCGATTCCCGGCCATAGCTTTACTTTTCGGATTTTTCTATGTGTTCTAATTTTCACAGACATTTAGAAATTTTACTTATAAAGTGTTACTTGGAATCTGAAAACAAAACAGCCTAAGTAAGTAAATGCTTTATTGTACAAATATAAAGAAACAGAAACAAATCACAAAAAAAAGTAAGAAAGTTATAGTATTTCCACATTGTCCATTCCAATTTTGGTATCGGACGCAGATACGCAAGTAAAGTGTCTGAAATATATCGGACCCGATATTCCAACGTATTCCTATACTGTCAAGGAATTCAATTCCTAACTCACCGTACTAACTTTTTATCGTAAGCTTCGTAAAGATTTTCATGTCACTGACGTTTTATGTGAAGAGGTTCTCGATGGGTCAGGAATTAAATTCCTTGACTGTACTCGCCTGCTTGACATGTCAGGCATTTTACTTACCTCGATATCGTATCTGAGCCGACGTCGTTATCGGATCGGATAATGTCGTATGTCGCAAGCGATCTTGGTATTACTTTTTTAAAACAAAGACCTGTCTGCTTTCCATATCACGTTACCAGCAGTTAATTTAGTGAACTTTCTAGTTTGTTTAGCCGTTTTGGCATGTGCCGAGATGGTAGACGCCAAGTTTCTGGAACAAAGCGTGATGTAATACACAAATATTAATACACGTCCGTCATTGGACAATTAGATGCATGTTATAAATATTTTTGAGCTCACTGCCTGAACCGCCGTTACACTCCGGTTCCATCTTGCAAACTTATACGACTCTGACAAACGGCATCATGTTCTGACTAGACATTTGCGAGTTTCTAGCAATCATGCTTAACGTGGCTTTTAGGTCTTGTTACCTTGGGTACTGTCTACCCCGTAAGGGATAAAGACGTGATATATGTATGTATGTAGAAAGGCGAAAGAATAACGTGCAAGTGGGTTACAAGATGGAGAGTTAGACTTCATGCATTGATTGCGTCGTCGGTCTAGATGGCTAAGATAAAATACCTCATGTCATGTGCCGCTAATTTCCGGGCTATGTTATTCTCCACGCTGGAACAAAGCAGCGTAAATACTGCTGCTTGCCTAGACTAAGACTACTATAACTTAAGATACCTACCTGCTTAACTTGGGGACCTGTTAAGAGAATTTAAGTTTAGTTTAGTTTCTTGCAGCGCATTCTTCTTGGCAACGATGGTCGTTCCGCATGCCCTGGTAGTTTCAAAGAAGACATGTAAAAGAGCCATTGGCGGCCTATTTTCATAATAAAGTTTTGAATTTTGGATTCAGAACGGCTGGACAGATCTGGATCATAATGTATTTAGCACAGATATATTAAAGTCTGGAATACCACATGCTACTTTCATTCCAGAAAGTAGTTCCGCGGGATAGGTATAAATAGGGGTCTTTGCAGACGAAGTTGCGGTCAAGTTAGTAGAATAATTCTGAGTAGGGTTGATGAGGAAGTAGTTATGAGGAAGAGGAAGCGGAAGAGGAAGTATCAAACACATAGTTTGAGGAAGTGGATCAGGAAGAGGAGATTTTTATGCGGATGAGGAAGAGAAAGAGTGATAGGATTGTGTGAGAGTGACATATTACTAGTTGAAAATGTAAAAAAAAAAACAAATAGATCAAAGAATGCAGTATTTGTTTATTTATTTATTAAATGACAGAAAACGTAATTATGCACATAAAGTTTATTTTAATAATCAAAATTTACCACTGGGAGGTTAATTTTAATGAAAATGTACGAGCGCTGGAATGAATACGCGACATGTGCGGTGAAATGGAAATTCCTCTAATATTCCTCTAAATTTAAGAGGAAGCGGAAGAGAAAGAGGATTTTTCGTTTATGTGGAAGCGGTAGCAGTAGAGGAATTCACAAAATTGCGGAACTTCCTCATTATGAGGAAGCGGAAACTGAATCTTCATCAATCCTAATTCTGAGACACTTTTTATAACCTTTTAATTTGTTTATTCCAGAGCGTCAATCCTGGGAAACGGAATGGTGCCGCCTGGCGTACTGGGAGCTGGCGCAGCGCGTGGGCCGCCAGTTCGGGGTGCGCGTGCGCGCCGTGGACGTGTTCGGCGGCGCCGGCGCAGGCCCTGGGCTCAACGGACTGTGCTTGGACGCGCTGGACCCTAGGGCAGAAAACGCGCAAGCTGAACAGGTACCTACAGCACATACAAAGTAAAAAAATAACGAAAGAATCAAGTGTTATTGCTGTTTTTTAATTAACTTACTTAGGTATTCATACTAAGTCCGAAAAATACACGTGATCTTGAATGGCCCCCCCATTCAGGGGGTAGCGTTAAAATCACCGAATATCACCAGGGAGAAGGGGGGGGGGGGGGGTCAAAAGTAGGCCAAATATGATCACGTGATTTCTGGACGAGCTCATACTTGTAACATACTTACTTATTTATCTTGTTCCAGGTGCGAAAGATAAGGTCCAAGATCGGACTCGGGGTAACACTGTCCCTTGAGTCCGACGGCGTTTGGTTGTACAACAGAAGTCAGGAGCCAGTCTTTGTGAGCTCGCCAGCTCTCGACGCCGCAGCGGCCAAGGCACTCCTGGTCTGGAGGGTCGCCCCCGGCCACTGCCTCTGCATCTTCGATCCCTCGACCCCGCCGCCCGCCATCTCGCTCCCGCACGTCGGCCCCGTCGATCCCAGGTCGGTGAGGATCTCGTTCGCGAAGGGCTGGGGTCCGAAGTACTCCAGGAGGGATGTCACTGCCTGCCCCTGTTGGCTCGAGGTACTACTCGCTCCAGCGAGCTGACGCAAACGTTGAAGTGTGAGTAGCTATTTGTTCTTGTGCAATATAAAATACCAATGGTAATGACTTTTTGACAAATAGCTACTGTGACAGTGTTATAGACTGCATCGCAGCGTTTTATTTTGGACAATTTGTGTTGAACGTTTTGACGTCTTTTCGTGTTTTACTTGGCTCTATTGCCCGACGGATTTGGAGTGTATTTTCAAAATGAACTTAACCAATTATTTATTTATGAATTGTTAAAATATGAAACAGGTTTATGTAACACTATGAATATAGAGGCCTTGTAACCAGTGATTTATAAAATGTGATCAGGCAAGTTTTCATGAATTTATTATGTAAATATTGATGAGCGGTGACAGCGTCCACGGTGGTCGCGGGAGGCGTAAGAGAATGGACCATTTATCATTACCATCACCCATTTAAAGTTATATATCATTACCATTTCCATTTTCATTAGTATCAATCTCAAAACCATTTCTTTTAATAATGACTTCTAGATGGAAAATGCCCTCCCTAAGATTGGAATGGCCAATCTTGCCGTGGAGTGCGTACCATTATAGTCTAACGTCGTCCCCAGCGCCCCCGTGAGGCTAGTCACGTAACTTATGATGCCTTACTGTTTGCCTAACTTGGCTGTACCGTATGAAGGTTTGCTGCTATTAGTTACATTCTACTACAACTGTGAGACGGAGAACTGCGACTAGTCTTTGGTTAGCCTTTCCCGGGATGTTTCTAGCATCCGTCGATGGCAGAAGAAGACTGGTCTATCCGAAGCCAAAGTCCTAGAGTTTTTGAAGAATGTAACTGAATGCAGCAAGCCTCGTGACCTGTGTGAACGTACCATTACGTAGTCATTATACAATGGTCAACGTTGTATTGTATAGAACTCGACTTAAGACAATCCGAGACTGTAAATATTAAATTATAACTTTAAATTAATGTAATATAATATGTAATTAAACTATTTATACTTTTAAAAATATGCCTTACCTTAAATTGTACAATTATTTAAGTGTTAGTGTTTAGAGTTACTTTTTGTACAAATATAATTTGACACTATGTATTGCGAGAAAGTGTTTTTGTTTTATGCGAAGGCTGTGTGCAAAGCATTTGGAAGCGAATCCGGGAGCAACGCCGGAAACTAGTATATGTATAAACTTTACCAATGTCACTGGCCAAATACTCTGAAGTTTGAAATAAGAAATTCACATCGAGCTGTCCCGCTCACACTAGTATTTAATAGGAGAGCGAGCAGGATGTTGTGATGTGAATTTCGAATATCGAATTTGGGAGTAAACCCTTTAACAGTGCTATTGACATTCCCTTCGACACGTCAAACGCGTGACATTATTAAGCTTTTCAAATAGCAATGGAATTGGATTTGCTGGCAACTTTATTCGCTGCCAGCGTTAAATGTTGCTAGTCTAAAAAATGTACTTAACTTGTACCGTGAAACCGTACAACTTTGCCCGCTTTTAGCGGTTTTTTGCATTTTTTCCAGTCAATTAGTCCATATTGTACAACTTTATCTGGAACACTCACAAATTGACATACTCTTCTTTGGGTAGATGAGAACACTACTTTAAAAATGAGTTTCCTTACTGTAGAAAACGGGCCTCAAACAGGCGGGCCAAAATATTGAAAAAATTTTGAGATTGCCCACATTTGTTTACATTATCTTATCTTTGGGATTATCAACGTTATGGTCATGATTCTTAAAGTCTAATAATCTAGAATAGACATAGCAACGTTGTATCGTATTAATAGACCTTTAAGTGTTATATTTTACGGCCAAATTCGTGTGGGCAAAGTCGTAAACAAAAAATTGACATCCTTCATGCATCCTTCATACAAAATCCTGGATACGCTAGGGTTGTCAAATTTTTACTAATAGCTTTTATCCGACTACGACGATCAAACAAGGTGTAGTATGATATTAATATTATAATTTGCTCTTAACTGTAAATTAAATTGTGCCTGGATTAAGGTATGTTGCTTAATAAAACCAATTTTACATAATACAACAAATTTAATGCAATGCAATGCGTAGTTACAAACGTTACCTACTAAAGAAAAACTAGATTTAAAAAAAAAATAGGATTCAATAATGTACACTTTATAGACCACATTCATTGTTGTCTGAAATAACCGGATTATATTTTATATGATGATAATGATGATGATTTTATTTTATATATCATACTAGTGACAGCCCTAAGAGTAAAATTGTGCTGGGCAAAGCTGTAAAAAGTAATACGTAAAACGTTCATGACATTGCCCACTACCATAATTACGAAATTAACAGAGATAAGGAGTTGTGATTCTGTCTACGTCGTTTTTAAACTGTATATTAGTTACAGTTGAAATTACATAGCTGTAGGACTTTCCTGGCTTGAAATTCACTTAAAGTTTTTTCGACCTGATTGGCCCGCCGAAAAACATACCCGCACTCCAAGCCGGCTCACGCGTGACTGACGATAGATACGCGTCAACCGATAGGTCAGTGTTGTCAGCAATAAGATTAGCTATAAGCCACATATTAGAAATAAAGTGTATTTGTGACCATTTTTGGTAGATTTCGCTTCTACTGAAATGTGACGCGGTGGGCAAAGCTATATGAAAAGGCAAAGTTGTACGGTTTCACGGTAATGTTTTCTTACTTACCGATATTATTTTTGAGCAAACATGTACTTCATTTGAATGATGTGAGGTAATGACGCGGGATAGTGAAAAACGTGTGAGATTTTGTAAATATATTTTTTATTTATATTGTTGACACATATTGAAAAATAAGTCAGTGTTACCAATTGTCAAAAAAAACTGAGAAAAACACAGCTGGCAACTATAAAATTGTTAGTCAGCGAGTGAAGTCAGCAAATCCAATCCTAATGTAATTTGAAACGCGTAGTACAGTCAGCAACCACGCAACACCATGTATTTTTAATCTATAAAGATCTGCCAATTATGAATAAAAGTTGATTTAAAAATAGATAGGTAATGTCTTAAACAGATTAAACATTGTGCCTTGCGTTGTATTCAAATATGTAAACTATATATAAATCCAAAATTTACGTAGGATTACTACTGTCAATTTCACTGGCCTATACTTGTAAGTATTTACATAGTTATACAATCGTTTGAATGGAAAGCTCGAATTTAAGGGTAAAGTTTAGGACAAGGGAGTCGATGTGACAATAAGGTTAGAGTCTAGTCTTTATAGCTTCATTTATCACGCGGTTCGCCACACCACAGCCTTACTGCAGGCTCGATAGAAAGGGACGCAATTTTCCTGGACAGACATTGAAAATTCTTACATTCAATTCTTAATTTTCATTTTTTATTTATCTTCGTACTGTGAATTTTCTTACAAAACGCAATAACTACTAACGCATGTACCTGTGAAAGCCTGTGTATATTGGTAACCAATGAACTAGAAAAGTAAACTCTTCCGTGTTATAATTGCATCTCTTTCTGCCTGTCTTTGTTGGTAGCTGTGTAGCCATTTTCCATAGCCTCTGTTGTAAGCCACTTGCTGGTGCTTTTAGAAAATAGCAAAAATAAGGGATCAAAAAGTTTTGTCTCTGTGGCAAATCAATCAATCAACTGGCAATTTGAAACTCTGTTTTTTTCCCAAAGTAAATTGAAAATGGGACTATATATTGTACAATACGCGTTTAAAAATTCTGTTTCTGTATTTTTTTAACTGTGCTATGGAAAATGGACCGTTTTGTTCATTGGTATCAACATCCTTGTAATTTGTACGCCATTAGCAAAATAAAGTTCCGTTGTTTTTGACACTACCGCGTTCTTTTTATAAAATGCTGTCACAAAAGGTTTCCCAGCATAATTTCTAATTTTTAAATGTTAGGTAGGTACGAATGTTCTTAAAAATGTTGATATTGTGCTGTTTAGTCATTGCATTAGACTGATGTATCGCCTTAACAAACAGACAGACATGTTTTTAAGATATGTATACAGTCATTACCAGTACAAAGTACCAGGAATGACGTAGCACAACCAAATGCATCGCTTAAAAATATGTTCAAATAAAAAATAATAATTAATATAAATTTTAAATAATGTAGATAGGTAGTAATTGTTATCCCTGATTATGTCCTAAGTTGTGAGCGCCTGAGATCAAAAACGGAAATAAAATAAAAGAACAGATTATTTTTAAAAATTACAGACTTTTAATTTTTTCACCTGACGTCCCTAACAATCTGACAATGAACGTGACGATACACTACATTAAATAGCGTGTGCATTCAATAAAGCAGAGAGGAGCAGAGGCAATCATAAAATTAAAGGTCTCGCACAAAGTTCTACGAAAAGCGACCTGTTATTTTTGCCCGTGAGTACATTAATTAAAATCTACGCCAAGGCGCATTTACAAATACAAAGGGAGTGCAGAGTCGTGGATTTCAAGAAAAGGTCAATTTTAAGTATTATTGATAGGAATTGTGCCCGGTATCCGCTTTAGTTGAAAAGACACCCTTTTAGTTGAAAATATACATATATACATAGATTTCAAAACGGATGGAATACATTGATAACTTAAAACTAAAGGATGCGAGTAATGAACAAATTGAACAACCTGATAATTCGTGCACTGTATAGGAATCAGATAGGGGACACGAATTATCAGGTGACCCAATTCAGACCGTGCAATCCGAGGATGTACATAAGTCGCTCCGAAACTAAACATATTTTTTATTTACAATACATATCACATAGTTTACAAACACATTAGGCAGGATTCGAAGTTAAATAAGAAAAAAACTTAGTTGGTAATTTGTAGGTATTTTTGAGGTTCTTTATTCGAGTTTCTTCAGCGTTGTGTTCGGCAAGAAGAAGCAGGCAACTCCACAAACTGAAACAAAAATATTTTTTAACGCCATCTAGTGAAAAAGTACCGAACTTGCTCGCTAAAACAACAACTTTTGCAACCTCAGGACTTTGCAGCTTTGAAACTCAAAAGGTTAAGCGTCAAGTAATGCATTGAGAAATACATAGATGGCGCTGAATTCAATCACTTATTAAAAACTTTTGACACGGTTTTTTCTTTCACGATATCAATTACCGCTTCGGCTTTGGTACTGCTTTTTCAAACTGACGTTGGCACAGCAGTGGACATCTGTTCGCTGAAAATGCCTTGTACCTGCTAGGACTGCTGCGATGGTGATGAAAGGCGGTAGGCACCCAAAGTCTATGAGTGCGGGGAAGGTGACCGTTCCGGTGATGGTGCCGATTCTGCCCATCATCAGGAATGTCGCCATTGCCATCACCCTGAAACCAAGAATAGCTATAGTCAAGTTTTGATGAACTACATTATAATTGATTTAAAGTTTTTGAATTCTTCCAGAAGAGCGAGCCACTCACGGTTAAACTCTGGAATCAGTTGGCGGCACTCAACACGAGACTACTCTTATCTTAAAGGGCCGGCAACGCCCCCGTCCCGTAACCTCCCTATGTTATCCATGTGTGACGGTGATTGCTTTCCATCAGGCAACCCCCTTGCTCATTTACCCCCTATCACAAAAAGAATCGGCTGAGTGATAGTTAGACTCGTTACTTACATAGATAGAGACACAAAAATATTGTTTTTAGTATTTCTTGTTATAGCGGCAACAGAAATACATCATCTGTGAAAATTTAAACTGTCTAGCTATCACTGTTCATAAGATATAGCCTGGTGATGGTGACGACAGACAGGGAGATAGACAGACAGACAAACAAACGGTGGAGTCTTAGTTATAGGCCGTTGTTACCCTTTGGGTAAGTAGCCCTTCAAAATTTGCTAGTGTAACACTAACCTGAGAGAGGTAGGGAAGAGATCAACAGTGATGCTGGAAAGAGAAGCTCCTAGCAGCGAGGTGACAGCGAGGGCCGCAGTCATCATGGCCACGACCGCGTTGGCGCTGTTCCCCAGGAACGGCATCATGATGATGATGATGGCACTGCAGATGCCGCAGACGGCTGCGACGAGCTTTTTGCCGCATCTGAAGACAATAGATAGATAAAAGACCTGCAACGGTTCTGGCTGAAAATCAGTGCTGCAAGTGTTTAACACCTCTGTAATGCTGAGCCAGCGACCGTGTCACTTTTGTGAAGGCACACTCAACACTGATGATCTATTTTTCATGTGTATGTTTTTGTTTATCTTCTATAAAATTGTGTGTATGCTCTTATATTTGTGTGTCTTGCAAAAAGGAATAAATGTCTTCTTTTTTCTTCTTTCAATAATTGATTCAATCAGGCGATCATTTGCGGAGATGGCAAGCAAAGTATCCCATTTTTGATGTATTCAAACCATCATCAGATTTGTTAGCTGCCTTAGATGTCAATATCATCCTCTTCAGTCTATATACGTCCCTGGGCACCGTCCTCTCAGAATGAGAAGGCTTGGGCTATAGTGCCCACGCGGGCCAAGTGCGAGGAACTTTACATACACCATTGAATCACTCCGCAAGTGTATGCATTTCTTCATGATGTTTTCCTATTCGAAAGCTCATGGCAAATTTCAAATGTGATTTCGTGCATAAATTCCGAAAAACTCAGCGGTGCGAGTCTGGGCTCGAATGCTTGAGAGGCCACAGATCACCACTAGGCTACAGCGGCTTGGATGTTAATGCAAATGGTAAGATATGGTTGCTGGTGCCGGTTGCCGTGCCCAATTATTTCTTCCCGTCGTAAAATAGTGTATCTCCAATGAGGAAAATCTTACACTAGCTTGAAGCTAAAAGCTTACCTGTTAACCAGAGCTCCTCCGATTCCATACGTCAGCGCGGAGCCAGCGCCGACAATGACGCTCTGCATGTACGTCATCATGTCCGTCTGTATCGGCTGGCAGGCTTCCGTGACGACGGTGATGTTGGACGGGGCGATGGCCGAGCAGAGGCTCTTGGACGAGTCCGAGTTGATCATGGCGGCGAGTTGCGGGTACCAGAGGCGGAGGGTGTTGGAGCTGTGGATGTCATAGATTGGAATGAAACGGTGTTACAAACTGTACTGACAGAGCCGGCACTAGCCTTTGATAAGAGAGCTAGGTTGTCTATCGATGCTCTTCGGTTGATGGTTTCGTCCTCTCCCCTCTAAGATGCTTCTGACGCGCCACGTACCACATGGTTTTGGCAACCCCTACCATCTGACGCATAGAACGGCTGCTCCGATCAGTGGTTCATTGAAGGAACTAGTATTTGCTCATCATATGACATGTATTGTGCATGGCATATCTGATGAATGGATGACGCTCTTAATTCGTAGTTTGTTTCGATCGTCTATTTTTGTGAACAGTTCACCTAGGACTAGGTGAATGAGAATGAGTAAATACATAATTATCTAGTCATCCCACGCAAACAGTACTTATACGCTCATCTCTTCTGACGATTTGTAAGATTTTAAGCTACTACAAGCGACTCTATTTCCAGAATAAAGTACGGCTTGCTACATGGTTCGCATGTATCAACTTTTGTACTGAACTTGTGACTGACATATTATAAAATTAACTAACCCAAACATGCTGCCGACATGTATAGCGCAGATAAGGACCAGCCATGTGATGTGGGGAACCTTAAATAGCGGGGACAGTTGCGCCCAGCCGCCGCGCAGAGCCGCCACACCGCGGCCTTGCTGCTCGTTCTTCTCTTCCACCAAACACTTGATCTGCAGGACGAAGATTGTTGATAAGATTAGCCAATTCGTTAATGATGATTTCAATCACAGTTTTATACTTCATGTTAAGTTAAACATCGTGCCACAATCTCTGGACTTTGTTTTTCGAAACAGTCAGTGTAAAGGGATTTAAATGGTCAGATCGAAAGTTAGTAGGTATATATAATTACAAACTTGTCCCCAAGTTTTCGATGAAAAATAATCGCAAGAATGATATCAGGTTCAGAAACTCTTACCGGAAAGTCTTCTTTCGTTTTCCCGGTGTTCATTCTGTATATCTTCCGGAACACCTCCATGGCCTCTTCGTTGCGGCCCCGAGACATCAGGAACTTGGGGCTTTCTGGCAGGCAGAGGAAGGCCAGGCCAGTAAGGATCGGCATCAGGGCCGTCGCCAGCAGGAACAGGTTCCAAGCTTTGATTACTGCGGATGTAGGTTTAGTTTAGTGTTTAGGTTGGAGGAATTTATTGGTTCAAAAAGACTAAGTTTGACACAGGGTCAAATACAAATTATCAAAATACCTAGTTTGGACCATTAATATCTGGAACAACCGTCATTATTTATATTGTAAGGTGGAGGGTAATTCTTTGATTATAATAAACCAGTCAGTTGCTAACTCCCGTTTCATTGACGTTGCACTGGCGACGAGGATGGGATTATTACCTACCGGCCATATTTTTTTTTTACTGCTGCACCAGTTTAATTAATTTAAAATGCCTATCGGGAAAATTGAACCGGTATATTGAACCGTCAGCATCGAGCCGCGGGAGCTCGCGTTCCACGCGCGCGCGGCTCAATCAATAATTTAAACTGAATTAGTGCAGATCATTGGATACGGGGTACAATATATATATGTATTATTATACAAGGAGGGAAAACGACCAACTGGGTCACCAACTGGTTAGCGGGCACCACCACCGACGGCCGCCCGCAAGACTAGAGGGTATCCTAGAGGGCTAGGACAGAATACCTATTGTGCCAGTCATTTCACCGGCTATCTTACTCTCCACGCCGGACCACAGCAGTGCAGGCACTGCTGCATGGCGGCAGGATTAGCCAGTAAAACATACAGTGCCCGGCAAACATCAGCTTAAGCCTAACCTTGAATGCGCAGAAGCAAATTTAATGTCTCTTTACCCTTTCCACGGCACCCTAGCTCAAAAAGCTTGCCATAAGCTGTACCTTGCCTACAAGTGAACTTCTTCATCAAATTACTAACCAAACTTCCCAACAATAGGGAACTGCCAATCTTGAGTGAGTAATGCCCAGGCCAGCAGGGGAAGGGTGACGTTGGCGATGGTGTAGAACAGGCTCGTGAGGAGGATGACGCGCGCGCGCAGCTCGGTGCGATGCAGTTCGGCGATGTAGGAGATGAGGACTGCGAACGGGCCGTTGAAGCTGGAAGGACCAACAATTTATTTTGCTATAGTTTAATGTTAACGAATCCTTTAATTTGCATGAATTTCACTAGGTATGTCATAATGTAAAGTTTGTTAACTTAGGCTTTGTCTACCCCGTAAGATGTAAAGATGTGATTTATGTATGTAAGTATACCTAATAAAATGTTTGCCATGATGTTCTGAAACCGTTATTTTTTCAAGAGTTTTAAAATGGTCGTCCTTTACGTATAGAAGCTCTTTGGGTGAGGTTAGTTTTATAACTGTTATAAAAACCCTGAAAAATCAACAATTTAAGAACAATAGAGTTATGGGAAACGATCATTATGATTATGACAAACAATACTTTTATGGCGTACTAGCTGCTGCCCGCGACTTCGTCTGCAAAGAATTCGTTTTTCGTTATCCCGCGGGAACTATGCAATTTTCCGGGATAAAAAATAGCGTATGTGTTAATCTAGGATATCAGCTATCTCCGTTCCAAATTTTATCCAAATCCATTCATCAGTAACAAACATCCATCCATCCATACTTACAAACTTTCGCGTGCTCTGGCTGTCGAATTTACTCCTTTTACACGGAACCGACATTCCCTCTCTTCATCATAACCATCTTCATTATAATCATCGCCGTCACCATCATACTCACAGGAAGCCGCTAGCGAACCGCGTGACTAGCAGCATGGCGAAGTTCTGGCTCATGGCGGCAGTCAGCTCCACCAGTCCTGCGCAGAAGAACCCCCACACCATGATGCGGCGCCGCCCGAGCGTGTCCGACAGAAAGCCCCAGATCATCGCTGATGAGATCATACCTAGGAACAAGGAATACGTTCATTCCTACCTGAACTCCTGATGGAGGTTTTTTAAACATGGAAGGTATGCTGGTCTGGGAGCAAAAAACCAAAGTGTACTAGCTGCTTCTCTTTCCGCGGAGATGGTAAAAGCACTAGAGGGAATGGGCGAAAATGGTCTTTCCACCTATACGCCTACAATCACGCTCAACGTGGCCTTTCTTTTAGGAATTGTTACCCTAGGCTTTGTCTGCCCAGTAAGGGATAAAGACGTGATTTATGTATGTATGTAGGAAGGCAAACGAATCACCTGGGGTTACCATGACGTCTTCATGCGATTCAATTCTGATTCAGTTTAGGTGCGCTGTCAGATTTGTACTGAAAATGACAGCTCCTGAACTGAGTCGGAATATAATCGCTTTAAGACGTCATGGTAAGGCTGATTGTAAGTGAGCACCACTAGAAATGGACACCCGCAACACTAGAGGATTGTAAATGCGTTGCCAGCGTAGAGGGCTAGTAGAAGACTTCATGTGCCAGTAATTTCACCGGCTATCTTCGTCTACTCATTATCTTACCCTCGTTTTTGTTGTAGCATACAGAACTTTCGCGAGTAGACCTTGTGCAAGGTCCGTCTGGATAATACTCCTTAACCCTGGCGAAGAGTTTGAAACACTGGAACACATTATGTGCGAATACGCCCTCGTCAGACTAAGAATGAAACTCCTCGGCATCGGATACCCTGAACCTGGAGATTCCAAGGCACTACCACTGCGCCCAATCACCCAATTCATGAATGAGGTGGTAAGCGATGGAATAGTGCGAAGGAGGGGTAATTACACAAAAGATCCCCGTATGGGTCGAAGTGTATCCGTAGGGAGCCCTAGACTAAGATAAGATACTCCCTAACACTGCCGCCAAGCAACAGTGCTTACGTTGCTGTGATCCGGCGTGGAGAGTAGGAGAGCCGGTGATAATGATATTACTTCGTCTTCTAGGCAGGCCATGCTACTGTAATACTCCAGTGTTGCAGATGACCCTAAGCAGTGGTGATTACTTATCGTGAGGAACCCGTTCACTCGTTACTCTTCTTTGTATTACAAAAATACAAACATAGTTAAATGCAGTTCTTATAATTACTTTT
Organism: Pandemis corylana; assembly: GCA_949127965.1. Classification (NCBI taxonomy): domain Eukaryota; kingdom Metazoa; phylum Arthropoda; class Insecta; order Lepidoptera; family Tortricidae; genus Pandemis; species Pandemis corylana. Next base: position 744,449 of record OX421859.1, on the reverse strand, counting down.
CACTTTTTACGATTGCAATTAGTAAACAGACATTCCTGAGATAAATTTAGCATTGTTTACTTTGTGTGACATTGTGAAATTACCTTTCATTATTATTTGGTATCTGTATTAAATATGATGATGATTATATTTTGAGTTATCTGTAGGTGCGTTAATAACATACATAAACCACATCTTTATCCCCTACGGTGTCATCATCATCATGTCAGCCATACAACGTCCACTGTTGGACATAAGCCTCCCCCATAGACCATCAGTTGCCTCGGTTGGAAGCGGCTTGCATCCGCCGCGAACCCGCGACTTTAGCCAGGTCAGCCGTCCTCGTTGGTGGACGTCCTACGCTGCGCTGGCGGCGGTCTCCACTCGAGAACCTTTCGGCGCCAACGACCATCTGTTCTCCGTGCTATATGGCCTGCCCATTGCTAGTTCAACGAGCTAATTCGCTTGGTTACGTCCTTACAGGATAGACAGAGCCTAAGATAACAAGATCTAAAGGCCACGCTTAGCATGAATGAGGGCATAAATAGTACAGTCTTTGCAATATTTTGAAAAAAATACAATTTTACATGCATACATACATAAATCACGTCTTTATCCCTTACGGGGCAGACAGAGCTCAAGGTAACAAGACCCAAAGGCCACGTTTGGCATGATTGGGCGTATAGGTGGACAGGGGAATCAAAATAGTGATGGGTTGCTAGCCGCATCGCCTATAACATGATTACTAAGATTTTCGCCCATTCCCTCGATGGACTTTAATTGGATGGATTCTTTCAATTTTACCTTCAAAAACAGATGGCAACCCTATATAAGCCCACCATCATGCTAAACGTGGCCTTTAGGTTTTGTCACCTTCGGTTTTACCCCGTAGGGAATAAAGACGTGATTTATTGTAAGCACTGCAAAACTGAACGGAATCAAGTCCGCGTCGCCTGCGTCGTTTGCACTTATAAAAGCAGCGCCACTTGCGGATCGAAACGGCAAAAAATGTTCTCATAGTATTTGACATTTTAACGCAAACGCGTTCGAGACGTATTTTGTGACCGAAAACTTACACTAAGCATACTGTTGCGTCAGTCGAGTTTGCTCAAATATGTCACAGCCTATCTGCGTTTGCTCAGGCTTTGTCCGTCATAACGTGAACGTGCGTCGGCGCAGAGCCGTTCACGTGTTAAGTCAGCTGTTCGATCAGCAGTTTGAATTGAGAGTAGCGGAGACATATTTTTTTATATTTGTGGAAGTGAGCAGAATAGAATGAATGACTGAGATGGAAGAACGAGAGAGTTAATGTGTTAGAGAATTTGTATCATTTTAATTTATTAATGTTCCGATTTATGGGCAGAAAATCGCGCCTGCAATGTAATTCGGCCGTCAACAAGGCTCTTCGTGCTCTGTTACTTAGAATACAATGACGACAATTACATTTGAGAAAAAACAAATTTTAATAACGCTGCAAAACTCCTGACTATTTCTTTTTCAATATTTCGTGTCAAAGATCACGGCCTCGCTCTATAATCTGACATATCATACATAACAACGAGTTTATATTAATTATGGCCGATATCTTCGGTTACTGTCATCTCTTGATGTATTTTTGCAATACATTATATGATAGTGTCATTCGGTTTGAAAATGTTCTCGACCACCCGACTTCTTTTGCCTTAAGGCGCTCACGACAGAAAAGATTAACTCAAAAACTACTGAACCGATTTTCACGCGGTTTTTACCAATCCAGAGCGATCCACGAGGAAGGTTTATGTATTTAACTTGTCAAAGTTTTGTGTGAATTGGTTGAAATATAAAGATAATTGTTGGAAGTCTCGGGTAAAGTCAAGCCTGAAATACTAATTTTAATTCTGTGCGGACGAAGCCAACAGCTAATCGTGAAGGAAAAAGTAACGTAACCTAAAAATCACATTTTTGGCACAAGCTTTTTGCTGACTGTACTTTTTCTTGACTTTACTTGCATTATCATCCGTCCTACATATGTTAACCAAATTTCAAGTCAATCGGACCAACCGTTGAAGAGTTCTCTCCTGCGGAGACGGTCCTGGCTGGACCACCGGAATAGTACTACCAGATTCTTATATTGTCATCTACATAAGTACGTATGCAAAATTTCAGCTCAATCGGATGAAGATATCTGCTTCAAAATGGAGTCGCAAGATTCCACCCGGACAAACATAATTACATACATACGTTGCATTGCAAGTTAATATAAAGCTTGCAATTGTAATAATAATAATAATAGTTTGGCAACGGTGGAGGACTGTCCGCTAGCACATCCTCATGGTGTATTAGGGGATAGACCTCCATAGTTGCGCCCATCTCGTTTTTATATTATGTGGTACCAAAGGCCTCTCATATTGGCCTCAATAAAAGAGACCAAATTTTCTTAGACAATATCAGCCTCGGGGGATCAAACCCTCGATCTTCGTTGTCAAGTTCTCTAACCACTGGCAATCCAGTAAAGTAGGATCCCTTACCTCCATAAGTGATAGCATTGACGGTCCCCATGTCCAACAGACTGAGCTGCATATCGCATTGCGCCTGCGTAAAGATGTAAGAAGTGGAGCTGGTGACGGAGACCGAGCTCCAGAAGGCCGGCAGCGTGCACAGCATCAGCGCCACGTTGAAGCGGCCGTAGCCCGTGGCCGCGATGGCCGCCTCGAAGTCTGACGGCGGCTCTGCAACTGGAGATAACTGGTTAAAACTAGTTTAAACCGGATAAACATTATTTAAAACTACCTTTTGCGGTCAGTTAGTCTGTCTGTCCCTATGTATGCTTTAGATCTTTTAAACTACGCAACGGATTTTGGTGCGGATTTTTTTGATAGATAGAGTGGTTCAAGAGGAAGCTAGTTATATTTATAAACCTATTGTGTCCCACTGCTGAGCAAAGGCCTACCCCAAACGCTTCCACTGCCCTTGGCAGACCAAGCAGACTGCGGTGAGTGGTCAGACCTTCAAGAAGGCGTCCAACTCGTCCCACCAGCGCTGTTTAGGCCGGCCGGGCCGCCGCCTTGAGTTAGTGGGATTTCACCTTGACTTCATTTACTTACTTACTTACTCTGTCTTCCCTGTAAGGGATAAAGGCGTGATTTATGTTTTTGTGTGTATTATCAGACCATGTTAGGGCGTTGCAAAAAAAATAAAACTCTTCATCTTGAAATTGAAAACATTTCTCATCCTCAAAACGGTCGGGAAGCATGTCTGTTGACATAGCGGCGCGGGCGCACGTTGTTGCCCAATTTGTGAAAACTGTCCGAGTTCCGAGCTGACTCACGCATTCCCACACTGGAATAATATTATTGTTTTCGCTCCCAACATTAATGAAGTGAAATTTTATTATTAGCTAAGCTTCATTTCTTTTTCGCTGTGTTCTGGTTCTGACAAAGGCCAATTTTTTTAAATACATATGTATATCACGTCTTTATCCCTTACGGGCCTATGGTAATAAAACCTTAAGGCCACGTTTAGCATGATTGTGGGCGTATAGGTGGAAAGGGGAATCAAAATAGTGATGGGTTGCTAGCCGCATCGCCTATAACATGATTCCTAAGATTGTCGCCCATTCCCTCGATGGGCTTTTACCATCTGCGCGGAAAGAGAAGCAACTGGTACATTTTTTTTATATATAAGAGGGGGCAAACGAACAGACGGGTCACCTGATGGAAAGTAATCACCATCGCCCAGGGACACCTGCAAGACTTGGGGAATCACAGGTGCGTTGCCGGCCCTTTCAAGAACTTACGAGTACTCCCAGAACAGCATGGAAGAATGGCCAAATTTTTTGGTTATTGCAAATCGTGTTGCCGGGTTCTCATCTGAGAGCGGGTACCAGAACTGTTGCACGTTGCAATAACCAAAAACCTTAGAGTGGTCGTGGTGGACTTAGGCTCGCGAGCAAAAAAATGTTTTCATATAGCCTAGTGGTTAGTGACCCTGACTATGAAGCTAGAGGTCCTGGGTTCGAATCCCGGTAGGGGCAGATAGTTGTATGATGAATACGAATGTTTGTGCCCGAGTCATGGATGCTGTATGTATTTAAGTATTTATTTATCTACTTTATATTAGTATGTTTATCCGTTGCCTGGTACCCCAAGCACAAGCTTTGCTTAGTTTGGAGCTGGGTCAATTGGTGTAATTTGTCCCAAGATATTTATTTATTTATTATTTATTATTTATATGTGTCAAGTTGATTTTTTTTACAAAAATTGTTCCGGTGGTATAGATTTTGGTTTAATAATGATTATCTGTCGTTTAGTTTCATAGTTAGATCGATAAATACTAAAATATAGACTAATCCCAGCTCAGCCCAGCTACGAGGGTAGTGGGGTCAGAAGGGATAGGAACAAATAAAAAATGTCGATAGCAAATTACCAGAAAAAAGGAGACATAATTTATGTCTAAAAATATAACTATACTTTTAGAGCAAGCTCAGCCAGAAATTTGAAGTAGCAAGTGATAACACAAAATATTAGTTTTCCTTCTCCCCCCGCAATCACTGTTCACCCCGTTTTACGTAGGCATATTTTTTAAAATATCAACAGAAATGTTTTGGCCATTAAATCAAAATAGCCAGCGTCTAGGGGTCGTCTGGCGCCAAAACCGTGCCAATATCTCTGATTGGCACGCAAATAACTCAACTGTCATAATGCGTTTTAGATTGTTATTGTCTACGTCAATATTGCCGCCTATTGAAGTCTAATTTAACATTTTACTGCGCGGGAAACAGTTGCGCTGAGACTTTCTTTTGTTTTTCAAGAATATCAATTGAGAACAATAAACTCACGGGCCAAAATAACTGGCCAGTTTCCATGCAAAGTTTTACGAAAAATAACCAGTTATTTTTGCTCAGCAGTAGGTACAGATCAAGTGCATGCGTAGTGCGTACCTACTCTGTGAAAATTCAGGACTACCTACTGGTTGATTCTAAGCATGTTTGGTATACCTCTGTTACAAATTTGCGTGTGACCCGTGTATTCTATTTTACAGTAGCGTTTCGTTAATATTCCTGCTAGAAAAACCTCCGGCCTTAAAGCGGCAAATGAAGAAAACGCGAGAAATTGGTAGAGAACCCAATGGGAATCGATTTGTCAGGGCGACACCCCACTGCTGTTTGAACGGTTAAGTACCTACATCAATGATCCAACCAATTTCTTGACGCCTGAGAGCGATTCCAGGCCACAAAAAATCGGTGTCTCGACACGCCAGTACGAGTTCGTCACATTTAGCGTCGAGAGACTCGGTCCGTGGGGCAAGTGCGCACTTGGGCTCCACAGAGCCTTAAAGAAGCGTTTGAGGGAGGCCTCAGACCTTTCTCGCCCAAAGACTTGCTAAAGCCATAGTGTGGGAATGCTGCCTGCGTGATTAACACGCTACCAAAGGATCCAGTTTGTTCTCACAGAAGTGATGGTGGCCAGCAGTCCAAAGGCCTCCCCTTCTCTCCGCCACTCCTTGTCAAGAGCATTCTCCTGCTACCTCTATTCGATATTCGATATGCGTCTCAGTCGTCCCGTCATCTCCTTTTTGATCTGCCTCTGCATCGATAGTTCGTAATTTGGGTCCATCGTTGGAACCAAGATATTAATTCTTAGTTTTTAGTTTTAGCGCCTTCTCTCGTCCCTGGTGAGCAGTAGATCCACGAGAGTTTGTAATTGTGTCGTACGGACACAATACACCATTCGAATAGATGACGCTTAGCGACAAAAAATCGCATAGTAACAGGGTTAAGCGACAGCTAGTAACAGATAGAAAAATTCGAAGGCTTACCCACCTACTAGGGATGGTATAGGGGAGCACGCGGCACGGAATGACGAGGATCCGGGTTCGATTCCGTTTTGAAATTTTATTTCTATTCATTAATTCCTCAGCTGCCCTTTAAACAGGTTAGTGTCAGTGACTGATAACTGACAAACTTTGGCTGAAGTTCAACTAAGGTTGTCTGCAGGTGTTTGTCCGTCTATTTGAACTCTTATCGACGGAATGACTTGTTCGTCTCATAATGCTCGCTAGTCATGTTATAATAATACGCAATTTTGTGAATTGAAGTCAAGCTTTGCTACATTGTAATGTGTGGACAAAATGAAGATGTATTCAATGTATATCCTACTATTTGGGACAGGACAGGTTATCTTAATACCGAATAGAAAGAAACGTATTCAATATTATATAATTTTTAAGGCTGGCAATGTGTAAAGTTTTTTAGAAGCTGGCAATGGATTGTGAAACACAAAAAGATGCATTAATTCAGCGATTAGCGAATGATTAAAAAATATTATTAGGTACTATATTCATTACACGACCGGATGGCCTAGTGGTTAGAGTTCTTGACTACGAAGCTTTAGGCGCCGGGTTCAATAGATAGCCTTTTTTTACGAATTTTTGTTCCTGATTGTGTTGGATGTTTATGAGAATGAAATGATTTTATAATTGAGCTGTGAGATGATAGATTAAAATTTCAGTACTATATATATGTAGTTGCTTTCGTTTTATTCAACTGTATCAAACTTTTCTTTGTTCTCTAGCATATCTGTCCATATTTTAAAATATTGTGCAACATCACTCTTAATTAAAAAAAATGACGTCTTAAAGCGATTAAATTCTGACTCAATTCAGGTTTTAGCTGTCATTTTTAGTATGGATCTGACAGCGAGCGAACCTAAACTGAATCGGAATTGAATCGCATTAAGACTTCATGGCAAGGCCCCTGAACTCGGCCACAATCGAGTAAACAAGTTCAAACGTGACGTCACACCAAAACTACAGAGCGCGACAAAATCGAGGCCACTTGCTTCAGCATTATAATATAAATTATAAATACTTGCACGTTAAATCATTGGCCGTTAAGAGTGACATTCGAAGAGGTTGCGAATTGGCGCTGCGCCAGAGTCGCTGGCAGACCGGCATGAGACGGATTTGTTTTTATCCGGATTTATAATATACAAAAGTTGCGCACGACTTAGCTCGTGTACCCAAAATATGGAGAGAAGACTACTACATACATACATAAATCGGGAGCGGATCAGAATACATAAAGTTTAAAATACATAATGGTTCAAAATATGTAACGCAATTTTCTGTAAAACTATTAGCTAAATGAACTTTTTTGATATCGTAATCTATAGATTGGTTTAGGTTAGGTTAGGTTTGTTTTAAAGCAATCCTGTTAATTTGTAACTTTCTGAGAAAACCGCATTATATATTATAAACCATTATGTATTTTAACCCATTATACATTTTAAACTTTATGTATTTTAATACGTACCCACATAAATCACGTCTTTATCCCTTACGAGGTAGACTGAGCCTAAGGTATCAAGACCTAAAGGCCACGTTTAGCATGATTGTGAGCGTATAGGTGGAAAGGGACATCAAAACATGGGTTGCTAGCCGCATCGTCTATAACATGATTCCCAAGATTTTCGCCCATTTTATGTTTTTTCTTGACTCCCAGACCAGCATGGAAGAAGACTACTAAAACCAAATAAATTGCGCAAAAGTTTACTCACTCAAAGGGCAGTTCAGCACTATGGACCAGTGGCGTCCCACAATATTAGTGGGAATGCCCACCTTGCGAGAATTCCACATAACCCCCTGTTGCCTCGAGCATAATTACCTATGGAGTATTTTTTCGACAGGTTATTTAAAAAAAGATAATGACGACAATTTAACATTCACCATATCAGAAACAGAGAAGTACCAGTGGCCCGTTTCTTTAAGCAACAAGACAAGTTACAACTTGTCTAAACTAGCAACAATTTCTCAGTGCCATAAAATGAAACCCCCTTATTCATAAACGCTCTATAGGCTTCTGCTAACTTAGCAAACGTTTGTCCTTATCTGTGAAAGGTAAATGTCAAAGTGACAGATAAGGACAAACGATTGCTGAGTTAGCAGAAGCCTACAGAGCGTTTGTGAATGAGGGGAATGTCTCTAACTAATGTGTGTTGCCAGTGATGTCATACGGATAGGCCTTATAAATAGGCCCAGAGTTGCTCAGCGAGTTATGGAAAGACCATATGCTTGAGATTTCTCTACGGGATCGAATAAGAAATGACGTGATACGTAGTAGAACAAGGGTCACCGACATAGCCAAGCGAAGTAGCCTGTTGAAGAGACAATGGGCAGACCATATAGCACGGAGAACAAATAGTCGTTGGGGCCGAAAGGTTCTCGAGTGGAGACCACGGGTCGGCAAGTGCAGCGTAGGACGTCCACCAACGAGGACGGCTGACCTGGTTAAAGTCGCGGGTTCACGGTGGATGCAAGCCGCTTCCAACCGTAGCAACTGGAAGTCTATGTCCAACAGTGGACGTCCTATGGCTGATATGATGATGATGATGATGAAACTAGCTACATTGACCCAATCAACCAATCAGCGGTTGGAATTTCAGTGTTGCCAGTTTAGACTTGTATATTGTTGTGGCTTCGGGAAACAAAGTCACGGAAACAAGTGTCAGATTTTTCTAATCACTGATACATTTTCGTTTCATATTACTGGATATTTCCTTCGTCAAGGTTTGTGGTTAAATGGTACTGTGGCTAATTTATCGTTGCTGTGGGAGCCATCGCGGACGCCACAAATTGATCGGGAATCTCGGGGATCTATTTCGGGAGTTTCTGGAAAATAGTAATGTCGTGTGACAGCGAGAGGTTGTTCACTTGAGTTTTTTTTCATAATTGATGCGACATTTTTACTATTCCCAGTGCTATCGGAGCTATAAAACTATTTTGAAACAGACGACGACCCAATTGCGTGTTTTCAATTTTTGTTAAGACTTCATTGCAATATGCATGAGTGTATCTGGGTTCCACTTGTAACAAGGCGGTATCCAGCCTTGTCTGTTTCATCCTCCGTCCTCAGTTTAATCTCTATTTCAAATTCAGAATTCATATCGATTGTCTTGTTCGACCTTTTATGACTCTATGTCATTACTAAATGAGATCTGGCAGAATCCATATCTTTTCGCTCTAAATTTTTAAATCACATCATACCCACTTATCCAGTAATTTTTAAGTACTAGGATTGTGCAGTGGATTATTAATAATAACCGATCTTATCCTGTGCTGTGATTTTCTATCAGTTCCTATACTCATAATAATTGTTCTTCATTGTTTCCAAAGGCTCTATTCGTAAGTTTCATATTTATTGGGCTAAGTGTTTTTATAAATTACTGTATTTGTATATTAAGTTGTTCTATACCTTGTTTCAGGTGCCTTTATCTTTATCTGTATCTTTACCTTTAATTTTATAATATGAATAAACAACCTCCTCCATATCCATCATCTCCTGAGTTTCCTTCCCTCTCCACAATCCACATCTGGTCACTCCGTGACACACTTTTACGCCCATAACCACACTAAACGCGGCCTTTAGCTCTTGTTACCATGGGCTCTGTCACAGTTAGGAATAAAGTGGTAATTAATGTTTGTATGTAATAATCTTCTTCAATGTCTGTCTAGCAAAAAAAACAGAACACCAGCACCTGTTTCTCTTCCCGCGAATGAGCAATCTTAGGTATGTCGCAGGTAATGCGGCTAGCAACTCTTCAAATATTTTGATTCCGCTTTCACGCCCAAAATCACGCTAAACGTGGCCCTTATATGTATAAATGTCTTGTTGTCCTGGACTCTGTTACCCCGTTAGGGATAAATACGTGGTTAACGTGTACTTATGTATGGATGTGTCTTGGTTGCCGCGTGGAAATCTTAACAGGCCTAAAGAATTACAACGGATAATCCTTCTACGGGTGGATTAACCCATATGACGCAAACATACGATAAAATAATAATCTAAAAACAAACATTCATCGATACATTCTACGCTAACAGGTAGTCAGTCTAACTCTATACTAATGAACGAGAAAAAAAACAGCTATAAATAAACGTACCTTGCGCCAATTTCTCCAAATTCGTCGATGACAGCCCCGTGACCTTAAACAGATGGTCGTGCGGGATTTCCTCCTTCACCGCAGAAGCTTCAACGTCGTTTCCAATCGCCATCTTGAGTATCGATAATCAGCAAAAACTGAATTTAATTAACCTAAGTTTAATCGAGACTCTGGGCTCAAGAGGCATTCTCAAAACAGTGGCGGCCAATGAGCTAGCAGCGCATAACGCGGTATTATATCTCGGCGTTGTATCTTCTTTGTTTAAGCAAGGCTTTCCAATTAGGGATTGCAATCCCGCACTGTTTCCAATCCCGCGGGATTTTTGCTGGATTGACTTCGTAACAGCGGGATCCTGCGGGATCCCGCGTAGTTTATAGCTTTTTTATGGAATTCAAAATAAAAAACTTTATTATGGTTATACTCAACTTTTTGTTAAAAATACAAAAATCAACAACGCCTTACTTACTAATAATTGGCTAATTATTTCACCAGTTTGGCTACTTATTTATTAATAAAAGGTCGAGTCCAGAAACATAAAAAAAATATCAATATTTGGTAGAACTTTGTAGGTACTTTTGTACTATACTAGTTAACTAAAAATATCAATTCTAATCTTATCTGAGGTAATAGTCATAATCAGTCTTTTGTATTCACAAAGAGTATCATATGAATTTAGTTTACTAATAGTCTTTTAATTTTTCTTACTAAATAATTAATCGTAACGTTAGAAATATGAACCGGCCGATGCTTGCGGATTCGCATTGCTGATCCGCAAGATATTGCGGGATCCCGCAGAGCCTAAAATTGAGCTGGATTCCGCTGGATCGCGGATCCCACTTTGCTGGATTGCAATCCCTATTTCCAATGTGTATTGTCAACACCTTGCCAGTATTCCTCCAGCTATTTGAGGCAACGTAAACATTTTAAGCAGTCCATTGTACACTGTACACAGTAAAGGGGAAATTATTAATACGTGCGTAAATATTTAAATAAATAGCGTGTTAATGTGAACTTGATCTGGCGTTACATGTGCCTAGTTGGCTAGTGTTTGTTTGAATTCTCTGTCAGGTATGTCTGTCTGTAATCTGTATTGAGATTTAGGCGGTTGTTTTTAGCTGACCCCCACTGACCGCATAAAACAATCGCTGCGGCGTCTGATTTTGTCTGAAAATTTCGCGAAATACTAAGTTTTTTTGTTTTCGCTGTCACACATTATTTTGAGTGAGTTAAGTGTCTTGAATTTTGGTCGCCTTTGACGTTGACCAACATCAAGACCTCTGACTCAATATAATACGTATGAGCGAAAGTATCACATTATTTTGCCTTAAGTTGTGGACTATATTATAAACATTAATTTTCCAAGCAAACTCGGGCACTGAAATTTACTATTGACAATATCCATCTGGGCAATCACAGTTGTTAATTATATCATTGTTTTGTTACTTCATAGCAAATAGCTGTAAAACACACAACCGTGGAATCATACTTGAAATTATTGTTTGCATTGACGGTGCGTGTTTGTGGGTGTGGCAGGTAACGTGGCATATGAACAATCAACAGGGTGCAGGTTCGAACTTAGACAAAGACAAAAAGGTTAACGACAATGCCCTTCGTTTATTCAATCAAAGTCTGTCGAATAGAAGAAAGAAAACTTTATATTGTTACACAAGAAATATATTAGGTATCCAATCAGCCCACATCCACCCACCGCTGCTTTCCAGCCAACTGCCAGATGTCACCTGACAAACGGACTGTGGTCTGTCGAACCTCTATCTCACTTGTTGGAAGGTGCTGATGAGGCCAAAGGTGTAACTCTGGTTCAGTAATAGCCTATTCACTCTAGCCTTGAAGAGCCCTAGGTTGTATCTGTCCGGAAATACAGACGACCTTTGACCCAATCTTGGCCACCACAACGTATACTTCTAAGAAACCACCCTTCAATTAGTTAGAGAGACTGACTGCACCTTTTAAGTCACTAGACTCTTAACTCCTGACTTGAATCTGTACCTAGATGACTTTCTTGGAAAATTGTGTGATGGTCCACTTCCCTTTCACACCGCAGTGAGTCAGGAATTCGTAGTTGATAGTAGAGAGCGCTGCCCACTCTCATATCTGGTCGCTCAGTCATCTTATACAACACCTACGGGAAGAGATGGGTCTATTCTATTCTAAATTCGGGGGCGGGATGGTACTCCATGCCTACAAACTCTTACACAATGAAACAAAGTTTCATCTCTAGTCTATATACGTCCCACTGCCGGCACAGGACTCCTTTTATGATGAGAGGCTTGGGCTATCCTCACGCGAGCCCAGTGTGGATTGGGCACTTCCCTCACCATTAATTGCCTCGTAGATGTGTATATAGGTTTCCTTTACCAAGAAGCTCATGACAGGTAAATTTCAAATGAGATTTCACACAAATTCCGATAAATTCAAGGGGTGCGAGTTTAAACCTACAATGTTCAGCATTTTTTTTAATCAAATATAGGTACCTAGTTTATCTATTTTTGATGTTACTATAGAAACAGACCAAGTAATTTTAGTAAAACTTGAAGGAACACCAAAGATAGCTTTAACCACTGTACCATTGGCGCTACTACATCCTTATCAACGGATTTAACCTCCTCTGTATGCTCTGTCAACAAATACTGTTGACAGATGACAGTCATGACTGTTGTTGGTGTTTTTGATAGTTTTAAAAAGTAAATACAGTTTTCTATTTGGACTAACGTTCAACTCCTAAAGGAAACAAATCTCAGTTCCGTCTCACAGAATTATCAGTTTACACATGAAAAGAATACGGTTGGAAATGACATAGGGTGTCAGTTATTGTGTATCTTTGGGCTTGATATCTAAATTGATGGTTTTGCTTATTATCTTTAGGTTTGCGCAGTTAGCGACTGAATTAACTAAACTTTCACAAATAACCTTTCTCATAAACGGTTGGACTTGTGTTAGTTAAACTTTATCCCCCCTTATTCATAAACGCTCTGTAGGCTTCTGCTAACTTAGCAATCGTTCGTCCTTATCTGTCACTTTGACGTTTACCTTTCACACATAAGGACTAACGATTGCTAAGTTAGCAGAAGCCTATAGAGCGTTTATGAATAAGGAGGTTTGTCATTATGTCATTTTGACATTTTTCTTTCCAGACAGACAGTAAGAACACCTACCTGGTAAGAATAATATTTATTTTTAATAAATCCTTAAAAACCTTCAATCATACGCACCAATGCCTAAAATTACATTTGTTTTCTTAATTTTTCTAAAAATCTTCATTATTTTGGGACATGATTTTTAAAATAAATGTTTTAATGCTGTTTTTTCACTTTTTTCTGTGTAGTTAAAACCATTTGTATACCTTTTCAATATACAGATCGTTAGAGATTGAACTAGCCTTTTCCTTTAACTCTGCACAATAAAAGCGCCCAACTACCTTAAAATAGGCAAGCCGGTGGCAATCAAGTTCCATGGACGCCACTGGTGTACCTACTTCATGCACCAGAAAAAAAGGTAAGCTTATTTTTCCATCTGCAATCAGCCTTACACCCGGCCGGTTAGGGAAAATCTCAGTGCATACTAGAGTGTCTCCCCGCCATAGTGCGGAGACGGTCCACTCCGGCGCAGATATAGATAACGCTGACCGTGCGCACGCGACCTCGCCGTCGGTGCATCGGCCTTTGCGAAAACAAACCGAAACTGAATCTGGCTGTACAAATTAAATTTCTTTTTTTCAAATTTAAAAATCCGGCCAAGCGCGAATTGGACTTACGTGAGAGTTACGTGAGAGCTCTACATAATACATAGGTATATACATACATACACAAATCACGTCTTTATCCCTTCAGGGGTAGACAGGACCTAAGGTAACAGATACCAACAGGCAACATTTAGCAAGATTGTGGGCGTATAGGTGGAAAATGGAATCAAAATAGTGATGGGTTGGGTTGCTAGCCTCATCGCCTATAACATGATTCCTATGATTTTCGCCCATTCCCTCGATGGGCTTTTACCATCTGCGCGGGAAGAGAAGCAACTGGTACATTCTATGTTTTTTCTTTGCTCCCAGACCAGCATGGAAGCTCTACATAATACTTTGCGGATAGGAAAATGGAAACCAGCGATTGTTAAACTTTGTGTTTTTTTTGTGAGTCCGAATTTTCATAGTTTTCTTTCATGATATGATTATGTATCTATACATATAATAAAATTGTAACTGGTCTATGTCTGTACAATATCTCCTATTAAAGAAAAAAAAAATTGAGAGACGATGTGAGTGTGTATGTTTGTTCCTTCCTCACGCTGAAACGATTGGACGGATTTAGATAAAATTTGGAACGAAGATAGCTGGTACCCTAGAGTAACACATAGGCTACTTTTATGATGGAAAATTGCATAGTTCCCGCGGGATAACGATAAACATCTCAAAGGTCGTAGCTGCTGTTACGTTAATAATTATTGCAGAATATACTAACAACATCAGTTCTTAAGTCTAATTCTACGTGGACGAAGTCGCGGGCAGAAGCTAGTACTCCATAAATATAACGTCGATAAGGCATGGCTGTCAACTTAAAAATGCTACTTTAGCGACATATTCATATGATAGGAAGTTGGATGGAAAATAATCGGCCGCGTAATTGGCGGACCGTACCATCGAAGCGGTACTCTGTACCGGCGAACTTTGGACTTTGGGCTGAGGTCAAAGTTCTATCAGGGTTGCCTAGTCAGCGATCAGAAAGAAAATGTGGTAACTGACCTTAAGGCGTCAGGCAGTGGCGTAACTATAACCTCTGGCGCCCGCGGCAAATTCGTCAGATGGGGCTCCTTCCTCAATATAAAGAAGTGCAACGAGTGTTCGATTTATAAAACTTGAGCTCAAACACGAACCAACCAGTCCGTAAACCAGCCAGTACGTAGATCTATAAAACCTGTCTTAATAGTATCTATTGTTGTATTGCTTTCCTAGTACCCCGCAGCCCTGGGCACGGAATATCGTTAGTGAGAATCAACACAAGTGCTGATTGATTCTCCACGCCGTCGCCACGTGCTCGCTATACACTCAATGTAAATCGATGTTTATACGCCTGTATAGGTACATACATACATACGGTAACGCCTCTCCCACAGGGGTAGGCAGACACTACTCTAAATGAAGAAAAAAAAGTTACCTTGCTACTCCGCTACTCACGTGCAAGATAACCAAGCCTGTGTGAAATATAGACTATGGGTTTGCATGTGTCACGGTTGTGTTAATTAAACTTTGATAATGATCCCGTAGAGACATCGAAACTCGTGGTATTTATATGTGTTTTATGTGGCAGTAGTGGAAGGAGAGTTGAATGAAAAACAAATATATTTCACACAGGCTTGGTTATCTTGCACGCGAGTAGCGGAGTAGTAACGCCTGATTCAATTAAATAGATACTACTCTGTTCCACTTGCTACGATCCTGACATGTTTCGCTTCATTCACATTCATTAATCTCTGCATACATGCTCGTCGGTTTTGGGTCCTGACCTGACCTTTTTCCAAAAAGTCTCCTATTTGGTCTCGGAACGTCCGTCTAGGCCTTCCCCTCCCAACGCAACCATTCACACTCCCCCTATAGATCTGTTTAGTTAGTCTACTTTCATCCATCCGCTCTACGTGACCAAACCAACTAAGTATGTGATGAAGCTAAACAATTAAAAAATTCGCCAAGTTATTATAAAACCCAGTGTTAGTAGAGCCTCTTAAGCAAAGTGTATGCAGTGTGAGGTCATTTTATGATGGTTACTGACATAGGCATAGAAATATTCTGTTTTTAGTATATATTTGTTGTTATAGCAGCAACAGAAATACAACATTATCTGTGAAAATTTCGTCTGTCTAGCTATCATGGGCCGTGAGATACCAGGCGATACTGCCTGGTGAGTGGTGACAGACCGACCGACAACAGTTAGACGGAAGGTAGTGAAGTCTTAGGTAATAGGGTCCCGATTTTACCCTTTGGGTACCTACGGAATTTCTAAATGTCAGTGAAAATTAGAACACATTGAAAAATCCGAAAAGTAAAGCTATGGCCGGGAATCGATCCCGGATCCTCGCCATTCCGTGACGCGTGCTATACCCCTACACCACCCATAGCAGGTGGGTAGTCTTCGAATTTTTCTACCTGTTACTAGTTCGTGACCTTGTTACTATGCGATTTTTTGTCGCTAAGCGTCATCTGTTTGAATGATGTGTCTGTACACAATTACAAACTTCCGTGGCACCTACGGAGCCCTGAAAAGTACAGTAGTTATAACAACAAACATAGTGCAGCTTTCCTCGGGAAGTTTTCCTTCACGCAAAAGCTCATTTTTTTTTATGTTAGAGAGGCCAGACAAACGAACTAGTATGCTAAATTTCAAATGTTTCGCACACCAATTCCGTAAACTTAGAGGTGCGAGCCCAGGATTTGAACCCACCATACAGAAGCACAATCTCAGACAAAGTTCTACATTGATTTGCCACAAGGATTGTTCCTAACCTAAACATGAATAAGAAAAACATCCTACAATAAACATTATCTTAGCCTTTTCAGAAGAACTTATTGAACTCCTAGGTCGAATAACAAGCTATTCTGGTCTGAAATTCTATACCACGCCTTTTGTCGTCTAATGGACCGCCCGCGGCTTGTAAAAGTTTCAAAGGCATTGAGTAAATAAAGAAATTCTATGAGGCTATTATTCTATTTTCTATTAATTAGGTACAAAAGGAAAGTGGCATGTCTGGGACATGTTTTGCGTCATCAAGTATAGTCTTCTGCTATTCGGTATCCGATCATTTGACCGACAAACGTTAGAGAAATGTTTCGTTTGACAAACATTTAATTTTGACAACCCTTTAATATCTGATAAACCGTGAACTTTTTTAAAAATCGAAAATCTCTAGGCGCTCACATTAGGTTAGGTTAGGTTTGTTTTGTTTTCCGAAAAGTCGACGTTTTAGTAGAAAATAAAAGGTTGTCAAATCAAGTGTTTGTCAGACAAAAAAAGCGAGAGATTGGACAAGTCAATTCGATGTTAGATTTTTAAATTCTATGCCTTGTGGATAGTCGCCCAAAAAAAAAAAACATTAAAACGTATATACCTACGCATTTAGCCGTAAAATGGCAATTTTTTAAAGGATTTAAATGTTTTATTTTATGAAATAAAGAGAATATAATAAAATTATAAAAATGGCAATTGTAACATTGTGTATCTACGTAGAAAATAATTTTCAATTTTAATAATCTTTAATGTTGTAACAGAATTTAAAGTAGCATAATATAGTAGACTAGCTTCTGCCTGCGACTTCGTCTGCGTAGAATTATACATATAAAACTTTCTCAAGAATCACTCTATTAAAAAAACCGCATCAAAATCCGTTGTGTAGTTTTAAAGATACATAGGGACAAACAGATAGACAGCGGGACGCGACTTTGTTTTATACTATGTAGTGAAGTATTTATACTATTTATTTTGAACACAAACAATTAGAACTAAATACGAATTATAAAATATGCAAGCACCGAATTACAGCGCGTACGTTATTGGCATTCCGAACTAAATTCCGGGACGTACGACGGTCGCATTTAGAGAAAAAATTACTCTCGCAACTTTTTAAATGTACGTGTAGCGCGGGCTTAACTACGTTTCCGAACGCAACCCGCCGACCTTCTCGCTCGCTCGGTATCTCTCGCTCTCTCGCTACCGGCATCCGACCGAGCCGCACGCGCGCCGAACCGCGGTGCTCAATTTTTGAAGATTTAGTAGTATAAACTATATTTCTTGAACCAAACCTTTTATGTTACTATACTTTACTATTATGGATAAAAAAACACCTTTCATCCTACATACGTCCTATAACTACCTACTCGGAATTCTGTTAGAACATTAAGGGCCTTTCATGATGTATATCTATGATGACGTCTCTTCTAGTTCATAGTAATAAATAGAGACGGAATTAGAAAAGACGGAACTGAAACTTAAAGATAACCGGAACTTAACATAGAGTGTTGAAACAGGCCGTACCTAAGGGTTATTAAAATTCACAATTATTATTTACTTATTAAAATTTTCATTTTTTATAATTAACATTTCTCTTTATTTCATAATAATAATATAATTTAAAAGGAAGTGTCAAGCGCATAGTTTGTGGAAGCAGACGAGGAAGAGGATGTGGATGAGGAAAAAATTGCGGAACTTCCTCATCATGAGGAAGCGGAAACGGAATCCTCATCAACCCTACGCGAAAGCCGCCTATTTGAGCTGCTTAGGTGAAAAAAAATATAGTAAAAACATTATGTTTAACTATTTTAATTTGTGGTCCACCTATAAGGTCCTGCACCCAGCCTATCAATACACTACGTATACTTATAACTTGTTTTCTCATTGTTACGGGTAACTTAACTATAGATTAGTGTTTTGGGGGATGGTAGTGATCCCGCCAAGTCGAGTAAAACAAAGACACGGCCGTACCATTCTTTTCAAGAAGCTATTCAGTAGGTTTGCTGTCTTAACTCGCTCGCAATCGCCATCGAGTTCATTTTGACAGTTCTTGTATGAATGTGACAGCTAGCTGATTCCGATACCAATTGTCAGCCCATACATGATAGGTATGTCAAAATGAACACGATGGCGATTGCGAGCGCGTTAGACAATAAGCCTTCAGGCCATTTTCAATACGTAATTTTGTGCTAGCTGAAGCTAGAACCTTGTATTTTCAGTGTTTATCACTTTGCTTTTAAGCCCCCCAGACGCAAAAAGAGGTGGGTTATAAATTTGACGCCAACTCCCTCTCTCTCCCCCCCCCCCCCTCTCTCACTCACTCTATCTCTCTCACTCTCTCTCTCTGTGTATTTGTATTTTGATGCGGTTTTTCCCATTCGCAAGCTAGTTTCCTTGCGGTGATTCTTAGCTTAGTTAGGTTGAAATCGGCCCAGTATTTTGAAGACGTAAGTCATTTTTTCATTTCGTAAGTCATTCACAACTGACCCACGGAGTTGCAGGCGTATGTTCTGGAAGGCTAAGAACTTAGGGATGAGGGCTTAGTAGATATATATGGAAGACTTAGGGATGAGGGTTTAGTAGATATATATGTAACCCGTCACTTAGGCCTTGAAGCTTAACAGCTAGCCAAACCCTCGCATAGAGTAGAGGAAGGGTAAATACGACGAGTGTTTGCTGAGGGGTGCGGGGAGAGAGTTCCTTCACCTCATTTCGGGGGAGGAGGGGGTTGTTCTGATACTCGGGATTTGAAGTTCGGTTTAGAGAATCTTTAAAACAATAAGTCACTTACATGAGTGAGAACTTAATATTTAGGTTTCTAAATGTCAGTGAAAATTAGAACATACATACATACACAAATTATGTCTTTATCCCTTACGGGGTAGACAGAGCCTAAGGTAGCAGGTACCTACAGGCCACATTTAGCAAGATTGTGGGCGTATAGGTGGAAAATGGAATCAAAATAGTGATGGGTTGCTAGCCTCATCGCCTATAACATGATTCCTATGATTTTCGCCCATTCCCTCGATGGGCTTTTAACATCTGCGCGGGTAGAGAAGCAACAGGTACATTCTATGTTTTTTCTTAGAACACAGTAAAATCCGTAAAGTAAAGCTATGGATAGGACCTGCTATGGGTGGTGTAGGGGTATAGCACGCGTCACGGAATGACGAGGACCCGGGTTCGATTCCCGGCCATAGCTTTACTTTTCGGATTTTTCTATGTGTTCTAATTTTCACTGACATTTAGAATTTTAATTTCTAACGGTAAAACCATAAAAGTAAACATAAAAATTCTTGATTCATTTGATAGTAGGTACCTCATTATTTAGGGTAGTATTTGTAGTTTACAGTATAGCAGAGAAAACAAGTACCTACGTAAGTATTATAAAACTAAAGTTTTCCGTGATAATGTGTAATAACTTAAACAATAATACCGGGATAAACGCATATGTGTGTCAGGTGCTCAAGGGATGGAGAGGCTTCTACAATCGCTTTCGTTTCTTTATTTCTTATTTTATTTTAATATTAATATTATGGCAGTCTTCGACGGTGCGGTTTAATCGATCTTTTTTGCCACGAACTTGTAAAATCTGGAACGAGCTTCCCGCTGAGGTCTTCCCATCCTGGGTGCCTTTAAGAGGCGAGTGTACAATTATCTGCAGGGCCGACAACGCACTGGCATCGCGTAAAGCGCTGCGGGTGTCTATAGACAGTGGTGATCATTTACCATCAGGTGACCCACTAGTTCGTTTGTCTGGCCTTACATACTTACGTACGATTTCGCTTCATGATGCTCACTGTGCATGCTTTAATTAGTTTTTGCGCCGTTCATTTTAAAATTAATATTTTAAGTAACTTTTAAATAAGTGTTCATTTGTTTGTTCCGTGGGTTGTGGCAGAACACAGATTACAAGACTAGTAGCAAGCTACCAGTGTTTTGCTCCTACGAGCAATGTTGACCACTGAGCCATGGCCCTTTTGTGCTACTGTAGCGCACACAAAGACAATGTTCTAGTTTTAAGTTTTGGCTTGATATGTTGATATTTTATGTAATCTTGATTGTGTGTGTTGGCAGTGCCAAATAAACGTTTCATCTATACCGTGTATAATGTATGTGTTTGTATTTATTTATTTATTTTTCAACACAGTTGCTCGTAAATTGAGTCTTATTGCACCGCATTTAAACTCATAATACAGCTTATTACGCACAAGTGCTGTAATAATATTACCGCACGAGTGCGGTAGTATAAACTTTTTTTTAATCTCAGCAAACGGTTCAGTATCAATAGGAACAAGGAATATTTTCGTGAATATTAAACTATTTTGATTTAAAGATGATAAAAAAAACATTTAATTTCGACAAATTATTCATTTTTATCTAAAAAGGGACCATAATTTGCATTATTTAAGACATTGATTAATTATCTATACATATAAAATTCAAAGTCCTGACTGACTGACTGACTGACTGACTGACTGACTTAACTATATATCAACGCACAGCCCAAACCACTGGACTTAGAGACTTGAAATTTTGCACATAGATACCTTATACAATGTAGGCATCCACTAAGGAAGGATTTTTGGAAATTCCCACGGGATAAGGAAAAAACGGGAATTATATATTCGACTCCGAGTGACGCTATCTCAGTAACTATAATAACTAGACTCTTCAAATTTGATACAAAAGTAGGTGATTACAAAACGAAGAAACTACTTTCAGGATTTTTGGAAATTCCCACGGGATAAGGAAAAAAACGGGATTTACAATATTCAGTTAAACGAAATCCTATGAACTATAATTACTAGACTGTTCAAATTTGGCATAGAAGTAGGTGATTATAATAGTAAAATAATGTTTTAATGATTTTTTGAAATTCCCACGGGATAAGGAAAAAAACGGGATTTATATATTCAGTTCTACGGGATCGATTTTTCGTTTTACTGGTCGTAGAAAGCTGAAATTTGGTAAGAGCCTTCCTTGATGAGTGTATGGGAGCACTAAGAAAGGATTTCCAGAAATTCCCACGAGAACAGGAAAAACGGGGTTTTTCGTTTTACTGGTCGTAGAAAGATGAAATTTAGCATTTAGCTTCCTTAGGGAGTGTAAGGGAGCATTAACAAAGGATTTCCTAACATTTTTACGGGAACGGGAAAAATGTTTGTTTACAAAGAAATACTGCGGTAGGCATAATATGGCTAGAAAATTGAAATTTGGCACACATATACCTTGACTATCCTAGAGGTGCACTAAGAAGGTATTTTTAGAAATTCTCACGGGATAGGGAAAAAAACGGGATTTTTTGTTTTACTGGTCGTAGAAAGCTGAAATTTGGTAAGAGCCTTCCTTGATGAGTGTATGGGAGCACTAAGAAAGGATTTCCAGAAATTCCCACGTGAATAGGAAAAACGGGGTTTTTCGTTTTACTGGTCGTAGAAAGATGAAATTTAGCATTTAGCTTCCTTAGGGAGTGTAAGGGAGCATTAACAAAGGATTTCCTAACATTTTTACGGGAACGGGAAAAATGTTTGTTTACAAAGAAATACTGCGGTAGGCATAATATGGCTAGAAAATTGAAATTTGGCACACATATACCTTGAGTATCCTAGAGGTGCACTAAGAAGGTATTTTTCGAAATTCCCACGGGATAGGGAAAAAACGGGATTTTTTGTTTTACTGGTCGTAGAAAGCTGAATTTGGTAAGAGCCTTCCTTGATGAGTGTATGGGAGCACTAAAAAAGGATTTCCAGAAATTCCCACGAGAACAGGAAAAACGGGGTTTTTCGTTTTACTGGTCGTAGAAAGATGAAATTTAGCATTTAGCTTCCTTAGGGAGTGTAAGGGAGCATTAACAAAGGATTTCCTAACATTTTTACGGGAACGGGAAAAATGTTTGTTTACAAAGAAATACTGCGGTAGGCATAATATGGCTAGAAAATTGAAATTTGGCACACATATACCTTGACTATCCTAGAGGTGCACTAAGAAGGTATTTTTAGAAATTCTCACGGGATAGGGAAAAAACGGGATTTTTTGTTTTACTGGTCGTAGAAAGCTGAAATTTGGTAAGAGCCTTCCTTGATGAGTGTATGGGAGCACTAAGAAAGGATTTCCAGAAATTCCCACGAGAACAGGAAAAACGGGGTTTTTCGTTTTACTGGTCGTAGAAAGATGAAATTTAGCATTTAGCTTCCTTAGGGAGTGTAAGGGAGCATTAACAAAGGATTTCCTAACATTTTTACGGGAACGGGAAAAATGTTTGTTTACAAAGAAATACTGCGGTAGGCATAATATGGCTAGAAAATTGAAATTTGGCACACATATACCTTGAGTATCCTAGAGGTGCACTAAGAAGGTATTTTTCGAAATTCCCACGGGATAGGGAAAAAACGGGATTTTTTGTTTTACTGGTCGTAGAAAGCTGAATTTGGTAAGAGCCTTCCTTGATGAGTGTATGGGAGCACTAAAAAAGGATTTCCAGAAATTCCCACGAGAACAGGAAAAACGGGGTTTTTCGTTTTACTGGTCGTAGAAAGATGAAATCTAGCATTTAGCTTCCTTAGGGAGTGTAAGGGAGCATTAACAAAGGATTTCCTAACATTTTTACGGGAACGGGAAAAATGTTTGTTTACAAAGAAATACTGCGGTAGGCATAATATGGCTAGAAAATTGAAATTTGGCACACATATACCTTGAGTATCCTAGAGGTGCACTAAGAAGGTATTTTTCGAAATTCCCACGGGATAGGGAAAAAACGAGATTTTTTGTTTTACTGGTCGTAAAAATTGGTAAGAACCTTCCTTGATGAGTGTATGGGAGCACTAAGAAAGGATTTCCAGAAATTCCCACGAGAACAGGAAAAACGGGGTTTTTCGTTTTACTGGTCGTAGAAAGATGAAATCTAGCATTTAGCTTCCTTAGGGAGTGTAAGGGAGCATTAACAAAGGATTTCCTAACATTTTTACGGGAACGGGAAAAATGTTTGTTTACAAAGAAATACTGCGGTAGGCATAATATGGCTAGAAAATTGAAATTTGGCACACATATACCTTGAGTATCCTAGAGGTGCACTAAGAAGGTATTTTTCGAAATTCCCACGGGATAGGGAAAAAACGGGATTTTTTGTTTTACTGGTCGTAGAAAGCTGAATTTGGTAAGAGCCTTCCTTGATGAGTGTATGGGAGCACTAAAAAAGGATTTCCAGAAATTCCCACGAGAACAGGAAAAACGGGGTTTTTCGTTTTACTGGTCGTAGAAAGATGAAATTTAGCATTTAGCTTCCTTAGGGAGTGTAAGGGAGCATTAACAAAGGATTTCCTAACATTTTTACGGGAACGGGAAAAATGTTTGTTTACAAAGAAATACTGCGGTAGGCATAATATGGCTAGAAAATTGAAATTTGGCACACATATACCTTGACTATCCTAGAGGTGCACTAAGAAGGTATTTTTAGAAATTCTCACGGGATAGGGAAAAAAACGGGATTTTTTGTTTTACTGGTCGTAGAAAGCTGAAATTTGGTAAGAGCCTTCCTTGATGAGTGTATGGGAGCACTAAGAAAGGATTTCCAGAAATTCCCACGAGAACAGGAAAAACGGGGTTTTTCGTTTTACTGGTCGTAGAAAGATGAAATTTAGCATTTAGCTTCCTTAGGGAGTGTAAGGGAGCATTAACAAAGGATTTCCTAACATTTTTACGGGAACGGGAAAAATGTTTGTTTACAAAGAAATACTGCGGTAGGCATAATATGGCTAGAAAATTGAAATTTGGCACACATATACCTTGAGTATCCTAGAGGTGCACTAAGAAGGTATTTTTCGAAATTCCCACGGGATAGGGAAAAAACGGGATTTTTTGTTTTACTGGTCGTAGAAAGCTGAATTTGGTAAGAGCCTTCCTTGATGAGTGTATGGGAGCACTAAAAAAGGATTTCCAGAAATTCCCACGAGAACAGGAAAAACGGGGTTTTTCGTTTTACTGGTCGTAGAAAGATGAAATCTAGCATTTAGCTTCCTTAGGGAGTGTAAGGGAGCATTAACAAAGGATTTCCTAACATTTTTACGGGAACGGGAAAAATGTTTGTTTACAAAGAAATACTGCGGTAGGCATAATATGGCTAGAAAATTGAAATTTGGCACACATATACCTTGAGTATCCTAGAGGTGCACTAAGAAGGTATTTTTCGAAATTCCCACGGGATAGGGAAAAAACGGGATTTTTTGTTTTACTGGTCGTAGAAAGCTGAATTTGGTAAGAGCCTTCCTTGATGAGTGTATGGGAGCACTAAAAAAGGATTTCCAGAAATTCCCACGAGAACAGGAAAAACGGGGTTTTTCGTTTTACTGGTCGTAGAAAGATGAAATTTAGCATTTAGCTTCCTTAGGGAGTGTAAGGGAGCATTAACAAAGGATTTCCTAACATTTTTACGGGAACGGGAAAAATGTTTGTTTACAAAGAAATACTGCGGTAGGCATAATATGGCTAGAAAATTGAAATTTGGCACACATATACCTTGACTATCCTAGAGGTGCACTAAGAAGGTATTTTTAGAAATTCTCACGGGATAGGGAAAAAACGGGATTTTTTGTTTTACTGGTCGTAGAAAGCTGAAATTTGGTAAGAGCCTTCCTTGATGAGTGTATGGGAGCACTAAGAAAGGATTTCCAGAAATTCCCACGAGAACAGGAAAAACGGGGTTTTTCGTTTTACTGGTCGTAGAAAGATGAAATTTAGCATTTAGCTTCCTTAGGGAGTGTAAGGGAGCATTAACAAAGGATTTCCTAACATTTTTACGGGAACGGGAAAAATGTTTGTTTACAAAGAAATACTGCGGTAGGCATAATATGGCTAGAAAATTGAAATTTGGCACACATATACCTTGAGTATCCTAGAGGTGCACTAAGAAGGTATTTTTCGAAATTCCCACGGGATAGGGAAAAAACGGGATTTTTTGTTTTACTGGTCGTAGAAAGCTGAATTTGGTAAGAGCCTTCCTTGATGAGTGTATGGGAGCACTAAAAAAGGATTTCCAGAAATTCCCACGAGAACAGGAAAAACGGGGTTTTTCGTTTTACTGGTCGTAGAAAGATGAAATCTAGCATTTAGCTTCCTTAGGGAGTGTAAGGGAGCAATTAACAAAGGATTTCCTAACATTTTTACGGGAACGGGAAAAACCGGGATTTTACGTTTCCAGACGAAACAGCGGAAGAAAGAGACTTAACATTAATAACGTGTGTTTCTTTAAAGGCTTTAAGTGTACTCCGAAAGCACTCCCCAAAATTTTCACGGGAACGGGAAAAAACTTATTTTTTCGTTTTACATCTTAGCGCGTGCGAAGTCCTGCGACTTGGGGTAAAAGCTATTTGGGGTAGGTATATTTTAGGAAACTAGGTCTCTACGATGATCCACTGAGGCAAGGTGGTCGAAAAACAAAACCGCGTTCGGCGATTTCACCGATTCGGGAGTGCTGGGCGGCCGAGCCTGGCAGCGCGCTAATAAGAATAATAAAATAATAATAACAATAAGTATAGTAATGATAATGCTGAAATGGCAACACATACAAATTAAACCACGCCACGAGCGGCGCGCGGCCATGCACGCGGGAGTAAATGGCAGATAGTATATATGTATTCGTTATGCAACGCCTGTTACTATGCACTAGAATAAGTCCCTATGCAACATATGTATGATAATAAGTGTACCATATAAATATAAGGCTAGATATATCTTAGTATTTGTACAAGTTTGTTAATCCGTGGTCGGCAGCAATAGTGCCAACATCGCCTATGTTATAACTAATGGACATTGAATACTCCATGTAAACAACTGACAATAATAGCATAAACCGTCCTTTTAAGGGCGCAAACGTCCTTCTCAGGACGAAAAGAGGGATCCTTCGGGACTTGACAACCGTCCTTCTAAGGGCGAACCAACCGTCCTTCTAAGGGCGAACCAACCGTCCTTTTAAGGACGAACCAACCGTCCTTTTAAGGGCGAACCAACCGTCCTTTTAAGGGCGAAACGTCCTTCTGAGGGCGCAAACGTCCTTCTAAGGGTCGAAGCGCCCTTGGTTGCTGGAAGGGGTGGGTGGGCAGACGGCCGTTAACACCCATCTTGGAAAGCAACCTTGTGCGTGGTCCTTCTAGGAGCGCAAGCGTCCTCTCAAGGATGCAACCGTCCTTCTAAGGGCGCAAACGTCCTTTTCAAGACGACGAGAGGGATCCTTCGGGACTTGACAACCGTCCTTCTAAGGGCGAACCAATCGTCCTTTTAAGGACGAACCAACCGTCCTTTTAAGGGCAAACCAACCGTCCTTTTAAGGGCGAAACGTCCTTCTGAGGGCGCAAACGTCCTTCTAAGGGCCGAAACGCCCTTGGTTGCTGGAAGGGGTGGGTGGGCAGACGGCCGTTAACACCCATCTTGGAAAGCAACCTTGTGCGTGGTCCTTCTAGGGGCGCAAACGTCCTCTCTAGGATGCAACCGTCCTTCTAAGGGCGCAAACGTCCTTTTCAGGACGACGAGAGGGATCCTTCGGGACTTGACAACCGTCCTTCTAAGGGCGAACCAACCGTCCTTTTAAGGACGAACCAACCGTCCTTTTAAGGGCGAACCAACCGTCCTTTTAAGGGCGAAACGTCCTTCTGAAAGCGCAAACGTCCTTCTAAGGGTCGAAACGCCCCTGGTTGCTGGAAGGGGTGGGTGGGCAGACGGCCGTTAACACCCATCTTGGAAAGCAACCTTGTGCGTGGTCCTTCTAGGGGCGCAAACGTCCTCTCAAGGATGCAACCGTCCTTCTAAGGGCGCAAACGTCCTTTTCAGGACGACGAGAGGGATCCTTCGGGACTTGACAACCGTCCTTCTAAGGGCGAACCAACCGTCCTTTTAAGGACGAACCAACCGTCCTTTTAAGGGCGAACCAACCGTCCTTTTAAGGGCGAAACGTCCTTCTGAGGGCGCAAACGTCCTTCTAAGGGTCGAAACGCCCTTGGTTGCTGGAAGGGGTGGGTGGGCAGACGGCCGTTAACACCCATCTTGGAAAGCAACCTTGTGCGTGGTCCTTCTAGGGGCGCAAACGTCCTCTCAAGGATGCAACCGTCCTTTTAAGGGCGCAAACGTCCTTTTCAGGACGACGAGAGGGATCCTTCGGGACTTGACAACCGTCCTTCTAAGGGCGAACCAACCGTCCTTTTAAGGGCGAACCAACCGTCCTTTTAAGGGCGAAACGTCCTTCTGAGGGCGCAAACGTCTTTCTAAGGGTCGAAACGCCCTTGGTTGCTGGAAGGGGTGGGTGGGCAGACGGCCGTTAACACCCATCTTGGAAAGCAACCTTGTGCGTGGTCCTTCTAGGGGCGCAAACGTCCTCTCAAGGATGCAACCGTCCTTTTAAGGGCGCAAACGTCCTTTTCAGGACGACGAGAGGGATCCTTCGGGACTTGACAACCGTCCTTCTAAGGGCGAACCAACCGTCCTTTTAAGGGCGAAACGTCCTTCTGAGGGCGCAAACGTCCTTCTAAGGGTCGAAACGCCCTTGGTTGCTGGAAGGGGTGGGTGGGCAGACGGCCGTTAACACCCATCTTGGAATGCAACCTTGTGCGTGGTCCTTCTAGGGGCGCAAACGTCCTCACAAGGATGCAACCGTCCTTTTAAGGGCGCAAACGTCCTTTTCAGGACGACGAGAGGGATCCTTCGGGACTTGACAACCGTCCTTTTAAGGGCGAACCAACCGTCCTTCTAAGGGCGAAACGTCCTTCTGAGGGCGCAATCGTCCTTCTAAGGATTGAAGCGCCCTTGGCTGCTGGAAGGGGTGGGTGGGCAGACGGCCGTTAACACCCACCTTGGAGAGCAACCTTGTGCGCGGTCCTTCTAAGGGCGCAAACGCCCTCTCAAGGATGCAACCGTCCTTTTAAGGGCGCAAACGTCCTTTTCAGGACGACGAGAGGGATCCTTCGGGACTTGACAACCGTCCTTCTAAGGGCGAACCAACCGTCCTTTTAAGGGCGCAACCGCAACCGCATTCGTCCTTTTCAGAGCGAGCGGGTAACAGTCTTTTTCAAGACTTAATCGTTCTTTTCAGAGCGGCGGGGTCCTCCGGGACATGACGAAGCCGTCCTTTTAAGGGCGCATCCGCAACTGCATTCGTCCTTTTCAGAGCGAGCGGGTAACAGTCTTTTTCAAGACTTAATCGTTCTTTTCAGAGCGGCGGGGTCCTCTGGGACATGACGAAGCCGTCCTTTTAAGGGCGCATCCGCAACCGCATTCGTCCTTTTCAGAGCGAGCGGGTAACAGTCTTTTTCAAGACTTAATCGTTCTTTTCAGAGCGGCGGGGTCCTCCGGGACATGACGAAGCCGTCCTTATAAGGGCGCATCCGCAACCGCATTCGTCCTTTTCAGAGCGAGCGGGTAACAGTCTTTTTCAAGACTTAATCGTTCTTTTCAGAGCGGCGGGGTCCTCCGGGACATGACGAAGCCGTCCTTTCAAGGGCGCATCCGCAACCGCATTCGCCCTTTTCAGAGCGAGCGGGTAACAGTCTTTTTCAAGACTTAATCGTTCTTTTCAGAGCGGCGGGGTCCTCCGGGACATGACGAAGCCGTCCTTTTAAGGGCGCATCCGCAACCGCATTCGTTCTTTTTAGAGCGAGCGGGTAACAGTCTTTTTCAAGACTTAATCGTTCTTTTCAGAGCGGCGGGGTCCTCCGGGACATGACGAAGCCGTCCTTTTAAGGGCGCATCCGCAACCGCATTCGCCCTTTTCAGAGCGAGCGGGTAACAGTCTTTTTCAAGACTTAATCGTTCTTTTCAGAGCGGCGGGGTCCCCCGGGACATGACGAAGCCGTCCTTTTAAGGGCGCATCCGCAACCGCATTCGTCCTTTTCAGAGCGAGCGGGTAACAGTCTTTTTCAAGACTTAATCGTTCTTTTCAGAGCGGCGGGGTCCCCCGGGACATGACGAAGCCGTCCTTTTAAGGGCGCATCCGCAACCGCATTCGTCCTTTTCAGAGCGAGCGGGTAACAGTCTTTTTCAAGACTTAATCGTTCTTTTCAGAGCGGCGGGGTCCTCCGGGACATGACGAAATCGTCCTTTTAAGGGCGCAAACGTCCTTTTCAGGGCGAGAGAGGGATCCTTCGGGATATTACGAATCCTTCGGGATGTCGGCAAAACGTCCTTCTTAGGACGAAACCAAAACCGTCCTTTTAAGGACGCAAACGTCCTTTTCAGGACGAAAGTGGGAGGGGGTGGCTCGAAAGTGCATTTTCAGCCCTGGAGAGCAACCCTCTTGTGAGGAATCCTTCGGGACTTTGAGAGGACAGGGGCGGCTTGAAGGGACATTTTCTGTCCTGGAAAACCACCCCTTTGTGACGGAGGCGCCTTAGGGTGCCTGTCGTGGCTACGCGTAACCTTGGTGTTCCTAATGCCGAGGCCGCGGGTTACTGCAGTGACTGTGAGGAGAAAACCTCTATAAAAAATCCGCGGCACCTGCGGGGGAGGGCGGGAATTCCCAATCCTGCATTGCACAGGTGTCGCAGGGAGGTAGCCCCATCCCGGGGTGGGCCCGCAGGGACGTCGCGGTTCACGAAAGTTCTCCCGCGGCCCCCTGCAACAGTGCCAAATGTGGGAATCCGTGTGTTTTTTACTGGGTATGCCTGACGCCTCGGGAGAGCCCCAGATACCCTCGGTAACCCCGTACCGGGCCGGATGCATAAGGCGCATTTTCCACACCATAAAAAAAAAAAAAAAAAAAAAAAAAGGTATATTTTAGGACAGCCCTTTAGGTTAGGTTAGGTTTGTTTTATAAAAATCCTGCAATATTTACAGTTTCAGCAAAATTAAGGCAGCGGGGCAATGTGGGGGCTTGCTTGCATGCTTGCTTGAGTCCTTGCTTTGCATGCTTGATTGCATACTTGCTTTCATGCATGCTTGCATGCTTGCTTGCATGCATGCATGCTTGCGTGCTTACTTGCATGCATGCTTGCTTGCACGCTTGCTTGCATGCTTGCTTGAGTCCTTGCTTTGCATGCTTGATTGCATACTTGCTTTCATGCATGCTTGCATGCATGCATGCATGCTTGCGTGCTTACTTGCATGCATGCTTGCTTGCACGCTTGCTTGCATGCATGCTTGCTTGCACGCTTGCTTGCATGCTTGCTTGCCTGCTTGCATGCCTGCTTGCATGCCTGCTTGCAGGTTTGGGTCCTCGCTTGCTTGATTGCTAGCTTCTTTGAAATGCTCATGGTTCACGCGTGCGAAGCCGCGGGCAAAAGCTAGTTTTATTATAATTTTAATATTAGGCTGTTTAACAGTCTGTTGTCAGTGTCTTCGTCACGCGCGTGCTAAGTGCACAGCGCGCATGCGCGAGTGCTGCGTGCGGATTGGCGCGGAGAAATAATATCTGCCGCCATTTTTCACTGATATTGTTGATTCAGACATCAGACACAGAACATCTGGGATCGAACCTGGGATCTTAAGTTTTAAAGTCAGGTTCTCTAACCACAAGGTTATCCAGTAGTCTAATAAAAAGTCAATGTTAGCAATTTACTTTTAGCTAACAACCACGAAAACCATTAAGACGATCATGAAATCTGAAAACGTCTTGTGGTTATGGAAAAATAGGCAACAGCTTTAAACAAAATTTTGTAATGTACTCAAAATATCTAGAAATAAGGGTACCCAACCTGTCGTCCTAATTCGAAAAGACGCATGTCCAAAAAAACAGATTTAGTTTTTTTACAGTTTTGGACAGATTAGAAATCAATCTATCATTTGTTTTCTTAATAACTAAGCTTTTTTTAATGTAAAAATACGATATCTGTGTTTTTGGGCATGCGTCCTTTTGAATTTTGGAGCAAGAAAGTCGTATATACAGATTCAGTACGGGCTTGACGTGTAAAAGACAAATGAAAGCGCTTATACATACATCCCTTATTATTTTTATAGAGTTGTCGCCATCGTAGACACTGGCCGGTCACAGTCATCCACGCCGGGTCGGACGAAGCACTCGCCTGCCAATGCCGCCTAGATTCCGAACACGCCTCAAAATTTAAAAAAACAAATTAAAAAAACATCAAAAACAAATGGGATAAGCGATCGGATTTGAATCTGAAAGACATTTTGAACTTGGAACGTGGAGTGACTTTGATTTTGTAATCTGTAGATCTTTTTAGTGTGATATTAGTTTTTAAGTTTAGTTTAGTAGTGTTGTGACGTTTTCTTTTTAAATATGGAGGAGCAAGGAGGTACGTACTTTTTTAATTATTTTTAATTTGCATACTAAGTTACTATAAACAAATTGGAATTGGACGGTTCGGCGTAGCGCTAAGAAGACCAAACCCGAATTAAAAGCTAAAAGTTTTGTGCGCTTTTCGGTGGTGGAATAAGTCGGAATTTTCAGTTTTATTATGAAACATTGTGAAATTTAAAATCTATTTTTGGGTTCCGCATTTAACTGTTTACAAATAAGTTAAAATTAAAACGGAAACAGAAAATACCAAACAACTTATGAATCTGGCAGTGGATTTTTTTTATAAAAAATATACAAAGCTACGCTAGTCCAGTGTTTCAGATACAGAAAGCAAATCCTTTGCCCCGCATATTGATAAAAAAGTAAAATTAACTATGTAATTTATTTTAAAATATTTATTTTTAATTTTTTTCCTGTTTCATGCCCACAGCTTGGCAAAGGAACTGCTTTCAAAAATATTATTCAAATATCCTAGGATCCTTTGATCAGCTAACAGTGACAATGAGTGTCAATAAAGTTACCGACCGATTAAAATCGAGGTTAATGATGACAAGTGTACTTAGTGTAAAAACAAAGAACGGACACGAATGCGTAACATTGATTGCACTGGGGTGCAAGATTAGAGTCAGAACCGAAATACTTTTTAATAAGAGACATACATACATACAGTCAAGGAATAATTCCTAAGCCACGATAGAACCTTTTTTCAGGAAGCGTCGTAACGATTTTCCTTGTTAAGTAACCGATGTCACTATGACGTTTTACGTGAAGAGGTTCCACGATGGGTCAGGAATTAAATAAAATTCCTTGACTGTAACACATCGCTACACCTCTTTCCCATAGGTAGCCGGAGACTAGTTTTTCGACCTGCTACGATCGTTTTGACTAGTACTTTTTCTGTAATAGTTATTAGTTTCTGAACGTTGGTGATTTACCGTTATGAAAAAAAAGTACGTTTGTAGCCATCTTGTTTTCAGCCTGAAATGAATTCCAGAACATCATCTCATTGTCTCCAGCCTATATGTATATATATGTTCGACGGCTGGGCACAGGCCTCCTCTCAAAATGAAAGCGCTTGAGCTATATTTCTGACGCGAGACGAGTGTCTATTGGAAGTTTCACACCACATTTGCTTTGCAGGTGATTTCTTCACTGAAAAGCGCCGTGGTTAAAAATGTTATTTGGCTCATAAATTCTGAAAAACTATATTAAAATACTAGCTGTTGCCCGTGACACCGTGCGGAGAATTCGGTTATCGCTATCCCGCGGGAACTATGCGATTTTCCGGGATAAAAAGTAGCCAATGTTAATCTAGGGTACCAGCTAGTTCCGTTCCAAATTTGATCCAAATCCGTTCAGTCGTTTCAGCGTTAAGAAGGAACAAACATACACACTCAAACTTTTACTTTTATAATATTAGAAGGATTAAAAAAGTTATCTAAATTTAGTCGAGTGTGATCTAGACGAAAAAATACTAGACAAAAAACAAATTGATAATTTCGTAGTAGCTAAAGTATGTTTTGTTATAGTCAGTCTGGGGTTTGAGAAGTTCCTATTCGGAATAAAGACTGTTTGACAACCTTGAAATTAATGAAATCTCATTCACCTACTTATCTGCTAGTTAATTATTTTGTTACTTTAATACGTAAACAATGCGTTATTGACATAATACCCTTATGACAAACGGAGTTGATTCACCGAAGAGTGATAGTTTACTATTTATTTTAGATAAGCACTGTCTTTGTAATGTGACCAGCGTGACAAAAATCAAAAAATAATTATTTCAAAATATTAAATGTAATTTTTTATCCCATCAACATACTTTAAAAACATCTTTTTGTGTTTTTTTTTTTATTTTTTTATTTTAACAAGTACCTAATGAGGCTTGAATTGCATAGACTTGGTCCATACTGTGAAAAAAAAAGTTGTGATCACTGACTGTAGGTAGGTACATAAATGTTTTAAGCGCAAAAGTTTCATTACTTAAGCCAATTTAAAAAGAAAAACACCTAAAGAAACTCAATTTTTATGTCAATGTATTCTTAATGAATTTGCTAGACTATTTAATTGAATAGGTACTAAATAAAAAAAGCGTTTAGAACATTTCTTCGATCTTCTTCGTTTTTTTTTCTTTCCTTTTTCCATCTATGCGCCATCCATTTATAAGAGATATAGGCGTGATTTGTGTATGTGTATGTATGTATTCTTCGTGAAACAAAATAACTGTACTTCTTATACACTCTCGGGCTATGTTTCCCTGTAACTACAAACATTTTTATCCTAAACATAATAACCAAGGAATTATACGCAAAGACGCATCGATATAATATATTTCCGACTTCTATAAACTCCCTGTTTCTATTTTCTATTCTAGTTACAACACGAATGCCAAGGGTTTGTCCGTGACATATTTGTCTCCAATCCGGTACATGCAAAAGTGTATATTAACACATTATTATTTTCGTTTCCATTCAAATTGGCACATGTTAGGTCAGCGATAATGTATAAAGAAAACAATACCAAATTAGGCGAACGATCAGTTCTTTGCTAACTTATTATGGGAGGCGGCTATGGTTTAGCTAATTAGATGCCTTAGTTTGGACTGGGATATTGTTAAAGTTTCAGAAGAAAACGGAAATCGGAAAAGATAAATTTATAAACCTATTAAGTGATAAATACTGCCACCTACACCGAAACCTGCAAAAAAATTAAAAAATCACCACTTACCTAGAGACAGAGAGACTTTTATACGTCTCTACTATAGACTAATATAATTTAAGGCTCGGGGACCTTATGAGATCCCTTTTATAAATGTATTTAATTTAAGTAGAATTTAAGTATTCCTACTGTAGTTTATTTTGAATAAATAACTTTCTGCCAAGTTTCTTGCGGCGCATTCTTCTTGGCAATAATTGTCTTTCCGAATGCGCTGGTTGTTTAAAAAAAAGACAAATGTAAAAGAGCCCTGGCGGCCAATTTGCAAAAATATACCTACCTACTTAGCTTAGTTAGCGACGTACCTACTGCACCGCTGTAACTCGCCTTTTGCTTAAATCCCCAGAGGGCTTTTCAATAATGGCATAATAACTTCAATTCTGTACTTATATTATTATTAATCATATTAAATAAAAAAAAGTACTTTGCCAATATGGGTCCCACTGAAAAACAGCATTGCTTGCCGCAACATTATACTGTGTGGGGTCCATTTTACATATCGGTAATTTTTTTTTAGATTTAGATTAGGGCATTTATTGTCTCCCCCCCCCCCCTAGTTTTTATTGTAAGGTCTTTTGACGATTTTTCAAAAACATTAAAGGTGACATTTGTATCTCCACTTCCTCATCCGCTTCCACAAACTATGTGCTTATTACTTCCTCTTCCTCATAACCACTTCCTACCAACCCTAGTTCTTGGGGACAAAAAATGACATAATTAACGCATTTAATTGCAATATCATGATCGAGACATATATAAATAGAGATCGCTAAGCGTGGCATCAAATCGTTACTGGTTCAATGGCGATCTATTTCTGATGTATTCGGAACTAATCAACGTCATTTTGCTAACAGTTACTCACAGGTAAGTAGTTAAATAGGTAATTAACATTAATTATTGGCTGTAATTACGGTGGATAAGCTTGTCGCTAATTTAACGACGACGATTTTAACTTTTGAAAGGGAAATGTTTGAGCTGGTGCACCCTGGGCAGCTTTATTTAGAAAGCTTGTTTTTTATTTTTCTTAAAAACTTTGCCCTGACAAAATAAATGAACATATATACATACATATATCACGCCTTTATCCCTTACGGGGTAGACAGGAGCCTAAGGTAACAAAACCTTAAGGCCACGTTTAGTATGATTAACGGCGTATAGGTGGAAAGGGAAATCAAAATAGTGATGGGTTGCTAGCCGCATCGCCTGTAAAATTATCCCTAAAGCTTTCGCCCATTCCCTCGATGGGCTTTTACCATCTGCGCGGGAAGAGAAGCCACTGGTAAATTCTATGTTTTTTTCTTTACTCCCAGACCAGCATGGAAGAACATAACTAAAAAAAGGATTATCTAATCTGGTCCAGTGATTCGCGAGTTTCGCGACATTTATAACATTTTATTTTTAACAGCTTTTCCCCGCGACTTCGTCCGCGCACATAACGTCAGAGTGACGACACACCCCATACATCCACTCATGTCTCCAAGTATAATGTTTTTATTGCCTATCCCGTGGGGAATTCGGAAAATCCCTTCTTAGAGCACCTACAGATCCTCTAGGAATATTACCTACTAATTATAGTCTTAATTATTGTGTTTTTATCCCGTGGGAAATTTGAAAAATTCCTTTGTAAGTGCATCTTTATACTAATCAAGGAATAATGTGTAGGCATGCTAAATTTAATGTCTGTAGCTTTATTAGTACAACATTTCGGAATTTTCCAATCCCGTGGGAAAATCGGGATAAAAAGTATCCTATGTCCGTCTCCTGGTTCTAAGCTACCTCCACTAACACGACTTTCTTTTATATATATAGATAAAATTTTGTATAAGCATTTCTTAATGTCTCTCTCTGAGACTGGGGGTTAGTTTCGACAAAGCGTCTATCTGCCAAGTTTCTCATTCCAAAAGCGTTGGTAGTTTAAAAAAAACATAAAAGAACCTCTTGCCTATTTAGAAACATTTGATTTAGTTGCCCTTGGTCATCATTTTGCTAAATCATGCAATTCTCTTTGATCGCCACAGCACTCTCTGCCCTATTACGTAGACTGATAAGTCAATATTGATTGCAGTCGGATCAATGAACTGCGACTAGAGGCTAATCATTATCACTGATACAGGATGACTTACAATATGCTACTGACTTTAATAACCATCCTACTATCGTAATCATTCTCGCGCTGGCAGCTTTCTCGCGAACGCGGGAATGCGCTGCCTGCGCGATGGGGACCTACCGAAGGGTCCATATTTATATTTATTTTAAATTTTTAGCCAAAATTTTATTTGTATTAAGTTATTTTTAAGGTCGCCTTAGTTTATATTTTTATCAATTTTGTAATCTATACTAATATTATAAAAAGGAAAAATTTGATTGTTTGTTTGTTTGCATTGAATAGGCTCCGAAACTACTGGACCGATTTCAAAAATTCTTTTGCCGTTAGAAAGCTACATTATCACTGAGTGACAAAGGCTACTTTTTACCGCGGGAAAATACCTTTTCCTACGGGAAAATTAATTTACCGCGGGGTTTACGGGGCCCCGAACTGGCTTGGTTTAGAGCA
This sequence comes from Pandemis corylana, assembly GCA_949127965.1. Lineage (NCBI taxonomy): Eukaryota > Metazoa > Arthropoda > Insecta > Lepidoptera > Tortricidae > Pandemis > Pandemis corylana. The sequence goes on along the minus strand of OX421859.1, from coordinate 707,534 downwards.
CAGAAGGGACGCTGATGCACTTCTTTATATTGAGGAAGGAGCCCCATCTGACGAATTTGCCGCTTGCCCCAGACGTTATAGTTACGCCACTGGGATCCGCCCTTATGAAGGTCGGCAGTCAAGCATTGGCCTTGTCATTGGACCGAGTCCTAGCCGGTGTTATTAGATAGATAACGCCTAATACATTGATAGAACATAGAACCTTATCGCTGCGGACACTCCAGCTGCGACTAGCGTGACGTCTGCTCTGCATCTTCAGTAGGTACTGCTGCTATCACGTGATAGTGACGATGATCAGTGATGAAGGTCGTTCTATTGCGCTGTAAAGCACCGGAGTGCAAAGTTCACAGAAAGTAAATTCGACGAACATATTCTGCGAAACGATTATGTCAATAAATGTGTCTGTGAACTGTGGTTTGTGGTTGGGTAAGCTTTCAGTCAAGTCTAAAAGTTGGCAATTCAAACCAGTTTCAACAGGTCACAACTGTATTTTATCGGACTCCGTCAGTTTCATCTGGATTGTAAATCGTCATCGTGCTGTTTTTGATGGCGGTTAACAATTCTACTAGTACCTACTTGAAGTCGCGCTTGAACTGGTAAATGTTTGCCGACAATTAAAACTCTTGTAACAATTAAAACTAATTGTCACTCAATTGAGATTACACAGCATTGAGCCAGGAATGTTGTTTGTTTTGCTGCTAATTCTAATAAAATTTGCAGGTAGGAACTTGTTGAAGTTGTTGTGTCGCTTTAGCCGGATCAAACTTAGCGTTGTTGGTTCCCTCGTAACATGAATATCGAATGAAATCAAAGCTCACTTTGTTACTCACTAGATGGCGCTGTACCCTGCTACAAACTAGCTAATGTTTGCTTCTTTGAATTCTTTGAACCTTCAAATTTTTTTAACTAATGTTAGGTTTCGGTAGAGCAATAAGTGTTTGATTGATTAATACAGACTTTGTTTGTGTAAGATCCGTCTTGATCCCTACCACTTTACTAAATAATTGTATGTGTGTACTCATATTGTATATAATGTGTATGAATGCATGTATGCATGTGTGCAATGATAATTAGTAGTCGATTTATGAATCGTTTGTTGTATTATGAGATGTACGATCTATTGTGGCTTTCACTATGGATATTTTAAACTCACTCTTTGTCCTCTCGCTTAAAATGCTCCTCTAATTTACTCAAAGGTTAACTGGTAGAGATCCCTTATAGGGATAAGTTCGCATTTGTGCATATATTTAAGGTCTTTTTTGTGATTTGTCTCTGTTTCTTTATATTTGTACAATAAAGCATTTACTTACTTACTTACTGTCTTACTCGTACTGTGACGTGGAGAGAAAGACAGCTGGTGAAATTGCCGGCATATGGACTAAATCTGGACTAAATCTCTGGAGTAGATCAACGCATACAACGCTAGCAACGTGTGAGCATAGTTCTGTTTCGAACCCATGATGGGGCGATGGCCCAGGGCGCCTCATTTCAGGAGAAAGAAAGAAAGAAAGAAAGAAGACATTTATTCCTTTTTGCAAGACACACAAATAAAAGAGAATATACACAATTTTATAGAAAATAATCAAGAAAAGAAAAATAGATCATCAGCGTTGTGTGTGTCTTCGCAAAAGTGTAACGGTCGCTGGCGCAGCATTACGCTGAGGCGTTAGACACCTGCAGCACTGATTTTCAGCCAGAACCGTGACTCACGAAACGATGCACAGATAAAATATACTACATAATCCATAAACTTTTACGTAAACAAATAGAATAAATAAATGGTAAAATAGATAGAACCCGACTTATGTGTAACTAAAAAAATAAATAAATAAAAAATACATAAATCGGAGGAGGCGATCGGTTGCGGTGGGATGGTTCCCCCGCCAAACTGGTACTCCATTTTGGTTTTCTTACGTGGGCGCCACATCTTGCCCGGGGTGCCAGTGGTCGAAGCGCCGGCACTCGGGGCTGTGAGAAAACTAGATGTGTAACGAATTAGCGACTACTTAGTCACATTTAATTGCGTATTCAGCAAACACCGGCTAATTAGTAGATAACAACATCATTTTAAATGCAACAAAGTAGTTAGTTAAACTGTCAGTTATCACAGAGCAAATTGCAATTTTAACGGGACCGACAAAGTGAGTTTAAAAGTTTTGGTTAGTCACGTTTTTTTGGGCGAAAATCTTAGGAAGCATGTTACAGGCGATGCGGCTAGCAACCCATCACTATTTTGATTCATCATGCTAAACGTGGCCTTTAGGTGTTGTTACCTAGGCCCTGTCTACCCCTTAAGGGATAAAGACGTGATGTATATGTATGTTTTTTTTAGTTTTTTGCTGCTTTGCGCGCCTCATGCCCGGCCTTGTATGCCAAAATTCGATTAGGAAGTTAATTTGATGCCGTTCCGCTGAATTTACAGTAGATGACCGTCATATAAGATGGACAAAGAGGTTATGTTATGATAAACGAGCATTTCAATGTTGTGGCTACGCAGCACTGATAAGTTTGTAAACATTGCCTTTGTACAATCAGATTTCTTATTGAAATGTATCGTCGTAAAGAAATTACTCTTCTAATGGTGATGATAAATTCGTGATTTGTATCAAAACATGAATTTATTAAATGACATAATAAAAAGTAACAGCCGTAACCCGGGTAACACAGTATAGAGATAAAAAGGTGAAATGGTGAAGGTATATATCAGGTCTCCCCCGTTAATCAGCCGGAGGGACCCCGGCGGCGGGCAGCATCTGGTCGGCGTGGCGGCGCCAGCTCTCGCCCCCGTCCGTAGTCACGCGGTAGTGCAAGCGGCCCAGCCAGCGGCAACAAAGTATAGAGATAAAAAGGTGAAATGGTGAAGGTATATATCAGGTCTCCCCCGTTAATCAGCCGGAGGGACCCCGGCGGCGGGCAGCATCTGGTCGGCGTGGCGGCGCCAGCTCTCGCCCCCGTCCGTGGTCACGCGGTAGTGCAGGCGGCCCAGCCTCTCCGTCACGAAACCGAACTCCCATTTCTTGTGTGGGTGCAAGTAGTTGCGCACTTGTACTCTGTCTGCTTTTGAGAAAACTTTTCTGATGGCTAAGTTGCCGTAATCTATTGTTGCGGTATATATAAGTTGACATAGGTCAGGTCGGAAGGTTTGAGATGACTGACAGTGCTGAGAGTATAATAATTAGAATATAATCACTACATAGTATAAAACAAAGTCGCTTTCTCTGTCCCTATGTCCCTATGTATGCTTATATCTTCAAAACTACACAACGGATTTTGATGCGGTTTTGTTTAATAGATAGAGTGATTCAAGAGGAAGGTTTTTATGTGTAATTCTACGCAGACGAAGTCGCGGGCAGAAGCTAGTATAATATATATTACATACATTAATCCTACTAATATTATAAACGCGAAAATTTGTAAGTAAGGATGGATGGATGGGTGTTTGTTACTCTTTCACGCCAGAACGTCTTGACAGATATGGATGAAATTTGGAATATAGATAGATTATAGTCTGGAATAACACGTAGGCTACTTTTTATCCCGGTTAATTGCGTAATTCCTGCGGGATAGCGATAAACGAATTCTATTCAGACGAAGTTGCGGGCAACAGCTAATACATACATATATCACGTCTTTATCCCTTACGGGGTAGACATGGCCTAAGGTAAAAAAAACCTTAAGGCCACGTTTAGCATGATTAAGTTTAATTCTATGTTTTTTCTTTGCTTCCAGACCAGCATGGAAATATGACCGCTAAAATAACATGCATTTATTAAAAAAATACGTATATTAAACGTACCTACAATAACGATCTAAGGGAAAGGAATTAGAAGTACAAATTGACACATTTCGATCCACAGCAAATAAGCGACAAACTAAACGATGCGCCCGCGCATGCGTCGCCGTAGGTCGCGCTATTTCCACTCCGGCGCAGAATATCGGTCAAGTCCACGGCTTTTACTTGTCAAAATAACATGCTCATTAGAACAGAGATAATTTTAACGCTATAAGTAAACTCTTTATTGTGCAAAATAAACACATAAACAAATACAATGAGATACATGTACAAAGGCGGACTTATCCCTTTGAGGAATCTCTTCCAGTCAAGCTTTACAAGATACAAAAACATTTACTGCTACACCGCTACTTACAAACATACATACATAAAATCCCGTTTTATCCCGTTTAGTATGATTGTGTGCGTAAAGGTGAAAAGAGGAATCTAAATAGTGATGTTTTGCTAGCCGTATCGCCTATAACGTGATAACTAAGATTTTTGCCCTTTCCCTCGATGTTCTTTTACGATCTGCTGAAAAGAAGCAATTGGCACATTCTATGTTTTTTCTCTGCACCGGGCCAGCGTGGAAACTAAAAGCTATATAAATGCAGACTCAGACTTACTAATATAGCCGCAATCATGCTAAACGTGGCCTTTAGTTGTTGTTACCTTAGGCTCTGTCTACCCCAATTCCCAAACCTGGATTGCACAGGTGTGAAGAGGGAACCCCATCTCGGGGTGGTCGTGGGTCGCGGTGACACCGAGTGCTCCCGTAACGCCTCACATACGACCGAATAGGGAATCCGTGTGGTTTTTAGCGGGTATGCCTGCCGTCGCGGGAGAGCCCCACATACCCGGTAAACCCGTACCGGGCGGATGCATAAGGCGCATTTTCGAAATAAAAATAAGGGATAAAGATGTGATTTATGTATGTACTAGCTTCTGCCCGCGACTTCGTCTGCGTAGAATTATACATAAAAACCTTCCTCTTGAATCACTCTATCAATTAAAAAAACCGCATCAAAATCCCTTGTCTAGTTTTGAAGATATAAGCATACATAGGGACATAGGGACATAGGGACAGTGAAAGCGACTTTGTTTTATACTATGTAGTGATGTACTAACATATATCTACGTGTATCGAATGTGTGTAAATAAATGTTTCTCTCTCTCTCTCTCTCTCTCTCTGTGTGTCAAGACGTGGTGGTCTAACTTCTCTGTCGCGCCGAACCGAACCGTCCAATTTACTTGCTATGAAGATAATCATCAGTCACTGACTCATAAAATCACCGAAAAAAGTCTTTGTTCTTGTCAATAAAATGTTTGTGGTTTTGGCAGCCATTTTGATCTATATTTGTCTGTTGGCAGAGAGCAAGGAGCGCGTGCGCAGGGCGCCCTTTGAGACTGCGCTGCATCACGCCGGTAAGGAAATCATTCGATTAATAACCTCTATAAGGTATTGTTGTCGACCAATAGCTATGCTGTAATTTATTTGTTCACTAGTTTCAGCCCGCGACTTCGTCTGCGTATAATTAGACTTAAGAACTGTTATCATTACACATACACGGATAACTCACGTATAAAAAGTCGAGTGATGCTCGACATGTTTCGGACTATTTCGTAGTCCTTTTTCCAAGAGCGCTCGCCCCTTGACGTACCCCTTGATGCCCTTACCTTTACGGAGTGACGTGATCAGTGTAGTGTGCTGCCCGACATTTGACAATAATAAAAATGACGATGAAACGAGGGTAGTTGTGCGCCGCTGTCAGTTGCGTCGAACAGCCGCACGAGCAGAGCGCTGGCGCGCAGTGTTCGTGTCGCTGCCGCCGGGGCGAGCGCTCTTGGAAAAAGGACTACGAAATAGTCCGAAACATGTCGAGCATCACTCGACTTTTTATACGTTAGTTATCCGTTTATGTGTAATGATGATTAAGTCTCACGGTAGTTTCATGTTAAGAACTGTTGTTGATAATATTCTGCAATATTTATTAATGACGCGGCTCTAGGCAGCTACGGTGTTTGACATGTTTATAGCTGCCCCGCGGGAACTAAGTGCATAGTTCCGGGATAAAAAGTAGCCTATGTGTCAATCTAGGGTACCAACTTTTTTTTAATAGATAGAGTGATTCAAGAAAAATGTTTATATGTATAATACATGCCTAATATAATAGAGATACACTGATTGCGAGTCCGGGGCGGGTCGCTAGTAAATGTATAGAATCAAGAGGTAAAATTCTTGATGAATTTGATAGTATCATACATATACATACATACCGTCACGCCTCTTTCCCACAGGGGTAGGCAGAGACTACTTTGTTCCACTTGCTACGATCCTGACATACTTCTTTCGCTTCATCCACATTCATCAATCTCTTCATACATGCTCGTCGGTTTCGGGTACTCCTGACCTGACCTTTTTCCAAAACGTCTCCTATTTGATAGTATCTGTTTCTTTTATTCTTTAGGTACTTACAATATACCAAAACGTGTGATGTGGACTTCTTTTTCTTTTTTTAATATGGCCCCATCGATCGATGCGATGCTTTCGCCAATGTCAAATACCCCTCACCCCCTGTCGGGCTCTTAGCCAACGGTCAATGATATCCCTCAGAAACTGCCAGGAAATCATTAGCCGATGCCCAGGGTGCACCGGACCAAGCACTGGTTTCCCCCCGGACGGAACCCAAAACGAACCGCAGCTCTTGACCACACGTGGAGGTAACCCGACTCGCACCCCTGATAGGAAGTTAAAAACTTGTATCCTAATTGCTACAATGAGGGTGATCTGAGAATTATCGATAACTTACGCCGGTAGCGCATGCGCCGGCTAGCTGATAAGTTGCAAGCACATACTATGTCTTTAAAGTATTATTATTATTAGTATAGATAAGTCTAGGCGAGTGTAGTGTTCTCCAAAACATGTAATTTGCTTCAGAGAAGCGGCAACCACTGAAGTTGATTAACATTTATTGTAGCAACTCAAATTAATTGTCTCAGTGTTGTCATAAATACCATAATTGCCGTGGTGGCCTCGTGGCCGTGGCCTTAGGGAGGGGCCGGCTATTTCCAGACGTGGACACAGCCTTAGGGTGCAACTCTGTCAGTTTTACGGTAATCGGTTGAAAGTGAAAGCGCAGTTAGAAAGATAGGGCACGGCGCTACATATAACTACTGTACTGTACTTTGGCTAACAGTTTGACAGTTGGCAACGCCAATGCGCAAGCGTATGTAGAAATCGAAACGCTTCGAAGCGTTTAACTGTGTCTAGACACAGAGGCTAATTTTAAGATAATTACCTTGTAGTACATTTATTAGTGACACAAATATGTGTGTACTTCCATGCTGGTCTGGGAGCAAAGGAAAAACATAGAATGTACCAGTTGTTTCTCTTCCCGCGCCGATGGTAAAAGCCCATCGAGGGATTAGGCGAAATTTTTAGGAATGTTACAGGCGATGCGGCTAGCAACCCATCACTATTTTGATTCCCCTTTCCACCTAAACGCCCACAATCATGCTAAACGTGGCCTTAAGATTTTGTTACCTTAGGCTCTGTCTACCCCGTAAGAAATAAAGACGTGATATGTGTACGTATGTATGTATGTACTATATATGAAACGTTAATGGCTTCGGCTTGTGCTCACGATAATTAAACCTACTTATACAAATGATAAGCAACAAGTCAGCAATAATCGTGTCACTTGCTTTATCTACAGGCGCTTCGTATTTATACAAACACTAGCTTTTGCCCGCAACTTCGTCTGCATAGAATTCGTTTATCGCTATCCCGCAGAAATTACGCAATCCGTTCTTAGAGGATGCCTTTGTCATAGTAGCTTCATGCATGCAAAGTCTCAGCCCGATCGGTTTAAAATTGACAAAGTTTCATACAAACTTTCATCCCCTATTTTATCCCCTTGGGGGTAGAATTGATCAAAATCCTTTCTTAGCGGATGCCTACGTCTTAACATCTACCTGCATGCCAAACTTCAGCCCGATCCGTCCAGTGGTTTGGGCTGTGTGTTGATAGATCACTATGTCAGTCAGTCAGTCACCTTTGAGTTATATACATACTTAAGTATATCACGTCTTTATCCGTTACGGGTTGGACAGAGCTTAAGGTAACAAGACCTAAATACCACGTTTAGCATTGATTGCTGGCGTATGGATTTTTTTTTTTTTTATATATGAATAGGAAGGCAAACGAGCAAGTGGGTCACCTGATGGTAAGTGATCACCACGGCCCATAGACACCCGCAACCCCGGAGGGATTGCAGATGCGTTGCCAACCTAGAGGACTAAGATGCAATGCCTCTTGTGCCCCTAATTTCCCCGGCTGTCTTACTCTCCACACCGGAACACAGCAGTGCAAAGGAATGAAAAGAGGAGGATGGAAAGGGGAATCAAATTAGTGATAGGTTCTGTAACGCACAAAAATATTTACCTTACTACTCTACTACTCACGTGCAGGATAACCAAGCCTGTGCGAAATATATATGTTTTTCATGCAACTTCCTTGCCTCCCTCCACTACTGCCACATAAAACACATATAAATCCCACAAACTTAATTATCCTTTACACTACACAAACACTGACGCGTTTCAATCGCTCTACGGGGTCATTATCAAAGTTTAATGAGCACAACTGTTACACATGCAAACTCTCTCTGTAACAGTTGTCTATAACACGTGAGTAGCGGAGTACAGTTTGACAACAAGTATAATGCGCATCGGCAGTATTCGTTTGCGCAGAGAAGCGCAGACCAGTTTCCGATGGTAGCCGAACGTGTAAATAATCTATATTGAACTTTATTTGCAAGCGCAACTGGCAGAGTATTGCTTGCTTTGCATTTTTAGCTCTGTCCCGCTTACACGATTTTGCCATTGTTGGTACGAAATCGATCGACCAATAACAGCGCCAGAGTTTCCCGCGCTACTAAAATTGGTATACTGCGCAGGTACATCGTGGAGCATTATTTTTGTTGTCAAACTGTAGCAAGGTAAATTATTTTTTGTTTATTAAAATGTACCACCGCAAAGTAACGGCTGATTCAATAAAAGGTTCAATAACATCGTCTGTAACATGATTCCTATAAATTTCGCCCATTCCCTCGACGGGCTTTTATCAGACCAGCATGGAAGTAAATATACATAACTAGCTTCTGCCCGCGACTTCGTCTGCGTAGAATTATACATAAAAACCTTCCTCTTGAATCACTCTATCTATTAAAAAAAACCGCATCAAAATCCGTTGTGTAGTTTTGAAGATATAAGCATACATAGGGACAGAGAAAGCGACTTTGTTTTATACTATGTAGTGATGATTTAAATATACAAAGTCTTAGATTTTCCCGGAATATTTTGATTCCCCTTGCCACCTATACTCCCTCAATCATGCTTAACGTTGCCTTTAGATGTTATCTTAGGCTCTGTCTACCCCGTAAGGGGTAGATGTGATTTATGTCTGTATGTAATGTAATTCTTCCATGCTGGTCTGGGAGCAAAGAAAAAACATAGAATGTACCAGTTGCTTCTCTTCCCGCGCAGATGGTAAAAGCCCATTGAGGGAATGGGCGAAAATCGTAGAAATCGTGTTATAGGCGATGCGGCTAGCAACCCATCACTATTTTGATTCCATATTCCATCTATACGCCCATAATCTTGCTAAACGTGGTCTGTAGGTCTTGTCACCTTGGGCTCTGTCTACCCCGTAAGGGAAAAAGACGTGATCTGTGTATGTATGTATGTATGTATGTAATACTATCCTATGGAGCCTACAAACCGTGACCAGTGACCTTCTCCCGGTGTTTGTACAGCACACGAGGCAAGGCCGGGATCAGTGTAGTCGTTGTAAAATTATATGGTGTAATTCAGTCACAAACGGTCCGTGATGTGACTATGCCCTAAAGTTTATAAAGAAACTAGCTATTGCCCGCGACTTCGTCTGCGTAGAATTATACATAAAAACATTCCTCTTGAATCACTCTATCTATTAAAAAAAACCGCATCAAAATCCGTTGTGTAGTTTTGAAGATATAAGCATACATAGGGACATAGGGACAGAGAAAGCGACTTTGTTTTATACTATGTAGTGATAGTGATGTGACATCGACAATTCGTCACTAAAAATGTATTATAGTAAAGCAATGTATTTGTAGCAGTGACGATCGCATAGCCTAGTGGATAGCAGTGGCGTGGCCATAGAACTCGATTCCCACCGGCTGCCTATGTTAAGGCAGTTGGGAACTTTATTGTGCAGAATTAGAGGAAAAGGCTAGTTAAATGCCCTTCGGCTTGCCTTCTGATATACTTGACGCCACGCCACTGGTGGATAGAACGGACTATGAAGCTTGAGGTCCCGAGTTCGATCCCCGATCGGGGCAGATGTTTTTATGAAAATACGAATGTTTGTTCTCGAGTCTTGAATAATACAGTTAACTTAATTTCAGAATGTTTATCCGTTGTCTAGTACCCATTATACCCTTTGCTTAGCCTTTAACTGCCTTTTGCTTTAATTTTATTTGTTAACAAAACAATATTGTAATGTTAATTCTTAAGTTAAGTCTGTATTTCTTTATTTCTTATTTTTAATGGCAATAAACGTTATCTTATCTTATCTTATCTTATCTTATCTTAGTTTGGGGCTGGGCCAATTGGCGTCAATTGTCCCAAGGTATATTATTATTGTATAAAAAGGGAAAACGTTTTATCTCTCCACTCTCCATGGTTTGAAATTAGCCTGAAATATTTCAGCGGGGTACCTACACTCTAGTTAATGTTTCTTCGTATTCAAAATTACAGTATGTACCCGGTCCTAAAAATTGCACTTCGGTCTTTAGTAAGAGACAACAGGCGTCACGTAAGTTAGAGCGAGACGACGCTCTACGAACCCGAAATTAGCTGAGAAGATCGATGCGCAATCTTTATAAACTACTAGCTTTTGCCCGCGACTTCGTCCGCGCAGATAACGTCAGAGTGACGACATAAAAAAAATATTTTTTTAAATATAAAGTATCCAGTTACTTCTAATACCTTCAAGAACATGTGTACAAAATTTCATGATGATCGGTTGAGTAGTTTTCGCGTGAAACCATAACAAACAAACTTACATTCGCATTTATAATATTAGTAGGATACTTTTATGGCAACGCACCTGTGATTCCCCAAGTCTTGCAGGTGTCCTTGGGCGATGGCGATTACTTTTCATCATGTCCCGTCTGCTCGTTTGCCACCTCTTATATAAAAAAAAACCATGTTTGCAAACATTTTGTCAAAGAATAAATTTTCTGGATTCTGGAATATGAATTCTCTAGTCTTCCCTTAATCCAGCGACCATGACAGCTGTTACAAAATGGCGGCCAGCGTTCCCGCCAAAACAAACGACGATCAAAGACGCCGCATTGTTTCTTTTGAGTTTTCGACGTATCGTTACTATGTTTACTGGACATTAATTGGTCTATGCCACAGACAAGAAAAGGTAGCACTACACAAAGTTCTTAAGACGGTGGTACAATGTTTTTTCAGTTTCGTGGGATTTGTATTTGTGATTTTTGCAGTTTAGTCTGCGATTTATGCGTGTTTGTTACGTTGTACTGAGTAAAGGAATCCACAAACCTAACACATTCATCTTAGCAATAGCTTTTCTCACATTGGGAATCATATTTGTGTCCAGGATAAAAAATGGTTCGTAAAAAATTCAACCTTTGCTAGCATTTTTCAAGATTTCTTCCTTCGTCCTTCTTTTCTCCTTCCGGCTACTTTGCCCATGAGTATGAGTTTTTTGCTGGTGGGAGCAGTTCTCTTGCCGCGCAGATGGTAAAAGCCCATCGAGGTAATGGGCGAAAATCTTAGGAATCTTGTTGGCAATACGGATAGCAACCCATCACTATTTTGATTTCCCTTTCCACCTATACGCCCTTAATTGTGCTAAACGTGGCCTTAAGGTTTTGTTACCTTAGGCTCCGTCTACCCCGTAAGGGATAAAGACGTGCGAAGACATACGAAGGAAGAAATCTTGGCTCCGTAAGATCAGCTGCCGAGCTAAAGATAAGGAGAAGTACATGGAGCTAACGGTCAACCTTCACTAGTTGGAGAGGTAGTAAAGGAAGAAGAACATTTTTCAGAAAACGCTATTTTGAACATCTTAGAAAATAGCAAATAACCTTCCTGGCTTTTCTAGTATTTTCCAGTTTAAAAACCTTTGCCATCTTGCCTAGCGAAAGTCAATAAAATTTTTACTTGACTCAGCGAGCGATCTTTACGCTCTCATATTACTGCGTGTTATTATCCCCCCAGAGGGAAGTGAGTGTCGCTTTATGTCGATGACATCACATCGTGTAAACCGCTTTTTTATGCCTTTGTAACATCATCCAAAACGAACTGAAGTTTTTTGCAGTATAATCAACAAATGCTTCCATACTGGTCTGGGAGTAAAGAAAAAACATAGACTGTACCACTTGCTTCACCTCCCGCGCAGATGGTAAAAGAACATCGAGCGAATGGGCATAGGAATCATGTTATAGGAGATGCGGCTAGCAACCCATCTCTATTTTGATACCCCTTTCCACCTATACCCCCACAATCATGCTAAACGTGGCCTTTAGGTCTTGTTACCTTAGGCTTTGTTTACTTACCCTTGGGTAGATACAAACAAATCTAGTTGTTTTCATATTAAGTAAAGCTAAATAAAAAGAGACGTATTTTCATGTTTTAATTCTAAATTTGATTGTGTTTGTCGATATTTCGATGTTACCAAAGTCGTAATCCACCTGTAGGGTTGCCAGGCGTCCGGCCTTAGTCGAATATTTTTAGTTAAACTTGTAGTCCAGATTCAGTGGTTTCTTTTTATTATTTACCTTCAAGTAAAATAGTTGTGTAGGGGCTACTGCAATAACATTTACTACTACTGATCTAGAGGTAGATATAACTAGGATTTATTTAAGATTGTAAATTCCCATTTTTTTTAAATAAGTTTCATTTCTTTTTTGTCAGCGTTCGGCGCGTTCAAAAAACTCTTTTCAATTAAAAGCGTAGGTATTAAATGTGTCACTGCATGCACGAAAATTATTCTCTTGACATATTATGCGTGTCAGACACGGGTGTCTTAATATCGTCCCGGGATATTTCCGCAGGGGTTGGATTGACCAAATCGCCCTGTAAATGTTTTACAACAGTTGAATCATAGTCGAAAAAATTCCATAAGCGTGGTTGGCTTCGTTGGTTGTGACCCTGCCTGCGAAGCAAGCGTCCCGGGTTCGAATGGTAAAGGCAATTTGTGTTATGCGTAGGTACGAATATTTTGTTCCTGAGTCATGGATGTTTCTATCTATTTAAGTACCTATATATTTCGCTATACAAGTATGTACGCGCTTTGGGGCTAGGTCAATTTGTGTGAATTGGCATTGTTCATTTTTTTAAGCTGTGCTGTTAACACCTTTATTTGATAAAATGGACTATTTCAAGCAACTAATTTGAATATTATGCTTTTACGTAGCTTTGTTAATTAATAATAAATATTTTTTCGCTGTTTGATAATTCGTGAATTTAGACAGAATCCCAATCGCCTTCGTTCGGCTGGCTATAAAAAAAACGGCTTTGTCTATGGTTTTGTAGATTTGACAGTGATACGTGACAGTTGCCGTAGCCAAACTTTTTTTTTCATTTTTGTGGCAAACATTCGATGCTGGATTCTGTCTAAAAACCCGGTCGTTCGGTCAAACAAAGGTTCAAAGTACTTTTACAAAATATCTGCAATCATAAAGTATTTTTGAAATCGGGCAAGATAAATCGGATAATTGATGGTTTTCCTCGAAATGGTTTTCGAATTGGAGCATACTAAAAAAAATGAACAATGCCAATTGTTCCCTAATATTTATTTATAAACCACGTCAGTGATAAAATTTTGAGAAAAAATAATTAATGAAAAATCTTTGTAGGGGTGTTCAGTGAAACTGAAGCCAACCAGCTGCTGGAATACTCGGAGCTGATGAATTTAAGTGGATCTAAAAACGTGTATATAGGTACAGAAAAAATCGCGATGTCGGTGACGGATTGTCCGAGGTTATATCGCAATGGCGACCGGTAACCTAATCCGTATTCATCCGCGATTTAAAACTGCTAAAATACATTTCCCTATTTCGGCACATATCTTGGTGTCTGGGCCCATAACCTGATGAATTTAAGTGGATCTAAAAACGTGTATATAGGGAAAATATAAAGAGTAGTGTTCGGAACGTAAGATCGTTGACAGTGACAATAACGTCATATATAAACATATTATAAAACAGTTCGCTTAACTCGAAAGAGGTTGCGTTCACTCTCCAACAGGAACCATTCTGAAAGACCTCGTTTATAGAGAAAAATGGTGTTAATCCTCTTTAAGAACTCAAGGCAACCCTGGCCAGCAATCGGGCACGAATGATTAAACGGATGGGCGTCTTCGTCAGTGACGTCATCGCCGAGCCCTCACTTAGCTAAAAACACCGCCAACAGCCCCCACAGATACACTAACCATATTGTACCTATAGCTGTTTCATTTGATGATAATCGTTCATTAACATTAATGGTCTTTATTATATTTTTTAATTGGCCTATGTGGGATATTGTTGGAGAACTGATAAATGATAACCGACGACCGGATAGCCTAGTGGTTAGTGACCCTGACTATGAAGCTAGAGGTCGCGGTTTCGAATCCCGGTAGGGGCAGACAGTTGTATGATGAATACGAATGTTGGTGCCCGAGTCATGGATGTTGTATGTATTTAAGTATGTTTTTATCTACATTATATAAGTATGTTTATCCGTTGCCTGGTACCTATAGTACAAGCTTTGCTTAGTTTGGGGCTGGGTCAATTGGTGTAATTTGTCCCAAGATATTTATTTATTTATAAAATTGTAAGCATAATTCTTGTGTAAGGTATGGGTAAAGTGGTGATTTCGTAAACCAGTATGAACTGGGATGTGTGCCTGGTGACGGCCACCTCCGTAACTCTGTAACTGTCGTCACTGAAAATCAGCGTCACGACATTATCCTGGATCTTATCGTGACACATAGCTGAGTGGCGGCCATTTGGCTGGTTGGAATAAGTATACATGTGTAATATGCTGTTTGTGTTTCTGTATCAGCTAATAAAGTTTTCTTATTCTTTTATTCTTATTATATCAGTTCTTTACCATCATTTGTCGTTAAATCTGTGCCCTTCGTGCTTGCGCTGCGCTGATTCTAGATTAGACTAGGCTGATGACATTTGTAATACGTATGGCGGAAGAGAGAGTGGCGAAGCGCGTCTTTTATTCTGAACTCGAGGAGGGCAAGCGAAAGCAGGGCGGGCAACTCCTCAGATATAAAGACGTTCAAAAATGCCACCTGAAAACTTGTATATAAAAATGTACCAGTTGCTTCTTTTCTCGCGCAGATGGTAATAGTCCATCGAGAGAATTGGCGAAAATCTAAGAAACATGTTATAGGCGATGCAGCTAGGAATCCATTACTATTTTGATTCCCTTTTCCACCTATACGCCCACAATCACACTGCACGTGGCCTTTAGGTCTTGTTGCCGCTCTGTCTACCCCGTAGGGGGAGGGGGGTTGTGTGTATTTTGAATGCTAATGATGATGATTCTTCCGAGTGATTTCGGCCATGGCGACCACTTCGACTCCTAGTTAGTATGACGCTCATGCGCCCGAAGATGGCTTGTAGCCGATCTTAGCGGTGATACTCGCGCACAATGAATGCACGTGAGCACACCGTTGACATAATGGTAGCGAATGGCAATGGCTGGCGAGACTTCAAAAATTTGAATCCTAAATTACGGTGAAAAACCTAAGTAACCAACTACATCCTGAAATAATCCAGAGCAAGACACTTTGCTATATTGGTTCCTTAAAAAACTCTATAACAACTTCAACGCTAGAAAGTGTGAACAAAATGTAAACAGTTGGTTTATCGCAGTAACTAAGTCAAACACAACATTTGTATCGACTCGGGATTCCCATAATTGCATGGGAATCCCCTCACGGCGCCACCCGCCCGCAGCGTGACTTGTTAAGGGTAAGTTTTTGTAAAGGGCAACACATTTTATTCTTCAATGCTGGTCTGGGAATAACGTCAGGAGAATAGAATGAGATTATATTACTAAACAACACTGAAAATTACTACCATTACTATTACTAGACTACTAATTTGCGCATAACAATGACTGCTTGCCTTTCTTTGTAAACTATTCCTTTCTGTGTCAGGTTAGCTGTAAGAGATCCCTTCTTAGGGATAAGTTCGCTTTTGTACTATTTTCTGTGTACTTCTGTATTTTTTATTTTTTTTGTGCAATAAAGAGTTTTACATACATACATACATAAAATTAGAACACATAGAAAAATCCGAAAAGTAAAGCTATGGCCCGGATCCTCGTCATTCCGTGACGCGTGCACCCTACACCACCCATAGCAGGTGGGTAAGCCTTCGAGTTTTTCTATCTGTTACTCTCTACTTCTAGTTGTCACGTGACCTTGTTACTATGCGATTTTTTGTCGCCAAGCGCCATCTGTTTGAATGATGTGTCTGTAGGACACAATTACAAACTCCCGTGGAGCATCTACTGCTCACCAGGGACGAGAGAAGGCGCTGTTTTTTCAAATGATAGGTACTAAATATCAAATGTATCAAGAATTTTTACTTCTTGATTTTTTTTCTTTTTTTTAACATAAGCAAGACAAGTAAGCTTTTCATAGGTCCAGGCATCACTTCCGTGCTAGTCTGGCAAAGAAACAAACATAGAATGTACCAGTCCATCGAGGGAATTGGTGATAGTCTTAGGGATTATGTTATAGGCGATGCGGCTAGCTACCCATCACTCTTTTGATTTCTCTTTCCACCTATACGCCCACAATCATGCTAAACATGACCTTTAGGTCTTGTTACCTTAGGCTCCGTCTACAAAACAATACAGAAACAAAGAACAAAGTAGACAATAGGCGGTTTTATCTAGAGAACCAACATCAGCCTTACCTAGTCTACCTTGTAAGGGATAAAAACGTAACGTACCTATGTTTGTAAATGAAAATTAAAAGTTAAAGCAAAGCCGCGATCAGACAGCAGTCGTATATCGCGAGGTAATTACAAACAAACGTACAATAACAGACCGACATTACTCTGCGCATTGTCAGGCTAAAAATAACTTACTGCGAGCTAGGGATCCGCGGGGAAATAAAGCGTTTTGCTTCTTGATCTGGACATGAAGAAAAAATTACCGTAATGAATTCATATGCGGGTGGAGCTGTATTAGACTACAAGCCCATGGAAAAAAAAACATGTGAAATGAACCAGCGTGACACACGCTTAGAAGGCTGTTACTATATCATAAAATAACTCTGAGCGCTATGCCGTCTTTTCTGAGCGGTACATTTATGGAATTTCTCAGGTACAAGTGAGGAATTACGACTAATTATTAATTAACGGCGTTTTTATAGCTTATAGATGATTAAAAATAAATGTCGAAAGAACTAGTGCCGCTTTAAAGTGGTGGTGCCGGAAGTTAGTGCAATTTTTTTCATTTTTTTTTCAATGTATGGGAAAAAAATCTGTACTGCTCAGAAAAGACGGCATAGCGCTCAGAGTTATTTTATGATATAGTAACAGCCTTCTAAGCGTGTTTCACGCTGGTTCATTTCACATGTTTATTTTGTCCATGGGCTTGTAGTCTATAGGTGTGTTTATCTATGTCACATTTGATTGTTTTGTATCGTAGGCGCAGAAACCGTAGACGCGTAGCACTCAAGTGCTACGATTCAGCGTAGCTTACGTAGCATGACCTTTGAAACGAAACTTAGAAATAACTTGAGTACCTAAATATTTTATTGAATCAGGTGTTACTTTGCGGAGATCCGTTTTAATGAACAAAAAATATTTACCTTGCTACTCCGCTACTCATGCAAGATAACCAAGCCTGTGTGAAATATATTATGTTTTTCATGCAATCCACTACTGCCACATAAAACACATATAAAACCCCCAAAATTAACTATCCCATACACCACACAAACACTGACGCGTTTCGATCCCTCTACGGGATCATTATCAAGGTAATTTTTTTTCCATTAAGTACCTAAATCTTCATTTAAAATCAGATTGCTTTGTTAGAATTAAAACGCATTTACATTTTTAGATATACAAGGTATCTCAGATATTTTCCGGAAATTTTCAGCAAATTGTTGGATTAGTTGGCTATCTGGTTTCTGACATATTGGATCAGACAGTGTAACTCACTTCAGGGGGTGCGAGTCTCGTATGCGTGACGCATTTTCCCGCCGCAAAAAAAAAAAAGAAAAAAAAAAGAAAAGGGTGTGCGAGTCGGGTTACCTCCGCGTGTGGTCAAGAGCTGCGGTTCGTTTTTGGATCCGTCCGAGGGGAAGAGCAGTGCTTGGTCCGGTACACCCTGGGCATCGATTAATGATTTCCTGGCAGATTCTGAGGGATATCATCATCCGTTGGCTAAGAGCTCAACAGGGGGATAATTTTGACCGTGTTCTACCGTACAACGTTGCCGACATTTTTGTCACAAGATTTTTGAATACTGTATTTATTACTTTGACATTGGCGAAATCATCGCATCGATCGATGGGGCCGTATTAAAAAAAGAAGAACTCACTTCAGTTTAGGTTCGCTCGCTGTTAGATCCATACTAAAAATGACAGCTAAAATCAGAACTGAGTCGGAATTGAATCGCATTAACATTGTAATGCGGCACGAGGACAGAACCATCATTTCATTAAACACCGTTCTCACCTTGAAGACATTTTATCCTCATTGTTCTGGTACTGAAAAAACAGTTTTTAACGATGCAAATTTTACAGTTTCTCTTTTTTAAGTATTTTGTGCCTTTTATTAACTTGTTTTGGTGGAGAACGATATTTGCGAATTGAAAATTTTACGTCAGTCTTGGCACTTCCACACAAGTTAATATTTCTCTCATCACGTCTGTGATATTATTTTGATATAAGTTTTATTTTTATATTCTAGTTCATAAGCTGATACTAAAAAAAGTTTGTTGAATTATTTAAAAATAATAAAGCGATTCTTCCATGCTGGTCTGGGAGTAAAGAAAAAACCGGCCAAGTGCGAGTCGGACTCGCGCACCGAGGGTTCCGTACAAACCTGCAAGGTTTACAAAGTTCGTTCATTACGACAATCGAGTCATAACTATGGTATTTTTATTGCAAAATGAAATTCATAACATTACAATGGGGAAAGATGGAGGAGCATAAATTTAAGACAAAGATCTCTTTATCGTTTAAGTAATCCTTTATTTTATATTAACACATATCATTTATCTATAATATAACTGAAACACTTATACTAGCCTTGCAGCAGACTTGCGAAAGTTCTTAGGTCCCTCCGGTTTACATACCTGTTTCTTTTGATTGCGTTGACATAGAAGTTTGATTTTGTTACAGCTTAAAGGTATTATAGACCTGAGTATTTGGTATGAATTTCAATTTAATACCTCTACGCGTTTATGAGGAAATGGGTAGTAAGGTTAAAATTATTAAAAAAAAATATATTATGAGATGTAACTAAAAATTTATGGTTTTCGTAATTTTTCCTTTATCTATGCTATAAGACGTTGCTTCGTACCAAATTTCAAGATTCTGAGTTCACGGGAAGCACCCTGTAGGTTTTGATTCCCTTGCAAGTGTCGAAAATTTGCGGCATAAACGGCTGTATCTTTTGATTGCGTTGGTTTAGAAGTTTGATTTTTTCACAGCTTCAAGGGACAGTAGACCTGAGTAATTGATATAAATTTCAGCTTCATACCTCCACGCGTTCCTGAGAAAAAGGGTCTTGACAGACGGACGGACGGACGGACAGACGGACAACAAAGTGACCCTATAAGGGTTCCGTTTTTTCCTTTTGAGGTACGGAAGCCTAAAAAACATAGAATGTACCACTTGCTTCTCCTCCCGCGCAGTTGGTAAAATAGGACTTTAAGCTTTGCAGTCATATTCTCTAACCATTATGCTATTCAAAATTTCTAAACGACACCGAAAATTAGAACACAGAGAAATCCGAAAATTAAAGCTATGGCCGGGAATCGAACCCGGATCCTCGTCATTCCGTGACGCGTAGACCCGTACACCACCCATAACAGGTGGTTAAGCCTTCGATTTTTTCTATCTGTTACTAGCTGTCACGTGCTTGTTACTATGCGATTTTTTTGTCGCTAAGCGTCATCTGTTTGAATGATGTGTCTGTACGACACAATTACAAACTCCCGTGGAACATCTACTGCTCACCAGGGACGAGAGAAGGCGCTGTTTTTTCAAATGATAGGTATTATCAAATGAATCAAGAATTTTTACTTCTTGATTTTTATGTTTTACTTTTACTTACATACCTACATACCGTCACGCCTCTTTCCCACAGGGGTAGGTAAAGACTACTTTGTACCACTGCTACGATCCTGACATACTTCTTTCGCTTCATGCGCATTCATCAATCTCTTCATACATGCTCGCCAGTTTCGGCTACTCCTGACCTGACCTTCTCAAAATGTCTCCTATTTGGTCTCGGAACGTTCGTCTAGGCCTTCCCCTCCCAACGTAACCATTCACACTCTCCATATAGATCTGTTTAGTTAGTCTACTTTCATCCGCTCTACGTGACTATGTTTTTTTTATTTAGCTATTCAGTTGTGAGTCTAGATTATTCGATAGTATCATCTGCGTAAGTATGTTTATATTATACTTTTGCGTTGCTTGGTACCCATAACACTTTGCTCACTTTGGTACTAGGTCAATTGATGTCAATTGTCCCATGATATATGTTTTTATTTACTTATTTAATGTCGCCAATACGTCCATGACAACCTACGCCACATACCAACATCAGCCGAAGTGTTACGAACGCGTAGGCCGATGTCAATGTACTCGATATGAAATGAAATGAAAAAATGAAATGAAATCTATTCTTGGTAACAGGCATTACACGTAACTAAAGCTTATTTCTATCTATTCTGCGAGAAAATGAAATTAATGAATGATACGTTGGTATTTTGAGAAAAGCACTTAAGATTCAAATAATGCCGTTTAGCGACATTATCTTGGAAGATCGGTGACGATTCGAAATTATTTCATTAGGCAGTTTCAAGTTTGCGGCTTCCAAGTGCTGGAATGATATTCCTCCCCCTATCCAAGGAGCGTCAAGTAGTTACACCTTCAAGCGCAAGCTGAATAATCACTTATTGTCGCTCCAAAAATCCTTACAATAGTCCTCCAGCACTTTGCACTTTGATGTGCCAGCCTGTTGTTTTTGAACAATTTAGTTTTCCCTCCTTTTTTATTTTTTTTGTTTATTGTAAACTATTTAATTAATTTATGTATATTTTTAAAAATTTTGTTAGTTAAGCATCAGCCGGGTTCTATCTATTTATTATTTTGTTTACGTAAAAGTTTATGGACTATATAATATATTTTATCTGTGTATGGTTTCGTGAGTCACAGACGGTTCTGGCTGAAAATCAGTGCTGCAGTCTAACACCTCGCCACACGCCAGCGACCGTTTCACTTTTGCGAAGACACACACAACGCTGAGCGTCTATGTCTGTGTTTTTTTTCTTGATATTTTTTTGCTACATAATTGTGTATATTCTCTTATATTTGTGTCTTGCAAAAAGGAATAAATATCTTCTTTCTTTCTTTCTTAGGTACTATATTAAAAAACAGAACAGGGGCCTTACCATGACGTCTTAATGCGATTCAATTCACTCAGTTCTGGTTTCAGCTGTCTTTTTTGGTATGGATCTGACAGCGAGCGATTTTATACTGAATCTAAATTGAATCGCATTAAGACGTCATGGTTAACCCCCAGTGCAGAGACCCCTTAAATATCTAAACTGTTTTTTGTGAACTGTGTTTGTTTCTTTATGAGTGTTCACTTGTGATTAGACGAGAGGAGCATTAAACGAGGGACCGACAAAGAGTGAGTTTAAAATAACAGATCGCGAAAGCCACATTAGAGCGCATATCTTTAAACAGGTACAATAAAACTCATAGTTGTCTCGGCTTGAAAAGTATGACACGTCAAAACCTTTTAGATTTGAAGGCATTATTTCAACATGAAATAGTTCGCACCAACGTACAGTAGGCTTACCGAACTCGCTCGCAATCGCCATCGTGTTCATTTTGACAGTTCATGTATGGGCTGACAATTGGCATCGGAATCAGCTAGCTGTCACATTCATACAAGAACTGTCAAAATGAACACGATGGCGATTGCGAGCGAGTTAGACAATAAGCCTACAGTATGCTTAGTGGAGGTTTTCGGTCACAAAATACGTCTCGAACGCGTTCACGTTAAAATGTCAAATACTATGAGAACAGTTGTTGCCGTTTCGCTCCGCTAGTGGCGCTGACAATTTTTCCGTAGTAGGTACTTGAGACGTCTACGTGAACGCGTTCGACACATTTTATATGCGAAAACTTACACTAGAGGCTCAGGTCCTAAACATCTTCCATCCACATCGTAATAAACTGTATTTCAAACGTGTCTCATACAAATACTGTGTAATGAAATCTCTGAGCTCGACATCATCAAAGAAGCCGTTAAACGTGAGCATAAAGTGCTCTGTGGATTTTATGTCGCGTCCAGACAGAGAGGAATTGTGATAGAGTGGAAATGTACGCTACGATTTGGTCGTCTTTAAATCAAGGATGACTAGTAATTTAGTAGAGTAAAGAAAAAACTTAATGTACCAGTTGCTTCTCTTCCCGTGCAGATGGTAAAAGTCCATCGAGGGAATGAGCGGAAATCTTAGGAATCAGTTATAGGCGATGCGGCTAGCAACTCATCACTATTTTCAACAATCATGCTAAACGTGGACACTAGGTCTTGTTACCTACCTGCGTTGCACGGTCTCATTGTCTAAGGGAAGACGGGCCAGCGTACGGGCCCTCGCCTTCTTGGCGCGGTCCTGGCGAAAGCCGGGGCTATCGGGGGGGCGTTTGTGGTGAAACCCTAGTGGCATCCCACTGCGTCCCCATCACACCGGATTGAGGCAACACCGGAGAGTTTTTAGTTTGGGTATACCCCTTCGGGGGGGCGTCCCACATAACCCTAGGCATCCCCGTTCCTAGGGCATCCATAAAGATTTGCTCTCCGTTAAAAAAAAAAGGCCCTGTCCAACCCTTAAGGAATAATGACTTAAAACTGTTACAGCCGTGTTAATGCCGTGCGTTTTAAACGCAATTTCTTTCCTCGTACGATAAAGATCTGGAACCAACTTCCTGCTGCAACATTCCCTGAGCGGTACAATTTAGGGATCTTTAAAAAGCGAGCCTTCCTGTTCCTCAAAGAGCCGGCAACCCCAAGTCTTACAGGTGTCCCTGGGCGACGGTGATTGCTTTCCATCAGGTGACCGTCTGCTCATTTGCCCCCCTCTTATATATATGCAAAAAAAGACATTATGTACCGATAATAAATCTATACTTTCGTATCAATATAATCGAATATTATTCACTTTCGGTCAAACAACAAACACCGAAAGCGACCCGGAATCCCATTACGCCAACCTTGTAGCCATGAACACATATACATATACATGTATATATCTCGTTTGTTTACTCGCGACTTGTATAAATAGACGCGACTGAGTCCAAAGTCAATCTACACGTGGTCACAACATTCTGAATGTTTATTTGTTACGTTATGCAACAGGTCTGCTAGAACACGTGAACTACGTACGAGTGAATGTTGGGCGAAGTGACAGTGTAATAATACAAACATTAAAGCTGTCAAAGCCATGTTTTTTGGTGTTATTGTAACTGCTGGCAACACTGATCAAGCAGCGGAATTTAAAAACAGTTCCGTGTTATTTTAATTAGTTTATTATCAAAATCTAGTAATAAAGTGACTTAAGTAATTATAATCGGAAACTGACTTATAAATCCACATAGTAAAAGTGTTTTTTAAACATAAAAATGGCACGGGTGAAGCAAAATTCAGCGACTACCACGACGGCGGCGGTTAACAGGATGGCAATAATATTCGATCAAAGATTTATTCCATTAATATTGACATTTTAATAAACTAGCTTCTGCCCGCGACTTCGTCTGCGTAGAATTATACATAAAAACCTTCCTCTTGAATCACTCTATCTATTAAAAAAAACCGCATCAAAATCCGTTGTGTAGTTTTGAAGATATAAGCATACATATTGACATAGGGAAATAGGGACATAGGGACAGAGAAAGCGACTTTGTTTTATACTATGTAGTGATTAACCGTTTATTATATTTCATTATTCATCTACCTGTAAGCAGTGACGATTCCTGGCGGAGAATTAATTAAATTGTAGGTATCTAATTGTTGTTTTTGATATCATTATCCGTTGGCTAAGAGTCCGACAGGGTTGAGGGGTTTTTTGACCGTGTTCTGCCGTACAACGTTGCCAAAATTTTTGTCACAAGATTTTGAATAACTACTGTTATTATTACTTTAACATTGGCGAAATTATCGCATCGATCGATGGAGCCATATTAAAAAAAGAAGAAGTCCACACCACACGTTTTGGTGTATTGTAAGTACCTAAAGAAGAAAAGAAACATATACTATCAAATACATCAAGAATCCTCTTGATTTTATACATTTACTAGCGACCCGCCCCGGCTTCGCACGGGTGCAATCGGTGTTTCACTACTATATTATGCATGTATTATACACATAAAACACCGCGTTTAGCATGATTGTGTGTGTATGGCTGGAAAGGGGAATCAAAATAGTGATGGGTTGCTTTGCTAGCCACATCGCCTGTTATAGGCGATGTGGCTAGGCGATGATTCCTAAGATTTTGGCCCATTCCCTCGATGGCATTTTACCATCTGCGCGGGAAGAGAAGCAGCTGGTACAATCTATGTTTTTTCTTTGCTCCCAGACCAGCATGGAAGGAAAAAGTAATAACTCTTTTTTACATATAACACAACAGTCAAAACAAACATAATAAAATATAATTGGAGCTACAATTTCAGACGCTAATTGGGCTAGATTGGAATTGTAAAATTCTTACTTTTACGGGTATGATTTTCTAAATAAATCTGAAAGCTTGTAACTAACCTCGAATTGCGTCTATAATTCGTAACTTTTTTTTTATATATAAGAGGGGACAAACGAGCAGACGGGTCACCTGATGGAAAGCAATCACCGTCGCCCAGGGACACCTGCAAGACCTGGGGAATCACAAGTGCGTTGCCGGCCCTTTGAGGAACAGGAAGGCTCGGTAACTTCATAAAACCAAGTCAAACAAACTACGCCAACGACTAATCCATATAAACGCTGACAATACTTTTAAAATTCGCTAATGCCAGCCTAACAATAGTGCGCAGTAAGCGGCCCAAATGGGATTTAGTTACAAACATCATCCAATTAATCGCGGCCCTGGGAGGGGGGGCGCAAGGTCGCGTCTAGCGTACGTATCTACCATGTGCCGAGCTTGATTTGCACCAATGGGGAGGCATGACGTCGCTCGGAAACCATTAATGAGCAATTCTTTAGCTTTTATACGAGTTTATACTTACGTATTCGGTAATTGTTTTTTTAAAGAATGAAAACGAAATTACTAGAACCCTGAACGAATGTACCAGTTGCCTCTCGTCCCGCGCAGATGGTAAAAGCCCATCGAGGGAATAGGCGAGTCTTAGGAATCATGTTATAGGCGATGCGGCTAGCAACCCATCACTATTTTGATTCCCCTTTCCACCTATGCGCCTACAATCATGCTGAGTGTGGCCTTTAGGTCTTGTTGGCTCGGGTTCTGTCTACCCCGTAAGGGATATAGACGTGGTTTGTATGCATGTATGAAAACTAAATTCACTTAAAATATAAAAATACACATACATACGTAAATCACGTCTATCCCTTACGGGGTAGACCGAGCCTAAGGTAACAAGACCTAAAGGCCACGTTTAGCAAGATTGTCGGCGTATAATAGGTGGAAAGGGGAATCAAAATAGTGATGGGTTGCTTGTAACATGATTCCTAAGATTTTCGCCTGTTCCTTCGATAGGCTTTTACCTTCTGCGCGGGAAGAGACGCACTGGTACATTATTATGTTTTTCCTTTGCTCCAGCAGCATGGAAAATAAAAATATCAGGAAACAATTCACACAAATTGATCTAGTCCCAAAGTAAGCATTAGTAAGGATTGTGTTACGGAAACTAGACAGCGATATACATACTTATATAGAGAAAAAAAAGAGGGATTCAAAATCAATACTCGCACCAAAAACCAACTTTGCCCTCTTGTTGCACAAATTAATAACTTTGCCTCGACAGAGCTGCATTCAATATTTAAAACAGGTATAACGGTTTTTTTATATGAATAGGAAGGCAAACGAGCAAGTGGGTCACCTGATGGTAAGTGATCACCACTGCCCATAGACACCCGCGACCCCGGAGGGATTGCAGATGCGTTGCCAACCTAGAGACAAAGATGAAATGCCTCTTGTGCCCGTAATTTCCCCGGCTGTCTTACTCTCCGCACCGGAACACAGCAGTGCAAGCACTGCTACTTAGCGGCAGGATTAGCGAGTAAGATGGTGGTAGCGATCCGGACGGACCTTGCACAAGGCCCTACCACCCGCAAGGGTACCCCTCACCCACTTTTTCCTTGTCAACAGGCTACGGCACCTTCCAATGGCTGCTCCTCATGTCCTGCGGAGCAGTATACGCGGTGTGTGCTCTGAGCACCACCACCCTCAGCTTCGTTCTGCCAGCAGCTGAATGTGACTTCAAACTGTCCTCCAGTGATAAAGGAAGACTTACTGCCACACCGCTCATAGGTACGTATTCTAATGGTGAAGAGAAATGATGTTAGAAAAGGTAATTTTTCGGATTTTTTCACATAGTACTGGTTCTCAATATCGTTTAGAAATATACTTATTTGATATACATAAGTGAGGTATCACCCATTATCAAATCTGGCTGTCTTTAAAATACTTCATGTTTTCCAGGGATGTGTGTGGGCTCGTACTTCTGGGGTAACCTGGCAGACGCACGAGGGCGGAAGAAGGCCATCATCGGAGCGCTGCTGCTGGACGCCCTCGCCTGCTTCCTCTCCAGCGTCGTCCAGAACTTCCCCGCCTTCCTGGCCTGCAGGTATCTATCGAATTGTTTCCAACTCAAAGGATACACAAGATGAATGAAGGGCAGTGTTAACTACACTTATTACAGTGAGTCTTTGGAACAGTTCTTGTGTATGTTTGTTTAAACTAATGTCATATAATGAGCAACTGTCCTAAATATTGAAAACTAGCAATCCGCACCGGCGTTGCATGGCTAGGTAAAATATTAACACGGTGCTGCTATTTATTGTCACATTTTGACCAATCTACGAAAATTTTTCACGAATTACCTAAACCTTCGTCACGAATCCCACTATCTATAAGTTGGAACCGCATAAACATCCATCCAGTAATTTTTGAATTTCTCGTAAACAAACTGACGCAGATTTTGTTTCTTAGTGTTATGTAGTTGTAGCTAATTCCCCACAAATGAGACTTCATTTTGTTTTGGAGTCTTAGCTAATTGGTTGGTAATTTTTCCCGATCATTTCCTCTGACCACTGTCAGGCCACGTTCCCGGGTAGCCTGTATACCTATTGTTTGTAGACGTGGCATCCTTCCAGGTTCTTCTCCGGCTTCGGCATCATCGGCGCCACGGGGCTCATCTTCCCCTATTTCGGGGACTTCCTTTCGCTGCGGCACCGTGACGTCATGCTGTGCCGGCTCGAGGTGTTCTGGACCTTTGGATGCATATTGTTGCCTGGTGAGTTGTGAAAGAAACCAAATCGCGTACCACTACGGAACCTTTTCATTGGCAAATGGCATAACGACTTAATACACTTACCAAAGAAATTATTGCGAAATTGTATGAGAAATGGTCCCACAGATGCACACGTGATTCAGTTCCTTCGACCGTACGTCTGCGTCGGTTTGATGCGTTTGATGTAGTCTAAGTTGATTAATCGATCATTTGTGATCTGTTGATTAATTTAAATCAGAGATTCAAACATTCAAAAGATTTGGGCTGCCGCCTATCTGTGGTAAACTTTATTTCTTTCTCTGGATGAAATTAGTGAAATAAAACTGGCACCTAAAACCGACACCAAAGATGACATCTCTACAAATGTTTCCCCTATTTAGCACGCATTATCCTACCTCCTAACCTATGGCAAAGAGGCGTTACTAACGCATTGCTATTTTAAATCTTCCAGGTATAGCATGGCTCATCATCCAAGATCCACGGTTCAGGTGGGCCGACACAGAAGCCTTCAAGTACACCGAGTGGCGAGTGTTCGTGGCCGCTTGTGGTATTCCAAGTCTTCTCGTGGTGCTCATGCTGCTCCCATTCCCGGAGAGTCCGAGGTTTCTGCTGCATGTCAACAAGCCGGAGCAGGCGTTGCAAGTGCTGCAGAAGATCTTTGTGGTCAATACAAGGATGAGTGCTAAGGACTTCCCGGTTAGTAAGATTTGACGAGCTTATTGGACAATCTGGTTAAATGAATAGCGACAGACATATCAGCATTCATGAAACTAATATACAATACAATACAAATACTCTTTATTGAATACCACAAATCAGTACAAGACAATACAGAAAAAAAGAACAAGGTCCCAGAGAACCAATAAGAGAAATAAATATACCCTCGGAATTGTTTCCGAACTTTTAAGCAAGTGATTATTTTGCAAATGATTTTATCGTAAAACTTGATTCAAAATAGAGCCCGTACACTTTGAACATCGAGCAATAAATGGAAAAAATTGACAACCACAATTATAAGATCCGTAAAAACTTTTGGGGCCTGTTTCATCACTCCAGTTAAGACCATCATATCAATCATAGATAACTGACACTTAAGATATCAGGAACTTTACAGAATGGTGAGACAGGCCCTTACATAAGTATTTAGTCAAAGTGACCTTACTGATGTATTCCGAATTAAGTTTAAAATGCGGTGTATTTCCAAGACTATGAATAACTACCTAGCATTTTTAAAAGATTTTAGAGTTTCTGATCGTTCGAGTCCACAAAAAAGGTGATAGGTAATCTTTAGAGACCTCTAGATGATGTAGGTGGAGTCAAAAAACCTATAGTTCCGAAAACTACATGTCCTCAGTTTTCCGATAAAACACGAGTTTCCTTGAAGCGGATTGATTATTAAATAAACGTTCCAGGTGGAATCAATGATCAGCGCCGGTGAGGGAGACGAAGAAGAAGAAATTGTGGCAGCTGATAACAACGGCAACGAGACCAAAGCGCCGCTGACATGGAAACAGAGGTGGCAGAACTTCTGGATAAGGAAAAAGATGCTCACCACGCAGCCGTTCATTGGTATGCTGGTATTGTGCTGCTTTGTGGACTTCGGACTCATGTTCAGGTATTTGAGGAATAATATTTGGAATATCTTTGAGAAACACTCAGTATATCATAAATCCCGAAACTAAATTGTACATAAATGGTATTAAACTTATCTCAAAATTTCGGCCACATTCATATCTTCGGATGTTATTGGGAATCCTGCAGACATTTGCGAAATAAATTGTATCAATGGAGTTGATATTAAATTGATTGAATCAGGCATTTGCGGCGGATATTTTTCATTCCAAAGTATTTTGTATATTTGGTCTTTAAAGTTTGTATATCTGTTATTTTTTCTCTTCAGCTACTACACACTGATGATGTGGTTCCCGGATCTGTTCGAGCGATTCAGCCAGTTCACGGCCTCCAACCCCGGGGTCTCTGCCGGGGTTTGCGAGGTCTCCGCCAATGTGTCGCATGCTGAGGTAAGTTAATTGATTGTATTTGAGTTAACAGTGACAGGTCTTTTTGCAGAGTTTTCTTGCGTTTGTCCTTAAATGCTAGCTGCACCGAATAAACAATTAAACGAAACAACGCCATCTGGTTTTCCACTGACAAAGTCTCAGTGATCTTATTCGGACGCTTTATAGCCACTAGATGACTGCACACTGCTATTAATGAAAACTACATACATACATATCGTCTCGTTTCTTTCCTATACGGGTAGGCATATAAATCTATTGAGTTAGTCTTCTTTCCTCCATTCTCTTTACGTGACCAAACCAACTTGCTTGGAACTGAAACTAGAGTTTAAATAGACGTGATCATATTTCAAGCATTAGTATAGGGATCCTTAGGAATTCCCCTTAGCAAAGCGCGCGTATCATGACTTGATGATCCACAGATGGCAGGCGACTGCAAGCAGACGTTAGATGACCTGGTGTACACGCACACGTTAGTGGTGGCGCTGAGCTGCGTGCCCGTCGCGCTGGCCGTCGGCATCTTCATCAACTTCGTGGGCAAGAAGGTCATGCTTGGTGAGGAGAGGAGCTTTAATCATTACTTGGAAATCACACACTATTTTATACACAAAGATTAAAGTGATTGACTGTCAATGCACATCCTAAAGCATTGGAGCAGGCATATGTTTTGAATACCATAGAGACATTAAGCTAAATTGTAAAGTCATGTTCTTCTACATAATATTATGCGGTCGCTAGCAACCTGTGTAACTGAACACAAACGCACAAAAGTCGAAACATGAAGTCTGGCGAAGGACATTAAGAAAGTAGGTTCTCTCACTGTACCAACTAACTAGTAAGTCATTTTACTCTCAGAACACACGTGTATCACACTTTAGATGTCGTACTCGTGGTTACATAAGCCGCAATAAATCGTCCACATAAACTGTTCGCTTCTCTCTGCGTTCTTGTTCTATGTTTCGTCATGGTGTTCCAGTGATGATGCTGATGAGCTCGGGGCTTGCGGTCCTGGGCTTGAACCTGGTCCGCTCCTCGTTGGAGAACCTCATACTCTCCTGCGTGTTCGAGTCTATCGTCAGCTGCACCGAGGCTGTTCTCTTTTGTGTCATCTGCGAGATCTTTCCCACCAAAGTCGCGTGAGTATTACCGACTTACATAATGTTTAAAGTGTCTTTTCATTGTTTTCTTCTTCTGTTATTTTGAGGCCACTGCCTGTGCCTGTACTGTTGTTGTGACTGTTGTTGTGGTGCAGCGCGACGGCGATGGCGGTGGCGGTGATGTGCGGGCGGGTGGGCGCCATCGTGGGCAACGTGGTATTCGGCGCGCTCGTCGACCAGCACTGCATCGTGCCCATCTACATCTTCGGCACGCTGCTCATCTGTGAGTCTATCATCCATGCCAAAGCTGCTTAACCATTTTTTATACATCACGAAAAGCCATTCTTCCATGTTGGTCTGGGAGTAAAGAAAAGACATCCCCTCAGACCCACCATACCCCTGGCACTATCCCTGGGGCTGAACCATACCACGATAGGAGTGCTGAGATTTGTCTCCTGCTCCTGGGTGTTTTGCCTTTCGGGCATAAGGAGCTACCGAATTAACCTAACCTACCTAATACCCGTAGCTTAAGCACTACGGTGATATGGTTCAGTCTCACCCTGCCTTCAGGAGTAGTGCCAGGGGTGGGTCAGCCACGGGCGAAAAACTTAGGAATCATGTTGTAAGCGGTGCGGCTAGCAACCCATCACTGTTTTGATTCCGCTTACCACCTATACGTCCACAATCATGCTAAACGTGGCCTTTAGGTCTTGTTACCTTAAGCCCTGTCTACCCCGTAAGAGACGAAGACGTGATTTATGTATGTATGTATGTAAAATTTCCAAATTGTATTAATTAATACTTCTATTTGTTTCAGCGAGCGGACTACTGTGTATAATACTCCCAAAAAGCACGCGGCCGGAACGACCGCAGTAAATCGAATCGCCTATTTTATTAATAAACTCTATGTGTATAGTAATTTAAGCCTTTTATTTAATAACTAGTTGTAACCCGCGGATTCGTCCGCCAGTTAGTTTTGGCGAAATTGGTTCAGCTTTCCCCAAATTAGCACGAGATTTGAGCCCGTATGAATAAAGAAAAATACGACCTTATTAGATGTTATATTCTTCTAATAAATAAAGCAAATGTCGACACATTGCGAACTCCAAAATAAATAAATGAATATTAAGGAGCTATGCTTTTGCTTGACAGTCAATTTTGAACTAGGGTAGGAGTATTTACAGATTGACTATAACGTCTTGTACACGTTAGCAATTGCTTGTCCAAAAACATGACCTGAAACAACATAAAAAAAAAGAAAAATTCTAAATGACAGTGAAAATTAGAACACGTAGAAAAATCCGAAAAGTAAAGCTATGGCATTACCTGCTATGGGTGGTGTAGGGGTATAGCACGCGTCACGGAATGACGAGGATCCGAGTTCGATTCCCAAAACATTTACACATTTAGAAATTTAATTTCTAACGGTAAAACCGTAAAAGTGAACAAAAAAATCAAGAAATAAAAATTCTTGATTCATTTGATAGTAAAACAACATGCTTAGCTGGCTCTTCCAAGTGCAGGGGCCCGAATTTTGAAAGCACGTGTGAAAATACCCCTCGAAGTGGTGAAAAATTGTGATGAATTTGTAATACGAGTAGCATAGAAGACAATCACAGCTCTCATTAATCTTGTGAACTAGTCAAAACTTTGATGAGAGCTGTATTTTTTGAGATATAAGCTGATTTATACCACTTTCGAGTAATGTGCTTTCAAAAATCGGGCCCCAGTAACGTATTGGGCTCTTTACTATTATAATGAGAGCGATTAAATACAAATGTATACTTCTTAAGGTGTCAGACATATTTGGCAAATAATATTTTAATTTACAAAACCTAAGCGATCTTTTACGGCTTTCATAAGAAAGCGTTGGCATTTATACAATTTATGACCAGTCAATAAACAATATTTACAATGGTTCAGTATTATTTACTAAATTACAACATTACGCACGAAACGGTTGCCTCTCCTTTCATTACGGCGGCAACTCTTGCGAGGTCAGTTTTTTTTATAACAGACGCCTTCTAGCAAACGTGTACCATCTTAGGCCTCGTCTTCGCCTTCCATCAAGCGAGACTGAAGTCAAACGTAAGCATTTATAATTCAAACTGACCTTATTTACAGACATCTTGTTCTCTACCTTATAACTTTCTTCCAAACAGCACATTCTACGCTCTACAAACACTAATTCATGCAACGTAGGTAACTTGGTTGGGTCTCTGTCAGCAAAGTACGCGTAAGTAAAGTACTCCGACATTTCGAACTTTCGCGCCACTGCTCTAAATGACGTCTCTCCAGTCGAACGTCACTGACAGTTCGTGCGTTCGTCAATAGATGGCGCTGTTCTAAGTCTGGATTCTGATTCCACGTAGTTGCATCTCTCCAAAGAACCGACGTTCTGACCAACCGTAGATACTATCGCTCGCAGGCTCGCCGCCGTTCTTCAAGATATAGGGGGAAATCCAGAATATTTTACACATGACGCGTGTGAATTTGCCGCTAGAGGCGCTAGTATCACGTGAGGTCCAATAACATTCACTTTTCACTGGTTATCATTTGGTGATGAATGTGAATGCTTTGAAAGCGGACTTTTTTTCCGAACAAAACGGAACCGCACAACATTGCGGCATAGCTACTCGACATGATGGTAGTTATTTATAATTACAAACTTAATGAGATTCAAGATTTAAAACTTTGTTTTGGCGCCGATCTTATAAAGTCGCATTGACAGCTATACCTCTGGACCTTAGCCAACAGTGGCGCCAACTGGTGAGCAAAGAAACGATAGTCCCCATTGATTTGACTTATAACAGCAGAAAAGGAATATATTTATTCATAAAAAGTATTATGGCAATTTAGTGGCCAGTAACAATTTTACACTCAATAGAACAAAAAAGTTTTTATGTCATGAACAAAGTTAAACATGTTATGTTAGTAACAATTGAAAGAAAGAACGAAGTAATACGTTTACTAAATTTTGCACACAAATAAGGTCTACCTGCAGCAGTATTTTTCAGCCATAACCAGAACAGAAAAGCATTTAATATGCGTTAGGTTTATAATTAAGCTATCACTCGCTGTACGAGTGTCTCTTTTTCTTGCAAAATCATCTTCTTATCATAAAATATGGTTATGGCAAGGTCACAGATCAAGACTATAGAGTAGTAATCACATAAATTGAAACAAGCGAAGCGAATTGCGTCCAATCAAAGTAGTTTAAATGCGTGTGCACATGTCTGCAATGTATATAGACGATTTACTACATACACAAATCACGTCTTTAACCCTTACGAGGTAGACAGAGCCTAAAATAACAAGACCTACAGGCCACGTTTAGCAAGATTGTGGGCGTATAGGTGGAAAAAGGAATCAAAAAAGTAATGGGTTGCTAGCCGCATCGCCTATAACATATGTGTGTATGCGTGTAGTGTCTCTAGATACAACGGTCTCTGGCCCTGTTGCTACCGTCTGCTGTTTAGGTTAGCTGATCTTGATTAATTAAGATTTTTATTAAGATTCAAAATTGTACCTATAGCTATTATTAATTATGAATATTAAGATAGGTATTATCAATATAAATATTGTACCTACTGTAATTGTTTATTTAAATATTTATTCTATTTTTCATAATTATTTTTGTTTACAATGACGTAAATATTGCTATGTCGTATGTGCATTAAGCTAGGTATTGGGTAGGTATATTGTTAAGCTTATGGATTTCCGGTTTCATTTTTTTTTTCTTTTACTGTTTAGTTGCAGGCTAACGACGTCGAAGTTCCTAAAACGTTCCCATAGTGTGCTTGTGGGGACGGAAGCGAGACATGCCCTCGGTACCGCTCTGCTTTCAGAGCAGGACATGAGTGCGTGGAAGCCAACATTGGGGGCGGCAGACGCAAGCTTGCCTTCGGAATCCAAAAGCTTATTGGTTACTTACTTGACATGAAATGTATATTTCATAATTTTGTTTTATATATTTTTTTTTCTTGCGACATTGGAGACATCTCCAATTAATTTATTTGACGGTAGAGGCGTTTTACACCTCCACTGAACTTATTGTTATTATTTTATTTTCTTTGTTTTTTATTTTTTGACCAGTAGAGACTTTATACATCTCTACTATTTATAGATTAATATAGTTTAAGACTCGGGGACCTTATACATCCCTTTTATAAATGTATTTAATTTAAGTAGAACTTAAGTATTCTGTATTTTATTTGTATTTTATTTCGAAAAAATGACTTTCTGCCAAGTTTCTTGCGGCGCATTCTTCTTGGCAATGATGGTCTTTCCGAATGTGCTGGTAGTTTCAAAAAGACATGTAAAAGAGCCCCTGGCGGCCAATTTGCAAAAATAAATTTTCATTTTCATTTTCATTTTCATTTTCATAATTCCTAAGGATTACGGCCATTTCGTCGATGGGCTTTTACCATCTGCGCGGGACGAGAAGCAACTGGTACATTCTGTGTACCAGTGACGATTTACTGACTAGCAAAAAGTCTGTTCAAAAAATCTTTTTTTGCCAACTCCCGTTGGCCTCCCTGCCACTAAGGTCCTGTCGCACCACTCTCTGCTATAAAATCTATAATATAATGTAAACTAGTTTCTGCCCGCGACTTCATCTGCGTAGAATTATACATAAAAACCTTCCTCTTGAATCACTCTATCTATTAAAAAACCGCATCATAATCCGTTGTGTAGTTTTGAAGATATAAGCATACATAGGGACATAGGGACATAGGGACAGAGAAAGCGACTTTGTTTTATACTATGTAGTGATGAAGAAAAAACTGACTGGCTCACTGACTGATCGACAATCGAAATCTTAATGGATGCCCTAGGCACGGGGATGTCTAGGGGTATGTGAGACTTCCCCCGGAAGGATAGCTCCCGCCAGGACCGCCCCATGAAGGGGAGGGCACGTACGCCAGCCCATCTTACCTTACGATGAGACCGTGCAATGCAGGTAGGTAATATCCCCGAAATATAGGCGATGCGGCTAGCAATCCATCACTATTTTAATTTCCCTTTCAAGCTATACGCCCTTAATCATGCTAAACGAGGCCTTAAGGTTTTGTTACCTTAAGCTCTGTCTTCCCCGAGGTATTCTGGGAAGCCGTCGCCTCCTTCTGCGAAGACGTGATGTTGCAGAAGGAGAGGGAGCGGGAGTGCGAGAACGACCCCAGGCAGTTTGCCGCCCTCCCCCCCTAGTGGTGCCTGCTGGTGGCGGGTGGAGAGCCCCTGCTAGCAATTAGAGGCCCACGAGTCTAGGGGGGCCAAGTACTCTCGGCCCCCCCTCTTGGCGCAGGAGCCCCAGCACATAGGCTGGGGCGGCCGGTGGGCACACGCGGTGACACCCTCACGCTCCCGCGGCGCCCCCCAATGGCAGCGAGGGAATACCGGTGGGTTTTTAGTGCTCTGTCTTCCCCGTATGGGATAAAGGCGTGATTTGTGCGTGTGTATGTAAAACAAACAAATTGGTTAAATTTGCCTTGTTATTTTGTATTTGGTTAAAATTTGGAAAGGAGATAGCGGTACAGTTTGACAACAAAAATAATGCTCTACGATGTACCTGCGCAGTAGACCAATTTTAGTAGCGCGGGAAATTACGATACGCCAATGATAAAATAGAATTCTACGCGCGCTAAACTCTGGCGCTGTTATTGGTCGATCGATTTCGTACCAACACGGCGGCCGGGCCGTGCGCCAATGCCGCCATAGATTATTTACACGTTCGGCTACCATCGGAAACTGGTCTGCGCTTCTCTGCGCAAACGAATACTGCCGATGCGCATTATATTTGTTGTCAAACTGTACTCTAGATTATCATATAGGCTTTTTATCCTGAAAAATTGCATAGTTTCCCCGGGATAGTGATAAACATGTCCAAAGGTCGTAGCTGCCTGGAGTCGCAACGTAAATAATTATTGCAGAATATAACTATCAACATCCAGTTCTTCAATGTACATAATTCTACGCGGACGAAGTCGCTGGCAGAAGCTAGTATTAAATATTTGCCGCGATACGGAACCTTAGTACTCGCATGGCCCGACACGCACTTGACCGGATTTTATAATAATAACATTCGTCTTTAAAGCCACAGGTGGAAACGGATCTTAAAAATTAAACTAGTCATTGAAGGCCGTTAATATACAATTAACAACTTTTTTGGTAGAAAAGGCAATACCTACTCAATTAAGGTATTATTAGACTGTGACTACACACAGATAAATCACGTCTTTATCCCTTACAGGGTCACGTTTAGGGTACGTATTAAAATACATAAAGTTTAAAATGTATAATGGGTTAAAATACATAATGGTTTATAATATATATTGCGATTTTCTCAGAAAGTTACAAATTAACAGGATTGTTATAAAACAAACCTAACCTAACCTAAACCAATCTATAGATTACGATATCAAAAAAGTTCATTTAGCTAATAGTTTTACAGAAAATTGCGTTATATATTTTGAACCATTATGTATTTTAACCCATTATACATTTTAAACTTTATGTATTCTGATCCGCTCCCTCACGTTTAGCATGGTTGGGGGCGTATAGGTGGAAAAGGGAATCAAAGTAGTGATGGGTTGCTAGCCGCATCGCCTATATTTCGGGGATATTATCTACCTGCATTGCACGGTCTCATCGTCTGGGGTAAGATGGGCTGGCTTACGAGCTCTCCCCTACATGGCGCGGTCCTGGTGGGTGCTAGGTATCTTTCCGGGGGGAGTCGCACATTATTCCTATTCCCAT
The DNA here is from genome assembly GCA_949127965.1 of Pandemis corylana. Lineage (NCBI taxonomy): Eukaryota > Metazoa > Arthropoda > Insecta > Lepidoptera > Tortricidae > Pandemis > Pandemis corylana. The sequence continues at coordinate 670,085 of OX421859.1, read as the reverse complement.
TCCCTCGATGGGCTTTTACCGTCTGCGCGGGAAGAGAAGCAACTGGTACATTTACTGTAAACTATTTAATTCATTTATGTATTTTTTATAGTTACACATCGGTCGAGTTCTATCTATGTATTGCTTTGTTTACGTAAAAGTTTATGGATTATGTAGTATATTTTATCTGTGTATCGTTTCGTGAGTCATAGACGGTTCTGGCTGAAAATCAGTGCTGCAGGTGTCTAACACAGCGTAATGCTGAGCCAGCGACCGTTACACTTTTGCGAAGACACACACAACGCTCATGATCTATTTTTCATGTCTTGATTATTTTCTATAAAATTGTGTATATTCTTGCGTGTGTCTTGCAAAAAGGAATAAATGTCTTCTTTCTTTCTTTCATTCTTTCTTTCTTTCCTTCACTATTTTGATTCTACTTCTTCTATTCTTGGGCTCTGTTTAAAGACTGGGATAAAGAAGTGATTATGACTAATATATATTATCTATGTACTAGCTAGCTAGCTAGTACTTTTCCGGGATAAATCCTATGTCCTACCCCAGGACTGAAACTATCTCTGTACCAAATTTCATTAACATCGATTCAATGGTTTAGGCGTGAAAGCGTAACAGACAAACAGACAGTTACTTTTGCAATAATAATATTAGTAGGTATAGAGATTTAATATTGCTTGGATATTTTTTTTTAATTAACTCGACGTTTCAGTCACGTCGCGACGTCCTTGGTCTCAAAGAGACAGAGGCGATCGATTAAAAATAATGAGTGAAAGATCGTAAAAGTTTAACTAAACTAGTAAATATATTAATGAATACGATAACGAGGGGTTTTGTCGCTATTTCAGCTAAGTCTTTAGCTCTCAAATGTTCTTCATCTTTTTTAATATGGCCCCTTCGATCGATGCGATGATTTCGCCAATGTCAAAGTAACAAATACAGTATTCAAAAATCTTGTGACATAAATGTCGGCAACGTTGTACGGTAGCACACGGTCAAAAGACCCCTCCCCCCTGTCGGACTCTTAGCCAGCGGATAATGATATCCCTCAGAAACTGCTAGGAGATCATTAACCGATGCCCAGAGACCAAGCACTGCTCTTCCCCTCGGACGGATCCAAAAGCGAACCGCCGCTCTAGACCACACGCGGAGGTAACTCGACTCGCACCCCAAGGTTATTTTAATTATGGTGATGGTACGCCGCAGCACGACTAATATTTGCTGGTTGCTATGGATACGATGGAACTTGTCAGTAGTCGATACGCTGGCTCACATTTCCGCGTCACGTTTAGTTCTGCTATATCTTAAGTTTCCAATGTAGCAGGAGTATGAGATATCTGGGGCCCGATTTTTGAAAGTGGTGAAAAATTGTGCAGAATTTTAAATACGAGTAGCTTAGAAAATACTTAGGGCTCTCATTAATCTTGTGACCTAGCCAAAAAAATTATTAGAGCTGTAGTTTCACTACATAGTATAAAACAAAGTCGCTTTTTCTGTCCCCAAGTCCGTTTGTATGCTTATATCTTCAAAACTACACAACGGATTTTAATGCGGGTTTTTTTAATAGATAGAGTGATTCAAGAGGAAGGTTTATATGTATAATACATGCATAATATACCGTGCGAAGCCGGGGCGGGTCGCTAGTTGAAGATATAAACAGATTTATATAACCTTCGACTGGTATTTTCACACATGTGCTTTCAAAAATCAGGCGCCAGGTCTGATGACCAGAAGATTTGTAGCTGGGCGAGGTTAATATATTAAATCAAAGGATAATCAGCATAGTTCTTCTTGGAGTCAGCGAATAAGATGTCGCAAGTAAAGTAATTAAGACAGTATTAGATTTGTCACTTGTAAGAGCGGACGGGTGGCCGCTGATATAAATAGATCGCTGCCTAGACGCAAACACATCGATGTTATCATTTAATTCACAAAATAATATTTAGTAAACTATTGTAAATAAAATAACTTTCCAAACGTTTCATCATAACTGAACAAACAAACGTAACAAACTCGTTCAACATGTTACTACAAATTCTGTAAATCCAGAAACAAACCGATGTGATAATGATAAAATTAAGCGCGCCTTTTAAATAGTTAAATTTGTTTTAATTGCCTCAGTCACGGTTTGTGGGTACAAGTGTTATCATATAAATACACGTTGACACTTAGAGTATAAATGTGTAAATGAAACAGTGATTACTTTGAAAATGGAGTCAAACGATGCGTACCACAAAACTGAAGACGAATTCAGAGGGGCGATTAATGAAAAAACGATAAAGGTGTGGACGGTGATGGAAGAGAAGAAAGATGAAAAAGTTTACAGCTATGAAGAGGCTATAGATTTAGCAGGTAATTTAACTAATTATTTTATACTGACTGACATCCTGAACGTGGAGCTTACTGAGTATCTTGAAGTAAAACATTATTTATTCCCGTGATAATAATATAAAGTCGATACATTCGCCACGTTAAACCTTACACTGGTTTCTGTTGCGCGTCTCAATCGATTGTACTTGTTTATTTTTTCTTTTGTAACTTAAATAAAGTTATGATTTTTGAAAAACTACCTTTTTGCCGTTTTTCCGTTTTGTTAGCGGTTTCTTCTTGGCAATAGTAGTCTGTATGAATTGGTAAAGCAAAGACACAAAAATACCTTACAAATTTTAAGTATTGTAGTTTGAATTCTATAGAGAAAAACTATAGCTCCTATCTTACATTAATCCGAAATTACAAGATAGACCGTCGATTGATTTGCCTTTGACTCTCATCAAACCATGTTGACCGTGTTTGTCATGATTCCTTAGAAATATTTTTTAAATCCGTAATCATATTCGTAAACGACAGCAAAAAGTCAAATATTTTATTTTATCTGTAGAGGTTTGCAGAATTGTATTTTATTTATTTAATACACTCTTTTAAGGTATTTTATCATAATTATTTCGTTCAAAATAAAATCACCTCTTCGGAGCCGTAAGCTTAGAATAAAAAATAAATTAAAATACGGTGAGACAGTGTAATCCCTTCTAAAATTATAAATGCGAATGAAACTCTCCCTGTTTGTCTGTCTGTGACGCTTTCACGCCTAAACCACTAAACCGATTTTAATCAAATTTGCTACAGAGATAGTTTCAGTCCCGGGAAATACATAGGATAGCTTTTTTCGGAAAATAGCATAGTTCCCACGGGATAGTGATATTAAATCGAAAATTAAATAGATCCCTCACGTATCTGTAATCGTATTCGGGACATGTTTGATAAAGAATCACAGATTGGTTCGAAACGGGTCGAGCTTTATCACGTAATAGTTATTTATACATTTTGCAAAAGAAATGGCAGTCAGGCGTATTTTTTACAAACGCTGGACGCGTTAGCGATTACCGAATATTTATATTTCAACCTTGAATACAGAAATAATTTTAACAAATGGCAATTGATATTGAAGTTTGCGTACGAGTACATATTATAAACAATAATATAGCCCTTCTATTCCGTTTCGCTACAATTTCAGTACATTGTGTAGTCTTTTTTATATATATAAACTAGCTTCTGCCCGCGACTTCGTTTGCGTAGGATTATACATAAAAACCTTCCTCTTGAATCACTCTATCTATTAAAAAAAACCGCATCAAAATCCGTCGTGTAGTTTTGAAGATATAAGCATATATAGGGATATAGGGACAAAGAAAGCGACTTTGTTTTATACTATGTAGTGTATAAAAGAAATTCGTGTTAGTCACACTATTTATAACTCAAGAACGGCTGAACCGATTTGGCTGAAATTTGTGGGGAGGTAGCTTAGAACCAGGAGACGGACATAGAATACTTTTTTTTCTAGAATCTTTAAATTTCGCGTACTAATAGGTAATTATGATATCTGAAAACTGATCTTTGGATCTTGCGAAATTCCCGTGGGATAAGAATGGTATTTGGCAGACATATTCCTTGCAGATCAAAAAGCAGCACTCAGACGGGATTCTGCAAATTTTTTGCGGGATAAAATACGGGATAGGAAATAATGACCTAATATTTGATGAAATGAGTGGTTGAAGGTGGTATGTCACTTTGACGATGCGCGGACGAAGTCGCGGGAAAAGGCTAGTTTGTTTTAATTGCCTTGACATTGTAAGCCGTACAATGTCATTGAACCTTAAGCCGGGTACACATCTGCGTTAAACATAACTGTTGCACGTAACATTTTTTTAAAGATGAAACCATTTTATAAAATACTAGCTGTTTCCCGCAACTTCGTCTGCATAGAATAAACATACTCACAAACTTTCACATTTATAATATTAGTAGGATAATATCATTTTACTATTATTACCTTAGTATCATTATGTTCGATTACTTGTGCATAGAAATATTTAAATTGTACAAATACAAAAACTACTGTTGCCTTTAGAACCTTAAAACCATGCTTGCAGTTGGAAAAACGCCTCTACTTTGACAGGCGTTTCGACAGCTATTCCCACGCTATTCCGATCCATTCTACAGCTTAATAAGAACTGTTATTAGGAATTCCACATTTAAAAAATAATGATGAAGGGGCTAGTAATAAAATATGAAATCTCAATAATATGATATTGTTACATTAATAATAAGTTTTTAGTTTTAAGACGTCTAGGTACAAACTAACATTATAATAACACGTCATATTTAAAAAAATAGAAAAGTAAATCGCACTAGTGCGCAAAAGCGAACTTTGCACACGCAAAACAGCCAAAAAAGGGCACTTTTTGAGCAACCGTATTGAAAAATATTTGACAAATCAATATATTTTGCAGGTAATGGGGGCTATACTCTCGGCCTGCTGTCGACTTTGAGCCTCACGATCCTGGCAATGGGCTGTGACATGTTCGGTTTCTCCGTGGTGGTTTCCGGTTTGGCGTGTGACCTGGAGCTGACGCCTGCGCAGCGAAGTGTGCTCATGTCCATGCCATTCCTTGGTAAGACATTTTGTAGGTCCATACCATAGATGGGCACCCATTAATGGGTGCCAACGCGAATACGGTCGCGATCGTTCTTACCCCCACTAGTGGCGGGCAAGATCGATCGCAAACATTTGAGAACTCACACTTACATTCTGGTTTGGGAGAAAAGGAATGTACCAGCTGTTTCACTTCCCACGTAGATGGTAAAAGCCCATCAACGGAATCGGTGAAAATCTTAGGAATCATGTTATAGGCGACGCGGTTATCAACTCATCAGTATTTTGAGTCCCCTTTTCACCTATACTAAGGCTCTGTCTACCCCGTAAGGGATAAGGACGTGATTTATGTATGTATGTACTTATGTAATAAACTCAAAGAGTTTCAGCTCTAATAAGGTCTAAGTCGTTCTTACCTGCCACCCTTGGCGGGCAGCGTAAAAATCATGGCGGGCAAGAACGATCGTAAAAAATTACGAAGGAACACAAATAAACGCTACAGATGACGGGCTATTGCCCGCTGCAAGTGGCGGGTAAGAACGGCCCAGACCATAGTCTTCTCTACACTAAGCCATGTCGTAGCGGTTTGGCAACGTCGCTTGTGAACCTAAGCGTAAAAATTCGACGTTGCCAAACCTAATAGCACGGCTTGAGAAGACAATAGAGAAGGCTTTGCCCATACCTAATAAACTAATGCCTTACCCCCTTATTCATACACGCTCTGTAGGCTTCTGCTAACTTAGCAATCGTATCCGTCACTTTGACATTTACCTTCCACAGATAAGGACAAACAAGCCTACAGAGCGTTTATGAATAAGGGGGATAATGTTTTGATGGCACTCCACTTGCGTATTGCTCCAGTCCAAATATTTGCGACGAAGATTCCAATAGCGCAACGCGAATACGCAACGCCGAGTGGAGTGCCACCCTTAAACAAACATCGAAATTACTAGCACAAGAGGTATTAAATCTTAACCCACCTGACACTTTCAGGTGCCAATAGCTACAAAAACCATTTCTTCACCGCTATAAATAGTTCAGAATGATTCGGCAGAAAAGCTGAAGCTTATCTAAAAATTATCTCTTTAATAAAGCGGCAAAATCCAAAGGCCGAATAAATATAGAAATTCTAGGTACTTGAGATGCAGACGATTGTTTGGATCCAAAGTTTATTCTTATCGTTGGTGCCGATGATTTGCAAAAAATTACACAGAAGCTAGACAAGTAGGTGTTCTACCGAGTTTTGTTGCTATTTAGAACAATTGCACCACATTTTTCCTCCACTTCGTTGCTTCCACTCACCTTAATATATTTACTTAAAATGTTGGCCGTCAAATATTGGTTTAACAGGAACTACATGTCCTCATTGAAGACGCTTTCATACAGTAATTTATAAACGTAAACGTCACATCGCCGGTCCATTGCATGGAATAATACTTTGATCACACGTACCGGGTACAATAAGACACACGATGGACAGCAAATTCGTACTCGGCCGAGAGAGCAGGGTAGGCGATAGGCACTCGGCCTCGTAAACAAAACAAGCTCCGAGCATCTCGCTCTATCATTTTGCTGGGCTAAGTAAAGTCGCTATCAGATATATCGTGGCGGGCGAGGGCCTCAAAGATTTCGGAGCAGCCTTGAATTTCAATAAATTCTGATCAGAACACGCAAGCAATTAGTTATAAATATAAGAAGAGCAACTTTTCAATAAAATCGAGATCAATACAATCTATATCTAAAAACCCCTTGTTTTCAGGAGCCATCATCATGGCGTACCCTTGGGGCTACATCAGTGACACGAAAGGTCGGAGACGGAGCCTCATCGTTGCCATGACAGGCACCTTCTTCGCCACGGCCCTAAGCGCCTTCTCACCTAACTGGATCATGCTGGCTGTTCTCAAATTTATTAGCACCAGCTGGTAAGACTACCTAGTTGCATTTCTGTTTGGACCGTCTATTTGGTACCACCATCTTCCTTGCTAATTTTGCCTCCAAGTACATTGCATACGCTGTATTCTGACGTGGAATATTAGACAGCCTGTGAAATTATTGGCACATGAGGTATACTGTCTTAGTTCTCTAGGCTCTGCAATCCGTTGCTATTGCAAGTGTCCATGTGGGTTTTCGCAGTCCCTTTATCTTATCTTAGTCTAGGGGTCACTACGGATACACTTCGACCCATTCGTGGATCTTTTGTGTAATCACCCCTTCTTCGCACTATTCCATCGCTTTTACTCCCTCATTCATGAATTGGGTGATTGGGCACAGTGGTGGCCTCGAAATCTCCTGGTTCAGGGTATCCGATGCCGAGGAGTTTCGTTTTCAGTCTGGCGAGGGCATCACATTCGCACATAATGTGTTCCATTGTTTCAGCGTCTTCACCACATATTCTACAATCATCGTTATTGTCCTGTAGTCCCATCTTTGCTAATAGGTCGCCGCCCCCTTACTTACACACCTAAGCACGCTACGCCACTGTGCTCACTTACCGACCCTGATAATTTTAAGTGTCAGTTGTCTATGATGTCGTCTCTGTCTGTTTTGTAGTAATAAATAGAGAGGGAATAACTGACACTAAGGATATTAGGTATTTAGAAGAGTGTTGTGAAACAGGCCCGAAATTTGTTGGTTGTTGTTTGTTTGGGTCAAATCTTGCGAGTCTTAGACCCTTTTCTAGTGGTTGGATTGCCCTGAAATTTAGTACATATAATGTTAAAACTAACGACAATGCAACTACAGTTAGTAAAAAGTATGTCAGCGAAAGAAGCTGGTATTTAGAATGAAATTTAGAACAAAAACTTACTTGTCAAAAATTATTGCTTAACAATTTTTTACATCTATTCTCTGTTTAGCTGCAGCTGCGCGCAGTCAGGTACATACGCGCTGCTCGGCGAGTCGGTGCCAGAGCGCGTGCGCGGAAAGCACATGCTCATCATGACAGCGATTCTTATGCTCACTCCGAGCTGCTACGTAGGTAAGCATGCTAGCTCCAAGCCAGCCTCAGCCAGCTTCGAGAAAGCCACGTCAGCCAAACGTGTAGCTACAGGTTTGGCTGACGTGGTGCCACAAAGGGCTTCATATACGGAAAGATCTGTATAGGCTTATTATCTAATTTGCTCGCAATCGTCATCGTGTTAATTTTCACAGTTTCTTGTATGAATGTGACAGCTAGCTGATTCCGATGCCGATTGTCAGCCCATACATGAACTGTCAAAGACTATGACGATTGCGAGCGAGTTAGGTAATGAGCCTATTCTGTTGTTCAGATACAGACTGATCGAATACATTAATAGAATGAAGTACTTCGCCTCGCTCGCCTTTAGTGTACTGCGATATCACTACACTACAGGCGGGAGAGTAGATGTGTGTCGACAGCGGGGGATCATCACAACAGATAAATCGACCACTCAGATCTCACAGTCTGAAATACGGGCTGTAACGATATAATCGCAAGTACAAATCGAGCAAGCTAAGTTTGTACCTTACTAAAATGGGTCGTCCAGCCTGCTTCCCTGCTAACCTTCCCGCAATCACCCTGTCGTCGATATACGCCTTACGAATTTTCGTCTCCTATTTGTTGAAATTTTTTCATGTTGATGCGAGGTGCAAATTTATTTGTAAAGAAAGCCAATTGTTGATTCTCCTGTCCTTTTAAACCTAACTAGTTTCTGCTCTATCCAATGCTTTATGAAAATTGCGGTGAGATGTGAATGTATAAGGCACAGTCATGAAACAGCATAAGATACTTATATCACACGTGTTTTCAGAACTATAAATAATGATTCTATCATCGTTCCTCACGTTTATTGTTTTTCCGCACGATAATGAGCTTAAATATAGTTAGTACCTTACGTAAATACTGTCACTTTTGAAATAATTGTCTTATAGTTCCGATTGTCTTACGAGTCTAACTCTGTACTTATGTAGTCAATAATAATGCACGTCTGTTTGTATCGCCGTTTAATACGAGACTGGCTCACCTGAGCCGCTCCAGTACAAAGTTTACCTTAATACACTACACTCCCTTACACTAAATTACTAGGTACACATACATCTGTATTTTTACACAATCCATAATACTAATTACCTATTACTTTACTTCACTTACTTACTGTAACCATACTTTAACCCTAATACCATGCGATCTGGTTAATAACATACTCTAATAACAGTTTCAACACTTATAATCTATAGCTAGGCTTATTAAGTCTACATTGCCTGATAGGGCGAGCTCGGGACGAAACCCATTGGGGTGAAACTAACTCCCCCTCCGGGGAAGCCGGAGAGTTACAGTCTTGCGCCCCCGGGTCCACCGGTGTGCGCGGCGACGGCGCTTCGCCTATCGCCTGCTCCGACCGTGCCCTCGCCGGCGAATCACCAGTAACAACTGGACTACTCGTCTGAGAAGCTGTGCTTGGCTGTTCTATTGCCGAATCATCAGTGCTAGGGGTAGCGAGTGACAGCCTGCTTGATCTTTTACGTAATTGATCGATATGCCTGTGTACCGTTTCCCCCCCTTTACCTAATACTTTAAAATTACTCGGTCCTAATATATCTACTACCCGACCCGGGACCCATTTCTCTCCCTTTAAATATTGCCTGTACCAGACTAGTTCGTTTCTATCTACGTTTCTACTAACCCCAACCGCCGCCTTCTGCTGGCGCTGCTGTGCTCGGCGGACCTGACCTTCTCTGTCCGGTTTAATAATATCCAACCGAGTTCGTATCCGCCTCCCCAGTAGAAGCATCGCTGGGCTCTCGCCAGTGGTAGAATGTTCAATATTCCTGTAATACATCAGGAAAGCCCATAATGCCCGGTCAATGTCTTTTTTCTCTTGTAGTGCCTTTTTAATGACACGCTTGACCGTACGAACTGCATTTTCTGCCAAGCCATTGGAAGAAGGATGATAGGGTGCCGTGAACAAATGTTCTATTCCGTTATGCTTTGTGAACATTTCGAATTCTTTTGAAGCAAATTGTGATCCATTGTCACTGACTATTTGTTTTGGCAATCCCCATCTACCAAATAATTCGCTTAAATGGTCGATTAGACCGGCGGCTGAAGTGCTGGTTACCTTGAAGACCTCAATCCATTTGGACATCGCGTCCACCACTATGAGGTAGGTCCTTCCCGCAATGGGGCCCAAGAAGTCTAAGTGGAGTCGTGCCCAGGGGCGGCCGGGCCACGGCCACATGCGCGGTACATGCCGGGGCGGCGCGTCCGCTTGCGCCGCGCACACCGCACACTCGCGGCATACTTGCTCCACCGCTTCGTCGACCCCGGCCCACCACACGTAGCTTCGAGCTAGGGCTTTTGACTTCACTATTCCCATATGTGGTTCATGAATCATAACTAATATTTTATTTTTACATACTTCCGGAACAACCAGTCTGGGCCCCCACATCACGCAACCCAACTCCTCATACAATTCATTTTTTCTATTGAAATAGGGCTGTAGATTTACAGTCTCACATTCAGTTGGCCAACCGTCTCGTATATAACTTAAGACTTTCGCTAGTAGTGGGTCGCGCGACGTCTCCCGCTTGATTTCGTTATAGTCTAATAATAACGCTTGTTGCACCAGATGTAAATATGTTTGTTCTGGTGCCGATAACCTGGGCTGCGCGCTGCCGCCAACCGGCAGGCGTGACAACCCGTCCGCCCCGTTCTCGTCGGTGCGCACGTACTCGATATCAAACGAGTAGGCAGATAAAATTATTGCCCATCTCTGCATGCGGCTTGCTACCATCGTAGGTATTCCTGTATTTGGCCCAAAAATGGAGACTAGTGGTTTGTGGTCGGTACGTAATGTGAAATTGCGTCCATACAAGTATTGGTGGAACTTGTTTACACAGAAGATAATCGCAAGCGCTTCCCGGTGAATTTGAGAGTAGTTCTTCTCCGCTTCATTTAAAGTGCGAGATGCGTAAGCAATCGGGCGCTCGCCGCGGCCGTCTTCGGCCGGCTGTGAGAGCACCCCCCCGACCCCGCGCGCGCTCGCGTCGCAAGTAACAAACAATGTTTTTTTATGATCGTAATGTGCTAACACTTCCGCGCTTGATAACACCTTTTTTATTTGTATGAACGACCTTTCACATCCCGACGACCACTCCCACTGTTTCTCTTTTTTAAGTAATTCGTATAAAGGCACCAATCTACTACTCATATTTTTTATGAATTTTCCATAAAAATTTATTATACCTAAAAACGAACGTAGTTCCGTCACGTTAGTCGGTCTTGGTGCATTTATTATTGCTTCTACTTTGGATGGATCGGTCTTTATGCCATGTTTACTTATGATATATCCTAAATATCGTACCTCATCAACTAAAAATATGCATTTGCTACTCTTAAGCTTCAGCCCCGCCTTATGTAACCTCTCAAACACAGCCTCTAACGCTATTAAATGCTCCTGTTTATTTTTCCCTCCAATAATGACGTCATCTAAAAAAATTTCGACATTCGGGATCTCTTTGAGTAGATTACACATAATGCGCTGGAAAATCCCCGGGCTGGACGCTAGCCCATAAACTAATCTGTTGTACCTGTACAACCCTCGATGTGTATTTATAACCGTGTATTTTTTTGTCTCATCCAGTTCTATCTGGTTATAGGCTTGTGATAAGTCTATTTTAGAGAAGTAACACGCTCCGCTAAGACTTACCATAAGATCCTCTATTTTAGGCAAGGGATATCGATCAATTAGTAATACCGGATTGAGTGTCGCTTTATAGTCAGCACATATTCTCAGAGAACCGTCAGCTTTATTTACCGGCACCAGCGGCGAGGCCCAGTCGGAGCAGTCGACAGGCTCGACGACGCCGTCGCGCAGCATGGCGTCCAGCTCGGCGTCGATGCGCTCGCGCAGCGCGTAAGGCACCGGCCGCGCCCGGTGGAACACCGGCGCCGCTCCCTCCCGCACCCGCAGCGTCGCTAAACCGCCTGTGTACCGCCCGAGCCCGCCGCTAAACAATTCTTTATATCTGTCAAACAAGTTATTTATTTCTTTAGATATTTGTAAGCGTTCGTTTTTTACATTGTGACATTCACTAAATTTAGGAATCTTAATGTCTAGTTTTGTTAACCACTGCCTGCCTAGAAGGGCCGTGGTGCCTCCGTCAATGACAAATAGTTCTAAGCGTTCGGATCGTTTCCCGTAGCTGACAACAGGTTTAATAATACCTAATGGTTTGATGTTAGAACCGTCATAAAACTTAAGGATGATGTTGCTCGTTTCGATCGTGTTATGTTTAAAATATTTCTCGTACGTTTCTCTATTTATACACGACACTGCAGTACCCGTATCTACTTCCATATCTATAATTTGGCTGTCAATGGTCATCGGTAAACTCACCGGCTGGTAATCATTTAAACACAAATGATGAAAGTCCTCCTCCGTGACCTCCGCACTATCCTCGGGTTCCACCGTCACCGCCGCTTCGCCATAGTGCAGCTTCCCCGGGCCGTTCCCTGGGCACACGCGTCGTAAATGGCCCGTACGCTGGCACAAACTGCATATGTATTCTTTAAATCGACAGTTGGGGTAGTCATGATCTGTTGCACCGCAGCCTCCGCAATTAATTTGCCGGCCTCTGTTGCTACCCGCCGCATAAGTGTGCCCGCTGCGAACCGCCCCGCGAGCTGCGCCCGCGCGCCCGCGAGCTGCGCCCGCGCCCCCGCGCGCCGTTGCGCCGGCCCCTCGGCCGCGCCAGCCGCCGCCGCTGCCGCTCCGCCCGCTGCGCCCCGAGCGCTGGCCGTCATAACCTGGCAACAGCGCGTGCATTGCCGCCGCTGCTCCGCCTTCCGTGCCGTTGTCTCTGCTACCCATCAACATCCCCGTCTCCACCGCGGCTGCGTCCCGCTCCGCCGCCTCCAGAGAAGTCGCTAATTGCACGGCTTTTGTATAAGTAAGCGCATTATCTTCAGCAAATAACCGCTGTCTTATAACATCACTTCGCAAACCGCAAACAAATTGATCTCGAAGATTCTCGTTAAGGGTGGCATTAAATACGCAATGTCTAGAAAGCCGTTTTAATTCGGCAACATAACTCGCAATGTTTTCATTTTGCGCTTGTCTACGTTGTCTGAACCGGTATCTTTCGGCAAGTACCGAGGGTGTCGGCTGCAAATGATTTTGTAGTAGATCTACCGCCTCTTTGTAAGTTAATGCCGATGGTTTTTTCGGACTTGCAAGATTAGCCAGCAACTCGTAAGCTTCATTGCCTATCACCGCAATTAATGTTGGTAATTTTAGTTCTTCTTTCACTTCGTTAGCTTTGAAATACATTTCTAATCTGTCTACGTAAGAACTCCACGCACTATTACTGAGGTCGAATTCACTGACCCTTCCCACCGACATTGTTCGTATTTTGTTAATAAAAATATAATAAAAAAAAACAAAAAAAAATTAAGTCCCCGTGAGAGTACTACTGCCGTTCCGCAAGTCACAATCACAATCGCACACAATGATTTGCACGCGTAGCACCAGCCTCGTTAGCCACTGTAGTCAATAATAATGCACGTCTGTTTGTATCGCCGTTTAATACGAGACTGGCTCACCTGAGCCGCTCCAGTACAAAGTTTACCTTAATACACTACAACTTATCAGAACCTTAAAAGGGAATTGGGTGGTTGTTACTCAATACAAAGTATTCCCCTGTTTTCCTGGACCCTGGATCACACTGGAACGAATATTTTCACCACAAGCTTTGTACCTACCTCTGCCAGTTCTTGAGTGGAGTGGAAGATCGGAAAGCGTAGAGTAGGACGCCTCCAGATTAGGTGGAGCGATCAAAGTGGCTGGGAAGAGCTGGATCCGAGGATCTTGCGCGATGGCGTTAGTTGGAGAGGCCTATAACATTGTGACTTATCTAGTTACAAAATGGATTGACATAAAAAACTAAGTTAATACCCCCTTAAATATACTATGCAATCGTGATATGTTTTTGTTTGAGAAAAGTTAATATGATTTACAAAAGAAACGAAGAAATGATGGAGTGAACATAATTATAATATCACTTTGTTAAGGAATCTCGAAAACTGTTTGCAGTGTATTAAATAACATTAAATATTATCACAACATTTGCACAGACTTGAATATAGCCTCCTGCCACCTTGGATTTTAATTTACGGCATGTAGAGCCGAGTATTATGTGTGATAACAGTATCTGTTTGAACTGCTTATTGTAAATAAGCGTCAAAAGAAAGTCGAAAAAAGCGATCGTCATCTATCGTACTCGGAAATGAGAAATCATATCTAACGTACGTGAGAAAGGAAACATACTCAGAGCGGGAATTAATTTAAAAATTTGAATAGAATGCCAATAGAAAACACACATCAGCCTATATCGCAAAATACGTTCTCTGTATAAACTAATTAATTTATTAATTTATTTGATGTTGGAGGCGTTTTGCACCTCCACTGAACTTAAATAATTTTTGTGCCGCGTTGAATCGCGAGGCTAATTCTATGCCCAAAATAGCTGCCAGCCCGCTGGTCACCAGAAGCACCTATCAGTTTCAGTCACTAGCAATTTCACAATATTTCTACGTAGATTCTACGTAATCTGACTCAATATGACCACTACGTTTTATGTCCACTTTATTATTACGCTGTACACGTTTTTTATAACGTGAATAGGCTGATTAGATAAAAGAATAAGTTACAAAATTATGGTAATACCTAATACGGAAAGATCCGTAAAAAATCAACCGGTTATATTTGATTCTTATATTTGATTCTTCGTTATCCTTATTTTGTCGATGATCTAATTTTATTTAAATAAAGACTTGTAGAAAAACTCTTCGATAGCACTCTTCTTCCATGCTGGTCTGGGAGTAAGGAAAAACATAGAATGTACCAGTTGCTTCTCTTCCCGCGCGGATGGCATAATCACAAAACCAAAATAGGAATCATGTTATAAGCGATGTGGCTAGAAACCCATCATTATTTTGATTCCCCTTTCCACCTATACGCCAACAGTCTTGCTAAACGTGGCCTTTAGATCTTGTTTCCTTAGGCTCTGTTTATCCCGAAGGGATAAAGACGTGATTTGTGTATGTGTAATTTCAAAAGTAGGCCAAATATGATCACATGATTTCTGGACCATCCAACACTAGCTGTTGCCCGCGTCTTCGTCAGCGCAGAATTAAACCTAGCCTATGAGACTCACAAATAGTGGCGATTGGTAAAAGAATTTTGAAAATCGGTTGAGTAAATTCAGAAATTACCCCCTACAACTTCACAAACTCACAATCTTTACCTCTTTGTAATATTAGTAAGTATATACAAAAAGACCCAACGATAAGTACCTATTTAATGTATTCGCTAATCGCTAAATCACTAATTTAGTAATTTTCAATGTTCCAGTAACTGGCTACTTCATCTTAGACCTGGAGTTCTCCTACGACCTGGGCCTCATCACGTTCGTCCCCTGGCGACTGCTGGTTCTAGTGCTGGTGACTCCAGCAGCTATCAGCGTGGTGTTGCTGAGATTCTTCTTCGAGAGCCCCAAGTTCTTGGCCAACGCTGGCCATGAAGACGCGGCGGTGGAGCTGCTGAAGAAGATCTGGTTGAGGAATGGTGGAAAAGGCGAATACCCAGTAAGTGTTTGAATACCCAAGAATATTTGGACATTCTAAAATCGATCATTTTCGAAACATTGACTACGCTTCCACTAGAGATATGATTATTTAAAAACAAAATCCCAACGGCAAAAAAAATAACCGAAAAGAAGAACCCAGTAAGTCCAGGAACAGAGTTACCTTTGAACTAGACAGCAGACGGGGACAAACCTAAACTTATTACAAGATCGCACAACAAAATTGAGCTGTGAGCGTGATGGTAAATTTTGTTTTGATCTATGGGTTTATAGATAGTAACAAATTTTGACACGAGGGAAGGTACGCAACTTCGCCATCCACAAGAAGTAGTTTAAAATCAAGTTAACAGATAAGCCTTCTTTATCTTATGGTGCGATCTCCTGCCAGGTGTCGGCTATCATTAGGGCCATCTTTTTTTTGGACACTTGCTGCCCGGAACAAAGATCTAGTGCTCAAATTGAACCACGTTCTAAGGCTTTTGAGCCAGGAGGCACGTCTTCTTCCTAGTCTTCTACTTTACATAATTTCGAGTTAACGGCCTACGTTTAAATCGAGAACGTTGATGTACTTTCAGGTGACCAAGCTGATTCTGAACGAAGACAAGAAGAACCGATTGGAGAAGGTCCCGTTCCTACAGTCCTTGTGGAACCAGACCGCGCCTCTCTTCCAGCGGCCGCTGCTGCTGCGAACTCTGCAGCTCTATTATTTGACAGCAATAATGTACAGCGTGTAAGTATTTATACCACATCAGTATAAAATAGGGGCAAGGAGTGTGGAGGTAGCGTTATTTTTGTCTGTTGGTAAATATTCAGGCCGTACTCGTATGTTGTTGCCTGCCAAGTGCGTCTGTTCTGTCTTATTGCACCGGATTTAAACATTCACGATTTGCACTCATTTTACTATCTTTGCTATACCTCGACGTTTCGGATACGCTGCGAAGTCCATGGTCTCGAAGAGGAAGACATTGATATCCGTCTCAGTTGAGACAGTATAATGAGAACGACGATCCTGAATATTTACGAATCCGAACACAGAACCAAGGCCTTACTTGTTACAACATCGACATTATCTAAGCTACTACTTTATTATTACCAAGGTTATTACAAGGATAATGCCAATCAAACTCTACAGCTCCATTTCTCCGACTTGTCTGGGCTTGATAAATTTTAATGTTAATACCAACGCTTACTTCCTCAGGAACAACGGTTTCCTGATGTGGTACCCGTTCATCGCCAACGCGTTCTTCTCCGGCATCAGCTCGGCCACTCCTGACCAGAATGGAGGGCTATGCAACATGATCATCAGCTCGCAAAACAATACTGTAGTCGAACCGGTAGGCACTGATGAGAATATTAGCTTTGATTCATTTATTAATCTTTTATAGATATTGCTTCGTTTCTTACTTTTAAGAGCTATGAGTTAGATTGAATTTTCCATGAAGATCCTGTCTACCATAGGAATTTTCAGTGTATAAGAAAATTACCTACTGTATACGAGGCTAACTAATAAAGAGACGGTGGTACAAATTGGAAGTTTTAGTAAGGGAATAGGCCTTTTTGCTGTGGGTTACTGTAATAAAAAATTAAGTGTATAACTGTAGAAAATCACAAAGTAATAATTTTCCTTACCACTACCAGCTTTCAAAGCTAATTTTCGTCCACAGGAAATCTGCTCTCCCAGACTAGAGTTCCTGACCGCAATCTCTTCCATTGGCCACTCCCTCGCCTTCGCAGTCATCAACGTGATGATGTCTCGCGGTGCCTCCCGGATGAAGATGATGATGATAGGCCTCCTCGTCATATCTGGTGGCTCCGGCGTGGCCATCATCTTCACCACGAACAACGTCGCCAGCTTGATTCTCTTCATCGGCGTTATGGCCACTGGACTGTGCATCGGCATAGTCTTTTCATATTTCATCAAACTCTACCCTACTTCTCATCGGTGAGTATTTTTGAGTTTCATAACTTTATGTTTACTAGCTTTTATTTCCTTTAACCTGTCCTGGTGCTCAGTTTCAATGATCGGATTGATATCAGATCTGTCATACTTAAGTTCGGTGGCATTACAATAATTTTTAAAGTGATATTATGGTGGCTAGGCCTGGATCGTCTCCGTAAATGAGAACTCTTCTATCCTGGTCCGATTGACCTGAAATTTGGTAGGTACTATCAAATGAATCAAGAATTTTTACTTCTTCCCATTATTCCCGGCCATAGCTTTGCTTTTCATAGTGAAGCGATTGATTGTGGGTTACAAACTCCTTGAGTGTAGAGTCAATGAAAAGTAAAGTTAACAAACAATTTTCTTGTATTGGTTGCTTATAATCCTTTCCAATGTTTCAGGGGCATGATGGCGTGTCTGGGAGTGATGGTAGCCCGGGGCAGTGCGCTCATCGGCATCAACATTCTGGGGACCTACATCATGCAGAACTGTTACTTGTGTTTCTACGCTTTCACAGCTTACATTTTCAGTGAGTATTTCCATACAAACATACCGCCACTCCTCTTTCCCATAGGGGTAGGCAGAGACTACTGTTCCACTTGCTGCACTGACATACTTCTTTCGCTTCATCCACATTCATCAATCTCTTTATTAGTCGGTTTCGGGTACTCCTGACCTGACCTTTTTCCAAAATTTCCACTACATATTAAACGTCTTTATCCATTACGGGGTAGACAAAGCCTAGGGTAACAAGACCAGGGGGGTCACCATGACGTCTTAATGCGCTTAAATTCCGATTCAGTTCAGGTTCGCTCGCTGTCAGAGCTATACAAAAATTACAGCTAAAACCTGAACTAAGTCGGTGATTTAGCTGTCATTTTCGCAGACGGAGTCACGGGCAACAGCTATACTGAATAATAATATGAAGTGATTAGTTTTGTATGTTTATTTCTTGTTATATATTATTGAAAATAGCTTTTTCAAATACTTATACATTTAAATTTCTAATCTATGCTACCTGCTATGGGTAGTGTAGGGGTATAGCACGCGTCACGGAATGACGAGGATCCGGGTTCGATTCCCGGCCGTACCTTTACTTTTCGGATTTTTCTATGTGTTCTAATTTTCTGTGTCGTTTAGAATGATTCATTTGATAGTACAGTTACAGCGCCTAGTGAAAATCAACACACATTTTTAATTCTCATGTAATTGCTATATTTTTGTTTTAGGCGGATTATT
This sequence comes from Pandemis corylana, assembly GCA_949127965.1. Lineage (NCBI taxonomy): Eukaryota > Metazoa > Arthropoda > Insecta > Lepidoptera > Tortricidae > Pandemis > Pandemis corylana. The sequence continues at coordinate 651,375 of OX421859.1, read as the reverse complement.
GGTAGCTTTCTTCTTGCCTGCTGACAGACCAAAGAAAACAAGCTGAAGACTTAATTTAGTTTATTTTTTGAACAGAACATTTTTATTTACTCCTATAATAAACAAGTTTTTAGACGTCAACAGAGTAGGTAATTAAATCATTAGGTAGGTAAGTACATTTTATAATTTTGGATCGTCATGATCATCATCTCAGCCATATGGTACGTCCCACTGCTGGGCTCAAGCCCCCCTCCCTTTAAATGAGAGGACTTAATAATAGTTTGATCAGTTCCTGCAAAATCGTACCAAAACAAAAATGTTACAAATTAATCTGTGATATTTTTTTGGCAGAGGGTAAGTGTAGTCGACCAAGTTATTCCTATAAAGCCCTAATAGACTACAAGCCCATGGACAATAAAAACATGTGAAATGCACCAGCGTGAATGAAGCCTAGAAGGCTGTTACTATATCATAAAATCACTCTGAGCGCTATGCCGTCATTTCTGAGCGAAAAAAAAATGTACGAACTTCCGGCACCACCACTTAGCGGCACTAGGTTTTCTGACATTTATTTTTAATCATCTATGAGCTATAAAAACGCCGTAAATTAATAATTAGTCGTAATTCCTCACTTGTACCTGTGTAATTCCATAAATGTACCGCTCAGAAATGACGGCATAGCGCTCAGAGTTATTTTATGATATAAACAGCCTTCTAAGCTTCATTCACGCTGGTTCATTTCACATGTTTTTTTTCCATGGGCTTGTAGTCTATTAGGTTTAATCTCATTTGTACGGCTTTAATAAAGAACGTCTCAGATGGCAGGGACTTATTGCACGAGCCAAAGGCGAGGGCAATAAACATTCGACCTGAGACTTTCTTTATTACCGCCCGAGGTCCTGCCAGGAAGTGGAAATTCCCACTCACTTAGGCCGGTAAATTGCTACTGACAAAGGTTGTCAGTATTACCAACCTTATTGTTTAAAGGAGCGACCATACCGCTGCGTATACGTTCTCTCACCGTTTCTGCATACATATTGTTGCGTACACGCACCGTCGATTTTTACGCACTGGTGCGGCCGGACCTTTATTCTGTAGCTTTCCTAAAATAATTTAACCTCTTGGTAGTCCTACGTTCTCGGTGATTCGTGCGACTTATGAAAGTGCAATTGAGGCTCTAGTTTATTAATTTAGTTTATATATTATCATGTAATATGAAATATGGCGAAATTTTTTTAATGAATTTTCGTTTCTGTAATACCAATAGTCAGCTTCAGATACATAGCAACGAAATTGTCTAAAGATCACTACATAGCCTTCATGTCAGCGGTCTACTTACATTCTGTGGAGCTGCTCTTGAAGCACTACCTAATTCGGAAGGTGTAGCAAGTACGGATCACGATGCGTCCTAAACAAACTTTAGTTGCTTAAGAGCTAAATACTTTAAATAGAAATGCAATTGTTTATTCAGCTTTGATAAAATCAAACGTTACAATATACTAGGAAAACGGTTTAGTTCCTGGTTCAAGTAGATCTCCCATCTGCCCTCAAGTTCGAAAACAAAACCCGAATAAAATCGAACGAGTGTTCGATTTATAAAACTTGAGCACAAACACGAACCAGCCAGTCCATGAACCTATAAAACCTTGCCTAACAATACATACATACACAAATCACGTCTATATCCCTTACGGAGTAGACACTGAGGTAACTAGACAAGGCCACGTTTAGCATGAATAGAGGCGTATAGATGGAAAGGGGAATTAAAATAGTGGTGGGTTGCTAGTCGCATCGCCTATAGCGTGATTCCTAAGATTTGCTCGATGGGCTTTTACCATTTGCGCGGGAAGATAAGCAACTGGTAAATTCTACGTTTTTTCTTTACTCCCAGACTAGCATGGGAGATTGCAAACGCGTTTTTTTTCAATTGTCTGATGCATTTATCATGTTTTACACGGAATGCACCAAATTTGGAGAATAGTCGCGGTCATTCTCCAATTTTGTGCGCTTCGTCATAAAGTAAGTAAGTAAAGTAAGTACCTAAGAAGTAAGTTTCGCGCCAGTGGAAAGTATTGTGACGCGTTAATTTGTTGGAGTGAAGTAATTTGGAGAATGAGCGGCCATTTTGCCGCTATAATATATCTGACACTGACTTTACTGTAATAAAATTTTAGTTAATTATACAAATAGTATAGATAGAGATAATAATTATATGACTGTGAATAAAATCATGCTGTGTTACTGTAGACACTAAGACATATTGTTATTAGAAAAATTGTTAAATAGTTGTAGTTACTGGATAACAAATTAAATATATAAGTTTGTTAATTGTATTTTTATTTACTTTTCCGTGAATTTGTGTACCTATTATTTAATATGACATATTACAGTATGCTTAATGAAAGTTTTCGGTCACAAAATACTTCTCGAACGTGTTCACGTAAACGTCTCAATTACTATGGAACAATTGGCAGCGCCACTTGCGGATCGAAACGACAACTAACTGTTCTCATACTATTTGACATTTTAACGCAAACGCTTTCGACACGTATTTTGTGACCGAAAACTTATACTAAGCTTACAGTATTAAAGATGACACAAACCACCCAATATACTACTAAACAAAATAAGTATAATGTATAATGATTTGACACACACACACACATACACAAATCACGTCTTTATCCTTTACGGGGTAGACAGACCCTAAGGTAACAAGACCTACAGGCCACGTTTAGCAAGACACTGAGGGCGTAGAGGTGGAAAGTGGAATCAAAATAGTGATGGGTTGCTAGCCGCGTCGCCTATAACATGATTCCTATGATTTTCGCCCATTCCCTCGGTGGGTTTTTACCATTTGTGCGGGAAGACAAGCAACTGGTACATTGTATGATTTTTCTTTGCTCCCAGACCAGCATGGAAGTAATGATTTGACGCTACCTAATTGTAAAACAAAAAAAAATTGACTAGAGTCACTAGACATTAATTTAAAAAGTCAGAGAACACAAGTGCAGTGATAGATATATACTTATCAGCTCAAAGAAAACAATAATAATAATAATGGGTCCATTCGGTCACCAATACGCATAACGAGTAGACACGTGCCTTTTGTTTGTAGATAAAAGTATTGACGGGCAGACAGCCACTCCAGTTGCCCCAGACAGTGTACAGAGACCTACATGCAATATTATCAACAGATAAATTCTTAGGGTTATCTTTCAAACTCTTATTATTAAAAAAACATAGAATGTACCAGCTGCTTCTCTTCCCGCGCAGACGGTAAAAGGCCATCGAGGGAATCGAGGAAAATCGTAGGAATCATGCAACCTATAGGGCGGCAACCTAAAACTTTAAAAGGACAATCATGTAGAACCGTAAACGATACGTGGCCAGTAGGGTTATTACCTAACTCACTCGCAATCGCCATCGTGCTCATTTTAACAGTTCATGTATGGGCTGACAATTGGCATCGGAATCAGCTAGCTGTCACATTCGTACAAGAACTGTCAAAATGAACTCGATGGCGATTGCGAGCGACTTAGGTAATAAGCCTACTGGTCTTGTTGGCTTAGGCTCCGTCTGTGTAACCCGGCCCGTGAGGTCAGAACGTGGGCCGCTTGTCTTTTTCAAGACAGGGGGCCGCGAGGAGTAAACCTCTATAAAAAATCCAGAGGATCGCACCCGCGGGTGCTTTTGGTGACGGACGCGATCATGCCTTCGGTACCGCCCTGCTTTCAGAGTAGTACATGAGGGTGTGAGAGCTGACGTGAGGGTCGGCGGGCATAAGCCCCCCGTCGGAGCGGTGCGTCCCGCAAGGAACTGTCTGTGACTTCGGCCACTGTCGGTCAACACGTAACCCCGGCCCGTAGGCGTCGGGAACGTGGGCCGCTGTCTTTTTCAAGACGGGGGCCACGAGGAGACAACCTCTATAAAAATCCAAGCGGCACCAGCCGGGGAAGCGCGATTTCCCAAACCAGCACGCATAGGTGTCGCGAAGAGGGAACCCCGTCCCGGGGTGGTCGTGGGGCGTCGCGGTGACACCGAGTGCTCCCGTAACGCCTCACATACGACCGTATAGGGAATCCGTGTAGTTTTAGTGGATATGCCTGCAGTCGCCGTGGTAGCTGTATTTATGAGTGAAATTCACGGAAGTTTAAAACATTAATTCTTCTTCTTCTTTTTTTGATACGGCCCCATCAATCGATGCGATGATTTCGCCAATGTCAAAGTAATAAATACAGTATTCAAAAATCTTGTGACAAAAATGTCGGCAATGTTGTACGGTAGAGGTAGACCACAGTCAAAATACCCCCCCCCCCCCCCCCCCCCCCCTCCCCTGTCGGGCTCTTAGCTAACGGACTCAGAATCTGCCAGGAAATCACTAACCCAGGGTGCACCGGACCAAGCACTGCTCTTCCCCTGGGACGGATCCAAAAACGAAGCGCAGCTCTTGACCACACGCGGAGGTAGCCCGACTCGCACCCCAAAACATTAATTCTATCGCAAGGTATCTGCAATTCTATGGTATTTTATGTGTCCATGGGTGGTGATGCTCGATTACTGCCACTGTGCTTTGTCAACTCATTTCAGAAAAAAAATACACTAGTTTTAGTACACTGGACTCTTTGCAAGTCTGTCCACGCACAAGCCGGTAATTTACTGGAGTGCACTGAGCGGCGGTAATCACTTAACATCAGAGGAACCGCATGCGCATATTAGTCGGCTTTAATATAATATATAAAAAAACCTACGGAATCTTCGACTAGAAAAACAATTTTCATGCTTATTATCAGATCAACCTCGAATGAGTGTTTCTCAGCAAAAACTTCAGTTTCACTTGACTAAACAATAACTTCTACAAGAGCATTCGTTTGTCGACTGTGCTAAGTAAAATATAAAGTTTATAATGAAACTGAGACAGCGCAACATATTCTTTTAGTGATAAAGCGACCTCCTGATCTCAACGCCGTTGAACCAGTCTAGATTGAGATATTGAATCATATAGACCAGTTTTACGACTAATATGTAAATAAAAGTCAAGCTAGACATAACAATGGTTGTTAGCAAAAGTTACAATATTAATTCGTTTGATAACGGCGTAGAAATGAGTGGTTATAATAAATCTAGTGTTAAACGCGCGTACGGTTATGAAGAGGCGTTAGAATTGACAGGTAATTTATTTATTAATTCATTACCTATGAATAGTGCATAATTATGACGGTCACAAACAAAAAGTAAACAAAAATTACATTGTTTTATGTTTATTTTATCATTCAATATAAAATTACATCACTTAAAATTAAATGTCAAGGAATTTATATTGAAATCGTCAGCTTAAAATAAAAAATAAAAAATGTCAACAATTAAAAATTAAATTAAATTAAATTTAAATACAAATTAAAAATATGGCACAAAATGGAAATTATCATTAAAAGTAACAAAAAAAAAATGGATAAATTAGATAAGTGTCAAATTTAAAAATTCATCTACGGAGTAAAATGGGTTTTCCAACAAAAGGACTTTAAGGCGACGATCAAACGTTTCTTCATCTTGTTCACTCTTTAGGTCTGATGGTAGATGTTCAATGGTAAATGTTCATTAAAACTGTACATGAAAAATTAGTACTACTAATTAGTACTTCCATGCTGGTTTGGGAGCAAAGAAAAACATAGAATGTACCAGCTGCTTCTCTTCCCGCGCAAATGGTAAAAACCCATTGTGGGAATGGGCGAAAATCATAGGAATCATGTTAGGCGATGCGGCTAGCAACCCATCACTATTTTGATTCCACTTTCCACCTCTACGACCTCAGTGTCTTGCTAAACGTGGCCTGTAGGTCTTGTACCTTAGGCTCTGACTACCCTGTTAGGGATAAAGACGTGATTTGTGTATGTGAATGTATGTGTATGTATGAAAAATTAAAAAAATAGCTAAATACTATGTACAAAATTAACCGAAACTTAGCCTAACTTAAAGTACAAATAAAATACCCCTCCTAGGTCACTGTCACTGCTCATTGTGCCCAGAAGGCTGGCAGCATTGCCGCGTTGAATCGCGAAAGTTGATAATTTATGAAGTTTTTTTGATTCTTCATTGTGTTCATTTTATTCTCAAAAAGAAAAAGAAAACAATAAAGAACAGTCAAAACTTAAACCTAGCTAAAACTATTATTAAATTAAAGATAAAAAAATCTCCCAGATCGCCGCCAATGGGGAGGGTGCCCAGAAGGCTGGCAGCATTGCCGCGTTGAATCGCGAAAGTTGATAATTTATGAAGTTTTTTTGATTCTTCATTGTGTTCATTTTATTCTCAAAAAGAAAAAGAAAACAATAAAGAACAGTCAAAACTTAAACCTAGCTAAAACTATTATTAAATTAAAGATAAAAAAATCTCCCAGATCGCCGCCAATGGGGAGGGTGCCCAGAAGGCCGGCAGCATTGCCACGTTGTATGGCAATGCTTATTCGCTGAGCGAAATATTGGCCAGCCCTCTGGTCACGGGAGGCCTCTATAAGAGAATGATAGATGTTAGATAATGATAATGATAGATAGATATTTTTTGATTTAGATATAAATACTTCTGTGTAATGCTTGAAACTTACGCCACTTTCACTCATAACTGGTATCAGTCATTAATTACATAATCAATTATGTATTGTGATTAAATCTTAACTAGAGACAATAGGTAGTTATAAATATACGTGTTGGAAATATCAAATTCTTCCATGCTGTTCTTTGGGTAAAGAAAAAACAAAGAATGTGCCAGTTGCTTCTCTTTCTGCGCAGAATGGGCGACAATCTTGGGAATCATTTTATAGGCGATGCGGCTAGCAATCCATCACTATTTTGATTCACCTTTCCACCTATACGCCCACAAACAAAACGTGGCCTTAAGGTTTAGTTACCTTAGGCTCTGTCTACTCCGTAAGGGAGACGTGATGTATGTATGTAAAATGTCAAAAAGTTAAATTTCATGACATAGGTTTCATTCTTATTTTGATAGCTGTTCCCCGGGACGCCACCGTTCCATTTTTTCTATATAGTATTTTTTTATTTTTTATGTATTTTTTTCCATAAATACTCTCTAAAATACCAACTGTTTTGAGATGCACTAAAAACAATCATAACCAAGGACGTTTCCTTTTGCTCGCTACACAACATTATGTTATAATATAACTATAGCTTGAAACCCAGCATCTAATAGTGATATCACATTTTCCTTAAACCTTAGTCCAAGGTAAACAAAAGAAGGTTCATACAAATCTACCATAAATATGTGAATACTTAAACACCTTGTTACTTTACTTCCACAGACAGACACAGACACAAATCACGTCTATATCCCTACGGGTAGACAGAGCCTAAGGTGAGACCTACAGGCCACGTTTAGCAAGATTGTGGGCGTATAGATGGAAAATGGAATCAAAATAGTGATGGGTTGCTAGCCGCATCACCTATAACATAATTCCTATGATTTTCGCCCATTCCCTCATTGGGCTTTTACCGTCTGCGCGGGAAGAGAAGCAACTGGCACATTCTATGTTTTTTCTTTGCTCCCATACCAGCATGGAAGCAATAGCCACTAAGTATAGAAAATTATCTAAGACTAGCTGTTACCCGCGACTTCGTCCGCGCAGAATTAAAAATGACCTATGTTTATCAAGGATAATGTAGGCTTCTAATGGTGAAAGGATTTTCCAAATTCTCGTAGTTTTGGAGCCTCTCCTTGTAATATTAATATTATAAACCGACAAGGTACTAACTGAAGTGAACATAATATCTGAATAATCTGGCAGTAGTACTTAACTGCAAATGTTTTGTCGCTATTGTCTTGAGACCTTGTAATAGTTAATCAAGCAAGATCGTTACGACGTAGATGACCTGTTTCTGGGCAAAAAATCGTTTCGGCTTTAATTCTACTACGATTTAATACAGACGAGACATCGCGAGTCCGTTTTGACACTAAGCTTAAGTGTAAAGAAAGAAAAGAAAGAAAGAAAGAAGACATTTATTCTTTTTTGCAAGACACACAAATATAAGAGAATATACACAATTTTATAGCAAAAAAAAACAAGAAAATAAAAACACAGCCACTAAAAATAGATGCTCAGCGTTGTGTGTGTCTTCGCAAAAGTGAAACGGTAACTACGTAACTACGTGTAAATAAGTGTAAGTTTTGCGACAGAAAGTAACGCCTTGATGAAAATGGGAAAATTGGTAGGGTATTTCTATGGTATAGTATTTAACACTAAAACGAGCGCGTTCGCGACGTTTGTTACACACACATCATGTGTTTATCCCTTACGGAGTAGACAGAGCCTTTTTTTGCGATGAGCAACTATACTAACGATGGACATAACTACCGCGCCGTGGGGACGGCGTGGAAGTTATGTGGGACTCTCCTCCCCAGCCCCCTCCTGAGTGGAAGGAGACGGGGGAGGCACCACTAAAAACCCATCGGTATTCCCTCGCTGCCATTGGGGGGCGCCGCGGGAGCATGAGGGTGTCACCGCGTATGCCCACGAGCAGACAGAGCCTAAGGTAACAAGACCTAAAGGCCACGTTTCGTCGAAGTTATAAGTACCTAATGTTATATGTCATGACTTCGGTTTGTTTGGTAACAAAATGGCTTCATCCATGAGATAACCGATGCCTTTAAATGGATGTCGCCAGCAATAACTTAAGCAGTTAGCACTAATGTGAATAGTAGTGGAGTTGGTAGGTACATTAAGAAGTTAAGAAGAAATTAAAAGGTATTACACAGATATTTGTACATTCTACTTTTCTTTAGGCAATGGCAAATACAACATCTGTCTCATGCTGGCCTGCTTTGTCGTCATCATGGCAATGGGAATCGACATCTTCGGCTTGGGCATCATCGTCACCGCCTCCACTTGCGACCTTGGTATGACGCTGCAGCAGATTGGGGTGCTGTCATCCATGCCGTTTGCTGGTGAGTCCTAGTGTGTTGTAAGAGTAGACGCAGCGTAAGAAGATTCCCCTCAAGATATACTACCTGGGAAGTCTGGCGTGAAGGTCGTGGGAGTCCATTGGATGCGGGCCGCGCAAGACTGGTTTTTATAGCGCTTTTTGCAGCAGTGGAAGACTATTGGCTGATGTAATCCATCACAGCCAGCAGGCCTTCTCCAAAGTTAGTAATTAGAAGTTAGTTTCGTTCGTCACTCACACAAGCAGTGTTTGACAGGAGAGAAAGAGGGACAGTATGATATGAACTTCGATTTGAAATCTTGGAGTAGCCCCCTGATTTGAGTACATCGATTGCTTCACCTGCGTTCGTGCATCCTCATGTGGCTCACGTATCAAATCTTCCTCTACAAAGTCCGTGAACAACTCATCGCCTCAGTATTTTTGAAAAGGGAAAGTAGTGTTGTGTTCTACCTTCAGCCAACGGCTTCGCGTGACCTATACCAAATCATCCGTCCAACTTGATAGCGTAATGTAGGTAGACCACATTGCGCTTCCCGGTACGTAGTTGCTACTCCTGAGCATTGTAGTTTACGGCCATCAGTTTTATAAGCAATGGTGGGAACACTTAAGGTGTGCAATTTGTTGATTACAATGCCAAGATCCATTGCAATATGTTACCTACTGACTTGAGCTGGTGAAACTAGTGAGCTAGGACTCATAATAGTTATGATAGACAGTAGTATTTGGATGTTATTCTCTGAAAGAAACTCGCTCGCGAATCTTGCGCTTGGCTTGCAAACATACCCTGACCCGTTCTCACGTAGGTATTATACCGTGTCATTGTGTCTGGTCAACTGGACAACGCACCACCATAAACATAAGACTCCTGATTCCCTATAATGTGTATCAGAGAACGGGTCAAGTTGTTTTTGCATGCCGATCGCAGGGTTCTCTTATCAGGACCATTTCTTTAAGAGAACCAAGCCCCGTATGTACGAGCGATCGAGTAACTTGGGGAGGGGGAGCTACTCCGATCCTTTTCACTCTACAATTCATAACTATTAGTATAAGCGAAACGGTACGAAAAGAACTTCGAAAAACGAATTTCGAAATATAATAAGGCTTTGACTGGGAGGACTAACGAAATTCAAAGTTCAGCATGGTGAAGCAAAGAACTGAGTGACATGACAAGTGATGCAATGACTGTTGATTACAGGTATCATAGTGATGTCATACCCTTGGGGGTATCTGTCAGACACTCGAGGAAGGAAGCTGGTGCTGATGTGCGCCATGTGTGGAAGCTTCGTGAGCGCTGCGTTGAGCAGCTTCGCGCCCAACTGGCAGGTGCTGGCATCACTGAGGTTCATCAGCTCAGCCATGTAAGCAGATTTTCATCATTATCATCAGCTCGTGTCAGTCCACTGCTGGAAATATGTATAGTCGAACAAGAAAGGGCTTTATTTTTTATGACAGTTCCTCTATCAGACAAAAACAATAAAGATGATTGTCACATAGACTTCTGCTTTGTTGTTTTATGCCGAACAAAAGACATAGAACCTCAAGGTGGCAATGGACTTTTAGCGACTATAGCGGCCATTAGATTGCCATTCGGGCTTGCTGTTTCACTAAATTTAAGTAGAATTGAAGTATTGTACTAACTTAATGTAGCTTAATGTATCCATGCTGGTCTGGGAGCAAAGAAAAAAACATAGAATGTACCAGTTGCTTCTCTTCCCGCACAAGGTAAAAGCCCATCGAGGGATTGGTCGAAAATCTTAGTGTTACAACCTACATGAAGCGCTGGACGTAGAACAATACCGGCTGGCGCGAAACCTTCAAATTTTAAATGACCTGTCATATTTTCTTTTACTTTTCCAATTTTCCTTGCCAATGTACCAATTCTGCATGAAGAACATGAATTACATTTATTTATGAGTTGATTAGGTGTTTCTCTAAAGCATCATCAATATCAGTCATCTAGTCAACATTTGGTGACCCCGCCTTTTATTGAACAACAAGCGACGCGTGTGGATCCTTGGAAACGAGCGGAATTCCCGAGTCAGAACAACACGAGAGCATCCTGCATGGGCACAGAGATTACAAGGAAACCCTATAGTGTAGTGTTTGAGTAACGTAAATTACCAACTCACGACGAATTTCATGGTTGCCTCAATCCTGCTCAGCATAAGGTTGTATTTTTCTATAATTGTGCTAAGACTGCTTTAATTGTAGTTTTATTCAGTATTCGTTGTGTTTTGATTATTACGTCCATACAAAAATAGTCAACATTTGGTCAACAGTTGCGTAAAATATCGCATTATTTTTTGTTACGAAATTTCTTAGGATAAAAATTTGACAAGGTATACATAGCAATCCAGATTGTTAATTAAATCCAGATTGCTCACTATTTGAAGCATATTATAGTTTCGTTAAAATTTCAGGAAATAATCTATACTTATACTGCCGTCGAGATTCTGCCGGAGAGAGGAGTGTAAGCTGACGTTCTACATTAATTTTGCGCGTCGTCGCGAGGACATCAGCGCTGCATGCAGCTCTCCTATTTGCCACTTGCTTGGAAACGGTGGCCTGCACGGTTTGAATTTCAATTTATTTTCAGTATAGTCTGTTCAATTCATTTATGCCTGAAATCTAGTATGCGGATGTATGTACCTGCATTATTTTAGTCAAAATGTCCGAAGAATTAAAACCTTTAGTCCGTAAACGCGGTACTATAAAGGCGAAAGTTACTTTGTATGGAAAATATATTGATACAATACAGACGATTTCAACTGAGAACTTTACTAAGGTTTTAGTCGGTGAACTTCAGTTGAAACTAAGTCGTTTTCAAGAGTTATTATCTCAATTTGATGAGGTTCAAACAGAAATCGAAAATTTAGATGACGTCAACTTGGCTGATCAGCTTCTAGAACGTGAGCAAGTTGAGGATTCTATCATTAAGTTAATTTCATTGTCACAATTGATACTAGAGTTGCACCAACCAGCAAATGATACTAAATATGCCACCGCTGCTTCTGGGGCCGGAGGTTCAGCGCATTCGAATGGCAGTTCACAGACGGCTGTTAACTGTCAAATTCGGCTTCCTGCAATAAAATTACCTACCTTTGACGGCAATTATTCGAAATGGATGGAATATCGTGATACATTTGATTCACTGATAAACAAAAACGAGTCCATCCCTACAATAAACAAATTTCATTATTTGCGTGCGTCTTTGGAGGGTGGAGCAGCGATTGTCATAAAATCCATTGAGTTTACTAGCGCCAATTACTCAATCGCATGGGACTTACTATGCGAGCGCTACAACAACGAAAGAATTCTGATCAACAACCACGTTAAGTCATTGTTCAACTTTGAGCCTATTACTAGGGAATCTCATAAGGCCCTTAGGTATATGATCGACTTTTATTCAAAAAATTTGCGTGCTTTGCACACTCTTAAAGAACCCACAGACAGTTGGGATACATTAGTGATATACATGATGGTGTCAAAACTAGATGGCGCCACTAGTAGGATGTGGGAAGAACACAAAAATACACTTAAGGTTTCACCCAAGCTTAATGATTTCTTAACGTATCTTCGTAATCGTGCGGATGTTTTAGAAACTATACAGTACAGTGCTTCCACACAAAAACATGATAAACCTACTTACCAATCTAAAGAAAATAAAAACATAAAAACACTGCTTGGTTCAAGTGATACTAAAAACACACCCAGTGCTAATAATGACGCCAAAAATACAAAAATAACTTGTGCATTTTGCAAAGAAAATCATTTTAATTATGAGTGCGAAAATTTTAAGGAAATGTCAGTGGATCGCAGGCAAAATGAAGTGTCAAAACATAATTTATGCAAGAATTGTCTGCGCCCTGGCCATCAATACTATCGTTGCCGTTTAGGCCCATGTAAAACCTGTCATAAAAAACACAATACACTACTACACGTTGACAAAAGTGACAGCAGTGCTACAGAGTCGTCTGAAAACATAAATGTTAGCACCATGACTACTGCAATGCCGACATCCAACCCTGGTTACGTCCTTTTATGTACAGCCGAAGTGAAGTTGGTGAATCCTGTAACCAAGGAAACACATACTACGAAGGCTCTATTGGATCTAGGTAGTCAGTCTTCGTATATATCTACAACAATGCAACGAAGATTGAACCTTACTTACGAAGAAACAGATCCAAACAACATTACCGGGTTAAATAATTGCGTAATTGGTAGTACTTCAAAACGCTGTAGTGTTCTTGTGCAATCTAGATCCGGCAAATTCGAAATGGATCTTTCATGTCTAGTCATGCCACAGATAACACGGCCTACGCCTAGTCTAAAAATTGACACATCGCGTCTTAATCTTCCCGAGTCAATTGAATTAGCAGACCCTAGCTTCTATGTTCCATCTGAAATTCATTTACTATTGGGATTAGATGTGTTCTGGGATATTGTGGGATGCAAGAAAATCAAACTAGGCAAAAATAGACCATGTCTTAAAGAATCGGAGCTAGGTTGGCTTGTGTCTGGTCCGACAGGTCAGGGCTCAAGCTCTTCTACTCGATGCAATTTCTCTCAAGAGATCAAAGATAGTCTTACCAAATTTTGGGAGCTAGAAGACATTCCCAACTCGCCTCCTGAGTCAAAGCTGTCAAAGGAGGAGGAGTATTGTGAGACTCACTTTAAAGAAAATACAGTGCGGCTTGATGATGGACGATTCTGTGTTAAGCTTCCACTCCGTGAGGCCCCGGAGGAGGCCTTAGGCGACTCATATTATATTGCAAGGAGGCGTTTCTTTAGTCTTGAAAAGAAACTTAACAAAGCTGGCATGAAAGATGACTATGCTGCCTTTCTTAAAGAGTATGAGAGCTTAGGGCACCTGACCGAGACGGAGCGTCCAGCCTTTGGGTATTTTATCCCGCACCATTGTGTAATTCGAGAAAATAGCGAGACGACGCGCTTGCGAGTTGTTTTCGACGCGTCTTGCAAAACATCAACAAATAAATCATTAAATGATATACAAATGGTAGGGCCTGTAGTCCAAGACGATTTGCTGTCAATATTGCTAAGGTTTAGGCAAAATACTTATGTTGTGACGGGGGACATAGAAAAGATGTACCGCCAAATTATGGTGGACGAGTCTCAGCGTCACCTTCAATTGATTTTGTGGAGGGACGAGGAGAGTCAGCCACTCAAAATCCTTAAGTTAAATACAGTGACTTACGGAACGTCCTCTGCCCCCTATCTAAGTACAAGATGTTTAGTGCAAGTTGCTAATGAATGCAGTGATGAAGCAGTTGCTAATATTATAAGACATGATTTTTATGTTGATGACCTGAATACCGGGTCTGATTCAAAATCTGAGTTAGCTTCGACTATTAAAGGTGTTATTGGCGAACTGTCTCGTGCGGGTCTTCCATTACGGAAGTTTCGTACAAATGCTATCGATATATTCGACAACATTGATACAGTCCAAAGCAACCCACAAGACTTCAGCAAGCAGTTAACAGTGCTAGGATTAAAATGGTCACCTACACATGATACACTACAGTTTTCTTCAGAATTTGAAGATGTTCAAAGGGTGACAAAGCGCAATATTCTGTCTAGCTCATGCAAAATATTTGACCCGCTCGGTCTTCTGTCTGCTTGCACGATTTTCCACAAAATAGTTCTACAACGGTTATGGTTAAGCAAACTAGATTGGGACGACTTAGTACCCGAAGATCTTGAGATTTCATGGCGTGAGTTTGTTAGGGAATCAAGTCATTTTGCGAATTTAAATGTTCCACGACATGCTCTCTGTCATACACCTGAAACGATTGAAATACACACATTTACGGACGCTTCCAAGGATGCTTATGGAGCGTGCCTGTACATGAAATCAATTGACAAACAAGGCGATATATGTGTTCGCCTTCTGTGCGCTAAAGCAAGAGTGGCTCCAATAAAACCTGAAATGACAATTCCTCGCTTAGAATTGCTAGGAGCTTTATTAGGAGCTCGATTACATGCCAAAGTTACAAAGGCTTTACGAGTGACGGTTATCAGATCCACATTTTGGTCTGACAGCACAATTGTCTTAGGCTGGCTTCATACACAACCGAAAACACTAAAAACCTTCGTATGTAATCGAATAGACCAGATTCGTGAATTATCGGATCCAAATGCATGGCGTCACGTGCCAACAGATTTGAACCCAGCAGATCTGGCTTCAAGGGGGGTCGCGCCTCAACAATTACTCACCAGTGCTTTGTGGTGGGAGGGACCCTGCTTCCTTAAAAGACCAGAGACTGAGTGGCCTTCAGCCAAACATATTGACGCCCCATTACCAGAAATTAAATCGTTCATAACTGTTCAATGTGAATCCAGTGATATCCCGTTCAATAAGTATTCTAAATTGCAAACTTTACAAAGGGTATTCGCATTCGTACTACGCTTCTTAAACAACTGCAATAAAAATAAGACAAGATTAACCGGTGATCTTAGTGTCTCCGAATTGCAAGCAAGTTTGACTGAATTAGCGACTATAGCTCAAAGGGAATCTTTTGATAAAGATATTCATTCTCTTAAGGCAACTAAAGAACTCAACCGAAAATCGAGATTGTTAGGATTAAATCCATTCCTTGATGAACATGATATATTGCGTGTTGGTGGTAGAATCGTTAATGCTCTACACTGTCCTTACGAGCAACGACATCCAATTCTTATTGACAGCAAGCACTTATTCACCAAGCTATTATTTGAAAGGGAGCATATTAGGTTATTGCACGCGGGTGTTCAATTGTTGTTAAGTTCTGTGCGAGAGCGTTTTTGGCCAATTGGTGGAAGGAACTTAGCAGCCAAGGTTGTAAATAAATGTATGAGGTGTCAGCGATTTAAGCTGAACCCAATACAACCAATTATGGGCAACTTACCGCCACTTCGTGTGACTCCTGCTCTACCCTTCACAAACTGTGGGACTGATTTCGCAGGCCCATTCCTTATTGCAAACAAGAAGGGTCGTGGGGCCAAAATATCTAAATGCTACCTTTGTGTGTTTGTGTGCTTCTCTACAAAGGCTGTCCATCTCGAATTAGTCAGTGACCTAAGTTCAAATGCTTTTATCATGTGTTTGCGTAGATTTATTGCTAGACGTGGTAAACCTCTCAATATCTATTGTGACAATGGGAAGAACTTTGTAGGCGCTAAAAATGAGTTGAACAGAATGCTACAAACGTGTAAACGGCAAATAGGAGAATTCGCATCTAATGAGGAACTGACGTTTCACTTTTCACCTGTTTACGCTCCAAACTTCGGTGGACTCTGGGAGGCAGCTGTAAAATCAGCAAAATATCATCTAAAACGCATTGCTGCCAACACTAGTCTGACATTTGAGGAGTTAAGTTCCCTTTTTGCGCAAATTGAGGCAATCATGAATTCGCGTCCTCTGACACCGTTGTCTGAGGATCCATCGGAACTAGCTCCACTCACGCCTGGGCACTTCCTTGTCGGGCGACCATTGACGTCCCTGCCATCACCCGAAGTCAAGTCAATGACGGTCAACAGATATCAGCTCGTGCAACGGCTCAAACAAAACTTCTGGACTCGATGGACTAAGGACTACCTCGCCACTCTCCAGCAACGTGTGAAGTGGAAAACCAATAAAGGATTCGTAAAAATAAACGACATGGTTCTAGTTAAGGATGACCAACTGCCGCCGATGAAATGGCTACTAGGACGCATTGTCAAGGTGTACTATGGCGATGATGGCGTCGGCAGAGTTGTCGACATAAGAACGAAGAACGGCATCATTAAACGAGCCGTCTCAAGACTTTCAGCACTAGAAGGATTGCTCCCATAGAGTCTTGAAAGCTAGGCTTTCAAGGGGGGCAGAATGTTACAACCTACATGAAGCGCTGGACGTAGAACAATACCGGCTGGCGCGAAATCTTCAAATTTTAAATGACCTGTCATATTTTCTTTTACTTTTCCAATTTTCCTTGCCAATGTACCAATTCTGCATGAAGAACATGAATTACATTTATTTATGAGTTGATTAGGTGTTTCTCTAAAGCATCATCAATATCAGTCATCTAGTCAACACTTAGGGATCATGTTATAGGCGATGTGGATAGCGACCCATCACTGTTTTGATTCCCCTTTCCATACATACGCCCACAATCATGCTAAACGTGGTCTTTAGGTCTTGTTACCTTAGGCTCTGTCTGCCCTGTAAGGGTAAGACGTGATTTATGTATGTATGTATGCACTAGCTTAATGTGTTTTACTTGTATGACTTTCTGCCAAGTTTCTTGCGGCGCATTCTTCTTTGCAATGATGGTCTTTCCGAATGCGATGGTTTCAAAAAATACATGTAAAAAAGCCCTTGGCGGTGGCGGCCAATTTGCAAAATACATTTAGAATTTTGAATTTCACACTCTTATGGGTTTCATACTTGGATCGGCCAAGTGAGGGCAAAATCAAGACAATGGCATTCTATGAACGCACGGGTGTTAACCAAAGCACGCCACTGAATTTGCACGTGTTAGAATTTGGTATAGGGATAGTTTGAAACCCTGGAAAGGGCATAGAATAGTTTTCGACGACGAAAATACAGTTCCAGCGGGCTCGCGGTGAAAGAATTTTCCAAATCGGTTCAGTACAAACCTACATACATACATCACGTCTTTATCCCTGGGTAGACAGAGCCTAAGGTAACAAAACCTAAAGGTCACGTTTAGCATGATTGTGAGCGTATAAGTGGAAAGAGGAACTAAATTAGTGATGGGTTGCTAGCCGCATCACCTTTAACATGATTCTTACGATTTTCGCCCGTTCCCTCGATGGGTTTTCCATCTGCGCGGGAAGAGAAGCATCTGGTATATTCGATGTTTTTTTTACCCCCCAGATCAGCATGCAAAACACAAATTTTACCTCTTAATATTAGTATAGATAAGCTAGATGGAGTCGTAGAGCGCAAATAACAAATTCCTACTTACATCCATTTCAAGAACGTTTTAGAATCTTTTATTTTATTAATTATCGCATTACCTCATGTAAAACTTGACAATACCACTTGTTACAACAGAGCCTGCGCAAGCGACGCTTGAATACGTTAATACGTCGGTCTGTTGACAGCCAGCGCGTAAACGTGATGCATGACATTGAAAATACAGCCCTGTAGCTTCAGAATAAGGTGTAAAAAAGAGTTGTGCGTTTTTCATTGTGCGTTGAACAATGATATTTAAATAATTGGAGTTCGTTATTTGGTCGTTTTTAAATTATAGAATTAGTCACGCTTGTGAAACAGATGAAGAATGTTGAAAATTTAGATGGTTACTTATACCACTTACTTACTGTTTTGTTGAATGAAATCGATACTACAATTTGAAACGTACAACATAACATGGCATAGCATGGCACAACATAACATGGTGTTCAGGGGTGGGCTGAGGAAGTTGTGGCTGAGCACTGGCACCTGAGGCGGTAGCTGCTTTCATATTGTATTTTAGTTCAAGTATTTATTTATGTTATTTGCTATTTGATAGTGTTTATGTAAGTTTATTGGTTAAATTTTATTCCGTTATTTATATATTATTTTATTATGGTTTTATAATGTATTGTACTTTAGTTGTTAATTTATTAAGTATTAATACTACTTATTTGCGCATAATGACTGCTTGCCTTTTTGTTGTCAACTATTCCTTTCTGTAGGTTAGCTGGAAGAGATCCCTTCTTAGGGATAAGTTCGCCTTTGTACTTTTTTGTCTGAATTTCTGTATTTTTTAAATTTTTATGTGCAATAAAGAGTTTACAGACATACATACATAGAGAGAATAACATTAATTAATTTAATAATATCAATGTAAGTATGAAAAAACAGATAGGTACTTTAAATGTAACTACAAAACTAAAACTACTATTAAATTAAAATAACTTTAAAATTAATTATACAAGACAGGTGGGCCTCTTGGCAGGGTGCCCATCACGCAGGCAGCATTCCCGCGCTGAACTGCGATTGCGATTCTTCGCGCGAGATGGCTGCCGGCGCGAGGGTCGCCTGTTGCCTAAGGTGACAAGACCTAAAGGCCACGTTTAGCATGATTGTGGGCATGAGGTGGAAAGGCACATGACACACGTTACGTACGTAGGCACACGTTATGTACATGACTATACAATAAATATTATTATTATTATTATTATTATTAAGGGGAATCAAAATAGTGATGGTTTGCTAGCCGCATCGCCTATAACACATTCCTATTTTCGTCCATTTCCTCGATGCGCTGGAAGAGAAGCAACTGGTACATTATGTTTTTTCTTTTCTCCCAGACCATGGAAGCACGAGGAATTTTAATTTTATGTTGTTTTTAAAAAGCCGTGGTAGCTTAGTGGTTTGAGCTGTGGCCTCTCAAGCAGAGGACGTAGGTTCGAGCCCGGGCTCGCAGCAGGTTTTCGGAATTTATGTGCGATATTACATTTGAAAATTACCATGAGCTTTTCGGTGAAGGAAAACATCGTGAGGAAACCTGCACAAATCTGCGGTGCAATTCAATGTTGGGTCCGCGTGGGAGCTACAGCCCAAGCCCTCTTATTCTGAGAGGAGGCCTGTGCCCAGCAGTGGGACGTATATAAGCTGGAGGCGAATACTTTTTAAGTACTTCGATCTCGTAGTTAGTTTTTAGAAAGAAAGAAAGAAAGAAAGAAGACATTTATTCCTTTTTGCAAGACACACAAATATAAGATATTATACACAATTTTATAGAAAATAAACAAGGTAACTAAAACAAAAAAAACATAGACATGAAAAATAGATCATCAGCGTTGTGTGTCTTCGCAAAAGTGAAACGGTCGCTGGCTCAGCATTACGCTGAGGTGTTAGACACCTGCAGCACTGATTTTCAGCCAGAACCGTCTATAATAATAACCGTTTAGTGTACCCACGATTAAATAATTTAAAAAGTAGGTTATCAGATCTCCTAAATAAATGTGCATTGATATCATTTGAAGAGTTCTGTCTAGCGTATCAGATCGGTAGCGATATCGTAACAAACAGACAATATCTGAGAAGTACTCGGCTTTGCTTTGAAGATAAGAATGTAGATGCGTAAAATATTACTACTAGTAGAGACTTTATACATCTTTACTATAGACTAATATAATTTAAGTAGAATTTAAGTATTCTTATTGTATTGTGTCTTGAAAAAATGACTTTCTGCCAAGTTTCTTGCGGCGCATTCTTCTTGGCAATGATGGTCTTTCCGAATGCGCTAGTAGTTTCAAAAAACATGTAAAAGAGCCCTTGGCGGTCAATTTGCAAAAATATTTTTTTTATTTTGATTTTGATTACAATCTCTAGTACACAGCTTTGTATTATGATAAATGAGAATGTTTTGCTTGTTAAAATTGGCTATATGTATAAGGTATATATGTGATTTACATATTTGTGAAACTATAACTGACCAGACCCGGCAAATTTCGTTTCGCCATGCAATCAGTTCCTGTCATGTCATGATGATGATAATTACATTTAAAATGATGGTAAAAGCCCATCGAGGGAATGGACGAAAATAGGAATCTTGTTATAGGCGAAGCGGCTAGCAACCCATCACTATTTTGATTCCCCTTTCCACCTATACGCCCACAATCATGCTGAACGTGGACTTTAGGTCTAGTTACCTTAGACTCTGTCTACCCCGTAAGGGATAAAGACGTGATTTGTGTATGTATGTATGTATGCATTTTACTAGTTTTTGTGTTATTCAAGGAAAAGGCGATTCCAACAAATCAAAGATCATAATTATTGATGCGACCGTTCTTGACTCATAAATGGTGACTATATTTTATGTAGGTATACAAGTAGATGAGATCAATCAGGTAAAAAAAAAGTCAAGTATTTTTAGTATTAGCTTGTCTTTAATTAGTTTTTTTCTTTTATTCCAGGTCGAGTGCAGCCGAATCGGCAACGTACGCGCTGCTCGGCGAGTGTTGCAGCGCCAAGAAGCGCGCACGCTACATGCTGCTCATAACAGCTGCGCTGATGCTCACGCCTACTCTTTACTATAGTAAGGTTTATATTGCTTCCACATGTTTACCTCATCACCATTCACATCCATCACCTTCGTCATCATTATCAGCATGAAGACATCCCCTGAGGAACAAAGGAGTTCTCCACAGAACATAGCAATTCCTAAATTATGAAGGTACCTAACCTATAGCCGGCCTTATCGCGTCAGAGCTGTCTCTATTTTCTATGCAAACATAGGAATGGAATGAAGAGAGGAAAATTATCAACTATACGAGTAAAAAGAGACAAACAAAAATAAAAAGAAAAACATACATAAATCACGTTTTTATCGAGCCTAGACAGAGCCTAAAGTAACAAGACCTAAAGGTCACGTTTTGCATGATTGTGGGCGTATAGGTGGTATGGGGAATCAAAATAGTGATGGGGTGCTAGCCGCATCGCCTATAAAAGTCATGATTCCTATGCTCTTTCCCTCGATGGGCTTTTACCATCAGCGCGGGAAGAGAAGCAACTGGTACATTCTATGTTTTTTCTTTGCTCCCAGAGCTGCATGGAATTGCACGGATTGTAATCTCATTGATTACCTACACCCATTAACGTAAACCTTTTTAATCAAATAACAAAACAACAACACAACACACAACATCAAGTAACAACAACAAAACTTGTAACAAGGTCACGTGACAGCTGGTACAGATGCTGTCATTTTCAGCGAACTTAAACTGAATCGGAATTGCATCGCATTAAGACGTCATGGGGCCCTGGCTTTAGCTGGACTTTGCTCTC
Organism: Pandemis corylana; assembly: GCA_949127965.1. Lineage (NCBI taxonomy): Eukaryota > Metazoa > Arthropoda > Insecta > Lepidoptera > Tortricidae > Pandemis > Pandemis corylana. The sequence goes on along the minus strand of OX421859.1, from coordinate 629,664 downwards.
AATTTTTTTATTTTTTTATTATTACGAACTGACCAGTGATTGACCTCTATCTCACTTGGTTCAGTAATAGCCTATTGACTCTAGCCTTGAAGAGCCCTAGGTTGCATCTGTCCGGAAATACAGACGATGGGAGCGAATTCCATTCCCTAGCAGTTCGCATTAGGAAGGATGAAGCAAACCGCCTCGTGCGGGACAATGGTATGTTGACAACAAATGGGTGAAAACGCTCCCCTCGCCTGGAAGTCCGTTGGTTAATTACTTTTACCAGTTTTCTTAGAGGGCGAATATACATACTTATACATACAATGCGATAGTATTTCATAAATCATCGGGTTTAATTTTTTTCTTTTTAATCCATTCCAGTTTGGGCCTACTTCATAATGAAGTTGGACTTCGCGTACCCCTTCCTAGGCCTGGTCTTCCGGCCATGGCGTCTCCTGACCTTCGTGATGGCCCTGCCCCTTGGCATCGGAGCTGCAGTGCTGTGGTACTTCAGCGAGAGCCCCAAGTTCCTGGTGAACGTGGGCAGGAGCGAGGAGGCGGTCGCCGCTCTGAGGAGGATGTATGAGGTCAACGGAGGAAAGGATGAGTATCCTGTGAGTTGATCAGTTAAAGTGACATATTTCTTTCATACTGGTCTGAGAGCAAAGAAAAAACATAGTACGTGCCAGTTGCCTCTCTTCCCGCGCAGATGGTAAAAGCCCATCGAGGGATTGAGCGAAAATCTTAGGGATCATGTTATATAGGCGATGTGGCTAGCAACCCATCACGGTTTTGATTCCCCTTTCCATCCAAACGCCCACAATCATGCTAAACGTGGTCTTTTAGATCTCGTCACCTTAGGCTCTGTCTACCCCGTAAGGGATAAATAGGTACGTGATTTATGTATGTATGTATGTACGTAAGAAGGGAGTTAGTACAGGGTTCTTACCATGACGTCTTAATGCGATTCAATTCCGATTCAGTTTAGGTTCGCTCGCTGTCAAACCATACTAAAAGTGAGCTAAAATCTGAACTGTGTCGGGATTGAATCACATTAAGACGTCATGCTAAGGCCCGAGGTCGAGAAAAGGGTTCACAGGATCACTTATTTATTTATTTACTAGCTTCTGCCCGCGACTTCGTCTGCGAAGAATTATACATAAAAACCTTCCTCTTGAATCACTCTATCTATTAAAAAAACCGTATCAAAATCCGTTGTGTAGTTTTGAAGATATAAGCATACATAGGGACATAGGGACAGGGACAGAGAAAGCGACTTTGTTTTATACTATGTAGTGATAGTGATATATTTATTTCCACGCTTCCAATTATCTTTACAGGCGATGCCTAATGCGACAATGTGTCAAAAAACAAATTTCAAATTACATTTAACTATGTTAATTAGCGTAACACATTTTAAGCAAAGTTATTCTTGTGAATTCGCTCAGAGCACAAAAGAATAAGTCCAGATCCTCGGCAATGAGGTTCAGAGTGAGAATCATTTTCTTTTGACACGATGTCTTTTTCGAAATATCAGTAGACTTAATAATTAAAGAAAGAAAGAAAAAAAGAAGACGTTTATTCCTTTTAGCAAGACACACAAATGTTAGCGCTAAAGAACACTAACCAAGTTAAAATGTGGGGTGCGACTGGGGTTACCTCCGCGTGTGGTCAAGAGATGCGGTTCGTTTTTGGATCCGTCTGAGGGGAAAAGCAATGCTTGGTTCGGTGCACCCTGGGCATCGGTTAATGATTTCCTGGCAGATTCTGAGGGGTATCGTAATTCGTTGGCTAAGCCGTTGGCTGGGGAGACGTCTTTTGACCGTGTTCTACCGTACAACGTTGCCGACATTTTTGCCACAAAATTTTTGAATACTGTATTTATTATTTTGACATTGGCGAAATCATCGAATCGATCGATGGGGCCATATTAAAAAAAGGAGAAGAAGAGTACGAGTATTTAATAAACATACACAAATTGTTATTATCATTTGTGACGTTGGTTTCCTTTACATTATTTCCAGGCGTTAAAAAAAACCAAGATATAGGGTACTAATACCGACGAATAGAACCATTCTCGTAACTTTTGGTAGTTATTTAAGTGAAACTCTATCAATTTGTGACCAGTAGGCTTATTGCCTAACTCGCTCGCAATCGGCATCGTGTTCCTTTTGACAGTTCTTGTATGAATGTGACAGCTAGCTGATTCCGATGCCAATTGTCAGCCCATACATGAACTGTCAAAATGAACACGATGGCGATCGCGAGCGAGTTAGGTAAGAAGCCTAACAGGCTTTATCAAATTTCTCTTTATTTTTAGGTTAAAGAAATTTTCCTAGAAGAAGGCAACAAGGAAGAAGTGGGGGTGTTTTCCCTCCGCTCTCTCTGGATACAGATAGCGCCTCTCTTTAAGCCCCCCCTTCTGGGGAGGACGCTGCTGCTCTACTACCTCACCTTCGTTGTTTACATCGCGTAAGTAGAATCTGATAAGCTTTATCGGTTATCCATGCTGGTCTGGGACCAGAGGATAAACATAGAATGTACCATCTGCTTCTCACCCCGTGAAGATGGTAAAAGCCCATCGAGGGCATGGGCTAAAATCTTAGGAACCGCCAGCCGGGGTGACTAAGTTCTAATGACGAAACCATTGATTATTATTTGCGATTCCATTTTCCACCTGTACGCCCACAATCTTGCTAAATGTGGCCTGTAAGTACTTGTTACCTTGGCTCTGTCTACTCCATAAAAGTATTGCTTCAAATCGATGTCATACATTCACCGCATATGGATAATATTGACTTTAAAGCAATTTTTAAACTAGCAAATTAGCCCCAAAATTACCAAAGTCATCTCGGTTGACGGAATCATGTTACACCTATACGCCCACAATCATGCTGAACGTGGCCTTTAGGTCGTATTGCCATAGGATCTGTCTACCCGTAAGAGATAACGACGTGATATATGTATGTCTGTATGTATTAACCATACCTAATTGTACCTAATAGAAAAACCATTTACTATCACAACAAGGTCGGATAGTCAACCAAATATGTTCGTAAGTGTTGACGGTTTAGTAGGCCAAAGATCAAGCATTGTTAAAAGAACAGATAATTTTTGCTTTTTGCAATCAAAAATAACCATAGTAGTTTAAGTTTTTTCACAGGATGTTCCGTAAGTAGTACGATAAATAGAAGGGGGAATTAGGTGGACAATAGAAAAATTACATGAATCCTGACCGTTTTCAAGATGTTCAGGTTTTTAATGTTTCACCTTCGAGATATATATGTGTATAAACATTTTTAATAAAATACCAAGCGCTCTTCGAATATTACCTTATCGCGCGTTTAAAACTAACCTGCGCAGAATGTTGACTGAAAAATGTTTCTACAGCATCAACGAATTTTTAAACCACAAATTTGAAGATATGCATTGCATGACACAGGATAGTATAGTTTAGTTTAGTTTATTTTAGTTTGACTTAAGAAAATCTATTTGACATTATATTCAATGACATTCTTAATTATATCGTAATAAATTCAGAATAACATTATATAAATTAAACATTCATCTGAATTCATTCTGACATTCATCTTTATATAAATTTTATGTCTATCAAGGATAATGTTACTAATATCGACCGAGCGACTAATTCGCTGCCCTCAGATTTTCACATGCAACCTGGCTGAACATGTTGTGGGCAGCAATACTACCTTATAAGACCTTATGTAACCATATGTTCATTGTGAATAAATAATCATTTCATTTCATTTCATATTGGACTTTGTTTAAGGTTTGATCTCTCTTGGAGAGTAATATTTGGTGTTATTTTTCTGTTTTTAGTAGATGACCTGTCCACTTGTTGTTGTTGTAAGGCTTAAGTTTGTCGTACTGTTTACGCGACACCCTGTATAAACATATTTGGGAATTTTCCAGAAGTAAAATGTTTCAGTATGCAAATTACTTTGAACCTACTATGTCATTCCGCGATGGAACTGTATTATATACAAAAAAAAAACTCTAGAAATATTTTTTCTCTCTCATACTCGGCAAACAACATGCAACAGTCATGCGGGGAAAAATAAGGTAGTGAAAATAATAAGGCGTTGGACGCCAATGAAACGATATTTATGTTCTTCCATGGTGGTCTGGGAGTAAAGAAAAAAAATAGAATTTACCAGTTGCTTCTCTTCCCGCGCAGATGGTAAAAGTCCATCGAGGGAATGGGCGAAAATCATGGGAATCATGTTATAGGCGATGCGGCTAACAACCCATCACTATTTTGATTCCACTTTCCAGCTATACGCCCCCAGGCTTGCTAAACGTGGCCTGTAGGGCTTGTTACTTTAGACTCTGTCTACCCCGTAAGGGATAAAGACGTGTTTTATGTAACGTTGGTAATCGGATTCGAGATCAAAAATGTAAACCACAAATTGAAGAATAACATTAAATTATTATTTAAATGGCGATAAAAAACAAGTCGATCACCGACTTTAGTTACATTACAATAATTTGTTTTTATTGCCAGTTAAATAATAATACCCGGATGACTGACAGATTAGATAGATTGTAATGATATTGTCTAATTTTTGCTTACATTTTTAGGGTTCCGTACCTCAAAAGGAAAAAACGGAACCCTTATAGGATCACTTTGTTGTCCGTCTGTCCGTCCGTCCGTCCGTCTGTCAAGACCCTTTTTCTCAGGAACGCGTGGAGGTATGAAGCTGAAATTTATATCAAATACTCAGGTCTACTGCCCCTTGGAGCTGTGAAAAAATCAAAATTCTAAGCCAACGCAATCAAAAGATACAGCCGTTTATGCCGCAAATTTCCGCAAATTTTCAACTCTCAAGGGAATCAAAACCTACAAGGTAGTTCCCGTGAACGCAGAATTTTGAAATTTGGTATGAAGGTAGGTCTTATAGCACAGATTAAAGAATAATTGCGAAAACCGTAAATGTGTATGTATGTCTGTATATAGCAGTGACCAATATAAAGTAACCCCACACTGCGTACATTTTGCTTTGGAGCAGGGCTCTGCTTACACTGGTTTTATATATTTATAGATAATGATACGGAACCCTCGGTGTGCGAGTCCGACTCGCACTTGACCGGTTTTTGATCTCGAATTCTATCACCGACTTCATTTACTTATATATATTGCGTTATGTCCAGGAACAACAGCTTCGCGATCATTCTGCCGACGATCTTCAACGTGTTCTTCACGTCGTACGCGACGAGCGGCGCAGGCGCAGGCTTCTGCGACCTCTTCGCTATGGCCGGCGAGAACTCCACTGTCGTCGAAGAAGTCAGCACGGTAAGGACGGTTAATAATTGTGTTTGTACACAGTACAGAAGTCTCCTGATAATTTGTAAACATATACAACGCAGTGTACATGACCTTCCCTCCTTTGATGGTAGGACTGAAAACGGGCCCGTTTTATACGAGTCTTTTAAGGCCAATATTCACAATAATGATCAGCTCTCTGACTCGCAACGCGTGCAATGCCCCATGGGCAAACTGACTCATAGCGCCCTTAATGTAACCGCGGATTCAGTACCCACGGCGAGACCTACTCCATTATTTGGGACTATTCTATTGGAACCACCAGACATAACAGAAGGACATAGGATAGTTTTTATTACGGGAAATCACAAAATTAAAAATTAAAAGGAAGGCGATGCGGTTGAGGATACTTGAAGAAGCGAGGAGAGTGGAGGAAAATTCACAGCGGTAATCACATCAAACACATTAAGAAGCAATAACAGTTATAAATTTTTTTCTTTATGTGCCATAGAGCACCCTTGCACTGCATGTGACCAAAAAGGTTTTAGCTCACGAACACATTTGTGCCAGCTTTTGTGAATCGATCTATAATTTTATTTCACAAACATTCTTATCACATACAACCACCTAAGTATTTTTAATGTTATCGGTAGAAATTTAAATGAATTTGCAGCATCATGATAAAAACCAACTACTTATTACTCTGTTCTCTATTGCAGACTGAGTGCAAGAACACAATAAACGACAACACGATATGGGCGGGCTGCGCTCACGGCGTGTCTTTCTTCGTACTCAACGCGCTCATCTCACAATGCGCGGGAAAGCGAAAGGTACTCATACTTTTGTCCATACTCATACTCATTCTCATACTAATACTCATACCCGTACATAATAACCAATACATATACTCATTCTGATACTCATACTTATACTGATACTCATCCTCATTCTCATACTCGTACATTATGATCAAAACTCATACTCATTCTTATATTCGTACATAATGACCAATACTCATATTCATTCTGGTACCTACTCATAGTTGTACAGATACTCGTACTCATTCTCATACTCGTACATAATGTCCAATAATCATGCTCATTCTGATACTCATAATAATACGGATACTCATACTCATTGTCATACTAGTACATAATGACCAATACTCACACTCATTCTGAAACTCATACTCATTTATTCATCCTCATCAATATTATAAGTGCGAAAGTTTGTCAGATGGAACTTGCACAAGGTGCAACTTACTCACATTTCTAACAACTCTTTAAACTTTCCATCATCAGGTGATGACCATAGTGATCCTGGTGATCGCTGCAGCTGCCGCAGCCGGGATCGACTTGACCGGAGAGCCCCTGTCAGGCCTGTTCCTGTTCTATGTCTTCCTTACCACCGCCATGGTCTTCGGAGTCATATCTTCGTACTTTGTGACGCTGTACCCGACTTCATATAGGTGAGGTTCTGATGTTGGTAAAAATCTAAAATCAAAAATGTTCATTTTGCAAAGCCGCCAAAGGCTCTTTTATATATTTTTTTAAACTACGAGTACCAGCGTATTAGGAGAAACCATAATTGCCGAGACGAATGCGCCGCAAGAAACTTGGCAGTCATTAAAAAAAATACATTATACAATAATTAAATTCTACGGCATTTTTTTTCTAATTCCACAGAGGCATGGTGGCGTGCCTGGGGATGATGGTGGCCCGGCTGAGCGCGTTCAGCGGCACCAACATCGTCAGCGCCGCCATGACCAGCCACTGCTCGGGCGCGCTCTACGGCGCATGCGGGCTGGTGCTCAGTAAGACACCATTTACCCTTATGATGACTTTTAGGCACCTCGGCGTAGTACAAAAGTAGTTTGGCAAGTTGTTTGTCAATTTGTTTGACAAGTAGTTTGCAAAGTGGTGCGTAAAGTTGTTTGCTCAGTTGGTAGTCACGTTTTTTGCTAAGTTGTTTGTCAATTAGTGTGACAAGTTGATTGCCAAGTTGTTGGTCAAGTAGTTTGACAGGTTGTTTGCCAAATGGTTTTTAAGTTGTTTATTTAAAAAGTTGTTCGCCAACTAGTGAGATAAGATGTTTGAAAAGTTTTTTGCAAAGTTGTTTGTCCAGTAGTTTGCCAGTTGTCTGTCAAGTAATTAACGAATAGTTTGCTAAGTTGTTGGTCAAGTTTTTTGTAATGTATAACTTTTACAGGTGGTGCTATAGCCGCTTCGTTTCTTCCCGGCGACAGTCTGCAACCAAGCTGAAGAGTTTATGATCTAGGATAGCATATTTAAGAGTTTTAAAACTTGATGGTAGAATTGAGAAATATACTACACAGTCTCCTAAAAACTTACCTACGTAAGAATTAAGTTTAAGTTATTCTAAATATTATAATATATTTACTAATTAGCTGGTTCAGCAAACATTGTTCTGCCTTATAATCAGTTTCTGACATTTCATCAGAGATGGCGCTGTGTAGGTACGAAAAATAAAAGAAAAAAATATTTATTATCATTTTGTTCTGCTATTCAGGACAGAGATGAATCCAACAAATCAAAGATCATGCTTACAAAAATGAGTGCAGACGTTCTTAAGTTATAAATAACAATGTGACTTTGTTTTATACGTATAGATTTTCAAGTGTTTGTTTTTAAAGCCCGCCTTTGTCTGTTCGCTACGCATTTACTCGTTAATTAAGTATAAGTAATCCAATTGTAAGAAATACTAAACAAATTAATGTTAAAAGGATTCCATTACAAACTTACTTAGTCAGATTAAGGTCGACTAAATAAAAGCGTGTTTAATATAAGACTCGTTTTATTTGAGGTTCGCCTTAAAATTATGTCAATTTTTTTTTAATTTAAATATTAAGCAACTCCGTGTTGTCTTTCTTATACTGCTTGTTAGTCGAGGCCATAAATATAGATACAATCGTCATGTCAAGCATGTGTGTTATTGACCTTATTGTTCGTGACATAAAGGTGTAGATGTTTTTGATGTCTAGGTAACGTACATATATTTATGCCCTTGACTGTACATACCTATTTTTAGTAAAACAAAGTACATTATTTTTTTTAATTATGTTATAGGCGATGCGGCTAGCAACTTATCATAATTTTGATGCTTATGCCTCTGACATTTACAAACTCCCGTGGAACATCTAACTGCTCACCAGGGACGAGAGAAGGCGCTGTTTCTCAAACGATGGATACTATCAAATGAATCAAGAATTTTCCTTTTTCATTTTATAAAATAAAAAATATTCCACCGCAAAATCACCGTCGGAATTTCCTTGTTTACGTCAAAAACTGTCCACCACAAGTATTTAGTTCCCTGGCCTTGCAAATAATATATTTTAATCGTATTCAAAAACGTTTTAAACTCTGATTTGTGGAATTGGCAGTTGCTAGTAAATCTGGTTACGTCGGCCGAGTTTTCTTCAAAATAGGCGAGTCATAAAACGATTCATTAAGATTTAATAGCGTATAAAAATTGTGGGATCAATTATTTTTTACTCGACTGCGGTAAAGGCTAGAGAGGCCTATGTGTTTGACCTGTATGTATGCCCCTTGCTGTGTCCGCTCATAACAAATAAATGGTCAACCGAAGTTAATAATGATAGGCAATTTCGTCGAGATGACGCGAGTATCACTGGATAAATTCCAGGGAAATTGAGGGTAAACCTAATTGATTCTTGCGCAAAGCGCCATCTAGTGAAGTAGACCTGACGGTAGAGACCACAGCAAACTTGGCAAATAACTTGGCGAACAATTTGTATTTAACTTGACGAACAACTTTGCAAACTTGGCAAAAATAACTTGGCAAACTACTTGGCGAACAATTTGCATTTAACTTGACGAACAACTATGCAAACTTGGCAAATAACTTGGCAAACTACTTGGCGAACAATTTGCATTTAACTTGAACAACTTTGCAAACAAATCCGGCTCTGCCGCCGAATCCTTTAGTAACACAAACTATCTGAGTGAATTTCAGCGCAATTCGATCAGTGGCTTGAGTTGTGCGTTGATCGATCAGTCAGTCAATATATTACTTATCTCTCTATAAAATTATGTTATCGTTACTCTACTTCCATGGAAGCGTGTCCTTAATTTTTAACCCGATGTCAATGTACTTACCGCAATTTGCCTTGACAACTAATTTTAATGGTCATTGACAAGTTAACAAGTACAAATATTTAAATATATTTAATGGCAAAAGTTTGTTTAGTTTGCGGTGACTATTTTATTTTCAGTCATTAGTTTGGTAAATAAGAATTGTTATTACACATAAACGGATAACTCACGTATAAAAAGTCGAGTGATGCTCGACATGTTACGGACTATTTCGTAGTCCTTCTTCCTGGAGCGCTCGCCCCGGCGGCAGCGAAACGAACACTGCGCGCCAGCGCTCTGTTCGCGCGGCTGCTCGACGCAACTGACAGCGGCGCACAACTACCCTCGTTTTCATCGTCATTTTTATTACTGTCAAATGTCGGGCAGCACACAACACTGATCACGTCACTCCGTAAAGGTTCGCTCACACTCACCGTTTGGTCAATATTTAAAACAGTTTTCCAACTCGGGGGCACCGACCATCCACTATCCCGGTTGAAATTGGGATACCGACTTATTTCAATGGCTTCACGTACTTTCCGCATTTCACGCATTTCGCGCATTTCGCGTTGTATTTTCATGTTGAAAATAAGAATTGTAGTGAAAAAACGAGTAAGACAAAACACACTCTTACGAATACGATTTACGACCATCGTCATCTCGAGCCTAATACGTCACTCTGCTGGGCACAGGCCTCCTCTCAGAATGAGAGGGCTTGGGTTAGCTCCCATAGGATCCATCACTAATTTGATTCCCATTTTCACCTATACGGCCACAATCATGCTAAACGTGGCCTTTAATTCTTGTTTCCTTGGACTCTGTCTATCCCGTAAGGGTAAGACGTGGTTTATGTATGTTGTCGTAGGCCTCCCTCTAGGTGGACTGAAGGATTCGCGAGTGCAAGAGTTGTGGGCAACCTTAAGTTGCCGTTCATTCTGGCGTTCTAAGGGGGGTTTGTTCAGCAGTTGACGCCTTCCTGTGATGATGATGTTTAAGATTATTTTTAATGGTTTTTAATGTGATCATCGAGGCGGAATTTCCGATTCGTTGCAATTATTTCTTATTTTGCTGGATACTTTTACTGTAGGATTGAAGTTAGTTACGATAAACGTGTTTAGTGCGATTTGACATTGATAACTTTTAGTATTTACGGCGTTTGAAGGTGTTTTATATTAATAATTTATAAGTAGGCTAACATTTGATGAAGGCAAGGGTAATAAAATTAATTAATTTGCATGTTTAATTAAATATCAATGAAAAATTGTTTGCTAAAAGGACGCGAAAAAAGCTGTTTAGACTATATTAGTTGTTAATTACGAGTACATCCTTAAACCAAGCTCGTTTCAAAGTTGTGATGTGATTGAATAGTAACTGTGTAACATTATTATACTTTAAGTTAAAATGTTTTAAACATACACCCATATACACAAATCACGTCTATATCGCTTAAGGATTAGACAGAGCCTGGGGTAACAAAACCTAAACGCCACATTTAGCGTGATTGTAGAGAGGTGGAAAACGGAATCAAAATAGTGATGGGTTGCTAGCCGCATCGCCTGTAACATGATTCCTAAGAATTTCACCCATTCCCTCGATGGGCTTTTACCATCTGCGCAGGGTGAGAAGCAACTGTTACATTCTACGTTTTTCCTTTGCTCCCAGACCAGGATGGAAGAACAATTTATTTAAATATTAAAAAATAAAAATATTCATAATTAAATGTCATTTTGAAGTTTGGCAGGTAGCAGGTACGTATTTTTTTATTTTATTAAACAAAGCAGAACATTAAACTATCATAAAAAAATTACTATTTTAAAAATACTCAGAATAAACAAAGGTGTTAACACAAAAGGCTGAGGTCGCTTTTTCTTGTCGACAAGACAATAATGGTGAAGCGAAAAATAATGTCTGTTATATTTGAAAATGCTTGGTGTAAACAATTTTTTTTGCAGCAAGATGTGCGTAGGTTATTTTACGCGATATTTCAAAACGGGTTTAACTTTTATACACTCTTGTTTTAGGTAGTAACTAGTAACCAGGCGGGTGGAACGAGTATCGAAACCAACAGTTTACTTAAAATACAAGACATAATTAAGTATGAATTCGACAAAAAAGAATATTCTGACAATCTAAGTCAATCTCGAAAACAGTTCCAACCATTTTCATGAAATTTGATATGCATGGGGTATCGGGGTCGAAAAATCGATCTAGCTAGGTGTCATTTTTAGAAAACGTACCAAAAAAATGGAGCAAAACTCGGTCATCCAGGTACTAGAAACTTTAACATGTAAGGGTAATATATATCCCACCAAAAACATTCTGTAAAAAACTAGCCAAGTCTCGATGGAGCTAAAAAGTAATGAAATCTAGACAAAGTCGTGCCAAGTTTAAGGTTCCTTACTGCGATTTCTTTATTATTATAGTTAATGTTGAGTGACTTGGCCGTTGAAGGGTACACAAGGGTACCAAACCAGGCGCTCCATGACACCATTGCATCAATCTGTCGCCAGAACCGCTACCCATTGACGATTGCAGATTGGTGCAATGATGTCATGGAGCACCTGGTTTTGTACCCTTGTGTACCCTTCAAGAATTTTGAATTACATTTTGACTACTTTGACATTGGCGAAGTTGTCGTCGGTATAACGACTTGATACTCCACAAATAAGAACAAGAAGAGTATGGAAGAAGCGAAAGAGGTATGAATCGTAGCCAGTGGAAACCTACGGGAAAGAGGCATGTCGGTATGTTTTTTATTCCACTAAACCCGCCATTTTTGAATGTCATGGCAGTAAGTTGTTTTTACGTAAAATGTGTTTACGTATGTTTGGCGTCATCGATCAGTTACTGGGCTTGCCTTGACCGGCGAGGCCAGGTTCAAGATTTTCCAGATCTCGTCAGCTACCGTGTATCATAACCGTACATAATTCACGTATTTATCTTCTACGGAGTAGACAGAGCCGAAGGCTAAGACCTAAAGGCCACGTTTCGCGTAGTTCTGGTCGTATAGGTCTGGCGAATCAAAATAAGGATGGGTTGCAACCACGTCGCCTATAACATGATTCTTAAGATTTAAACGCAATTTGTTTCCGCGTACGGTAAAAATCTGGAACCAACTTCCTGCTGCAACATTCCCTGAGCGGTACAATTTAGGGATCTTTAAAAAGCGAGCCTTCCTGTTCCTCAAAGGGCCGGCAACGCACTTGTGATTCCCCAGGTCTTGCAGGTGTTCCTGGGCGACGGTGATTGCTTTCCATCAGGTGACCCGTATGCTCGTTTGCCCCCTCTTATATATTAAAAAAAAAATATATATATAAAATTTCGCCCGGTCCCTCGCTGGGCTTTTGCCATCTGCGTGGGAAGAGGACCAACAGTTGCCTTCGGCTCTGTCTCCTCTAAAGACGTGATTGAAGTGTGTATGAAAAAATAAATTTACAGATTCTAGTGTATGTTTATGTACAAGTGTTTATACTAAAGGTACAGAGTAAGAAATAGTTTTGTATTGACATACCGGTATCAAATGTTTGCCTGCGAGTCCGGGTTCGATTCCCGGCCATAGCTGTACTTTTCGGATTTTTCTGTTCTAATTTTCAGTTTCGTTTAGAAATTTAATTTCCAACAGTAACAGTAAAAGTAAATATAAAAAATCAAGAAGTAAAATTCTTGATTCATTTGAACAGCGCCTTCTCTCGTCCCTGGTGGCAGTTCCACGGTAGTTTGTAATTGTGTCGCACAGACACATCATTCAAACCAGATGGCGCTTGGCGACAAAAATTCGCATAGTAACAAGGTCACGTGACAGCTAACAGATAGAAAAATTCGTAGGCTTACCACCTGCTATGGGTGGTGTAGTGCGTCACGGAATGACGAGGATCCGAGTTCGATTTCCGGCCATAGCTTTACTTTTCGGATTTTTTTGTGTTCTAATTTTCAGTGTTGCTTAGGTATCAAGATAATATTGGAGTCTAATCTATGCCTATTGTTAAAAAGTAATTTGTACGTTTTAGTCTAAATTAACCTTTGAGGTTTCATTAATACATTCTAATAAGCCCCCGAAAGCGGGTGACGCGCGGGAATAATTTACCAATATCAGTTTAGTTTTAAACTATAGTGATAGCACCGTGGTCTGTGTGCACAGAATTATTTTCTTTAGTTAAGGTGAGTTATTTGCCTTTGTCCGCGACAATGTTTCACTGAACAACCCGCCGACATCATTTGAATAGGAAAGACGCAGAAAAACTTGTTTTCTCACTGAATATTGATCAAATATTTTTTTATCTCTCGATGACAGCGATACGTCATTGACCAACCCCCCCCTTAACAGTGATGTCACTCTCTCATCGAAAAAAAATTAAGTCATTGGCCACCAGCCGCGGGTACCGGCGCACGCGTTCGACGAAAAAGCCTTCGGGAAACGTCGGAGGCGATCGGAAGTATTCGGAAAAAGTGACAGTTTGAATGCCTGTGATATCGTTGTTTTTGAAAAAAAAAATTAGGCTTTCTGTGTGTGTTGTTTTGCGAAATACAGTGGATTTTGAAAAGGATTTCTACTGGTCCGCTTGAAGATTTCGGTGCGTAGTTTTTATTTAATTTTCTTTAAAAATCATTGCACAAACAATTGTAATATACACATACACACAAATCACGTCTTTATCCCTTACGGGGTAGACAGAGCCTAAGGTACCAAGTACCTATAGGCCACATTTAGCAAGATTGTGGGCGTATAGGTGAAAAATGGAATTAAAATAGTGATGGGTTGCTAGTCTCATCGCCTATAACATGATTCCTATGATTTTCGCTCATTCCCTCGATGGGCTTTTGCCATCTGCGCGGGTAGAGAAGCAACTGGTGCATTCTATGTTTTTCACTATGTTTTTTAATTGTAATATAAACTGTTAAAAATACCTACATTATTTATTCAGTGGCCGAATACCACCTGCATGGAGATGCTATGGGTGAAAATAAAATGTCCTGTTGTATGTGTGAGTTATGTGTGCGAATAGACAAATTGATGTTCCAAATTAGAAAAAGGACTTAAGTCCCATATCAGTTCTGTACACTACTACATACAACAGGTCATTTACTTAAGTTTTCCGCCTACACCAAAGAGTCGAAGTTTTAAATATTAATTTGTAGTTTATTATTGTTAATTTACTTTTAGGTTCATTTCAGTCCTAAATTTTATTAAGAAAAAATTATTCCCGCCAATTTTATTTTGGGTAAAAATAAATTTTAATGTATTATTTCTTTAGCCGCCGTTAACAAAATCTTTTATGTTATTTAACCGCCACAGATAAACCGACATACAAAAAGACTGAGTCACTGAATCCCAATATTTTGTAGTTACCATACTAGCCGTAATTTTAATAATATTAATTATAATTCTCCCTAAACTAACACTGCTACCATGCTGGTCTGGGAGTAAAAAAAAAAACAGAATGCACCAGTTGCTTCTCTTCCCGCGCAGATGGTAAAAGTCCATCGAGGAAATGGACATAGGAATAATGTTTTAGGCGATGCGGCTAACCCATCACTATTTTGATTCCCCTTTCCACCTTTACGCCCATAATCATGTTAAACGTGGCCTTGTTACCTTAGGCTCTGTCTACCCCGTAAGGAATAAACACGTGATTTATGTGTGTATGCGTGTGTGTGTGCTTATCTCTAGAACTTCACTATAATCCCGCAGTACCGGTTTGTGAACTTTTCGAGAAGCTGTACACCATTGAATTGATTAAAAACTCATTTGTTTTAATTTAATAGGAAATTCCTGTGGTGTTATTTTTTAAACGAACATCGATCGTGGAGCCATTGCTGCGATCTGTCATTATTTCATTCCACAAACGCACAATTTGGCAAATCCATCATTTGGCGAACTTATTTGACGACCGCATAGCCTAGTGGTTAGTGACCCTGACTACGAAGCTCGGTCCTGTGTTCGAATCCCGGTAGGGGCAGACAGTTGTATGATGAATACGTTTGTGCCCGAGTCATGGATGTTGTATGTATTTATGTACATTTTATAAGTATGTTTATCCGTTGCCTGGTACCCATAGTACAAGCTTTGCTTAGTTTGGGGCTGGGTCAATTGGTATAATTTGTCCCAAGGTATTTATTTATTTATTTATTATTTATTATTATGCTAAATATATGCAAATTTAATGAAAACATTGTAAGAGTGTCTTTACCAACGTAAGCCACGGCGATTATGTTTTTCTTCAAGTTAACGAATTAGTTGATAAAAGCTTTAGTAGCCTAGTGGTTTGACGTATGGCCTCTCAAGCAGAGTTATGGGTTCGAATCCCGGGTTCGCACCTTTAAGTCTTTTCGGAATTTATATTATTAGGCGAAATAACAATTTGAAATTGACCGAGAGCTATTACGGAAAAAAAATCATCGTGAGGAAACCTGCGTACACCTGCGAAGTAATTCGATGAAGTGTGTGCACCAACCCACAATGGGCCTGCGTGGGAACTAAAGCGCAAGCCCTCTCATTCTGAGAGGAGGCTGTTTAGGCTAGAGACGATGAATTAACTGATAATAAAAGTTTGCCAAATGATGCGTTTGCCAAATGACGCGTTTGTCAAATTTTCATTGCTGATCGGCCAATCATAACTTGATCCAGTCCCCAGGCATTCTATGGAGCCAGGTGTCCTGACATTGACCTCGCGTTTAGCGTTGACATTGGCCAACGTCAAGGCACCTGGCTCTGTGTAACGCCTTCGAGTTAAAAGGTCAGGTTATGATGGCCTAGCACAGCGACGATGTATTATGTGACAGTACGATGTGGAATACATGTAATATCGATTCTATGAAGGCCCTGCTTATATTACTGCTGCTGACGTTACGTAACAAGAGACATAATGGTGTCTACAATAATTGAGATCAAAACTTTCGTAAACTTAATTAAGGAGCGACCACACAGCTGCGTATGCGCAGTGACGTGTCGCAAGCGTCACGTTTTCTCACCGTTTCTTCATACATTTTGTTGCGTAAACGCACCGTCAACGTCTTACGCACCGGTGTGGTCGCACCTCTAAGAACATTTATCTTATATACATAACTGGAAAACTTATGTAATGGAAGTAGGTAAGTAAAACACGGAAAACTCAATTTTTAAATCTGTCTGGTACTTACAGAATCACCTTCTTAGAGTAAAAGAATAAACGATGTTGTCACACCCCACCTAATTGGCCCGACTAAATTTACAACCGGCGGGGGTGTCAGAAAAAAAAGACAATAAACTCAGCCAAACCGACTTATGAAAACTAGGCTTGTCTGCAATTCCAGGGAACAAAATGTAGGAGATAAAGGAAAGAGTTAGTTTCTTAAGACTGGTTTTTTATTTCCTAAGATAACATCAGTTATTTGGTGAAACAATTTGATCACAATTTCAGGTTTTAAATTAACATAGAAATACTTATTGGTTAAATTTCCAACCAAAGCTCAGCGTTAGAACTGGGCGTACCAGGAGTTCTGTTATGTGACTTGTGCCTCACCAAGGCTACTCTAAATATTAGTCCCTAAGGGTTTATTGTGCCAACATTAAAGGTATACTTGAAACTACTTGCTAACGTTGATACAAGGGTGTATCAACGCGACCTAAATCCTACTTCCCTAATAAAATTAAACAACTAAAGTTTGACCGACCTTCACTCCAAAGCATTTACCGCCAAGTTCTTCCAGGGAGATGGTGCTGGAGCGCCAGGAGCCTGCCACGTGTCACGGGCTGCACAGCAGGTGGAATACTCCGGAATGCAGATCGATCAGGCCACAGTTGTCCGTGGAACCTTCCGGTTGTTGAAATGACGGAAAGAACAAATCCAAGGACAGAGAAATAATCCTATGCCGTTTCAACTACATAAGGTAGTTGGGACAATGAGTAAAACTCAGGCGAAGTGTACACAGGCAGATAAATGAAATTAGAGGGAATGTAACTTTGTAAGTCGGAACTTAGAAGTTTTAAAAGTATGAAAATTGGAGAAGTTGGAAGCTTCGGTTATTATTAAATTCCCCAAACAGGAGAGATGAAGTGGAAGGGGCAAAATTAAGTACACATGAATGAGGTACTGTAGAAATTAAATAGCGCCGAAGCGAACACGGAAAAAGGCAAAAAACACCAAATAAAAAAAACCCAACGTCTGTAAAGAAATAAATTGGTATCATTAGTGTCTTGTCTCGCAAGGCAGAATACAAGGAGGATCGGAATGAATCTGTTCTCTTACCAGCAAAGCCGCGGCTACCGCAGGACTTCAGCCAACGCACCCACCCCAACCGAAGGATGCTTCAGCAGACCAAACTGGAAATAAATCAAGCAGTCAGAACACTGTCAAGGTGCTAGGCACAGTTCAAGGAATAACGAAATATTTTAGGTTAAAAGATTTAACCAGAAAACTTACTCTTTCGCCGACGCAACCCGCTGAAACTCCTCTGCTCCTTCCACTTGTTGAGCCACCACAGTCGGCTCCAAAAGCCACAACTAATCTCCTCGTCTCTTCGAGTCGGAATCATTTTTATTATAGCGAACCAAAGATGCTCGGGAGTACCTCGGGCTACGATGACCAGCGGAATTGAAGCCCTGGGCCGTGATACCAGTATCAGAAGATACATCTAACCACCATGGTTATGTTATGAAAAGAATAACCCTTGTTTATAGTTCAAGAACAAATGTCAAACCATCCGATTATTAAATCTCTAATTTTCCAAAATTGTTTATATTTCTATCTATAGTTTCAGTAATTATTATTCCTGAAATTCAAACTATTTATCTCCCACCAAATAGGCGATTATACTCTCAATGGTAACCCTAATACGACCTGTCAAGCTGTCACTAATTTTTGACGTTTGTTTACTTTTCGACTGTCATATCACCATTTGACAGGAGCTATTCGAGGCTTTAATAAAAACTCCAAATTTGTAATATCTAGTGGCGAACCGTAAAACACAACGTTACAATACCCCCCTCCCCGATGAAAAGGTTCACCACAGGTGTACCGCTCGCTGCCCTCAGCGATTCCTCAAACAAACCAGTCAAGAAAAGAAAAAATCTTTAAAGCATTACAAAAAAAATATAACCAATACCCACCACCAAATGCCTTGTTGTGAACTCAGCTGAAGCGATCTTATCCCTGAAAACTCTATCTACTAATTTCGACCCTAATGCCAAATTCATATTCCCCGATTAATCCAAAACAATTATTCGCCCTAACCGAACCCACAACAACAACCTCCTAACAACAAAAAACCATCCAAAATCTAACTGGATATTTGAAATAAACCTACACCAAAACTGTAAGTTAAAGTTAAAAGAAAATTAAATCCAACTCAATTTGTAACAAACCAACCTTAACTTTCCCAACACAACATAAGCTGTGTTGAAAAAATTAATCCAACCGCCAGGACAGATGTTCAGCATACCTAAATAAAACTCTCCTAGACCGGGCAAATATAATTGAAATTTGAAAAAAAAATTGTCTGTAGTTTAATTTAATAAACTTCCAGCACTCAAATATCTGACTGTCAAAATGACTGCCTTCCCTCCAAATTATTCCAACAACTTAAACTTCTCGTTCATGACATGGCCACCAACCAATGTCCAAGGAAACAAAATCTGATTCTCACTGAATAAACAAAATAATATAACTCGCGCTAAACCAGCGCAATTTAGCTCGTAGACCGAAAACACAGTTCCACGACAGCTATACACGTAAATATATTTTTAAATATGTCTCACATTAAAGACTAAACCCTGCTGTTAATAGGTTAAGATTGCATCGCACCAATCATTCATCCCTTTTTAATATACTCATGCTTCGTCTAACAAATTTTAGTGATGTAGCAGTGTGATCTGCACACCACGTGCCTTCCAGTTTGTGATTAAATATGACTTTGCAATACTTAACACTGTTGCTAAACAACCTAGCCTAAGCGTTATGTCACGCAGCTTTAATGCATGATCAACAATGGCGGTGCGGCGAGCAGTGCACGACGTGCGGGCCGCACGTCCATTGTTCAACAGCCAATCTACGTAACCTACGCCTTTAGGTCTTTAATGTGCCACGACCCTATAGGATGACCATCCATCCTTTCTAGTACGTAGACTAGCGGAGACAACACCTCCTTAACCCTACATTTCTCGTATTTTGGCGCGAGTTTCGCCATTTTAAATTTTTGAGCATCGCTCTGAACATATGAACGTTTCCACACTATGTCACCAACGGCAAATTTCGCCGGACGACGCCTTAAGTTGTAGTGTTTGGAATTAGTTTCATGTGCTTTTAATAAACGTGACCTAACCTGCTGGAAAATCTCTCTCAAGCAACCAAATTCGCCCGCATATTCCTCTCTGGGCATTGCTGATGTATAATCCTGATCGACATCCTTGTAGAACGCGCCATTTATAACCGGTTCCCTAGCATGTACCAAAAAGAACGGAGAAAATCCCGTGGACTCATTTACAGCACTGTTGATTGCAAACCGAATTTGATGCAGTTTTTCGTCCCATGTCCGGTGATTCTCCTCTACATACGATGCTACGGCCGTCATTATAGTTTTGTTGTAGCGTTCTACTAAATTTACTTGTGCTGTGTATCTAGGACCATAAAAAACCTTTGGCACGTTATACCGTCTCATTAACTGCTTAAATTCTGATCCCGTGAACTGAACTCCATTGTCAGTAATCACGGTTTCAGGCACCCCATGCTCCAAAATGACATGGTGTTCGAAATGTTTCGCCACTAGCGCACTAGTTGCGCGTCGTAGCGGAAAAAGCAATGTAAATTTTGAGAAACAGCATGTAACCACGAAAAGAAAGGTATACCCAGCACGAGACCGCGGAAGAGGACCGACTAAATCAATGCTAAGCACTTGCATAGGTCGTTGACATACTTTTGGCTGTCCCATTAACCCCGGAGTGAGTTTTTGTGAATGTTTATACGCTGCACAAACGTCGCAAGCCTTCACAAATTCCACTACATCCTTAAACATTCCAGGCCAATAATATGTCAACGACAACCGCCTATGTGTTTTAAATACACCGAAATGAGCTGCGGTTGGTTCGCAATGGTTCGCCTCTAGCACTTGTTTACGCTCACCCTTACGCACGACTTCCTTCCAATCAAACTCTCGTAACAGGCTGTATTTGGCTTTGCTTAGCCTAAATAATTTTCCCTCCCGAATACAAAAATTTGGAAAATTTGCGGGAAAAGACCTACATCCACTTAACGTTTTTTCATACCATTCGTCACTCACAGCGTCAACGCTTCCGCCATTCACTGCATCCACCTTCATAAGCCTGGACAAGGCATCGGGGACGACATTGTCGGTGCCCTTCCTGTGCTCAATATCAAAATTAAATTGAGACAGTCTGCAACCCCAACGTGCCAATCTACCCGATGGATTCTCCAGCCGCATGAACCACTTGAGAGACGAATGATCAGTTATCACTTTAAATCGTCGCGAGCCTAAGTAAGCCTGAAACTTTTCCACCGAAAAAAGGACAGCAAGGGCCTCCCGTTCCGTAGCACTGTAGTTGCGTTCACTCTTGTTTAAAGAACGACTTACATACGCAATGGGATGCTCTTGGCCATCAAAAGTCTGAGAAAGCATTCCACCAATACCATAGGAAGACGCATCTGCGTGCACCGCGAAAGTTTTACCAAAATCTGGAACCGCTAATATTGGCGCCGACACTAGTGCATTCTTCAAGGCGTTGAAGGCGTGCTCGGCCTCCTCAGACCATCGGAAAATAGGCGCTTTCTTTCCTTTCGACGTTAAGACATTCAGGGGAGCCGCTATGGTTGAAAAATTCCTAATAAACCGGCGATACCACGAGCAGGTACCCAAAAATATCTTAACCTCGCGAGGAGTTGAAGGAGTTGGAAAATTTAAAATGGCTGAAACCTTGTCTGGGTCTGTACGCAGCCCAAATTCATCTACAACGTACCCCAGATACTTTATTGACTTCCTAAAGAACTTAGACTTTGCCAGGTTTATAGTTAAATTTGCCATTCTAAGCTTCGCTAAAACGCGATTTAAAAGGACCAAATGGGTCTGAAAATCGGCAGAACAAATGACAATATCGTCTATATAGCAAAAAACAAAACCATTTTCAATATCGCTGGTCATGTTATGGTCAATAAGCATGTCCATAAGACGCTGCTGCCTAGCAGGAGCACCACACAATCCGAAGGGCATAACTTTAAACTTGTAGACTCCTCTACCCATTACATTAAAACTGGTTTTTTCCTGCGAGCTCTCACTTAAAGGTATCTGCCAGAATGATGAACTCAAATCGATAGATGACAGGTATTTCGCTTCCTTCAAACTATCTAGTATTTGTGGAATGTACGGTATAGAATATGAGTCCCCCCTCGATATCGCGTTCAATTTTCTACAATCCAAGCAGAATCGCCAGTCCCCATTTGCCTTTTGAACCAATAATGCCGGATTATTCCATGGGCTTTCACACGGAGTAACAACGTCTAATTCCAGCATTCGGTCTAATTCGGAACTTAAAATAGCTCTCTTTTCAGGTGAGAGTGGGTACTGCTTCGTTTTAATAGGTAGTGCGTCACCTGTGTCTATGACATGTTCTACTAAAGACGTCCTACCTAACCCTTTAACATCCGACGAAATGTCCTTAAATTTCCCCACTACATCATTTGCAAGCTCTTGCTGCGCTATTGTTAAATGCTCGAATGACTGAATGGAATGTACTCGCTTTGAACCGTTTATGTGACATACATCAAAATATTTAACCGGAGGCTTCATAAATGAGATGTTTTCAAATATTTCTGGTGCTAAACTAAACGCATGCCAAAAATCGACGCCTAAAATAACGTCTGTAATGATGTTAGGCATTACAAAAAACTTAATTACACGTGTAATTTTATTAAATGTTACGGGCACAAAAATACACCCAATTGACTGGACTACTACGCCGTTTGCAACATTACATGAAGAAGACTCAGAGTTATGCATTCGAAAACCGAATTTAATAAAATCTAAATGTGAACCATTACCAAGTATCGATAGCGATGCGCCGCTGTCGGCCAACGCATAAACCTCAAAATCAGATACTTTTATCTTTAAGTACGGACGAATATCATTTTCGTTCGGTGCAAACAGAACCGCAGCAATTGTATCATAATTGCAATTTTTCTTTATTGTGGCACTTAATTTATCTAAGAAAATACTGCTACGGTTCGGCGCAACTAGTTTTTTGAACGTGAATTGGAACGCATCTGCTGACAATTCTGACAGTTCGACTTAATAACCCCACTTTTATTACATCCAAAGCAACGAATGTTTTCTTTAGGCGGCTTAACACTGCATGTCCTAAAATTATGGTTACCACGGCCGCATTTATAGCAAATGAGCTCACTTGAAGATGTATGTTTGTGAGCAGACTTTCCGCTGGAATGAAAATTCGCTCCAGCTTTGTGTGAAAATGAAGTCTTTGGTGTCGTCGCCCTATCAAAAGTTGCGGGACCCTTTTGACTAACAAAACTTACAGTGTTTGCCTGCTTGGACCTGGTTTTATACGCGAAATCAGCGCTAAGTGTGTGTGAGCTTGATTTGCCTGGCTCTGAGAAAAATTCTGCTCGCTGTTTTGCCGCTTCAAGTTTACGACATTTTTCCTTCAAATCCGTAATTGACACGATGTTTACCAATGCTAAGTGTTGAGATAAGCTCGGCCTAATGTTATGCATGAGGATTTCCAGTTTTGTTTCCTCGGACAAAGGGGATTTAAGCCGTGCGAACATACACGCCATGACCGAAAAGTAAATGTGGATTGGTTCCTCCAAACCCTGTGTACGTTGCCTAATTTCGCCTAACAACCGATAATCATAATCTACTGGATCAAATTCCAGTAACAAAGTGCTTGATAACTCATTCCAAGTAGAAAACTGCCACCTATTTCCTCTGTACCAAAGAAGTGCTTCCTCGACAAACAACTGTGCTGCCGAATTAAACAGAACAACATCACTAACACCAAAAGCCAGCTTTAATTCCTCGACACGCTCCAAGAAAGACCTAGGATCAGTACGGCCGTTAAATTTCAACCCCCACTTCGCAATGTTCCTGTCACCTGAACAAACAATCTGTGAAACTGCTGGTTGTGCTGCTAAAAGGTTCTCTACACCACCTGAAGAAGACTGACACACTGTATCCATCTTGGCTAATAACACATCCAACTTGTTCGAAAGATCTGACTTCTTTGACAATTTCACCGGGTCGTCTTCGACAACAACACGAATCAACCTATGAAACAGATGACTACCTAAAGCTCTTGACCGGCTACCTGAATACCTATCCTTGGTGGAAACAAACTTTTCCACTAGAACAGACAGCTCATTCAATTTCTCTGAAATAGTTTTAAGTTCAGAGGCTGGAACTAAATCAGTTTCTAAAATAGCCTCCGGAGGACACTCCGGCAATAAATTTCTCAACTGCTTCCTCAACCCTTCAACTGTTTGTAATGGTGTTTCTGATCGAATCTTTACCTCATAAACTAACTCATCGCGCAATAAGGAGTGAAACTGCAAAGTACTCCCCATTTTAAATTATTATTTAAACCTTTAGTGATGGCAAAAGTACAATGTTTTATGTATGTGAACTCTTTACTTGGCACAAATTAAATTACAATTGTTTTAAATTCACTGTGTTTTTAATTATTTTAAACCCTTTATGACATGAAAACAAATATTAAATACCGATGGTCACAGACAGTAACTAAGTGTTAACTTAACTAACTGTAGCTTTTTGTGTAATCTTGGTGTACAAATGTGAATGCTTATAACTAGGAATGTCAAAGTCTCCTGTAAAGTACTATTTTTAGAATGGAATGTAAATGTTGTTTCAGACACAAATGTAGTTATTTCAGACAATATTTAATTATGTAGGTTTGAGTACACACAGTTAATAACAATGTTTTATAACACAACTGAAAGTCAGGTAATGTTTTCTTATTATGGAAAAACTATATGGAATTATTGAAAAAATTAAAGTTATTTGTTGAAACTTGTTGCAAATTCCAACACAAAATTCAGCTGCCACTTAATTTTCAGCTGTGAAATTGGTCACACTCAGCTTATCAATTGATCTACTAATAAATTTTTTATACTATAAGTTGTATACTGTGCAACCAAAATTTTTACCAATTTGAAGTTATTATTACCAAACTATCTTGTAATTAATGAAATTTGAATTATTGTTAATGTAATTAAATAGAATATTAACTTTACACAAAAGCAAAATAGGCAAAATTAGTTGTTAAACTTTTAACTTCCTACAAGACCAAAAATGACAACTACCTGTAATTAAATTTTATTACACTGAATTTTCCAAGTTCACAAAACTTATCAATTTAGTGTTCAAAAGTGATTATAAACACTACAAAATGTACAAAAGCACTGTGGCAAGGCTTAAAGAGGAGTTCAAAACACCAGGAACAGAGTTTCTAGCTTGGAATATCATGTAAGTGTTAAAAATAATTCCTAAAGATGATGGCACAAAAAAAAATGACCTAAAATTGCAGAAAAGGCCTGAAAATCCTGAATAAACGTGGGCGCCACTGTCACACCCCACCTAATTGGCCCGACTAAATTTACAACCGGCGGGGGTGTCAGAAAAAAAAGACAATAAACTCAGCCAAACCGACTTATGAAAACTAGGCTTGTCTGCAATTCCAGGGAACAAAATGTAGGAGATAAAGGAAAGAGTTAGTTTCTTAAGACTGGTTTTTTATTTCCTAAGATAACATCAGTTATTTGGTGAAACAATTTGATCACAATTTCAGGTTTTAAATTAACATAGAAATACTTATTGGTTAAATTTCCAACCAAAGCTCAGCGTTAGAACTGGGCGTACCAGGAGTTCTGTTATGTGACTTGTGCCTCACCAAGGCTACTCTAAATATTAGTCCCTAAGGGTTTATTGTGCCAACATTAAAGGTATACTTGAAACTACTTGCTAACGTTGATACAAGGGTGTATCAACGCGACCTAAATCCTACTTCCCTAATAAAATTAAACAACTAAAGTTTGACCGACCTTCACTCCAAAGCATTTACCGCCAAGTTCTTCCAGGGAGATGGTGCTGGAGCGCCAGGAGCCTGCCACGTGTCACGGGCTGCACAGCAGGTGGAATACTCCGGAATGCAGATCGATCAGGCCACAGTTGTCCGTGGAACCTTCCGGTTGTTGAAATGACGGAAAGAACAAATCCAAGGACAGAGAAATAATCCTATGCCGTTTCAACTACATAAGGTAGTTGGGACAATGAGTAAAACTCAGGCGAAGTGTACACAGGCAGATAAATGAAATTAGAGGGAATGTAACTTTGTAAGTCGGAACTTAGAAGTTTTAAAAGTATGAAAATTGGAGAAGTTGGAAGCTTCGGTTATTATTAAATTCCCCAAACAGGAGAGATGAAGTGGAAGGGGCAAAATTAAGTACACATGAATGAGGTACTGTAGAAATTAAATAGCGCCGAAGCGAACACGGAAAAAGGCAAAAAACACCAAATAAAAAAAACCCAACGTCTGTAAAGAAATAAATTGGTATCATTAGTGTCTTGTCTCGCAAGGCAGAATACAAGGAGGATCGGAATGAATCTGTTCTCTTACCAGCAAAGCCGCGGCTACCGCAGGACTTCAGCCAACGCACCCACCCCAACCGAAGGATGCTTCAGCAGACCAAACTGGAAATAAATCAAGCAGTCAGAACACTGTCAAGGTGCTAGGCACAGTTCAAGGAATAACGAAATATTTTAGGTTAAAAGATTTAACCAGAAAACTTACTCTTTCGCCGACGCAACCCGCTGAAACTCCTCTGCTCCTTCCACTTGTTGAGCCACCACAGTCGGCTCCAAAAGCCACAACTAATCTCCTCGTCTCTTCGAGTCGGAATCATTTTTATTATAGCGAACCAAAGATGCTCGGGAGTACCTCGGGCTACGATGACCAGCGGAATTGAAGCCCTGGGCCGTGATACCAGTATCAGAAGATACATCTAACCACCATGGTTATGTTATGAAAAGAATAACCCTTGTTTATAGTTCAAGAACAAATGTCAAACCATCCGATTATTAAATCTCTAATTTTCCAAAATTGTTTATATTTCTATCTATAGTTTCAGTAATTATTATTCCTGAAATTCAAACTATTTATCTCCCACCAAATAGGCGATTATACTCTCAATGGTAACCCTAATACGACCTGTCAAGCTGTCACTAATTTTTGACGTTTGTTTACTTTTCGACTGTCATATCACCATTTGACAGGAGCTATTCGAGGCTTTAATAAAAACTCCAAATTTGTAATATCTAGTGGCGAACCGTAAAACACAACGTTACAATGTCCTAATAAAATTATTTTAAGAAATTTAAGCATGATATCATTTAATCCTACCTACCTAATAATATTATAAACGCGAAAGTTTGTAAGTATGGATGGATGGATGGATGTTTGTTACTCTTTCACGCCAGAACGGCTGGACAGATCTGGATGAAATTTGGAACATAGATAGATTAGTCTGGAATAACACATAGGCTACGTTTTATCCCAAAAAATTGCGTAATTCCTGCGGGATAGCGATAAACGAATTCTATGCAGACGAAGTTGCGGGCAACAGCTAGTTTTTAATAATGATGGAATTCAAGTTATCATAATTAAAAAAACACATGTCCTATTCTAAGCATCTAAATTTTTCATGTACGCGACTAAATAGCAATTTATAATTCCGTGTTCCCAAACGTACAGTCCACCAAAAAACCTGTTACCACGACGAGACGAGACGAGAATTGAAATTTGTATACCTAATAACATGATTCCTAAGATTTTTGCCCGTTTAAAAATGACAGCTAAAACGGGTAAGGCCCCAGTATGTTTAAAAATCGTCACTGCTTATAAACAATGAAATAATAATAAAGGGTTTATTTAATACTAGCTGTTAGTTGCCCGCAACGCAACTTCGTCTGCATAGAATTCGTTTATCGCTATCCCGCAGAAATTACGCAATCCGTTCTTAGAGGATGCCTACGTCATAGTAGCTTTATGCATGCAAAGTCTCAACCCGATCGGTTTAAAATTGACAAAGTTTTATACAAACTTTCATCTCCTAATTTATCCTCTTGGGATAGGATTGATCAAAATTCTTTCTTAGCGGATGCCTACGTCATAACATCTACCTGTATGCCGAATTTCAGCCCGATCCGTCCAGTGGTTTGGGCTGTGTGTTGATAGATCACTATGTCAGTCAGTCAGTTCAGTCACCTTTGTGTTATATATTTAGATAATAATGTAAAAAATTATCGAAAAAACAATGTAATTAAATAAATAAATCAACACCGCAAAACAACGCAAACAAAAACGCAAATCATCTCGAACGGATGATCTGCCTCCACCGGTCTCTGTCCGGAGCGTCCTTAACGACTGAGCAGAATTTGGAGGATGACTAGTCTTTCACTTGACCGGCCCATCTAGTCGGTGAACGTCCTCGAGAATGGATCACGATATGCGTGGATAATATTGACCATCCAACTAACCCGTACAAATGTTAAATACTTCTTCTTTTTTAAAATGGCCCCATCGATCGATGCGATGCTTTCGCCAATGTCAAAGTAATAAATACAGTATTCAAAAATCTTGTGACAAAAATGTCGGCAACGTTGTACGGTAGAACACGGTCAAAAGACCCCTCTCCTCTGTCGAGCTCTTAGCCAACGGATAATGATATCCCTCAGAATCTGCCAGGAAATCATTAACCGATGCCCAGGGTGCACCGGACCAAGCACTGGTCTTGCCCTCGGACGGATCCAAAAACGATCCGCAGCTCTTGACCACACGCGGAGGTAACCCGACTCGCACCCCGATGTTACTTGCAAATTAATTAACGATTGTCATCGATCTGCGCAGGCGCACGACTGGGCGGACTCGGTCAGATAATGTACATGATCGAATTAGTGACGTGTATGGCGTGATGTTGACCAAACACATGATATACAAGTATTTATTATACACTTGCGTAGTTCATTTGTATACAAGCTACAAGGCCCGTACAAGTGTATGAATACATGTATGTACAAATAAAACACGTGAGATGAATGCCATTATTCACAAATGCACAATTTTTGACGACCGGATAGCGTAGTGGTTACTGACTATGAAGCTAGAGGTCCCGGGTTCGAATCCCAGTAGGGGCAGAGTTATATGATGAATACGAATGTTTGTGCCCGAGTCATGGATGTCGTATGTATTTATTTATATTATTATGTATAAGTATGTTTATTGTTTATCCGTTGCCTGGTAGGTACCCATAGTACAAGCTTTGCTTAGTTCGGGACTGGGTCAATTGGTGTAATTTGTCCCATGATATTTATTATTGTTTATTATTATTTTACAACTTGTCCCTAAAGGAGATTTCTTCCAGTTAACCTTTGAATGATTGACAGGACATTAAGCAAGAGTGTACAGACAAAGTAAAAGAACGACCGAAACCTAAAACCGAATATATTTAAACGAGCAATTCTTGTATATACATTTGAAGTAAATTAACAACAATTTTTACATATTTTTACGCAGTTTCGTTTGTTGAACTACTTGAACTAGTACAAAGTAAATAGAAGGAAAAAATGACCCCTCACCTTATTGACGTATTCGAATCACAAAAACTTGTTTGAAATAACCAGAAGCGAATCGGGGATTTGGTTTAGGTTAGAACATAGAGACATAACCAATTAGAGTGGTAAAGAGGACTATCCAGTTGTGGCAACACATCAGTCTTTTTCGACTTACACGAATTTTTGGCGAACATGTTTCCTTTATCTTCATACATACATGAATCATGGTTTTATCCCTTACAGGGTAGACAGCCTAAAGTAACAAAACCTTAAGGCCACGTTTAGCATGATTGTGGGCGTATAGGTGGAAAGGGGAATGAAAATAGTGATGGGTTGCTAGCCACATCGCCTACCTTAGGCTCTGTCTACCCTGCATTCATTCCATTTAGCTTTATTTTTGTTTGTCGTTATTTTGTTTTAATTTAATTTCAGTTATTACTATTATTAATATTATTTTATTACAATTGACGATTCTTTTGTGAATTACTTATGTTTGACATTTAATTGTACTTTTAAAAAGGTGATGAATAAATCTATCTATCTATTTATCTGTAAGGGATAAAGACGTGATTTATGTATGTACTAGTTGTTGCCCGCGACTTCGTCTGCAAAGAATTCATTTATCGCTATCCCGCTGGAACTACGCAATTTTCCGGGATAAAAAGTAGCCTATGCGTTATTCCAGACTGTAATCCACCTCCGTGCCAAATATTATCCAGATCTATCCAGCCATTCTGGCTAGAAAGAGTAACAAACATCCATACATCCATACTCACAAACTTGCGCATTTTTAATATTAAAATAGGATGAATCGTATGACGTTTTCACTCTGTTAGGTGGTATGCTCTATGGGCTTTGACCGTCTATTGGCCGTCTGACGTCAATGTGACGGCTGTGACGGCTGACGGTTTGAATTAAGTACGAAAAGTTTATAAATTAAGTACGTAATGTTAAGTGATACGTGAATCAACATTTTTACAACCAAATTGTCCAAAGCTGAAAGCTTAATTAGTTCTGAATAATTAATAATCCTACTAATATTATAAATGCGAAAGTTTGTGAGTATGGATGGATGGATGTTTGTTACTCTTTCACGTAAAAACTATTCAATGGATTTGGGTAAACTTTGGAATGGAGATAGCTGATAGCCTAGATTAGCACATAGTCTATTTTTTATCCCGGAAAATTGCATAATGCCCGCGGGATAGCGAAAAACTATTTTTTTAAGGGGAATCAAAATAGTGATGGGTTGCTAGCCGCATCGCCTATAACATGATTCCTATTTTCGTCCATTCCCTGGGTGGGCTTTTACCATGCGCGGGAAGAGAAGCAACTGGTACATTCTATGTTTTTCCTTTGCTCCCAGACCAGCATGGAAGGGATAACATGAGACGTCTGAACCCAAATAGATAATTAGCTTTTGCCCTGTGTGTTATTGTCAGGATAAAGTTATTAAGAAACAATATGCTCTTAAGAGCATATTGTACATGCCTCTATACATGCAGCCTGTGGGCCAGGTACTCGAAGGCTGCGTACAACACCCTCCGAGTACAATATAATAATGCTTTTAGGGTACTGCTGGGTCTGCCTCGATGCTGTAGTGCATCAGGGATGTTCGCCGAAGCACACATTGACTGCTTTTATGCAACAATGCGCAAAAGGTGCGCCTCTCTGGTGCGAAGGGCGAGGGGCAGCACCAACAGTATCCTAAAAATGATCTCGGATAGGCTAGACTGTCCGTTCTTGGCCCACTGCCGTGCACTTTCGAACGGTCACGTGCAGTAAGATTTGTGTATGTCTTTTATACTTACTAACATTGGCAATAAGCAATTATGTAACTAACAAATTGTGGGTCCCAGTTACCCGAATAAAGAAATTAATAATAATGATTATTATTACTAAACTGTGACACATGACAATATTTATTGAACGGTTTGTATGGGCGAAAGTCTTAGGAATCATGTTATATTTTGATTTCCCTTAGATTAGATTAGATTTATTTATATCACCCTTTTAAAAATACAATTAAATGTCAAACATAAGTAATTCACAAAAGGATCGTCAATTGCAATAAAATAGTAATAATTATAATAACTGAAATGAAATAATAAACAAAATAACAACAAACAAAAATAAAGCTTAATGAAATGTCAATGTAAATTCACAAAAAGATCGTCATGGGGTACATGAAAAGAGAAAATAATAATAATTCCTCCGGCCAGGTGGGATGACGATCTGCGAAAGACTGCAGGCAGATGCTAGATGCGTCAAGCTGAAGACAGGGCGCTATGGCGCTCATTAGGAGAGGCCTATGTCCAGCAGTGGACTAACATAGGCTGATGATGATGATGATGATGAATAATAATTTAAATAAAACCTTTTTTTAAAGCAATTTAAAATGTCAAATAATAAATATAAAACCACAAAATGTGGAAATATTGTCAGAACATAACTAAATAACAAAAATATATAATAATAATAAATGAGGTACTATAATAATTATAATGGTACAAAGAATAATTTTCACACATAATACACACGTTCAAAATTAAATGTCAAGTTTAATGTCTCTTTCCCTTTCCAGACGTCCATAATCATGCTAAACGTGGCCTTAAGGTTATTGTAGGTACCCAGTTGCTTCTCTAAAAGCCCATCGGGGGAATGGGCGAAAATCATAGGAATCATGTTATAGGCGATGCGGGTAGCAACCCATCATTATTTTGATTCCATTTTTTATACGCTCACAATCTTGCTAAACGTGGCGTAGGTCTTGTTAACCTTAGGCTTTGTCCACCCCGTAAGGGATAAAGACGTGATATAATGTATGTATATTGTAGCAAATTCATAAGTTCAATGACTCGGGCACCATTTTTTCTTGTTCTTTTTGATATTCATAAAACGAAAACTTGTGTACAACATTAAGCCGACAAGATTCCGGTTTCATAATTCATGTTTGTTTTAAATCGTGTCCACGTGGTTTACGGAAACTACCGCTATATGCTGTAGGTAGTGATCCTTATGTATAAACTCAATGTTATAATATGTAACTTTAAATTAACCTAACTTTACTAACCGCTCCTGTAAGAATTGTATCATTACTCCTTGGCCCCATCGATCGATGCGATGATTTCGCCAGTGTCAAAGTAATAAATACAGTTTTTAAAAATCTTGTGACAAAAATGTCGGCAACGTACGGTAGAACACGGTCAAAAGACGACCTGTCGGGCTCTTAGCCAACGGATAATGAATCCTCAGAATCTGCCAGGAAATCATTACCCGATGCCCAGCGCACCGGACCGAGCACTGCTCTTCCCGGACGTATCCAAAAACGAACCGCAGCTCTTGACCACACGCGGAGGTAACCCGACTCGCACCCCTATTGTAACATTAATATTTATATTTTTTAAAGATATTAATGTTAGGCAGCCACCCCTTGTACACTAAATACTAAAATCTTAAGTACCTATCCGGCATGGACTCGGAATACAGGCTAACCCCCTTATTCATAAACGCTCTGTAGGCATCTGCGAACTTAGCAATCGTTTGTCCTTATCTGTCACTTTGACATTTACCTTTCACAGATAAGGACAAACGATTGATAAGTTAGCAGAAGCCTATAGAGCGTTTATGAATAAGGGGGTAAATCTTTAATTATAGCCATAGGCTTTAGCAGTACAACTAACTCGACGTAATTAATTTTTAAAGATGCTGTCGAGCAGCAAAGTGATTGAAGCGGCCAGATACATTCATTACCCCCCTGGACGCAGTCGGTTAAGCGTACTGGCAGTCTAGTGTCGGAACGTCTGCCGACCGGCGCGCGGAACTGCGCGGCCGTTTGAAATGCCGAGGAACCCTCCTTCGCCTTCGCTCCAGCCGCTGGAGTCCAGCGACACAGACGGTCTCATGCACCAGCCCCCCAGCTGCAGTCGATCCTCATATCTTCATACATGGTCAGGAGTACTCCAAACCGACGAGCATGTATGAGGAGATTGTGTATGAAGCGAAAGAAGTATGTCAAGATCGTAGCAAGGGGAACAAAGTAGTCTCTGCCTACTCCTGTGGGAAAGAGGCGGGGATGTATGTACGGTTTTACCCGTTAGAAATTAAGTTTCTAAACGACACTGAAAGTTAAAACACAGAAA
The DNA here is from genome assembly GCA_949127965.1 of Pandemis corylana. Lineage (NCBI taxonomy): Eukaryota > Metazoa > Arthropoda > Insecta > Lepidoptera > Tortricidae > Pandemis > Pandemis corylana. Next base: position 596,521 of record OX421859.1, on the reverse strand, counting down.
AAGCCGAAAAGTAAAGCTATGGCTGGAAATAGAACCCGGATCCTCATCATTCCGTGATGCGTGCACCGCTACACCACCCATAGCAGTTACAGTTTGACAACAAATATAATGCGCATCGGCAGTATTCAAAATCAAAATCAATATCAAAATAATTTATTGCAAATCACATTACAGGCATAAGATGGAATATTTTGATTCGTTTTATTCGTGATATTTTGGTTTGATTTAGTTTTTTTGATGGATTCGTTTGCGCAGAGAAGCGCAGACCAGTTTCCGATGGTAGCCGAACGTGTAAATAATCTATATTGAACTTTATTTGCAAGCGCAACTGGCAGAGTATTGCTTGCTTTGCATTCTTAGCTCTGTCCCGCTTACACGATTTTGCCATTGTTGGTACGAAATCGATCGACCAATAACAGCGCCAGAGTTTCCCGCGCTACTAAAATTAGTATATTGCGCAGGTACATCGTGGAGCATTATTTTTGTTGTCAAACTGTAATTTTCGGATTTTTCTGTGTTCTCATTTTCAACGTCGTTTAGAAATGTGTTTGGTGCAAATCACACATACGTATCGGTTTACAGAGCATTGACAACTAAAATCCGATATTTGCTGGTGAAGTAAACATTCTACACGTGTTTTACCTGTTTATGTTGCATCATCAGGTGATGACGTCATAGCTGCACGATCTCTTGACTCCACTCTAACGCCGGCTTCGTGGTCAACTGGTCATTTATACTTGCATCAGGATCGATAGGGTAAACGATTTATTAAATTCTGGAAAAAAAATTACGTGTGGACTTTTTTTTGAAAACGCTCAAGTACAGTACCTCTGTAGAAATGATGAAGTTGAAAAAAAAATAGCTATCAATTAATTAAATAGATAGAATTAAGAGATACAATAGATAGTAATAGATAGAGTTTAGACGACTAGATGGCCCAGTGGTTAGAGAACCTGACTATGAAGCTTGAGGTCCCGGTTCGATCCCCGGTCGGGGCAGATATTTGTATGAAAAATGCGAATGTTTGTTCTCGAGTCTTGGATGTTTAATATGTATTTAAGTATGTATTTATTTATCTATATAAGTATGTTTATCCGTTGTCTAGTGCCCATATTACAAGCTTTGCTTAGTTTGGGGCTAGGTCAATTGGTGTCAATTGTCCCACAAGATATTATTATTATTATTATTATTATAAATGTTTATTTAAACCAACTCTAAAACTACAACACATAAAATTAACATCGAGACCTAAAATTATCCTAAACTTAATGCATATAAAATAAAAAAACTACAAGTAAAATATACCTACTATTAAAATACCTTAGGTCATGGTGCCGAAGATGCCGGCAGCATTCCCTCTCTGGATGCCATGCTTATTCTTTGTCCAAGAAAGTTGCCAGCTCTTCGGTCCCCTGTGACGTCGATTAACCTTGATATTTCGTTAAAATATTCATATTCATATTCATTTATTCATAAACAACCAACCGTGTTCGTGAGGAAACCTTGCACACATCTGCGAAGAAATTCAATGGTGTGTGTTAAGTTCCCAATCCGCACAGGGCGCGCGTGGGAACTATAGCCCAAACCCTCCAATACACGGAGGAGGCCTATGCCATGAGGCACGCCGAATTACGCGACAATTTAATAATAAAAAGAAACAACAACAACAACAAAAATAAAATTGTAGCGAATTCGGAATAAAAAGGCTATATAAATAAATATAAATAATAATTCATAAACAACACAGGCATTGTGTTTAAAAAGGCCTGGAGCGCTAGGAACTTAATTAATTACACAACCGAGTTATTACTAGACATATAAATATACGCTGTATATATTAACTAATTATTTAAAAATCTTCCATGCTGTGGGAGTAAAGAAAAAACATAGAATTTACCAGTTGCTTCTCTTCCCGCGGAGATGGTAAAAGCCTATCGAGGGAATGGGCGAAAGTCATAGGAATCATGTTATAGGCGATGCGACTAGCAACCCATCATTATTTTGGTTTCCTTTTTCACCTATACGCCCTTAATCATGCAAAAGGTGGCCTTAAGGTTTTGTTACCTTAGGCTCTGTCTACCTCATGTGAGAGCTGACGTGAGGGTCGGCGGGCATAAGCCTACCGTCGGAGCGGTGCGCCCCGTAAGGGACGGGATCGCGGAGCGGCGTGGCTTCGGCCACTGTCGGTCAACACGTAACCCGGCCCGTGGGGTCGGAACGTGGGCCGCTGTCTTTTTCAAGACGGGGGCCACGAGGAGACAACCTCTATAAAAAATCCAAGCGGCACCAGCGGGGGAGGGCGGGACTTCCCAAACCTGCATTGCACAGGTGCCGCGAAGAGGGAACCCCATCCCGGGGTGGTCGTGGGGCGTCGCGGTGACACCGAGTGCTCCCGTATCGCCTCACATACGACTGAATAGGGAATCCGTGTGGTTTTTAGTGGGTATGCCTGCCGTCGCGGGAGAGCCCCACATACCCCCGGTAAACCCGTACCGGGCGGATGCATAAGGCGCATTTTCCACACCATAAAAAAAAAAAAGGCTTTGTCTACCTCGTAAGGGATAAAGACGTGATGTATGTATGTATGTATTTAAAAATAAAAACTCTACTGCAAAAACATTTACCTGAAAAGAAAGATAACAATTGCTACAATTCAATTAGAATTTGATTACAATAAATTACATTAAATTACAACGGGTAGGGTCCAGTCTTTTGTTGATTTGTTATGTCGGTCCGTCTGCTACTTGCGACGTTGCCGGGTAAAAAGTATTACAATACCTACTAGGTACTACTATTTATTATTATTAGAGATCGGATTATATGCAACATAAAATATGCAGAATATGCGAAATTAAATGAAAAATTTCACACAAATAAATAAAAAAACTAAACTGCAGATCAATGAGCACGCTATGAACAAGTACCTAACAATTTATATGCGTAATAGGTGGAACGACTTTGTAGTAAGCGAGCGCGACGTTCTTCTGTCTCTTTCATTTTACTATCGTTACTGTCAAAACAAAATTCGCGCTGCAGTAAATGCAGTAAAGTCACAATTATTACTCAATAGCCCTTATATTTTGTGACTGTTATTAAATTTGGTCGCATTTCGAAACGCAGGGCGAGTGAAAAATATTGTAAATGTACCGATAATATGCATCATAACTACCTAGATCTTAGGTAAAATATGCTTATACCGCTGAGAATGGCTGAAATATGCAAATACATATGCGAATATGCAAATGTATATAATCCGGTCTTTAATTATTATATTATTATTGTTATTTATTCTATTTATTACTTTTTCATGAGTCAAGACGGTTCTGGCTGAAAATCAGTACTGCAGGTGTCTAACACCTCAGCGTAATGCTGAGCCAGCGACCGCTTCACTTTTGCGAAGACACACAACGCTGATGATCTATTTTTAATGTCTGTGTTTTTTTTTTCTATAAAATTGTGTAGGTATATGTGTCTCTTATATTTGTGTGTCTTGCAAAAAGGAATAAATGTCTTCTTTCTTTCTTTCTATACCTGCTTGTTTACTGAAAATTCAGGCTTCTAGTTTTATCTACAACGAAGTTATAAGGCAGTCGAAAATAGGCTGAACTGTTTCGAGAAAAGGATGGTACGGCCGTGCCGTTTTTTGCGACTTGGCGGGGCACTACCGTGCCCCCAGATTCATTTGTTTAGTTTTTAATGACGCTTGTACAGGATGTGTTAAAATAATTCTGAAATATTTCAGCGAATGATTGGTTTAGTTTGAATGAACAATCACTTTAATGGAGTCTTAATCATACATCCATGCATAAATCACGTCTTTATCCCTTACGGGGTAGACAAAGCTTAAGGTAACAAGACCTAAAGGCCACGCTTAGCATGATTGTGGGCGTATAGGTGGAAAGGGGAATCAAAATAGTGATGGGGTCATCAATGGGCAAATCAATAGATATAATTACCTATGCAAGAGGAAATTTTACTGTTAAAAAATTTGTTTTTCAATTCCGTAAATAAGCATGCAATTAAGTCAATTGAGTCGACAAATAGATGACGTCACTGCTTGCTGTTGTCGCATATTATAAAATGAGGGAAACTTGTTTCGATCAACTACTCATAAAAATTGTAGTATTCATTAGTTGGAAGTACCTACAAATAAATTATTCGGGCCTCCTCTTGAAAATAGTTGTTTCGAAATGAAAATGAAAATGAAATTTTTTTTTTGCAAATTGGCCGCCAAGGGCTCTTTTACATGTCTTTTTGAAACTAGCAGCCCATTCGGAAAGACCACCATTACCAAGAAGAATGCGCCGCAAGAAACTTGGCAGGAAGTCATTTTTTTTAATAAAATACAGTAAGAATACCTACTTAAATTCTACTTACATTAAATACATTTATAAAAGGGATGTATAAGGTCCCCGAGCCTTAAATTATATTAATCTATACTAGAGATGTATAAAGTCTCTACTAGTCAAAACAAAAAAAACAAAAATATTAAGTTCAGTGGAGGTGTAAAACGCCTCCACCGTCAAATAAATTAATTGGAGATCTCTTCTGTCTCTGTGTGTTTACTACGATGCCTTAATTATAATTATTTGTTTTGATTAAAGGTTAGAAATCAGGTGATCGTAAATGATTTAAACCATTATGCTGTCGACTGGTTTTAACCGGTTTGGTAATACGTATTATTCAAAGTAATTCACAAGCGTCGTAGTGTGCAAGGTATATCTTCTATACACACACATCGTAGAGCATCATACACCAGAACTTCGACACTAGAGGGCAAGGCCCCCAAAGGGGCGTAGAGAAACATCATGGGGGGCGTAATAAAAAAGTTCGAGTTTTTATAATTAAAAGTAAAATAAAAAAAATGAGATTCCTATTTTTGTTGAAACATAAGGGCAAGAAAATATTATTTTTGGTTTTGGAACACCCTGCTAAAGGTACCTATATAAGAATGTGGGTAGATTATGCTTATTTGTAAGTTTTCAAATCGGTACGACGTTGGTTTGCGTGTGTAACAGTTGTGCTCACTTACAGCCCACAGTTGCAATGATTAATCAGGTCTAGAAAGAAAGAATAAACAAGAAATATAAACACAGACATGAAAAATAGATCATCAGCGTTGTGTGTGTCTTCGCAAAAGTGAAACGGTCGCTGGCTCAGCGTTACGCTGAGGTGTTAGACACCTGCAGCACTGAATTTCAGCCAGAACCGTCTACACGAAACGATACACAGATAAAATATAATACATAATCCATAAACTTTTACGTAAACAAAGCAATAAATAGATAGAACCCGACTTATGTGTAACTTAAAAAAAATACATATATTTATTAAATAATTTACAATAAACAAAAAATAAAAAAGAGGGAAAACTAAATTGTTCCAAAGCAACAGGCTGGTATATCAAAGTGCAGTCTAAACGACACTGAAAATTTAGAACACAGAAAAATCCGATAAGTAAAGCTATGGCCGGGAATCGAACCCGGATCGTCATTCAGCATCCGCTTCATAGCAGGTGGGTAAGCCTTCGATTTTTTCTATCTGTTACTAGCTGTCACGTGACCTAGTTACTAGGCGAATTTTTGTCAAACCGTAGAAGTAAACATAACAAATCAGGACATAAAAATTCTTGTTTCAATTGATAGTACCGATGGTTCATCAGGTCAAACACAATACAATTAGGTGATTATCTGATTATAGTCTGTGTTATAGACCTAGGAAACCTACGTGACCTCGTTTGCCGCTGGCATGTAACAATGTTACATTATAAACGTACCTAACATAACCATTGAAAAAAATTGACTCTAGGCTAGTCTACAACGGTTTACAAGCTCTAAATAAGCTTGGCAGACACAACAAAGTGAGACTGGTGTGGATTCCAGGACACAAAGGCTACGCCGGCAACGAAAAAGCAGACGAGCTAGCAAGGGAAGTGTCAAACGAGTACATCGGACCTGAACCATTTATGGGACTCTCACAGGGCACCATAAAAACGGCGATAAAAGACCAAACCAAAGCCAAACACCAACAAGAGTGGAGAGCATTGGTAGGCCTAAAGCACTCAAAGCGTTTCATAGGAAATGTCAACTCAAGCTGGTCCAAAAAACTTTGGACACTCAGCAGAAGACAACTCCAATACATAATGGGGGCGTTTACAGGTCACTTCGGAACTAAATCCCTATTAGCAAAGATTGAACTAGGTTATAGGTTAGAATTACGACTCCATCTGAAACGACCTGCTGCCAGAAAATTAGGTTAGGTTAAATTTACAACCCATATTGCATAATACATATTGAAATGATTTTCTAAGACTTGTCATTTCCAAGAATTAAAGAAAAACTAATAATAAAGCATGAAATAAAGTTCTGCAAAATAAACAGTTTACTAAGTAATGTTTGCATTATTTAAAAATCGGTAACAATAATACTTGATATAATCGTTCGACGCAATGAATTGTCGACGAAATGAAATTACGTGAAGCTTTGACTTTGAACTGATATTCGGTGAACAGTTTGTCGACATTTCAAGTGTAAACCCCTGGAGTAGCTACAGTGTTTTGTGTTTTGTTTTGTAACCACAGCCCTTTAATGGTGCAATCACATTATTACCGAACTGTGTTTGACTGCAAATGGTCATTTACACGCGCAATGTGATAAATGTGATAATTAAGTACCTACGTAATAAAATAAACAGATCGTAAACATCCGCTGACTTGTAGGATCTGGCACTACGCCGAGAATTAAAGGGAGTGATAATTAAATTAAGTGAATCCTTAGAATTCACGCACAAAACACTGCAGTGTAATGACACTACAGTGTAATGGAAAATAGGTAAGCAAGTAAACACAATCATAGGTACAAAACAAGCAATAAAACAGTAGTTCTTCATATCTATACATACATACATACATAAATCACGTCTTTATCCCTTACGGAGTAGAAAGAGCCTAAGTCAAAACCCGCAAGTCACGTTTAGTAAGATTGTGAGCGTATAGGTGGAAAGTGGAATAACATGATTCCTAAGAACCTATGCTCTAAGAGGAAGGACTACGAACTAGTCCGAAACATGTAGCGCACGAGCGCCTATGTAAACGGTATAAAGATTTATAATCATTAGCCCGAATATATAAAATCTTTAGATGGTAATAAATTTAAAAATAGACTTAAGGATTTTTTTACTTTCTATGTGCTTTTATAACTTGAATGAATACTTTTGTACAAATTATTAAAATAAAGATATTACCTAATAATTCATAATAATAAATCTAAATATTGTACGTCCGAAATGGATAAACTGTTGAAACTTATAAAAATCATGCTATCACAATTGTACACGGTTTTATACAATAAACGTTTCTTATTTCTTATTTCTACATGTCGAGCATCCATTGACTTTTATACGTAAGTTATCCGTTCGTGTAATTATGAATGAGTCTCACGGTAGTTTCATGTTGAAAATGATTTTTAACATTATCGCATGTTCCTTTGATGGGCTTTTACCATCTGCGTGGGAAGAGAAGCAACTGGTATCTACATTCTGTTTTCTCTTAGCTCCCGTACCAGCATAGATGGAGTTTTTACACATACATACATACACAAATCACGACTTTATCCCTTACCTACTGGGTAGAAAGAGCCCAAGGTAAAATCTACAAGCCACGTTTAGTAAGATTGTGAGCGTATTATCATCCATATTATGTAACCATGTTCTATGCAAATATAGTACATTACTGCAGAGGCCGTGAAGTAAGGGATTGCTGGACGAGTTTGGGGTAGGTGGCCGAGTCGAAGACGAGGCCAGATAGAACGAGTCCTGCAATCCCTGTTCCGGCCAAAGCTTGTATAGTGCTTTTCTCAAACAATGTGAGGAAATATTAAAATTAAAATAACTACTAGACAATCAAGTAAATCATAGTTTATTATAGGGAAAAAGATTTTCGATTTGCCACCTTTTTTATTTTTTAAATGTACTAATTTGATCCAGCTATTTGAGCACCATGTTTAACCGCACATAAATATAGTACCATAGATTTTTTTTTATGTCGCAATTATGCTTAGGTACAGATTGTGGTGGTGGTTGGCTGTATGTAATTTTTTCCTTTGCCAATTTAATTTTAGTATAGAAATTTAAAAAATTAGAGCAGCGGACAAAAATGGATTTTCATACTAACTTTTGTGGCCTAAGCCAAGAAGTAATGTAGGGAGCCATAAACGAGAAACTTCATGTCCTCATATCGGGACATTAACGCATACATTTCCGAGCATGTTTGAGAAAAATATATTATTATTATTATATGTGGAAAGTGGAATCAATCATCATTGTGATGGGTTGCTAGCCGCATCGCCTATAACATGATTGCTATGATTTTCACCTATTCCCACGGGCTTTTACCATCTGCGTGGGAAGAGTACTTTATTCTGTTTTTTCTTAGCTCCCAGAAAAGCATGGAATGTTTTTTTTATTAATAATGAATTAACGGCGTGTGTTTGTCTGTTGCAGAGTTTTGGATGCGATCTATGTCCCGTGCCAGTAACCCTCAGCCATGGCGTTTAACACCAGTCGGGAGGTCAAGCTAACAGCGCAGAGAAGTAAGACAATCATTGGAAATTAATCACGTACATACATATATTATATATCACGTCTTGACGACCGGATAGCCTAGTGGTTAATGACTCTGACTATGAAGCTAGAGGTCCTGGGTTCGACTCCCGGTAGGGGCAGACAATACGATGAATACGAATGTTTATGCCCGAGTCACGGATGTTGTATGTATTTAAGTATGTATTTATCTACATTACATAAGTATGTTTATCCGTTGCCTGGTACCCATAGCACAAGCTTTGCTTAGTTTGGGGCTGGGTCAATTGGTGTAATTTGTGCCAAGATATTTATTTATTTATTTATTTATTCCTATGTAGACAGGTATCTGTAGGTATCTGTTACCTAAGGCTCTGTCTACCCCGTAAGGGATAAAGACGTGATTTGTGTATGTATGTATGTAGACAGAGCCTAAGGCAACAAAACCTTAAGGCCACGTTTAGCATTAAGGGCGTAGCTGGAAAGAGAAATCAAAATAGTGATGTGTTGCTAGCCGCATCGCCTTTCGCATAAGCCTTAGACTTTTGCATTCCCTCGATGGGATTTTACCGGCGCGGGAAGAGAAGCAACTGGTAAATTCTGTTTTTTGTTACTCCCAGACCAGCATGGAAGACATAAATCACAAAAATGATAAATTAACAGCTGGTTAAAATGTTTTTATTTTTATAAAATATAATGGGGCAATAGAAAAATCTGTATAGCTATTCATATGAAATAGAAAAATCATCAAGCACTTTTAAAATAATCGCCCATTGCCAATTTTTTATTTTTTTTCGCATGAGCTTTATTCACACACACACAAACACGTCTTTATCTCTTACGGGGTAGACAGAGCCTAAGTGATTATTGCTAATTAATGTATGATTATTCCAGGGAGGCTGATGGTATGCATCTTAAGTGGTATCCTGTGCATCATCGTGTCTTCAATCCTGTTAGCCATAGATCCTGTACACATTATAGCTAAGTTCGTAAGTAAATTATTATTGTACTAGCTGTTGCCCGGGGCTTCGCCCCCGCTGCAATTTTTTTTCAAAATTTTATTTTATACAAACTGTCCGAACGAACAGTAACAAACACAACTAAAAAAGAATTATCAAATTCGGTGCAGTCATTTGGAAGTTATGCGCGCACATACATTTCGGCGATTCATTTTTATTTATTATAGCTGTTGCCCGCGGCTTCGCTCCTTTTTTCTTCTAAATTTCAATATTTTCTCACCGTCTAAACCTTCCCTGGGCTTCCAAGAATATTTCAAGACTAAAATTAGACAAATCGGTTCAGCCGTTCTTGAGTTTTAGCGAGACTAACGAACAGCAATTCATTTTTATTTATATAGATTAAATCGCCGACAGCTGGTGAATTTACTGGCACAAGAGGTGTTCTATCCTAGCCCTCTAGGTTGGCAAATCACCTTGGAAAAATAACTGTACATGTTACATACATACACAAATCACGTCGTTATCCCTTACGGGGTAGACAGAGCCTAAGGTAACAGGTTTACAGGCCACATTTAGCAATATTGTGGGCGTATAGGTGGAAAATGGAATCAAAATAGTGATGGGTTGCTAGCCTCATCGCCTATAACATGATTCCTATTATTTTCGCCCATTCCTTAGATGGGCTTTTACCATCTGCGCGGGTAGAGAAGCAACTGGTACATTCTATATTTTTCCTTTGCTCCCGAACCAGCATGAACATGTTCCCACTAAAAAACTGAACATGTTCCCACTAATCACTACATAGTATAAAACAAAGTCGCTTTCTCTGTCCCTATGTCCCTATGTCCCTATGTATGCTTATATCTTCAAAACTACACAACGGATTTTGAAGGGGGTTTTTAATAGATAGAGTGATTCAAGAAGGTTTTATGTATAATTCTACGCAGACGAAGTCGCGGGCAGATGCTAGTAATTAATAAATTATAATTTCTGAGTACATTTCCACTAGAAAATTTCACAGCTTTAGAGACTTCTTGGTGCATTGCCATACACCATCTTTGGCTACTTTATTGTAACCTACCGTATAACATAACTTTAAATAAATAAAATAAAATAAATAATAAATATCTTGGGACAAATTACACCAATTGACCCAGCTCCAAACTAAGCAAAGCTTGTACTATAGGTACCGGCAACGGATAAACATACTTATAATAATGTAAATAAATACATACAACATCCATGACTCAGGCACAAACAATCGTATTCATCATACAACTGTCTGCCCCTACCGGGATTCGAACCCGGGACCTCTAGCTTCATAGTCAGGGTCACTAACCACTAGGCTATCCGGTCGTCAACTTTGAATTTGAGAATACATTTTCTTGATTAAGCATGTCCTCTAGTTTAACATAGTTATGTAATTAATAATGTTATGCTTATCTGAGCCGTGGCGGTGACCAACATTCACAAAACATAACAAGTTAAAAGTAAATAAATACACGGCGGCCTAGACTTGTTTATTTCTGTCAAAAAATGGCAATCAAATTGATAGTGATTTAGAATTAAGAAGACCCTGAAAAACACGTTTTCCTTACAGTTAACCATGAACCATTAATATATCTTGAGATGTTTTATGGCTATAAAATAAATAAACTAAAAAAATTGCTCATAAAGCCTTATTATGTAACAGTTCATGTCATGGGCTGACAATTGGCATCGGGATCAGCTAGCCAGTGGCGTAACTATAGGATGGCAGGAATGGCAAAATGCCACGGGCCCCTAGCTCTACGGGGCCTCCAACTGGCTTGGTTTAGAGCACAGAAGGGACGCTGATGCACTTCTTTATATTGAGGAAGGAGCCCCATCTGACGACTTCGCCACGGGCCCCAGACGTTATAGTTACGCCACTGGTGTCATCTATTGCAAGTTGCATGCAAATACGACTCCTATGCTCTAAGCCTAAGGTAACAGGTACAGTCAAGGGCAAAGATATATATGCAAGTAATGTGAAAGAAAATAAGTAATCATATAAAGTTAAAAAGATATATACTCATTCAAATGGGAATTAATATGCAAACTACACTGGCAACATAAATATGTACCTGGCAAGTCCAAAAACTTGTATACAATCAAAATTCCATTATTAGTATCCTGCAAATAATGCAAAATATTATAGTCATACTTATGTCATTATATATAGATTCAGTAATTGCTACGAAAATATATATACAAAATGTAATCTGCGAATATCAACTTTACGGCCTAGTCACACGAAACAAATTTGTAAAGTATGTTTTGACAATTCACGAAAACAGTACAGACTTGTCATTGCATATGTTTGTCGCATGTTTTGACCTGTCACCACGACGTTATCAATCGGCATGTTTAATAGATTTTACAGATTCAGATTTCGTTGATTTTGATTGAAGATGAAAACGCTAGGTACATTCAGGGACAAAAATAAATATATACCCAAAGTATCGAAATATGTATATACATAAACTCAAGAAGGCTTGTGTTATGGGTACTAGTTACGAGTAGATGACGATATACATACCTAAATATATAGAACATAGAATGTACGTATGTATGTATGTATGTATGTGTGAATGTATGTATGTATAGGAAAAACATAGAATGTACCAGTTGCTTCTCTTCCCGCGCAGATGGTAAAAGTCCATCGAGGGAATGGGCGAAATTCTTTGGAATCATGTTATAGGCGATGCGGCTAGCAACCCATCACTATTTTGATTAATTTTTCCACCTATACGCCTCCAATCATGCTAAACGTGGCCTTAAGGTTTTGTTTCCTCAGACTCTGTCTACCCCGTAAGGGATAAAGACGTGATATATGTATGTATGTATGTATGTAGAACATCCATGATCCAAGCACAAATATTCGAGTTGATCACACAAACATTACCCTGGCCGGGTTTCGAACCCGGGACCTTCGACTCAGAAAGCGGTTGCTTCAGCACTGAGCCATCCGTGTCGTCAATATCAAATCATACAGTAATTGGCGATTTACGCTATTTTCTAATTTTTTTTTACTTAATAAAAGGCAAAGTATACTTAAAATAACTGTATAAGGGGCCGTCCATTAATCACGTGAGGCTTGAAAGGGGGGGGAGGGGTTTGACAAAAATCACGAAATGTCACAATGGGGGAGGGGGGGTGTAGTAAGATATCACGTGTATTTATTTTTTAATTATTTTTTCAAACGCGCGATTTTTAAATTACATTTACATGTATTATAGTAAAATGACACAAAAATATATCATGACATATATATACGATACCAAATTAATATATAAATTCAACACGCGCGCTTGCGCGCGCAAGACAATTCTAGTTCTAAAAAATTTAAGATTTTTTGTAGATACGAAAAATACACGTGATGTTGGATGGGGGGTGGGGGGGTAGTCTTAAACCTCACCATGTATCACCAAGGGGGAGGGGGGGGTTAAAAAATGCTTAAAAAAAGATCACGTGATTAATGGACGGCCCCTAACAAAGAAAACCACTCCTTAAACTTAAGACAAAGTGATTAGAGAGTAATATTTTCTATAGTAGGTACGTTATTATTAACATGTTTAATATTTCTTACCGTGATGCCTAATTCGTCAGCAGAGCTATATCAAGCACGTATATACCTTCCTCGCATAAAGCAACAATCCTATGTTTTAATTGATCGCTTAAACGATACATTTTCTCCTTCAAAATTAATGAAAAGCCGCCAGATAAACCATAAGAAACGGTAAGTCAAATGGAATTAAAAAATCCAAAAGTGACACATGACACATGCACAGCACATGCACATGCACAAATCACGTCTTTATCCCTTACGGGGTAGACAGAGTCTATCGTAACAGGTACCTACAACCTACAGGCCACATTTAGCAAGATTGAGGGCACATGACATGATTTAAAATAAATAGAGTAATTATGAGTTAAAGAGTTTGGAATAGCAGTTGTTGTATACGACTTGAAGCTTCAAGTGGTTGGCTGATTACATTAAGATTACAGAGTTCGATGTTACGCAAATACGTTCATAAGCTCCTGACAATAGAGTTGTGTTAATAGAATTTTGGATTGTTTACATATTTTTGGTTATCATATTAGATACATAATTAATGGTTAAATAGTGTATACATATTTTTGAACTTTGCGGTGTTTCTAAGTTTATGGCCTAATACATGAGGACATATTACTGCAAATGTTGTATACATAGTTATCTCTCAAATCATGTATACTTATTTATGTACTTTTATATGTTGCCAAATTTATGACCATTTAGATGACCATGCTTTTTGACACTCTGTGGTGTATACATATCTTTGCCCTTGACTGTACCTAGAGGCCACATTTAGCAAGATTGTGGGCGTATAGATGGAAAATGGAATAAAAATAGTGATGAGTTGCTAGCCTCATCGCCTGTAACATGATTCCTATTATAATCGCCCATTCCCTCGATGGGCTTTTACCATCTGCGCGGGTAGAGAAGCATGGAAGATTTTTAAATATAATAATGAATAATATTTAAAAATAATAATAAATAATAAGATAATAAATATCTTGGGACAAATTACACCAATTGACCCAGCCCCAAACTAAGCAAAGCTTGTACTATGGGTACCAGGCAACGGATAAACATACTTATGTAATGTAGATAAATACATACTTAAATACATACAACATCCATGACTCGGGCACAAACATTCGTATTCATCATACGACTGTCTGCCCCTACCGGGATTCGAACCCAGGACCTCTAGCTGCATAGTCAGGGTCACTAACCACTAGGCTATCCGGCCGGTCGAATTATATTATGTATAAAATAAATTAATAACTTTACATCGTTACTCCGCGATAAAGTGAGGTCAACTCCGACGAACGTTCCGCTCATGATGCCTTGGAAAGAGGTGAAACACGTGTAATGTTTTATATGGTGGTTCTGATTGTAATTTCGATTACTTTTTCGTTGAATCGCGAGCCACACTAGTGTCTTTGGTTATTGTAGCGTTACGTTACTGTAACGTAACGCAGATAAGTTATCTTATTATAATTCCTAGAAAATTACATCCCACTGTTACGAAATAAGGGTTAGGATAGATTACTGGTGTAATAATCATTATGTTCTTATTTTAATAGAGAGATTGTCACGCTAGCTGAGCATCGTCATACCTATTACAGGTTATAATAGGTTCTGAGTGTTCTGACCCGACGAACTCTAAGTAGAATTATTAATTGTTGGTTACCGCATCGTCAGGACGACGGTTGCAACTATTTCGGATAGAACCGGCACTCAATAATAAATAATAATAATAAAAAAGACACTGAAATTTGGAATACAGAAAAATCCAAATAAGCTTTGGCCGGGAAGCGAATCCGGATCCTCGTCATTCCGTGACGCGTGCTATACCTACCCCACCCATAGCAGGTGGGTAAGCCTTCAATTTTTTCTATCTGTTACTAGCTGTCACGTGACCTTGTTAATTTGTTGTTATTTCTTTTGATTCCGTTTTCCATCTATACGCCTATAATCTTGCTAAACGTGGCCTGTAGGTCTTGTCACCATGGGCTCTGTCTACCTCGTAAAGGATATAGACGTGATTTGTGTATGTATGTATGCAATTTTATACTTTTTAAATCTTATACATATCACTACATAGTATAAAACAAAGTCGCATTCCGCTGTCTGTCCCTATGTATACTTAGATCTTTAAAACTACGCAACGGACTTTGATGCGGTTTTTTTTAATAGATAGAGTGATTCAAGAGGAAGGTTTATATGTATAATACATGTATAATATACCATGATTCCTATTATAGTTAAGAATAAAACAATCAATTTTAAAGTTTCTTAATAATATAGGAAATAAAATTTACAGACAACCGATTTTATTTTATTTGAATTTGTCGCCATTTAAGTTTTCAAAGTTTAATTTTATGGACAACCAGACTAGCTGTTGCCCGCGACTTCGCGCAGAATTGGCTTATCACTATCCCGCAAATTTCCGGGAACTGCAATTTTGAAACTATAACTATACCAAGTTCCAACGAAATCTGTTCAGCGGTTAGCGTGAACAGGTAACAGACAGGCACTCTCACATTAAACATTTTAGTATAGCTATCCTTTATTTTTCGTTTAACTCGAGAACATTCGTAGCAAATCAATCACTTGGATTCAAGGTAGGACGTACAGCGGCATACTAAATAATGCACTTGTGAAATAACTCTCTCTTTATTGCTGTGTACCGGCACGTCGCGTTGACAT
Source organism: Pandemis corylana (assembly GCA_949127965.1). Lineage (NCBI taxonomy): Eukaryota > Metazoa > Arthropoda > Insecta > Lepidoptera > Tortricidae > Pandemis > Pandemis corylana. Next base: position 580,705 of record OX421859.1, on the reverse strand, counting down.
CATTCGTTTAGCAACCAGTACCTACCTACCTACATAATAATCCTTCTTCCATGCTGGTCTGGGAGTAAAGAAAAAAAGAGAATTTACCAGTTGCTTCTCTTCCCGCGCAGATGGTAAAAGCCCATCGAGGGAATGGACGAAAGTCTATTTTGATTTCCCTTTCCACCTATAATGCCCTTAATCATGCTAAACGTGGCCTCAAGGTTTTGTTACCTTTAGGCTCTGTCTACCCCGTAAGGGATAAAGACGTGATATATGTATGTATGTACATAATAATAGGAACAGTAGAAGACCATAGCACATAATAGTTTTGAGGATATAGGTTCCATTCAGATTAATGAAAAGCTATTGACTAGACCGGCACAGGGGTCCAATTTTTGAAAGCACATCACTCGAAAGTGGTATAAAATGTGGTATCTTCATCGTCAAGGGCCAGATACAGAAGGCGGTACTCCTGGACACGGCTCGGATAGTCAGGAGGTTCCTTTCTCTGTCGCCCTGACCACCGGTAGCTTATGCCTCGCCTCGCTGCCGGCGGTACCCTAGGTTAGGTTTTTATAATGTTTTTATATTTTGTATTAATATTGTTTTATTACTTTTTATATGAATATTGTAAAAACCTAACTTGAGACAAAAATAAATATACATAATAATAATAATAATAATAAAGATATTTATTGCCACAACACAAAAAAGACATGATACCTATTTATCCAAAAGATGCACACAATAATAATTTTGAAAAAAAAAGAACAACAATATATGTACATAACACAATTACACAAAAACAATACACAACAGTTGGTGGCAACAGCTCTAATATTTTTTTTGATTAGTTCGCAAGATTCATGAGAGCCGTAAGTATCTTCTAAGCTACTTGTATTTAGAATTCACCACTTTCGATTGGTATTTTCACACAGTCATGTGCTTCCAAATATCGTGCCCCAGGACCCGGCATGAAAATGAAGACCTAGCAGTGGGTGGATGTGGGCTGAAGAGATAGATAGATTCAGATAAATGACGTATGACAATACAAATATTTTTGATGCACTAAATCTTAACTTGGGGCAGTGGCGTAACTATAACGTCTGGGGCCCGTGACAAATTCGTCGATAGGGCTCCTTCCTCAATATAAAGAAAGTGCATCAGCGTCCCTTCTGTGCTCTAAACCAAGCCAGTTCGGGGCCCCGTAGAGCTAGGGGCCCGTGGCATTTTGCCACCCCTGCCACCCTATAGTTACGCCACTGACTTGGGGCCTTGCCATGACGTCTTAATGCGATTCAATACCGAACCAACGTTGGATCGATCGCTGTCAAATCCACACCAGAAGTGTTAAAAATGACTTCTAAAGAATGGGAATTGAATAACATTACGTGATCTTGCATGGTTAGGCCATGGTACAGGCTCCTGCCTTACCATGACGTCTTATTGCAATTCAATTCCGAGTCAGTTCAGGTTTTAGCTGTCATTTTTAGTATGGATCTGACAGCGAGCGAACCTAAACTGAATCGGGATTGAATCGCATTAAGACGCCATGGTAAGGCCCCAGCTCAGCAATTGACGTTAGTTAAAAATCAGATGCTTCATCCGATTTTTTTATATTACGTATAATAATAATAATAATATAGCCTTTTTTATTCCGAATTCGCTACAATTTCATTTTTTGTTTGTTGTTGTTTTATTATTAAATTGTCGCGTAATTCGGCGTGCCTCATGGCATAGGCCTCCTCCGTGTATTGGAGGGTTTGGGCTATAGTTCCCACGCGCGCCCAGTGCGGATTGGGAACTTAACACACACCATTGAATTTCTTCGCTGATGTGTGCAAGGTTTCCTCACGATGTTTTCCTTCACCGAAAAGCTCATGGCAAATTTCAAATGTAATTTTAAATGTAAAAAAGCCGTGGTAGCCTAGTGGTTTAACCTGTGGCCTCTCAAGCAGAGCGTCGTGGGTTCAAATCCCGGGCGCGCACCTCTGAGTTTTTCGGAATTTATATTACGTATACATACATCGAAATAGTACCGAACGCAGACGCTTGGAATAAGCAAAATAAACCTTTAACACAAAACAATGATAAGAACCACGGTGTGCGATTTTTGATATTTTAAAAGATCCAAATTTATAGCGATTACTTATCAAAATACCTATGTGTTTGAATTAGGATCACAGCGGAATTTATCTTTGTTGATTACGATAAGTCTTACCTCTCTAGGCTGGCATCGCGTGTGCAACGCTCCGGTGTTGCCGATGTCTTAAGCCAGTAGTTACTAGTCATCAAGCGACACTTGCTTACTTGCCTACCATGCTGTACCTACTTTTTTCCCCAGCAAACTCGGGTGGCAATCGGCTCGCTCCCACACAAGCTGTTGACCAGCGAGACGGAAGGAGTACACGTGAAAGCCTATCTCTTCAATGTCAGCAACCGGGACGCCTTCCTCGCTGGGAAAGACCATAAGATGAAGTTGGAGCAGATTGGTCCTTTCAGTTACAAGTAAGAGCCAATTCCGTGAGGTTGATAGCCGGCTAATGGGTTTCCAATTGAGGTCAATTTGGTTGATGTTTGGTTGAGTCCAACAATTTGGTCGACCTATTAAATATTTCGTGCTATGTTCGTGTATCTGGACTACTTTCTCGCAGGAGCTAAGCAATTTTTAAAATAAAAAGTACGTTGTTTGATCATCTAGGGCAGGTTATAAGTTACAAACACACACATTAAACAAGTAAAATTAGATGTGTGGGTATTTGCTGTAAAAAAATTGATGAAGTTGACTTTAAACAAAAGAAACAAATCATAACTTTAAGTGGAAAGAGAGAAGCAATAGAGATTGGCGTATACCAACACCAACAATAATAATTGTATATTTCTGGGGCAACTTAGGTACTGTGTATACACAATACATTGTTCTGTAATTAGTGCTTTTACTAAATTAACAGAAATAGATGAAGACATTTGGAACATCCCTACCAATATTAACAGTAAAAATACACACACACACAAATGACGTCTTTGTTCCTTACGGGATAGACAGAGCCTAAGGTAACAATACCTAAAGGCCACGTTTAGCATGATTGTGGGCGTATACGTGGAAAAGGGAATTAAAAATATGATGGGTTGCTAGCCACATCGCCTATGACATGATTCCTAAGATTTTCGCCCATTCCCTCGATGGGCTTTTACCATCTGCGCGGGAAGAAAAGCAACTGGTACATTCTATGTTTTTTCTTTACTCCTAGACCAGCATGAAAGATCTGTAAAAATCACATCAAAGTTAATAGAACAGACGAGGTGTTCTTAGATACCTGAACTAACACGTTGTCTTGATATAAGGGTTTGCGGAAGTTTTTCTCTTTACACCGGCAGAGATGACTTGCATTATACATCGTTTTATTCTGAATTCTGAATTCTGATTCTGATTCTGATTCTATTGTAGAGAACTACGCTCCAATGACGATCTTGAGCTGGACCTGAAGGCTGGAGTCATCAGATACACGCCTCGTGTTAAAATCGAGTTCGTGCCGGAAGAATCCATCGGTGACCCCAAAAAAATGAACGTCACGATACCTAATATCGCCATGTTGGTAAGTAGTCAAGTCATCACTTCACAACCTTCCCACCAGATTCAGCGTGTTCCTTTATTACGAAGTGTTTTGTAGAGATACGCTAGTTTGTGACCAGAGACGACAAATAGCTTGGAGTTTCACTCTACCGTGTTCATTGACCCCATGATAAATAACTTTGGTGTACTAGTTGATGGTGCTTCATCAGGTCATCAGGATGGGTTGTAGTTAAGGGTGTAACTTAATTAAACACACCTTTAACTATTTTATTGAATCAGGCGTTACTTTGCGGAGGTCCATTTCAAGGAACGAAAAATTTACCTTGCTACTCCGTTACTCACGTGCAAGAAAACAATACAATACAATACAATACAAATACTCTTTATTGAACACCACAAATCAGTACAAAACAATACAGAATCAAAGAACAAAGTAGACAATAGGCGGTCTTATCGCTTAATAGCGATTTCTACCAGACAACCAATGCAACAGAGAAATAAGTTGGAGATATTTTAAGTAGGTGGCGGAAACAAATAGACAGGATAAACGCAGGGATAATAAAAACAACAATAATCAAGCCTGTGTGAAATATATATGTTTTTAATGCAATCCCTCCCTCCACTACTGCCAATAAAACACACATAAATCCCACAAACTTAATTATCCCTTACACCACACAAACACTGACGCGTTTCGTTCCCTCTACGGGTTTTGCATGTGTAACAGTTGTGCTCATTAAACTTTGATAATGATCCCGCACCGAGAGAGGTCCCCGCCGTCGCCCTACCCCGCGCCCCTGTGCCGCGCGGGCGAGGACTCATTAAAGCGGTCGGTCCATAATGGAATCAATAAAAAATCATTTGAAAATGTTAACTTAGAATTCCAAAATGCAGTTTCCCCTGTTTCAACCAATTCAAAGTGGCTAATTATATCCCCAGAGCATGACTTCAATGATGTCCTCGTACCCCTTTTGGACGCGAATGGGGTACAACGTGCTGCAGCAACGGTTAAAATCCAAGTCCATCATCACGGTGTCAGCCCACGACTACCTTTGGGGGTACGACGAGGCACTCATCACTGCTGGGAACACCTTCATGCCTGGATGGATACACTTCCCCACCATGGGGATTATGGATAGGGTAAGTTGTCTGTAAAAAAAAGTCGTGGGTTCGAGACCGGGCTCGTACCTCTTAAGTTTTACGGAATTAATGTGCGAATTTTAAATTTACCATGAGCTGTTCGGCAAAGGAAAACCTCGTGAGGAAACCAGTAGACATCTGCGAAGCAATTCAATGGTGTGTGTGAAGTTCCCAATCCGCACTGGTCCCGCGTGGGAACTATAGCCCAAGCCCTCTTAATGTGAGAGGCCTGGGCCCAGCAGTGGGACGTATATAGGCTGAAGATGATCATGAAGGTGTCTGTACTGTCTTTAGTTGCCAGTTTCTGTGAAATGGTTGAGATTACTGGACGTACATCTTTTGCTCTACTGTTTTCAATCCTAGATACTAGTAGATACCGGTTGAACACTAATGGCATGAATATTAAACGGTCAGTAGTGTCTTGGTCCTGGTATGTCAATATTGTATCTATAATGGATTTCAAAAGAACCGGATTTGCCGGGATGCGCATCAATCGCAATATGTATGGATCACATGATATTATTGATAATGTAGACCATTTAATCTATGCCATTCACAACGTCAATAATGCTTAAGGGTTAGTTACACCGAGACGACGCGACCAATTCCACTCCTACGCCACAATAGACTTTATCATAGTCAACAATTTTATTTGTCTGTGACAGCGCTTACCAAATCTCGCTCCTGCTCGTATTAAGTGCCGCAAAGGTAATTTGACAAAGTTCTGTGGTGGCTTCAATTCAAATTTGTTAACGGTGTGCCAAATTAGTACCTACTCGTAATGTTTTTTGTCAGTGAAATGTGTGTCGCAACTTGGAGTCGACGTGAAATGACCGACATGTGTTGTCATCAATTAAAATACTATAATCGACATCTGTGCCGTCGCCTATTTCAATTTAGACCGGTTATGTATCCAAAGACTTAAGTAGTTTTAAAGTTGGTTGGTTAAAATTTTACTGAAGTAATTTGTTTGTGTTTCAGCTATACGACAAAACTGTTGAAAATAGATTGGAAGTTGGTGCGACTGATGCAGACAAATTTGAAATAAAGATGATGAATGGTCTGAAGGGCCTCAAGCCGTGGGGCTACGAGGATAATAGCACTAGGTAATATTTACATGAAGTTTATTTCGTTAATTCTAAATGCTTGTAAAATAATAATCATCATATTTTACCTGAAGGCCACTCCAAATTAGACTATTGTAAGTTTATGCTATTACATTTTGTTGAATTCTTCTTTGTGCCGGATAAAAGAAAAAATACAAAGGGTTTTGTTCAACGAGAAAGGAAAAGGAGCAAGCAGTTCACCAACCGCAACGACAAAGGGATTGCCGATAGTGATCTAAATCTCCCAAGTTACTGTCGTCTCAGTGGCATAACTATAGGGTGGCAGGGGTGGCAAAATGCCACGGGCCCCTAGTTCTACGGGCCCCGAACTGGCGTGGTTTAGAGCATAGAAGGGACGCTGATGCACTTCTTTATATTGAAGAAGGAGCTGACGAATTTGCCACGGGCCCCAGACGTTATAGTTACGCCACTGTGTCTCATAATAATATCTCGAATTAGATGGACAATTTGATTTCAATTTTATAAGTGCATGTCGAATATTCCAGATCAAAATGCAACACCTTCCACAACGCGTACGAAGGCATAGCGTACCCTGATGATCTGACGGCTGCTACCGAAGTCAGGATCTTCAGAAATGTCCTCTGCCGATTCCTAGAGCTTGACTTCGTGGAGCAAAAGACCATGGACTTCGGAGCTGAAGCCTTGGTCTATAAAATTAGTAATAGGACCTATGCGCCCAATCCTGAGAACGAGTGCTTGTGTACAAGAGGCATTTGCATGGACGGGATTTCGGATATTTCACCGTGTTTTTATGGTGAGTGACTGGAGTAAGAGGTATATCTTTAGAGATTTACGTCCTCGATACGATGTAATAGGTAATGTGAGAGGAATCTATCATCTTGTGTACCAAACAAAATCTATGTATTTGTTTTGTTGGTTCCGTGGAGATATGCAAGATCACGCAGATGGAAATGTGGTCAACTAAACCTTTTGGACATTGGGCGATATTTCTCCATTAATTGTAATGCTGAAGCTGCTAAATGTTTGATATTCATTAATTTGTTGTTCTAAACTACGTTGAACAACGAAATGTAAATAAAAGTCAGGATATTTAATGAAAATTTAATTTACAGATTTTTGCAATATCTATCTGAGTAGACTTTACAAGAGTTATTCGTAAAGGCTTTGATTTCCACAATTCATTTAACACTTTTTAGAATTTTACTTGTATTTTTGCAGGGCTTCCTCTTGCGATATCAAACGCTCATTTTCTGGACGCGGATCCCAAGATTTACGAACGCCTCGACGGACTGAAACCAGACCGAGAGAAGCACGGCGGGAAATTCCTTATTGAACCGGTGAGAATCTCTTGTAAACAAATAGACGTAGATAATACACAGTCAGGGGACGAGAGGAAGGTCTTTATCGACAGCACACTTTTCTAAAACAACTAGGAAATAAAAGCATTCAACTCCGCCTATCTGCATATTTCCAACAATGGAGTATTGCAGATGCGTAATCAACCTAGAGAGCAAAGATGGAACATCTCACGTGTCATAATTTCTACGTCTGAATAAAGCTATCATCATCATCGTCTCCAGCCCACATATATCCCACTGCTGGGCACATACCTCTCAAATTGCGGATTGGGAACTTCACACACACCGCTGAATTGCTTCGCAGGCGGACTATAGCCCTAGCCTCTCATTCTGAGTCGAGGTGTCCAGCAGTGGAACGCTAGGCTAGAGATGACGATGCTCACGCGTTTATATAACCCTACATCTTAATTCCAGCAAATTGGTGCCGTGATAGAGACGCAGTTCACGGTACAAGTCAACATCGTGATGGGAGATGTTGAGTTCAATGAGGAGGCGAAACACTTCAGCAACATGGTCGTGCCCGTCGGATATTTTCAAATTGTAAGTTATAACTTCTTCCTAAACTTAAGAGCCAGGCTCTTGTCGGTGGAGCAATTTCCATGTGGTCCTTTCCAGGGCCATTTCTTTGACTTCCTGATTCGACATGACTTTTACTCTCTCATTCACCTGGTCCGTAAATGTTCTTATTGGCTTCAACCTTTCCTTCAATTATGATATGTATTCGTCGTGTCGTATGAGGTGTCCCAACATCATTCCTCTTCTGTTCTCCATTGTCTTCAACAGGCACCTCTTTTCATTCACTCGGTCAAGCACTTCTTCAAATTCAAATTCAAATTCAAATTATTTATTAAAATAATCAATTGTACAAATAAATTATAAATGGTTAGTAAGCACTATATTATGTCTATCTATGTATTAGTAAGTACACAACAAAGTTAAGAACTAAACTAATGACTCGACATAAAACAAGTGTGCCTGCGCTTACAACGAAAGTACATTATAAACTGTGCGTAGAGTAATTAAATTAAATGCCTAAACTAGGATACGAGAGTACCCTGTATCTTAGGCAAAAGATAGGGTCTATGATTAAATATTAATTGATACAGGGAGTATTATTTCCTGTACAAAGTTAGAAATCAGCATTTTTATCACATATTAAACTAAGGGTTACCTAATGATAAATAGTTAATTAACTAAGTTATACAACTATCTTCAGCAGGTTTTCGGTTTCCTCGTAAGACAAACTTTGCAACCTTCATTCGTCACTTTCTGGATCCATTCAATGGATTCCAGTAAGTTATTTCATTGTTGTGGATATCCTTTGAAAAGGACTATATTCAGCAAAAGAGATAATCCTGAAGATAATGCCACTTATACCCCAGACTTACTGTGATTTGTAAATGTACATCTCAACGTATGTTCATCTTGATTATTATAGATGCAATTTTGTTCCAGATTTTACCAGCCCTTCCAGAACATACAAAATCCCAGCTGAACCTAATGTACGTAACGGGCCCTGCGATATTTTTAACCCTTGAGGTGGCGCTCTACGTGATAGGGATTGGTTTGATCTTTTACACTGTCTTCCAAGTCTGCAAGAGTGCCTGTGCTGACCACAGGGAGATTGCCTTCCAGACTCCAAGTGACGACAAGAAGACCACGTTACTCTGTGTTCCTTTGATGGACTTGGATTCGCGGAATTAGAATTGTATGTTGATGACATGGGTGTCACAGAATTGATTGAAAATATTTTGCCGGGTGATCTAGAAGGTTGATCTCAGGTACAAACCAAGTCTCTTTTTGTTAAAATTATTTGGTTTTGTTTGATACACGACCTAGTTTAAATAGGTTTAAATATTTATCACAGTTGTAATGAATGAATCTGAAGTGATCTCTGTAATGTTTTTATGGAGAGCAGTTTTCTTAAAATAGTATACCTACGTACTGCCCAACTGTTAAATAAAAGACCTTCTAGAATCATCTGCTAACAAAACAGTAGGTACTATACTAATATTTGTGATGCCTTGTTTTAATAAACACCAGAGTCTTTATTGTTTAACGTACTAGAAATCACAATCGCACGCACTATTCCTTTTTGTCAAACAAGAAACGATGAGGGTAGAAAAAGGTGGTGAATGTGATTGCGGGTGTTTGCACGTTAGACAACAGAAGTATGCCTCAGATTCATGTCTTATGATGCCTGGTCTAATGATATTTGCTCAAACAGTGATATTTTTATTATAACTAGTCGTAAGAGAAAGGGTAACTTATTTAAGTATTAAGAATTGTTTTTGATACGAGGTCCTTTATTAGATTAATTTGTAGTTTAAGCAAACCTGCTGTGATGATCCGTGACACGTACAAATAAATAAACAAACTAAATAGGTACTTACAATACTAATACTCTTTTATTATTGAACACCACAAATTAGTACAAAACAATACAGAAACAAACAACAAGGTATTGAGATGACCCTAGATTACTGTAATAATGGACAGTTAACAATCCACGCACAATTCATCTCACATCTAACTTGAGTCTTATAAAGTTTCTTTTTTGTCCATCTGTATCAATAAATATATTATAAATGGCAAAGTAAATTCTGTCGGTCTGTTTCATGCCTCTTTTCAGAAAAACCATTGCAACCGTTTTTTAATAGAAAACATAAAAACCTCTATGCGGTAGCATTCCCGCGTTGTATCGCAATTGCGAGTCTTTGTGCGATAAAACTGCCGGCTCCCTCAGGCGTTTATGCGTAAAACATATATGCGGTAAGTAATAAGTAAGTAAATGCTTTATTGTACAAATATAAAGATACAAGTAAAATTATTCACAAAAAACATTAAAGGCAAAGGCGAATTTATTCCTATAAGGAAGGAATTGCAGGAGATTATGAAATTTATATTTCTCTTCTTATTATTTCTGAGGTGTCGATGTTTCAAACAAATAACGTTCTAATTTAATTAACGTAAAAGTTTTTGTCTGACAAATTATTTGATTGTCATTGGACCTCTGAAACTGATCGATTTGAGTACCTACTGTCCGGAAGTACTTCCTTTGTTATCGTAATTCGTATTTTCCACAAAGAACTTTATGAAAGGTTTGTGAGTGTTATACATTCGAGGACTTTCATTGTTGAAAATACATGGAATGTTGTCATATCGAAACGATTTCTCAGGTTTATGAACTTTAACACGAAAAATTTTAATACGCCAGCGTTCTACAGTAGGTAGGTAAGTAGTTCAAAAATTCCAAAATGTTACTGTCCCTACTGGCAATGTTAGTCCTTTCTTACATAACTGGGGTCATCGTCGCACACATACATACATTCATAAATCACGTCTTTATCCCTTACGGGGTAGACAGAGCCTAACAAAACCTTAAGGCCACGTTTAGCTTGAATGTGGACGTATAGGTGGAAAGGGGAATCAAAATAGTGATGGGTCGCTAGCCGCTTCGCTTATAACATGATTCCTAAGAAGTCATCGTAAGAATGCTTTAAGTCTCTATTTTAAATAGATAATACTTTACGAAAGACTTTTAATATAGTAAATAATAAATGCGAAAATGCCAAACTCTTGCACACATGTTGTCATCAGAAACTGGTTTCTATGAAGTTTATTTTGTATGATACTTGTTAAGTCAATGGGTAAGATGTAAATAGGAATAATTTTATTAAATTTACAAACTGGTTGGTTTTGGATGTTAGGTAGATAAAGTGTTGCACTCAGGAACGAATATTTTATGTAAATACAATCGAAGTTGCAACAAAGTTGCAGAGACCTAATAATGAAGAATTGTGTAAATAAATGTATGTATAATGTTCTCTGTTAATTTTATTTTAATAGTTAGCACATTTCTAAACTTACTAAACATATTTAAATAATAGCCATCAATAGCGAAATGCGATCTATTAATCTCATCTGTTATCAACGAATAATTTAAAAAAAAATTCCACTTTAGTTTTAAAATGTAGGAAAAAGGAAAAATGGGGAAAAAAGAGATTCAATTTAAATCCAGTTAATTGCTTTGAATATTGAAAGCGGTATAAATACTGAACTCAACATGTATATAACAATATTTTGTGCAATTATTAGCAGCAAGGCGTATGTAACTACCTATATTTTATCTGAGCATACAAAACAAATCCAATCAACTTTTAATACTAGTACAGTCTGTAGGAAACAGATATGTTACTGACTCTCCTGTCTGGTAGCGTTCCTATTCCTCGGGTTCTCTCTGTGCTTTCTAACAAACGAAGACCACTGATTTCCTTCGGAGATCGAATTTGACTCGAATCGGATGATTTTTCATCATCTGAATGCATCTCTTTCTTACCCATCAGTCTGGCGGCGTCATCTCCACTGATACGCTTTTTAAATTTGACATTGCCACGATGTGATAGATACGTTAACACAGGTTTGACAAAACCAGGATCACCTAATCTTGAATTTCTTTTGCTTCGAACCGTTTTTCGATGATTTTCTGAATGTTTTTGGCCATGGTGGGCGACACGGAGATGATGTCTCTTATGTCCTTTAACCCGAACACGACGTCGTTTGCCTCTTTTTCTAAGCATATAACTGCTTCTGGATGAATCTGATGAATCAGATGCATCATCTGACGATGAATCCTCTCGACTAGAAGATTCGTCTTCATACTCTACTTTTCGTACATTAGATTGAGGCATAGGCATCACAATTAGTGGAGGAGCAAAAGGATTACCGCCGATGAACATTATACCATTATTATTGTTGTTTCCGTCGTTTTCGTTTTCGTTTTTTTTCGGAGCTTTAGTCGTAGTTGTCGTAGTCTTTTGAGTTACAATTACAGGCATAGGCACAGGGAATGGTACTGGTACGCCCACCGGTGGAGGCGGTGGCATCATGAACATCGGTTGCGGTGCGGGAAACATCATCTGCACATCGACTGTCTGCAATATGCTTGTTATTAACACCATTATCTCTATCCTTTTCTGCAATTAAAAGTTAAATATGTGATTCATCATCAACATCAAGGAAACAATTAAAATTATCTGTCGATGTTTGTAATCTTACACAAACCATTATCATTGTCAATGTCTAACTGTCTGTAACTGACCAAATTCGTCACATTGCTTCTTGGTCATAATGTTATACACACTATGCGTTTCATTGCAGTAAACAAAAATGAAAATTTGCACTTGAATTGCTTCACTGAAAGAACATGTTTTGATATTTAGATTTGGTAATAAAAATAGTTTATAGTTTTATACGAATTCTGCGTACTTACCAAAGAGTTTACTTGGGAGTGGCACCTGTAGATCTTTTCAAGTTGTATGCATTAAAACGTAAGTCATACCTATATGGGCTCGTTCAAGTACGTTATAAATTAAAGGGCTTATCGAGAATGTCTACCTATTTAAAATGAATCAACAGCTTTATTTCAGCTAGGCTAGGGATATTTATGTGAAAATTTCCATTTTTTTGAACATTAAGCAAAAAAAAGTTTTTTTTTAAACACAGGACAATGTTAATGAGATTTATAAACAATAAATGCTGCTGGAATAGAACTTGGTGCTCAAACCACCATTTCCAGTGACACTAAACGCAATTATTTTGTCTTAACTATTGGTGTATCATCGAAAAAACAAAGTAGGTGGTGCATACGACATAGTTTTTAGACTACTTAACTTGATAAATCGTCTCCAGCCTCCACCATCCCTGCTGGATATAGGCCTACTGTCAAAGTGAGAGGGATTAGGCTATAATTCCCACGCGGCCCCAGCGCGGATTGGGCAGTTTACACACACCATTGAATTGTTCCGCCAGTTTGCAATTTGGAAAATACTGAAGTAAGCTTAAATAAAATAAAATGTTACAGTCAATATTGTCTTTATTTTACATCAAGTGAAATGTTTCAACCTTAACGTTTTATCTCATAAAAAATAATAATATAAAGAGAGAGTAGAAAAATAGTACTAATATAATTTATGGCTCGGGGGGGGGGGGGGGGGGCTTTATGGATTTTATTTTGAAAAGCTGACTTTCTGCCAAGTTTCTTGCGGCGCATTCTTCTTGGCAATGATGGTCTGTCCGAATGCGCTGGTAGTTTCAAAAAAGACACGTAAAAGAGCCCTTGGCGGCCGATTTGCAAAAATAATTTATGAATTTCGAATTTTAAATGTACCATTTAATTTTCAGCTGCTCCACGAAATATTTACAAGTTAATGGTGTAAGCACACTAATATTAAGTAACGAATAATATAATTGAAACACTATTTATTTCATGTAATTATGAAGAAACAGATACTTAAAATGTAAATACAAAACTAAAACTACCTACTATTAAATTAAAATGAGTAAATAAACTTTAAAATTAATTGTAAAAGAGAGGTGGGCCTCTTGGTTGGGTGCCCATCACGCAGGCAGCATTCCCGCGCTGAACTGCGATTGCGATTCTTTACGCGAGAAGGCTGCCGGCGCGAGGGTCGCCTGTTGCCTCTCTCAATGAAACATAGACATTTTGTAGTATTTAACGTGTTCTGATATGCATCACATCACCATAATAATCAATGTAATCAGTATCACTGTCACTACTGCTCGATCCTGAATCAGTATAATCATCACTGTCCGAGTACTCACTGCTATCACTATATCTGCAGTGCCGGCACTTATGCAGTTTCATTTTTTCTTTTTCTATCAATTTCCTAATCGTTTTTATAGGAGGATGGTTGTGCACCACGGGCTCATAATATGTATGCCCGTAATAGACTACCGGAGGTGATTGTGGCGGGTATACCGGCATTACTGGCGCAGGCAGAGGAATGGCAGGAAGTTGACAATTAGGAACACAACCTGCAGAATTGCAGCAAGGGTCTACTGCCCCGCTTACGTTGGCGTTAGATGCCGTTGTTTCTGCATTTCGACGTCTTGTATCAGCTGGGCCATCCACTGTGGCTGTTGGCAAAGTTTCCTTCTTAATGAGTCGTGAATCAATGACAGTTGTATCGGCTTTTGTGTCTCTGTTGATTTCTTTCTTGAAAACCGGTCCAAGGAAGTGCTGCAATGACCCTTTCATTATCACATCAATGATTGATCGTTTGTCTTTAGCTGGATCATTATTAGTTAAAATGACTTGAAAACTGAATACGAGTAAAAACAGTAATACTAATTTGTGGTGTAGTAGCAACGTGCGGAGTTTCGGCTTCATGTTGACGAAGAGTTTGTATGTGAACTATAGTTGAATGAAAATTTACTTTACCAGTGTTATTGTTCATTCTTAAACTTGAAAGCCTCATTGTTTAGGTGGCAAAAGTCATTGCGTAAGTTCACACGTGCAACAATTGCACTGAATTTCATTTGAATTTCAGTATTCACTTCATGTTCATAACCGTGTGTGTCTAAATCAATGGAATTGATGGTGTAAGATGTTCTATTAAATAATAACCTTTCTTACCTAAACCAGACTAAAAGAAACAGATAGATTACTGACTTTTTTGTTTGGTGGAGTCTTGAATACCACTTTTTTATTTTGTCCAATTATGTCTTTCGTTTCCACCACGCGTCGACCACTCTTCTCGTTGTTAAGTTGTCCCAAATTTGTCTGTTCTTTACCTTCAATTTGCGTGTCCTTTCTCATTAATCTAGCTGCATCTTCATCATTGATCTTTTGATGGAACACGACCTTGCCATTGTCAGAAACATACGCCAGGACCGGCTTGACAAAATTACTATCGCCCATGTAAATTTTTTCTGGTTCACTTAAGAATTTTCGATGATTTCTTCCACGCAACCGGCGCTTTTTAAACGATTTGGGACGATCACGTCGCCTTTTATGAGATTTTTTATGCACATGACGTTCTCTGGCTGCACCATTCCTAAACCAACCGCTGTCACTCGACGATGACGATTCAGAATCATCAGAATCACAATCAGAATCTGTTGATGATGAATCGTCGTCAGTACTCGATCGATATTTGCGAATTCTGTGATTACACTCACTTTTGACTGGTGGAAAACGAGGAGGAGGAGGGGGGAAAGGCACTACGGCTACGACGGGAGCAGGAGGGGGCGCGTAAACAGGCGGCAAAGGCCAAGGAGCTCCGTTGTAGCGGCACCTGCATAGCTGGTGGCATGGGGAGCAGTATGAGAAGAATGCTGGAGTGCAGACTGGTTTACAGGAGCACGGTGGACACGGAGGGCATCCTGGGGATTGAGGCCTGCTGCCACAAAACAATGGCGGTGGAGCTGCTGGTACCGCGTAAGGCACAGGCATAGGCACAGCGAATGGTATAGCTATCCCTCTCTCGCCGCTTTCTTCTGGTTTCTTTGTCGTTGTGGTTGTAGTAGGCTTTTGTGTGACCCTGTAAGGAATAGCCACGGGGAAAGGCACTGGCACAGGCACCGGTTGTGGAGGCGGCGGCGGCATAACATACATAGGCTGCTGCATTGGATACATGAACTGCACGTCGACTGTCTGCAAGATGGTGACTGCTATAAACAGTGTCGTTTGCTCCAGTTTCTGCAACAATATAAAAATTAAGTTACTGATAGTGTTTGGCCGTGGTAGGAAGTTTGGCTTAAACAAAGGGTCGTGGGTTCGTATCGCGGGCTCGTAATTCCTGGTTTTACGAAATTTATGCGCAAATTACATTTGAAATCCACCATGACATTTTCGGTAAAGGAAAACACATCGTGAGGACACCTGTATGTATCTGCGAAGCAATTCAGTTAAGTTTCGAACTGGGCCCGAGTCAGAACTATAGCCAAAGCTCTCTTAACTGGAGATGATAGTTTTCTTATTTAAATTGTACAAATGGATGTGTGAAGTCTTACATAAGTCATTTTCTCGTCTTCTGTTGTTTTCACTGTTAACGTCCTAGTTTCATTATACACTCGCACGCATCTAGATGTAGTGGTGTACAATGCTGCATTGTAGCGGACGGAATGAAAATCGTTTGCTTTGGTGTTGTAACAAAACGACACATTTGATTTTTCTTGGTCATAAAATGTTTTATGGCGTTTTGTAGTAGGCAGCGAATTTTCTCGGAGTAGCTGCTTGATGGTTTGGCTTTAAATTGTATTATCAAATCATGGAAAGAACTACCAGGATGTAACTTAGAATTTCAAATAATTCTGACTAGTATTTAGACACATTTCTATAGATGGTAAAGTTAACTAAAAGAGTGCCACTACTTGTCTTTTCTGAAAAATATTCAGATCAACTAGGCAGTTACATTATTTGCATATTAGACAATTTTGAAATTGAAAAAAAAAACCGCAAAAATTAAATAGATGACTTTTACTTTTTTATTGAATACCTAAGTACTCAAATAATATAGTAATTAAGTTTATAGCTAATTTTAGACTGCTTAGGTACTATTGTGATTTTTAAAGGTAATTTTGTCGGTTTTAGTTATGATTGTATCTAACCAGCAACAAAAATTGTGAAAAAGAATTTTCGAAGAACTATATCAACTGATTCATCAGGTCTTTGAAAATATTTTTTAGATTTTGACCTTTTAAAATCGAAGAACATAAGGTATTTTAACTATTTAAAGCATGTAGCAATCATTTTCATATGCGCGTGTAGATGGCGCAAGACGGAAGGCGCCAACCCATGATTGTTGCAGACAATAAAACTAAAACCAAGTACCTACAAGTCATCAACATCATAGCAACCAAAGAACGTCCACTGGACATAGGCCTCCCCCAAGGCTCTCCACTCAGACTGGTCTTCCGCCCTCTGCATCCACCGCGATCCCGCGATCCTAATCAGGTTGTCGCTCCATCTTGGTGGATGCCTACCGACACCTCGTCTCCCGACCTACAAGTACTTTTTAATAATATAGAATGAACTAAATACGACAACAGGCGAGGCCAAATCATCTTTTTACCTTTATTTTGTCTTGTAATTATAAAGAATTGATTTAAACAAATTAGTGTTGTTAACCATTAAAAAACAAAATAGAACCTGTTATTTAAAAAAGTTCTAACACAGGAGCTCCAGGGTTCGTATTTTTTCATAGAATATAATTATTTTCAGTTAAATGTTTTTTTAATAATTTTTTAATCAGTATATTACACTAGCTATAACCTTTTTGGTATTGCATTAGCTAAATAACTGTAACGATATGGATATCGAATTTAGTAATTATGAACTTAATAATATTACCTACGCATGAGAAAAAAAAGTACTTAGGTACATAAAATTGGTTATTTTAAATCTGACGTCTTTAGAGGATTTTACAGGTTTTATGGTCTTACATCTTACAAGCCTTAAAGTTTCAACCATAAAACCTTAATAAAATTCAAAATCTTTTTAAAATATTCCATAGCTAATTTAATTTACAAAAAACAACACAACGACATATAAAAGTAAGAAAACATAAGTTCAACAATACTCCTAATTTTAAAGAGGATGCTCCTCTTGCGTCGTGACTGGTTGTTCGATCAGTCGGTTGGGTTTGTGGTGACGTCTCTTGACTGTCTTTTTCTTAATCTTTATTTGCACCAGTGGGGTTTCCGGTGGAGCTTGGGTTGTGCTAACTATGACCTCTTCCTCTTCTTGACTCTTCACTTTTCCCAGATCAGGTACTTCTAAAGCCATAGTTCCTTCGTCTTCCCTTTGTTTCGAACTCGGCCCCAGCCAGCCTTTGGCTTCGCCATTAGAAATCTGCTTCTCATAAATAACGTAGCCATCCTTATTGACGTATTGTAGGACAGGTGTAAGTAGATTATCTCTGCTTTTCTTATGCCTCCTTCTCCTGTGTTTTTCCATAGCTCTTCTACCTGACCACCTGCTCCTTTTTTTCCACCAACCAACGTCTGAGTCTGAAGAGTCAGTGTCAGAAGAAGACGTGTCCGTTTCAGTAGATGTACTGTCTCGTCGTTTTCTGTTTCGTCGTTTATTCGGTCGCGGCCGGTGATTCGGGGCTGGTCCTTGCTTGTACCCAGGGTCAGGAGAATAGAAAGGCATGACTATGACTGGCAATTTTGCTGATGGCGCCGCACCTGGCATTGGCATCGGCATGGCCATTGGCACACCGGGCATACCTGGAGGGAATCCAGGGGGGACACCAGGTGGGATCCCAGGTGCAGGTGGGAAGCCTGGTGGCGCTGGAGGAAAGCCAGGAATAGGAGGCACGGGAGCAATTTGGTTGTGCTCTGGAGGCCTGTCAGGATTTGGGCTAGGGAAGAAAGGTGGGAACGGGGGTGATGGGTGTGGGCCGGAAGGCAAGCGACAGTGCATCGGCAGTTGCTGTGGGAGGAACTGGAAGTTGGCTGGACATAGCGGCAACTCAGGCTCCTTTGCGAAGACCGACGAACTGATTAAGAGAATGAAGCAACGCAGTCGCCTGCACATTTTTATCTGCAAAAAAGCATGACTTGTTTCAGACTTTCGAGATCACGATCATGATTTTGTAAACACTAAACATTTTATGGTTAAACTACGATGATTAGTTGGGGATGCTCCGACTAGTTTCGATCTTTTGGAAGATCTTCTTCAAGGGTAACTGTCTCATTCACTACGGATCTAATTAGTCTCATTGTCATTGACTTATAAATACATACATACATAAATCCCGTGTTTTTCCCTTACGGGGTAGACAAAGACCTAAAGGCCACGTTTAGCATGATTGTGAGCATATAGATGGAAAGGGCAATCAAAATAGTGAGGTTTTGCAAGCCTTTTCATTTTCACCCAACTCTCGATGGGTTTTTACCAACTGCGCGGGAAGAGAAGCAACTGGTATTTTCTATGTTTTTTCTTTACTCCCAGTCCAGCATGGAAGGGTGACTTATGTTGTTTATTAATAGTAATTATTTACCTATTTATTCCCATTGGCGTCACTACGAACCCTACCACTGAGCAGCAATGGAAACACGATATGAACACAAGCCTTTATGTAAACTGCTAGCGCCAGGTGCCGCGGTTGGAACAATAAGACCGATTGCCTTTGATATAGCTTATCCTTATGTAATTAGAGAACAATACCAACATTGTTGGTCGAAATTTGACTTTACGTAACCGATTCATAAAGTACGTATAAAAATAGATTTCTAGAATATTAAGATTCCGCTTAATGCAATGCCCGAATCGAATCCGAAATCGAGTGCCCAAAACTTGTGTTCTATAATTTCATTTCTAATAACAGTTAAGTATTTGGATGAAATTTAGAGTTTATTTATTTTCTTTAAGATATATCTTCCAAAATCATTAGCTATATAATAATTCAAATAGATAGTATTAATTAGGGTAAATAAGGTTTCGTATCTTATAATTTTCGATCAAATATAATGTTATAAATAGAAAAATCTGGTCTATCTGTCTATAAAAATAAAAAATAAATAGTAGCTAAATGGTATTTAAAATTGTTCTTATTGAGTTTCGTTTTGTTCAATTATGGCTGGATAAATTCGGTTATTTTTTTGACATAAATTGTCCATAAATGCCGTAGAAGCCGGTTAAAAATGCAAGGGGCACAACTTTGATTTATATAACTCTCATTCTCATTGTACTATTATAGTTCGGGGTAGTAGGTATTTATAAAGGTGTAATGTTTGACTATCGTCACTTGCAGTGACTTTGGCTTCAAGTGTGGTTGCTTAGACGTACCTAAGTATATTTCACCAGTAAATGGCTATGAGGCGAAGAACAACGACAATAACAAGGTAAATAGCTACCTAGCTTCTTCAACAGAACAGATGTCAAATAAGATTTTTAGGGTTGACTTAGATACATTTTATCAAAATTAATAGGTAAATCAAAAAGAAAATTGGACGACTGTAAATTGGATAAGAAATGAAACAAAAGCTACCCAAAACTTAAATTTAAAAGCAAAAGCGCTGAGAGTTTTTCTATCTTGGATCTTTAGGGCGTCAATAATGTGCATTAGATGTAACTAATAATTAATTGAATAGTTAAATTTACCAGCTAATGACCTACCATCAAGTTTCTAAATGATCATTTATTTCCAGATGAAGTTGCATACACTTGCATTATCTGCCACAGTTCTGCTTCACCTATTCATGGAGACTCATTCCCAGTTTCCCCACCCCCCAGTGCCGTATCCACAGCCTAGAGGCATGCCTATGCCACCCATGGGCATACCAGGTATGCCCATGTCACCTATGAGCATGCCAGGAATGCATATGCCCATGGGCCTACCAATGAACATGATGCAGCAGCAACGAATGCCGGTAGTAGTAATGCCTTACCACTCCAAGTCAGCTGACAGCTTCGCACGAAAGAAAAGACCGAGAAAAAGGAGACAAAGAATACGGCTTCGGGATTCTGAATCGACCAGCTCCAGTGACAGTGGTAGCGATTCGGCTTCTGATTCTGCAAGTAGCGAGGTGGAATTCAGAAGTTCGAAAAAGAAACGCCATCAGGTTTTGACGCCAGTAGTGTCTTATGTGACGAAGGATGGATACGTAATTTATCAGAAGAAAATAAAGAAAGATCGCGCTAAAGACTGGCTGGATATGGAGAAGGATGCAAGACTTGAAAATGCTGGCGAAAAGAGTGAAGAGATGACGTTGAAACAGCTGAAGAAGAAATATGGGAGCAAGAAGAAGAAACGGCGTCGTGAGCGTCGGGGCGATTGAGTAGACTTTAGAATATGAGTAGAGAAAAATAAGTTTTTGAGAAGTTTGTTGTTGAGTGGTATTTGTTTTCTATCTTACTTTTGATGACTGCTTTGTAAGTTTTATACACATTAAAGTTGCGTCCGAAGTTAATCGTTCTTTTTTAAATAACTTACATGGTTCCGTTTGAATGGAACAATAGCATTTTTACATAAGATCGCAGGATTTTTGTACCCACTCGTACCTACTAGTTCTTGTTTAGACTTAGTACAACGATCAAGCCCTGAGAAGTAAGTACTTTCTACCTTTAACTAGTTACTTAGTTGCAAAATTGGATTAGGAATGAGTAGGTAGCTAATTACTCCAAAATTAGAATAGGTACCTACCTATCTAACAACCATGCCCCCCCTGCCATAAAGCTTGAATTCTTAGAATACTGAATTCGTATAGTTTGCCTGTGTTTTTGATAAACATAGGTAGGTAGACGAGATAGATATACCAATAGTCATCCAAGGATACCTAGTAAAAATGAATAACAACGGAAAATAAATTGGCATGGCCCGGCAGAGTAGTGTCTCATTTTTTTATACGAAAGGAAAACGAGCAAGTGGGTCATCTGATGGAAAGTAAGCACCACCGCCCATGGCCACCCGCAAAACTAGGTAATTGCAGATGCGTTGCCAGCCAGAAGGCTAAGATATATTACCTTATTTGCCAGTCATTTAGACTTCGCTACTAAGTATCCTAAGTTATTTGAAACCCACTTATCGGGTTCGATTACGATTCAGAATGCTTTTTTCCGGGATGTCCGATCCGGTTCAACTCCTGATTGGTATACCTAATTGTGTGGATTGTATGGATTGGATATCATGCCATATTTGGTCGTACGTTTGTTACAGATCCTTTGCCCCAAACCAACATGTTAATCACGTTAACAGTCTCCGTATTCATAATCTTCGCGACTTCGGCCAGGAGGATCATTTACCCTAACTACAATTGCGACATCCAATGGCCTGTCATGGCTAACTCGGAACGCCAACAGTATTACCCATACATGCCTGGCTATCTGTATGGCCCCCCAGGATACAGAGCGCCCTTGTTTTTTATTGGCTGACAGCACATTTTACTTTTGCAAGGTGAAAAGGACGTGAAGTGTAAGCAATGAGCTAGTTGCAAGAGAGTTAGTTGTTACATAATAATATTTCGATATTACATCCATTTAATATTTTGTGAAAGAAGTACCAGTTAGTTAGTAATTTATAACAAATAAGTTAAAAATCATTACATTTTGAAATAATAAATTATTTTTATTGCTCCTTATTGCAAAGAAATTACTCCTTGTTTGTTTTTGTCTTATGTCTATGGCACTGCACTTCTTGTCTATGGTTTTATCGGAAATGTTGCCATAAAATAAAATTGACCCAAATTTTAGGAAAAGAGTGATACAAAATCGAAGTCTTATATTTCTTTCACGTAATTATCTCTTCCTGATAAAGGAAACGGGATTTGAAAATTGATGAAAGTAAAATACTGAGTCAGTTAATATTTCTCGTCCAAACACATAATGTGCTGCATCTGTAAATTAAAAACGCAATCTAGTATCTCTCTTTTATATGCGTCAAATAATTTATAAAATTTTGAATGATTGTATTTACAAAATCTCGCTGAGATTTTTTTTCAAAAGTTTTCGTTCGGTAACGTTCCCTTGCTTAAAGTTATTCGGCAAATTTTAAGCAACAGTCAGGCAGCACAATGACCCCGAGTCCTCAGCTGTCAAAGTTAAGTGTCAAAGTCAAAATTTAGTGCCCTCCGTCTGGCAAACCAAACAGACCACGGAGTACGTGTCGCGTCGGCCACTGAATGACCCGTGTTTAAAATTATGATAACTTTTATCAACCGCGTTCTGTGATTTTACCGATTCCATAATAAAAGTGCAAATAAACCTCCCCATTTTTCCCGCGTATCCTGCGCAGTGTAATACTAATAATTGTATGTGAAATCCAATCGGAATCATGTTTTAGTGTCGTGCTAATTCCACTTAATTTATGATTTAAAAAACATGGATGTGTCTCTGGATAGTGATTGGAAAAAAGGCCTTGGGTTCCAAATCAACTACAGGTCAGCACCGAGCTCAGACGAAGACCCGTAAGTGTTATTTTGATGAAAGTTCAACCTGTTTAGGTTAAGTTTGATACGCAGTTATCAGGATTTTTTTCAAGTGGTTTATTGCTTCATAATTTAGTGATGGCGCTCTCAAGTTCACCATATTATGTGTTAGTGGCATGCAGTCGAACTAATTGCCAATTAAATAGTAATTAGAGTACTCATTATCACATAAAATGTTTCAAAGTTTGTAAAACTGTAGATTGGAAGCTTTTGCTGTTAAACAAGCTCTTAATATATAGGTTTCTGTCAAAAAAATAATTTTGAATACAAGCTCTTTTCCTGACTGTACTTTCATTGTCATCCATCCTACATAATGTGTACCAAATTTCAAGTCTATCGGACCAATCGTTGAAGAGTTCCCTCCTGCGAAGACAATACTGGCTGGGTCACCAGAACTCCACTACCAGATTATTTTATTGTTATCTGACTTACTCAAGTATGCAAAATTTCAGCTCAATTGGTTGAAGATATTTGTTTCAAAATTGAGTTGTAAGATTCCACCCGGACAAACATACTTACATGTATGTATGTATGTTGCAAGTTAATATAAAGCTTGTAAAGTACCTTTGATCATGTATTAGTTTACATCAATATTAAATAACTTAAATAGCATTACGGTTTTACCAGAGTTTCGCAAAGAACCTGAATAGTATGTTTGATAAAAAACCCCAATAGCATTACTTAGGGATCTTCAAAACCGAGTCTACTCTTTTCTTAAACTACCGGCAACACACCCGTAGCCCCCCTATGTGTGTCCATGGGCGGTGGTGGTTGGTCTTTATAAGGCTAACCTTGCTTGTTTACCCTTTATCACATAAAAAAACTTTGCTTTTCAAGCCTCTCTCAGCGTTTAATTTTTAATTTTTGGTGGATATGCCAAAAAGGGCCTGTAGGTAACAGTGGCGTGGCGTCAAGTATATCAGAAGGCAAGCTGAAGGGCATTTAACTGGCCTTTTCCTCTAATTCTGCACAATAAAGTGCCCAACTGCCTTAAAATAGGCAAGCCGGTGGGAATCAAGTTCTTTGGACACCATGCCACTGGTAGGTAAGAAAATGGGCAAAAAACCAAATCCACAGGGCAGGCTTTGTTCAATGAACATAACAAATAAAATATCTGCAGCTCGCTTTGTCATTTCAAAATGTAAATAATTCTACATACTGACATTTGGCCTGACACAAAATCAAAACCCGGGACTTCAAATTTGTCTAAGAGGCTATCTGCCCATCAAACCGAACAACAAAATCCATGGAACAATAATCAATTTGAGGCTGTATCTCATCTGATTTTAAAATGATAGATGATGGTGCATTAAATGCTAGCTTCAGCGAATGAAAATGTCATCTCATCCACTTTTTATCATTTTCACACCTGTACATATTTAGTTGTGTTGTGATATAAAATGGTTCCCTTTATTCTTTTATCTCAGACAGCTTTAGAGTGGAACTCCTGCTATAGTATAAAGATAACATTTTGCTAAGATAAAAACTTACTTTATCAACATCATATCAACCATAGGATGTCCACTGTTGGACATAGGCCTCCCCTATAGACGTCCAGTTATACATACACATACACAAATCACGTCTTTATTCCTTACGGGGTAGACAAAGCCTAAGGTAACAAGATTTATTGACCACATTTAGCAACACTGTGGGTGTATAGGAGGAAAGTGGAATCAAAATAGTGATGGGCTACATCGCCTTGTATGATTCCTGTGATGTTCGCCCATTCCCTCGATTTGCTTTTACCATTTGCGCGGGAACAGAAGCAACTGGTCCCTTCTATGTTTTAACTTTGCTCCCAGACCAGCATGGAAGTATGATTTGATGATGAGGAAACCTCCAGTTGCTGCCTCGACGAAACTTCCTTCATTGATAAACAATACCTACTTAAAAGCAGTATTATATTGTCTAAATGACCATGAACATTCTCAGAATTGCTGCTAAAAATCTCAAGTAGTTCACTATAATAATCTTGGACTTGGAAATTTATGGTTAACTTAATCAAAAGTTGATAAGTATATATCACTTAAAGGGATAAGTTGGCCTTCTTACATGTACATTAATGCCAACAATTGAGTTAGTATTTCTTTTTTAATAATAATGTGTTTGCAAAATATACCATTGCATTTAATCCTGTACCTCAGATTTGTCTCATAGCCAAAAAATAAAATTGCGATGAGAATAGCACAGTTTTACAACAATAAATTCTAATACATGTCAAATATAAGAATGAATGAATTTAATTGAAGTGTCTTTAAAAATATTACGTCTAAAGTAATTAACTTAGTTCAAAATTATAATCACATTTCAAAATGAACACTATAAGCTTTCTCCATCCACATAATTTATCAACATAGTGTAATGTCAGTATCCAGGACAAGACTGACAGTATTGATTGATCAATGATCACGTTTTAGATGTGTGTGTGCTGGTGTATTCGTCGCCCCCCGTGAACAGTCTCAAAAAGATTACCTACTTATCTACTGTAACTAGAAGCTGAATGATATCTCCAGTAGGGATCAGACACATATGTACTTATGAATCCCTATATGAATCTGATCCCCAGACATTTTTGAACAGTTTACATTATGTTATATTGTACCGCAATCATACGTCTATGCTGTTTATTCAGTTGCTTTTAAGTATGCAGACTTATACATATTGTTATATAGTCAAACTAGACTATAGAACAATATGTATAAGTCTATATTTAACTAAATATTATGATTATATTATAATATAAAAAGCTTATTGGTAGTTATTATTCCGCATGACAGATTACGTTATCTGGCTACATGTTAGTGGAAGCAATCAGCCCATCAACTGATAGCTGTGACTGAGCGAGTGTGTGGCTGATAAATCATCATTCAAATTGGCATCCAAACCAAGTCGTTATAAAATAGAATACGGTTCACTAACATATTGTCACACAAGTTCACGATACAAACTGTAATACGGTCGCCATCAGATTCGGAGCGGCCAAGGAGGTCAAAATATCAGCACATGCACCCTATTATTAAGAGACTAGGCCTTAACGTACCGACCGTACGTGCGACTGTACATAGGTAGACAATTCGTAGTACACGGGGTCTTAGGTAGGCGGTTTTTTCTTTTTTGTTTTTAAATGAGTAAACTGATTAAATATCATAATTAAAACGTGAAAGAAAGATTTGTGATATCGTGTGCACACTACGAAAATATTTAGTCGTTACACGCACACTACCTATAATTTCTCGTATGTTTTTTAACAAGTCACTGCGATTATAAAATGTTATTATTTATTTGTGAAACTGGCATGGTATTTTGTATCGTATTTTGAAGGTGTTTCCATTTCGGCATTCGTACAAAGATTATTGCAGTAGATAGCAAGCAATTGCTAAATATTTTGTTCAGTAATTTCCGGTTGGACTGATAAAAGTAATTGCAAAATAAACATGCTTTTTTTGTACATCTGCTTCTACGTGCTAACTTACGTGGGAAGTATTTACATAACTGAAACAAGTGAACAATACGTTTCTAAACTAATTACTTGGTGTTTTTGTAATCTGTGCACTGTGGCTGGGAGATTAGCCCACAGGTTGATTTTATACTTGCAGTAGTTGCAGTAACTTGTACGTACGAGAACGTACTATGCGATTGATCCCCAATAAACTTGTACGCTCTGATCCCTGAAATAAGTATCCCCCTTTCTAAGCAGTCGTTATGAAAAAGTGAATGATTAGTTATGTTAGGAATCCACATTGAACTATTATTATTAGCGTAGTAGTAACATCTCACCGGGGATCCAACTGTACTTTAATTTGTGAAAAGCCGTGTATGAGTTAAAGGTTCTATCATTTTACAATCAGCGTTGTTAAAATTAAGTAAAACATCGGCTTTTTGCTCTGGGTAATTTGAAATGTTTAGCTTCAATTGATCCTAAGTTATCGCTTTGTGAAAATAATTCGACTTTTCTTCGGAGTCGCAACCACGCGTCTTACTGTTGAACTTGGCTTCCATTTTAAAAATTATGTTTTCGTTAAGATATCGTTTTACATCATCATTAGATACTATCAAATGAATCAAGAAGTTTTACGGTTTTACCCATAGAAAACATGTAAAATTCCGAAAAGTAAAGCTATGGCCGGGAATCGAACCCGGATCCTCGTCATTCCGCGACGCGTGCTATACCCCTACACCACCCATAGCAGGTTACCTCCCGTGCAGGTTCGATTGCCGCATAGCTTTACTTTTTGGATTGTTCTGTTGTAATTTTCTGTGTAGTTTGGAATTTTTATTATCATTAGAGGTAAATTGTTGCCTATAATTTGAACACTTTTTGTACTCGATATATGCCAAGAAATAATGCTAGAGTGTTCGGGGAAAACCAATCCAATCGTCCATCGTCCATTATCATTCTAAACACGTTAGCGGCAAAAGTAAACAACTGTTAACGCAACTCCTTTGAAACCGTATTCGTTTCGCGTATAGTTGAAAACTGGTTTTACACACAGTTTAGTTTTATACTTATAGTTTGAAAAAAAAGATGTATCCAAAGTATAGTGTGTATCAGAAGTCGATACACTTAAGTATATTGACACTGGACGATGGACAACATGGCTGTTGATCTTAATGACACCGTAAGTTAGTGAATTACCTGCCGTACCCAAGGACGATTGATATTTAGTTGTGTTGAGGCATAGCGTCGATCTTTTATTTTCAAAATTAATAAACACACACACACATACACAAATCACGTCTATATCCCTTACAGGGTAGACAGAGCCTAAGGTAACAAGACCCAGGCCACATTTAGCACGATTGTGGGCTTATGGGTGAATAGAGGACTCAAAATAGTGATGGGTTGCTAGCCGCATCGCCTATAACATGATTCCTAAGATTATTGCCAGTTCCCTCGATGGGCTTTTACCATCTTCACGGGAATAAAAGCAACTGGCACATCCTATGTTTTTTATTTGCTCCCAGACCAGCCCAGCTAGCACGAGAGCGCACGAAAGTCGCGTCGCGCGCGAGTTGGACTACCCGTCTCTTTCTTATTGGTACAGTAAGAAAAGGACGGGCAATCTAACTCGCGCGCGACGCGACTCTTGTGCGCTCTCGTGCTAGATGTGCAGCATGGAAGTATTCAATAAAAAAATAATAAATAGTGAAATAATATCGTGAGACATTTTACACCAACTGCTAATAATCACAAGCTAAGCATAGTTTACGGGGTAGACAGAGCCTAATAACATGACCTAAAGACCACGTTTAGCGTGATTGTGGACGTATAGGTTGAAAGTGGAATCAAAATAGTGATGGGTTGATAGCGTAGCGTCTATAACATGATTCCTAAGATTTTCGCCCATGGCCCATTCTCTCAATGGGCTTTTACCATGTGCGCGGGAAGTATACGTCTAATGTCTACCGCTAATATACGTGTACTTTGGTTGCTGAGGTTGATTGATTAAGGGATAAAGTTATGTATGTATGTACCTATGTTGCTGAATGCTAAGCCCTTCGGCCTTGGCCGGCCGTGACCGTGCTGCGTGCGCGCACAAATAACCGGCGTTATTCGGACAATGGCGGGTCGCCCATTGTATTACAAGGGGAATAACATTTTTGTTACTAGGTACCTAATGACGTATATAATTATTAACAGATAATGACACTGCGGTTGGCTCACATTAGTAAATGTCTTAATATAAGAAAAGAAACGTCCACCGAAGTCGAAAGTCTTAGGAATCATGTTATAGGCGATGCGGCTAGAAACCTATCACAATTCTGATTCCCCTTTCCACCTATATGTCCACAAGCACGCTAAACGTGGCCTTTAGGTATTTACCACAGGCTCTGTCTACCCCGTAAGGGATAAAGACGTGATTTTATGTATGTAGTGTGGAGCAGCTCTTGGAGCACTACCTAAATCGGACGGTGTATTAAGTACGGATCACGATGTCCCAAACAAACTTTAGTTGCTTAAGGCCTAAATACTTTAAATAGAAATGCGTTTGGATAACGTTTATACTTTGTTTATTCAACTGTGATCAAATGAAACGTTACAATATACCAGGGAAACGGTTTAGTTCCTGTTCTAGCAGATCTCCCGTCTGCCCTCAAGTTCTAAAAGAAAACCGATAAAATCGAACGAGTGTTCGATTTATAAAACTTGAACACAAACACGAACCAGCCAGTCCGTAGACGTATAATATACTTATCCTAACAGTAGGTAGGTATGTAAAGTTCTCACTGACTGACTCTCAGCGCCGTAAAAGTAAGGCTATAAATAATTTATTCCAATGTTTTAAAACCTGTCTGGAGATTAACTTGCTGATCGCATTTCCTTGTCATACTTTTAAAAAGCAACATACTGTTTCTCTTTCTCATGACGTGAGATTAAATAAATAATTATTACGCACGAGTAGATACATCCAGTAGTATATTTGAAACATCTACACATTCCCGTTTAGTCAGCAAACAAACCAACAATATCTGTTTTTTTATCTAGTCTAGACGGCCTTATCTATGGTTATACATAAATTAATGTGATGGGATATGGCGTTGACCTATGATATATTTTTGAAACTTGTTTAACCATAAATACTGCAAATTACAATAATAAATAAATCATTTACAGTTTGAACTAAGATCAGTAGGCTTATGACCTAACTCGCTCGCAATCGCCATCGTGTTCATTTTGACAGTTCTTGTATGAATGTGACAGCTAGCTGATTCCGATGCCAATTGTCAGCCCATACATGAACTGTCAAAATGAACACGATGGCGATTTCGAGCGAGTTAGGTAATAAGCCTACCGGAGTCACACAACGGAATTACCTAACAAGAACTTCCGAAATGATCGAAACGGGTTAGGATTGTCCCCGAATTAAAATACAACAAGGTTAAAAATTACAGGGAGTTCCCAAACACGAATTGTGTCTTAGGTTTTTCTTTTAGCTAATAGCTAGCTAACTAGCTGTTTGTGTAAATACATGTATAATGTAGGGAATTTGTTGTTGGGTATTTTTATTACTGCGATGAAACGAGATATCCAGCGCAGCATTTTTCGTTTTTTTCCCGATGTGTACGCATTCAAGTAAGGTCATGAGTGTCCAAGGAAGTTTTCCTATAACCAGTTCTATTTAACTGGTATTTAATACAGCACCGATAAATTTTCTCGGGCTTTTATTTTACTGGCACTGTTCGTATTGTTAGTGAGTAAGTAAGTAAATGCTTTTTTTTTATGTTAGAGAGGCCAGACAAACGAACTAGTGGGTCAGTACAAATATAAAGAAACAGAGACAAAATATACATTAAATATATGCAACAAAGGCAAACTTACCCCTATAAGGGATCTCTACCAGTTAACAGAGAAGCATTAAGCGAGGGACCGACAAAGAGTGAGTTTAAAATATCCATATAGTGAAAACCACAATAGAGTATCTCAATATACAACAAACAATTCATAAATAAATTAGTAAATATCATTACACACATGCATACATACACACTATATACAATATGAGTACACATACAATATTTAAGGAGATGGTGTGAGCCACATCTTCCTCAAGCCTTCCTTGAACGACGCCACGGAGGCAGACTGCCTGATGGAGGTCGGTAACCGATTCCACAGCCTAGCAGTGAACTGTGAAGGATTTGGAGTAAGTTTTGGAAGATGAAAAAGGACAAGCTAAAAGGAGATTAGTATTAGCCCGTAGCCGATGTTGGCTACCTGCAGCCAAGTAGCTAAATCGCTCGAAAAGATACATAGGAGCAGAAGTATTAAAAATAATGTTGAATGTGTGAGTAAATTATGCTCTTCAAAATTTGCAAATCATTTTTCGGATTACTTTAAACTTGGTATACACACGTTAATTGCATGACAATGCCATCAGCAAAAGAAGTTTGAGTTAAAACTGTAATTTAACCAAACATATCCTCATTATTACCTTTTTTTTTAACGTAGAGGAAATCTTTATGGATGCCCTAGGCACGGGGATGCCTAGGGTTATGTGGGACTCCCCCCCCGAAGGGGTATACCCGAACTAAAAACTCTCCGGCGTTGCCTCAATCCGGTGTGATTGGAACGCAGTGGGATGCCACTAGGGTTTCACCACAAACGCCCCCTCAGTGGCCCCGGCTTTCGCCAGGACCGCGCCAAGAAGGAGGGCCCGTACGCTGGGCCCGTCTTCCCTTGGACAATGAGACCGTGCAATGCAGGTAGGTAATGCCCCGTTACCATTCCCGCTGGCGTCAAGCGATCGGGCGAGCGGTGCAAGCACCGAGTTCGCCTTTTCCCTCGTCGTCTGCGCAAGGAGTCCTCATTATTACCTAGCCCGGCTAGCACGAGCGAGATAGAACACAGACTCTTTCTAGAACGAACAGTAAGAAAAAGACGGGCAATCTATCTCGCGCAAGACGCAACTATTGCGCGATCTCCTGCTAGACGTGTTGGTCTGGGAGCAATGTACCAGTAGCTTCTTTTCCCGGGTAAATGCGGCGCTTTCCACCTATACGCCCACAATCATGCTAAACGTGGCTTTTAGGTCTTGTTACCTCAAGCTGTGTCAACCCGTAAGGGTTAAAGACGTGATATATGTATGTACTAGCTTCTACCCGCGACTTCGTCCGCGTGCAATTCGACTTAAGAACTGGTTGATGGTATATTCTGCAATAATTATTTACGTTGAGACTAGCCGGCTACGATCTATAAAATGTTTATCGCTATCCCGCGGAACCATGCAATTTACATACATACATACCGACACGCCTCTTTCCCACAGGGGTAGGCAGAGACTACATTGTTCCACTTGCTACGATCCTGACATACTTCTTTCGCTTCATCCGCATTCATCAATCTCTTCATACGTGCTCGTCGGTTTCGGATAGGTACTCCAGACCTGACCTTCTTCCAAAACGTCTCCTATTTGATCTCGTAACGTCCGTCTAGGCCTTCCTCTCCCAACGCA
Source organism: Pandemis corylana (assembly GCA_949127965.1). Taxonomy (NCBI): domain Eukaryota; kingdom Metazoa; phylum Arthropoda; class Insecta; order Lepidoptera; family Tortricidae; genus Pandemis; species Pandemis corylana. Next base: position 548,871 of record OX421859.1, on the reverse strand, counting down.
ACCATTCACACTCCCCAAGTAGATCTGTTTAGTTAGTCTACTTTCATCCATCCGCTCTACGTGACCAAACCAACTAAGCATACTTTTTTCTATCCTAGTCACTATATATCCTCTTTTACATCCGCACGTTCCCTTATCACACTATTCTTTATTATATCCTTGAGTACACACCTTTCATACTTTCTAACTATGCAATTTTCTGGGATAAAAAGTAGCCTATGTTTTAATCTAGGGTACCAACTATCTCCGTTTCAAATTTGATCGAATTCCATTCAGACGTATCAGAGTGAGGAACGAACATACACACTCACATCGTCACAAATGTGTTATACTGTGTTCGCATTTATAATATTAGTTGGATCGCAGAGTAACAAGTCTAACCTTCCTCCGTCACTGGGATGTTCATTGTTGCCGGTGTCCGGTTTATACCTTAATTTCTATTTTAACGCGTACTGTACATCGCGGGATGTATTTTTATGAGACCTTGAAATGCACTAACAGCCGCGTACAATGAAGCAACAAAAAACAAGAGATTATTGTGCAAAACATTGGCTGGGGACTTGTTTGTTTTGGACGCGATAAAACACAATTACTCTAGCTGTGAATGGATTTCGTTTTGCGATAATAATGAAAAACAACGTCGTATCAAAATAAAAGTTATATCAAAATTTTTACGCTTAGGTATCAAACGCATTATACATTAATCTTGTAAAATAATAAGAACAATAACATCAATACATACCTACGAGTAGTATAAAACAATGTCTCTATGTATGTTTAGATCTTTAAAAGTACGCAACGGATTTTAATGTGTTTTTTTTATTAGTTACAGTGATTCAAGAGGAAGGTTTATGTGTATAATTCTATTCAGACGAAGTCGCGGGGAGAAACTAGATAAATTATAAAAAATTAAAAAACCCCTACGCATTAATAAAAAAGTGATTCGATTTTATTCCAAATGTGCCTTACATTTTGGAAAAGAGCTGATACTTTCCAAACTACTGGGCCGATTTTAACCAAATATGGATAAGATCCAACGCAAGGAAATTTGCTTTCGAATGAAAACCGCATCCAAATCGGTCCAATCATTTGAGAGCTACGACGTCACAGACATAGGTACACGCACACTTACGTCGACGTCAAACATATGACACCTTTTTTTGGGCCGGGAATTAAAATAATTAAATTCATTGGCCACAATATGGATAATTAGAACCCTACACAATAATACCACCCAGTGGAGTCGACCAAGGAAAGGTGCGACCACACCGGTGCGTAAAAGACGTTGACGGTGCGTTTACGCAACAAAATGTATGGAAAAACGGTGAGAAAACGCGACGGCTCCGCCACGTCACTGCGTATACATACAAAAGCTGATCGTCACCTTGACTTGCAAGTGATAATAATCTTAAATTTAAGTACCTACAACTGATATTTAACCTATGGATGATTAAGGGATTTCTTGTTGGAGTATATATAAATCCCACAATGACCTTGCAAAACCGCGATCCTCTACTGTTATTGTGATAAAACTTACTGTCGCTCCGGTCTATATGGTGACAGGTATCCACGCTAAGACTACGTAATTCAATAGTTTTGTGATTATTTTCTTGGTTAGCCAATAATATAATCCTTGCGAATTGTAAATTGTCGTATATTGAATACACATTAGCGAAGAACTTAGAAAGTCGACGAAATGACGAAGCACCATTTAGCATGAATATTCGGCAATGTTGTAAGACTAAGGCTTATTATGTAACTCGCTCGCATTCGCCATCGCGTTCATTTTGACAGTTCTTGTATGAATGTGACAGCTATCTGATTCCGATGCCAATTGTCAGCCCATAAATGAACTGTCAAAATGAACACGATGGCGATTGCGAGCGAGTTAGACAATTCCAAGTCTTCATGCAACCCATATTATGCTTATTTGCCCAATAAAGAAGAAGTATTAAAAATAAAATACTTCCGTACTGGTCTAGGAGCAAATAAATAACATAGAATGTACCAGTTGCTTCTCTGCCCGCGCAGATGGTGAAAAGCCTATCGAGGGAATTGGGCGAAAATCTTAGGAATCATGTTATAGGCGATGCGGCTAGCAATCCATCACTCCATATATGCCCACAATTACACTTACCGTGGCCTTTAGGTCTGGTTACCATAGGCTCTGTCTGTCTACTCCGTAATGGATATAGACGTGATATGTGTGTGTGTGTGTGTGTATTAAAAATGATCATTATCTTCCAGAGACGACGCTGACGTGGTGATGCGCAGGCCGCCGCGCCCGCGCCGCTCCACAGACTACTTACTGGATGACGTTGGTGATGGCTCCGAGGCCGATTTACTTAGCAGCACCCCCCCGCGGGAGCGCATCAGGATCAAGGGGAAGACTGGCAGGTAACCGATACTTCTTTTTACAACCTTTCATTATATTCACCGGGTAAACGAGTTCTTGAGTGGAGACCGCGACTCCGCAAGCGTAGTGTGGGACGCCTCCGGCTAGGTGGAATGACGATTTACGAAAGGTGGCTGGTAATTGTGTAATTGGATGTGACAAGCTGAAGAGGGAAATATGTGTGTTTTTTTTGGGGAGACTACAGATGATTATATTCACCTGTCCCTGTTGGCTGTATGTAGGTCATCAAATCTTGCAAGTGAATTTTGGCCAATTTTTTGTGGTCGGGTTGACATGGGCTTACTTATTGGCCTTATTGTTACGTCCGGTGACAATGACAATACAATATGTGTAGTGAAACTGGTGGTCCCAGGATCGTTTCCGCAAGAGGGAACTCCTCAACGGTTGGTCCGATTACATTGAAATTGGGTATAAGCTTTTTTAAAACCTCTGTACCTTAAAATGAAGGACGGAACACTTATGATCACTTTTCTAGGAACTGGTATAGGTATCGAAAAGAAATCAATTACAGAATTTACAGATAACAAGGGCAATCTCTTGCAGCTGTAGTGAAGTAACATTAGGTAAATGCGACCTTTTTGAAAGTGTATCTTTGTATGAAAACTGTGACGGTTGGGTACTTTTCGTTAGGTATCACAGAAAATGACATTTAGAACTTCTTACCGTCACCTAACAACAAAAAGTTTAGGAAAAACCAACCAAGATTGTCTTGCTTATAAAAAGTAGATTTCAAACGTTTTCTTGACTTGACAAAAGAAACTTCGGTGCTCTGCCAGACATTTGTGCTAAATATAATTCCTAACACCGTGATGCGAAATGGCTCACAGCTTTCATCAATCATCCATACATTTTCATAATTACATTTAGTATAGATAGCGTGAGATTTGTATGCAGAGTGGGAGGCTCTGATAAGATAACCAACTGACCCTGTTAATTACGTATACCATTATGCCCGTTAATTGTCTGATCCAAAGTTTTGTAATAGTTGAGAAAAATTCCATTATTATCTGATATATCAAGTTTTGCTCGTATTTGTTCTCCATAATATTGTTTGCTATGTCACTTGTTATTCTCGTATCGTTTAGGTGTGACGCCGAACCGCGTACATCAAGATTTTATTGTTCTGTTTACATTTCTTTTCGAAAGAACTAAACAGTATCATCAATATCTGTGTCACAGACATTTTGTTTATCAAAGAGTGGTACAGGGGCTCAAATATTGAAGCATATCGCTCGATAGCTACATCTGAAATTATTTTTTCGAGTGATTGTCAAGGTTAGTTACGCTGTGGTTGGCTTAGTTGGCAGTGACCCTGCCTGCGAAGCAAGCTTCTGAGTTCGAATCCTGGTAAAGGCATATATTTGTGTGATGAGCACGAATATTTGTTTCAGAGTCATGGATGTTTCTATCTATTTATGTATGTATTTCTCTGTATAAGTAATGTATATCGTTGTCTAGTACCCATAGCATAACACAAGCCTTACTGGCGCTTAATTGTTCCCTTATATTTATATTTGTATTTAATTACCTAAGAGTCTATAAATCTACGAACTAGTATTATAAATTACACCACTTTCGAATGGTACTTTCGTTTCGAGTGATAGCTCTCAAAAATTGGTCTTTCGGACCCTTAGCAAAGAGAATATAACCACTACTTGGCCTTTAGGTCGAAGTCCAAGTAACCTATACACATAAACACAGAAATCACGTCTTTATCCCTTACGGGGTACCTTAGGGTAACAAAACCTTAACGCCAAGCCCATTCCCTCGATGGGCTTTTACCATCTGCGCGGGAAGAGAAGCACGACTGTACTTACATGAAATCCACTCTTTGTGTCGTGTTGTAGTTATTTAGATAGCTGCCAATTGAAACGAATTTAAAGTTTGCCCAGTGTTTTTAATATTGTGACGCGTGATAATACACGTTGAAGTTCATCGTGAACAGAAGAGGAAAGATGTTGGGACTTTGGGACACCAGTAGGCTTATTACCTAACTCGCTCGCAATCGCCATCGCGTTCATTTTGACAGTTCAGGTACGGGCTGACAATTGGCACCGGAATCAGCTAGCTGTCACATTCATACAAGAACTGTCAAAGTGAACACGGTGGCGATTGCGAGCGAGTTAGGAATAAGCCTACTGATACGACGCGACGAATACATTAAGATCATTGAAGGAAAGGTTGAAGGGAAGCGGAAGAGAGGAAGGCCAAGAAGAACATTTATGGGCCAGGTGAAAGAGGGTAGAAGTCGTGTCGTATCAGGAAGTCAAAGGAAAGGCACTGGAAAGGACCACATGGAAATTGCTCCACCGAAAAGAGCCTTCGTAAGTGTCAGTAGTAGTGGATAATATGTATTTCATTTGTTTGCGAGTTTACGACGCGGACGTCATAGAAAAAACGTTAGGTAATCATTTAGATTAGAAAATCTTAGCAAGGCTTGTCGATTTCAGATATTACATTATCGTCTGAATTGGACGTAGTTACCTATTTAGTCATAATAATGTGCGGATTATCAGTATAAAACAAAGTCGCTTTCTCTGTCCCTATATCCCTATGTATGCTTATATCTTCAAAACTACACAACGGATTTTGATGCGGTTTTTTTAATAGATAGAGTGATTCAAGAGGAAGGTTTTTATGTATAATTCTACGCAGACGAAGTCGCGGGCAAAAGCTAGTATTAATATAAAGGAAAAACATAGAATGTACCAGTTGCTTCTCGATTTCTTGTTTACTGTTAAAAATATTTGTAAATTATTTATTACTAGCGACCTCCCCCTCTTCCATGCTGGTCTGTGAGTAAAGAATGGACTTACCCCCTTATTCACAAACGCTTTATAGGCTTCTGCTAACTTAACAATCGTTTCTCCTTATCTGTGAAAGGTAAATGTTAAAGTGACAGATAAAGACAAACGAGTGCTAAGTTAGCAGGAGCCTATTATTAGAGCGTTTATGAATAAAGGGGATAGAATGTACCAGTTACGTATCTTTCCCACAGGGGTAGGCAGAGACTACTTTGTTCCACTTGCTACGATCCTGACATATTTCTTTCGCTTCATCCACACTCATCTCTTCATACATGCTCGTCGGTTTCGGGTACTCCTGACCTGGCCTTTTTCCAAAACGTCTCCTATTTGGTCTCAGAACGTCCGTCTAGGCCTTCCCCTCCCGTAACCATTCACACTCCCCCTATAGATCTGTTTAGTTAGTCTACTTTCTTCCATCCGCTCTACGTGACCAAACCAACTAAGCATACTTTTTTCTATCCTAGTCACTATATCCTCTTTCACACCAGCACGTTCCCTTATCACACTATTTTTTATTCTATCTTTCAGTGATACACATTCGATACTACTTAACGCTCTCATTTCTTCTGCATTAATTCTACTTTCATGCTTCTTTTGCCATACCCAAGTTTCGCTGCGGTACATTAATGTAGGAACAAGCACCCCTCTAGTTGGTTGGTATTTGTTTTAGTTATTCTCAGTGCCGCCAGATGCCGAACGTCTGGTATCAGAGGATTGAATGGGCTATCTTATCATCTATTTATAGGGCGTGTATGATTGTTTGCGCAACGAGTGCGATTGTGGTTAATTGCTATGGTAACTGGTTGTGGAAGTTGGGAGATTTTTTATGCAATTATTAATTTTTTATGCGGTGTTGCTTTCCATCAGGTGACCCGTCTACTCGTTTGCCCACTCTTATATAAAAAAAAATTAAAAAATATACTTAATTTATTTTAGGATGAGAAACCACAACAAGATTATATTGCGTCTGGTCAACTATTTCTTACTTAGCAATTAGTACAGTGCAATAGTCTGCGAGCCGCAAAATAAAATTGTTTTAATGCCACTTTATTTTCGTGTCGTTTAAAATTACTCTAGTACAAATAGCAAAGAGAGCACACTTCACGAGCCGCAATATAATGTTGTTGTGGTTTCTCATCCTAAATTAAATGAAATATAATAGCATCAGCCCGCGACTTCGTCCATGTAGAATTAAGGAGCTACCTCACCGCCGCGTATGTGCAGTGACGCGTCGTAGGCGTCACGTTTTCTCACCGTTTTTTCATACATTTTGTTGCGTAAACGCACCGTCAACGTCTTTTACGCATCGGTGTAGGCGCACCTTTGGACTTGAGAACTGATGATGATTTTAGGCATTTAGGATTATGCTAGGTTTCGATCGGTTATTTAAATTTTTCTGTGTTGCTCTTATCTGTCTCCGTTCCCCTACAGCCTTCGTCTGATCTGAAATAGTTGTGAAACTGTTTTTTGCGTGATAAAACAAATGTTTTTCACATGTTCGAATCCGGCCGATACCGATGTAATCTCACACAAATACAACCTTGATATATTTGCATACCTACAGTGTGGTAGATTTATCGTTACAATGAAGTGATTCATATAAATTTTCTTGAAGATATGTTTCCAAGCTTATCAGCTCCGTATTAGAGTATGAGCGTACAAATAATATAACCATAATAAATACTTCATTCTGTAAGATATGATATCGTTTTATTGATTTATTCTAGACATACAATTTTCTTTGACACGTTTGACCGAGAAATTCTCTTACATTTGCATTATCATAACGAGTTGGCTTTTTTCGCTGTAACACATTTTTACTATCACTATTTATAATCATTTTAGACTTTGGACATCTTGCAAGGCTGGCCCGAGAGCGGGAGAGAGATAGGCTACCCATCTTTTTCTAGACGAACTGTAAGGAAAATACTACAGCCTTTTTGTGACTACACGTTATATTGGGCTATTATCTCCATTGAAATCCAACTTGTCAATTATTTGTAAGTCTAGTTTCACATAATGTATGTACAATTCATTTCTGTTATGTAACTTCGGCCTATCTCTTCCTCTGTAAAATGCTGCGCCCAACAGGGTTTCATAATGTTTTAATGTGCATATTGCCAACATTTTGTTGTGCCTATGACATATATATAAATACTCATAAAACCTACCAGACAATAAACTACTGTACATACATAAATCACGTCTTTATCCGTTACGAGGTAGACGGAGCCTAAGGTAACAAGACCTAAAGACCAATGTGGGTGAATGGACGCAAAGGGGAATCAAAATAGTGATGGGTCGCAAGCTGCTTCGCCTATACTATAACATGATTCCTAAGATTTCTTTCCCTCGATGGGCTTTTACCATTAGCGCGGGAAGAGAAGCAATTGGTACATTCTATGTTTTTTTCTTTGCTCCTAGACCAGCCTGGAAGTTCTACTACTGTATTAGTACCTATACTGTAATACTCTACATCCCTGAACGATACTGCGGAGGGAGATTGCCTGATAGAAGTTGGTAACCGATTCCACAGCCTAGTCGAGTGCACAGTAAAAAAATAATAATAATAATAATAATAAAAAATCTTTATTGCCACAACTTAAAAAAAAAGAAAAACTAGACATTATAAACTTAAACATAAAAATGATAAAAAGTTGGGACAATGGGTCCCCAGTCTCAGCTTGTGCTGGGCTTGGTTGCCCAACGCTGGTTTTCAGACTGGTCCCTCGGACGGCCGGTCGCAGCGCGCGTCACATTTAAACTACGAATTACAGTCAGGATAATTGTGCCTAATCAAAGCAAACAAAACTTATACAGTAAGGATAAAAAAAAACAAAATAAAAATCAAAATAATTCACAAAAAAATAAAAAATAAAATAAAAATAAAACTAAAACAATTAACAACTTAAAAACAAGATTAGCCGCTATTGTGTCTGTTTGTTTGTATATATGTGTGTTTGTGAGTGTGTGTGCTTGTGCGTGTGCGTGTGCGAGCGTGAGAGTAACCGTTCTATTTTGGGGGGTTATAATTCCGATTGTTTGCTAAGTAGTAGTAGTAAAGGATTTGGAATAATTATTTGAAGAGGAGGAAGGACACGTGCGGTGTTTGCTATCGATTTTCTTTAAATATAGAATCCTTGAAGATTCTATTCACTAAAGCCCCTAGTAACGACGATATAGACACTTTAATATACTGAGTACATAAATACTACGTAGAAGTAGGTACGTACAGTTCGACTTTGAACATGTTTGTTTGTCTCTTAAATAAACAGGCGTTTTACACCTCCACTGAACTTAAATTATTTTTGTTTTTTTTTTTCTCTTTCTTTTTCTTCTCATACTGTGTTTTACTATGACTAGAAGAGACTTACATCTCTACTGTAGACTAATATAATTTAAGGCTCGGGGACCTTATACATCCCTTTTATAAATGTATTTAATTTTAGAATTTAAGTATTGCAGTAGCTTAATGAATTTTATTTTGAAAAAATGACTTCGCGCATTCATCTTGGCAATGATGGTCTTTCCGAATGCGCTGGCAGTTTCAAAAAAGACATGTAAAAGAGCCTTAGGCTGTCAATTTGCAAAAATAAATATTGAATTTTGTATTTTGAAACAGGGGCGAGCCGAAGTCAAAACTGTTGGTATTTTTAGGATTCCGTACATGATATTTGAGAACCACAACGAGAACCCTCGTAGGCTTAAATAAACCTGTTCGTATTTACGTGCGTGGGTTTGTCGACGACTTGACGTGTTATGATAATGTCAAATTCAGTTCGTCTCTTTTATAATATGTTACTGTAAAATCATTACTAGCTATGAGTTTTTATTACTTGAAATAAATGAATTGTTTTTCTAAAACATTCAGAGAAAATGTAAATAAATTTTGCACTAAACTTCTTCTTCTTCTTATTTGTGGCGTTTCGAGTCGTTATAGCGACGACAACTTCGCCAATGTCAAAGTAACAAAAATATAATTAAAAAATCTTGTGACAAAATGTCGGCAACGTTGTACGGTAATGGTCAAAGGCCCCCCTCCCCCCCCTGTCGGGCTCTTAGCCAACGGTCAATGATATCCCTCAGAAACTGCCAGGAAATCATTAGCCGATGCCCAGAGTGCACCGGATCAAGCACTGCTCTTCCCCCCGGACAGATCCAAAAAGGAACCGCAGCTCTTGACCACATGTGGAGGTAACCCGACTCGCACCCCGCACTAAACTTCCTCGCAACTTAGGTGGTTTTCACGTTACCGCCTTTTTTTTTGAAGTTTTTTTTTCATCCGGCACCGTAAGCTATTTGAGACATTGATAAAAACGTTAGATTCGAACAAAACGCGCACTCCTCGGCCATCGATTTGGCTGTATGACATTGTTGTTCATTATTCCATAGTCTCTTTGACTTAAAAAAAAAGTTTAAAACAAATGCCTGCAACAAGGTTCTTCGTGTTCTGTTACTTAGAACGCAATGACGACATTTACGACAGTGTTTGAGAAAATATTTATTTTGTTTCAGGGGCGCATTCCCGGGGTTACAAAAGATGATGCGCGACAAAAGAAGCACTGTCGTTTATACTTCCTCGAACGATAACGCAGTCATACCAGGTGGGTACATACATAAATCACGTCCTTATCCCTTACGGGGTAGACGGAGCCTAATGTAACAAGACCTAAAGGCCTGATGATTGTGGGCAGGTACCTAAAGACCTAAACCATGCAAGTTTCACACAAAATCCGTCCTTATTCCTTGTCTACAATATAAATGGTAATTGTATGCCCATTTCCTCTTCACTACATAGTATAAAACGAAGTCGCTTTTCGCTGTCTATGTGTCTGTCTGTCCCTATGGATGATTAGATCTTTAAAACTACGCAACGGATTTTGATGCGGTTTTTTTCATAGATTGAGTGATTCAAGAGGAAGGTTTATATGTATAATTCTACGCAGACGAAGTCGCGGGCAGAAGCTAGTTTGTAATACTGGGAAATCTTGCAACACCATTTTTACCCACCTCCTCCTCTGCCTGGCTAGAAATTTGGTAGGTAACTACTCTAGCTGTTACCCGTGGCTTCGCCTCCGTTCCAGTATTTTTCAAAATTTTATTTATATACCTTGCGAGACAATAACAAACACAACTAATGAATAGTTCACCAATTTGGTCAGTCATTCGGAAGTTATGCTCGTACATACATTTCGACGATTCATTTTTATTTATATTGATGGCACCGTTGTCTTTTTCAGAGCGCTTGAAAAAAAGATGGAGCCTCAAACGAAACACAGACAGAGAATGGAAGCAAGATATGGGGCATAGAGAGAATAAAGCGGACTCTCTGCCCTCGCCCGACACGCCTGCCGTGCCTACGCTGGTAAGATTGCAGACAGAGCCTAGAGTGACAAGAGCTAGACCAGATTCAGCATGATTGTGCGCGTATAGGTGGAAAGATACCTAAAATTTTCGTCCATTCTATCGATGAGCTATTACTATCCGCGCGCGAAGAGATGCTACTGAAAGAGAGAGAGAGAGAGAGAGAGAAACATTTATTTACACACATTCGATACACGTAGATATACAATAGTAAGAAGAAATACAATATACTTAGCAATAGTACCGATATGGTGTAAAATGGGCCCCACTCAGCATAATATTGCGGCAAGCCGCAACGCTACAACACTACTGGAACATTCTATGTTTTCTCTTTGCTCTCAGAGCAGCATAGAAGGGTCTTTACCCCTGATAGGGTAGACAGAGCGGGTAACAAGACCTAAAGGCCACGTTTAGCGTGAACGTGGGATTGTACATGTAGGATTATGGTAAATTTTACTGTCTGCTGGTTGTAGGATCTACTCCAATGTCTGTTTGCAGCGGTGTTTATTCGAATTTGCTTGCTTAAACATTCCAGGTTGATTTCATGACAGCTTGTACCATCAGCCTAATAATGTGGTCTGCCGTCTTAAGATTGAATATCCTTCCCACGCACGCCATTAACTCCTTTCTTGACAAGTCGGAACAAGTATACCTATACCTACTCAATTCAAGCCTCATTAGGTTCTTGTAAAAGTAACAAAAATAATTAAAAGAAAGACGACCTTAATGTGAAAATGCTTAAACATAAGTAACGTGCACTGGGAAGTCGCCAGAGAAAGGTGACGCACCACACCCTGGCTACACTGGCGACCCTGCCAGTACAGCGTGCCTCCCAGTCGTTTCTGAACACTCCTACCTCACCCCAGGTGGAATCCTGCAGCCGCTTCATGTCCCTCACGTCGCGCTTGAAGTGCCGCGCGTCCACCGAGCGCGCCGAGCGCAGCCCGCCGGCGGAACAGCTCCCAGACTCGCGGGTCACCTTCCACCAGACCTTCAGCATGCTCATCAATATGGGGAACGCTGACAAGAGCTGCAGACGAGCGGTGAGTGAGCTGTGCTGGTTGCAGAGACCTTGCGTTCGGATCGCTACTACTGTCTTACTCGCTAGACCTGCCCCCAAGCAGCAGCAGCAGTGCTTGCGCTGCTGTGTTCCGGCGTAGAGGGTAAGACAGTCGGTGAAATTACTGGCACATGAAGTATTATATCTTATATCTTGGCCCTCTAGGCTGGCAATGCATCTGCAATCCTCTAGTGTTGCCCACTTACTCGTTTGCCTTCCTTGTCCTATTACAAAAGTCCTTTCGGTTCGTAGGCAGAGTTTAGTTTGAAAGACCAATCTGGTTAGAAGGACCAGGTTCAAAAGACCAATGTTCTTTGAATGACTACGATGGTCTTTTGAAATTAGTTAGTGTAGATTTTTTTTTTTTATTATAGCCTTTTTTTTATTCCGAATTCGCTACAATTTCATTTTTGTTGTTGTTATTGTTTTTTTTTATTATTATTAATTTGTCGCGTAATTCGGCGTGCCTCATGGCATAGGCCTCCTCCATGTATTGGAGGGTTTGGGCTATAGTTCCCACGCGCGCCCAGTGCGGATTGGGAACTTAACACACACCATTGAATTTCTTCGCAGATGTGTGCAAGGTTTCCTCACGATGTTTTCCTTCACCGAAAAGCTCATGGCAAATTTCAAATGTAATTTGCGCACATAAATTCCGAAAAACTCAGAGGTGCGCGCCCCGGATTTGAACCCACGACACTCTGCTTGAGAGGCCACAGGTCAAACCACTAGACTACCACGGCTTTTAGTTAGTGTAGATTAGCTAGTTAGTATTTCAAATGATACTCGTCTTAAAGAGATTCCGTCCAGTTTTTGAGGCTAAATTACCAAGCAAAATTTTCACCGTGCACAAGCCTTACCCTTAAGAGTGAGACGGGCTATATCTCTATCGCTCGCTTTGATAGGGAGCGAGTTCTAAAGAACTGCCTGTAAGCCGAACTGGTTTCTGGTTTGAAGACTTGTAATTTACACTTAACCCTAATCGTGAATGTTCTTACGTTTTCAGATCAGCCGCGAGGAGCAAGTGTGGCAGAACGAGCTGAAAGACTTGATATGGTTGGAGCTGCAGGCCAAGATAGCTGGTCGGACGCTGGCCCAGCAGGACGCGTACCTGTGCACACAGAGGAACATCATACCCACCTTGATTAAGAACATAATTGACTATAGGTATGACATACACGGCTCTTTTACATGTCATCGTCTTATCTCTCCAAGGCTGGCACGCGAGGAAGACTACCCGTCTTTTTCTGTATTGTTCGTTTTAGAAAGAAATGGGAAATCGATCTATAGTCTGTAGCTGCTCTTAACTACTCGAATTTCACAAATTGCGGACAAAATTAGAACTCTAACAGCTTGTTTCACCGCTCTTCTTTCTTACATATATTGATTGATTGATTCTTGATATATTGACTGTCAGATATCCATGCTTTCTATTTATTACTACAAAACCGACAGAAATGGCGTCATGGATACCTATCTATAGGTGAAAAACGTAAGTAAATGACCTGTTGTTTGTAGTAGTCTAAAAACTGATATAGGACTTAAGTCATTTTTTCTAGTTTCGAACGTCAATAGGTGAGAACCAAAAAGTTACACACCGTTAAAGTGGTGTTAGTAAGGTAGTTAAAATTAGCTAACTTTTTCCATTGTGACACGAAAAATAGTCATACATTTGTGTGGATAACTATCGTGTCACAATGGGAAAAGTTAGCGAATTTTAACTACCTTACTAACGCAACTTTAACGGTGTGTAACTTTTTGGTCCTCGCCCCAATTTGTCTATTCGCACATATTACTCACACATACAACAGGTCGTTAAGGTTTTCACCTAGCACTTGTGTATTTTTTTATTTGTTTTTAGGTTTGTGAACCCCAATCCCTGCAAAGGCCGGTCGCAGAGGTTGTGCGTCACAGAAGGCTCGCGGGAAGATCTCAACAAAGTCGACGAGGAAGAACAAAGTGATACAGGTGAATAATGAAATACCTAGTTTTCCTTCCATGCTGGTCTGGGAGCAAAGTAAAACATAGAATGTACCAGTTGCTTTTCGTCAGGGAATGGCAAAAAACTTAGGAATAGGCGATGGGGCTAGCAACCCATCACTATTTTGATTCCCCTTTCCATCCTTACGCTCAAAATCATGCTAAACGTGGCCTTTAGGTCTTGTTACCTCAGGCTGCCTACCCCGTAAGGGATAAAGACGTGATTTATGTATGTATAGGCCACGCTTAGCATGATTGCGGGCGTATAGGTAGAAAGGGGAATCAGAATGGTGATGGGTTGCTAGCCGCATCGCCTCTAACATGATAAAAAAGTCCATCGAGGCGGAAATCATAGGAATCATGTTATAGGCGATAAGGCTAGAACCCATCACTATTTTGATTCCATTTTCCACCTATACGCCCATCTTGCTAAATGTGGCCTGTAGGTACCTGTTGCCTTAGGCTCTATCTACCTACCCCGTAAGGGATAAAGACGTGATTTGTGTATGTGTGTGTACAGAAGAGAGCCGGCACGGCTGCCTCTCGTTCGACTGCCGGCTCTGCTCGGAGGCGATCGGCGCGGCCATGACGGAGGTGCGCACGCTGCTGGAGTCGTTCCACCGCGCCAGCGCGCTCTACCCCTCCACCAAGGCCATGACCGTCGACCATCCTCTGCTGGCCACCAGCCTCTTCCAGAACAGGATCAAGGTCAGTACCAGGGCTCTTACAATTCATGTGGATGACGTAAAAATGGCGTTGCTTTGCACGCAGGATGTTTGTATTTGGATTTCCCGTCACTATATTTGTATCTCCTCGCGTCAAAACGGGTGGAATAGTACATTACTGTCTAGGCCAGGAAGTAGGCAATTGCTGGTCGAGTATTGGTTTGAACGGACGAGCTTGCGAGTCCGTTTAATAAAACGAAGCCAGCAATGCTATTCTGGCCGAGGCAAGTATAGTGCTTTAATTATTTTTGCTTTGCCGCCTTTTTCTATCAATGGCATTTGAAGAGAGTATTTTCCTACCCAGAACATCTAAAGCTAACTACTAGTTTTTTTTTAATTTGGTGTTTTAAGTCTTGTGCCTTTATTTTTTACAGTGGAGATTTGCATTTTTAAAAAGTTAATGTCTAGACAGTAATGGAATTTGTATGCGACATTACTGGAGAGTTTAACGCTACAGTAATGTTTTTTTTTTAACTTTGGACTGACCGGCAACAATTAACTTCCTGTTCTGATAATTATGTAGTTGATAATGACGACTTTAACGAACATTTTTAAGAAAATTAAGTTTGCACCTCGCCGGAATGGGATTCCCGCCCGCTTCCCCGCTCACCTACCCGCGATCGCCCTGTCGCATCAGTACGGTTAGCATCTCTGACGCCGATACGCGTCTTACGGATTTTTGTCTGCAATTTGTTGAATTAAAAAATTTTGAACCGTTCTTACCCAAATAGTATTACAAGCTCTATAGAAGCTGTATTTAGGATCATGTTTATACTTAACGCTGTTTAATTAGGCTGTATAACGGCAAATTATACAGCTTTTGGCGTTTTTAGAGCTGTACAGAAGCTGTATAAGAAAAAATAAGCTGTATAACAGCTGTATAAAAGCTGTTATTCGGTTTAATACGAAACTAAAACACTACAGATAATATCTTATAAATCACTTGTAAGAATTAAAGTTGCAAATAGAGTTATTAAAGAATAAATTCCAGAAGAATAAAAATATCGTTGAGCGAACCCGCGATTTGTGCGAACGAATTTGCTAAAGCGAGCCAATATTATAAATTGCTGATGCGGGGGCGGCCATCTTTCTAAATCGTAAGTATTAGGGAAACCAAAATTTCTAATAAAGGGGTGCAAACTTAGCTCGGTCGGTCTGTAGTTTGTAACCTGGGTAACACTTTATTATATATATTTGTTTTTTGTTTGTGTCAGGCGATGTGTCTGTGGTACAACATGGCGATGCACATGCGCATGAAGATCCTGTCGGTGCGGCGGCTGCTGCAGACCATCGCCAGCAAGGACAAGGGCTCCGTGCTGCCGGATTTCCCCTGCTTCGGCCACGGCAGGTAACAGCCCAGAGTATACTTCCTGTTAACAACCTTCCGTGACGTCCACTAGACCCCCCCCCCCCCCCCTATTTGGATCACCCAGATACAAAAATTATAAGAGGGGATCCAAATAGGGGAGCCTATTGGACGTCACGGGCCAAAGAGACTATTTGGATCCCTCAGATTCAAAGATTATATGAAGGGGATCCAAATAGTGGAGCCTGGTGGAAGTCCTGTGCTGTGCCAAATATACTATTTGGATCCCCCTGATACAAAAATTATATGGTGGGGAGCCATGTGGAGGTCCCGGACCAAATATACTATTTGGATCCCCCTGATACAAAAATTATATGGTGGGGAGCCATGTGGAGGTCCCGGACCAAATATACTATTTGGATCCCCCTGATACAAAAATTATATGGAGGGGATCCAAATAGGGGAGCCTGGTGGAAGTCCTGTGCCAAATATACTATTTGGATCCCCCTGATACAAAAATCATATGGTGGGGAGCCATGTGGAGGTCCCGGACCAAATATACTATTTGGGATCCCCCTGATACAAAAATTATATGCAGGGGATCCAAATAGGGAAGCCAGCATGGATAGGGAATAAAGCGGGGGAGGTCGCTAGTAATCAATAATCTACAAATATTTTTAACAGTGAACAAGAAATAGACCAAGCATGCAGCCAAAGGCACGTCCGGTTCAACGTAAGTGACAACCCTACGGACTCGAGCAACAGCGACGCGAGCTCGCACTCCGACAAGAACCAATCAGAGAGCGACAAGGAGCCGCTCGACCAATCGGCGTGCAGCAAGGGCTGCGGCAGCCAATCAGGGGACTCTCAGATCTCGGATATGAAAGATAAGGATGAGACAGACTGTGTTTTTAGGAGAGGTTAGTGTAAATTTATGTTATATTTTTTAAATAAGTAACCGAGCAAGAGTTTTTCTTTAATTAATATCAAATTATATCTTGTACGATAGATATGATAAGATTCCCTTTATAATTGACCTTCTAACTTACAAATTATATTGATATGTAGCTTTCAATGCATTTCAGTAAGTTTAAAGCATACCTTCCTATTCAATACATTCATATCATAATAATGTTTATACATACTCTATTGTACTATTTATTGTTTCCCACCCACTTCCAGTTACAGGACTAACTTCAAATTTGATATACATAATGGATGACAATATAGTTGAATTTTTGAATTTTAGAGTGAGCAAAAAATAACTTGCAAATTTCTCAAATGTATCGTTTGACAAACATTTCATGTGACAACCCTTTAATATCTGATATACCGTTAACTTTTTCAAAAATCTAGAAACCTTTAGGCGTGGCTCTAAGTTAGGTTAGGTTTGTTTTATAAGTTTTCCAAAAAGTCTATATTTTAGTACAAAATTAAAGGTTGTCAAACGATGCATTTGAGAAATGTTTAGCGAATGATGGTAAATCGAAATTTATGTCACAAATCTTTTTTTTTTTTTTTTTTTTCAGATGAAAACGGCCAGGCAACACCCGAAATAGTAATCTCAGACGCCAAGTACAGTACGAGCGACACGACAGCGTCGAGCGAGAGCGGCTACGCGTCGGAGCGAGACAAATGGTTCAGGGCCGAGACCGTCTTCAACGTGGGGTCGTTGGCCGACCTCACGAAGCTACGGCTGCTGGGGAAATGCGATGTGTCGCCTTATAGGTCAGTCAGTGGAGACTTCATACATCTCTACTATAGACTAATATAATTTAACCCCCTTATTCAGAAACGCTCTATAGGCTTCTGCTAACTTAGCAATCGTTTGTCCTTATCTGTGAAAGGTAAATGTCAAAATGACAGATAAGGACAAAAGATTGCTAACTTAGCAGAAGCCTACAGAGCGTTTATGAATAAGGGGGTAAGGCTCGGGGACCTTATACATCCCTTTTATAAATGTAATTAATTTAAGTATTCTTACTGTATTTTATTTTGAAAAAATGACTTTCTGCCAAGTTTCTTGCGGCGCATTCTTCTTGGCAATGATGGTATTTCCGAATGCGCTGGGAGTTTCGGCCAAATTGCAAAAATAACATTTTTATTTTTTGACTGAGTGTCATAGAGGTATTATGCGATAGAGTGAAAGTCTTTTTTTTAACACAAATAGCCTCTGCGAAGATGGCAGCACTCTAATTGTCCGGCCCAATGTTAAGTGGAATATAGTCGGGATTAGCAAATATCTAACGTCGATATTAAACGCGCTCTTTGAGTCTGTAAAAGTTTTTGCTTAAACCTTTTTTGCTGACTACAATTTTTGTTGACAATATACTTGTCATTCGCCTAACAGATATATACCAAAATTTAAGTCGTTCCGACTACTGGAAGTAAGTCTTTGACTAGAAGTAGGTCATCAAGGACATCTCAGGAAATTGCTAGTTAAATATGTCAGGCGCTTTTGTTTTAGATTCATATATTGCAAATTCTGTACGTCATTCTTCTTCTGCTACCCACGTAGTCCGTACATTAATCGCAAAAAAATAGGTAGACGTAGTAATGATACGGATCCTCATCATACGCATACGATGGTAAAAACAGGATCCTGAACAACCACAGACGACGGTCTCTAAATTTCGCTCCGCGCCGCAGACAGTGGTAAAGACAGGATCCTACCAACACAGACGAAGGGTTAAATTAGTATTTTCGAAATTCGAACCACAAAAAAAGACACTTTATTCTCCAAATTTGAAGGCGATTCATGTTAATCTTAGCCTTTTCGTTTTCGATCTCTGACCATGACCATAGAGTAGCTTTTTGACGTGACAACGTCTTATAAATTGGTTTGCCGGGTGACACTTCAAGAAACTGCGTTACGCTCCGCTCACGTTATGCGCTCACAATGAGAGCGAGTGAGAGGCATGGTTAGCCCGCCTAAGAGCGAGAGAGACAGACATAAAAAGTGAAAGGCACGCGTCCCTTCCACTCGAGCACAGTTAGCCCGCCTAAGAGCGAGAGAGACAGAGCGAGAGAGAGAGAGTGAGAGAGATAGGCATACACACCGGTTCATGTCTTGCGCTTCTTCCTACTATACGAATGAATATTCACATTAAAATTATTTTACCACTCAAAGTCGTTGTCACGTAAAACTTTCGCCCGTATACCGACTTTACAGGCAACCGGTTTTTTTGTTCATTTTTAATTTTTAGCCTATATGTGTTTGTCTGTCCTCAGAGCTTACCACTACGAAATACTGAAGACCAAAGGCGTCCGTCGATGCATGATGTTCATACACAAGCTGCGAAAGAAGCTTCTGAGCAAAGTCTACCTCACATTCCTGCCGCCTGAAGTAAGTGCACAACCTAACCTGACCTAAAATAGAGGCCTGGGAAGTATCCAATGGCAATTTCCAACACGAACCGCAGGTGAGTGTTTTTTTAAAGCTACGAATCCAGCAATTGCTCTTCCAGCTGAGGCAGATATAATGTTTTTTACAATCATTGAGAGGAAATGATAATAAATTTTCCTTTCTTCTTAAGGTTTTTGTTCTAATGATGTTTCTATCACTAGCCAGATTACGATAGTGTTTTGTTTTGCCATGAAAAAGCCGGGCTCTGGTTATTAGTAGGTACACGCAGGTTAAAGGTTAAGTGGAAGAAATCCCTTTTAGGGATAAGCTGGTCTTTGTGCATTTGTGTTGGCCTGTATTCATCTTTGCATGTGTTTTATGGACAATAAAGAGTTATACATACATACATACATACATACAAGCATTTTTGCTAAGTTATTATTGATTTTACTCTCATTGTCGTCTATCCCTCCCTAGTAATTAAAACGATCCTCTATTTAAGAGGCCATTCACCATTCCTTCCTATCAAACGGTAAAGAGTAAGGTTAGAGAGAGATGGTGAATGTGTTAGACAATAAGGCCGCAGGTTTAACCACTGCCACCGCCGATGTTTCTATCTTGTGATTGTGTCATTTTCAGAACGTACCATTGGACAATGTGGGGGAGGAGTCTATGGACGCTTCGGATTCCAAAGACGACAAGTCACAGAAAGCCAAAGAGGCGCAGGATGACTTCGAATTGAGAAGGTACTGTAGTGACGAGCAGAAATCACTGGTCGTTTTCCTTGCAAATTTGGATGGGATGGGGACCCTTTATTTTTGCTACTCAGTGTATATTCGAATGGGTTCATCGTCTTTCTTCCATGCTGGTCTGGGAGCAAAGAAAAAACATAGAATGTACAAATTGCTTCTCTACCCGCGCAGATGGTGAAAGCCCATCGAGGGTATGGGTGCAAATCATAGGAATCATGTTATAGGCGATGAGGCTAGCAACCCATCGCTATTTTGATTCCATTTTCCACCTATACGCCCACAATCTTGCTAAATGTGGCCTGTAGGTACCTGTTACCTTAGGCTCTGTCTACCCCGTAAGGGATAAAGACGTGATTTGTGTATGTATGTTCTTCTGTACCTTCAACGAGGGGACAAATAAGTACCTACAATTTATTAGAAGTGTTGCGTCATGTTACTAGCATGCTTAGTTGATTATCTATAGAGAATATACATATATACATACATATAATCACGTTTTTATCCCTTACGGGGACAGAGCCTATGGTAACAAAATCTTAAGGCCACGTTTAGCGTGATTAAGGGCGCATAGGTGGTTTACCTTTTTATGATTAATCCTATGTATATTTCATAATTTTGTATTATTTATTTTTTCTCTTCGACATTGGAGACATCTTCAATTAATTTATTTGACGGTGTAGGCGTTTTACACCTCCACTGAACTTATTATTTTTTTATTATTTTGACTAGTAGAGACTTTATACATCTCTACTATAGATTAACATAATTTAA
Organism: Pandemis corylana; assembly: GCA_949127965.1. Classification (NCBI taxonomy): domain Eukaryota; kingdom Metazoa; phylum Arthropoda; class Insecta; order Lepidoptera; family Tortricidae; genus Pandemis; species Pandemis corylana. The sequence continues at coordinate 528,344 of OX421859.1, read as the reverse complement.
GGCTCGGGGACCTTATACATTCCTTTTATTTTAAGTAGAATTTAAGTATTCTTACTGTATTTCATTTTGAAAAAATGACTTTCTGCCAAGTTTCTTGCGGCGCATTCTTTTTGGCAATGATGGTCTTTCCGAATGCGCTAGTAGTTTCAAAAAGTCACGCAAAAGAGCCCTTGGCGGCCAATTTGCAAAATTAAATTTTCATTCTCATTTTCATATGATTTAATTTCAGGTTCGGCTGCTGGTCTGAGGAGAGCCTGGCGATGGGTCTGCCGTCGTTCCGCAACCACTTCCTGCTGCTCGGCAGCATCTGCATGGAGGTCGTGCACGACTACCTCACCATGCGCCTGGAGGGCCGCCCGGAACAGCCCTCCTGTCTCACAGTCAAACAAGTCAGTTTAACGTTTATCTTTATCATTATATTAACTTCTGCCCGCGACTTCGTCTGTCTATTAAAAACTCGACTCTATCTATTAAAAAAAACCGCATCAAAATCCGTTGTGTGGTTTTGAAGATATAAGCATACATAGGGACATGGGGACAGAGAAAGCGACTTTGTTTTATACTATATAGTGATCCCTAGTTGAAGAAATAGAGAATTATGCATTAAAAAATATATACATATATACATAAGTCACGTCTTTTTCCGTTACGAGGTAGACAAACTTATATACGGGTTGAAAGAGCCTATGGTAACAAGACCTAAAGGCCACGTTTAACATGATTGTGGGCATGTAGGTGGAAAGGGGAATCAAAATAGTAATGGGTTGCTAACCGCAGGGTAAGAGCAATCCTGGCAGATTCTGAGGGATATCATTTTCCGTTGGCTAAGAGCCCGACACAGTCGCTTGACGGCGTATTGGCTCGATGGATCCTCTTAAATGAATGTGATGTGTTTTGTAACTTTTGTGTGTATTTATATATTTTATTTATTGTGTATTAGTTTATCGTATTTATCTATTATGTGTAGTTTATTATTATATCTTACTTTATTTAAAATTTAGACATTAAGGATTATTTTAGGTTTCGATCGCTTCTTTTACTTTTTCTGTGTGTCTACTCTTGCTTAATACTTATGTCCTGTCAATCGTTCAAAGGTTAACCGGAAGAATTCCCTTTTAAAGATAAGTTCGCTGTGCATGTGTGTTGTCCTGTACTCATCTTTTTCTTGTGTTTTATGTACAATAAAGAGTTAAACACACATACAAGTTAATCCTGTGCATTCCAGTTGATCCACGAGCTGAAGGAGGGTCTGGACATAGCGACGAAGATGCGCCAAGCGTACGCGAAGCACATAGAGGCGGCGCTGCGCGGGCACCGCGCCGGCTCGGCCGCGCGCCAGGACCTGCTGCTGGTCATACGCACGTTTGACGCCAGCGTCGAGGACGTGCTCAAGGTGGGTCGTGACGCCGCGTCACGCGCGTCAACTGGGCGATTTCGTTAAAAGTCGTTCATCATTCAAACAGATGACGCTTAGCGACAAAAAATCGCATAGTAACAAGGTCACGTGATAGCTAGTAGCAGGTAGAAAAATTCGAAGACTTAACCACCTGCTATGGGTGGTGTAGGGGTATAGCACTCGTCACGGAATGAGGATCCGGGTTCGATTCCCGGCCTTAGCTTTACTTTTCGGATTTTTTTATGTGTTCTTATTTTCATATTTATACATAAATCACGTTTTTATCCCTTACGGGGAGACAGAGCCTAAGGTAAAAAGACATAACCACGTTTAGCATGATAGTAGGAGTATAGATGGAAAAAGGAATCAAAATAGTGATGGGTTGCCAGCCACATCGCCTGTAACATGCTTCGCCTCGACTCGCCTCGGGCTTTTATCATCTGCGCGGGGCGAGAAGTAAACTAGTACATTCTATGTTTTTCCTTGGCTCCCAGACCAGCATGGATGTAATACATACATACATACATAAATCACGGCTTTATCCCTTATGGGGAGACAGAGCTTGAGGTAACAAGAAAACAAGACTAAGGCCACGTTTAGCATGATTGTGGGCGTATATGTGGAAAGGGGAATCAAAATAGTGCTAGGTTGCTAGCCGCATCGCCTCTATCATTAGATAGTTTCGTTGTCCACAGCAATACCTGTCGTACCTGACCAAGATATCGGCCAAGGAGCACATGCAGCGCGCCAACCTGGAGGCCGAGTGGGCGTTCATAGCGCGCGTCGCCGAACGCGGCACCTGGGCCAGGGACTTCGCGCTGCAGGCCTTCACGTGAGTCTAGAGGGCATTCAGGCCGCTTACACACACACACACACACACACACAAGTGACAATTGTCTTTACATTACTCGACGAGAATCTACGCCGTTGGCTTCATATTGAATACGCAGTGAAGTGAAGTGAAGCAGGGGGCCGTTAACATTAGGGGGCGTCCATTAATTACGTGAGGCATTTTTAAGGATTTTTTGACTCCCCCTCCCCTCTTGGTGAGATGTCGTAAGATTTTTCTCGACCCCCTCCCCCCTACCCCGATCTCACGTGAGATTTTTCAAAACTTGTGCTTTGGGTATAAAAGTATTGGATTTATTAAAAAACATAACACAATTTGTTTAATTACTTTTTTAAGACTAGCTAGGTCTACTATTTGCAAATATTGCTGTAATTTTAATTATTAATTCAACTTTAATTTAACTTAATTTTCACGTAGTTTTACACCATTTTCTGCTAAAAAAAATTACGTGATATTTGCCAAGACTCCCCCAAGTGATATCTCCCCCAAGTGAGATTTAGTAAGATTCGGTCGACCCCCCCCCCCCCCCCCCCCCCTGAATACCTCACGTAATTAATGGACGCCCCCTTACCCGGCTACGTAACAGTCAGCTGCTGAGGAAATGTATATTTAAATATGGAATTTATTTTCCTGTTCGTCACGTTCCAAACATACCTAACCTATATTAAAAAAAGTGACGAACTGGAATGGACATTTGTGGACACATTTTTTTGTGTATAAGGATCGATAGAGCGAACGATTCTGGTAAAAAAAAACAAAATAATTAAATTCAGGAACAGATATTCATGTGGACGTTTTTTTTGGAAAACGCTCATTTACTATTATATGCTAAGTTAGACGGTTTTTAAGATATTACCAATTTTTTTACCACGAGTACCAAACAACCTGTATATCATACATACATACATACATCACGTCTTTATCCCTTACGGGGTAGACAGAGCCTAAGGTAACAAAACCTTAAGACCACGTTTAGCATGATTAAGGGCGTATAGCTGGAAAGGGAAATCAAAATAGTGATGGGTTGCTAGCCGCATCGCCTATAACATGATTCCTAAGACTTTCGCTCATTCCCTCGATGGGCTTTTACCATCAGCGCGGGAAGAGAAGCAACTGGTAAATTCTATGTTTTTTCTTTACTCCCAGACCAGCATGGAAGAACCCTGTATTTATATATTATTCGGCGACAAAATATCTATGTAATATAACATGTATTATACAGGGAGATCGCTTGCAACCAACTGGACCGCGTGAGAACCCAGTTCGAGAACAAGTTCGAAGCGATACATCTTGTTGAGAAGAACTCGTCCGATCCTTCGAGGTGAGACATTTTTGACTATTTGTTAAGCGCCCCGTAAACGATCAAACTTGTTTGACAAACTTGCTTGTCAAACTTCACGTTTTCATCAAACATAAGCGTAAACGATCAAACCAAATATCGAACAAATTTGTTACAGCGCCCCGCGCAAACGGTCAAACTTGCTTGACAAACACCGTCGTACACGTTCAAACCTGTTTGTTAAACTCGACATCAATCCAGATTTTCATCAAACGCATCAAACACGTAGATTGTTTGACAAACGCCTCAAACACAGCCGTACACGATCAAATTGTTTGACAAACACGTAAAGGTAACGTGGCACGTAGGGATAAGTCCGCCTTTGTGCATGTATCTCAGTGTTTGTCAATTGTATTTTGTCTTGTTTATTTTGCACAATAAAGAGTTTATATACATACATACATACAATTTGATCGTTTACCGGGCGCTTTAGTGGTGCCGCTCGGCTGCCTTGCGCAGGCGTGATGGGCTCCCAGCTTTATCTGACTTGGGACTGTCTGCCCGCCATGGTTTAAATAACACAAACTAAACTCGTCGCAAAATAAAAGGCCCGTTTTGACAGTTCACGCCTATGAAGTTCTCTATTTTTTACCGATCGAAATGTTCTGAAGGTAATTACATTTTTCATTGACGGGTACCGCCCACTCGGCTAAGTGCTGTGCATAACGATTTTTTCATATTGTCCACAGACTAATAATAATCGGTTAAAGAAAAAAATAAATCGACCAAGATATTTTTTTAAGGCCGACTCGCACTTGGCCGGTTTTGTTTATTTAAATACTAGTGTTCATCAATCAATTAATTACTGAATTTCACTGAATTTCAACATCAATTAATTACTGAATTTCACCAGCTGTGTAGTGATCTTTACTGAAAATTATGAGCTTGGAGTTCCAAGCCGTAAAGATTTCACATCGAATGCGAAGAAACTTTTTCCCCGACCTGCTACTTAATCCAATGCACTTTACAATAATATATTCAAATCGATCAAGTACTCATGCAAACTTGAATCGATTTATCGTGAGTATCGAGTACCGAGTCGTATGGTTACATCACTAGTTACGTCGCAAAGACAAATGTCAAAACGGGCCTTTTATTTTGCGACGAGTTTAACACAACGTATAACTATATACGAACGGAAACGTTTTTAAATTGCGTCGTCAACAGGTAGAGAGTCTCTTCGATATATGTTTTGAAGCTTTGGCAATGCTCATATATTTATGAAAATGTGTATGGTTAGCTTTTTTTAGCTGAGGTATGTGTGTGCAGGTACATGTTCTACACGATCTGCCGCGAGGCGCAGAGCGTGTTCACGAGCGAGCGCGAGGCGGCGTTGCAGGCGGCGGCGTGGGCGCGCGCGCTGGCGGCGCACCAGGCGCGCGCCTGCCCGGACGCCAAGCAGGCGCGGCACGCCATCTATGTACGTAGCGTGGTCACAGCGAGCGCGAGGCGGCGTGCAGGCGGCGGCGTGGGCGCGCGCGCTGGCGGCGCACCAGGCGCGCGCCTGCCCGGACGCCAAGCAGGCGCGGCACGCCATCTATGTACGTAGCGTGGTCACAGCGAGCGCGAGGCGGCGTGCAGGCGGCGGCGTGGGCGCGCGCGCTGGCGGCGCACCAGGCGCGCGCCTGCCCGGACGCCAAGCAGGCGCGGCACGCCATCTATGTACGTAGCGTGGTCACAGCGAGCGCGAGGCGGCGTGCAGGCGGCGGCGTGGGCGCGCGCGCTGGCGGCGCACCAGGCGCGCGCCTGCCCGGACGCCAAGCAGGCGCGGCACGCCATCTATGTACGTAGCGTGGTCACAGCGAGCGCGAGGCGGCGTGCAGGCGGCGGCGTGGGCGCGCGCGCTGGCGGCGCACCAGGCGCGCGCCTGCCCGGACGCCAAGCAGGCGCGGCACGCCATCTATGTACGTAGCGTGGTCACAGCGAGCGCGAGGCGGCGTGCAGGCGGCGGCGTGGGCGCGCGCGCTGGCGGCGCACCAGGCGCGCGCCTGCCCGGACGCCAAGCAGGCGCGGCACGCCATCTATGTACGTAGCGTGGTCACAGCGAGCGCGAGGCGGCGTGCAGGCGGCGGCGTGGGCGCGCGCGCTGGCGGCGCACCAGGCGCGCGCCTGCCCGGACGCCAAGCAGGCGCGGCACGCCATCTATGTACGTAGCGTGTTCACATTGATCTCGTGAGGCCTAGAATAATAGCGGCAACAGAAATACATCGACCGACCGAGCGAGCGACTGAACGACCACGTGTCTGTCAGTCTGTCTGTCCGTCCGTCTGACCGACGCACGGACGGACGACCCACCGACCGACTGACTGATCGACCGAACGACCGACCAACTGACGGACGGACCAACCGATTGAGCGACCGATCGAATGTGTGTCTGCCTGTCTGTCTGATCGACGGACGGACGGACGGACAGCGAAGTCTTAGCTATAGGGTCCCGTTTTTACCCTTTGGGTACAGAACCCTGAAAAGAGATGTAAATGTGACTATTTTGATTTATCTTCACCAGGAGAGCCTAATGGCGTTCCGCGCGTGCATAGTCAAACACACGAAGGTGATCCTGGAGCGAGCGAGCGTGACGCCGCCAGACGAGTTCCTCCACGAGGTCACGGACGGCGTGGTGGCCAGGGTCAGGGAGCTGCTGCTCCAGGTCTACCGGCTCGGCTTCGAGGTGAGGAATTAGCACAAACATGAGGCATGGTGGATCGAAACGCGGTTCATTTGGTATAATGGAATTTTCTAGAAAATCGACTTTCAGTGTACCAAATTCATCAAGTATTTTGATATTTTTTTTACAGTTTCAAACTAATATCTAACATAACTTAACCATTTTTATACACACATAAATCACGCCTCCGTTCCCTGCGGGGTAGACAGAGCCCAAGGTAAAAAGACCTAAAGAGCACGTTTACCATGAATGTGGGCGTATAGGTGGAAAGGGGAATCAGAACAGTGGTGGGTTGCTAGCCGCATCGTCTATAACATTTTCGCCCATTCCCTCGATGGGCATGTACCATCTGCACGTGAAGAGACGCAACTGGTACATTCCAGCATGGAAATATTAAGCAGCATCGTAAGATACATTATAATTTTTTACAGATTTAAAAGATTCAAATCTTAGGAATGATCTTATAGGCGATTTGGCTAGCAACCCATCACTATTTTGATTGCCCTTTCCACCTATACGCCTACAGTCATGCTAAACCTGGCATTTAGGTTTTGATACCTTAGGTAGGCTCTTCCCCATAAGGGATAAATACGTGATTTATGTATGTATTTATCTTAGAAACAAATAAATTGAGTGCTCTGACGACTGTGTCGTCCTCTGAGGAGGACTTGAAGCTAAACAACGAATAGCTGCTAAGCATTGTGTATATTTCTGCTGAGATATTGTTTAATTGGCAAAGTAAAGTTTTCTAAAGATGTTTGTTCCATTTATATTCTTTTCCGGCAGTCGACGTCTTAACAATTGAGGCTGCAGTTCCTCGGAAACGTAAAAACAGCTTGTTCTTCGTACATAACCAAGTTACGTAACCGGCACTGGTTAAACCAATGTGGGATGATTAATTTGGATTAATTTAGGCTTAGGTGCGGCCAAGCCGCGAACATGTTTGTTTTAATTTAGAAATATTCTTTGTTTTACCTTAGAATGTCCTGGTTATGTAAAATAGTTATGTTCGGGGAACAAGCGAAATAAACAGAACCGCTGTATTATTTTTTTGACAGTGTAAAAGTGACAGTTGACGTAGTTTTTTTTGTCCTAAGCTAGTTCGAGGCTCGAAGCTTATCAGCCGTTAAATCTCACATCCACTTAAATATTTCTAATGAATATACATACATACATATGTCACGTCTTTATCCCTTAACGGGGTAGACAGAGCCTAAGGTAACAAAACCTTAAGGCCACGTCTAGCATGATTAAGGGCGTATAGGTGGAAAGGCAAATCAAAATAGTGATGGGTTGCTTGCCGCATCGCCTATAACATGATTCTCTAAGACTTTCGCCCAGTCCCTCGATGGTATTTTACCATCTGCGCGGGAAGAGAAGCAACTGGTAAATTCTATGTTTTTTCTTTACGAAAGAGCTGCAGTTCCTCGATTAATAAGACGTCGACTGACGAAAAAAAAATTGCAACTGTGCGCAAAACTTTACTTAGCCGATTTTAATGTTTACACGATCTTCGGTTGTTTTCACTGTGAAAGTCCCAATTTAGGCTTTGGTTCTTCACTATGCACTTCTTGAAAGCAAATGCCACACTTATTATATTACACGTCCTGCTAATATTATAAATGCGAAAGTTCGTGACGATGTGAGTGAGTGTGTATGTTCCTTCTTCACGCTGAAACTACGGGACGGATTTGTATAAAATTTGGAACGAAGATAGCTGGTACCCTAGAGTAACACATAGGCTACTTTTTATCCTGGAAAATTGCATAGTTCCCGCGGGATAGCGATGAACATATGAAAGGTCGTAGCTGCCGAGAGCCGCAACGTAAATACATATTGAAGATTATTATATAATACTATCAATATACTTATTCTATGCAGACGAAGTCGTGGGCAGAAGCTAGTACTAATTAATTAAGGAATTGTCATCGTTTTCAAACAAACAGCTTTATTATAAAAAATATTCAGCACGCAATGTGCAGTAAACAATGCTGCAGCTGCTATAGTTCCCACGTGGGCCCAGTGTTGAATTGCTTCCCAGGCGTGTGCAGGTTTCCTCACAATGTTTCCCTTCACCGAAAAGCTCATGGTATGTAATATCGCATATACATTACGAAAAAAACTCAGAGGTGCGATCCCAGGATTCGAACCCACGACTGCTTGAGAGGCCGCAGGTCACACCGCTAGGCTACTAGGTTTTTTTTTTAATATTTACACACATGGCACAAAATTAATACAGTAATTCGCACGCCGCTTCGCATGCCCCTAACAAGCATGTCCCTCCGCAGTTGCACAAAGAGTGCTATGTCTTCGTCCATGGCACCAGCAGACCGGCCCTGAAGCGGCAACGGCCCTCGTCGCTCCAGCCGATGCGGCCTGTCGTCGAACGCCGCAAACGGCCCGAGACCATGCTAGTGCATGAGTCCGTCAACCCCCTGGTATACCTATACCCGTCTTTACCCGTGTGGCGGCTACGAATTGTGCTTTGTGTGGTGGTTTGGGCGACGCTCCGGGCGAGATTGTTTCTTTGTATTTGCTAATGGCGAATAGCAAAAACAGTGTTGTGACTGCTGATTCTTATTTGTCTTTGCCTGTGTTGATATGCTTTATTAATGCACTATTGCACTTTATAAAATATGTTGGGTAACGTCAATTTTTGCGGCGAAACTAACAAATTTTGATTTTAGATAACCGGAATTTTACTTATGCTACTTAAATTTGATTCCTATATAGACCTATAGGCTTATTACCTAACTCGCTCGCAATCGCCATCGTGTTCATTTTGACAGTTCATGTATGGGCTGACAATTGGCATCGGAATCAGCTAGCTGTCACATTCATACAAGAACTGTCAGAATAAACACGATGGCGATTGCGAGCGAGTTAGGTAATAAGCCTACATAGAAAATTATCAACTTCCCATGACTGGCAGTATTATTCTCTAGTTTTTTTCTCTGATTTTTGAATTGCCCGCTAGAATTGTGTGCAGTCGACTATAATGGCTTCAAAGTAATATGGCTTCATATCTAAGTAGTACACAACGATCCCGCGTAATTCTACTTAATTATGGGGCTTTGAGCATCCAGCCGTCATGCTTAATAATGCGTGATTTCCCGTCGTAGATCCACAAGGAGCTCCACCGGTTTGTGAACGAGCGTTACGGCCCCATGTGCCCGCGGCGCTCCATACAGGGCCTGTCCAGCCGGCCCTGGTTCGTGCGCTCTGAATCCGTGACCGAGGAAGACACCGGCTGCGCTGATCGCGTGTTCGTGGAGATCGACGGGTTCGCCGAGGCGCAGGCAAGTGTTGCTGTGCCATTGTTTCGTATAACTCTTTTGCCACGGATGTTGTTACTCCTCACATCCACTCAAAGGTTGGCTGGAAGGGATAAGTCCGCCTTTGTGCATGTTTTTTTTTTTTTTTTTTATATGAATAGGATGGCAAACGAGTAAGTGGGTCACCTGATGGTAAGTGATCACCACTGCCCATAGACACCCGCAACCCCGGAGGGATTGCAGATGCGTTGCCAACCTAGAGGACTAAGATGAAATGCCTCTTGTGCCCGTAATTTCCCCGGTTGTCTTACTCTCCGCACCGGAACACAGCAGTGCAAGCACTGCTACTTAGCGGCAGGATTGGCGAGTAAGATGGTGGTAGCGATCCGGACGGACCTTGCACAAGGCCCTACCACCCGCAAAATCCCGCATGTATCTCAGTGTTTGTCAATTGTATTTGTTTTACATAATATACGATAAAGTTAGAGACGGATGAATAGAGGTACCACTCTTCGCCCTGTGACACAGTTTTTTAAAAAAACGGGCGGGTTGCACTCCGGGAATGCCGGCAGAAGTGAAAATAAAAAACTTTTTCTACACGATATTTGAATCGCGGTCACGGGAGCGAACGCACTGTTATTCCACACCTTATACCACTAGGCCGAACGTAACTTACTCTCCGTTTTACCTGTCGGTCGTGTGACCGTTAGAATCTGACGCGAGTTCAACATTTTTTACCCATCCCAAAAAGTGCTCAACGCCGCTAAAGAAGTTTTCACCTCAAAAGCAACGATTTCCTATCATATTAGACTAGAGCAGGGGTCGCCAAATGGCGGACCGCGGTCCGCATCCGGACCGCCGACCCATTTTTACGGACCACGAGAACACAGCGCTACTTGCACTACTGAGTACGGAATTTAATAAAAATTAATCCCCCGAACTATCTTTGTTGACGTCAATTTGAAAAGGGCCGGGCGAGGCTATGAGCTAACAAACGAGCTAAAAAAAATTCTATAAAATGTGCGGACCGCGATGGTCATTTCATTTCTTAAAACGGACCCCGAGCAAAACTAATTGGCGACCCCTGGACTAGAGGTTCTCAAACTCTTTTGTTCCATAGACCACTTTCAAAATTTTGCTGGATCCGGTGGACCCCATGCAGCTACATTACTGCCAATTTCTAAATCTCAAAAAAAGAAGATTAGCTCTATCTATGGAAACTTGTGTTGTTGTTGAGTTTCAACGATAAATTAACAGTTTTCGAAAAAAATTGGTTAGAATTGATCGCTTGATTGCCCATTTTTGGTCACGCCCAACGTAGACCCCCGTCGAGTCTTCCGTGGACCCCTGGGGGTCCACCTGGACCACTTTGGGAATCACCGTATTAGACTATAGAACATTATTAAGAGATCGTGTTTGTCGTATCGTCTGCAGAACCAGGTGTCGATCGTGCAGCTGCTGTCGGGGGCCCCGGCGCCGACGCCCCCGCCGCGGGCGCCGCGCGCCGCCGCCGCCGACGAGGAGGCCTGGAGCGCCGCCGTCGCGCGCGCCATCGTCTCCTTCGCGCGCTGCTGGATGCGCTTCGTGCTGGAGCGCTGCGAGCGCGGCCGCGGGCGCAGGCCCAGGTGGGCTAACTGCTGAGCGGAGCAGCTACGGCGCGCACGCTCACATCCACGCTACACACAACCACGCTAACACACACACACACACAACCGTACACATACAACCACACACACACACGCACACACACACCTCATCGGTTATTTAGCCAACTCATCGGTTATTTTTGCAGATGGGCGAGTCAGGGGCTGGAGTTCCTTATGCTAGCCTGTGACCCCTACAACACGCGGCACCTCAGCGAGGAGGAGTTTGAGGTATGTTCTAATTTATTTTACGAGTCCAAGATTCAAACTCGGGACGCTTACTGGGTCACTAGCAGCTGGGCCGATCGTGTCGTCGAAAATCTAAACATAAATAAATAAATAAATAAATATCTTGGGACAAATTACACCAATTGACCCAGCCCCAAACTAAGCAAAGCTTGTGCTATGGGTACCAGGCAACGGATAAACATACTTATATAATGTAGATAAATATATACTTAAATAAATACAACATCCATGACTCGGGCACAAACATTCGTACTCACCATACAACTGTCTGCCCCTACCGGGATTCGAACCCAGGACCTCTAGCTTCATAGTCAGGGCCACTAACCACTAGGCTATCCGGTCGTCAATGATTGATTGTCAATGAAACAATGTGATCAATACGATAGATAATAAATATAATGAATAAATATAAATATCTTGGGATAAATTACACCAATTGTCTCAAACTAAGCAAAGCTTGTGCTATAGGTACCAGGCAAAGGATAAACATAGTTATTTAATGTAGATAAATACATACAATATCCATGACTGGGGTGCAAACGTTCGTATCCCCTACTAATATTAAAAATGTGGAAGTAACTGTCTGTCTGTTACGCTTTCACGCCTAAACCACTGAACCGATTTTAATTAAATCTGGTACAGATATAGTTTTAGCCCCGGGGAAGGATATAAGATAGTTATTGTCCCGGAAAATAGCATAGTTCCCGCGGGATAGCGATAAGGGAGTTCTGCGCAGACGGAGTCGCGGGCAACAACTACTTCATTATGATAATGCCTTTCCTTACCAGGATTCGAACCCGGGACCTTTAGCTTCATAGCCAGGGTTACTGATCATTATGGATACATACATACATGTATCACGTCTTTATTCCTTACGGGGTAGACAGAGCCTAAGGTAACAAAACCTTAAGGCCACTTTTAGCATGATTAAGGGCGTATAAGAGGAAAGGAGAATCAAAATAGTGATGGGTTGTTAGCCACATCGCCTATGACATGATTCCTAAGACTTTCTCCCATTCCCTCGATGGGCTTTTACCATCTGCGCGGGAAAAGAAGCAACTGGTAAATTCTATGTTTTTTCTTCACTCCCTGACCAGCATGGAAGAACCGCGAAGAATTATAGATTGACCGCTTAAATGCGACAAAGGGGACCTCTCTCGGTGCGGGCGGGTAGTGCGCCTGCCGCCCGCACCTCAGTCCCCGCGGTCGTCCCACCCCGCGCCCCATGAAGCGGTCGGTCTCTAGGCGGTTTAATGTATAAATTAGAGATGTCACGAATATTCGGCTACTATTCGGTATTCTGCCTATTCGGCCCATTTTTTGGTATTCGGTATTCGGCCGAATAATACGTACTATTCGGCCGAATACCGAATACCGAGTTATGAAAAAAAGACACGTCATATTACTCAAGATTATATGTGTGCATTACCAAATTACAATACTTTAGTAAGTAAAATTGATCAGTGTTAAGTTGTGATGGATAAAAACAAGCTTTTTAGCATTTGTTGGTAGCAAACGATTATGCTTTTCGTCGCATACACGCTACTCCCAGGAGAAGAAAGATAAACTTTAGCAAATTTCGAGAGAATTGGGTATTGTTTTTCGTTTGCTGACCACCACTTGAAAGGATCAGCCTATAGACAAGCACGTATTTTGTGCCGAATATTCGGCCGCCGAATATTCGGCGCTTCGGCCGACAGCGTTGCCGAATATTCGGTATTCGGTATTCGGCCAAATCACTATTCGTGGCAACTCTAGTATAAATGCAATGTTCCCAGGAGCTGAAGCACCTCATGGACGGCTGCATCTCGCACGTGGTGGGGTCCCGCGCCGCCGCGCCGCGCGCCGCCGAGCCCGAACCCACTACCCCGCGCCCGAGGCACCGCCTGCACGTCAGTATCTGCTACGCTTACGCTTGTAGCCCGTTGCTTACTCTCTGACAAGTTGCTTGCGACGCATTCTTCTTGGCGATGATGGTCTTTTCGAATGCGCTGGTGGTTTTTGCAAAAATAAATTTTGAATTTTGAATTTTTAAATAATAGGGAATATCCTTTAATAAAAGTCACATTTCACACAGTCATATGTAATAATCGTAAAAGAGATGTCAAAAAGTGAAATCAATAGTTATTTGTGTCACAAGGGAACAAAATGACGTATTTACGGCGAGGGCGCTACATTGAATCCAGAATGTAGCGAAGGATCCTAAAATAGAATCCTAAGCGTAACGAGGGATTCTAAAATAGAATCCAGAACGTAATGAGGGATTCAAGTGTTAACGTCCAAGATGAAAGTAACTTTTCTCAAAAATGTCCGGTAAAGTCGTCATTGTTAACTACATATCAGAACAGAAAGTTAATTGTTGCCGGTCAGTCCAAAATTAAAAAAATAAAAACATTACTGTCGCGCTAAACTCGACAGTAATGTTGCATACAAATTCCATTACTGTCTAGTTATTCACTTTTTAAAAATGCAAATCACCATTATAAAATAAAGGCACAAGACTTAAAACACCAAATTAAAAAATAAGCTAGTACGACAACGTGTTTATCTGTGTCTGAAATAGCTTTAGGTGTTCTGGGTAGAAAAATACACTCAAATGCCATTGATAGAAAAAGGTTGCAAAGCAAAACAATTTTCTTTATTTTGTTTTCATTTATTTTTGTTCTTGTTTATTTTAGATTTTTGAGAAAAGCACTATACTTGCCTCGGCCAGAATAGCATTGCTGGCTTCGTATTATTAAACCGACTCGCAAGCTCGTCCGGTCAAACCAATACTCAGCCAGCAATTGCCTACTTCCTGGCCTAGACAGTAATGTACTATTGCTCCCGAGTAGCTCATCGTCAAAGTGGCACTTTGAACCCTCTCGACAGCGCAAAGTTAACTTTTTGGAATGTGAGGTGTGAAAACCAACCATATTTCTTGTCGTCAGAGCCCCCTGCCGGCGGGCGCCGCGGCGGGCGCTGCGCCGGCGCCGCCCACGCCGCCCACGGAGCCCCAGCCCGTGCTCAACTTCACCATGTGCGAGCCCTCAGGTAACACACCACTTGTACAGAAATCCTGAAATACATACAGTAGGCTTATTACCTAACTCGCTCGCAATCGCCATCGTGTTGATTTTGACAGTTCATGTCGGAATCAGCTAGCTGTCACATTCATACATGAACTGTCAAAATGAACACGATGGCGATTGCGAGCGAGCTAGGTAACAAGCCTACAGGGCTATTAAGTTGAAACTGGCCCTGAAATATTGCGACACAATTTGACGTGACCATGTACATACATACATACCGTCACGCCTCTTTCCCACAGAGGTAGGCAGAGACTACTCTGTTCCACTCGCTGCGATCCTGACATACCTCTTTCGCTTCATCCACATTCATCAATCTCTTCATACATGCTCGTCGGATTCGGATATGACCTGATCTTTTTACAAAATGTCCCTAACTTGTATATATTTGTTAACAATAAAAAGGATGAATTTGAGGGTAGAATTTTGACTTAGACCACTGTCAAATGAATCAAGAATTTTTGCATGTTGATTTTTTATGTTTACTTTTACGGTTTTACGGTTCGAAATTATATTTCTAAACGAAACTGAAAATTAGAACACATAGAAAAATCCTAAAAGTAAAGCTATGGCCGGGAATCGAACCCGGATCCTCGTCATTCCGTGACGCGTGCTATACTGCTACATCACCCATAGCAGGTGGGTAAGCCTTCGAATTTTTCTATCTGTTACTAGCCTCACCTACCTCTACATACCTGTACCGCTCTACCCTACCTCTGTCGCTTCATCCACATTCATCAATCTCTTCATACATGCTCGTCGGTTTCGGGTATCATTGACCTGACTTGTTTCGAAACGTCCTCAACTTGCGACCTTGTAAATATTGGTTAACAAAAAAAAAGATGAATTTGAGGGTAGAATTCTGACTTAGCCACCACTGTTTCTTGATCCCTCCACAGCGCACACTCGGAGCGTGATGGAGGCCATAAAGAAGCTGGACGCGTCCCGGGACGCGGCGCTGCGCGAGATGAAGGCGGTCGGCAGGGTCGCGGAGCCGGCCGTGGCCAGCTACGAGCCGCGCATGCGCCAAGTCACGTTCAAGTGGCAGCGAGGGCTCAAGATCGGCGCCGGCACCTTCGGCAAGGTCAGTAGACCACCAGGAACGCGCTGAAGGGGACCAGGCAGGCGGACTTTTTAGAATTCCGTACCTGAAAAGGGAAATACGGAACCAAACCTTTGTACGTGATAATAAAGAAGTATTTTATCCCTTGGGATAATCGGGATAAAAAGTAGCCTGTGTGTTATTCCATATAACCAGCCATCTAGCAGCTTGTTCCCCGTATATAACCAAGTTACGTAACCGGCAATGGTAATCCAATGTTGGATTAATTTAGGTTTAGGTGCTTTCACGCTCAAACCGCTGAACCGATTTAAATGAAATTTGGTACAGAGATAGTTTCGGTACAGGAAAGGACATAGGATAGTTTTATTCCGGATAATTGCATAGTTGTGCTTCCATGCTGCTCTTCCCGCGCAGATGGTAAAAGCCCATCGAGGGAATGGGCGAAAATCATAGGAATCATCATCATAGGCGATGCGGCTAGCACTAACTAGATTTCATTTTTTGCTATCTACACGCCCACAATCTTACCGTAAGGGTTGAAGACGTGATTTGTGTATCTGTGTACGTATGTAATTGCGTAGTTCCCGCGGGATAGCAGACAGCAGCTTATAAGTATTAGTAGGGTTTTATAGTATGTGTTGCATGTTGTTGCCCAGGTGTACACGGTGGTGAACACGGAGAGCGGGCAGCTGCTGGCGATGAAGGAGCTGAGCATCGGCGCCGGCGACCGCCGCGCCATGCAGCGCGCCGCCAACGAGCTGCGCGTGCTCGAGGGCGCGCAGCACCCGCACCTCGTGCGCTACTACGGCATCGAGGTCCACCGGGTGAGTGCGCTATTCTCTGCGTACTGCGTAGAACAGACAACCTCATCATCAGCATCATCATCGAGATCATCATCATCGTTGTCATCGTCACCTACGTCGCCATCATCACCGATATCATCGTCATCTACATCATCACCACTGTCAACGCCGTCGTTATAAGCATCATCGCCATCACCATCGTCATCGTCGTCATCTTTATCATAATAACGGTCGTCGCCATCATCACCATCATTTCATCGTCGTCATCAGCATCTTCGCCATCGTCCACCGTCGTCATCGTCATCATCTTCGCCTTCATTACCGTCGTCGCCAGCATCATCATCGTCATCATCATAACCTTCGTCACCATCTTCGTCATCTTCATCATCGTCGTCATCCTCGTCATCATAATCGTCGTCATCACAATCATCGTCGCCATCATCATCGCCATCGCCATCTTCATCGCCATCGTCAACGTCGTTGTTCACAATTGTCGCCGCCATCATCATAGTCGTCATCATCGTCATCACTATCGTCATTATCTTCGTCATCTTCAGCGTCTTCATCTTCAGCATCTTCGCCGTCACCATCGTCATCTTCATTATCATAACCATCGTCACCATCTTTGTCATCTTCATCATCATCATCGTTGCCATCATCGTCATCGTTGCCATCATCATCATCATGATAATCGTCGTCGCCATCATCATCGCCATCTTCAGCGTCGGCGTCATCATCATCTTTGCCATCGTCATCGTCATTATCATCAAAGATCATCATCACCGTCATCACAATCGTCGTCGCCATCATCATTGTCACAATCGTCATCTCTATCATCGTCATCGTCGTCATCTTCATCGTCATAATCGTCGTCGCCATCACAATCGTCGTCGTCATCGTCATCATCATCAGTCATCTCATCGTCATCACAATCTTGGCCATCATCATCGTCGTCGTCGTCATTGTCATTCGCATCATCAAAAGTTGAGCAAACTTGGCTAATTGAAACTGCAGGCTGTTGAACCAATCATTCAAGTGTGTTTTTGTCTTGATTTTTGAAATTGAGCATTTGAAAGACGATAGGTACGGCTTGGCAACTGTATCCGAGCGACATCTGGTGACCTGGTACTTACTGACGTACATTCCTGTTGGCAACAGGAGGAAATGCTGATCTTCATGGAGCTTTGCGTGGAGGGTTCGCTGGAGGCGCTGGTGGCGACGTCGGGCGCGCTGCCGGAGCACACGGTGCGCCGCTACACGCGCCAGCTGCTCGGCGCCGTCTCCGAGCTGCACGACCGCAACATCGCGCACCGCGACATCAAGAGTGAGTCGCCGCACCAGGCCAAGCGTGCATTACTCCAACGGTCACCAACAGGCGGACCTCGAAGCGCCAAATATTACTATGTGTTGCATACCAAATATCACTCGCAGTATTACTCGCTAATCCTGCCGCTAAGTAGCAGTGCAAGCACTGCTGTGTTCCGGTGTGGAGAGTAAGACAGCCGGGGAAATTACGGGCACAAGAGGCATTTCATCTTAGTCCTCTAGGTTGGCAACGCATCTGCAATCTCTCCGGGGTTGCGGGTGTCTATGGGCAGTGGTGATCACTTACCATCAGGTGACCCACTTGCTCGTTTGCCTTCCTATTCACATAAAAAAAAAAAAACCAAACGACACTGAAAATTAGAACACAAAAATCCGAAAAGTAAAGCCATGGCCGGGAATCGAACCTGGATCCTCGTCATTCCGTGACGCGTGCTCTGCAACAGACATCATCCATGCGCCAGGCTTCTTTATTGCGATGCCTTAAGTTGAACCTAAACCCAATTGAACGAAAGTTGCCTTTGCATTGAAGTAATACACGTATACAGGGTGACTTCTAAGTTGTGAACAGAAACAGTGTATATCTGTTACGTAAAATTATGATGAGGCTTGGACCGTGTTTTTTTTTTAATTATGTCAAATTAAAGGTAAATTACGCCTTTTCTTTTTTTTTGAGGGAATGGGCGAAAATCGTAGGAATCATGTTATAGGCGAACCCATCACTATTTTGATTTCATTTTTCTCCTATTTATACGCCCACAATCTTGCTAAATGTGACCTGTAGCTATAGGTATGTTACCTAAGGCTATGTCTACCCCGTAAGGGATAAAGACGTAATTTGTGTGTGTTGTGTGTTCTTTTTCTTTTTAAAGTGCGTTGTACACTTTTTAGGTAGTTTTCACTTCTGCCGGCGCTCCCGTAGTGCAAACCGTCCGTTTTTTTTCATTCGAAAGACAATTTCCTGGTTGTTCTTAGCCATGTTTGGTTAAAAACACTGCTCTAAATGGTAACGGTTGGTTGTAAAGATCTCTTTATCGCAGGCGGCAACATATTCCTGACGAACGAGGGCCACTGCCTGAAGCTGGGCGACTTCGGCTGCGCCGTCAAGATACGCAGCACGACCACCGCCGCCGGCGAGCTGCAGGGATACGTCGGCACGCAAGGTGACACACGCACACAGAAACCCACCAACATGCACACAGAAATCCACCCACCCACACACATAGAAACTCACACACAGAGAGACAGAGAAACCCACCCACACGCACACAGAAACCCACTCACAGGCACACACACACACACAAGCACACAGAAACCCACCGACACGCACACAGAAACCAACCTACACGGAAGCAGAAACCCACCCACAAGCACACAGAAACCCACCTACATGGACACAGAAACCCACCCACAAGCACACAGAAACCCACCTACATGGACACAGAAACCCACCCACAAGCACACAGAAACCCACCGACACGCACACAGAAACCCACCCACAAGCACACAGAAACCCACCTACATGGACACAGAAACCCACCCACAAGCACACAGAAACCCACCGACACGCACACAGAAACCCACCCACAAGCACACAGAAACCCACCTACACGGAAGCAGAAACCCACCCACAAGCACACAGAAACCCACCTACACGGACGCAGAAACCCACCCACAAGCACTAAGGAATGCAATTACCGGCCAAATTTGAAAACCGGTAAATTACCGACCTCGGTTCGCCAAAACCGGTTAACCGGTAAATTACCGGTTTTTGTGTTTTTCAAATAAAAGCAATAAAAATGTTTGAAAATCGTGTATTTTAGTTTAAAAAATCATTTAAAAATAATGACAACTTGAAGCAGAATTGGAAACTTCGATATTAGAAAAAATATCAATCTTAAAATTAAAGAAATCATTTTAATGATTAATAGTCATTTATCACACACAATTAACACCACGTGATTGCACAATGCACATACATATGATAATATTTTTAAATAATTAACAACAAATCTGACTTAAACGATTAAAAATCTGTTCTCAATTAAAGAGTAAGTATAAGTATAAGTACAAAAATCAACGTGAAAATATAAAGAAATTATTTACTTAACAAAATAATTAACTATTAAAGCTACAGTCATTACAATCATCAACTAATAATATTTTAAACCAAAAAATAATCATCGTTAAATCTACTTAAAGACAGACATTAAATAGACATCCGAATCCGAAACTAACAAAAATATAAATCTTTGATAAATATGCTTTTGTAAAGTGAAAGCAAAATATTTTTATAAAAATTACAACAGTTTTAAAAGTCCGGATATAGTAATTAGTTCTTTAACAAGTATTTGGTTTCTTTGACAATAAATAATGTTTAAGAACAATTAAGGAATTAATTGTTTCGTCATTCATGCGTGATCGAAATTTTGAACACATGTATCCAGCTGCGGAAAATGTACGTTCACACTCCACACTAGTTGGCTTTATGGATAGAAGTATCTTATATGCCTTTTCTAGGAACAGTCCTCTGTTTCCGCCGTTGTCGTGAAGTGCCATCTCAAAGCGAATGACATTTGGACATAAAGCTTTTTGAATGGCTGGGTCGCTGCTATCCGCACTGGCCATAACCTTCTTACTCATTTGCTCTCGAAGTGTATCCTTTATAGATTTAGATGTGGACGGACCCGGGTCAATGATTTGTAAATCTTGTACTGATTCTACATTATCTGCCGGCGGTAATCCTTCTGTTAATGGGTCTCTCCTGGATGTTACATTCTCATCTTCATTGCCAGCTTGGGTCAACAACGCCATGATGATTGACACTATGTCATTTGTGGATGGACGCGAGAAAACTGAGTCATATTCCGTGTCATTGTAAAAATCGTTTGGATTATCAAGATACTTGAGTACACCTTGAATCACTTGATATCTCTCTTTAATCCTTTTCTTCAAAGCCGTTTTAAATGCGTTGCTCAATGATCCCGGAATTTCGTTCAGCTTTGATAAGATAAATTTAAGTACGAAATCAGCTGTGAGCAAAGTTGCGTCATTTTCGCATAGCAACTCCAACGATCCTTTAAAAATCTCAAGAATTGAGTGAACATTTTTGATCAAATTCAGTTCCAGCGAGTCAAATTTCATGTCAGATTTAATGTCTATTAACGCTTTTTGCACACACGAAAACAACATTATGAATCTCTCCAACATTACTGCTAAAGAGCTCCAGCGAGTTTTACAATCTATCATAAGGTTAAGTTCTTTATCAAAAGTCTGTTTAACGTGTTTTTGCAGAGCTTGATCATTTTTTGTTGGTGATTTCCGGAACATCTTGCAAACTTTTCTCACTTTATCAATAACCAGCTTAATGTTGGTATTTGAAATGGGCACTCTTATGCGACGGGTCCCAACAATGAAACTTTCATCATTTTCATCTTCACTTTCTATGTCAGAATCTGAATCCTCATGATCTGTACGACCGGACTCTTCGTTTACTACCGACACGGGCTGGGTTTTGTATAAAACGTCCAGAATCGCTAGTTGCAGGCCGTGAGCATAACACAGTTGATGGTAGACAGCTAAATTGCGACCCATTTTGACCATGACACTTGCCCCGTCCGTGGAAAGGCCCACGATGTCATCTATTTTTAAATTATATTCTTCTAATCGGTCATTTAAGAGCTGTGCGCAGGTTGTAGCTGTAGCAGAACCCCTTATCCTTATAAGGCCAATATTATGAAAATGTTTCATGTTGTTTATGCCAGTGGAATGAATATTTACGTTAACATAACGCTTGTTAGCTGCAGAAGTCCATTCATCCATGGTTATCGAACACATTTGTCCGTTTTTTCTCAGTTTGCTCAAGTCTTGCTTGATTTCTTGTTTCACAGTTTCACATCTCTCAACCACTAATTTTCTAATAGTGTTCGCGGATAAGGGTAATTTGTGCCCGGCTTGATTAAATAACCGACGAAGATCAACAGAATTCGCAAACACACGAAATGCAATTCCATCAAGACATACCATTCTTGCAATTTTCCAGTCCATGGATTGCTCAGTTTTAAAATAATCATCAATTTTCTTTTTTTTCGCCTTCGGCTGAGTATCTTGATTTTCACCTGGTTGGCTTGTTGAACTCCCCGCTAAACTCCTTTCCGCTGGATCATTTGCAATTGAATGTGCAGACTTTAAGTGGCTACGTAAGCCTGACGTGCTGCCTCCTTCAGCTTTCAATATTCTTTGACATAGCTTACATTTTGCCGTTTTATGGTCAACAGATCTTAAAAAGTGTAACCATACTCCAGACTGTTCTTCTCCTCGTTTTCTAAATTCTATATATTCCATGGTGATTCGAGTTGTGTACTGTTGCGAATGTTGTGATTTTATCTAAAACAATTAATGACAATGTAAGTTAAAATAATGATAAAGTTAAGAACTACGAACACAAGTATGATCGAGTATCGCGGTGGTAATGGTAAAGTAACTCAAAGATTTAATTTGTATCAAAGGTGACAACTAAAAAAATATTATATTCATACGCAATCTATTATAGTAAGTAACTTAATAATAAGTGTGAAAAAAAAGTTGCATTTTTAATTATGTCACGAAGTGAGTGAAGCACAAAGTTATTCTTTTAAAATTAGGTAAATAAATACTTACTTATATTGTCAAATAAGCACTGTAATCAAATAATAATGACATTGTTCAATCGATTTAATATGCACTCAAAGTCACTCAAGCACGTGTTGTTTTATTTATTTTCAAATTGCTTTTAACGTTTAACTTAACTAAGCCGGCACTCGTCAACTCGTCATCGGCACGACTGATAAGAATATTTCCCTGGCGGGACGGGATTCGCTTATACAGGTTAGCAGGTAGCAAACTCAAACAATGGGCTCAGGCTCTATACCACTAAGAGCAAAATTCGAACTTCGTTTCGTGCCGTCCCGCTCACGCCAATATTATTTGATACGAGAGAGAGAGGGACGGTACTGTACGATACGAACATTGATTTTCGAATTTCGCAGAAGTGCCCCAGCCAGATGGTTGAAAGGGAAGGGATGGTAAGATAAAAAAAAGAAACAGTAAACAAATAGTAATAAGGCACATCTTCGGCTGGCCCTGGAAGACGTAGCTTTACTTGCTTGCTTATTAACTTAATAGTAATGTAAGTTTACAAATAATTATCATTTATATTCATAATTTGAAAGCCAATTTCAATCAAATACATTTTTAAGGTGTATCGGAATTAGTCGAAAAAGTTAATTCACTCTTAAAATCATATTATTTCGCGTTTATTTTCAGTTTTTCATAGTTCGGTAAATTACCGGTAACATCTATAAATTACCGGTATTTTACCGGCTCTAAAAAGGGCCGGTTAACCGGTAAACCGGTAAACCGGTTAACCGGTTTTCATTCCCTAACAAGCACACAGAAACCCACCGACACGCACACAGAAACCCACCCACAAGCACACAGAAACCCACCTACATGGACACAGAAACCCACCCACAAGCACACAGAAACCCACTGACACGCACACAGAAACCCACCCACAAGCACACAGAAACCCACCTACATGGACACAGAAACCCACCCACAAGCACACAGAAACCCACCTACATGGACACAGAAACCCACCCACAAGCACACAGAAACCCACCTACATGGACACAGAAACCCACCCACAAGCACACAGAAACCCACCTACGTGGACACAGAAACCCACCCACAAGCACACAGAAACCCACCGACACGCACACAGAAACCCACCCACAAGCACACAGAAACCCACCTACATGGACACAGAAACCCACCCACAAGCACACAGAAACCCACCGACACGCACACAGAAACCCACCCACAAGCACACAGAAACCCACCTACATGGACACAGAAACCCACCTACATGGACACAGAAACCCACCCACAAGCACACAGAAACCCACCGACACGCACACAGAAACCCACCCACAAGCACACAGAAACCCACCTACATGGACACAGAAACCCACCCACAAGCACACAGAAACCCACCTACATGGACACAGAAACCCACCCACAAGCACACAGAAACCCACCGACACGCACACAGAAACCCACCTACACGCACACAGAAACCGCACACGCACGCACACACGCACACACAGACACACGCAGAGAGAGAGAAAGAGAGAGAGAGACGTACGGTAGTTACGTATGGGATGTAAAAAAAATTGACAATACCAAAGAATAAGTACCATAAGATCGGGCTATCTTGTCCCAACACCCTCCTGTGCAACGTTTAGCTACAAAGAATCATTATGAAAATGTGAAATAATGAAACTTAAACCAAGTTAAACTCCAAATTAATTAACATAGGTGTTACATTTTTTCTTGATTAAACAAATGAACGTGTTGTATTTGCGTGCAGCGTACATGGCGCCGGAGGTGTTCATGAAGTCTTCGGGCCACGGCCGCGCGACGGACATCTGGTCGCTGGGCTGCGTCGTCACGGAGATGGCCTCGGGAAAGGTAACTACATATCTGTCTTACTTTCACACCGCTGCTACTTCACCATCTGACCACAGAATTGATTGAACGGTTTTTTTTTAATTATATCTCATGTAAGTCCCGTTCGAAAGTAGTTAAGAGGGAGCAAGCGAATCTTGTCTGATGTTGCTAAAAATGTGTTTTGGAAGCTTTTTTAAGGCCAGATATGGCAGATTTTTAGAATATTCGAAAGGTTTTTCGAAAGATGAACACTAAACGAAGTGCACTACAGAGTAATTTTTTGAATTTGTATTCACGTTTTATAACACGACACGGTCTTTTAACATAGTTTTTTCTAAAGTTTACACCGGTGCTGTCTTTCAAAGCAAGTAAAATTGTTATAATAAATAAAAATAAAATAAAAAATTGTACTTTTTTATGCACAATTTAGAAAAAACACAATATCAAATACGGGTAAAACCATGGTAAAATCATCAAATTTAATACGTTTTTAAACAATTATTTTAGTACTTTTTTTTACGAAACACATATTATTATGTCTATAACATAAATCAATTGTTCTCTTATCACAAAAAATATTTTTGTCTCAACAAATGGCTTCGATTGCTATTTATTTTTTTGAAATCGAGTATAAAATGAGACACGAACGGCGTTCATGAAAAAGTAAATAAGTAAATGCTTTATTGTAACAAATATGAAGAAACAAACAAAATTCACAAAAACGATCAGAAATTTCCAAAAAAAAAAACTGTAAAAGCCCCACTCGCATAATTGAAAAAAGATTTGGCTGTGGTTTGGAAACCGATCGCGTGGAGATTCCTGATGAAGGCCTGTGTCCAGCAGCGGGCGTCTCCCGGTTGCTACGATGATGGTGATGATGATTATTTTGTTGGCAGCGTCCGTTCTCGGAGTACGACAGCAACTACCAGATAATGTTCGTGGTGGGTATGGGCGGGCGGCCCGACGTGCCGGAGGCGCTGTCGCAGGAGGGCCGCCAGTTCTGCCTCAGCTGCCTCACGCACGACCCTGACCAGAGGCCCAAGGCGCCCCAGCTCAGTCTGCACCACTTCCTCATGGTGAGGCCAACCACAATACACATACTAATACAAATCTATATATATAAAAGAAAGTCGTGTTAGTTACACTATTTATAACTCGAGAACGGCTTAACCGATTTGGCTGAAAATTGGCAGGGAGGTAGCTTAGAACCAGGAGACGGATATAGGATACTTTTTATCCCGATTTTCCCACGGGATTCGAAAATTCCGAAATGTTGTACTAATAAAGCTACAGACATTAAATTTAGCATGCCTACACATTATTCCTTGATTAGTATAAAGATGCACTTACAAAGGAATTTTTCAAATTACCCATGGGATAAAAAGACGAGGTTAATAATTAAGACACTAGTAGATAACATTCCTAGAGGATCAAGTAGGTGGTCTAAGAAGGGATTCTCCGAATTTACCACGGGATAGGAAATAAAAACCTTATAGGTATTTGGAGACATGAGTGGATGTATGGGGTATATCACCACGTTACTCTGACGTTATCTGCGCGGACGAAGTCGCGGGGAAAAGCTAGTACAAAATACAAATACAGAATACAGGTACAAAATACACATGTATGTATGTAAACAAATACAAAATCTGTACTAAATTGTGGAGAGGAGAGATTTGATTGTATATTTTAATATTATATATGCGAAATGTATGGATGTTTGTTACTCTTTCACGCCAGAAAAACTGAACAGATCTGGATGAAATTTAATACAGAGAGAGATTATGGTCTGGAATAACGCATAGGTTTCTTTTTATCCCAGAAAATTGCGTAGCTAGTTCTTGCGTGATGACTACGTCATTTTCATACAAAATATCTGCCCTGACCGGGGTTAAAACCCGAGACTAACCTACTTAATCATAGACTCGAATCTAATCATTAGGCTATCAGGATGTAATTTTTTTTTTCGTTTCGCAGGTGAAGGACGACGATTGTCACGACTGCAAACCCGGCAAGTTCCTATAAACGTGCGTCGCGTTTCGGCTCATCTGTCCCTTTCTGTCTCTTCCCGTACGAAGAAGACGGAAGTTATATGTCTACAATATGTGGATGGATATCTACGATGGAGATTTAAAGTAAAATTGTTATCTTGTGTATCTTTTATACGCATTTTGTACGTAAATGTAGAGTTCCGATAATGTCGGATGTTTGTCCGTTATGTGGCGCTACTTCCACGGAATAAAAGTAATTGGTTGCTGCTCCGCAGTCGCACGTTCAAGACAGCTATGTCTATGCGATGCCTATTATAATAAACGGGAATCCTCTAATGCAAAAAAAACTAGAATTTTTGACATTTTTGAGTTTTCTACACAGAATCAACAACGCTACTGATTCACTTACGAGAACAAATGTGTTCCTAGACCAGTTTTGTTACCATTTCATACATTTGTATGGCGGTAGCAAAATCGACGGCGAAAATTACTAGTTAAATTGTAGACACTTTCTTGTATGAAAAACGTTAGTATATTCTTGATACTGAGCAGTAGTAACTAAAAATTTCTAAGATCTGAGCAGAAAATTGAGCATTTTTTTAACCACCGAAATAGTTTTGCATTAAGACATACGTGTCGCACAGATATAGCCCTCTTGCACGTGTGATTGCGAAGTAACAATTTTTTTTTAGTTAATTCAGAGACAAAGCTGACTTAATATTTGAAAATTGTTTTTTGTGCGATGTTTTGTCGATCCATGTCAAATTGTGATTACCAAATGAATTCTACAATTTTATATAACTGACACACATTTTGTATATACATTTTAACAAGAATTTCGTAATTGTTCGCATATGAAATTAATTAAAAAATTCAGTACCTTATGAATGACAAAGTTTATTTATATGAGCAGTAATTGCCTAGTATTTTTACATGTATGCGATAGGAGTTCTTTAAATCACAGTTTTTGAGTACATAGGGTAAAAGCACCAGAATTCAGCAAGGAACCTATAGTCAGTTTTAGTTAAGGAAAGTTTTCCAGTTCAAACTACTATGATATTTTTATTAGAGAATTAAATTACCTTTTTGTTCTAAATAAAAAACTTTAGTATTTTTTTAAAGCGACTCATTCTATTATGCCTGTCTGTCGATGTAAGTCTCCAAATATGAAATACCCCTCGCAGCCTTCATTTTGCTTAGGAGCAGGGTTTCGCTAACACTGGATTGTATGCACTTGTAGAGTTTGTACGGGATCCTCGGCGCGCGAGTTCGACTCGCGCTTGGCCAGTTTTTTATATAATGATATCTTAAATACAAAATAATGTAAAACGGAACTTATGCCGCGGGCTTTATGTGCCATTAGGATTAATATAAATTGCAAATCTTAGGTGAACCTTAAAAAGGGCATAATTATAAGAAATAGATACATACATAATTATGTCACGTCTTTATACCTTACGGGGTAGACAGAGCCTAAGGTAACAAAACTTTAAGGCCACGTTTAGCATGATTAAGGGCGTAAATGGAAAGTGAAATCAAAATAGTGATGGGTTGATAGCATCGCCTATAACACTTCCTAAGACTTTCGCCCATTCCCTCGGCGGAAGAAATAAAATGCAAACTAGGCCCTGTCTACACCGTGAAGGATAAAGACGTGATTTACGTACGTATGCACGCGTATATAAACATAAATACAATGCATTGTTAATATTTATAAGAAAATCTGTATTTTTATAGCAATATGTAGGCGAGGACTAATGCATTTAAGTTGATTAAATTAAAATAGCGTATATAACTCTATCTTCCCCTATTTTACTGTCATCGAAGCGATGGATGAGTTTTACTCAAAGCCTCTAGTGTAAGTTTTCGCATAAAAAACGCCTCGAACGCGTTCCCGTAAACGTCTCAATTGCTATGGAATAATTGGCAGCGCCACTTGCGGATCTAAACGACAACAAACTGTTTCCATAGTATTTGTCATTTTAACGCAAAATCAAAATCATAATTTTATTTTTGCGAATTGGCCGCCAAGGGCTTTTACATGTCTTTTTTGAAACTACCAGAGCATTCGGAAACACCATCATTGCCAAGAAGAATGCGCCGCAAGAAACTTGGCAGAAAGTAATTTTTTCAAAATAAAATACAGTAAGAATACTTCAATTCTAATTAAATTAAATACATTTATAAAAGGGATGTATAAGGTCCCCGAGCCTTAAATTATATTAGTCTGTAGATGTATAAGTCTACTAGTCGAAGCTAGCGCGTTCGAGACGTATTTTGTGACTGAAAAAGTACACTAAGCATACTGTAAGATTTAAATGTTTAAATGCAAGATGAATTAAATGGATTTTGACAAGATTTAATGACGTATATTAATTGTTGACTCACCTTTGGGACTGTGTCACAGATAATCTTTTTATCATCTTCATCTGCAGCCTACATGCGTCCCACTGCTGGGCCCAGGCCTTTCAGAACGAGAGGGCTTGGGCTATAGTTCCCACGCGGGCCCAGGATGGATTGGGAACTTCACACGCACCATTGAATTGCATCGCAGATGTGTGGTTGGCATGATTGTGGGCTAATAAGTGGAAAGGGGAATCGATATAGTGACCGGTTGCTAGCCGCATCGCCTATAACATGATTCCTACGGTTTTTCCCCATTCCGAAGAGCAAACTTGGTACATTCTATGTTTTATTCTTTACTCCCAGACCATCATGGAAATCAATACTTGATAGCTCACGCCTGATTCCCCTTTCCACCTACACGCCCATAATCTAAAATGTTGCCTTTAGGTCTTGTTACTTTAGGCCCTGTCTACTCCGTAAGGGATAAAGACGTGATTTGTGTATGTATGTAATCAGGGGCGTGGCGTCAAGTATATCAGAAGGCAAGCTGAAGGGAATTTAACAGCATTTTCCTCTAATTCTGCACAATAAAAGGGCCCAACTGCCTTAAAATAGGCAAGCCGGTGGGAATCGAGTTCTATGGACGCCACGCCACTGGTATGTACGTACTTCACGTCGATTCATAACAATCGACATATTAAAATTTTATGCGAACTTGTTGGGACTTGTTTGTTTTTAAAAGCTTTAGAGTGTATTGGAATGGGCTATATTCCTTTTGTTGAATTTGACAAGTAACTTGCGATTTTCTTCCACGCTGGTCTGGGAGTAAAGAAAAAACAGAATTTACCAGTTGCTTCTCTTCCCGCGCAGATAGTAAAAGCCCATCGAGGGAATGGGCGAGTCTTAGGAATTATGTTATAGGCGATGCGGCTAGCAACCCATCATTATTTTCATTTTCTTTCCACCTATACGCCCTTAATCATGCTAAACGTGGCCTTAAGGTTTTGTTACCTTAGGCTCTGTCTACCTCGTAAATAAAGACGTGATGTATGTATGCATGTATGTATGCTACTTAATAAGAAAAAAAAGTTAGTTATTGTCATGAAGATTTGTGAGAAGTCGTCTGTTGAGAAGTGTCCCACGGAGGGCGAGGAAGCGAGCTATCGTCAGCTCAAGAAACGAACAAGAGATATAGATCCCGTGTTGGTAAGAGACAGATATATTTATAGTTGATCGCTAGCCCACACCTACTAGTTCTCCCTGTTAGTAAGAGCTAGCGACAATTCGCTATGATCGCCTCGCTCATCGTGTGGGACCGGTGCCTGAAGCTGTACCTATAAAAAGAACTGGGGTGGTTAACCTTTTCATTTTAAATTTTAATACAAGAGACGACACAAATACGCCAGATTTCTTTATTGCGATGCCTTAAGTTGAACCTAAACCTAAGTAATACACAAATCAAACACATACACAAATCACGTCTTTATCCCTTACGGGGTAGACAGGGCCTAAGCTAACAGATACCTACAGGCCACATTTAGCAAGATTGTGGGCGTATAGGTGAAAAATGAAATCAAAATAGTGATGGTTGCTAGCGTCATCGCCTATATGATTCCTATGATTTTCGCCCATTCCCTCGATGGGCTTTTGCCATCTGCGCGGGTAGAGAAGCAACTGGTGTATTCTATGTTTTTTCTTTGCTCCCAGACCAGCATGGAAGAATGTAGTTAAGTGTGAATAATTGAAGTAATGGACGTATATATGGGTCGTTGGCGTTGAACCTGCGGTGCTGGGGTGTGGTTCGTGTCGAATAGGTTAAGGAATTCCTTGACCAACTATGCATTTAGGTAGCGTTCAAGTATTACGTAACGCAATTATTGAAGAATTTTGACCCTCCCTCCCCCCCTTGTAACGCGCCGTAACGGGTTTTTTACCCCCCCCCACCCCCCCCCCCCCCCCCACTTAACGTTACGTAACACTCAAGTGACCCAAAAGTCAAAAATTATGTTGCGCAAAGTACAAGCAAGTCGCTCTAATATCCTTGTTATAGTTTTCATCGCCTTTACGGTAATAATACTAAATAAAACAAGAGATGTTTAACGCGCAATACATGCGTAGTTTGTTAATTTGGCAGTTCTAATTCCTTATTTTTTATTTAAAAAAAGAAAACGTTACGTAACGTGTTGTATGAAAGACCCCCTCCCGCCCCTGTAACGCATCGTAACGTTTTACGATACCCCCCTCCCCCTCAAATTGCGTTACGTAATACTTGAACGCCCCCTTAACTGGTTTACTTATGTACCAATTTTTTTTTGATAACCTGTTTCTGGCCTGACGTTGACATGTGGAACGAATAG
Organism: Pandemis corylana; assembly: GCA_949127965.1. Classification (NCBI taxonomy): domain Eukaryota; kingdom Metazoa; phylum Arthropoda; class Insecta; order Lepidoptera; family Tortricidae; genus Pandemis; species Pandemis corylana. The sequence goes on along the minus strand of OX421859.1, from coordinate 497,484 downwards.
ATGTAGACAATAGAATCGGCATACGCCTTACTGTAACGGATATCAAAACGGTCTGAGGCAACTGTGACAAGGTTCCAGATGTGTTCAACAATTAAAGTTTGTGAAATGTAAGACTTCATTTGCATTTTAATGTGTTTGATGCAGGATAATGTCGTCATTAACCAACTTCGAATAAAGGAGTTTCTATATTCATTTGTATGTTTATTTTTGTAACTTCGTTCCAAAACGTACATATTTTTAAGTTTTAAGAATTTAATGACTATTTTTTAAAATTTTATACAAATATTTTATGATTTCATTCCATGTTGTATTTTTTGTGTAAAGTCTGAACTTGTTGGTTTTTTTAGACGGGCATTTTATTAAATTAAATCTATCATACCATAGATTGTTTTATGTATTGATACAGTGTTTTACCTAAGACGAAAATGGAGTTTAAATAAATGATTGAACAAATTCTTGCAGACTTTAATTTAAACTATGTACCCAAAAGTGTACTACAAAAGCAAACGTATCCTGATGACGATGCGGCTAGCAACCCATCACTATTTTAATTCAATTTTTTCCCCACATATACGCCCACAATCTTGCTAATAGTGGCCTAGGTCTTGCCACCTTAGGCTCTGTCTACCCCGTAAGGGATAAAGACGTGATTTGTGTATGTATGTATGTGAAGAAACGGATAGATTCAATGGCGGTCTCTAAAAAAGGTGTCTGAATAAAAAAATACATTTTCTCCAATCTTTATTGAGAGCAACATTGAATTGACAATTCGACATACAAACTACTGATATGTTTGGTTATTTGCATCTAGTACTGATATGTTCCAGTTGCTTACCTCTAGACTCCCACAGGTACTGGTGAACTTAACTAAATACTACAGTACAGTCGGCAGCGAAACCTTTAAAGACAGAAAATGATTTTGCTACTGACTGTACCTAACAATTCCAATATGGAATCTAATGTAAAGCCTAACAATCGATATAATTTACTTTGAAAGCATTTGACATACATTTTAAAGAGTGCGTTATTCCTATAACTAACAATCAACAGGTAAATATTACTAATTTGACTAAAATTAGGAGTAGTAATTACTAATTTGATTAATTAATTACTGACACATTGAAGCGTGCGTTCGAATCACATTTTCTAGTCCAATACACTTGTCACCAAACATCGAATTGACATTTAATAAATCTAGAAATACTGATGTATTTTAAAGTAAGAAGTGCAATGGGGCCTATCGCGTGTGCATTGGCCACCAGAGGCGCTAGTGTCGCGTGAGGTCAATAATATTTACATTTCACTGGTTGTGGCGGGCTTCGTGACATAAATTATAGTTTCTCTCATTTACCTGTTGAAAAGTGATCTCCTTCGTGAAATTATCGCAAGATTCTTTGGCGATGAATGTGAACGCTTTGAAAGCGGAATTAAAAAAAAGAAGCGCAAAAATAAGCGGCCTCAAAGTTAAAATTAAAGATACCTAGTTATTTATAATTAATAAACTTAATGAGATTCAAGATTTAAAACTTTGTTTCGGTGCCGATCTTTTAAAGTCGCCTTTGACAGCACCTCTGGACTTTTGTCAACAGTGGCGCCAACTGGTGAGCAAAGGAACGATAGTCCCCATTGGGACTAGGGAGTTACTTTTCCAAGCTTCTATCCAATTTTTAAACTCTAGTAAATTAATATACGTACTAGGTCTACAGAATAACGACATGGACGAATTGTACACGGATGTTATGTCATTTCGAATTTAAGATAAGAAACGCTAACTGTAGCATTGTGTTATAAACGAAAATAATTAACTAGAGTACAATAAACGGTTTTTAATGAAATAACAACGGTATATGAGTCATTTTCAAAAATATTGTACGTAGTTGAGGGTTTTTATTAAAACAAAAGTTAATTGATTCCTTTGTGTAACGGCCTTTTTGCCCTTGAAATGGAATAAAGGTGAAAAACTCGTTACACAAAGGAATCAATTCGTTTTTTATTTGTAACTGAGACCTTAACTAAGAATGTACATTTTTTGAAAACGACTCATTTTCTGAGCATCAGCAATTATCCTTTTAATTTAGTTGTTTTATGTATTCTAGTACCTAACATTTTCTTTGGTAAACTAAGTTTTAAACATAAATTAAACGTTCATAATAATATTAACAGGTATGTAAAATCTCGAAATGTTAAAATTTTAAATAACAATAAACAAATTTCATTATGTTTTTAAATAAGTAGGTATCACAATTTAAATATTGTAAGCAGTGCTATTGAAAAAAATACCCATTGGATGGATATATCCTGTAGGTATGTACCAAAATAAAATATAAGATAAAATACATAAAATCATTGCAACTTGTATTTCCTGTGACCAAACTCAGGAGCAGTTTGAAAAAAAAAACTCAAGTGACGGCGCATTCTACTTGGCACTGATGTATTTTTCGAAAGTGGTGATAATATCAAACTATGACATGTAAAAGGGAAAAAAGCCCGCGGCCTGTTTTGCAAATAAACGTTTTAATTTTAATTTTTTATCACTGGTCATAAGAGTCCGAGCAAGAATGCAATTAGCTATAACAAAGACTGTTAAATCTCTGCTTGGCATATGGGTGAGGACCAAAAAGTTACACACCGTTAAAGTTGCGTTAAAATTTCCACTAACTTTTTCCTTTGTGACACGAAAATTAGTGATTCATTTGTATGTATAACTTTTGTGTCACAATGGAAAAGTTAGTGGAAGTTTTAACGCAACTTTAACGGTGTGTAACTTTTTGGTCCTCGCCCACATAACGCCTTTATGATCTTCAATACAATTTCGAAGCTAACTTACACCTACAAATCTTATTACCTAGGATATTTTTGATATGTTTTAGTTTCACTTAAAGTTAAACATTGATATGTTTTGATATTCTTGGTCATGTGTGACATGATCCACAAATTGATATGTAAGTTACCTTATAGCTACAAACTTATTGAATAACAATCATACATTGTATTTCTCTTAGTAAATAAGTACACACATTTATCAATTCTTCGAATTAGTTGTAAATTGCCATATTAATAATACGATTTACTACTTTTTTGTTTTTAACTAATCCTTTTTCACTATCCACTGCATCTAAAAACATTTTCTACATAATGATTTCGATAATCAAAAAAAATTATACTCGGTTCTTTGCCCACGCACTTTAAGAGACTTTCCATGGGTTGCCGAGATAGGCGCACCAAGATTGCCATGCGACGGGCAATTCTCGAGAATTCTCGGCTAGTACACCCAAGACCTCCGGCGAAAGGTCTTTCGAGTGTTTGTTAGTATGTAGAGCGATTTTGGTAACAATTTTTTTTATGTGCAAATCTTTCGTATATTAATTGATTCTGATTCATAATCTTTCAAATAGTTTAATATATTAATATTGGATACCTATAACTACAAATTGTGCGATATTCTGGGTATGTCTATAGGCTAAAAGTTCCAAGTTTTAGCATACCCGCATAAAGGAATAGTACCTACTTCCTTACTTATTATTAGGGCATTGTAATTATGAAATCAATGCCATTATCGCAATAATATAAAGCTTTGTTAATATTTTCTCTATGTTTCAGAATAATTGTAACAATTAGAAGAATCGAACTGGCTAGAAATTTCGACATTCATCAACTCCAGCATACGTCCCACTGCTGGGCACAGGCCTCCTCTCACACTGAGAGGGCTTGGGCTATAGTTCCCACGCGGGCCCAGTGCGGATTGGGAACTTCACACACACCACTGAATTGCTTCGCAGGTGTGTGCCGGTATTCTCACGATGATTTACTTCACTGAGCAGCTCAGGGGAAATTTCAAATGTAATTTCACACATAAATTCCGTAAAACTCAGAGGAAAGCCCGGGATTCGAACCCATGATCCTCTGCCTGAGGGGCCACAGGTTAAACCACTAGGTTACCACGGCTTTTCGACGTAGGTACGACATTAGTTTCCCAATTTGTTTTCTATTTAGTCATACACTTCAAGTCATGCATGTAACACCCCCGCCGTCCGATTCTTTATAATTTATAAGTATTTTCTTTTATTTAATTTGATTGACATTGCTAGTACATATTATATCACTTAATCAAGCGTAGCTATAAAACTTTCATAGTCTTACTTCAGAAGTAAATAACATAGAATAAAAAGACAATCAAATAACAAACGTTTACACAGTGTACACACGTGACATAATAAATCTGAAATTTGTATATATATATTTCGAAATATGTATAAATTATATTTTTTAGATAATTGTTTTACAACATTTTATATTCGTGGTCAAAGATTTTAAGGATTTTATGAGAGTACATTTTGTACAGCTGTACAGCTGTAAAATAAACTTGCATTATTCAATATTATTATTTTAAGCGTAATTCTAGTTGCACTGATATGTCAGTGCAGTAATTAATGCATTATTTTTATGCATAATAAATATCTACTCTACATTTGGATTTTTAGTAAATTTTAACAAATAGATTCTCGTAAATTTACCACTATAAAGTCATGTAGGTACTTACATCGTAATCGTAAGCAAACTAAATAGTCCACTAAGGACTGACATTGATAATGTATAATTTACCAGCATTTTTGATATGTTTCAAGTTTCCTTACATTTAATAGAGATGCTTTTGCTTAAAATTACATAATGTGCGTATTTCATACGGAATAAAATTGAAATTTTTGTATAAATATCGTCAATAACCTTTAAAAAAATCGCTCGACAAGCGGGTTAGTAGGTAACAAGTATTCCAATACATTCCAATAAACTTTCTAACGACGACGACTCGCCGAATTTTGATTAAAAGATACAACTTCAAAAATGTTTTCATGTCGTCTTCTATTATTATTACTCTAATAAATAAGTCGCTCTCGTGCGATCTACATTATTTCGTGCCTTTTCTATCCTTTCAAAATCACACTGAACCCCACACTACAACATCAAATTCACAATGAGTCACATCCACCATTGGTCTTAAAATTAAAATAATACTTTTATAATCACTTCACTTGGAATTAAATACATTCCGAGAAACATTCTATTCGAGTAAGACTTCAACAAAACAAGAGACTTACGTTTCATCCAAAATACTTCGCAAAAACAATATCCAATTCAAAAAGTAAGTCGCCTGCATTCGTAACAACCGATTCAATCGATAATATAAAGTTATAAAACAACTAAAAAAATTTAAAGACCTTGACTCCACTCATTCTTATAAACCTTTTCAATTATCATCGACATGAACACACTCTTACCCCAAAATCGACAATTCCTGGCACTATCATTTCGAAACTTCCAAAAAACCTGAACATCACATTCTTGGCGTTTTACTCAGCCTGGCGGTTCTGAAACATGAGCTTCATGGAGTCCAGGGCTTCTTCCAGCGACTGACGGAAGGCTTCGGTGTTGGTGACGCTGGACGACACGAAAGAAGCGATGCAGAAGATGACGGAGTCCTTCTTCGGGTTGTAGCAGCAGCCATACCCGTCGGGGATGACGGCGCCGTAGCCCATGAAAGTGCCCTCTGTTGTTGTTGTCACCTGGTCCATGGTAGACAAAGACAGAAAGAATGGATGATATAGGTATTCTGCGTCAATAACAAAAAAGAATTCAGATAATGATTATCAGGGCAAAAGCTTTAATGACGAAAACGAAGTAGGTGTGTGGAAGTTAACTTTTTCCAGTGCAAAATGACGCTGGGTCTCACTCGTAAAACTGCAATATATAATTGCTTGACACCCGTCTAGAAATAAATCTCTTTTTTCTAAATAAATAAATTTCTTCCATGCTGGTCTGGGAGTAAAGAAAAATAGAATTTACCAGTTGCTTCTCTTCCCGCCCAGAAGGTAAAAGCCCATCGAGCGAATGGGCGAAAGTCTTAGGAATCATGTTATAGGCGATGCGGCTAGCAACCCATCACTATTTTGATTTCCCCTTCCACCTATACGTCCTTAATCATGCTATAAACGTGGCCTTAATGTTTTGTTACCTTAGGCTCTGTCTACCCCGTAAGGGATAAAGACGTGATACATGTATGTATGCATGTACGTAGAAATAAATACTTGAATGTTGAATTCATAAAAACGAGCAGATAAGTTTGTTTAGTTCCATAATTGAGGCTTTATCGGGATATTCATAGCTTAGTTTCTCACCTGACTGGTGCTGAGCCTAAACTCATGCATCAGCTTGTATGTTGGATCAGTGAAGAACTCCGGCAGCTGTCCCAACATCTCGCGGGCCGTCTCCCTCAACGCTAACAGATGGTTATCAATCCCCTTCCCCTGAATATTGACCTCCATGATTGCCGTCTGTTTCTTAGCTGCTTCCTCGAACAACTCCAGCTTCTTCTGTTCCTAAAAACCAAATCATGATAAGTGGGAGACGTAACGGGTCTGTGCGTACACGCCGTGCGGTCGTCTTTTGTTTTGGCTGGTGGGTGTATGCGGTATGCCAAAGGTATTTCTAAGTATCTAAGAGGCATACACGGTGAACCACAACAGTTGAGCTAAAGTCACCTAGCAACTTGGAAGCAATCTTTGTACGTGTTGGTATCGTTAGGGACGTTTCTTTTAGATTCATCTTTTAGTCAACATTAAAACGCATTGGTCTTCTGAATAAAAAGACTGTCTTTTGAAACGTTTCTTTTGACTGCCCCTTATTTTGGTGGTGACATTTTTATGCCAGCGGAACATAACAATTTTACTGTCCCCTGTAGAGTACTTCTTACCCTTTTCTTACAATCTAGCCAAAAGCCTCTAACACCAATGCACACAACTAACCCTCTACTCTAAGAAGCACTAACAGCAATGAAGTGTGCTTATAAATTCCTCACCCCGTACAAATTAAAAGACACCTTTTTCTGGTTGTCGTCTGCATCGGAGAGCGGTGGGGTCTCGTCGGCGCACATGGCGGCGGCCCAGGCGCGAGCTTGCGCGTGCGCGGAGCGTATGTTGTCCACTCGGCCTTGGCGGAAGCGGCGGAGAGATGCAGACTCATACGTGGAACACAGGCTGCCGTACATCCTGGAAAGTTGGAAAAAGAGTAAGTGAAAAGAAACCGGCTCATACCCCACATCTTCATCGTCATCAATTCGAATCTACGTCAAACTGCTAAGTGGGTACTCATGACGTCTTAATGCGATTTCCTCACCAAAAACCACATGGTAAAGTTCAAATGTTATTTCGTACAATACCACGACTTCATTAGTCTTCAAGTCTTGAAAGATAGGCTAGGTGTTAATATCCTGCAGTATACTGACTTGTAGTAGGCGTACTGCATGGCGAGCTGGATGTAGACGTCGGGGCTGGTGCGGCAGGATTTCATGAACTCGCGCCCGTAGCTCGTGTATGTCCACACACGTATGTCCAGGTCTGCTATGTTGCTGGATGCAGAACAGGTTTAAAGAAGGTGAACTAGAAAACAATCAGTACATAAATCCTGTCATAGACTTTCGAACAGCAGTTCGACGAACTTGGCTATTACCAAATCATTCGCAGTACGTACTCTATTCATAACACCAAGCTACTGATCATACTGATACACATCTGACAGTCTCTTTGACTACTTTGCTCGGTAGCTCACATGTCTAGTACCACTTTTTTATACTATAATAATAATAATAATAATAATAATATAGCCTTTTTTATTCCGAATTTTGCTACAATTTCAATTTTGTTGTTGTTGTTTTATTATTAAATTGTCGCGTAATTCGGCGTGCCTCATGGCATAGGCCTCCTCCGTGTATTGGAGGGTTTGGGCTATAGCTCCCACGCGCGCCCAGTGCGGATTGGGAACTTAACACACACCATTGAATTTCTTCGCAGATGTGTGCAAGGTTTCCTCACGATGTTTTCCTTCACCGAAAAGCTCATGGTAAATTTCAAATGTAATTTTCGCACATAAATTCCGAAAAACTCAGAGGTGCGCGCCCGGGATTTGAACCGACGACGCTCTGCTTGAGAGGCCACAGGTCAAGCCACTAGGCTACCACGGCTTTTTTATACTACAAAGAAGGCAAACGAGCAAATGGACTACCTGATGATAAGGAATCATCACTGCCCAAGGACATCCAGCAACTCGTGAGTTTTGCAAATTGCGTTGCCAGCCTAAAATGCATCAGTTACTCTCAGCACTTCGAAAGACAGATACAGCATGAAAAATCCTGCAGAAGATGCTACCACTCGGACCTTCCACTGCACTCTGTGAGAAAGCACAACACCACTCACCGATCAATCTCCTTGGCAGCCTGTTCTACAGCCCTTTCCACCTCTGCCGCCAGCGTCCACCGCATGGCCTGCGGCGCGGGCAGCAGCACGGGTGGTGGTGCGGGCCGGGCCGCCACCGCAGCCCGAGCCAGCGCTCGCTCCGCCAACCTCACCACTGCCACGCCCTCTGCCGGGCTGTGCTCGTAACACATACCCACAGAACCATCCGAGGAGATGATTAGCTGGAGGATGGAGAGACAGTGTTCAGAACAAATGACTGAAGTAATGGCAATAGGATACCCAGGGTCCTAAATCAAATAATAGCAACTGGATCCATATCAACTGGTCCATATCTGTCAAACAAATATCATCAAAATAGCACCAAGTAAGTCGAAACTCATATCGAAAGGGCTTTGTTGCTGTTCATCGGCTTATCTTATGGATTCAGCAGTCTCGACTTTTAACATTACAGAAAATCGCGTGTATGATTATACTATAAAGCTTTATGCTAGCCACCCCAGGTCCCGGAAATTCTGAGGCTGACTCAATAAGCTGACTTCTCACGTCTCACGCTCAGTATGATTCTGGAGTCAACATGATTTAGCAGTGAGAATGATTATCCAGTAATTAGGATGCTTTGGCTACGATTTAGGGGTATAATAAAATTTTGCTCCATTTTTTTTCGGTGTAGCTCTAAAATGAATTCCATTGGTAACCCTGAGCATACGACTGTAAGGCCTGTCTCACCTGTTATTAAGTTACAGATATCTTAAGTGTCTGATATTAAGGCCGTCTTTGTCTATTTCGTAGTAATTAAGAGAGACATCACCATTGACATCAGGAACTTGCAGTGGCGGATTTACCATAAGGCTGAGTAGGCTCGAGCCTAGGGCGGCAGATTTTGGGGGCGGCAAATTTGGGATTTTGGGGCGGCAAATTTGGGGCACGACCTTTTTTTTTTTTTTTTTTACCTCATAATAAAAATTTTAAGAAGTCTGCAACAGATTTTGCATGGGCGGCAAAAATTACCAGCCTATACCTTGAAAATTTGTAAATCCGCCACTGGGAACTTGACAGAAAATGATGAGACAGGTCCTAAGGCTTCCTCTGGCTCACTTGCACAGTCTTGTCGAACCAGCGGTTGGCGGAGTGGTGCTTGGTGCCGGCGCCGGTCATGGTGCGCAGCAGCGCCGACGTGTCCGCGTCGCCGGCGCAGTCACCGCCGCTCTCGTCCAGGCACAAGATGCACAGCGCGCGCGAGATCAGTTCCATGTTGGTGCGGTTGTTCTCGTCTGGAGAAAGAGCTTGATTTTATGAACCCACTAGATACGTTGCCGATTCTCCTTCTTGCTCGTATTCCTCAGTATTGAGGGTCGTAACCTCCATTCTGTATCACTTTATCTAGCACGATCTTGGTGATAAATTGCTAAAATGAGTTACAGTAGTCATATGCGAGCACATGAACGCAACCAATAGTGGACGTGAAGCAGTTGCCGTGGACAAAATGAGCCAAGTGGTCGTCATCATCATTTCTGATGGAAATTGTTGTCAAAAATAATCTCAGAAAGTAATGTCATATCAGGCATCGAGATGAAGGGAAGACAAAAAAACAGCTTAAGGAAGCCCAGACTAAATAACGTGAAACATTTGTTCGTATTATCTTACATAACTGCTTGCCTGTAATTTCACATTGGCTTTAAACAGTGAAAAATATGAAACTTTCCAAGTATTTGTGACTGAATTTCTCTTTTGATTACACGATTTCTATAGAAACTTTTTGCAAAGTGAACAGGCTTTACAAATCAAAAATAACATAATTACGGGCACAAGAGGCCATTCATCTTAGTCCTCTAGGTTGGTAACGCATCTGCGATCCCTCCGGGGTTGCGGGTGTCTATGGGCAGTGGTGATCACTTACCATCAGGTGACCCACCTGCTCGTTTGCCTTCCTATTCATATAAAAAAAAAAACATTTTAATGTTGTCTGACCAGCTCCATTGACGTATTAAAAACCTAATAATAGTTCAAATGAATCAATTAGCACTGATAGAGTTGCATGTTCCGTTGAAAAGTCGCAGACTTAGTGTAAACCCTGAGTGGAGCTTGAGCTGGGCGTGCGGCGCATACTGGTGTCCTGTGCCGCCGCTGCACAGAGCCCTTTGCTGCTTGCCGCCACGCTTCACGCCCCGCCGAACGCTCCATTCAGGCCTTACCCCATGGTACAAAGAGAGGCGTTACCTGCGCTCAGCTGGTCCCGTGCCTTCGCCCAGGCGTCTCTCGGCAGCGCGGTGAGCAGACCGACGCGCGGCGCCGCCGGCGCCCCCGCCGCGTCCACCAGCGCCAGCAGCAGCTGAGCTTGGATCTCGCCAGGAGTGAGCCGCCCACGGTCTGCTGCCTTCACGGGTATCGGGTAGAACTGCGGAACAATGAACACCGTTAAAGGCATATTTCACTTCTCCTTAATTTTACATGGGCAAATGAATCACCTCTTTTTAAGTAATGTAAGAAGAGCAATTATCACCCCTATTTTTTGTCTCTCGCTGCAGTGTGTGTGTGGGACTACAAGTTGATAGTTTCTAGATTCGTGCGTTACTTTGCGATGATCTGTATATCAAAATAAATGGATATCTTTACTTTGCTACTCCGCGACATAGTGATTTCAAGTCACACAAAACAGTCACGCTCCCTTGAGCTTTTTCTTATCATGGAATCAATGTTCTAGAAAAAGTAACAGCAACACAAAATGATAATTATCAATGAAAAAGTAGGTAACCGAAATGACAATCAGAGCCATCACCACCAAATAAAATATTTCGGAATATTTTTTGTTCTATCCTTCTAGCACTTTTTGTTTGCTGGACGAATTAAGGCCTTCCTTACCAATCGCTTGTGTCAGTCGACAGCATGCTCTTTCTATTTGATTTGTGCCCAAGTCGTCCCACCACTATATTTTAAATATGCCTATGCTTCGATAGCCAATTAGTTATTCGGAATTCAATTAGTATCAACTTGGTCCCATAACCTTTTAGTCTGATTTCGAAGAGGCTAATAAACACTAGGTTGACTGCAGAGCTGGCAGCTTCCTTGAATGCTGCCAGCGTCTGTGGGACTATGACACGGGGGCCCCTCCTTTTTTAATTACATTATTTTAAGATTAGTTTTAATAATAATAGTAATAATATCTTGGGACAAATTACACCAATTGACCTAGCCCCAAACTAAGCAAAGCTTGTACTATGGGTACCAGGCAACGGATAAACATACTTATATAATGTAGATAAATACATAATTAAATACATACAACATCCATGACTCGGGCACAAACGTTCGTATTCATCATACAACTGTCTGCTCTGCCCCTACCGGGATTCGAACCCGGGACCTCTAGCTTCATAGTCAGGGTCACTAACCACTAGGCTATCCGATCGTCAGTTTTAGTTTAGTTTTAATTCGTTTTTAATTTAATCGCAGTTTAATTTGCTTTTAATTCCCCTTTTATATTTTAGTCTTATTATAAGAATCAAAAGACATACTTACTAATATCAGGCTCCCAAGACTCGGAGCAAATGACTTTCATCTAACTTTAACGCTTCCCAAGCACACTATCCAACGAAATAGCGAAAGTTCGTAAAACTTGGCGATAACACCCTCTACCCTAAACCCTAACAAAATTCTAAATTCCCGTTCATTAGATGTAATCAAATTCAGACTGAAGTTGGGCAATAATGCCGATTTGGGTGATAAAGCGGTGGATAAAGAGCTAACTTTGTTGAACCCAGTAAGGAAGTTACTTTAGGGACATTGAATTAGAGGGGATAGCGGCCCGTAAAACTGGTGGCGCCTGTACCTAATAACTACCGTTAGATTAGATCGTCGCTGAAATATTTGAAGCGAGACCAGAAATTTGACAGCGTTACTTTACTCCTTTCATCACTCACTCACTCACTTGTGGGGCATTCATACTCACAGCCGTTCTTGTAGGATAATAATTGGTCTCGTCTATCTATCTTACTCTGACAATACCGACGTATTAATAAATAATATCATGGTTTAGAATCTTCCATGCTGGTCTGGGAGTAAAGAAAAAATGTAGAATGTACCAGTTGCTTCTCTTCCCGCGCAGATTGTAAAAGCCCATCTAGGGAATGGGCGAAAATCTTAGGAATCATGTTATAGGCGATGCGGCCCCATGTGATCAATCATGCTTAAGGTTTTGTTACCTTAGGCTTTGTCTACCCGTAAGGGATAAAGACGTGATATATGTATGGTTAAGACCGTTCAAGCGAGGACTGCCAAAGTTTAAAGATAATTATATTTTTAACTTACATAGTTCCTGCAAGCGACAACGACCAGCTCCTCCTGTTCGCCCTCTGGTCTCATCGGTGGCAGCTCCAGACGGTCCTTGCCCAGCTGTGGAATGCGGCAGACGCCCAGCAGACGGTAGAACTGCTCCATGCAAAGCGGTTGACCCTTTTCGCGGCTCGTCGCGCGCTCCAGTGGGAGTTCCCCTCTGGAATTTAGGAGTAAAGGGTTAAGGGATAGACTTCGTTCTTTGTTTTGCGTTTGTATTGGGCAGTACATAGAGGAATTAATCAATAGAGAGAAAATTTGAAATCATTTGATAGAAAAAAAAAACGACTAAAGTCAAGCAGGCACTAAAATTTGGCAAGAATTGAATAAGTTATCATTAGGTACAATCGCTTATGTAATTTTACTTCGAATGTCATTATTTATTTATTTTTCCAATATAGTAATATAATGTTATTTTTGCCAAACACTTTTCATTAAATTATCGTCTCATATCCATCATATATGATCCCATTGCAACCCACAGGCTGTCTCTTGTGAACCATTGAATATCTTAGCAAGTATAAATATACACATACAAGTTTCCTCGTAATGTTTTCCTACACCGAAAAACCTATGATAAATTTTAAATTAGATTACGAACACTTTGAGGTGCGAGTTTGGATTCGAACGCACGACCCTCTGCTTAAAAGAAATCACTAGCTAGGCTACTTTAGTAAATGCCAAAATTAAATAATATATAGTGTAGACCAGGGGTTCCCAAAGTGTGCGCCGCGGCGCCCTGGTGCGCCGTACAAAGTAAAGAGGGGCGCCGTGAGTTCTATCATTATCCGAAACCACAAATATTCGCGGGTACCTATTTGAGCGCTCGCATCGGTAAATAATATAGCAATAATACAACTTAGCTAAGGCAGGGCGCCGTTACAAAATACTAAACTTTTGCGCCGCAGGTTGAAAAAGATCGGGAACCCCTGGTGTAGACAAGTTTAAACAAGATCCTCTCAATCTCCCACCTGTCAAGCATCTCCTTGTAGTCCAGCAGGTCATCGATGAAGAGTGCCCCCAGGTCAGCCACCTCATCCATCTTGGTGAAGCGGCGCCGAGGGAACACCATGCCAGGGTTGGAGTTGATGGGCAGCGGGGCTCGCACCTTGAAGTACATGTCCTCGATCCAGTAGTCGTTTACCTGATAGAAAATAGATGACGTCACTTTGTGAAATCATTTGCTTAAAGTTTTCTACAACAAAGTTGTTGGTTTTGTTTTCATTAAACTGTTGATTATTCAACAGTTGTGGTCAGTTTTCTAGGACCAGGATAAATAAATTAAGTTTTTTTAATGGTTTGTATTAGCGTAAATTCTTTATCGTCGTTAGGTTTTGATAGTAAATGGCATGGATTTTCTTTCTCTATCTTCAATATTACTAGCTGTATACTTACTTAAATAATTGCTTCTTACTTCTTTTCACTAAAATTCATCCAAAAAAGAGAAATACTATTAAAACAATAATTTATTACTAAGCAACATAACATTTGCTAAAACTAATTAAAAATAATGATTGTATGGTACAGTGGGGCTTAAGAAGAAAATGGTTTTCTTGGGTCTGCTAATTCGATGGACTGGCTCGACAGTATCCTCTTCGTCGCGCGAGTTCCCTTTGCTGTACGTTACGAGAGAGTCATCGGCATCATCTACTTCATCAGGTTCATTAATAAAATGCCTTCTATAGTTAGGTTTCTTGTCTGCGTTGTAAATGTAACTCCTGATGGAATTGACTCTGTCTCTTAGGAACTTGGGCTTCATTATAGTGGGTATATAGTAAGGTGTGTCTATCACTGGATCGCCAAACCCTGTCCGAGAAAGAGTTCCAAGGTTTCCCGGCATGTTGTTGTTAACATCGTTCCAAATAGAACCACTTCGTCGGTATTGCGGGTTGCTTCTGTGTAAGTTTCGATAGTAGTCTATGTCGGAATGTTGCACCACCAAAGGCTTTTTAATGGCCGGTTTCTGTGTCAAAGTGTTGAAAGAATTGAATTTAGGTCGAAGGACAACGATTCTTGGCTTGGTGGTCACCGGTAGGAGCTGTAACACTGGCTTAGGATACAGTTTGATTATGTCTCCTATTTTATCGTTCCTTGTAACCCCGAGTCTTCGTGAAAAGAAATCTGCTGTATTCATCGTCATGATTTCGTTTCTTTTGTTGGGTAATTTTATCCGTTTTATGACTTTTCTTGAGCTACTGATTATCTTCTTAATGGGGTACGTATTTTTTTTATCTAAAGGATCGTATATGTTGGACGTATTGTGTAAATCCGGTTTCGTGATGTATTTTATGTTATTTAAATACGGGGCGTCATGGTAATTTTTAACTTGTTGCGGATTTTTTATCTTTGTCTTTTTCGTGTAATACTTTGGGAATAAAGAGATTATTTTGTCAAGTTCTGATGGAACCAGTTCTTCTTCACTTAAAGGTCTGTAGGTATTGTATTTTATTTGCTTAGTCGTTCTAAACAACGACTTAGATGTTACGGCAACTTGCTGATTTGTGTCAAATGATTCGTATTTTAATTTTGAATCTGAATTGTGTTCTGTTTTGTCAGTTATAGCAACTTTGTTTACAACATTGCTTTCTTTTTTAGATTGTAATAACTTTGGCACATGGTTTTGTTGCTTACGGTGATTGTATTTATCTTTTATATTAAAACTTTGAGATGTTTGTGTGTGCACTACGTTTAAGTTTACTGCGGTCGACGTATCAGTTTTCTGCTTCATGATGCTAGGGTCAGTATTACGCTTTGTACTTGATTCTGGCGTCGTAATAGCTTCATAAGCTTTTCTAATGTTGGGAAAATTATTAGCTCTGTTGGAGGATTTCTCGTCTTCGCTCTTTAATTTAATAATATGTGTTGTTGACATACCAACTTTACCGGTAGATGTTTCTTCTAAAATTTTTACAGTTTTATTTTGCTTTGATTTTGCATTCTTACGTTTCCTATTCTTTTTATTTATTTTATCCGCGATCAAAACTACATTAAGCACTATGGGAGTAAATGTATTTGTTTTCATTTCCGGTAGTTGTGTTGTATTTGACGTCATCTTTATTGAATCTGTTTTCATTTCGGCATAATTGTGTACATTTATTACGTTGTGTATATTTACAAATAAAGTTTTGTTTTCATTCAGAATAGCTGATTTCGAAAAGTTTTCTTTTTTTGTTATTGTCATTTTAGTAGCATTAAGTAAAGGTTCTGAAATTAATGTAAATAAGTTACTGCTCGTTTTATTTCCAGTGACATTTGATATTGATTTCATAATTTGTGATATATTTGTGGTGGTCTGCAATGAATTTTCTTTTTTAGTTGCGGGAGTTTGCACATTCGTTTTACTAAATGCATTTACAGCTAAAGTTGTGTTTTGATTCGGCGTTGCTGATTCTGAAAATTTTCTTTTATCTGTGCTTATCATTGTGTCAACGTAAAGTAAGATGCTGCTGGGTTTGCTGCCATCGATAATATTAGTGACTTTTGGTTTTGGTTCTAGAGATTGCGATTTGTATGTGGTTGTCTCCGTTGAACTTTGTATAATATTTGTAGAACTTTGCGCATCTTTTTTATGAGATTCGTAAACAAATGAAGATTTATTTTGATTTGCTATTGCTGATTCTGAAAGGTTTTCTACGTCTACGATTGTCATTCCGCTGTCGTTCTGTAGAAGCTGTGGAGTAACAGGAACTAAGGGACTGTTGGGTTTATTGCCATCAATTACGCTAGTGATATTTGGATTTGATTCTAAAAGCTGTACTGTGTTTGATGTGGTTGGCTTTATCGAACTATTTTTATCATTTGCAAAATTTTGCGCAGTCGTTTTACTGTGTACGTTCATTGCTGAAGTATTATTGTGATCTGTCGATGATGATTCTGAAATATTTCCTTTTTTCGTGATTTTTATTGTATTAAGTGAAAATCCTGAAATTTCTGGAACTAAGTAACTGCTATGCTTTTTGTCGTCTTTTATGGTAGTCAAATTTGATGAATTATTTTCAGTGTAAATGCTTCTCAAAGTTGTATTCATATCGGTTATATAAAATTCTGATTCCACTGTAGTTAATACGATATTGCTATCAATAATTCGACGGTTATTTGATATAATCTTGTGTGTATATTTATTTTCTGCAATGTCTACATCGTTGTTTGGTTTTAAAAACAAATTGTCAGTTTCATTGCCAAACCTTCTTGATGGGGATGCTTGAGATTCATTATTTGTAAGTCCAGTTTCTATGTTTTTAATCGTTGTTGGTGTCGATGCGTTTCTTGTTAAATTGATACTATTAATTTTGTCATGGTTTGAATCATTAGTAAAATTTTTGGTTTCCGCGTTATTGCTATAAAAGTCATTGTAAAAATGATCAATTTGATTTGTTGATTCACTCATTGTATTGTCATGAAATTCACGTGCCTCTTTTAAATTATTACTCTCTCTGAAATTTGTATTAAGCGAGTAAGGTTCTGTTACTGAATCCTGATGAAGCGAAGACGGTGGAATCCTTAAATGAGAGTTCAGATTCGTGTTTAATTGTAACAGTAAGGTTGTTTTTTCCTTTTGTTCACCAATCGCCGTAACCCGAACAGAATCTAAATATTTTTCTATTTCTGGCGTCGTGAACTTGTTACTCATATCCTTCCTTTTAATACTTATATTTTTGCCGTCATCCCAAAGAGTGTAATCTGTTTCCAAAAAATTCGTTGGTGTCTGTGATTCTGATGCGTCACTGGTGCTGTAACTAAGGAACTCCTTTTTGTTTTTGGTTAAACTAGGCAAGTAATGGCTTATTACTTTAGTATAACCATTTTCCTTATACTTATTCAACTCTGACTCTGGTTTTTCAGAAGTAGAATTTACTCTCCATTTTATGGGCTGTAATTGATCTCCAATAGCGATAGTCCTGTTAAAAACATCAAATGTTTTATTGAGGCCCATTGGATCAGTGACATTTTGCGAATTTAAGTTGAGAGAAATATTAAAAGTTCCATGTAAATTATGTATTATCTGCGATGTATTATTCGCACCGTAAGTTGGCAGTAATTCAAACTTCAAATCAGATACGTGTAATGCGAGGGGTGGCACATTAATTAATACTGAACTTCTATGCGTAGCCGAGTTTTTGCTATGAGGCAATGCCAGGTTATCAACAGTATTTGATTTTGTAATTATATTTTCAATGGTCATTGAAGGCGTACTGAAAGAATTAACACGATTTGTAACTTTAGATACTTCGATTTGGTTTTCTAAACCATTTGTACCTTCTAAACCCTCCACGTGTGCAATAACTTTTAAATTTTCTTTGAGGAACGGAACTGTAGTGGGGTTAGATGCAAAATAATTTAGATCTTTTTCCAATTGTTTTGTGGTTTCTGTTCTAACTTTGGTGGTAACATCACCAACTGAAATCTTTTTCGAAGTAGTCCTAGGTGTTAATGTTATCAGGTTTGACTCGACCTCCGTGACAGATACATTCATTTCCGCTGAGTTTTGCAACTGATCTTCTCTGTTTTGCTCCGTATATGTGGTTACGAGCTCAGTAACTTCTCGTTCCGTAATTGTTTTACTGTGGCCAGTTACTTTTGTTTCATTTCTTTTTTGTGGATAAGCAGTGTCTAAATCAATAGGTGAGTCCGTTTTCTCACGTAAATGTGTAGACTGTGAAACATTTTCACTTTGAAAAGAATTAAACATGTTCATTTTAGATACATAGCTGTCTTGAGATATTTCTAAATTTGTGTTGGACCTTTCTGTATTTTCATAATTACTATTTTCTTTTGTGTTTGCTTGGTCAAATGTGACATATTCATTATTACTTCGTGTTTGCTTTGTAATAGTGTCCATTGAAAGTAGCGTTGACTCAGTCGTTTCCTCGATTATATTAATATAGTATGCAGTATCATTATACTCCAACATATTTAATGATATTGGGTATGTATAATCATGGATCTCGCTTAAATTTTTATCACTAAAGTTTGTACCACTAAGGGATGTCAGATACTCGGTGGTTTCTGTTGTATTTACTTCAGTATCATTAGCAATAACATCTTTGTCTTCTAGGTCAATTTCATTATGCTGCGTGGACTTCATATTCGTAATGTAAGCGGTTTTACTTTGTAGTTGATTCGTCAGATCAGCAGTACTGAAAGGAAGATTTTCATGTAAAGTGGTATTCGTAATCTCATTACCATCTACATTTTTAGACCCTTCATGAATTAATTCGGTATTATTTAAGTTGGAATCGGTTTCACCCAGTGGAGTGGTCACAGTAAAATGATCATTTTCTACACTATGCATCACCTCATTCAAGTAATTGGGTCCTTCATAATACGAGCTCCTAATTTTGTTTAACAATTCTAATATTCTTAGATGACTAACTGTTGTTGTTATGTTTGCTTCTGACATAACTGTTTTAGTTGTAGTTGTAATTAAGTTATCATCAATGTTAATTTTCTTTTCAGATTTCGTATTAATATCTAATGCATAATCAGTTGTAGAATTTTTATTCATGGTCATTGTTGATTTGTTTATTTGTCGCAGGTTACTATCAAGTTCTGCGTTTACAGCTGTGCTATAAGATTTGACGTTTGTGCCGTCTATTTCATTATCTTTAATGATTAATATTTTGTCTGGTGTTGTTTTTAAATGTGAATTTTCATAAAATTCTAGATTATTAGATTTACCAAGATCTAATTGATTCGATGTTACAGAACTCAATAAAATATCTGATGATTCGTATTGATGCATCTTCGTTGACTGATTTACAGTTGTCGTCGACATCCCATTAGGTGTCCCATTAAGTTGAGGATTAATAACGCCCCTTTTCATGAAATTAGAATCAACTGTTGTGCCAGTATTCTGTTCAGTTTTAATAATAGATTTGAAGCCATTTTCATCGTCATATTCTTTCTCTATAGGTTCCTCAGTAGCGTTAAATTGTATTATTACTTCATGATCATCCTTTATTTTAATAGGTTTATTTTCTAATATATTGTCCTGAAGTGGTGATACAGTTGTAGTACTATTTTCTGTAGCTGTTTCACTATACCCATAACTTTTATTAGCTACTGTTGTAATCTGAGAAGTTTGTTTTTCTCTTGAGAATCTCACGTCAGTTACCTTATCGATATTAGTTACATCAGAAAAAGTAAAATCATCCAACAAGCGATTAAAAGATTCAGTAGCAGTTTCAACCATAGCAGGCATATCAGTACTTGATTCAATACTTTCTTTAACAACTCTGCTTTCCGCTCGTAAATTCATTAAAATTGATTTTGTTGTATTTTGTTTCGATAGTCCATCATAATAATTCGATGTATTGTTTAAAATATTTAAACCCTTCACAATACTATCTTTATTTAAACTAAGAGAATCACTAGATACAACAAAGTTTTGATCATCATGAGGCGTTAAGAATTTTGTTTCATTTTGTTGTGAATAATGTTTATCTGCGTTGAGAATTTCAACTCTTTGTGTCTCATTTAAAACAGGAGTCACAGTAAATGTAATATGGTCACCAATGATACCAGTAGAGTCTGTTGCTTTAGGTATTAAAACTGTTTCGGTAAAGGCTATAATGTAATTTATGTTAGTATCATTTTTTGTTTTAAGTGTATCGTTATGACACTCCGTAGAATTTGAGTAATTATATGTTTCATAAGGAAAAGTAGAAGGTTCTTCAAAATTTAATTCAGTGCTCTTTTCTTGAGAGACATCCGTTTTTGTCACTATTTTCGCTTCATTATTGCGAAAATCTACAGTAGTAGCATTTATAGAAATTGTGATTTCAGTCACAGACAAATTTTGACCGGCCATATCAAATCGGGTATTAATATTATCTGAGTTTTGATCAGATTTTTTCTCTTTTAGTGTTTCTGATTCATTAAACTCTGTTATGTGTAAGTCATTCTTAAGTTTATTGTGCATTTCGTTTTCTACCAAATTTTGAACTAATATATTTCTCGAAATAACTACGCTGCTACTACTTGCATTTTTTTTCTTGGATGTAATTTCATTATTGAAATGTGCAATAGTATTAGTTGAGACACTGTTACCCTTTATTGGTTCATCCGAAGATTCTGCAATTGCATATGATAGTTCTTCACAAAATTTTGATTTATTTTCAGTGTTATAAGTTTTTTCGAAGTGTTCTTTTTCATTTAAAGTAATTGATTCTTCGTTTACAAGCATAAACTGTCTTTCCGTGGGTATTTTATTTTCATAATCATTTATTTTTTTGCTTAGTCTTGTGGACTTTGTTAAAAATTGAAATGATTTAGGATTAGGTAAGAGTGATACAGCCTGTAATTTACCGAAACTTGGTATAGTTGTAAGTTTATACTCATCAGTAATATTTGGTCGATCACCAACATCGTTGGTTAGGACTGCCAACTCTAGGCTTTTGTGCGTGTATGTCTCATTTAAAGCAGTAGTGAGGAACAAATTGGATGATGCTTCATGGATTTCATTTTCAACCATTTCATTTACTGTTTCATTCTGTGAAGTAGCATCGTTTTTGATTTCGTCACTCTCCTTCATAGTTATAAACTTATCATCAAATTGCGGTATTTTCTCAAAGGATGAAATGTCATTCATATTTTTTTGTTCAGCAGAACTATGCGTTTTAATACTATCTCCGTTTTTATCTTCAAGGGTAGTAGACGTAAATAAATTTGTGGAATAAACAGTCTCTTCTTTACTTCTAGGCTTTAAATCATAAGATTTATCTTGAATCTCAGTATTTTTTACTGCCCTGAAGCTTTTTGTAGAAGCAGTTGCTTCAGTAAAATAGTCCGGAGTCTTATGGTTCTCAGATGTAAGACTTTTTATAGTTTCTACAGTTTGTGTTTCATCAATATTAGTTTCTTTAGTGGCTTCTAAGGGTGTATCCAAGATGTCTAGTTGTGTATCAAAGTTGCTTTTAACTTGAGTCGGTTCAGACAGTAACTGATTTTTATACTCATCTATATTGAAATTCGAATCAGATACGTGGGGTATTTTACTTTCAGATAAATGACCCACAATCGCATCATTTGAGGCTACAAC
The DNA here is from genome assembly GCA_949127965.1 of Pandemis corylana. Lineage (NCBI taxonomy): Eukaryota > Metazoa > Arthropoda > Insecta > Lepidoptera > Tortricidae > Pandemis > Pandemis corylana. Next base: position 475,869 of record OX421859.1, on the reverse strand, counting down.
TGTATATGATGCTGTGGTTTCTTTTGTTTTTCTAGAATTATCTATATCTCTTAATGTAGGTAGTGCATTTATCGTCCCATTTTGATATTGCGCAGAATAGAGATCTGTAATTGTCAAATTATGGCCAAATGTAAAATTTGACGGCTTCTTTTCATTCAAAATAATTGCACTATCCACATATTCAGTGTACTTTGAAGTGTCTGTAGTATGGTCAAGGAATTTCTTTTCGTTGGGATTTGTAAATTCTGTTCCATTTCTCGATAAACAGTGGGAGGTGGTTCTTAAAATTTCCCCCGTTAGTGTGACATCAAAACTAGGCGCTTCTGTTATTTCAAGATAATTGCTTAAGATACTGGGTTTGGTGTTGATGTTGTCAATTAATTTGATTGATTCAAATTCATTTAGTGTTTTGGGTTTATCAATATTTGTAATAAACAGTTCCTTGGAAGTGATCTCATGTAATTTATTGGCAGTCAAATAAGCACCGACTGTTACGTCAGTTGGTTTTAGAATTCGAATATTCTTGGTTAAGTCTTTTGCTATTCTAAAGGTTTCATTCGTGCGCTTAACTCGGTCCTTTGATGGTGTACTACGTGTATTTTGTGTCTCAATATAAAATTCTCTGTCTAATGACGATGATACTGATTGTTTCAGTGCCATATCATCAAAATCATCAGCCGCCTGCTGGTTTAAAATAATTGATGATTTTTTAATGTTAGAAATTATATCATCTTCTTCAAACTTATCTTCGGTATAACTCAAAGTGTTTGTCACTTGAAAATGAGTTGGTGCCTGGCTAAGTGTTTCTAAGTTACTACCGTTTTCTGATGAAATAAATTGTCTAGTTTTGAGATAATTGTCTGTTATTGCTTCATCAATATTGACGTCTTTTGTTATTTCTGCTTTATTATCACCTGTTTCAGGGTTGGCATTAACGTCAGTGAAAATTCCTGTTGCTGTGGGTGCATTTGGTGCGTAAGTATCATTCTTATCTGTATTGAAAATTACTTCATCAACATTGAACAAATTGTGTTTCTTATTTTTGATCAAATAAGCTTCTGTTGAATTGCGGGAGGTATTATCAGTACCAATAATTTTATTTTTTATTTGAAAACTGTTGTTTTGGTGTTGAGCTTTGTCTGTTGGTGATGTTTTGTTTGGACGTCGTGTTTTAGTATAATACTCCGCGGCAAGGAATAATTCAGTTACTGCAAAATTGTTAGTTCCTTCAGTGTATTGTTTTGGACTTTTGGATGTCTCGATAATATTAGACATAATGGCAAATTCATTGAGCTTATCAACAACAGGAGTTGAAAAATCGGTTATAGGTAAAGAATGTGACCCTTCAGTAATGGTAGCTAACTCTGTATTAATACTTCCGTCCATCTGTGTAGCATAAAAATTGCTTTTTTCTGTGATTTTAAGGTTTTTTTCGAAGACTTCGTTTTTAAAGTCGTTACCTTTGAAGTTTTCTGTTGAATTAAGTTCAATCGACACTTTAGCTTTATTTAAGCTTTCAATAAGTTTTCCTTTCGAAGGATCTTTAGCTATTTCATTTTCGGCCATATTCTTAAATGTAATGTTAGCCAAGATACTAGTACTATTCTTTATTTTTTCTTTTCTTATTTTAAGACCATCGCGCATATGATTAGCTATATAATCTGCAGATTTATATGCTTTTGGCATTTGAGAATAATATTCACCGGAATTTGGTGATATTTTGGTGCCTCTCAATGTATTATAATTGCCATTGTATTGTTTGTATGAAACAGTTGAGGAATTTAAGATATTAAAAATGATGTCATTGCCATCTTCAGTGGTACTTGAAGTGTCAGTATGTGGAAGAAAAATTGGACGTTCTGGAACTGAAGATGATTCCAATCTTTCTTTTGTAAAATTATAATCTGTAATTTTGTTATCGGGTAGCGTTTTGGATTTGGTTTCAAAATTATCCACAAATTTAGTCGAATTAATTGTTTTGAACGTTTCACGATTATCAAGATCTGTCATTGATTCAAATGGGCCTTCGTATGTTTCTTCTTGAGATGAATCATCTGATTTCACAATATTGGAGTTAACATTATCAGACATAACTGTGTGTTTTTCTGCTATTTTAAATCTTGTATCGTAAGTGTATGAAAGTTGTACATTTGTTGTGTTTTTATTTTGTGACGCATGATTATTTTCAGTTACGTACGGTGTAGTTACTTCTACATTGTGGACCTTATCATTATATTTGTCTCCTGCAGTATTTGTTATTCTAACTACTTTAGAAATATAGTTTCTGTCATATTTTTTTTCTTTTGTGGACTTTGAAGAGGTTATAATACGGAAAGAAGTAAAATCTTTGTTTTCTCCAGCCAAATTGGTTGTGTTTATTGTTTCACCTTTTTCTCCAGATTTGAAAGGTTCTATGTATTGTAACTTATTCAATTGAGGCTTAAATGTCATTTTTGACGTTGTAACTTTAAAGTTACTCATCTTTTCTGTTGACTTAATTCTTGAAGTAACAGCGTCATTAAAGGGTATATTTTCTTTTACAAATTGAAATTCTACATTACTGTCACTTAACTCTTTATTATGTTCATTTTCTATAAGATTTGGTGTCGTGACTTTCAAATTTTCTCCAAAGCTTGATATTTTCATGTAGTCTGAATAATGCTTAGTTCTATTATCGTTAATTTCAGGAGGAATAATAATTGTGAAATTGTTTTTATCTCTTGTAATAGATCTTATATAACTTTGTTCATCATCAGTATCAATATTGGAAAAAGGTAGTATAGATGTAATAGGTTGTAATACATATTCAGATTCATAAAATTTTGTCGGTTTGGCACTCGTATAGTGCGATGTATCTGTTTCTTCATATTTAGGTTCTTTTGTCATTTCCAAAAGTTTATCGGTAATATCGGATCTCGTATATGAATTTTTAATAACTAAGGATGAATAAGCTGAGTCTATATTACTGGTATTTTCTTTCGTGAGTATTAACATGTCATTCATATTTTCATGTTGAATACTTGATATTGTTGCAGCTTTACTCATATTTTCTTTAAAATATTTCAAAGAAACCGGATGCAGTTCGGTAATGTTTAAATCGTCAATTTGACTTTCACGAGTTGTAGATACACTGTGGCTCGTATTAGTAAGTTGCTGATCGCTCTGACTTAATTCGTTCAAAATTTTCAAGTTAGTTTGGAAGTCATTATGAATATCTTTTATTGAACTTGGAACTTCTGAATTTATCCCGTTATTTGTTCTTTCAAATGAAGTTGGTCTTGAACTATTTTGAGTATCACTAAAGTTAAGCATTTTGAAAGATTGCGTTTCAAAAGGACGTTCAAACCTGGGCTCAAATGATACTGCGAAAAATTCGCCAGCAACAGTAGATCTCATTTCAGAGTCATCTATATTGTTTGTCTGTTCTAGGTTGACTGCTTTTGTTTCCTGAAAGTTTCCGTCATTAGTTGCTTTAAATGAAATACTGTAGATTTCGGGCGTTTCAATCTGTAGTACATTAGTTGTTAGACGTAAAGCTGCAGTTTCTCCGATTTCAGTATGATTTTTTGCATTATTATCCATTTTTGAGTAATTTATTTCAGTAGTATCAATATTTCTAGTTGGCTGTGATTGTTGTTCGACGAAATTTTGAGGCTTATTGATATTCGTTTGATCTGTTGGTATCATAGCTTGTATAATATTGTTTATGCTTTTCACATCATAGTGTGCATTGCTAAATACATTTAGAACTTTGAAATTAGTCAAGTTGTTTAAGTCTGCCATGCTTTTGTTGGTATCTGTATCTCGAATGATATTTGGGCTGATAATGTATGTTGTGATTTTTTCGTCGTTTTCAGGTATACTTAGATATTTTTCCGTTCCAAGACCTATTGTTCCAATTTGTGTTTTGCCAAAACTGGGATCCACTGTAACTGCGAACTGGGGTTCAGTGTTTATCGAAGGCAAATCAAAGTTATCACTTACTTCCGATGATTGAGTTGTTTTAGTGATGTTCGATTCATCCAGGTCTTGAAGCGTAGAGGTAAAAAGACTAATTGATAAGCTATCGCTGAATGGGACAGTGGTACTGAAAGTAGAAGTCTGGTTGGAAGTACCTAGTGGACTTTTCATAGCGCTTGTTGATCTAGTAATTCTACTTTTGTTTGCTTTCAAAGAGTACTGCTCAATATTATCTGATATAGATATTTGTTGATGATCAATATTGTTTGTAGCTAATATTTTTGTTGGTCTTACCATAGTATCATTAAATTTAGGAGTATCTGTAGGTAAACTATGAGATTCCATCTGAGGCCGTAATATCATATCAGAGCCTAATAAATTTGGGAAAATAGTTTTACCTAACGTGGTTGCAAGTTTATCATCTATTGAAAATTGAGCCGTAATTTTTGATTGGTTTGTTAAAAAAGGTGATATTAATTGTTCTTTGTTTGAAATTCCTATCGTTTCTAAAGTGTTTTTGCTCTTGTTTTCTTCTTCCGTATTATTTTCCGTTTCCCCGGAGAAGTTGGAAAATTCTGTGTTGGACTTTATTTGCGCTATTTTTGGAAATGAATTAATATACTCGTGCGGTTGTCTAGTGGCTGTAGATTTAAATAGCGTTGGTGCTGATGTTAAATCATCTGATACTTTTCTATCATTATAACTATTTTTCGTCGTCTCCATTAAAATAAACGGACTGTTATTTTGCATTTCATAAGATGTTGTTATCAATTTAATTGAGTCTGTCGTATTACTTTCCTTCGTATTAGATAAAAGAGAGCTTGTAAGATCAGCTTTTGTTTCTGTTTGAACTATTTCTTCTCTATTGTTAGATATATTGTTTAAAGTCGATGTTGTACTTAGAGCAGAAGTATGGACTTCTTTATCATTGTGAGAATTATTTTTTGTTACTGAATCAAGTAAAGCCCCATCAACGTTTTGGACATAAGTTTTGTTGTTTGAATAAGGCTCTGTCGTTCCTTTTAAATTTGCTGTAAAAACATTTGTTCCATTTTCTGCTCTCGGTTTTTCTGTATTACTTTCAAAAGACATCGCATAAGGCTTTGATTGGTTTTTATAAGAGATCTGCATATGATTGGTTGAACGCATTCGTCCTGATTTAAAATATTCTGCAATTCCAAATTTATCTTTATTAATAGCGTTACTTTCAGTCCTAATTACACCATTTGTGTTAAAAGTAATATCAGACGCTTCAATTGATTGGAATATTTCATCTTTTAGAGTATTTTCTTCAATATTGTTGTCAACAATTGCAATATCTATAGGAGATGTCACCGTGCTTAAACTTTCTTCAATAGAAGGAAAATAAGGGCTTGACGTTTCATTCATTTCAGGGTTTCTTTGCGGTTCAAGAGAACTGATAGCCACTGGATCATAATTATCATCAGTCAATTTTGTGTCATAGCTCCATATATAATTGGGTGTCCTTGTTAATTTAAAAGGATTAGTTATGCCATTCCTGTCTGTGACATTATATGTGTCTGTTGTGTATGAATTTTCACCTTCACTCGGCCTTGTGTCTGTTTTCTTTAAATTATCATTTCCCTTTGAATTTTCTATTCTTGTCTTGTGTAACCCAAACGTAGTTATAAAATTTTCATTGACTTCAGGCACATAATCTTTTTCAGGTGAATTACTTAATTTCAAACCATTATTTAATTTTGTTTGGTTCAGATTACTGATTTCGTCCCACTTCTGGATTTTTATTTTTTTACTATTGGTAACTCTTGTTGGATATTTAGACTTATAATCCATTATGTTTGTAAATCTTTCTCCCGTAAAATTAATTATTCTGGCAGCATCTATTCTTGTATTTACAAAATCTTGCGGAATTTCACTAATACTTTTGTTTGCTTTTGAAAGCTTATCAATTTTTTTTGTTGTTTTGATATATGTTTCACTTGTTGTATTAAATATTTTAGGAATTTCTTCGACTACTTCCGTCACATAAAGTTGATTAAAATATTTTCCATCTGCATCCTTTGTAGTATTAAAGCTGGCTTTAATGTTGTTTACCGTAGGTTTTGAAGTACTTGAACCGAGAATACTCATTGTTTTATAACTGTCACTATCATATTTTTTTACCAACGTTGTATGTTCTAGCTCTGATTGTAACTCTTGAAAATTGATGACTGTTTCTGTAGTATCTACCATAGACAGTTCAGCATGTTTATTAGTATTTTTAATTTCACCTGTTGTTTCAAAACTGTTTAAGATATTGTTATATTGTTCTGTCACCGCAAAGTTCTTTGTTGTTTTTATTTGATCTTGTTTTCCTGTAATGCTGCTTCTCTCTTCAATATCATTGCCAAAAATTTCAAACGGTGTTTCTGGGGTCGTTGAGTTAGGAAATAGTTCGTTTTTGGTAAATTGCAAGTTCATTTCATTGGACGTTGATTGTTCCAATTTAGCTAATTGGATATTTGCTGGATCAAATAATACCAAAGGTTGTAAATCGTCACCATCATCATCATGTTTTACAGTGATTTTGATCGAGTTTTCTTTCAAAGTATTATTTATAAATCCTGCAAAACTCGTAGTTAGTGTTTTTATATCAGACATATTTAATAACTCTGCCGTATTTGAATAATCCATAGTTGAATTAATCGTTTCTTTCACTATAAGGTTATTGTTGTTTTCTATGTGACTTCTGGCCAAAGTTTTATTAATAACGCCAGTTACTTTAAGCTGGTTTTGTTGCATATCGAAAGAATTGAAATTTTCATTTGTGTCTGTCGGAGTTTCATCCACTTCATTGTTTGATTTTTCCGATGTGACTTTTCGATTTTCATTTTCCACACTTCGATCTGTAGTCATTGCATTTGTAACGTCAATGTAATTCATCCCTGTATTAAAAATTCCTTCGATGTTTTGTTTCTTAACGCCATTCGAATGTTGGTTGTTGTTCATAAACTTGACGCTTTGCTCGTCTATTTTTTTATCATGATCTTTTTGTTTTGGATAATTTTCAGTCCTTTTTACTATTTTAACTGAATCTGAATAATCTATTGTATTCGAGTTGACATTTATATTATCTTTGATCATTTTTGTATGACTAGCAGTTGTACTACCTGATAAATCTCTATCTAAGTTTTCTGTGGTCGTATTGATTGTTTGGGTGATTTTTTTTTCTGTTTCTGTAACAAATTCATTGTTTTTATGTGTTGGTAAAGTGTTTTGATTTGAATAATAATAGTATGCAGTTGTTAGATGATCATCAGCTGTAGAATTTTGTGTCTTTTGATAACTTTGAAACATTGATGTTTTTTTGTCTTCTTCATAAGTAGGTCTGGTATTAATAATTTCTTCTAATCCATTTTCAAGCGGTAAAGCTGTTTCTGTAATCAATTTTGATGAAGCATATGGTTTCACCAAATTATTAAATTGTCGAACGTTGGTTACTGATATGTCCTCATTTTGTAGAACTAATTTATTTTTATCATCGTGTAATGTAGTTCGTATCAACTCTTTAGAATATGTATTTTCTGGTACTGTATTCAATTTAGACTCAGTGAATGAAGATATATTTAGCAAAAAGAAAATTTCTGTTGCATTTTGTTTGAAGTAATTCTTTACCATAACTGATTCCGCAACTGGGTGTAAATCGTTGACTTTAAACGGTGGTTTGAGTAATTTATTTTGACTCCAAGCAACTTCATCACTTTTGCTTTTGTTAATTAAGTTATTCTTGGTACCATTCGCATTTAATTGATTCAACCTATTTTTATTTAACTTTCTATCATACAACTGGACCAGAGTCTTAATTTTATAAATGGTGTCTTTGTAATTTCCGTGTAGTTTTTTTCTTTTCTTGAATTCAGGCAAATACGTTGTTATTTCGTGTGAATCAAAACTCTCCCTTGAAAAATCAATTTTACACAATGGTATTTCCGTTTCATTGTTACAACATACTTTACTATAGTCGATATGATTGTTTTGAGTCGGAATGTCTATGTACACTTTTATTGTGCCTTTTTTACGCAACATCTTGAAGACTTTAGTTTTATTTACTTCTTCACTTTGTAGTAGGAAGCTATAAATTGATTTCAAGGTGCAATTCGTGGCTAGTTTAGGAATAAAATCCTCGTCTCTACTATTTCCTCTGCGACCGTACCCGGTGTCGATGACGTCAATGTCTATAGGCGAATGCGAATAAAGAGTTGTATTTAATTCATTACTACTGACTTCTGTAATATTATCACTTAGCTGAGTACCATTTTGAGGGTAGAACGTAAGTATAACTATAATGCTGTGCTTTACTGAATTTTGCGTGGGTTTCTCAGAGTTTTTAAACAAATTGAACTTTCTCATGTGGAACTTATGATAGTCCCTAGTTACGACAAAAATTGTTTGCAATATTTTTTTTAGATTCGCTTCACTTTCAACAACTTGAGTTACTTGGCTTGTCAGCTTTTCATAGTCTTCAGTGTTTTCATCAATCGCTTTCTTACCGCAATCGCTGTAATTCAAAAAATCCTTTTCTTCTTCCGGCGTAAGACATCCACTTGTATTAACTTTCACCGCCAACTCTTCTCGTAAATCAATGCATGTTTTGTTGTAAATCTTTAGGTAAATATCTAACACCTTCCTGTTGGCTTCTCTGGCGTCGTCTTCGGTTTCGAGCGATTTCATTTCTCTGCTCAGTTGAAACTTTTCTATCTGTTTCGTTCTTATAGTCTCACGCATGCAGACACACAAGCTCTTGAGCAGTTTTAGGGTAACATCGAACAGTCGTTCGTTGCTGGTCGCCGCGTCTACCGTTTGTAAGATCTTCAGTAACACGGGGTTGTCTTTAGCTGATTTTATTGCTACAGCACTGTTTATTTCTTCCAAGGCACTGTTTTGAGCGATTGCGAAGGCGAGAATAAACAACAAATTCGGAATTAGTGTCATTTTGGGATCGACCGCGGTCTGGTCTGGGCTGCGGACATGTTGTCGCGGCGCTGGCGGAACAATGGTTGACGCAATGTGTTTTGGGTTATGTTTACGGAAAGGAAACGTTACGCTGCCGATAAGGCTCAATAGAAATCATGTAGGTGTGTTTACTAGCTAGAAAACTTCCCAATTTATAATTTACCATTGTTTATGATTATGATTTTTTTGGCTTATGTTAATCAGTGACAAGTATTAAAAAATTGTACTATTTTTGATGCAAAATTCCCGCATTTTGCATTTCATAAAACACGTATTTATCCCTTACGGGTTAGACGCAGCCAAGGTTAACAAACTCTAAGACTAAATACTAAAAGCCACGTTTAATGTCATTGTGAGCGTATCAGTGATGGGTCGCTACCCGCATCACCTACAACATGATTCCTTGAAGATGCTCTTGCGAAGCGCTGGTCGTCAGAAGTTTACTCCAATTGCTGCTAAGACAGCTCCAGTTATGTCCATAGCTTGACCAACAACTCCAGCATCAATAGCTAGAGAAGCTCCAAGGTCAACTGCCCGTTTATAAAACCATAGCTTTTGCCCGCGAAAGAGTCCGTCAGAGTAACATACTACTTATCTCCATTTAAGTCTTCAAGTATTTATTCTTATCCTGTCCTCTTAAAGAAAGAAAGAAAAGAAAGAAAAATCACATCACAAAAGTAAAAAACTTAAAACATATCAAAAGCTACAGGTAAAAAAACCCCGTCCCATCCCATCTCATCCCATGGGATATTCGAAAATACTTGTACGCAATTTTTCAGGGCTCTACTAACTATAGTTACGGAAATAGGACCCCTTTGCAGCGAACTTATAAATTCCCTTTTATTTTCTATCCCGTGGGAATTTCAAAAGATCCCTTCTAAGTGCACCTCTTTGATCAAGCAAATGTCTGCCAAATTTCAACTTTATAGATTTAGTTGTAGCCTATGTGTTGTCTGTCAGTCAGTCTGTTACTCTCTTTAAATATAGGTATAGATATTGCAAGAGACTGACCCAGTTCTCCAGTTCCACATGTCTTTCGAGCAGGCGGGCCTGCAGCCGCGGCCCGGTGTCCTCCAGGAAGGCCCGCACCACGCCCCGGGTGTGCTCTAGCTGCTGCTGGCCCACCAGCGCTCCGGCCAGCTCGAGGTATGCCTCCAACGTGGCTTGCAGCTCCGGGACCGGCAGCTTTGGGAGCTGCAAGTTCTGGAAATTGCAATTTTTTTAATAAGGCTGGACTGTTGAAGAACATTCTATCTATACATGCGTAGGGAAATGTAATCACTAGTAGAACCCTATCGCTATAAGGTAATACAATGCACTCGAGTGACGGCGGCCTGTCAATGGGGACTATCGTTTCTTTGCTCACCAGTTGACGCCACTGTTGGCTAAGGTCCAAAGGTATAGCTGTCAAAGGCGACTTTATAAGATCGGCGCCGAAACAAAGTTTTAAATCTTGAATCTCAAGTTTATTGCCTATAAATAACTATCATCATTTCGAGTAGCTATGCCGTTGTGCAGTTCCGTTTTGTTCGGAAAAAAACCGCTTTCAGAGCGTTCACATTCATCGCCAAATAATCCGTATTTGCGATAATTTCACGAGGAAGATCACTTTTTTACAGGTCAATGAGAGAAATTATAATTTATATCACAAAGCCCGCCAAAACCAGTGAAAAGTGAATGTCATTGGACCTCACGCGACACTAGCGCCTCTAGTGGCAAATTCACACGCGATAGCCCCCATTGCGACAGGGTTCTATGCTCGGTGGTACGTAAATACATTTCCCTTACTGTATATATTGTATACGTAACCAAGACGCCAAAAATATCCATACACTTTTATGCCATAAAAATAAAGTCGTAGACACATATATTTGACATGATGTCTGTGTCGATATTTATTTATTTAATTGTTTTATTATTTTATTTATTTATAGGAACACAAAACATGGCTCATAAACAAATCACAAAGTGTTTATATCATTGACAAAACAGTGTTCACATTAAAATTTAACATAGCACATTTTTAAGTAATTCAGCCTCCTAGCTGAATGTGGCGGATGCGTAAGGATGCGAAACAAAATATAAAAAATACTTAAATTTATTATTATTGTTTTTGATTTGGACATTTTTGTAATATTCAATTGATGTGTATTATTTAATTTTATTTTATTTACTCTTGACGATTTCAATCTAAATTCTTCTAACTTGACAATGTACAATTTATGATGTAATTTTTATTGAATGAATAAATAATCTAATCTAATCTATGCTCTCGACTGTACATACAAAACGGTCACGCCTTTTACCCATAGTAGTAGGCAGAGAGGCATAGTAGGTAGAGACAACTTTGTTCCACTTGCTACAATCCTGACATACTTACGGGGTAGACAGAGGTTTTTTTACTAACGGAGAGGAAATCTTTATGGATGCCCTAAGCACGGGGATGCTAGGTTAGGTTAGGTTAGGTACGTTTACGCGCGCGCGAAGAAACACTTATTAAGTTCGGTTCTGTGCTAAATATTGTCAAAAAATTATAATTTAGTGGATCTGAAATCTAAACTGCACATCAAGATTAAGCCACGAAACTGTTCTATTTAAAAGTGATCTTAATTTATTAATCGGTGCTAAACTAACAAAGTTATGGCAGTGCAAAGTTAAAATCATAACACTGTGCTAAACCAGCCGGTGAGGCGTTCAATTCTACCTGGCTAACTGAGCGCCCCCGTACCAAGGAAACGCTCCGGTGCGCCGATAGTGGTTGGAAACTGTACAACGTTACAGCTTTGTAGCTGTCGTGAGCGGTGTGAGTGATCGCGTGGTACGAGGTGTCTACCTGCACGAATTTTAAATAAACAAAACATCGTTTTCATTATATTATAACTATATTTATTTCTTCTGCCGTATTTGAAATAATCTATTAATGATGGCACCTAACCCAAACTGCGTAAAATGCAACAAGAAGATACAAGGAAAGCATTATCTTGTATGCTCACTCTGCAAGGACGCATTCGACTTACAATGTACAAACGCCGAAAAACTGTATGACTTAATGACTCGGGACCGTAAAAATACCTGGACCTGTACTAAATGTCGTCAAAATAAAGTGCCACAAAATAAAACAAGCACACCTATTTCTTCAAAACGAGGAGCTGCTGCCACTTCAACATGTAATCAACACGTAAACGGGGCAGCGCGGAAAGTTGGGCATCCTAAGCCAAAGAATCCCTTAGCAGACCAACAGCGCCAATCTCAAGAACTGGCGAGTAATATCGTTGTTGAGGACGTATCCCCAGCGATTTCTGTACCCCAGAATGAGCCGCTGCTACATACATCCACAGACAATGTCACGGTTCGTAAATATAATATACCAATACATAATTCTTTCGACTCCCTATCTGACGAACACAGTTTTAATGAATCTATCCTACAGAATGATACCCTTAATAGAAGTTGTCCTGATCTGACTAAAAATTTCAAGGGGGAAATGGAACAAATGCAAAGTAAAATAAGAACTTTGCAAGACAAACTTCTCTCCTCTGATAACTATAGCACAAAACTGATTTTAGAAAATGAGGACTTGAAGAAGCAAATTTTACATCTTACACTTCAAATTGAGCAGCTGAAAACTATATGCAAAGCCATACCTAAAACAAACCAACAGTCAAAAAGTTTTAAATTAGACAAATCAACTTTACTACTTATCCCAAAAGAAACAAACGGCACAGGAAACACAGAAAATATACGTAATAACGAGGAAAAAGTAGAAAATGTCAGCACTGAAGAAAATTTAGAAGAACCGGAAACTGAAAACATAGACAATTGTTCTAATATTGAAGATATTTCGTATTACGAAGAGACTGAACAACACAGATACAGTCACATTTATATTCTTGGTGGGAAACTATTCAGGGGGCTGGCTTCTCATCTGCTGCGATCGAGGGAAAATAGTACATATGGCAAATACAAAATTAGTGCGATTATCAAACCAGGTGCGCGCGCCGAAGAAGCACTAAGACAAACAGATACACTGAGGGCTACCGCAGAGGATGTGATTGTGATTAACGTGGGCGACTACGATTGTAACCCAATCAAATTGGCTGCGGAACTTAGTTTCTTTTTGAAGTCACATTCTAAACCATTCATTATTGTTACAGGCGTAGTGAATAGTGTATGTTTAAATGAAAAGAAACTGAATGAGACTTTAAGTTTATATTGTAAAACGTTTGATAACTGTACTTTTCTGCCTTTAAACGAGCTGGGTTATTCCGATGTTGATTTTAAATGTAGACTGTGTTCCAAAATAAATTTTCTTATAGACTCAAAGTATTATTGTGATAAATACCTTAACTATAATAAGCAAACAGAGTTAAGACCAAAAGTTGTAAACGTTCGCTCACAAAAAATTGAAAAAATAACACACTCATATAAGAGAGGAACGATTCCATGCTACTTTAGGGAAAAAAGTGTTCATAATGTAGATCGTACCAGTATCGGAACTTCTAAAATTGTAACGCAAAAACATATAACTGACTATTTTTCTCGGGCCAACGGGGCGGACTCCACTGGACCGTCAAAAAAAGATTGTTTTCGAAACGAACAATGCTAATTTTCGTATCCTACATCAAAATATAGCAGGGTTAGTTGGTAAGAAAGAAATGATAGAGCTTGCACTACACGATCTGTGGGAAAATAAGAAACGGTTTGACATACTATGTTTTAGCGAAACTTTCATTAAAGCTGGCGGTGAAAGAAACGCACGTATAAGTGGGTATCGCTTGGCCGCATCATACTCAAGGCCACATCAAAGAAGAGGTGGCGTCTGCATATTCAGTTCGAATGATATTCAAACTCGGGAATTTTTACCTTTAAAAGAATTCTCAGAGGATTACACGTTTGAATGTTGTGGTGTGGAAATAGCGTCATTAAAATGTATTGTGATTTGCTTATATAGAACACCTACGTCAAATACAGCATGTTTCTTGCGGAAACTGGAGTGTCTAATGGACAAACTAAAATATAAAACAAAATATAGAATCGTTATAGCTGGAGACTTAAATATTGACACTTTAAAAAACACCCAAAGCTCGACTGAGCTTACAAGAATTGCAACAACAAATAACTTCAAATTTCATATTCTTTGCCCCACTCGTAGAGGTGCATGTCTTGATCAGATACTGTCAAATAGCTCGGATTGCTGTGGCGACACATACAGTTTGGGTCTGTCGGATCACGAAACTGCTCAGAGTATTACCTTTGGTTCTATAAAGATAACTAAACCTTGTCTGTCGTGGTACCACTATAAAAGAGACTACAGTAATGAGAATATTATAAAGTTCCTAAATTGTCTTAACGCAGTGTCGTGGTCTGATGTGTATACTGAAACAAACATGGAAAAGGCATTTCACATTTTTTATGAAAATTTTACATTATTTTACTACTTATGCTTTCCGTTAATTAAAATTAAACACGTTGTAAGGCCGAAAGCTACTAATTGGTTTTCGAAAGGTATAAAAAAATCTGTGAAAACAAAAAGACGTCTTCGCTTCACCTATTACAATACCTCACTACATAAGAATCACCACAAGTTAAAATATCAATATTACTCCAGACTTTTAAAAAAGTGCATAAATTCGGCTCAAAGGATCGCTAACTGTAAATACCTATCCCGGGCCAAAAATATTTGTAAAGCTACGTGGCAAGTAATTAAAGATATGCCGGAAAAGCATCCCAATGATACAAATATTAATGAGATAGTGGTTGGTGAAACGATCTTGCGCAGTCCTTCTGAAATTGCAACCGCCTTTAATGACTACTACATTAATATAAATAACTCGAAACCTAACAAAGAACAGCTCGGTGAAGGATCCCAAATGACACTAACTAGGACAAATATTGCGAGTTTGTTCTTGGCACCAACTAGCAAAGACGAAGTAATTAAAATTATCAACTCTCTCAAACCTACTAAAGCGACTGGATACGATAACATACAGACTCATATACTAAAAATATGTAGATTGCAAATCTCCGGTGTTTTAAGCTATTTGATCAATCTTTCATTCACTAACGGTATTTTTCCGGAAACTCTGAAAACAACATTGGTTAAACCGATTCATAAAAAGGGCAGTAAAACTCAGGTGGAGAATCATAGACCTATCTCGCTGATACCAATCTTTTCTAAAATATTTGAGAGGGCAATGCACGCACGACTTACTAATTTTTTAAATAAATTCAATGTCATTAAACCAGAACAGTATGGATTCCAAAAGGGAAAATCGACATCCCTGGCAGCCTTTTCTTTAGTGAATAATATCTCTAAATATTTGGATAAGAGCATTCCAGTCAGTGCCATATTCTTTGATATGACCCGGGCGTTCGACTATGTGTCTCACGAGTTGCTTTTGGATAAGTGTGAGCTATACGGCATGAGAGGCTTAGTAAACGATTGGCTCAGAAGTTATCTGAGTGCTAGGAACCAGTTTGTGGAAATAACAAAATTAGACTCACGAAATATTGTAACTGCATACAAGTCTGCTATTAAAGTAAATGGTGTAGGGGTACCACAGGGTAGCATTTTGGGACCTCTACTTTTTGTAATCTACATAAATGATCTCGCAGATGCAACAAAATCTGAGTGCACGTTGTTTGCTGATGACTTGTCGATTGTTGTACCATGTCAAAATAAAGATGAGTATAACGCTCAGATAAACAACACGATCGGTGAAGTAGTAACTTGGTTAAATAGAAATAACTTACACATAAACACCAGCAAAACAATGTTCATCCAATTTATTAATAAAAATGCTAAAAAACAGACCTTGGAGGTAACGTTGAACAATCAAGTTGTAAAAGAGTCATCCCAAACTGTTTTTCTTGGTATTACCTTGGATGACAGATGTTCTTGGTGGGATCACATAGACAAGTTGTGTGGGAAAGTCAACTCATTTGCCTATGCATTATGGCGTCTCACTAAAACTTGCACTAAAAACACGGCACTCCAAGCGTATCATGGCTACGTGTGTTCCTTGTTGAGGTATGGGATTCTCCTTTGGGGAAATTCTCGTCACATTGGTCGGGTTCTCATAGCACAAAAGCAGTGTATCCGGGCAGTGTGCAATGTTGATGTTAGAACCTCTTGTCGTCCTCTCTTTAGGGAGCTACGTTTGTTGACTGTGTCATGCATGTATTTGTACGAAATCTGCCTATTTGTAAAACAACATCCAGAGTCCTATAAAACCTTAAAAGACGTCTGTCGATTTCGCACGAGATATCCAGATAGACTAGTAATGCCGGCTAAGAGAACCCAATTGTATAACAGAAGTACGTATTGTATGTCTATAACCATATACAACAAGCTGCCTGATAGATTTAAGGCATTGCCACTAAATTCTTTCAAAAAGGAACTCAAAAACTGGCTTATAGACAACTGCTTCTACACTGTGGAAGAATTTTTAAATGTCAAATGACGATAATTATTGTGTGTAAGTTAGCTGATAATTTGTGACTATTTTGTAATATTTAATGACATCATGAAAATTATATTACTTTGTGTTTAATTTATGTAATTGGTTTTGTGGTTTGACATTTAATTTGATTTATGTATTATCTCCATTATTTTGATTTTATTATAATTATTGATTTTTTACGTGTTGTCTTTACAACAAAACATGTGAGACCATCTAATTTTAAGACCTGTTTGTACACCATGTTTTATGTAAAATAAAGAATTTGATTGATTGATTGATTGATTGATTGATACGTGGGACTCCCCCCCGGGGTATACTCGAACTAAAAACTCTCCGGCGTTGCCTCAATCCGGTGTGACGGGGACGCAGTGAGATGCCACTAGGGTTTCACCACAAACGCCCCCCCGGTGGCCCCGGCGCCCGCCAGGACCACGCCAAGAAAGGAAGGGCCCGTACGCTGAGGCTAAGGTAACAAGACCTAAAGGCCACGTTTGGTATGATTGTGGGCGCTTCATTTGCATAACCATAATATACATTTTGCTATCTATATTAGGGAAATTAGTGCTATTTATGGCTTAACTAGCTGCTGCCCGCGAGTTCGTCTGCAAAAAATTAGTTTTACGCTATCCCGCGGGAACTATGCAATTTTCCGGGATAAAAATAGCCTGTGTTAATCTAGTCTAGGGTATCAGCTATCTCCGTTCCAAATTTTATCCAAATCCATTTCGTAGTTTTTACGTGAAAGAGTAACAAACATCCATCCATCCATCCATACTTACAAACTTTTGAGTTTATAATATTAGTACCTTGCGCTTGCACTTATTTGTCCAAGATTTTTTCTTTTGTTTTTCAACTAATGGCAAAAGGTATCATCAACACATACATAGGTACATACGTAAATCCCGCCTTTATCCCTTACGGAGTCGACAGGGCCTAAGGTAACATACCTAAAGACCACGTTTAGCATGATTGTGGGTGTATAGTGGAAAGGGGAATCAAAATAATGATGGGTTGCTAAATTCGTCACAAAATAAGAGGTCCGTTTTGACAGTTCACGTCCATGAAATTCTCTATTTTTTACCGATCGAAATGTTCTGGAGGTATTTACATTTTTCATTGATTGGTACCGCGCACTCGGCTCAGTGCGGTGCACTACGATTTTCTTCATATTGTCCACAGACTATTAATAATCGGTCAAGGAAAAAATAAATCAATCAAGGCATTTTTTAAGGCCAACTCGCACTTGCCGGTTTTATTTATTTAAATACTAGTGTTTAAACCAATTAATTACTGAATTGCACCAGCTGTGTAGTGATCTTTACTGAAAATTGTAACAAAAATATTAAATGAAAGAAAATTGACCTTTGGTAACATTGTATAAATTTCAAAATACCTACAATATCAGTTTAAGTTAAATTTTCTAACAGAACTTTAATCCAATGTACTTTATTACAATACATATTCAAATCGATCAAATTCTCGTTCAAACTTGAACCGATTTATCGTGAGTATCAAGTACCGAGACAAAACGGCCTTTTATTTTGTGACGAGTTTAATCCATTCAAAGTTGAAAATACTTAGAATATAAAGACACGGCGAACGATAAAAATAACACAAAAAGATCGATACCCACATACATACACATACACAAATCACGTCTCCATCCCCCACGGGGTAGACAGAGCCCTAACAGGTGCCTACAGGCCACATTTAGCATGATGAGGGCGTATAGATAGATGGTAAATGGAATCAAAATAGTGATGGGTTGCTAGCCTCATCGCCTATAACATGATTCCTATTATTTTCACCCACTCCCTCGATGGGCTTTTACCATCTGCGCGGGTAGAGAAGCAACTGGTACATTCTGTGTTTTTTCTTTGCTCCCAGACCACCCACGAGCCCCATGATACCCACGGAGTTAATTAAATCCCAACTGATCCCGACCCACGGCTAGTGACCTAAAAAAAGCACAATGGTTCCGTGGAAGCGTTAATTATTTAGCACTCCATCATGTGTTGTACATTTAGCATGAAAACAACTGTTAAGGCTTTTCTAGGTATCGCCGCAATTACCTACAGCCTTCGAACTTAGTCATTAAGGAAGACTAGTAACACCATAACCTCAGGAATAGATTATTGTTAGGTAATGAGGGCTACCGCGTATGAATTCGCCGCTAGGGGCGCTAGTGCAGCGTGAGGTATATAGAAACGTCAAGTAATAGTAAATGTTGCACTATCCGGGTTTTTTCACGGATTTTTAGGATTCTAATAGTACTTTGTATCATTATGTTACATTATTTGTATATAGAAATATTTAAATTGTATTAACACAAAAACTAGTGTCCGACCGAAGTTTCGGTTTCGGTTTCGGTTTCGGCCAATTTCGGCCAAAAAAGTGATTTCGGCCGAAGTTTCGGTTTCGGCCAGAATCCGGCCGAAACCTTCGGCCGGGCCGAAATTACTTCGCGGCCTCTCGCGACTCTCGCATCGGGAGCGCTCGGCTTAATTCGGGCGCGTAAAGTAAAAGTACAAATTGAAATACTCTAAGTACAAGAACTCATTAATGTGTAAAATTAGATTTTCATATTGTTTTGTTTGTAAAAGTTGATTAGTGTTTAAGTAGCATGACTACTGTAATGATCTTGGTAAATTTGTTTCAAGATCGGTGATTGAAGTGATAATTTCATAATTATGTAGAGAAAGGGAGTTGATTAAAATTTAATTATTTCATATTTTTTGACAAAGTTGATTTATGTTAAAGTAGCATGAATGCTGTGATTTCTCTTGCAATGTTTGACTTTGTCACACGAGGTATTATTCTAAAACTTTGTTTAAAGATCTCTGATTACAGTGATAATACTATAATTTTTGTAAAAGTTGATTTATGTTTAAGCTGTGATTTATCTTGCAATTGACTTTGTTCAGGTATCATAATATTAATTAGGTGACTTTGTTTAAAAGTTTAAAGAATTATATCTATTTTAATTACACATAAACGGATAACTCACGTATAAAAAGTCGAGTGATGCTCGACATGTTTCGGACTATTTCGTAGTCTTTCTTCCTGGAGCGCTCGCCCCGGCGGCAGCGAAACGAACTTCGTTCCAAGCTCCAGGAAGAAGGACTACGAAATAGTCCGAAACATGTCGAGCATCACTCGACTTTTTATACGTGAGTTATCCGTTTATGTGTAATTATGATTAAGTCTCACGGTAGTTTCATGTATATCTATTTTCATTAAAAATAATCGTTTTTTACTTTGTTTAACAAAAAAATAAACTGTTCTCACATAAGAAATCCTTGCAATAACCTTTTCCTTACGATTTGTACAGTAATTTTGAATATTTTGATACGTCTACAAAAATTTCGGTTTCGGTTTCGGCCGAAATCAGAAAAAAACCGAATATTCGGTTTCGGTTTCGGTTTCGGCTAAAAATCTTGTTTCGGTCGGACACTAACAAAAACTACTGTTGCCTTTAGAATCAAAGGCATGCTTGCTGTTGGAAAAACGCCTCCACTTTGACGGGCGTTTCGACAGCTATTCCCACGCTATTCCGTTCCATTCAGACATCTTAATAAGAACTGTTTTTAGAAATTCAATATTTTAAAAATAATGATGTAGAGGCAAGTAATAAAATATAAAATATCAATATTGGATCCGATTGAATCAGACGGTCTTTATTGCGTGATCCTCGCCCATATCACGAAATATTGACGCGTATCGCAGCGAATCCAGCTGTTTTGAAATCCACGATGCTATATTGGCATACCAGTATCACGATATTGACGGTCCAATCAATGCCATTGTGTAATGAGTTATGACAGTTACCTCGATGTCGTCGTCGTCGCCTTGCTGGCTGAGCCAGCGCTTCGGCAGCGACAGCAGCGACTCGCCCCATGCTGGAACAAACAGAAAAGTTAATACCTAATTATAAAAATCACTCCTACTCTACCCTTCTATATGAGCATATCAGGTGGTCAAGGCGTGGCCGTATGTAATACGGCAAGGTAGCGATCATTTCATAGGCAAGTTTCTCATGCAGAATCCACTCCCCGACACAAATGAATGTTGGACCCTACCGTGGGGGCTACTCCGAAAGCGAAATTTGTATCAACCGTCCCCCTCTCTCTTCTATAAATGACAATTATTGTGAGGGGAACGGCGAAACTTGGTACATTGTAACTTTGGAGTAGGTCTACTGTGACGTCGTAGGGCGACGCGATCGGTCACTGTCGGCTGGCCTCGGCTCGTTTCGCACACCAGCGCGTCTCATCGATATACGTCTCTCTCGATGGCCGACTCTAATTGAAACGTAGGGGACATTGGACACTACAATAATGGCTCACGGATATTAGAACGCACGAGTGGATGAACACGGATATGAAACTATTTGATTAACTTGACCGA
Organism: Pandemis corylana; assembly: GCA_949127965.1. Classification (NCBI taxonomy): domain Eukaryota; kingdom Metazoa; phylum Arthropoda; class Insecta; order Lepidoptera; family Tortricidae; genus Pandemis; species Pandemis corylana. The sequence goes on along the minus strand of OX421859.1, from coordinate 455,065 downwards.
AAGACATATTATTCAAATAGATGACGCTTGGCGACAAAAATTCGCATAGTAACCAGGTCACGTGACAAGATAAGATAAGATAATTTCTATTTGCATAAACAAAAGTAAAACTGATGTTACAGTGTATTAATGTCCAATCTTGTTTTAGCATAATAATGGTGTACAAAATATTATATTATTTTCTATCATGCATTTAAATACATTCAAATTAAGAATTAAAGTTATAGGTAGGTTGCAATTAATCATAAATTCATCTAAAGAGTAATAAGTATTATCTACTAAATGGTCAAACATTATTTTTCTAAATTTATTAAGCGGTAAGTCCTTAAAATTTGTATAATATTGAATATTTGTATTGCCATACAGTAGGCATTTCTTTTTATTAGTTTTAGTCTTAGTAGACATCAACAGATAGAACGATTTCAAAGCTTACTCACCTGCTTTGGCGGTGGTATAGCAGGTGTCACGGAATGATGAGGATCCGGGTTCGGTCCCCGGCCATAGCTTTACTTTTTGGTTTTTTATGTGTCCTAATTTTCAGTGTCGTTTAGAAATTTGACATTTATGTTACAAAATGAAAACTAAAAGTTGTAACATCAAGTAAATCAGATATTAACTTTATTACTTATTGCAAACTTTTTTTTTACTTGAAATTGTACCGCGCGTCTATTTTCAGAGAGACAGTCGGCGAAATTACTGGCACAAGAGGTATTCTATTCTAGCCCTCTAGTCTGGCAACGTTGCGGGTGTCCATGAGTGGTGATTGTCGCTTACCGTCAGGTGACCTACTGGCTCTTTTGCTTTCCTTGTCACATAAAAAAAATCTTAATACCTCTCAGTATCATCGGATTTTTTTAATATGGCCCCATCGATCGATGCGATGATTTCGCCAATGTCAAAGTAATACAGTATTTAAAAATCTTGTGACAAAAATGTCGGCAACGTTAGACACGGGTAGAACACGGTCAAAAGACCCCCCCTGTCGGGCTCTTAGCCAACGAATAATGATATCAGAATCTGACAGGAAATCATTAACCGATGCCCAGGGTGCACCGGACCAAGCACTGCTCTTCCCCTCGGACGGATCCAAAAACGAACCGCAGCTCTTGACCACACGCGGAGGTAACCCGACCCCATCATCGGACTTGCAAATTATCAATTGTATTTGAAACTAAAAGGTTCATACAGCGGCAATAGGTAAATTGTATTACCATGTTCTATTTGCGAGCACAAGGGATTGATAGTATAATACATCGTTATTTATTGTGGTTTATAGAATGAAGAATGTACACTAGCTTCTCTTCCCGCACAGATGGTACATGTTAAGGCGATGCTGCCAACCCATCACGATTTTGATTCCCCTTATCTTATCTTAGTCTAGGGGTCTCTACGGATACACTTCGATCCATTCGTGCATCTTTTGTGTAATTACCCCTCCTTCACACTATTCCATCGCTTTTACCACCTCATTCATGCATTAGGTGATTGGGCGCAGTGGTAGTGCCTTGAAATCTCCTGGTTCAGGGTATCCGATGCCGAGGAGTTTCATTCTTAGTCTGGCGAGGGCATCACATTCGCACATAATGTTTTCCATTATTTGATTCCCCTTTCCTATACGCACACAATCACGCTAAGCGTGGCTCAGGTCTTTCCTCAGGACTGTTTACTCCGTAAGGGATAAAGACGTGTGTATATGTTGTTTATTTTGCTGTTCACGAGTGATTAAGCCTAACAAAGTACATTACGCCACTGATCCTGTAATCCCCCAGTCCCGCTGAGGCTCGGGGAACAGTTGTTTATGTACGGACCCAATATCCTGGAGGAGGACATCGCTGTCCGTTGCATCAGGAATTACGAGTTAATTGCAAACATTTGCGATACAAGCTTCCTTTATAAAACTAGCTTTTGCCCGCGACTTCGTCCGCGTAGAGTTAGACTTAGAACTGTAGGCTTATGGTCTAACTCGCTCGCGAATCGCCATCGTGTTCATTTTGACAGTCCATGTATGGGCTGACAATTGGCATCGGAATCAGCTAGCTGTCACATTCGTATAAGAACTGTCAACTCAACACGATGGCGATTGCGAGCGAGTTAGGTAATAAGCCTACTGATTTTGATAGTATATGCGCTCATTTCTGAGCCCTCACTCTCACAATCTCATATTATACAGACATACGTACACAAATTACGTCTATATCCCTTACGGGGTCGACAGCCTATGGTAGCAAGACCTAAATCCACGTTTAGCATTACTGGGGCGTATAGGTAGAAAGGGCTAGCTACATCGTCATTTTAACCCACTCCCTCATTTTATACTGCGTGACATTAGTATGCAGATTAACCCAGTCTCATCTCCCCACGGGAATCACCAGCTGTTGGATGACTCCGGCATTTCCACGCATAGCCAAATTCTATCGATCGGACCGCGGGCCGTGCGAACCCACACCTGGCGTTATAAGGCTAGAAATTTGAAGGTCATATCTTACCGTTCAGCTCATATTTATGGTCATTTATTGAAGAGTGAGCAGGATGGTGTAATACGAATTTCAAATTTAGAATTAGGGAATACATTCCTAGTTTATCTGAGTATTGCGTGTCCAGGAGGGAACCCGCGTCTAGGTACAACAAAGCCTGGCGGGGCTGACGTGGGTCAAGGTGTGAAATCCTAGTTTATTATGACTATGTGATCTTGTTTCTTAGAGTTAGTTTGAATTTGAACTTGTAGACGTAACGCTTGCGACCAAGGCTCTGGTCTTTAAATATTATAAAGGTATTGATATGTTAGTGCATTGGGGGAATTTCGAAACTCGTGGATATCCACTACACGGGGCACAATTACATAATCTAGCAACGCTTACCTAGAAGCTCCAATGTCAAAGGCTTCTAGATAAGCGTTGCCAGATTATGGAGTTGTTCCCCGTTTAGTGGATACGATTTCCGAAATTCCCCCAATTTCGAATTTACCCCAATGCACCTTACCGTGAACCTGGGTGACTTTGATCATTTTGAGGCTACTTCGATAGTTTTAAAATTACTTACTATAAACACGATATTGTCCACAAACGGTGGATGTTTGGCATGTCGCAAAGACGATCGATGAAGACATTATTGGAAATAGCAACAACAAATGAAAATGAATGATTTCGTCACTACAATTACTTTGTAAAGTCGCCTCCTGTTTAGGGTACAAGCAAATCAGATAATTATTCAGTAAAAATTAAAAAGAATGATTGGAAACCCACCTACACTTGAGCTAGCACAGCTCACGGTCGCATTCATCGTCTCTTTCTACCCTCATCCTTTACCGTTTAACAGAAAGGAACGGCGAATGTGTTTCGGATTCCGAGTGCATCAGACCTTCATCACTACATAGTATAAAACAAAGTCGCTTTCCACTGTCGCTATCTATGGTTAGAGCTTTAAGACTACGCAACGGATTTTGATGAGGTTTTTTTTAATAGATTGAGTGATTCATAAGAGAAAGGTTTATATGCATAATATAGTAGAGAAACACTGATGCACCCGTGCGAAACCGGGGCGCGTCGCTAGTAAGAAAATATTATATCTTATTTGCTTTTTTTTATAGCGGTAGGTAGTTTGCAAGTTTCGCTAAGCATCCTTTCTTAAGGTGCTTATCCACTTGAGACAGCCTCGGGTCGAGCGGCTGCTTCGAACCGAGGTTGCGCAAGGGGAGGCGCTGCCTCAACGTCTTAGGCAGCGTCTCGACTTGCGCGGCCTCGGTTCGAGGCAGCCGCTCGACCCGAGGCTGCCTCTAGGGAAGCACCTTTACGCTTTTGCAACTAACTTCGAACATAGGAGTCGTACTTGCATGCAAGTTACGATAGATGGCGCCACACAGCACTAATGAACAAGTCATTTATTTTCTCGATGAGGTGATCAGCGGTCCCGCAGGTCTAGTAGTTGGACTGCGCCTTGAAATGCGGGTTCAAATTCCGTCCGGCACATTCGAAAAACTTTTTCGTTTATGTGTAAAATTTAATATTAATCTGAAATAATATTCATGAGACAACGGGCGGAAACGCTTTGCCAGCGGTAGTCCCGGCGGCCGGAAGTACCGCCCCATTAGCCCCGGCGCTGCCAACATGCCCCTAGTAGTCTTTCGTTATGTTTAAGTTCTTGCAAAATGGCCGCCGCTGCCGCTGTAGTTTAAGTAAAAATTTGAATTTTGAATATTCATTTACTACCGTCTTAAAAAGCGTCTTCCATGCTTGTGTGGGAGCAAAGAAAAAACACAGAATGTACCAGTTGCTTCTCTACCTGCGCAGATGGTAAAAGCCCATCGAGGGAATGGGCGAAAATAATAGGAATCATGTTATAGGCAATGAGGCTAGCAACCCCTCACTATTTTGATTCCATTTTCCACCTATACGCCCACAATCTTGCTAAATGTGGCCTATAGGTACAACGGTACAAGACCTAAAGGCCACGTTTAACATAATTGCGGGCGTATAGGTGGAAAGGGGGATCAAAATAGTGATGGATTGCTAGCCGCATCGCACACAACATGATTCCTAAGATTTTCTTCCAAGATTACGATTTTATATCGACAGCAAAATCACTAATGTCCCAGTTATCTTTTATCTTTACTCTCCATCTTAATCTAAATAGATTGAAAATGAAAAACAAATCATCGATCCCTATCTGGGTCTAATAACGATTAAAACCCACTTGAAAAACGATATAGTTTTCTATAACTATTGTGGTTACAGTTAATGTGATATTGTCGTGTGTCGACGATCGATTGTCCCGACCACTACGGCTCCGCCTTGGCCTTTTAACGAGAGAACCGGCATGTTTATGGCTTGTACAAACAACCAAGTCAATGCTATACCCTTACCTGTAACAGTTTATACCTAGGACCTAAAGGACCTAGGTACATAAGATTTTTTAAAGTAACATTTGAGAGTTTGTAATTGTGTCGTACGGTATGCTTAGTGCAAGTTTTCGGTCACAAAATACGTCTCGAACGCGTTTGTTAAAATGGCAAATACTATGAGAACAGTTTGTTACCGTTTCGATCCGCAAGTGGCGCTGCCAATTATTCCATAGAGTTCCATAGTAATTGATACGTTTACGGGAACGCGTTCGAGACGTTTTTATATGCGAAAACTTACACTAGAGACTCAGACACATCATTCAAACAGATGACGCTTGGCGACAAAAAATCGCATAGTAACAAGGTTACGTGACAGTTAGTAACAGATAGAAAAATTCAAAGGCTTACCCACCTGCTATGGGTGGTGTAGGATATAGCACGCGTCACGGAATGACGAGGATCCGGGTTCGATTCCCGGCCATAGCTTTACTTTTCGGATTTTTCTGTGTTCTAATTTTGAGTGTCGTTTAGAAATGTAACATTTTCTGTAATGTTTTAATCCATTCAAATGTTATTGAACCTGAGGGTGGTAAAAGGGATTCCTTGATCTACTATCCAGTCGCCAGCAACAATGTCGGATAAAACAAAGCATTCAACATCTAACTCCACAAATGTAATCAGGAACAAAAAAATACTATTTGTTATTTTATTTTGAAAAAATGACTTTCTGCCAAGTTTCTTGCGGCGCATTCTTCTTGGCAAAGATTGTCTATCCGAATGCACAAAAGACATAAAAGAGCCCATGGCGGCCAATTCGCAAAATCAAGGTTTTCAATTTTTGTTTTCATTTTTAATGTTTGCGGTGTGTGTATAAACTGTTGTAGCCTTAGTTTTGTAAAGCCCGCGACACACTCGGCGCGTCCCTGTGCAATCATAAAGCTGTGACACAGCGAGACGTGCAGCCGAATAGGGTTGCCGATGCCTTTGAATAGAAGAATTTATCGTAAAAATTGAATTAAGTTTACTTCCATGCTATTCTGGGAGCAAAGGAAAACAGAATGTACCAGTTGCTTGAATAAACCCATCAATATTTTGTTTCCCCTTTCCACCTATACGCCCGCAATCATGCTAAACGTGGCCTTGGTCTTGTTACCTTAGGCTCTGTCTACCCCGTAAGGGATGAAAACGTGATTTGTGTATGTGTACCTATGTATGAATTAAGTTGAAGTTTAGCGACGTAACTTGTCACTAAAGAAAATGTTAATTTTCAGATATTTAAACCATGTTTAACGCATTCACTGCCACCGACGCAAATATGCGTTTTCGTAACTTTTGCCCAGTGCCGCTGTCATAATTTTAAAAGCATTTGAACGCACATGTGCGTCACTTGCACCTGAAGAAGTCTCAGGTTTGGCAGCTGGCAGCGAATGCGTTAAAGTATGGTATCATTGAGATCGCGATAAAATGAATGGAGCAATTGCTACTGACTTCAAGTTTTTAAAAAAAGCTTGGTCTTCAAGAGTTGGGTAACTTTTATTCTTAAATCGCTGTCGAAGATGGTTCATTTTACTTCTTTTGACTTTAGACAGCTTTTTTTCTTCTTTACGCGCATGAGTTACGATAAAAACTAAAAGACTTTCTAAATAATTCCAATCAGTAGCTACTATCAAAAGTTGCATCAAACTTGCAAATTTTTGAATGAACAAAATTGCATTATTGCAGTACCCGGTCATAAAGACACACAAAGCAAATACACATCAAATCTGATCATAGAGCGTTGTCTCGCTCTAACTTACGTCACGCCAATTGTCTCTTTCCAAAGACCGAAGTGAAATCTATATTGCCGGGTACTGTACTCCGCTACCTTGCACGTGTCTGTCTTGCTCGTGAGTAGCGGAGTAGCAAAGTAATTGTGTTCATTTAGAGTAGATTAATGCAGAGGCCTGGGAAGTACCTAGAGGACTGGGAGGTGTGTGTTTTTGCGGGTGGTAGGGCCTTGTGCAAGGTCCGTCCGGATCGCTACCACCATCTTACTCGCTAATCCTGCCGCTAAGTAGCAGTGCTTGCACTGCTGTGTTCCGGTATGGAGAGTAAGACAGCCGGGGAAATTACGGGCACAAGAGGCGTTTCATCTTAGTCCTCTAGGTTGGCAACGCATCTGAAATCCCTCCGGGGTTGCGGGTGTTTATGGGCAGTGGTGATCACTTATCATCAGGTGACCCACTTGCTCGTTTGCCTTCCTATTCATATAAAAAAAAAAGTAACCAATTGCTGGATGAGTAACTGGTTTAAAAACACGAACCGCAAGTGAGTGTTTTTTAAAGTTACGAATCCGGCAATTGCTCTTCCAGCTGAGGCAGATATTATAATGTTTTTCTCAAACATTGAGAGGAAATTAAATTGAATTTTGCACTAAACTTCCTCGCAACTGAGGTGGTTTTCACGTTCCCGCCTTTTTTCTTAAGTTTTTTTTTATGTCATTTGTAATCGTAAGCTATTTGAGACATTGATAAAAACGTTAGACTCGAACAAAACGCGCACTCCTCGGCCATCGAGTTGGCTGTACGACATTGTTGTTCATTATTCCATAGTCTCTTTGACTTTTAAAAAAGTTAAAAACAAATGAAAAACAGTCCAGCAATATAATTCGGCCGTCAACAAGGCCCTTCGTGTTCTGTTACTTAGAATACAATGACAAAAAATGTTGGCACTATTATGGATATTTTAAACTCACTCTTTGTCGGGCTCTCGCTTAATGCTCCTCTCATTTACTCCAAGGTTAACTGGTAGAGATCCCTTATAGGGACAAGTTCACCTTTGTGCATATATTTAAGGTACCTATTTGCTTGGGATTTGTCTCTGCTTCTTTATATTTGTACAATAAAGCATTTACTTACTTACTTACAACATTTACGACAATGTTTGAGAAAAAAAACTTCAGCTACCTCCGGCGGCGCGTGGCAGCCCTGCGCGGCCACACCTGCGCGGCGCGATCGATAGCACCTGCGTTGCCAGGCGACGCCCGCGCCCCCGCCCCCCACTCTTTTGAGGCCTCCGCGTTTTCAAACTGGCGCTGGCTATGTTCGCTTTTTCATTTGAATCTATGACATGGCGAATGACAGCGAATTGCACGTCACTTTTGAACGTGATGCGAGTGACCATGTAATGACACTGTTTTAATCACGTCTTTATCCTATACGGGGTAGACAGAGCCTAAGGTAAGAAGTACAGGCCACGTTTGGCAAGACTGTAGGCGTATAAGTGGGAAATGGAATCAAAATACTGATGGGTTGCTAGCCACATCACCTATAACATGATTCCTACGATTTTGGCCCATTTCTATGCGATTTTACCATCTGCGCGGGAAGAGAAGCAACTGGTACATTCTATGTTTTTTCTTTGCTCCCAGACCGTCGTCAATGTGATTCTGTACCTTGGGCCTTACCATGACGTCTTGATGCAATTCAATTCCGAACGAAAGTCGGATCGATCTATACTGGAAGTGTCAAAAATGACAGCTAAAGAATCCGAATTGAATAGCATTAAGAAGTCATGCTAGTGGTGCGAGTCGGGTCACCTCCGCGTGTGGTCAAGAGCTGCGGTTCGTTTTTGGATCCGTCCGAGGGTGAGCAGTGCTTGGTCCGGTGCACCCTGGGCACCGGTTAATGATCTGGCAGATTCTGAGGGATATCATTATCCGCTGGCTAAGAGCCCGACAGGGGTCAAAAATCAAATCAAAATCATTTATTTGTTCAACACAGGTAGGTACATGAGGTCTTGCAAATATTTCTTATCACTATGTTGAGCCTTACGGCATACAAATTGTAGGGTCAGTTAACTAAGACACATGCAGTTTCTTATTAACTAATTAACATTATTCATATATTCCTTTACTGAATAGAAAGCTTTTTCAGTAAGGAATTTATATAATCCTTTTTTGGTGGGTGGGTGGAGGGGTATTTGACCGTGTTCTACCGTACAACGTTGCCGACATTTTTGTCACAAGATTTTTGAATACTGTATTTATTACTTTGACTTTGGCGAAATCAGCGCATCGATCGATGGGGCCATATTAAAAAAAAAAGAAGAAGTCATGCTAAGGCGCCAGACAGGTAATAAATACTAAACTTCAACTGTCTGAACGTCCACCTTTTTGTTTAAATAAAATATTCAAACTAGTTTCGAATCTCTGTCCCTCGATCGTCTTAAACGTGGTCTCTGTGTTTTACTTGTACAACACAAGGTTTCTCAAGGCAACTAACAAAGAGACAAAATTGAGGAGCCCGGCGGAGGCCGGCCCTTCCCCGGAATTACCCGATGCCCGTATATTTTTTGTCCCGTTAATGTAAGTTTTTGTGGCTCTATTAGTGCGACATTAACTTTTTCCTGTTCGGAAAGGACGACGGATTTGGGCTTCCTTTAATTTTCTGTTTGGAAACTCTTTTTTTCCGTTTATTTACAATTGTTTTGCAAAGTAAAATACAGTTGTGTGGAACGGTTTGAAATGGTTCGCGGTTTGTTAAATTTGTTTGTTTTTATTAATTTATCTTCTTTGTATCGGGAGAATGGTTATTAACGCGAAAAATGTATTATACGCAAATAAAAAACCTATACAGTGTGATCAACCCAACTAAACATATCGACGGGTTGGAGCCAAAACCAATTATTTGCTATTTTTTCGAGTTTTTGACTTAAATTACCATTCGAATCGGCAAATTTTAATCTATCTAGTGGTAAAACCCACTAAACTGGATGACGCACCGTTGCTGACTTATCGAATATAAAAACCGAATATTGGCTTGTCAAGCTATATGGTATCAAATGCAAAAATAAATAAGTTGAGAAAAAAATATTTTTACAAAATCAAAAACAAATTTATAATTTAGACTAGATATTTTGACACATAAGGTCAATTGGACTAGGTAGAAACTTTACACATCTCTACTATATAGATTAATATAATTTAAGGCTCGGGGACCTTATACATACATCCCTTTTATAAATGCGTTTAATTTAAGTAAAATTTTAGTATTGTGGTAGCTTAATGTATTTTATTTTGAAAAAATTACTTTCCGCCATTTCTTGCGGCGCATTCATCTTAGCAATGATGGTATTTACGAATGCGCTGGTAGTTTAAAAAAAGACATAAAAAAGCCCTTGGCGGCCAATTTGTTTTCTTTTTTTAATTTCTGAAACCAATTTAACCAGTTGCTGCATGTTATATTCCAGAGCAATTATAATGTACACTTTGTATACTGATATGTTTTCATTTGTCATGTGCAGATTGTATGTACATACGCATATGAGACAACAAAGAAAAATAATGTTGCCAACAACTTTTCATCTCGTAAAATAGTAAGGCTAGTGTCCGCTACGAGCGTAACATAATTAGAGCTACGAGGGTGCTACGAGCTACGGGCTACGCGCTTAATCCGGCTCTACGCCAAATGAAACCATTACTCATCGCTGGGTTCTAATGAAACGAACCGAATTACATTGTTTCTTGACGGAAATTTGTACTGTAAAGTACCTTTTTAGAGGCTCTTTTAGTAAACTTTAATTGTTTACCTACTGTATTTTAACATAGAAAAAACGTACAATGTACCAGTTGCTTCTTTTCCCGCGCAGATGGTAATAGACCGTCGAGGTAATGCGAAAATCATAGGAATCATGTTTTGGCGATGCGCTAACAACCCATCACTATTTTGATTCCCTTTTACACTATGCGCCCACAGTCATGCTAAACGTGGCCTGTAGATCTTGTTACCTTATGCTCTGTCTGTCCTGTAAGGGATAAAGACGTAACGTGTGAGTGTGTGAACACTATCATTAGAAATGCAATAACTTTTGTCACCGCATGTGAGTGTGTTTGTCTTTTACGCATCTCGTAACGCCACAAACTGTTCGACCTGTTTTTAACAATCTATTAGGTAAACCAAATCCAAGTAAATCGGACCACTATCCAATAAAAACTTATAAAAAGTTTGGCAAATTAATACCTTAGCATTTATTAAAAGATTAGCCTTCCATCTCCAATCGCGCCCTTAATGAGGCACGTTAACTAATGGTTTACACGGCTTACTCACAGTGCCCCTTGTTACGCAGACTTCCTAATTGGGCATTCGACAGTGGCTTGTTAAAATTTCAAGAGTATGTGACCCCTCGTCCCCCTCCGTACTCGGGCAGCTGTAAAAAGAGCTTTGATAATAGTAAAAAACGCTCAGAAATGACGGCATAGCGCTCAGAGTTATTTTATGATATAGTAACAGCCTTCTAAGCTTCATTCACGCTGGTTCATTTCACATGTTTTTTGTCCATGTAGTCTACTAGATAGTGCAGACTAAATAGTGCAGCCTGTCTGCGATTATTTTCTTTTACACAATCACGAAGTTACCTCGACTATTTGCCCACCGGTGTAGCAGACACGGGGCCGGCTTAATTAGTCAAAAAGTGGGCAAACAAGGGTCGCGCCTGACCTCGGGCTCCGCCGGCAACCCGGGCCTCCGACAAGCGGGGAGCCATAGTTGTTCCAAAGTTATTCGCAAGTAAACGTTACCTTGATTGTCATGATAGATGTTTCTGACGTTAAGTTAGTTGTATTTGCGGGTAGTAGGAAAATCTTAGGAATCATGTTTATAGGCATGGTCATGTTTATTTGTAGTAGGACCATTTTTTAAACAATCGATGGACGTATGAGAGTGGTCACAATAGTTATCGCTCTCCAGGCAGATGTTCCTTGTCCTTCCCTTTCCATCTATGCGCCCACAATCACGATAAACGTGGCGTGGTCTTGTTGCCTTAGGCTCTGACTAATATTATAAATACGGAAGTTTGTCTTCGAGTGTGTATGTTTGTTCCTTCTTCACACTAAAGCGACTGGATGGATGTGGATAAAATTTGAAACGAAGATAGCTAGTACTATAGATTAAAACGTAGGCTACTTTTTATCCCGGAAAATTGCTTAATTCCCGCAGGATATCCATAAACATGTCAAAGGTCGTAGCTGCCTAGAGTCGCAAAGTACCTACATAATTATTGCAGAATAACTACTACAGTCAATTTTTCGGCGCAGATGGCGAAAGCCCATCGAGTGAATGAGTGAAAATGTAAAGTATCATGTTATAGGCGATGCGGCTAGCAACCCATCACTATTTTGATTCCCCTTTCCACCTATACGCCCTTAATCATGCTAAACGTGGCCTTAAGGTTTTGTTACCTTAGGCTCTGTCTACCCTGTAAGGGATAAAGACGTGATAAGTGTATATGTAATTGCGCAAAAACTGTGACGCTCAAAAGACACCCCGTATTTTTCATAGGTGTATGAAACGCCTAGATTTTTTACCTAAACTTCTAAAGCTATACGCGTAAGTCCCCAGCCTCTAGTAATTATTTAATTCTCGATTCCGTTCATTCCCCCGCCCTCGGTAATTTGACTAATTACCAAAACAACCAAGACAATAACACGCTCTGTGCCGAGCAAATTTTAACCTTCTGTCGACTTCCCAACCAGCCCTAAGGCTCGGGTCACACTGACAGTATAATCACACAAATCATGTATTTATCCCTTACGGGATAGACAGAGCGATGAGGCTAGCAACCCATCACTATTTTGATTCCTTATTCCACCTTTACACCCGCAATCTTGCTAAATGTGGCCTGTAGGTACCTGTTACCTTAGGCTCTGTCTACCCCGTAAGGGATGAAGACGTGATTTGTGTGTGTGTGTGGGGTAGACAGAGCGTAAGGTAACAGGTACCTACAGGCCACATTTAGCAAGATTGTGGGCGTATAGGTGGAAAATGGAATACAGTATAATTAACCTTTAAATTTATAATATCTTTCATGCTGGTTTGGGATCAAAGAAAAAACATAAAAATTAGGCACCTACAGTTGCTTCGCTTCCCGCGCATAAATGGTAAACGCCCATCGAGGGAATGGGCGAAAGTCTTAGAAATCATGTTATGGGCGATGCGGCTAGCAACCCATCACTATTTTGATTTCCCTTTCCAGCTATATGCCCTTAATCAACTAAACGTGACCTTAAGGTTTTGTTACCTTAGGCTCTGTCTACCCCGTAAGGGATAAAGACGTGACGTATGTATATTTACAAGATGTACTTTAAGCAACCCACCTCCGATATGATCTTACCCTAATAATTCAGGACACTACATATCTCAAGCAAAAATGACCCCTGAGATTAGCGTGTTAAAGTTTACAATCGACTATACTAGCTTTACCGACCTTACCTTTGAAGTTCATCGGCGTGACGTAGCCATTTGAAAGTGTATTTTGTGGTGGTAATAATAGCGTACAAAGTTGAGGGTCAAGTGGCTAATTGGTGGAAAGGCTCCAAATACTTTGTTGCTGAGGTTAAAGTGAGCTCTCTGTTATTTGAGCGATAACATAACATGAGATGGATTAAGTTTCTTGTTTATTTGAACAAGCTTCTACCCGCGACGTCGTCTGCGTTGAATTAAGCAAACCTTCCTCTTGAATCACTTGAATTGCTTAAGAATATGTTACCTATATAGATTGTATGTATAACGCTACTTATTTTTAAGTTTACTTTTAAGTTTTGCTACGCCATAGTAGGGTCCATGTTTGTACTGGCTGGAATAATATGAACATCTTGTAAATACTATGGCTGCAATAAATTATTGATGGATTGATCACTCTATCTATTAAAAATAACCACATCAAAATCCATTGCGTAGTTTTAAAGATATAGCCATACATGGGGACTGGGGACAGACAGACAGACAGCGGAAAGCGACTTTGTTTTATACTATGTAGTGAAGTTGAGCCAGTTGCAGTGGCGTAACTATAACGTCTGGGGCCCGCGGCAAATTCGTCAGATGGGGCCCCTTCCTCAACGAAAAGAAGTGCATCATCGTCGCTTCTGTGCTCTAAACCAAGCCAGTTCTTGGCCCCGTAGAGCTAGGGGCCCGTGGCATTTTGCCACTCCTGCCACCCTATAGTTACGCCACTGGCTAGTTGCTTTCGATTCGAGTGTGGATAGTCAAGTGAATTATTCAATACTAGCGACTTTCGGTCATCATCATTGCCAACCAATTTACAAATCAACTAACAAAACATAATTTACCTTGCTACTTCGCGACTCAAGCTTGAGTAGCGTAGTAGCAAAGTAAGTATTTTTTTTTCATTGCAATGGACCGCCGCAAAGTAACGCCTCATTCAATAAAATGTAAAAAAATTACAAATCACCCTCCCTCGTTTAATGCTCCTCTCATCTACTCGAATGTTGACTGGTAGAGATCCGTTATAGGAATAAGGTCGCCTTCGTGCATATATTTAATGTTTTTTGTGAATTGTGTCTGTTTCTTTATATTTGTACCTAAACCTTCCTCTATCTTTCTCTATCTATTATAGTTAGTAGGTATAAACCTAACCTAAACAAATCTGTACCTATAAAGTATAGACCGACCGCTTAATTGAGTCCTCGCCCGCGCGGTACAGGGGCGCGGGGTAGCTGACAAAGGGGACCGAGAGGGGCGCACTACGGCGAAGACTCGTCAACGCGGTTTATCTATAGATTGCGAGATGAAAAAAGTTCGTCTCGTTAATACTTTCACTGAAAATGAAATAGTCTAGTTTGAACCATACCCACAATGCATTTCGATATTTGTGCATTTTGACCCGCACATACGTCACGCCTCTTTCCCACAGAGGTAGGCAGAGACTACTTTGTTTCGCTGGCTACGATCCTGACACCTCTTTCGCTTCATCCACATTCATCAATCTCTTCATACGTGCTCATCGGTTTCGGGTACTCTTGACCCGATAAATTAACAAAAGTTGAATTAAAAATAGTGTTATATCTACAAACTCGTAACAGTTTTTTTATGTAGGTATTCACGGGAACTAATTCAGCCAACAGCAAAAGCAATTTAAGCATGAATGAAAATTGAAAGCGTCGACTCGGTACGCAAGCTAAACGAACCGTATTCAGGAAATAAATGCTTCACAAAACGTGACCAAAACCAAAGAAACTGGCTGACATGGTTTTAGTCATGAAGAGGAAGTAATTTTTTTTCATTCTAAAATATATTTCACTAGCTTCTGCCCGCGACTTCGTCTGCGTAGAATTATAGATGAAAACTTTCCTCTTGAATTACTCTATCTATTAAAAAAAACCGCATCAAAATCCGTTGTGTAGTTTTGAAGATATAAGCATACATAGGGACATAGGGACAGAGAAAGCTACTTTATTTTATACTATGTAGTGATATACAAGGGGAATTAAAACAAATTAAACTATTAAATTAAAAACGAATTAAAAACTAAACTAAAACGAATCTAAAAACAAAACAATTAAAAAAGGAGGGGCCCCCGTGGCATAGTTCCACAGACGCTGGCAGCATTCCCCCTTTGGACAGCGATACTAATACGCTGTCCAAGGAAGCTGCCAGCTCTGCGGTCACCCGTAGCGTCTGTTAGCCTCTTCGAAATATCTTTGAAGAGGCTAATAGCGGTAAGGACCCTAATAATAAATTGAAATAGTAATACAGCATATATATTATAGTAGACTGGCTGTTGCCCGCAACTTCGTCTGCATAGAATTCGTTTATCGCTATCCCGCAGGAATTACGCAATTTTCCGGGATTAAAAGTAGCCTATGTGTTATTCCGTACTATAATCTATCTTTGTTCCAAATTTCATCCAGGTCTGTAGAGCCGTTCTGGCTGAAGGAGTAACAAACATCCATCCATCCATCCATACTTACAAACTTTCGCGTTTATAATATTAGTAGAATTTAGGCCCTTTTTCTTTTGCTTGCCATTCCAGCTTTCGCTCTCACACACACTTTGACACGTGTTTACCACAGATAAAGCTCACTCACCATCGTAGATTGCAAGAGTTATAGCAAATTTATAAAAGTCAAAATATTACTGCAGGCTGTGTGAATTAGGGTAGTAAGTGAAAGATAATTTGGTGTAACAATTTTATTTGATTCGATCACTGAATTCCCACTTAGATACAGCTAGATAGAATATATTTGCTTACACATAATCTTGTAGTTTCGTTACGACTTCCTACATACGATACATGCTTTACATGATGGAATATCCTGGCTTTGCTTGTATTTTACACTTAGCTTGTCATTATTACACATAAACGGATAACTCACGTATAAAAAGTCGAGTTATATCTTAGCTTGTCGTACCATTAGTGTGAATAACAGTTTATTCTTCACAATAAATATGCCTACGTGTTTTGTTTTGGAGGCGGCGTTTTCCATTTTGAAAATAGTTAGGCTTGGCAAGCAAGTACGAAGAAGAATTAATAGTAGTTACACACCGAAGGTGTTGAAATAAATGCCTCAGATCGCAGGAACTTGTCACGAGCCAAAGGCGAGGGCAATAAACACGCGACCTGAGGCTTTCTTTATCACCGCCCGAGTGTACACAATTTTACGTCTTCGCCGGCCAGGAAGTGGAAGTTTCTGCTCGCGATGCGGGCGGGAAATTGCTACTTACGGCCCGGGCGACGTAAAAATACTTGACAATCACTTTTAAATTACGTTAGAGAGTAAATTTTCATTTTTTAAAACGTCACGATCCTGGAATTTACGGTTTCAGAAGAATATTTTCTCTTTCAAATTACACATCTCGATCATTTATTTATTAACCTGTTATAATATTTAATTTTTCAATTACGAGTTCGGGTTACTGTTTCGTATAAGTTTGCAATTTATTACTTTTAGTAATTATTTTTTGATCTGTACATTACTTTTTCGTAACAACTGTGCTCAGTTCAAAATCAATCCAAACAGTTTTTTTATTATAACTGGTACTTGAAAAGCAAAACAAATTATAGCTACTGCCATTTTCTTTTTAACCAGTTTGAAAGAACTAGGTGAATATTATCGGCATCTTTTGGTCCATGAATGTTTAGGACTTCAACAGGGTGACATTACTTGCGCACAGAACCAGGACATTCCCTCACATTGTTCAACATCAACCGATTACATTTATATTTAAATTTACTTTAAAAAGCTTTATTTCTAATATAACAAAACATTTGAACGAAACCATGAAGAATTGTAATTATCAACAGTCATTACTACGTATGTACTCGCTAACTTTAATTTCTATTTTACATTATTTTTAATAAGTATTATTAAAGTGATCTAATTATTTAAAATCTAGTGTGTAATATATAGATTATGTACCATGAGTATATATAATGACATGATTATTGAGTACATTTAGATAGTCTGTAATAATTAATAGCATTATATAAGAGGATAAATTTAATCAACCTTCAATCAATTAAATCTAAAGTTGATTAAATCAATCAAAAAATGTAAGTGTTAGCTAGGCTAAAATTTGTAACAACACATTTTAGTTCAAATAAAACAATATTAAAGTGAGGTATTCCTTGAATCCACTTTTAAAATACAATCGAATTGATTTTAATACAGTTTAATATTAATTTTCGCTTAAAGACGCCTAAGTCTACCTTCTCTTAATTAACTTCCTACAAGCTGAATATTAACAGCCAAAAAGCATTATTTATTATATACCTATTAACTAGTTATCATTATTTTTAAGAATTTTACTGAAGGGCTAAGAAGATATAGATAGCTATAGGTAATAAAGTAATAAGGAAGGACAAATGATTAGACATGTAGATATTTTGTATAGGATTAGCATTCACGACGCTACTAAAAAAATTACATCTGAAGTACGAATTATACTTTAATGGGATATCGAAGTCTGTAAGTTTACGAAAATATTTTTTGTTATTTCATGTTTTACGCTACTTATAGAATTTTATTTGCAAGAGAGGAAGGAGTTAGGGTTTTAGGATATAATCGACTATGTTTTGATACTCATATCTATCACTCATACTTGCGTGGGCCTCCGATTGCTATATGTACATTATATAACTACTTAACGCGTACATAGCTACATTATGAGTAATATGGTACATTGGAAAAATGCACGGTACGGTTGCAACGATTTAAACACTAAAATCGCTATATTTATGACCTAATTTTAATACGGTGATGGTTATCAACGACGCACAATTATGTTAACGTTATTAGTAAGCTAAACATTAGTAGGACTTGTCCCGTTTTCAGTGACACGTGGTCACCCTAGTAAACAAAAGAAGCGTATAGGGATTCTATAAGATTTTTTTACAAAACATAAAGTATGTAATTTCTACGTGTAATAAAAGTATACATATTTTTGAATAAACAATTTAGTGTATTTAGTAGAAGTTACTTATCGATTACATTTATTGACATTAAATAAAATTAAAATGAAATTAAGTATTTTGTTATATATTGCAAATATCGAAATATATTAGGTATGAGAAAATACCCTAATAAGCGACTATTATAATTAATCATATGTAACTATTTAAAAAAACAAAAATAAAAAAGCTAGCTTTTATAAAAGTATTATTATAGTGCATATTTTTACACAGTTGTTTTTAAAACAGAAATAACATAAAATTAGACTGCAATATATAAATACGAGTTCTAAAGTTGCTTTCAAAAAATGGTCGAAGTTTTTGTAGATTTTGGAAATTTCAGTTAGTATTCTCGGAATTACTATTTAATACTAAGTATAAGTATTTTTATATAACGATTCTTGTAATAAAAAAAAGTGTCCCCAGATCGGTTTTGTTTCTAGGTACCTATGTAAACTTGAAGACACTTTTCTCCCATGTGAGAATCGGTACTGTTATTGGTACAAAGTAAAAACTATCTAAAATTTCCAAATTATCAGAAAAAAACGATCATATATTTAAACTCTAAAGAGTTTTGGAGTTATAAATAGAATACTTAGCTTAAGTTAGGAAAAACACATAGTTCTATCGGACGGGTGTTGATTTGAAAATCTAACTGTGATTGGGTAGATTTTGAAACAGGTAGGTAAATCTATGGGGTATGAATTAAATGGAGAAAATAAAAACCGCACTCCACCGCTTCTACAACCACAACTTCAAAGATTTTTACTTACCGAATTTGTTTACCTTCCTGAGTCTTTTTTACCCGTCTGTTCTAATTCCTGGGTCCAACTTAAACACTATCTGCTTATCCCGCCTAGTTATGAAATCATGGTTATCCTACTGTAATAAGTATGGTTAAAATGTAAAAAAAAATCTTTTGATTCCTACTTTTAATATGAAGTACTGAAATGTATGATTTTATGACGAAGAATTCAAATTCTCATACTAACGCTACAATTTCATCAAGAGAGTTACATTTTTAGATGATTATATTAGTTTAATTAATTTTAGTGTTCTCGTAGTCGTTTTTGATTTGTTATAAATTTTTCGTTTCAATTGTGATTCCTTCACTTTTCGAAAGATTTCCGATACCTACGTTTGCTTCCACAATACCTATAGTATAATTAAATGTAAAATAATGATACAATGGAACAATCAATCGTTCATACACTTAGTTAAATAAACTGTCACACACAAAAAATCTCCTCAATAATTCACGAATTATAAAATGGCATCTAGACTTATTCAGAACTACTGGCATTCTTATGTTGTGTTCCAATACGCTATGCACCAATCACAGGCAAGCTGTGTCTCGAATACGCATGGTCAACGCATTCTGATTGGTTGTTACGGATCTAAATCGTTATACACACAACTATTCATTTGCAGTCAGTTCAGTTTTTTATAATCATTAATAAAAGAACTCTTAAACCCCAGATTTAGTCCTACATTGTCAATCATAATCAGTTTATTCAATATTATTTTATTAATTTTGTTTAAATTTTCTAATGAGCTGTCACAACACATGCACTCTCTCTTTCTCTACAGGCAACCCGAATGAACGACACTATAATCCTACTCGCCTAATGTGCGTTTCCGTTTAACCGCTTCTATCTCATTCTCACTTTTTGAAAATTAAGTAAAATAATCAACATAATTCAGCTTGCTAACAAAACAAACTAAGGAACCATACGTTCCTATATTCGGAATCTTATTTAAATCACCAGTGACTCTATTGCTTGTTAATGAAATGAAAGAATTTTATGTGAAAAAGTCGACCAACCAAAATTCAATGCCACATTTCAAGCTTTCTAGATTTAGTGGACGCGAAATAAACAGTTAATATCGTATTTATCAGTCGTCTATTTAAAATGGTCTAGATGTGACATTTTTAATTATTTAATTTTAGTTCGAGTAAGTAGGTATTAAGTCATGCAAACTTGCCTGATATGATGGCAAGCGGAGATAAAATATGCTTGCCTAGCAGATTCCCAATCCCTCTAAAAAAGTTAAGTACAGCCTGAACTGTTTAAAGGACTGCTCAGATATTTAAAACGTTTTTGCTGTTAATTTGTTGAATCCTTACGACAATTTTTTCCAAAAAGCTATCCTAAATAAACCACAATATCAATATAGCTCTAAGTAAAGTCGAAATATATAAAACTAGCATAGTTGTATATGTATATCCTTACGTCTAATGATATGTATGTGATATCGGTTCCTTTAATGCTAACAGCGAATAACTGTACGATACAAAATATAATGCACACCTAGGACTAAACACATCGACCGGCGTCCGCGCATGCAATTAGACCAATAGTCCATTAAAACTTGTTAGGTAGGTACTTTAACAAACCAATTTAGTAATTAAACTCATCTGTAAATTTTAAAAAATGTAGTTTGAATGATTAAAGTCCAAATAAGTTCAAGAGCTGCGATCATTAAGTACTGAAAAAAATGTTTTAAAATGATAAAAACTTGCTCATTTAAATGCATTTAACTCAGAGCCGCTCTTAACGTGATCTCACGGCATTTACATAATTAGTCAATTTACACAAGGAAAACGGTAAAACAGTTATCAATGTCCAAGTCCACCCGCGAACGCCGCGTTAGCAAGTGTCAC
Organism: Pandemis corylana; assembly: GCA_949127965.1. NCBI lineage: Eukaryota > Metazoa > Arthropoda > Insecta > Lepidoptera > Tortricidae > Pandemis > Pandemis corylana. Next base: position 434,339 of record OX421859.1, on the reverse strand, counting down.
CACTTTGTGCTTTCTACTAATTAATTGAATTTCGGGAGATTGACACGAAAATTGACTAAACTTACAATTATAATTTAATGTGCCAGTCGAGACGACCGCGGCCTTGCCGACATGTGACGCGATAATGCGTCGTGCATGTATGTTAAGTCGTGGTATACCACATTGTGCTTCAACATAAATTTTTAGTGCTGGGAGGAGCTCTAAATTTGCTATTGTACTCAACAGGCTATATTTTTCCGAAACGTTTTAAACACAAACAGTACCACGTTTGATTCTAACGGTCCTCTTTAGCACTCTTTAATCGATTTTGTTATTTAGTAACAACTCTACTCGTCACATTTCTTGAGAATCTAAAGCACTTATAGGTGGTGTTACACCCTTATTTGTGTCATTATCTGTTTTGTTATTAAGTACTAATAAGTCTCTTCAATTTCAATAACAGCAAATGCAGATTTTGATACTCGATAACTCCATTTCAAATTTCAAAGATATTTCTCTTCTTGTCCCTCTTTCAGTATGACTTCAACTAGATAACGTCCCATTAAATAGTGCTAATTCCGACCAAACATCGAGACGATGGACACCCTAGCGGAAACAGTAATCGACAAACATTATTCACAGTTATGTATCACTTTTAGCTTTATACATTCTTTCAATTGACATGTCGGGTTCGTCACAACTTCTTGTACAATTATCTTTAGATTTTTTAATTTGACTGTAATTCTTTTGACTGCAAATTAAACGTATCCTTGGAGAGATGAAACAGAACATTCGGAATTACTCTTCCTTTATTTTCGTGATGGTTTCGAAGCTTAACGCACGTTGACGTTGCGTTGTTTCATCGAATCGAAGGATGTTTCGGGCCCTCCCGCGAATACTACCACAAATATTAAAACGACACACACGTACTACCTTACTGTACACTTAGATGAAAATATTTATAACTATCCTTATCCTAGGTGAATCAATAGATTCTGATATGTTTCGTTACCTTGGTTGCAACTTTATCACAAGTTGGGTGAACCTAACTTAACTTTAATTGATATTATAATTGATATAATGTTGATAAGAATTGATATAAGCGAGATATGCTAGACCCTATGCTAGTATTGCTGATTATAGCATAAGACATATCTTAACACTTGATGTCTTAAATATACTTCATTAACATACGAGTTATATTCACAGTCAAAGGCGAAACAGTGACAAAAGGTGAATAACTTTATGTACAAAACACATTTTAGTACGATATTTGATAATGACAATAATGTCTTACATAATGCGCGTGACACGATCAAGCGAGTCTACGGATAAATAATTCTGGTCACTTGTTAAACTAATCTCATTTAGAATTCAATTAATTCTCTAAGCCAGTGAAATTCAACACGTGACGAAAATTATTTAGTAGGTGCCAGAAGATTTGTTAATAAATATGACATCTTAGGCCCTGACGTAGCACTGAGTGCCTGACGCGCCGGCGCCGCTGGCTCGCCACTTTTATTTATATGTAAAAATAAATATCTACCTTAACCAACGACTATTCGCTACCATGATACTTTCTGAGAATTTAGTATTAAATGTACCATTTATATCTCATAGTTTGTTCCGATTAAATAACCTTATACACTAGTAGAAGGCATAATCAACAGTTGTATTTAGTTATATTCAGAACAATACAGATCAACAAGAAAACAGTGTCTGCTCGAAGCGCGCCGCCGGCGGCTACTGCCGGCAATGATTGATTATTACGGTACTACACACGTGACTTGTCTCGTGGTTAGATGTCACATTGTTTTATGTCGGACCAAGAATCAACGCAGTATGAACGTTTTCCAAAAAAAAAACCACAAGAACATTTTTGCTAGAATTTAACTATTTTTGGGTTTTCTTACTCAAAATCGTTTACCGAAAAATGTGTCCCGAAATTTCCATTCCAGTTCGTCACATCTTTCAATATAGTACCTAAGTGCAGAACGTGACGAACAGGAAAAATAATTCTATAGCAAAATCTAGGACTAGTTTCTTGTATGAGAATCGATAGGGTAAACGATTCTGAGTAAGAAAAACCCAAAATATTTAAATTCTGGAAAAAATTAATACATGGTCATTTTTTAGAAAACGCCCGAATCCATTAATCTTGCTCGGTCTCATATGTGTACATTGCTACCACCGTGACCACGCGCTACGAGCAGCTTCGAGCGACTACAATATATTATTTATTACAAGCACAGCTATATTTAATAGACATCTAGTCAGACACGAAACAACCGCCGCCGCCGCGGCTCAGTGATCGAAGTTATACCCAAATATTTTATAATTACACAACAAGTAAATTCAAAAAAGACAACAACACCGAATAAGGGCGCTCTAGAAGCCTTGCCGGAAGGGATTTTTTACGGGCCCTGGGGCGGGGGCAGGCGCGGGGGCGGCGGGGGCCGCGCGGAAGGGGTTGCTAGCTGGCGGCTGTGCGGGCAGCTGCCGCGGCTGGTTGTAGCCCTGCTCCTGTTGCTGGTACTCCTGCTGATACCCCTGTTGCTGCTGCTCGTAATCCTGGCTGTAGTTTTGATAGCCACCCTGATACGACTGGTCATACGTGTACCCACCGGCGTCCACGCTCGTCTCCTGCACTCCCGCCTGCCCGGAGTTAGGGTACTCGAGGTGATTTTTGAACTCGCCATTCACTGGCCGCTGTTCTTGCAGACTGTACGTCTGATATTCCTTGTCAGGCGGGTCTGCCATTAGAATATTAGCTTCATTCTCGAACGGCTTGAAGTCGTATATGTGGCGGAGGTAAATAAGCACGGGTGCGTAGAACAGGTTGGCGAACGCGATGAAGAAGTTGAGTGCGGTGAAGCCGATTGCCTCCACCACCTCGCCTGCGATGATGGGCCCCACGGCGTACGCGAACGAGTACGAGATATCAGCGATGGCGTAGATGCTGCCATAGACGGAAACGTAGCGCACGTCCACTAGATACCCTAGAGTGGGTAGCAGGGCCGTGTCGATTAGCGCGATGCCGAAGCAAATTCCACAAATAGGGATCATCAGCATCGTATATGAGTTAGCGAATGGAATGATGAAGCAGCACAGTCCCTCGAGCGCGAGCCCGCCCGCCGCCATTAGCCACTGGTGCTGCGGGTACTTGCGCGCCATCTTTACCGTTATCACCACACCGAGCACGTGGGGGAAAAACGCTGGCAACCATATCATACCTATCTTCCAGTTGTCTTTTGTGAGATTATCCTCCATCCAAAATGAAATGGTGGGCTCGAGGAAAGCTAGCGCAACGTTAGACATCATAAGCGCCCCGGCGCAGACGGCGATGTAAGGATCCATCAAGAGCTTCCAGATGGGCGTGCCGACAGGTTTGGGCTGGTTTGCCTCCTTGATTTGTGTTTTTAGAGGTTTCATTACTAAAAGCAACATAAACCCATCAATGAGTGATATCAGGGCTAGAATTAAAAATGGTACTTCTTTGCCTGCGAATTGGTACAGCGCTCCTCCAAAAGGTGGCGCCACGAGACAACCAAAACTGATAAACGCTAGAGCAATTCCTAGAGCTTTGGATCTCTCGTTCTCTTCAGTAAACCTGTCGGCTATCATCGCCAGCCCTGCTGTGTCTGCAAACGCAGATCCGACGCCTTGAAGACTTCTCGCAAAAAACAGCATACTGTAGCTCCGGCCGCATGCAAATATCGAGGTGGAAAGGAACATTATAATAAGTCCGATCATCATGGGTATATCGTATCCTATGCGGTCGATTAAGGCACCGGAGAAGGGATTGATCATGAGCTGTACGATCGCTTTGGAGGCAAACAGCACGCCAGTGGCGGAGTCCTGGCCCTCGTGGGAAGCGGGGATGATCATGGTGGGGATGATGGTGCGGTTGCCCTCGCGGATAGGCGCTAGCGTGACCACGTGGTCGAAGCCCGCCTCGCCCCACGCCCCGATGTAGCGCAGGTAGTCGGGGATGATGGGCACGATCACCATGTACAACATGTTGTCCAGCAGCAAAGCGATCGACACGATCACCAGGATGATCTTCCTCTGCGACGTTGGCTCCTGGATCTTGTCCCATAATATCTCCCGCACTTCCTTCACCTCGAGGTTGACCACGGGGATGGTGGTACCGTCGATCTTCTTCCAAATCGATTGCGGTCCCTCCGCCATCTTGAAGGTTTTTTATAGCTCTGGCTTAATACAATTTGTGTTGTGGGAATTCGTTACCATGTTAGAAGGGGCTTCGCTCCCCGTCCTATCTGGTTGCGGTCTGTCCGCTTCTCAGTGATCATTTGTACCGGTCGCTCCCGCCACGCGACCCTCGCTTGGGACTTCGGAACCTGACAACAAACAGAAATGATCATTTAGTTATCATTTCGTGGTTAAAAAAAGACGGGCGGTATTGTTTCAAAAGGATTATGATTCGATCTTTGTTTCTGTTAGTTGCATGGTTCCTTAGTCCCGCGCGGTCTAATTTCAAGATCTTCTATCCAAAGACGATTCAGAGTCCTTTTGAACAAAGCACAGAGTTTATTTTAGAGGTACAATTAGAAACATAGGGGGGAAAACGTTCAGATTGGTGTCCATCTCTAAAATATGCATGCGAAAAGGTCCCAGCACTTCGCTAACGGCTTGTTTGCGGGAATCCAATTTGTGTCGTCTGTGGAGCACTGCAGGGCTCTAGGAGCGTCGTTCAATCGGTAATCCGATCTGTTTAGCGCCGTTATTTTTTGTACGCGGAGAGATTTCCTTATTGGAGCTAAACGCAATTTATTCTCGGGAGCAACGAGGGAAGATGAAATAACGAAGCTTTGTTTTGAAGCTGGCAGTTCACGACCTAGCATCTTAATGAGGGAAGTGTGTATTAAAAACGAAGAGTAATCAACCATGTGCGCGTTGCTTACATTTGCTTATTTTTGTTTAACTTGACTGTAATACTGATTCTGATTCGAGACTGAATACTTTCTAGCATGTAATAGTTTGTATCATCTATCCATCATATTATATTGTATGTACGCCCTAAAGATTGCACTTCGGTCTTTGGAGAGACAATTTGACGTCACGTAGGTTAGAGCTAGACAACGTAACCGAAATAAGCCAAGAAGACCGATGAGCAATCTTTATGGCCAGGTACCTTGTAGATCTAGTTCACTCTTTCATTACTCAATTAAAGAGCGAATTGTAATAATACCGTAACAGTCTTTGATACTGTCAGTACCTATTAGTCGCGACGCCATTTTCACTATTCACGTACAAGAATGGACTGAAAATCTGTCTGAATCTTGTGTTAATACCATTATAATAATTAGTGAAATAAACTTTCAAGTAGATTGATACTTCATTATTAAATATAAGTATTATACCTACCTAAGATAGTAGTAGTAGGTACTGTAGTAGCTTTTACTTCTAAAATGAGCCTTAGTTCAAACATGGATACAGTTGGCTCTTTAACTCATGCCATAAGCACGCCATGCAGAAAAATTAAAATGGTCGCATTCAAAGGTATTGACACACCTTGACATCCAAATAAATTTAAATTTGAAAAACGCCTTTGACTAATGAACCTTTCGTCATGCGAGCGCGGTCGATGGGGAGTTTTTCACCGGTCTAACGCGAGCGTGCACTCGCGCCGAGTGGGAGCCCAAGGGCATGTATTTATACAGGCTGTAATCGCGAGTAATCAGCTGGCGAGCACGCGAGGCAATCACGCGACACTTCCTCTAGGTCGTGTGGTAAATAATAACCCTAGGATTGAAGGGGCGTGTGTTAAAAGCTGAAGCTGTAACAATAATAACGTTACCTAATTTTATAAAGTAAATCTCACTAAAAAAACCGGTCAAGTGCGAGTCGGACTCGCGCACCGAGGGTTCCGTATCATTATCTATAAATATATAAAACCAGTGTAAGCAGAGCCCTGCTCCAAAGCAAAATGTACGCAGTGTGGGGTTACTTTATATTGGTCACTGCTATATACAGACATACATACACATTTACGGTTTTCGCAATTATTCTTTAATCTGTGCTATAAGACCTACCTTCATACCAAATTTCGAAATTCTGCGTTCACGGGAACTACCTTGTAGGTTTTGATTCCCTTGAGAGTTGAAAATTTGCGGAAATTTGCGGCATAAACGGCTGTATCTTTTGATTGCGTTGGCTTAGAATTTTGATTTTTTCACAGCTCCAAGGGGCAGTAGACCTAAGTATTTGATATAAATTTCAGCTTGATACCTCCACGCGTTCCTGAGAAAAAGGGTCTTGACAGACGGACGGACGGACGGACAGACGGACAACAAAGTGATCCTATAAGGGTTCCGTTATTTCCTTTTGAGGTACGGAACCCTAAAAATAACGTCAAGCACATGATTAAGTAAATGATAACAGATAGATTAAAAACAATTGAACAGTACAATAAGTGGATATAGAAGTGTGCCAAGTTTTCAAGTCGCGTTTGGCAACCGCTTGCGGGTGTCGAGAGGTGGCCGGCGTGCCCCTGCTTGGCGCTTGCCCCACTTGGCCGGCTGACCCACTTGGCCGCTTGCCAAGCCGCTTATCTCTTAAAGCTTTTGTTCAATAAATACATCTTCAAAGGATTGTCAAGTTTAAAAGCTCGTCATTCATAAACGTTGATGCGAGCTAAGTGTTACGCCTTGTTGACAATGGACATCCACTGTGATGTATAAACTTTTAGTACATTTTCGGTTATTTAATCTTAAATTATTAAGGACGCTCCAATATTACTTATGGTACCATTGATTTATAAGTAAACAATGCAGCAAAATTTTCGTTAATCACAGACATAAGATAAGATAGGTACAAATAAGAAAGATTATTCGATTTTATTTCTAGAACAGCAAACACCTTTTTAACTTTTCTTGGTTTCCTCAACGGATTGCGTCAAATCGCTTTAAAAAGGAAGCAAGAGGCAATACAGAGTGTATCGGATTGTCGATTCAAAAGAAAGTACGTTTGGGTTCATGTTGCAAAATAATAAATAGGTACGACTTTGATACGTTTCGGTTCTGATATTTCGTTTTCTTTCCCCATTTTCGTAATGAGAAGCTCCTCTTGATGAAAGCTTTTGCACCGTTAAGGCTTCAAAAGATTGATGTCTGATAAAATAAATATGGAATTATTATGTATCACGTTATTATTATGTATGGTATGCACGCCACGGTTTCTTTTGATTAATCTCCAAAATTTAGGCCTTTACTGTATGGGTGGATCAATTATTTCTTGCTGTTATTCTGTCCCGCCAGTAGTTTGTTAGAAGAAATGTTGTCTCATTGTACTGACAAGCTTAATAGATGACCAATTATGGAAGAGGCTTAAATGCACCGCAACAATGCATGTTTGGCAAATTTTAAACCTGTAAAGTTATGTTTTAAAGTGTGCGAGAGGAGAACGTAACTATAGCAACGAGTATAGCAAGAAAAAGGTGATCCACCCGAATGTAATATGATACACATATACAAATCACGTCTTTATCCCTTACGGGGTAGAAAGAGCCTAAGGTAACAAGACCTACAGCCCACGTTTAGCAAGACACTGAGGGCGTAGAGGTGGAAAGTGGAATCAAAATAGTTATGGGTTGCTAGCCGCATCGCCTATAACATGATTCCTATGATTTTCGCCCATTCCCTCGATGGGTTTTTACCATTTGCGCGGGAAGAGAAGCAACTGGTACATTCTATGTTTTTTCTTTGCTCCCAGACCAGCATATAAGAAAAAATGTGTCCCAAAATTTCCATTCCAATTCATCACTTTTTTTAGTATAGGTATGTATGGAAACGTGACGAACAGGAAAATAAATTCTATAGTTAAATCTGGGACACACTTTTTCATGTATGTGAATCGATAGGGTAAACGATTCTGAGTAAGAAAAACCCAAAATATTTAGGTAAATTCTGGAAAAAATGTAAAATATTGGGAGCTCGTTTAAAAAGGAAATCGCGGTCTAAGCCCCAGAGGAGATGTTTAGTACAACCGTGAATCACTTAAAGCTATTCAACAGTTACAGTGTGCTACGATGTATTTATAAATCAGTAATCGATTGAACGTAACGCGAGTTATGTAACTCATTCAATATGAGTCCCTAGTAAGCGCAACAGAGACACACGATGATTGAAGACGAAGTGTCGGGATCGAGTGTCCCAGGGCTCCCCCGGGAACATGAGAGTAGGTTTACGTGCGAGCTCTCAGACAATGCGGGCATAGCTTATATCTACGAGTAAAATGAGATTTAAGGTACGAGAACAGTTTTGAGGTTAAAAGAAGAATCACTCTAAATAGAATAGTGTGAATGTATTACGGTTTATTGCGAGTATTTGGCGAGGAAATAGAGGAATACGATGTTTGGCCTAGTTGGTAGTATATTTGTGTGATGAGCACGAATATTTTTGTTTCTTAGTCATGGATGTTTAAGTATGTATACTTACTTTGGGACTAGGTCAGTTTGTGTGAATTGTTATAACTCCCAGACAAAAATCTGAATCAAAACCAAAAGTTTATTTTGCAAACAGGCTTAGACCATCGTTGTCAAAGAACCGCCGCGAAAAACTTGGCAGAAAGTCGTTTTTGCTGAGCAAATTATACTTATATCATTCTACTTAACCATTAAACAAATTACTAATTCAAATAATTAAACCTGTCTACGATAAAGACGTGATTTGTCTATGTCTATGTCTAATAATTAAACGTAAAAAAAATCAAAATAGAAAGCGATCATCAATATTATAATATAGGTAGGTACTAGTTATAATATGTATATTGTATATTTTTTTTCAAGTGAATAATATAAAAATACATAAAATAATAGGAACAGAATAATGGCAGAAGAATAGTCATGTGAAAAAGGAAGTTCCCGTAGGAGATGCGCGCCAGGAACTTCCACAGCCATAGCGGAAAGAACCAGTTGAATGGACCACTGTGACAACTTAATCTTCTCTCTTCTGAAGACATGCAAGATATAATTATCACTACATAGTATAAAACAAAGTCGCTTTCTCTGTCCCCATATCCCTATGTCCCTATGTCCCTTTGTATGCTTATATCTTCAAAACTACACAACGGATTTTGATGCGGTTTTTTTAAATAGATAGAGTGATTCAAGAGGAAGGTTTTTATGTATAATTCTACGCAGACGAAGTCGCGGGCAGAAGCTAGTAATATATTGATTATGCTCGTAGCGGTATCAATAAAACTACCCAGGCAAGCACTGATTCAATTCACTTTATTTTATTTCGTAGTTTTCTACAGTAAAATACCATGTGAGAGCTTTTAGCAAACCTATTCCCTGCGCGGATGGCTCCTGTCTGCACTAAACTTGTTGCATCACGACTAAAATGGACAACATTTTAAACTTTCTAGCTGTTTTCACGAAAGTATTTGAACGAAAGGGAATTTCGTTTAATATGAGTCTGTCTGCTGAATGAAATAGGAAATAAAAATGAGAGACGGTTCTGGCTGAAAATCAGTGCTGCAGGTGTCTAACGCCTCAGCGTAATGCTGAGCCAGCGACCGTTACACTTTTGCGAAGACACACAACGCTGATGATCTATTTTTCATGTCTTTATTATTTTCTATAAAATTGTGTATATTTTCTTATATTTGTGTGTCTTGCAAAAAGGAATAAATGTCTTCTTTCTTTCTTCTTTCTTTCTTAGAATGTTTTTCTTATCAATAACTAGCTTCTGCCCGCGACTTCGTCTGCTTAGAATTATACATAAAAACCTTCCTTTTGAATCACTCTATCTATTAAAAAAAACCGCATCAAAATCCGTTGTGTAGTTTTGAAGATATAAGCATACATAGGGACATAAGGACATAGGGACAGAGAAAGCGACTTTGTTTTATACTATGTAGTGATGATAGTGAAGTGATAGTGAAGATCTCAAAGACGATTTCAAAGACGACCCGATACTGTGGTTAGAGAACCTGAATATGAAGCGAGTTCGATCCCCAGTCGGGGCAGTAAGATACTTGTGTGAAAAGTGTGAATGATTTTGCTCTCGAGTCTTGGATGTTTCTTATGTATTTAAGTACGTATTTATCTATGTAAGTATGTTTATCCGTTGTCTAGTACCTATATTACGTGCTTTGCTTGTTTGGGACTAGGTCAATAGGTGTCAATTATCCCAAGATATGTTATTTATTTTAATGGAAAACAAAAATGTTGAGCAACGCTTGGGCGTTAGAAGCTGTTGGCAACCCCAACACTATTATTATAATGTTGGCACTACTGCCTCAACTTTTCTCTGTCATTTTGTTTGTACCAATGGCGAATAAACGCGTCAGTTCTAATCTATGGTGCTTTTAATTGTTAGATCAGTGAAGTTCCCAAAAACAACCAGCTCTCCAACGAGTTCTCGACAGAAGCTTCACCTGACTGAATTCAAATCGAATACAACCATTGTCTCTCAAACAAAAGAAGCAGGCTTATTGTTATGTAAATCATCTCGGAATCTTACATTTCTCCAGTACACTTAGAACTTGTTGGCGCGTAAATTCCTTTTTTCTTTCCAAAGTATTCCATTTTAAGTCCTAAATATTTTCTTTAAAAATTGCGTTCACGAAAAGTCGTTGTTTAAATATAATCGGGCTTTTTAGCGGTAGAGAAACATTGGGGACGCGGCGGGAATAAATAATTGGGGCCTGGGGTGCGACCCCTGGGTTTGTGCTCAAGGTACGCAAACGTATTAGAAAGGAATGGGATTACTATTTTGTGCAAGGGCATACCTGTCGTTGGTGTGATTTATATATACGTAAGTAGATGTCTACATATTTTCTGTGAGAAACTTTTCGAGATTGATCATTAAACGGTTTGGGGGGTATAAGACTAGTCTGACGTATTTTAAGATAACATGGTTTGTCTGTCTGGTTACGTAAAATTTCATAGATTGATATCCATCAGGCGACCTGCATCCCGTATGCTCCATAACCCCTATCTCATAGATAACAAAAACTTGTCAAGTTTTTATGATGAGGTAGATAATGGTGGAAACTTCGGCCCATTAGTCTGTGTCCTATCGGAACTAATTTTGAACTAATATGTTCACCCACACCCATGCTATTTCATCGTCTTCAGCCAAAACACGATCACTTTTCAGTCAAACATACGTACATACATACATACCGTCACGCCTCTTTCCCATAGGAGTAAACAGAGGCTACTTTGTTCCACTTGCTACGATCCTGACATACTCCTTCGCTTCATCCACATTCATCAATCTCTTCATACATGCTCGTAGGTTTCGGGTACGTCTCCTATTTGGTCTCGGAACGTCCGTCTAGGCCTTCCCCTCCCAACGCATTCACGCTCTCCATATAGATCTGTTTAAATAAATTGCAAATGCTTACCAAAAAGCTATCCCTTGTCAACTTTGCATAATTGACAGAAACATTCAGCTGTCAGAGGTAATTTTGGCGCCTCTTTGATACTTTTCCATATTGGTTAGAACCGGGGAGGAAACGAAGAAACGGACACCTGATGGAAAATTCCAGAGAGTTCTATGAATGTTCATAATTTTATATGTACCGATGATCGCTTGGGCCTATTTCTAAGCGCTATCGGCTTCGAGATATCATTGTGGAGAAGAGGTACCTACGTTTGGCGTTTGATACAATAATACAATTTCAAGATGGAATGGAAATGTGAAAGTTTTTTGGGGATGGCCGATGTTTCTCTTCGATGCATGAATCACACTAACGTTACAAAAATTTAATAATGACGAACGTATAAATAACACAAGATATTTACCGGTGGCGTGGCGTCAAGTATATCAAGCAAGCCGAAGGGAACTTAACTAGTCTTTTCCTCTAATTCTGCACTCAGTGCCCTACTGCCTTAAAATAGGCATGCTGGTGGAATTCACAATATTCACTTATTTCTGCGGCATGTACCAACCAGTAGGGTATTTTTATAAATACGAACGTCACGAAAAGCTCGTTATTCAACTGTTCTTGTATAGAATTTCCTAAACGCCATCTCTATTTAATATTTATCCCGATGTCGGTGAATTCGAACGATACAAAGGACAGGTGAGGGTGGGCGAAGGGCGCCGCCCTAGCGGGTCTGGTGGCGCCCGCGGGCTTGCTCGGCTCCCACAAAGTTATTAACTAGCTAACCTGAGGGAAGGATGCGTGTATGCAGCAGTTTACTGTTTTATGTTCCGGAGCTCTAATGTAAGAACGGGAAATGTGTGTGTTTCTGTCTATCGGCTAGTCAGAGTCAATTTGCCCTGAACTACTAAGTCGATGAATTTGTAATTTGATGCGCATGCATTTCTATGTATGATCGTACATACATATATCACGTCTTTATTCCTTACGGGGTAGACAGAGCCCAAGGTAACAAAACCTTAAGGCCTCGTTTAGCATGATTGTGGGAGTATAGCCTATAACATGATTCCTGAAATTGTCGCCCATTCCCTTGATAGCCTTTTACCATCTGCGCGGGAAACAGCTGGTACATTCTATGTTTTTTCTTTACTCCCAGACCAGCATGGAAGAAATGCATGACCGTAATACCGCCACTTTTCAGAGGCCACTTTTGAGAGGCTAATTAGAAAATTATCAGAAAAAGTTTACCTGCTAAAATTGATCAAAATATCTAAAGCAAGTTTTCCCCCGGCGTTTACCTGTGATACAGTTTTGTTTACTCAAAATTGATTCATTGTGTGTCATGGCTGGCCAGAGCAGGTCGTCACAGTACTCATAGTTCCCATACGCGGGGGCCTACTCATTGTTGCCAGTAATTGCTGCGCTGTGGCACTGCCAGCGACAGGACAGGCGGGGGACAAAGGCGCCGCGTCCTCCCCGCCCGCTTTCACGCCGCAGGGCGCCACCAGGACAGCTAGCACGGTTAGAATTTAATAATAATAACAATCTTTATTTACTTAGAATAAGTACATTACAATAGTTGGTCAAATTACTAGTTAGCAGGGTTGATAAAAATCATGATTATTATAAAAAAATCATAATAATCCGATTAATTTGATTTAAATCGGATTTATTTGATTTTTTCATTTTCTTGTCTTTTTTTTATTAATTAAATAGCCATTTTTCATCGAAATAAACCCACACAGCATCTTTTTTTCTTCCAGACATCTTTTTGTTGTATTCACTCTTTCACTAGTCAATTACGAATGACCGGGCGAAAAGCGAAATGCGTCTCGTGTTTTAGTTTCGGGGAATCCTGGAACCGTTTTGGTACCATGCGTCACGTACTATAGTTTCGGGGTTTCAAACTCAAACTCAAACTTTTATTTGCTTTGATACAAGATACAATATACAAGATCAAACCCTGTAGGGGCACTGCAAATATTACATTTTTGATGTAAGGTTTCCCCGAAACTGTTACGCTATGACTCGCTTGCACATGTGTGCGTGCCGTAGTGGTCCGGGGAATTCCCTAAACAATTTTGGGCCGATTTGGTTGTAGTAAAAATTTAATGATTTAAATCAATGTTTTTTTTGAAAAAATCCCTTGATTAAAATCACGATTTAAATCACTGATTTAAATCAAGTGATTTAAATCATATCAACCCTGCTAGTTAGAGAGCTTATTCAGCTATAGATTCTGAGGGATATCGTTATCCGTTGGCTAAGAGCCCGACAGGGGGGTCTTTTGACCGTGTTCTACCGCACAACGTTGCCGACATTTTTGGCACAAAATTTTTGAATACTGTATTTAAACTTAATTTGACATACATACATATATTACGTCTTTATCCCTTACGGGGTAGACAGAGCCTAAGGTAACAAAACCTTAAGGTCACGTTTAGCATGATTAAGGGCGTATAGCCGTAGAGGGAAATCAAAATAGTGGTGGGTTGCTAGCCACATCGCCTATAACATGATTCCTAAGACTTTCGCCCATTCCCACGACGGGCTTTTACCATCGGCGCGGGAAGAGAAGCACCTGGTAAATTCTATGTTTTTCTTCACTCCCAGACCAGCATGGAAGAACTTTGACATTGGCGAAATCATCGCATCGATGGATGGGGCCATATTAATAGTTGTTTTTAAATAACTGGTCGACCCCTCGCGACCCCCTCCGGCGGCGTCGCCCCGCAGCTCTCACGGAACCCCGGGGCTCCGGCAAATCCCGCTTTGATCATCTCCAACCGACCAGGCAATCGTGCTCTGTTGGATACACACGTTTGTTATAAGTTTACCTGTAATATTTTGACGAACTGGATAGTTTTAGAGCCGTGTTCGGTTGTCATCAGTTTTAATAAAGGAATGGTTAATTCTTCCATGCTGGTCTGTGAGTAAAGAAAAAACATAGAATTTACCAGCTTCTCTTCCCGCGCAGATGGTAAAAGCCCATCGAGGGAATGGGCGAAATTCTTAGGAATCATGTTTTATAGGCAGTGCGGCTAGCAACCCATCACTATTTTGATTTCCCTTGCCACCTAAGCGCCCTTAATCCAGCTAAACGTGGCCTGATGGATTTGTTATCTTAGGCTCTGTCCCGTATGGGATAAAGACATGTTAATTGTTATTATGTTAATTGTTTTTGAGTTGCATAATCAAGTTCTCGTTACACACACACACACACATTCTCACCAGTCATATTCTATACTTGATAAGTTAGTGGGAAGAACTAACATTAAAAACTGGGGTATACTACCCAAAGATCTGCATGTTAGTTATTATTTTGACAAGTAGAGACTTTATAGGTATTTACTACTAGCTTCTGCCCGCGACTTCGTCTGCGTAGAATTATACCTAAAAACCTTCCTCTTGAATCACTCTATCTATTAAAAAAAACCGCATCAAAATCCGTTGTGTAGTTTTGAAGATATAAGCATACATAGGGACATAGGGGCATAGGGACAGAGAAAGCGACTTTGTTTTATACTATGTAGTGATAGACTAATGTAATTAACTTGAGGACCTTATACATCCCTTTTATAAATGTATTATAAGTTGTTTTAAAAGTAAGCATAACATAGATACGCGCACGCGCAGTCAATGAATGATGCAGAAGTGTGATTAAATTTTGTTCGTGCTGCTTTCCACTAAATTACAGAGGCGCTCAAAATCGACCAATTAGGCAGCATTACCGTCCAATGCGGAATGTGATTGGTCCATTTCACACAGCTCTGTGCCGCACCATTTAGCCGCTTAGTACTGGCAAATAATGAGGCATTTCTGACAGAAAATATCGCTAGGTGGCATAAGCGAAGCCGTATCATGTTGCGACGTGGTTCATTTCCTATGCCTGTCTGCCTCACATCCCGTTATGAGCGAGACAGTCTTAAGACAGCGCTGTGGTAGCGTGCTTACCGGTTTAAAATACAGGACAGGATGCGTAATTATTGGAGATGGGATAAGATCAATACTGAATACGTAAGGTAATGTTAACAGCAGCCTTTTCTACTGTCTTTGCAGTGGGATATAAAAAAACAGAATATATCAGTGGACAAAAAATTTTACCTTGCTACTCCGCTACTCACGTGCAAGATAACCAAGCTTGTGTGAAATATATATGTTTTTCATGCAAACCCTCCCTCCACTGCTGCCAATAAAACACATATAAATCCCACAAACTTAATTATCCCTTACACCACACGAACACTGACGCGTTTCGATCCCTCTACGGGATCATTATCAAAGTTTAATGAACACAACTGTTACACATGCAAACCAACGTCGTACTGATCCGAAACTGTATTTATAAGCATAATGTACCTTCATTCATATTTTTTCCCAAACTACCCTATTATTTATGATTTTTAATATACACTAACAACTACCTTCAAAAAAATTTCCGACTACAGTAAAAACAAATAGGGTTATGTTTTTTACAACAATATTTTTTATTCGTCAAAATGAACACGCAATAAAGGCGATGAACCCAAGTTCACCTGATCATTAATTATCGGACCGCTATTATTGTACCTAATTATCTCCAACTGCTCCAATATATCTAACCGTAAACCCTTCTCACAAAAGTGCAAAATATCGAAAGACGCTGAATCCGGCAACGAATGATTTTCTTCTAATAAATCAAATGAAAAGAAAAAAATCAAAAAAAAAGAAGAAAATCATTCGTTGCCGGATTCAGCGTCTTTCGATATTTTGCACTTTTGTGAGAAGGGTTTACGGTTAGATATATTGGAGCAGTTGGAGATAATTAGGTACAATAATAGCGGTCCGATAATTAATGATCAGGTGAACTTGGGTTCATCGCCTTTATTGCGTGTTCATTTTGACGAATAAAAAATATTGTTGTAAAAAACATAACCCTATTTGTTTTTACTGTAGTCGGAAATTTTTTTGAAGGTAGTTGTTAGTGTATATTAAAAATCATAAATAATAGGGTAGTTTGGGAAAAAATATGAATGAAGGTACATTATGCTTATAAATACAGTTTCGGATCAGTACGACGTTGGTTTGCATGTGTAACAGTTGTGTTCATTAAACTTTGATAATGATCCCGTAGAGGGATCGAAACGCGTCAGTGTTCGTGTGGTGTAAGGGATAATTAAGTTTGTGGGATTTATATGTGTTTTATTGGCAGCAGTGGAGGGAGGGTTTGCATGAAAAACATATATATTTCACACAAGCTTGGTTATCTTGCACGTGAGTAGCGGAGTAGCAAGGTAAAATTTTTTGTTCATTGGAATGGACCTCCGCAAAGTAACGCATGATTCAATAAAATATATATCAGTGGCTTCCATTCCCGCGCAGGTGGTAAAAGCCCATCGAGGGAATGGGCGAAAATCTTAGGAATCATGTTATAGGCGATCACTATTTTTATTCCCCACCACCTATATGCCCACAATCATGCTGAACGTGTCTTTTAAGTCTTGTTACCTTAAGCTCTATCTGCCCCGTAAGGGATAAAGACGTGATTTATGTATACATACATATGTATGTATGTTTTTTCTCCCTGATCTGGAATACTTTAGAAGGCGGTTTGGATTAAAGTGACTGAACACCCTTGTATTTATTTTAAGATAACAAAATGTTTCCATCTTGGTCGAAGGGCTATCGAAGAAATTGATCCCTGGTCCATGGTAGAACATTTCACAGTAAACGTACCAATGACTTTCCTAATAAATTCAATGCAACGACACTACGACATTCACTGTGAAAAAGTTTCACAGTAAGCCAGGATTTAGTTGATTCGAAAATACATACGGTGTCAAGAAGTGACTGGGATGTATGTTATAGTGTTAAATAGTATATCTACCCGCTTATACTTAAGTAATGCATGCACCTACATGATTGTATTCCCAATAACTGTTAGTTGGAATAAACCGCTCGCTCGGACTGTGTCGTTTCAATTATTACTCCCGTACATTACAGTGGCGCAGTCGATATTGAACCTTATCGCTAACGCGTTAAAAACTATAATTCTACAGCACAGTTTATTTAAATAAAATGTCGGTCGGAAAGTTAGGCGAATTTAACCTGACGAGTGGATCGTGGAATACATATATTGAGCGCATGGAACAATATTTTGTTGTAAACGAGGTGAAAACTAATTTAAGAGTGCCGACTTTACTAGCATGCGTCGGTGATGAAACGTACGAGTTGATGGTTGACTTGTGTGACCCTAAAAAACCAGCTACAGTGGAATACGCAGAGTTAGTGGAGTGCGTCAGGAGCCACATACAACCCACACCTTCGTTTCTGGCTGAGAGATTCAAGTTTAGAAAAAGGGTTCAGGGAGTTAACGAGACCGTCGCAATATTTGCGGCCGCTTTGAAGCGGTTAGCTAGAACGTGTGATTTTAAAAATAATCTCGACGAAAATCTAAGAGACCAATTCGTTTGCGGCCTTTATAGTGAAACTACTAGGCAAAGATTATTCTGTGAACAAAAGTTAACCTATTCGGGAGCATACACAAAAGCGGTCGCATTTGAAACGGCGGCTCATGACGCGGCGATAGTCGAGCAGCAAAGTGGAAGTAGTGAGCGTGATCGGGCGGTGCACGCGGTGCACGTGGCGTACCCTGAGGCCAGGCGCGCAGCGCTGGCGGTGCGGCCGCGGCGCCCGGGCCCGCGCGCTCCCTCGTTCGGCGGCGGCGGGGCCGACGGAGCCCGCGGACGGGGCAGAGGCCCGGCGATGACGGGAAAATCGTGTTATGCTTGTGGGGGTAGCGATCATGCCTACACTACGTGCAAATTCAAGAACTACGTTTGTAAGATGTACGAGGTTCAGACTGAGGATGGTTTGAAATGGTCTCGGCACGCCGATCAGCTGCGCGCGCGCGGCGAGCCGCCAAAGCCGGCCGCGGCCGCGGGCCGCAGGGGGTGCGAGGGAGAGGTAAGACCACCTGCGTTAACTGCTCAGGCGGCATTAGATGATGTGATAGTAAAACCTAGCACGTCTGGTTCCGACACAGTACCAGCACCAGCCGCACCTAAAAGGATCCCTAAACCGGTAATTAGATATGGATTGGAGGATAGATATAATTAATTAAATAAGCAAGATATGTAATTTAATTTTAAAGAAACGCTTCTTTAGATGTAAGATAAGTACCTACCTAGAGTAATTCCGTGTTGTTAATGACTTATATAAATTCTGCTGTTTCCTTTTGTATTAAGATTGCCTTAAAAATTGTAAAAAAAAAAAAAAAAAAAAAAAAAAAAAAAAAAAAAAAAAAAAAAAAAAAAAAAAAAAAAAAGTATATATTATGTAAAAGGGGGGATGATGGGATGTATGTTATAGTGTTAAATAGTATATCTACCCGCTTATACTTAAGTAATGCATGCACCTACATGATTGTATTCCCAATAACTGTTAGTTGGAATAAACCGCTCGCTCGGACTGTGTCGTTTCAATTATTACTCCCGTACATTACAGTGACTTAATTTTGTGTATTAAAAATTACTCTACATCATTTTTGAAGAGCTGATACTCCTCAAACTGCTGGACCAATTTTTACCAAACATGGCTAACAACCATCGAAAGAAAACAGACTTTTGAATGAAAAAAAAACAGCACTGAAATTAGTCACAAACACGCACACACACAGAGCGAGAAGGAGAGAGAGAGAAACATAGACGTCATACTTATAACCTCTCTTTTGCGTCGGTGGTTGAGAATGGTAATGCAAATAAAGTTGATGAAGCTGTAGCCACGTTACTCCCCTCGAAAACAAACGCGTATCGGTATCAAGGGCCCTAGAGGGCACAAAGGTCGGAGCGTGGCCTATCGCCGCGCAGCGAGGGCCCTCGCCGCTGCTCACCGGTTACATCCGGTTAAATGCGGTTATTTTCCGTTATTTGATCGCTCGAGCTACGCACGACATGTAATTTCAAAACAAATGGTTGCGCAATCGTTTGTTATTTTTTTAAACACAAAAATTAGCAAGCTTAGGTCTCTTATTGACGCTCCAAAAATCCTTACAATAGTCTTCCAGCACTTTGCACATTGATATGCCAGCTTGTTGTTTTTAAACAATTTAGTTTTCCCTCCTTTTTATTTTTAGTTTATTGTAAACGATTTAATTAATTTAAGTATTTTTAGTTACGCATAAGTCGGGTACTATCTATTTATTACTTCATTTACGTAAAAGTTTATGGATTATGTAGTATATTTTGTCTGTGAATCGTTTCGCGAGTCACAGACGGTTCTGGCTGAAAATCAGTGCTGCAGGTGTCTAACACCTCAGCGTAATTTTGAACGTTGCCGACATTTTGTCACAAGATTTTTGAATTATATTTTTGTTATGACATTGGCGAAGTTGTCGTCGCTATAACGAATTGATACGCCACAAATAAGAAGAAGATAATAAATACATACATAAATCACATCTTCATCCTTTACGGGGTAGACAGAGCTTAAGGTAACAAAACTTTAAGGCCACGTTTAGCATTATTAAGGGCGTATAGGCGGAAAGGGAAATCAAAATAGTGATGGGTTGCCGGCCACATCGCCCATAACATGATGCTTAAGACTTTCGTCCATTCCTTCGATGGGCTTTTACCATCCGCGCGGGAAGAGAAGCAACTGGTAAATTCTGTTTTTTCTTTACTCCTACACTCGTGGAAGAAATTGAGAATATGAGATAATTGTTGTTCTTTTTTAATTTGAATAATTACAGGTGCCTCAGCTTTTACCGATACTGAGACGCTCAACAAAATCCGCATTAGAGAGAATGCCATTATTCTAACCCGGCTCATTCCGTTTCTATGAATGTTAAAAAGCCTCACAGAATCCAAAGACATCCAATCTCATCGCGAAATGGAAAAAGAAAACAAGCCAACACTTACCTGACCTTCGTGCAACTCTCAAATATATCCACTTAAATCTTAACCCGTGGCGATAAAGTCGATATTAAAAGGCAGACGTCGAAAGTGACGGTAGAAGTAAATTTGTTGGGCGTGGAGGGGAGAATGGGCGAAACTGGATTATATCGCTGGGCCCCAGGGGACGGGGAGCGGGGCGCGGGGGGCGGGCCACGGCGAGAAAAGTTTGTGTAAGTCGACTGTAATCTTGTTAGAATCTACTCCGTTTTTAAAACGCGTTTAAAACTATTGGGGGGATTATGAGCGATCAAAAGTTCACGGGAGCATGGAGACAATTTTGTCCGTGTAAAAGTTTCCACCCGTTAAACCATATTATATTAACAAAGTGATTATACATCACGTCTTTATTACAGGGTAGACGGAACCTAACCTTAAGGCCACGTTTAGCATGATTAAGGGTTTATAGATGAAAAGGGAAATCAAAATAGTGATGGGGTGCTAGCCGCATCGCCTATAACCTCCATGGGCTTTTACCATCTGCGCGGGAAGAGAAGTAACTGGTAAATTCTGTTTTTTCTTTACTCCCAGCCCAGCATGGAAGAATATTTAAACAGATTTCAAACTAATCAATTTCTTTTGTAGAAGTATAAAAATATATACTTCCGTAAGTTATGTGCTTCCGTGCAGGTCTGGGAGTAAAGACAAAACATAGAATGTACTGCGCAGATGGTAAAAGCCCATTCAAGGGAATGGGCGCAAATCATAGTAGGTGGGTAATCATGTTACATAGGCGATGCGACCAGCAACCCATCACTATTTTGATTCCCCTTTCTACCTATATTCCCACAATCTTGCTAAACGTGGCCTTTAGGTCTTGTTACCCTAGGCTTTGTCTACCCCGTAAGGGATAAAGACGTGATTTATGTATGTTTGTATAAAAAATATGCCGATAATCTTTATCGTATCTTTATTCCATAGTTAAATCTAAGACACACTTTTTCATGTATAAGAATCGATAGGGTAAACTTTTCCGAGTAAGAAAAACCCAAAATATTTAAATTCTGGAAAAAATGTACATTTGATCTTTTTTTTGGAAAACGCTCACAAAATCCTTTCCCATCGTATTGTCTCGGAAATGTTCGTATTTATATGGTACTAGCTTTTGCCCGCGACTTCGTCCGCGCAGATAACGTCAGAGTGACGACATACCCCATACATCCACTCATGTCTCCAAGTATAAGGTTTTTACTGCCTATCCCGTGGGAAATAATCAAGGAATAATATTTAGGTATGCCAAATATAATGTAGCTTTATTGGTACAACATTTCGGGATTTTCCATTCCCGCGGGAAGTTCGGGATAAAAAGTATCCTATATCCGTCTCCTGGTTCTAAGCTACCTCCCCACGAATTTTCAGCCAAATCGGTCCAGCCGTTCTCGAGTTATAAATAGTGTAACTAACACGACTTTCTTTTATAAATATATATAAGAATATAAGATTTGTCATGCTTCAGTCAGACTCATAGACACATCGGCATCATTCGAAAGTAACCGTGCAAGCATATCGAAACATAAATTTCACATGAATACAAAACGCAACAAAAGTACTAACTGTCCGGTCTGAACCATTAGCATATTCCCCGCTCTACTCCAGAGACCCCGGCCCGCGAGCCCGCAGCCCCCAAGCCCCCAAGCCGCCCGGGCCCCCGACCCCGCAGCCCCCAGTACCCAAGCCCCGGGGCCCTTTGTCCACGAACACGTAATTTAGTTACTATTTTCGCTGGACAAAATGTGAACTGAATAAACTGAAAGAGAAACACGTATTAGGACCTTTTGTAGCCATTATGGCGGCCAACAAAATACTTTCTAGCCTTGATTGAATTCTGTTAATTGATTCGGCATACGTGCTTGTCTTTGGAGAGAGAATTATATTAACCATAGAATTGAAAACATACGTACTCTCATACACATATCACGTCTATATCCCTTACGTGGATGACAGAGCCTATGGGAGTTGCTTCTCTGCCCGCGCAGAAGGTAAAAGCCCATCGAAGGAATTGGGCGAAAATGAATCATGTTATAGGCAATGCGGCTAGCAACCCATCACTATTATGATACCCCTTGCTTAGCTCCAGCAATTCCTTGACGACCGGATAGCCTAGTGGTTAGTGACCCTGACTATGAAGCTAGAGGTCCTGGGTTCGAATCCCAGTAGGGGCAGATAATTGTATGATGAATACGAATGCTTGTTCCAGAGTCATGGATGTTGTATGTATATAAGTATGTATTTATCTACATTACATAAGTATGTTTATCCGTTGCCTGGTACCCATAGTACAAGCTTTGCTTAGTTTGGGGCTGGGTCAATTGGTGTAATTTGTCCCAAGATATTTATTTATTTATTATTTTACCAGGGGTTGGGATGAAAAGCGAGACATTCTCTATAGGACCTCTTGTACTGCTTTATTTCTATATGTATTGTTGGCATTTCAAGGTAGCAGTGAATATCGTCGTTCTGAGCAAACCAAGGTCCTCCCATTACTCTCAGGATGTTCTTCTTTTCAATTAGCAATCGTTTGGCCTTATCTGTCAAAGGTAAATGGCAAAGTGACAGATAAGGACAAACGATTGCTAAGTTAGCAGAAGCCTACGGAGCGTTTATGAATAAGGGGGTTCGACTTACTGTCGGTGGAGAAAAATAGTTCTAAAAAATATAGACAGCATAAACATGTACAGCGCAGTCATTAAATTTGCACGGGCCACGGGCACGGTAATCGTGGGGGAGCGAAGCTTCTCTCCCTGTCTCACATTATACTGGCCTGCAGTAGCGACTGCTCTGATATTAAGCTGTACCTATTGAGAGCAGTCTACACTTTAAACGATCGAATCTGGCCAAATGAGCTGAAAACACGAGGATGTTCATCACACTTCCATTATTATCAGTCTCATCGCACAGCTACAAGAAACGGTAAAATGGCCGCTGGTCCATGTTATAAGGATCTATAAGGTTTAAGGGTTTGTTGTCTTCGGAATAGCGTAACAGAATCTGATCGGGATTCCGAAAGACGAATACGAAGAAGCCATTCACTCAATCAGTAACTTGATAAAACTAGTTCCCTCCTGTGTTTCGTACAAGCCAACCTTGCAGAGAGATAAAGCAAAAACTTAAAGACATTGTTTTGTTTTGGGGCCTTACCTAAACCTAAACTACCGGAACCTAAACTGAATCGGAATTGAATCGCATTAAGACGTCATGGTAAGGCCCCAGCAGTAAAACTAGCCGTAGACGGATTTCTTTTGTTTTTCTAACGATAACACGACACCCAGTCGCTAGAATCTCTCTGTTTAGAATATAGATTGAAATGGAAACGGTGGAGGCCTACACTAAGAATTTAGCAGAAAAAACTGAGAAGAAGAAAACTTTTATGCCAAACGTTTTGATCCAGCAATAACTAGTTTAGCTATTTCATTCTGCAGTACGAAATGAAGTGATGTTGGCCTTCTGTACTGAGATTATCTGTGATAGCAAGAACAACAAGAACTGTTATGGCATCGTAAATAGTCTGGCCACTAAGCAGCCACAGTAACTGGTGCTTAGGAAAAGAGTGCAACAGCGTGGGTATTCTAATAATGCAGAATTTATTATAAAGAGGAGTATCTTCTTGAAGCTTATAATTTTTTAATCTAACATCGCATTTTCTGGTGTTATTTCAGCTTGTTCCCTGTACATAACCGGCACTGGTAAAAACAATGTAGGATGATTAATTTGGATTAATTTAGGTTTAGGTGCGGCCAAGGGCCACCCGTAAGCCGCGAACATGTTTGTTTTAATTTAGAAATAGTCTTTTCTCAAAAATGTCCGTTAAAGTCGTCATTGTTAACTACATATCAGAACAGGAAGTTAATTGTTGCCGGTCAGTCCAAAATTAAAAAAAAAACATTACTGTCGCGCTAAACTCTCCAGTAATGTTGCATACAAATTCCATTACTGTCTAGTTATTAACTTTTTAAAAATGCAAATCACCATTATAAAATAAAGGCACAAGACTTAAAACACCAAATTAAAAAAAAAAAAGCTAATACGACAACGTGTTTATCTGTGTCTGAAATAGCTTAAGGTGTTCTGGGTAGAAAAATACACTCTTCAAATGCCATTGAAAGAAAAAGACGGCAAAGCAAAACAATTTTCACTATTTTATTTTTCATTTATTTTTGTTGTTGTTATATTTTCGATTTTTGAGAAAAGCACTATACTTGCCTCGGCCAGAATAGCATTGCTGGCTTCGTATTATTAAACGGACTCGCAAGCTCGTCCGTTCAAACCAATACTCAGCCAGCAATTGCCTACTTCCTGGCCTAGACAGTAATGTACTACTATTATTTTACCTTAGAATATCCTGGTATTCCTGGTAATGTAAAATAGTTATGTACGGGGAACAAGCGGTTATTTGTAACTTCGTCTCGCTTCTTTTTACTAACTGGTGCTTTGTACTTAAGTTTGGTGTGGTGTTGTTTAACTTATATTGTCATGGAATGGCAGCTTTGTGGAACTGTTTACTTGGAACCGGAGTTACTTTGGGTCTAAAAAC
Source organism: Pandemis corylana (assembly GCA_949127965.1). NCBI lineage: Eukaryota > Metazoa > Arthropoda > Insecta > Lepidoptera > Tortricidae > Pandemis > Pandemis corylana. Next base: position 409,538 of record OX421859.1, on the reverse strand, counting down.
GAGGATGTACCTCGAATTCTGTGTTCAAGATGAGTGGTAGAGGTAATCAAGATGATATTTTATTTTAATTAAACATGTAAATATTCGTGATAAGAAGATTATTCCAGGTTTATTTTTGGTCGATATTTAAACTTGTTGCTGATGCCCTGTCGTGTCAATCGTTTTGTCTTGTAACCTTTTTAAATTAAATGTTTTGTTTATGTACAAAAAAACCAATGCTTACGTCCATACATGATTTGAAGATGATGAAGATTTAAATAAAATAACGTATCGAATCAAATCATTCCCGTTTTAGCAATTCCCTGAAATCGAAAGTAAACTTACGATCCTTTTTCCTCAATAAGGGAGACGAATAAATATTCCCGAGGTGAGATGAAACGCGCGAAAATATATATAGGCACAAAATATATTAGGTTTGCACTACTTTACTATTAAACGAGTAATATTTACACGTAAATGTATGTTTTGATAACGCGAAATCACTCCTATTTTTGTACGGGGGTTTTGGGGGCCAAAATTAATCTAACTACGTTCTTCTCAAGGAAAATAATTTTAATATGTGCCGCCATCTCGTGAATAGTAGCCGAACTAACTCAAAAATATTTCAGCATAAGATTTATAATATTTTAGAAGCACGAAAATGTTACCTACAGTTGTAGTTTTCGACCAAGTACATTTTAACTTTTACTTGCACAATGCCGAGGAAAACCGATATCTGGAATATTACGAGGGGTAAGAGGTCCACGTTGCGCCGAATGCCTTCGACAAAAAAGTGGTATGCAGAAAGTATCTGGCTTAACTTGCCACAAAATTAAAAAAACATTATTTAGTGTTCCGAACTCAAAAACGTACCAGATCAAGTCAATCACACAACTAGAACGGACAAAATTCACTCGCAAGATTCGAAGCAAACGAAGAAGTGAAGTTAGTTATAAATGAAAATGAAATGAAAATGTATTTATTTAACATTCAGGAGTACATAAATGAGAAGGTTAGGGACCTCCTAGTTGGTTTGCAAGATGCCTGTAACAGAAGACCCCACTTCTCCAATAAAATGCAGCAAGGTAATCAGACAATATTTTCTAAGATATATCCAATTTCTAGTTTCTACTAGTTATAATATAAAGTTTTACTAAAATCGGGCGCTCGGCTCTGGCATTTTAGGCGTCGTCGGGGCCGCTCGAAATTACCACCATTTTCTTTTAGTTCCTCCGCAATAGGGGCATGCCGATTGTCGGGGGAGATTGCATCGCAAGCTTTTGTGGTGGGCTGGTTTACGAGCCGGATAACAACTTTATTGATTCAGTAAAAGCTAAGGTAAGGCCTATTTTCTACCCTTTCGACAACTCGGGTTATTGCCGTTTTTAACCATCAATTTTAATAGATGCCTATTATAGTACCATAACTTATTTTATTAGCATCCTATGCTACTGAACGAGCAATTTTTGTACGTAAATAAATATGTTCGGACCCCAAAATCGTTCGCAACGATTTCGATGTTATTTGCTACAGGAAGATTTACGGGTGAAAAATTGACCTACATATTGCAATGTTAATTTAAGGCGCCATCTATTGATATGTGTCTGAAGTACTTTGAAACGCACCCAGCGCACTTACTAAGCAACTACTAAAACTAGTTGTACTAAGAGGATTTTTTCACAAGGCTTCTTTTTATCATGACAGCAAGCCGTTTGGTCAGTTTTCGCACCAGTTTCACGGGCTAGTTCCGAAACGCCACAGGCAAAAACTAGAGTTGTAAATGTTGGGTTCTATATTTTGTCCCATAAAATTGAAGTTCCATGTATGATGACCAAATTTATCATGACCTTTCCAAAAAACAAATGACTAACGATTATTATGTCCAACGAAAATTATGGGACAAAAGGGATCCGTAGGCTTATTGTCTAACACGCTCGCCATCGCCACCGTGTTCATTTTGACAGTTCTCGTATGAAAGTGACAGCTAGCCGATTCCGATGCCAATTGTCAGCCCATACATGAACTGTCAAAATGAACACGATGGCGATTGCGAGCGAGTTAGGTAATAAGCGTACGGTTTGAATGGCGTCACATCAGCTCATAATTACCTATATTACCAATATACCATAAGACATTATGTCCCAAAAACAACCGCCAATAAAATTGCCTTCTCACCCAAGCATATGTTACCATGATCGCACTATTAGGAACGAATTGCAGCGATGATACATGTCAGGGGGGTTACTCCGAAATTCGAAACTCGAGCTTGAAATCATACCGTCCTGCTCACTCTCCTATAAGTCCTGTTAGTGTGAGCGGAACGGAACGAAGCGAACATCGAATTTATGACTCGGAGTACTCCTGCAAGCTGTAATGTTGCGGATGTTATCGGCGATTTTCTGCCCGGACGCGTTTACAGGCGGCAAATAGGCGGCAAATCATCGCGAAGGGGCCGCCAGATCATAGATAGAAAATATGGGGACATCATGGAAAGTTTTATGCCAGGAAACATCTTGTACACACTTCCGTACTTAAAAGGCAAGGAACCGTTTTAGAACCACTTCGATGCCCAAAATTATGTCTATCTGTATGTCAGTCGAGACCTTCCTCAGGCTCTTACGTCAACGTGCTTAGAGCTACGTCTCGTCCAATTGTAAAAAAATAAGTTCTCGCGATCATAAAATTTTAACGTACATTTGAAAGTATTAGACCAGTTACGTTTTAGTCAAGTTGCTACTTAGACCAGCTGCTTTTTAGACCACTTGCTACTTAGAACAGTTTGCCACAATTTTCACTCCGCAAATGACCGCAACATTTGGAAGCTGATCGTAAGTGGTTGCAAACCTTAGGGAGGGAACGCGAATGGTCCAAACGCTCACACACAAATCACGTCTTTATCCCTTACGGGGTAGACAGACCCTAAAGTAACAAGACCTACAGGCCACGTTTAGCAAGATTGTGGGCGTATACGTGGAAAATGGAATCGAAATAGTGATGGTGATAACATGGGAGCGGATCAGAATACATAAAGTTTAAAATGTATAATGGGTTAAAATACATAATGGTTCAAAATATATAACGCAATTTTCTGTAAAACTATTAGCTAAATGAACTTTTTTGATATCGTAATCTATAGATTGGTTTAGATTAGGTTAGGTTTGTTTTATAACAATCCTGTTGATTTGTTTGTTTGATTTGATTTGATTTTTTTTTATTTTTGTAACTTTCTGAGAAAATCGCATTATATACCTATTATAAACCACTAGCTTCTGCCCGCGACTTCGTCTGCGTAGAATTATACATAAAAACCTTCCTCTTGAATCACTCTATCTATTAAAAAAAACCGCATCAAAATCCGTTGTGTAGTTTTGAAGATATAAGCATACATTGGGACATAGGGGCATAGGGACTTAGGGACAGAGAAAGCGACTTTGTTTTATACCTATTATGTAGTGATTATGTATTTTAATCCATTATACATTTTAAACTTTATGTATTTTAATACGTACCCTGATAACATGGGGTTCGCCCATCCAAACGCGAACCAATAAACTAAGACATGCCCAAACAAAGTCTACAAGAACGCAGATGTCGGCAAACGCTGCAACTGCCGAGCGGCCTAATGAAGATGAATCCGAAAGGGGAGGCCGGGGCGAACTTGTGCCTGCTCTGTTCCCGTAATAGCACCGCCTCATTGACTCTGCAAGAATTGCCGGCGCTCCATCGACTCATGAATTATTTACACGGGGTTTTGAAAACGTTTTAGCGTGACCGCGGTGACAGAATACCGATGTCTTAGTTATGTCAGGTGTTCCTCGTTAAGTTAAGTAAGTGTTCAGTTTCTAGCAAAAGTATAGGTTTTTATATACAAAACTAGCAACGCAACTTCGTCTGAGTAGAGTTCGTTTATCGCTATCCCGCAGGAATTATGCAATTATCCGGGATAAAAAGTAGTGTATACATGCATACATAAATCACGTCTTTATCCCTTACGGGGTAGACAGAGCCTAAGGTATCAAGACCTAAAGACCACATTTAGCATGATTGTGGGCCTCTAGGTGGAAAAGGGAATCAAAATAGATGACCATGAACATAATTCCTAAGATTTCCATCCTGGGTTGCTAGCCACATAAAGTAGCCATTAAAAATAGCCTACGTGTTATTCCAGACTATAATCAATCTATGTTCCAAATTTCATTCAGATCTGTCCAACCGTTCTGGCGTGAAATACAAAATACAAAATACAAAATACAAAAATCTTTATTGTCCGACTATAGGTATAAAATATAAGGTGATACAATAAAATTTTGATCCATCTATAGTCTACCAAACTTATGGTGTACAATACAATAAATAAAATCATAATAAAATTGTGATGTTCGAAAAATAAAATGAAATTAGTCAAAAAAAAAAAAAAAAAAATTAACATTATCAATATTCTAATCATATATAAATTATGTCGATAGTACCCTTTGAATTAATAATAATCATAAATATAAAAACAGATGGCAATACTTAAAACCTATATAATACAAGTCACACTATGAACACTAATCTACTTTAAAATATCGACACATTACAATTTACCCTTATTATTCAAAAAGTCAAGTATGCAGTAAAACATTTTGGTTAGTAGCCAATCATTAACAGAATTTTTAAACTTCAGATCATCATATGTCTTAAATATGTCAGGAATATTATTGAAAATTTTAATTATCATTACAAAAATACTATTTCTATAAAAAGCCGAATGGTGGCGGTATACATAAGTCAGCTTGTCATTATTTCGGAAATTACGATTATATTTATCATTTCGCTCAAAAAGTTCTGAATGCTTTTTTGCAAACATAGCTACTTCCTTAATGTATAGACAAGGAAGTGGTAATATCCTATATTTAGCAAAGAGAGGTCTACATGAGTCTCTCTGGGTTGCACCACACAAAGCTCTGATACATCGTTTTTGCATTTTAAACGCCTTTAACCAATCTGTAGAGTTTCCCCAAAATATAATGCCGTATGCCAAATTAGATTGGATATAGCCAAAGTAGGCCATCATGCCTGCCTCGACCGAAGAGTTGCGTATTAATCTGCGCAAGGGGTAAATAAATCTAGACAGCTTATTGCATAATTCTTCTATGTGATGTTTCCAGCTGCAAGTACTATCAATTGTAAGACCAAGAAATTTAGTGCTTTCCACTTCGGTAATGCTTTCACTTTCGTGTGATAAAGCAATTTCCAGTGGTGTCCTACGATTACTATTGAACTGCATAAAATGTGTTTTAGCTAGGTTTATATTTAGTTCGTTATTAGACAACCATATAACTATGTCATCAAGAGTGCTATTTATATCAAGTCGATATTCATCCGCAGTACCTACGCATTTTATCAAAGCAGTACTGTCATCTGCAAAAAGTACCATCTGATTATGCGTTTGTCTAGGAAGATCATTTATGTAAAACAAAAACAAAAGTGGTCCTAGGATGCTCCCTTGAGGCACGCCCCTTGCGTTTATTCTTAAGTTTGATCTCCATGTTTTTATAGTTTTAGTCTTAAGACAATAGAGACTGACTGCTGTACATTGTTGTCTGTTTGAAAGGTAGCTTTTTAGCCAGTCGAGAGCTTGCCCTCGCACTCCACAACGCTCCAGTTTATCAAGCAGTACACTATGATTAACGCAGTCAAATGCCTTTGACATGTCAGTAAAGATAGCTGATACGTGAACACGTCTATCTATGCATTTGTGCACAGTCTGTAATAATTGATAGATCGCCAGGTTTGTAGACCTATTCTTACGAAAACCATTTTGTTCATTTGTTAGGATCTCAAACCTATCAGTGAAGTCAATTAGCCGATTGTACATTAGACGTTCAAATATTTTAGAAAATATTGAATTTAATGTGATGGGTCTATAATTACTCATTAATTTCTTGTCACCTTTTTTAAACAATGGTTTTATTTCCGACAGTTTCAGTCCCTCCGGGAATGTCCCGCTTTGAAAAGAGATATTTATAATATGCGCTAGTGGAAAAGATATTTGATTAGCAGATGCTTTTATTATGTGGGTACTTATTTCATCAATACCAACTGCCTTGGTGTTTTTCAATGATTTTATTGCTTTATAGACTTCTTGAGAACTTGTAGGAAGTAGGTAGATACTAGGTAGTATACGATCCACATTTTCAAGTACATTTTGTTTCCTAGTTGGTGCGACGGTTGGTATTGAATCAACAAAGTAATCATTGAAGTGTGTTGCAATTTTGTCAGGATTTGTCACAATTTCGCCTTGGTGGCTGATTTGATCGATCAGAGATGGCATGGTGTTCTTTCCACTATAATTTTTAATAATGTTCCATGAGGCCTTACACTTATTTGTTGACTTTTTTATAAATCTATGATTAGCTAGTTTAAGAGAGGTTGTTACACATTTTTTTAATAAACAGGAATATCTGCGATATCTATCCTGCCTACATTTTAGGCCCTTATAGCGGCAATCTGTGTACAAACATCTTTTCGTTTTACTTGAAATTCTAATTCCTTTCGTAATAAAGGATTTTTTATTTACTGATTTAATTTTTAGTTTAATTTGCGGAAAACAGAGATCATAAAATAACTTATATTGATCTATGAATTCATTATATGCTGTATTTACATCCGAAGACTGAATCACATCAGTGAACGATAGCGAATTTAAACAGTCTAAGAATTTCCTTATATTATCACTATCGTAATCTCGCTTATAAATAAACCAGTAAGTTGGTTGCGGTTTCCTATTTAATTTTACTGTAATAGTCTGAGCAGTATGATCTGATAAGGCTAAGTGATGCACTTTGGTTGTGCCACCTTTAAAATTACAGATTATATTATCAATGCAAGTTTGCGTTTTATATGTTATCCTAGTGGGTAAAAGTATTCGTGGATAAAGATTGTACGAATGCAGTATGTTCTTAAATGTGTTTTTTATTGAATGATTTTTGCTACTTTCTAGGAGGTCTATATTAAAGTCTCCGCATAAAATTATTTTCCGATTTTTGTAGCATATTTTGATTAACAATTGTTCTAACTTTTCAAAAAATATATCAATGTCACCATTTGGAGTACGATATATACAAATTAAGGTAACCATTTCCACCGGCAATGATATTCCGCAACATTCAAACACCCTCTCCACACTTAAGTGCTTTATATCAGAACTAGCTTTTGCCCGCGGCTTCGCACGCGTGAACCATGAGCATTTCAAAGAACCTAGCAATTAAGCAAGCGAGCAACCAAACCTGCAAGCTTTCAAGCATACATGCAAGTATGCAAGCAGGCATGCAAGCCTTCAAGCATGTAAGTATGCAAGCAGGCATGCAAGCAGGCATGCAAGCAGGCATGCAAGCAGGCATGCAAGCAGGCATGCAAGCAGGCATGCAAGCAGGCATGCAAGCAGGCAAGCAAGCATGCAAGCAAGCGTGCAAGCAAGCATGCATGCAAGTAAGCACCCATGCAAGCAAGCATGCAAGCATGCATGCAAGCAGGCATGCAAGCAGGCAAGCAAGCATGCAAGTAAGCACCCATGCAAGCAAGCATGCAAGCATGCATGCAAGCAAGCGTGCAAGCAAGCATGCATGCAAGTAAGCACCCATGCAAGCAAGCATGCAAGCATGCATGAAAGCAAGTATGCAATCAAGCATGCAAAGCAAGGACTCAAGCAAGCATGCAAGCCAGCCCCCGCATTGCCCCGATGCCTTAATTTTTCTGAACCTGTAAATATTGCAGGATTTTTATAAAACAAACCTAACCTAACCTATAGGGCTGTCCTAAAATACATCCTAAATAGCTTTTGCCCGCGACATCGTACGCGCTAAGATGTAAAATGAAAAAATAAGTTTTTTCCCGTTCCCGTGGAAATTTTGGGGAGTGCTTTCGGAGTACACTTAAAGCCTTTAAAGAAACACACGTTATAAATGTTAAGTCTCTTTCTTCCGCTGTTTCGTCTGGAAACGTAAAATCCGGTTTTTTCCCGTCCCTGTGGGCGTTTCGGAAAATCGTTTCTTAGTGTTCCCCTACACTCCCGAATAAACCTACGTGACAAATTTCAACTTTCCCCGCTTTTCGTTTTTCCCGTTTCCGTAAGAATTTCGCCAAATAAAGCATTTCCCGAATATCTTACGGGAACGAAGAAGAAAAATTTTGGCAAATTATCTCATAATGCTCCCCCACACTACCCAAGGAACCCACTTGCCAAATTTCAGCTTTCTACGACCAGTAAAACGTAAAATCCTGTTTTTTTCCCGTTCCCGTGGGAATTTTGGAAAGTACTCTCTTAATGCTCCTCTACACTCCCGAAGCAACCTACATGCCGAATTTCAGCTTTCTGCAACCAGAAAACGAAAAGTCCCGTTTTTCCCGTTCCCGTGGGAATTTCGGGAAATCCTTTTGTAGCGCTCCCCTACACTCCCCAAGGGAAATTGAAGGCCAAATTTCAATTTTATACGACCAGTAAAACGAAAAATCGATCCCGTAGAACTGAATACATAAATCCCGTTTTTATCCCGTGGGAATTTCCAAAAAGCATTAGAACTTTATTTTACTATTATAATCACCTACTTCTATGCCAAATTTGAAGAGTCTAGTAATTATAGTTCATAGGATTTCGTTAAACTGAATATATAAATCCTGTTTTTTTCCTTATCCCGTGGGAATTACCAAAAATCCTGAAATTAGTTTCTTAGTTTTGTAATCACCAACTTTTGTATCAAATTTGAAGAGCCTAGTTATTATAGTTACTGAGATAGCGTCACTCGGAATCGAATATATAATTCCCGTTTTCTCCTTATCCCGTGGGAATTTCCAAAAATCCTTTCTTAGCGGATGCCTACGTCATAACATCTACCTGCATGCCAAATTTCAGCCCGATCCGTCCAGTGGTTTAGGCTGTGCATATATAATTCCCGTTTTCTCCTTATCCCGTGAGAATTTCCAAAAATCCTTTCTTAGCGGATGCCTACGTCATAACATCTACCTGCATGCCAAATTTCAGCCCGATCCGTCCAGTGGTTTGGGCTGTGCATATATAATTCCCGTTTTCTCCTTATCCCGTGGGAATTTCCAAAAATCCTTTCTTAGCGGATGCCTACGTCATAACATCTACCTGCATGCCAAATTTCAGCCCGATCCGTCCAGTGGTTTGGGCTGTGCGTTGATAGATCACTATGTCAGTCAGTCAGTCAGTCAGTCACCTTTGAGTTTTATATATATAGAAGTACATCATATTCTATATCTTTCTTAAGCAAAATACAACAACCTCCTCTTTTTTCGTTACATTTTCTTAATGCATCCTTATTTTTATTTCTAGCAAATAAATCAGCTAATACGTAGCCATCCAATTGTAAGTTATCCTCATGCCCAAGCGGTACAAAATGTTCCGTTAAGCATAAGGCATCAGGGTGTATTTCTTTTTCTACCAGATCACTGAGTGCAATTGAAAGTTGGTCTAGCTTAGATAATACTCCCGCAATATTCTGATGAAGAACACAAAAAGTTGACAAATTTATTGGTGTTTCCTCTATTTCTTTTATTTTATTTACGAAAAAAAGCAGATTTCTCTATGACAGGGAAATAATAAGAGATAGTCCCCTTCTTTGCCGGTAATAGGCTTAGTTTTTTATTTTTAGTCGAATACGTATCAGCATCTTTATTGATCTGGGATCCCCTCCGAGCAAAATAGAATGGTATGGTTCCTTTTTTTGGAATCGTTGCATTAGCATTAACACTAGACTTTGGACAGGTTTTCCGCAATATCAGTTTCTTAAGTTCTTTAACATTCAAAAATTTCGTTTCGTAGTCGACACAGTCTATAACGTAATTAATCTGTTTGCATGTGTTAGAAAGTGAATCACAGTTTACAAAGTGACTGTTTCTGTACTGATTACATATTGATTTTATCTTTGCATTCAAAATAGTTACATCAAAATTGTTACTTTTTCTTACACTTAGTACGATAGCTGTGTTTCTGACAAATTTATCTAACAATAATCGTAACTGTAATAACACTGCTGGCAAATTGTGATCATTCTCACCTAGACAGATAACTATTTTTTCTTTTGTTGTATATTGCATATTTTTGCAGCTTTTCGATATCTCCTTACTGTATGCATACGGTTTTATTTCAGCTAATACATCATATTTTACATACTCTGTTTTTTCTCTCGAGTTTAGTAGGGATGCTGCTAACCCGGCACACTGTTGAGCACCAAAAATTCTTATTGTGTCTTTTGATTTTCTCATTCTATCTTGAATAGTAGTAGGTGGTGACGCAGTATTCTTTGTTGCTGCTGGAGAAGATTGCTTTTCGGAGGATGTTTCTTTCCGATTTAGATCTATTTCCTTTGTTAATCTGCCTATTTGTTTGTCAAGATCCTCAATTTCGCTTAATGCCTCTTTCAATTGCTGCTCCAGAAGCATAATTTCGCGTTGCATTCGCAAAACCTGAACCTCGCTCTCCGCATTCATGTGAACATGAGTAAAAGCTGTCGAATTCAAAAAGGGCGTTGAGGACCCTTTTGGAGCCATCACGGAGTGTCTGTATGATGGTCTCGTATTTTTATTATTACATTTTTCATCTGTAGACTTATAACACAGCGCTTGTAGGAAAGTATTTTTCATATTTAGTTTATGTATTTCTCTTTGTAGTTCGTTTTTTTCCAATATGGTATTTTCCAATTCATTTTGGGTAGTATTGAGATCAATTGTGAGTTGGGCAATCGTTTCTTTCAATTGTTGTAACCCTATGTTCTGGTCGATAGAACCATCCACACTTCTCGATAGCAGAGTCGCTGTCAATTGAGTTGGTATAGACACCGAATCATCCGACTCAAGAGTATTATTGGATGTTGGGTGGTCCAGTGGTTGTGAGACACCCGCATCCAATTCATTGCAATGAGAGCCTAAAATAACAGACTCCACGCTAAGCGGTGTCAACTGTAGTTCATCAGTCACGTTTTCATCAAGGGACTTATATCCTGGCGATACTGACGTTTCAATTGTTGTTTTTTCTCTTAGCTTACTTCTAGTTATGACAGTTGATGTTTTATCATTACGGTGTATTACAAGACACGATTTACATTTCCATTTTTTCTTTGACTCTTGGCTTTTTAAGAAATTTAGTCTTTCCGAGACTCCGGCGCAATCAAATTCGTATCGATTTTTACATGATGAGCATACCAAAGTATTTTTTGTATCAACTACTTTTTTGCATTTATGACAAGTAACAGGTGCCGTCATCTTACAGCCACTATTTGTGCTAGTAGTAGTTGTTTTACTTCCCTTTAATGACATCCTGTATATGCTAGTCAGCGCTCAATATCGCGTAGCAGTTGTAGTTATGTATTTCGTAGCCCGAGGTCGTAGCTCATAGGATGATAAATTCAACTCAGATGAACGCAGTTTTTTAAACGCCCGTTTTTAAATATTCTGCACGGTGTCTTTGCACTGGCAACACTATATTTCCTATGATGTCGGTAGGTGTTAACTGTCACTTTCAGTTGACAGTACAATTACCTCGTCCTATCAGGCTTTTGTAACTCTGTTGTGATTTCCGTTAAAAAATCGTTTATTTTCAATTTCCATTTAAATTTACAACACAAACGGTAATAATGATTATCTTACCGATAGACTGTTTGCATAAACTCTTCTCAGACAGTCTCTTATCAATGCCTAATCCAAGTTTAGTGTCCAGCTGTATGTTCACTACACAAACACAACGTTTATCGTAAGTACATTTAATTAATTGAATTTAAATAAATATAATCTCTAAGAACAAGTGTTATCCTGGCTAGGGTTACCAGTATCGAATGAAAGAGTAACAAACATCCATCCATCCATCCATCAATCTATACAGGTGTTTACAAATTTTCGCGTTTATATAGCATACCATACCATACATCTATATATCTATCTAATACCTTTAAAAGGGCAATTGTAAATATATAATCAGTTCTTTCTTCTTCGGATTCTTCCATGCTGGTCTGGGAGCAAAGAAAAAACATAGAATGTACCAATTGCATCTCTACCCGCGCAGATGGTAAAAGCCCATCGAGGGAATGGGCGAAAATCACAGGAATCATGTTATAGGCAATAAGCTAGCAACCCATCACTATTTTGATTCCACTTTCCGCACCTATACGCCCACAATCTTGCTAAATGTGGCCTGTAGGTACCTGTTACCTTAGGCTCTGTCTACCCCGTAAGGGATAAAGACGTGATTTGTGTATGTGTGCATGTATGTATGTAATCTGAGTTTCGGAAACGGCTACCATGATTTTTATGACATTTATTATGCAAGGAGTTTGGGGGTCCATTTTAATCAGTTTGAAAGTATTCAGTTTACTGCTGGTTTCGGTGTTATTAGTGGTCATTAGTAGCTAAGTTGTGTGGGGGTGACCCCCCCTGCATGCAGACATCGAAGCTCTTTAAAGAACTATTACGTGCTCACGGTAATAATACTTAAATTACTGTCTTTAAACTTTCCACAGCTCTTAATGTTAATATTTCACTTTTTTTTTATGTTAGAGAGGCCAGACAAACGAACTAGTGGGTCACCTGATGGTAAATGATCACCACTGTCCATAGACACCCGCAGCGCTTTACGCGCTGCCAGTGCGTTGTCGGCCCTGCAGAAAATTGTACACTCGCCTCTTAAAGGCACCCAGGTCGTAACTCGATGGGAAGACCTCAGCGGGAAGCTCGTTCCAGATTTTGCAAGTTCGTGGCAAAAAAGATCGATTAAACCGCACCGTCGAAGACTGCCATTCATCAACATGATGCCGATGGAATGAGCGCTTACGACGGGTAGATTTGTAATGGAACCCCGCAGCTGGAATGAGGTCAAAGAGTTCCTCAGAGCATTCCCCGTTGTAGAGCTTATAAAACACGCAAAGGGAGCCAACATCTCTGCGGAGAGCAAGAGGATCGAGTTTATCGACTCTACTCGACTTGAGTCTACTTTTTTTTTTAATATGGCCCCATCGATCGATGCGATGATTTCGCCAATGTCAAATTAATAAACACAGTATTCCAAAATCTTGTGACAACAAAGTCGGCAGCGTTGTACGGAGGAACACGGTCAAAAGACCCCTCCCCCCTGTCGGGCTCTTAGCCAACGGATAATGATATCCCTCAGAATCTGCCAGGAAATCATTAACCGAGGCCCAGGGTGCACCGGACCACTGCTCTTCCCCTTGTACGGATCCTAAAACGAGCCGCAGCTCTTGACCACACGCGGAGGTAACCCGACTCGCACCCCCACTTGAGTTTAAATCACATACATATAATTTGTAAACAAAGTTAATAATGACAACAACAGCATTTGTCAAAATTATATAATTGAGGGGAAGCAGGGCAAAAATGTACAAGCACTGAACCGGACGCAATACAAGTGTCAAATTTACCAAAACGATCTCGATAAGCCCGGAAAATTGGGACGGAGATCAGATTTATTTAAACTTTAAGTAATTGTTACTAGAGTTTAAAATAAAGGTTCACAAAATTGACATCAGCCCTTTTTGAAAACTGTAGCAGTAATGAGTGAGTGAGATAGCCAGCGGCACGTGCTGCCACGCTTGCTGTGACAGCTGAGACGAATTGAGAATCGAGATATGACCCGGATTTGTTGGGGTGTAATAATACCGGTATGAAATATTAGTGGAATGTACCGGTTTGTTAAAGGTTATGCGATCAATTTGAATTAGAGCTTAGAAATAGCTTTGATAGTTTGACGAGCGAGTAATTTTGTAAGTGGTGAATTATAAATAAAAGGGAATTTTATTAGAAGTAATTTGCATGTAACTCATAGGGATGTTTTAAAATTGTTATAACTTTGGAATTCATTTTTTGATTTTAATTAGGTACATTTCAGAATAAGAATGAAAGTACACCAGTTCAGAATTTATAGTAAAACTTATAAAAACACAATTAAACACGTAAAATACAGTACTTTATATTTGACCCAACTGTATCACAATAATGGCTGAAGTTAAACAAAGCACAGCAATAAAATTCCCATATTTAAAAGGATCAGGTAAATTATATTACTACAAAATTACCAACAAACAGAACTCCAACAATGACTCATGATCACGCTGATAAGCAAGGGTCCCAAATTGCACGCGATACAAAACGTTGTATAAATTTACAGCACCCTAATCAGGACCAGAAATTCATTCTGCGCCACTCAAATCCCAAATGACCTATGTGTCATTCACTTAATTTTCAACGTACGACGTTTTGGATCGCGTAGAGTCGTCAGGCTTCGGGATTGCATCCGTACTCGGTGGGCAATCAGCGCCCTCTGGCCGGAGGGCTATTTATCGCCGTAACTAACAGTTTCCGCAGCCCCGGCCGGCCCCGCTCGCCCCCACGTGCTCGCGTCTTTCGATTTGCGACGGTTTGCGGATAAGTAAGCTTAGGTTGCTACGTGGCTCTTTTCTTAATCTATGTGAACGCTATCGGTGCATTTACGAGGGCCAACATTTGCTAGCTGGCTGGTGGTTTTTTTAGCACCTTTTTAAGTCAAATTATTGATAACATACATACATACCGTCACGCCTCTTTCTCAGAGGGGTAGGCAGAGACTACTTTGTTCCACTTGCTACGATCCTGACATACTTTTTTCGCTTCATCCACATTCATTAATCTCTTCATACATGCTCGTCGGTTTCGGGTACTCCTGACCTGACCTTTTTCCAAAACGTCTCCTATTTGGTCTCGAAACGTCCGTCTAGGCCTTCCCCTCCTAACGTTACCATTCACACTCCCCATATAGATCTGTTTAGTTAGTCTACTTTCATCCATCCGCTCTACGTGACCAAACCAACTAAGCATACTTTCTTCTATCCTAGTCACTATATCCTCTTTCACACCAGCACGTTCCCTTATCACACTATTCCTTATTCTATCTTTCAGTGATACACCTTCCATACTTCTCAACACTCTCATTTCTACTGCATTTATTCTACTCTCATGCTTCTTTTGCCATTATCATTTGCAAATTATTGATAACAAATAGATATATCACGTCTTTATCCCTTACGGGACAGACAGAGCTTAAAGTAACAATGCCTTAAGGCCACGTTTAACATGAATGTGGGCGTATAGCTGGAAAGGGAAATCATAATAGTGATGGGTCGCTAGCCCCATCGCCTATAATATGATTCCTAAGATTTTCGCCCTATTCCCTGGATGGGCTTTTACCATCTGCGCGGGAAGAGAAGTTATTTCTTTGCTCCCAGACCAGTATGGAATTCTCATGTATAAAATAGAGATATAAATAAGTTGATGTTTTCCAACAGGTCCAAAAAGTTTCTCTAGTCTATAACTTTTAACGAATACTTTCCCATAAAAATTGACTGTTATATTTATTCGGCAATTTCATGCAAGTATTTAGTTTTTGTGACCATTTATTTTCCCCGCACGCCGTCTAATTAAAAACAAATAAATCCCAATCACATCAAAAATTTTGCAAAAAATTAAGCCCACTTTGGCCCCTCGGTGCGCAACCAGAAATAATTTCATATCGCCCCGGCCTCCCCGTTGCGGTACAATGGCAATGAATGTAGGGGAGCGAGGGGAGCTGTTCATTAAAAGTGGGATTAAGTGTGTTTGGTGTGAGGAACAATGAGGGATACAGTCGCAGAAACGACATAACTTCGCTAAGATCGCTTTGCTAACATAGACCACAATACGTCACGCGCAGTGTCCTGATTTGTTTCATGTTCTTTGCAGAATACCCCTATTTTCCTGTTCTTCTTGGTATAGAGCGGCGAATGTAGCACCCGGAACAATCGCTGTGTTGACGACAATGAAACAACTTACAAGATGTTGAAGGGATTAGGTCTGGTTTTTGTTTGGTGCCGACTCGAATCGACCCCAAAAAGACTAACTCGTTAAATGGTTAACGCGTTTTGTAGTTTCAAACAATTGAATGTAGATTTAGTATGGTAAAGGAGAAAAGACGACCGGATAGCTTTGTGGCTATCGCCCGCCTGTGAAACTTGAAGACCAGAGTCAAGAGTTCGATGTTGTCTGACATAACTTTGCCTTATCTTGTTTAGTGAAAATAGTAAACCTGCAAGTCTATTAGGTATTGCTACAAATCGAACCAGGTTTCCGTTAATAATTGAGGTGCATAAAGCGCGATATAGAATTTTATACATTACTAGCTTCTGCCCGCGACTTCGTCTGCGTAGAATTATACATAAAAACCTTCCTCTTGAATCACTTTATCTATTTAAAAAAACCGCATCAAAATCCGTTGTGTAGTTTTGAAGATATAAGCATACATAGGGACATAGGGACAGAGAAAGCGACTTTGTTTTATACTATGTTTTATACGTTGACCAAGATAACACCACATAACACCTTCCACTTGAAACTAGATAGCTAATTATAGACTTACGATCCGTCATCGCCTGCTGACTAAGGACGAACGAGTTGCGAGAAAGACAATGATAGTCTTATGAGCGGTGCTCGTGAGGAAAAAAGATAGAACATGTTTCAAGTAATAACGAAAGAGGCCTTACCGCCCTGTCATGCCTTAAGCAGGACATTTTCCATCGTAATTCTACGCACAGCGAAAACTTTACGCCTCTTTCCCACAGGGGTAGGCAAAGACTTCCACTTGCTACGATCCTGACATATTTCTTTCGCTTTATCCACAGTCGTCAATCTCTTCATACATGCTCGTCGGTTTCGGGTACTCCTGACCTGACCTTTTTCCAAAACGTCTCCTATTTGGTCTCGGAACGTCCGTCTAGGCCTTCCGCTCCCAACGTAAAGCATTACTGATTCAATAAATTATTCTAGCAATGCCTAAAAGACTTCAAACAGCAACAATTGCCTAACCGTTCCAGATATTCGATCGCCCCAGTCGCGTCTATGCCCTAATATAAATAATAAATAAACAGCCGTATCGATCTGCAAGGGGAACACACCTTAGCTTTCCGTATTTGCATTCAGCCATCAGACGGGATTACCCGACGAGTACACTGCACTGCGATATTGTTTTAACAAAGCCAAGGCCGAGCGTGGATGTATCAGTCACTATTTAGGCTGACAACAATCCGTGGAAGATTAAGGTCTGTTTGAAAGAGACGGCAAACGATGAACCTTTGGTGTTAGCTTAGACACAACAGACTAGACTATAGACTGTTATGGTCTCTTTTTGGAACGAACAGTAAGAAAAATACAGGCAATCTGTCTCGCGCGCGACGCGACTCTTGTGCGCTCTCGTGCTATAGATCTACTGCTTAACTGAATCCTCGCCCACGCAGGTACAGGGGCGCAAGGTAGGACGACAAAGAAGACCGATCAGTATGCCTGCCGCTCGCACCTCTCTCGCCCTCTTTTGTCGCCTATCCCGCGCCCCTGTGCTGCGCGGGCGACTCGGTTAAGCGATCGGTCTATAGATATGGAGAACGTTTCGATCGCCTCTCAATTACTATGGGCAAATTAGCAGCGCCACTAGCGGCATATAACGGCATCAAAATATTCTCCTACCCTCTTATTCATAAACGACCTATAGGCTTCTGCTAACTTAGCAATCGTTTGTCATTTTCTATGAAAGGTAAAGGTCAAAGTGAGAGATAAGGACAAACGATTGCTAAGCTAGCAGGAGTCTACAGAGCGTTTATAAGGGGGCTAGTATTTAACATATCAACGAGACGTATTTTACGATTGAAAGCTTCTACTGAGCTTTGAGTTGAGTATGTGTCACTTTGAACTTTGATTAGGTAAAGTCAACAAAATGGCGTTGGTACGAGATGTTGGTTTCACAATGGTAATCGATTATTTGTTTATTTGTGTGTGGCTTACCATCGAATAAATGAATTAAAATGCTATTCTATTGCATTTATTTGAGAGATAGAAAATAAAGAATGCGGCGGCAAGACTGTGATAACATATACGCCTACTGTCATAATACTTCTTTAAAATTAGTATATTACAGTAGTCGGGTTACCTTCGCATGTGGTCAAGAGCTGCGGTTCGTTTTTGGATCCGTCCGAGGGGAAGAGCAGTGCTCGGTTCGGTGCACCCTGGGCATCGGTTAATGATTTCCTGGCAGGTTCTGAGGGATATCATTATCCGTTGGCTAAGAGCCCGACAGGGGAGGAGTCTTTTGACTGTGTTCTACCGTACGTTGTCGACATTTTTGTCACAAGATTTTTGAATACTGTATTTATTACTTTGACATTGGCGAAACCATCGCATCGATCGATAGGGTCCTAAAAGAAGAAGAAGAAGTATATTATAGAATAAATAAATGTTTTATTTTAATTTGTGCAATAAAAGATTTACATACGGCAAGCGGTTTGGGAAGCGACTGATATTACCCGCTTTTCCGCTGACACCAAAACTAGCGTTAAACGATGATAATAATTAGTAGCTAAGAGAGTTATAAATCTTTAATATTGCCAAAACTACCTTGATATTCGTTACACGTACGTATTTTTACAACAGTTGAAACGCCATCGTATTTTTAATCTCCGCGCGCGCCGTAATCGAAGAAATTCCTTTGAATTACAGGGTAAACCTCAGATGGCGTATTACATACTATCACATATGCCACTTTACCAGTCGCACAGATTCCTCGCAACTCGCATTGAGCCCAAAACGGCCTCATGAAATAGCCACTTTGAAAGCATTTGGCTCACTTCAGATATATTTCCGTCACTTTGTATTCCACAATACGCGTCGGACTGTACCGGGTAGCCCGGGGCGCGTCGGCATCAAATATTCATATCCCAGGAGTCCCGTTCCACCCTACTCTCCCCTTGCTCCGTGTTATCGAAATGTATGTGGAAAGTTATGCCTGGGTGTACTTAGCCACATGTCTACCTGAGTATGCTCGGAGAAAGGGATTCCTGTCTTTTTGCACATGTACCTAATTCGCGATATGTAAAATGTTGGGTCGTTTTGGGTAAAGTGTACGTTTTAAGCTGACAGCTTTGTGCCATCATATTTACATATGTATAAAACAACTACATACATACACACATACACAAATACATAATTAAATCACGTCTTTATCCGTGACGGAGCCTGAGATAACAAGACCTAAAGGCCACTTTGGACATGATTGAGGGCTAAAGATGGGAAAGGGAATTAGAAATTGCACAAATAACAGAAAAGTTACTTTACCGCCTAGCAACTTTGATGAATGTAGATGCCTATATTATATAGAAATAAATATTCTAATTCTATTCTATTCATTTCTAATTTCTATGTACTTACCTGATAATTTTTCTTTAATTTTTTTCTAGGTCAATGGGGGTGTTAAACGATAAGTACGTATTATCTGACACCCCAATTTAACCTCTAATCATCCGCAATTACCTTCGGCTTACAAGAGAAAAATGGAAAATAAGAACTACCGAATTAATCGCGTAACCAGAGAGGATGGCTAATTGATGCAATTAGGAGGGGAAGATTGCGAACTCCGTAAACTACGACGACGTAACGATTATTGACGCGGTGTGCCAATTTGCGTCAATTACGGTTTCGTACGGAGAGAACTGTCAAGGAAGTTTGGGTGGCAGTTTTGACAGACCATTGGAAGTCGTGTTGTGAACTTAGTTCTGAGAAAAAGCGTGTGTTCGTCCGCGTAGAATTAGACATTTGGCGATTCATTTTAATTTATATAAGACTTTTGATTACCTGCTATGAGTGGTGTAGGGGCATAGCACGCGTCACGGAATGACGAGGATCCGGGTCCTATTCCCGGCCATAGCTTTACTTTTCGGATTTTTCTATGAGTTCTAATTTTCACTGACATTTAGAAATTTTATATAAGACTGTTGAAGATTTTGGTCGTATTTTCCGTTTCTCCTTTGAGACCAAACATCGCGTACGCGCCCCTAGGCCGGCAACTCTCTGCCATCCTATAGTGTCGCGGGTGTCTATGGTTGGTGAAGCACTCACTCGCTAACCTTCCTTGCTGTATAAAAAAAACCTATAAAAGGATCCTTCCCCACTGCTCTGGGAGCAAAGAGAAAACATACAATGTACCAGTTACTTCTCTTCCCGTGCAGAAAATTTAGGAATCATGTTATAGGCGATGCGGCTAGCGACCCATAACTATTTGATTTCCTTCCACATATATTTACGCCCACAATCTTACTAAACGTGGCCTTAAGGTATTGTTATCTTAGGTTCTGTCTATGCGTGTATGTATAAAAGGATAATGACGATCGACCTAAGCGGTACACGTTCAAATATTCAACCGCTGAAGTGCACAAACGTGTCTGCTATTAACCCTTTAAACTTTGTAGGGCTTTAGGTTAAAATTAAACTTGCAACGCTCGTAACGGTAACCCATAAAGGTTACGTAAGCAGTTGTCGCAGTGTTGCGGACCGCCGCCGACGTCAGAGGGCGGAACATGCATATCTGGATAGCTTTCCGTGTAAACCCGCAAGATCGATAAAGTAGTTGTTTCTACCGTCTTAAAGGAAGCATTCTTACTGTGAGTGCAAAACTAGAAGTTTGCGGCTGTGCAATATGGATACGTGAGCATCTTGCAATGTTTATTTGTTACCTCGTTTTGGTCGTTTGGTTAGAACTTTGATCAATTCACTGGAATTGATCAAAGTCTATACGCGTACCCAAATGTCATTTGGGTACGCGTATAGCTTGGATGACTAATTGTCAATTCAAGATCAGTATGTTAATGAATCAGTATTAAAGTAAACCAGTACGGCACCCTTTTTTTGCGATGGGAAAACCCAACGGTATTCCCTCGCTGCCATTGGGGGGCGCCGCGGGAGTATGTTTGTGTCACCGCGTATGCCCACCGGCCATCCCAGCCTATGTACTAGGGCTCCTGCACCAAGAAGGGGGGCAGGAATAACCAGTATGTCACCCTGCCCAATAAGTAGTTCAATTCGTGGAGTCAAGATCAGAGCACTTAGGCAACTCCGAAAGGCCGCGGTAGCCTTGTGGTTCGACCTATGGCCACCTGGGCTCACGCAACATTAGGAAATTACCATGTGTGCTTTCGTCACCTGCAAAGCAATTTAGTGGTGTGTGTGTGAAGTTCCCAATCCGCACTAAGTGAGCTTGGGAACTTCAGCTCAAGCCCTTTCATTCTGAGAGGAGTCCTGTGCCAGCGACAACTCCGATGCAAATATGTCCGCAAATGAACAACATACATCAACCTCAACGATCTACCCGCAGACTAAACTTAACAAGCTCTTTAACAATGTCGACCATGTATAGAAATACATCCCGACTTGTGCAAATACTGGCGCCAACCTCGGCAAACAACCCCGATCATAATGAACCCTGTTTCGTTGTGTTACGGGTTCCGTGGCGGACGAAGCTAACGATGATCAAACATTTGCAGAACGCTGAACAAATAGGGTGCGATGTCACAAACAAAGGAGCAGTTCTATTTGCTGTGTTTGTAAATGAAATAATGAAACATGACATTTGGCGGAGCGGGACGAATTCGCTCATGGAGCGTTACAGGCGTATCATACATACATACATAAATCACGTTGTTATCCATTACGGAGTAACAAAGCCTAATGTTAGACCTGAAGGCTACGTTTAGCATAATTTTGGGCGTATAGGTGGAAAGGGGAATCAAAATAGTGATGGGTCGCTAGCCGCAACGCCTAATAATAATTCTTAAGAATTTCACCCATTCCCTCGATGCTTTTACCATTTGCGTGGGAAGAGAAGCAACTGATACAAAGGAACTATCTTTAGATTAACATAAATATGTACTTATTATGTTAGAAAACAGAGATAATTCCTCATTTGACGCAGCCTGTTGCGGTGGCGACTTCTATTCGAGAAAGAGTAAGTACATGTCGTCACATCACCTGAAATGATCCACGGATATTGTTGGAAAATAAGATGTCAAAAGAGGTCGGGAATTAAATTCCACTTCAAGTCGATGAGTCAACGAAATATAAGCGCCTAAGTAAAATGAAAGCTAGTGTTATTAAGTCAAAGCTGATCATTAAGTACTCTGTTTTCTGAATTTTCTGTTTTTCTGAATTTTAGTTTTTTAGTTTATTTCTAGTAGAATCAACAACACAAAAAATTGCGTCATTCAAATTAAATTCAAATTATTTATTAAAATAATCAATTGTACAAATAAATTATAAATGGTTAGTAAGCACTATATTATGTCTATATTAACTCTAAAGGCTTGTTCCACCACTCTCTGTTAAGTTCCAGTTGTTTTAAGTGTCAGTTATCTATGATAACATCTCTGTCTGTTTCGTAGTAATAAATAGAGACGGAATCATAGGTACAGATAAACAGAGTGTGGAGAAACAGGCCTTAAATTCAGGGCAAGTAATACGCGTAATAATGTCCGACGTCTTTTTTTAATGTCTCTTAAGTTTCGAGAGCGCACAAATTAATTTTCTTATTGCGTTTCGATCCTTTTTAAAATCACTATGTATCCGCACGAAACACTCGTACCTATCTGAGAAAAGTTATTAGACTTAGGGCTGGTTTTTCAATCGTCAGATAGGCCCTATTCGACGAACAACTCTATGGGTATCTGTCCGTTAAGTTCTTATCTGAGGATTGAAAAATCGGCTCTAAAGTAAATTCAATTTGCAAAATACGAGAGCCTTTTCGAAATTGGTTATAGCTTACACAGTTAAATACATATTTCAGCCTTCATAAACGCAGAGGGTCGCTCGCGTAACTCGATTATCCTCGTACGTTAGCCCATGTCCACGTTCAACTTTTAATTTAATTTCTGGGACCCTTTTTTTTGGTGAAAAAACGCTGCAGTACCCACTATCATTATGCTTATAGTTTTAATAGATGTACCTTAAGTTGCCACAACAGTAATATACGTAAAAGCGGAGGTGGGAAGTTGTGTACTGTCATGTTTCTCAGCCTCACAGTGCAGGTTCTCGAGACTTGTGTCCCTCAACGGCTAACCCTGTGCGTGCTGTGTGTACTGGCCTCTGTCCTGTAGCTGCAGCGAGCCAACCTTGTCGCTGAGGTACCCGCGGAAGGAGCTGGCGACGCGGGCCGGCGCGGCCCCCTCCCTGTGCGCTGTGTACTGACCTGTGTCCCGCAGCTGCAGCGAGCCGACCTTGTCGCTGAGGTACCCGCGGATGGAGCTGGCGACGCGGGCCGGCGCGGCCCCCTCCCTGTGCGCTGTGTACTGACCTGTGTCCCGCAGCTGCAGCGAGCCGACCTTGTCGCTGAGGTACCCGCGGATGGAGCTGGCGACGCGGGCCGGCGCGGCCCCCTCCCTGTGCGCTGTGTACTGACCTGTGTCCCGCAGCTGCAGCGAGCCGACCTTGTCGCTGAGGTACCCGCGGATGGAGCTGGCGACGCGGGCCGGCGCGGCGGCGGCGGCGCCCCCCCGCAGCGCGCCCTGCAGCCGCCCGAACAGCGCGCCCTCCTCCTCCACCTTCACAACTGGCCTCACTCCACTTAAACACTACGCGGTCTGTCGTACGTTAGCCTACGTTAAGCTATCAGTGCATGGTTTGATATGTATTGGTTTGGGCGTCGGTGGCCGCTTTGGTGCGCCGTTTGGTCGTCTGTAACAATTGAAGTCAAAGTCAAACTGGTGCTATAAACAACGTATCATATTAAAGTGGCCACTCGTAACTGCATACACCACACGTCCCAATTGTTGTCGCATCTAGAGTGACTATACTCTCTCATTCTCATACGTCCAAACTATCTATAAAAAATTTCTCATCGAAAAAAGGCCCGACCTTATCTTTTCATGGATCTTGTGGCATCAGTATTTTAGAACGGAACTACAGTCTCTTGACTTCGCTGACGTATTTGCAGTTGGTTTTTAATTGATGTACCGATGAACTAGTGACTCGAAAGTTACATTAAGTGCCTAAGTTGCATCAAGTAAGTTACGAACATACTAACATATTTCAGAAATTAATTAATATTTTCTTTATTACTATTTTGTTGTTTGTCACAAATAAATGTACAAGCTTTCAAAGATTTTTTTTAATGTTTTTCTTATAATTTTTATGCAACAAGGAAAGTAAATGAAGAAATGGGTCAACTTTTAACTGTTCAGTGGCGAGATCAGCAAGCAAGATGGCTACACCATCTGGGCTCCCTGCAGCTCTTACCACCTTTCTCTCCAGAAATTCATATTATGTACACAGGGAAACAACCGTCCCATCTCAAGTTTCTCAAGTTCCCCGGTCTCTCGAGTTGCCGAAGCGCGCAAGTTTGTCTCGAGTGCTCACCGGATGCGCACTCCGCCGTTTCCGTGCCGCACCACTTGCGGTGCGGAAACGGCGGCGCTTTGCGTAATGCAATGTCGCCATTTTGATTTGCGAATGTTTATATTTGATTATATTTAGTGGTAGCTATGTTATTACAAACTGTTTTGATAGAATCAGGCGTTTCTTTGCGAATGTCCGTATTCAATGTCTTGATCTCGATACCCGGCCAAGAGTACAGGCCCATTTAGACACATGTAAGAATTATATTCTATTATAGTTACATTGCGAAGTTTGACAGATCGGTTGAATTCGGTTTACCACGGCAACCCGCAATGTAATGAAACTTGCATGCAATTCTTGGATGTGTCTAAATGGGCCTTGTAGGATGGCTGAGTTGGCCCGGATGGACGTTCCGAGACCAAATGCGAGACGTTTTGGAAAAAGGTCAGGTCAGGACCCGAAACCGACGAGCATGTATGAAGAGATTGATGAGTGTGGATGAAGCGAAAGAGGTATGTCAGGATTGTTGAGGCTTGGCAGTATTAGAGCTGAGGTGACTGCTTAATCGAAGCAGCAGGAAGCGCACATCGAGATATGTTTTGATTTGAATTTTGTATGTTAACGTAATTAATACTATTTTTATTAAGTCTGCAGATTTGATTTATTTTCACTTTTGACGGTTTTTATTAATTTAATTGCTCTAAAGAAAGTGGTGAAAACACTATTCTAAATTTAAAATACGAGTTGATATGAAAATAAAATTACAGCTCTAATTCTGGCAAGTACCAAAAAATTAAATTTGAGCTCTAAGTGTTATTCGACTTTCGAATCTGGGGGCACGGCAGTGCCCCCGCCAAGTCGAGCAAAAAATATTATTTTCCAAAGATGTGAAGTTCTCTCGTTTCTTTTTTTTACTTTCATGTAGTCCCTCGATGCCTTGTCACATTTGTACATATTTTGTTACTTTTTTAATAAAAACCTATTGTGCAATTGGTCCTAGCGGTGGTCCCAACCGCAGACCAGCGCTGGCTGTAAGGCCAGCAAATGCTGAGTTGGGACCATTATGTGATAATTTATTTATCTGTTGTTTTTGATATGTGAACTTTTGTGATTGTCATAAATAATCTTTTTCTTTATTTATTTCTTTGTTCTTAATAAGTTTTTTGCTCAAAATTGCATAAAATCCTGTTACATTACCTAGCTAGGTTAAGAAAGCTAGGAAGCATAAATTTGGCATTGCAAATTTTCATATGCATCTATAATATAAAAATGAATCGAAGAATGTGTTGCTAAGCGCAAATCTCGAGAGCAGCTGAACCGATTTCTCTAATTCTTTTTTTTGAATATTCCTTGAAGTATGGGGATGGTTCTTACAAAAAAATCGACTGTTAGGCGGTACGAAGTTCGCCGGGTCAGCTAGTTTAATATAATTTTAATATCACATGGCACTGGCAGTAGGGCAACGAAAGCTTGATTATATACTATTTAAACTTTTAAAAGTTGTATTAAGTATATATCTATACTGCTACGAGCCCTACGGGTGCTACGAGTGGCCTACGACCGAGCTACGCCGCGTAGATCCGCCGGTCACCAGTACACAGAGCTATTTCAGAATAACCAAATAATGTCAGATAGAATAAAATACTCAAAAGTATTCAAACTGACTCTATTAGGCATTGGAGTGTATCAGATATTTATTATTAATTTGTTTTATCTGATATTATTACCCCTAAAGTGACCAAATGAGGCTGACATAATTACAGAAGTGCTCTGAAGGCTTAAGAAAAAAGTAGGATATTCTAGTTTGTGTCCCTGTAGTAAAATTTATCTTAACCCTTTTTTAAATTAATTTAGATTTTGATTAGATGATTATTTTTGTTTTTTTAAGTCGCATAAAATTGCAAAAGATCCTTATTAAACACGGCAGTAGAATAAACGTTTGGAAATCGAAAAAAGTATTGGTTATTTTGGTGACCCATAATTATTTAAAACTTTTTTTTACTTTTTTAACTTTACATTTTTTCATTCATTACATTTATTATTTTGACTTAGGTATGTTTAGTCTGTGGTTTGTTTAGGGAGTCTAAAGCTGAAAAACTGTGTCAGTTGTTTTTATTACTTTTCAGTCTCGCAACACATTTTGCAACATTGCATTTTTTCAAATACATTTTAGTGGTGTATTTTTGTAAATCTCACACCGGTTTATTTAAGTGCATACTGATTTTAAAACATCAATATCGACTTAACCCACTACACATAAGCGTCACTTTTGGATGCATCGGGTATGTACCGCATTCACGACCTTCACTAAAAATCACTACTCTGCTCTCTCGCTCGCTCGCATGTCGCCCGCTCCCCTTCTCGCTCGCACCGACAACATCCCTTTACGTAACCAAAATTATGTAACTATACCAAAACTCATTCATACTTGATTTTGGAACTACACACGTCACACATCGATGCTTGTTAAACTGCATCGCAACTAATTCTAACACTACTTCAAAAACAAAACACTAACGAAAAGCACTAAAACGTAATCGAATTCGAGCGTTCGATTTTCAAAAAATCAAAAATGGCGGCTAAGAAAACTATTGACCTTTAAAATGTGTTGGCGCTAGCTTGGCACACCTGAAGCGGCTCGCCCGGACTGCCTTTTCGGCCCAGAGCGGGCCCTGAACCCAACCCGCCATGCGCACAGCCTAGCCTCCCCATTGGTGCTCCGGCCCTTGTGACGTCATAGCTCGCCAGCCAATGAGAGCCTCCTGAAATTTTCAAGTAGGTATGGAGGCAGATCGGTCGATCGCTAAAAATAGGTCCTTTGGGCCTACCGCGGTCGATAGCGCCGTCTCCGGCGGCGTACCAGCCTTTAAAATAAACGATTTACAACCGATCCCGTTTAGCTTCAACGTATTTTTTACTTTGTAGCACTTAAAATGTTATGTGAACCTAAATTTATATTATACATTAGATACCCATAAGGGATATAGACGTGATTTGTGACACTCATTCATCTTAAAGACTTGTAATTTTTATGTTTCTTGCAGTCTTTTTGTAACCAAACTTCAAGCGCGAAAGTTTAAATTTTAGTAAGCAGCAAATCCTTCAATTTGTCGTTATACTTAGTCTCCACATATTTTTTCGTCTGTCTCTCAACCTTTAGTTCGTAAAACATACCATCTTCAATAAACTTTTATATTCTGCAGATTCGATTTCAGTTTTGCATTTAGAAATACTGTAGGGAGAATCATATTCATATTTCATCAGTCATATTTTCGGTAGATTTGTAAGCAACAAACGAGGAGGTACAAGTCTCTAACATACACATATCACGTATTTATCCCTTACGGGGTAGACAGAGCCTAAGGTAATAAACCACGTCACCACGGTCACGTTTAGCATGATTAGGGGCGCAAAGGTGGAAAGGGAAATCAAAGACTTTCGCCCATTCCCTCAGTGGGATTTTACCATCTGCGCGGGAAGAGAAGCAACTGGTAAATTCTATTTTTTCTTTAATCCCAGATCAGCATGGAACAATGCTCTAGCGATGTTACTTAATCTAAGATCTCGCCTATAAGATCAACTTACACCGGGCTGATAATCCACGGGAGTTTGTAATTGTGTCGTACAGACACATCATTCAAAACAGATGACACTTGCCGACAAGAAAAAACCGGTCAAGTGCGAGTCGGACTCGCGCACCGAGGGTTCCGTATCATTATCTATAAATATCTAAAACCAGTGTAAGCAGAGCCCTGTTCCAAAGCAAAATGTACGCAGTGTGGGGTTACTTTATATTGGTCACTGCTATATACAGACATACATACACATTTACGGTTTTCGCAATTATTCTTTAATCTGTGCTATAAGACCTACCTTCATACCAAATTTCAAGATTCTGCGTTCACGGGAACTACCTTGTAGGTTTTGATTCCCTTGAGAGTTGAAAATTTGCGGAAATTTGTGGCATAAACGGCTGTATCTTTTGATTGCGTTGGCTTAGAAGTTTGATTTTTTCACAGCTTCAAGGGACAGTAGACCTGAGTAATTGATATAAATTTCAGCTTCATACCTCCACGCGTTCCTGAGAAAAAGGGTCTTGACAGACGGACGGACGGACGGACAGACGGACAACAAAGTGATCCTATAAGGGTTCCGTTTTTTCCTTTTGAGGTACGGAACCCTAAAAACGCATAGTAACAAGGTCACGTGACAGCTAGTAACAGATAGAAAGATTCGAAGGCTTACTCACCTGCTATGGGTGGTGTAGCGGTATAGCACGCGTCATAGCTTTACTTTTAGTATTTTTCTATGTGTTCTAATTGTCAGTGTCTTTTTGAAATTTCATGTATTACAATAAAATATAGAGTTCTCCTAAATGTTCTATTTTATTATGGACTGACCAGTGATTGACCTCTATCCCACTTGGTGGAAGGTGCAGATGAGGTCAAAGGTGTAACTCACTGGTTCAGTAATAGCCTATTCACTCTAGCCTTGAAGAGCCCTAGGTTGTATCTGTCCGGAAATACAGACGATGGAAGCGAATTCCATTCCCTAGCAGTTCGCATTAGGAAGGATGAAGCAAACCGTCTCGTGCGGGCCAATGGTATGTTGACAACAAATGGGTGAAAACGCTCCCCCCGCCTGGAAGTCCGTTGGCGAAACGGAGATGGAACTATAAGGTCCTGCAATTCCTGCGCACACTCACCAAAATGTATCCGATAAAAAACAGACAGACATGCAACTCTTCGACGGTGACGGTTCTAAATGACACCACCTGATTTAATATGTTCCTTTAATCTTTATTAAGTCCGCCTGTGCTTGCGTTAGTTTTCTGTACGTGTGTGTGTTGTGTTCCTTTACATTTTGTCACAACAAACACTAATTTAACCTCAAAAATAGAAAAAATATTCCATAAACACAGAGTATATTTCTTATTTTACCCATTCTCCGTTCCTCTAAGTGCCCACTTACCTTTGTGCACAAAAGAGGATCCTTCGTAAGTCTCCGGCATTTCTAAGTAAAATCAGCGTCAGCTACAAATTAGGGAACTAATTCTTTTCGTGAATGTGCGCGGAACCGTTCCGAAAGATATTCGAACAAGTATTCGTTAGTTGGATTAATGGTCGACTTCGGATACCCTCTCGAGAAAAGGTTGGATTGTGTTCGTAAATTCAGCACAATGCCCAAGTATACGAGTATGATTTAATTATACCCTGAAATATAAAAAAGGTCCAAGTTTATTTTATAATTATCAGCGTGGAGGAGCGTCCCACCGCTGGACAGAGGTCTTCTCAAATGTCTTCCACACGAATGAGCACGTCTTTTATTGTAACCTATACTAACCTAGCCTAATGCGAACCACAAAAAGGTTTATTATTATTTTAAAGTTTACCGTTGAGAAGATGTTAAGAGGTTGTCTAATGAATTAGTAAGTTAATGCTTTATCATCTAAATATGTATAACTCAAAGGTGACTGACTGACATAGTGATCTATCAACGCACAGCCTAAACCACTGGACGGGCTGAAATTTGGCATGCAGGTAGATGTTATAACGTAGCCATCCGCTAAGAAAGGATTTTGATCAATTCTACCCCCAAGGGGATGAAAGTTTGTATGAAACTTTGTCAATTTTAAACCGATCGGGCTGATACTTTGCATGAGACTAGCGGGATAGCGATAAATGAATTCTGCGCGGATGGAGTCGCGGGCAACAGCTAGTTCTACAAATATAAAGAAACAAACATAATTCACAAAAACATTAGATATGCACAAAGGCGAACCTATACTACGAGGGATATCTACCAGTTATCCTTTGAGTAGATGAGAGGAGTCCGAACTGGAACTAAGGACCGACAGAGTGAGTTTAAAATTTATTAGCTTCCCGGCCATAGCTTTACTTTTCGGATTTTTCTGTGTTCTAAATTTCAGTGTCGTTTAGTTTAGAAATTTCATAATTCACTGTCAAACGACACGTTTGTCAAAAGTTTGTAGGTCAAATGATCGGACACCAAAAAACCCTACTTTAAAAAGAAACGGTGGACACACATACACACATACATACGTAAATCACGTCTTTATCCCTTACGGGTATACACACATTTACATTTTCAATTTATTAATGAAACTTAGATGGTCTCTTCTTTATAACAAAGTAGACTATTTTCTTAAGCGACTATAAAGGCATACTAACCGTTCATACCAACCCTCTCTACTCGTGTATCCTTAACAAAAACATAACACAAACACCGTCGTGAGGGCCGTGGGAACAGACAGCCGGCGCCCTTTCAAAATACATGCGTAGTATTTAATTAAATATAAGAAAATCGGAAAAACGAGGGCCTAAAAGGATCAATTATTTTACCTAAATATACATTTCACTTGGAAAACCTTAGGAATCATGTTATAGGCGATACGGCTCAACCCATCACAATTTTGATTCCCTTTTCCACTTATACGCCCACAATCATGCTAAACGGGGCCTTTAGGCCTTATTATCATAAGCTCTGTCTGACCTATAAGGGCTAAAGACGTGATATATGTATGTATGTATGTACATTATGGAAACAATCATTCTGTGAAATATTAACTGTTTACTCTCATTTTTATTTATGAGGCTTGCCTATTTGTACATCCCAAAATATCACTAAGTAGTATAAAACAAAGTCGCTTTCTCTGTCCCTATGTCCCTATGTATGCTTATATCTTCAAAACTACAGAACGGATTTTGATGCGGTTTTTTTTTAATAGATAGAGTGATTCAAGAGGAAGGTTTTTATGTATAATTCTACGCAGACGAAGTCGCGGGCAGAAGCTAGTTTAAAAATAAAAGCGAAAGTTTATTTCAATACAAAATTACCTAACAGAGTGTTTCTAGTGCCTATCTAGAACATAGCAAAGGAAAATGCGTATTTAAAAAAAAATGGAATAAGAAGTGGTTTTAAATTTAAGACGTGCAAGAAAGTAGTTCTAAAAACTTTTAGATGAGGTAATAGCGTGGAACTCCAGTCGCGGTCGTGTCTGGAATAGCGCCGCTTGCACCGCTCAAACAGCGCGAAACCCGCCGTGTCTCGAACAGCGCGGCCTACCGGTTCATCTAAATGGTAACAGGCGAGCCTCGCGAGGCAGCTGCATGGTTTCGTTTGACACGAGGCTGAAATGGCTGCCTCGCGAGTCGGCTCCCTCATTCAAGACCCCCGGCTAATTATGTTGGAGGCTTAATGTTTCATGGTGATCGTACAAGGCTGCCATCGAATTGCATATATAATTAAACTAGCTGTTGCCGGCAACTTCGTCTGCGTAGAATTTGTTTATCGCTATCCCGCAGGCATTACATAAAAATTAGCCTATGTGTTATTCCAGACTATAATCTATCTATGTTCCAAATTTCATCCATCCATCCATACTTACAAGCTTTCACGTTTATAATATTAGTAGGATCACGTCTCTATCCCTCACGGGGCAGGCAGAAGGCAAGGCAACAAGACCCAAAGGCCACGCTTAGCATGGTGGGTGTAAAGGTGGAAAGGGAAATCGAAATAGTGATGGGTTGCTAACCGCATCGCCTATAACAGGATTTTCTTTAACCATGACGGGAAGAGAAGCAACTGGTTCATTCTATGTTTTTTTATGTACTCCCAGACCAGCATGGAAGGAAAGGTTACCAAGCATTCAACCTACATCTCCAGCCTGTTGTGTCCGACCGCTGGGCACAGAATTCACAGAATGAGAGGACTTGGGCTATTCCCACGCGTGCCCAGTGCATTGGGAACTTCACACACAAGTTTAGGTAAAAGAATAAAAAAAGAATAAGAAAACTTTATTAGCTGATACAGAAACACAAACAGAATATTTTACACTAGCCTTCCGTCCGCAACTTCGCCCGCGGTAAATTAATTTTCCCGCGGTAAAGAGTAGCCTATGTCACTCAGTGATAATGTAGTTTTCTAACGGCAAAATAATTTTTAAAATCGGTCCAGTAGTTTCGGAGCCTATTCAATGCAAACAAACAAACAATCAAATTTTTCCTCTTTATAATATTATATAGTATATATAGTATAGATGGATACTTATTCCAACCAGCCACATGGCCGCCACTCAGCTGTGTGTCACGATAAGATCCAGGATAACGTCGTGACGCTGATTTTCAGTGACGCCAGTTACAGAGTTACGGAGGTCTCAGTTGTTTTCCGTCATCGAAAAGCTCATGGTTACTTATAAAAACTCTAACCATGACGTCCGAAAAACAGAGGTGTACGAGCCCGGGATACGAAACCAAGAGCCTCTGTTTGAGATGTCATAGTTCAAATTGAAACCACTAGTCTAGCGCGGCTTTTAAACCTACATTAACTATTAATTAATCCCGGTTCAGCCGCGTTATTCGTAATCAAATTACTGTGTTCTCAATTAACTGAAGCCCAAAGACAAATGAAGCAATTATGAGAGTACTCACGATTAATTAATTATTGGCGGTGTAGCGCTCAGAATCAAAACATTAAAGATGCATGGACTGCTCGCAAAATTAAGCGAAATACAGTTTTAATAATTTGCCGATCCTGTTCTGGGAGTAAAGAAATTTTTATTGGAAAAGAAAAAGAAAACAGTCAAAACTTAAAAATAACTTAAACCTAGCTAAAACTATTATTAAATTAAAGATAAAAAAAATCTCACAAATCGCCGCCAATGGGGAGGGTGGAGAAGGCTGGCAGCATTGCCACGCTGTATGGCAATGCTTATTCGCTGAGCGAAATATTGGCCAGCCCTCTGGTCACGGGAGGCCTCTATAAGGCGCGCCGAGATATCTTAAAGAAAAGACTTAGATTGTACGTTGCTTCTACCCGCGCAGATGGTAAAAGCACATGGAGAGAATGGGCGAAAATCTTAGGAATCATATATAGGCGATGCGGCTACCAACTCATCACTGTTTTGATTCCCCCATTCCACCTATACGCCCAAAATCATGCTAAACGTGGTTTAGGTCTTGTTACCTTAGGTGTCTACCCCGTGAGGGATAAAGACGTGATTTATGTTAACATACGTTGCAAGTTAATATAAATCTTGTAAAAAAGGACCCGGCCTGCAATATATACTCAGTGGCAGAAAATTTGTCCTAGTTTCCACACAAAAATTCCAATATTGCATGCAAATGAGGGCCATTTTTTTTGGCAGTGAGTATACTTGGTTTACTTCTCTTATCGTTCTGATCTGGATACCACCGCACGTGGCGGTCGATACGCGCACGCGCAAAAGTACGCCGGAACCGGAAGCTTTACATCCGAAGGATGCACTTTTTGAAACTTTTCCCCTCAATACTTCCGGGGTATCATGCCGTACTTCTGAGATGTACTCCGTCTCTGAAAGAAAGAAAGAAAGAAAGAAAAAAAGTTTATTCATGACAATCACAATCAAATAAAATATATAAACAAAATAAATTATCACAAGAAATAAATTGTCACAAAATGGTCCCAACTCAGCATTTGCTGGCCTTACAGCCAGCGCTGGTCTTCCGTTGGGACCATAGGGTGATTACATTAAATAAATAAATAAAACGGTGAGAAATAGACACTAAACATTAAACATAATAAAATATAATTGGATGTGGTTGCCCGGGCGCAAAGCCCTTTGCCTTTAAAAAAATAAATAAACAAAACAGGCATAGACAACCACATCACAATAAACAGAAAAAAAAAAAAAAAAGATAGAATAGAAAGAAAGGAAGTGAAGTGAAATAACAACATGTGACTTTAGGTTAGAAAAGACGTACAATTAAAAATGAAATTAACCAAATTACAAAATAAAAAGATGAATGCTTCACTACAGTAAAACAGCAAAGAAACTTTTTACACTGATAGCCCCCTCGAGAGGCTCAGAGTCACGCAACGAGGTACAATACAATACAATAACTCTTTATTGATCACCACACATATTACAACATGCTGGTCTGGGAGACTACATTGTTCGACTTGCTACGATCCTGACATACTTCTTTCTTTTAATTATGTTGCGGTTCCAAAAAATATCTTAATACTATTAAAGTTAGCAAATTTTCTCGCCATTCATTTTCAGACTTCCCTTCACACAAAAAATACACAAAGGCATGGGTCGTGAGCTTCTTACATTTGATACTCTTTTTATATTTTTTCTAATTTGTTTTTGTTTTTTAATTATTGTCTTTGTATTGTCAGTTGTTGTTCAATATCAGTAAAAGAAGCACTTCAGTATACTTGATGTCTGCCTTGCTATGTTAAGATTCCCTTGCTCATAAACCCATTAGTCATTACACAATATATTATTATCATATAGCCCTAATATCGTACGCTACAGCATGGATAGACGGTCGATGTTATCATGTCCAAGCATATCGCGAATCATAATCACAATATTGTTATGAATTCAAAACCGATCCTTCGTTATGGTAAATGAAAACAGACTTTGTTAAAGAGAACACACTCATTAGACAGGGCAGTGACGTTGACAGCTGACAGATGTCAACGGCACGTTTTGGCGCCAAGCGCTCTAGAAGAGACGCGGAGATCGTATTGTCATTCTGACTGTGTGATGCTGGTATGTGTAGTGATAAGTTCAAAATGTAAATCTGTATTAATGGTAATAGAAGATGTAGTTTCTTGCTAGTTGTTCCCGCGGAGGGTCATACTGAACTAGCTCAACGTACTCTGTGTTGTTGACCAAATGAATAAAACGATGTGCGCTACTAAACTGACTTTCATTGGATGTAAGAGAGGATTTTTACAATATATTGATGTGTGTCGCAGCGAATCCAGTTATTTTGGAATCCACGATCCTATATTAACATACTAGTATTACTATTACTAAACCTGGCGATAGGTTATGATATAATTTATTGGCTTCCACCCTGGTCTGGGAGCTAAGAAAAAACATAGAATGTACCTACCAGTTGCATTTCTTCCCGCGCAGATGGGAAAAGCCCATCGAGGGAATAGGTGTCATAGGAATCATGTTATAGGCGATGAGGCTAGCAAAGCAACCCATCACTATTTTGATTCCATTTTCCATCTATACGCCCACAATCTTGCTAAACGTGGTCTTGTCATCTTAGGCTCTGTCTACCCCGTAAGGGATAAACACGTGATTTGTGTATGTGTATGTATAATTTATTCGTAAACACATACCAAGATAACAAACATAGTACTAAGTCCTAACCCTTACATAAGTTTCCAAGCAACAAACCCGGACAATCCCTACGCTCGTTCCCAAACCCCCGGATTCATTTTCAAAGCCTCGACAACAGATCAAAATCGCTCGCCGCGATCACTACAGCGCCTGGAGAATTCGTAGTAGCAACGACAAAGTGCGAGGGGATAATAGACTTTACACGCAGATGACATTAGATTCCGCGCTGGTATGTACGTGGGACGTGTGGTCATGTTTTACGGTTACTGGGATTTAGGTGGCAGTTGTGGATGTAATAATCATGACTATTATTCAATGATTTATAGCCCTAGGGTTATAATCGAAGGCGAGAAATTAGTTGACTCAAGCCTCAATGGAAATCAATGTGTACCTAAAAACCAATCTTGTAGGTGGTTGGTAAGTTTTTCCAATGATCAGATACCTCAAATTTGATAAGTGTGAGTAAATCAATCCACAAAGAATACCTACTTTAAAAGCAAAATATCAGTTTCTATTATATTTTTTTACTCTACGTTTTTGTAGGTACCCTTTCGCATCGAAATACCCGTAATTTTCGTTCAAACGAACAGATTTTAATGATGTTCATGTTTCAAACTACCTCCGAATCGGGTTGCGGCCATTTTTCGTTAGTGCGTAGAAAAGAAAAGCTTCAGCTTCACTCTGACTCCTGAAAAGGTTTGAACGAAAGTCATTAGCGTCTACAAAAGACTTCAATCCCTTAAGGCCAGGGATGGTAAGCCGATAAACAAGTTAAAGCCTGAAAAATAAAATGTAAGAACGAATGCGCCATTTTTTTTCATATCGAAAATCAAGATCAAAAGATTTTGTACGCGCTCTCCGAATTCGTAACTCTGAATCGAATTCCGTCAGATGTCGGCAAATCACCGAGCCGTCTGCTAGTTCAGTGGGGAGAAAATAGGTAAGTCTTAAAAATAAATCTATGGTCTTCTCGAACGTTGTTTGTCTCTAACACTGATGGGTCAAGGCTAGAGTGGATATGCTGTTCTTACTGAACTAGAGAGTAAGACCTTTGGCCACATAGGTACGTGTTGTTGCCGTATTTCCCGACTCTTTCAAGTTTTTTTTTTATATGAATAGGAAGGCAAACGAGCAAGTGGGTCACCTGATGGTAAGTGATCACCACTGCCCATAGACACCCGCAACCCCGGAGGGATTGCAGATGCGTTGCCAACCTAGAGGACTAAGATGAAATGCCTCTTGTGCCCGTAATTTCCCCGGCTGTCTTACTCTCCACACCGGAACACAGCAGTGCAAGCATTGCTACTTAGCGGCAGGATTAGCGAGTAAGATGGTGGTAGCGATCCGGACGGACCATGCACAAGGCCCTACCACCCGCTCTTTCAAGTGGCTTGAGACGCGT
This sequence comes from Pandemis corylana, assembly GCA_949127965.1. Taxonomy (NCBI): domain Eukaryota; kingdom Metazoa; phylum Arthropoda; class Insecta; order Lepidoptera; family Tortricidae; genus Pandemis; species Pandemis corylana. Next base: position 372,789 of record OX421859.1, on the reverse strand, counting down.
TTTTCTCGTCAATTATGCTATTTCTGAAAGCACTTCAGTAGTATCCAAAAATACTTATTAAAGAGCTCTTTGTGTCCCACTCACAGATTCAACATGAGTTCGACTGTAAGTAGCGTCAATTTTACACCTGCCAAATGTAGTTTTGTGTGGGCGGCCTTCGCTAAAATTCCCATTCTGATCGCGGACTGATACCTGTACCTGCCCCATTTTTCTCAACAGAGCCATCCCCTTTTCCGAAAAGCGATGTTTCCTGAAGGCTGACAAATTAAACGCCGCGGGCATTACTCACCGTTACGTTTAACCTCCGGCCGCGGCAGCGCCCAGAAATATTAGCTAGCTTCAACCCGGTTTAAGATAAAACACAATAGGAAACGACAAGTCTGCAGGCTGGCCTTTTCCATGTACGTATTGTTTTGATTTTTTTAACATTCTGACGCAATTTTATTGTAGATACATTTCGACTTCTGTTATAGCTTGATGACGCCCTAAAGGCGCTTTTACGGTATTATTTCATCTGCCATTGTTGTCTAGTTACGTAAGCCATGTAAAGACAAAATTATGAGGCATAACCTTTCCAATATTTGCCTAGCAATATAAACGAAAAGACAAAGAACTAAAATGTAGTGACCGAAGCAAAATAATTCATAAATGACATCTCGGTGACGTCATCAATATAGGCAGCTATATCGGTGACAACCCAGCAATTTAGTTTTAGATCTTCAGAGTTCAGGTAATTAGTTTCAACTTCTTCATCATCCTGTTATTCTATGTAGTAAGAACTTGTACCCCAGTTCACCACTGTCACAGGAACTACGTTCCAATTAAGGAACTTCATCAGTCTCCGCGTGGTAACAAAGCTTTTAGTTTCAAACTTAAAGTATAGCTCTAATTAATGACTAACGAGCGATAACTTAAAGAACAGTTACAAGAAATTGCGTTAAGTTTTTCCACTGGATTGTTGGAACAAATGTTGGCAGATCGCTCTGGTCGAAACTGTTACGATATTAGTATTATGTTATCTATGGCACTGACAGATCATGACTTGCGGTCTTGTCTTATCTGTTCTCGCTCTCTTGTGCCGGTTACCAAAACAATGGCTGTTCCCTTGTACATGTATTTATTATTAATAAATGTCCTACAGTGAGTTAGTTCTTTCTTTAAAATAGAACCACACTTCACCTTAACATGGTGTCAGGTGTTGTGGTTGTCGTCCAGAAATAAGTATCTTCCAAAATTATCAAGATGCCTTCGGATAATGATAACGGCAAGGCGGCGACGTCGTCGGACAAAGCTGCTAAATCGGCGAGTAGGAAACACGGCAACGAAATGTCTAGCGTGAGTCTTGAGCCCATCAACACAAATAATAACAATATGCCACAAACTTGGAAAAATTTTAAGACAAAATTCATGATTTACCTTAGAGCATATAATTTAGAAGAGGAGACTGAGGCACGTAAAGTAGCTATATTCCTTCATCACGTGGGAAACGAGGCATTAAACATATTTTATAGCTTTGACGTGGACATGGACACGATCTCACTGGTAACTTTGATGCAATTATATGAAAACTACTTCAGTCCAAAGGTTAATGTCACTATGGAACGCCACAGGCTCTTCAATCGCCGACAATATCCTAACGAAGACATAGATTCCTACGCTACGGATCTTAAGAATATAGGATTATCATGTAACTTTGACAAGCTGCGAGATGAGCTTGTTAGAGACATATTCAGTTGGAACCTAAATCAGTCAAATCAATACATCAAGGAAAGAATACTACAGCAAGCACCTAAAACCTTAGATGAAGCTATTGGCCTAGCCAAGTCGCTAGAAATATCAAGAATGCAGGCTAAGGAACTGTCAAATGGTGTATCTACAGCAAGCATCCTGTCAGCAAGAAAAAGTCATGTCAGTCGTCACAGTCGAAGTCAAACAAGAAGTCTTGGAAACCAGTCATTCAGAGCCCCGTCGAAGTCTAGGAATGCATCTCCATACAGAAAATCGTCGCGATCGGGTACACCATCTCGGAGTGGATTCAATGCATCATCCCAATCAGACACGTCGTTTCGAAGCAGGTTCAACTCTCCAGGCCTGTCGAACCAGCAAGCATGCAGCAACTGTGGACAGGTGCACAGGTATCGCTGTCCTGCACAAGGTGTCAAGTGTCGTAATTGCCAACAGATGAACCACTATAGTAAGTACTGTCGTCGTCAAAACATTTCAGCTGCATTTGTAGGAGATCATAATGAGAGCAATGATTTTCTCTTTCTTGGCTCCATAAAATGTAATAATATAGTCGAAAATATTCCATGGACAATAAATTTAGAAATACATAGAATTCCGATAACCTTTTTGATTGACTCTGGAGCGGACACCAATGTCATTTCCTACTGTGAATTTCAAAACTTGAAATTGCCAACTCATTTAATTAAAAAGAGTGAGTATAAATTGTCAACCTTTACTGGTCATGTCATACCTACAGTGGGTCAATGTGAATTAGATTGTTTTTACAATGGTTCATTACATAAAATACCTTTTTACATTGCAAAGGTACAATGCCAAAATATTGTAGGCAGAAGTACATCAGAAAAATTAAAATTAATAAAGAGAATTCACAAAGTAAACTTTGAAGAGAATCAGAATCAAATGTCAACTGATTTATTTCAGCAATATAAACATGTGTTTGAAGGCATTGGTTGTGTAAAAAATTTTGAATGTCATTTGACATTACAACCCGATGTCAAACCTAGCATTGATGCATGTAGAAAGATCCCATTTAAATTACAAGAGAAATTTGCAGAACAATTGTCAAAATTAGAATCACAAGGCATCATTACTAGGGTTGACGAGCCAACGGCTTGGGTAAATTCAATTGTCATTGTGTCAAAACCGGATGGAAATTTACGTATTTGTCTAGACCCTAGAAAACTAAACAAAGCTATATTGAGGTCCCATTACCCATTCCCAAACATTGATGAGGTAAAGTCGGACTTGTCTGGCTCGCATTTCTTTACTAAGCTTGATGCAAAATCTGGCTTCTGGATGTTAAAACTTGATGAAGAGTCTTCAAAGCTGTGTACTTTTATAACACCACAGGGCAGGTATAGATTTTTGCGTTTACCTTTTGGAATTAATGCAGCCCCTGAAATATTTCACAATGAAATGGTCAAGAGGTTTGGTGATATCAAAGGTTTAAAAATAATGATGGATGATTTCTTGATATATGGCAAAACAAAATCTGAACATGATTCTATACTAAAGCAAGTGCTTGAACGTGCTGATCAAATAGGTCTTAAATTCAATAGAGAAAAGTCAAAGATGTGTATGTCAGAGGTCAAATACCTAGGATTTATTTTTAGCAAAGATGGAGTGTCAGTTGATCCATCAAAAGTCGAGTCTATTTGCAAAATGCCAAAGCCTACAAATGTAACAGAGTTACAGAGGTTCCTAGGAATGATAAATTTTTTAGGTTCATTTATTGAAAATCTGTCAAAAGAAACTACACATATCAGACAACTGTTGAATAAAAATACTGCTTGGTCATGGACAGATACGCATGAAGAGGAGTTCAATAATTTAAAAAAAATTATTAGCACTGCACCAGTATTAACTTACTTTGATGAAAATAAACAATTGACTCTCTCAGTTGATAGTTCTAAAGATGCCATGGGAGCGGTTATAATGCATGGCAACAATCCCATAGCATATGCCTCAGCATCCCTCACGAGAGCTCAACAAAATTATTCTCAAATAGAGAAGGAGCTACTCGCAATTTTGTTTGGGTGTACTAAGTACCACCAATATATATATGGCAATACAGTATTAGTCGAGACAGATCATAAACCAATTGTCAATATTTTTAATAAGTCATTATATGATATACCACCACGTCTACAAAGAATCATGCTCAGATTACAGCCGTATGACCTTCTTGTCACTTACAAACCAGGTAAGTACCTCTATGTAGCAGACACATTGTCCCGTGCTGCACTCCCTGAAAATGTACTGACAGACTTGGACCACGACATAGATCTTCATGTAAATTTATTAGTTGCCAATTTGTCACTTAGCCCTAACAAACTGCAAGAAATTGAAGAAGCTACATCTTCATGTCATGTCATGGATAAGTTGAAATCCTATTCTACAAATGGCTGGCCAAATAATAATAAAAATATAGAACCTGAAATAAGGCCCTATTTTCCAGTCAAAGATGACATACATTGTACAAATAACATAATGTTCATGTCTAATAGAGTTATAATACCACAGTCACTGCGAAGAAATTACTTGTCATTAATTCATGAAGGCCATCAAGGTATAAATTCATGTCAAAGATTAGCTAGAGCTTCAATTTACTGGCCTAACATAAATAATGATATACAGAATTATATAAGTAATTGTGAAATTTGCCTTACATACAGAAGGAATAATTCAAATGAAAGTCTTTTACCACATCAATTCAAATTTTTGCCTTGGAATAAAATTGCCATTGATTTCTTTGAATTCAATAAAACAACATATCTTATTATTGTTGACTACTTCTCAAAATATGTTGAAATAGCACAGTGCTCAAGAAACACTAGTGAGGTAGTTATAATACATCTGAAGTCGATATTTGCCAGGCATGGTATTCCTAGTATATTAGTTTCTGACAACGGTCCACCAATGAATTCAAAAGCTTTTGAGGACTTCATGAATGAATGGAATATTGAACATATAACTTCTAGCCCCTACCATAGCAGGTCAAATGGATTAATCGAACGTACAGTGGCAAAAATAAAAAACATGTTAAAAAAATGCCAGTCAGACGGGTCCGACCCCTATATAGCACTATTACAGTACAGAAATACAGTTAAAGACAGTCAATTTTCACCCGCACAATTGTTGATGTCTAGATCATTGCGTACTAAGCTTCCTGTTTTGGAAAAATGTTTGAAACCCAAAATAAGTGACTATAAAATGTTAAAAAAATATAATGAAAGTCGGCTTACAAAGATGTCCGATTATTACAATAGAAATGTAAAAGACTTGAAGCCATTGGAGGCAGGGACCCAGGTTATGTTTAAAAAATGTCCAGATGCACCCTGGACCTCTGGTATAATTGACAAGGTCGGTCCCGAACCTAGGTCATATGTAGTAAAAAATTCTGATGGTTTGTACAGGCGAAACCGACAGCATATTATAAGTAGACCTATGTTTGTCGACCCATTACCTGATTATAGCCCATGTAATTCTAATAATGTTAATATTCCAAGTACAGAACCAACTGTTGTGTTAGATCATACAAAGAAATACACGAGATCAGGTCGTGAAGTAGTGAAACCAAGGTTTTACCACGACGAATATTAATAATTACAGCTTAATCCTATCAAACTAAATAACTCCACTTTGGTTCTTGCTTAATCAAATGCTGAAATTAACATGTAAATTTCATCTCATTCTAAGTTTTGTTTTTGTTTCTGCTAGGTTAGGTTTGCTTTGATTTGTCATTGACATCCGACAAGACAGATGTCAAGTGAAGTCTTGATTTTTTAAATATTTTTTTTAAATGTTAAAATTTGGCAAAGGATTTAAAGTCCATACAGCCAACAACATAGTTTATAATTAGTTTAAGTTGGAACTTTGTTGTAATCTTACTTAAGTTTTTTTTCTCTTCAAGGGGAGATGTTACGATATTAGTATTATGTTATCTATGGCACTGACAGATCATGACTTGCGGTCTTGTCTTATCTGTTCTCGCTCTCTTGTGCCGGTTACCAAAACAATGGCTGTTCCCTTGTACATGTATTTATTATTAATAAATGTCCTACAGTGAGTTAGTTCTTTCTTTAAAATAGAACCACACTTCACCTTAACAATAAGCGTTAAGAATAAGACTGTTGGATAATAAATTAGTTTCTAGGTTTTGAGCACGGTACTGTGGAGCAGCTCTTGGAGCTCTACCGAAATCAGACGGTGTATTAATGTGTATCACGATGCGTCCTAAACAATTTTTAGTTGCTTAAGGCCTAAATACTTTAAATAGAAATGCAACTGTATAACGTATATACTTTGTTTATTCAACTCTGATCAAATGAAAAGTAACAATATACCAGGGAAACGGTTTAGTACATACCTGGTTCAAGCAGATCTCCCGTCTGCCCTGAAGTTCTAAAACAAAACCCGAATGAAATCGAACGAGTGTTCGATTTATAAAACTTGAGCACAAACACGAACCAGCCAGTCCGTAGACCTATAATACCTATCCTTACAGTAAGGTAGGTGTGTAACTATATCAGAGAGCTTATAAATTTATGGGCAAAACAGAAGGGTCATTTGGTATAGAACTTTTTTGCTTCCATTGCCAGTTCGTCCGAACCGCTGCCTCCATCTCACTTGCGCTGCTGTGAAGAAAATATCGCATGGCAGCACAGAGCAAAAACAAAGAGGAGCTGGCCTAAGCAACTGTGCACTGTGATTTTCAACTAGGTCCTGACGTCATCATTGTGGGCGGGGCTTAGTCAGTATGTTGTCAGCGTTCGTCAGGTGCACATGTATCGAGACTCGCATTATCGGTGTGTTTTCGCGGTTTTAAGAAGAAAAGGATGAAAGTGTTGTGTTTTATCGTGTCAAAGTTATTCAGACAGACGTTCTGATGCTATGAATGGTATCACATTTCATTTGTAAGTAATTTTATACGTAATTATTAAAATAGTTCTAGAAAATTTTCGGCTTTCAAGTATAAATTATACTTCTCGACACTAGATGGCGTAACTTTTGTGAATTAAAAATATAAGTACGTAAAGTTCCGCATTAGTATATTGTAATAATCATACGTGTATACTGAAAACTAAAGTATACATTTAGTCCTAAATACTTTTTAGTCGCCAAAACAGTACTTTAGTAGTTTTATAAATATATTGTGAACAGGCCGCCATCTATCGTCAATTAAAATAACTATTTTCAACGTCAAAAATATCCAGAGCCGTAATTAGAATCAAATAATTTTACCGAATAACGCACGGCTATGGTCAGTAATGAAATAACAATACATTTTAATAGCAAATATTTTGAAGTAACAAAGTTCTGAGTTGTATAGGTACATATTATTCTCCGTGACTGTTCATGAATTGAAAGAACTTAGAATATTAAATAAACATTTTATCCATATTAACATAATTGGCTTTGTTCATTTTTTTAAGCTGTGCTTTAAACACCTTTATTTGATAAAATGGACTATTTCAAGCAACTAATTTGAATAATATGCCTTTATTTTCGCAGGTAATTGAATTTTGTAAATAAAATTATGTTCGTTATAATAATTTGTCTATTATTTTACATAAGTACAATATACATCTAAATCAGTAAAAATGGTTACCCTTATTTTATTCATTTATTACACAAACTTTTTGAAACTCAAAGTTCTGAGTACGTCCCATTACTTTTACACTGATTGACATCTAGTGTGAGATAGCTGAACTAGGTAGGCGAGTGGTTTTGCTACTAACCAACGGATGGAAAATTGAAAAGTGGGCGGAGTTCCACAACCCCTCACCCCGCAAAATGTCACGCGATGTTTCATAGGGAAATCTTATTACCACACCTCCTCTTTGTTTTTGCTCTATGCATGGCAGTGTAGTATAGTTTAGGAGCAAGCGGCGATTCGGCGTTGGATGTCCAGGCCTTCTCCGATATCCGATTTTCGAAGTTCGTTTCGTCCTTATATATCTTAGAGTAGCCCCCCAGGCTTAGGCGCTGGTGATGGGTATATTTCGTTGCTATAGCCGATTTAAGTATATTGATTTGTAGGCTTATTACCTATAACTCGCTCGCAATCGCCATCGTGTTCATTTTGACAGTTCTTGTATGAATATGACAGCTAGCTGATTCCGATGTCAATTGTCAGCCCATACATGAACTGTCAAAATGAACACGATGGCGATTGCGAGCGAGTTAGGTATAAGCCTACAGATCACTGAATTTAGTACAAATACAAGAGGCGATGCCACACATTCGTATCGATCGCGACCACGCCCTCCCGGCCCGCCAAACCGAATTAAAACTTGGTCGCACAAGTTTGGACGCTTGCTCCTGCTTTCTGTGTAGCTGTTCGAAGTTATTAATTAGGTGATTATGTGGTTGAAAGGAGTAAGTACATCTTACAATTTATGATGTTTAAAAATTAATTTTAATAGGTACGTAGGTACTTACAGTTTTTGAAAAGAGTCTCGACCAAGTTAGTGTCGCGGTATGCATAGAGCATGGCCTGGTTGGTATTAAGTAGGCATTTACACTTAAAACAGCAGAAAATGCTGTGTTTATTCTTTTATCAGTGGTCCTCTTTTTAAAGAGTTTTAAAGCGTGTATAAACACTATTATCACTAATATTATTATTATCTATAATAGGTACTACTAAATAACTTAACGGTAGCGCGCTGTGAAGTAAAGAGGGTGTTTGACGGTGTTTTCTAGGCTCAGTGTGTTTCTTTGTAAATAATTCGTGTCGTGTTTAGTTACGTTAAAAACCCATAGATGTCGCTGTTATATGCCCATAGCAATCCTGAACGGCGCTGTTAAGATTTTTCTGCGACCGTATATAAATAGACTGTTTGTTATGAATAAATTGTCATTCCCTAAGCAACCGTCGTTTGCATCACATCGATGCGGGCCAGATATATTATTGAACGGAAAATATGAATTTTCGCTCAGAACCTTGCATCTACCGTTATTTTCTGCTATATATACATACAGCCAACCATTTCAAAATATCTAAAGCACTTTACGCAACTGAAAATACGTACAGTGCGGTGAAATTCTAGAACGACATTCCGGTTTGTCTTGCTCACTCGCTCTTATGGGTTTGATACTTGAATCGGCCGACGGTACCCGAACCGAGACTGTCGTTCTAAGACCTTACGGACTACACATGGTGTAGACATTTTTGAACGATTAGTGGTGTAGGTATCAGAGAAATCTAATAAACATAATAGGCAAGATAAATAAATATAGGGGTCTCGGCACCGAATATAACTGTGTCCCTTTCGGTGTTGAGACCCTTGGTCCGTGGGGTCCTAGCGCTAATAGTAGCCTCTTCAAAGATATTTCGATGAGGCTGTATAATAAACGCTACGGGTGACCGCAGAGCTAGCAGCTTCCTTGGACAGCAGCGTATTGGTATGGGGAATGCTGCCAGCGTCTGTGGTAATATGCCAGGGGGCCCCTCCTTTTTTAATTATTTTATTTTAAGATTAGTTTTTAATTCGTTTTTAATTTATCATAGTTTAATTTGTTTTAACCTAAGTATGATTATCTTTTGTCGAACCCCGATAGTAAACTACACTAAGTTTGGGACTAGGACGTTAGGCGTCTGTCGCAAGTTATTTATTTATTCTTTTAATAATATATAAGTCCAAAAGCCCTCATTATCTTTTGAAAACTTGATGTTCACAGATCCTACACCATCAAACAAACTGCCACTAATCACAATAATCTTCCTGCCACTTTATTTGGCTTGCCCGAGATGACCGTAACATGCAAAGGTCAGTAGCCCTGCCCTTGACCTCCGGCAAATAAAATAATTAGCCTTGGCATTAACGTCTGAATTAACCGACATCATCATTCACGTTGAACACTTTCGTTCGAAATCACACGAACCAAATGCGTGGCTATGAGCTCCAGGCGGCCGGTGACTTCCACAAACTATATAATCTATCTGTAGCAGAGTTTCTCAACCTGTGGTCCGCGGACCCTGGAGGTCCGTTAGTATACGTGTGGGAGTACGCTTATCTTGTCTTAATGTAGGAGTCCCTACGGATACACTTCGACCCATTCGTGGATATTTTATGTAATTACCCCTCCTTCGCACTATTCCATCGCTTTTACCACCTCATTCATGAATTGGGTGATTGGGCGCAGTGGTAGTGCCTTGAAATCTCCTGGTATCCGATGCCGAAGAGTTTCATTCTTAGTGTTCCATTGTTTCACCCTCTTCGCTACAAATTCTTTATTCTACAATCATTGTCGTTATTGTCCTGTAGTCCAATTTTTGCTAACAGGTATTTAGTTCCGAAGTGACCTATAAACGCCACTATGTATTGGAGTTGTCTTCTGCTGAGTGTCCAGTGGGACTGTGCAGTCTCAACTTTGGGTTTGGGTCATTTGAAAACAATATAAATAAATGCCACCTATAGTCTCGTAATAGCTATGTGTCGATCTTTATTAGGGTCGTTGAAAATTGTACTAGTTCTGAGGCGTCCGTGGCTAAAAAAGGTTAAGAAACAGTGGTTTGTAGAATAGAACAATCGAATAGTGTCTAGAATTTGTTGAGGTTTGTATAAAGCGCAGAGTTTTTGCCGGCTGTTCTATAGTTACACAGTATTTTATATGAAACAAATATGGAAGAGTTTTTATGGCTTTGTTCAAATACAAGTACCTATACATAGTATAGTATTTTATACGGACTTAAGGTGAAATTACTTACCTACTTTATTCAGAAACACTCAAGTAATTAAAATAAATTAAAAATATAAATGTATTACAAGATAAATTGATTGAACTAAATCTAAAAACGTGCTCCCCCGCGGCATTGAGCCAAAGATGCTGGCAGCATTTTATATTGATAATTATGTTTGTCTGTACTTCACTTATCGGTTGACGCCTGCACAGAAATTTTCTTCGATTTATAAAATATTATTACTAAGTATTTATTCTGAGTTTCATGATTCTAGAACAATCTAATTTTCTTTTTTCATACAAACTTTAACCCCCCTTTTCACCCCCTTTTTCCAAAATTTTCGACAATTTCTGTAGCCTATATCCTATTCTGAATTTATTGGAATCGATTTGTGAACATTTCATTAATATCCGTTCAGTAGTTTTTACGTGATGCTCAGTCAAACAAACAAACAAACAAACAAACAAAAATTTTAAAAATGGTTTTAATATGTTCAGTTACCGATTTTAAGTCACCCTGGTCGGTTTTTTTTTTAAAATCTTCAATGTACAGATTTTTTGGTCTCAACGATTTTATTATATGTATAGATAATCTGTAGTAAGTGACTGGTACGATTAGTGATTACAGATAAAGTTTACGAAAAACATTTTCAGACTTCCAATAATCGGATATTTTAAATACAAAGTTAAACTTAAAGTTCATTTCATTTCAACTAAATGCATCTCCCGTCATAATTTTAAGTGTTTTATGTTCTTTTACAATGACCGAGTTAAAAAATTCAATATTTCGCAAATAATTACCCGGGTAATCAATCGTCGAGGCTGTTTAAAATGTTAACGATACCGTCGGCCATTACCCGACGCCTTCAAAAGAAATGGCCGACCTGCGCGCGCCGGATGCGCGAACATCAACTACAATTTATTTTTAAACATTTATTCTTCTACTGTAATTACTTCTTCGGTTTTAAAGTAAAGTAATTAAAGGCTCCTAGTTTTATTTATTAAATCTGTATAAATTATATTGTAGCGACCCTAACGCCACCTAGTCGTCGAGTACATAAACTCCTATAACGCACGAGTAAGCTAGCAATAGCGACGTCACCCGTGTTTAGACGATCAATAGATTATCGTGATACTGGTATGTCAATACGTGGTATGGATCAAACCACTAGTCCCATAGCTAAAATGAAAAAACTGAACCCTTACAGTTCCGTTCTGTCCGTATGTCACAGGCATTTTCCTCGGAAACTTACCTAATTATTCTTAGTAAAGTATTACTACGAAGACAGTTCCTTATCTTAAAAAATCTAAACGACTTCGTAGTCCAACTTGTCACCTCTGTCATGGTTATGATCTTATGAGCCTTCCACACACACGCAAACGGGCGGGAAAAAAGAAATCGTATAGAAACAATGACTTATGTTTCTTCTCATGCTGCTTCACGTGAGGGTGTGGAGGCACCTACAATGTGTCACTATTTTGGCGAATACAACAAAAATGCAGATTTCAAGAGAAGATCTCTGCTTATTGTTCTAGTAGCACTTTGAATTGCACATCAAGATAAAAATAACATGACTTTTGTCAACAATTGTTATTTTTATGTTTCAAAGAATTTTCTCTAATAAAACTGTCAGACTTGACAATCATGTTACAAGAACTTTGTTTGCATCAAATAAAAAGGCAAACAATGGGTGATGCAGCCACAGGAGTAATTAAATTAATACTAATTAAAACAACCGTGCAAATTATTTAAGCAATTGCGTAAAGTTTCTTGCGAAAACTCTTTGTTGACGTAGTAATTTTGTGCCAAAAATAATTGTTAAATATGAGAGACGCTGCCAACGTTTACTAACTTTAGTGTCAATGTCGTTGCATAAATTAGTTCACAATTATTTATTTAACGACCAAATAGCCTAGTGGTTTGAGAACCTAACTGAAGTTGGAGATTCCGGGTTCCATCCCAGATTGGGGCAGACATTACGAGTATGTTGTTTCAACATGAAACTACCGTGAGACTTCCTTAATAAACTAGCAACCTAATTCTAATTATAATTACACAAACGGATAACTCGTATAAAAGTCGAGTGGTGCTCGACATGTTTCGGACTAGTTCGTAGTCCTTCATCTTGGAGCGCTCGCGCAGTGATACGAAAGACATGATGTATTTGTTTCGCTGCCGCCGGGGCGAGCCGGGGCGAGTTATGTTTGTGTAATTATAACGAATATGTATGAAAAATGCTAATGTTTATTCTTGAATTGATGGTTGTGTTTAATACGTATTTAAGTATGTATCTATTTGTTTATATAAGTAAACTTACCTGTTGCCTAAGCACCTTTCTTCTTCTGTTTCTTATTTGTGGCGTATCAAGTCGTTATAGCGACGACAACTTCGCCAATGTCAAAGTAACAAAAATATAATGAAAAAATCTTGTGACAAAAGGTCGGCAACGTTGTACGGTGGTGTCGGGCTCTTAGCCAACGGTCAATGATATCCCTCAGAAACTGCCAGGAAATCATTAGCCGGTGCCCAGGGTACACCGGACCAAGCACAGCTCTTCCCCCCGGACAGATCCTAAAACGAACCGCAGCTCTTGACCACACGTGGAGGTAGCCCGACTCGCACCCCTGAGCACCTTTAGTTTAAGACTAATGTCAATTGTTCCAAAGTATTTTATTTGTTTATTTGACATTTTGCTATGCAGGACCGTGAAGGGCAGATACCTTGGTGCATAGAGATGGTTGCATCTATATCGTAAGAACTAGTATTATGCAAGTGCTTTCTCATTAGCGTTTGAATTAATAATACTTCAAAGAGCTAATCATTATAATTACCTAACCAGATTAACATAGATCGTTTCTCTTTTACAAGCCTATCTGTAAACTATGACGTGATACAGACGTCGATTTATTCTTAATTTTGAACCCGTAATAAATAACAAAACCTTTTGGCATATTAGCAGTGTCAAAGTTCAGTTCTAAACTTATCTATTACCTACATAGTTATGTAAATTTTGATACGGCACTATAAGTTTTGAAATGCACATGAAAATAGTCTTCCATACTGGTCTGGGAGCCATGTAGCAGTTGCTTCTCTTCCCGCGCATATTATGGTAAAAGCCCATCGAGGGAATGGGCGAAAATCTTGGGAATCATGTTATAGGCGATGCGGCTAGCAACTCATCACTATTTCGGTTCCTCTTTCCACCTATACGCCCACAATCTTGCTAAACGTGGCTTATAGGTCTTGTTAGCTTAGACTCTGTCTACCCCGTAAGGGATAATGATAGTGAATAGCTGCAACGCCTATAACGTGATTTCTACGATTTTCACCCATTCTCTCGATGGGCTTTTACCATCTGCTTTAGCATAGGGCTTTTACAAAGGACTGTATCAGCACATAAATGACCTCCCACAGTAACAGAGTAAACATATTGCAGGGACCTTACCAATGACGTCTTAATGCGATTCAATTCCGACGCAGTTCAGCTTTTAGCTGTCATTTCAGTATGGATCTGACAGCGAGCGAACCTAATCAATTTTTTTTTTAATGTAGCGCCATCGATACTGTCGATGATTCTGCCAATGTCGAGGTTGAAGAACACTACTTGTTTTTAATCAGCCGTTGTTCGGTGAACCTAATCTAAATCTGAATTGAATGGCACTAAGACGTCATGTTAAGGCCCCCGGTTACACTGTATGTATAATTTGACAGGTGTCACAACCTACGATACTTCCGCATTCCAAATTATGCAATAGGTCGTACTTATGTCAATTTACAGCCTCGGCCATAGCTTTTATTGACCACCATGGTATTACGCCATGGAGTGCGTATTCATTGTGTAACTTAAAAATTAAGTACGCTTTTATTAAGACAGAGCGGACGATTCTGCACGTCTGCTCTGCTCAGCCACAATAGAATCCCACCTTAATGGTCTATCCTATTTCTATGGACGTACCAAATGTTTTTTTCAGTCAGTCCTTAGACTATAAACAGATGAGTTGAAGTAAGGTTGACTTGTCGTTGGGGACTCCCATATGAATCCTCTCCTCTATTAACATTGACGCTTTAAGTGCATTACGAGGGGCTGAATCCATTATATAGCTGGTCTCTTCACTTTTTATGTGCTGTGTTAGCTAGACTGCTGGCCAGATGATTTGGGTACCTTTGCAGCCTAAAAGTGCTATATTATACTCATGTGTTATTGGTTATTTGTGGAAGTCCATGTAAACTTAATCGATACTTAAGCAACTTTACTTTGCTATTCAGCGAAATAGTGAAGAATACAAACCATTTATTTATACTATGATGTGACCACAATAGAGAATATTAGTGCAACATAGCCACACTCCCTTTGTACATTTTACTAGTTGATACTGTTAACCCACACTCCCCCGCCCCGAGCCCCCCCCCCCGCTCCTCATCAGAAAAACAAAGAAACAAATACAACCAAAATCACCACCACAATTAAAAATAAAATCCTACTCCGGACACGCGTTTCACTTCTCTCCAAGGTATCCTCAACGATTGGTTCATCGATTTCCAAGACTCCTCAGAATCCAGGTCAGAGCAGTCCCGTCCACGAACCCCGCCCACTGGGTCAATCTTATGCCACAAAGAGTCTGTCTGTTTGTTGTTAAATAAAACCACAGCTACTGACGTAACCATAGTTTACTTCTGCTTATTGCTAAATCTAACAGTTAGATTCTATTGAAGAATGTCAACGAGCGATTAGCATCTACTTTTATCTTTTTCATTCGCCCAAGATAGACACTTAGACCAATAAAATGTAGAGACAGAGTTCTGTGACGGGAAAATTGAGAACTGTGTGCTTAGTGTAAATTGTTGGTCACGAAATACCACAACAGTTGGTGTTAAAATATCAAATACTATAATTGTTTGTTGCCGTTTCGTTCCACTATTGGCGCTATGAGTTTTATTTACCTATAGTAATTGAAAAGTTAATGCAAACGCGTTTGAGACTTTTTCATGTCAAAATACACACTATAGACACACTAAAGACACAATAAATACTCACTAGACACTAAAGACACACTAATTACACACTAAAGACACATTAAAACACACTAAAGACAAATCGTTAATCGTTACAGAGTTAATCGTCTCAATTAGTGTGGAAAAATTAGCAGCGCCACTAGCGGCACGTAACGGCAACTAACAAATCTCATAGCACCTATTTGACAACGCGTTAGAAACGTTGGTTGCAGTGAAGACAACACCTGAAAAACTCTTTTAAACCATAGGTACCTTGACGTGCGCGTGTGCGTAGCCGAACCACTGTCTGAGTTTGGATGCGCATGGGTGCGTGCAACTGTACATACATGGTACGGCACAGTTTAAAACTCGCTTTGCTGTCCGCAGAACTCTGTCTCGACTTTTCATTTAGTCTGAGAACAGAATGAGACGAGGCAACAGAAACAAAACGCAATGTTGTGGTGATTACAAAAACTACTTTCTGATCAATATTCATTTGAATGGAAAAAACCAACTAGCACATTGTAAAATATGCAGATGGCGTTCATTGAATATTATTGCTCTTATACGATTGTCTGCAAAGTTGGGTAACTTTTTATTACACATATGCTTTATGAATAAAGAATTGTCTGACAGTTTTATTTATGAGCATTGTTCAATGTACCACTGCCAACTGGCCAAGAGCGAGTCTGACTCGAACAAGAAGGGATCATTCTATCGTACAAACATACATACATCACGTATTTATCCCTTACGGGGTAGACAGAGCCTAAGGTAACAAAACCTTAAGGCCACGTTTAGCATGATTAAGGGCGTATAATTCCTTGTACCGTAACCAAAACATATTCCTTTTATGGGGACCAACTAGCACAATAGTGAAAATGTCATGCGTCACCGTTTTACAGTTCAATAACCTAACCTAAAAATTTCATTTTAGATACAAGCTTTTTGGCTGCCTCTACTTTTTGTTGACTGTACTTGCATTACTTGTATAAACCAAATCTCAAGTCAATCAAGTCAAGGTTAACTGGAAGAGATCCCTTTTAGGGATAAGTTGGCATTTGTGCATGTGTGTTATCCTGTATTCATCTTTTTCTTGTGTTTTATGTACAATAAAGAGTTATACATACATACAATCAGACCAACCGTTTAAGAGTTCCCTCCTGCGGAGACAGTCCTGGCTGGACCACCAGAATTCTATTACCAGATTATTTTATTGTCATCTGACTTACACTAGTATGCAAAATTTCAGCTCAATCGGATGAAGATAATCTGCTTCAAAATTAAGCCGCAAGATTCCACCCGGACAAACATACTTACATTCATACGTTGCCAGTTAATATAAAGCATGTAATAATAAAGTTTATACCTACATCCATGTGATGTGATGACAGACAAACTGACGAACAGATAACGAAGGCTTAGTAGCTAATAGAGCCCTGTTGGGCACCTTTTTGCGGATAGGAACCCTAGAAAACTTTTCTTCTTCCAATAGGTTATCTTCTAACCAAAGCATCCGAGTGTTCTTAAAATCTTACCCCCTATTCCTGCCGCCAAGCGGCAGTGCTTGCGCCGCAGTGTTCCGGCATTGAGAGCGACAGCCGGTGAAATTACGGAGGTATTCTATCTTAGCGTTCTAGGTTGGCAACGCATCTGCAATCCTCTAGTGTTGCGGATGTGGTGATGCTCGTCATGCTTATTATAATACTTGTTATAATGCGGTTTCGCTCACTCTAATACTACACGGGAGAAAGAGAGGGACTGATACGAACTTCAAATGACTAATATGGGAGCAGAGCTGGTAATGAGCACGTTGTCTAGTGTCTGGCCGCTCTTGCGCAAGCCATTGTTACCACGCGAGCTGCGCCTGGGCACATTGACCAACACTGCAACCATTTAAAACTAAAACAAACACACAAACAACTCAAAATCATTGTTAACGTAACTTCAAACGCTCGTGAGACGAGTTAAGATTCAAATTTAAAGGTGCTTCTGATGGCTTTTACTGCTTTTTGTTGTAAAGGACAATGTGCAGATTTATATGTTCCCCACGCACCGGCGCGGGAGCACGTCGGAGTGGATCATCGCGAGCTAATCAAAGATGGCGACATAGAAATAAAAAGGAGGTCCGGCAGAGCATTGCTGAGTGATGTCTTGAATTGTTCTAACAAAGAAAACAAACATAAAATTAAGGTGATATTAATCTGTTCACATTTCTTTATATCTAAGCTATAGGCGATGCGGCTAGCAACCCATCACTATTTTGATTCCTCTTTCCACCTATACCTCTTGTTATGTTAGGCTCTGTCTATCCCGTAGGTAAGAGATAAAAATATGACTTATGTATGTACCTATGAATGTTGAACAATATATCACTTACTATCAAATGAATCAAGAATTTTTATTTCTTGATTTTTATGTTTACTTTTACGGTTTTACCGTTAGAAATTAAATTTCTAAATGTCACTGTATATTAGGACACAGAAAAATCCGAAAAGTAAAGCTATGGCCGGGAATCGAACCCTATACCTATACCCCTACACCACCCATAGCAGGTGGGTAACAAGGTCACGTGACAGCTAGTAACAGATATAGCACGCGTCACGGATTGACGAGGATCTAAGTTCGATTCCCGGCCATAGCTTTACTTTTCAGCTTTTTCTGTGTCCTAATTTACAGTGACATTTAGAAATTTAATAAATCACTTGTCAATCGTCATCTCTTAAATCCGAATGTAAACAAGCGGCCGCAAACATGAACGGTGGCGACGAAACCAGTCAAGTCGGAAAGTGTGAATTTTCGTCATTACGCGTTACGAGTGTTTGTCCGGCCCTGCGCAGGCGCGTGGCGCAACGGCTCATTTATCTAACTTTTCCCATTTACATCAAGTACTTTGAGATTATGATGGTGTTTCGGCGGTAAACGATGAAAGTGTAAACTATTTGGCAACCAGTAATTGTTTTGGTAAATCTTGATATGACTTCCGGAAAAAATCTGAGAAATATACTTAATTTATTTACTTAATACTAAAACTTTAAAGGTTTATAATGAGTAGTAGTTTTAGTTTTAGTATTAGTCTGTTCTTAAATAATTATCTTTATTTATTTCACAGAAAAAGTTTTTGTGTCGTTTAAGTAGGTACAATAATTGAATTCGGTAGATCAATAAAAACAATTACAGGCTTTTATTAGGAAGGAAAAAATATAGTGTTGAAAGGCTTTTGCTTGTATACCTTTGAAGTGTACTAGAAATGATTTCATTTTGATTTACATAAACATACCTACTAACACGGCATTTATTTATTTATTTATTCTATACAAAAAAAAATATCTTAAAGCAGCACGTCCAGGGGGCGGCAAATCGAGCTACTCATACCTAATTCAAGTCATTGTACACTTGGCCGGTCGACTCCTACGCAGAGGGCGCGCATATTAGGATACCAAATCGGTATTGCACGCGGGCGACCAAACAGCTAGCGGTGGGCCTGCCTATGCCTATATATGCCCATTCCCTCGATGGGCTGTTACTTTTAGAAGCAACTGGTACATTCTATGCTTTTTCTTTACTCCCAGACCAGTAGATAAGCATGGAAGCAGTATAATAGTGAATACTTAAAGCAAACTTACAACATAATTCAAAACTACAGCTGAAATCGACTCTTGTTTGCTTTTTGTTAGCAATACGCGAACATTTATTCAAACATCGCATAATGATTGTAATAAAACGAAGTTAGCCGTAGCGTGCAGCTGTAATAAACCGAATAGTTACTGTAAGTTTACTAATTCGTCGTTATTGGCGACGTGCACGCAGGCAAGCCGTATAAAATATGCCAACAGGCCAAGAACCAACATTTTAAATCGACCAAAATGTCACCTGGCAATTATTTACACAGATGACTCTTATATGTATTTTGATCCGGGTCCGTTTTTGTCCCATAATTTTCGTTTTACTCATAACAATCGTTAGTCATAAACATATAAAATCATGCGTTTTTCGGGAATTTTGGAAAAGTCATCAGAGTGTAGTAGGTTAGGTTAGTTTAGTTTACTGTCAATTCTAAAAAAATATTAACACGTGCTAGATAACCAAGCCTGTGTGAAATATATATGTTTTTCATGCAACCCTCCCTCCACTACTGCCAATAAAACATAAATCCCACAAACTTAATTATCCCTTACACCACACAAACACTGACGCGTTTCGTTCCCTCTACGGGATCATTATCAAATATCAAAAAAAACTTACTGTTTCAGAAATAAAACGCTTTATGACTAACGAAAATTATGACAAACTATACATTTGGAACTTAAATTTTATGGGACATAATGAAGACTGCTGTTGCTCTCGTCCTCCAGCGCTTTCGGAGCACCAACATTGCCAAGAAGAATGCGCCGCAAAAAACTTAGTAGAAAGTTTTTTTTCTAACAACCGTCGCCAAGCTACTTAAGCCGAATACACATTCGCGACAATATTCGTCAAAACAAGTGCAGTATATTATGAAAATCACAGATTACTAGTAACTCATTCCGATATTTCGAACGCCACAGTTCTTGTAGTCACGAAAATACGTGCGCATATCTTCTGAAAAAACAAAGAAACATTACAAACATTCATTTATTAATTCGTACACAACCTTGTCCACTTAATTTGGTAAATTTATAACTTTATAGATTCTAATAATCATAAGCCCTATCATTCATATTTCACGACTGTTCCAACTCTCCATGGCTCCTTCCAAGCCGGTCGCTACCCGGGACATTAGCAACACGATCTTGGCTTCGGGGCACCATTCTGTTCATTATCATTTAAGTATTTGGTGTAATTGCCACAACTAAAGCGCATGCGCGCCCTTGAACTGAGACTTATCGCAGTTTACGCAATAACTTAAGAAGATTGGAAGATAGTGCCTGAGAACTATTAAAATGGATTTCATTGTTAAAAACACGTCTCGCCTCCAAACGTCCCAATGTTAGGCTTGGGCTATAATTCAGACGTGGGACCAGTGGGCTTATTACCTGACTCGCTCGCAATCGCCATCGTGCTCATTTTGACAGTTCATGTATGGGCTGACAATTGGCATCGGAATCAGCTAGCTGTCACATTCATACAAGTACTGTCAAAATGTGTTCATTGGCGATTGCGAGCGAGTTAAACAAAACTTCAAACACATCATTGAGTATTGAGAAAAACATAGAATGTACCAGTTGCTTCTCGTTAAAAACACATCAAGGAAATGGGCGAAAACTTAGCAATCATGTTATAGGCGATGCGGCTAGCAACCCGTCACTATTTTGATACGGCTTTACACCTATACGCCCAGAAACATGCTAAACGTTTAGGTCTTGTTACCTTAGGCTCTGTCAACCCCGTGGGATAAAGACGTGATTTATGTATGTATGTGTATGTATAATTGAGTAGCTAGTCCCGTGGAACTGTCTCAATTTCGACAAAAAGTGCTGAATCGTGGTAACAATGTTTTCCTCTGTTTCCTACTGTTTATTGTCAGTATACACTTTTGTATTTGCTATGATACTTCGCTCAGAGTATAAAATAGTTTTTGGTTCTCGATCATTTTACTTTAGATACAACATTGCCTGAGCGTCTAGTGTAAGTTTTCACACGAAAAACGTATCGAACGCGTTCACGTAAACGTCTCAATTACTATGGAAAAATTGGCAGCGCCACTTGCGGACCGAAACGGCAACAAACTGTTCTCATAGTATTAGCATACTGCAAAATTATTTTGAGATATCCTTTCGTGTCCTCGTCCACGCGCGACTACAATAAAAACAGCTCTAAAAGTGACTAGAATGGATTTGATGGCACACTTTGAACCGTCTGATATTTTGTCATGGATGCTTTCATCCAAGCCGTCTAAAGCCTAAAGGTAATCACTATCAGAACTAAGTAATTAACTTATTGGTAATGTGCAGCTACACTATTAACTTGTCATGCAACGAGGCCATGCTTTTATTTTCCGTCATTTGTGTAATGATCAGATCGGTCCTTGAACTTTGTTGTACGAGGCATGATCGCCGAAACGTTCTGATGACTAGAACACAATCAGGTTTGCGTAACGCGCGTGCGCAGAGAAAACATTGCTGTTCGCTGCTCTGTTCCACTGTGCACTACAATCTTTTAATAATGGCATTAATTAATTCATTTAATCGCATAATTCTAAATTGCACCACCTGCTCAGATCTATTCTGTTCTCCAGTCCATTATGGTTGCCTGGTAGAGATCGCTCTGTAGCGATAAAGCCGCCTATTGTTACCTTGTAATATTCTGTATATCTTTTGCTATTTTGGTTGTTATATGTGGTGTTCAATAAAGAGTTATTGTATTGTATTGTAAATCGAATGCCAATCACTACATAGTATAAAACAAAGTCGCTTTCTCTGTCCCTATGTCCCTATATCCCTATGTCCCTATGTATGCTTGTATCTTCAAAACTACACAACGGATTTTGATGCGGTTTTTTTTAATTGATAGAGTGATTCAAGAGGAAGGTTTTATGCAGGTATAATTCTACGCAGACGAAGTCGCGGGCACAAGCTAGTTGATAATAAAATAAATACAAATCAATGGTTACAGTGTATCAGGAAATAGACTCCAATAATTTAACAAAAAGGGTAATTTTTATCACCCCTGTCGGCCCTGTAAGGGTTTTATATACGTGTTTCTAAGGCGGTGGGACTTTTGGAACTATTTTTTTTTCTTTCTTTCGTGTGCAGTCCTTGAGCTCTTAGAATACCATTCTATCTTGCTGCCATGCTATCTTGCTGTCTCACTCATTCTTATGCGTTTGATACTTGAATCGGCCGTGAGTAACAGCAAGACATATCCGAACACGGACTTTATGTGTGTATGTATTGGGCACCAGGCGGCAAGCGGAGCGTGCGCCGGCGCCGGCGGGCCTGCCCGAACCCGAGCGGCCTCGCGCAGCGATCCGGGTCTGGGTCAGCTGACACAGCGCATGAGCCGACAGACTGATCACTACGACGAATGAAAGATATTAGTGGCATACCGACTTAGGCTTATTTCTCTCAAACTGTTCATAATCCAAATACTTGTCTGCTGTTAAGTTAAATAATGATATCGAAGTAAATATAAACTACCAAGATACTGGAGGATCTCCTTACAGAATACGAATCATGTTATAGGCGTTGCGGCTAGCAACCCATCACTATTTTGATCCCCTTTCCACCTATACGCCCACAATAATGCTAAAGTGGCATTTAGGTCTTGTTACCTTAGGCTCTGTCTACCCCTACGCCGGAGAGCTTATAGTTTGGGTATAGCCCTCCGGGAGGAGTCCCACATAACCCTAGGCATCCCCGTGCCTAGGGCATCCATAAAGATTTCCTCTCCGTTAAAAAAAAAAAGCTCTGTCTACCCCGTAGGGGATAACGACGTCATTTATGTATGTATGTATGTATAATCTGAAATCATTATTCTCTTAATATCTGCCTCCTATACTTTCCTTTAAAATGAAGCACATTAAAGAGCAGGCAAGTGGCCGCGCTGTGAAGTACTTCTGCGACGGGGATCAACTTGTCAAGAGTCATCGAAGCAGTTGGAGGCACCTGCGTCCTGAGGGTCGAGGATACTCGGCCGAGGAGCTTTCGGCAAAAAGCGGAACCTCAGCATTCAATTATTAAGGAATACCATTCTTAATAGTAGATTGTTCAACAAGGGACTAAACAAGCCATAATGACACGAGATGTTTAATCACCGGAGGGTGACACTAACTGTCACTATGGTTGTTTAGTCTCGCGTTAAACACTCCACTTTTCACTTTGAATGCGAAGAAAAAAACGTTTTAAAATTACAAAATGTATTTATAACAATGTTTTTGTACAATTATGTAATTAGAATTGTTCGTACAATATGTAATTGGTTAATTCTTCTTTACTGTATGTTGATGACATTTTTGGTCCATAATTTATAAAGTTGCAATATTATTGGTGAAACATTACTTTTTTTACAACGTACCTACGCTCAATACGAGTAATGGACATAATATTTGTATGATAAAACCTTCAGTGGACGAGTAGTCTGCAATCAATTCGAGAGCCTCAAACCTCGAGGAAGCCAGCTTCGACTCATTAATTTACACCAAACA
Organism: Pandemis corylana; assembly: GCA_949127965.1. NCBI lineage: Eukaryota > Metazoa > Arthropoda > Insecta > Lepidoptera > Tortricidae > Pandemis > Pandemis corylana. The sequence goes on along the minus strand of OX421859.1, from coordinate 349,240 downwards.
CTAATATACATCAATTCATTTCACAATACGTACATAAATAAGTTCCTAAATAGCCCGTGAGCCAACAATTTTGAAAACAAATGACAGCCCTTTATTTTTTTTATTCGTGGCCGCGGCGCGCGGCATTGGACTAGCGCCAGTCACTCAACAGCCAAAAAGATTGAAACTCCTAAAAATTTTTACTATCCAAAATACTTGCACAATATATTCAAATGGCAAAAAAATTGTTCTACGGTTTTTTTTTATAAAGTGAAGCTTTGAATTCAACTTGCATATTTAGCCAACAGATTCAAACTCGAAAACCATGCATAATGAATTCATCCTACTAATATTATAAACGCGAAAGTTTATAAGTATGGATGTATGGATGGATGTTTGTTACTCTTTCACGCCAGAACAGCTGGACAGATCTGGATGAAATTTGGAACATAGATAGATTATAGTCTGGAATAACACATAGGCTACTTTTTATCCCGGAAAATTGCGTAATTGCGGACAGCGATAAACGAATTCTATGCAGACGACGTTGCAGGCAACAGTTAGACCTTAATATTCCCTGTGAACCAACTCAATGGTGTGTGTGAAGTTCCCAATCCGCACTGGACCCGCGTGGGAACTGTAGCCCAAGCCCTCTCATTCTAAGAGGAGGCCTGTGCCCAGCAGTGGGACGTACATAGGCTGGAGATGACAATGACCATACTGTAACTAGCCGCTCGTCCTCTAACCGTATCTCGCAGCGGCCATGACAGCTATCACACCCAAATGATTTCCCACCGTTTCCTCAAAACGCATCAAGTGCGTGTCATCTCCCAAGGCAACACCATAGCTCAAAACTAGACAAGCGCTGTCCCTTTCACTCCACAGTTTTATAACTACAAAGTGAGAGGGACAGAGGTAGCAAATTGCCGGTTTTTTTTGGAAGCGACCGCCTTGCGCAACATCGCAACAATGCACGACATTGTTATTAATTTATCACGAGAAGCACATTTACTCGTCACAATTATTAAGTTTCCAGTAAGTATGATGTTCCGTTACCGAGAATTGCATTACACGAGTTATTAACTAGCTTACTACATACATCACGTATTTATCCCTTACGGGGTAGACAGAGCCTAAGGTGACAAGACCTAAAGACCACGTTCAGCATGATTGTAGGCGTATGGATGGAATGAGGAATCAACATCGTCTATAGTATGATTCCTAATATTTTCGCTGAATACTTCCACGCTGGTCTGGGAGCAAAGAAAGAACATAGAATGTACCAGTTGCTTCTCTTCCCGCGCAAATGGTAAAAGCCCGTCGAGGGAAGTGGCAAAATCAAAGGAATCATGTTATAGGCGATGCGGCTAGCAACCCATCACTATTTTGATTCCATTTTTGCCGTCTATATTGCCTATATTATAGAGGCGTGAAAACCACAAGGTCGGCCAATAATCCCTACTAATATTATAAATGCGAATGTAAGTTTGTTTGTTACGGTTTCACGCGAAAACTACTCAACCGATCATCATGAAATTTTGTACACATGTTCTTGGAGGTAGGTATTAGAAGTAACATAACATACGTTTTATTTTAAAAAAATTATGTCGTCACTCTGACGTTATCTGCGCGGACAAAGTCGCGGGCAAAAGCTAGTAACTTATAATGATTAGATAGTTAAAGTTAAGTTAGGCTAGTTTTAGGTTCATTACCTACTTGCATTGCACGGTCTCATCGTCCCCTTCTTGGCGCGGTCCTGGCGAAAGCCGGGGCCACTGGGGGGGGGGGGCGTTTGTGATGAAACCCTACTGGCATCCCGCTGCGTCCCCGTCACACCGGATTGAGGCAACGCCGGAGAGTTTTTGGGAGTCCACATAACCCTAGGCATCCCCGTGCCTAGGACATCCCTAAAGATTTCCTCTCCGTTAAAAAAAGGCTAGTTTTAGGTTAAACTTTGCACAGTAATAATTTTACAAAAAATGATCATGAGCAAATTCTATTCAACGTGTTGATATTGTTATCAACGTCTAATAAAACTGGCTACCGTTGGTATATCTCAAGAGATGAGACAACCTCCTACTCGTATGTTTTCAATCTTTTTCTATGTATGTGAATCAAAGCAGTACTGTCGTAGTTATGTACAATATTATAATCAAACCTAAGTCAACACAGACGGAAATTAGGATAAACAAACTTTTGATAAAATATACAGATGTTTAGTTCTATTTTGTTGTATATTTACTTAATGTAGGAGCACATGAAAAGCTGGTGAAATAATTTAGGGTGAAATATCAGCTAATTTAGGGTAATGTCAAGAGTTTACTTATTATTTTTTATTATCTTTAACCAATCTTCTAGTTTTCCACATCAATGACTGACTTGCACGACACAAACCGATCCACTTTCCAAAATATACTGGCGTGTAAAAGTAATGGATCACTTTGTTCAAAATGTTCCGTACAAAATGATCCAATATTTCTCATCGGTACACATGTGTAGCCAATGTTAAAAATATTGACGCCATAAAATAAAGGTTCATTCGTGAAGACACGATCTCTGAAGTTACGACGGTTGATTCTCATAATTTATGCAAGAAGATAGACTTACATAAATAACGTTTTAAGACCTAGCTTTTGTACCTAGTCTAGGACATGTGTGTGTACTCATAATAATAATAATAATACCTTGGGACAATTGACACCAATTGACCTAGCCCCAAACTAAGCAAAGCTTGTAATATGGGCACTAGACAACGGATAAACATACTTATATAGATAAATACATACTTAAATACATATTAAACATCCAAGACTCGAGAACAAACATTCGTATTTTTCATACAAATATCTGCCCCGACCGGGGATCGAACCCGGGACCTCAAGCCTCATAGTCAGGTTCTCTAACCACTGGGCCATCCGGTCGTCAAAATTAATCATAAATCATAAAGGTCTCCTTGCTGTGTAAGATTTCTCTGCCCCACACCGTTACAGATAAGGACCTGGGGGTTACCATGACGTCTTAAAGCGATTCAATTCCGATTCAGTTCAGGCTCGCTCGCTGTCAGATCCGTACTAACAATGACAGTTAAGACCTGAAATGAGACGGAGTTGAATCGCATTAAGACGTCATGGTAAGTCCCCCGTTGTTTGTATTTTTAATTGGCGCTTTTCACTCTCTTTCTTGACTTATATTTCCATCCAAAGCTTGGAAAATAAGTTTTAAATTTTATTGCTCTGTACTTCAAATAAAAACTGCCTTTCTGTGATGGATAATACTAAAGAGAAGCAGCAGAACCCTATGATTACTGTGTATGTATAAATGTATGGTGCTATCACCTAAATTGTTGTTCCGTCGGAACCCTTTGACTCCAAACCATCCTCAAATAACCTCAATCTTATCAGAAAGAAGAAAGAAAGAAACCCACCGCTGCGAAGGTCCCATCGGGTGCGGAGACGGTGGTCCCGCCGGTGCCAGCGGTGAGCGGGGGTACGGCGCAGTCGTCGCTCGGAAACGAGCTCCAGCTGTTTCGGGAGGAGCTCCAGGCCCTGAGACACGAACTCAGGGAGTTCCGCCAGGAGTTCCAGGACCTCAGGGCGTGCATGGCGGACATCAGTGCGAAGGTGGACACGCTGGAGAGTCGCGTCGACGCCGTGGAGAAGGCTGCCGTCGATAGCACCGTGCCGGTAGCCACCAGGGTGCTGGAGGAGGCCATCGCAACCCTCCAGGCGGAGCTGAACGAGCGGGACCAGGAGCTGTTGGCGAACGACGTGCAGCTGTCCAATGTGCCGGAGGAGTCGGGCGAGAATGCGGTCGGGCTGGTCACGCGGGTCTGCGTGAAGCTGGGCGTGGAGCTGGACGTGCGGGACGTGGTGTTCGCGCACCGAGTGGGCGGCGAGCGCGAGGACGGCCGGCCGCGCCCGCTGGTGGTGCGCATGACGCGCCGCGCCGTCTGCGAAGAGCTGCTGAAGCAGGCGCGCGTGCGCCGCGGCGCCACCACCGACGGCCTGGGCCTGGCCGCGGCGCCGCGACGGTTCTACGTCAACGAGCGGCTGACGGCCGCCAACCGCCAGCTGTTCCAGCGCGCCCGCGAGGCCGGGAGCGCCGCCGCCTGGCGCTGGGTGTGGACTCGGGGCGGGAGGATTTATGCCCGCAGAGCTGACGGCCAGCCGGGTCATCGCTTGCGCACCTTGGCGGATCTAGATATTTTTACTTCGGCCACCGTTGCCCTGTCCATTGTTTAGTTGTGGTTTATTGTTGGTTTTTTATTGTGGAGTCCTGAAAAAAAAATGTGTTTTATTAGTACCGTTATTTAAGTCTGTCCAAATAATGTTTGTAAGAAATTTATATATTGTTATTTACCTTACTTTTGTGGCCTTCCTGTATGTTTCCTTTGTTTTAATTGTGTATTTTAAATTGTGTTGTGTCGTCGTGAAAGTGAAACAACTGATTACTTTTGTCCCGTTCTGTGATTTGCCTATAAACAAAGTAGTTTATTTATATGACACGTATTATATGCATATATTTCATATTGAAATTACCACACTATGTATAAATATCACATTTACCTGCATTCTTCCGTTCTATTGTTATTGTTTTTACGTAATGTTTTTCTGTTCTTGCCATGCCTCGTTTTAATAACTTCAAAGTTGGTCTATTTAATGCTGGATCCCTTGGTACGGGACATGACGAGTTGATTGCGACTGTGACCACGACAAAAGCCGACGTTGTTGCTGTGAACGAGACCTGGCTGCGCGCCGGCGAGGAGGGCCGGGCCCCGGCGGTAGCGGGCTATAGACTGCGGCACGTCGCGCGGCCAGCCGATATCCGCGCGGGGCGCGGGGGTGGTGTAGGGTTTTTTATCCGCCGTGACCTCACCGCCCGCACTCTTCCGCACCCCCCGGCCGCTCTCGTAGAACAAATGTGGTTGAAATTTAACGTAAACAGCAAACGTTTAATAATTGGAACCGCATACCGTCCTCCTTGGCTTAATGTTGACACTTTTTTTGACGCCATTACGACTTCGATTACTTCTTTTGACAATTATGACCGTTTGATTTTGCTTGGAGACTTCAACATAAATTTTACTGACAAAACAAATACAAAATTTGAACGTCTGACGCATTTTTTAACTTCAGTGAATCTAACTCAACACGTAAGCGATCCGACGCATTTCACTGAACACAGCGAAACGACCATAGACCTGATTTGCACTGACGCTCGAGTCGTGAATGTGGATGTGAAGCACATTCCCGACTTGGGTAGACATGCATTCATTACGGCCGAGTTTGACATAAAAAAACAGAAACCGACGCCGAGACGCATTACATACCGACCTCTTAAAGACATTAACTTTAGTGACTTCGACAATGACCTCAAGTCTATAAATTGGGACCAAATACTTTTACTTGATGACGTGAATGACATGATACGAGTATTTAATGATTGTTTACTACAATTATTCGATAAACACGCTCCTGAAAAAACAATTGTGGTGAAGGAGGCACTCAAACCATGGTTGACAAGCAATGTGAAGCTTATGATGCGTCTTAGGGACAAAGCTCACGAGAAATACAAGCGTTCCAAGACTGATGCTCATAAGCAGTACTATTTAGACTTAAAACACCTGGTGATCGCAGCCATCCATAGCGAGAAACGTGCCTTCTTCAAGCACCACATCAACGACGTTACCGACTCAAAGACTCTCTGGAAAAACTTAAAGCGCACTGTCCTTCCAGACTCAAAGACGCGGACTGACCTCCCGACACACTTTAACGACCCCGACTTAATAAACCGCCATTTTTTAAACATACCTGGTAACCCAGCCGTATCTATATCTGACTTGACACGGTATGAATTTGATAGACATAGTGACAAAACTTTTACTCTTCAACCAACAACGTCTGAAACTGTGACCAAAATTACGAACTCTATCAAAACGACTGCAAAGGGACATGATTTGATCGCTATTGACATGTTACTTATGACTCTCCCGGTGACTTCTAAGATACTGACATTCATCATCAATAGGAGTATTCAGACTATGACTTTCCCGACTGATTGGAAAATCGCTCAAGTGACCCCGTTACCAAAAACCACAAATCCCGTGAATCTGTCCGAACTCCGTCCTATTAGTATCCTTCCCTGTGCATCAAAGATAATAGAAAGGGTGGTTTGCGAACAGCTGTCGGAATACCTGGAGAAATACAGCATCCTACCTGAACTACAATCGGGTTTTCGCAAGGGTCGATCGACAGTTACTGCGTTACTCGATGTAGTCGATAATATTCTGCAGGCTCGGGATGATGGTAAAAGTACCATATTAGTGCTTTTAGATTTCTCCAGGGCTTTTGATTGTATTAGTATCCCCTTGCTATTATCTAAGATGTCTTATTACGGATTTGATGCCACAGCGATAAAATGGTTTAGCAGTTATTTGACTGACCGTGCGCAGACAGTCGTATTGCGTGGGATGGATGGTGGTGCTCTGCGGTCCTCTCTTTGCCCTGTGACACGGGGAGTGCCGCAGGGTTCAATACTTGGGCCTCTGCTCTTTATATTGTACAGTTCTGATATTGTCAACGGTATAAAGAGCAGTGGATACCATCTTTACGCGGACGATCTGCAACTGTATATCTCCTGCGCGCCGTCAGAGACGTCTTTAGCTGTGGACGCCATCAATGCAGATCTAGACCGTATTTCGGCTTGGTCGGAGAAGAACTGTTTGGTCCTTAATCCCCGCAAGTCGAAGTATATCGTTTTTGGGTCGAGGCATCAAATTCAGAATACTCTTGCTGCTCTGGCTACCGGGAATGTTGCCGTCATGGGTGAACCAATAGAGCGGGTGGTAGAAGCCAATAACCTTGGCCTCCTAATGGACGGCAAGCTGAACTTTGAGAACCACATACTGAAAGTTGTGAGTAACTGCTTCTACCGCCTCAAGATTCTGTACAATATACGCGATTACCTTAGTGTCGATTTGCGTGTTGACCTTTGTGAATCGCTTATATTGTCCAGATTAAACTATTGTGACGTTATTTATGGCGGTTGCATTCTTGGTCGTTCTAAGAGGCTTTTACAGCGAGTGCAAAACGCATGTGCTCGTTTTTGTTTCCGCGTCCCTCCCCGCTCCCATATCACCCCATACCTGAACGCCGCCAACTTGCTGAACATGCCTGCGCGCAGGCGCATGCACCTAGCCACTTTGCTGTTCGGTGTGAGACGTCACGAGACCCCATCATACCTCTTTAACAAGATGGTTTGGTCAAGGAGTGAGCGCAGGAGCGCAATGGTTCTCATACCTAAGCATCGGACTGCGGCATTTCGAGGCAGTTTCAAGTTTGCGGCGTCCAAGTGCTGGAATGATATTCCTCCCCCTATCCAAGGGGCGTCAAGTAGTTACACCTTCAAGCGCAAGCTGAAGGATCACTTATTGACGCTCCAAAAATCCTTCCAATAGTCCTCCAGCACTTTGCACTTTGATATGCCAACCTGTTGTTTTTGAACAATTTAGTTTTCCCTCCTTTTTATTTTTGTTTATTGTAAACTATTTAATTAATTTATGTATTTCTTTAGTTACACATAAGTCGGGTTCTATTGCATTGTTTACGTAAAGGTTTATGAATTATGTAGTATATTTTGCACAATGAGTTTACATACATACATACATACATATTTTATCTGTGTATCGTTTCGTGAGTCATAGACGGTTCTGGCTGAAAATCAGTGCTGCAGGTGTCTAACACCTCAGCGTAATGCTGAGCCAGCGACCGTTTCACTTTTGCGAAGACACACAACGCTGATGATCTATTTTTCATGTCTATGTTTTTTTTTTGTTATACCTTGTTTATTTTCTATAAAACTGTGTATATTATCTTATATTTGTGTGTCTTGCAAAAAGGAATAAATGCCTTCTTTCTTTCTTTCTTTCTTTCTTTCTTAGAAGCACTTCTTCACCAAAAAAACGTACGCAATTTTTTTATCCACAGCGTTCTAGATTAAATTAGATATAACCGGAAAAATCCAGTTTCTTCCTCAACGCGCACAAACCGCACTTCTTGTAATCCAGCATGGAAGTAAGTATAAAGTTCTACGAAACGCGATTCTGTATTTTTTCTCGTAAGTATAATGTAGATGATTTACTGTATTGACAACTGCTAACACGTATGTGCGGTTTGAGTGATTTATTGACACTTAAATAAATTAATAAAAAATAAAAACAGTTATAAGGAACACGCATGCAATAGCGCCACCTAAGCATAATATTATTTAGTACCGTTTTATGTACATCTTGCTCGTACACATTAAACAAAATAAATAAATACAAGGCAAACATTCAGCTAGTTTTTAACTTGTTCGTTACATATTCACTCACAATTATATCGAGGTAGGCAAAACACTCACATCATAATTAAATTATCTAATTACTAGTAATTTGTTTAATGCAATACTACATTTGCATGACTTTTGTTTCTTGCGTGTATGTAGTACTTAAATTTGTAAAATAGCATAACTGAAAGTGATATTCCATCATCACCGATATAATAATTATAACATTAATAAACTTATGGAAAAAAAACTCCATAACATCGCAACGTAGTCCCGCTAAGGGCCAAACCAGCTGGCATAAATATAATACACAAGTTTTATCCGTCAAGTATTTAAATAATTATTTGAGGCGATCAAGCAGAGAGTTATTACCAATAACAACAGCGCCGCATTCCCATTTATTATTACCTATAACATGAAAAAACTACGTTACTGCATGAGCTTCTTATCTGAACATAATCATAGATCGAGGCGGAAAGGTCACAAGGAAAATTATACCAATCAATTCCTCAACACGTGGATATTTGTTACTGTAATTCTAGCCAAAGATGATCTGAACTTTTGTCAGTCGTCTAGACTGTGGTCGCTTAAAGTGGTAACGTAACAGCGCATAACGTAATGAAATGAGCAATGAACGTCTAAAATATTGAGAACTTCCTCCTTTTTTTGAAGTCAGTTACAAATGTCAAGTGGTTTTTTAATGATTTTGAACTAGGGAATCTGAGCACCAAGCTCTCTTACGTAACTGTTCTAACAATTGAAACTACTCTAAAAAATATTTAAATCATCCCTCCATCCAAGTTTAACCTTTTTGATTTGTGATCCAGATAGCTTTAGGTACTATGTTGTGCTCTTAGTACTTACGTGACACCTAATTATAATCTAGCGCCATTTATACTCCCAGAAAATACGTAAAAGCACAGTCATGATACTTAAAGTAGTTACAATACAATAGTTTAGGTACTTCATCTGAATACTTCTTTCAAAACATTTCATTAAATTTAATGCTTCATAATAATTTTATCTATATTTAAATTCTGTGGAGTACTTACCCCAAAGGTTAAGTTACATAACTGATCATTGGTAACACTATTTGACTATAAAATTTGCGGTTGTAAAAGTAACACTTAAACTCTGCAAAGAATTAACGTAATTCTTCGTTTTCCTCATACATTACAGTGCACCACTAAAATAATTTGTATAGCAGGACCAAAAATACTTAACGTAAGTCGCTACACTTTCGACAGTGAAGTGGACATGGTCGTCGTTGGAGCCAGACTCTTTGCAATTTCTTTTTTGCTAAGTTTGTGTGGCGGTATCCTTTTGCCTTCCACACCGGAGAGCTGTAGGCTTATTACCTAACTCGCTCGCAATCGCCATCCTGTTCATTTTGACAGTTCATGTATGGGCTGACAATTGGCATCGGAATCAGCTAGCTGTCACATACAAGAACTGTCAAATTTAACACGATGGCGATTGCGAGCGATTTAGACAATGAGCTTACTGGAGTCCGGAGTTCGCTGGGAACAGAGAGTGCTGCACATTCCCACACATGGTCCTTCAGACGCCTTTTGCGACACCCACGGGATGTATTGGGTTTGTCGTACTTTTTGAAGTGAAAACTTCTTGAGCGACTTTAAGCACTTTTTGGGATGGATAAAAAAATTTAATCCCGCATCAGGGTCACGTGACCTGATCAAAAATGCGCAGGACGGCGCAGGGCGCTTCCGTGAGTACCAGGACAGCAGCGACGAACTTATTCCTATAAGATCATCATGCACCACCATGCATCGACGGGGGATCATGATGCAAAATATCGGAAACTCGTTCAATTCCGACTCAGTTCAGGTTTTAGCTGATATATTTAGTATAGATCTGACAGCGAGTGAACCTAAACTGTATCTAATGTACCCCTGTACATTACTTGACAATGGACCAACATCTATGTAATGTAATTACAGATATTTTTGTTACAGTGAGGTCTCGTGCGGCAGCGGCGCGCGGGCGGAGCGACGGGCCGCTGCTTCTAATTATTTCATTAACTCGTGCATGCTAATTGATGGACATTAAACTTAGATGAGTTAACATTTAATTAATGGTCTCTAGCGGGATTATCTAACTGAAACACCACCTAAAGTTTGAGTTAGAATTATATTACATGTAAGTAATCAAATACGTTAATGAGCCGACATTCGTTTCTTTTTAATTTAAGTGATTTGCTTTACTATTACAACTCATTTTTAACCGACTTCATCTATAAACACTCTAACGATATTCTAAATAATGATAAAGGATTTTGATTGAATGTTGCAAATAAAGACGACTAACGACATTTTGCAAAAATGATTAACTATACTCAATCGAAGGGCTATTGTCTAAAGCACGGGAGCTTACAATACACACATACACGCACACAAATCACGCCTATATCCCTGACAGGGTAGATAGAGCATTAGCATCATTGTGGGCGTGCAGGTGAAAAGTGTAAGTAAGATTTACACCCACTCAGCTTTTACCATATTATGCGCGGAAAGAGAAGCAACTGGTACTGCACGTCTAGCACGCAGACGCGCGAGAGCCGCGTCGCGCGCGAGATAGACTACGCGTCTCTTTCTAGGATGAACAGTAAGAAAAAGACGGGCAACCTATCTCGCGCGCGACGCGACTCTTTTGCGCTCTCGTGCTAGACGTGCAGTTCTGTTTTTTCTTTGCTCCCAGACCAACATGGAAGCAACAATCGCGTACACTACCCCTTTCTGCCCATCCTTTAACGGAAACAAATAATGTGATTACGATATTGGAGCGACTTATTCTTGAAATCATTTATCATTTCACCCATACCATTTGTACAGCCGTGTCGAAGCGCAGCTCGCAGTTAACTGGCATCTTGTCCCAGTTTGGATGTCATAAGGAACCTTTGTCATTCTTCCTTCTTCGACACGAGCCACTCGGATCATTCATAAAACCATTTAACTTGCACAATCTGTGCCGCAACAGAGCATAGATTACACGTCTGTTCTGTAGTGAAATTATGTCGTTCAGTGTTAGTGAATGGTCAATTCGGACATGATTGGAAGATGGATGGCGTGGCATGAACTCTTTTGTTGTAATTGGAGTAGTGTTTTGTTTCAGAAAAGGTTAATGATCTTCGCGTTTAGCTGTTCGTATGTTGGATATCGTCTGTTGGATTACCCATGGAAATTGTGAACGGTCTAGGATCGATTTATGGTTAGGAATTTAACAGCACACCACAAAAACGAGTCCCTGAGATGTGTTTTTGTTACGCTGCGGAAAATGTGAAAGAAAGACTTCAGTCTTCTAAGAAACAAGTAAGGAATTATATGTTCGTTTCTACCACTTTCGGTACCAGAATGGTGACAAGCACTAGGTCTTCTTTACCCGGGTACTAACTTATGAATCCAAAATTACAAAAAATAAACAAACATTCATGTATAATTCGCATAGTAACAAGGTCACGTGACAGCTAGTAAAAGATAGAAAAATTCGAAGGTTTACCCACCTGCTATGTGTGGTGTAGGGGTATAGCACGCGTCACGGAACGACGAGGATCTGGGTTCGATTCCCAGCCATAGCCTTACTTTTCGGATTTTTATATGTCCTAATTTGCAGTATCTTTTAGAAATACATACATACATAAATCACGTCTTTATCCCTTACGGGGTAGACAGAGCTCAAGGTAAAAAGACCCAAAGGCCATGCTTAGGTAGGGCGTACAGGGTGGAAAGGCGATTTTTTTTGTCATCGCACCCCGCGCCCCTGCACCGCGCGGGCGAGGACTCATTTAAGAGGTCGGTCTATAGCTGTTGCCCGCGACTCCATCTGCGCACAATTGCAAACTGTCTCCGTACCAAATTTCAATAAAATCGGTTAAGTGGTTTTGGCGTTAAAGCGTAACAAACAGACAGACAGAGTTACTTTCGCAGTTGTAACATTAGTAGGGATTAATCTAGAGACAGTCTCATCCAAACCGCAACGCATACGCAACGCAAACGCAACGCAGACGTCCCTATTACCTTACGGTCAAGCGACTAGTTATGTCATGTTAGTGTGCCGATGGTTTTATGAGTGTTATTTACATTTTTTACATAATTAGGGTTGCGTCGGAGGTGCGGAGGAACGCCGCTGATGGCACAAGCGGGGAGTGTCGGATACAAGACATTATCACTGCAAGCCAGTGTTAAGAAGGCAGGCAATGAAGATAACGTTTTGTATAAGGAACTGGCCGCTGCGCGCGCAAAATTAAGTACCCTATGACACTGACAAACTTTAATAATACACATACACACATACATACACAAATCACGTCTTTATCCCTTACGGGATGGACAGAGCCTAAGGTAGCAGGTACCTACAGGCCACATTTAGCAAGATTGTGGGCGTATAGGTGGAGAATGGAATCAAAATAGTGATAGGTTGCTAGCCTCATCGCTTATAACATGATTCCTATGATTTTCGCCCATTCCCTCGATGGGCTTTTACCATCTGCGCGGGTAGAGAAGCAACTGGTACGTTCTATGTTTTTTCTTTGCTCCTGTATTAAGTGGACAAGCTTTTTTTTTTCAGTGACAAGGCTGTAATGAAAACTTAAAATATCGACCAAACTGTACGGAACCCGCGCCTACTAGTGTTCTAACAGTCTTCGCGCTTCCTCCTATCTGTAATGTACCGTCAAAACACGTTAATTACTCGCGAGACAGCGCGTGCGCATCGAGGTCGAAGAGATTCACCCACTTGCACAGTGGGTGAGGCCAATCTTGAGGCCCATTTAGACATGCAAGAATTGTATACCATTATAGTTACATTGCGAAGTTTGACGGATCGCTTGAATTGGGTTTACCTCGGCAACCCGCAATGTAATGAAACTTGCAATTCCTGCTTGTCTGTGTGTGGGCCTTTATATTACCTGGTCACCGGAGCGAAATATTCAAATCATACACGGAGCTAATCATTGAGATGCTTATCAGTAGGTGTTGAAAAAATTAACGAAATAAAACAACCGATTAAGATGGCAAGCCGTGAATATCATTTCGAAATTGCATAAATACATTCGGAAACAAGAATGAAGATACTTTGTTTATTCATAGCAGAGTTAGAGAAACTGCAAATAACTGTTTAGTTTGAATACAAAATATTACTATGAAAAACTGTAAGAAAAAACATAGAATGCATCAGTTGCTTCTCTTTCCGCGCAGACGGTAAAAGCCCATAGAGGGAATCACAGGCGATGCGATGATCACTATTTTGATTTCCCGTTCCACATATGCCCACAATTATGCTAACCGTGGCATTTAGGCCCTGTTATCGTAGGCTCTGTCTAGCCGGGGTGCTATGTCGGAAACCTCCCCGAGAGCTCTAGCGTTACAGTTCCCTTCTATCAGGGGCTTTGGCCCCATGGGGGGGGAAGGGTAACGCTTAGGCCGGTGCACCCTGGGCAACAACGGCTGATTAAACCCCTCGGGGATTAGTTAGCTGGTGGCAAATATCCGACCCTTTAGGGCGGGGCGAATTATTATGTATATGTATATATTTTCTTGGCGAGGGCCGGGGCGAAAGCCCCTTTTTTTATCAAGGGAGGGATCGTGATTAGGTGGGGAAAGGCGGGCGGTAGCTGCCGGGGAGCTGCTCTGCATCTGCGGCCGAGTAAAGGTAAAAATTGAAAGGTAGCGCAGCTCTGCACCAAACCTGGAGGCGCCAAACGCCTTTTGGGAGGGAAGGGGAGCCTTGGGGAGACGAGGGTCAGAAGCGTTGGGTACTGTCGGGCCGAGCTGAGCTGCCTACTGAGTAGCCCCTCCCGCCGAGCTTCGACCACTCGGCCTGGAGCTGGCGAAAAGTAGGTATTGCTTTGCGGTTAATTACCGGCAGGCCTTTCGCTCTCTGAGGGGGGGGGGGTGCCTAGGGGGGGACGGGGCGTGCGGTAGCTGCCGGGGAGCTGCTCTGCATCTGCGGCCGAGTAAAGGTAAAAATTGAAAGGTAGCGCAGCTCTGCACCAAACCTGGAGGCGCCAAACGCCTCGTACGGGGAGGGACGGGGGCGAGTCCAACCTTGTACCTGCTGTTCGCCCCGGGCGGGGAACGGAAGGGCGAGCCTCATGCTGGCAGCGGGCGAAAGCCTGCCGTCGAAGCGGTGCGTTCCGCAAGGGACGCGATCGCGGAGCGGAGTGACCTCGGTCATTTTCGGTCGACACGTAACCTGGTCCGCAGGGCCGGGACCGTGGGCCGCCTCGTCTTTTTCAAGATAAGGGGGCCGCGAGGAGTAAACCTCTATAAAAATCCAGAGGGCGACGTGACCTCGGTCACGGTCGGACGGCACGTAAACCTGGTCCGTAGGGCCGGGACCGTGGGCCGCCTCGTCTTTTTCAAGATAAGGGGGCCGCGAGGAGTAAACCTCTATAATAATCCAGAGGACGACGTGACCTCGGTCACGGTCGGACGGCACGCAAACCCGGTCCGCAGGGCCGGGACCGTGGGCTGCCTCGTCTTTTTCAAGATAAGGGGGCCGCGAGGAGTAAACCTCAATAAAAATCCAGAGGGCGACGTGACCTCGGTCACGGTCGGACGGCACGTAAACCTGGTCCGTAGGGCCGGGACCGTGGGCCGCCTCGTCTTTTTCAAGATAAGGGGGCCGCGAGGAGTAAACCTCTATAATAATCCAGAGGATGACGTGACCTCGGTCACGGTCGGACGGCACGCAAACCCGGTCCGCAGGGCCGGGACCGTGGGCCGCCTCGTCTTTTTCAAGATAGGGGGGCCGCGAGGAGTAAACCTCTATAAAAATCAACAGGGCGGCGTGATCTCGGTCATGTCGGCCGTCACGTAACCCCGGCCCGCTGGCGCTGGGAACGTGGGCCGCTGAGGGGGCTACGAGGAGTCAACCTCTTTAAAAAAACAGACGGTCACCGGCGGGGGAGGGCGGGGAATCCGGAACCCGCATTCAACGGTGCCGTCGCCACCTGCCCCATCCCGGGGCGGCCAGTGGACGTTGCGGTGGTCACGGTGTTCGCCCGCAACGCCCACAGTTCAAGGCCTGGAGGGAACGTGTGTGTTTTTAGACGGTAGGCCTCTCCCCTCCATCCATAGGGATGGTAGCGGCGAGATGGAGAACCCGTCATACCTCCGTTCGTGCTGCCCTGAGCGCGGAGATGCATAAGGCGCATTTTCCACACGTTAAAAAAAAAAAAAAAAAAAAAAAAAAAAAAAAAAAAAAAAAAAAAAAGGCTCTGTCTAGCCCGTAAGGGATATAGACGTGATTATGTGTACGTATGTGTATAATTAATTCATTTTGCAGCCGTTTTGTGTTGTGCTCTTCCATGCTGGTCGGGGAGGAAAGGATAAACATAGAATTCACCAGTTGCTTCTTGTCCAGAGCGCGTATATGGTAAAATCTTAAAACATTCTGTGTACAGTCAAGTGTAATAATATGTATCTAGTCAAAGTTTCAAAAATAAGTACCATACGCTCTTATACGGTCGTAATAAGGTCGTGGGACACATTTTTGAGAAGTTCGTATCGATACTTATTTTTGCACTTGACCGTACCTACCAACAACATATATGTATGAAATAACATAGAAATAAAATAACATTAATTATGTGTTTATAACATTAATAACGACTGTGTCTACCGGTAATAAATTGTCGTATTTTTGTTTGGTTTTCGCTGGCAAATGTTTATATAAATAAAATTGGATGTATTCTGTTTTCCTGCTTCTTTTGGGTTGAGTTGCTTAGGTTAAGTAATTGTATGTTTTGTGTTGTTTAATGGATCCACTGAAAAACAGCGTCGTTGCACCCTGTGCTCCGACACATGCTGAGTTGGAATCCTATTTTGAAACAACTAACAATTTTGCTATCTATTAGATATAAAGCTCTTTTAAATACAAACTGTACTTATATTATTGTTGTTGTTGAGAAATAAATATTTCTTTCTTTCTTTCTTTCTAATTATAACAGCAGTGTATCTGGAAAAATATTAACCTCTTCATATGTATGTACATGACTTGACAATGAATAAATGAATGAATGAATTAATTAATGAATGAATGAAAGGTTTAAGTATCGGTTTGATAGATGGACAATAAGATCCTCCTTGATTTAAACATTTTAGGTAGTGGTTTAGTTTGGTTCTGTTCATGTATATTTGGTAATGGTGGCACGGTAGAGCGGACTGACCTAGACGGAATAGAGCGGCGAGCGCGCGGCGCCGCGGTGCATTTTACAGCTCGGGACGTTATCTTAATAAATTAACCATTCGTGCAGCTATTATCAGAGATTGGACACATCAAACAATGTTCTAGAGCCCTCGACGATGCAGTCGTGGGGAACAACTTATGAGAAGTTTCTTCGTTCACTCTTAACACTTACATACATACATAAATCACGTCTTTATCCCTTACGGGGTAGACAGAGCCTAAGATGGCAAGAGCTAAGCCACGATTGTGGGCGTACGATGGCAAAAAATGGAATCAAAATAGTGATGGGTTGCTATCCGCATCGTCTGTAACATGATTCCTATGATTTTCGCTCATTCCCTCGTTGGGCCTTTACCATCTGGGCATCTGCGCGGGAAAAGAAGCAACTGGTACATTCTATGTTTTTTCCCTGCTCCCAGACCAGCATGGAAGAAGTACACGTGCTCGGGAATACTAGAAAACGTTATTAACAGAAATATCGCAGAAATCACTCAAGAAAATTGAATTCGTCGTGACGCCTACGATACGTCACTGCGAATACACAGCGGTGTAGTTGCTCCTTAAGTCCATTCAACGACTGATTGTAAAATATGTCATTAAAACTCATACTAAGGTGCTAGTAATGGTTCACTTACAGGCGGTTGCGTATCGCACTACATTGTCACTAATGGCAGTCACTCGTGGTTGCCATCACTCGAATACTGAACGCACACTTGATACTTAATTGACCTAGGTCTAGAAACAATAGGGTATCAAATTCAGCCGCAAATTTATTCGTTGCGAAAGTCTGGACTTTGGCTTCAGCAGACTTACTTAGCTTGACTTCTCGTACTTAGCACAGTGAGACTTACCTGTAGTGACCACACCGCGGCGTACATGCAGTGACTGCCGTGGTCGTCACGTTTTCTCACTGTTTTTTCATACATTTTGTTGCGTAAACGCACCGTCAACGTCTTTAACGCACCAGTGTGGACACACCTTTATGTCTTACTTAGTGTGAACTTTATCTTCATCAAGTCTTCTTCTTTTTTAATACGGCCCCATCGATCGATGCGATGATTTCGCCAATATCAAAGTAATAAATACAGTATTCAAAAATGTTGTGACAAAAATGTCGGCAACGTTGTACGATAGGACACGGTCAAAAGACCCCTCCCCCCTGTCGGGCTCTTAGCCAACGGACAACGATATCCCTCAGAATCTGCCAGGAAATCATTAACCGATGCCCAGGGTGCACCGGACCAAGCACTGCTCTTCCCCTCGGACGGATCCAAAAACGAACCGCAGCTCTTGACTATACGCGGAGGTAACCCGACTCGCACCCCATTCATCAAATCAAATTAAGCGTAGAAAAACTCATGACATACATATTTGTGTTATTATTTATAATGAAGTCCTGCCCAATTTGTATGAATTTGTAAGCAGGTCAAGATGCTTATGAAGCCCTTTATTAAGTTTAATATGGTCATCATTAAATTTCCGCAAATTAAGCATCATAATACAAAACATTGTGAAACCCTCCGATCTTGTTAGCTATTTCAATCACATACACATCTCGTACTTGGTAGTCGGCTCTCGCAACGCGGATCATCGGCGCGCTGTAAATCAGCCTTCTCTTTTACACAAACTACGTGTTAGAAAGAGGCAGATATTTTATATCCACTACAAATTGGTTTGGGCTGGGCTTAATGTTGCCAGTTCAACAGCAAAACTGTACTTCAGCAGATCTACAGATTTTTAAACAAATCTTAACCAATAATATTATCAAAAAAATTGATGAATGAATGATACTTTCGTTTGATATACCTATCAAAAATAAGCCCCATCAGGGCTTTTTCATCTAAACCTATTTGTATTTTACTCAAACTAAGTAGGTTTAGTTATTTTTCTTTCAAATTTGAACGACATTGAGGTTTACTTTCGGTAAAAAATTCGTAGAATTTATTTTCTACCAATTTTCTTGCGACGCATTCTTGGCAATGGTGGTGTTTTCAGAAGCGTTGATGTAAAAGAGCCCTCGGCGGCCTCATTGTAAAATAAACCCTTGATTTGGATTTTGAAGAGCACATTGGCGGTTTTTTCAGCATCCAGCTACGGCATTTCCAAGGCTACAGCTGGCCGCCCCGACCGTCCGTCCTGCGGAACTGTTACACTAACCACTTATCTTTAATTTGCCCGAATCCGTTCGACAGTAAACGCATATCTTTTATGGCTCGTTACTACATAATGCAGCAATCTTCATTTAATTTGAAATTACATAAATGGTCCATTTTTATACGCAAACAATATGCAGATTCACAGACCCGGGTTACGAAATTTAAACAATCAATATGTATTCCGTGTACGACGCGACGTCATCTTGTTGTAACGTTCCTAAACCTTGTCTAGAGATACTTTATAGGTTACTGTAGCAGACCGTAACAATCGAAAGTGGAAAAAACCGGTCAAGTGCGCGTCGGTCTTGTACACTCTGGGTTCCGCACAAAAATGCGGTTGAATCTAAAAAAATTTGGTTTACCATCATTATAACCTAACTCGACCTATTTCATTTTAATTTTAACTTAAGAAATCTGCGTATATCTAAGAAAAAGGAAAATTAAAATAAATTGCTCATAAATATTTTATGATTGTTTACAGCAGACTTTGTTAAATAATAATATATCCCACGGGCTCGTTCGATATTTAACATGAGTTTTAGTAAGATATAACCCTAGTCAAATTTCTTGTTTGAAATGGTTAAAAAACAAAGTATTTTGGGTTAATCTTCTTATATATAAAATTCTCGTGTCACAATGTTCGTTCCCGTACTCCTCCGACGCGGCTTTACCGATTCTTACCAAATTTTATATGCGTATTCAGTAGGTCTGAGAATCGGCTACTATTTATTTTTCATATTGAAATTTAGAAGAAAAAAAAACGGGAGCGAAGCCGCGGGCAACAGCTAGTAATTAACTAAATCCTCTGCACAGCACCCAGTAAAGTACATAACAAGACCCGAAGCAGTTTTATCATGCCATGCATAATTGCATACGTAAGTAAGCAAAGTGCGCGCAACTAATTAATCGTCCGAAACAAAACTGTGAAATATTTGTAGACGACTTGTAAATTTACCGCGCAATGGGCAGTTATGTCATTTGGTTATCGCCGCGTTACCTCAGATTAGCTGCTGGACCACGGAGCAGCCGAGCGCTCCCGGACCAATCACAGGCCGCGGGCGAGACATCGCGTAAAGCCAAACCTAAGTGTTAAGGACAATACATGTTTTAAGTACAAAAGCAGTGGTAGCTCAGTGATTTGATCTAAGGCCTCTTAAGCAGAGAGTCATTGGACCGTAGGCTTATTATCTAACTCGCTCGCAATCGCCATCGTGTTCAATTTGACAGTTCATGTATGACAATTGGCATCGAAATCAGCTAGCTGTCACATTCATACAAGAACTGTCAAAATGAACACGATGGCGATTGCGAGCGAGTTAGACAATAAGCCTACGGGACTCGCACTTCTGTGGTTTTTGGAAGTTATGAGCGAATTGATATGAGCTTTTCGGTTAAGGAATTCAATGGACGTTGTGAGAAAAGGCACGATGGGACGTATAGTGTGTAAATTTCGTACGGGTATATTTTTTAACAACTGAGAATATACACACTAATTAACGTAAAAACAAGTGTAATAGCAATATTAGTTGAATTTTATTATTTCTTACTAATTAATTTAGCGCGCAATGTATCGCACAATGCGTCGATTAAATTAACGAACCTACCTACGTAAACGTCATAACGCTTATGTCAAATGAAATTGTACGTGTTACATTGCTCCCAAGACAAACATTTAAAAAAATACGCTACAATAATAAAAGTTACAAACAAAATAAAATTCTCACGATTATTTCTGTGATCGTTAACTACATCTGGATAAAATTTATATGCTCGTATGAAATTTACACGCTGTATAGGCTGGAGCTGGAGATGATAATAATGTGCTCGTCTTTTTATCTCTACATACATACATACGGATTACTAATGTTTGGCAAATAATGTTCCCCAAAGCATCACATCGCAAACTTTGTTTCCCAAATTTTTATTTGGCAAAAATTCAATTGTCAAAACTACTTATCGCAATATTACAGTTAGCAAACCTTTTTTTCGGCAAGTGATTATTTAGCAAATAATGAATTGGTCATGTTAATTTTCCCAAATTTTTTTTTGGCAAATGTATCGTTTGGCATAACGTACTAAACCCAAAATATCGCATGGCATACGATTTCTATCGCAATGTGAGTAATGCGTAGGATAAACATAACAATTATGATTATATTTTGTACATTTTGCAACACAAAGCTGAATATTCTGAGCTGAAATTACTAATGTGTATCGCGAGTAATTTAAAAAATTAAGTTCAAAAAACAGTTCTAACCTAACCTAACCTAACCTGCTGTTCTGGTAGCAGTTCTTTTCTGTGGGGGTCGCAGTTCTAACCTAACCTAACCTACTTTTCTGGTAGCAGTTCTAGTCTGTGGGGATCGCAGTTCCGACCGAACCTAACCTACTTTCATTTCTTTAATTAGTCAATGATTAATGAGATAAAATAATTATCATTTGCCAGGTTTTTGCTATAAGTATACCATGCAAAGTTTCATATTTGGGAATTTTATTTTTGGAATATAACTTATGACAAAACGAAACATTTGCTTGAGAAGCATTTGCTTTATAAAATCTTGACGAAGTGATAATTTGCCAAATGATAGTTTGACCAAATGAACTAAATGCTAAATGTAACTTTGCTAAAGGTTCACTTGGAAAATGTAAGTATTGCGATAAGTTGTTTGGGAAGTGATATTTGGGAAAAATAATTTGCCAAACGGCACATACATACATACATAAATCACGTCCTTATCCCTTAAGGGGTAGACAGAGCCTAAAGTAACAAAACTCTATCTAAGAAACTATCAATAAGTCAAGGTTGAACTTTGTAACTTTTTGCGTATACATTCGCCATCAAAATATATCGGAGCTCAATAATATCGGCACTTACGCAATCGGCAATAAGTTCGTGTTCAGATATTTTTGAGCAATCAGATAACTCCGATGCAGCTGTTAAGCAGCAACTGATTCAAGTAATTAGAATTTAACACAAGAATGTTAATAAAGAGCTCTGAATTTTAACTATCACTTTGCTTGTGGGACACATTACAAAAATCCTTCGGCGGTTACTTACGTCATTCAAGTTTAATTGAAAATGTTCTGCTTTTGTGGTTTGAGCTGGGTGTTGTTGATGTGTAAATCAGTCAGTTAAGAAAGCATTACGCCAATAATCGCGAGACGCAAACTGCCCGCAGGTTATTTGGCATATTACCACATTATTTACTTGTGTACATCGTTTTTCCTAAATACTTGTCTCTACTTGCTCAAGATTCCTAAAATTCTCAGTAAAACGTTCAAAGGCACTAAGTTAAATCACAATATTCACAATTAACAAAGTCGATATAATGATATATTGCTTGGGGGTGCGAGTCGGGTTACCTCCGCGTGTAGTCAAGAGCTGCAATGCGGTTCGTTTTTGGATACGTCCGAGGGGAAGAGCATTGCTTGGTCCGGTGCACCCTGGGTATCGGTTAATGATTTCCTGGCAGATTCTGAGGGATATCATTATCCGTTGGCCCGACAGGGGGGAGGGGTCTTTTGACCGTGTTCTACCGTACAACGTTGCCGACATTTTTGTCACAAGATTTTTGAATACTGTATTTATTACTTTGACATTGGCGAAATCATCGCATCGATCGATGGGGCCGTATTAAACAAAGAAGACGAGATATTCCTTAATAAGCCAGCAACCAAATTCTAATTATAATTAGTATAATTACACAAACGGATAACTCACGTATAAAAGTAGCGTGATGCTCGACATGTTTCGGACTAGTTCGTAGTCCTTCCTCTTGGAGCGCTCGCCATTCTAATTACTAAAATTAGGCTCTTGTTCATTATCGTTATTTTTTTGGGTTTTCTCATCTCAAAAGGAAAAGTCGGAGCCAAGATCACTTTGTTGTCCGTCCACCCAGTCGTCTGTCAAGAGCCTTTTTCTCAGGAACGCCTAGAGGTATAAAATTGAAATTAATACCACAAATACTTAGGTCTGTAGCCCCTTAGAGCTGTGAAAAAATCATCCCTCTAAATCTAAATATATATAACTCAAAGGTGACTGACTGACTGACTGACTTAGTGCTCTATCAACGCACAGCCCAAACCATTGGACGGATCGGGCTGAAATTTGGCATGCAGGTAGATGTTATGACGTAGGCATCCGCTAAGAAAGGATTTTGATCAATTCTACCCCCAAGGGGATAAAATAGGGGATGAAAGTTTGAATGAAGCTTTGTCAATTTTAAACCGATTGGATTGAGACTTTGCATGCATAAAGCTACTAGGTATGACGTAGGCATCCTCTAAGAACGGATTGCGTAATTTCTGCGGGATGGCGATAAACGAATTCTATGCAGACGAAGTTGCGGGCAACAGCTAGTTAGTAATAATAGCCCTTTTTATTCCGTTTCGCTACAATTTCAGTACATTCTGTAGTTTTTCCTTTCAAAATATCGCATAATTCGGCGTGCCTCATGGCATAGGCCTCCCCCATTTATCCTTCTAAGTTAACTCTATCGAAATACAAAGACCTCGCACTGTGTACATTATGCTTAGGAACGGGAATCTGTTCATAATAACACGTGTTCGTGGTTGATACTTTTTTAGAGCTCACATGGTTTCCTAATTTTTAAATGATCTAACCAATGTGCATTATATCACGTCTGTATCCATAACGGGGTAGATAGTCAGAACCCAGGGCAACAAGACCTGAAGGCCACGTATAGCGTAAATGCAATCTTATAGGTGGAAAGGCGAGTCAAAATTGTGACGGGTTGCTAGCCGCATCGTCTTTAACATGAGTCCTAAGTTTTTCGATCATTTCCCTTTGCTTAGACAAGCATGGAATAAACTTATAATAAATAAAGATTTTGAAAAAATTTGCTCAATTCTTGCAATTCTGCGCTCAAATCTTACAGCTTCAAGTCTAATATTACAAACTAATCAGATATCATTGCAAATAGCGAAAGATGAAACCTGACACCATGTCGCCGGTGCCACAAGGACGCCTCGGCCCGCGAGTTCAATCTTCAGCTCCAAGGCTGCCAAAAGCACCCGTTGTAGTAAAGGTGCGCGCAGATGCGAGAGGGGGGCCACGTATATAGCGGAGATGCGCCGGCGCAGCCCGCAGTGAGACGGCGTACACGCACGTTACTTTAAAAACGAAGTTACATTTGACAGTTTAAAGTTCGCGAGCCTCTTTATCTGTGCGCGCACTCGGAGACCTCCGGTGAGTGGAACAGTGGATGGATTTGGATTAGGATTAAATTTGTGTTAATTGATGAAGATAAATAAAAGATTTGCTAATTAGGACATCGCTATAGCGGACACTTTAGCAGGAATATAGGTCCAACTTACAAAGTATTAAAGTTCTGTGGATAACTTAAATAGCTAAAAGGGTTATGGCTATGAAGGTATAATAGGTACTTTTGTTTGCAACTAGACTGGTTTCCAGGGTCTGAAAAATTCAAAGCGCTTAAGGCTTTAACAAATAAGGAAAACAAACACAAGTAATTCCAGAATTCAAACGAATAATTTTCTAGATAAGATCTCGTAATTCAGTCCAACCCAGTGTTGTAATTAGCTGTCTCCTCCGTAATAAAGAGAGGTCGTGACCGCGGGGGAGCCTCGCTGAATTCTTCGGATGCAATTTCCTGACCGCAGGCGCAGGCGCAGCCTGTAGCAACAACGGGCCCAGCTATTGTTATTTTATTATAAAGTCTGATTTACATGTACTTCTAAAAAAATATAGATAGGTACTTACGTGTTGAAAATAGTGCCCGAATCACCACTTTTTAATAAAGTATGTGAAATACGGTTTACACTCTATATTTTAACTCGTAGTTGTAAACGTAACTATGTATTGTAGTTACACACAGTTCTTTTTAGAAAATTAATCGTTATTCCAGACTTGAACTTCTTTTTTTTTGACGACATGGTTGGCTTAGTTGGTAGTGTCCCTGCCTGCGAAGCGAGCGTCTCGGGTTCGAATCCTGGTAAGGGCATATATTTGTGTGATGAGCACGAATATTTGTTCCTGAGTCATGGATGTTTTTATCTATTTAAGTAACTATGTATTTCGTTGTGTAGTACCCATAACACAAGCCTTACTAGCACTTACTTTGGGACTAGGTCGATTTGTGTGAAATGTTCCCTAATTTTTATTTATTTATTTATCAATTTCTGGGAGTATTAGGCCACTGTAGAACAATTCCAAGATACCAATTTGTCAATGCAACGAACTTTGCAATGGCAATTGAAACTGGCGACTGGCTCTGCAATTGTTCTCACTACATAAACTACGAGTATGTAGAGTTAATAGCTCTACAAAATTCTTCGAGAAACTAACTGTATTTTCAAATATCGAAAAAAATGTAGCCACCTGCTCAGATATATTGCAAAATAAAAAATTACACCAATTTTCGGTATCAGCTTGACCGTGAATACTTTTTGTTTTAATTATTTATAGGTACTATTAAATAAATCAAGAATTTTAGAGTTTTACCGTTAAAAATTAAATTACTAAACGACAGACGACGAAGATTTTCCCGGCCATAGCTTTACTTTTCGGATTTTTCTGTGTTCAAATTTTTCTAATATTCAGTGTCGTTTATTTAGTTTAGTTTAGTTCCCGTTAATTAACTTATAACATAAGCTTTTTGTTCCACAGACCGTCCACTCCGCCTTCCCAAAATGGTGCACATCAAATCTTTTGTAAGTACATTTACAATTGTCGATTAACACTACATTTAATACAGTACAATTAAAATCAGCTGCAGCTTCCTCGGACATCGGTCCTTATTCCTCGGAATAGTTACTTTTCATTCCTTGCACATCTTGAAATCAAATTTTAAAAAAAATTTTACCATTCTATCATTGTTTGTCATGAGTAGTGAACAAGGGCCCAATGTTTTCCGAAACTACACACTAGGCATTAATCCGAACCTGAGTTATGTTTCCATACTGGTCTGGGAGCAAAGAAAAAACATAGAATGTACCACTTGCTTCTCTTCTCGCGCAGATGGTAAAATCCCTTCGAGGGAATGGGCGTAAATCATAGGAATCATGTTATAGGCGATTCGGCTAGCAACCCACCACTATGTTGATTCCACTTTCCACCTATACGCCCAGTGTCTTGCTACCTTAGGTTCTGTCTACGTGTGTTCTGTAAAGACGTGATTTGTGTATGTGTATGTATTAGTTAAGTCTCAAAATCACACCATTAAAATACGCCATAAGCTTCTCAATTATCAATGCAAAATTAATTGAAAATGACTCAATCAGTTCTTAAGTTATCTTGCGAGTAACATTAGGATAAAGTTGAGTTATTAGTATCAGTGTTGTACGTACCGTACACCTACTTAGTGCAAACATCGTAATGATCAGATCGAAACCGCCATTGTCTGACGGCCACGGGCTGAACTGGGGCATTGCAGGAGACCGTGTCATGCACAGGCTCTCACCGCGGTTTGGCTCGCCAATGCTCCTCTGTGGCCAGCTGACATGAAATAATGGGTGCAGTATTTCGCAAGAGAACTCATATTAAAGTAGTGTAAACCACAAAGTACCTAAAGCGAATGCAAAATAAGTACGAACTGTCCGTGGCAGTGACGAAGTAGACTGCAGTATACACCAGTACAATATCTATATAATTATCTTATATGGTCTGTTAAGTTAGCGTGTGTAAATCGCAGAATAATAGTCATGTTAAATCTCTGGAAACGTTAAACACAAATTGCTGAAATTTGTATTTTTTGTTATGAAGATCTGTTTGGATTTGTAAGATTGTTATTTATCAATATAAAGATAATAAATTATAAATGCTACTTAAACCAACTAATCTAAAATTCCAATATATATATTCCAATTCTAAAGCCCATCGACGGAATGGGCTAAAATCATAGGAATCATGTTATAGTTGATGAGGCTAGCAACCCATCACTGTTCTGATTCCATCTTCCACCTATACGCCCACAATCTTGCTAAATGTGGTCTGTAGGTACCTGTTACCTTAAGCCCTGTCCACCCAGTAAGGGATAAAGACGTGATTTGTGTATGAATGTAATGTAAAATTGCAGCACACCTAGAATAAAATGAACATCGAAACCTTGTCAAAATTAATTTTGATGTGTCTAATAACTAGAATGGCAAATACAACACGCTTTTTTCTTTGGGCCGGTTAAAAACAGCGCCAAATCAAAACCAAATACTCACCAGCAATCCCTTCCGTCTTTATAAAAGTTTTATTGCAGAAGTTACGTTGGGCAATACCCTTTTCCGATCAAGAAAACTTTTTAATCCAATACACGTCATGTGCTCAATATCAAACAAGAAAAAGCAATAGTCGAGTTTTATGGCGTTACCGCGAATACGGTGTCCTTGGCATGCCTGAAGTTACAGTTTTCTTTGAACTGGAAGTTTTTCTGGTAGCACGGGTAATGTTTTTGAAATGACTTTCAATTGAATTGTCATTAATGAATACATATGATGACGTTATCGCCAACCTTAACTGTTCCAAAATTTACTTTTGAGTACTTAATTATTGGTTGAAACATTCAGCTTCAAATTTGAATCAAATTATTCTAAAACTGAATGCATCGTTATCAGTAGCTGCCTCATAAAGAAAATTAACTTTTTAAACTCCATTTTCGCCAGAGCCTCGCATCCCGAGATGCATACCAAAACTTTGCAGAATGCAGTTCCATTTCTCGCGCCAACTTCATCAAATATTGTTTCTTCCATGCTGGTTTGGGAGTAAAGAAAAACATAGAATGTACCAGTTGCTTATCTTTCCGCGCAGATAGGCATAGGAATCATGTTACAGCCGATGCGGTTAGCAACCCATCACTATTTTGATTTCACTTTCCACCTATACGCCCATAATCATGCTAAACGTGGCCTTTAGGTCTTGTTACCTTAGGCTCTGTCTACCCCGTAAGGGATTAAGACGTGATTTATGTATGTATATCCGTTAAGATGCGCCCGGAACTAAAGTGCCACCATAAATAATTCATCACTCATAATTTATTCAGTACCTGGCCACAATTCATAAGCAGTCCGCTCGCCGTCGGTCCCGCTGCCCTCAAGCTTTGACGTAACTTGACTAAAGTGCTAACAGATGGAAATCGACGCACAGAATCATAATTGAAAAGTTAATAAAATCAACAATGGCGCCGACCGCATGATCCCATGATCAGTGGCGTAACTATAGGGTGGCAGGGGTGGCAAAATGCCACGGGCACCTCGCTCTACGGGGCCCCGAACTGGCTTGGTTTAGAGCACAGAAGAGGCGCTGATGCACTTCTTTATATTGAGGCAGGAGCCCCATCTGCCGAATTTGCCGCGGGCCCCAGACGCTATAGTTACGCCACTGAGCAATTGTTACATTCTATGTTTTTTCTTTACAGCCAGACCAGCATGGAAGTATTAAACTTTTAAGCTGAATAAATATTAACAATTATTCTGCCATTTTACATTCAATCTTTACGTCATTCATTTCATTAACGAAATATATGGGTACAGAGTATAGAGCACAGTAGAGTATAGAGTTTATGTTATGGTAAATCACGTATTTATCCCTTACGGTAGACAGAGCCTAAGGTAACAAAACCTACAGGCCACGTTTAGCAAGATTGTGGGTGTATAGGTGGGAAGTGGAATCAAAATAGTGAAGGGTAGCTAGCCGCATCGCCTATAACATGATTCCTATGATTTTCGCCCATTCCCTCAACGGGCTTTTACCATGTGCACGGGAAGAGAAGCAACTGGTACATTCTATGTTTTTTCTTTGCTCCCAGACCAGCATGGATCCATTACGTAGTTTAAAATATCCAAGCTTACACACATTATAGTTACTATGTAAATAAGATTAGATCGCATAACGACCTAAACCAGTCAGAAATTAAGTTATTTTCAGATCTAAGGATTATCTTCTATTTAGTAACTGTTAAGCTCCTCAGTTGTTTATTGTAAAAATATTTAGATACCGAGATTACGTTACCCTGGCATTTGGGGGCCAGATTTAGACCCAGACGGGAGCTGACACCGCAGGTCACGACCGTACGTGGTTACGTCTAAAAATAACCTAAATCTGTGTGATGACCCGCTTTGGTAAAAGCCGCTAAAGACATTTGTAAAACCTGGTCAATATTTACGTACAATTACTAAATTGTTAGGCAATGTATGAGCTGCAGACATATGCTGAGAGTGTCCTAAGCGTATTTTGAAACTAGATGCCAGAGCTACCTTAATCCGTGGAAGAACATAAGTTGTTTTTGATAATTTTCTATTATTCATTCACTCTTAAGAGTTTAATGCTTCCACGCTGGTCTGGGGGTAAAGAAAAAACATAGAATGTACCAATTGCTCAGTGGCGTAACTATAAAGTCTGGGGCCCGCGGCAAATTCGTCAGATGGGGCTTCTTCCACAATGTAAAGAAGTGCATCGGCGTCCCTTCTGTGCTCTAAACCAAGCCAGTTCGGGGCCCCGTAGAGCTAGGGGCCCGTGGCATTTTGCCACCCCTGCCACACTATAGTTATGCCACTGCAATTGCTATTCTTCCCGCGCAGATAGACATAGGAATCATGTTATAGCCGATGCGGCTAGCAACCCGTCACTATTTTGACTACCTACACCTGGGTATACGTCCACAATCATACTAAACGTGGCCTTTAGGTCTTGTTACCTAAGGCTCTATCTACCCCTTAAGGGATAAAGACTTGATTTATGCGTTTAATTAGGATATTAAACTACTGGAATAAATTAAAATACTCTTAACATGATTTGTCTCATAGTCCGTGAGTTCCTATGTTTGTACCATCGGCCGATTAAGAAATAAGAAATAAGAAACGTTTATTGTATTCAAGTATTTCATTCAATTCGATTCAAGTATCAAGCCTGTAAGAGTGAGTGAGACCGCCCCGAACTTTCTTTCGACCCGAAGGACTTTCTAACATACCATCGCACTGTACTAAATTCTACCAACGGAAACATTTTAGCATCCATTACAGCTCACCGAAATCTTTGCGTACGTCGATTAATCTTTCCAGACCGAACTCGTTTCTTAGCTAAGCTTTGACAATAACAAAACGGCTCCGCCCAGCTTTCCCGAAAGCTGCGTGAAGACGCGGGGCTTGCGTCACGCTGCGTCCGCGCGTTGCGTCACAAAGCTCGGTGCGCTGCGCCGGCGCCGCTTGTAACGCATTATCCTAAATATGTAATACGAAAAATCCCGACCATAAACAGGAAAACCGGTCAAGTGCGAGTCGGACTTGCGCGCCGAGAGTTCACCGGCGAGTAAATATTATATCCAGCGTTAGAACCCTGGTCCTAAACAAAATGTAGGCAGTGCGAGGTCAGAGAGACTGATAAAAAAAAATGTTTTTTAGACTCTTTTGATTAGTAGGGTATAAGAGCTACCTTAATACCAAATTTCAAATTTCTACATACATACAAATATCACGTCTTTATCTCTTACGGGGTTAGACAGAGCCTAAGATAACAAAACCTTAAGTCCACGTTTAGCAATGATTAAGGGCGTATTGGTGGAAAGGGAAATCAAAATAGTGATGGGTTGCTAGCCGCATCGCCTACAACGTGATTCCTAAGACTTTCGCCCATTCCCTCGATGGACTTTTTACCATCTGCGCGGGAATAGAAGCAACTAGTAAAAGACCAGCATGGAAGAAATTCAAATTTCTAGTTGGGAAAAAGTTAGTTTGGAATTTGAATTTAACATCCCGCTGCCTTTACTAACACGTAGACAGATTTTAGTAGGATTTTTATTGTCCTGTCTTCCTTAACTGCATACCTACCCACATCCTCCATATAAAGCTTGAAAGGTCAAGGGCGCACGCGCCGCTCGTGCGGAACTAACCGAAGCTAACCGAAGCTAACCGAGCGGCGCCGAGGCGGCTCGCGCTCGGCTTTCTCGATGCGCTAACAATGCGAACATTAGGGATGGATATGATGTAAATACAGACAATGGCTGAGCATGATTTTAAAGTAACAATTACGTTGTTCACACTACATCCATAAGTCTTGTACTGTAGGGTCGCCACCTGACAAGAAACGCGTAATCAATGTCGTAAATTATCTGGTTTTACTTTACAAATACTTTACGAGTGTAAACGCGAAGGTTTGTGAGGATAAACGGATATGTAGATGCTTGTTACACTTTTACGCAAAACGTTCTGAAAAGATAATGAAAAATGGCCCCTTAGAATTGCAATATTTTTAAATTTCTAAATGTCAGTGAAAATTAGAACATAAAAATCCGAAAAGAAAGCTATGGCCGGGAATCGAACCCGGATCCTCGTCATTCCGTGACGCGTGCTAAAACCCCTACACCACCCATAGCAGGTGGGTAGTCTTCGAATTTTTTTACCTGCTACTAGCTGTCACGTGACCTTTGTTACTATGCGAATTTTTGTCACTAAGCGTCATCTGTTTGAATGATGTGTCTGTACAATATTTTTGCAAAGGTTCCGTACCGAAAGGGTAAAAACGGAACCCTAAAAACACGCAGTTTTACCATTGTCAAATAGTATTTTCATAGTTATAATTTCAAAAGCCGGTATAATAATATTACGCGGAGAGAAGAATGCCATCTCTACGGTGAACCTTCAAACAAGACCTGGGAATGAATAGCGGTTCATTTCATAGAACTTCAATTTAATGAAGAACTGTGTACATTTCACAATAGCGTATTAAGATCACCTGAATTGGCGTGAGACACTGCATATTCTTGGAATAACTGCTTCTTTAGAGTATCTAATTGAATTGCAATTACATTTTAACTACTTTGAGACACAACACTTGCTTTAGACAATCTAAGATTGAAACAAGAAATGGATAGGCCTATTCTGCCGTCCTAATTCAAAAGGACGAATGTCCAATAAAAATATTTCGGTTTTTCAAATTTTTAGACAGATTAGATCAATCTATCATACTGCCCGTCCTAATTCTAAAGGACGCATATATCTATCTATATGTTCTGAAAAAAAAATTTTTTTTGCTTTTTTTTGATCATGCGTCCTTTTGAATTAGCACGCAGTATTGGCGTTTTACTAGCTGTCAGTATCTCGTCGTATGTATAAAAATAATATTTAACAAATAATCTCCAGTAAGCATTAATTTTATATTAATAGGTTATCATATTATTTTTTCTACAAGCGATAGCGATTGAAAAGCAAACAACTTCTCAATTATATTTTTCTACACCTACTGGTCCTAGCTCCTCGCAAACTCGCATCCACGCTTTGCCGAAGCATTAGGAAGTTATACAAATTCACACTTTAGTATGTAAATGTGTAATTTACCCAAATCTGAAGTAGAGCGAGTGCCGACCGCATATTGCGCGACGTTACGTCAGCACTAACTGCCGCTAATGGTGTTCTGTAGCTGCGCCTCGGCCAGGAGCCGTGACTCTTGACTCCACCGTCGTTTATCACCTTATTTACCATAGCACTTAAACTGTGTACCAATATCGTGGCCACAATCAAAGAAACACCAACTTTAATTGATGGATTTAATGGACACGTTCATGGCTGCGGCGGTCGCAGGTCAGATTGATGATGCCAAGTCTCTCCGACGATAATCTACATGGGAATTTTATTCAACGCAGCAAATATTTTATTTACGAAAAAAATTCGATCGCTGGTTGCAGACATGACATAAAACAATACCAAACATGGTGTTCTATGTCGTGTCTGTAAATAAAGCCATACCTGCATGTAAGCGGCAGAATTTCTCTACTTAGTCTTAAGGTTAATTATCTTTAATAACTTCCACCCGGCAAGACCTGACTAACATCAACCGTCAAACTCAAGCTCCGTTAGTTTTTATCCGTCGTCTAACAACGCCTTGATCGATAATTTCCTCCACGCCAATCAAAGCCAGCAAAACCAATTTCCGCTTTTCTAAACCTCCTAAAACCTATCCGGGAACCTCTCCGAAAAACCCGTGAGAAATCTCAATTCATTGTCAACCTGTTTGTAACCTATCACGAGATTTCCACTTTCTTACAAAGCAAATACTTAGTTGCATATTAGTTAGATGCGATTCAATGCCTTCGATTATTTCAACAACGCGGAGTCAAGTTAATACTTCGAAATGGATTAGCGTACTTTGACTCGTATCGTTATCAAATTGTTCTGGAAGCTCGATACGGTGTTAACATCGTAAGTCGGTTTCCTTTCTTGAGCAACGTCAAAGGAACAAGTTTGCAGGACGCAAATGTTATGTGTAAGCAGCAGCAAATTTGTTTGATCAGGACGTCACTCGGGAAGCTCACTCGGGCCGTCAACATCCCAAACTAACTTGACTGAATTACACAACGCTTGGGACATTTTATGTGCAGATAATCAATAGTAAATAAGGCTTTGAATTATTAATGAAAGCACTTAAAGACTGCTTTTCGTACTGCTACAGTAATACAGCTACAACAGAGTATTTTTACTATAAACCTACTCATTAAACATACGCACGCACTACGCTGAAAAACCACTGTAGCCGTTTGTCTGTTCAGAACTTTTTTTAATTATTTCGCTATGCGCTAGTTTGTAGTCTATCATAAAAAAGTTAATTAAACAAAATGTCCAACGTAATGTTCATTGTAATATTAATAGGAATGCAGTTAGAGCTTGATTACTGCTTGTTGGCTTACACCCATTAATCGGAACGCATGCGCGCGTGCCAACAAAGCTCTCGTGCAAGTGGGACGTCGATACTCTGGGTCATAGTTCACGCTCACGTCTCATTTGCACTACGATTAGAAGCTTATGTCACACCACGGCGACCTCGTCGTTACATCGCCGTACATTGCCGCTTTTAGCTGAGCAAACACACACGTTCCGCGTTAAAGTAACAATGGACACGGCACGCGTCGTCGCACCGCGTCGAAAGTAAGTGGATAAGTGGAACACACTTTTACTTTCGCCGTGGGAAATAGCAGCGTGCTGTTATGTCATTTCTTATTCCAATGTTTTTGCAATGCTATT
Source organism: Pandemis corylana (assembly GCA_949127965.1). Classification (NCBI taxonomy): domain Eukaryota; kingdom Metazoa; phylum Arthropoda; class Insecta; order Lepidoptera; family Tortricidae; genus Pandemis; species Pandemis corylana. The sequence continues at coordinate 315,593 of OX421859.1, read as the reverse complement.
TAATATTAATGTTGTATTATTCCGATGTTCTGTCTAGACGTGTGGCTTGTTTTAGTTTGGGGGCCGCGCCCATTGTGTGTACCGATTAACTTATTAGTATCGAGGACTTTCGCACCATAGCTTCCATGACATTGACCGCTCGCCATTGTTCCACAGCAAATAGCCCACCAAATGGTTTCAGCTAATAATGATTTCGCAACAAAACGCAGCAATTTTAACAGCAAACACAACCACGATTAGTGGGACGGCCGCGGCGACATTGCGTTGTTTTTACAAACAAAAGCCTCTCCGAGATTCATTAAGGGATTATGAGATGTCGGGGACGCGTAACTTTTGACCCTCTATTTGTGTTAAAACCGCTTTTTGGACGAGGCCATTACTCTGACAAAGACGCGGCAAATTCAATTGCCTTGCTCCGCGGCGAAGTGACCCGCGCGGACGCGCCGGCGTTTTGCGCAATGAAAATAGCGGGAAAACATTGAGGCTGTATTATGTTGGAAAGTGTCATGGCAGCGCGCGCGCCGCCTCCGCGTTGCTCTCGCGGAAAAATCATTATAGTACACTTTTACCCCCACAACAATGCGACGTGTGAAGCGACTTCAAGCGACTCTTGATTTTCGCGAATTGCCAAACGCGTTAATGGATAAATTATTGTAATTTAATAGACTGCGAATAATTTGGACGTTTAAACAAATTGCTTGAGATGTATTAACTGTTTCAAAACAATACTTAGTCATGATCATAGATCGGCATGGCGTTGCGAAATCTAGATAATTACGTTCTGATGTCTGTTTCGTGTAATTTTCTCACGCGTCGGTGGAAGCCGCGGGAACAAGTTTGTATTAAATAAATTGTTGGTGAAGAATGAAGTTGGCAATTATGTCCGCGAGCATCGGGACAATACCGGCGGGTTGCGCATGCGCGGCGCGGCGCTCCCAGGCCGCGTGAGACGCTCCCGCGCACCGGTACGCTTCGTCCTAGATCACCAACAGATTCCATTCAATGCGGCCGCCATTATCCGCGAATAATAGAGTCCGTACTCAATGATGCCTCTGCCAGAGAGTGGAAGTGGTGACGTAACTCATATTTGCATCCGTACTTGGATATCTAAGCTGATTTTAAGTAAATGCGTTCTAATCTATTCACATAGAGCAAAACAAACAAGTGTTTGGAACTTTGCGCACGAACATCAACAAAATAATCTTTCTGTGTACTGCTAGTATCTCATGTAGATACTTATACAAATTCGTATTATGTTGAATATAGCAAAGGGATACCAGCATTCGCGAATTCATACATTCGTTACGTGACTGCGCGCGGATCTATCTGCAGCCGTCAGTCAGTCGTAAACATGACAATCAAATCCAAACTACATCACCCCTTTATGAAGAGCCATAAGTATCATAACCGCAGCCGCGATGAGGAAGTATCATTGCATCATGAGTCACGCTAAATTGCGTGTTTTATAACGTGACACAACGCCGTAATTATAAACACAAATAAATATTTATTTAAATGCCCATCGCTATTAGTTACGACTTTAATACATTTTGGTCCATCTGTATTTCGAAATCTTCATCCTTAATTCGTGCCACCGAATAATCTCCGCAAGAGATACCGCACACTTTCCATCTGTTGCCGGTATAATATAACCATAACCACCCGCCATGATATGCGCTAGTCATCGACATTAATTGCATTTTTATATCGATTACCAGGTGAAGAGTGCCTATAAACGCGAATTGCATCTGTTCAATAAATAATTCAGGCTCCGAACGTATATTCAAAGGACTTCTGACAATTTAAAATTACGCATGTAAAATTTTCTGTTAACTCTATTTTTTGTTGACTTTACAAACTTGAATAGTCATTTTTCCTACGTATTAAATATGGATGTGGTCGCCCGATCATACAAACCGGGCAGCTCATGAAATTCCAAGGTATGTTTATGGGGCATACCATAAACCTAAGTGGATGGGGAAATGGGGCAACTTTAACTTGCAACATTTGCCCCGAAAAAACACACATTGCAAGTAAAACAAAACCTTGTAAAAAGTCGATCGGTTTCTCCAGAGGAAACCTTGCCACAATACCATCTGCAAACACTATTCCACGTTTTTAATCTTAATCGTCTTAAAGCAATTAAGCCATAGATTAAAGGTAAAAGTGTTGACAAGACAATGCTACTAACGGTCTATTATCAAAGATACAGGATCTCCATGACTAAATCAAATTATCGCACACGAAACTCCCCAGTGAAAGCGTGCGTGCGTCAACGTAACGAACTAATAAATTAGCCTCTCACGACTATTAACATTGTTACAGGTCGCTGAACAACCAAAAGTACCCATTAATTATCTAGTATACTACGAGAGCGAGCATAATACAATAGATTAATTAACCTTTGTCATATTTTATTCACGAGCTACCACAACAGTGCCTCCTGTCGTGATGCTTTCTTCGGAAATCGTTCGCTGATGCAATCCGGAACAAGGCTCCGTTTTAAACTATGTTGTGATGGAATTACATCATTCCTCACATCGCCCATCGCATAACATCGATGGGTATGTTTACATCTTGCTAGGCACCACAGGACATCTTATGTAGTAACAACTTTTAAAATTCTTTTCCGTTTCCCGAACAATATGAACAACCATGGGCCATGGACCGGGGCGTCAGAAATGTACTATCGACTTTTTTTCCTCAACATGGCAAAAACCCACCTTGCATGGACCACACCAATTTTATAGCCACTTTAAAACTTTCCAAGTAGCCCTAATCTTTCTAAAGTCACCCCCTTGTATGGTATATGAAACCAAACCAACCCCCACCAAAAGAGACAAGAAACACAGTTCATAATTAGCACACGAGACGTAAGTTTAATGTTGTTCTGTCTCACAATAAACTGAAACACTTTCAGGCTCCGGTCCCGCTGGCATTGGCCCAAATATTGGTACAAAGGTTGGCCATTGAGCGGTCCCCACTCGCGCAATAACCCTAATGTCCTCGCCGCGACTTTTGTCAGGAAAATGTGCTCCGTAAGATAAATAAAGCAGTGGGAATGTGTATTTAAATAAATTTGCATGGTTTAATGGTTCCCGCCATTGTTGCGCGGCGCTGGCGCAATCATCGCGGTGCGTTTATAACACTTTTGAGGCGGTGGTTTTTACTAAATCATTAACTTTCATACCTTGTACACACATCATTAGCAAGTTACCCTCAAACACCGCATCGATCCAATTAAAACGACTCAATTTAGACGTGAGTTTTGATAAAAAATTAGTAGTTTTGATGACTCTCGCTGCCTGTACTTACCTACTTATATTCTCATCCATCTATTTTATGCATACACAATTTCGAGTTAATCCAACTACTACAAGTGGGTCAAATCTGACTTCCAGGATAACCAAGATTTGACACAACGCAACACTGTAAGAAATCACGCATAACCAAAATTAATGCTTGTTAAAGAATTACAACTCATTTTCTCACTAGCATTTACACAAATTCTAGGTACAGATCCTATAAAAAAGAAGCCTCATTAAACACCTTAGTTGACCTTCACCCAAGGCCTGCTTAGCGATATGATGAAAGTCAACTCAGTTTCGTTTTAGCACAAACGAAGGTTTCCCTAACCGCACTCGACCTGAGTCAACCCGAGATGAATCAGTGACCTCCGAGATCTAGCTCAGTTTGTCGCGGTAATTGTACCAATGGGACCTGATTACTGCGGTCACACCCAATGGCAGGCTTTGATAATAGTCTTCTTTTATAACCAACTAAAAGGATAAAAGCAAATAACCACGGTATGAAATCTAGCTTGATGCATCATCATCAAGCTAGATTTTATTAGAGAACGTCATCTCGTTTATCCATATTTATTACTGCAGGCTGATTTGTTGAGATGTACGCCAAGAGAAACGGTAAAATTGAAGAGCGTTTCAATTTCTGCAAAATGTTATCGTAAATTTTATTTTTCCAGCTACCTAGTAAGTCACTTGATCTTTGCGCTGCGTATTTGTGAATGCAAATTAAAAATAATCGACTGTACCATTTCGTTACAATTTTCATTCAAATTTAAAGTAGCCTGTTAGGTATTTCTAGTTTAAGGGAAGAAGTAACACTGTTCTCTACGTAAATTTGATTAATAAATTAAAGCAATCACAAAGAGTTCGTAAAGGCTACAGTTAGGGTGGAATTTTGGGAAAAGCCTAGTTGGAAAGTTTGCAACGTAATTTAAGTTTCCTTAATGCTGTTAAAACCCCTCGAGTCTTACGTTCTAATGTTAAAGTTGCTGCTAGTAAACCTCTATAACCTGTCACTGCGGGATAATGGTCTCTAAAACTACAAGATAAATTCTAAGAGGGTCTAAGTGATATGAATCTTTAGAGAAAACTATTGGTCTGTATCTTTACTTCTTACTACTAATATGGCGCTCCTCCATTATCAGTTTCAAGAAGGTTTCAAGTGTCCAACAGTCCCCCACCTGCCTCACCTCCCTCACTTTCCTCACCATCAGTCACACCCACGCGTCACTTTTTGACACTTGATACTTGAAACTCGAAATAGTGTAGGAGCGCAATTATATATGTCTAAAGTAACAAAGTAACTGATTAAATCAATTACAACTGTATTCCGTGTGATTACTTTTGCTTTATCATCGCCGCATTTTGACAAGCATTCATTTTACTTGCAATGCATGTTTTTGGGTTAAATCTTGTAAGTCTTTGATCCATTTCTAGTCATTGGATTGACTCGTTGGTATAGTATGTTCAAAATCAAAATCAAAATCAAAATAATTTATTGCAGATCACATTAAAGAAAGAAAGAAAGAAAGAAAACATTTATTGACACAAAAACGACACATAAAGAAAATTAAAAAAAAAAAAATAATAATAATAATAAAACTAGGTACTTATGTGCCGCAGGTGCCAAAAGGGCCACACTCAGCATGTTGCTGCGGCAGGCCGCAGCAACATGCATACAGATAAAGATCAGATCGCATTACGGGCATAAGATGGAATATATTGATTAGGTCTACATGAGACACCTTGCAAGGGCACGGCAATATCAGAGGGCTCTATTTTTTTATATATTTTTTTTACTTATCTACATATTATTACTTTAAAACTTAAATGTTATGTAGGATGCTCTCCGTAAGTAACCTGTTACTTTAGCCCAGAAGGGTAACTTTGGTATTCGGGATTAATTCGGTTCAGGGGCCTTACTATGACGTCTTAATGCGATTCAATTCCGAACCAAACTTGGCTCGATCGCTGTCAGATCCATACTAGAAGTATCAAATCGGAATTGAATCGCATTAAGACATCATGGTTTTATTATTTCATTCAAATTCACCTTGTCAAAAGAAGTCTTGCCATATGATTGGTTGTGCCCACATTTTTATGGTTTTTGTCAAACCCTTCTCTAAGTGGTTTTCATATAGGCCAAAGTTACCCTCCATTTTGTCAAAGTTACCCAACTTTACGGTACCGATGTTAAGATGCGAGATGCTAATGCAACGGACGGACCGATAAAGATCAGATTTAGAGTTCCGCGAAAGCGACCCGAAACTGTTCGGATTACAAAACAGAAGATAATAAAAGTAAATAAGAGAAACGTTTGTCGTGAACTGATCGTATGCGCGTGCGCGGCCTGCAAACGCGCTCATTTTGTGAAAAACACGATGTTTTTGGATTTCAAGTCGAATATCTTACTGCGAAACAGTGGAAGGAAAGTTTATTTGCATTCCATCTGATGCAGACACGAATCTATCTTTATTTTTTATAATCATAATAATATTATATTGACTTAATGAACAAAAAACATTTATCTGCTACTCCGCTACCTTAAATATATGACCTAATTAGTTGACGCACACCTTTGTTTGATCTTGCGCATACGCCGTTAAGAACGACTTTTTATGAAATTACTGCTGATTTTCTCAGTAGATGTTGTTTTAGTAGGAATTATAGAACAAGAAATGTCAACTGGCACCCGCCTGCGGCTTTGCTCCCGTTGCAAAACAGTATCCTATGCCAATTAGGATAAATCTATTCTTATTCCTTGTTTATAATCATAAAGGGAACCTCTACCCAGATTTTCAACTTTCTGCCTTCAAGGTTTTGGGGTGAGCGTTGACGAATCAGTTGTTCAGGGTATTATTTTTATTTGCGATTAAACAAATTCCAGTCTAGATAAAAGTCTGGATTGTTCGAAAAAAGTTCACATGATGCTTACCTCACGTTCTTAGTACAGTGTCATACGTAACTAACAGATATTTGTTGTTGTTTCCAGATGCTAGCGGCGCTGCTGGTGGCGGCGGCGGCGGCGACTCCCCGCCGGAGCAAGCACTACAAACGAGACGGTAACTAGCTCCTCTTGCCGCACAGGGCCTACGTCAGAGTTTGATCCACGATAGTAGGGACGAAATCAAATTACAAGAAAATATATGAATACATTTGATCAAACAATATGCCAACACCAACGCATTGTCAATCGTGTAAATGCGTATTCAGTTATTTTTGAGTAACTCGATAGCTCCAAGATATCTAATGGCGATTGTATCGATATACACCGTAGGAACGAGATATGCGACAAATTTTAACCAAAGATACTAGTGCGTAATAGTGTATTAAAAAAAATAGAAACATTGGTGGATAAAGCCTAATTTTTGAGATATTAAATTGTTTCAGTAATTCCCAAGTTGATAAATCTCAAGGTTAACACGTCTTTATAATATGACGTAATCACACACACACGCAATACGGGTCTAATACAAACTCACCTGCCTTCTGCCATAATTTTGAGTACTCGAATAACTTTTTATTAAAAGTTAAGTTTCAACACCAAAAAGTTCTCTGGACTTTTTAACCACTTTTTCTTGTTGAAAATGTACTGGCCGTACATCAGGTTTAAAATGTCACTAGAAATTACTAAAAAACGTTAAACGATTGTCACCTAAGTCAAGTTGAATAGCGCTACTCGTTTCTAAGGTTTCGTTCACAAGAAACCATCGTTAATTGTTTTTTTTTTTGTTACGGAAATTAAGAAAGTTAATGTGACAGTTTTGGACATGTTGATACATTCTTTACTCGTAATTCCACCAGGAATCCATAGTAAAAAAAAATCGCATAACTCGTTCCCACGGTGTATTATTTGGACACTTGCCTCTTTGATAAATCTTACGCTGACTGAGCATAGAACCAACTATTCGTTACTAGCTTCTGCCCGCGACTTCGTCTGCGTAGAATTATACATAAAAACCTTCCTATTGAATCAATCTATCTATTAAAAAGAACCGCATCAAAATCCGTTGTGTAGTTTTGAACATATAAGTATACATAGGGATATAGGGACAGAGAAAGCGACTTTGTTTTATACTATGTAGTGATGATGATTTGTGATCGTAACTATAGGTCTATTGATCGCATAGGTGGGTACTTCATTTTTGTAGGTCAAGGAGGAAATCTATTGCACTCTTCGCAATTTGAGTCTTGGTTAAGTTGTTAAACACTCGAGAGCTTACCTCATTTCTATCAGCATGTTTGTATGTTTGCCTTGAGTTTGCGGCAACGTGAAGAAACGCAAGCAAACAAGCTCGTAGTGACTACCGAAAGAAAGTCGTTTGGAAATGAACGTGGTTTCCACGCAAACCTACCTACCTAATGCTCATTAAGTTTTTGTTACGTTATGAATGTTATTATCAGATGGAAACCAGGAAAACGTCATTATTATAGTTAAGTAGCTTCTTTTGCTACCTACCTGTTACTGCGGCAATTAACGTTGTATAAACTTAAACTATCCAAAAAATGTTGTAGGTAGGTACATACTTTGCACGGAAACACTTTTGTGTCATAAATATTTTCTAAACTGGATTTTGCTTGGATACGTACGATTTTACTTCAAAAAGTTTTATGGCACTATTCATTTTAACATTAACAACTACTAGAAAAACTCGGCTCGAGCGCAGGCCCTGGCAATGTCGTTACGTAAAAATAAACATTTTACAATATTTTAATGAAGCTCCTCCTATCCCTTTGCACATAGCGCCGCTGAGCTCGTCGTACCTGCCCCCGTCGAGCGGCGGACGGCCATCCTCGTCGTACGGCGCCCCCAGCAGGCCCTCCAGCAGCTACGGCGCTCCCGCCCCCAGGCCCTCCAGCAGCTACGGGGCCCCCGCCCCGTCCTCCAGCTACGGCGCACCCGCGCCCAGGCCCTCGTCTAGCTACGGTGCCCCAGCACCAAGGCCTTCAAGCAGCTACGGCGCCCCAGCTCCTTCGTCCAGTTACGGCGCTCCTGCTCCATCGTCAAGCTACGGTGCCCCCGCACCGTCGTCAAGCTATGGCGCCCCCGCCCCGCGACCCTCGTCCAGCTATGGAGCACCCGCGCGGCCGCCAGCAACTAGTTACGGAGTACCCACCGGTCCTTCCACTTCTTACGGTGCCCCGCCCCCTAAGCCTTCAAGCAGTTATGGAGCCCCTGCCCCCAGGCCCTCCAGTAGCTACGGTGCTCCCGCTCCATCAAGCTCGTACGGTGCTCCGGCCCCATCAAGCTCATACGGCGCTCCTGCCCCAGCTCCTTCAAGCTCTTATGGTGCTCCCCCGTCCAGCTCATACGGTGCCCCGGCCCCGGCTCCTTCTAGCTCCTACGGCGCACCTTCCTCCGCCCCGTCATCCTCGTACGGCGCCCCGTCCAGCGGACACGGCAGCGGTGGCGGCAGTGGATTCGGTGGTAGCGGTTTTGGCGGTAGCAGCTTCGGCAGCAGCGGCGGGTTCAGTGGCAGCAGCGGCGGGTTCGGCGGCGGCAGCGGATTCGGTGGCAGTGCACCCTCGTCCAGCTACGGTGCGCCATCAGCACCTTCAAGTAGCTACGGAGCCCCAGCCTCGGCGCCATCAAGCAGCTATGGGGCACCCAGCTCGGGAGGATTCTCTGGTGGCTTCTCGTCAGGCGGTCACTCGAGCGGTGGTGGATTCTCGTCCGGTGGTGGCTCCGGAGGCTACTCTTCGGGAGGAGGTCACTCATCAGGTGGATCAGGGGGTTACTCTTCCGGAGGCTCAGGAGGCTACAGTTCCGGCGGTTCAGGTGGCCATGGAGGTGGCCATGGAGGTGGCTTTAGCTCTGGTGGTTTCGGCGGCGGCTCCGGCGGCTACAGCTCTGGTGGTAGCTCGGGAGGCTACAGCTCTGGCGGTAGCTCGGGAGGCTACAGCTCGGGTGGTTCGGGCGGTCACGGCGGCGGATCCGGCGGCGGCTACTCCGGCGGAGTTCCCGCCACCATCAGCCAGGGGTACGACTCGAACGGCGGCTACACCTACTAGACTTGCGAGAACATTGGTCATCAGTCAGTACAAGACGTGTGCGACAACAGCGGGACGGTCGATGTCACAATTACCTGACATGCTGTTAGAACCAAAAATAATATTTATCCCAATTTTGCCAACTATTTGCAGTCTAAAAACGAGCTGAACCTGAAACCTGAAACAGGTGAAGTGCGGTCTTTCCCCATCCAACTGTTAAGCTCGTCTCTGAAATATAATTAATAGCTCCATATTTCAGAGTCCAGTACTGAGCTAAAAGTTAGACTAATTCGACTCCCGCAGCAGATCCCGTCGCAGGATCACTTTGACTCTCTATCGTTAGCAGAGCGAGCGTGCCGCGCGCCTGCGCAGTCCGCGCTCGTGAATACTCCCCGTATCGTAGGTGCATTGTAACAACGAAAAGTATTAATTATTTAATTTTAATAAAGAACTGTACAAAATTTAGATTAAGTACCAACATTTTGTATAAAATATAAAAATATGTAAATAATTATTTTCATTGTTTCCTTTACATTGCCCTATTTCCTGATTCTCGAATCCAGGCAAATAATAAAAATATACTGACTGGACACACACATGCCACCTTTTAGAATGAGAAGACTTGAACTGTAGTTCCCACGAGAGCTACTAGCGGATTATAAAATTAAGACCAGCATCAGATTAGTATTCCCGGTGGGTTCAGTTTTACCCTTAAATAATATCTAATAAGATGCAATTACAGTCTGTTTCAGTAAGGAAGGTATGGCTGTGACATTTCCATTGATATCTCTAAAGCTGAGGCTTCATTGTGGCACCCGGCATGTTCAACGATTATCGATTATATTTCAGTACTAGCTTTTGCCCGCGGCTTCGCACGCGTGAACCATGAGCATTTCAAAGAACCTAGCAATTAAGCAAGCGAGCAACCAAACCTGCAAGCTTTCAAGCATACATGCAAGTATGCAAGCAGGCATGCAAGCCTTCAAGCATGTAAGTATGCAAGCAGGCATGCAAGCAGGCATGCAAGCAGGCATGCAAGCAGGCATGCAAGCAGGCAAGCAAGCATGCAAGCAAGCGTGCAAGCAAGCATGCATGCAAGTAAGCACCCATGCAAGCAAGCATGCAAGCAAGCATGCAAGCAAGTGTGCAAGCAAGCATGCATGCAAGTAAGCACCCATGCAAGCAAGCATGCAAGCATGCATGCAAGCAAGCGTGCAAGCAAGCATGCATGCAAGTAAGCACCCATGCAAGCAAGCATGCAAGCATGCATGAAAGCAAGTATGCAATCAAGCATGCAAAGCAAGGACTCAAGCAAGCATGCAAGCCAGCCCCCGCATTGCCCCGATGCCTTAATTTTTCTGAACCTGTAAATATTGCAGGATTTTTATAAAACAAACCTAACCTAACCTATAGGGCTGTCCCGTTCCCGTGAAAATTTTGGGGAGTGCTTTCGGAGTACACTTAAAGCCTTTAAAGAAACACACGTTATAAATGTTAAGTCTCTTTCTTCCGCTGTTTCGTCTGGAAACGTAAAATCCGGTTTTTTCCCGTCCCTGTGGGCGTTTCGGAAAATCCTTTCTTAGTGTTCCCCTACACTCCCGAATAAACCTACGTGACAAATTTCAACTTTCCCCCGCTTTTCGTTTTTCCTGTTTCCGTAAGAATTTCGCCAAATAAAGCATTTCCCGAATATCTTACGGGAACGAAGAAGAAGAATTTTGGGAAATTATCTCATAATGCTCCTCTACACTCCCCAAGGAACCCACTTGCCAAATTTCAGCTTTCTACGACCAGTAAAACGTAAAATCCTGTTTTTTTTCCCGTTCCCGTGGGAATTTTGGAAAGTACTCTCTTAATGCTCCTGTACACTCCCGAAGCAACCTACATGCCGAATTTCAGCTTTCTGCAACCAGAAAACGAAAAGTCCCGTTTTTCCCGTTCCCATGGGAATTTCGGGAAATACTTTTGTAGCACTCCCCTACACTCCCCAAGGGAAATTGAAGGCCAAATTTCAATTTTATACGACCATTAAAACGAAAAATCGATCCCGTAGAACTGAATACATAAATCCCGTTTTTATCCCGTGGGAATTTCCAAAAAGCATTAGAACTTTATTTTACTATTATAATCACCTACTTCTATGCCAAATTTGAAGAGTCTAGTAATTATAGTTCATAGGATTTCGTTAAACTGAATATATAAATCCTGTTTTTTTCCTTATCCCGTGGGAATTTCCAAAAATCCTGAAATTAGTTTCTTAGTTTTGTAATCACCTACTTTTGTATCAAATTTGAAGAGTCTACTTATTATAGTTACTGTGATAGCGTCATTCCGAATCGAATATATAATTCCCGTTTTTTCCTTATCCCGTGGGAATTTCCAAAAATCCTTTCTTAGCGGATGCCTACGTCATAAGATCCACCTGCATGCCAAATTTCAGCCCGATCCGTCCAGTGGTTTGGGCTGTGCGTTGATAGATCACTATGTCAGTCAGTCAGTCAGTCAGTCAGTCAGTCAGTCACCTTTGAATTATATATATATATATATATAGATTAACAACTATCGGTTCCGTAAAAATATCGACTGCATATAAATTTATAAATAAATGCTATTTCCATATTATTATACTCTAAGTCAGTATCCTGAGATGCAATAATTATAATTTCTATTTGACGCTGTTTGACAAGTTGTGCTTTTTCAACAAAATACGTTATATAAAATAATATTTAACTTAATTACCTAATTGAAGTTCTAAGGAATCTATTTATGACCAATAAACTAGATTTGAATTGTGTAGCGAGTGTGAAAGAATGTAAAATACTCACTTCATATTTTTAGGTTGTCTTTGGATTTTCGATTATACGCGATTTTAACCGATTGCCCAATTATACATAGTCACCTCTCTAGTTTGAAAATTTGTACGTGAAAATTTTGTAAACGGAAAAAAACATTGCCGTGATTCTTTTTAGAACTTTATTAATCTCAATTTTGTATTTATTTTGCCGTCAAAACTTTCGTGAACGTTAACAGTTACATTCTATGGATCTGTCAGCCACACCTTCCTTATTGAAACAGAACTTAGCTGTTAGAAGAATTCGTCCAAAGCTGATTTAACTTTATTACATAAGCAACGAGTCAACGTTTTGGAAAAAGGTCAGGTCAGGAGTACCCAAAACCGACGAGCATGTATGAAGAGATTGATGACTGTGGATGAAGCGAAAGAAATATGTCAGGATCGTAGCAAGTGGAATAAAGTAGTCTCTGCCTACCCCTGTGGGAAAGAGGCGTGACGGTATGTATGTATGTAACGAGTCACCGAACTCTGGCCGCCATGCACCATACATGGGCATTTGAAATTAAAACAAAAGAGGATACAAAATTAATATAGTGCATTGGGGTAAATTCGAAATTGGGGGAATTTCAAAACTCGTGGATATCCACTAAACGGGGCACAATTACATAATCTAGCAACGCTTGCCTAGAAGCTCCAATGTCTTTGGCTTCTAGATAAGCGTTGCCAGATTATGGAATCGTCCCCCGTTTAGTGGGTGTCCACGATTTTCGAAATTGCCCCAATAGTTAAAGGGGTTAATAAGTAGACAGAGCCTCGACATACTATGTTTTATTTCACCTCGCGGCGGGTCACAACGTTACACATTTCACAGTTTCAATATTCAACAAGAACTAGGAATAAGTCAATAGTATACTACTACCTAACAGTGGACCGGGCGCTTCCCAACTTAACACAAGCAATACATATATATTAAAAGATTTCGCCAAAATATATCTGTCTCAGTCATGTAGATAGAATATAGGTATACTATACCCCCCATTCATAAACGCTTACGCGTATACTTGGCTACATTATTTGTCTTTGTAATCATAGTCTTTTTTTATATGACAGAGAAAGCAAACGTGCATGTGACATGGTGGTATGTACCACTTGTTATTTTGACAGTAGCCTTCGCAAGATGCCGACAACACAATTCAGTTAATGAAGTTCATAACGTTATGAATAAGGGGTTTAGAATTAAAGAAATAATTGATTATTCTTGACATATAATACATTTTAGGTAGATATATAATATTTCCAAATAGTTTAACACACGTATTGATACAATAAAAGGTAACTTTATCACATCTGAATCCGCATCACAACGTGGTAGGTGATAGTAGCGTAAGACCAAATGGCAACATATTTCACGAGCGAACTGTACCTGCCTAACAGGTATTTGTCTGTTTTTTTTTTATTGTATTGTGGCTAAATATATATAAGGTCGTAAAGAAAACGTATTTGAACGAAAAAAGTATTCAGTAGGTAACATTTTATAAGATCAATAAGAGTCTAAACGTTACAGCAAATAAATTATGATAGATAATATTAATATTAATGTAAACCGGTATATTGTGGTATGTTTTGTAGATATATTAGAAAGCGCGGTCGAAGAACAACAACGATACCTAAAGCTACGCTTACGACTATTGATATGTTCTGTCTACATCACTATGTTTATGATATGTCTCAATAATACGTTAACATTAAAGTCACATTCATTTGATATGTTTCGTGTCGAAGTCTTAGCGATCTTGACTACACTTTATATTAAACCTACATAATAGGCAGGTGGCTTGTATATCACATTAAAAATATACTTTGATATATTGCAACGCAGATCCTAAACTTTCGATATAAGTACGATATAGCTTTACAGCGTCATATATGTTAATTATATACTATAACAATTATTTAAAACAGACGTATAGTAATATAGATATACTCTTGAGGTGTAGAAGCACGATTACATTCAAAGTTAAATTTGGACAGGTGGTCGGGGGGGGACCAAGCCACAGTCATATATCTTGAACACCTATACACATATAGTTCAAAACACCTACCCTACGAGGGTCACGCGAGTAAATTCCGTGATTGTGATCAGTCACTTGCCCTGAGTCGTGCGCAGCTATAGATCGTGCTCACATATACATTATGTCTTTATATATATAAATACATGTATGTGCAGTGGGAACAAATATATCTGCACATGTAGAATTTATAGGCTTTTAGCCCCATGCATCAAATGTTATATATATTTCTCATCTATTCGTTGCCGTAAAATATTAATTCACTCGAGCCGAGTAAGCACAGGCGAGGGCATCAATATGGATACAGCCATCATGACTTATACATATATGTGACACCGGCCTTATTGCTTCTGGCATAAAGGGGGATATATGTTTTTGACGTCTTAGTAACGTACATATATTTATGCCCTTATATGTCGAGGGAGATATATTTATATTCTGCTGTTTGATATGGTTGATAAAGCGTTTTACTATAGTCAATTTAGCAAAATATCTCCGTAAAACTAATACTAATTCTGTGAAGCGAACAGTTATCTAATAAAAATAAATTATAATATTTACAAATCATTTTTTTTTCACTAATTTTAAAGCTAGACTTTCAAAACAACAACATCCTATATTGCGTTAACAAATTATATTGCAAGTGAGGTTTCCTCCGCACATCTTCGGCGTGCAAGTCTCTATGAGGGCACTTGAAATTGATACAATTTCATAAATACTGTTCGACTCGTCTGTGCGCGCGCGCCGCCGCGTCTCGCTCTGACTGCCGAGGGGCGGCGCCGGCGCGACGATAGTACCTATGAAGCACGCAACACATGTGAGCTCATCTCCTACATTAATTGACTTAAATAAGGAATCTTCTTCAATATAAATAATGTATATAATATCTCTTCTAACAATTAAAATTCACATTCTGATATGTATGAGTTTCGCTTATACAATTACGCGTTTAGACACGAGTACGTACAAACATACCGTACATTATTGCGATCATACCACACGTCTACTGCTCGCTAATGGTCCTTACAGCTAGTGATACAAACGTCATTGGTTTACAAAAGTGCGCACGGAAGAAAACACCTATTTGAGCGTAACAAACCGTCCCGACACTTCCTTGGCAGGGTAGGTGTCGTCTCAGAAAGCGGTCTGTTTGCCGAGGGGTTGGATGGGGGGCGGGGCGGGGCTGGAGCCGAAGAGGGGGGTGGGGCCGTCGTTGGGGTCGTCGAGGTCGTCGTCCGGTTCCAGCGCGGGGTTGATGCGGCCGGCGCGCTCGTCGGGGCCCACCAGCGTGCTGGCGGCGCCGTACAGCCGGCCCGGGACCCCGCCCAGCACAGACATCTGCTCGCCGGCCTCCGAGGGCTCGTCCACGCGCCCCATGTCCTCGGGGATGTTCACCACGCAATTGAAGTAGTCTGATTCCGGGGAGAGGTAGCCCGAGTTGAACAGGTACCTGTGGAAGAACAATTTTGACATTAGAATTTTGACGCCAATCCTCTAGAGTAGGTTAAAACCAGTCTTCGGTAATTTTGTGTATCATTTTTATTTTCATATAGCTTGTAGGTAACCATAACTCTGATTGATCGAGTGTCAACATTGACAAGCTTAGAAACTTATAAAAACACACGCACACAAATCACGTCTTTATCCCTTACGGGGTAGACAGAGCCTAAGATAACAAGACTTAACAGGCCACGTTTAGCAAGATTGTAGGCGTATATGTGGAAAATCGTATCAAAAAATAGTGATGGGTTGCTAGCCGCAATTGAATTTCGCCCATTCCCTCGATGGACTTTTACTACTGCGCGAGAAGAGAAGCAACTGGTACATTCTATGTTTTATCTTTGCTCCCAGACCAGCATGGAAGCTTTATAAAAACAATACTTAACTCCTGTAATAATCTATTGGCCGCTTTTAATGAGATAGTTGCGCAGTGGCGTAACTATAGGGTGGCAGGGGTGGCAAAATGCCAGGAGCTCTATGGGGCCCCAACTGAGTTGGTTTAGAGCACACAAGGGACGCTGATGCACTTCTTTATATTGAGGAATTTGCCGCGGGCCCCAGACGTTACAGTTACGCCACTGGTCGCGGCCAATATCAGCTTTGGACTAACAAAACAACTAACTGGGTAACCCGGATTACATGAATAAGGATTCATCAAAATCCACATGTAATCATTAAAGCGGTTGCAACAAATTGTAACGTCTCTACATTACAAAAACTGATAACCATCGCCATCTGCAGAAGCGAAAGGCGAAATCAAAATGATCGCAATCTGCCAATTCTTACTCACGACTCCGCGTGTATTATACAGGTATAATTTAGCACCCATTAACGATCAGACGATTTAGTTGTCATCTCAAAATTAGCGACAGGAGGTAATAGCTCCCACCGCCGACTCTACGTCGTGATCCATTCCCTCTTACGGCATGAAATCGTCACGGATCGTCGGTTTAGACGGCAAGCATCAAATTTTGAAGCGTTTTAGACAGATCCGTGGTCTGAGTGACTCATTAGACTTAAGATCGGAAAGGAATCCGCATCCGAAAATGACGAAGCATTTGAGCGTCGACTAAAAGTCCTTTTGTTAAAAAATACATTTTATTCTGTAAACGAGTTTCTGGATATGACATTTTGATTTATTTATTTAATTGCATTGTTTTTTCGATACATTTTTACATTATATTAAATTAACCCTTAGGTATTACATTGTCTGTAAGCAGTGACGATCCCTAATTTAATTGTAGGTACCTAATTGTTTTATTATTGTTTTTGATTTTGTCATTTTTGTTATATTCATTTGATTTGTATTATTTAATTTTATTTTATTTACTCTTGACGATTTCAATCTAAATTCTTCTAGCTTGACAATTACAATTTATGATGTAATTTTTATTGAATGAATAAAAAATAATCTAATCTAATCTAATCTTCATTTAACTTGACATTCAGCCACATTGGAAAGGTTCTAATCAACTAATCTTTCCCATTGCTCCCAAGGCGTCATTTCAATCATTACTATTCCTTAATAATAGCTAAAGAAATATGAATAAGCGAATTCGACTCGTAGAGTTTATTTCACAATAAATTACTGTGTGAATTTCGTTCTTTTTCACACTCATTCCGCGTAATGGAAAATGAAAGTGTTCGGAGCATTATAAAATCGACATTAAGACCTCATACAATACCTAGAAAGTATTCAATTGCGACATTCCGGTTCGTAACAATATGAGCGAGTGTTATTTCAGTTCACCCACGCACACAGACGGACACACACAAAGTGCAACCGGCGTTGCATTAAGTACCAACTTAATGACGTTTCTCATTTTACTTATACACTAATAAAGAACATCAACAGTTGATTTGAGTGTCATAATGTTTAATGTTTCCACATGCGAGCAACAAACAACGCAACAGTGTGATCCGCGCATATCGTGATCCATATCACGAAATATTGCTGCGTATCGCAGCGGTAATATTGACCGTCTGATCTCATATCAACGCGTTCAAGTCGTTAGTTGTGACAAAAAACTTACAGTAAGCGCGCCGTGTCATTCTCAACCGACTTCAAAAACAAGAGAGGAGGTTCTCAATTCCGTTGTATTTTTTTATCATTTTTAATATTGTTCGTCATTTTGTGGACCGAATTGTATACGAAATCTTACCATGTTAAATGAATGAATTCTGAAACTTTCAAGTTATAATTTAGTCTAAAAAGTTACCAAAATACTCAGAAAACAAAAAGCCATTTCATAAATGTAACGAGCAGCACCGTTAAACATTTGGACTAATTTGTAAAGGACGTTCGAGAAACAAAACAAAATCACGAACACAAATTGGAGCAATATCTACAAAATGCTTTGATCCGACTAATTGTATTTGTATTAATATTTCACAAATGAGGACTGGAATAATTATAATATTTGTAGAGTCCTCGAATTCAATTGCTTCCTCTCAAATTGTGAGTCCTCTTTTAAT
The DNA here is from genome assembly GCA_949127965.1 of Pandemis corylana. Lineage (NCBI taxonomy): Eukaryota > Metazoa > Arthropoda > Insecta > Lepidoptera > Tortricidae > Pandemis > Pandemis corylana. Next base: position 297,459 of record OX421859.1, on the reverse strand, counting down.
AATTCTCGCAAATTACGAGACAAATTTTATTGAAGGGCGACTCGAATTATATTAAACGTCTCTTTCTGGAAGCCGGGCTTAAGGCCCGGGCCGACTGCACGCGACGGACGACGCCACGAACATTCTCCGAGCCTTTAAAGTCCGATCACACCAGTGCGTAAAAGACGTCGACGGTGCGTTTACGCAACAAAATGTATGAAGAAGCGGTGAGAGAACGTGACGCATGCGACACGTCCCTGCGTATACGCAGTGGTATGGTCGCTCCTTAGTGCTTGTTTACGACACGAGAAACGTCTCAAATTGACAGAGCGCCGGTGGCAGAACCGGCAACACTACTCGCATTGCAGGTGTGTAAACACTTTATTATACAAAAATGAAAATAAACAGGTAAGCACAATTGACCAACATTACATTTACAAAGACGATTTATCCCTTTAACAATATGTTTACATCTCAAAGCAAACGCATTCGAAACGTATATTGTGATATAAAACATAATTTTAATTTTAATTTAATTGTTGTCATTTTTTATTTTTTATTTTAAGCTGACGATTTCAATAAAAATTCCTTGACATTTAATTTTAAGTGATTTAATTTTATATTGAATGATTAAATAAACATAAAACATGCACTAATAGGTCGGGAGATGGTGACTGAAAATATTTGGTCATTTGTATCAGTATGGCGGTTCTTCAGGGATAATTAACGTAAAAACCAAAAAGGAAAATGACGGTCATAGCGCTGACACCGGCAGCCCAATCGCGTGGGCGCTAATCGAACGTGTCGGATAAACGAGTGTCGAACGATTTTCTCCACAAAAAATCTTGTATTTTCCGATAGTCGAAAAAAAAGGCGGTTGCGTAATACCATACTTGTACAAATGACCAAATATTTTTCACCATCTCCCGGCCTATAAGCAAACTGTTCATTGCGTATCCTGGCAGGTGACCACTTTGCAACGAGTACCTCGACTACGCAATGAACAAAAAACACGCTCGTCGCTCCGCCGGTCGCGTATAGTCGTGGTCGCAACCGGGCAGTTTGAGCAGAAAATACGATTGAAATTTGACAATTTCGACAACAAAGAAAAATGAAATAGAATGATTGAGTTATATTAATTAATTACAATTTAATACAATACATAATACAATGTCAGCAGGTATATAAATATCCATAGGTCTTCCATGCTGGTCTGGGAGCAAAGAAAAAACATAGAATGTACCAGTTGCTTCTCTACCCGCGCAGATGATAAAAGCCTATCGAGGGAATGGGCGAAAATCTTAGGAATCATGTAGGCGATGCGGCTAGCAATCTATCACTATTTTGATTCCCCTTTCCACCTATACGCCCACAATCATGCTGAACGTGGCCTGTAGGTCTTGTTACCTTGGCCTCTGTCTATCCAGTAAGGGGTGAAGACGTGATTTGTGTATGTATGTATGTGTATGTGTCTTCACGGTAATACTTAAATGGATTGCTTGTTGCAGGTTGGTAACTAAAGCTTAGTTATTTTAGGAAGTTGCCTTGAAGTTAAAACAGTTTTGGGTCTGGGGCAGGAAGCGTGCAACTGCGACCCAAAGACCGAAACCAAAGATGGCTAAGCTGATAACCAGAGGCCTAGTGATTTAAGTAGGAGTCAATAGAACTACGACAAAATGTGAAACAGTTCCGCAACAGTAATACTTTAAGCTCGTACTGTTACGGATTTTTACAGTTTAAGTCTTGTACTTAGTACCTAAGTAAGACGATCTTATGAAGCGATTTTATCATTACTAAAGACGTATTCCATCTACTTGTAAAAATACAACAAAATTTTAGTTACCTAATTCTTTTGTTTAGTTTACTTTGTCTCTTCGTTTGGTACGCTGGTGCTAACTAGTGGTAGATAACTGAACATACCTGGATCCAACAATGTAAACCGGGATGACTTTGATAAATTTGGAACTACTTTGATGGTTTTAAAATTGCTGTAAAATCGATACTGTCTATATTCTGTGAATGTTTGAAAATGAAAATGAAAATCATTTTTCTTTTTTTTGGAAATTGGGCCAAGGGCTCTTTTACATGTCTTTTTGAAACTACCAGCACATTCGGAAAGACCATCATTGCCAAGAAGAATGCGCCGCAAGAAACTTGGCAGAAATTCATTTTTTTTCAAAATAAAATACAGTAAGAATACTTAATTCTACTTAAATTAAATACATTTATAAAAGGGATGTATAAGGTCACCGAGCCTTAAATTATATTAATCTACAAATAGTAGAGATGTATAAAGTCTCTACTAGTCAAAATAAAAAACATAATAATAAGTTCAGTGGAGGTGCAAAACGCCTCCACCGTCAAATAAATTAATTGGAGATGTCGCAGGAAAAAAAATATATGTATACCTAAAACAAAATTATGAAATATACATTTCATGTCAAGCAAGTAAGTTTGGCATGTAGACGAAAAAACGATCGATTGGAAGCAGTAAACGCAAATAAGAATGAATGATTACGTCATCACAGCTACTTTTTAAAGTCGCCCCGTAAATCACAGTCTCCCCGTTCCACATTAGTTGTAAGAGTAAGGAGTAAGGAGTAATACTCACACCGACAGCCAGGATATGAAGGCCAGCGTGAACAGCGACATCACCATCGCCATCGTCCGGAAAGGGAACAGCTGGACCTGCGCGACAACGATTGTTACTTGTAAATGTTTCTAATGCATCCTGAAGGAAATTTCTTGTACAATCGGTAGTGCCTTCCAATATGTTAAAAATAAGACTGTAAAACACACAATTGTTAAGAATTCAAAACTGATCCTTCTTTATGGTAAATGAAAACAGGCTTTATTAAAGAGAACACACTCAGTGACGTTGACAGATGACAGATGTCAACGGCACGTTTTGGCGCCAAGCGCTCTAGAAGAGACGCGGAGATTGTATTATCATCAGGACTGAGATGCTGATATGTGTAGTGATAAGTGTAAATCTGTATTAATGTTAATAAAAGATGTAGCGATCAATAAGAAAAGACTATGCCCGTGAGGTTTCTTGCTAGTTCTTCCCGCGAAGGGTCATACTGAACTATAGCTCAATGTACTCTGTGTTGTTGACCAAGTGAATAAAACGATGTGCGCTACTAACCCGACTTTCATTGGATGTAAGAGAGGATCTTAACACAATGTTGTAGTACAAATAGTAGAAAAGTGAATGCTTCCACACGGTAGCTTTAATCATGGATCCTTTCTGTTTGATAAATACTCATTCTGACGTTACATAAAAGTGACGGCATCATATTTTTAGCTGTCTATACTGTTTTTATTCAATTACTAGTTGTTGCGTCTCCGTCCGCGCAGAGTTCGCTTACCGCTATACCGCGGGAACTATAACTATGCCATTTTCTGGGATAAATACTATCCTATGTCCGTCCCTGGGACTGAAACTAACTGTATACCAAATTTCAACTAATTATGCATGTATGTTTAATGTAACCGCGGCAATATAAGGTCATAGCACGCCAATTTCACTTAATTAGATGCTTAAGTTGTTGTGTACTAAGCTGCATAAGTTATTATAGTATTTTAACTATCCCACGGGAACTCCTTAATTTTCCAAGATTAAAAATATCTGAAATATTGACCAGGGACATAATACCACCACGCAAAATTTTATTTAAATCGGTCCAACAGTTTTGGAGATTAGCGAACACTGACATACCTAGGTAAATTAACACATCCATACCTACATACATATACGACAAAAATTATAAAGTCTACTTTTTGTGTTTTATTACTCTTCCCTAATCATTAGCACTATATTATTATATGTATAAATAACTTCGTCTAAATTTGGTATGGCCAAAAACTACGTGGTCTTCTCACTAGTGACATGAAGAAGGCAAGATTCTATGCTAGTCTCGAGAGACTTCTCGCTTCTCCATGTGTAAGGATTCACTGACCTCGTTAACAGGATCCCAGCCAGGGTAGTGCACCAGGGGCTTCAGGCCGAGCATCTTCTCGCCGCCGGTCAGCCGCACGAGCAGCGCCACGATGTACGCCGCCAGCGAGCCGTACGTGTTGCAGTACTTCTTGAAGTGGACCACCATCAGCAGTTGCGGGAACAGGATCACGTACACCAGGTCCGAGCACATCGACCTGGGAGCAAAGTCCTTAATCATTGAACTCATCATACACAAGTGTGGTAAGGGTACAATCGCTATTTGATACATTGGAGCTGAGTCGATGGTTCGACCAGCTTAAAAGGCACCGAACCAGCGTAAGATGACCCTGATAAAAGTTACATGGTTTTCGAATTAGAGTCAAATTAGAGGTCCCGGTTTTGAATCCCGGTTGGGTCAGACACCTGTATGACGAATATGAGTGTTTATACACGAATAGTATGTATACATTTATCTGTATGTATAAAATTTGTTTATCCGTTGCCTAGAACCATAGTACAAACAAGCTTTGCTTAGTTTGGGACTAGGTCGATTGGTGTCAAATTGTCCCTTGATAGTTATTTAATCCCATGTATGTAAAAGCCCATCGACGGAATCATGTTATAGTAACCCATCACTATTTTGATTCCCCTTTCTATCTATCACCTACAATCATCCTTAACGTGGCCTTTACTTTAGGTCTTGTTATCTTACGAGCATGCTCTGTCTACCCCGTAAGGGATATAGACGTGATTTGTGTATGTATTAGCTATATACCCCCTATTCATAAACGCTCTGTAGACCTCTGTTAACTTAGCAATCGTTTGTCCTTATCTGTCACTTTGTCATTTACCTTTCACAGATAAGGACAAACGATAGCTAAGTTATCCCACCGAAAACTGGCAGGTTATTGAATAAGAAGTCGACCTACCGTGTCCAACGTCGACATTGGCAGAATCATCAAAAAGTTGATGGAGCCATTTTTTCCTAAATTTGAATTGAATTGATTGCTAAGTTAGCAGAAGCCTATAGAGCGTTTATGAATAAGTAGTTTAATCTTTATATTTTACTAGGGTCATATGCTGGTCTACCTTCTGTGTCAGTCTTACATGCCACTATACATGTACATTAGATCAACGCGTGCGCACATTTCTAGTTCGGCGCGCGGTCCCAGCCTTGCGCAGGATCCCCTCACCGTGGCGCAAGCGCAGGCCGTTAACCGGCGCATACTTTAGGACAGTGTTATCGATTTCGCAATGTTAATGCGGTCAGGATTCACTGCACCCAAGTACATTTGAAATGAGACCAAACAAAGTTTTAGAATGTTGTCAATGGAAACCGCACCGAGGTTCATAAATGTATGGAACTATCTATCAAAGTTAATTATACTTAAGCTAAGTTTAAAATTACTTAAATGTATATACACTACCGTGCAAAAATAACAAATTTGTATGAAAAGCAACCCGTTATTTAGCTCGTCAGTATATAACTGATATCTGCTTAAACCATATTCTTGAATACGAAAGGCCCTCCATAGGAATCGAACCTGTCATGCCCTACAGGGCACCAAGAGAGGTACTGAAAAGTTAATACACTTTATGGGGGGGGTCACGGGGGCTTTACCGTGTGTACTGTGGTCATTTTTATTTATATTTATATAACCTTTTTATTCCGAATTCGCTACAATTTCATTTTTGTTGTTGTTGTTGTTGTTGTTTCTTTTTATAATTAAATTGTCGCGTAATTCGGCGTGCCTCATGGCATAGGCCTCCTCCGTGTATTGGAGGGTTTGGGCTATAGTTCCCACGCGCGCCCAGTGCGGATTGGGAACTTAACACACACCATTGAATTTCTTCGCAGATGTGTGCAAGGTTTCCTCACGATGTTTTCCTTCACCGAAAAGCTCATGGCAAATTTCAAATGTAATTTTCGCACATAAATTCCGAAAAACTCAGAGGTGCGCGCCCGGGATTTGAACCCACGACGCTCTGCCTGAGAGGCCACAGGTCAAACCACTAGGCTACCACGGCTTTTGCTTTGTACTGTGGACATACTTCAAGTTTATTCCCAACAGTTATAGTTGTTTTCTTTTACCCGTTCGCCCCTTGTGCCCAAGAAATAATCCTGGATCCGCCAATGCAATTAGCGACACCGTAGAAGGTGGTAATTTGGCGCCACCCGCGTCACGCTAATAGGCCGGACACGTGCCGCCCACGTGCCCTTACAGGCCCATACACACGGCTACGAGGACACACACACTTTGTATGCTGTATAATGATTGGCTTTCGAAAACAAGGCACTTGCACGGCACACTAGACCAGATGTTCCCAAACTTATTCACTACGCGCCCCCTTTCCAAAAAGAAAATAAAAAACAATCTATACTCCCCGTTATCCCAGCCCGTAGGCCGTAGGCCGGAACACAGGTAATTTTTTAATAAGGTCCTAGATCGTAGCACATAACCCCCTTTTACAGGCCTCTGCGCCCCCCTTGGGTGCCGCGCCCCCCACTTTGAAAATCACTGCACTAGACAGTATTTCTTCTTAGAGGATTAACCTACTTCAAATGTGAATGAAGACAAAAATACGGAACCGATGTTTAACGTTTTAAGTCCAACAGTGCTTGGAGTGTGTGGAGAGTGAGGTAACCGGCGAAATTACTGATTCATGTGAGGTATTCCATCCTAGCCCTCTAGATTGGCAACACATTTACAATCTTCTGGTGGTGTCCATGGGTCTCGCTGGCTCGATTGCAACCCTAACCATCGTGTAATCCACGTACTCGTTTGCCACTCATATACACATACATACACATACACAAATCACGTCTTTATCCCTTACGGGGTAGACAGAGCCTAAGGTGGCATGACCAAGGCCACGATTAGCAATATTGTGGGCGTATAGATGGCATAAAATGTAATCAAAATTGTGGCGGGTTGCTAGCCGCATCGCTTATAACATGATTCCTATGATTTTCGCCCATTCCTTCGACGGGCTTTTACCATCTGCGCGGGAAGAGAAGCAACTGGTACATTCTATGTTTTTTCTTTGCTCCCAGACCAGCATGGAAGAAAATAGGTAGGAATATAGGTACATATATAAAAGTGAATTATCTATATTACGTGTGAATACGGCTTGTCAAGGTTGAATTTGTGTCTCTACACAGTGCTTATTGTGTGCTATAGTAACTTTGTTTAATTAAGTGTCCTGGAAATCTTATTATACTCTTTCAGCGTCTTTTTTTTCGTAGTTGGGTTGGGTTTTCTACTTATTTTTGGTTTAGAAGTATTGGAAATTAGAAGAAAATAAATAGAGCCGGGGCTAAGCCGCGGGTAACAGCTAGTTTCATAATAGTAATATAAACAGTACCGTTTGTTCCGCCGTGTTTGTCCGCTTGACGTTTTCATTACGGAAATGGAACGTTTTCGTGACACAATGATAACTACATTTTTCCGTTGCGCACGAGCGAAGGGGAGTTGTTCATTACTTTTAATTAAGGGGTTCTGTGCTGTCCATTAAAACGTCAAGGTTAGGTGGTCTATCACTTCCAATTTAATTGTATTAAGTAATTTATTATTTCTACATCATGCGACATTGTTGATTCACTACACCTATTTATACATTAGTAGAGAATTACTCATTCTTTTGTATTTACAATATACTCGTATAATATAGGTACTTACTTATAGGTACTTGTTACCTTAGGCTCTGTCTACACCGTAAATGATAAATACGTGATTTGTGTATGTGCGTACATACGTATGTATTTTTTCCGAACCAATGAATTACGACTTTATAAAAAGATCTTCCAAGACACTTCTGCCTTAAGGTGAATTAAATTAGTAACTTTTACTGACTTCTTCATAAAAAGTAACAATCCGGCTACAAATAAAAATACTCTTTTGTGTACGTTTGGCGAAGTCAAAGAAAAATACTATTTTGTCAGAACGACCGATAAAAACAAAAGAACGCCAAGTTGAAAGACGCTTGACAAGCGTTTATGAATGAGGCAGTAAACTCGCAGCCCATTCTATTGTGCTGGTGTTTTCAGAATAGATACATTTTCAATTTACACACTAGTGTTAATACCGCGGGGGTGTAAGGGGCGAGGAAGGGGTGAGACGTGATCGGATTTCAATTAACAGCCTCCGCCCGGTTATATCCGGCTCTATCCGGATTTGCATGCAGGCGGGGTCGTGAAGTTTTAATGTACGAGTACGTTCCCGGATTAGCGCTTGCTTTGCGGAAACCTTCTTTATCTATCACTTTTCAATTGAACTTCCTGGCACGGGTCGACTGCTTGCCGTCGTTTTTCCGCAAAAGACGTATTTTACCCTTAATTTGACATAGTTAAAAAAAAAACAGTTCAAGCCTCATCGTAATTTTAGAGTCCAAAAATATCTGTGTTAAGAAAAACGAACGGGTTGAACTCGGAGAGCGCGGGCAGAAGTGAAAACTAAAAGTGCACAACGCACTGCAAAAAAAAAGGAATAGGTAGGTATAAAACTTTTTCTACACGAGTTTTGAACCGCGGTCACCGGAGCGAACGCACTGTTATTCCACACCTTATACCACTAGGCCAAACGTAGCTTACAAGTGAGTGACGAAATCAACGTACGTATTACCCTACGTCTTAGCTGACGCGAGCTTAACATTTTTTACCCATCCCAAAAAGTGCTCAACGCCGCTAAAGAAGTATCAAAAATACAAAAAGGTATTCTTAGAACTTGTCCAATATAGTGTACAGTGCCACACTAAGGCTTAACTATAGGTACTTGAACCAAAATATTTTTACTAAACCATAGAGATAGATAAAATAAAATAAAAAATCATACGTTATGACGCGATTCGCGGCCGCGCGGGATAAAATGAAATGGTAGCCTGTGCTGACGTGATCGCGGCGTAAACATTCATATTTTTATTTTTATAATGTATTCCATAGTCTGAGCTTTAAAACCTTGTTCACCCTAAAGCAGTGTATCTTTATCTCTGTCATTTCGCCAGCACACGTTCCTATCAAACAACTGGGACAGGAAAAGGCCGATTGTCACCAAACTTAGATAAATTGCGATTTGCGGTATATGGCGAACGCGGCTAGGATTTGTTGTTTGCAACAGTTTTACTTGCATTATTTATTGCATAGTACTGCAATGTACTCTTCCATGCTGGTCTCCGAGCAAAGAAAAAACATAGGATGTACCAGTTGCTTCTCTTCCCGCGCAGATGGTATAAGCCCATCGAGGGATTGGGTGAAAATCTTAGGGATCATGTTATATAGGCGATGTGGCTAGCAACCCATCACTGTTTTGATTCCCCTTTCCATCCATACGCCCACAATCATGGTAAACGTGACCTTTGGGTCTTGTCACCTTAGGCTCTGTCTGCCCCGTAAGGGATAAAGACGTGATTTATGTATGTATGTATGCAATGTAGAGCCGGGATTCATTAAAATGTGTGTAGTTATGTTTGTTGCGTAAAAAAGTGCATTTTCATCATGATTCGCGTTAAAAATAGGCCCCCCAAACTTTTATTTATCGTACACGTCGTGCAACAAAGAATGATCTAAAGTATTCTGTACTACATTAACGTCGATGCCGACACGCAAAGGCACGCACGACGCTAAACTTACTTCAGTATTCTGCGGAGATTTTTGAAAAAGAAACCGGACAAGTGCGTGTTCGGTTCCGCACTAAGCTAATTCGAATATTACTCTAAGTCATGCCGAACTCTACAACTGAGACCAACCGAAATTTGCACTTTAAACCTTATGTACCTACGCTTAAGAGACAATAAGTAGATAAGAAAAAAATACATTGCCATTTTAAATAGGAGCGGGTATCCTAAAAAGGAATTGTATTTAAATTTGTTTTATCAGAATCAGAATCAGAATCAGAACATTTATTGTTTAACTGTGTAGGATAGATACATAAGGGTGAACAGATTGGTATCAACAGTGGCCTGAACAGGCATACAATTTTAGGCAATCATGCTTTAGCATAGTTACAAATACATAATGTGTTACATATCACTATACATCACATTTCATCTTTATCATTAAAAAAATCCTTTAGACTGTAGAACACTTTATCAATGAGCCAATTATGCAACTTTACTTTAAATTTATTACGATCCAACATTTTAATTTCCAATGGAAGTTTATTGAAAATTCGTATTGCCGAAATGAAAGCACTTTATTATTCCGCATACTTATGCCAGATTACAACTTAGTACTACAAAGCTGTCTCTAAGCTACATCGCGGACAGACGGACGGTCATGGCGAGACTATAAAGGCTCCGTTTTTGCCTTTTGACTGCGGAATCGTAAAAAGCGACACATGGAAACCTTGTACAAGCACGAGCTCGATACGCAAAGGGCTAAAAATACACTCCAAAGAATTATGCGGTACCCTCCTCAACGTATCTGATAAAAAAGGTATCCACGAATTTAGGTTAGGTTTTGTGGAGCTTTTGCTGCCTAGCGGGTACCCTCTGCTCCCGGCTTTCCGATCCATCTATCAATATTTTATTCGTTTACGAATTTCTAAACCACTTGACGGACTCACAAATTGGGTCGGATCAATACGTTTCCGAATACTTAATGGGCATCGGGCATGTTACGGGCGCGTAATGATCGCTGTAACCCAAACAGATATAATTATATGAATCATTATGTATTTAATTGTCAATTGCGACCTCGTACAGTACTGCTGGACATTTTTTTATTATTATTACGTACGTCTGTAGTGCCCTGTTGCTGGATAAGGGTCTCTCTCGACCTCCACATCTCCTCCTCTAGAACTACCGCCGGGTATCGACAACGAAAAATCTAAGTGTATTCTAATGGCAGCACTGTCGCAATCTCCAATTCTATCTGTCAAACGGCCCAAAACTTCTGCAGAAAGAGATGGCGAATGCGATTATGATTGCAATCGCGTTAGGCCCTTCGCACACAAGTCTACGCAAATCTGCAACATGCCCGACGATTTTGGTCTTTCTTGCGGTGGTCGCTTGGAGACTATAATTGTCGGGTATCGTGGATTTGCGTAGGTAGCCTTGTGTACAAAAGGCCTTAGACAAAATGGCCCCATGTAGCCTTTCGCGCGTCCCTCGGCCGCCGTCACCGCGGCGTAGGATTTCAACATCAATTACAATCAAGCCGTTTAGTTCTCGTATGAGTCACGCCACCATCGGCATGGATCCTAATAATATCCGTTAAATGGTACTTTCGTCCTTAAGACTTTAGTCTAGTTAGGGTTGCCCACGAATGAGCCTTTATTTGGTCGATGCGAGAAACATTGTGCGCCTTGCGTTAAATTACACTACTTTGCTTCCTCCAGCCAATATACCTCCCAATGCTGGGACAAGGCTCCTCTCAGAATGAAAGGGCTTGGACTATAATTCCCACGCGGGTCTAATGCGGATCGGGAACTTCGTAAACACCATTGAATAGTTTCGCAGGTGTAAACAGCTAGGTTTCCCTCACGGTGTTAGCCTTCAGCGAAAAGCTCATGGTAAATTTCAAATTCTGCTTGCGAGGCCGTAGGTCAAACCGCTTAGCTACCATTGTTTTTTTAACCGTGTAGGTAAATAGAGCTTACCATTCTATTTTTTTTTTTACAAGCCCGTGATAGTAATGCTGTTGAGCAAAGGCCTCCCCCTAGACTTCCAATTGACTAGATTTTAATATTAGGGATTATTATATGCATCATATTGCTGCGCTGAAAATACATATTGCGAATTTTGGGCAGCAGCTACACTTTTAATTAAATTGCTAGGATAATTGATGTAACCATAACTTTTTTTATTTCATGCAGACTGAGCTAGCAACCCTGGGTCCGCAAAGCGTCCGCAGCACGTGCGCGAACGCAGCACGAGGCGGCCTCAGCCGACGCCATTACTGCTTGCCACGGGCGTTAATGTTCATAGATTCAAAAGTATGCATACGGAACGTCAAAGTGACATCCCGAATGTCGTATGACATTTCTTGTGAGCCCCCGCTCTGGCACACCTCACCCCTCTGTCGCCCCTAACCGTTTCTTTTGATTTTGACAGAAGCAGGAAAATTTCCATTACAGTTTTCGTGTCGAGTGAGTAAAGTGTTTGCGTCGATTCATTTCCGTACCTTTGTTTCTCCACCAAAACTGTAATTTCGAGCTTACTTCCAATTTTGTTCATCAAAATGAGTCGTAAGTGTTGTTTACCGGCATGTAAAAGTGAAGGAAAGGACATTAAATTGCACAAGATGCCAATTAACAATAACAAGCTTTCGCAGTGGATGAAAGTTTTGTCTCAAGTTCCATTTGCAACTTTTGAAAGTTTGAACCGCAAGGAAATTGGTAGGCTGTTTGTTTGCCACAAGCATTTCGAAGCCAAATTTATAACTGAGAACATGCGATTGATAAATAGTGCTTGTCCAACTCTATTCACACCTGAAGAAATTTCAAGCGGAATACCGTCGAGAACTTATGAAGCTATTGGTATGTAACCCATTGTATTGTGGTATTGCATAACTTTTTACTTTATAATAAAATATGTAAATAGCCCTTTTAGAAAGAATTTCCTTCCTTATCTGAATTTTATTAATGTAGCTATTTTATTTTTGGCACAGATTTTATTATTTGTTTTGTTTTTTCTATTCTATTTATATTTTTTTTTTTTCAGAAACCATGGCATACAACAGAAGTAATGACCATACCTATACTAGGAAGCCTCATTACGATCACACATATGTGAAGAGCAGACCGGAATCACCAAATATTTTAAGAAAAGGTTTGTACTAAAGCTTTATTTATAATATATTCAAATCACGTCTATATCGATTACGGAATAGACGGAGCCTAAGTCTGCAAGCACAAGTCCTAAAGGCCACGTTTGCCATCTATAAAATATGATCATAATTATGGGTGTGTGATTATTACATATTAAACTGTCTGAGGCCACTTATCAACATCACTGGATTTAAACTGTGAATGTACATATAGTAGGGCTGGCTCATTTATATATTAGATGCTTAGCTGCAGGCTTAGGAATGTATAAACAAGCCAATATTTCCTTCAGCAGATATTAATTAATAATATTTTGTTTATGGGCCTTGGATGTTTCATATAAGTATGTCGGAATCGTTGCAAGTAGAACAAAGTAGTCTGCTTACCCCTATGGGAAAGAGGCATGACTGTGTGTATCTTAATATAAGTAGGTACCTATCTACATTTTACATACAGAATACAGCCCAGCAAGAAATTCCATTCCCACACCATGGTTTAATGATATAAATGCGAAAGTTTGTGAGGATGGATGTATGTATGTTTGTTACTCTTTTATGCCAGAACGGAAGAACAGAACTGGATCATTTTGGCACAGAAATAGATTATAGTCTGAAATAACATATGGCTACTTTTTATTTTATCCCGTAAAATTGCGTAGTTCCCATGGGATGCTATAAATGAATTATTTGCAGCCAAAGTCACGGGCAACACCTGGTCTTTTAGAACATTAAAAAATACTCTTACCTAATGAAACCTTCACTGTAGACTTGGTTTTCTGTGTATCCTTTTATCTTTTATTTTTGTCTTAATTAATTGGTTTATTCAAAACTATCATCAAATCATCATTTACAACTTAAAAGTTAATATGAAAATGAATTTCTGAAGTAGGGACAGTCGTAAAAAATGGTAAATGGCTTGTTTGATTATACATGCTAGCTGTTTCGTCGCCCGCGTGCAATACCGAATGGTATCCTATGCGCGCCCTCTGCGCAGGAGCCGACCGGCCAAGGGTACAATGACCTGAATTAGGTATGAGTAGCTCGATTTGCCGCCCCCTGGACGTGCCGCCCGTGTGCGGTGCACACTTTGCACGCCCGCTTGCGGCGGCCCTCATGCCTTGCTTAGTTTGCTACTTCAATTTGTGTCAAAATGTCCTGTGATCTTTATTTTCTTATTCAGCTCTACAGTAAAATATATAAAACCTTTTATTTAAAAGAAAATTACATTTGAAATTTGCTATGAGCTTTTCGGTGAAGGAAAACATCGTGAGGAAACCTTGCACACATCTGCGAAGAAATTCAATGGTGTGTGTTAAGTTCCCAATACGCACTGGGCGCGCGTGGGAACTATAGCCCAAACCCTCCAATACACGGAGGAGGCCTATGCCATGAGGCACGCCGAATTACGCGACAATTTAATAATAAAACAACAACAACAACAACAACAACAAAAAAAAATGAAATTGCAGCGAATTCGGAATAAAAAGGCTATATTATTATTATTATTATTATATATTTAAAATAATAAGTATTAACATTTTGTTTCTTTGATATTTCAGATGCTGCAACCATTACTGGCAATACTAATCTGATGGGCAATCCAGACAATCCCGGAACTAATACTGAGACTCCTGGTAAATAATTCAAAGTATTTCTTAACATTCAATGGTTGGTCCACTGGTAAAGTACAGTCAGACCTGGCCTCAAGATTTGGTCATATGTCATATTATTTCAGGAACATCTACAGCTCATATTGAATGCGCATTGGATTTCGAATTGTCACATGTCGCTGACAATTATTGTTGAGTTAGTGAAATAGGGGCCAGGTAGATCGAAATTCTTTTATGTTACCACAACGCGTCGAAACTTTCCGGCCTGCTAACTTCTATGGGTGGAGTAGATGTAAGCATGTATCACGGATTGAATAGGATCCTAGTTAGATTCCCGGGGTCATAGCTTTACTTTTAAGATTTGTCTGTGTACCTAATACACACACACATACCTAAGGTAACAAGACCCAAAGGCCACGTTTAACATGATTGTGGGCATATAGGTGGAAAGGGGAATCAAAATAAAGATGCTAGCCGCATCGCCTATACTGCCTATAGCATGATTCCTACGATTTTCGCCCATTCCCTCGATGGGCTTTTACCATCTGCGCGGGAAGAGAAGCAACTGGTACAATGACATACTATGTTTTTATTGTTTGTATATTATTGTTTATAAATTTTCCGATTCAATGTTTGTTAACTTTCAAATCTTGCTAAGTACTCAACTTTAACTTCTTGTGGTTGGATTGACTTGAATTGGTACTCATATGTGAAATAAATGAAAGCACGTAAGTAAAGTCAGCCACATGTTAAGGCCAAGCAACCTTATGCGTTTCTGGCACTACTCGATAAGCTTTATCTGATGTACTTATCGTATGCTACCTGATGAGGTCATTTTCACCCAAGAAAGTGACCACTTTTTCGCTCGCTGTGCATAAAGCTCCAAGTTACGCTCCGGTCAAGGTCATAAATAGCTTTTGACAAAGATCACCTTAGGTAGCTCACATGTTGCTACCTCATGAGGAAGGGTTCAATACGGTCCCCTCTTAGGCCAGGAAACGTATGTCGCATGATATACGAGGTTTCAAACGACTTTCAATATTTTTTTTATCTGGACTAGGAAAAAAGTATGTATTAAAATAGGTTCAATGTGTAGTTTTATTTAGATAATTGTGTGCAATATATGTGTGTAGTAACAGCTATCTTAAATTTGTACATGGCATTCTTGTAAAATTGTATTGTAAGAAATTTTGCAATTAAATAAATACTGAATGCAATACAACACCTATTTAATCGTTGTACATAAGCTAGAATTGGTAACAAAACAAACAACGACTTGTATATACAGGGTGGCCCAAAGACTGATGTCTAAAAAAAAAATTTTGATGCCTCACATCCGGGGCTATCCGAATATACCCCATGTATGTTGGCCGATTTTTTGTTGTTTTCGAGTAATTAATTTTTAAAGATTTTTTCAAGAATTTTCGGGCCGAGCAGTTTATCATCATGTAACTTTTTTGGTTACGTTTTTCTGAGTGTTTTTTTTTATGACATTATCCTCACAAACTGCACTTTCACACGTAAAATAATCAGCTTCCCAACCAAGTTTTACCTTTGAGCAAATCGAAGTTTGATTTTGTAATTAAAAAAAAAACTAAAAATCTCAGAATTCAAAGACCATAAGTAATTTTAAAAACTCCGCCAGTCTCTAAACTTGCAGAATAATACAAAAAAGTGACACTTAATAGGTCATATTTTGCTGGATTTGACTTTCAAACGTACTAAGGCAGAATGTTAATCGTAACGAGAGCAGAAGTAATATTAGTTATTTCACAATAAAAGACGTGATTCCTTTCTTAAGACAAAAGAAGAACAAATTTATTTGTTCATAAAAAGTATCACATGGCTTTATTGATGGCCAGTACCAAATTAGGCATGTTACAAATCTTTATCCTAAAATGTGTAGGTATATTAGTGTGTGTGCGTACCGAATAATTAGCATGTTGATGATGATTAATTCGAATGAGTAAATATCCGAGTCTCACAATTGTTTTTTATTTAAACTAATATGATTTTCCTTATTTCCAGAAATTCTGCCACAAGCTGGTTCTGGGGCTCAAACTCCGAAAAAAATATGCCGCAGGAGACTCATCCAGAGCTTCAACTCTCTGACGCCAAAGTGCAAAATGCTGTACACACATTATAAAAAAGCAAGAAAGCAATTAGACTTTAGATGTCGTGCCAAAATGGCTACACAACTTTCTAAAGAGGAATCCTTCAATAATTTAACGAAAGATATGAACTCGACATCTAGAAAGTTTTTATGGATGCAAGTTAAATTGTGTACGAAAAGTAAAAAAGGCAGACGATTTACAACCGACGAAAAATTAATCGCTCTTTCAATTATGAAGCAGAGTCCAAAATGTTATAGATTTTTGCAAAGAATCTTTATTTTGCCATCAAAAACGACGCTCAATAAGCTGATAGAAAATCTAAACATAGAAGCAGGCGTCAATTCTCAAATTTTTAACGTCCTTAAACAAGAGGTATTTTTTTTCTTTTAGCAATATTATTACTCTACATTGTTTAGCTACAAGATGAATTTGTATTTTTATTTATTATAAACTGACCAGCGATTGACCTCAATCTCACCTGATGGTAAGTGCAGATGAGGCCGAAGATGTAGCTCACAGGTTCAGTAACAGCCTATTCACTCTGGATTTGAATAGTCCTAAGTTATATTTGTAAACAGGAACCAAGTTTTCTTACTATCAGGACGAAATTAAAGTAAGCTATGCATGCGTTGTAGTAATTAGTTGATTAGTATGTATAATGTAAGCCAAAGAAGTATGTCAGAATAGTAGCAAGTGGAACAAAGTAGTTTCTGCCTACCCCTATGGGAAAGAGGAGTGACGGTATGTACGTATGTATGTGATATAGTAAAACCGCATAAGAATCCTTCATTTTATTGCAACATTTGATGATATTGTTAGAAGAGAATAAGTTGTAATCCTACTAATATTATAAATGCGAAAGTTTGTGAGGATGTATGGATGTTTGTTACTCTTTCACGCCAAAACGGCTGAACAGATCTAGATGAAATTAACAAAGATCTACCTACATTTTGTTCTTTAAAATTGCGTAATTCCCGCGGTGCTGCAATAAACTAAGTCTTGGTAGATGAAATTAAGGACAACAGAGCGACTAATATATACAAATACGACTACTAAACGTATCAAAAACTAAAGACCCGTTGAATCCGAAGAGGACCTGTGGACAATTCTGAAACTTATGTTTTAGGTTCTATAGTCAAAATACCATCTGCAAATATGATGTTGATGGAACGATAACAATGTTATACCCATTCTTTATTTACAGGTCAGGGATTGGAATGAACACAAAAAAATGTGCACCATAATATTCGACGAAATGTCGTTGGAGACGGGGATAACATACACAAAAAAAAAAGACAAAATAAATGGGTTTGTGGAACTGACGCAAAAGACTGCCAACTTTGCTGACCATGCCTTAACATTCATGATAAAAGGTGCTATTCATAAGTGGCAGCAACCTATAGCCTTTTACTTTTCCGAAGGAGCAGCTTCTGGCCAACAAGTGAAAGCCATTTTAAAGCAAATAGTCAAAGCAGTCAGTGACACCGGCCTGACGCCAATTGCTTTGGTAAGCGATCAAGGTGCATCATTTCAAAATGCCCTAAAAAGCCTTCAGGAAGACACAAGAAGATTTCAAATCTTAGCAGGAGAGGAAACAGGTCCGATTCTGATTTAATGAAATTTGTATTAGTAATAACTAGTTCTAACCGGGGAGTTGCCCTGTGGAAGTCCCCAGTAGGATAGTTTAATAAAGACTTGCTGGAAAAAAAAACTCCAATTTAAAGCTTAAACCAGGTTAAACGACTTAATCTAAATTTAGTTTTTCCAACAATTGATTGAATTGTGCGTTACTTTGTGGAGGTCCGTATTAATGAAAAAAAACATTGCTACCGCGCTTTGGTATCGTTTGTTCATTACTTTTTTCTGGCAAGTTGATATATAGTATACTAGCGACGCGCCCCGGCTTCGTACGGTATATTATGCATGTATTATACATATAAACCTTCCTCTTGAATCACTCTATCTTTTAAAAAACCCGCATCAAAATCCGTTGTGTAGTTTTGAAGATATAAGCATACATACGGATTTGGGGACAGAAAAAGCGACTTTGTTTTATACTATGTAGTGATTATGTCTGTCGAATAAGTTTTTAGCTTCAATTGTTTATTAGACTGTGCGCTGTTTATCAGTCCGTCATGTTACTGCTTTATGGATATTGTTTTAAGGAATTCGAGTTAAAGTGAATGTTTGCTCGCAGATAATGAGTAAAAAAAGTACTAACAGAACTTTTCTTAACTGTACTTATATTGTCACCGATCCCACTATGTATACAAAATATCAAGTAAATCCGACTAATGAAGGTGATGTTGACTAGCAAGATAATCCTTACACGCATTGCAAGCTAAAAATATAATACTTTTAATGTGTAATGTAGTATAACCAAAACCCATTTGGGGACAATACTTACGTGGCGTTGTAATAAGTATTGAATATTGTCAGCAATCCATTCACCGCAACATAAAAGTAAAGTGTTTAAAATTACAAGTAAAATTTAGTTTCATTATTTTCATATTTAAAATTTATTTTAGCTCAGCAACCAGCATGTCGGGTGCCATGTAGATGACGTATGTGTAAATAACTTGAGTTACGTAGACGACATGGTGTTGCTGAGCGCGTCGGTCTGCGGCCTGAGGAAGCTGGTACGGATCTGTGAGGACTATGCAAGTGGCCACGGGTTGAAGTACAACGTGAAAAAGAGTCAGTGTATGGTCTTCAGGGCTGGTACAAAGCGCCCACAGGAGGTACCACCGATCGTGTTGAATGGTACGCCTTTAGTAATGGTCACTCAATTCAAGTACCTGGGGCACATAGTCACTGCCGACCTCAAGGATGATGCGGATATTGCGCGGGAACGGAGGGCGCTGTCAATAAGAGCAAATATGATAGCCCGCAGGTTTGCACGATGCTCCCGGGAGGTCAAAATTACTTTATTTAAAGCATACTGCACATCTCTTTACACGGGCAGCCTGTGGGCAGACTACACAAAGCGAAGTTACAGCGACCTCCGCGTCCTCTACAATAATGCGTTCAGGGTAATTGTGGGGCTGCCTCGTTTCTGTAGCGCCTCGGCCATGTTTGCAGAGGCTCGCACCGCGTGCTTCCACACCACTATGCGACAGCGGGCACTCTCCCTGGTGCGCAGAGTGCGAGCCAGCCCCAACGTAATCTTGAGTGTCATCGCAGACAGGATCGACTGTACTTTTATCCGACACTGCTGCAGTAGACATGTGCCAGTAGCTGTGTCGGAGAGAAGGTATTAATTTAATTGTAGTATGTAAGTTAATTTTCAACTAATATTGTGATTATTGCCTGTATTATTGATTATTTTATTTTATTTTATTATTATTTTCTTATCAATTAATGTACTCTTTATGGATCTTTTGTTATCTGAAATAAATGATTATTATTATTATTATTATTAAGTAATACAAATGATAATGACAATGAGATTCATCTAAATTATTTTCAGATGGTGCCATTCATTTAAACGGCCACGTAATAAGCGTGATTTATGACCCGCCCCACCTTATTAAGGGGGTCAGAAACAACTTTTTAACGAAAGACGTTATCATGGGCGGAGGAGAACGGGCCACTTGGAAGGACATTGTGGATGTGTACACAACAGATTGCCGACATGCTCAAGCACGTCTGTTACATAAGCTGAATGATGAGCATGTAATACCAGACAAAATAAAAAAAATGAAGGTGTGTTTTAAACAATATACCGCCTATTGTATACTTTATTATTTGTTTCTGTATTGTTTTGTACTGATTTGTGGTGTTCAATAACGAGTATTTGTATTGTATTGTATACCGCGTCTTAAAATTAATCTGGAAGACTTCAGCAGGTAGTTCGTTAGTTTAACTGAACACCCCTCTTAAGTGTTTCCCATTATTATTTTACATACATGTGTTCGCTACTTATAATAAAAAAAACAAAGTATGTTTGAATAAAGTGAGTGATATATTCGTCACTACATAATACATAACCATAATGGTTAACGATCAACCATTAATATATTGTGAGTATTGTCAAGCGCTATTTATCGGTTTATCCTGATTTATATGGTAGTTCTGAATAAGAAATTGGTTCCAATAATATATGAATGGTTTACCTTTTCTTAGTTGTATTAAGAATTATGATAGCTTATCATATCCAAAAACAACGCATTATTTATCTCCGTCATCTAATTATAAATGCAATTACAGGTGTTTCATTATTATATGTATAGTGTATCAAATATAACGACTAACAGGCACATAACAAGACAATATTATAGAGACTGAAGAGAGAGCACTTTGACATAATCAAAATGACATAATAGCTTGGTGTGATAACAGAAATTTAAATTTATTACAGGTCAGGAACTGCGTCAGAGTTTTTAGTAAAACAGTAGCTGCGGCTTTGTCCTATACAGCATCGTTTTGTAAGTATTTTATTTTTAATAGAAAACTGACTATTTAACTGCTTTTTATCATATGATGATAATATCTTACAACAAAAAACAAGTGGAACAAAGTAGTATCTGCCTACCCCTGTGGGAAAGAGGCGTGACGGTTTGTATGTAAAGAAAGAAAGAAAGAAAGAAAGAAGGCATTTATTCCTTTTTGCAAGACACACAAATATAAGATAATATACACAGTTTTATATGTATGTAAAAACAAATAATTCTTAGTTATTAATAATCTTAAGTGGCTTTATATATGTTGGCCAGCTGATAACTTTTACATCACAGCCATTAGTCCTCATGATAGTAATAAAAAAACACACCTATCGCTTCACCCCTGAGGAAAAATTAAAATGAAAAGAAGGCTTGGCTAGTTCAAAATGAGTTCAAACAATAACACATGAAACATACCTAGCCCATAGGAATTTATTGAAATCACTTCTTACTAAATGCACCTCCACTCTGCCTCTACCTACTATACTTCAGCGATATGACTCAAACCAATTTTCAGGTCGGTAGCTCCAGTGGTTTAGGATGTACGTTGTCTGTTAGTGACGGTATTGTTTTATATGTAAATGAACCTGTATTGTTTTTTTTTCTAGCTCATTACGTCGATGGGAAGCCAGTTAGCAAAACCCTCGAAAATACCGCAAAGCTGGTGTCGTTTTTGGATGACCTTTTCGATAGTGTCAACGGCGCAAGCTTGTGCCACAAGGACACAAAAGGAAAGCACCTGCGAAAAGCAGTTACCGAAGACTCGGCCCACCATACATTTTGGAATGAAGCAGTTAATAAAATAAACAGCATACAATTTATTGACCAAAATGGTAAACTTACATCGGTGCCAACTTTGAAAAATTGGATAACCACATTAAATAGCTACCGAAGATTGTGGCAATATCTTAAAAACAAAAATGTTAAAGTCATGAGGCCTAGATACTATAACTCAGACTCTGTAGAAAACTTTTTTGGGCGAGTGCGCGCTTACAACTCTAGAAACAATGATCCGAGCTGCCATGCATTTGTTAGCACGTTCAAATCGTTACTTGTAACAAGTTTTATAAAGTTCCACCAAAAAAGTTTTAACTGCGAAGATGACGCGGGTTCGCATTTAGTAAAAATGCAGTCATTATTTAAGCAATTTGAAGATGACTTAACCGAAAATCAAAATGAATTAAATAATGCGACTCAGTCGGTTGATATTGTGATAAGCAATGAAATAGCGAATGAAAACATTCAAGTCCAAGCAGCACGGGAACGTCTGAATGTACATTCACGAGCATACACCGTTGGATGGGTTACCAGAAAAATTTTAACTAAATTAAACTGTAGAAAATGTGCAGATGATTTCACTGTAAATGAAGACTCGACAACGCATAAATGGATATCGCAGAGAGAGTATAACACAATAAAATTAAGAAAACTATCCTATCCATCGGAACATGCCGTGAGACATTTTGGAAATATTTTGACTGCATCAAATGAATTTCTAGAACAAAATGCTCACAAAATCTCGATACTAAGACGAATAAAAGATAATGTATTGGAGAAGTATACATTTGATTTTATCAAATGTGAAAGACACCGTGATACTGCGCTTGAATGTTTTCTCACGATCTCAATTAAGTTGTGCATATTTAATTGGTGTAACACGATAAACAAAATATTACGAGGCACTGATGTTGCACGTTTGGTAGAATCCAATTTGCCATATATGCAAGCGCAAGCTTTTCGAAAATATAAGAAACGATTTAAAAATAAACGTTTGATTAAATAAATAAAGCTTTTAATTTTACCTATTTTACATGTATTGTTTGTGTGCATTATCAAGTTTATTTGATTATATACCTTAAGAATGTCAACACGATCGTTATCCTGAACGGACTACCACGACCACTATATTTATTTCATCAGTGTAGCGAGTTAAGAAGTACAGATGTTATGTAAAATTTTAAATTCGAATTGTAATTTAATTATTGTATTATAAAGTAAATATTCTCTTCATTTTTAACACTAACTTAGCTATTTTTTGGATTTAAATTGAAGAGAAAAATTATTACATATCTTCATTTTAAATCTACTTAGTGTGAGTTGCACCAAGTTACTTTAACGATAACTTAACCGTAACGACCGATTTTTACGTATAGGTTTTGTGTCATAATATGTTAAAATCATTGGTTATGGTTAACGTTATTGTTAAACTAACTTGGCGCAACTCGCAATTTCAATATAATTGCAAGTCGAATTCAAATTTTCCCGCCATCCAAAAGCCTTCAAATTTTGAATATTGTCCGTATTCCCGCCTTTTTCACTGAATCTGCTTGGCTGTTTTGAACCATTACTGCTCACGCTTGACGAGAAAATTTAAAAAAAAAGGAGCTGTCATGTGACAAAAGGCATCTTAAGTCTGCAACAAATGTTCGAGAGATGGCAGTCTGATACGTAGTATCTCCTTAGTAGTCTGTGCTGCTTGCGACACCACCGCCGGCGGCCGGCCCGCGCCTAAACAGTCGCCTCTCTAGACCACCCAGGCTTCACTTTTTTATAGGATGGCAAGCAACCTACATGGTTACCTGATGACATGGGTGCATTGCAAGACCATCCAAGAAATCCCATAACACGAATATACCTCATGTGCCCGTTATTTCATTAATGCTCTCCACGTCGTAACACAGCAGTGCAAGCAGTCTTGGCGGTAAGATTAGCGAAGCTATGGAGCTAGCGATCCCGACGGACCGTATCAATAAACAACTAAATAAATACTCATATATACCTAAGTACCTCTAATAATTTTAGAAATTCTTGTGTAGGTATAAAAAATAGCATAAAAATCCCCTTCGTCTTGTTTTTAATAAAAAAAAAAGAGTTTGACAAGAATTTAATTTTAAATAGGTACAAGCTTTTTTTGTTAAACACGTCAAGACAAGCGTTAGCGTGTCCATCTAAGTTCAAATTAAAAGGAACCTGCGCTAGCAGCCGTGTACACTTAATACACCAAGTTAAATAAATGTTCATAAAAATACAGATTTTACCTGTCTAGTTACAAACTTTTACGATGTAAACGATTACAAAATTACATTTCCTGTAGCTCATCTTGTTCAAAACTATAGTACACCTATGTATAATTAAACAAATACATAATTTAAATGACTATAAGTAATTTATCTGATTTCAAACACGTTAGAAATACGTCAGGTGTGCCGGGGACGTTGGATTTCCAATCCCCGCTGCATACTTAACACGCCGCGCGAGGGAGCGCGCCCGGCGGCTGGGCGCGCCTCGGAATATTAACAGGGTTCGAGGTTCATCTTTCCATAATCCGAGCCAGCCCCGAAATATGGCAGCGGCAACTAAAATATTGGTAACGCGCGAATATTTGTTGAAGATTTCTGAACTGAGTTAAATTTCTCGCTGAGCCAAGCCTTATTTTATACTTCAGATTCCAGAACGAGACAGAACTTTTTAAAGATAGAAGATGCAATCGCAAATCACGCCATACCTACATACTGGTCCTGATCGTTTTCGGATCGAAATATATGTTTGAGATTAAATTTAAAGTATTTTTTTTAACAGTCAAATGGCCAAATCCAAATGATGGATTTTTGTACATGTGATAAAACTGACAGCAGCAGCTATTTAATAGGGAACTTATCACGGACATGATAGAGTCGCGTTATATTGAATATTTGCCACATATGAATACGGAACCTTAATAATACGCGTTAAATAAACCATAGCTAGTGGCCTGATTGGAATCCAACACCAGGACAGCATTAACCACATGGCGGCTGCACGTTAATGCTAACCAAGTATTTGTGCTGCTAATTGGCGTACGCCTAATTGGCAATTAATAATTCACGTGACAAAACAGTTTATCACAAATCCCGTGTATATCGTAATTGTTATAAGGATAATAATATATACAATTAGCGCAGAGCTTTGTAATTAAACTCATGGAAGAATCTATTACTGTCGTGATGAAATAAAAATTATAAAACGGTTTTTTACCAAGTCGGAACCTAGAAGGCCCCAGTGGTTAAGTGGCCGAATGTGGGGCATCGTTAATCTCAGAGGTACCTAATTAAGTAAGTCTCTTGAAGTTGACAGTATCCAGTAATAATCATACACTGTTTAAACCAGCCTAAGTCTTTAACTTCAGGAGGACAAAAATATGTAACTGCAACAATACAATACAACAGAATATAGGTAAATACTACCTATTAGAACTTTCTTGGTCGACTTTAAGAGACACACAAATAGTTACATCGTGGTTACATCATCGCTTAGAAACCATAAGTAACGGCTTTGTCACCGACATGTCAAAGCGGGTTACTTAGTAAGAGATGCTTTGAAAAAAAAATAGTTTGAATATCTCCAACTAAGCCATCCATCAATAATTTCCAAAACTTCTTTAGTTGCTGCCTTAGTCGCCACACGCACACTAAGGCACCTTGTAAGCACAAGCATTTGACATTAATAATTTGCACTCCATATTCGTGAATGAACAGATCTGTACCAGGCTCTGTGTAACTCATCCAGTTTCTCCAGCCAACCGCCTATGCCTACTCCTGTATCATTTTGTAATCTACCTTCAGTCAATTTCATACACTCATCAAAATCACAGGATAGAATTCACAGGTAAACCACACCGGTCTTCTCGGCTAATTTCTACTTCGTCTCTATTTCTTTATCTCTTTTCAAAGACCTGGGTACTGTACAATCAGCAGGCTCCAGGTACTTACCAAAGGCCGTAGATGGAGGGGATGGTGAGCGCCATCAGCGTGGAGAGGAAGCCCACCACCAGGATGCTCACGCGCATCACCCAGATGATCTCCATCTCCGACGCGTTCTGCCGGAAGATCAGCTTGTACACGTTCCTGGGGACAACACAGTAACCTGTCAATAATATTCTTCTTTTAAAATAATTACTGAACAAATAATAATACAATTTGCAAGTAAAAGGGACCTTGTCTGTGATATACGCGTACGTACACTATTGAAAAAATAAATAATGGTTAAAATCATTTTTTCAGTGGCCAACATATCGAATCGAATGATACAAAAGAGTGAGTTGAGAATCTTCCTGATTCCGACTCCAGTTTTGGTTTTAGCAGTCATTTTTAATATGGATCTGACAGCGAGCGAAACTAAACTGAATCGCATTAAGATGTCATGGTAAGGCCCCTGTTTATGAAGTCAGTAACAAACAATGATTCATGATAAATTATGTGGTAAATGGATGGTTTTCAAATGAATTAAATGTAAAACTGCAGTTTAGTTTGCGTTACGCAGAGATTTTTTACCAATTCAGGTTTGTGCAAATTTCTCAAGCTTACGACCGACGCCTTGAATTCTTCATAAAATCAATGGCTATTAATCTCGAAAGTAAACTGCTAGCAGCGCTGATGAATCACCAAATGCATCTATAAATAATTTCTCACCTAGCAAACATGGAAGAGGCGCTCAACACGCTGGAGTCAGCCGAGGACATGACGGCGGCGGAGACGGCACCCAGCCCGAAGAAGGACACGAAGTCGGGCGTCAGGTGCTGCAGCACCAGCGGCAGGATCATCGACGTCTGGTCGGACGTCAGCTCGCCGTCGGCCGTCAGGTCGCCGCGGAAGTCCGTCTCATTCCATGCTGGACAAAAGAACGTATTTACAACTAGCTGTTCCCATCTCTATTTTGATTCCCCTTTCCTTTAGGTCTTGTTACCCCAGGCTCTGTCAACCCCATAAGGGATAAAAATGTGATTTGCAATTTGTGTGCAACTAGCTGTCGCCCACTACTTCGTGTCCAGAAATAAAATGTGTAGCGAAACTCCTTCCACCCCTTAATCCTTTCTTAGCGTATACCTAAGTCTACTATCTGCTTGCCAAATTTCAGCGCAATGCGTTCAGTAGTTTGAGCTGTGCGTTGATCGGTCAGTCAGTCACAGTTGCCTTACATACTATATAGAAAGATGATCAGGTAAAATTTGAGTTTATATTATGAGAATATAATTTTTAACTGGTCTTTTATAGACTTTGATAATAGACGTAAGGTGCCCCAAAATCAGTTCAGCCACGTAGTGGTCATATTCTCTTTAATTTCAGGGTGGTTCGATTGAACACACCTGCTAAAATCTTTTGCCGTAATTTTTTATCAATATTAAGTCACTTCTTTGACGCTGTTACACTTTGAACATCAACCAATGTAAGGAAGCATTGAATTCACAATCAAAATTTTAAAAATGATGTTTTGGTCAATTTAGGATGCTGTATACATAGATGATCTCCTTCTGTTAGCTCTTTCCCCGCGCATAGTCACTTGGCCCGGCTTTTATTAAAGTTGTATGCCAAAAGAGACTACTTACTGAAAACATGATAACTGTTACGGTAGCAACTAAGAAACTAGTGTTACTGTTAGCAGCTATGACAGACGCAAGTACGCTTTCAAGAGTTTTAAATTGGAAAAAGAAAGATTTTTCGACGACTGCGTGTACCAAAACCGCCCTCTTATTCCCTGGAGCGTCAACCTGTTCGGAGTTGCGTATTTCTTCAACCTTGAACTTTTCTTGGCTTGTATTGTTACCAAAAAAATAAAAGGGAATTAAAGAAGTTCCTAGAAATGTTCTACGTTAAAATCATGAAGTAACTGAATAGAATAAGTGAGCTTGTTAAAATGTTCCGCCACATTGAGCGCCTCCGGCAATGTCGTGTAAATTCCCGTCATTAAAAATTACAAACAAAGAACGTCTCGGAAGGTTTCTGGCTCATACCAAATAAAAATTACAAAGCAAGTTCTGATGTCAAAGAAAAGCTGGTTAAAACAAGTTCGCCTAAGGGGTGTTCAAAAGTAAAATACAACCTGTCACTCGTTGAGTAAAAAATAAAGGTATCGGAACTTCGGGTCTAAAGCAAGTTACGCATTACACACTACACGCGATGTGGTCGTTACAGTTCTCTCATTGCAACCCATACATAGCGAAAACATTAGTTAGAGGATTTATTATCAGCAGAAACGTCGTAAAAGAGCTGCACCTCGGAAATGCTTTAAGGTTGCTAATAACTTGACTTAAATTTGAAGTCTTTGGCGAGGATCAGGCTCTCCATTGCAGGTCAGACTCCAGCTGTGTGAGGCTAGGGTACTGACCTGTGGCTTTGGCGATGGCGCCGATGAGCACGGGCGGCACCGCCATGAAGATGCACCCGACGGCAGCCACGTAGGACAGCATCTGCGCCCGCCCCGCGGTCTTGCTGCTCAGCACACGTTGGAAGTACACCTGCCACACAAGAACACGTTAATTTTACAGTCTACATTCTCATACGCACTGGGGACAATTTTACCGCAATTTTGTCATTGGTTTTATTTATGGTTAGTAATTTTAAAGTTGTTAAATTGTATCGGATATTATTGGTCTTAATTCTATTTTAATATTTTTCTGCATGCTAACTTTCACCCACAGCTTCGCCCCCGTGGAAGAATTTATTATACTACAATAATTTTGCGAAATCGGTCCTCATTCCTCATTTTCATCACAAACGAAACTTCTCTGAAAAAAATCATGTTTCTATCTCCAAAGGTTTTCAAAAGCGTTGACGAAACACTCAGTCAATTAGAACAAAGATATATTTTTTTAAAACACTTCACAAAAATTTTAACATTGCGCTAACCTGCCACGGGATCCCTCCGAATATCAGCAGCAGCCCATAATCCACGTAGAACCAGTAGTACTCGGAGTCGACGTGCCCTATCCAGTCGACGTCCATCCCGCCGAGCGGCTTCACGTGGTCGTTGGCCCACGCGAACGGGATGCACATCCACAGCCCCAGGAAGATGCAGAACAGCTGGATCACGTCGGTGTAGGCCACGGAGTACAGCCCGCCGAACAGCGTGTAGAACACCGCCACGCACGCGCTGAATATCACGGAGGTGCGGTGGTCCATGTCGATGATCACGGCCAGGGTCGCGCCTGTGGCCAAAGCATACTGTCACATTCTTACTGTTTTCTTTTTTTCCATAAATTTTGGCACGCGAAGAACCACGGGTTACTTGGCATGGAGCTAAAAATATGAGTATCTCAGGTCTGCAATGGAATTCGACCTGGTGCGTACAGAACGAAATGATTTAATGAACCAACACTCATGTTTGTTGAATTTAGGGCCACTTTTACGCATGGTCCTTTCATGATTTCAAATTAGAGGGACAAATTTTACAATTTTAGTATCAAAGAACGGTAAATAAAAGTTGATATCTGTCTTCTTCCACTTCGACATTTGCGACATCATCAATAGCATCAACAGAACTGTATTATTAGTTAGGTAAGTTTATGAAAAGCAGTTCCATTTTTTAATTAAGTTAACATCAAATTAAGCTTCTTAGAGAAATGAACAACGAACAAATATTTTACATATTTATTTACATGTGGCGGGCACAAAGTGACGACCCTTCTACCCCGCGTCATATATCACACTTAGTTCACCCTCCCACACACCCCTGTTTACGTGTGCCATAATTTACGGTATGTTGGTATGTCGTCAATTTTCGCGGTGAGGCGAGAACTATCGTGCAAGTAGCGTGCCGCGAGGCTGTGACTATAATTATAAATGGATAGACCAGCCACGGCAATGTAACGCATCATCTCGTGATCGTGAGAACGTGAGAACCAACTACTTCACCATTCCTGTATTGAAGTTGACGAAATTGTAAATGTGAGCCCCGAGAAAACTCTATTTACATTATTGTATACTTCAATCCTTGATGTAAACAGGGAATGTTGGAACAAATACGAACTGAGCGAAAGTATAAGGATGTCAAAACATAACATTCTGTTAAAAAATCTCATTAATTCTGACGTAAATCCATAAAACTGAGCAACGAGGCTCTGTAGCAACACGCTGAGCTTAATTTCTTTGAATTTTCCTTAAATTTCATATCAAACCGTAACGTAATTACAAACTTTTCCCGTCGTTCTGTTTTACGACTTCGCTCAATCATGCGACGAATTCAAAGTGGAGCGAAACCCGAGGCGTCCCATCAGCCGCCATCATCGTTTATTTCATTCTGGGCTTTTTATTTCGCCCTACCGTCATTAGCTTGACCTGATTATGAATTTTTAGACAAACATATTGGTTGCTGACTGGCGACCATTTTTAAAAGTACAATGTTTTTAAAATAGTTGACCCTATCCCCGTGTCATGGTATTTTAAGACAACGCATGCAAGAAAATCATGAGTCGCTACGCCTCACTAGGATGAGTAGAATACGCTAGTTTATTACTACTACAGCTTTGACGTCATTGCACATCACTACATAATATAAAACAAAGTCGCTTTCTCTGTCCCTATGTCCCTATGTATGCTTAAATCTTCAAAACTACACAACGGAATTTGATGCGGTTTTTTTTAATAGATAGAGTGATTCAAGAGGAAGGTTTTTATGTATAATTCTACGCAGACGAAGTCGCGGGCAGAAGCTAGTGTGTAGATAATGCAGAGATCACCATCTCGGACAACGCTTTTGGCACTTCGTACGTGCTTTGTTTGCTCACCATCAGGTAACCCACATGCTTGTTTGTCTTCCGTCTTGCACAAAATAGTAATAATAACGCTATCAAAATTACAAGCATGGTGTTCACATTTTTGGTTACACGGGGAAGTTTCACGCGGCGGTAAATATTTTAAAAGTTCCCGACGCCCGGCGCGGGCTTATGGAAAGCT
This sequence comes from Pandemis corylana, assembly GCA_949127965.1. NCBI lineage: Eukaryota > Metazoa > Arthropoda > Insecta > Lepidoptera > Tortricidae > Pandemis > Pandemis corylana. The sequence continues at coordinate 266,903 of OX421859.1, read as the reverse complement.
TTGTTCACTGAAGAGCTTTGGTTTCACTCAGAAAGCTCGAGATTCTTAAAATCCCTAATAGGGAATATTCATGTTTTTTTTCACGGCTTTCTATAGAAGCTCATTTATATAACAAACAATTTAAAAAATCGTTTTCAAATAACTATAAAAATAACCGAGATAAGCTATCAAAGATTTGTCTATCTCTTTCTAGAAAAACGGAATTTTAATATGGAGTTTGTATGGGCGTTGTGGCAAATGACGTTATATGTCATATCGGATCTCTCTTTCTAATCGCTGACTAATTCGTAGTTTAAAACCCTTATATTTACGATATTTCTTGACCGATTTTACTTACAATTTTACATTTTATCATCTTTTTTACCATATTTTCATATTTTATTGAGAAATGTGTATTTTTTTAATGTTTATTCCATATAAGTATACGTGGAGTTTAAAATGTCACCACGATAGCTAGTAGAGTAGGCATTAACATTTTTGACACCCAATTTATTTCATTTACAAGTATGGATCCGGGTCTAGCCCTGTGGCCAGGGTGGAATACCGCACGAGCCAGTAATTCCACCGGCTGTCTTACCCACCACGCCGAAACGCAGCAGCCCATGCACTGCTGCTTGGCAGCAGAATTACCGATGGTAATCGGTAAGTTTCCTAGGTACCTGCCGCAAATTTCTTTTAAAAAATTGTTATTGAGCCCATAATCAATTTAAAGCTTAAACTTGACTGTCAAACAAACAAAACTCCAAAAAATTCAAAGTAAATATTATGTAAATGCTTCCATGTTGATCTGGGAGCAAAAAAAAACATAGAATGCCCCAGCTGCTCCACTTCCCGCCCAGATCATAAAAGCCCACCGAGGGAACGGAAATCCCATGCGCGCTATAGGCAATGCGGCTAGCAAATCGCCACTATTTTAATTCTTTCCACTTCAATCATGCTAAACAGGGTCTTTAGGTACCCGTAAAGGATAAAGAGATGTTATGAGAGTTGAGACAGTGATTAATTATGCATTTATGTACGTATGATGTGAAATGTCGACGTTGGCCTGTCCAGCCTGACTGTGGAGCCCTGCCTCTGTGCTGCCGGCGGCGGGCACGAGGGGCGTCGCGGGCACCCCGGCCCCTGACCCACTTCCCGGAGGCATTTCGCTTTAATTAAAATAACAATGTGTTGTTTGCTCAGTCACAACTATTTGGACAGTGAATTCTCGGGAGGCTGAATATTTTGAGGTAGTCCGCGTGGTGCTTTTGTATGAAATTCAAATGTTGTATATTCTCTTTTATTTATACGAAAAAGAAAGCAAACGAGCTAGTGGGTCATTTGATTGTAAGTGAGCACCACTACCCACGGACACCTGCATCAGTAGAAAATATCAGATGCGTTTCCAGCCTCTAGGCTCTAAGCTAATCTAAAAATATTTACCTTGCTTGCATTGATAATGATCCCGTAGAGGGATCGAAACGCGTCAGTGTTTGTGCGGTGTAAGGGATAATTAAGTTGGTGGGTTTTATGTATTTTTTATGTGGCAGTAGTGGAGGGAGGGGATTTCGCACAAGCTTGGTTATCTTGCAAGTGAGTAGCGGAGTAGCAAGGTAAATATTTTTTGTTCATTGAATGGACCTCGGCAAAGTAACAGATGATCTAGCTTTAAGATAGAATACCTCAAGTCAAATGAATCATGTGCTAGTAACTTTACCGACTGTCTCACCCCCACGCCGGAAGCGCTGCTTGGCGACAGGAAGGAAGTAGGGTGGTGATACCCGGTACTCAAACTACCTCCATCCCAAATTTCATTAAAATCCGTTCAGTAGTTTAAGCGTGAGGAGCTAACAGACAGACAGACACTTTCGCGTTGATAACATTAGCAGTTTACTTGGAGTTACGTGACGCCTAATACAACTTGCTGTTTGTGTTATAGTTGACTTTACAGCTTGTGTTGAGTTATCTCGCGGTCGCGGTAATTCGGCGACAGCTCTCTCGGCCGACTATTCTTAGCCCAATCAATACTGCATCAACCCCAGCGCCCTCTCTCGCTAGTTTTAAACACTTAGATTTACCGTAAACTATACTAGTGAAATAAGTATTTTTTCATTACATTTCAGTCTTCATAATCTGGCTTAACCACTTTGTCATAGCTAATCACAATCAAACATATTTATCAAAAGTTTGTATTTTATTTTTTAGTGTGCCATTGGCCAAGTAAAGTTTTTTGAAGAGGTTCCAACTATATTTTTTCCGGCAGTCGACGCCTTAATAATCGAGGAACTGAGGCTCTTTTATTTTTATTTCCCATTATTAATTAGAAATATTTTTTTAAGTGATCGATATGACATTTGAGAGATTTAATGGCATCAAATCTCACAAAGGACAAAAAATATAATTTGCAACTCTTCAAAAAACTTTACTAAGCCAATTAAAACAGAGCTAAGTAAAAATAGATTTTTAAATAAGTGTAGATTAAACGACTAAATAACTGAGATAAGATTAAATTGTTTACAGTTTTCACCGGATATTTAAGACAAATAAGCTTATCCTTTCATTTAAAAGTGTTACTAGGTTTATGCAAGCACAAAACGTGCAAGAAAAACGGTCTCGTCCATCTATCTCCCTCTAACGCTCGTTTATTAACGCTCTTTGTCTTGCACCGCCATTTACGATAGTAAATACTAAATCAACGGTACTACTTTAGCGCATTCTGCTACGGCGTAGTTCCGTAGCGTCAGCTACGAATCGTAGCACGACGCTAATTAATAAGTACTTATACACAACCATGCTAAACGTGGCCTTTAGGTCTTACTACCTTAGGTTCTGTCTACCCCGTAAGGGATAAAGACGTGATTTATATGTGTGTGTGTGTATTTACGTTCGTGAAACCTAACATTACAACGATAGCTGAAACTAGAACCATTAAAGAAAATATGACTTGTTTCTATTACAAAAAAAAACTATAAAGAAGCGACCACACCGCTGCGTGTACGCAGTGACGTGTCGCATGCGTCACGTTCTCTCACCGTTTCTTCATACATTTTGTTGCGTAAACGCACCGTCAACGTCTTTTACGCACTGGTGTGACCGAACCTTAATAAAGAAACTCCAAAGCGAGTCGCAATAATCGTATCGTAGGCCAAGGTCGATACCTTTGAAAATGATAAAAAGTAAAATAAAATTATAGTAGGATGAAACCCATTAGAAAAGGTAGAGAATATTACAAAAATTAAAGGAAAAATAAATTACGGTCGATCTGAGGTCGGGAAGGGGGGGGGGGTGAGTTTTTAAGGGTGAAAAACGGTTTATCTCGATTTCCGGCGAAACTACAAGTCTTATGAAAAAAAGTTAAATGGCAAAGTTGTAGGTAATAAAAAGATCTACAACTTTTGTTTTTACACTTTTTTCACATAACCTCAAAACTTATGTGAAAAATTCAAATAACCAAGTTTTTGGTTTTTTATTTTTATCTTTTGCAAAAATAATCATTTTTTCACGAAACTTAGTGAAAATTTACCTTTTTATGTCCCGAACTTACAGTAATTTTTTTGATTCAAAAGATTCATTTTTTCACCTTATTTTGACTTAATATCGAAAAAGCACCCTAATTTTCAATCGAAAATTCTCACGTCAAAATATCTGTTTTTTTTTAAAAGTCGGTAGCCTTTTTGTTCGTTAATATCTCTACTTTCCGATGGTATAAAAAATATATACATTACAATGGTAATTTTTGTCAGAAAATACAAATAAAGGAAAAAATCATTATGTTCAATTTTGAGCTATTTATTTAAAATTTACACCTTAATTACTCGTTAAACGTAAGATTACATGTTACATTGATAAACAAAAAAATTACGAATCCATAAAACATAAAGATTGGAAAAAACATGCGAAAATAATTATTCTAAATATTAAAAAAAATAGGATTTAAAGGAGATTTCATCTAAAAAATGTGACTGTGGCAATATTTTTCAGTAATAAAGTTGATTTATTAAATTCTAATTACATTTATGTCATAGAAAATCTCATCTTACTAATATTATAAATGTGAAAGTTTGTTACTCTTTCACGCCAGAACGGCTGGACAGATCGGGATGAAATTTGGAACATATATAGATTATAGTCTGGAATAACACATAGGCCACTTTTTATCCCGGAAAATTGCGCAATTCCCGTGGGATAGCGATAAACGAATTCTATGCAGACGAAGTTGCGCGCAACAGCTAGTAATATATAAATATACATGTAAATCGTACTATTGAATTTCGATACTTTATACTGATTACGTTATTCATAGTAATTTTCGTAAATACAATAAAAATAGGATTTGAATCCTATTTTTAAATATTTAGGACAACTATTTTCGCATGTTTTTTCCAATCTTTATGTTTTATGGATTCGTATTTTTTTTGTTTATCAATGTAACATGTAATCTTACGTTTAACGAGTAATTAAGGTGTAAATTTTAAATAAATAGCTCAAAATTGAACATAATGTTTTTTTCCTTTATTTGCATTTTCTGACAAAAATTACCATTGTGATGTATATATTTTTTTATACCATCAGAAAGTAGAGATTTCAACGAACAAAAAGGCCACCGACTTTTTAAAAAAAACAGATATTTTGACGTGAGAATTTTCGATTGAAAATTAGGGTGCTTTTTCGATATTAAGTCAAAATAAGGTGAAAAAATGAATCTTTTAAATCAAAAAAAAATACTGTAAGTTCGGGACATAAAAAGGTAAGTTTTCACCAAGTTTCGTGAAAAAATTATTATTTTTGCAAAAGATAAAAATAAAAAACCAAAAACTTGGTTATTTGAATTTTTCACATAAATTTTGAGGTTATGTGAAAAAAGTGTAAAAACAAAAGTTGTAGATCTTTTTATTACCTACAACTTTGCCATTTAACTTTTTTTCATAAGACTTGTAGTTTCGCCGGAAATCGAGATAAACCGTTTTTCACCCTTAAAAACTCACCCCCCCCCCCCCCTTCCCGACCTCAGATCGACCGTAATTTATTTTTCCTTTAATTTTTGTAATATTCTCTACCTTTTCTAATGGGTTTCATCCTACTATAATTTTATTTTGTCTCAAAAATTATCGACCCTGGCCTATCGGTGAATAACACATATTTTATTCACTCTAATCTATTAAATAGGTAGTAAAAACTACATACTTGTATGAAAAATACGAATGTTTGTTCTCGAGTCTTGATGTTTAATATGTATTTAAGTATGTATTTATCTATATAAGTATGTTTATCCGTTGTCTAGTGCCCATATTACAAGCTTTGCTTAGTTTGGGGCTAGGTCAATTGGTGGCAATTGTCCCAAGATATTATTATTATTATACTTTAAAATTGTTCAATGGCGAGAAAACACACTAACAAAATAGTAGTGGTATTCACAGTGTGTATGAAGATTAAAATTGATATGGCGTAATTTATGACTGTGTGGCCCAAATCGACCCGCCGCGCGCGCAGCCCGCGGCGCGCAGAACCCTCAGCCTAGAATAAATGGCGCTGAATCGCCCCGTCCAGAATATCTCCGCGCCCGCATCCGTGGGCCACGTCTCCGTGTTCCCACTTTAAGCGTTTTCCTCAATCTGTTACACACTTTAAGGTAGAACGTTAGTGATAAGAACTTTGCCGAATGGACTTACGAGCGACGCGCAAAGAATCTTTTTAGGTGGTTGAGTTATCTTCCACATTTTTTATTTAAAGCTCATCTGAATTCTTTGTAACGAGCATCCGGAAAAGAAAATTCATGTTGAGATTACTAAATGTAAAGAAACTCAATTCGATCAAGAGGAGGAACTTCGGCTACTAATTTTAGATCACCAGTTCGTATTTAACTGAGAGGACATATACTCCACTGCGAGTCTATATCGGATGGTCGAATAATTGTTTGGTCGAATGATCGTTTGGTCGAAACTGAATTTATACTGAAACCATCGATTTTTAAGCAAAATCATAAAATAAACCTAACCTAACCCAACCTATTCTACAAAACCTATTACTAATATTTTCAGTTTCAGCTGGAGAAATTATAGACCAAACTATCTTTCGACCAAACATTACGTTAGACTAAACAATTGGTCGACCAAACGAAGGGCTCATCTCTACTGCGTCACATTGTATAGTAATTTTTTTTTCTTTGAATTTACATTTTATATTATTTTCTTGAGGCGCATTTTTTGGTAATTATAGTAGTTTTTCCAAATGCACTGGGAAAATTAAAAATACACGTAAAACAGCCCTCTGCGGCCTATTTCGAAACTAAAGATTTTAATCTTGTAATATGTTCGTGAAACCATGCTAAACGTGGCCTGACCTAAAGGTCTTGTTACCTTAGGCTCTGTCTGCCCCGTAAGGGCTAAAACGTGATTTATTTATGTATGTATGTATGTATGTATGTTCGTAAAACTTAACATTACAACGATAGCTTAAACTAGAACCGTTAAAGAAAACATGAATTGTTTCTATTACAAAAAAACTATAAAGGAGCGACCACACCGCTGCGTCACGCTCTCTCACCGTTTCTTCATACATTTTGTTGCGTAAACGCACCGTCGACGTCTTTTACGCACTGGTGTGGCCGAACCTTAATAAAGGAACTCCAAAGCGAGTCGCAATCGTATCGGTAATATCGAGATAATATAAAGCGCCTTATTTATTCCTTGAGTGTAATTGCGCTGCATAGAGGAGCAGAGGAGTGGCGCCTCCATCCGCACTATGCGAAGTACCTTTAATAATGTACGGGCTCGGCCTCCCGAGCGCAGGTGAATTTTTAACCGCCCTCCCCCCTCAGCCGCCGTCCTCTGCCCTCCAGTTGCCCTCTGCCAGCTACAGGGCAGTGCAATGTGGTATATGTAAACAAACGCATCGCAAAAAAGCACGCTCTTTTTGTAAAAACTTTTAAATAACCGGTTACTCACGAGCATAAGTCAGGGCAGATCCGACTAGTTTCGATCTCATCGGAAAACTTTTGCAAGGGCGTGGCGATGGTGCTCCCCACACTAATGTACTTCGAACCGCTTATTTTCGGTTTTTATAAATTATGGTCTAACGAGAGTGTAAATGATATTCGCTTCATTTGCTTTCAAATTGTGCCTACCTAATTAAATTAAAGAGATCTTATTTTTGTTACATATTTTTTGAAGTATGTTTTTAAATGAATAACATTAAAATGTAATAAAAAGTGTAATGAGGGAAAATGTTTGATGTTGTAATTTGGTACGCATTAAGTGTTTTTCGTTCATTTGATGGAAGCGCCGACATGTTTCACACAGGAATTATTTCACAGACTAGATCACTTAAAGCAGAAGTCAATAAATCAATACCACAAGGTAGCGTCTTAGGATGTATATTATTTTTAATTTATATTAATGACCTGCCTAAAGTGATAGATCCATCAAGCGTCCTCTTTGCAGATGACATTTCCATAGTTTTCCCATGCTCATCCAATACCAACGTAAATTTAAATCTAGAGAATATTCTTAATAAAGTTGTATCCTGGTTAAGTGATCATAATTTGGAACTAAATCTAAAAAAAACTAAAATAATGCAATTTCGACCTTACCAAAAACCACCATTGAAAATAGACTTTTGTTATAAAAATGCAAAATTAGAGAATGTTGATATTTTTTCATTATTAGGCTTAACTATAGATTCACATTTAAACTGGAAAAACCATGTGCAAAAAGTAGCTAGCAAATTAAATAGATTTACATATGCGTTGTATGAATTAAAAAGAACTACTGATACTAAAACTGCCACCTCCGCATATTACGCATATGCACACGCGTGGCTGCGGTACGGAATAGCGCTGTGGGGAAACAGCACCAACGCTAGCAATCTGTTCGTCCTACAGAAAAAGTGCATTAGGATCCTCGCGAACATAAAACCTAGAGTCAGCTGTCGATCATATTTCGAAAAACTTGGAATACTTACCTTAACCAGCCTATACATCCTAGAAATTTGCAATTTTGTTAAATCCAATATCAGTTTTTTCTCTCAAGCTAAAGATCACTTTACCCGGCCGCATAATTTACGATACCAAAACAAATTAGCACTGCCAATCTCCAACTTACAAATATTCCATTCTGGACCACATGCAATGTGCATAAAAATTTATAATAAAATTCCAAACTTCATCCAAAATATAAAAGACATTAAACCTTTTAAAAAGACACTACATAAATACTTGCTGGAGAAATCCTACTACACCCTTCAGGAATTTTTTGATGATAAGCAGAGATGTTTTAGAAATTAAGAAAACTTTATAATGTAATGTAATTTATGCCTAATGTGTGTTAGTACAAATAGTAGTCTATTTGTACATTAAAAATGTTATATTTGCAGTGCCCCTACAGGGTTTGATCTTGTACATTGTATCTTGTATCAAAGCAAATAAAAGTTTGAGTTTGAGTTTGAGTTTGTTTTAATTTAATTAGATGCTGGTTTATTTAAAGTAAGTACTTACATCGCCCCACAACTGTTTTTTAATTAAAATAAAGTTAATTTCTGAGTGAACAAAACCTTAGTTGGAATATAAAAAACAGTGATCTGTAGATAAGCACCGTATAATTCCATTCAGCATTTATTTAACTTCCCCTTTCTGTGTACAAACAAAACGAGGGCACAGGTATTCGCAATTTAAATCAGTAAATTGATCGGTTTGGCTATTTTGGGACAATTTTGTTATTGTATTAATTGCTTCGAGGAATAAGAAACTATGTTCAAGTACACAATAACAACTGGTAATGGTTCGCTATCTACACTGACGAGCAACGGTAACGGGTTACTTTTCATTTGTAATTAATGCCAATTAATATTTAAAATAAATTAGTTACATAGTGTGATTTGCGAGCGGAGACAATAAGCTTTAGTCATTGTTCTCAGCGCACTATTTCCGTCGTAGTTTTTTTAACAGAAGCGCAGTATTATTGCCAAAATCGCCAGCGAGTAATGGCCACTCTCGACGTCAGTGTCGCTTGTAAATCCTATCCAACACAAACCAATCTCCTTCCACGCTTTTATTGTCCCGCTCCATCCGAGCACTCAAACTTATTTGCGTCACAAAGACTCGCTGCATAATTGAGATGAACACACATAGTGAACAGCTGAACAGTAGAGCATGCTGTTTCTTTGATGTACGTACAAAAACACCGGATATTAGAATAGGCACTTGACACGAAGTGGAGTGTCCCCTTCACTTCGAGTTGCGGTTCAATCAAAACTCCTGCGCTATAGGTACATTATAATTATGTTATAAAGATCATGTTCGCATGACAATGTCTCAAAATTAACTGTAAGAATCTAGTAATGCGCTGGCTTTAAAGTCCGTATTAATGAAAGACTCGTTTGAAGTCACAAATAAAAGGGTAGTTTGGGAAAATAAATTAATGTGGGTACATTATGTTTTCAAATCAGTACGATGTTGGTTTGCATGTGTAACAGTTGATGCTCACTAAACTTTTATAATGATCCCGTAGAGGGATCGAAACGCGCCAGTGTTTGTGTGGTGTAAGGAATAATTAAGTTTGTGGGATTTATAAATATGTGTTTTATGTGGCAGTAGTGGAGGGAGGGGTTGCATGAAAACATACGAGTATATATTTCACACAGGCTTGATTATCTTGCACATGAGTAGCGAAGTAGCAAGGTAATAATATAATAAGCCCACGGGTCGAATACTGACACTGTTGCCGCCCTATTTCATGAAAATACAGCTCGTTCCAATACTTAGTATCGAATCGATTCGTTTCTTCAATGTATTCTCATCGTGAAGCGTTATAAAACAGCTCACTACCAACAAATTGAGCCGCTCGGCCCCGCCGGTCGTAAACCAGAGTGTTTTGAGCTGCAGGCTCTGAATTATTTCAACAAAGTATATTTATAGGTTCTGGGCCCGATGAACCGACGCGGACAGCACGGCCAATTACATTAAATCCGTCTGTCCATTAGACTAATTGATCTAGATTTAACTCTGCAAATGGAAATTGTACATTAGATCAGCTCGCGGATAGCAGTTGTTAATCTCGTGAATATTGAGAGCCTCTCTAAAGCCTACATTAGTGCTAGCGGTGCGCGAAAAAAGATGGAAATGGTGTTAAAAGCATGAAAATCGGAACGATTGATCTTTAGGCCATACGAATCCATTTGACCCGTAGCACGAAAAAGGGGAAGAGTTATGACGTCATCTTTTTTTGTATGGGAAAAAAATAATCTGAAACCTATAATGTGATATATTTTTAGAATCGACTTAGTAAGCCCTTTCATTAGAGTTTCAGAACAAAAAAATATTTTTCCCATGCAAAAAAAAGATGATGTCCCTCCTCTCCTTTTTGACGTGACGTCTTATTATTCGATGGAGCCGGCTGCACGCACGAAAAAACATGACTCATGCGGCGTTACCTCGCTCTGAGGCGTTCCATTTAAGGCTTGAAGTGCAAGCGAGAGCGCGGAACGAGCGACAAAGAGGCACAATCGGCCTCCGCGTTCGGCAGCGTTCGACATCTGTAAACCGACTTTACAGGCAACCGATTTTTTTTTTCAATCAAATTGATTCTTATGGGCCAAAGATCAATCGTTCCGATTTTCATGCTTTTAACACCATTTGTAGCTTTTTACAGAATTTTGGGGTGCACCGCTAGCACTATATGTATAAAGCTAAGCTCATGAGAAAATGAACTGATTAAATCGTGTAAGTTGAAAATAACGCAAAGAAAATACTGTAAGAAAACCGTATTACTAATTTTTAAAGAAGTTTAACTATTAATAATATTATGACAGTTTAAAACTTGTGGCGGTGGGGCTCTTGTTGTAACTGTACCCACAGTCCGCGGCTCGGTTCGTTTCGTCCACGTTTAGCGCAATATTTTGAATGAACGTTTAATTTTCTAAACGATATTCCTTTACAAAGGCACAACGCCACGCTAATTAGTTATTTTGTTAAGTGCTGCAATTAAGCCAAGTCACTTGGGAGACCATTATGAGCATTATCAAGCCAGTAAAATTACTTGTTAACCGTCTTTACAGTCTTTACTAAGGCGACATATTAAATTTTCAGAATGAAGCGATGAAATAAGGCGTATCTAGTTTCATTTTCAAAAATTACAATAGATACCTATTTAATTTTTTAATTTTAATTTATTAGACCCCGTAAGGGGTATGTATCGTTAGACTACAGGCCGAGAGAAATTTCAACCAATTATTTACCTACAAATTTATAGGTACTGGGAAAAAAGCTGTGGTAGCTAGCCTAAAGGCACAGAGGTTTGACCAGTCCCTTCTCGAGCAGAGGGTCGTGCGGATTCAATCCCGGGCTCGCACCTTTGAGTTTTCGAAATTTATGTGCGAAATTGCGTCGAAATTTACCATGAGCTTTTCGGTGAAGGAAAACATCGTGAGGAAATCTGCTCACATCTGCGTTCAATGGTGTGTGTGAAGTTCCCAATCCGCACTAGGCCCGCGTGGGAATTATGGCCCAAGCCCTCTCATTCTGAGAGGAGTTCCAACAGTGGGACTTATAGGCTGGAGATTATGTTGAAATACAGGTCAACCTGCTCTGAAGTTAGGTTAGAAGTTTAAAAAATGTCTCGTCTGTAAGAGTTCTAACCCGCTGTGACGACGTCGCCTGCTACGTCGTATCCTTTAGAGCCCTGCCTCACCGCGACGCCATGACGACGTCGTCAGCTACCGTAGCCAAACAACTCATATAAGTGTATCGGCTGATACTCACAAGGCGACACTTTGGCAACGTCGATACGTAGCTGGTAGCGGTATGGCGTCCCGGGAGGCGGGGCTCTTAGAGCCGTGACTCACCGAGTGCGGCCAGGATGCCGGCGGCCCAGAACACCTCCCCGCACAGTGCGGGCAGGAACAGCAGCCCCCCCATGCGGCTGCCGAACGAGTCCTGCAGCGGGTCCAGCATCGTCACGTAGCCCTGCTTGCGCATCGGGTTCGCGAAGAATATGCCACCTACAACAAACGTACACGTTCAAGCGATAAACAAACGAGGGACTATCTTAGGAATCATGTTATAGGCAACGCAGCTAACAACCCATCACTATTTTAATTCCCTTTTCCACCTATACGCCCCCAATCATGCTAGACGTGGCCTTTAGGCTGGTTTTAGGCTGATGGCCGAGATATATGAACTTCTGGGTAGCGTTTTTGAATGACGCGTAGCTATCAGCGCGCACGGTGGCCCTCGGCGTGAGACTAAAACCAGCCTTAGGTCTCATTACCTTAGGCTCTTTCTACCCAGTAAGGGATAAAGACGTGGTTTTACTATGTATACATGTAACGCGATAAAAACCCTCGGGTTTGTCTAGCTGTCTCACTCATTCTTATAGGTTTGTATCCATAACCCGAATGGCATTCTGAGAGCTCACGGACCGTACACAACTTGAAGTCTTGAGAAAGGATTCTGATTGATCCGAAACGCGTCGGGCCTACCTCGACTACTGGTCTAAACTACATATTATAATGTGCCTGAGGCTAACTGTAGGTTTTCTCGTGGTTCACGGGTTCATGCGTATCGCCAATTTAAGCATCGGAAAACTATGTTTAAACATGACATGGTAGTTTATTTACAAATAATATTAAATTTCTAAGCGACACTGAAAATTAGAACACAGAAAAATCTGAAAGTAAAGCTATGGCCGCGAATCGAACCCGGATCCTCGTCATTCCGTGATGCGTGCTATACTATACCCCTACACCAGCCGTAGCAGGTGGGTATGCCTTCGAATTTTTCTATATGTTACTAACTAAAAAAAAAGGTTATCAATCGAATGTAATAAAGTATTCTACGCTGTAGATTTGAGGCCATAAATATCAATATGGCATGTAGCTCGCCGCAATCTGATTGCTCCAAGTAACCTCTCCGACTTGGCTCCGCTGGCGCGCGGCCAAGAGAACTGGCGTGCGAGCTCAATTTATGCCAAATTGTTAGGCATTACATTGTCATAGTAGTTCAACTTACATATAAGTTCTATTACATTGAAAACTTTAGAGTTTTAAGACCTAAAGCTAACTCCACTAGTATATCTCAGTTATACCCAACTTTCGTAACTATGCTACGTTTAATAGTTGGCAATCGCATTACCTACTCCTCGTCCTTTTTGTGATGTTATATTAAACTAGCTGTTGCCCGCGACTTCGTCCGCGTGTGTTTTTGTGATACTTACGGCTTTTCTCGATATCAAAATTATTATTATTATGACTATTAACTTCGTCACACGAACCAATGAAAGTATGTACGAAACTATACTTTTAGAATTACGTCATGAAAAAAATAATTTGCGACACGGAATCTTGAAAAAAAATCAAGTGCAAACTGGTTAATGACTCGTCACATTTATTTATACTTTATTTTACAAATAGTTTTATTTATAGTTTTGTTTATAGTTTCTTTATTTAAAAAAGCTAAGTACAGTTTTAATTACATCACTATTAATTTCGCCAAACTATGACGCTTATTGGCGAATACTGCGCTCATTAATTTAAAAAATTAAATCTATTCTAACCAAATAATACATAAATGTTTACCTGTTTTTACCTTACGACTAACAATTCATTTACTAATCCGTTTTAATTAATATTTTGCGACTCAATTTTTTCTAGCAGAAGCTTTTTTAATTTATTTTCTTGGTTTAAGTAGGTACGTAATTACAGATTATTAACACTTATTATCATTCTACAAATTAATTACCTACAGGGGCCTTGCCATTGTTGCCATGATGTCTTAATGCGATTCAGTTTAGGTTCGCTCGCTGTCAGATTTATACTAAATAAAAGCACCAACTTTTCACAATAAAATTCTGACATGTTCGTAGCGCAGGCGTAAACGCGCCCTTTGATTTTGCTTTTTATAGGCAAAGGTACCAAGAACATACAGCCAAGCGTTTCACGCCGCCCTCATATTAATATCAGGTTTTCAAATAAGAGTGCGTTCAAAAACCGAACACGTTGTTAATAATGGCGCAATAAATAAAAACAAAAGTAACGGTATTGCATATTGAACTTTAGGTGTTAGGTAAAGAACACAATTTAGGACGCCAATTTAGGTTGATTTAGGATCGACAAAAATCTCTTCGTTGAAAAAATGCCTGTACAGCATGTAATTATTATATTAATGTTTTTTCAAAATTGACACGCTTTTCCGGCTATTATGTCTTATGTACATTTGTATCTATCTATTTTCTTCGTAGTATTATTTTGTGTGTAACTATTACCAACTACTTATACCGAGGAAGCTGATTTTCTTGAGTTCCGCTATTTTGTGCGTAATCACCTCAAAAATCAAATTTCAAGAAAACTGAGAAATTATATTTACCTGTATTAAATTGGAAGTATTATTTAGCAATTTCAAAAGGTTACGCTTCATTGGTTTTTATTGTATAGGTGTATGAAGTTAATTAATTTTAAATACAAAACCCTCTTTTTTGCGCCTCTGGATGAGATTAAAAAAAAATACTGAAACAGGTATTTCTTTATTTTTATTACTAAGTATTTATTCTGAGTTTCATGATTCTAGAACAATCTAATTTTCTTTTTTCATACAAACTTTAACCCCCCTTTTCACCCCCTTTTTCCAAAATTTTCCACAATTTCTGTAGCCTATATCCTATTCTGAATTTATTGGAATCGATTTGTGAACATTTCATTAATATCCGTTCAGTAGTTTTTACGTGATGCTCAGTCAAACAAACAAACAAACAAACAAACAAAAATTTTAAAAATGGTTTTAATATGTTCAGTTACCGATTTTAAGTCACCCTGGTCGGTTTTTTTTTTTAAATCTTCAATGTACAGATTTTTTGGTCTCAACGATTTTATTATATGTATAGATACTTCCATGCTGGTCTGGGAGCAAAGGAAAAACATAGAATGTACCAGGTGCTTCTCGTCCCGCGCCGTAAGACAGTCCTGAGAAGCTGTGAGCTCACCGAAGACGAGCGAGAGCGCGTAGCCGAAGGGCGCCTGGCACCACACCAGGCCCGACGTGTAGATCGCCTCCGCCGTGCCGTTGATGTAGCCGCCGCCCACCCACGTGGCTGCAACAAACAGCTGCGTTACCAACCGCTCTATACCAACTCATAATTGACGGTCTAAAACATCAGGTATCACACCATCCCAAAATTATATAACCATAAGCCCTCGAGCTTTGATTTATTCAAAGATATCTCATACTAGCTGTTGCCCGCGACTTTGTCTGCATATAATTCGTTTATCGCTATCCCGCAGGAATCACGCAATTTTCCGGGATAAAAAGTAGCATATGTGTTATTCCAGACTATAATCTACCTATGTTCCAAATTTCATCCAAATCTGTCCAGCCGTTCTGGCGTGAAAGAGTAACAAACATCCATCCATCCATACTTACAAACTTTCGCGTTTATAATATTAGTAGGATCATCACTTATATACGAGACACTTATGTATAATTCTCGAAGCTACAAGAAATACACAAGTCTTAACTAAATAGCAATATTGATCAAAACTCAACCAGGCGCTGATTGGCTGATTTGATTAATGTAATGAGGCCAGTCTAGACTTGTAAAAATGTAATTTAGTGTCGAAACACGGACCATATGTGGTTAGGAGAAATAGTTATTGTTTAATTAGTACTGAACTTGCATCACCAACTGAATTTTTAAACCAATACCGTAAAATTAAGAAAAAATAATATCAACCGGGCTGTAAAGGCCTTGTTTTCTTTACCTATCCCTGGAGAGATGAAAAAAGAACTCTATAAACCGGTTTGTCTTTTTTTAGGTACCTACTTAACGTAATTCTTAGTCTACTCCGGACTTTGAAGAGTCAACCAAGTCGCAGGGGTCTTGTGGAAAGGACCCCCATTGCTATGCGGGGCCACGCCGCGGCCCCGCGACTGCTTCACGAGTGCCCGGGGTCCTCCAGGTGATCGTATACCTACAGCTATTTTAAATATTTGACCATAATTAACGTGCGGACTTGATGATCTAATTTACTTTTTCTATTTGTGCAGAACTGAATTTATTATTCGCCCACCCTATTTTTCGAACATAATAAATTCACAAAAATTAAACGTGGGTAGGTACATACGAGATGACACATTACCCTAGCTGTACAACTTACAGAGCGACACAAGCCTAAAATAAAAGTCGCCGATTTATTTTGCCACCAACGCATTTGTTTTTTACGTGGACAAGTGGAAACGGCAGGAGCAATCTGGCGTAAAACAGCGTATTTCTTCTCTAAATACCCAGATAGAAGGGCGGTAAGTACGCGAACTTGCTCGCCCGTCTGTCTGGGTCTTAAGATACCTAAATTATCGTACGTGTACAAAAAAAAACGATGTACGATATACGCAATTGTCGTTTATCGTGTACATCGTATCGGAGTCGGAATTATCGTAGGTCTGGCTTCCCTGAGAGAACCTTTTACGTGTTTACGGGTAGTCGTTAGTTTCCCGCGGCGAGCTTGTAAACCACGTCCTAATGGCGGTAGCAACCCGGCTGCTAATATAATTATCACCCAACGATCTTTGATGGGCCTTATTAGATAGTAGTAAAGTTAGTCGCGTTGATATCTCAGACAAAGTAACTTCACAATAACTTTTTGCTGTACGAGGTTGAAGAAAAAGTTGTCAGAGTGTTTTTATTTGGTAGAGCATTACAAAAATCTTCCTTGTAAGAAAGGCAAAGGGAATTCAACCCCACACAACCAAGTCGGATGCATTAATACGAATAAACATATTAACTAATAAGTCCTGTCCTGTCACAGGGAGCCCCCAGAGTCTTCTTCGGTGCTTCTTCGTCTCTCCTAGTCATATCCTGTCAGCTCCTTATGGCTTCCGTAAAGCAATAGTGTACTTATCTACCACAGAAATTGAAATATTTATTGTAGTAAACAAAAATTAGGTACATTAAAACTGTACATTAAATATTAAAAAATTAACGAAATACTATGTACAAAATTATTGAAATTGATTATCGACATTCGAAGGACGAATGTTCAAACGCTAAATTATTAAGAGTACTTAATCAATACCCGTTGATTGACGGGACTCCACACTCGCGGTAATTACGCGAAGTGTACGGGGACGCGTGTAATATTTAAATGGTGATATTTGGGGGACGTAAAACCCTCCATTTTGATCCCATTTTCCACCTAGACGCCCACAAACTTGCTAAACGTGGCTTGTTACCTTAGGCTCTGTACCCCGCAAGGGATAAAGACGTGATGTATACATGGATCAGTGGCGTGGCGTCCATGGAACTCGATTCCCACCGGCTTGCCTATTTTAAGGCAGTTGGGCACTTGTGCAGAATTAGAGGAAAGGCTAGTTAAATTCCCTTCGGCTTGCCTTCTGATATACTTGGCGCCACGCCACTGATATGTATGTATGTAAAGCAATCTCAACAACCAACGTTAATCTCCTAAACTACTCGCTAATGGGATATCTACAATTATTCATTTGTCGTACGTAATTATTAGACGTATCACTGCCTTATACGGTCTTGGGAACACGGAAAACGCAAATGGAATGGAAAATGAGCGCACGAGCAGATGGAGCGATAAGGCCGCCCGCGCCCTCTGCCACCCTCCTGTATGTATTATTCTATTATTATTAGGGGTTCGCAGGAACTGCTGTCTACAATATCTGCATTAACTTTTTAAAATGTAAACCCAACGCCATCATTTCTGTTTGGTAATGTGGCTTTTTCTGAATTTTTCGGAATTTATGTGCGAAAATTACATTTGAAATTTGCCATGAGCTTTTCGGTGAAGGAAAACATCGTGAGGAAACCTTGCACACATCTGCGAAGAAATTCAATGGTGTGTGTTAAGTTCCCAATCCGCACTGGGCGCGCGTGGGAACTATCGCCCAAACCCTCCAATACACGGAGGAGGCCCATGCCATGAGGCACTCCAAATTACGCGACAATTTAATAATAAAAAAAAAAACAACACAATAAACCACAAAAATGAAATTGTAGCGAATTCAGAATAAAAAAGGCTATAATAAATAATAATAAATAATGTGGCTTTTGGTAAAGTACTTTCATTCTTGCCAATTTCATGATTCTAAGCAAGTAACTTAAATAAAACATGATAAAAAGCCATATAGACGGAATAACACCTAAGAAAGGATCCTTTATGGTACGGAACCTACTAATGAGCTCAGCAAGGATAGTAAGGTCGGCAACAAAAATAGATACATACATACAAACATAAAACACATCTTTATCCCTTACGGGGTAGACACAGCCTAAGGTAACAAGACCTAAAGGCCACGTTTAGCATGATTATGGGCGGATATAGGTGGAAAGCGGAATCAAAATAGTGATGGGTTGCTAGCCGCATCGCCTATAATAATTAAGATTCCTAAGATTTTCGTCCATTCCCTCAATGGGCTTTTACCATCTGCGCGGCAAGAGAAACAACCGGTACATTCTACGTTTTTTCTTTACTCCCAGACCAGCATGGAAGTAGTACAAAAAATGCCACTTCTTTTCCATTGTAGCCGTATTTGTAATTACTATCCTTTTTAAACAGTAGGTATGATTTCAACATTGATAATTCAAAAATGACATCAACCTTGCCCCGACCCTCGCAAAAATACCCGCGCGCCGGCCGACCCCCGCTTTGCATCCCGTGAACTTTGCTCCGGCTGGCCCCATTTGCCGAATTACAATTCGTTATCACCGGTTATGATTCTTAAAACAACCACGAACGTTAAGCGCAAAAACACTGCGAGATTTACTTAGCTAATTCGTTGATTCGTGATGAAAATGCGGAAGGGCCGTTCCGCTCGAAAATTTTCGGTAAAACAAATAACGCGACGTAGTTACAGGCAAGGAATTTATGTCCCTACCCACCATGGAACCGCTTTTCATAAAACGTCACAGTTTGCGATGCTTACTATGAAAAGGGCCCATGGTGGGTAGGGAATTCAATTCCTGCCTGTAGATGGTTCTTGTTGCGAACGGTTACTTTAAATATGTCATCTAACTTACGTGTAGCTACCTATAATTATCAATAAACGATTTGATTTGATTTGATTTGAAAGATGTTCAAACAAACTGATTAAGAGGGACGAATCCAACGTTGTTTTAGAACTTATTAACGACGGTATATCTTTTATCACTTCTTATCATCCGATTTTAAAGAAACAAAGCTTAATTACCTATACGCTTAAGCTTAATTTAAATGTAAAAACGCTATGAAAAATTGTTCAGTAGTTTCCATGATTAACGTGAACATGCAGACATACAGATTGAATGGCAATTCTCTCAAATATTTTTAATTGATTATGTTTTAGCCCCCTGTTTCATTATACCTATATGTATATTCTTCCATGCTGGTCTGGGAGTAAAGAAAAATCATAGAATTTACCAGTTGCTTCTCTTCCCGCGAAGATGGTTAAAGCCCATCGAGGGAATGGGCGAAAGTCTTAGGAATCGTGTTATAGGCGATGCGGCTAGCAACCCATCACTATTTTGATTTCCCATTCCACCTATACGCCCTTATTATTCTATACGTGGCTTTAAGGTTATGTTACCTTAGGCTCAGTCTACCCCTTGTGGGAGGGCGGGGAATCCGGAACCCGCACTCAACGGTGCCGTTGCCCTCTGCCCCATCCCGAGGCGGCCAGTGGGCGTCGCGGTGACACCATAGTGCTCCCGTAACGCTCACAGTCCATGGCCAGGAGGGAACGTGTCGGTTTTTAGATGGTAGGCCTCTTACCTCCTTCCATTAGGGAAGGCAGCGGCGAGCTGGAGAGCCCGTCATACTCCCGTTGCTGCCCCGAGCGCGGGAATGCATTAGGTGCATTTTCCACACGTTAAAAAAAAATGGCTCAGTCTACCCCGTAAGGGAAAAAGACGTGATATATGTATGCATGTATTTATATATTGGTAAGTACAGAAAATAAACTTACTTGTTCATTTATTAGTTCAGAGAATCCTGTAATACACTAATGGCTTGATATTGAAAGTACATATTTGTTCAACGAACGATATCAGTCTATCAATATTACGCGGTTGTGAAAGCTTTACTTTACCCACCCAACACAACCACCCAACTACCCAACTATTGTGCTAGCGCGGTTCAGCTGCACAACTAGGTAGATCTTAGAAATCCGGATTAATTTATGACCTTACTGCCACAAGATCGTAATTTCATGCCAATTATTTCGCGCTATCAAATTAGTTTCTCTGTCTATCCAGGTTTCTCTTCAAACGCCACGCTCCCGCGCTACACGTACAGTCAAGGGCATACATTTATGTACGTTACCAAAACTTCAAAACATCTAGACACCTTTAGGCCACTACTTATGCTTTGATAGCTGT
Source organism: Pandemis corylana (assembly GCA_949127965.1). Lineage (NCBI taxonomy): Eukaryota > Metazoa > Arthropoda > Insecta > Lepidoptera > Tortricidae > Pandemis > Pandemis corylana. Next base: position 246,567 of record OX421859.1, on the reverse strand, counting down.
ATCGATATTAGTGCCCTCACGGAGAGAAATGAATTAGCCGTGATAGCTAAGCTCCCTTTGCTGAAATTTTCTTTGCTGTGGCATACAATTTGTTTGCAACTGTAACAAGGCCATGTCTATAGCAACTAAAACCAGTTAGCTACCACTGATAACGATATTTAGCTAAACGAATTTCAAATAATTTGCTAACAGTACTAATTGATTAGCAACTATAGCTAATTTATCAACAAAATAATTTAGTAATTGCTGTTAGTTGTAACCGTTAATAATTCTTAGTTATAGTGGATAAAAATTTCGTTACTATTACTAATTTTACATGTGTTAGACAGCAGATAATATCTTTGATACGTTTGATAAATACATTTTGCAATCACTAATAACATTTTTGCAACGGCTGCTAATTTTTTTCTGATTCATCTACTAATATATCCTTCGCTAATGTTGCTAAGAATCTTAGTCGCACCAACAAATTTACTTTGCAATGAACAGCAATATTATATTAGCAGTCGTAGCAAATCAGACTTATGTGTGGCAGCCAAGAACTTTTTGCAGCTTTGACTAACTTATTCACAAACTGTAGCTAATATTATTTGCTGCAACTGCTAAATATTTTTTTGCTAATGTTGCTAAGAATCTTAGTCGCACCAACAAATTTACTTTGCAATGAACAGCAATATTATATTAGCAGTCGTAGCAAATCAGACTTAAGTGTGGCAGTCAAGAACTTTTTGCAGCTTTGACTAACTTATTCACAAACTGTAGCTAATATTATTTGCTGCAACTGCTAAATATTTTTTTGCTAATGTTGCTAAGAATCTTAGTCGCACCAACAAATTTACTTTGCAATGAACAGCAATATTATATTAGCAGTCGTAGCAAATCAGACTTAAGTGTGGCAGCCAAGAACTTTTTGCAGCTTTGACTAACTTTTTCACAAACTGTAGCTAATATTCTTTGCTGCATCTGCTAAATAATTTTTTGCTAATGTTGCTAAGAATCTTAGTCGCACCAACAAATTTACTTTGCAATGAACAGCAATATTATATTAGTTGATAGGGACATTCTTTTGCAATATTCTCCGTGTGGTGGGCGTGCGTCGCGTGGACATTTGAACATTAATGGCAAGTATGAAAAGAAAATTCGTTCCAGAAACCGAAAATGATACCGAACAGTGTTTTCTTCGAACATTGTTTCACAATATTATTGCAGCAATATACTTTTTGCAACCTATAAAATTAAAAGTACCAAAAACGACACAGTTTCAATGTTGCTATGAAATAACATTATAGACATTGCAGTTACCTCGTAAACAGAACTTATTGTAACTTTCAATATGATTATTGCAGCAATTTACATTTTGAAATATAAGTATTTTAATGTTGCTTCAACGACACATTTTATACGTTGTTGAAACTTTCATAAAAAACATTACAGGCAATTTGCAGTCAAAGTTATCTGAAACTTATGGTGTTATTATTGCAGCAATATTCTTTTTGCAACATATAAAATTTGAGGTATCATAAACGTCACAGTTTCAATGTTGCTGTGAAATAACACTATAGACACTGCAGGTACCTTGCAAACTGAACTTATTGAAACATTCAATATCATCATTGAATTAAATTACATCTTAGAATGTATATTTTCTAAACTGAAAAATGGAACTGAGAACATCATTTTCATGAAGTATGTTAAAATACCAAAACCTTCTCCTAAATGAAACAAAGCCAGGAGTACTAAAAAACGTGTTATTGCCACAACACAATGGACTAAAATGCTTTCAAATTTGAAAGATATTTTGCACAAGAAGTTACCTTTATGTTACAAATGTAACTGCCATAACTAATTGAATGAAAGTTTCGTACAAATTACATGTGTAGCATGACGTCATTATTTATAAGATAACCCGCTAGAGGGCGCCGCAACAGCAACTGAGCTTACGAAATACGCCAACAGATGGCGCTGCGCGCAAGTTACATCGCGCTATCGTTTGGTTGACCGAGCGTCCATATATACCCGAGATGATTTTGAATGATTATCTTGTAACAGACACAGGAAGCGAGTCTGAGTAGCCTAGTGTGCACGTTACTGCTTCTAATTCGTTAGGACGTTAACGGGCCCGGTCTATCAGACTTTGCAGGTGTGTGCACGGGTTGCCGTATCGCAGTGGTGGTCGCTTCCTCGGGCCACAAATTGATTACATCCCACAACTAAGACTCTTGGTAACTGTAACAAACTTAATTAGCAGCTCCAGCTAACCTGATTACATCTCACAACTAAGACTCTTAGTTACAGTAACAAACCCAATTAGCACTTATAGCTAAACAGATTACATCCCACAACTAAGACTCTTAGTTAAAGTAACAAACCCAATTAGAGGCTACAGCTAAATTGATTACATCCCACAACTATGACTCTTGGTTACAGTAACAAACCCAATTAGTACTTACAGCCAAACTGATTACATCCCACAACTAAGACTCTTAGTAACTGTAACAAACTTAATTAGCAGCTACAACTAACTTGATTACATCTCACAACTAAGTCTTTCTTATAGTAACAAACCCTTTTAGCAGCTGCAGCTAAACTCGTTGTCGAATACCGTTAAAGAAATGCGATAGAGTATCAAACTAACTTAGTTGCTACAGCCAACACTTTCGCCGATGCAACGAATTATTTTGATTGTCACATCTAAAGTAATTAGCAGCTACGGCAAATTTGTTTGCAGCTACCGCTAAATATTGCTAATTAAATTAGCTGTCACTGCTAAATATAGCTAATATACTTAGCAGTCACAACTAATTTTAGCTAATATGATTAGCAGTCACTGCTAAGTTTCCCAAACTTCAAAGTGATCACAACTAAGAATATTTGCTATCACAGCCAAGTTTCGGTAGCGAAAAACTCTTTGCAACGATAGCTAAATACTTCGATGTCCCTATAGTTTCGAAGGAATTTAGCTGCGCCAACTAATTCCTAGTTACCACAGCTAAGTTTTTTTTTCCGTGCTCGACTGTACTTAAGTATTGTCGCCATCAGATGCATACAAACTGCCGATGTACAGTCAAGTAATAATATTATGTATGTATCTATATCTATTTTTTTTTAAAGTAGGTACCATACTTTGTTCTTTGATTCTATATTGTTTTGTACTGATTTGTGGTGTTCAATAAAGAGTATTTGTATTATGTATGTATGTATGTATGTATGTAAACTCTTTATTGTGCAAAATAAACAAGAGAAAATATATTGTATTGTACCTTCTTACACCAGCGTAATAAGGTCAGGTATCGATATTTATTTTTGCACTTAACCGTACCTAATAGCGACTAGGTATAGTAGGTACACTTTTTACAGATAGTACGTACGTAGCGTTGGAGTCTCCAATGTGAAAGACCGAAGTCGGAAGGAGAATTAAAAACTTATATTTATGCCTCAGCATTAAGACTTCGACAGCGCGATGCAGAAATCGAATGACGTCACTGACGCCAGCTACTCGTACTCGTGCGTCGTAGCGGTGACTGCTTTCCATCAGGCAACCCGCATGCTTGTTTGCCCCCTTCCACACAAAAGAAACCTAATTTATGCTACTGGACTCTGGTCTATTTTACATTCAGGTGACTCGGAAGCAGCTCCAGTTCACGTCATCAATCTTCATGGTTTCATTCCAGCAAGCCTTCAGATAAGATGTGTTTATATGAACAATGTTAATTCTACAGTTACTAAGTATTTAGGATGAGATAGTTTATAGGAACGACAAGACTATGTATTCTAAGAACACCGATTACAAAAGACCGATTAATTCCCAATTTGACATTCTATTCTGTTTGTTATGTTCGAGATTATTGACGTGTCAGGACTCACCGGTCATGGTGAAGATGCCGACGAAGAGGCCAATGGATCGTCCAGCCAGCATGACCTCCTCCTCCGAGTCGTTGCCGGCTGGCTTCTTGCGCCCCGCCCAGATGCCCACCGCCAGGATCAGCACGTAGAACAGGATGATCGAGATCACCCCTGCTATGTTGATCATCTTGTTTGATTTTGGGCTCCTCCTGGGCATCAGATCAGGCATCAGAATTGTCGAAGATAAACGAGTAGCTAAGTAACTTAGGTACGTAGTCAAACAAACACGAGTTTCTTATATTCGCGTTTGTTAAATGTTAACACTACATTAGACATTTTGATTGTGGTGACAGCCCGCCCGTGGACTGTACCACTGAGCAGAGGAATCAAGAACTCTTGCAAATGAAAGGGGAACAGCCTGGACCAGCATTGGAATCCCGTAGGAACATCAACACAACTTACTGCACTGAAGTTACTTTTTGTTTTGGACTGGATAATTATGTGAAAATAAATTGATAAGCAAAGCGATACTTACTTTTCAATAAGACAATGTGAGGACTAAGCCCACTCCGCTCTCACTCCTCGCACAATCTCAGTTCTGTCCGTCCATTCTTTGATTCTAATATATCAGATTCAAACAACCGATACAAACACGTATCATCCAAAATATAATCATCTAAATATAACACTATGTGTATGAACGGTCACGGTGCACGATTAACAAATGTTAGCCAATAATGTTTAACTAGAAGAGAGTCCGGGAGGCTCGCGGAGTCGGCGGGCAGGCTAGGCCAGGCGGGCGGGCAGGCGCAGCTGTCGCCCCATCGGAGGGAGGTTTTCTGCGAAGGGCTGTTCCTGGTCCTAAAGCTTAGCCCGCACATGAGCGCACGGTGCCCTCCCTGCCGACATGCACTCGGTCGGCGCGCGCGTTACGTAACCCTCGGCCTCATCGTGTGGGATGCTGTTCACGTGCTGCCAAACTGACAGGAGGCAGTAATGGCGCGCGGCGGCCGCGGGCTGCGCGGCGCCGATCGATCCCCCTGACGTCATTGGTCCCCGGCCGCCTCCGCGCGCATGTCCCGTGCCTCCTCCTGCCCGCACCAACGCACCACCGACGCGGCCCATCACCCTTGTTCCCCGTACCTCTCTGCCCTGGAATCACTCTAAACCAAGGGCACTCTCAGCTAACCGGCATTGTACGTCCAACGAAAGCTTTGCTCTCGCGGGTAAAGTTAAATGTCACGTGAAGAGTCAGCATTGGTCGGAGTCGTACCGGAGTGGTACTGGCAAAGTTTCCCATTGACAAATTGATTGATGAGCGGGTTTCATAATGGCTGGCTCTGGGACCTAACTTTCATTGTATTCCTACATGTAAGGCCCACATCTCATCTGTAATCAATTACTTGTTCAGGAAAATGTATTACATTTTCAATACAAAAATATCGAGTCAGATAATAAAGATAATGGAAACAATAAATAAAGCATCCACCGATAAAGCACGCATCCCACACATCCCTCCCGAGTAGGTATTTTAATAACATAAGAGGTTCAATATCGATAATTTACGTTGTAGTTCCATCGAGCCCTCGTTCTATTTTCAAATGAATCCTTGACACGTTTGACGCTGTCAAAGTAATAAGCAATTAACGCAGTTCCGTGTATTATCAAAATTTAGTACATGACAAAATTCTAAGCATAACAACAAGCATTTTCACATGACGCCAAATTAGGAGCCACCGCGACCATAATTAGGTTATTCAGATTACGAGAGCGGAGCCTGAAGCCTCAAGATGCATGACACGGTACGCCGTAGCTCTCATTGCTCCATCACGACAAAGGACGGCATTCATTTTAACGTTATTGCTTTCTTGCCGCCTCTCCTAAGCCCTTTAGTACCAAGAGATTTTACAAAGATAATTAGTTGTCGCATCAAACCACTTTAGTTGTTTACCTAATAGCAAAGGACAGCGGTTAGGTAATCTTGAACTAGAATCTAGCCAAGTTTCCATGACCTCTTGACCCCAGGTTGACCTCTTCAAAGGGCGTTGAGAAGGGTTCGGGATTCGAAGTTGGGTCGTAAAAATAAGCGCCACTTAGCTTGGCGGAAGAAGATTTTATGCGTTTGCAATTATTTGTTTGTATTTAGCACAAAAACTGATGCAGTTTTTTTTACGTAAGTCTGTGTTCACCGATAACCTGTCTGTCCGGCAGCGCCGTGTTAGTATCTCCGTTGCACCCGTGCGACGCCGGGGCGGGTCGCTAGTTAATATGATATCATAATGACAATATTTATATTTATCTACTCGCTAATTATGGCGGCTCTGGTTTGTCCCGGCTTGATCGATGGCACGGCCGGGGATATTGTTGGGGCAGCTGCCTATTGGTAGTGGTAGCTAATTTAAGATTAATGTAACCACGCCATAGATAGGGTGGTATTCAAAAGGTAGCATGTCTAAAGAGAGGTACAGTGTAATTGACATCTGTAATAAAATTTACTGCTTTCAAATATTTTATTGAATCAGGCGTCCGAGGTCCATTTCAATGAACAAAAAACATTTAGGTACCTACCTTCCTTGCTATTCCGCTGCTCAACCAAATGCCCTAACCCTATCTATCTCAATTCTTGCCCTAATGGTAATATTACATCGTAACTGAAAATAATTCGGTACAATGTTCAAATTATTTTATCCAAATGCTAAACGGTGCTGTTTGGCGATTTTTAATATTTTATTGAATCGGGCGTTATTTAAATAGCGTTGATTACTTAGCGGAGTAACAAGGTAAATGTATTTTGTTCATTGACGACTTTCTCCGTTTTAGTTCTTTTATATATTGAAATCGCCAGCTCAAAATAAAAATGTCAACAATTATAAATTTAAATTGATACAACAATTAAGTTCAGTGTAATGAAATTTTCACAATTGGCAATGCGCTACGACTCAGTGGTACTACGGTTACTCAATATTTCATGAGGGGGTTAGATTAAAAAAAACTTTTAGGTGTCTTAGATAATTTATTGTTTGTATAGCTTATGTAAGTGTAAAATAATGTTTTGTTGGTGGGTTTGTGATTGCAGATAGTGCGCTTGGCCGACGTATGGAAGACGTGCAACAAGATCCGCGCCGCGGCGTTCCGCGTGGGCCTCAACCTGTGGGACTGGTACCGCCCGCTCGACCCCGAGGGCAACTCGCTCATCTCCGGTACCTTCTGGCACTATCTTATCTTATCATATTGAACGGATACACACATACAGACAGTTTTCATCCCTGCGCAGTTCGCGCGGGACAGTAATAAACGAATTCTTCGTACTTTGACGAAATTTCAGGCAACAGCTAGAAGGCTTTAAGTACTTCCTTTTTGTCAGTAGTAGTGTTGTTTATCGGTAGTAGTGTTTCCATTTATGGATCTTATTTCAGCGCAATATGATGGACATTAATATATACATATGTATATAATATAGGTGCCTAGGTATTCATCCTAATTTCATATGAAAATAATATATGTGATAATAATATAATTTCAATGAAAATGAAAATTTATTTTTGCAAATTTTTGCAAATTTGCAAAAATAAATTTTCATTTTCATTTTCATATTGTGTAAAGAAAGTATGGTCAAAAACATTTATTTTGCTACTTGGTCGGCGTGATTAATGAGCTAAGTCGCAGACAGACGGAATAGGACAACCGCTGCTTGGCACCAGGTTGTGGGGAGCGAAAAACAACTTGTTTTCTTCGTTTCAGCTCTAGAGAACCGGTAACAAAATACTGGTAGCTACTAGAACCCCAAAAAACCCCTTGTCTGTAATGATTCTCTCACGTGAGGAACCTTGTTTTTTTTTATTTAATTTTTTATATATAAGAGGGGGCAAACGAGCAGACGGGTCACCTGATGAAAAGTAATCACCATCGCCCAGGGACACCTGCAAGACTTGGGGAATCACAGATGCGTTGCCGGCCCTTTCAAGAACAGGAAGGCTCGCTTTTTAAAGATCCCTAAATTGCACAACCACCAGATACCAGTTCTCTTAATACCAGCGCCTAAGCTGTTAAATATTGGTTCCTGTTAAAATACTGGTTCCTGGTTCAAGGCCACGATACTGGTTGCAAAATATACCGGTATTTCAAGCCCTAGCGCCGAGACAACCTCGCTCTGCTCTAAACAAGGTCTAGTCTAGAGCCATTGCTGAACATGTCTTCTGTCGCAGAGTCCAAGTTCGTGTCGGTGCTGGCGGGCCCGCTGCGCGCGGTGATCGGGCTGTCGGACGCGGAGATCTCGCAGCTGGCCGACTACTTCCGCGCGCAGGACGGCCGCGTGCTGTACCACCAGCTCTGCCAGCTTATCCACGGCGAAGGTAGGACCAGCGTCTGTCGCTGCGCTAGCAGGGTCAGGCCGCGAAGCGTTTCAACCGCCCTATTTATATGTTAATAAAATCAGCAATGTCCATGGATTAGAAGCAACTACCTAGCTACGACCATTAGTCGCAAAGTAGAGAGATAATTGAATTGGTTTTAGTAGACAAAATCACAGATTTTTTGTAACATAAAGGCTGTTGAAACGCTTTGCGGCCCTACCCAGCAACATCTGCAATCATGCTGATTTAAATGATAAAATTGTAATCATAATTCTTGTATAAGGTATGGGTATCGGGTGATTTCGTAAACCAGTATGAACTGGGATGTGTGCCTGGTGACAGCCACCTCCGTAACTGTGTAACTGGCGTCACTGAAAATCAGCGTCACGATATTATCCTGGATATTATCGTGACACATAGCTGAGTGGCGGCCATTTGGCTGGTTGGAATAAGTACCCATATTATGTAATATTCTGTTTGTATATATCAGTCAATAAAGTTTTCTTATTCTTATTCTTATTCTTATTCTTATCTCACCGAGAAGTTACAGGTCAAAGTGGAAGCACACTGTGCTCAACGTTGAACCCTAAAGCCTATGCACTTCGAGATTCAGACGTTTCTGTACATGCATTTTGGGCATTAACGCGTGATCGAGATACGCGCGTCATCGACGACTAGAAAATACATCGTGTGCCGTTGGTTTTAATTTTTCAATTCAGTTTTTACTTTCGCTGATTCCACCAAAGTTGGGGCTGAAAACCCTTAGATAAATACAAAGTTTCTTACCACAAGTTTAATTATTGACTTTCAATCCATGACTATTCGTTATGCTCCAACAATTTCTAAGCGATTCGGCAATTAAAATTAAAAACAAAATATTTTTTTACACGTTTAAATAAAAGACAGTTTATTCTGTTCCAGACGTTGCGGCCGAAGCAATCTGTTAATCGTAGTTGTGTTCTTTAAATTTAATGTCTTTATGAAAAAGTTGAAACAGATTGCTGAATAAAAACATTCTTAAACCTAACTTCAAGCATGGATATATTTCTTTTTACGCTTGTATTAAATCTTAGAAAGTGAATTGAATGTCTCCTATTTGTTTTGACGCGAAACACCCGACCAACGTTTGAATTCTTCTTTGTAAAATCTATTAAACACTCCGACGGTCGCTCTGCTAACAACTCCACCCCTTTTGTTGACAAATTTTGATTGATACCTACACAAATATTTGAGGCTAGATTTTAGACGTGATGTAATTTCAAAACGTATTACTTTTGAGAGGTTTTAAATAACTTTGAATGATCTATCTTAATTCAGAAATGTATTGTAAAATAATTTACTTTCTTGTACCTACTCAGTAAGTATTTATGAAGGCCGATTGTTTATCACCCGATGAAGCTCAACGGAAGACCAGCGCAGGCAGTAAGACCTGCATAATGCTGAGTTGGGACCATTTCGTGGCAAATGTTTCCCTAATAATTTTCTGATTTTACGCTCTATCGACTGTATAAGTGGTAATTTTTCTAAGCGCTATGTTTTTGTGATATTATTGAAGATGATAGATGGCTGTACTGGGTTTTAAAATACTGAAAGGGACAGGCGAAAATAAATTTTACTGCCTAAGTAAAAAATAAATCAGTTTAGCAAGATCCGGAGATGTAGTCGGCGACGGCTATATTTCGTCGGCCGACAGCCCGTCACTTCAAAGCAGCAATCCCTTTTGAGAAGCTGCAAACTTTCCACCGGCTGGTGAATGGTTCATTAATTTCATAGAACATGAAATTCTTGATAACCGGCTTTGATAAGCGGATGTTGACTTTGATTATCTCCAAAGTGAAATGTAAAGGTGTGCCGTGTAACATAGTTATAGATAACTACCTCATATCTAGCTTACCGTATAGTAGGTACATACGTAATTTATACATAATCAAGACCGCCTTTACGTGGGTGCTTCGCTTCTCTCCCCAGACAGACTTGCTTATTCTGTAAGCTGCACCCGGATTAGTTAAGTCGACAAACAAGTTCGGAGCTGAACAAAAATTCAGCTGCAACTTAGACCTCGGAAGGGTCATTTTTTATGTCCATAGGTAATTAGTTGCTTTCGATACTAATCCTACCTACCTTACCTATACCTACACCTTACACTAATACAACAAACTTGGTAATCTGCGCTAACATCTGCCCGATGATGTTTTATATTTAATATGTAAGCTAGAAAGCTTAAGGCTGTTCCATAATAAAAAAGGCACTGGCATGCGTAGTGAGTGAGAATTTATTTCTGCAATGTCTTGCCATGACCTGGAAAAAAATGTCTCGTCTTCAGTATGACGCTATGTGCTTGATAACTGCCGCAGATGCGGGCGGACGCGACAAGACCTCCGCAGACTGCCTGCTGGAGGCCTGCCCGCCGCCGCCGGAGCCCGAGTGCCACCGGCTGGACCAGTGGCAGCTGCGCCGCCTCTGCTGCCTGCTCGCCACCATCGCCGCTCGCGAAATCCCTCTCAAGCCGTACTTCCAGGACTATGAACTGGTAAAGCCTGTGCCTCGTAGTAGCCGCGAAACAAGGGTTTCCCCAAACAGTCAGCTTTAGATTGGAACAGTCAAGATGCTCAAAAATACGTAGGATAGGAAAGCATGGCTTCTTTTCCTAACCTGTCACAAAGGAGTGAAGTTAGCTTTTACACTTTATCTAACGCCTCTTACAATTTTCGTGTATATATTGCGCCACCAAATGGCAGCTGACGGCAACTCTTAATTCTAACCGTAAGTGATTTCTGTCGTCCAGGTGGCCAAGAACGACGGTCGCATCACGTTTGCGCACTTCGCGCGTATCCTGAACTACATCGGCGTGCTGGTGTCGGCGGAGGACTTCAACCTGCTCGTGCGCCGCTTCATCAAGGACTCGTACACGCTCGACTACGTCGAGTTCATCAAGGCCGTCGAGGCCGTCAAGAAGGAGGGCATCCGGGGGCTCGGCGTGGTGAGGAATGCTTTTAGACCTGTGTTTCTTATCCTGTGGTCCGCGGACCCTTGGGGATCCGGTATGTGTACGTATGGGGGCCACAGTCTCATCTCTGGATCTTTTAGCAATATAAATTAATGCCACTTAAAGTCTCGTATACCCTAAGTTTCGATATTTTTTATTAAGGAGTCCTTGATCAGTACAATATTATTTGTTTATTGCTTGTTCCTAGGGGTCTATGACTGAAAAAGGTTAAGAAACGCTGTTGCTGACGCAAAGATACCTATTATTGCTCATCTCTTCACCAACACAGTGATCCGTTCTTTGTGTTAGGCGTGTTTGCTAATTTGACTGTTTGGATTAAGTATTATTCTTCGACAGAATTGCTTTAAATCTAACTTGATATGTTTAGAATTACTGTACACCGACTGGCTTGACTTCGGTAAAATTATAAGTCATTTATTTCTAACAGAAAGTCCATTGATGGTTAGTATCGTTAGAATTATATTATACTAGCTTCTGCCCGCGACTTCGTCTGCGTAGAATTATACATAAAAACCTTCCTCTTGAATCACTCTATCTATTAAAAAAAACCGCATCAAAATCCGTCGTGTAGTTTTGAAGATATAAGCATACATAGGGACATAGGGATATGGGGACAGAGAAAGCGATTTTGTTTTATACTATATAGTGATAGTGAAGCTATGTTAGTGCCTATAGTAAAATAATGAAAATCGACCATGAAGTATTTTAATTGGGTTAACACAGGAGTACCAGAACCCAGCAGCAGTGATCGACACGACGCTGCCGAAGCAGTCGCGGCCCGAGGTGGAGGCGGGGCTGTCCACGGCGCCGCTGGGCGCCTCCGAGGTGTTCCACCCGGCTCTGAAGCAGCCCTACCCTCAGCGCCAGCTCATCCAGCTCATGCTGCGCGTGCAGGAGTTCGTGCTGCAGCGCTCCATCAGGGTCTCAGAGTTCTTCAGGGTGAGTTGATATATTATTTAAATAAATGTGAATTCTTTTGCGGTGTGATGCTTTCCAAAGGGCCTGGCCGGAAGACTATTGTAAAATTACCGACTACCTATAGAAAAAAAAATGTTTTTTCGCTAACCGGTAAGCATACTAAGAGTTAATATTCAGTAAAATTATATCTTATAATATAATGAAACAAACAAACTGCATAACAATATTTCAAATTCAGCTCCACGGGCGATTTCACTGTTGCCAGGCCCTTTGCCACGCAGATATTTGAAATTCGATGATACTTTTCGTAGTTAGATTATAGATGCTCAATTTGTAAAAATGTGCTAGGATAACCAGGACGCTGGTTGGGTCGTGTCTAGCGAGTTTTTACGATGCCACGTCATGTTTTCGTCGTTTTAGGACCACTAAGCAGAATTTGCAACCTCTTATTGTTTCGGTCCTCCAATACACGGAGGAGGCCTATGCCATGAGGCACGCCGAATTTAATAATAAAACAACAACAACAAAAAAAATTAAATTGTAGCGAATTTGGAATAAAAAGGCTATATTATTATATTGTTTCGGTCAGTACCTATACGGCATTACATTTGTTCCAAGATATTTGTTGTGGCAGGATTACGACCCCCTGAACAGCGGTCGCATCGCGCCGCAGCAGTTCCGGCGCGCCATGGACGCCATGGGGCTGGGCACGGTGCTGTCGCCCGACGAGGTGGTCTGCGTAATGCGGCATTACCTCGACCCCAACGACCAGCAGCGCGTCTGCTGGCGCACCTTCGAGGACGACTGCGATCAGGGTATGAATGGGGACGCTAGTGCATTCATTATTTTGTGCCGGAGATGTTCGCGATGGAAGGATTTCCTACTCAAGTAGAACTGTTACGAAGTCCCGTTTGCGTCCCTAACTAAGTAGGTAGCTAGGTTTTATTGGCACCGTGCACGACAGTAGCGCCATCTCGCAAACGCAACTTTAGGGGAGTTTGTCAAATAGTGAATGATAAGGCATTATTACTTTAAAACTAGTAGTAGTAAGTAAGTAATTGTATTTTTAGAGGCATTTGTTACAAACAGTAAAAATGGATGTCATTATAAAAAATAGTTTTGAGTGTAAAACACAAAATAAGTTTCCCCCAACTAAGCTATGAAAGGAAATAAATTCGTTTTAGCAGAACTCGTTAGGAATATGGAAAAACAACGAACTATGGCAATAGTTATTTAATACGAGCCAACATAATTCGTCAAACATCGGTGACCTTTACACCCTATAAAAAAGTTTAATAATGAACCGTTTTCAAAGCAACATTTTCAATTTTCTAAGTTTTTTTATAAAGAGATTCAGGATGTGATCTTAGTAGGTGCACTTAATTAAGACCGCTTCCACGGACTAGGAAATTAAAATGTTATATGTCTATGGTTTGTGTTAATTTAAACTTTAAACCTTGCTAGGCCGAGCAAACGGTTCTTCTCTATCTAAATCGCTATACTCTAGACGCAGTGACCATGGTCGTCATGTCCGGTTTGGTGGCAAGCTAGACACACCGTGGCCATTCCTCTGTCAAGGTCGCCTTTCTTGTGCACTAGTGTAGGGTTGCGTCCACCGCTGCCTTCATTTGGTCGATCCATCTTGTGGGTACCAACAGTAACCTTATGAAACGGTTTTTAGACTCCTCTAAAGAATGGGTCCTTCGGGAGTTTTGTAAAAACTGCAAAAACCTTTTGGTCAATCGGAAGAAATGTTCCACAGTGTTTGCCGTAAAGGAGCTAGAGAAGCACCCAGAGGTGTCAGCGGGAGCGGCAGCAGCGGCGGCGTCGTCGCTGCCCCCGCGCGGCTCGGCGGCCGAGCTCGGCGGGCTGAGCGAGTCCGCGCTGGACCTGGTGCAGGCCGCGCTGCTGCGCGTGCGCGCCGCCACCAGGGAGCGCTCCATCGACCTGCGCCCCGCCTTCGGGGAACACGATGAGTAAGAGCGTTGTACTTCTACACACTTCAGGACAACGAAGACTCCTATGTGAAGGGGATTCATCGATAGAAAACGCTCTAAAAATGGAAAACAGGTCATCTTATGACGAATCTTATGTGGCGGCTACAGCGCTGTCAGCGAAAACGTTAAAGTATACTGTAACTTCCAGCCAGTGCACAATGGCCCCTGTGTACACTAATGGGCCACTGCCAATTATTCCTCGGTCCTTCCACCCTTATCGCACTTAATTATTCTGCCGTCCTAATTCAAAAGGACGCATATCCAAAAAACATTTCGTTTTTTTTTGACAGATAAACATCAATCTATCATAATTTCTTCAAAATCATCATCATCATCCTGTCAGCCGAAGGACGTCCACTGCTGGACATAGGCCTCCCCCAAGGCGCTCCACTCAGACCGGTCTTGCGCCCTCCGCATCCACCGCGATCCCGCATTAAAACCTGTTGAACAGATAATGCGTCCTCTTGAATTAGGACAGCTGTATTGTGGGCCATCGTAAGCCATAGTTGCTGACTGGAGCTTCAATGTGCAGACACAACAACGGGCACGTGTCGCGCGGGCAGCTGCGGCGCGTGCTGGCGCGGCTGGGCGTGCTGCCGACGGCGGAGCAGGTGCGGGCGCTGGAGGCGCGCTACCTGGACGACTGCGGCTTCAGCTACGTGCGGCTGCTGGACGAGCTGGAGCAGCGGCCCGCAGAGAGCGCCACCATCGCGCCGCCCGCGCCCGCGCCGCGCCGCAAGACCAAGGAACGCGACCCGCTCGAGACTGACATCGTGCAGATACTCGCCAAGATCAAAGGAAAGGCGAGTGTCTGTTGTCTGGTCGATGTTTATTCATGCTGAGGTGGACGTGATATGGATTGCGTCGAAGCGAAGGGTCCGCAGAAATAGGTTT
Organism: Pandemis corylana; assembly: GCA_949127965.1. Taxonomy (NCBI): domain Eukaryota; kingdom Metazoa; phylum Arthropoda; class Insecta; order Lepidoptera; family Tortricidae; genus Pandemis; species Pandemis corylana. The sequence goes on along the minus strand of OX421859.1, from coordinate 231,556 downwards.
TCGAAACTTCGCTCAAACGCTGTCAGTAAGTAGGTTGTTTCTATGGATTGAATTGACTTTTGAGGAGAATATGTTTCCACTTCAATTAAATTGAGTGAAGATTTTTTCGTCTACCTACCCAACGGCCACCAGAGAGGAGGGTATGATATGACCGAGTACCTACCATGTACCTTTTAACTATTTTTTGTTGGCGCTCTACAATACTATGACGTTAATTTTTTGTCTCTATTTTACGCTTGTATCTCGGCAGATGGTCCGCGAGGGTCTGCGTCCACTGGACTTCCTGCGGCAGTTCGACAAGAACAATGAGCTGGTGATCCCGCGCGCCGATTTCTACCGCGGCCTCGCCTCCGCCGGCCTCTCCCTCTCGCCGCTCGAAATGGACACGCTCATGGAAGTGTAAGCTACCAATCGCCAAGTCTACACCAGGTTCCGTGAGGGTCACCCGTCACTAGCCTTCTAATGGAATCTCCTAGATCTTACCCAAACATTGTCAGAGTCCAAATATTATGGAGAACATTTTTGCATGCATTCAGTCATTCAGGCATTCGGTGTCAGGTTCGCGGCGCCGGGGCGGCGGCGCTACGTGGAGTACCAGCGCTTCAGCGAGACGGCGGGCGAGAGCCTGACGCAGGGCTCGCTGGAGCGCGCGCCGCTGCTGCAGCCCGTGCCGCACGTGCCCACCATCGACTCGCCGCTCAACTACCTCAACTTTGAGGAGCGCAACATCGTCTCCATGGCGCTCACCAAGCTCGCCAAGTTCCCCGACCAGCTGTCCAATATTCTCGAGGTGTTCAAGGTCGGTGCTGGTTCTTTACTGTGTTTACTTGAGCGTTTCCATGTGTAAGCTGGCGCCTGATAAAATTATGGTTTTAAAAGCCAACATTTAACAAATTGCCAACAAATAATTTTCGGCTTTGATTTTTTTGTGTATACAATATAAGTCCCTTAATTTTGTTTCACGCTTTAAAAAAAAGACTAATACGCTTTAGCGTACCCATGCGTACTACAGTTACATGCACACAACACAAGTGCAACCAAAGTTTACCAAGCTAACTGGTTGCGCCTTTTGGCCATCTAGTAGGTCCAGTAGGTATGAGAAATTTCACGTTGTATCTGTCCTCCGTTTTGTACCTACTGCTGGTCGGCGGAGTTTCACAATGTGTCATGGTGTACGTTGGCCAGGACATGGACCGGGAGCGGTGCGGCACGATCCCGCGCGTGTCGTGCGAGCGCGCGCTGTGCCAGCGCGGGCTGCTGGCGCTGGTGTCGGCGCGCGAGCGGGACCTCGTCTACAAGGCCTTCGGCTACCGGCGCGGCTGCGGCGACGAGGTAGCACCACATAACCCACTTTCTACCACTTTACTAACACTAGTAAGTTAACAGAGGCTAATCAAAGGCTACATGAACTGCAGCCAAGACCCCGGCGTTACTAACTCAACTCCCACTTGAAGACCTAATAGGTACAGTCTCCATCAAATACACCAGACCTGTCTATACCTAGATGTGCTCATAGTATCTGGGCATGCATTGCATATTCGCAAAATATTATCTAGTTGTAGTGATCGTATTAAGCCACAAAAACTCACGGTCCAACCTGACTAACTAGTACCGTACCTACTTAATTCTTGATATTCTCTGTCTGTTACTTACGATAACTACTGACTACTGGAAACTACGAATCCGTCTACGTTAGTGAATCGCTGGCACAACTGCATTAGTATACCTTGTGCATGGTGGTGCATGGCACACTATGTATTGGGGCTAAAATAACTTGGTGTGGCAGGTGAACTACCGCGCGCTGGTCAACGCGCTGGACGTGCTGCACGCGACGGCCAGCGCGCAGCCCTGCTGAGCTGGCCGGGCGGCTCCCCGTGCTGTCCGCTCCGCTGTACCTACTGTGCTGTAGATACTGTCCTGTCGTCTGCCGCATACTGTCATCCCTCTGTGTACTGCTGTTCAATATACTGGTTGTTTTGTGGTTGGATTACTCGAGGCAGTGTTTAATTTCTTAGCAAAATCTTGATTTTTATTGTTTTGATTTAAGGTGTAAAAGCGGGAAGCGCTGAACGCTTTTAGGATTATTGCTTTTAGGATAGCTAGGTGCTTATGTACGGTCAATCAAATGGAACCCTGGGCCACTGACCCACTGACTAACCTCATAGCAATCAATGATCGGCTTGATACTTATTTGTAAATAGATATTTTATTGAATCAGGCGTTACTTTGCGGAGGTCCATTTCAATGAACAAAAAACCGGCTATGGGTCGTGGGGCCACCTGCAGTTTGTCCATCTGGTTTTCGATGGAGCCCCTTTTTCTGGGAATTTTGCCCGTCGGGCAAATGAAGATACCTATCGAACCTAACCTACCTATCAGTGGCGTAACAATAGGGTGGCAAGACTGGCAAAATGCCAGGGGCCCCCGACCCAAGAGGGCCCCGGCCCAAGAGGCCGCGAGCTCAAAGATATTAAAATTAAACTGAGTACAACGTGACGATTTTTACTGATAGGGCCCCATCAAAAGAATTTGCCACGGGCCCCAGATGGTATAGTTACGCCACTGCTACCTATTTCCGTATTAGAATAATAATCAGTGGTTCGAAATAATGGCAGCATTGTTTCCGGGTGGACCGCGACCCATAGCCCCAAAAAACAATACTTACCTATGTGTAGCGGAGTAGCAAAGTATTTATTTTTTGTTCATTATTTGTATCTGTCAGAGTCAAAGTAGGTACCTACTCCGACGTTGATAGTGAAAAGGTTCTAGTCAGTGGCGTAACTATAGAGTGGCAGGAGTGGCAAAATGCCACGGGTTCTAGATCTACGGGGCCCCGAACTGGTTTGGTTTAAAGCACAGGAGGGACGCTGATGCATTTCTTTATATTGAGGAAGAAGCCCCATTTGACGAATTTGCCGCGGGCCCCAGACGTTAGTTACGCCACTGGTTCTAGTGGCTCTGGTTCCACGTGGTACGTGAATCAGTTTCTTCGATAGTACAGTCCAAACGGAACCCCAGGCCACTAGCAATTGTTTCTTTCACTGTACCTACTATATTGGCAAATGAAATAAAACTTTTAGAGTGCAAATTTATAATTAAGTATAATGGAGACATTAACAATATCTATTCATTGTAAGGTTAGGGTATTGACGACTATTAAATAAAGTAAATTTTTGTCATGATCCGAGTAAAAGGCTGGAACACTACAAAACGAGCAGCGGAAAGATGTGCCAGCCGTGCTGTTGCTGCTGTCAGGATACAGAGTTGCGTAGATCGAATGCTTAACAAAGAAACGAGTGTGACGAGTGGTGAGATCCCGCCGAACAGTTGCAAATGGCAACCACCGTCGGAACTGGGGTTGGAGTTGGCACAGCCAGCTTTACTAGGTCGTGTACTTGTAATCGCCCCTTTGTTAAGCCCTTTTGAATGAAGCGGTGGTCTAGTGTTGCCGCAAAATCGATAGTTCCCTATCGATAGTTTTAATCGCAAATTGCCATAATATCGATTGGCCTATCGATACTATCGGTACTATTGATACTACTAGAAGGTAACAATAGATTTTTCAAGACTATCGATAGTATCAATAATTTATATACTAATGGAAAACAATTGTAGGTACCGATACTATCGATAGTTTATTAGACGTCAAGGATCAATAATATCGATAGTACCTATTGTAGTCTACCAAAAATATCGATGCTATCGATAATATTGTCTTTAGTCAAACTATCGATGGTGGAGTATCGAGCTGCGACACTGGTTACTGACAGCCGGCGTGGTCGGGCTGGTCGCAGACTTGCGTGGCGGGGCTGAAGTGCAGGCCGGCGGGGCACTGGCGGCAGATGGGCGCCTCCGCCGCGTCCACGCAGTAGTAGAACAGCCGGCAGTCGTCGGGGTGCGCCAGCAGGCCGTCGCCCGCTGCGTCGAAGCCCGCGCACGACACCGCAGTCACCGACGCGGATTTGCACAACGCAGGGATGTCGCTGTAAACCCGGGGAATTTAAAGCGGTGCCGTGCCATTTACACTAATGCTTGGTGATCAATTATAAGAGAAAGAAATTTGCTCAACGAGTGCGTGAATGCACTTCCCGGGAGTCTTTGTTTTCCTTTATTTCCCGTGGCCAGAGTTGGGCGTTATTTAGATAATTTCTTATCTAGATAATTATTTCAAATAAATTTATTCGAAGATAAATTCAATCACAAATAGTGCGTTAACTTTTTTTTCAACACAGTTGCTCGTAAATTGAGTCTTATTGCACCGCATTTGAACTCATAATACAGCTTATTACGCACAAGTGCCGTAATAATATTACCGCACGAGTGCGGTAATATAAACTTTTTTTTAATCTCAGCAAACGGTTCAGTATCAATAGGAACAAGGAATATTTTCGTGAATATTAAACTATTTTAGTTTAAAGATGATAAATAAACATTTAATTTCGACAAATTAATTTGCCATAATTTGCATATTTAAGACATCGATTGATTATTTTATTATAATTTTAATATGTATTAGGCTGTTTAGCAGTCTGTTGTCAGTGCCCTCGTCACGCGCGTGCTAAGTGCACAGCGCGCATGCGCGAGTGCTGCGTGCGGATTGGCGCGGAGAAATAATATCTGCCGCTATTTTTCACTGATATTGTTGATTCAGACTTTGTTATTTCATTACTTTAAAAATTACTAGTTCAAGTAATAAAGAAATTTAGTGTCCGTCGCTGGAAATACTAAAATATGTTCGGAAAATGTTCGGACAGTTATATCAGTAAGAAATCCAAGGTGTTAATTACCAAAGATAAAGAAAAGTTCTAAAGCAGCTCCAGGTAAGCAATGTCTGGTAACAAAGGTAATGCAAATGTGTTGAAAAACGTCGTATGCGACGCGTGTGCTTTGGTAATTACACATCTCGGTTCTCTTACCCGCGCTCGCTAGCGCTCGCGCGTACAATACGCCTCGTGTGTAATTACCAACATAGCACACTTGTATCATAATATACTATTAGATAAATTACCTAGATGAAGATAACCGTCCTAGTTTGTTATTGAAGGCTTATAATAATAAACGTATACAGAATGTCACGTCGGGTCAAACCGTCACACTCATTGCTCATACAATCAGAAAATCCCAACTAATTTATCTAGATAAGAATGAAACTGATCTAGGTAAATTCAAAATAACAAATGACGGATTATTTAGTTACTTCAAATAAAAGATAATTTAGTATCTTCTCTGTTTTTTTGCCCAACTGCCCGTGGCACTACTGTCCAAAGATTTCTATTTCAAAATCAAGTTTTTTTTTACTTTTGGGTATTTTTGGCCCCTCGGGCCTATTGGAAGATATTTTGGTCTGTAGTGTAGTGCCATAGTAATACTCTTTGGTTTTCACTATTTTTAGAGAAATATGTATATTAAACTGTACTTACTTCTCCGCAGCAAGGCTCGCCACCCCCAGTATCACCAAAAACACAACAAGTTTGTAGCACATGGTGTCAGACTTCAGTTACTCTATGTAGTCTAGGTAGTAGAATGAATTACAGGAACTAGTCAGTTCCAATTTATACTAAATAGCAGTCTACACTTCACCGAGGAACTTGAAGTGTAGTTTGTTTTAAACTTCAAATAACATGAAAAAGGTTTTTAGATTAAATTGAATAGATAAAATCGACTAAAGTGCCACTCCGCTATGAAGAATTAATGAAAGGCCTTCCTACGATAAGGCGTGAATTCACTCTTTGAAAGTATGCATTCGTTCAGTGCAAGTCTGCGATCCGAACGTTAATGAAGGATGAATCCTTCCTTACAAAACCATTTCTATACAGTAATAAATATAACCCTGTCTAATAGTAATAATAAGTAGCAGATGAAGCCATAATAACCTGGTAAGCAAACCAAGACACGTACTGGACCAGTCAGTCCATTGGGTTTGCATTAACTTCACAAAGACAAGACTAAAAGTCGGGTTGTTTATTTACACATTCGTTTTATTTCGACATACACAATCGTATATCTCCAGAAGTTTGTTCATGTCCGATACTTAGTCTAAAGAACTCCATTTCATTCCTACTCAATGGAAGAAACATCTAAGTTTGTATAAAATACACGATTCTGATTCCTTGTAAGATTACCAAAATTAAACATACAAAAGTACAACATTTCTGCAATGAGATCCCATTCAATCAACAGTCAGCAGGGGGCGGCGCGCCCCCCTCACGCACTCACACTCTCGCGAGCGGCGGCAGCCGGCTCGCGGGCCCGGGCTAATTTATAAGCTCTGTTGTTTTGGACTTCAAAGGAAAACAATTTGATCAAAAAATTGAATCTAATCAGCAATAATACTCAAGTGAATCTATAATCCATTCTATATTATAATAAGTTTGCAACGGCCGACCGGGCGCGGCACTTGTTACATTTAAGACAATATTTTTATCCTTAAAAAATCTTCTTAAAAAGATTATTTTCTTATAATAATAATGTGGAATGGAATGACGTGCCCCCGGCGCGGCGAAGCGAGATGGCGCGGGGGGCACTCATGACCGGGCACTTAACCTGCAACAACCAACACACCACATCACTGGCCGCCCCACTGAGCCGCGGCCTACCAGCGCGGCGCCCGGGGCTCGGACAAGAGCTCCCAGGAGCGCAAGAGTTTTAAGAAAGACAAATTATGCTGCCGAAGTGGCGGAATTACTACAGGAATGAGCACTAATAAAAGAATGCAGCAGATTGCGGAGTAGAAGAGAGGCTCACCTTACTATTGGACTGAGAGATGACTATTGGCAGGTACGCGGGGTCGGGTCGCGGTTCAGTAGGGCTGGTGCCTCTGGTTGGCGCGGCCGCCGCCGCCGCGCTGCTTGCCGCCCTGGTAGCCGGCTGTAACACCACCATCTGCACTTGACATAACCACACCACTCCGTTCGTGCTCGGCGCGCTGCGACCGCCCAGACACCGACAAACATTCGCTACGTCTGGGCGCGACACATCTCAAAAGCTCGCGCACATGTCGTTTGCACCACTGTTGGCGCACTTTGTCACGATGACTTTCATTACCGCATCTGTTCGAGCTCTTAATTTTTTGTTCACTAATTCTACTTTAGTAAATTACCCTAAGTTGAACAACGTGCAATCTGACTAAGTGTTACTAATTTAAAATAGTTCAGGAAACAATGACAAGCTTCGTGTGCATTCATCACTAGCCGGTTTTAGTGGTATGAGAGGCCATGCAGAAGCAAACTACCTAACAGTCATGAATGCACTTCATACTAGGCTATGGGGTTAGAGACTTCTCAACTCTCGGAAGATACGAGTCCATATTACGTTAAGTTTTATGGAAGCATGACGAACAAAGACGAACTACAAACACAAACAATAAACGAAACGTTTTGCTCATAATTAGTTCTCTCAGAAGTAGAGAAGAATAGAGAAACGGCCACGGAATCGTGGTCCCGGGAGCGTGTAAGGTCTGATCGAGACGAAACAAAACGTTTGGTGCAGATGAAATGTAACTAATATCCAAGTGGGTGCGGGTGAGGACGGCAATAGGTAATTAGGTACCTTTCCCGCGAGGAGCAGTGCGCGCGCCGTAGCCGCCCTCGTACCCTCCGTACCCGCCGTAGTCTGCCCAACACAACGCCATTAGTGCCGCGCACGACCCGACCCTACTCCTACCTACACTTACTCTCCAGGCTCTCATACTGCACACGCACCGACACCATTCATTCCTACTATTCCGTCTAAATACTAGGAAACTAATTGTACAAACTGATTGATGTTATGATTGACACAATGTTATCTATGATATTAGAATTAACTGGTGTGAATATAGATAACCCCATCCAGTACCAGAGGTGCAAAGGTTAGTATACGATGAAGAGCGGTGTGGGTGTTGGCTGCGCCGGCTGCGCCGGCCGCGCGGCTGCGGGGAGTGGACTGGGGTGATATATGGAAACACATTGAGAATTTTCGTAACAGTGCTTTATTTAAAAGCTTCATCATATCTTTATCACTTTCACAATGTCTCTCCATATATTACCCCAATTCCCAGATGTAGCATGTGGCGAGAGTGTTAATAGGTAAAACGGAATACCAAAAGAAATAAAAACTCGAGCGACATTGCTACATATGTCAAAAGTGGTATTACAAATAAAACTTATAAAACATAAGGCAGGTAACATATGTACAGATATACACCCAGTGAAACTGAAACGATGACAAAGTGAGCTCCACGGGCCTCGCTACAGCTACCAGCCTCACACAACTACGCGCGGACAGTATACACGGAGACAGTGTGCCAACAGTGATGCTAACATTATCCTCCTACTAAACAGATATGCAAAATTAAAATGAGTCGCAAACAAGTTATATGAAATGATGAACTCCTAATTACTCAAAAGATTAGATCAACCCATGGTTATATTCAGATATATACTGTCACCCCGACAACATTCACTACACATTATCTCGATAGAATATTAAAGTAAATAGTTATAATAGAAAAATAAATATTTTCTACACACTAACATATATAGCTAAAGTTCAAGTGATGTCGATCGCTTCGAATCAAATGTAAGATTTACATTATTAAAAGGTAAATAGGCATCTCAAGGACGGAGGGTCGCCCCGCGTGCAACGTTAACCTAGCGCGGGCGGCGGCGGGAGCGCGGGCGCCGCCACCGCCGCCCGCCTTACTCTACATTTACATCCTAAGGATCAGGTAACATCAGTCGAGGTAATGTGTCGGTGAGCAGGCTAGCGGTGGGTCGCTAATACTCTAGTTCTGCTTGCCGCGTTTACCGTAATTGGGGTATCCGGAGTAATCGTAACTGCCGTAGCCGTCGTAGCCGTAGCCACCGTAGCCCCCGTAGCCGTAGCCGTCGTAGCCTCCGCCGTAGCCACCCTGGCCGTAGCCGTAGCCGCCGTAGCCACCCTGGTTGCCCCACGCGCCCTGGCCGCCGTAGCCGCCACGCCCTCCACGGCCGCCGCGCGAGCCCCGCCCGCCGCGCCCGCCGCGCCCGGTCATGCCTCCGGGGCCGTCCGGCTTGGGCGTCGCCCTCTTCACATCAACCTAAACAATAAAACATGGTTAAAACAAATTAACAAATGAAGACTTATATTTTATTTAGTCCATCCTTCTGAATATCTGTCTTGTACTAGATTGAAATTACAAGTTAACTTTGTTAAATTGCGAACGTACCTCCTTTCCAGCGATGGTTTGTTTAGGGGTCTTCAGCAGTTCATTGACCACTTGTTCAGACTCAAATGTGATAAAGCAAAATCCTTTCCTCTGGTTCTTCGTCTTATCAAACGGCATCTCGACTTCAATGATCTGAAAATAAAATCAATTTTATAGCTTCCACAAAAACAAGACTATTCAAGAGTAGAATAAATTATTATCAGTGGCCCGGTTGTATCTTCATTACTTATCAAGAAATTTTGAAATCTCACCAATGCCGGAGTTGTCATCACAAAAACATTAGTTGATGTTTCCTAGCATAAAACGAAAAATAGTTTTAATAAGTCAACTTACGGTTCCAAAATTGCTGAAGAAATTCTTGATTTCGTCATCTGAAATCTCACTGCTGAGGCCTCCAACAAATATTTTTCCATGGCGAGCTTTGGCCTTTTTGGGATCTACTTTTTTGTTGTTGATTGTGTGGTCACCAGCGGCCATAACCTTGTCGATTGAGTCAGGGGCCTTGAAAACGATGAAGGCAAAGCCTCGTGATCGCCCGGTGTTTGGATCAGTCTTCACATTAATACTCTCGATCTCGCCGTACGCGCTGAAGTGGTCACGTAATTCCTCTGAAAATATTTAACAAAATAAATTCCTGTTCACAATTTCAGATGTACTAATAAAGTAGTTTTGCTAACTCAGGAGTGTGGGTAAAAGCTTTCTTCAAAAATATCAGAAGCAGAACTGAATTAGATCATCATAATAAAATGTGTAATGTGTAATAATACGACAATTCAAAATTAAGATAATGAAGATGCTTACTGTCTGTGGTTTCCCAGCTTAGGCCTCCGACAAACAGTTTTCTGTAATTATCAGAAACAAGGCATTAGAAAACAATAATACACAACAAGTTACTTGTCTCGATTCAGAAACTGACTTAAACATTACAATTTAGCATTAACACTATGCAGTACTTGTTTACAGTACTTTACAGCTACTATTTTTGTTCAAAAAACAAACTCCAAGCACTGCAGCAAAACAAATTGAGAACCTGTAAGTTAATAAAATAGGCAATCTGGAAATTTAACATTATAGAATATGACAACAAAAAAATGAAACAAGAATGTTACAGTGATATCGCAAGATTTGAAATTGGCAAGAAAGAACGAGGCCCAAAATTAAGTGGCCAGATCAATCTAGTCAGTTTGGTCGTGTTATACTTTAAGTGTGAGCCCAGCAGCATTAACTATACCATCGAGTCCTTGGCGGCGGCTGCGGCGGCGACGCAGGCTCACACCTGCAGAGAGACAGAGCGTTAGTCGCGCCCCAAACTGACCGCGGGCGCCGCCGGGCCGGCCCGCCCGCCGGCGCCCGACCTAGCACCGATTTAAAATCTTGCAAGTACACGACCGCTTCGCGAAAACTTAACTGCTCGCCTCGAGTTACTCGAACCAACCGCAAACGCGAAACATCGACATCGCCTCATGGCTGATGGACGAATCGATAACAATGAACCCGGCGCAGAGTGCGAGCGACGCGCAAATACGACGCCATTTTACTCACGCGCCTTCAACGAGATAATGGACTTACTGTTAAAAGTAGCCTGAAACTTAATTCCGATGAAAACTATAACATCTAGGGTTAAATTTACATCGCGAAGAACGCACTGTGAAGATAAAAACGTAAAATTTTGAAAATGTTTCGAGGATTACAATGGATTCGGATGAAGCCGGGACCGCCGCCATTGCGGCGGGCAAAGATCGTTAACTGAAAGGAATATTACATTACAAAGCTAATTTATATTATAATTAAACCACTGCTACGCAAAATTTAAAAGGTCATCATGATTGAGTCGAACACTAGAAAAAATATAAGAATCCGGTATAAAAGAAAAATCAATATACCTGTCGTCATCGCGTCCGGGGGCTTCGCTACCGTTATCTTGTTGAGTATCACCACCACCATTCTCTGCATTTCCATTTAATTGATTGTCGGTCACATCTTGGGCAAAGTTATCGTTGTTTGCCATGACTGAGTTTTTCTTTTCTAAATTAATAATAAACTAAAAACTAAGGTCCGTGCACGACCTTCAATACCGAATGCCAAACGCAGAAGAAGGAGCGGAGCGGAAGGGAAATGCGTGATGAGTCGGCGCGAAATGGTTCGGTATGTTGGTAGTAGCCAAAGAGACGCGCTTTTTTTGCAAGCATTTATCCCCACCACTCACAACAACCAATCAGAAGGCAGAATAAATAACTGTTGTTGGCAGGTCAATGGCATCTTGTGTGTCATCGACTAAGATAGCATTAGCAAATGGCGCTAGAGTAAGCAAGACAGAGCTAGTCTCAAGCGAATCAATAAGCGCTACCAACATGGCAACATCCGTTACCGCGTTTTTACGGAAATTCCGTTCGGAAATTGCTTGATAATTTCTGAACTACAAGACGCCTTTGTAATTTGTCGTGAAACGGCACGGTTTGTCACGGCACGGATACAGCACAAAGGAAAAGTACATTATATATTATATATAATTTATAAAGCTTTGTTATTTCAAATACCTATACGTGCACACCGCACAGCCAATATCAATTTTGCACAAAAATGACGAAGATGTTTCTAAAACACAAAAAAAATATGGACGACCACAGTATTTCTGATGAAATTTTATGGTCATTTATTTGTCAAGATCGTCAACGAGCTCAAGTTAAAATGTACCTACATATCATGACGATGTAATGTAACCATGGTATTTATTACTCTGGTACTTAGCTGATGACCTCGCCAATTATTATTAAGTACCTACTTAATGTTTTGATAAATATTTTAGTAAACAATAACCTATTTCTACTACTTCATATTTACTAAATACTTATTTATGTACGTCACGCGTCACGAATAAAAATTTTGCAATGTAGGTAGGTAACCCACAGAAAAAAATTCCTCTTTTACATTTGGAAATGATTTGAGGAAGCCGAACTGCAATGTAGTTAAATGTAGTGACAGCAATCACAAGATTGTTTCTCTAATTGCTCTAAGCCAATTAGTACTATAATTTGTTGAAATGAAACAATTTATTTCACTTTAGCGATTGTAAAAAGTGGTTTACCTAATAGTGTTCATGTGTAGTGCAATATGAAAATAACTATTTCACACCTCTAATTCAGAAAAGTAAGCTTTACTCTCTGTCGAGAGGGATCAATGTGCAACTTTTCTGTTCAAGGCTTTTCAAAGTATTTTTTTGCAAATGCAATTTTTTTAAGTTGGTTATTGTAAAACCACGCCATCTTCTATGCTAGTAGCACTTTAATTATACTTAGAATTGTTTTTTCAAATTTTTAATGTTGGGTGTGAAAAGTTTTATGAGCGACTTGGGAGCAAAATTATTTTCATCTTGAGCGTTAACACTTGAATCCCTCGTTACGCTTTGGATTCTACTTTAGAATTTAGAATCCCTCATTACGCTCTAGATTCTACTTTAGAATCCCTCGCTACGTTCTGGATTCAATGTAGCGCCTTCGCCGTAAATATATCATTTTGCTCCCTTGTGACACAAATAACTATTTATTTGCCTTACAATAAGTCCACATTATCTTTATGTATGGAAACGAATTTTTCGTGAACTGCAATTTATAAAAGCGCCTAAAAACGACTTCATAGTAGACTTTGAGGTTATAAATTATTTTTTATTTTTGATCTCCCACTATGACGTTACGATCGGATCATGCCGTAACACGTCCGTGCCTTGATGGTTATAATTATAACACAGCTATAAACAACACTTGTTATTTAGTAACGTTATTTAAATATCATAAAGATTTGAAAAAAACAATGAAAATAAAATAAATTTCATTTAATATCATGTAATTCTATCGGTTTTAAAATTTACAAATCTTTTTGCCACTGGTAATACTTTAAAACAAAAATACTGCTTGCTTAATTTTTTTGCACCAGCAACATCGGTTAAATTGACACCGAACGGTGAGGTAGGCTCTTTTTCTGTTTTCAGTCCTTATTTATCGTGAAAATTGCTCGAATTTAGTGATATATCGTTGCAGATCACAACAATTTAATGCCTAAATTTTACTGAGGTAAGTTTTTAATCAAGCGAAGTCCTTCGATGTCGCATTTGAAAGGATTATTTTGACTGTCGGCAGATGTATGAAGGTTAATCTTTAGCAGTATTTGAGTGATTTATCAGCTTAGCTTTCGTTAATTACCTACGAAAAGCCTTTTCTCACAATTTTTTATATTTAACATTTGTTATGAGCGACATTTGGGCAAGAAATAGTAGATGCAGATCCCTGGTCGCAGCCTTCGCGGTAGCCATGCGTGCTTGACAATACATGGGCAGCAGTCAACGGCAGGTCGGGCCCGCGCCCGCGACCAGCTCGCCTACACCTGCGAGCTGCTCCCGTTTTACTCGGTTATTTTGTGTCCCTGACACTTTCAACCTTTTTGTCTGCAAAACAAATGTCATTGTGCTGTTATTGATAAATTTCGTTAAGAGATATCTGCTTACATCGCATTACCACTTATTATCTTAAGTAGTGCTTACTGTCTTGTAACTATTTACATAATAATGTTTGTTATTGATCTTGCAGTATATGTGACATGTTCATTGAATATGTTTATCACAAAATGATCAGGTCAATATTTCAAATACTGAGAATATATCAAATATTCGCTGTAGGTATTGTATTTCTTCTGTACACTATGAGTGCACTATAAAGTGCATGCTATATATAATTATTATGCTACATTTTAGTACTTGGCCCAGAACAAGGCATGTGGTGTTTTTCCATACTTGTATTGCCTGCAACAACTAACTAGGTATGAACATGTGATGATTTTTTACATTATTCATGGAATCAACAACAGTACCAATGAAGCTGTAATATATAAAAAAAAGAATTTGAAGTAAATAATTTGTCATTTTTCAATTTATTTAACACTTACAAAAAAAAACAATTTTTTTAATGAGTATAAATCACTAGTTTGCAAATGCATAAAGTTTACAAATATCTAAAATTATACTTCAATGTCATGCAAATACTAACCCTGTTATGCTTTATCCATACAATATCAGTTTTTTTTTTAATTTTTATCTAAAACATAAATTATATACCTAAAGGTTTTGCATGAAGGTGTTAATAGATACTTCTATACACAATTTAATAATACCTAATTGTGAAAAGCTTCCTTATTTCCTATCAAAGTGGAATGTTTTAGTAAATTAGACCACAGGAAGCTTTCACACATGCCTCGTGACATCTATGGGCCACAACTATGAGTAAAGAAAAGACAAAATAAAAAAGTTCATGTTCATTATCTATGTATATTCAAAATACCTTAGTAAGACTTGTCTTGATGGAAAAGTCATACTTGCACTTTACAATCCCTACTTCATTATTTGCTAAAGGACAAAAACAGGGCCCTATTACTAAGACTACACTGTCTGTGTACTCATATACCCTTAAAGCAGAAAGGGGGTCAAATGGTTCCTTGTAAACTCTATAATAGTTGTATGACATCTAAGAAGCATATTTTTTTTTATCTGTGGTGCAACTATATTTTAAGAAAACTGAAGTTTATCCGATGGCATGGAAGGTCTTTGTCTAAGTATTCAGCCGCCAAACACTAACTTCTATCCAGAACCTTTCATTTACTTGTTTACTTCTTTATTATTCTTTTAGATTTTATGTCAATTATGTTTATCTTATTGCCTCCCTGAAAGCAGTATTATGACATGATTCATTTGTGATTTGATCCCATAGAGAAACCCCAATCATAGCTTTCTTCATAGCTCGCTGAGCAGCTGGCCTATAGTGAAGCACCATGTCTCGGACCATTATGTTATCACTGGCAAGACATGCTTAAAATGATGCTTGTACTTAATTTTGTGATGCTAAGAAAATATGTAAGGAGACTGATATTTGTAAAATATATCAACTTATTGTCAAAAAGTAAAGAGGTAAAGTTAAACACACGCATACAATGAAGCATATTTTTAATTTACTCATCACTGCATAACTTTGGCATTAGAGGAATTACGCGTTTAGTTTTTATTTGGTACTTATTATGTTCCACATTTTCCTATTAATCTTCAATAAATAATAATATTGGTTGGTATATTGTCTAGACCCTAAGGTAAGTCTACCCTGTAAGGGATAAAGACGTGATCTATGTATATTGTCTATTTCGTCATGCTGGTGTTTAGTTTTCATTATGCAGGCTCTAAGTAAATGGCTTATTTATTTATTTATTTTATTTGTTTATTTATTTCCACATCTTATCTGTCATCATTAGTAGAAGTTGTCTAATGGTTATAGGATAACAAATAACTTGAGTTCTTATAAAATGGACCAGACATAGCAGGTTGTTCTAAGTAATTGTAATTGACTTAGGTCTTAGGTACCTATCATCATTAGTAAAAGATGTCTAATGGTTATTGAATGACAAATAACTTGAATTCTTATAAAATGGCCAAACTATATTGTTTATAGCAGGTTCTAAGTAATTGTAATTGACAGACCTATCATCATTAGTAAAAGTTGTCTAATGGTTATAGAATGACAAATAACTTGAATTCTTATAAAATGGACCATACTATATTGTTTATAGCAGGTTCTAAGTAATTGTAATTGACAGACCTATCATCATTAGTAAAAGTTGTCTAATGGTTATAGAATGGCTAATAACATTAATTCTGTTATGAAATCAAACATATTTTTCAATATAAAACTGTGAAACAGAAGTAATTTAGTACATGCTGGCCTCTAGCTTCTGCACATTGGAGCAGGGCTATAGGTCTACATAAAACATAATAATTAAGCAAAGCACCATAGAAGTGCTTTGTAGCTTTAGTGTAAATCTGTAAAAGGTACCAAATCATTAACAATATTCTATATACATATAGTATTACTGGCTGCTATGATTTACAGAGTACCTCTATGAAAAGATAGGGTTTAAATGAAGCATACATTGTCATTGACTTTGCCTACTGTAGGTTTTTTTTTAAATATATATATAAGAGGGGGCAAACAAGCAGACGGGTCACCAGGGTAGGTGATTTCAAAGTAAAAAAAGACAGTGCCTTGGGTGGGCGCTGCTAGGATTATCTAAAGGCCAGGTGATTTAAAATCAAACACTTGTTGGTGAGAGCATGTCGGTCAATAGTAGTCCCAGGTGTAAACTAAGTTGGTGTGTGGTTGTGTTTCAGGCAGCGCACAGCAGAGGGCAGTGTCGGCTCAAGTGAACAACAGAAATGGTAATGGAGGCGTCCCCGTCCCCGTCCCCACAGAGCGTAGGCCGCGAGTTCGTCCGCCAATATTACACCCTGCTGAATAAGGCACCAACACACCTGCACAGGTAACGTATACTGATACATGCTTAGATGCTTGTGTGGGTTTATTCACTTACTTTTATAACTACCCCTTGCAAGAGAATTTGTATGAACCATGCTCGTCCTCATCTTCATAGACCTTCTAAATTTTTTTTAATATAGCCCCATCGATCGATGCAATGATTTCGCCAATGTCAAAGTAATAAATACAGTATTCAAAAATCTTGTGACAAAATTGTCGGCAACGTTGTACGGTAGAACTCGGTCAAAATACCCCCTACCTCTCTGTCGGGCTCTTAGCCAACGGATAGTGGTATCGCTCGGAGACCGCCAGGAAGTCATTAACCGATGCCCAGGGTGCACCGGACCAGGCACTGCTCTTCCCCTCGGACGGATCCAAAAACGAACCGCAGTTCTTAATCACACGCGGAGGTAGCCCGACTCGCACCCCTTCATAGACCTATTTTCACTTAAAAGTCGATGTGACAGCCTTACTGTTTTTTATTGATTGTAGGAACTATCATAAAGATGGTGAAGCACTTATTTGATCGACTATACATAACATTTTGCTGTATTGGTGTAGGGCTAAGAATATTGAAAGGTCTAAATATACTATCTTGCACTGTGATCATACTTGTTGCCATGTATTGTCTTGGGCATCTGATCTTCTATTCCTATCCTGAAAAGGAAACTGGACCTATGAATTGCCATTGGATCATGAAAAAATAATTGAATTCTAGCAATTTCCGACCCCTGACTTATTAGCAAAAGAGTACTTGAGAGTTGCTGCTTGCAGTTTTACAGCATTGATAAGATAATTGTTTAAGTGTTTATCTGTTATTAGCTTTGTCTTAATGAATACAATATTGATATGCTAAATAGATAATTAGATATGATATGTGAATGAAATATCGAATTAAGGCGCTCCCCAGAGGCAGGCGCTTTTTGCTACTTTTTAGAGACTGTTATTTGAGAGACCTAAAAATGTGTATAAAACATGAGTGCTTCAAGATTTGAACTTGCTTTAATAAGGTTTATATTTCTTATATTTGAATGTGATACCGATACCCGATTGACAAACTAATAAGCGTTTTCGGTATTTACGTCATAGGCATAGTTTGCTTTTACTTGAGAATTCAATAAGCTAAATAACTGGTATACTTTTATAAAAGACCATCTTGATGTGTTAAGCAAGTAATTCACATAGCACAAAAGGGCTACGCGGGCCTCTAGGTTCAAAAGAGCGCCTTAAAGTAGCATCCTTGATTTTTTTTATTGTTATTATTTTAATGCTATTTCAAGCTATGTAAAAGTTCATTAGTATTTTTGAATAGGTAAAAAAAGCAGGAGTACAGCGCCTTTATAATATTACTGACTGGCCCTAAGTAAACCTATACAAAATGAAACCACGGCGTTTCGTAGCTTCCGTCCGCCGTGAACATGCGACGAACATACACGCTCGTCAATGCTATGAAATATTTGAATTAGAATCGTGGTGTTTAAACTAAAACAGGAAAGGACTTTTTTATACAAATTTTCGGCTCGGTTACTTGTTTCAGTACCTGCTCCTTCAATACTATTTTACAATGGGTCGCCATTGTTTAATTTTTTTTACTCGAAGGATTCCCCCCCCCCCCCCCCCCCCCGGCGCTATCTCGTCCGAACTCGGAACAACGTTGGATTACTCATCCCTTATCTGAGTGACTAATACAGACAAACTCATTATATTTTGGGGTTTCACATTAAACCTAATGTTATAATAAATCATCTAATTTACAAGTAATGCAGATTACTAATATCAATTTCGTTACATTATTGTGTACAGTCGACATCAATCTACACTTTAGTGCCTTGTCGTTGTAACTGCATGTTTGAACTTTCATATGAAGTTGTCAAAGTGCTTGGAGCAACAAGGTACTAAAGTGTAAAGATATCTTGGACGTCGCCTGCACACAGCATAATTAAACACCCATTTGAATGTATTTATTAGATGGTTAAGTGTGTCACTAATGAATAGATAACGATTTTCTAAATCGTACTTGTACTAATATTATAAATGTGAAAGTTTGTGAGAATGTTTGGATGTTTGTTACTCTTTCACGTCAGAATGGCTGGACAGATATGGATGAAATTTGGAACCTAGATAGATTATAGACTGGAATAACACATAGGCTACTTTTTATCCCGGAAAATTGCGAAATTCCTGCGGGATAGCGATAAACGAATTCTATGCAGACGAAGTTGCGGGCAACAGCTAGTGGGAAATATATATATGTAGTTTATTTTATCATGCTGGTCTGGGAGCAAAGAAAAAACATAGAATGTACCGGTTGCTTCTTTTCCCGCGCAGATGGTAAAAACCCATCAAGGGAATGGGCGAAAATCATAGGAATCATGTAATAGGCGATGCGGCTAGCCACCCATCACCATTTTGATTTCCTTTTCCAGCTATACGCCCTTACTCATGCTAAACGTGGCCTTAAGGTTTTGTTACCCATGATTGTGGGCGTATAGGTGGAAAGACGAATAAAAATAGTGATGAGTTGCTAGCCGCATCGCCTATTACATGATTCCTAAGATTTTCGCCCATTCCCTCGCCCTAAAAATGATGACTTTACTCAAAGGCCATTTATTTTGTAAGCCACATGGTCTTTTAGAACAACGAAAACATAACCTCCGTTAGAAATTTCGTTAAATTCCGTTAAAATGCGCTATTCGCATTCAGCAAGCATTTTTTTGGACTTAAGTTTCGAGAAAGTTCAAAAAATATTTTGATTTAGTATAAGCATGGTATATTATACCTATTACGAAATGCGTTACCGTAGGCTCTGTCTATTCCGTAAGTGATAAAGTCGCGATTTATGTATGTATTGTATGTATGTACGAAATGCGGAGACATGGCATGTTAATAAAATATCATATAACACATGGTTAACCCGGCGTGGTATTATTTTGCTAAATGCGAAAACACACACAATATGTGTATAAACATTTTTAATAAAATACCAAGCGCTCTTAGAATATTACCTTATCGCGCATTTAAAACCAACCTGCGCAGAATGTTGACTGAAAACTGTTTCTACAGCATCAACGAATTGTTAAACCACAAATTTGAAGATATGTAATGAATGATTGTCAACTTTAATTATTGATAATACCAGGATAATTTCTATATTTTTATAATTAATCATAATCATAATCATAATCATTCATTTATTTGCTTAAGTACAAAATACATGCAAATATAATAATACAGTGTCTTAATCTAATTGTATATTGTAACATTTAATTTAATTAATTAATTATTAATTAATTTGTAATTGATAATAATCACTTAGAAATTTTATATTTTGCATGCTAACTCAGGCAGATATTGGCGCATTTATAATATAAATTATTATAACATCCACATTCTGTAACCCATATCTAGCAAATAAACCATTTCATTTCATTTCATTTCACACATGCAATATCATTAATTACGTAACAAGACCTAAATGCCACGTTTAGCGTGACTGTGGGTGTATAGGTGGAAGGGAATCAAAATAGTGATAGGTTGCTAGCCGCATCGCCTATAACATGATTCCTAAAATTTTTGCCCGTTCCCGTGATTTTACGATTTATTATGTTTTTTCTGTACTCCCAGACTCTGGTCTAAACACAAACGGGGCATGGTATATTTTATTAAATACGAAAACGAAAATGAATGAATTTATTTAATGTACGCAGACACGCACTTTCTACTGATTTATTATAATGTATAGATAACTGCTCTATTAGCTTTCAGAACTACAAAAACATACATAACACGATCGCTGGAAAGACCTTTTAATTAGGCACAAAAGTTTTCACAAATACTTTGCCGTGATTTTAACGGACACAGTAAAAAAATAATTAGAAATTCTGGAGTACCTATTGCGTTTAGCAACGCATTTCAATTTTATTTATACACTAGCTGCACTGCAGGAACGCTCAATCTAAGATGAAATTTTTATCATATTTCTTTTGCGCAGGTTTTACAACAACTTCTCGTCGTTCGTGCACGGCGGGCTGGAGGCCCCGCAGCGCGAGACGCTGCCCGTCATCGGCCAGAAGCAGATCCATAACCGGATCCAGCAGCTCAACTTCAGGGACTGCCATGCTAAGATCAGTCAGGTATGCAGTCTGCTTGCGCTCCTCGCGACATGGCCAAGAACAAAAAACGTGGCCTCGCTTGCGGAGTAGCGAGGTATGATCATCAATATAAACCATAGTATCATTCAGTAAAGCTTACACATGTCCAGTCTTAAACCTTGGGCCTAGGAGTCGTTTCCTTGTTTAGTAGTATATATTTGTGTAGTTATTGACATCTTAAGATTTTACTAACTTACATTGGTATATGATGTGCCGTGTGGGCTATGTATAAGAGTATCCAAGGCTTGGCGGGCGTGCCTGTGCAAGCAGCTTCAAACTACATCCAGTTAAATTTCTATACATATATCTAGCCACGTTTGAGTTCGGTTTAACATCGTTCGATAAAGCTGTTTAGTGCGTCCACGAAGCGCCTCGATCCTGCATTTTTCTCATTTGTATCACTCCAAAGTACAAAATCGGAACGATGCTTGATCCAAGTCAGGGCTCGGCATTGGTATTCATATATCAATTGAATACGGTATGTCAATTGAACAGTTCTTTACCCGGCAACCGCAAGCGGAAACGCAATCGGTTTAGTTCGCGGTCGAGTGAGTAATACCGGTTTGAAAAATAAAACCTTTTCCGATCTTCGATCCAAGCAAAACGTGGAAATTAGGGGCGTGGCGTCAAGTATATCAGAAGGCAAGTCGAAGGGAATTTAACTAGCATTTTCCTCTAATTCTGCACAATAAAAGTGCCCGGCGTTCTTAAAACATGCAAGCCGATGGGAATCGAGTTCTATGGACGCCACGCCACCGTCAAGCATAAAATGTAAGCGCTTCCAACTCGTCTAGAGCGCGTGCTCTAGCCGTTGGCAGCGGCTGTGGGCAGTGGGCTGTGGGCTGTGGGCTGTGGCTGAGACGAGAGGCGTGGTGCTGCAGGTGGACTCGCAGGCGACGCTGGGCAGCGGCGTGGTGGTGCAGGTGACGGGCGAGCTGAGCAACGCGGGCGCGCCCATGCGCCGCTTCACGCAGACCTTCGTGCTGGCCGCGCAGTCGCCCAAGAAGTACTACGTGCACAACGACATCTTCCGCTACCAGGACCTCGTGCCCGACGACGAGCCCGAGCCCGAGCGGGACGACATCGAGCCCGCAGGTACCTACCCACGACGGATTTTGATGCGATTCGTTTTAATAGCTAGTGATTCACATACAAATTGTGTTGCCTTAACCGACTGCTGCCCACTCTGCCTAACTCTCCCTGCACGCCGTTGATAACTGGTAAATATTAGGGCGTCGGTTTCATCTCTATTCGCCCTGCAGATGATAATAGACCTTTTTATATCGAGAGGGCACAAGCAGAAGTTCTCGCACTGAATTGAGAATTCTAAACAGGCGTGTGGATGTGACGTGGTATATGATGTGTTCCTCGTGCAGGGTACTTCCCGGCGCCGCCGGCGTTCCCGCCGCTGTTCCCGGCGCCGCCGCGCGTGTCTCCGCCGCTGCTGGCGCCGCAGCTGAACGGCCACCCCGCGCCCGCGCCCTCCCCGCCGCCGCCCGACGCGCCCTCCCCGCAGCCGCCGCCGCCCGCGCTCGCCATGCAGCAGCACCCCGCGCACTGTGAGTTTTTAATATTTATGCGGATTTTTTAATAGATAGAGCGATTGAAGAAGAAAGTTTATATGTATAATTCTACGCAGACGAAGTCGCGGGCAGAAGCTAGTAATAAATAATTGAAAATAAAACAAATACCGCGGAGCACTCGCACGAATAAATGAGAATGTAAATGCTACACGGTGAACTGATGCGAGCTGCGGGCGCCGCCATGTTGGCTGCTCTGCCGAGCGCCTGTCGCTTGGTGCTCATTGCTCGGCCGGCTGTAATGCGACACCCGACAGATGAACGAAAAAGTTTAGAGGCGATGGAAAAAAAAAATACTTTAAAATTGTACAGTTGACAACACAATGAACTTGTACTATAGACTAATATAATTTAAGGCTCAGGGACCTTATACATCCCTTTTATCTGAGTATTGTAGTAGCTTATTTTATTTTATTTTGAAAAAAATACTTTCTGCCTAGTTTCTGGCGGCGCATTTTTCTTGGCAATGATGGTCTTTTCGAATGCTCTGGTAGTTTCAAAAAAGACATGTAAAAGAGACCTTGACGGCCAATTTCTATAAATAAATTGTAATTTTTGTTTGTGTGACAGCGGCAGGTGTGGCGAGCGTGGAGCCGGAGTCGGAGCCGGCGCCGGCGGCCGAGCCCGCGCCTGAGCCCGAGCCGCCGCAAGAGCCCTCCCCGCCGCCGCCGCCGCAGCCCGGTATGTACTGCCTGAAACTGATACATTTGATGTATCTATTGTAGGGCCATGACAGTCTTCTAGGGCGGTGTTTCTTAAACTTTTTGCGGTCACGGACCACTTTCAGAATTTCAAAGAGTCCATGGACCGCTCTCTGAGCTTGTTTATAGCAACAAAAACAACTATTGTTAAAAAAATCTCTTAAGTAAATGTGTTAAAGGTCAACTGTTTCGCTGCAGCTGCGGAACCCTGGCACACAGTTTTTGGACTCCTGAGGGGTCTACAGACCCTACTTTAATAAATCCTGAGCGTGCAGCGAGGGTGGCCAGGGTAGGCGGCGCATACAGGTTGTGGTGCGTCAGCCTCCCGCCGCCAACCCTGGCGATCCTCTACTGCGCGACCCTGACGATTTTGTACCGGTGTGGTGTACTGACGGATGTTTTATCACAGCCGTGGCGGCGTCGCCTCCGGAGCCGAAGACGTACGCCAACCTGCTGAAGTCGAGCGCGCCGCCCGCCGCGCCGGCGCACGCCGCGCCGCCCGCGCCGCCGGCCCCCGCCGCGCACGCCGCGCACGCCGCCCACGCCGCGCACGCGCCGCACGAGCCGCCGCGCCCGCGCCCGCAGCGCGCGCCGCGCGACCAGCACCACCCTGCAGGTAACTACACTAGTGCAGGCCTCCCTCACCGGGGTGAGCAGCGGGAGGGTGACGCGACTAGTGTGGATGATCCCCCACTACGCGACCTAGGCTAACGTTGAAGTATGTTGTAAACGACTGATGGTCGATAATGACATTTCAAAAATGATTTCAACAAGTATATTGGTCTATACCTATAATATAAAAGAACCGAAAGCTTACTTATGCTACGTTACTACATAGTTTAAAACAAATTCGCTTTCCGCTGTCTGTCTGTCCCTACGTATGCTTAGATCTTTAAAACTACGCAACCGATTTTGATGCGGTTTTTTAATAGCTAGAGTGATTAAAGAGGAAGGCTCACGCAGGCGAAGTTGCGGGTAGATCCTAGTAATAAATAATAATTGATATCTAAGTATTAACTAAGCAATATACATCACGTCAAGTTACGGTAAAACATATCGCTCTATGTTTCCTCGGAGAGGCTTTTCAGCACTCACATCCGAGTCTACTCCGTGAACCGCTTCATAGTTACGTAGTCGTTTGCGATAACCGAGGAACTATGATTGCAGAGGGCAGCCACGGCGGCATGCGCGGCGGGGAGGGCGGCGCGCGCGGGGAGCGCGGGGAGGGCGGCGTGCGGCGCTACAGCGACTCGCAGCAGCTGTTCCTGGGCAACGTGCCGCCCAGCGCCACCGAGGACGAGCTGCGCGCGCTGTTCGCGCGCTTCGGGCCCGTGGCCGAGCTGCGCGTGCTCGGCCGCGCGCCGCACCCGCACTACGGGTTCGTCACCTACGAGAACGCGCGCCACGCGCAGGACTGCCTCAGCAACACGGTCAGTGCGCCGCACCGCGTACATATATACACGCATCACACCTATACTCGTCTCGTGAACGATGTCACGCTGTTACGTGTTGCTATATCTGTACGTTTTGTTGTGCCGCAGCCGCTGTACTTCCCGCCGGACAGCCCGGACGGCGTGAAGCTGAACGTGGAGGAGAAGAAGACGCGCGGGGCGGGGCCGGGCGCGGGGCGGGGGGGCGAGGCGCCGCGCCGCCGCCCCAACTCCACGCACCGCACCTTCCCGCCGCGCCAGCCCTACCGCCGCTAGCCAGGTACGCGCACGTGCCGTAGCTTCCAAACTCACTGGAATTTCGAGATCGTTACGAAAAAAATTTGTGCTAAAACTTATAAATGTGCGTGCGGCTTTGAACTCTTAAGAGCCTATGCGCGCAGCGTATTTTTTGGCTCCAACGACGACGCGTGTTTTCCGAACGCGCACGCGGAACTGTAAATATCCTAAAAGTTAGTATTGGCAGAGTGCAAAGCGGGTGGAGGGGGTGGCCTAAACGATCACAGCGCTCGCTATGGCTAAAATTGTCATTTTTGTCGCTGACTTGAGCTGTCAAATCCATATTGCAGTAAACATTTTCTAATCGTTTTTGAGATAAAAATATGGTCCTGGTAAGATGTGTTGTTGTGAATTGTAACAACACCAAGAAGAATAGCGACTGTAAAATTTACCAATTTCCAAGACCATGGTGGAAACAAGACCAAAGAAATAAGTGGATATTTGCCGTAAGAAAAAAAAAGTAAGTTACCTAACCTCTAAAATGTTCACTGAAAACAACAATTTTAATATTATTGGCAATAATGTTACTGACTACCATTGTCCAAAATTGTGTAATATAGTAAAATAACACAAGATTTCATTAATATTTTTCACAATATTTACTTACTTCTTGTTTGACAGCGGTGACAATATTGTCCATAATGGCAGTCTGTCACGTGGCGCTGCCGTCGCGCACGGTCCCAATACAAGGGTGACTAAATCTCGTTTGGAGCGCGATATCGCGCGTCGTCTGTGCTTAAAAAATACGTTGCGTACTTTACCTTACTTTACGTCACCCTAGGCCGTAATAGAGATATTAAATTAGAGAAAATCTCGCTTCCTATCCAGGGCAATACGTAAAACTTTATACAAACCATGGGCAGCAATTCGTAAAGCCCCAGATTGCGCATTTATGGCCCTCACCTTCGGTTCGGGCCACAAACACCTGCGATCTGGGACAATTACGAGTTCACCGCCCTAGGTCTGTAATGTACTATTAAACTTCGTTTTGTCCATGGCTTTGTAGTAATTCTCACATCAAAAATGAAATATGACGTGTATAGTATATAGGGTCAGTAATGTTGTCCTGCCCGCAGCCCCGCCGGCCGGCGCCCCGCGCCCCGCCGCGCCCCTGCACTGACGAGCACGCTTTCGCCGCTACCGCTTCCCTTATTATTTCTTTTAAGTAGTTAGATAGTAAATTAATAATAATTTTGATCCGCGGCCGCGCTCGCCGCCGCTGCGCCCGCGCGGCCGCTTAACTTCATCGATTACCGGATTTGTCCTCTAATACGCATATTTATGGACGTGAGAGACGCGACACGACCCTGGCGGACTGCGGAGCCCGGCGCGGCCAGGCGTCGCGCTCGCGTCGCGTGAGTGCCTGAAGATGTATCCTCGAGAGAGTGTGTGTGTGCTGTAGTGTTTCGGTACGCTTCTCATACTGTCGCGCCCACGGAGCGCCTCGGGATCGCGGCGCCGACGCTGCTGCCGGCCGCCGCGGACTGCGTCTGGGAGCGGCTCCAGCCCGGCGGCGGGGGCGCCGACGGGCATCTCTATGATTAAACCGCTGTGTTTCAATTTCGGTGCTTTTGGCGTCTGTTAAACATTTTTGTTTCCGCATTCCGATACCCCTGCGTAAAATTAGGAGAACGCTTCGCCTCGCCCGTCACCGGGAGTGTCGCCGCCGGCTCGGCGCCCCCCGTTAACGCGGTGCGTTTAATCCCGCGTGACCCCCCCCCCCCCCCCCCCCCCCCTCATGTACGATCGTACATAGACGAGGTAGCACTTTACCTAGTTCGGTAATAACCCCGCATGTCACCGACACATGAAGTCTTAACCGGCCGGTACCGTGAGGTATCCTGCCGTAATAATTTACTGATTCGTTCGGAATCGTCGTTCTTGCACGTTCGCGCGCGTGGGAGCGAGTTTGGTGGTCGGCCGAGGCTGTGGGGCGGGCTCGCTCCCGAGCGGGCGGGCTCCTGCTGCGGCCGCGGGCCCCCGTCGGCGCGGCGCGGGGGGGGGGGGGGGGGGGGGGGCGCCGCGCCGGCGGGGGCCCGCGGCAGAGGCGCCGCGCGTGTCGCCGGCGCGCTCTATTGATCATGGGCTTTTTGTTGTACTTTTGTATATTTTTCATTTTGTACTAAACGTTTAGTTGTACGTTGAGGCGGCCCCGACCGGCCCGCCGCCGCGGGCTCGGCCCGACGCCCGCGCTCGTTCCGTGTCGTCACGTACCTTCCTGGCTCTTTGTTCGGTTCGATGTATCTTACGAAGCGTTATTATTGGAATATGTATTGAACGGCTTTGATTTTGGAATGTTATTTCGATAAAGACGTACCTTAACTCGGAGTCGCCGCTCCGGCCTCTCGCTGAAACAGAATTATTTTAGTGCAAACGGCACGTCTATGGGACGGCGACGAATCGATCACCGTTCCGAATGTCACCTCGATATTGACGATGTATTTTATATTTTAATGTATGTTTGTCGGAACGCAATGAAAATTGTCGCTCGGTTGCGCCGCGCACAGGCTGCCGCCGCGCCGGGGCAGGAGGCGTCGCAGCTCGAGAGGGATTAATATAACTAGTTTGACATTGTTAGTGTTGGTTGTGTCCCCGCGGCGCGCCGCCCGCCCCGCCCCGCCCGCAGCGGGCTCCGCTCAGAGCGATCCTCCTTCGCAGAGTATACGTGTGTAGTAATATGAACAGCGTTACATTGATACGCGTGTGTTGTCGAGCCGAGCCGCCCAAGCCCCGCTGCGGCGCGGCCCGTTTGTTCTGGAACTGTATTATATTATATTATAATTGTATTTAGACAGCAGGGAGTAATATTTTCGTTAAGTTCATGATATTTCGTAATGATTTTTCTTGTATCTAAGATTTGTAGGTGATTAACACTCAGATTGTCTACTGTGGAATTGTGATGTGCTCGCGGTGTGTCGTGGCCGACTGCGGTGCCGCTTTCTAAAATCTTGGTCTTTTCTAAAACGACTCAGCTCGCACAGTTCCTAGAGATACTGTGTAATTTAGACTCGCGAATACGTTGGATTCGAAGCGGTCGTCCACGAGACACGACGCTGGCACTGCAAAATTTCTTGTACTTATTTATTGTAAATACCATCAGCGTCAGCACAGCGCCGGCCTCGCGCGCGCTGCCGCCGCCTCGGCGGGCGGGGTGCGAGTGAACTGTTGTGGCCCAAAACCTGATTTGTCCTTCGTACGGCGTGGCAGACACGACCGAGTTCTCGCTCCCGTCCCGGACAGGCGGACTCGGCATCAGCATTGTGCCGACTGAATGGCTTCAGGAGTTACCCACACACACGTTGCTCGTGCCCCGAGGCACTAAAACGCACAGTCGCCATCAGATATATAGCAGCGGGCGAGGTCCTCAAATATTTCGGAGCAGCCTTCAATTCCAATAAATTCGTGACACTAGATAAGGTAAATAAAATCAGAACACGCAATTCGTCATAAATATAAGAGCAGCGACTTCTCAATAAGTTCGTAACGTTCAATGACGTAAATATATCAGGGAGCACCGCTCGCCTATGTTATCGACGCAGTCAGGCTGATCGTAAAGATGTGAACATTTGTGTAAAATAAACCTTACGTCTATAAAAATAGATTCGAATTCCGAACAAAACAGATATATGACCTCATACGTCATGCCAAAATGAAAGATGTCACCTATAGTGTACTCGATTGCATGCATAATTCACTGTAATTTAAACTCTTTGTTACAAACTTAAAGTATGTTTTCCACAAACGGTCAGATCTTTATGATCTGTGCTTCCTGATATTTTTACCTCATTGAACGTTCCGAAATTATTGTGAATTCGCTGCTCTTATATTTATGACGAATTGCGTGTCATGATACTTATGATGTTATTAACCTTGTCTTATGTAACGAAATTATTGAAATTTTGTGCAGCTCCGATATTTGAGGACCTCGCCCGCTACGATAATATCTGATGGCGACTGTACTGTGGCTACTTCAGCTATTTAGGCGGCGGCGTGCGGCTACCGTTGCATCGATAGTACAACATTAAGGCATCACTAGTACTGCCAGAGTCTCCAGAAATTATACCGGCGACGCGAGTGGCTTTTTGGAGACTGAGAGCATAGTTTTTGTCAATGTGTGCTAGCTGTAGCTTGCGGTAGCTGCGCGCCTCGGCGGCCGTGTCGCTGTGACGATTTGGAAGCGCGCTGTTCACGGTGGCGGCTGTCGACGAGAGCCCTCTCTACCGCGCACAGCGTTATAATCCGCGATGAGAAGGAAAAGAATAAACAACTGTTCCGTACACGTTCGACACGATATGTTAAATGCGACATTATGGCGTAACAGCCGGCCGGCGAGCGGACAGCGCGCTCAGCAGAAATGAATTGCCGGGACACCCTAGCAAAGTTCAGACCCCAGTCCGCCAGCAATGACGTTATTCTCGGTGGAAGTTTATTTTTACACGTAAGCAATAAATCGCTGTTTAACGTTCGATGTTTTAATCACGGGGTCTCAATTTTGTGGCGGATAGTGTTTTTTTTTTTCGATAAAATTTGTCTTGTGCGGCGCTGGCGGGCGCGGCGGGCGCCCCCGCGGCGCCCCCCGCGCCCGCGGGCTGCTGCCCTCTGGAATAGAGATGTACTTTTTGTAACACTACTGGAGTTTTATTGGACACTGTCTCAACCTACCAACCTACCTTCTTACAAAAATACTGCAGGAAAAATTTAATCTCGATTTAGTCTCTAAATACATTTGGACACTATCAAATCGAGTAAACTGAGTCGAGATTCTTTTTTTTACAGCAAAACTGCCTAAAGCCGGGTTCTCATTCGCGAGCTGTGACCGTTGCACGTTGCAGCTCGCAGGTGAGTACCCGGCTTAAGTCGTACTAGAGTGCGACAAACTTAGATTAATAACTCGGGACGCAACGACGCTCCATTCACAAATTCCATTTTACAATAACCTTTACTCCGAGTGACGGTGGCAAGTTATGGGACAATCCATGGAGATTTCTGTATAGTAAAACAAAGTTCTATAACGAAATCTCCATAGCACAAATGCTACGGGTCTCACGTATTTTGTAGTCGAGATATGCCCGACATGTTTCGAACCAATCCGTGGTTCTTTGCCAACGAGAGCTCAAACTTCACCAATATTGTCTGGAGTATGATGGCACATTTAAAACCAAATGGCCGATCACATCTTAAACTGTAGACGTTCTACAGTAGGTCCACGATTCAAGTTGTAACCGACGTACATAATGATAAATACATAGACCACCCATGAATTACTAATGCGTCGAAATGGGCTTCGGCGTCATAAATATACGTGAGATGGCCCATTATCGATGTTAAGCGACAAGGTAGTTACTAAAATAAATTATTATGAGGGTTGCTCATGAATTTGTGGGAAGATCACAGAGGTGCTTTCTATTACACTCGACATCATCCAGTGCCATAAATTACAACTGTAAACGCCGTCGTAGAAGCATTGGAATTATACAAGGAATCAAGAGCACGAGCTGTGAAGTCGCTGCGTTGTTTTGCCATGTAGGTAAGAGTTTACGCGCAGATGAAACCGATTATGTTTTTAAGTAAGTATTTGATATTTGTGAAACTGTTCTTTAGTATTTAGAAAGAAAGAAAGAAAAAGCTTATTTATGACAGTCACAAAAATAGAAAAAAAAAATATCCTACTAGTCCTACTAATATTATAAACGCGAAAGTTGGTAAGTATGGATGGATGGAGGTTTGTTACTCTTTCACGACAGAACGGCTGGACAGATCTGGATGAAATTTGGAACATACATACATACACAAATCCCGTCTTTATCCCTTACGGGGTAGACAGAGCCTAAGGTAACAGATACCTACAGGCCACATTTAGCAAGATTGTGGGCGTATAGGTGAAAACTTAAATCAAAATAGTGATGGGTTGCTAGCCTCATCGCCTATAACATGATTCCTATGATTTTCGCCCATTCCCTCGATGGGATTTTACCATCTGCGCGGGTAGAGAAGCAACTGGTATATCCTATGTTTTTTCTTTGCTCCCAGACCAGCATTTGGAACATAGATAGATTATACTCTGGAATAACACATAGGCTACTTTATATCCCGTAAAATTGCGTAACTCCTGATCCTGAGGGATAGCGATAAATAAACGAATTCAATGCAGACGAAGTTGCGGGCAACAGCTAAGCTAGTAATATATAAAAAGCTACAGGTAGATAAATAAATTGTCGGAAATTACAGCTGGTCTTCCGTTGACAAAAAATTCAATCATGTCCTTTTGGGGCAAAATTATTAATTTATAATGAACACACAATTTGGTAATGCAGCTAATAAAACACACGAAGTTGATTATTGAGTTAAACATTATGACCACAATAAGTTCGTCTTTGTGCATATATTAATGTTATTTTTATTTTTTTGTGAATTATATCTGTTTCTTTATATTTGTACAATAAAGCATTTATTTGCTTACAATGTACTCGCCTATTATTGAAAATCTTATTTTGTTCGATGTGTGTACTTGATTAAAGCAATTGTAGCTGATGGTCGAGTTACAGATGCTGATTCGACGCTACAGCGTGCAGTGCAACGTTTTCAGCCGGCGAAGTCGGAAAGCGGTTCAGTGTTCAGTCGGGCGCGCGCGTTGGCACAGCTCGGACCCCACACGGTGAGTACCAGCTCTAACACAAATACCAGAACACCGGACACTAAACAATTGCCGAAGACTAATAAAACAACCGCGGAATGTGGGAACTCAATGTGACGGAATGACGGTTCCATGTTTACAATAAGCCATGCCCGACTAATACTTATTACTAATTGTAGCAGAGTAAAGTTGCACGAAGGTTTTCAATGGAACTTGTGAATTTTAATATTTTCTGTTTCTTACTTTACCTACAGTCCAGCCACTTAAAGTGTAGTTATATCTTAAGTATTTTTAAAACTTCAATTATTTTAAAGACATGATTTCAATCAGAAAAAAATACGTGTGCTTGAATTCTACTAACTGATGTTCGAATATACTAACAACAGAACTACGGTTAACATTTTATATTTATAAGACATCTCAATTCAAAAATAAACTGCAGAAAAATAATAATCACAAAACACGCGTTGGTTTAGCGCGAGCGGTCATTGGGGACGGAATTTCGCCAACTCAACAGGTTTGGGTTCGCGTCCCCGGAATCCGGATTGCCGGCGGCGCTTGCGGCTACAGATGCCAATAATGCTGTGCTGGAACCGAACTAAATCACGAGTCTCCACTGCCTCTTGCATAGTTAAAGCCTAACCGAAATGAAAAATATCTGGACAAATTATTCCAGAATATTGATGGTGGGGTTCGTTTAATTTCATTGAAGACTTCTGTTAATTAAGTATTTTTATTGAAAATGAAGCCACCCCTTTAACATCGACCAATGTATGGAAAAAAATTGGCACCCTCAATTAAAAAACCTTGATGAACGCTTAGAGGGGTGTCAGTGAAACGCAACCACCAGCTGGAATATTCCGAAGCAACAAAACACCGTGTATAATACATTTTTATCTAATTTATTTGCAAGTCCAATGCACATTTTGCCTTCATATATTTTGTGTTGTCTCAAGAGAAGCGCCAGGGCGCCCCGTCTCCGTGCTCCGACGTGCTGACTAATAAATAATAACATGTCGACTTTCCAAAAACATCGTAGCAACATTGTTTAGAATCATGTTTTTATTTAGATGAGCAGAAGAATCTGTATTGCTTTCTCTCCAGCTACGAGGGATTCTTGTAAATATGTATGTGCCTAGGTAATTGATTTCTCGGGAATTGCTCCAGCACTGATGATTTAGATATTTTTTGCCTGGAATACAGATAATTATTTATTTTTGTAGCTATCAATCATGCTAAACGTGGCCTTTAAGTGTTGTTAACTTAAGCTCTGTCTGCCCCGTAAGGGATAAAGACGTGATTTATGTATGTATGTTGTTTAGCTATTTTAAATTTAACGTTTAGCGAACGTCGGCATAGTGTTTTTCTTGTGTAATTAACGCGTTTAGGTTTAGTTTACCTATGTACCTTGTAGAATTTGTACTAAGGAGATTTTTATAGCTCTTTAGGAAATAACAAAACTTTTCCCATAAAATGTTCTTAACGTAACAAGGCCTATAGACAGGCATTTGCGAAACCCGTCTGCCTAGATCAATGTAGACATAAATTTACGTAGTTAACTAATAGTTAATCGTGTCTATTTGCATTGAACCTTAGTATTGGCAAACAAAATATCAAAATTCTTGATGACACGTATACATACATTTATTCCCAACACGTGGATATTTGCGACTGCTAACTGCAGAAAGAATAACTTTATTGGAATGCGCATTGACTCGAAGAATGTCTTACAAATATAATGTAGAGTTGTTGACTAATTTTGTGTTCGTGACGTATGATGTTGATATCAATCATTATGCTGACAGGGCGGAAAACTGGAGCGGGCCCAGAAAAGTACCCTAAATCATGAAGATAGTAAAATTTAGTCGATCGCTCGATCGACCGCTCTACTTAATAAAAATAAAATTTGTATTTACTGCTTAGGTAAAACTAGGATAACTAGTATAACAGTTATACATTCTACTGTCTATTATTCCATATTCGTGGATTTTTGAAAATTGCTTCGGGAAACGAAACGGTCATTATGTAACAAAAATAATTGTTTTATTTGATGCCACAACGAAAAGATTATTGATTTATTGCTCTTCTAGTAACATTGATTAATATTTCGATAATATTGGAGATATTAAGGGAACTTTTCCTCAAAAGGTCCGTTTGTTTTTTCCTTCCTGTATAGGTACATTATTAATATAAATATGAAAATATTGTGTTTCTCCGTAAGTGCTCACTGTGAGTGTAGCGGGCAGGAAGAGGCTGCGTCGGGCGCCCGGCTGTCATGTTTAGTTATGCCGGGTGTATAATAAATAGGATCTTACGAATTCTGAGTGAGGAGCTTGCTCCTGTTGAATTTACAGAAGCAACTGCCTTTGAGAATCTTATTACGTATTTGTTCCGTGTTAGCATGGTAGTAACGTCTGTTAAAGATTCTAGAATAAATTCGTTTCCAAATAAAAATATTGAAACTAATTTTGTTCGCGGCTCGTTGATCGCCAGGGACTCGCCCGACTCTCGATATATTTAGGTTGTGGATATTTATTTATCAAATTATGGCTGCCAATAAGTGGAGGCTCAGAAAAATAAGTTTGCATTTGTTTGTTGTGTGAGTTAAATTACTTGTAAGGACCTACATCAAAATTGGCTCTGAACATTTTGTGCCATCTCCGTGCTATGCTATGAAACATTTCTTGACCAAGCGGGGGCGTATTATTATAACATCCTTGTGATATTATGAAGAATCTGTTTGTTTATTTGTTTGTTGAAAACTCTCGTTCCACTCAATCGTAATTCGCGTCGAATTCACTCTCGGGAGTGTTGTTGTGAGTAATATTTGGTTTGTAGTTTGTAGTGCCGGAGCCGCTCGCGCAAACAAGCCGTGTTTACAGTCGCCGCTCGCCGCCGCCGCGTGGCGGGGCTTGGCGCGCCTCAGCGACCAGCGGCTAATCCGGCTCGAAGACCAACACGACCTAAATACTAGCTCCCCAAAAACTGTCTGCAGCTGCTGTTCTCTTAACCAGTGACGCGCTGCGTGTCATTGAATCACTTTATTCACGTTCTCATCATTTAAAAGAATCTGCACGTCGCAAATTGTAATCGAATGCAACAGTCACTAGCTCGTTCAGCGCGTATTGTGCTCGGCTCGAAATTTGTCTGAATGAAACTATATTTACAATCCCGAATGCCCTCGTCAAATACGCGATATTAACTGCCAATGCAAACGGATCTCTTGTAAATATTGACACGCAAACAAATATTTCTAATACCGAGCGAGAGTACTCGCTTATTGACATAGGATCAGGTAAACTATTAAAACACGGGTCGGCAATTCGGCTCGTTATTTACTTAGGCTATCCCGCGGGCTAGCGAGTGCAGCTAGGCGTCGGGCCATAAATTTGTAGGGAGATGGGAAGGCCATAACTCTGCGGCGACGTGTGGAGTGGCGTGCGCGCGGCCCATTACGGCCCGGCGGCCCGGCGGCCGGCGGCCGGCACCCGGCCCGGCCGCCGCACATATCATCACTTATATCATATTCCGATTTTCTCCTTCTTTTTTTATACCTACAATAGATACTCTAGCATAGTGGTGGCCTCAATGGCGATTCGTTGAGGATGTTCACATTTTTCTTTTGTAGGATGTAAATATAATGTACAGTTGAGAGCTTATTGTTTATGGTTATGGCATAAAAGTGTATAGGTAGATGTTTTTGACGTCTTTTATAAATTTTCGCATATTTAATAGATATTTGGAGTGCCATGTCTCGAGATTTCCAAAGGCCGTTCAAATTAATGTTCGTCCCATTCAGCACCTATGCAGGCACCTACATTGACACGAGTCCACCTATCGTACGTTAATCCCGCCAATCGTTGCGCGCCCACGTATTTGGGTGTTCGGATATCAACCCTTTTGAACCTCATATAAGTACTCGTCATTAAAGCAATGACACAAAAAGCTGCTTCCATTATTTTTATCACGGAGAGGTCACGCCGGCCGATAACGCAGCTTCCGTCGCGAATATACAATATCGCTTTATATACATGTTATAGTATACTTATCAAGCTCTGCTGTCCCACCGCCGAGGCCACGTGACCACAGTTATCTTTAAAAAACATGACCCAATTCTAATTACATACTGTTTTAAACACAGTATATTTACCTACAAAAATCCCAAAGGTTAGGTTTGCTCAATAATCTCGATAGGATCAACACCACAAATATAGCATGGGGTTAAACCACGTAGGTAGATTGTAATCGTAATTATCGCACGTGTGCCGAAGTTAATAAACCGGGAGGTGCGAATGCTTTTGTAACATTTTGTGGTCCATCCGACCCCGCTGATGGCGCATTCAGATGACTCCAAAAATATATCTGACCGGATTCTAGGAACATGACTGTATTGTGTAGTTACGGCCGGTCATAAACCGCGTTGCCGGTTGCCGGGCGGCGCGCGGCGGCGAACGGCGAACGGGGTCGCCTTGCTCCTGGGGTTATCGGCTCAGATATAAGTTTTAAAATATTGATGATACCATACATTTTTAGCTCTTAACTTGCTGAAAAAGAATACATCGTCAAAACATGATCCAGTAACACAAATACATTAGATTACTCGAATTCTTGGGACTTATGTTTAAGATTTGGACTCGTCTAGTTACATTATGTCATCTGATTTGCATTTCCTTCGCTTACAAAAACAACTCCTTCTCTGTCTTACTGATGAATCGTTACACTAGTTAGGTGGTTTGGTTGACACATTTCCGCACGTTTAACGACAGGATATCGTTGTATCGACTCAGCAGCTGGGAATCTGCTACTGTAATTAGTAATCAGATGATATCACCATCGCCACGCTTCAGACCTCACTGTGATATCTGATACTCGTACTTGCTATTCTTATGACTGACTTGAATTGGAGATGGGAAGAAGTGACTAGGTAATATCGTGGACGTCTATTCAGTAGCAGCACTAGATCGCCCGTGGCGTCAGCGTGTCCCAGTCAAAAACAGGCTGATGAAGCTGATTTTTGTTTTCGCAAGGAGCCCTTGACTTGGGCGCTTGGCTGTCGACTTTCGCTGAAGTTCCCGGCGACGCGTAATGTCGTTATTGCCTCCATTACTTGCTCCCGCTGACTTCCATCCTCCAAAGATTGACCAGTGTAGGGTTCTTGAAACTGTCACGATATGATTTACGCGACGGGGAATTAGGATCGCGGTTGTAGGGCTAATTACGTTCGTGATTTATGTCCGTCACGGCGCGTGTCGCGCGGCGTCGCCACCGACAGACCGACACGTCCATTGAAACGTATGGTAAGTAGCTCGCCGTCAGCTATTTAGGTCAATGGAAACAAATAGATGTTGCGATGCAATGTGTTATGATATCAATTCAGCAATTATCGTGCAGTTGTTCCTGCGCGAGGCGTGGGCCGAGCGCGGACATCACAGAGCGCCGCCGTGTCGTCCGTGTCAGCACAACCTTCCAGAGTTGCATGCTCCTAATTGAATCGATCAGTGGTTTGTTGTTTACTTTAGGTCGCTATACGTATAATTGTATAACGTGTTGAGGTTGCAACGTATGGAGTGCCTTCCTAGCGTATCAGTATAGAGCTTCGCACTGTGCCTTGTTAGGGCGAGTGACATCATCCCGCGCGTAGCAGCCGCGGCTGCCGCGGTGCTCTCGGATCCGTGCCCGTCTTAGTTTACGAATAATTTTAGTTGTAATTTTTAACTCAATACCTATTTTATGTTGGTGTTGGTAAATATTTTATGTCGAGAGCATAAATATCGATACAGCCATTAGGTACCTAGTATTGTTCGTGGCATAGCATACAGTTGTATAGATGTTTTTGACGATTTAGTAAGGCCGTGGTCGCTTTCACCCGCCGCACGCGGCCGACAGCGGCCCGCCGCCCGCGGCGTCTGAATGGTGTGTTCGGGAATGCTCGGGAATGCCCGCCGCGTGCGGCGCCGCACGCGGCGGGCGAAAACGACCACTCCCGAGCATTCCCGAACACACCATTCAGACGCCGCGGGCGGCGGGCCGCTGTCGGCCGCGTGCGGCGGGTGAAAGCGACCACGGCCTAATGTACCTACATATATTTATGCCCTTGACTATACTCGATTATGATTATTGCGTTGTTGTCAGGACCAGTAATATCTACATGTATTAAATTTCGAGTCAATCCGATCACTTTGTTAATTAGGTATAGTTCACAAAAAAGCATTATTCTTTAGCTTCATGAACAGCCGCTGGCGGTTGCTCGCTTCGGAACTGGGAATTGGGGGGGGGGGGGGGGGGGGGGCTAATCCGAATTTCAAAGTTCATATCCATCCCCCTCACTCTCAAATTAATGACTATTAGTATGAGCGGGACGGCACGAAATAAACTTCGAAAATCGAATTTCGGAGTGTAAGGCCTGGTAGTTGAACCTTAACGTCGATTGACGTATTTCCCGCGAGAAATAGTTGCAAAATACTTTCCGGAATAAAACTTGCACGGTTCGGAATATAAAGCGATCGGGGTGTCCTGTCACTCTCATATCGTATTATCAAATTCCAGTGCAACGACACAGAAATGCGATCGTTTCTCGTGTCAGCAGGATTGGGGCTGCGGGGCGCGGGGCGCGCGGGGCGATGCCCCCGGCCCGCAGCTGCATCACAGCCTATGCTTTACTGCAATGAAATTGCCGTTATAATTGCAGTCTGTGTAAATAACCGTCGTTGAATCAAAAGAAGCTTTGATAAAGCTGCGACGTCTATTCTCGGCTAAAGCTTTGGTTTGCAAATCTACCTAACAATGGTAACTACTAGACTTCTTCGCAACTCACGTTTTTGGCGTAAAGTTTTCGTACATTCTAACAGTTTTGTATGAAACTTTAGTTTCTTCTTTTTACATCCGTGTCCTACTGTTTATTGTAGACGTCTAAATCCTACTTGAAATTAGTCCGTACCTACTATCGCCGAAGTTTACTTTAGGTCGAGAAATAACTCGGTGCCGGTTCCCGCGCGCCTGAAATAGCGCCTCTCGCCGGAACTAAAGTAAATTTTTGTATTATGTTACATTTTATAAATTGTTGTTGGATTGTTTTTTTTTTGTAAAAATATTCAATTAGTTAAGTAAATGTAGGTTTTTAAGATTCTATCGCATTAGGTTAGCAAAAATCTGTAATGGTAGAATAGTTATGGAAATAAATAAATAAAAAAATAAATAAAAATAAATACCTCAGCGGTCTCCAATGAAAACATGACAAGTTGTTGGTAATTCATGCTGCTCATCCGGTCGGTAATTAAGAGTGGTATTTTAATTTGTTGCAGATAATCATGAAGCGCCTGCTATTGCTGGCCTTGCTGGTCGCAGTCATCTGCACTGCTGACGCCGAGGTCAGTCTTAAATAATTCTTTAGTAGGTACGAATGAGTGTGCCTAGATATTGTCCAATTGCATAAAGTCTAACGACTTTATATAGCCAGAGCCGACAACGTCTACAGAGTGCATATTCATCGGGAATATTCAGCAGATGGTCGGTTCAGTTTTGTTGAACACTGTTTATGTTATTATCGTAATTTTGGATTCAAAATGAAGTCACCTCTTTGACGCCATTGTATGTATGTATGTACATTTTAAACATCGGCGAACAATGTACCAATAGAGACATATTATTGGTCACCAACAATTAAAAAATCGTGAAATGATTCTATAGGGTTGTTCAGTTAAAGTAACCCAGCCGCGTCCTGACATATTCCGGATTCATTAAAAGACAGTGTTAATTAATTTCAACGATATTTTTCATAATTTCATAAAACTAGGCCCACATGTTGGAATGTGTTGGTGATTGTTGACTGTTGTGCGTGTAGCGGCACCGGCGGCGGCACAAGCGCATCCGCACGACCTCGACGGAGGCGCCGGCGGCGGCGGCCGCGCGCGGCGACACCGAGGTGCGCGAGGAGACCGAGAGCGAGCACCTCGAGCTCGGTATGGCGGAGCGCCTCGACGAGAAGAGGTTCCAGGTAAACCGCCGTCCACGCTGCACAGCCTTACGCCACTAGCTCAAGCGAGACTAATTCTGACGTCTATTCTAAAAGATGTACGACCTGGAAATATGTACAGTTTGATAGTCTCGCTATTACTTGCTTGTAGAAAGATACAAAATGCGTCATTTTATAATTTTACCGCGCCATTTTAGAGGCTGAAAAAGTTTGCCCATCCCTACACATCAGCTTTTTTCTGTCGATTAGAGAAAGATGGGTTATTCGCCATAAAGTTGTCAGCGTCCCCAAAAGTTGCGTTTTCGCTCGACGGTTATTATCCGACCAGCTGAGGAGTGGAAGGCCTTGCTTGCGGCTGTGTTCCCTGAA
Source organism: Pandemis corylana (assembly GCA_949127965.1). NCBI lineage: Eukaryota > Metazoa > Arthropoda > Insecta > Lepidoptera > Tortricidae > Pandemis > Pandemis corylana. The sequence continues at coordinate 191,893 of OX421859.1, read as the reverse complement.
TGCTCTGAAGGGTGAATGGGCATTTGCTAGGCAAGCGTGCTCCTTCTTCAAAAGTACTAATATGCATAAAAAACCTAACTTGTGCTGATGGAACAGCCCACAAAATTAATCTACCGCATATACTTGGCTGTTGGCACAGACTATGAATTGGGGACTCTTTAGTTTTATATGATTGAATTACAGATGCCTCAACAGCAGAGGTCTGAAATTCATACCTCATATGGCAGTCATTTGAAGTTATGACAACTGTGGTTTGTTCCGCAGGACTCGGAGCGCGCGCGTGTCAACGAGATCCTGAGCGGCGGCGGCGGCAACGATGTCTTCTCCGACGGTGAGCCGAAAGACCCTCTATCTAGCTTCAGTAAGCACCCCGCGCTCGCCGCCTTTAGTGCTTCATTGACGGTCAATGCCGGACGTCGGAAAATTAAATTGAATGCTGTTCTCAAAGATTTGAGTACCTCGCCCGCTACGATACATCTGATGGCGACTGTACATACATCTGGGGATTAAAAGAACAAAAACGTCGGGCGCAGCCTTAACATTCGCGAGCCGGCCCCAGCGTCCGGTTGACATGCAACTCCTTCGACGGTTTCAGCGATCATCAGTGAAGCATCTAAATACATTTGCTTAATCATAACCATTATCATAGTGCTTTCAAACGGTGAAAAATAACTAAGCTATCTTAATCATTAGGTACCGCTCGACTCGCATGGATCATTTTAATCATTAGTGCATCCGCTGCCCCACATGAAGTAGTGCTTGCATTTTTCAACAGCCGTCAAAAAGTGACGAGGGTGCCTACTTATTGCAGGGTAGGTTATTGTCTATGCGCTATTGATACGTTCAATGTTTCTTTATATGAAATGGTGCGAGATGGTTGCGGAAAGAATTGGCACATGCGGTTGCGAGCGCCCGCTTGTGCTTAGTGAACAATGTTAGCGGTTCCAGCCTAGTCCTCGCTTTTGCGAAGAAGCATCTATTCTATGGCGTCCTGCAGCGCCTACGGCCCTTATATGTCCCACTGGAAGGGGCAGATCGCAGGTCCTGTGTGGATTGCGAACTTCACACACAGTTGAATTGCTTTGCAGGTGCATGAATGCGGGTTCCTTACGATATTTTCCTTTACCGAGAAACTCATGGTCAATTTCAAATGTCATTTTTGCACATCATTTTTGGAATTACAGCTCCGAACCCACGCCACGACTCTAGGCTTGAGACGAAATTTGGTTCATATATGTATGTGATAACGTTTTTATCCCTTACGGGGTAGACAGAGCCTAAGGTTGTTACCTTAAGACTTAAAGGCCACGTTTACCGCATAGTGTGCAAAGCAACGGGATACCACCATACTGTTTTCTGAAGAACCGCATAAAGGTTCAGACCCTCATCCACGACTTTGACAAGAGCGTACCCACTTAAGAGAATGCCGGCACCGCCTGCAGTGGGAAGTAGTGTTAATTGGGGCGCTAAGGGTCCGTCGCGTTGCAGACCCGTGCGTGAAGGTGCACTGCAGCGCCGGCCGCGTCTGCGAGATCGACGAGCACGGCGAGGCCGTCTGCAACTGCATCAAGGACTGCCCCTACGAGACAGACTCGCGCCGCAAGGTACCCTCTATAGCTACACCCCACTCCTGGTCACAGTCCACGACTCCGACATCGGATCCTACCCCCTTATTCATAAACGCTCCGTTGGCTTCTACTAACTTAGCAATCGTTTGTCCTTATCTGTCACTTTAACTATAAGGACAAACGATTGCTAAGTTAGCAGAAGCCTATAGAGCGTTTATGAATAAGGGGGTTAAAGTATACCAACTTCCCGGGACTGCTTGTTAACTTACACACACACAAATCAAGTCTTTATCCCTTACCGGGCAGAGAGAGCCTAAGGTAACAAGACCTAAAGGCCACGTTTAGCATGATTGTGGGCGTATAAGTGGAAAGGGGTATCAAAATAGTGATGGGTTGCTAGCCGCATCGCCTATAAACGTCGTTATTCCTATGTCCGTGTACGTGTATCGAATACACATTCGTAAATAAATGTCGCGCTCTCTCTCTCTCTCTCTCTCTCTCTACCGCGCTGAAGTTGAAATTAGGGGAGACCGAGGCGAGTTGAGACAGAGGTGAGTTGATACAAAGCCTTTTTCTCTGCACTTATGACAGTTAGCGAGTTCACAAGTTCACACAAACTGTGGAGTGTAGAAAGAGCAACGAATTAGCGAAGTCACCAGCCCGATAAACTGTCACAGTTCAGAGAAATCGGCTTTGTATCAACTCACCTCTGTCTCAACTCGCCTCGGTTTCCCCTACCTACCGCACTTTCGCACTCAAATTTCCCCTTTTTAGGGTAGTTAGTTAATTTAGACCCAGTATCACTCTGATAATGTTGAAATTTCAATCCGAGAAAAGTGAAACGTAGAACCTTGCAATATTGGAACAGCGAGAAGTTTAATCATTCATATATCTGGAAAGAACGGCTCACTGACGTTTTCAACGCTCAATCAACGTTTTGATCACATTTTTAAAAGATGCGGTTTCGGTTTCGGCAAAAAACGTGTTTCGGTCGGACACTGGTTCTATGTCACCTTGTATACAGGTATATGTACTGCATAGAGGCTATGGTGGTGTGAGTGTAGTGAGCGTTGTCGGCAGGTGTGCACGAACCACAACGAGACGTGGTCGTCGGACTGCGAGGTGTACCGGCAGCGCTGCCTGTGCCTGGACGGCTCGGAGCTGTGCCGCGGCGCGCAGTACCACCATCTGCAGATCGAGTACTACGGCGCCTGCCGCGAGATGCCCGTCAGTATTACCACAACTAGCGCAACCACAACCTAGATCTTAACGCATTCACTGCGATACATACATAAATCACGACTTTATCCCTTACGGGCTAGACAGAGCCTAAGGTAACAGGGCCTAAAAGCCACGTTTAGCATGATTGTAGGCGTGGAAAGTGGAATCAAAATAGTGATGGAACATATGACTCCTAAGATTTTCGCCCACCTACACATGTATGCGTTTTCTGACTTTCGCCGTGCCGCTGTCGTAATATTACAGGGGTTTGAACGCACATGTGCGTCTGTGATACCTAGAAGTCTCGAGTTGGACAGCTGGCAGCGAATGCGTTAGTTAACTTCAAAACTTTGATAACATTGCCCGCTGCTCGACAGATTATGTGTATATCTGTAAGTTGCACCTGATTTAGCACTAACATATATTACATAATATACCTACGTCAATATTTGACAAGAAACCTATGGAATATTATGGCAAAGTCGTCGGTTACGTTAGGTTCAGGCTGCACTACGGTTTTTTCTCGCAAGCGGTGAACCGCCATTTTTGTATTCGCGGGGAAAAGCCGCCAGTGCCGCCGCTTGCATTGGTTTGTTTCACAAAAGTCATGCGGTTGAAACCGCGGCGGTCTAGCTCTTAAAAAGGTTGGATAGAAAATGCGTCACGCTGACGGTGTGGTGTGGTGTGGTGTGTGGCAGGAGTGCAGCGAGAGCGAGATGGCGGACTTCCCGCGGCGCATGCGCGACTGGCTGTTCAACATCATGCGCGACCTGGCGGAGCGGCGCGAGCTGTCGGCGCACTTCCAGCGCATGGAGCGCGAGGCCGAGGCCAACCTCACGCGCCGCTGGACCAACGCCGCCATCTGGAAGTGGTGCGACCTCGACGCGCACGACAATGACAGGCGAGTACACGCCCGCCCCCTATGGTCGAGGTCGCGGAGTCGACCACGTCCGACTGCCCGTATGGTCGACGTCACGGGGGCGTTTGCCAGTCGATATTCTATCATTTTTTTTTCGATTTATTGTGGAACTAGACTGCAAAGCGGTTTAAACGATTTTTTTATTCTTAGAGTATAATGTTATCCTGAATGGAGTACCTATAGGCAGAGTTGGGCAAAAATTATCCATTTACTAAAAACCGGGAAGATAGCTAAATCATCTTTTATTTGAAGTTTTGTTAAAATTTGTTATTTTGAATTTATCTAGATCAGTTTCATTTTTATCTAGATAAATTAGTTGGGAGTTTCTGATTATATGAGCAATGTCAGTGTGACGGTTTGACCCGACGTGACATTCTGTATACATTTAATTATAATCAAATCAAATTACAAATCACGTAATTATTACACATAAACGGATAACTCACGTATAAAAAGTCGAGTGATGCTCGACATGTTTCGGACTATTTTATACGTGAGTTATCCGTTTATGTGTAATAATGATTAAGTCTCACGGTAGTTTCATGTTGAAAGTGTACAAATCACGTCTTTATCCCTTATGGGGTAGACAGAGCCTAAGGTGGCAAGACCTAGGCCACGATTAGCAAGATTGTGGGCGGATAGATGGCAAAAAATGGAATTTAATTATAAGCTTACTTCAATAACAAACGAGGTCGGTTATCTTCATCTCGATAATTTATCTAAATAAAAAAGTTGTCAACGCACTATTTGTGATTGAATTTATCTTCGAATAAATTTATTTGAAATAATTATCTAAATAACGCCCAACTCTGAGTATAGGCTTGCGGCACGGCCGCCTTGCCTTGAACGGTGGGTCCAGTTCGTGAGTGTAACGTGTTGTTGCAGGTTCGTGTCCCGGCACGAGCTGTTCCCGATCCGCGCGCCGCTGATGGCGCTGGAGCACTGCATCGCGCCGTTCCTGGAGCGCTGCGACGACGACGACGACCACCGCATCACGCTCGCCGAGTGGGGCAAGTGCCTCGAGCTCGACGAGGTCAGTCCCGAGCACGCCACGGTCTAGCACGAGAGCCTTATTCATAAACGCTCTATAGCCTTCTGCTAACTTAGCAATCGTTTGTCCTTATCTGTGAAAGGTAAATGTCAAAGTGACAGATAAGGACGAACGATTGCTAAGTTAGCAGAAGCCTACAGAGCGTTTATGAATGAAGAGGATAGACTACCCGCCTCTTTCTAACAGGAGAAAAAGACGGGTAGTCGCGCGCTCTCGTGTTTGGTGTCAAGCGCGTGCAAATTGTGTGCCGTCACCTTCTCGCTGCCCTTTTTTTTAAAGAAGAGAAAATCTTTATGGATGCCCTAGGCATGCGGGTGCCTAGGGTTATGTGGGACTCCCCCCAGAAGGGTATACCCAAACTAAAAACTATCCGGCGTTGCCTCGGTCCGGCGTGACGGGGACGCAGTGGGATGCCACTGGCGTCTCACCACAAACGCCCGGTGGGCCCGGCTTCCGCCAGGACCGCGCCAAGAAGGGGAGGGCCCGTACACTGGACCCGTCTTCCCTTAGACAATGAGTAAATGCCCCGTTACCGTCCCCGCTGGCCTAAAGGGATCGGACTAGTTAGTGGTGCAAGCACCGAGTTCGCCTTTCCCCCTGTCTACCCAAGAGCACCTTCCCGCTGCCTACCCTGGCGACTTGCATTGCCTATAGGACACGGGGACTTGGTTAATCGAGTCCTATTCAAAATAGTACGTAATCCTTATTGTTGTTGTTGTTTGCAGTACGAGCTGGAGGACCGCTGCGACGAGTTCACGGACGCCACCAACGCGTAACTCGCCGCCGGGCGCTGCATTAATACCTTAAATAACATCTTAATTACTTAACTTTTGATCTAACTGTTCCGCAGTTACTGCAAGTTAATTGCCTGCAAATAAATACTCCGAACTTAGAGATTATCTTATCGATGTTATTTTTGTAATAACTGTTAAGTTATATGCTGTGATGATGCAACCAAAAACTTTATGAATATTAAATAAATTTAAACAATTATGTAGAGTTTTATTCACCTGCCTATAGACTGACTCTGTAAGCCACCTTTAGAGCGCTTGTAGACATCCGTTTTTTTCTTACACCGGACCGGTGTCCGTCGCGCCGAGGGGAAGCGGTGGTGCATCCGGCGTAAATTGTTCGCCGGACCGATGTCCGGTGCATGTACACAAATTCATTATAATTCATACACCACCGTGAATCCGGCAAAAAACACGGTCCGTTATCCGGTGAAAAAAACGGACGTCTACAAGCGCTCTAAAGCAATCTCAACTTGAAATGCTGCTAGGGACATTGTATGCCGAGCTCGCCATACCTAGGCTATGAATAGCTCAAATAAAATTTGCGACCAGTTGAGTAGTTCGCATCTCTGACTTTCCCGAACATAAGCGCGAAAATTACATTTGAAATTTACCATGAGCTTTCCGGCGAAGGAAAATATCGTGAGGACACCTGCACACCACTGCGAAGCAATTTAATGGGGTGTGTGAAGTTCCCAATCCGCTCTGGGCCTGCGTGGAAACTATAGCCCAAGCCGTCTCAATCTGAGAGGAGGCCTGTGCCCAACAGTGGGATATCTCTAGACTGGAGATAATGACGATGACTAGGTTAAATAGAGCTGTAATTTTAAAGTGGTATTTTCGCATTTGTGCTTTCAAAAATCGGCCCCCGACTTAGTTAGATAATAACTTATCTTGGTAGGCTTCGCTATTTTGTGGGTCGTCGCACTCGTCGCTACTTTGATTAACACAAACCCACACACGCCCTACGACTTACACTGTCTAACGCACTCGGAATCACAAATTGCGTGTACCATCACTTTCTGTCAAACGACAAAAGATGAAGGTAGAGAGAGATGGCGAATACGATCGCAAGTGGAGTTTGTTTGCCAAACGTGTAGCGCCGGCATAGAACATAAAGTGACTTCCCGTACGCCTCACAGTATTGCGTGCACGAATATTTGTGGACAGCTAAAGTTACCTCCACATTGCCTCCTACAAGCTCGTAAAGTTTGAGGTTTTTATTTCTAAACGTTCTGTTCTCTTTGTAAAGTTAAATTAATTCGATTACAGATTAATTTCGCAGATTTCGTGACACGGCTATTTATTAAAAAAAAACTTAAAGTAAATAGAAGTTAGAGACTCGTATGTATAACATAATAATATCTGTTTCTCACGATTAGTTTTATTTCAAACAACTTAAAATCAGACTTATTTATTTTTTATTTTTTTAAAATTTTTAGTCCATAACTAAATTTGTGAATAGAATAAAAAATACGATCCATTTGTTTACATATTTGGATTTAAAACTCAAAAACCTCCCTCATGTGACGTTTTGACACTTCAAACTCAATTTGTAGGAGTCAAAGAGTATTATTACCATATAGAAAAAGAGTGGCAACTCCGTGGCACAACTTGCATGTATGGGAAGTGCTGCCAGCTGTAGTTTGACACAGGTACTAAATCTGTATTGTTTATATATGCGTACTTAGCTATATCTTGTATGCACTTATACAGATACGAATAGACGTTACGAATAATGATTCTCCAAAAGTTATATCACAACTAAGAAACGCTTAGGTCACTTTGTTGTGATATTATTCTATGGAGAATCACAAAAAGCAGCAATACATCAAATATTTCTGGAATTAAGTTATCACATATCTCTTAAAGATCTTCCATGTTTTTAAAATTTTATTTAAACAAAATAACAAAAACTAACAAATTACAAACTATCCACTCACTTGCTTCTGGTAACTGTAGCTACCAACTTTGTGCACCTCTAAATTGCTTCTGGTAGCTGTGGCTACCAAGGAGAGTATGGACGGTTTTCGATTTTTAATCTGTAAACGGTGCCACAGATATGCTATGAACCGTTTTCACAATACAGAATAACCAACATAACAACGTTTAAAAAATGTTTCATCGTATTTAATACAACGAAAATATTTTAAATCTGAATTACTTTGCAAGGTGTTTCGACAGTGAGTTCGTCAAAAAGTGCCAAGTGTTTTTCAAATGCCGTAAGTATTCAAATCTATATATTTCTATGAGTATTATACATCAAACTACTCAGTGTTTATTGGTGTATGAGATCAATTATATATTTTTGGCCTATTAGCCTATTACATATTGATCATCAACAAATCTCACTTTAAAAGAATAGCTAAGTAGTTTTTTGACGAGGTTTGTATTTTATTGCCCTACATTTCTAAGATTAGCACATATTTCTTGTTTAATCAATTGTTATTAAATAGTTGTAGTATTAAACTTTATTTATAAACCATAAAATGTATTAAACCACAGCTTATCACACAGGATTAGCGAACAAAACATGTGACGGTTAACTATGAGTACAACCCGGTAACTGTAGCTACCAGAAGCAATTCTGGTATACGCTTTGACAGCATGACCGGTCATAAGGCATGGGTACACTTGTCTCATTTCATACTTATTTGTGTTTTTTTTTTCGTTCTTTCAATATATTTCTTATTTTGGTATTTAGCAAAAAACATTACTAATATACTAATTACTACTAATTTTAAATTTAAAAATACACTATCAGTTCAGGTTTTGGTAAATAGCGCAACGGGAGGTGATTTTAAATGTATAATTGGGAGACGGAACGCATATTACCTACCGACTGTTTTTTTTTACTTTTTAACCGACTTCAAAAAAGAGGTTTTCAATTCGTATGTTTTTTATGTTTGTTACCTCATAACTTTCGACTGGGCGAAGCGATTTAAATGATTCTTTGTTTATTTGAAAGCTGGTGCTTCCCATGTCAAGGAAACACTACAATATACCTAGCAATAATAATACGAGAATACTTTAATAAATATTTTTTTGGGATTTTGTTGATGGTTAGATTTTTCTGTTTTCACTTCAAATATGCATATGACATAAAAACGTGTTAAATTTCTTTTTTCTTTTTAGGACGTATGACGAAGAAAAAAAATTAGTCCTGAAGTGTCTTGCTGACACTAAAAGACGTGTTCGGGACTTGCCATCCGAAACGCGCCACTTGTAACTAGGTCGGCGAAAAAGGGCAAGCCAGTTGGAGCGGTTCCTTTTGCCTGATGCTTCACCTCGCAAACAGACAAGGTGATACATCTTTTTTTATTCATGTGACTATAAGCACGGAATTAAATTTAAATACAGTTGTAATATTAGTTAGAAAAATAATTGCAATCGTATTTCAGGAAACAGTCGCCAACAAAATCGCCGTGCAGTTTGGGTGATGGTACTCCAAGCACCCCACCAGCTCAAAAGCTGATGCCATGGGAAATAATGATAGTTTATCTATATTTATATGTTCTTGCATTGTTTTTATAATTATAATAATAATATTGGTGGATGATGTATACGTGTCAGACATGTCAAAATAGTTTACCTCTTTTCTGATGCTAAAAAAAGAAGGATAGTGCAGTGTTTGTAATGTCTTAATGTTTAGTTTCTTGTGGCGAATTATTCTTGGCAACGAGGGTCTTTACGAAAGCCCTGGTGGTTAAAAAAGCATGTATCTATTTCCGGTTTATATTTGTATCTACCGTATGTATTGTATGTACATGTGTTTTATTTCATTTACTCATGACGATTTCAATCTAAATTCCCCTAGTTGAAAATGTATTTGATTCCATTTACTCTTGACCAATTTAATCTAAATTCTCCTAGCTTGAAAATGTATTTTAATTCATTTATGTTTTCAATCTAAATTCTACTAACTTGACAGTACAACTCATAAATTTTTATTGAATGAATAAATAATCTAAATCTAAAAAACACTGATTTTAGTAATCTGGCTGTATTGGTTTGTGGTGTTCATTAAAGAACATTTTGTACTGTCTTATGTATTTTGTTTATGAAGCAGTGCTGGCCTTCTACTAGGTGGACGGACAACATCGCAAATTTCGCACAAAATTTATTCCGAAGAACTCAGGGCCCGGGCTACCACATCTATTTAGCGGCTGTCTCTTTTACTTTTTGAATGACTTTTCGAGATTTTTAGCCCGGTTCTTTTTGAGGCGCTGTTTTTTTTTCACAATCGATGGTGATCTTTTCGACATAGGCACCTATGAATATTTTAACTACAACATATTGTGTTTACTTCTGTTTAAATATTATTTTAATTTGTGTGAACTGTTCATTAAAAGGCATTCTACTAATATTTTGTATTTTATTCGTTAAGAACAACCTAATAAGCAATTTAAAATAAAAACAAATCACAATTGATCCTTTTTTGCCATTTCCGTAATTAGATTAACTCGATGGTACAGTCAGCGTCAAACCGTTCGTGACACCTAAAGTAGCCAAATGCTTCGCAACACTTCTTTGTTATAGTTGAAACAAATTCGTGTTGTTAACTTATTGGCCACTATGGATGTCACGAACTATTTGGCGCTGACTGTACCTATTAATATTATTATTGCGTTGTCGTTGTTTATAAATTAAACAAAATGCGACTTATTTGGAGCCCAGCAAATGATTGAAAGTTACAGTGGAAACTTTGAATGAAAGATAGGTAGTAGGTACACTTCATTAAAAAAACTATTTATAAAAGAGTAACTGACTGACTGACAGACACCGCACAGCCTAAACCTAAATAGTTGAAATTTGATAGACATAATCCTTGAGGATCATAAAGGTGCACTAAGAAGGAATTTACAAAAGGGATCGGGATAAGGAACTAGACTTTTAATTTTTTCACGGGGGCAAAGCCGCGGGCTCAGCTCCTGTTTTAATAAAAAAACATTATTTATTCTTATTTTACACTTTTTACAACTGCAGTTTATGGATTAAACTAAGTTACAAACCTACTTTTAAAATGTTTTGCTGATATACTGGATGTTTACAAAAGTCGAATCCAAATCCAAATCGACAATAACTATTTTGTATAGATTACATTTAATAATAAACAAACATTAAATCACAATAGAGAATTAAATACAGTGAAACTTGGTTAAGTGGGACCTGGATAAGTGAGAAACCTCCATAGCTGGAACTCATGCTGTGGTCCCGACACCTTAGCACTGGATTACCTCTGTTAGTGGGACAAAACAAACCTCTATATCTGGGATTCTTGTTTCGATTTTATCGTCATTGTTACCTCTATAACTGAGACATCCAGTGTATTTTACCTCTTTTACTGAGATTATATTTTAAGGAACAATTTTTCTAAATTGTTACCTTTAAATTTCACTGGCAAAAACCTCTGTAACTGAGACAAAATTTTATCACCTCTGTAACTGGCACTACATATTTTAATTTTCGTTTTATTTACTAAATTTAGCTAATTTTGTGCCTCAATGACCTCAGGTTTTGTTTTGTTTTGTTGTAATTGGCGTCTTTTAGAAAAATGACGAAATTAAGGCCGTAATTATCTTTACGTGCGGTTTTGTACTATTTATATTAAAAAAAAACTTTTTGATTATTTTTGTGAACTACCTGTTTTATTTACTCATGTAGGTATGTATATGTTTTTACTACACATTATTTTATTTCATTGTCGCACCTCTATAACTATAGTAACCTCTATTTTCACCTCTATTAATGGGACCCTCTGTAAATGAGACAGATATTAATTTATACCTGGCTTTCTGAGACACTGGGTATGTGGAATACCTCTTTAAGTGAGACTATTTCGCAGGTCCCTTGAAGTCCCAGTTATCCAGGTTTCACTGTATATAATTATCATACACACCATTAAAATTTTCAAATCGCTAAACCCATTTCTATTGCACACCTGTGCCGCGCCCGTTGTATCCCCGTCCTAAATAGGCAACCATTTTGAATTTTGAACTATTCCAAGGTCAGTAACGGTCAGCGCGTGCGGTGAGATGTCGCAAAAAATGGCATTTCGATTGTTTATTTACTGTGATTGAGTGTAATTATTAATATGTTAAGCACTAATATGGCTTATAATGGTTACATGGTTATAAAGTGTGTGCTGTGGTGTGTTTATTAAACGTGATATTGTGGTTACAACTTATTTCTGTTCTTAGTGATTGGCACTAACAAAACTTAGGATTTTTCTAGGTACGTAAATACTTTTTTGTTATCTTGAATTATATGGCTACAATTACCGTGTAAATTGCACATAATATGCATTTTATTTAAAGATTATTAGTCTCTCATCCTGTTTATGACTATATTTTGGTAATTCGGGGCCTAAATGATCCAGAAAAAAAATCATGAACGTAACATATTGTTTCGCGACAAATTGAGCTCTGTAAAGTTTTGAATCGAAAATTAAACTATTTTTATTTAATATTTTTTCTAAGAAGACGAACTGGTTATTTGGTATCAAATGAAAGCTTGTTTAGTCTACTTTAAATTAATTAATAGAAAAATACATGTTATCAGCCTATATTTTTAATTAAAAATAGTTTTCGACATAAACTCAGCAATTATTTCACTATGTCAACTTTGTGCATTTTTAAAAAATATTTTTGGTATGATAACCCATAATTATAGCGCTGCTATCTAATTCTTCATTTATTCACCTTTATTAAATGGTAAAAATATTTGAAAATGGTTGAGTAGAAACAAAGTTATCGATTTTTGAAAATAACGTGACACTGTGCCGTCGTATTTGTGAAATGTCAAAGCAATTTAGGCTACCTTATCTTAAAATCGAAAGCACGTGAGTGGCTATCCTACTTATCAAAACGATAAGAACTAACAATAAGCAACAAAATAACATTAACAAATAACTGTAACAAATAACAAAAACTATATAAATAACAAAAACTGAGAGAAACTCGAGAAACGCATCAACTTTCGCGAAAGCCAGACAGTTGAGACAGATAAGATAAGATTTTGAATTTCCTTGACACATTTTTGACAGTTACATTTCCTACGCCAATCTTCAGAGGTCGCTGTCGTCTATGAAAATAGTTACGTTCTAAGTGTACCCCCTCTGGTAGGAGTGTAATCGAGTTGCTGAAAGAATGCCATACGAAAAAAATACATCGACCAAAAAACAAACACGTTCCAGGTGCTTGTTTTTTAACACAAAAAAATATCCAGGTTTTTTTTATAATCTACCCAATGAAATATTAAATTTAACATTTGAAAATTAAAAAAATAATAATTAATTAAAAAATCTGCAAGGTTCCCGAACGAAATCCATTTTGTTTGTTTGCGTCATTTCCGGGTGCGTGCAGTTGGCCATTCTGGGGGCTTCGCTAGGCAGCGCTGCCATCTTTCTTTTCCGTTATTAGTCGATTTGGCGCCTTTCCTGTGTTGGTTGTTCACGGCTGTGGCGATTGTGTTACACGTTTCAAAATGGTGAGTTTTGCAAGAATTCGTGAAAATTAGTGCAGTTTGCGGTGATATTGTTGTGCAATTTGGTGAATTATGGTGTTATCTATCTACTGGCGAAGTTTCAGCTCAATACGACTAAATTTAACAGGATTTTTCGTGATTTTTAGGCTGGTGGTAAAGCGGGCAAAGATTCTGGTAAAGCCAAGGCGAAAGCCGTATCCCGATCAGCGAGGGCTGGTCTCCAGGTATGTACATTAGCTACCATAATTTATTTTTTGAATTTTAAACCCTTAATTATGAGGAAATATGCAATGAAAAAATATTTTGTAATATTGAATAATACGCATGATCTCTAGTATGGCGGCGCTCAACTTCGTATAGAGGAATCGATACAAAAATGTAACAATGACTTGTGTTTTTAGTTTCCCGTGGGAAGAATACATAGACATCTGAAAAACAGAACGACAAGCCATGGTCGTGTCGGAGCTACCGCCGCTGTTTATTCCGCGGCTATCTTGGAATATCTCACGGCTGAGGTAAGATTTTCAGTAAACCTACGCGACGCCTCTTGTCAATATGGCGGCATAGCGCCAAACCAGCGTAATTATAATTCAGTACAGCTCGGAAAAGCCGTGCAATTTTAACATTGCCATCCCAATTCACTTTACGGTTTAAAGTTATACCGTGTAAGACCTCTTTTTGTATATTTTTTAGTTTCTTGGATCTCAATTGGTTTTGGCGGGAAAATGGTGTTTGGAATAGTGTTTTAGTGTACAGTTTTTATATTTCGTTTTTTCTGATAAATAATTACAAACAATAGTAATTCAAGGATAGGATTTGTAGGTTAGCTAGGTATCTTACAGGTAGACTGTAATTTATATTCAAAACGCAGCTTTATTATTAACATTATTCTGAATTATTCAAAATGTTTGATGTTAATAATGTGTTATAGATTTCATTTTTAGCTTCAGCAGTCATCTAAAATAAGAACCTTTTCCACCCTGTCTAAATTATTGGAAGTGTAATTATATTTTGTTACACAGGTGCTCGAGTTGGCAGGGAATGCTTCCAAAGATCTGAAGGTGAAGCGCATCACCCCTCGGCATTTGCAGCTGGCCATTCGAGGAGATGAAGAGCTGGACAGTTTGATCAAAGCCACTATTGCTGGTGGTGGTGTCATCCCACACATACACAAATCACTCATTGGCAAGAAAGGTGGCCCTGGAGCTCCAGTTTAATTATAGGTAAGTGTTATTTTTTGTTAGTTGTAATGTTTTGCCTGTTTGTAAATTATAGGTTTGGAATAATGTGGGCTGAAAGGATGATTTTTATCATTGTGCTAGCCCTTCAAGTAATACATTTGTGTACTTAATAAATTAATAATACCAGTTCCAATACCATCAATGACTTTCCTCAACATCAGTTTGTTCAACAATGAATTTAAAAACTAAAGTTCTTTAGCATAGCTAACTAATCTTTACATGAAATCTGAACTGGGAAAATTTTATTTTCAGGTATCCACTCATAATAAAGTTCATACTGCATTTGACAAGTCTCCGGGCATGGCATGGACATTGTAAAATTCATCTCCCAGCAGAATTTGTAAACATTGTTAACAACTAGTGATGTGGACAGTGGAGTGACTTCTGAGGATTCTTGTTCCGGACTAAACATAGCTTAAGATTAGGATTACTTAGCTTAAGAAGATTTGAATATGTTTGTATTAGTGATTAAGTTTCTGTTCATTCATGGAATATTTTTTACTCTGGACAAGCCTTGTGTTCAACTATTTTAAAAGAAAAATTATTTGCAGCCAGTTTCACAGTCCTGCAACAGCCAGGTCAAAGTTTCAGCTTGTTGGAATTGGTGCAACATAATTTTCATTCAATGACTGCATTTTTTAACTAAGAATTGATTGTAAGCTTCAAGCTGTGAAACGTTGTTACTGTTCTGTACCAACTTGATTTGTATTTTCGTAAGGACATGATTGTATTAGCAATAGAGAAACATTGTTCTAAATTGTAATTTTGGTAATGATTGAACTGTTACAAGATGTAAGAAATGTATTTTGTTCTTTAAAATATATTGAGGAAGCACTGAAATGGTTTACTAATCCACAACTAATCCCCTCCCAGAATTGCATCCTAATTAAGTTGCAATGCAAGTGCGCAGTGCCACTTCTCTGACCTTACTGTTGCCAACTAAGGGTTGTAGTATTAACTGAGGAGTCTTCAAAGGGCTGCACTGAATGCTGCTTCATTACTTAATTTAATTCTCTAAATGTTGACACCACTCCGTACTTTCATACACATACACAAATCACGTCTATCCCCTACGGGGTAGACAGAGCCTAAGGTAACAAAACCTATAGGCCACGTTTAGCAAGACGCTACCACACTACTATAATTACTACTTCATTACTTCCATAAATTACTGTAATTGAGAAAGTAACTGTCTTGTCTGTTGCTTAAACCGCTGAACCGATTCCGAATCCAACGTCTGGATATAGCTTTTGGTCCCGTGGAAGTTTCTATTACGAAAATCATCTTTAAATGGTTGTGCATTTTGCTACGAAAAAGGGATGCCCTACGGGTAACATAATTTTGTGCTCCAACTAAATGCTGGCATTATTTTTTCTAGGCGTTTTGAAAAATAGTACCTCAAAATATTAATTCCATGCAGATGAAGTCGCGCAAAAGCTAGTTCAGATTTATAGCAAACTAGAGATCCCACGTTTTTGCACTGGTACAGATCAATTTGAAAACCATTAAGTATTGAAAATATTAGTCTCATCTCTTACAAGTAACTATCATTTTCATCTCAAATCTCAACTGCTAAATCGATTTTGATGAAATACCCGATCATCAAGCCCCTTTTTAACTAATATGCATATAAAATGCCCTCTATGACAATTGTAATGTTAGATTTGGTAACAAATTCAATATTTAAAAAAACCTTAACATTTTTCAAAGAACGTAATAGTATGGACTAACATTGCGTGATCTTTTTAAGGAGTAAAATTAAAAAAGTAATGACAAATTGACAGCTACTTAACGTAGTGCTGCCATAAGCGTCAATTTTCCAGAGTAACTGGTAGCTTTTCAACAGAAAAGTATCGCTCTTGGTGGCTTGTGTGTCACGTTGTCACGTTCCGCGTGACGTTAGAGCTAGCAGTTTTCGACAATGTTTCTTCATGACGTTATCACGTAAAACTATCGTCCGTAAACCGACTTTACAGGCACTACAGGTTTTTTTAAGTTAAGTAATATTATAACTCCGTCAATTCCTGACTTTCATTCCACTTCCTTTACAAGTATCACTTTTTTTCTTTCCTTCTACGTAAATTTTCTGCTCTTTAACGCATGCGTAAAATTTTCTTATTTTTATCCATTAAGTTGAACGGTCACCTATCGCGGGAGATGGCTAAAAAAGAGTTGGCAACATTGGTTCAACGTCGCCATTTTGAGTTTTTTTTTTTGCTTGCATTGCATTCCAATCCAATTTGTTGTCGTGTGTGCGTGTGGTGTTTTACGTTGCTCGTTGATTAAGATTAATTATAAACTATAGTTAATAAATGTTTATGAGTGACTAAGAGAACAGTCTTTATAATTATACGCTTGCTTTGATAGTTGACAGTGCAATAATTTCGTCAAATAGCTAAATAAAAGCCATGAGTTCACGGCACCGTGATAGAAGTCGTTCGCGGTCCCGAGATCGTGATCGTCACAAGGATCGCGAACGCGACAAGGGCAGGGATAGGGACCGGGACCGCGACCGTGAGCGCGACCGGGACCGCGACAAGGACAGAGACCGCGAGCGCGACCGGGACCGCGGCCGCGACCGCGACAGGGATCGCCACCGCTCCAAGAGGTGAGGCTGCAGCTCGGCGAGGCGCTGCTTACACCTGTACATTATTTACGAGAGCCATGTACAGCAGCTGGCGAAACTATGTGTCAGTGGAACATATTAGATGTTCATTTCTTAATGGCATACGTACATCTGTTACAGAGACAAGGATAGTGAGCGGGGGCGGAGCCGCGACCGGCACAAGGAGAAGCGCCGCAGCCGCAGCCGCAGCCACAGCCGCGGCCGCAAGTCCAAGGACAGGTGAGGCAGTGTGCCTGTAACATCACATCCTTCAATCCCTCAATCAATTTTTGGTGTTTAAGATCCCAATTTAACCTTCTAAACTTCTAAACCTTCACTTGCTAAGTGAAGGCATAGGCTACAGCAGTGTTTTTCAACTTTCCTGAGGATGCGACTGACGAAAGGTTCTGAAAAATAAACGGCCTCTCCACTTACCTTTGTTTATAGCACTTTGTCTTCTCTCAGATACAGTCAAGGGCAAAGATATGTAAACACCACTGAGTGTCAAAAAGCATGGTCATCTAAATGGTCATAAATTTGGCAACATACAAAAGTACATAAATTAGTATACATGATTTGAGAGATAACTATGTATACAACATTTGCAATATTATGTCCTCATGTATTAGGCCATAAACTTAGAAACACCGTAAAGTTCAAAAATATGTATACACTATTTAACCATTAATTATGTATCTAATATGATAACCAAAAATATGTAAACAATCCAAAAGTCTATTAACACAACTCTATTGTCAGGAGCTTATGAACGTATTTGCGTAACATCGAACTCTGTAATCTTAATGTAATCAGCCAACCACTTGAAGCTTCAAGTCGTATACAACAACTGCTATTCCAAACTCTTTAACTGATCATTACTCTATTTATTTTAAATCATGTCATGTGCCCACAATCTTGCTAAATGTGGCCTGTAGGTTGTAGGTACCTGTTACCATAGACTCTGTCTACCCCGTAAGGGATAAAGACGTGATTTGTGCATATGTATGTGCATGTGTCATGTGTCACTTTTGGATTTTTTAATTCCATTTGACTTACCGTTTCTTATGGTTTATCTGGCGGCTTTTCATTAATTTTGAAGGAGAAAATGTATCGTTTAAGCGATCATTTAAAACATAGGATTGTTGCCTTATGCGAGGAAGGTATATCCGTGCTTGATATAGCTCTGCTGACGAATTAGGCATCACGGTAAGAAATATTAAACATGTTAATAATAACGTATGTACTATAGAAAATATTACTCTCTAATCACTTTGTCTTAAGTTTAAGGAGTGGTTTTCTTTATTATAGGTACAGTTATTTTAAGTATACTTTGCCTTTTATTAAGTAAAAAAGTGGACTTGTAATGGCTGAAATGATGATGATGATGATGGTGATGAAGTAAAAAAAAAATTGAAAATAGCGTAAATCGCCAATTACTGTATGATTTGATATTGACGACACGGATGGCTCAGTGGTGAAGCAACCGCTTTCTGAGTCGAAGGTCCCGGGGTCGAGACCCGGCCAGGGTAATGTTTGTGTGATCAACTTGAATATTTGTGTTTGGGTCATGGATGTTCTACATACATACATACATACGATATACATATATCACGTCTTTATCCCTTACGGGGTAGACAGAGCCTGAGGAAACAAAACCTTAAGGCCACGTTTAGCATGATTGTAGGCGTGTAGGTGGAAAAATTAATCAAAATAGTGATGGGTTGCTAGCCGCATCGCCTATAACATGATTCCAAAGAATTTCGCCCATTCCCTCGATGGACTTTTACCATCTACGCGGGACGAGAAGCAACTGGTACATTCTATGTTTTTCTTATACATACATACATTCACACATACATACATACATACGTACATTCTATGTTCTATATATTTAAGTATGTATTTATTTATATAGGTATGTATATCGTCATCTACTCGTAACTAGTAGATACCCATAACACAAGCCTTCTTGAGTTGTCCCTGAATTTACCTAGCGTTTTCATCTTCAATCAAAATCAACGAAATCTGAATCTGTAAACTCTATTAAACATGCCGATTGATAACGTCGTGGTGACAGGTCAAAACATGCGACAAACATATGCAATGACAAGTCTGTACTGTTTTCGTGAATTGTCAAAACATACTTTACAAATTTGTTTCGTGTGACTAGGCCGTAAAGTTGATATTCGCAGATTACATTTTGTATACATATTTTTGTGGCAATTACTGAATCTATATTTAATTACATAAGTATGACTATAATATTTTGCATTATTTGCAGGATACTAATAATGGAATTTTGATTGTATACAAGTTTTTGAACTTGCCAGGTACATATTTATGTTGCCAGTGTAGTTTGCATATTAATTCCCATTTGAATGAGTATATATCTTTTTAACTTTATATGATTACTTATTTTCTTTCACATTACTTGCATATATATCTTTGCCCTTGACTGTACAATATCATTACTTTTATTTTATCATATTCCGGGTGCCCTGGTTTGATTATGCCAGCCTTCCCAGGGATCTACTCGTGTGGGCATTTAGGGTGTCAGGTCATGTGCCATTAAATATTTTTTTAAATATGATGAGAATTCATCATTACACATAAACGGATAACTCACATATAAAAAAGTCGAGTGATGCTCGACATGTTTCGGACTAATTTGTAGTCCTTTTTCCAAGAGCATCAATCGACTTTTTTATAGGTGAGTTATCCGTTTATGTGTAATGTAATGATGATTAAGTCTCACGGTAGTTTCATGTTGAAAATGATGAGAATTGCTTAATCCCCGATGTGCGTGCATTGTGGCAAGGTTGAGGATTTAATACATTTTTTGATGGAATGTGAAATGACGAAAGATAATAGTACCTGGCTGATGTGAGCCTGTTTAATGGAGCAGTTAACACAACATTGAGCTTTCCGGCATTAGAAAATGCAGTATGAATGTACAGGTTTGTGAAATACTTCTTTGCTGCCAGAGAATCTGGTAGTGGGCAGGGGAGTGTTTGATGAATCTGACCCAAGAGCCATCCAATGAGGCTGGCATAGTCACACAAGTTCACTTAGCCTCGTAAAATATTTGATTAAAAAATATATATATATATATATATATATATATACAGGGTGTTAGGTAATGAGTGGATAATCCTTGAACTATGGATAGAGGGCACTTAGGACGTTATAATAAAGCTAAAATAGGTTTAGTAAAAGTGGCACGGTTTCCGAGATATTCGGACTTTTAGGTTTTTTTCGAAAATGAACACCCTTGTTCAATGTTTTGATCATAGCACAATTTTAAACTAACTTTTTCAATTTTTTATGTTTGCTCAATATTCTTAAGTACTTGTATTTTCAGATAGGCATTACTATTTTTGTGAAACTACATGGGATTTTTTTAAAAAAAATAGCAAACTTAATTTTTGCCTTTTCAATCGTACATTGATCGAATTTTCAGCTCTCACGGTGAAAAAAAAATACACTACCGCCTAGTTGCCAATAAGCTTAAAAACATGCCGGTTTATTGACAATTTAAAAATGGTAATTATCTTTTGAATTTAAATTCAAAATGATAAAATAATAAAAAAAAATTCACGCTCACCCACATTTTTCCCGATTTACTTTTTGTATCACGGGCGTAGAACTCAAAATTTTTTGTTGCAAAAATAACATTACTGGCCACTTATTTAAATGCAAATGGCGTTTAAATAATTCCAAAACTAAAAAACATGCCAACTGCCTTTTGTTTTTTTTTCTACTTCGATTTTGAATTTCGCTAATTATTATTGCGTAATGAATGGTTAATTTTGCGTTTAGATCGTTGTGTTGAAGTTTTTTACTTTAATACTGCTTCGAATATAATACACACTGATAGAATATGCCCAAATGCATTACATTTATGGTGAGTTCCATGGCACAATTTCACCATTCATTATGCAATAATAGCGAAATTCAAAATCGAAGTAGAAAAAAAAACAAAAGGTAGTCAGTATGTTTTTTAAATTTGGAATTATTTAAATGCCATTTGCATTTAAATAAGTGGCCAATAATGTTATTTTTGCAACAAAAAATTTTGAGTTCTACGCCCGTGATACAAAAAGTAAATCGGGAAAAATGTGGGTGAGCGTGTATTTTTTTTTATTATTTTGTCATTTTGAATTTAAATTCAAAAGGTAATTACCATTTTTAAATTGTCACTAAACCGGCATGTTTTTAAGCTTATTGGCAACTAGGCTGTAGTGTATTTTTTTTTCACCGTGAGAGCTGAAAATTCGATCAATGTACGATTGAAAAGGCAAAAATTAAGTTTGCGATTTTTTAAAAAAAAATCCCATGTAGTCTCACAAAAATAGTAATGCCTATCTGAAAATACAAGTACTCAAGAATATCGAGCGAAAATAAAAAATTGAAAAAGTTAGTTTAAAATGGTGCTATGATCAAAACATTGAACAAGGGTGTTCATTTTCGAAAAAAACCTAAAAGTCCGAATATCTCCGAAACCGTGCCACTTTTACTAAACCTATTTTAGCTTTATTATAACGTCCTAAGTGCCGTCTATCCACAGTTCAAGGATTATCCACTCATTACCTAACACCCTGTATATATATATATATATATATATCATAATGAGTGTAATTTGAGCTCATTGCGATTGTAGTAAAACTCTGGGCTATAGGTAAGAAGGAAAAGGTTTTTGCAGGTTGATTGATAATTTCTTTGGAGCATACAAGAGCTTTACTGTACCCAAGTACAGTACCCAAAAGAGCTCTGAAAAAGCAAAAGAGCAAGCAAAATGACGGAGCATTATTACCAGGTCGTCCATGTTAAATTAATTGCTAAGGTTGTAGATACTAAGTACATATAAGTTTACGGTATGTTTTACTAAATGTTGAACACTAAATAAAATGTTTTATTTTTGTTAGTACAATGAGTGGTCAGGGGTTGTAGACATGGGTGTTGTTGCGTTGTTGCAGGGACGGTACGATAGCGCTGCTGGACCAGATGGTGGGCACCACGACCAAGGCCACGGCGCGCTCCGTGGCCGGCGCGCCCGCCGTCAACCCCGCCGCGCACGCCGCCATCCTCGCCGCCGCCGCCGTCGCGCAGGCAAGTAGCCTGCAGCCTCTTAGCTATGTACAGTAAGGGAAATGTATTCTTGTACCACCGTAGAACGCTCTCGAGTAGAGTTCGAGTGATGGTGGCGTGTCAATTGCGACAGGGTTCTAGGGTGGTACATGAATACATTTCCCTCACTGTATTGAGAGGAAAGGAAGGCTGCTAACTGTCGGTGCATGTATAGTCCTAGTAACTATTCAGTGTGACAATATTTATCGGTGTAATACATGTATTTGTAATGATTTCAGCATAATAACAATGAGTGCCAGGTATTTGTTTTGCGAGTGTTTAGTTTGTTGTCTCAAATGAATTATAATTATACAATTTCAACTATTAACATATTGATTTCGTGTCGTAGAAGTATGTCAGCTACATGGTGAGCCACTCGCTTTTATATCTTATTTTGATAAACTTACATTTTTACTTATAACAGAAAATATTTTTATGATTTTAATATGATCGAGTTAATAAAAAAACCAATGTTACTATGCCATATGCAATGTAATATGCTATGTTAATGTGTCTGCTATGGGTGGTGTAGGCGTATAGCACGCGTCACGGAATGACGAGGATCCGGGTTCGATTCCCGGCCATAGCTTTACTTTTCGGATTTTTCTATGTGTTCTAATTTTCACTGATATTTAGAAATCCAATGTTACTAAACTAAAATATCTATGCTGCACGATTCTAGATAATTTCTATATCAATCTATCAAACATCTTTCCTGTTGAGAATAAAATAATACGCATTTGGTATCGATTACATTGGAATCTCGGAGCCTCGTCGCGTCCGCATAGTCTCGATCACGCGCACGGAGCAAACGAGCGAGACAGTATTCGGTGCGTAAACATATCGCGACGAGAGCGGCAAAACGGGAGCTCGGACGCTCCCCCGCCTCCCAGAGCGAATACCGTCCCGCCCGTGCGCTCGGTGCCCGCGGCTGAGTGGTGGCGTGGTGGCGTGGTGCGCGCAGACGTTCGTGGCGGCGCGGCGCATCGCGGCGCCCGTGCAGCCGGCGGCGGCGGCGGCGGCGGCGCTGTCGGCGGCCACGGCCATCCCCACGCCCACGGCCGTGCAGCAGAAGCTGGAGCTCATGCAGGCGCGCTCCGAGGCGCGCTACCGCGACAAGCCCGCCGCGCCGCACCACGCGCCCGACTACCACCCCGACGACGACAAGGACGACGGGGAAGGTCAGTATTGCACGGTCATCCATACGTACATACGTTGCGAGTTAATATAAAGCTCGTAATAAGATACGACGACCGGATAGCCTAGTGGTTAGTGACCCTGACTATGAAGCTAGAGGTCCTGGGTTCGAATCCCGGTAGGGGCAGACAGTTGTATGATGAATACGAATGTTTGTGCCCAAGTCATGGATGTTGTATGTATTTAAGTATGTATTTATCTACATTATATAAGTATGTTTATCCGTTGCCTGGTACCCATAGTACAAGCTTTGCTTAGTTTGGGGCTGGATCAATTGGTGTAATTTGTCCCAAGATATTTATTTATTTAAGATAAATTGTTTACTCATTTTTTGTGGAAGTATTTAGTGTCACAATAAACGTCGGACATTTTTTCTGGGAGACACGGACCGGGTTTATCTTTGACGGACACCCGGATCGCATCGAATCATTGGAAACTGTTGAAATAATCATGGAATCCGCGGAGGAGGCCCTGTATAATAAAGCATCTGTGTACCCGCTCGCCCCCAGGGCCGCCGGGCGAGACGGCGGCGGAGCGGCGCGCGCGGCGCCGGCGCACGCGCTGGACGGGCGGCGAGCACGACAAGACCTTCATCCCCGGCCTGCCCACCGCGCTGCCCTCCACGCTCACACCGCAGCAGGAGGAGCAGTACCTGCGTGAGTACACCACACACCACACACCACCTCGTCGCCATCGTTGGGCGCGTAAACGCCATATGTCTCTGTGTATATTTTTGCATACTTGATATTGTTTGAATCGAACCAGAATTTTAAAC
This sequence comes from Pandemis corylana, assembly GCA_949127965.1. Classification (NCBI taxonomy): domain Eukaryota; kingdom Metazoa; phylum Arthropoda; class Insecta; order Lepidoptera; family Tortricidae; genus Pandemis; species Pandemis corylana. Next base: position 167,913 of record OX421859.1, on the reverse strand, counting down.
GGAAGGCTAGATACCGTCTTCGAAATCGAGAACTGATCGATATGGTAGCGCTGGGATCTGAGACGACGACGAGATCGGTTCGAACGTTTGAAACTCTGGTCGGATTCGATTCTTAACCAGGAATGGTTTTTCTTTAATCAATTTGGATTTTTGAACAGAAAACGATACGTGCGGGCGACCGTATTACGAGTGTTTATAATGGACCTGATGTTCAAAAATATGGATTGGTTTGATATTCTTCTGATTTGATGTGAAAATTTAATGATATTGATTCCCTGTTATAATATTTTTGTGTTGTATGTTATTAATTTTTTTTGCTAAAAATGTGTAAACTGTCGAAACGCATCGTTCTCCATAGCGAAGCGACAGATGCAAATCTCATGAATAGAATCAAAGAATAAATGTCGAGTATATCGCGTTTCTGAATCCGTGCCCCGACGTCTCAACGCTTTCTAGTCGATCCATGCTTTGATGATCTTATTCTGAAGTGCAATTTGACCAAGGCCTCTATCTCTGTCGTGACGTATCCGTCCCGAAGGCCCCACATTACGATGTCACTCTAGCTAACCTTTACCAGCAACGAAAATTGACCTAAATTTGAGTGTAAATGTGAGTAGCACAGAGCGGAGACGTGCGGGGCGCCGTCACCGTCAGTAGCGTAGGCTCGGGGAGGGGGCGGGGTACAGGAGTGCGGGTTCTAATGCGGCGATGTGGCCTTGCGGCGGGCTAACCCTTCCCTTGCAGTGCAGCTGCAGATCGAGGAGGTGAGCCGCAAGCTGCGCTCCGGCGACCTCGGCATCCCCGCCAACATCGACGAGAGGTAACCCCCGCGCCGCGCTCGCCGGCGCCCGCCCGAGGTGACCCCGGGGAGGCCGATCCGAAACTCGCGTACCGGCTCGCGTTGCCGAGCGCCGCGCTGATTCATCGACGATTTATCGTTTTATACTACGTTATTCGGACAGTTTTGTGTCCGAACGCGCCTCGGATCCGCCTTCGCGACTGTGAATGAGATTTTTTTAACATTTTCTTTAAAAATTACATCTGACTGATACGTGACTGGGTCGTTCTGTTTCCAGGACACATGTTAGACGGCCGACGAACTCCCGCGGTTTATTAATTCAGAGCTGATCCTACATTCCACCCTGCTCGTTACTTGCGCTACACTGACGGTCATAGCTAATGATAATGATCCATTCTAAATGTGTTACTCGCTCCTAAATGTTCGAATGGTGCGGCATGTGATTCTGGTTATAACTAAATTCCGGCCAACTGTACAGACGACCTCCGCTGTGGTCGTCGTATGGTAGATAGAATGGTTACAGTAGTAAAATACGTGTCTTAAAATATACTTAATGCAGTAGGTGCCAGCCGGCGTGCGGCCACTAATGCCAGCTTGTCATGTTGCAGGTGAACCGACAGACAAACATACAAACTAATGGTTCATTAATAATCACTCTTTTCAGCAACAGGAAGTTAATCATTAATTTCTAATCTAATTATTTTCAGGCTTAACTTTACAATTTAAATTGCAGGTTTAATCGAATATAATAAAGCATTTCCTTCTCAGGGCGTTAGGGCGCGTCGTAGCGTAGGGCCCGCCGCTCCTCTAGCAGCACTCCCCACAGACATAGCGATAGGCCACAACCGGTTAGGCGGGCGGCGCCATGCGCCGGCCCTCGCTCAGGGCAGGTGCTTCGTCGGGTTCCTCGGACCCACGCAGCGCCTGCCTCTCGTCCAAACAGCCCGAAGTTAATAAACAATAAGTTTCTGTTGGCACATACAAATTCAATATGAGCTTATACTTGCAAATAGAACTGCTTACTGTGTATTACCTTCGGCCACATTGTAATTTATTTAGTTTGAGCCGCGTCGCCCCGCGCGCCCCGCGCACCCCGTGCTCCGACCGCGCGTGCATTTGCAATGACAAATTCAATAAAATCAGCAAACAATGCATCGATTCGCAGCGACTATCTTTGCGCGCTCCTGGTTAAAATACACTACAATGTTTTCATCACGTTTGCGAGGAAATAAGATAGAAACTAAATAAATCAATAGCACCCGCTAAAAGAGATTTACAACTTTTCCTCCTTAGTCCGAAACCTCCTTAATCCGAAATGTCCTAAGAGTGGCGAGAGGGTTCCACATTTTAAAACTCAACTCACGACTCCCACGGGATGTAAATCGGCTACAACTGATCCTTCACGAACGAGCGTGATGAAAACTATATCGGACCGTGGAGCACGTAAGGTCGCGTACATGCGGGGCGCGGGGCGCGGGGCGCTTCGGGCTTTGGCTACAGCGTGCGCGTGTGTGTGTGCAGGTCGCCGTCGCCGGAGCCCATCTACTCGACGGACGGCAAGCGCCTGAACACTCGCGAGTACCGCACGCGCCGCAAGCTCGAGGAGGAGCGCCACCGGCTCGTCACGCGCATGCAGGCCATCAACCCCGACTTCAAGCCGCCGCCTGACTACAAGTACACACCCGCACACACCCACACACACCCACACAACACACGCCACACCATGCGGCATCCTGCGGCCAAGCGCCGGTAGTTTGTGCGACTTGACTGTGCGCTCCCTGAATCCACCTAAATTCGGTGCGACACGCTGATCTAATCATTCACCTCGTATTTGTATCATCACTACTTTTTGGACCCACTTTGCGGTGCAGACTGCCGATCACCATCGTGACGCGATAGTCGATTGCACGGTTCGATTTTTACAAGTTTTTATTTTATTCGCAACCAGCTTCTGCCCGCGACTTATTCTGCGTGGAATTATACATATAAACCTTCCTCTTGAATCAATATCTATTAAAAAAAACCGCATCAAAATCCGTTGCATAGTTTTAAAGACAAATTTTGTATACTTGAGTAAGTCGGATAAGAATACAATAATCTGGTAGTGGAGTTCTAGTGACCCAGCCGGAACTGTCTCCGCTGGAGGAGAACTCTTCAACGGTTGGTCTGATTGACTTGAAATTTGGTTCACATAATGTAGGACAGATAACCATACAAAAAAAGCTTGTATTAAAAAAATGATTTTTGACCTAAACTTATTTTGAATCATCCTGTTAATTTGTCGACAGCATTTATCGTTCACTCGCTAACGCCCTAACTGATTATTGTAAATTTTATGTTTTGAACGTGACAAGAGTAGAGGCTGATCGAACGCGCGTGTGTCCTCAGGCCGCCGATCATCCGCGTGCACGACAAGGTGATGATCCCGCAGGAGCAGCACCCCGACATCAACTTCGTGGGGCTGCTGATCGGGCCGCGCGGGAACACGCTCAAGGCCATGGAGAAGGAGACCGGCGCCAAGATCATCATCCGCGGCAAGGGCTCCGTCAAGGAGGGCAAGGTGCGCGCCGCGCCGCCAGGGCTGTAGGCTCCCACCCGTCGGAGCGGTACTGATGATGGTCGTGTGCAGGTCGGGCGCAAGGACGGGCAGCCGCTGCCGGGCGAGGACGAGCCGCTGCACGCCTACATCACCGCCACCAGCGCCGACTGCGTGCGCAAGGCGCTCGACAAGATCAAGGAGGTCGGTCCCGCGCGGCGGTCAGCACAGCGCAGGCGCTGCTGCCGGCTACCGCGCGATGCTCACACGCGCTGTCTGCGCAGGTGATCCGGCAAGGCGTGGAGGTGCCCGAGGGGCAGAACGACCTGCGGCGCATGCAGCTGCGCGAGCTGGCGCAGCTCAACGGCACGCTGCGCGAGAGCGACGCGCCGCGCTGCGCCAACTGCGCCGCCGCCGACCACCGCACCTGGCTGTGCCCCGACCGCCCCAACGTCACCAGCAGCGTCGTCTGCAGCGCCTGCGGCGGCGCCGGACACATCGCCAAGGACTGCCGCGCGCGCCGCCCCGGACACGCGCCCAGGCACCCGCCCGACAAGGTGACGCGCACACACACACACACACACACACACACCGCACCTGGCTGTGCCCCGACCGCCCCAACGTCACCAGCAGCGTCGTCTGCAGCGCCTGCGGCGGCGCCGGACACATCGCCAAGGACTGCCGCGCGCGCCGCCCCGGACACGCGCCCAGGCACCCGCCCGACAAGGTGACGCGCACACACACACACACACACACACACACATACACACACACACACACGCACACGCACACACACACACGCACACACACACACACACACACACACACATACACACACACACACACACAGACCGACACACACAACACACACCGCAATGTCGACTTAATACTACATTGTGCACTGAGGGTGGGTAACAAGCGATGTATTAACAAGGTCTGTTAAAAGCTGTAGATATCTATTTAAATAATGTCATCTGGAGTAATCCCCTTACTGGCGTTGTTCCACGCAATGTCACATTACATCATATTTACAAGGAAAGAAATTTAAAAAAGACAAATTTTCTATTTATTTTAAAACTTGGAAAGAATTCATACATATATGTAATTTCCTAGTGAAATACAAATATCTATATAGCCCAAGGAAGATAAATCGGCTACAACTTTACTGCTCTGTACGGCGACGTGTAATAATAGGTACCTTCCGAGCAAACGCCATGACACGTTTTTGGTACAATAAGACACATCTTCGAGAACAATGAAGTAAAAATGGTATCACTATCAATCATTAAAAATTTCGTCTCATTATAAATTCGCGTTACTCGTTCTCAATACACTCGTAATAGTCGTATGACGACCGCAGACAGAGAGCTCTCTTATTCATCGTATACGTCGGCGCGGAGCCATCATCCGGAGGCTCAGACATCACCAAAATAAACAAACACCACGCACAGTACACGCAAATAAGATTTTATTTTTTAGGAGCGAGAATAATGGCGGCCGTCCCGAAAAAAAAACAATAAACAATCACAACACGTCTACCGCCATCTCAATACCTACCTCTGATTGGCGGAGAGCCGAATCCAAGTCAATAGATTGTTTTGAAATACTTAAAATCCACTAATTACAAGTGTTGTTTAATTTCAAATTTGTTATATTTATAGAAATAATTTATTAGATCAAACTGCAGGATTTATTACATGATTTTAGCAAGTTTTCATTACAAAAGGAGAATTAAGTAACTTTAATTGTCAACTTCCGCTATCATGGCCATGAAGCGTTTTCGGTTTAGCCATTAACTTTTAATTTATTTAATGCATAAATACGCTCATAAACTATTGAAACATCTTCCATAAAATTAAATGAAATTAAAACAAGCTATAGAACTTCAAATGCTGTCAATATTAATAAAATATAGTAAATAAGTTATTATTATGTTTGTACTGCGATAGACGCCAGCGCCATTTCTCTTATAGCGGAAAAATACTAGAACTAGAGAGAAGGCAATTAGTTAAAAAATGGTTTAATAGATGGCGCCCATATATACCTAATCGTGGCAGCTGCGTCATATTTCGTTTGTGTTTGCAGGCTAAGATCGACGAGGAGTACATGTCTCTGATGGCGGAGCTGGGCGAGGCCGTGCCGGGCGGCGGCGGCGGCGGGGGCGGGGGCGGCGGCGGGGGCGCGCGGCGCTTCGGCGCCGGACTGTTCCAGGGGCAGCAGCCCCAGCGGGCCATCATGCCCGCGCCGCAAGGTACACGGCGCCGCAGTGCGCGGGGGGAGGGCAACCACCTACATCCCACCCCACCGATGACGACATGCTTTGCCACGCGAGCGCAACGAGGTGTAGACTTATTATGTAACTCGCTCGCAATCGCCATCGTGTTCATTTGACAGTTCTTGTATGAATGTGACAGCTGGCTGATTCCGATGCCGATTGTCAGCCCATACATGAACTGTCAAAATGAACGCGATGACGCAATCGCCATCGCGTTCGATTCTGAGCTAAATAACACTAAGCTTATTATGTAACTCGCTTGCAATAAGCGAGTTACATAATGAACTTAGTGTTATTTAGCTCAGAATTTTAGTATGTGCGTTCGGAACGAATATTGCGACTCGATTTTAAACCAGTTACCGTCAACAGATTGAGCTGAAATTTCGCATGCTCGTGCAACTTGAACGACCATACAATAATATCTGAACGCAACGGTGGTTCGGTCGGGAGCGTCTCCGGTGAAGAGAGCTCTTCGACGGTCCGATTGACTTGAAATTTACTATGCGTTATGTGAAACGAACGACAGTGCGAGTACAGTCAAGAACTAAATTGAAAAGCTCATATTAAAACTCCATTATTGACAGACATTTATCATTTAAAGGAGCGATCACACCGCCGCGTATACGTAGGGACGTGTCGAAGCCGTCACGTTTTCTCACCGTTTTTTCATACATTTTGTTGCGTAAACGCACCGTCAGCATCTTACGCACCGGGGTGATCGGACCTTTACAAGCATGCTTAATTCAAAAAGTTGAATAAGCGTTACCGTGTCAGTGATACAATGCTTGTGTGGTCGGGCAGGCAGCATCCCGGCGTCGCTGCCGCCGCCGCCGGCCGCGTTCCCGCCGCCGCCGCACGCCGCGCCCTGGCTCGGTACGTCCCGCACCCCCAGCCCTCTTTCCAAAACCATAACACTCATTTCTTGAAAAACTGCTCTGCCAAACTTTAGCCGTGGATCGAGTCCCGTTACAAACTTGTAATTTGTTGTGTATGCGTGGTTGGATTGTGGTTTAGCCAGTCGCTATGAGTGTGGGTGTGTTGCAGGCGTGGCCAGCAACCAGCCGCCGCCGCCCGGCCTGCCGCCCGCCTTCCCGCCGCCCGCGCACCACCACCGCCCGGTAACACCCACACACACACACACACGCGCATGCAGACCAATACAACATACAGTATTTAAATAATTTGCCATTCGCTTGTTCTCCGATTTTGCACGTAAAAACGGCCGTCGTGAAATGAATCCTTGTAATTCTGCTTCTATTGTGTAGTCGACCAAGAAAATGCCTTTACCATCTTTTATGACAGTTCCTACAACAAAAAGATAAGGCTGATAGTTACATTGAAAATGTTCTTTATTTTTTAAGCCTTGTTAATGAAATAGAACCTTAGATTGGTGATCGATTTCGATTATACGTTATGGAAATATGCGAGAGAATATTTCAAGTAACCACACACTACTGCGGCGCCTACAGAAGTGTCTGTAATGCTCGGCTTGTAGCGCTCAAAACTACTTACAATTACGAATATAAATATTGGCTCATATTCCACACAATCTTGTAGTTGAATCAAGTTGAATTTCTAACGTAAATTTTGAAGTAGGCTTCAAAAAGTTGCCATTTATACTGTTTGTGTTCTTAATTGGGCACAGCCTGAGCGTGTGATGTGATAATGAGCTCGTTGTTTGTGTGCCGGCAGCCGGGGGACAAGGGCCTGGCCGCGCAGCACATGCCGCCGCCGCCGCCGCCGCCCGGTAACGCACCGCACACACACACACACACACACACACCACACCCCCGCACCCGCGCCAGCTCACTTCTAATGTGTTCCCACGTATTTTAGCAGATGGTCGGATCAGTTGGACTGAGCCCTGTGGATGTCACAGTTGACACATGATTATTTTTCCAAAATTTAACTATTTTGTGTTTTTCTTACTAAAAATCGTTTACCCTATGGATTCTCATACAAGATAAAATGTGTTCCAGATTTTACTATGGTTTTTTTTCCTCTTCGTCACATACATACAAGAAAAAGTGTCTCAACATTTCCATTCCAGTTCGTCACTTTTCTTAATATAAGTATGTATGGAAAACGTGACGAAGAAAAAAAAAACCAAAGTGAACCGCGGCAAGGGCCGGAATACATTTTGAATAAAAATTTAAATGAAAGATCTAAGGCTGTTCTGTCAAACTAAGCTAGCCGTCTGTTGAACTTTGCCGGAATAGTTGCCAGAGAACTGTGATTCTCTAACTATTCGCGTGTGCACTGGAGCAGCGGCCGGCAACTCGCCACGCAAGCGGTCCCGGCCGCGGTAAACGGTTTCAAGAATAATTCGTTAATATTTCTATGGGATACCTACGTATGACCGATTATGCGTTCATTGAGCTATAGACCGATCGTTCAACTGAGTCCTCGCCCGCGCGGGTACAGGGCGCAGGGTAGGACGACAAAGGGGACCGAGAGCGGTGCGGGCGGCCAGCGCCTGCCGCTCGGGCATCACGGCCCCCGCGGTCGTACTACTTTTTTTTTTTTTTTTAACGTGAAAATTCATTTACGAGTACCCCCGGGCCCGAGCGGTTATGTGGGGCTCGGTCGTCCTACCCCGCGCCCCTGTACCGCGCGGGCGAGGACTTAGTTAAGCGGTTGGTCTATAGTAGTATTGGGTTAGTATCATGAGTGCGGTCCGCTTTTAATTTATATAGTACTAGCTGTTGCCCGCGACTTCGTCCGCGTGTGTTTTTGTGATACTTACGGCTTTTCTCGATATCAAAATTATTATTATTATGACTATTAACTTCGTCACATGAACCACTGAAAGTATGTACGAAACTATACTTTTAGAATTACGTCATGAAAATAATAATTTGCGACACGGAATCTTGAAAAAAAATCAAGTGCAAACTGGTTAATGATTCATCACATTTATTTATACTTTATTTTACAAATAGTTTTATTTATAGTTTTGTTTATAGTTTCTTTATTCAAAAAAGCTAAGTACAGTTTTAATTACATCACTATTAATTTCGCCAAACTATGACACTTATTGGCGAATACTGCGCTCACTTTAACGATATTTGTACCCTGATTAATTTAAAAAATTAAATCTATTCTAACCAAATAATACATAAATGTTTACCTGTTTTTACCTTACAACTAACAATTCATTTACTAATCCGTTTTAATTAATATTTTGCGACTCAATTTTTTCTAGCAGAAGCTTTTTTAATTTATTTTCTTGGTTTAAGTAGGTACGTAATTACAGATTATTAACACTTATTATCATTCTACAAATTAATTACCTACAGGGGCCTTGCCATAGTTGCCATGATGTCTTAATGCGATTCAGTTTAGGTTCGCTCGCTGTCAGATTTATACTAAAAGCACCAACTTTTCACAATAAAATTCTGACATGTTCGTAGCGCAGGCGTAAACGCACCCTTTGATTTTGCTTTTTATAGGCAAAGGTACCAAGAACATACAGCCAAGCGTTTCACGCCGCCCTCATATTAATATCAGGTTATCAAATAAGAGTGCGTTCACAAACCGAACACGTTGTTAATAATGGCGCAATAAATAAAAACAAAAGTAACGGTATTGCATATTGAACTTTAGGTGTTAGGTAAAGAACACAATTTAGGACGCCAATTTAGGTTGATTTAGGATCGACAAAAATCTCTTCGTTGAAAAAATGCCTGTACAGCATGTAATTATTATATTAATGTTTTTTCAAAATTGACACGCTTTTCCGGCTATTATGTCTTATGTACATTTGTATCTATCTATTTTCTTCGTAGTATTATTTTGTTTGTAACTATTACCAACTACTTATACCGAGGAAGCTGATTTTCTTGAGTTCCGCTATTTTGTGCGTAATCACCTCAAAAATCAAATTTCAAGAAAACTGAGAAATTATATTTACCTGTATTAAATTGGAAGTATTATTTAGCAATTTCAAAAGGTTACACTTCATTGGTTTTTATTGTATAGGTGTATGAAGTTAATTAATTTTAAACACAAAACCCTCTTTTTTGAGCCTCTGAATGAGATTAAAAAAAAATACTAAAACAGGTATTTCTTTATTTTTATTACTAAGTATTTATTCTGAGTTTCATGATTCTAGAACAATCTAATTTTCTTTTTTCGTACAAACTTTAACCCCCCTTTTCACCCCTTTTTTCCAAAATGTTCCACAATTTCTGTAGCCTATATCCTATTCTGAATTTATTGGAATCGATTTGTGAACATTTCATTAATATCCGTTCAGTAGTTTTTACGTGATGCTCAGTCAAACAAACAAACAAACAAACAAACAAAAATTTTAAAAATGGTTTTAATATGTTCAGTTACCGATTTTAAGTCACCCTGGTCGGTTTTTTTTTTTTAAATCTTCAATGTACAGATTTTTTGGTCTCAACGATTTTATTATATGTATAGACTCTGCTACTTTAATACCTTGCCTGCCCAATAGTTGCCGACCGCTGCTGTAATGGTAGCTATGACATACAACTGTATTATTATTATTAATTCTATCTCACGAAGTTTGCTGAGCCATAAATCAATATTTCTAATTAATTTGGTACTCTATGATTTTCTAATACTACTTCCTACTGTATTGGGCATATCGGTGTGTGACGTGCGTGTGTGTGCAGGCATGATGGGCATGCCGCCGCCGGCGCTGGGCGGCTGGCGCGCGCCCTACAACCCGCCGCCGTGGGGCGCGCCGCCGCCCTTCCTGGCGCCGCCGCCGCCGCCGCCGCCCGTCGCCAACGACTAGCGCCGCCCGCCCCAAACGATTCCTGCCCGACTGCGATGATACTTATGCTTATGACTTAATACGCGCACCGAACTCTCTTCTAGAATTCGAGGCCGAAATGGTGAACGAGCGATGTGCGCCTCGTTTATGCGATCTGATCGATACTAATTATTTTCCTTTAACGCATTCTATTGGAGGCCCCTCTGATCGCTCTCTGTTTAGTTTCTGATGTCTCGAGCGTCGGATACCTATGATGCGATCTCTTCCGTTTCGTAGTAATAAAAAAACTGCCCCGGTGTAATGTAACATATCGGGACCTTGACGGAGTGATGAAATGAGTCGGGCCCGTAGTGTACCAATAAAAATAATAAATCGATCAAATTTTCATCATAACGTGATCAAGATTGTGCAGCGTTTTGCCGAAAACTCTAAAAGAGAAACTGGTTTTAAATCGTACGATTAGATTCGATGCGTTGAGACCGCGGCGCGCGGCGCGCGGGGGGCGGGGCCGCGCCCGCGCACCGTACTGGACTGCTAGCAATTAGTTCACTACTATAAATTAATTATATTCTTGTCGCTATTGTGCTGACCGCGTCGCCGTCGCCGGCCACGCTGACACTTACGCCAGCCTTGCCGTCATAATGTATACCTTCGAAACTGTAGTGACTCTATTTCAAATATTATCATTTAATTTAATAAAACTAAACTTTATTAACATTTTGTTATAAATGTTGGTATCGGCTGTATTTCAAGTAGTCTTCAAACTCGACGCCGCCGCGGGGCGCGGCGCCAGTATGATTGCAATAATATCAAAACATTTTGTCAACACTTTCGTACCGCAGAACTAGATTACATTTTACATTATGTAAAAATAAAATGATTTAATAAATTAATTTAATGCTATATGGTTTATTATTTAAAATATTAATTAATTTGGGTTACCTAATTATAAAACAAGTTTTTGTTAGAAAGTTCATCACTACATAGTATAAAACAAAGTCGCTTTCTCTGTCCCTGTCCCTATGTATGCTTATATCTTCAAAACTACACAACGGATTTTGATGCGGTTTTTTTAAATAGAAGAGTGATTCAAGAGGAAGGTTTTTATGCATAACTCTACGCAGACGAAGTCGCGGGCAGAAGCTAGTTGTTAATAAAGGCTTTTTTGTCGCCTGTACCTGCATTGTCATCCATCCTAGATACCAGATTTCAAGTCGACTCGAACAATAGAATTGGGTTATAACTCGTATTCCGAGAGCTTAAAAACCACAGACACGAGCCGGGTTTCGCGCCACGATTAAACGGCGGCGGGCAGCCGGCTCGCGGCTCGCGGGGCAGCGACCTCTTACTTATGCCTCGGATCACCAAAATGAGCAGACTCGTAATATATTTAATCAGTCGCAAACAATATTCAACATCTCAACTCAACGTACCTCATATTTTTTTATATAAAGAACTGGAACCTGTTTTACATGAAAGACTACTGTGGTGCTGTGCTACAAATTTAAGAAAGACTCCTCGAGGGCATTTGGTTCGATGCGTCTGTTGAGAGCATTAAGGTAAGAAAGTAAACAATCTCCGGTCGTCAATACCTTTTATTGAATAATTGTTCGCGTCATATTACATTAACTAATACAAATAAACGAAGTCCACGCGCAGGAAACGTCGCGCCACAGCGCGCTCGCAGCGTCTACAATGCTTAAGTTACGATATGAGATTATTTGTCGACGCTTCAATTAAACAAAACTTCATACAAATACAAAATGTCAATAAATAGTTACTAAGTATATTAATTAGGCTTGAATCGATAAAGTATTCTAGTTTATCAATTGCTGCAAAACCACTCGTGCTTACAATTAGGTGCGCAGAGCAACGCGGGGCCGGCGCGCTCCCGCCCCGCCCCGCCCTCGTACTCCGAAATGACCGAAGTTACAAATCCTAATTTCGTATCGTGTCGTCTCGCTCGCAGTTCGCGTTTAATAGGACAGCGAGAGGGACGGTACGATACGAATTTGGCGGTTAGTAGACTCCCCGGTCCTGTGTCCCTGCTGTTGAGCAGCGGGGAGCGCCGATTGAATGTTAGCGGCGCGGGCGCCGCCACGTTTGAGTTAGTGAATTTGATTTGATTAGGAAAACCTAGTTGTCACTTCAATAAATAAATAACTTAGGATAGTAAAAATATGAACAACAGGAGAACAATTAATAATGATTTGAACTCCTAAGTATCGAAGCGTTGGTGGGGCGCGGTCGCCCTCCACTCCACGAGTACAAAAATATGATATGCGACCGACGCGCGGCCGCCGCTCAGCTTACACTAGTACTGTACGATACCTAAATCATTTATAGAAATATAAAAACTGTCATCAGACGGCACCGGCTCGGCCGTCTCACAACATGGCGACATTCATATAACTCTATTACGATCCCCAGACACTTCATTATCACAAGCATTTATACCAAAAATGTACAATAGTTCCGGTGGGGGCGCGCGGCGAGCGAGCTCCCGCCGGTGGGCTAGAGGGGACTCCGACTACATTCGATTACGATTAAAGAAAAGTAGATTATAAAACGCAGGGCAGCGGTGGTGATGGCCGAACTTTTGCGTTATCAAACACTCGAAAGTAACCATTGATTTTTAAATGAATATGAATTATCAATCAGTAATTATGCGATGGAACGATCGATATTATCGTGAGATCGGCTCATCAATCGTTACAGTTGGTGTATAACAGTCGCAACGCTAAGGTCCGGCCAGCGCTGCCCGGGCCGGCGGCGGCGCCGCTCACCGCGCGTCGCGCGCCGTCAGCTTGTCGATGAGCTCCTGCAGCGGCGCCAGCTCGCGGCGCTCGATCAGCGCAAACTCCTGCACGAAGAAGATGAAGTGCTTGAAGGAGGTGTTGAGGTGCGCCTCCTCGCCCAGCGCCACGACGCGCGGGAAGTGCGCGTGGTAGATGTGCGCGTACACGCGGAACAGCCGCTTCAGGATCGTCTTCGCGATGCCCAGGAAGTTCTTGGGGAACGGCACGCCTGCGGGAAACGACAGCGTTAGCTCTGGGCTACGTTCAGTAACTAAAGTGTCAGTGTGATTATCGTCGGGTGAAAATCGTCCGATCATAAACACACTCACTGAACGACTTGGGGCGTTCTTCTGTCAAAAGTGTCAATTGAAGTATGATTTCGTATTCGTAATAATAAGTTTATATCCCCAGCGTTCGAATTATAAATTTTGCCTCATATCAACTGTCAAAGTGACGTCTGTGCGTTTTTTACCCATCTATTTTACGGGGTGACCGGTGCGATCGCCCGACGACGCCCGACGATGTTACTGAACGACTTGGTGTGATCGTCCGATGATCGCACTGACTTACTGAACGGGCCAGTGCGTCGTCGGGCGTCGTCGGGTGATCAAACTGAACGCACCCCTGCGATGCCGGTCGCCAGCGCGCGACGCGCCGCGGCGCTCCTACTGACCTATCTTGGAGGGGAAGAGCGTCTCGTCGTCGAGCTGGTCCTGCGCCCAGGTCATGAGGTAGTCGATGTACTTGGGCGCGGAGCACTTGATGGGCTTCTTGACGGCGAGCCCGTCGGCCCAGTGGTACTCGTACTTGGGCCCGGCCGACATCACGGCGCACGCCTCCTCCGTGCAGAACTCCGTCACCGTGCCGTACAGCATGTTGATCTGGTTGAAGAAGTCCACCGCTGGAAACATATACCCTTATCTTATGACAGTTGACATGTTTCAAATTGCAAGCTAGAAATAGGTACATGGTTTTTTTTAATTAAAAATCTCCATACTTTAAACCAATGTTGTTGATTTTTATTAAAATAGTCACTCTATTTTACTTTTCTTTTTTCTGGCTTGAGTGGTTTGCGCAATGCCACAGACACGTAAAGGTAGGGTAACGTAATTATGACCTGACTATGAAGCTAGAGGTCCTGGGTTCGAATCCCAGTAGGGGCAGACAATTGTATGATGAATACGAATGTTTGTGCCCGAGTCATGGATATTGTATGTATATAAGTATGTATTTATCTACATTATACAAGTATGTTTATCCGTTGCCTGGTACCCATAGTACAAGCTTTGCTTAGTTTGGGGCTGGGTCAATTGGTGTAATTTGTCCCAAGATATTTATTTATTTATTTAATTAAGCAAAAAGTACGGAATTTAGAACGAATCTCTATTACTTCACTGAGGAGCAAAGTAAAATCCACTTATTTATTACCTTCCATTGACATGCACTAGAAATAGAAACAATAGTTCCAAAGATGAACCATTCAAATAATCCTAAAATCAAAGTGGAAAATACAAAGGTTAACAGAGCATGAGGAGTAAATCAAAATAAACATAATGTTCTTTTAGAATTGATTTATATATGTTAGCAGCCTTTTAACATAATTATTATATTTGGTGAGAAAGTATGAAGTATTCACAAAAGTAGCATGCCTGGTATCACCCCCTACACTTTGGTTCAACACAGTGGCAGGTGCAGCCATTACGCAGGATCAATAAAGAGTGGCTCAATCAAGGAGAGCGCCACCAGCAGCCCCCGCGACACACTGCTTTGCACAAACTATGCCTTGTTATAATGTTATGACTACAGCCATACTTTACTTGTAACTAGAATTTTTATGCATAACCAAACAAATAAAATTATTTTAATTAGGGCAGTTTTAATGGGATTAGTGTTGATAAGCCGCGTTTCCACTGGAGGCAGCCTCGGGCTGTGCGGCTGCCTCACTCCGAGGCCGCGCAAGTGCAGGCGCTGCCACAACCTGAGGCGCGCCGCGACACGAGGCAAATTCGGCGCCCCGAACCGAGTCATATTTTGTCGTGCTCAAAGCAGCCTCAGTCTGAGGCGTGCATTTGATGGAGACGGACGTGTTGCCTCGGGTCGCAATGGACAATGAATCAGCAATTAAATTAAACTAGCTTGTGGCGCTGATCAAGCTAAGGCATGTCACCTCAGCTTGATCCGCTATATGCTCCGAGCCTATGCCTCAGGCCAAGCAGCCTCAAACTGAGGCAGTTTGCCTCTAGTCGAGGCTGATCTAACGGATATGCGTCTTTAGAAATGGAGCCAACCAAAACAAAGAGCAGAACAAAAAAGGCAAAATCGTTTTTACAATATAGTAACGTACACAGTTTGTACTTGTACTGTGGACCCATTCCCATTGTTATTTTTAATAAATTGGTGTTCCAATGACAGCCGGTGATCAGTGATTCATACAATTATGATTGTTTGTAGCCACATTCAGAACCACACGTACAATGACACCATGACTCACAGGAACTGATAAAACATTACACATGCTCTGTTGGAAATGGTTAAGGAAACTTCACATATAATGATGAGCGAATGCTTTGTCTTACTGTTGACGGCGACCCACTCATTGAGGTCCTCTCCCTCAGGCAGCATGACCGCCAGCCGGAGGTTGCCCGAGCCCAGCGTGGCCGCAGCGTGCCGCATCAGGTCGTACTGGTGCGTGCCTTCTGGGATATTCTTCTTTGGTTTAAAGGTCTTGTTAGACCGACTTCCACTGTAACATCACAACAACAGCTGCAAAGAACTCAATTTTAAATCTAGAAAGGCAAGATTAGCCATATTACAAATCCGAGGCCTGTAAACACCACACAAAAAGTGATTGAATATATGTATTTTATTTAGTAACGAATACATCATACAGTAAAAATAAGGTAGATTGATACCGAAGGGGCAGAACGAGGGCGTAAACGTAGGGCCGTGATACAGGCGTGAGGGTGCGGACGGCGTCGCGGCGGGGCGGCCGCGCCCGGCACCATCCTGTTTAATTACTGCCCAGACTCCGCGCGAACGTAAACAAGACGTCAGCGAACGGAAGAGCCGTCTGGTTATAAATAGACCCTCTCCGGTAGCAGCACACACTCTAATACTTACAATAGAAAGCTCATCTTGACAGTGGACTGAGCCCGCACTTTATTCTAAAATATTTCCCTCTTTTGTAGCACCAAATCATTAAAAATAGGTTATAACAATAAAATCCTTTTAGTTTTTAGATGCACTTCACTTGTCAAAAGTTTATTGCAACTCTCTTTTTTTAAACGCTAACATTGGAAAGTGCACATTCAGCCAACCCACGTAATTTATACAAAAAATAATTAATTACAATTGGAAAATCATCGCCATTCCTAGAAATAATAAAATCTATTTCTTGTTAATATTACGTATTTCTGCAAATAATTCAAAAAGTAATGAATTTGACAATTAGTATTTGCAATAGCAACCCTTTTTTTGACATTTTACTTGTCCACAAGTACAAGGTAAATTAAAATACCTAAATCGAATATCGTCAGTGAGACGATTAAGAGAACTTTTCGCATCTATTTAATAAGTGAGACTTTACCAAGATGCAGGGACTTACTCTGCAGAGCTTGAAGAAGCACAAGGCTGTGAGTATCAATCAATATTTGTTAAAAGGGATTAGAAATATGTAGCTCTTACATAACATTATTAACCTAAAATCCCTTCAAACACTGTACATTCTATTATTACTTTTATGATGCAGCATACCTAAGGTCACGTATGTTATTAAATATAATATTCCTACTTCCCGTCGGTTGTTTTTAAATATTAAACTTTTAAGTAGACTACTCATTATATATCTCTTAATGTTCAGCATTATTCCGCCCTGATAAGGATATAAATCGATGAAAACGGAACCCAACCACTGATGAATATTTTCTTCTCGCTAATAGACCTGGTGTTAAACTCCGTTTTTTTTAATATAATTGCTTTTGTTCTACTAAGAAGCAAGTATAATAATGTGCTGTTAAATACGATGCAGTTGTATCGCAGTTGCAATTTGCGCAGCAGCTGCCAACAGACGCGATAGTAAATCATAAATAGTAAAAAAATTATGAAATCCTTTTTCTTCTGGTGTTTGTACTAGAGTCAATTGAGTTATTAGCTTATTAGGCACCCAGGTAGCAGAGAAAAACAATAGGAAGAATTAGTAACACTTGCCACTCTAGAGCTGTGTGATGTCAAGTGTTTTAAGTTTGCAAATTGCAGCAGAATCTTTTAGTAATATTCAAATTTAATATTAAATTAGTTAACCTCATAGTTGGTTCAACTTACCTTTTTTAATGGAACAAAATGTTAGAGAGTTGAAGTTTGATGACTAGGGTCAGGTGTGGTGACAACTTGAGATTTTAGGTTACAACCTTAAATTTCTACAAATTCTCTATTTTTAGGTTTGGCTGTGTGTTGATTTGGGGCAGACAGGGTTGTGTCTCCCGTGACCTCTCATACTTCAGATCGCCATGCATGGTTTGCCATCTTGGGAGTCTGGGAGCTTATTTTAGGTTACAACCTTAAATTTCTACAAATTCTCTATTTTTAGGTTTGTCTGTGTGTTGATTTGGGGCATACAGGGTTGTGTCTCCCGTGACCTCTCATACCTCAGATCGCCATGCATGGTTTGCCATTTTGGGAGTCTGGGAGCTTATCTTATCTAAGCTAGGTTGTGAAAGTCTCTCTCTCTCTCTCTGTCAATGCATTCAATAACTCTCATTAAAGACCTGCTTATACCAGTTGAAGTGAAACTGAAGTCCTCCAAATAATTAAGTACCATCTTCTCTAACATGCTGATAGGCAACCCCCCTAAGCATAAATAGGAGTGCTTGATTTATTAATTTAGATAATGGTCATCTTAATCTAATTTAAAATAAGGTAGGAAACAGGACAGGTAAGAACAATGTAGGAATAATTAGGAGGCTGTTAGTCTGTTGTGATATGTTGAGTGATGCGGATGTGTGTTGTGCGTGTGCAGTTGATCCCCCTGTACGTGTGCACGGCGCTGGGCTGCGGCGGCGCGGTGTTCTACCTGGTGCGGCTGGCCACCAAGTCGCCCGAGGTCACCTGGAGCAAGCGCTCCAACCCCGAGCCCTGGGAGGAGTACCGCAACAAACAGCATAAGGTTACTGTTTATTCAATTAAGTTAAAACAAATGGACAATCCTATCAACAATAGATAAATTAATACTATATCTGGCTCCTAATTTGCATCAATTCTGACGCTATGTGATGACAGGCCTGTATGCGGTCGCGGTGCGCGGTTTTTTCAGTAATTTTCCTTGTGTCACAAGATTTCTTACAAAAATAAGAATGGTGCTGTGCTAGCTGTGCTAATCAAGTGGCTAGAGAAAAATCGTCATTGTACAAGTTATGAATCAGTGTTGTATTTGTATGAGTGAGTGTTCACTTAGTTCAGTGCACTGCACAGACGGTGAAGACGCTCGGCTCGCAATGCACTAACTAAATTATAATTTAAATAAGAAGCATCACTTCTTGGGTTAGTCGGTTTGAACTCTCCTGCAACATTTCGTACTCTGATATACACATGCATGCAATGAATACGCTGAGAAATTGACAATGTACGTAGTACTGAAATGCACGTAAACAATCGTTAGCTAGAAAGTCAATAACTAAACCTTAGTTGCAAGGCTTTACTGGTGAGGCAACAGTCACTCAGATGCACTGTCCCAACGGGTTTGTGCCATATATGTAGTCAATGATGTTTAGCGTGACACCCCAATGTGGAAATCAAATAAATGTTACAAGTCAACCCACTTCTTTCTAATAGTCAGACTGACCTGTAATATGGTTTTGTACAGTTTATACAATTGGTCGTGTTTTGTTGCAGTTCTACTCTCCGATCCGGGACTATTCCAAGGAGGAGTCCCCGGCGCCCAAGTACTAAGCGTCGCTCCGCCGCGTCGCCGCTACTGCTTTAGATTGTCTTAATTTAATAAATAGCAATTATGTGATAAATTATCTATTATTTATTTGGCGTTTCTATTCGCACACTTCCCAGTCGTCACCTTCACGTACATATGAAGGCTTCAATTAGCTAGGTCCTGTTGTAGATCTAATAACGCTCAAACCTGGCATTGCTGGGCTTGGGACAATCTCCAGACTACACAAACCTCCCTCGTGCTACAGCATTATGATGATCTTGATGTTCTGGTAATCAGAAGAGGTGGGGGGAATCTGAACATTCAATGTTACGGTGGTAAAATGGTGATAAAGGAATTATTAGGCGCTGGGCTTGGTCACTTAAAAAAATCTATTACATACATCTATACAAATAAAGTTTGTCTGTACATTAAATAAATTTATCAAAAATAGAGTGCTATCGATTAGGGAAGAGCTTCTTGGGGAAGAGTAATAAAACCACAAAAAAGTAGACTTTATAATATATGTCTGTCTGTGTGTATGTAATATGAATGTATTCATTTACCTATGTCTGTGTTGGCTAATCTCCAATACTGTTGGACCGATTTAAATGAAATTTTGCGTGGTGGTACGTTATATCCCTGGTCAATATTTTAGATGCTTTTAATCACGGAGAATTAAAAGAGTTCCCGTGGGGTAGTTAAAATACTATAATAATTTATGCAGTTAGTACACAACTTAATGAGCATCTAATTAAGTAAAATTAGCGTGTTGACACCTTATATGCCGCGGTTACATTAAACATACATACATAATTAGTTGAAATTTGGTATACAGTTAGTTTCAGTCCCAGGGACGGACTTAGGATAGTTTTTATCCCAGAAAACAGCAAAGTTCCCACAGGATACCGATAAGCGAATACTGCGCGGACGGAGTCGCGGGCAACAGCTAGTTACTTATACGTATGGGATGAAAACCCCCTGACATTTATTTTTATATTTGCTATAATAATAAAAAAGAAACAAAACGGATAGAGGAGCCATGGGTAGGGAACCTTACATACAAAGGAACAGTCCTTCTCAAACGTGACTTGAAGTTGTAAGCCGCCGCCGAGGCCGAGCGCGGGGACGCTCGCTGCAGGCAGCACCGGAAGGGCCTTCAGTTGGGCGCCGGGGGAGAAACAAGAATAAAACTACAATTAAATAAAAATATTTGTTTACTACATGTTTATTACATTTTCTTCATTGAAAATTAGTGTGATTTTCATGCAATTGATTATAAATTTAATTATTAATGTTCTATTTTATTATAATTAATTATTTCGCACTAAAGCACCTACTGCGTGAACTGAACAGTGAAGTGGAGTAAATGCGCTCGCGCTCAGAGCGGGCAGCGCCCGCCTCGCGCGTACCATACAATAATAAAAACAATCAACAGTCCAGATACCATATAATAAATACAATATCGTTAACAACGTATATTATGACAAAATTATGACGTCAAGTAAAGATAATTATGCGAAAAGGAGACTCCTCAGTTACATGTTACAACCGCCCACCCCCAAGCGGGGACTGCAATAATCGATAAATCCGGTCACGAGCCATACTCATACACGTTCGATTTGAGCCCTCCAAGCGCGTCCCGGCCCCGCTCCCCACTCCCCACAGCGACTCGCACCCGATACTTACACCTATGCATACGAAAAATATATATATTATTTTTGAGAGGCGTTCCACTCGCTCGAGACGGGGAACTCGCGAGACGTGTCGAGCGCCGTATCTCGTGCGTTACGAATACGTTCATGAAGCAAAACCGACAACGCGTAACCCGTCGATCTTCGTGACGCACGGGGCACCGCGCCCGGGACGCCTCGCGACCTCGCCCGCCGAGCGAGGGTCTGATTTTATATCGAAGGTTCGATGCGGTGAGCATCGACAGACTCCGGAGCAGCGGAGCGCGCGCTACTGCGGGGGGTAGGGGTTGTAGCCGTGCGGGGGCGCGGCGGGGTAGCCGGGGGGCGCGGGGGGGTGCTGGTAGGGCTGGTAGGGCGGCGCGGCGCGCGCGGCAGACGGGTACGGCAGCGTGGCGTACGGGTTGTACACGGCCGGCAGCGGCGCCGCGTAGTAGTACGGCGCCGCGCCGTACGGCAGCGGCATGCCTGGACACACAGATACACGTACAGTACGATTATGTTACGAGATCGTTTTACATCGACTACTCACCTGCGTCAGCCGAACATGAGATTTTCAGATTTGCTTGTGCGACGATAGTCACCTTGCTACTAAATTTCAAATTTTTAGGACGAGTGGTGCTCCATAATTATCATTTCCAAAATGTTAATTTTAATGCGATTTCTATGGAAACGCGTTCCAGAGAAACAGACGGACGGATGAACGATAAAGTGATCTTATAAGTATAAGGGCTCCGTTTTTGTGTATTCAAATATATGGAACCCCAAAAATGCTTAAAATATTCGGTTTCGGGCCGCGTTCTGCCTGCTTCCCAAAACAACCGTTCCCGTCACTACCTCTTCCCAAATAATCCTTTTTACAATACAAGTGTTTCCCAAAATGTGCTCCTTCCAAAAGATACGTATGGCTTGATATCAGTCTTCCAAAAAAGCCTAATTCCAAAAAGTCTTATTCCGAAACTACAAATTCATTGACTTTACGGTAAAGGAAACTGAAATATGTATCTTCTTTTTCCAACCTTTTCAGTTTACTTTTTCAATTTCCTCGACTCGTATGCATTTCTGTGGCCCCAACATTTAAGTGTAACGTTAATCAATGAATGCAATTTAAACATTAAAAAAATGTAGAGACTTGATTCTTTCGTCAACGGATAGCCGAATAGCTTCCAACATGCTGTTTCAGCAACCAGCAACAGTCCGGCGCTCCGGCGCGGCGCAGCGTGGTTATTCGGGAACGGTCGTTTTGGAAAACGGGCAACGGTCCCAAAGGATATTCATCTCTCGAGTTTTAAATTGCGATTATTACAAAATGGTGTTTACGCGGGTCCTTCGTGCGCAACTGCAGCTCATCGTCGTCCCAATCGGACCGGTGCTGTCGGTTTCCTGACCCGAGTATCCAGTATTGCGTGCAGCAGGTATGAGAGAGCGGATACTGATGTTAGTGTGGTGAGATACGCACCTTGCGGCTGCGCGGGGTAGGGCAGCGCGGCGGGGGCGGGGGCGGCGGCGGGGGGCGGCGGCCGCGGGGGGGGGTCCTTCTTCGTCGCCACCACCGCCGGCTGGCGGGGACAGCACCGAACACATTAACACGGTGGCAGCCAAACAAGCTCATACAGACAGAGAGAATGGTGGACCTACTTGGCGATTTGGCTATTTTGTTTCGCCGTCATATTGATTGAAAGAAACGGGGAACTTTTTTTTTTTTTTTTTTTTAATATATGAATAGGAAGGCAAACGAGCAAGTGGGTCACCTGATGGTAAGTGATCACCACTGCCCATAGACACCCGCAACCCCGGAGGGATTGCAGATGCGCTGCCAACCTAGAGAACTAAAATGAAATGCCTCTTGTGCCCGTTATTTCCCTGGCTGTCTTACTCTCCACACCGGAACACAGTAATGCAAGCACTGCTACTTAGCGGCAGGATTAGTGAGTAAGATGGTGGTAGCGATCCGGACGGACCTTGCACAAGGCCCTACCACCCGCACGTTCTCCCTTAGTAGCTCTAACAGAGTTGTGAGAACACGAAATGAAGAAATACAAAGCGTTCAATCGAATGAAATTATCCAATATGACATTGACTATTTAGGCGACAGTAACGAAAGCGGGGAAGTAAAACGGGCCAACCTCCTGCGCGGGCTGCTGCGGCGGCGCGGGCGCGGGCCGCTGCACGCGCGCGGCGTCCTGCGTGAGGTCCTTCAGCAGCTCCTCCTTCTCGGTGCGGCGCGCGAAGCAGAAGTCCGAGATCTTGTTCTGGAAGGTGACCAGCAGCTGCGTGAGGTCGTTGTAGAACTTGACGCCCTCCTTGAGGTTGGCGGTGAGGTCGGCGTAGGCGTCGTGCGCCGCGCACAGCCGGCCCAGCGCCGCGCCGCGCTCGCCGCCGCCGCCGCCCGCCGCCGCCAGCCGCGCGTGCGCCGCGCGCAGCCGCTCCGCCAGCCGCTCCTGCTGCGCCGCCAGCGTCTCTCCGCGGCGCTGCAGCGGCGCCAGCGCGGCCCCCAGCGCGCCCGCCGTCAGCGCGGGCTCGTCCACGGCGCCGTCGGCCGCCAGCGCCGCCAGGAACTGCGAGCGCATGTCGAGCGTGACGTCCTTGAGCTCCCGCTCGAGCGCGTCGCGCTCGGCCTTGAGGCGCTCGACGTCCGCCATGAGCGCGCGCAGCTCCCGCACGGCGTCGCCCGCGCCCGCGCCCGCGCCCGCGCCGGCCGCCTCGGGCACGCCCGCCGTGATCTCGCCGTCGCTGCTGCCCAGCAGCGCGATGTCCTGCGCGAGAGAGGCGCGTCATCTCGCGTGCGGCGCGCCATGTCCGCCCGGAGCGCTCGACCCGCTACATGCATCCATATCGCAGGACACGAATCGAGCGTTCCGGGACGTACGAGGCCCGCACTCGAGGGTTCCCAAAACATCAGTTCCCGTTACTACCTGAGTACCCGAATACCTAATCCGTTTTCCGATTTAAGTATTTCCCAAATTATGCATCTCCCAATACATGTTTGTACTAAAACCCGTTTCACAAAACACCCGCAGTTAAATGGCTTATTACATTATTTTCGCAAAATCATTTTATCTGTAAAATATGCGGAGTTGACTGCCAACCTTCACTAGTTGGAGAGGCACCATAAGAGAGAGAGATTTTATCTGTAGCAATTTTTGTTTTGCGTATACAGAAGTTATTACTTTTTCTTAATAGAAGCTCCGACCGATCATCGCTGCACTGTCAAGGCGCGGTGGTATCTGATCTAGGGCTCACCTCCTTATGCTGCGCGAACTTCTGCTGCACGATGGCGTCGGCGCGCACGGCGTTGTCGATGATCTGGCGGTACTTGGCGGCGTTGGCGCGGAAGGCCTCGGTGAGCTGCGGCGACGGCGTGCGGCCCCAGCGGGCGCCGAACTGCGCGCGCAGCGCCGCGTCCGCGTCCTCCTCCTCGCGCAGCAGCCGCTCCGCCTCGTCCAGGATGTCGCGGTTGCGCTGCAGCAGCTGCGGCAGCTCCTCCATGAGCGCCCGCAGCGCCGCCAGCCCGCCGGCCTCGCGCACGGCCGCCGCGCGCGAGCGGATCGCCTCGGGCAGCTCCTCGCCGCGCTCCGCCTCCAGGCAGGCCGGCAGGTTGAGCGAGGCCAGGATGGTGTTGAGCAGCTGCGTGGCGTCGCGCAGGCGCGCCACCTCGGCGGCCACGGCGTCCTGGCGGCGCGCCTGCGCGGCCTGCAGCGCGCGGTGCGCGGCGGCCGGCAGCAGCGCGGCGAACAGGTCGCGGCCCTGCGGCGGCGGCGGCGTCCAGCGCGCCGGCGGCGCCAGCGCCTTGGCCACGGCGGCGCGCGCCACCGGCTCCAGCTGGCGCGCGTCCGGCACGCGCTCGTGGTAGATGAAGTCGTTGTCCTTGTTGGCCTCGGCCAGGTGCCGCGAGGCGCGCGTCAGCTGCTCGGCCAGCAGCGGCGCCTGCGCGAGCCGCGCCGTCGCGAGCCGCAGCTGCTCCACGGCCACTTGCAGGCGCGCGATCTCCTCGCCCACGGCCTTGCCGGCGCGGCACACGAGGCTCTGGTAGAGCTGCGCGAGGCCGCGGAAGGCCTGCTGCTTGGCGGCCACCAGCGGCAGCCACTCGCGGTCCCACAGCGCGCGCTGCGGCTCGCGGCCCAGCAGGCGCGCCGCGTCCGCGTACAGCTCCTCGCACTGCGCGCACACGCGCGCCACCATGCCCTCCTTCATCTCGTCTGCGGGACACAACGCATAGCATGACTCCACGTCCCACGGCTACGGTGTGTGTGTAAATACGTGTGTGTGTCTGTGGGTGTATGCGTGTGCGTGTGCGTTTGCATGTGTGTGTGCGTGTGTGCGCGCGTACTGACCGCGGATGCACTTGTAGGCGATGACCTCCTGCGCCTGCGCGAGCAGCAGCGCGGACAGCGCGTGCAGCGCGTCGGGCTGCAGGTCGGGCGTGGGCTCCTGGTGCACGGCCGCCAGCACCGACGTCTTCAGCTCTAGGAACACGCCCGCGGCTTGCTGCCGCCACCCCGCGCCTCATTAGCGAGCGCTCTCGAGGTCGACCCGCACCGGCGGCGCAGCGCGGCTTTTCCGTCGGCCGACGTGTGGCAAGATTTCATTCGAGATGAACGAAATATTGACCATCGGAATAATAATCGGTAGATGGGCATGAAGTCGAGCTGACCGGAATATCGAGCCGCGCGGCTTCATATTCTGCCGCCACCGGGAAGCCGCGCCGCGCCGCCGCGCCGCAAGCAGGTTGACCTCTATGCGTGTGACAGGAAAAACGCATGCGGCGACGACGGTTGCGGAACTTAATTGATTAATATAGAACGTACCTACTCATGGCGGTGAAACGGAAAATATGCTATTTTGCCATTTCCGGGCTACACATTATTTGCAATCTTAGTTTAATACAGTTACTACATATAATAACTAAATTATTAACACTTAGGCGCTTAGTACATTAAAAGTGTATTGCTGGGGCAATAGTCTCCCGCGAGGCTGAATGGTCTGCTCATGTAAGACGGAGTTCACATCTAATATTAGGAATGGCTCTGATTGGCGTAAGTGTGTCTGGCGTAACGTCGCCCGCTGCAGATATCGGTGCGCCACGTCAGTAAAATAACAACAAGATAGTGGTGCTCAAATACAGGGTTGCAGGCATGAACGTGAATTACATACTTGACATTTGTAATATTACATCAGAGAGTATAAATGGGGACCAGCGACACTGAATAAGCAGCTGTGCTAGTGTGTACCTGCAGCAGCTTGGCGGCCAGCTTGAGCGAGTCCTCGGTGTCGAGCGGCTGCTGCGCGGCCAGCATGCTCTGCAGCGCGCCGATGTTAAACAGCACACACACGCGCTCATAAGCCAGCGAGCTCACCGCTGCGGACAAATACCAACATTATGCATCATCATGCTCCAAATGAATTTGAATTTGAATTTGAATCCTGAATGTGAGACTGCATTTGGATATAATATTAATCAGTTCTTAAAAATGAAACATAGATACGCACTGAGACTCATCCTGCCTCCAAATATGGACCCGCGGTCAAAGGCATCCTTCCACTTGAAGGGGATCTGCACCCCCTGCGGCGGCACCTTGCTCTCGAGCGACACCAGCTGGTCATAGTAGCTGCCGACAGACAACCAGCAGATTGGTAACAGGCTAATTGGAAACCCTTTGCGAGGCCCTCAGGCTCCCACCCACTCACTGGACCGGACTGGCAACCGAGAGCGACGGGCGTAACAAACAAGTATGAAGAAATAAATAAACATCCTACGCGGCTGCGCCCTGCGCCGCCCTTTGTTTACAGAGGGCGATGACACCTGGGGCACATGCTCCTCCACCACGTTCTGCTCGACAGGACACAAACCGGATTAAAAACTTAAGATTAGAACGCAACAGCGTTTATAATGATTCAATAGAGCTAATGAGTCATCGGGTAGTACCAGTAAATAACGTCGAGCGAGGACTTGTCAAAAATCTTCCAAATTGCGTCGTTACGCAGCCGTGCGAGCTCGGCCAGCGCCTCACCGAAGTCCTCGGCGCCCTCGTACGTCGCCTGCAGCAGGTTACGCAGCGGCTTCACCAACTCCACGTCCGAGGACTTTTTCCACGGAATCGACAACAACTCAGCCATTTCTGCGACTGACGATGTCACTCGACTCGCTCGCTAGCTGTCAATGCGATGACAGTTCAATGACAACTGATCGACTGTGTATGCGTCACACACAAACTCTATTTTGTCTTTTCTTTTAATAGTATGGCAACTCTGTTCTCAATGTCGACTTTGAGCGTTTTTTGCATTTAACCGTCCTGCCATTGCAAATTGTAAAACCGTGGTAGACGGGTAACTCGTCAGATCCCGTTTATTCATCAGTTGGTCACTGTCGAGAAATATGTGTACAGAAAATTAAATTTCTACTTATGATACTTAATTGTCTTAGTTCCATGGATTCACTTTTTTTGATTTCACGATTTAAGACGAATTCTGTGAATGTTGCCACAAATTATCACTTCCCTAAAAAGTTGACAATTGGCACGAAATTCAAATTGTTTTACTGTGACTTATAGAAAAATCCAAAAAAAGTATTTCGTGAAATTATTTATGTTACTAATAAAAACTAATTGTCAGACCCTAACATGGTGCAATCACAGCTCGTACGAAAACTGTGAGTGAAATTATTTTAGTATCTACTCGTTATTCAATGACTCAGAAATCATGTTTTGTATCATCGTACTCGTGTCGCATTCGTATTAGTACCGTCACCAAGTGAAAGAGCGTAGAAAAACAAATGCGAGTAAGCGAAGGTTGGGCATGCGCGGCGCGTGGCCGAGCGTGGAGGTGCGGGGCGCAGGGCGGGCGGGGCGGCTCGCGGCTCGCGCCCGTGTCGGCCCGCCCGCGAGCCGCGCTGCCAGCCTGCCACGCCGCGCCGTCGCCTCCGCCGCGACCGCCGCTGCAGCCCCCGCCGGCGCTCCCGAGGCTCCGACGCCGCCCGGCGCGCCGCCCCGCGCCTCACCCGCCGTTGCTAACTGTTGCTTCTACAATCGATACAGCCGAGTGTGCATTTGTTTTGGTCGCGAGCAGCCGAGCGTGCCGTCTGCTACGCACTTGCTCCTCCACGACCACCGCGGCCGCAGCGGTCACCGCCGGCCCCGCCGCCTCCACGACTGACTGTAAGCTTTATTAAAATACAATTATATCGCCGAAACGAGCTGCTATTCGTGACAAAACGCGTATTTGTCTCGTTTAAAAAAAAATCGTAATCAATTGCGACGTAGTTCAAATAGTTAGTGTTATTGTGAAATTTCCTGAGTGACGGTGATGGATAGCATTTCGTAACGACTAGCTGCATAGTTTGAGGGTGCTGGGCGTGTGGAGGGACATGCGGCGCGGCGTTAGGTCGATGGTCGCGTGGCGATGGCTGCAGCGCTGCAGGCCGCACGCCGCGCGCTGCACCGGCGGCGCTCGGGCCGCGGCGACATGTATTGGATTTCCACTGCCAGGCCTCTGTTTAACACGCAACTCACAGCTCTCAACGCCACTGTAGGTACATTGCACTCTGCGGTTGTACTCATGCAGGTCAGGTTTCACACTGTTTCGATGCGTGCGAGGTAATAACGGATTGCCTCGGCCGCTTCGCTTCGCTCCTATGAGACACTATTGTCAATGTCAACCGTTCCGCGCCGTGCGATGCCCTTATGCATTTAATATTACTTATTGATGGCTAACGATCCCACAACGCCTCGGTCGGGGTTTCCATCCCAGAACCCACCCCCCTCTAACGGGACATCATCAGTTTGTGCATTTAGTTATCTATGAATGTTTTACATGCTTAACTATTTTTCTCAGTGATAGTGTTAGTCTAGACATATCTGCACTTTTTGATGTTGACGTTCACATCCCTCTCCCCACATTGTCTGCAGAACTTCGGTTTTATGAAGCCTTATTTGTTGTTTTAATTTTAAGTACTTAGGTAATAGGTAAAATATAACGTAATGTGGGGTAAACGACCCGGTTATTGGCCCGTTTTAGTTAAAATCTTCGCCTTATTTCGTCGAGCATAAGAGTAACACTGCCCTGGAAGAGTGCCAGCCAATGCAAATCTTTAGTAGTGTACCTAGTTTATTTTATTTTCAGGATCTCATTATTAAAATGCAAAATTCATTGTCTCCTTTATGGTATACTTAATACAAATCTTATTTCAAATCAATGCGTAATTTCAAGTTGCGATGCATATATGCTTTCTGGGCGACCGAGCTAAGCTCCGCGTTTTTCATGTTTATTACTCAAAGGCAACTTACTTACTTAGGTAGCTAATAAGTATATACTTATTGCTGTTTCTGTTACGCTCTGATCAATTTACGAAAATAGATAAGACAGGCACTCTCATGATGTTATGGCGAAACGGCGAAACTCGATTTACGCTATAAATCAAAATACTGCTTTCGCACAAAGTGCTCAGCGGTAGGTAAGAGTACTTACCGATATCGGCTCGCGTAAT
Organism: Pandemis corylana; assembly: GCA_949127965.1. Lineage (NCBI taxonomy): Eukaryota > Metazoa > Arthropoda > Insecta > Lepidoptera > Tortricidae > Pandemis > Pandemis corylana. The sequence continues at coordinate 138,668 of OX421859.1, read as the reverse complement.
GGAATCTGAGCGCGGTTGTTCCGCGCCGCCGCCGGCGGATCCGGCCTCCACCGAACTCCCCATCCACGTTAGATAAACGACCTAGTGATGAGATAAGGGGGACTGAAATTGTGAAAAAAGAACTCAAAGTAGGCTAAAATAACTTACTTCACGTTCACGGTAATATTTTGCAAAACGTGACCTAGAATGCGAGACGTTTTGATTAATCCAAGCAATGTATACCTCGCGTGTACCTACTTATCTAATTCGACTTAACGGGTCAAATTTACTGGAGCGATAACGAAGGATTCGATTGGATCGTAACGAAGTTCGAGGTCAGGCAGCGTCGTCACGACTCGTTCCCGCCTCCGCCTCGCTGTTGGATAAGCTGTCACCTCCATATACTCCGCATGCCCGCGGCGTCGGCGTCGCTGCGCGCGAGCGTGGCTCTCGCCCGCCCGCGTGTCGCCGGAGATAGGTATTCATGCCGCCGCCCGACGTCGCCGAGGCACGGCTCATAACTCGCTGACCTCGCTTTGCGTTATTTTTATTTATGAGCAAAAAGAGATTAACGCTAACAGCATTTTAAATGAGTAGGTAACTTGTGTTACAAGTTAAATGAAGCCGGGGCGGAAAGTTGCAAACTTTAATCCGGGTAGTGCTTATGTTAAGCTGCGGTCTGCTTTTTTTTTGAAAATCTTTATGGATGCCCTGGGCACGGGGTTGCCTAGGGTTATGTTATGTGATACTCCCTTCGAAGGGGTGTAGGACCCAAACTAAAACCTCTCCGGCGTTGCTTCAATCTGGTGTTATCTGCGTACCTACCTAATTTATAATCGATTAATAACGATGCCCTCAGCTTCGGGTGGTGCAGATGAGATCTCGTTCCGACAAAGCCGAGCACTTATTGAACTGGAGTTTCTAAAGTACATACCTACTAAATCCACAGTCCTTCACCGAACTTGCAACTATTATACCGTGGGCTGAGCGACTCTTAGGAAGGTATGTCGAATTAAGAAGCGGGCGGCGGCGAAGAATGTGCTAGCGGGTGATGGCGTCTTATGTCACGACCGACACGATCACTGCAAAATGTTGATCTGATCGCGGAGTAGTTTCGGACCTCACCAGGCGCTGACCGGCATTCGCGCTGCTCCAATTTGGAACGTATTTGACGCTGCCCGCCGCCGCCGCTGCTGCGGACCCAGACCCTCCCATTCAGATAAACGTACGATCTTTACTTGGTGCTTTTCTTGACATATATTTAAATAAATAAATATGCTAATGTGGCACGTATACATATAGGCTGGAGATGATGATAATGATGATGGCCCCTAGAACAAGTAGGTGTGTAGGTCCTTGTCAAATCGCAACACAAAGTCACTGCAAGGACGAGGCAGGGGAGGCGCGAGTGACCTTTGCAGGGGGACCGTTGCATGTGTGCGTGGTGGCGATGGCGGCGTCGCGTGCTGCGCGCTGCACTTCCGGCCGCGGCCGCTGCCCGCTGACCCACTCGCCACACGCTACCTGCCACTTTTACGACTTCCCCCAGTTTATCACTAAAACACACTGCGGACGCAACTTGCTGAGATACGGATGTTGTCTCCGTTTATGCAATAGTTTTAGCGATAAAATTGTTCTATTAGCGTACTAGTGTAAAATCTGTAAAAGTGAGAAAACACATCAATACGTCTTATTCCTCCGAGATCAAAATACTCGTGATAGTAAGGTGTTTCTAGTAGAAAGTTGACTGCGTTTCGGAAGGAGAAATGTTGGTATAGATAGGCCTTCCGCAAGATGGACGACGATCAGCTAAAGATCGATCGCAGTAGGAAGACATTGGCATGTATTATGACGGTCATATACAATCGTGATACCTACCCACAAGTATGTTAATAAAGGATCGTGGATTTCAAAACACCCGAATTCTCTGCGGTACGCTTTAATATTTCGTCTTATGGATTGCGATTTGCGTGGGTCACGCAATGATATTGACCGTCTAACACAAGGCATTGGTTACGGGTAGCATAAAACCAATCGTTGTGCGTGATCCTTAAGGGAGGCGGCCTACGTCCAGCAGCGGACGCCATGATGGTTGGCAGTAAGGGGTGTGGTGGTTGCAGGAGCGGGCTGACGCGCGCGCTGGTGCGGCCGCGCTCGGCCGCCGCGCCCCCCGCCCCCGCCCCCGCGCGCCGCGCCCGCGCCCCCGCGCCGCCCAAGGAGCTGCGCCTGCACCCCTACATCACGAGAATCGACAACTTGTACGTACCTATCTTATGTGGCGCTCAATCTGCTCGTACCATTGCTTTATCGCTCGTACACATTGTATGTACATAAAATGTAGACGAGTGGTTTAGTTATAGGGAACTGTGCCCAACTAAAGAAACTAAAAGCCACCAATCGAAAACTTGTATAGGTACCTTTAAGCCCCCTAACAATAGCTGACGCTGACATTTCAAACGAGTATGTGTCTATGTATGTACCTACATATGTAAAACTTTTTATTGTTTTGTACCTGCATAAAACAGACATGAGTTTGGGCTATAATTTTTAGGATCGATTTTATTACGTGGTGTTATCTTTCGTCGAGTAGCTGAACAACCTGATAGGTGATGCCATCTTGTGCAGAGTAGGTGAACTACACTAGTAATAGCTGCTACTTCATCAAATAGTAATGCTATATTTGATTTATAAAAACAATCTAATGCGATGAATACATGCGGCAACCGCTCTCGTCGTGTCACAGGACGAGTGTAGTGGTGAAGCCGGACGAGGAGGTGGACGACGTCATCGACCTCGGAGCGCCGCGCGTCGTGCGAGAGACGCCCGCGCAGTACCCGCGCGAGCGCCGCCGCCGCCCGCCCTACACGCCCAACCCGCGCCTGTACGTAGCCGCGCCGCGCGCCGCAGAGCAGCGCCCACTGACACGCGCTAACGCACCCGCAACCGCAGGTACCCCGGCCCGGAGCGGAAGCAGAGGACGGGCGGCAAGCGCGGCGGCCGCGCGCCAGCCCCGCCCGGCCCGCGCGCGCGGCGCCGCCAGCGCGTGTTCCGGCGGCCCGTGCCCAACGCGCGCCTGTACCGGCCCGCGCCGCCGCGCCCGCCGCCGCCGCCCGCCGCGCCGCGCGCCTCCTGGCCGCCGCCGCCGCCGCCCGCGCGCGCCCTCGACACCGCCTCGCGCGCGGCGTTGCGGCTCGGCGAGCGTCGCGGCTGGCCCGCTCCGCCCCAACGGCGCGCGCGCGCCCCGCCCCCGCTACCGCGCTCGCCCCCGCGCTCGCAGCCGCCGCTGCGCTCGCCGCCGCGCTCGCCGCCGCCCGCGCAGCGGTCGCGCCGGCTGGTGGTGACGCTGCCGGCGGCGGGCCTGGCGCAGTCGGCCCCGCGGTCGCCGTCACCGCTCCCCGAGCGCTACCGGCCCACCAGCGAGCACTTCCGGCTGCGCGCGCTGCCGCTGGCCCCGGAGTCGGGCGCGTCCACGCCGCCGCCGCGCCCCCGCGCGCGCCCCGCGCCCGCCATGGACGCGCCGCGGCGCCACTCCGCCAGCCCCGAGGACTGCTCCGAGGGCAACTCGCTGTCGGCGCCGAGCGAGTTCCTCGCCGAGGTGAGTGTTGCGGCCGCGAGGCGCCGCCGCGGCCCGCCCCGCCGGCCCGGCCCCGCTATACAGACCCGCGTGCGTGTTGCAGTTCCTGTCGGCGATCATGCGGCGCCAGTACGCGGAGGCGCTGAAGTACTGCCGGCTGATCCTACAGTACGAGCCGCACAACGCGACGGCGCGCGGCTTCTACCCGCTGCTGCAGCAGAAGCTGGCGCAGCAGAGCCCCAGTGCGCCGCGCATCCCCCTCGCCGCCGCCGCACGCTCCGATGACTCGGGTGACTTTACGTCTCTATACCTACTCGACCTCATGCTCCGTTTTGGTGTACCTACTGTGCGTTGACAAGTGCGTTAGCGATATTAATGATCAGTATACCTAACATTAAAATAGTACATTACTGCAGAGGCCGTGAAGTAAGGGATTGCTGGACGAGTTTGGGGTAGGTGGCCGAGTCGAAGACGAGGCCAGATAGAACGAGTCCTGCAATCCCTGTTCCGGCCAAAGCTTGTATAGTGCTTTTCTCAAACAATGTGAGGAAATATGTTTTCATGTAAATCTCTTTACTTTTTTCCGGTAGCATATTTTGCATAGCTAAATTTGCCTCCTCTTTTAAATGAGGCGGAGTACAGTTCATAAGTTCCCCGTCACTTTCATCACTAGAAGTCATTTTTATTTCTGTTAAATTATAATAACAATAACTACGAAATACGCATAAGCAGAAAAAAAGATTTTCGATTTGCCACCTTTTTTATTTTTTAAATGTACCTACTAATTTGATCCAGCTATTTGAGCACCATGTTTAACCGCACATAAATATAGTACCATAGATTTTTTTTTATGTCGCAATTATGCTTAGGTACAGATTGTGGTGGTGGTTGGCTGTATGTAATTTTTTCCTTTGCCAATTTAATTTTAGTCTCAGAACAATAACTAAAGCATAGAACCCGGACTAAAATAAAAACTAATTATTATAGTGCGTTGCTTCTTATTCCAGTGCACTAAAACAATAAGTTAAAAAGAGACAAAGATGCTATTCACGAGACAGTCGTCTGTCTGTTCCGTACCAGGGTAACCTATACAAAGCGTTTTAAATTATACATGTATATATTTCGCTAGTGTAGGGAACAAACCGTCATTGATTAGTCTTCGTTCGATATTTTTTATGGGTATCGGGACGGTCGTGGATATTAATACATATTAAACGGATATCATTATAATGAAAAAAAATCTATTATGAAAATCGGCCAAGTGCGAGTCGGACTCGCGCACCGAGAATTCCGTTTCACCGTACAACAAAAACACATTTTTGTCCGTTCGTATTTGAATTGGTTGGTAACAAAACAACGGCAAAAAATCACGTTTGTTGTATGGGACCCGATAAATATTAATTTTATTTTGATTTAATTATCTATTTTTAAAGTGAATATGAAACTGAATATTTCAAGCGTCTACCTGTTGCCGCTATTGATATCGAACAAATATCGCAAAAAAAAACGTTTGTGGTATGGGAGCCCCCCTTAAATATTCATTTTATTGTTATATTCATATGTGTTTTATTCATAGTATTTTTTGCTATAGCGGCAACAGAAATATATCATCTGTGAAACTTTCAACTGTCGAGCTATCACGGCTCATGAACAACCTGTTGATAGACGGACAGCGAAGTCTTAGTAATAGAGTCCCGTTTTTAGCTTTTGGATACGGAACCCTATAAAAGGAACATTTATGCATACCTATAGATTAGTAAAAACTTGCCAAGTCAAAAAAAAGTGAAATAGTAAAGTTATGGCCAAAGAAAGGGAACAATATGGAACAATAATGGAGTCGGAAAACTGAAAGAATTAAACATATTTAATCATATCTCTATATTTACATTTAATATCGATTGACAGTTTAGTCGATATCACAGGCACATCACTAAGATAACCTATACTGTTTTCATATTTTCTTTAAAATAATATGTAAATAGGGATATCTTTGACAAACAGGATTCAATAATGGTGTTATTTTATAGAACACACTCTCAATATATTTTAATGCGACCCTGAAGCTGATTAAAATCACTTAACGATGATAACTTATAAACGCATTATCATTTTGTTTTCTGGACGCATTAGATTTACATCCTGGCACTGCACAAGACATTTTCTAGTTTCACTAAGTAATTGGCTTTACCAATATTCGTTATTTAATCAATTTTTAACAATAATAAACAAAAAATTCTCCAACAGTTGTCAGTCATTCACGCATCCGAAGTACAATAAGCACATACAGACAAGTTAAGTTGACACTCAACACAAGTCATTGGGCTAAGAAATCTGACTCTTGAAATCGGCATCATATATCGGAACCAAGTGACGTAAAGGAACCAAGTTTGACGTTTGGACAGGTACGAAACAGAAAAATAAGAAGAAACTGACAAGTTTGTTCTCTTTTTAACTTATCGTTTCAGTACACTGGAATAAGAAGCAACGCACTATAATAATTAGTTTTTATTTTAGTCCGGGTTCTATGCTTTAGTTATTGTTCTGAGATTTTAGTATAGAAATTTAAAAAATTAGAGCAGCGGACAAAAATGGATTTTCATACTAACTTTTGTGGCCTAAGCCAAGAAGTAATGTAGGGAGCCATAAACGAGAAACTTCATGTCCTCATATCGGGACATTAACGCATACATTTCCGAGCATGTTTGAGAAAATGTTATTTTCTTTTAAGATTGTAATTATTAAATGGAGGCTGTGTGTGGCAGGCGCGTCGAGCGGCAGCTCCGGCGAGGCCGCGCCGGCGCCGGGACGCGCTTCGCTACACGTACGTAACGTCAGCCGGTGCCCGGTGGCCCCTACCTATTGTCTCTTGAATATACTATATATTTGGTTCTATGAAGCTCATGTGTTTGTGTGTCAGGATGAGATGATGGAGCAGGAGGCGGACTCGCTGGCGTCGAGCTCCATGGCGGGCGCGGGCGCGGGCGCGGGCGGCGGCGGCGGGCGGCGCAGCGCCAGCTCGGGCTCGGTGGCGTCGCAGTCGTCGCTGGAGCTGGACTCGTCGCCCGACCGCAGCCCCGAGCGCAGCCGCCGCACCGACCCCGACCCCGACCCCGACCGCACCGACAGTCAGTACACGCCGCTATCGCTAGACTCGGCGCCAGCTCGGGCTCGGTGGCTAGAGAATCGAAAAAATCTAGCCTTTATTTTTTTTTCAATCCTGACATTGAATTGCCGCCATACTAGATATTTGATCTACCGACAGGCGCTACTGTTCTACTCTACTAGGCTTTCTCCTTGATTGTCCGCCGGCGATGGTGACGCAGCGTGTGTTGCAGGCGCGTCGGCGTCGGGCTCCGGCGGCGGCTGGGACAGCTCGGCGCCCAGCAGCGGCCGCGACGACAACGGCAACCCCGCGCCCGCCACGCCCGACCCCACCTGTCAGTACAAAAAGTACACTCCCCTACTTGGCCGAGACACTTGCGCTAGCGCATAAAACGCTTATTTTACATATACCTACCAAGCATATGTATATATTTAATATGTATGTTTGGGGTTCCGTATTTATGTACGGTAGAGATGCAACTGAAGTGCGCGGTTTGCCAAATTTACAGTTTGCCAAAATCACTATCTAAGTCATTGCGCCTGCACACGCGACACTCGCGCGCCACGTCATCAACACGACAGTGCACTTAATTAAGAGACGAAAATAAACGCACACGCTTCAAAAAGTAATTTTATAGAACATAATTTTAGTTCTTACTTCATCCATTTTCTTCTCTTTATCATCATTTCTGAGAGAAGCGAGTACCTAGCACCCAGCACCATTGCATCATTATGGCTCACAAATTAACTTAGATTAAGAAAACACCGCCACGCTACACCCGGATTCATATTGTGAGTGACCGTATCGAGTCGCCCAACATAGCTTCCGTAGGTACATGTTAGTTATTGGAATACTCTATCTGCACTTCCGCCTTCACGTTGTGTGTGTGCGCGCGGTGTGTGACTTGTGATGTGCGCAGGCGCGTGGGACGCGGAGAACAACGCGCCGCGCCCGCCCACGCCGCCGCCGCGCCGCGCCGCGCCGCGCCCGCTGCTGCTCAAGGTGGGTGGCAGTGGGGGGCAGGCACACCCGACATCCAACATCCAACGTCCACTGTTTACTGACGTTTGTGTGATTTGCCAGTAGCATATATCAGTAGCATATAGCAGTAGCAGTATCTTCTATCTTTTCTCTATTTCGTAATGACCATGTAAGGTGATACTGATATGATATGTGATATGGTGTGGCTGCTATGGGTGGTGTAGGGGTATAGCACGCGTCACGGAATGACTAGGATCCGGGTTCGATTCCTGGCCATAGCTTTACTTTTCGGATTTTTCTATGTGTTCTAATTTTCACTGACATGTAGAAATTTGATATGATGTCTCTTAAAATTCTTAAAAAAGATTGAAATTTGGTCCACCCGGAAAAAATTAGGCCAATATTTCGAATCACTGATTATTATTTTTTACCCACGACGGAACGGAGAGGAGAAGGTATATGCGTTTAGGGTGATAGGTTGTTTGTTTGTTTGTCTGCTTGGGTGTTTGTCCGCAAACGTATGTTCCCATTTTATTATAAAAATAGGTAACTAAGTAGATTAGGTTAGATAGATATATTCATTTGCCCGAAGGACAAAATACCCAGAAAATGGGGTTCCGACGCTTATGCCCGCCGACCCTCACGTCAGCTCTCACACCCTCATGTACCTACTACTCTGAAAGCAGAGCGGTACCGAAGGCATGATCGCGTCCGTCACCAAAAGCACCCGCGGGTGCGATCCTCTGGATTTTTATAGAGGTTTACTCCTCGCGGCTCCCTGTCTTGAAAAAGACAAGCGGCCCACGTTCCGACCCCACGGGCCGGGTTACGCGTTGACCGGCAGTGACCGAAGTCACGCCGCTCCGCGATCGTAACCCGTAGGTCGCACCGCTCCGACGGTGAACTTTCGCCCCCGTCCAATAAGACTTGCCCTCACCTTTCCCTGCAGGTACTTGGCTCAGGTTCACCTCCGTCAAAAAGGCGCCCAGAGGCGCCGCCCTCACTGCAGGTCCATTTCTGGACCCGCTGGCTCAGATCCCCCGCAACGAATTGCGGGTTCACCTTACCACCCCTCCCCCCCCAGTCGGATATTGGCCAACACTTAAAAACTAACTTACAGAATAAATTAATTAGCCGTTGTTGCCCAGGGTGCACCGGCCTAAGCGTTACCCTTCCCCCGGGTGTCACCCCTGCCCTGACTTTTCACTATTGTAACTGCAAGCTGCTGCGATTACTAACCACGCGGTAGAAGCATCATCGACAACAGTTTTGACGCTGACAGTACCTACTCGTGCTTCGCTTTCAAATAACTTGTACACATGCATGCGACACCTCTAAACTTGGTCCTCACCATGAACATGGACGACTTGAATGGCGATAATAGGTAGTATTTTTTTTACTCCTGTACTAAACTTTTAGAGACATAAACATAAGCCAACAAGTGCTTTTAGAGGGAATAGACAATATAGACTATATAATACTATATAATATAGACTTATCCAAAGTCTTATTATGGGTGTTATTTGTGGTGCTCGTGATTACATAAATCACAGAAATAGTACAGGAGTAGAAAAGCAGGAATACTTGACCAGCACCAACAATAATGCGAAGGACACGCTCATGTGATGGTATATGTCGTTTAGTACCTTCATAATAATATGTGTTCAACTGATGTGTGTCGTTAGCTAATAATAATAAAGTGTTCTGTAATGTTTGGGCAGGGGATTGGATGTTAGTTCGTGACTGTAAAAAGTCACCGCACTCCTTGTCGCCGTACACTTTGAACACTGAACATATGAATGAAAAACTGCTGAAATATTGCGGATTACAGTTAATTACTGAATAAAATAATACACAGTTTATACATGTTTCTCCGGTATAGTGTGGGGACAGCGTGCTGTAATGTCGTTGTGTGTGCGCAGAGCGAGGAGTCTGCGGCGTCGCTGCGGCGGCTGCGCGCGCAGTTCGCGTGCTCCATCAAGTGAGCGCCGCGCTGCAGCCCTGCCCCGCGGCCCCAAGGCCCCAAGGCTCTTGTGACTCGTCTAATTACCTTGTACTGAACACTGTTATTCGATACAAATAAGCCTTTGATTGCCTATATGAAGTCCACGAAGTGATGTTTTTTTGTCAAGTTTTACAATACCTCCGTACCTACTATAGATCTATCACAAGATATGAAGTTATCTGTACCTATAAGTACCTAGATCCGTACTTAAATTTTCAAAGATTTTTGTGTACCTTAATGTAATGTATAATGTAGGTACTTAATGTAAAAGCACAAAACTACGAGTGCGGCGCGGCGCGGCGTTGGCGCGGCGCTTAGCGAAGAGTTGAGGACACAATCACGTCAGAGATACAGACTCTGGCAAGCTTCTCGAATTGAGGGGCTCGAATGCGCAGAAGCGGATGCGCAAACTTACTCCTGCTTACCACGTTCCCAATGCCAATGCAATGCTCAAGAAGTTTGTCGATATCTGTGTTGCAATTGCTGCACTTTTTATTATAAATCGAGTTGTGGACTGTGGAGTCGCGCCAACGCCGCGCTCGCTCTGCGGCGCTCGGTAGTAACACAGCCCATATAAGTTCGTCAAAATATAGAATTTATGTTACGCATACTGAATAAGACTCATCTTTTTTTAGAGGAATGTGTACTACCATATTGTGATTACTTACTAGGTTCTATCTAAAACCCAAGTACTACATATTTATTATACGAATACGGTTTAGGGACCCTCCGAAGATAAGTTCATATAGAAAAACATATCTATTGATGTTTAGTGAATACCTATGTACCTCCTGTACGTTCAGTAGACGATAAAACACGGCGACGGAGCCGTGCATACTGTAGGTACCTACATGGTGAGTGTCGCCACGTGCGACCACTTTACACGTAAATTGTTGATTTTATCAGTCTTAAATATCTACACAAAAATAACCCCCTCATTAATGTTATAATATTATGATGTCTTCGGCATCAATAAAGTACCTATCTACCTACCTACCAGAGTTTATGGGGTTATGACATGAATTGCGTTAGCACAGGGATTCCTACACTTCTAGCTATTTCCATCCAAGTGAAATCCAAAATGAGGCTGTCGTGGATGCCACAACAGTTTGATGCTTGTGCAGTCACCGTCAGATAAGCAGATAAGCAAGTGGCCAAATATACCGGAACACGGCTCTTAACCCTTCTTATGAGGGAAGTGAAAATAACCACGGTGTAGCGAAGTATAGGTACATCTTTGCTGCTGTTATTTTGAATACATCTCTCGACTGGTAGAAGTCCCCTGCGTCAGTTCTGTCGCGGTGCGGCGGTCGATCGATGTATTGTTAGCGACAGCGGCAATTTGTTAACATGCTCATGATGCATGAATCAGTAAGTAGTCGAGAAGACGAAAAACAATACAAACGTGCGGCGCTCCCGTTTGCCAATGAGCCTTGACTCCCAATACACAAATAATTTCGGCCGGCATAGGTATAGGTATAGGGCTTATAGTGGAGCGGTGCCGGGGCCTAACGCGTTCAAAGTGGAGCATAATACGTGGAACAGCTGCAGCGAAATGACCATTGCATGGCCATGGAGTTACCCAAGTCATCAAATCCGAGCAAGTAATTTAAATCAATCTTATCGTTATGTCCGCTAAAAGTAATTGTGGATCACATATTTTAGAATACCTACTGGGTTTACCGTAGGTTGTACTGCATGAGCTGAGCGTAAACGCGAGAAGACTGAGTGAGGCGCCCGCGCAGTGGCGGCGGCGGCGGCGGCGGCGGCTTTCTTTGAACATACTTCTTAAGTAAATTAGATGTGGATACTTGTACTTAGACCACGGCACATCGGGTCGGTGATACACTTACTATGAATATCTTCAGACCCACCTAGCTACCGCTGAACCATACCGCCATAGTAGGGCTGGAATTTGATAAAAATCGACAGAGCCCCGCGCGGGGCTCCTATATTCCTGGGTGGTTTGCACTTCGGGCATAAGGAGCTACCTAACCGACCTAATACCCGTAGCTTACAGCACTTCGGTGGTATGGTTCAGTCCCACCCTACTCTCAGGCGAGGAGTAGGTACCTACCTAGTGCCAAGGCTATGGTGGGTCTTAACTCCCTTTGAACCCACATTATAAATAGGTACCGTAATCTGAGCTTTGAACCGACACCCAGATAACGCTACTCTAATAGCACTGCTCCTGCAATACCAAGTAGGTACCAGCTCATCACATGAAAGATGAGCATCAAACAAGTTTTTTTTTAAACTATCATCTCGCCGCCAGCGCCGTGTGCTGCGCGGGATTGATTCGCCTATAACTACTAATTTATATGTACCTACACCTACTTTAAATACTTGAATTCCTTAGTCAATACATATAGAATAGTACTTACCTATGTAGTTAGAATGTCAAAGTTGTTGATTGTCCGTGCCGACTTGTACGGTGGGTACAGGTACAGCGAGCGCGCAGGCCCCTGTTTCGCCAACTTGACAATTGTCAGCGACAATAACAATTGGAATGCAAGGCATTGTCAATATGAAGCCAACCGGTGTAGATGTACTGGTCGAGTCTGTAATGTAAACAGAATTGTCGCTTGTCACCGACAAAATTGTCATATTGGTGAAATAGGCGCCAGCTCTGCCGCCGCTCGCGGCCGGAGCCCTGAAGGAGCCACACGTCGCTGCCGGCTCTTTTTAGTTCCTAAAGTACCTTACTCTTTACTAAACGATGCGATCGAGTTTGTCTTGTACCTACTACCACCTTAGTTTGAAACTTGAAAGTCGGTCAACGCTAAGTTGGCACATTGAGAGCATCGAGGCCCGCCCAAGTAACAAAGTTCTCCTATAGTGCACAGTTTACAGGCTTACAGCACTAGTACCTTTCTCTTAGTGATTCCAGGTTTTACTACCAAGCTTATAACAGGTTACACGAAGTTCGTTTGGGCTTATAGTACATCTGTTCTTATAAATTGACTTATAGTCGTGTATAGAATGAAATTATAGGCGCAGTAAAGGCTAAGATCGTCTGTAAAAGTGTTGCAAAGGTGTAAATACACTTGAGAAAACTTGATCTAGTAAGTTACACTTATAATCGCCTACAAGAAGTAATTATAAATCCGCAATAAGTGTGATACGCCAGTTATAGTAAATTATAGAACTAAATGCACTTAGAACCATTTGCACTTATTACTTGACCTTATAGGGATGTACAAGTCAATTTTATGTTCCAATTATAAGTGAATTAGTTCTACAGTGGTTTCTTCTAAGAGTAAGTGTACTTGGTATTATTGTGGACTCTCGAATGCTGTTATAGTCTTAATTCCTTTATAACGGTTTCTTGTAAAACTATTAGTGTCCAAAGATACCTTCGTGAAGTTAATTTTAAGAAGACAATTGCTTTTAATATTTATCGCATCTTCACGGCCATTTTGAGTCATTGTGTTTTTATTAATCATAACAACAAAAATGGATATAAACAAATGGAAGCGGTTAAAAAAAAGCGGTGCATATAAAAGGAAAGTGCAGAAAACATATCAACAAATGATAAGTATTCCGAGTACTATATTTACATCGAGCCAAGAACGATTCGTCACAAAATGGCGCGACAATGCTGTTACGATTAATACTATTTTTAAACACAACTTAGTAAATACGCCGTGTTCAAAAGGCGAACAAAAATTGAGATGTAAAACACAATATACTTCATCGAAAATACTTGCGCGTTTGTCATGCAAACATGTATGCACGTATAATATTACGTGCGAAATACATACATTAATACATTTTATAGAAAATAGATAAACTTACCTTTTGTTTATTTATTTTTTCTCCAGAACCGCACGACACAACTCAACAATGATTGTAGTAGCTAGTAATATACCTCAGTGAGCTAGTATTAGAAGCGCGGAGAACGTTACAGGCCTGCCTGGTTCTATTAAATGCTCATAGTGAGCTTCGCGGGAGCAAATGGTTCTCTGGAGTCTAACTATAAGTGTATTATGAGCATAAGTCGTGGTGTCGGGTTCTATTAGATGCTCATAGTTGGCTTCGCGGGAGCAGATAGTTCTGCGTAGTCCAACTATAAGTGTATTATTGGTCTAAGTGGTTCTCGCCAAGTCTACTATGAGTGTTGTATTAGCAAAAGTATGCCTATAAAACGGGCCCTTTTCCGTGGTTATAAACGTGTACTAGCATGTTATAGACCTGGCTCCGGAACCACTACAAGACCACATTTTGTTACTTGGGCGTGTCTTCTGTCCACAACAAGGTTTCCGTCGGCGGCGTCGGCCCGCGCCGGCCTCGCCTAGCGGGTGTAGCGAACTAACAGACGCGGCGGCCGAAAACGGCAACGACGAGCTATTTGCTCGACTGAGTATTGATTCATTTGTAAATAAGTATTTAAATGTATTCGTATTATCTACTTATATTCATGTAAAGGTAATTCTTGAGAAACGAGTACTATTAGGTATGTATTTTGTTATACATGTGATGTAATATATATATTCGTATGTAATTAAAGTATTTGTGTGACTAAACTAGTTTTCATTATTATAATAAATACCCTAACTATGTAAATACTATATTAAGTACAAAAATATCTTGGATTTAAGCAGAGGCAAATATGTGTTAGGTACTCGTAGATGGATAGTACTTTTGCCTACAGTTCGACGAACGAGCTCCTGGGAGTCCTGGGAATCGGAGGCTGGGGTTCATTTCGATCGTATCAAGCACATAATTTAGTTATTTTTTAAATCGAATTGTATAAATTAAAACAAATCTAGCCATCGCTTAAACGGAGCTCGTGCGCCTGCGCCGACTGCAGGCAATGAGCAACCGGGTTAGAGTCCCGGCCGCAGCTTTATTTTTCGGTTTTTCTTTGTGCTGGTTCTTGTTGCAGGCAGGTAGGTACTTATAACTCGGAAGTTAATAGGTAGGTAGCATTAGCATCTCAATTTGCTTATTGTCGCAAATGACTTAGAAGGGCTCGAGTATGAAAAATAGGTAGGTAGTTACCTACTTACTTAACAAATTAAGGGGAATAAAAGGGCTATAGAAATTAGCTAATTCAGAAAATACTGAGGATCATATATAATGTGCTATCCAAGGTGAACTAAAACAAATCCTGAACAATCTATCAATCAATATATTTTGTATTTGTGGATTCGCGAAAGCAATATTTTAAAACAGCTGAATAAAGTGATGGCTGACGACCTTAGTCGACAGTGGCGCCAACTGGTGAGCACAAATACGCTCTCATTCGCTAGTGACCCGCTGGCCCGCCAGGGCGCGCCTCCCGCTACACTCCCCGCCCCCGGCTCGGCGCGCGCTGCGCCTGCGCTCCGCGCGCCGCACGGACGACGCGAGCTCAGTAAGTAGCAGCGCAGCGCATACAGCCTCTACTGTATTTGTTATAAACTACGTCTCCATTGCAATTAACTATTATAAATAAACACATCTGATTTTCAACCTTATACATATGTATACTACTAAGGCTCACTTTGCAAGTAATTGTACCTATGTGGTCGTACAAATTGCCTCTGCCTTCATGAGGGTTATCTAACACGGAAGAGGAAAGTAGAGTAAGCGGGTTGGGTACAGACGTGGGTCGCAGCGCGCCGCCCGGCCCGGGAGGCAGCCGCTCGCGGCCGCAAACAAAAGGCACACGTTTTATAATAATTTTATTGAAAACGATAAAACATTCCCATAATAATTAATCATTCAAAACGTAACATGCTTTTACATTAGTTATATTTGTTTAACAGAAATCGGTAGTTCCCAGAGCCCGCGAGGCCGGCGCCGCGGCGCGCTGCCCCCCCCCCCCCCCCCCCGCGCCGCAGGCAGCCGCCGTGACGGCGCTGGCGCTCAAGCCGACAGCATTGCGACGGCTAGTAGGTTACATGGCTACGAGCGCACGTCAGCGCGGCTGCCGGCGGCGCGGCTCGGCTCCGGGCGCGCGGCTCGCCAGCCGCCGCGGGCCGCGCCGCGCCAGCGCCGCCGCGCTGAGCCGCCGCCGGCGCTGGCGCGGCGCCCGCTGCCCGTCAACAATCATACGTATCACCTATTGTTATTTACTTTGTAAGTCTTGCAAGATATAACCGTGCCCGAGAGCGCGGCTCCCTCGCTCGCGGCTCCCGGGCACCCGTAACATTAACATTAAGTCGGCTCGCGTGGCCTCTAGCATATCGTACGTTACTTGTATTGTATTGGCATCAAGACACTATAGTAAAGTTTGGCACGCGGCGCCCCGCCCCGCCGCGCCCCCGCGCCCCCCGCGCAACCCGCGGGAGGCACCCCGCCCCCTGGTGGATGCGGTTGCTATCTACATCTATACACTAATATTATTAAGAGGAAAGATTTGACTTGGCCGTTTGTTCGTATAGAGTAGGCTCCGAAACTACTAGACCGATTTGAATAATTATTTCACCAGAACATAGGCTATATCTAATTTTGCGCGGACAAAGTCGCGGGCAACGGCAACGGCTAGTTTAAAACATCTGACCACGCTCTTAAGCCGCGCCCAGCCGAGCGAGTCGCGCCGTGGCCGTGAGGGGCGTGAGGCGCAACGCACACACATGTCGGGTCTCGCTCGTGATCAATCCGGCCGAGTATATCCTACCCGGCCTCGTGCACTCGCGGCTCGCTACCAACAGGCACAATCTGTTAAGCATGTCTGGGGCGCACGGAGCCGCCCGCCGCCAGCCCGCCAGCGACAGTCGGCGCCGCCGCGTGCACGTCGGAGGCCACGGACCGCAGCTGCGAGCGCGCCGAGCGCTCCTCGGCGACGAGTTTTGTAATACGAAGGAGAAAATTTGAAATTAAAAAGGAACGTCGGCTCGAGTACTCGACTCGGACAGTCGGTAAAACGTGAACACACGACGGGAAGCCGCGGGCTGCGGGGCGCGGGGCGCGGCGGAGGCGGCTCTTACAACTAGGTACTCGTAACATTAGAAAGCACTGGAAGTGAACTTATCGGCTGCGCTGTACTGCGCGGCCGCTACGCTAGGCTACGCTAGGGCGCTCGGGCGCGCGGGCGCTCACAGCAGCACGTCCATGCGGGAGCCGCGGCGCACCAGCCGCGCCGCGCCCTCGCCGCCCGCGCCCGCGCCGCCGCCCGCCGCGCTCGACCCGCCCAGCACGTGGAACGAGATCGTCACGATCTGCTGACCGAAGTTTGCCTCGAACCTGCACACACACACACGCACACCGCACCGTCACATGCCGCATCATTACTCTTGGCAATGATGCTTTTCCGAATACTTTAGGAAAAAATTCTTAAAGTTAAACTTTTTTTTTCATTTCCTAAAAAGTTATTTGTGTCACTAGGGAGCAAAATGATGTATTTACCGCGAGGGCTCCACATTTTGCTCCCTCGTGACACAAGCAACTATTATCCATCTATCGTTTGTCGCATAACATGTGACGCCGCGGAGTGGGAACAAAGTGACAGGCGCTCGGCAGAGCAGCCGAGCCACTACAGTATGACGGCGCCCGCGCACGCGCCCACAGCTCGCATCCGC
This sequence comes from Pandemis corylana, assembly GCA_949127965.1. Lineage (NCBI taxonomy): Eukaryota > Metazoa > Arthropoda > Insecta > Lepidoptera > Tortricidae > Pandemis > Pandemis corylana. The sequence continues at coordinate 121,518 of OX421859.1, read as the reverse complement.
TGACGTTATTGATAGTAATGTCACTATTAGGGTTCATTCCCGGGAATTCTCGAGCCGAGAATTCCCGGGAAATCGTTGGGCTTTGTTCCCGGGAAATCAAGCTCGAGAAAAGTCGAGAACTCGAGAAATCATTATGTACCTATATAGAAATAGTCTGCAGCAAAGCAACAGAAACTAAACTTCAAAACTCCACCGAAACAATCATTGGGTGAAATATTGGCGAGGCTGGCCGCAAAAGACGGCTTCACCATAAATGGAATCACAAAAAGGGAATTCATTCGTGATTAAGAATAAGAATGAGAAAACTTTATTAGCTGATACAGAAACGACGAATGGGTGGATGGATGGATGGATGGACGGATGGATGGATTAACGTTTTCTTTCATGTTGATTTTATGTTTAGTTTAATAGAAGCTACTTTTAAATTTCTACATGTCAGTGAAAATTAGAACACATAGAAAAATCCGAAAAGTAAAGCTATGGCTGGGAATCGAACCCAGATCCTCGTCATTCCGTGACGCGTGCTATACCCCTACACCACCCATAGCAGGTGGGTAGTCTCCGAATTTTTCTACCTGTTACTAACTGTCACGTGACCTTTTGTTACTATGCGAATTTTTGTCGCTAAGCGTCATCTGTTTGAATGATGTGTCTGTACGACACAATTACAAACCCACCTGCTATGGGTGGTGTAGGGGTATAGCACGCATCACGGAATGACGAGGATCCGGGTTCGATTCCCGGCCATAGCTTTACTTTTCGGATTTTTCTGTGTTCTAATTTTCACTGACATGTAGAAATTTAATTTCTAACGGTAAAACCGAAAAAGTAAAACATAAAAATCAAGAAATAAAATTTCTTGATTCATTTGATAGAAGCTATTTTTGTTTATAAGTTTTAAATAACCAGCCAAAAGTGGTGGTGTCATTATAATTATCAGTCTGAATAATATTATTTCTGTATTTAAAGAAAAAGTTAATTTAGCTTATTCGTAACATTAATGTTTTTGAATATAATCAATAAAAGATTTATAATTAATTTGATACTTTTGTTTGAGACGAAAACCACTGCATTTTTTGACGTTATTGGAAACAAATAATACGAGAAAACGTACGTAAATGTAAATTTCTCGACAACCCGAGAAGCCCCGAGAAATTGGCCTCGAGAATTCTCGAGACCCGAGAAATTGAAAACCTCGAGAAATCATGAACCCTAGTCACTATGTACACTTTAGAGACGACTAAATTTTCAACACAGTAGGTTAAAGTGAGACGGCGATAAACCAAATAGTTTGTATGATACCTAGTTGTTCAAAAATTTGCAAAATTTCTAAAAAGAACTAATTTTAGACGTATTTTTAAGATTTCGTCAATATGGTTAATAGACTACAGGCCCACGTACAAAAAGTGTGGGTCATATGAACCACCAGGTGACATATATAGGACGATATAAGAGCATAAAATAATAAGATTCAGCACTATGCCGTCACTTGTAAGCTGTCCAACTGGGTGCTGGTGAGAATTCAAAAGTGCAGGTAGAGTGAGTACATTTTGGTCATATGATTATGTACGGCATTTTTACCATCGATAGATCCATGAAAAATAATAAGAAAGCGCGCAGTGCCGTAAAAAAATGGTGAGCCACAAAGTCGATATTTTCTTTTGATTTTCTGACAATTTCCAGGGTAAATTTGGTCATTTGATTCTGTACGGCATCAGTTTCATACTGTTTCAATACAGCTTCTAATCCATTATTCCGCAACGCCGTACAAAAATTGTGCGACAAGGGGACAAAATCGAGGGTTGCAACCCCCTCTTTTTCCGTGGTCCGGGGGGTGATTTGAAAAAGTACGGCTTCGGTTCCAAAACATTATCTAGCACTCAAAAGTACTATTACAAATAATGCCGTCAAAAATTTATTGTTCATTTGAATGATTATCTTAACTTCATGGTATACTTGATTTATAAAGCTGTAAAATCATTTGACTCTGTACGGCAACTTTTTTTTTAACATGATATTGTAAAATACAATTGTTATATAGTATAGCCGTTCAAAAGAAACTGTTCTAAAAAAAATTATAGAGAAATACAAAAACTGAATTTGCAAAAGTTTAAATATTCATAGATTAATAAAATATAGCAATTTTCTAAATTTTTCCTTTGTTTTAAATAGTATTAAGATAAATAAATTAGGAAAAAATTATGCCGTACATTTTAATGCAGACCATTTTTAGGGTTCCGTACCTCAAAAGGAAAAAACGGAACCCTTATAGGATCACTTTGTTGTCCGTCTGTCTGTCCGTCCGTCCGTCCGTCTGTCAAGACCCTTTTTCTCAGGAACGCGTGGAGGTATGAAGCTGAAATTTATATCAATTACTCAGGTCTACTGTCCCTTGAAGCTGTGAAAAAATCAAACTTCTAAGCCAACGCAATCAAAAGATACAGCCGTTTATGCCGCAAATTTCCGCAAATTTTCAACTCTCAAGGGAATCAAAACCTACAAGGTACTTCCCGTGAACGCAGAATCTTGAAATTTGGTATGAAGGTAGGTCTTATAGCACAGATTAAAGAATAATTGCGAAAACCGTAAATGTGTATGTATGTCTGTATATAGCAGTGACCAATATAAAGTAACCCCACACTGCGTACATTTTGCTTTGGAGCAGGGCTCTGCTTACACTGGTTTAAAGATATTTATAGATAATGATACGGAACCCTCGGTGCGCGAGTCCGACTCGCACTTGACCGGTTTTTTTTTCTTACATTTCGTTCTATGGGTTCGTTCCTTGAGTGTTTTTTCCCTACAAACCTTTGGACCAACGAAAATGTACGGCATGTAAAAAAATGTTATCTAGGTATGCATAAAATACTTTCAAAATAAATTAATTTTATGTTGTTTCAAATCACCCCCCGGACCACGGAAAAAGAGGGGGTTGCAACCCTCGATTTTGTCCCCTTGTCGCACAATTTTTGTACGGCGTTGCGGAATAATGGATTAGAAGCTGTATTGAAACAGTATGAAACTGATGCCGTACAGAATCAAATGACCAAATTTACCCTGGAAATTGTCAGAAAATCAAAAGAAAATATCGACTTTGTGGCTCGCCATTTTTTTACGGCACTGCGCGCTTTCTTATTATTTTTCATGGATCTATCGATGGTAAAAATGCCGTACATAATCATACGACCAAAATGTACTCACTCTACCTGCACTTTTGAATTCTCACCAGCACCCAGTTGGACAGCTTACAAGTGACGGCATAGTGCTGAATCTTATTATTTTATGCTCTTATATCGTCCTATATACGTCACCTGGTGGTTCATATGACCCACATTTTTTGTACGTGGGCCTGTAGTCTATAACTATGGACCCATTTTACGTCATAAATCCACAAGCGTTATTAAAGTACCTAAACACCATTCGCAGCAAAACGAGACCACTTTGGTATGTTAAGACTTTAAGACCCGGTAGTTCTTTAGATACCGCTGTTCCAAAATGCTGAAGTGAATAAAAAAAATGATGGAGGGAATTGTAAAATGAAATGCCACACATAAAATGATTGAAGTTCCAAATGATTCAATTATTTAAAAAAATATATATATTATTAAGTTAAGATTAAGAACACAATTTTAATACCTCAAATCAAATAATTTTCCAAAAATTTTCAGTCAAATGCTTAAAAAAGTTTGGTGGCTAACATAACATAGGAATGCAATTTTTTTTTTACTTCATATATGTACTCAAATCATCGCAGCAGAAAAAACTATCGTGGTCTATATTCATAAATACTAACTCTGAGGAGATGTTGACGTGCGGCGGCAGGCCCACGGCGTTCTGCACCACCAGGAACAGCTTGGTGGCCAGCTCCAGCACGTGGCACGTGCGCAGCACCACGTCGCCGCGCCGCCGCCACGCGCCCTCGCCCTGCGCACACGCACACGCACACGTCACGCGCCACAGTCACACGCCACGCGCCACGCGCCACGCGCCACACGACACGAGGGACACTCACCGCGAAGAGGCAGCCGGGCGCGAGCGGCGCGTCGCGGCTGGAGCACTGCGAGAGCTCCTCGCCCTCGGAGTCGGCGCTGGCGGCGCAGCGCACGTGCACCACCAGCAGGTCGTCGGCGTGCGGCGACAGCGACAGCCGGTACACGGCCTGCGCCGGCACGCGGCGGCGCACGCGCAGCGAGCGCGCGTCCAGCAGCAGCAGCGCCGCCGTGCTGAGCACCGCGAGGCAGCGCTGCACGCGGCCCGACGAGCGCGCCACCTTGCCGACCACGTCCGCGAACACCACGTAGCGGTCGTGCGGCGCCGCCGCGCCGCGCCGCCACGCGCCCGACGCGCGCAGCCGCACGTAGTCGCCCACGAACGGGTGCGCCACCGACGCCGCGTACAGCGCCTTGCGCTCGCGGAACAGCACCGACGCCGTCACCTTCTCGCGCATGCGGTTGCGCGCCGTCTGGTCGAACGCCGCGCGGAACGCCGCGCAGCGCCAGCGGTGGTGCAGCCGCCGCAGCAGCGCGTCCGTGCGGCCCAGCAGCGCCGCGCGCGCCGCCGCCGGCCACGCCGCGCACAGCGGCGAGCGGTGCCGCGCCGGCAGCCGCCGCCACAGCCCCAGCAGGTACTGCCGCCGCGCCCACGTGCTCCAGGCGCGCCACACCACGCGCGCCGCCGCCTGCCGCGCCGCCGCGCCGCCCGCGCCCGCGCCGCCCGCGCGCTCCGGCGGCGCCGCGCCGGGCGCCAGGCGGGCTCGCCGCGCGCGCCACGCCCCCGCGAGCACGCGCTGCGCGGCGTGGCGGCGCCGCAGCCGGTGCCGGCGCCACGCCCGCTGCGCCGCGCGCACCAGCTGCTCCACGCGCGCCGCCCGCAGCGCCTCCAGCTCCCACACCTGCGCAGCCGCGTTGTGAGGGGCCGGCCGACCGCGCGAGCCGCCGCCCCCCGCCCCCGCCCCTGGCGTACTCACCGTGCGCGGCGAGCGAATGAACACTTTGGTGCGGCCGTAGGCGAACTCGGCGCTCGGGATGGGCAGCGGGCGCAGCAGCGCGCGCGCGGCCCGCACCGGGTCGGCGGGCGCGGGCGAGGCGGCGGCGCGGCGCGGCGCCAGCACGCCGTAGCGGGCCAGCACGGCGCGCGCGCACCACGACTCGCACCAGCCCGCGCGCCGCAGCAGCGCCATGTCCATGATGCTGCAACAGACGCGGGTCAGCGGGGGCGGGGTTGGGCGGCGCGGGCGCGGCGGCCACTCACCCCTGCGTGCGGATCTGGTGGCGCAGCAGCGCGGCGTCGAAGCGGTGCGGGCGCAGCGCGGGGTCGGCGCGCAGGCAGCGCACGAGGCGCGGCGCCGCCGGCAGCCGCCGCAGCAGGGCGCCCACCAGCGCGCGCTGCCGGCACGCCAGCGCCGCCGGCCGCCGCGGGGACCCTGCCCCGCAACGCGGCCCACACGCACCATCGAATACACAGCACATTCATTGTGACGCGACTCGAACCAGCCGCGTCATCGTGATAATAAATTTAAAAAAAAAACATGGGTACGCTCGAGCCCGCCACGCGCGGTACGCTAGGCCATTATGTTAGCGACTACGCAAACTCAACCGTCATTTTTTTTATCGAGAATAGAAAATGAGACCGCCGCCGCCGCCGGACGGACCGTGAGAACGTTATAATCTGTGTGACGATTTTGACACACGAGCGATCGATAAATCTACGCAAACGGTAATAATAACTCAATGGCAGCGCAGGGACGAAGCGGCGTCGCGCGTGGCGGGGTTCGATCTGATGACTGCGGTCAGTGGCAAATTTACCAGAAGGCTGAGTAGGCTCGAGCCTAGGGCGGCAGATTTTGGGGGCGGCAAATCAGCTTTTTTTTTTTACCTCATAGAAATCAAGAAGTCTGCAACAAATTTTGCAAGGGCGGCATAAACACTATTCAGCCTATACCGAAAATTTGTAAATCCGCCACTGACTGCGGTAGTTCGAAATCTATTTTACCTGTTCCGCGTGTTTCATAAGTACTACGATATTTTGACCTGTAATGTTTATCAATTAGGGGTTCGGTGATCATATAGGTATAACTTTTAAAAAAGCAAACATCTGGAATACGACGGCCGTGTTATACGAGGATGGCATGTACGATACAGCGAAGAGGTGACTCACCGCGCGCGGCGGGCGGCGCGGCGTGCGGCGGCGGCGGCGGGAACAGCGCGGCCAGCAGCGGCTCGCGCGCCGCCGCCAGCGCCTCGCAGCAGCGCCGGCACACCGCGTCGCGGTTCTTGTCCGCCATGCCGCGCGCGCTGTACACCACCGGGCCCGCGAAGTGCGCCACCCTGCACACACGCACCGTCAGCCCGCGCGGCCCGCCCCCGCCCCCGCCCCCGCCCCCCGCGCCCCGCACTCACTGGAAGTGGTCCGGCGGCAGCACCAGCAGCAGCGGGTGCCGGCGCCGCTGCAGCCGCTGCATGAAGCCGGCGTCGCCGCGCGCGCCCGCCTCGCGCAGGCAGCCCAGCACGCTGTCGGGGCCCTGCAACAGGCGGCGGGTGAGCGCGGGCGGGCGGGGCGGGGCGGGGCGGGGCGGGCGGCGGCACTCACCGCGTCCAGCAGGTCGGCGGCGGCGTCGTGGTCGCGGTACGGCAGCGGCGCCCAGGCCAGCTGCTCGCGCGCGTACTCCTCCTGCTCGCGGCGCAGCGTGGCGTGCGTGACGGCCGCCTGCAGCCGCTCCGCCGCGTAGTTGATCAGCAGCCGCTCCAGCCCGTTGTGCGCCAGCGCCTCGAACCCGTACACGTCGAGGATGCCCAGCGACTGCCGCTTGCCCGCCTCCGCCGGCTGCAACACGAGAGCGTCACTCGCCGCGGCCCCGCGCCGCGCGCCGCGCCCCGCGCCGCCACTCACCTTGATGGCGTCGTTGATGCGCGCCAGCAGCCACGCGAACAGCCGCGCGTACAGCGCCTGCAGCAGCGCGTCGCGCCGCGCGCGCGCCCACGCCGCGCCGCCGCACGCCGCGCAGCCCGCGCACGCCGCGCCGCACGCCGCGCCCGACGCCGCCGAGCTCTCCTCCGAGCCGGGCGAGCCCTCTGCGACACGCGCGCCACGTTACACAGCGGACCGTTACATACGAGCACTGCAGGCACAGGCGTGGGGGCCGACCTCGGTCCGCGTCCTCGTCGGGCGGCGGCGCGCCCAGCGCGGCGGCCAGCGCGCCCGCCTCCACGCCCACCAGCGCGCTCGCCTCGCGCAGCTCTGCAACAACACGCGCGCGTGAGTGCCGCCCGCCCCGCTGCCCGCTCCCGCCCCCCGCCCCCCGCCCCGCTCCCCGCACGCACCGTACTCGTGGTGCAGCCGCGTGGCCAGCGCGCCGTCGATGGTGGTGGTCGGCTCGAACTGCACGTTGCCCAGCTTGAGCAGGAAGGCGAGCAGGCGCAGCACGCCGCCGCACTCGCCGGCGCTGAGGCCGAGGCGCGCCATGGCCGCCTTAGTGAACTGGAAGTGGTCGCGGTCGGCGTGCGCGGCGCGCGGCCCGGGCGGCGGCGGCGGCGGCGGCGGCGGCGTGCGGCGCGGCGAGCAGGGCGGCGCCGGCACCGCGCACGCGCCCGCCGCGCCCTCGCCCTCGCCCGCGCCGCGCAGCACCGCGTAGTGCTCCCACGAGCGCTGCAGCTTCAGCCTCTCTGCAACAGGGCGGCGGTGAGCGGCACTGCAGCCGGCGCGGCGGGGGGCGCGCGCTGGGCGGACACTCACTCAGCAGGTGCGGCTCGGCGCCGGCCAGCAGCTGGTACAGCACGTGGAAGTTGCGCTCGCCCTCCAGCGCGCCGCTCGCGCGCTCCTGCAACCATCACCGCCCGGCTTAGTACCGCATCGCGTCGATGGACATTCGCGCTACTACAGGCCACAGACGTAAGAAGAGTTTCAACAGACTCGATACAATTTTTACTTACCCAGCATTTTCGAGCAAGTGAGGTAGTACGTTATTTGCCAACTTGGATTAGTTACTTATTCCATCCCTGGGTTCGATCTTTTTAAAGTCTATGTTTTGAGTTTCAAATTGTACAGGCGTCCTTGGCAAGGTCGCTTTCATGTTACGACAGCTCTTCTTACGTCTGTCGGTGCTAGAGGCTGAAGGCTGACCGAATCCTTGTTTATTAAAGCAATGCATTACCTTTTCCAGTAAGTCTGCGTGTGAAATAGAAACAGGCGATGTAAAAAAACCATCAGTCAATCGCATATAACATAACACCCTGCTCTCGACAAGAGCGGTATCTATAGTCGGCTAACGAGGCGAAACACTCACAGTGCGTGATGTGTCCCCCGACCGGCTCGCCCTTGAAGTCGAACTCGATGTCGAGCAGCTTGCCCTGCAAGCAGAGAGCGGGTGAGAGGAGGGCGGCGGAGGAGCGGGTGCCGGGCGGCGACGGCGTAGTGATACTGACGAATCTGCTGGCGTTGTGGTTGCGCGCGGTGGCGGCGTTGCCGAAGGCCTCGAGCAGCGTGCCGGCGGCGGCCAGCGCGGCGCCCACCTGGCCGCCCGCGCCCGCCACCACGGCGCACTGCAGGCACACGCGCGCCGCCTCCGTCTTGCCGGCGCCGCTCTCGCCCGTGATGACGATGCACTGGCTCTCGCTGCGGTCGCGCACCCAGCGGTAGGCCGTGGCCGTGGTGGCGTACAGGTGCGGCGGCAGCTGGTAGGGCGGGCGCGCCAGGTACGCGCGCACCAGCTCCAGCGAGTACTGCGGCAGCGCGCGGCACGGGTTCACCGACACCAGCGCGTTGCCCACGTACGTCTGCGAAGCGATATGCGATATCGCCATTTATCATTCCACAAAGCTCCGTTGTAAATCTCAAAAAAACAAGACGGAATCAAAAGATGTTATGCAGGTAGCCACATCGAATGACGCAGGATGGAGCTCCGGTTCCGTATCATTGTGTGTACCATTGTTTTTCAATCTGACCCAAATTACGTACACGAAAAAATTAAATGGGATAAATAACTACCAAATAAACCGCTACGATTACGATAAGTTCGAGTTGCGTGCGTCAGGACAACACAAACTAGGACGAGTTCCGCGTCGCGGAGCTCCTGCGCGTGCGCTCGCCGGTCACATTTGGTGAGGGAGTCGGTCCCGCAGCGCGCGCAACCGCAAGGACCGCAACCGCGACGCTACTCACGTAGATGATGTCGCGCTTGTAGCGCACGTGCAGGTTGTGCAGGAAGGAGTCCTCGGTGAGCGGCGCCAGCAGCACGGCGTCGCTCTGCCCCGCGTCCCCCCCGGCCCCCGCGTCGCCCTCCGCCATGCCGGCGCCGCGCCGCGCCTCACCGCGCCGCCCGCATGCCGCGCCGCGCCCGCGCCCGCGCCGCCGACGCCCGAACTGACGCACACCAAAATGATAGCTTTCCTTGTGGATCTTATTTTCGACGATAATAACTATATTACATTTAATTCCGCCCCGTTTCTTCACCTTTAAATTGGCAGTCGCCGTCTCTGATTGCGTTTAAAAACTTAATAAGTTGATGACCGATTCGTTATTTACTGCAAAAAATACCAGTAATCGTAGCTACTTGCGACGAGTGGGGTTCGCCAGACTTCCTTCGGGAGACGGGCCGACAAGCCGATATGCATGCATGGTGCTGCCAGCCCATCATGCAAAGATAGCACATGGCACAATCCTTACTATATAATATCACTACATAGTATAAAACAAAGTCGCTTTCTCTGTCCCTATGTCCCTATGTATGCTTATATCTTCAAAACTACACAACGGATTTTGATGCGGTTTTTTTTAATAGATAGAGTGATTCAAGAGGAAGGTTTTTATGTATAATTCTACGCAGACGAAGTCGCGGGCAGAAGCTAGTTAATATTATAAATGCGAAAGTAACTCTGTCTGTCCTGTCTGTTACCATTTCACCCTTAAACCACTGAACCGATTTAACTGGAATTTGGTATGCAGATAGTTTGTTTGTTCCAGGAAAGGGCATATATGATAAGTATAGTTTTTATCCCGGAAAATCGTAAACGAATCCTGCGTAGACGAAGTCGCGGGCAAGCGCTAGTATTGAATAATTGAGTTGCAGAGCTTAGCCTGCTGCTAGGCACTAGGTAGCGGAGACCACGTATATGTAACATAACTGGTCTCCATTTTCCACTACTTCACATCCAGAATGCTCACCCTGCAGTTGCCGTCACTATACGGTAGCCTTAGCCTTAGGTATGTGGTTAATTTTAATATTGAAAACGAAACTTCCATTTTCATTTTATTTTCATAATATTTAATATTTTCAAAAAAAAAAAAATGCTAAAAGTTTAGTATTCAAAAGAGACATCTAAAAATTTAGGTTACATTTACCAAATTGAAAGAAAATTTATTTTCGTTTTACATGCACACATCAAATAGATTAAAAAAGAATATAAAATATTTGTAAATACTTACATATTAGTGTAATTAGTTTCATTTTTTGTTTTTTTATTATTATTATATTCACTTATTGTTTACAATGACATAAAATATTGCTGTTGTATTGCAGAGGTAAGTATATTGTTAAGCTTATGGATTTCTGTTTTCTTTTGTTCTTATTTTTTCTTTTATTATCTAGTTGCAGGCCAGCAACGTCGAAGTTCCTAAAACGTCCCCATAGTGAGCCTGTGCCTGTGGGAACGGAAGCTATAGCAGAGATGGGCATTGATCAATATATTTTTTGACCAACTAATCAATCGATTAAACAGTTTATCGTCACGAAATTAGTCGCGATTAAATGAATCGATGGAGTAATCGAATAACGATTGATCAATCGTCGTTTCAATCGACTAAATTTTACGATTAAATCTCAATTGAAAATTCGAACATGCATGTTACAAAATTTTTATATTATGCTATGTCATGTGTTGTTCACTTGGACAATCACTCTAGTAGGCAGGTACGCTGTGCTGTCTCTGGATGTAAGCTTGTTTTCGAAATCCAAAAGCTTAATTGGACTTGGATTACTTTTATTCTATACTAGCTGTTGCCCGCAACTTCGTCTGCATAGATTTCTTTATCGCTATCCCACAGGAATTACGCAATTTTCCAGGATAAAAAGTAGCCAATGTGTTATTCCAGGCTATAATCTATCTAAGTTCCAAATTTCATCCAGATCTGTCCAGACGTTCTGGCGTGAAAGAGTAACAAACATCCAAACATTCTCACAAACTTTCACATTTATAATATTAGTAGGATTATTTGATTATTATATGTTAATTTACTTTGACCAGTAGAGACTATATACATCTCTACTATAGATAGACTAATATAATTTAAGGTACCTAGTTAACTTGGGGACTTTATACAGCCCTTTAAAGTATGTGTACTTAGACCGACACACAGGACACAGGCGAGTAACGTTATCGTGCCGCAAGTACGCGAACTTACTCGTCCGTCTGCACTTTATAAATGTATTAATAGTTAAGTAGAATTTAATTATTGTAAATGTATTTTGTTTTGCAAAAATGACTTTTTGCAGTTTCTTGCGGTGCATTCTTCTTTGCAATGATGGTTTTTCTGCATGCGCTGGTAGTTTCAAAAAAATACATATAAAAGAGCACTTGGCTGCCTATTTGCAAAATAAAGTTTTGAATTTTGAATTGGTTTGTTTGTATTGGTATAAACAAGGGACAGTACAAACACACTTAACTGGTTATTTTGGCCCCTATTTTTTGGTTTAACTATACAAACTGACAACAAAAATGTCAGTCAAGATGTATTAAATTCATCAAACAAAACGTAGGCAGACATTGAAAAAAAAACATTTATTAAAACAAACAAAGTAAGGAAAACAAAAATAAAAGAACATAAAACTATTAACTTAAATAAAACAAAACTTGATAAGTAACAAAACACTAGGGAATGTAAATTTTCACATGCACCCATTCAATGTACCTAATGCGAAATTAAATATTAGATATTATTTATGGACATGACATACTTATTTTAAATAAACATTTGAGTTAAGCTAAAACTTTATGACCATATGACCCATTTCTCACATTTGTCAATAACAATTCTATACAATCAATTTACAATATTTTTTCCTCATCGGATACAGTTGATTGAGCAACCAATTTTTAAAAGGTAAGTACATTTTCATTTACCCCTGGGTATTGGAGTCATAATGCAGTATGAGGCGAACAGCAAGATTCGTAACTGCATTCCTTCACTTAAACTAGCACTCATAATCAGCACATTCATACTAAATCATCGTAAAGTCGCACATGGCACACTAATTTTTGGTTTGTTTTGTTCAAGTTTAATGGAGAAACCGAAATCGACCACTGCAGTAGCGAGTACCCACTCGATCATTAATTGTGCCACAATATATTGCCGTGTTCTCTTTACTCACCTTGGCATAAATTTCTCAAAATATATTCTTAAAATAGCACTACGAAGCTAGGGACTAACTCTTCGACATCATTTAAAGCTTAAACTGTTATTAAAATTGAAAGCAGAAGTATGCGAGCCTATCGCAATTTATCGTCGAATTATGACATTTGTTGACTTGACAGAAAGTGACAGCGTTGAGGCGTTTATGAGTATCTTGACAAAAGCCATCTACTTTAGAAAAAAAAAACTCACTAACTGCTGTAGAATTAAATGTAAAAATATTAACTAAATCGAGTTTTATATCTCTCACAACGTATTTAATTAATATTTCGAAAAGAAGAGAGACCTTTCATTAACTTTCTAAACTTTACAAAATCGGCATCTACTCCGAAAATACAATTTCGTATCATGCCATCCCCCTTTCTCCGTGTTAATGGCTGTTAGTGTGAGCGGAACGAACTTCAGAGTAGGCCTGCCTGCAGATCATTAAGTTTGTACCAATCTAATTAAATCCTTAAATCAACTTAACAAAATATACTTACCGCCTCTCATAGAGGAAATAACCAATAGGTTGTTTGCTCTATGGCTCCTCTGAACGTCAGAGCGGCATTTTTAAATGTCACTTTTCAGAGCCCACAATTAATTTTTAGTTTTTAGGCAAGTAAAAGTGATTTCATTTAATAAAGTTATATTAAATAAATTGAATTGTTATGGAAGAATGCTACAGTGGTTCGAAGCGCAAGAAACGCAAGACACGGAAGTGCTTAAACGAAATCAGAAAAAAATCTCGCTTGAATACAAACAGTACCAGTGTGACAAAGAATATCGAGCTTGGGACTAAAATTAATGTAGCAAAAGTAGTCGGCTTAAACTGTAATAATAACTTTATCACGTCTAATCGGCTCACATTAGCCATTTTCCCCAAAGCCGTTCGGTCCGAAACGATCACCCGTCCGCTTTTAGCCGATATCAGACACGAACCAGGTAATATAAACATAAATAATATAGTGAAGAGTAAACTTTCCGTTAATTCTGAAAATACTAATACCACCTGTGAAAACGTGGAGTACACGCATTCGTTTAATTTAAGCAAAAATGGAACTAATACGTTTTCTGCCGAAGAGCAAAGTGACGTAATACCAGATAATGATACCATAGATTCAGAATTTTTTCGAATAAAGAGCTCCAGCGACGACGGACGCGCCGCGGGGTCATCGAGCGAGCGCTCCCCCGACGCGAGCCGCGGCCGCGGCGCGTCGCCGCCCTCGTCCGCGGGGCCGCGCTCGCGCTCGCGAGAACGGCACGCGTACCGTACGTACGAACAATTCGTAAAGAACATACCGACGTTCATTCAGATACACGCTCCTTCGCTCCTCACGGGTGACGCCATGAAGAAGCCAAAGGCGGCCCTGCATCACATGTACATGGAGGGCCGGCGGCGGCTGGCGGAGGCGCCCCCAGCACGCGCGCCGCCCCCGCGCACCCCGCGCCCGCCCCGGGAGCCCCCCGAGCCCTCCCCGCCGCCCTCCCCGCGCTCGCCCTCTTCGCCGCCGCCGCGCTCTGCCGTACAGGATACGCCAGAATATACATACTTTCCGCACAAATTAAATCAATAAAAAGCTTGTTAAACGTGTTTTTAATTTTGTGTATCGACAAATATCTAGGTTGTAGAGTGAACGTTTAGCAGCGTGGGGCCGCTCTAGGCGAGGGAGATGTTCTCGAGCTGCGCGATGAGGTCCATGTGCCGGAAGGAGTCCGGGCTGTCGGTGAAGCTGTGCAGCAGGCTCTTGCGGGCCGGATCCGCGCGCGCGCCGTAGTACAGCTGGAACTGGTTGGCCAGGCACAGCGCCTCGCGCGCGCTCAGCACGTTCTGCAACACATGCACGCGACTTATAGCAGGGCCATACACTGGAGGTTGACGTGATACCCCTCCCTGGACCCCGACCTCGGAACCTGCAACTTGCCTTATCATACTCGCCGCGCATCAAAACTATGCCCTTGTCTCTCAGCTCTGTGTAGTGAACCATCGTGAGGCACTCGGGAGCGTTCTCTTTGTGAACCTGTAATATTACAAAAATACGAACTATCATTTTTGGGACTCCATCTCATGCTAAAATAGGAGGGATGGTAATAATGAGAGAAAAACCAAACACAAATTCAAAATTCCAAAACTATTTTGCAAATAGGCCTTAAAGGGCTCTTTTAGATGTCTTTTTTTTAAACTACCAGCGCATTTGGAAAGACTATCATTGCCAAAAAGAATGCACCACAAGAAACTTGGCAAAAAGTCATTTTTTCAAAATAAAATAAATTTCTCACTCTTTTGGGTTTGATTTTGATACCTGAATTGGCTAATGGTACCAGAAAACCCATGTCATTCTAAGACCTTATGGACTGTACATGCTTTCTATTTTTGGACAGTTTCAGTAATCTTGCTAGATAGCTTGATCCATACCTGATATGCCAGTAATGGACTGAAATGCACAGTGTGGCCGAGGCTCTGGCACACAATGAACTCGTAACCCTGGGAGCGTGGCAGCGGAAACAGGAATGTAGGGTACTGCTTCATGTTCTCCCGCAGCCCGGTGTACACATCCTGTTGGATGGTGGCAGCAATGACATCTTTCTCCTTGTGGTATTCCTGCCAGATGGTCTCGATTTCTGCTGCATCTTTATCTTTGACTAGATCAATTTTCAATATGTCATTTAGTTTTTTGTCTTCCACCGAAGCTTCCTCTGATAGGGCTTTTTTAGGATTGAGGACTGAAGAGTATTGTCTGTAAATTGTAAAAAGGAATTAATAGTGGGTGTGCTAGTACTAGTGTCGTACTCGATGCGAGCTTGTACACGGAAAGAGCTTACCTGGTGTCAACATCGGCGGCGGGCGCGGCGGGGCGCGGGGGCGCGGCGGCCGCGGTGCGCGACGCGCGCGCTAGGAACTCCTCGGGGTCGGTCTGCTGCAGGCGAGCTATCCGCTCCGCATATTTCTCGTAGTAGGGGTTGGTCTGCAACTTCTCCAGAGCCTTTTCCATTCTGGCGGCAGACGTCGCCACGCTGCGTGCTCCCACTGTCACCCTCGCCGCTGAAGATCTCGCCGCTAGCACTGATATGCGCCGCAACAGACGACCGATGTCCATCCCCAAATATGCTGCTGCTCTCCTATCCTCTCCGTTACTGTTTTTGTAGGCAGAGCACTCTTCACAAAGCAACCACGTAGGATTTGCTTTTGAAGTAGTACAAAAACATGGAAGGGCTATTCATTCAGTTCCTAAATGATAAATCCACAAATTTCTAAGTATGGAAAATATAACCTGGACTGGACAGCTCTTGTGCGATTAGGTAGGTATTAGATAATCGCAAATATCGCAAACGCAATACAAGTTTTCATACGATTGCGACCCAATCAGAGGCTGATCTGATGGATCTGTCACTGTCAGTGTCAGTGTCACTTGATTTTTATCACATGTTTTTCTCCACCATTAGTAAAAGCAAAGAGCTTAAAGCCCATACAGCAAAATAGAGCTCAAAGTGACCTCCAACTAGAGTATTTTCGACACTTTGAACTATAGGTATTGTGGGAGCGGCATAAAAGTTGTGTGTATCGCCGTTGATATTATTTGATTGACGCAGCATGGGTATTTCTGATAATGTGAGCTTGTCTATGCCGAGGTTAAAATGTTTCATCAAGGTTTCTGAACGTTTTCTGCAATTGTCAATGTCAATGTCAAACGTAAAAAAAAATACCACCATCAATCAACCAGCCAGCCGTAACAAACGAACCTAAATATTTCACTTTTTCAATGAATTAGTTGGAAGTAATGGAAAATTTTTCAAAAGTTGAAAAAATTGGTGAAGGAACTTATGGAGTCGTGTATAAAGCAAAAGACCGCATTACTGGAAATGACATCGCTTTAAAGAAAATCAAGCTGGAAAAGTAAGTTTTGGCGCGGAAATAGCTTCGTGTCTTTCTATGATTACAATGGGCCTTAAACACGTATAAGATCCGTTATAAAATCTGTAGATATATTAGAACTACGCGCTGATAAGGTTGCGTTACGTTTACAATCCTGTCACAGCTTTTAACGGATATTTTAGTATCGGTGATTGATAACTAACCTAAAGAATGAGAATTTAAGTTGTTGGACGGAGGGAATTGCACTTTTTTACGTGCAGTATTATCATTGAGAGCTACATAATTGGCTGAGTGCTCTAACTTCTAAGGGCACTGGGTGTCATCATGTGAATGGACTAAAGCCGGTCGCGACTCGCGAGCGTGAGCTCGGGCTGTGCTATTGACTAACCCGTTCGACGCGATGGGCTCGCTGCCTGCTCCCCCGCTGCCCGCCCCTCGCTCTGGCGTCGATACAGTTCATGTTTGAACACTAAGACTTAGTTTTATGAAGACAGCTTCCCTGCCTCTGGTTGAACAATTTGAATTGTGATGTTAGTGAAATATACAAAGGTCAGTGTTTATCCTTGAAAGTATCTTTACAATGTGTCAGGATAAACTGTCTCTGTTCTGAAGAGTAGAGCTGGTGGGAACCACTGTTGTAAACCTTAGAGTAAAATATTTGTTTCTGCTAATTTAGAAAAACTAAATGCTGCTTGATCATATGTATTTACTAGCTTCTGCCTGCGACTTCGTCTTCGTAGAGTTAGCAATTCGTTTACAATTTCCCTACTCTTTTCCGTGAGTCTACCTGACAATTTTCAGTGCAAGGTAGTAATGTATTGTGAATAAAATCACATTTACATACATCAATTTTGTGAGCTGCTTGTGTGTATGTAGAAATAGTTTATGACAAAAAACGTCAAGTGTGAGTCGAATTTATGTGTTGAAATGTCAAATTCTTATACTATTGACTTGATTGTGATGAAATTTTTGTAAGCTGTTGTGTGAATGCTAAATTATGATACTAATTAAAATGGTCAAGTGTGATTAGACGTTTGCTTTGTTTATCGATTCGATCGATTTAGAAATCAATCAGCCCAAAAACCAAACGATTTCAATATGGTGGTACCGTTTTTCCATTTTTGATAACGGATTCATGTTTGGGGACC
Organism: Pandemis corylana; assembly: GCA_949127965.1. Taxonomy (NCBI): domain Eukaryota; kingdom Metazoa; phylum Arthropoda; class Insecta; order Lepidoptera; family Tortricidae; genus Pandemis; species Pandemis corylana. The sequence goes on along the minus strand of OX421859.1, from coordinate 104,115 downwards.
ACTCGGACCTTCAGATATCAATTTTGAAAGCAATTGCAATATGATGGTCACTTTTTCCATTTTAGATAAAGCATTCATTTTTGGGGACTACTCGGATCCTCAGATAGTTATTTTGAAAACAATCAGTCCAATAACTAAAGATTTCAAAATGGCGGACACTTTCATTTTTGATAACAGATTTGTGTTTCAGGATTATTGACCCTTAGATATCGACTTTGAAAACAATCGGTCTAAAAACTAAAGATTTCAAAATGGCGCCCACTTTTTCCATTTTTGATAGGTAACGGATTCGTGTTTCAAGACCACTGACCCTTAGATTAGATATCGATTTTGATTGAATACAATCAGTCTACACTTTTTCCATTTCTGAAAACGGATTCATGTTTGGGGACCATTTTGGGCTCTCAGATATCGATTTTGAAAACAATCGGTCCAAAAAGTAAAGATTTCAAAATGGCGGCCAGTATTTTCATTTTTCATAACGGATTCGTGTTTGACGACCACTCGGACCCTCAGATATCGATTTTGAAAGCAATTGGTCGAAAAATAAAAATTTCAAAATGGCGGCCACTTTTTCCATTTCTGATAACGGATTCATGTTTGGAGACCACTTTGTATTCATATATCGATTTTAAAAGCAATCAGTGGAAAAACTACAATTATTTTGTACCTTTACCGCAGAAAGAAGAAACAGTAAACCAGTTCTGAATTTCCACTATCAGTCATACAATGGACAGGACAATTAATGTTAACTTTCACACTCAGATACGTTGATTAAGTTCTAATAATCATAATATTAACTGAGGTCTCTGAGAACGGCACACGTTCTTTTACTATATCCTGCAATAATTATTTAGGTTGCGACTAGGCAGCTACGACCTAACATGTTTATCGCTATCCCGCGCGGACTACGCAATTTTCCGAGATAAAAAGAAGCCTATGTTTTAATCTACGGTACCAGCATTCTAGTTCCAAAGTTTATAAAAATCCGTCCTGTCCTGTCGCTTCAGCGTGAAGAAGGAACAAACGTACACAATCACTCACTCACGTCGTCACAAACTGTCGCGTTTATAATATTAGTAGGGTGCAATCATGATCAGGCAGCATTTAGCATCGCGCGCAGACGCAGTGCCTCAGCAAGGGGAGGCTCGCAGAGTTGCAAACGATGCTTAATATAAGTAATAACGTGCGGTGCGTTGTGGTTGTGGTTGTGGCAGCGAGCCGGAGGGCGTGCCGTCGACGGCGCTGCGCGAGATCTCGGTGCTGCGCGGGCTGCGCCACGAGGGCGTGGTGCGCCTGCTGGACGTGGTGGCGGCGCCGCGCGCGCTGCTGCTGGTGTTCGAGTGCATGCACATGGACCTCAAGCGCCTGCTGGAGCTGGCGGGCGGCCCGCTGCGCCCGGCGCTGGCCCGCTCCTACGCGCGCCAGCTGGCCGCCGCGCTGGCCTACTGCCACGCCGCGCGCGTGCTGCACCGCGACCTCAAGCCGCAGAACCTGCTGCTGGACCGCGCCGGCCGCATCAAGCTCGCCGACTTCGGCCTCGCGCGCGCCATCGCGCTGCCCGTCCGCGCCTACACGCACGAGGTGAGCGACCACGCTGCGGGGCGCGCCGCTCGCCAAATATCACGTCACAAGTACTCGAATAGACCCTCCGTTCCGGACCGCTCGCATCCGCGGCGCGATCTCATGGCCGTGCCTTTTGAGATCACACCGCACTACGGCGGCGCGGCGTGGAAAATATTCCCTCGAACCCGAAACTGCGCCGCGCCGTTGTGATGAGGTTCGGCATTTTAGCTATAAGAGACTGTTTGTTTCTAAATAAATAAATAAATAATAAATAATTAAACGTATTCGTGTCGTCAGGTGGTGACGCTGTGGTACCGCGCGCCGGAGATCCTGCTCGGGGCCAAGTTCTACTCGACCGCCGTCGACGTCTGGAGCCTCGGCTGCATCTACGCGGAGATGGTGAGTGCCCGGTTTGCTGAAACAGAACGCCTCGACTAAAAACTAGAAACAAATTTCTCAGCTCGCTCCGTTCTGGAACCCTGAGCGCGCTACGTGTCGCCGCGTGGCTATCGATCGGCCTGTAAGGTATCGTAGCGGAAGGGAGCGCGGCGCTGCGGTGTTAACGCGGTGCACGTTGGCTTTCAGATGAGCGGGCGCACGCTGTTCCCGGGCGACAGCGAGATCGACCAGCTGTTCCGCGTGTTCCGCGCGCTGGGCACGCCGGGCGGCGCGCTGTGGGCGCGCGCGCGCAGCCTGCCCGACTACCGCGCCGCCTTCCCGCGCTGGCCGGCGCGCGCGCCGCACTCGCTGCTGCCGCCGGGCGCCGCGCCGCCGGCCGCCGGCGCGCTGCTGGACGCGCTGCTGCGCTACGAGCCGGCCGAGCGCCTGTCCGCGCGCGCCGCCGCGGCGCACCCCGCGCTGAGGGACGCGCGCCTCACGCCGCCCGACCTGCCCGACCTGCCCGACCTGCCCGACTCCCAGGAGCCCCACTAGCGACCGCTCCGGTGCCTGCAGACCTTCCGATGATGACGGACATTTTGCGATCCATTTGTACGGTGACGGGAGCGGGCGGGTCCTGTGTTGCCGCTTCGCTGACGGTCTCTTAGACGCCCGAGAGCGACCCTCGTGTAGAATTGTATGTAACGCGTGTGTCACAGTTTGATAACTAGCGCTATGAAAGACATTGGACTGATAAAGTATTTTTGTATTTAACGCCGCTGCGACGGGAGACGACAGAAGTATATCTTGTTTGTAAGAATTAAATATGATCGAATCGTGCAACACTTGTTTTGATATTGATTTAAAAAACCCTTTGCACTGAAAAATAAAGAATTTTAAACAAACGTGTTTTAACAGAACGTGCATCATTATAATGTATGCGTCTAAATTATCTAAGTTATATGCCCATGTCACAGTATATATAAGGTAAAGCAGTAAGGAAACTACGAACAAAACGGTCGAAAATGTCGGCAACGTACGGTAGAACACGCCCCCCCCCCCCCTCTGTCGGGCTTTTATCCAACGGTTAATGATGTCCCTCGGAAACCGCCAGGAAAATCATTAGCCGATGCCCAGGGTGCACCGGACCAAACACTGCTCTTCCCCCCGGACGGACCCAAAACTAGTCACTTTAAAACAGGCCTTACTGGCTGACATAGCGCTAACTAAACAAAAAGCGTTTCAATTTTACAAAAAATTATTGGAGTATTTATTTGAAAAAATAAGCCGTTTTCATACTGCTCTATTTAATTACCTTGCCCATGTTCAGTCGAGTATGTACAATAGTCTACGAAAATAATTACTACAGGCATTACGAGAAAGAGAAAGCTCTTTCTCGTAATGCCGGTCCGGAGTAAACGATGAGTCCAAATATGGTTTTATGGATATTTTTGCCTTTGCATATTTCTACAGGGATGAGATAAAGGGTGCGTTCCACTAAGCGCTCACAACGATCAAAATGCTCCTTCAGGCGTTCCACATAACGACCGCGGTCGTTGTGGTCGCGGCGAAAACGTCACTTATGACGTCATGACTTACGCTCACGCGAAGTTCACGACGACCCATTTAAAAAGGTGGGTCGAAGTGAGCGTTGAGAAAATTAGCGGTATTTTCAAAACTCAAAGTATCAAAAATGGCGACCGTATCCAAGTGCCGCCAAAAAAGATATTTTAATTACATTTGAACGTAAATTAACTAAACACACCACTAATATTAAATATAAAAAATTAAATTATATTTTTTTTCAACATAAATCGATTTAAACAATAATTAATTAAGTTTATTTTCAAGGCTTACAGATTATAACCTAACCTCTTAAATCTTTTGCTTTCTTTTTACTAACTCGCCATTTGTATTATTTACCTCCACGCTCAAAACGCTCTATAATCCATTCCACTTGAGCTTACGACAGTAACGCTCACAAGCAAGTAGAACGGGAAAAACTGCGGTCGTGATGTTGTTTTTAAAATTCATTCCGCAAGGGAATAGGCGAGGGTTTTACACCATACAGCCAAGTCTTCATTATAGTAGTTTCTCTTCATGGTAGTTTTTTGTAAGGCCGAAGCCAAGTCTTAAGTCAGTGATGTCTTCAAATTTGAAGTTGTAAAGGCTTTTTAGCCTCGTCTTTAGTGGTAAAATCCGAGTAGAGTCAATTCAGGGTATAAAGTACAAATCCGAGTATTTTGTCAATTCCAAGTGATGTGTCAATTCCGGTTTCATTCGAATCCATTTTAAATTGTTCGTATAGTTGAACAAATGTAATCATAAATATAAATGTAAGTTTCTGTATTCTTGAGAAGCTCTTGAGTGCCGCGCGGGATCGGACTCGATTGGTAAATAGTCAATAGCTCATCAATGAAGGCTAGACGTTGAATGTTATAAATGGGACATTCAAAAATTATGTGATCCAGTGTTTGATCCAAGTTTAGATTGCATTCCTTGCATTTAGGTGACAGGGCTATTTTCATTCTATGTAAATGTGCATTAATACGACAGTGACCAAATCGTAAGCGAGATAGAATAGTGTAGAATTTTCTTCCTTTATACAGCTGAGCTTTGGAAAACCAGGGTTTTTTACCAACAACTTGATTAATCGAAGCATACCAGGCACCTTTATGGATTTTTGCATTGTTCCAATAAGAGGACCATTCGGAAATAATTGATTCTTTGATCTTGGCTATTAAGTCTGTATAATGGACGCCATATGAGACAGAGCTGCCCTCATCACTGCCCTGGCATCCACTGAAATTGCATGTGGTCTTCGCAAGAAAATCTGCGCTCTCATTGCCTTTCACACCAATATGAGCCGGAGTCCACATAAATTCAACAAAAACATTATCACAATGTAGTTGCCACCACAATTGTTTGATGTCATATATAATGTAGTTAACTTTACTGTTGATGGGTGTGTTTTGAAGAGATTTTAAAACGCTCATGCTATCTGTTACTATTAACCATCTATTAGTGTGCCTTCTTTGATTTATAAACTGCAGGACTTTAAATATAGCCAGAGATTCTGCATAGAAAATACTAAAGAATTCTGTTAACTTCTCTCCATAACCGAATTTAAAGTGAGGTACATAAAAAGCAGATGAGCATGCAAGGGTAGACTTTGAACCATCCGTGTATACTGGTATAAAGTTTTTAAAAGTTGAAATCTTCTGGTATACTTCTTGTTTAATTTTCAAATGTGGGTCAATATGAACTGGGATAGTGGTATATTTGCTTTCATAGCTTCCATTAAAACAAGCCCAATTTTGTTCGTTTGTAAATAATTTGCTACGCAATTTTAATTCATTAAGATATGAAAAGTCATGAAGAATATATGGGACGGTAGAAGAGTTACCATTAGTAATAGAATTATGTAAAGAAAAAATCTTTTTGAAGAGAAGATTGGAAGCTAATGAACTTATGTGAAGAAGAAAATTGAATTTTAAATATTTAAATCTTATTATCAAAGGGGGAGTATTACACTCTACCTGCAAGGAATTAATTGGAGTTGTCCTGAAAGCGCCAGTGATAGCTCTTAAGCTGTGATTCTGAAGAATATCCAATTTCTGGACCAATTTATCATTTGATGCAAAACAAAGAAAACCATACTCAAAATGGCTGCGTATTAATGCTTTATATAAATTCAATAGAACTTTAGGATCTGAACCCCAGTATGTTGATGATAATGATTTTATAACATTCAAAGCCTTTGAGGCTCTCAGCGTGATGTGTTCGACATATTTGTTCCAAGACATGTTTTTCATAAAAGTAATTCCTAAAAATTTTACAGAGTCAGTAAAAAATAGTTCAGCATTATTATAAAAGATTTTGTAAGCTTTTTGTTTAATGCCCACTCCATTAAAAATCACTACTTTAGTCTTATCTGCATTAATATCTAAGTTTAAATATTTGAAATAGCTATTTAGTTTTAGTAATGCAAGATTTAAGTTGTTAATTGTAACGCGTAGGTCAGAGCCTGAGGCGTAAACCACAAGATCATCGGCATATTGCAAGTTACTAACTTCTGATCCTAAAATACAGTTAAGCTTATTTATGTACAACAGAAATACTAATGGACTTTGTATTCCACCTTGACAAACACCTTTATAGGACTCTCTTGGGCCAACTAGATAGTTTTGAATTTTAGCATACACTTCTCTACCATGCAGAAAATGAAATATCCATAGTACGATTTTTTTAGGCAATCCTAGCAACATTAATTCTTTTGACAGTATCTGTAGATTTACGTTATTAAACGCACCTGTAATGTCAAAAAACACCGCAAATAACGCGTTGTGTTGTTTATATGAATTAAAAATATCTAATTGTAAATGGGATATGCTCTCTCGAGCAGATCGGCCCTTTCTGAAACCGAACTGATTGGAAGGTAGAATATTATTGTGTTCTACATAAAATTCTAACCTCTGTTTTAAAAGTTGCTCGAATATTGTTCCCATACAAGATGTTAAAGTAATTGGCCTGTAAGATTCGTAGTTATCCTTATCTTTGTTAGGTTTTAAAGCCGGAATGAGGCAGTCTGTTTTCCACTGAGTTGGTATTAAACCTTTATGCCACAAAGAATTAAAAATATTCAGTATTACTTTTCGGACTTTATTACTGGCGTACTTCAGCATCTTGTATGGAATACCGTCGAGTCCACAAGCTGTATCTTTTCGTGAGGAAATGGCTGCATTAAACTCTGCTAATGAAAACTGATTTGTTAGGTAATCAACATGAGAAGCTGATGTAGATTGTTCACTTAGATTTAAAGGAGACTCAACGGTGTCTGGTGTATATTTCTTAAGAAAATTGCTGATCAGGTCTAAGTTAGTTGTAATATTATTGCTTTTGGGTTTCTTATTGAATTTTCTCATCATGGACCATATGTATGACAAAGGTGTTGTTCTATTAAATTTTTCAGTCAGAGAATACCAACTTAGCTTTCTCTCATTATTCAAAATGAGTTTCCTTTGAGCTTGCTTATGTCTAAAAGATAGGTAGTTTGTTTCAGTTGGGTTTGCTTTAAAATTCAAATATGCTTGTTTGGCAGAATTTACAGCGTTTGTGCAGTTTTGATTCCACCATGGCAGTGGTATTCTTTGTTTTTTTTGTTTTGTCAAGGTGTGGTTTATTGTGTTTGTAGATACTAATTTGCGAGGAACTAATGCACATTCCTCTGCAGCAACATTAATAAATGCAGTTAATTCTGCATATGATTTTAATGGCTCAGACAGGTCAAAATCGTGATTTAATACTAAACTATCCAATTTTTTTGTATATTTTTCTAAATCAATGTGTCTGCAATTTAACTGTTGTGGAAAGGGTTTAAGTGTCTTACTGTTTAATACTCCAGAGTCATGAAAATTGACATTAATAATTATTTTTGTCATTACAGGTAAATGAAAGCTACCAAGTGGATCATCAGTTACCATCCAGTCGCAATTAAGGGCCAGAGATGGTGAAACGATGGTTAAGTCCAAAGCATTGGGCTGCCAAATATGGGAGCCAACAGTTGTAGGATGTCCATTATTGAGAATGACTAAATGATTTTCATCAGAACTTTCATAAACATCTCTGCCCCTTGCATCAATAGATGAGCATCCCCAAAGCAGGTGGTGGGCATTAAAATCGCCTGCCAGGAAGATTGGTTCAGGAATATTGTGTATAAGTTTATTTAATTTTCTCTTGGAAAACTGAGGTGTGCAATTACCAGGACTATATAAACTAACTATGGATAATTCTTTGTTGTGATATTGTAATCTAATTGCAATATTTTGAAGTGAGTCATCATATTGAGTTTGTATACTAGTGTAATTAAGTTTAGTATGTATAAGTATGGCTACACCATTATGTGTGTTGCCTGAATCTAATCTAACCATATTATATTCTTTAAACTGTAATTTGTGATGAGGCCTGAGCCATGTTTCACAAATTACAGCAACATGTATGGAATTTTCATATAAAAATTTAGAAAAAATATGTCGATGGCACATTAGACTTTGAGCGTTCCATTGAACAATGTTCAAAGAATCCATTAAATTTTTAAGTTATTTTTCTCTACATTAAATGTTTCTATGAGGACATCTTTAATGGATTTTGAGTTGATTTCCTTTTGATTCGATTTGTTGAGGGATATTAATTTAACTATTGAATTAAGAAGAATGTCTAAGATTTTGTCTGAATTGAGGAGGGACATGAATTGGTCTGTTTGAGATAGTGGAGGAAATGACTTATCATTGACTACTGAATTATAAGATCTTTTTTGAAATAAATCTGTGTTTTCTTTTAATTTGCGTATTTTTACTGGGCAATCTCTTGAAATAGATATATGCTGACCCTGACAATGTACACATGTGGCATTTTTAGTATCAATTGTACAAGTTTTAAAATTGTGATTGTCTCCACATACTGAGCATCGTTCTGCATTTTTACAAAATTTGCCAATGTGGCCATACCTTAGGCATCGCAGGCATTGCTTGATGGGTGGGATGTAGGGCTTTACTGTGAAGCGCCAGCTGTTCAGGTCTATGGAATCGGGCAGGATTGGGCAGGAAAAGGTAATCGATACTGTTTGGGTAGGTGTAACCTGAAAATCATCAACAGTCTTATTACGTCGCATAAATCTTCTTATTTGCACCACATTTTTAGTGCTGGAGATGGCATCATAAATTTCTTGATTGGAAAGGTTTATAGGCACGTGCGTAATGACGCCCGTGACTTCTGTGGCTCCGGCTGGGATGGATGCTCTCATTTTGTATGAGTCCAGATATTTATTGTTTATGAGGGCAGCATTTGCAAATGAAGCTCGCTCAAATATCACTCCTATTTTGTACTTATTTATTCGAATCAGTTGTTTTACTCCCTTATTATATCTCTTAAGGGTTGATGACATATTCATCAAATCCCTGTCACCTAGAGGCTTCCCGGCGTCAGTGGATTCAAAGAAGACAATGTATTCAAAGTTACCGCCATTTTCTGGGTAATTACGAATATAATTCGAAACTCTAAATGGTTCATATTTGTTCTGGTCTTTGGTAGAACTATCCGAGGATACAGAGTCGTTGTCTGAATCTGACTTTTCAGTTAGAACTTCTCCTCCCTTTTTCCTCTTCCTCTTCCCCATTGCAAAACCGTCCTAAATTGACTATTTAAACAGTTAAATAATCCGATAAGATATTATTAAAAATTTAAAGATGAAAAGATACGTTCGCTTCGTCGTAACTTCCCGCGCTTTTTCCTGCGGTCGTGAGCGTGATCGTTGTGAACGCTTAGTGGAACGCACCCAAAGTGACATTGACAATTTGAGTTTTGTTTGACAGTTGACGCTCCCAATAACCTAACCTAAAACTCCACATAAATAAATACCAGATGCAAAGCCGATTATTAATGAATATTACACTACTTATTGAATAGTAATTAATCTAATGATAGTAATTACCTAAGTAGTTTGAATCATTTTACAATTTTGTATCACAGGGAAAACAAGTGTTGAATTAAAATGTCTATAGAAATTGAGTCTGCAGAGTGAGTAATTCTTAACAACTTGGAATAAGGGATTTGCCTTTTTATTGATGTTATCGTATTGAGCGTTGTTTGGAGACGAGTGATGCCCGCTGACGGCCGATGGTGTTTGTTGCAGCGTGATCCGGCTGATCCAGCAGTACCTGAAGGAGTCCAACCTGACCCGCACGCTGCAGACGCTGCAGGTAACGCACCCCGTACTTGCCTCTAGCTAACTGGTGCTCGGAACTACAAACCAAATAACAAATAAGTACCCACCAAGCGCACAAGCAGTTGGCTTTTCTGTGTCTCTTCTTATACAAAACATGTTTTTGAAAAGTAAAAAAAAAGTGTAGTATGGGAATCAGCTGAATGCATAATATAAAATGTTCTCCTGTTAGGTAAACTAGTTCAAATAGTCAATGTGAATGTGCTAGTGGTGTGCTAACCTGTGTGTACGTACGGTATGTGCATGCAGGAGGAGACGGGCGTGTCGCTGAACACGGTGGAGAGCGTGGACGGGTTCTGCGCGGACATCAACGCGGGGCACTGGGACCTGGTGCTGGGCGCCGTGGCCGCGCTGAAGCTGCCCGAGCGCAAGCTGGTGGAGCTGTACGAGCAGGTGGTGCTGGAGCTGATCGAGCTGCGCGAGCTGGCCGCCGCGCGCTCGCTGCTGCGCGCCTCGCACCCCTGCCGCCTCATGAAGCAGCACCACACCGATCGCTACATCCACCTCGGTCAGTGCCTATGGCCAGTTCGTGTCGCCACCAGTAAAATCATTATGCCAGTTTTACATGAAACTGTCTAGCTATACATACATACATACATACATACATAAATCACGCCTTTATCTCTTACGGGCTAGACAGAGCCTAAGTTAACAGAGGAATCAAAAGTGATGGGTTGCTAGCCGCATCGCCTATAACATGATTCCTCAGATTTTTGCCTATTCCTTCGATGGGCTTTTACCATCTGTGCGGGAAGAGAAGCAACTGGTAAATTCTATGTTTTTTCTTTACTGCCAGACTAGCATGGAAGAAACTAAGAAAGTCTAGCTATAGTAGCTATAAATGTCCTAGTAAAATTTAAATAAATTGAAAGGCTGATTTTGAAAGTAAAGAGTGAATACTTCAATGGCTACGAGCTCCGAGAGATGTAAAACCTGTCCCCCCATCTAACAGTAGGAATCGGACCGTGGCATCAAAAGCTATGGGAAAAATGAAGTTAAGCGCATAATACCTTTAACCATACAGTTTTTAAAGCGTATGTCGTGTGTGACCGGCGCGTGCCTCCCTGTGTGCAGAGAACCTGCTGTCGCGGTCGTACTTCGACCCGCGCGAGGCGTACGGCGCCGGCGGCGGCAAGGAGCGGCGCCGCGCCGCCGTGGCCGCCAGCCTCGCCGGCGAGGTCTCCGTCGTGCCCTCGTCGCGCCTGCTGGCGCTGCTGGGGCAGGCGCTCAAGTGGCAGCAGCACCAAGGCCTGCTGCCGCCCGGTACGAGCGCGCGCCGCGTGGCTTCTGTGATACGCTTCCTTGCATTTGTTACGTTTCGCTTTACCTTCGCACCTCCCGCGGAAACGTTCCGCGCTCCGGCGAATATTATTGCTCAGTGTGTCTTAACGGGTGGTCGGGCTAGTTACGCTATATAAAATAGGCAAATATTTCCAAGCATCGATTGATTTTGAAAGCGTAAATGTAAATGGTTACCAAACTTTTAATTTCGATTAATCTCTCAGCAGGCGATCGGCCCACAGGTTTCAATCGTGATTTTCGAATCACGATTGAAACCTGTGGGCCGATCGCCTGCTGAGAGATTGCAGAGTGATCGTGAGACATCTTTTAAAATGAGGCGTCCGTCTGGCGATTGCAGGCACCACCATCGATCTGTTCCGCGGCAAGGCGGCCATCCGCGACGAGGAGGACGACCAGTGTCCCACGCAGCTGTTCAAGACCATCAAGTTCGGCCAGAAGTCGCACGTCGAGTGCGCCAGGTGAGGCGGCGGGGGCCCGCGTGCTGCACGTGCACCGTACACCGTACACTGTGCGCCGTATGCTGACGCCGCGCGGCGTGTTGCAGGTTCTCGCCGGACGGGCAGTACCTGGTGACCGGCTCGGTGGACGGGCTGGTCGAGGTGTGGAACTTCACGACCGGCAAGATCCGCAAGGACCTGCGCTACCAGGCCGCCGAGGAGTACATGAGCATGGAGGAGGCGGTGCTCAGCCTGGCGTTCGCGCGCGACTCGGACACGCTGGCGGCGGGCGCCAACGACGGGCGCGTCAAGGTGTGGCGCGTGGCGAGCGGCGCCGTGCTGCGCCGCCTGGACCGCGCGCACTCCCGCGGCGTCACCTCGCTGGCCTTCAGCCGCGACGGCTCGCAGCTGCTGTCCGCCTCGTTCGACCGCACCGTGCGCCTGCACGGCCTCAAGTCCGGCAAGCTGCTCAAGGAGTTCCGCGGCCACGCCTCCTTCGTCAACGAGGCGCTGTTCACGCCGGACGGCCACTCCGTGCTCAGCGGCAGCAGCGACGGCACCGTCAAGCTGTGGGCGCTGCGCAGCGGCGAGTGCGCGGCCACGCTGAAGCCGCTCGGCGCGGGCGAGGCGGGCGCCGAGCCGCCCGTCAACACGCTGCTGCTCACGCCCAAGAACCCCGAGCACTTCGTGGTGTGCAACCGCACCAACACCGTGGTCATCATGAACACGCAGGGCCAGACCGTGCGCTCCTTCTCCTCGGGCCGGCGCGAGCGCGAGGGCGGCGCGCTCACCGCCGCCGCGCTCTCGCCGCGCGGCCGCCTCGTCTACTGCGCCGGCGAGGACCTCGTGCTGTACGCCTTCTGCGCCAACACCGGCAAGCTCGAGCGCACCATCAACGTGAGTACCCGCTCCGTCTCCCGCTACCCCCCGCCGCCCCTAGCTACCCCCTCCCCCTACTCAACGTGCGCCGTGTTGTTGCAGATCCACGAGAAGGCGGTCATCGGCATGACGCACCACCCGCACCAGAACCTGCTGGCCACCTACAGCGAGGACGGCCTGCTCAAGCTGTGGAAGCCCTGAGCGCCGCGCGCCCTCGCCGCACGCCGCGCGGGGCGCCTGCTGGCTGCGTTGCGGCTGCGCCTTGCTGCTGCGCTCGACACATATCGTTCCCCTCGTATCGCTCGCACCTGTCTGTTACTGGTTACACATCACTTGATTGAGGCGCGGCTGTCAGCCGTGACCCGCGTCCCGCTTCCCAGCGTACCGCGACGCTCGTCAGGATGATTCCTATACTAAAAACTAGATTACGCCCGCGGCCTCGCCTCCGCGAAAAGATAAAAATGAGCCAGTTCTCAGTCTCAGTGCACCTCCGTCGGCCTATCCTTTATGCTGCGCGTTATAATCCGTCGAAAACGTTATTCTTTTATAAATATGGATGTACGTTATAATTGAGAATGTTAACTAATTTTGATTATTAGCGCTCCATATTCTCTGTCAAAAATAAAAAATATTAGTGAAAGAATTACTTGGATACGTCAATTAGTTTCCGATTTAGAAGTAAAACAAGTTGTAACCGTACGACGCGGGCCGCCGGTTGCGGTGTGACGTCATCGTACAACACGCTCAGTCTGGCTCACTCAGTCCGCTCGCAGTCGCGCGCCCGTGCCATCGAAATTATACCTAAACTAGCTTCTGCCCGTGACTTCGTCTGCGTAGAATTATACATAAAAACCTTCCTCTTGAATCACTCTATCTATTAAAAAAATCCGCATCAAAATCTGTTGTGTAGTTTTGAAGATATAGGTAAGCATACATAGGGACATAGGGACAGAGAAAGCGACTTTATTTTATACTATGTAGTGATGATACTTTTAAAAATGTCCAATCCAAATACATACTAGGAAATCATGTGTTGTGCCTAAATGTAAAAATACAACAGAACTACCAATTCGTCGGAAAAGTTGTTTTTTAACTAGTGGTGTATTTGTATACATACAGGCTTTACTGAGACGACATTTCAAGCGATTTGGCATACCTAGTAACATTCTCAATTATACGTCGCCGTTTTCAGTATAAACCAGACGCGAACGCGGCGCGGGCAGGAGCGGCTGCGAACCTGGCACAATTTACAAGTATCATTGACAGTAAAAATAACGTTGAATGTACAATCGACCACCTGAGAGACAGAAAATAGTACATTACTGCAGAGGCCGTGAAGTAAGGGATTGCTGGACGAGTTTGGGGTAGGTGGCCGAGTCGAAGACGAGGCCAGATAGAACGAGTCCTGCAATCCCTGTTCCGGCCAAAGCTTGTATAGTGCTTTTCTCAAACAATGTGAGGAAATATGTTTTCATGTAAATCTCTTTACTTTTTTCCGGTAGCATATTTTGCATAGCTAAATTTGCCTCCTCTTTTAAATGAGGCGGAGTACAGTTCATAAGTTCCCCGTCACTTTCATCACTAGAAGTCATTTTTATTTCTGTTAAATTATAATAACAATCACTACGAAATACGCATAAGCAGAAAAAAAGATTTTCGATTTGCCACCTTTTTTATTTTTTAAATGTACTAATTTGATCCAGCTATTTGAGCACCATGTTTAACCGCACATAAATATAGTACCATAGATTTTTTTTTTATGTCGCAATTATGCTTAGGTACAGATTGTGGTGGTGGTTGGCTGTATGTAATTTTTTCCTTTGCCAATTTAATTTTAGTATAGAAATTTAAAAAATTTGAGCAGCGGACAAAAATGGATTTTCATACTAACTTTTGTGGCCTAAGCCAAGAAGTAATGTAGGGAGCCATAAACGAGAAACTTCATGTCCTCATATCGGGACATTAACGCATACATTTCCGAGCATGTTTGAGAAAAGTAAATAATACAAATCATGCCTGTTTAGCGTCGCGTGCCGCCGGGAGCGGGGCGGGGGGGGCGGGGCATCTTGCCCGACTCGCGCGCGTGCTGCGTCCCTGGACGCGGCCCCCGCGCCGCCACGCGCACCAGCAGCTAACTTTATCGACGGTAGCATAGTTGGTGCGGATCGAAATACGATTATAAGTTTCTATAATCGTTCAAGAAAGTCCTAATCACCCTGCGGTTCGATGTCACTTCACAATACATCAGAGACAATTTTCATTTTCACTCACAAATGAATGTGACTAAAGCATTTTCTGGTCGGCTATACAGCCAGCGTCGCAAGGAGCGAACCCAATGCGTAGTCCGCGAGCTCGTAGAGAGCCACTCAAGTTTGTCTTGCTGTCTCGCTCGCTCTTATGGGGCTGACAGTTGAATCGCTCGCGTTAGGGAGGCGGCCAGACCACCCCGAGTGGCACTCTAAGAGCTCACGGACTATGCTTAGTTGCATTAGCAGTGGGCACGGCGCGGCGCGGCGCGCAGCGGGCAGCTGCTCCTCACCGCGCGCCCAGGCCGGCGCACCCCGCGTCGCGTGGCTCGCTCAGGGACTGTCCACAAGAGTCGCAAGGCGCGGGCAGCCGCCGCCGCTCGCCACTCGACGCCACTCGACGCCACTCGACGCCACTTACGCTCATCGTCAGCCAAAACTAAATTTTAGTTAAAATTATTTGTAGTAGATAATAAGACTTACACCTAAGATTTTTGTAATTTTAAATAGATACTACAATTAAAATAAGAATGTGAAGGTCCTTTTTTTATTTTTGAAAAAGCATTACGAGGTGGGCAGCGACAGTGAGCCAGTGACTGACACCTCGTGCAACATTATGGCATGCATTCAGCTAGACTGCGCGTCGCGCCGAATTACAATAAAACCTACCTGGATGACCGAGCTTCACTCTATCCTTTTCTTCACTCTATCCTTTTCTTTTATAATTTCTCTAGAAATGAAACTTAGCTAGATCGATTTATCGCCTCTGAGACCCCCTGCATACAAAATTTTATGAAGACCGTCGCGAGCTGTTTCCGAGATTCAGATTTTATTGCTCGTTTAGAGGTATTAGATAGATAGATTAGAATCTAATCATTAGGTAGACATACTTTAGGTATAAATAACCATAGCCGCCGAGTGTGACTGATAACATCCGTCATATTTATGACATTTATATATCAAAGGTGACTGACTGACACAGTGATCTATCAACGAGCACAGCCCAAACCACTGGACGGATCGGGCTGAAATTTGGCATGCAGGTAGATCTATGTATCGATCTATGTTATGATGTAGGCATCCGCTAAGAAAGGATTTTGATCAATTCTACTTCCAAGGGGATAAAATAGGGGATGAAAGTTTGTATGAAACTGTCAATTAAACCGATCGGGCTGAGACTTTGCATGCATAAAGCTAATATGACGTAGGCATCCTCTAAGAACGGATTTTGATAAATTCCACCCCTAAAGGGATAAAATATATGATGAAAGTTTGTATAGATCTTCTTAGATTTCCGACTGATTGAACTGAAATTAAAGATATCATCAGTACCTAATGGAACGAATAACACGAACAAATACCATAAAAATACCATTATATATTTTGAATCATTATACGTTTTAAACTTTATATATTCTGATCCGCACCCGAGTGAGTATGTTTGTTCCTTCTTCACGCTAAAACGATTGACGAATTTGGATAAAATTTTGAACGAAGATAGCTGGTACCCTAGATTTAAAAACATAGGCTACTTTTTGTCCCGGAAAATTGCATAGTTAACGCGGGATAGCGATCAACATGGCAATTGCTGATTCTACGCGGACGAAGTCGCGGGCATAAGCTAGTTATGACATAAAACCAATGAAATGTCAAAATCGTCGGTTATGGTTAATGCATTGGTAGGTTACATGGTAATTAGGTGTAAGCAACGCACTGAACGTTAGATAAATGAACGTTAGTTGTGGTAGGTACGGGATTGTCGCGGAGTGTTCTGCAGTCGCAGGCGCGAGCAGAGGCGGGCCGCAGCGTAGGCTTGATCCATCGTAATCGGATGTCGATTCGGATCTGACCCAGTGTTCCATTTTGCTAGTGGTTTCTTTAACCAACATATTAGACACACGTGAGCTCCAATGGCGGGCGCACGAATTCGCCCCTGGCGAAAGCCGGGGCAGCCGGGGAGCGTCGTCGGCTCGAATCTTCGGGATCCCACAGCGCCTAGTTACTTTAACCCGGCGAGCGGACAATGCCGAGAAAGAAGTACCTATGCGCCGCAAGAAACTTGGCAGAAAGTATTTCTTTCAAAATAAAATTTATTAAGCTAACTACTACAATACTTAAATTCTACATAAATGAAATACATTCATAAAAGTCTAAAATCCGAAAAACCAGTCTAGACAATTCATGTCAGCGTATCGAATCGTGCCGAGTCAGAATAAGGCGCAGCCACGGATCATCTGCGTCTATACTCTGAAAATCGCCAAGTGTGATTATTTCGACCCGAATAAACCCCTTGAGGTGAATATTCATAAAAAAAAAAAAAAATGTAGATTATAGAATTCAAGAAAGAGGAGACACATCCCCGTACAATTCAAACAGGATTGTAGAGCTTGGTAAGTTCTGCCTTTCGACACTCAAAATATAATTTTTGGTCGTCTCTGGATTCTTAGGAGACAATTTTTAAATTGCTAATTTAAAATTTCAGGCGACATTATGCGACTTTTGTCAAGCGCGGGAACAAATTCGAAAATTAATTTCTCGGAAGTGACTTTATGTTGAACTTTCAAATTCTGACAGCATGTAGTACGGCCCCAGCACTAGCCACTCCCAAAACTTGGTGGTAGCACAATGGGTATAACCGCTATAACTATCCAAATAGTAAAAGTATTACTAAAGTTTGAATTAAATCCGTCCAAAGAAAAAAAAAATTTTTAGCTATTCGCCTTCCGCACTAGCCAGTCGAACTTTCGGTCTTTTTTCGGAGTTTCTAGCTTATCTAGCTCACAAAATTAATTTTTGAAATTTTCGGCCAAAACTTCAAGTTTTGCGGTCTGGGAGATTTCAAAACCTTTTCTTTGCTTTTTTCAAAAATTCGTAATTAATTCTAGATTCAACTTCTGTAACTTTTTTTTTTTTTTTTTTTGTTGGAAAAATTAGCGAAAAATTAGCTCTGTCGTTTGCCGTTTTCCGAATAATTTTTGGACTCACCAGTCAAAAGTTATTCGGAAACCTAGCTTTGGCAACATTGCTATTATTTTCGCCATAGGAGTCGGGCTTTTTTTTTTTTTTTTTTTTTTTTTTTTTTTTTTTTTTTTTTTTTTTTTTTTTTTTTTTTTAAATAAGTTTGTTGACACAAAAAATCGCCACTCCTGTGTCTCAACGGTCAGAGATTTGCCATCCGCCCAGTGCTCCTAGAGTGGTGCGGGAGGGCCCACGGGTCCCTCACCTACCGACTCACCCAGGTACTGTCCGGGCATGGTTGCTTCGGGCGGTACCTAAAACGAGTCGGTAGGGAGGAGACGGAGTCGTGCCACGAGTGCGGCGCGGCGGCGGACACGGCACAGCACACGCTGGAGCTGTGCCCCGCCTGGTCCGAGCAGCGCCGCACTCTGGTGGCGACTATCGGCGGCGACCTCTCACTCGCCGGCGTAGTGTACGCCATGGTCGGGAGTGAGGGGTCCTGGGAGGCCGTCGCCTCCTTCTGCAAAGAAGTAATGTCGCAGAAGGAGGAGAGGGAGCGGGAGCGCGAGAATGACCCCCTCGCGCCCCCGCTCCGGCGCAGACGAACGGGGAGGAGGCGGCGGCAGTTTGCTGCTGCCCTCCCCTAGTGGTGCCTGCTAGCGGGGGATGGGGATCTCCTGCTAGCGCGTAGAGGCCCACGAGTCTAGGGGGGGGGGGGCAAGTATTCCCGGCCCCCCTCTCTTTGGCGCGGGAGGAGCCCCGGCGTTTTTTTTTTTTTTTTTTTTTTTTTTTTTTTTTTCTTTTTTCAGGGCGGGGCGGGGAGGCGGTCGTATGCGTAACGCATTTTTCCGCCGCAAAAAAAAAAAAAAAAAAAAAGGTTAGGTTAGGTTAGGTTAGGTTAAGTTGGGGTGCTATGTCGGAAACCTCCCCGAGAGCTCTAGCGTTACAGTTCCCTTCTATCAGGGGCTTTGGCCCCATGGGGGGGGAAGGGTAACGCTTAGGCCGGTGCACCCTGGGCAACAACGGCTGATTAAACCCCTCGGGGATTAGTTAGCTGGTGGCAAATATCCGACCTGGGGGGGTGGGGGGGTAGGGCGGGGCGAATTATTATGTATATGTATATATTTTCTTGGCGAGGGCCGGGGCGAAAGCCCCTTTTTTATCAAGGGAGGGATCGTGATTAGGTGGGGAAAGGCGGGCGGTAGCTGCCGGGGAGCTGCTCTGCATCTGCGGCCGAGTAAAGTAACATTGAAAGGTAGCGCAGCTCTGCACCAAACCTGGAGGCGCCAAACGCCTTTTGGGAGGGAAGGGGAGCCTTGGGGAGACGAGGGACAGAAGCGTTGGGTACTGTCGGGCCGAGCTGAGCTGCCTACTGAGTAGCCCCTCCCGCCGAGCTGGTCACTCGGCCTGGAGCTGGCGAAAAGTAGGTATTGCTTTGCGGTTAATTACCGGCAGGCCTTTCGCTCTCTGAGGGGGGGGGGTGCCTAGGGGGGGACGGGGCGTGCGGTAGCTGCCGGGGAGCTGCTCTGCATCTGCGGCCGAGTAAAGTTACATTGAAAGGTAGCGCAGCTCTGCACCAAACCTGGAGGCGCCAAACGCCTCGTACGGGGCGAGTCCAACCTTGTACCTGCTGTTCGCCCCGGGCGGGGAACGGAAGGGCGAGCCTCATGCTGGCGGCGGGCGAAAGCCTGCCGTCGAAGCGGTGCGTTCTGCAAGGGACGCGATCGCGGAGCGGAGTGACTTCGGTCATTTTCGGTCGGCACGTAACCTGGTCCGTAGGGCCGGGACCGTGGGCCGCCTCGTCTTTTTCAAGATAAGGGGGCCGCGAGGAGAAAACCTCTATAAAAATCCGGAGGAGCGACGTGACCTCGGTCACGGTCGGACGCCACGTAAACCTGGTCCGTAGGGCCGGGACCGTGGGCCGCCTCGTCTTTTTCAAGATAGGGGGGCCGCGAGGAGTAAACCTCTATAAAAATCAACAGGGCGGCGTGATCTCGGTCATGTCGGCCGTCACGTAACCCCGGCCCGCAGGCGCTGGGAACGTGGGCCGCTGAGGGGGCTACGAGGAGTTAACCTCTTTAAAAAAACAGACGG
Organism: Pandemis corylana; assembly: GCA_949127965.1. NCBI lineage: Eukaryota > Metazoa > Arthropoda > Insecta > Lepidoptera > Tortricidae > Pandemis > Pandemis corylana. Next base: position 84,475 of record OX421859.1, on the reverse strand, counting down.
TCACCGGCGGGGGAGGGCGGGGATTCCGGAACCCGCATTCAACGGTGCCGTCGCCACCTGCCCCATCCCGGGGCGGCCAGTGGACGTTGCGGTGGTCACGGTGTTCGCCCGCAACGCCCGCAGTTCAAGGCCTGGAGGGAACGTGTGTGTTTTTAGACGGTAGGCCTCTCCCCTCCTTCCATAGGGAAGGCAGCGGCGAGATGGAGAGCCCGTCATACCTCCGTTCGTATGCTGCCCCGAGCGCGGAGATGCATAAGGCGCATTTTCCACACGTTAAAAAAAAAAAAAAAAAAAGGTTAGGTTAAGTTAGGTTGGGGTGCTATGTCGGAAACCTCCCCGAGAGCTCTAGCGTTACAGTTCCCTTCTATCAGGGGCTTTGGCCCCATGGGGGGGGAAGGGTAACGCTTAGGCCGGTGCACCCTGGGCAACAACGGCTGATTAAACCCCTCGGGGATTAGTTAGCTGGTGGCAAATATCCGACCTGGGGGGGTGGGGGGGTAGGGCGGGGCGAATTATTATGTATATGTATATATTTTCTTGGCGAGGGCCGGGGCGAAAGCCCCTTTTTTATCAAGGGAGGGATCGTGATTAGGTGGGGAAAGGCGGGCGGTAGCTGCCGGGGAGCTGCTCTGCATCTGCGGCCGAGTAAAGTAACATTGAAAGGTAGCGCAGCTCTGCACCAAACCTGGAGGCGCCAAACGCCTTTTGGGAGGGAAGGGGAGCCTTGGGGAGACGAGGGTCAGAAGCGTTGGGTACTGTCGGGCCGAGCTGAGCTGCCTACTGAGTAGCCCCTCCCGCCGAGCTTCGACCACTCGGCCTGGAGCTGGCGAAAAGTAGGTATTGCTTTGCGGTTAATTACCGGCAGGCCTTTCGCTCTCTGAGGGGGGGGGTGCCTAGGGGGGGACGGGGCGTGCGGTAGCTGCCGGGGAGCTGCTCTGCATCTGCGGCCGAGTAAAGTTACATTGAAAGGTAGCGCAGCTCTGCACCAAACCTGGAGGCGCCAAACGCCTCGTACGGGGAGGGACGGGGGCGAGTCCAACCTTGTACCTGCTGTTCGCCCCGGGCGGGGAACGGAAGGGCGAGCCTCATGCTGGCGGCGGGCGAAAGCCTGCCGTCGAAGCGGTGCGTTCCGCAAGGGACGCGATCGCGGAGCGGAGTGACTTCGGTCATTTTCGGTCGGCACGTAACCTGGTCCGTAGGGCCGGGACCGTGGGCCGCCTCGTCTTTTTCAAGATAAGGGGGCCGCGAGGAGAAAACCTCTATAAAAATCCGGAGGAGCGACGTGACCTCGGTCACGGTCGGACGCCACGTAAACCTGGTCCGTAGGGCCGGGACCGTGGGCCGCCTCGTCTTTTTCAAGATAGGGGGGCCGGGAGGAGTAAACCTCTATAAAAATCAACAGGGCGGCGTGATCTCGGTCATGTCGGCCGTCACGTAACCCCGGCCCGCAGGCGCTGGGAACGTGGGCCGCTGAGGGGGCTACGAGGAGTTAACCTCTTTAAAAAAACAGACGGTCACCGGCGGGGGAGGGCGGGGATTCCGGAACCCGCATTCAACGGTGCCGTCGCCACCTGCCCCATCCCGGGGCGGCCAGTGGACGTTGCGGTGGTCACGGTGTTCGCCCGCAACGCCCGCAGTTCAAGGCCTGGAGGGAACGTGTGTGTTTTTAGACGGTAGGCCTCTCCCCTCCTTCCATAGGGAAGGCAGCGGCGAGATGGAGAGCCCGTCATACCTCCGTTCGTATGCTGCCCCGAGCGCGGAGATGCATAAGGCGCATTTTCCACACGTTAAAAAAAAAAAAAAAAAAGGTTAAGTTAGGTTAGGTTAGGTTGAGGAAAAATTTGAGCTGATTAGAGGAAAAATTTGAGCTGATTAGAGGAAAAATTTGAGCTGATTAGAGGAAAAATTTGAGCTGATTAGAGGAAAAATTTGAGCTGATTAGAGGAAAAATTTGAGCTGATTAGAGGAAAAATTTGAGCTGATTTGGAGGACACGTTTTTCTAATTCGCTCAAATTTATTACTTGTCTTTGGAATTTTCCACATTTTTTGGTCTTATTGCCTTCCGCATTAGATTCCTGATTTTTTGGCTATTTTTTGGTATTTCTAGCTTCTCTGGATACCCCAAAATTAATTTTTGTAATTTCACCCCAAAAACCTTCTGTTTTTGCGGTCGGAATTGCAAAACACAATTCTCCCAAATTTTTTGGAAAAATCGTAGCTTCTCTACGGTTTACATTTTTTAGATTCTTTTTGTTGGGGAATAGAGCCAATTAGTAGCACTACCAATATCCGTTTACCGAATAATTTTCGGACTTACCATTCGGAAGTTATTCGGTGAAACGTTGGTTGCTATTAGATTCGCCATAGGCGCTAGTGAACTTTTTTGTTAAGTTTGTCGGGGCTTTCAAAAAATCACTGCGCCTATACTATAACGGTCCGGGATTATCTAGTTATAGGGTTTTATAGGGGGTAGTTTGCGCCGCCTAACGGCACCCCACACGACCTTGTAGCTATAATAGTCTCGTCAGAATTTGGGGAAAACTACCAACTTTTTGATAAGTTGGTAATTTTCCACGGTTCGGACTTGACCGTTTTTGGTTAGGTTTCGCCCTTCTGGCGAACCAACCTGGTAGGGGGGGGTTTTAGCAAGGGGGGAGGGTTCTTGAACCTGAACGGGTTCGAGGGGGGGGGGGTCCGATTGGGAATCGGACGGGGGGGGGGGGGAACTATGGGCGACCATAGTTCCGGTGTTAGGGGAGGGAGTAACTCCGGAACCGGGGTAGCTACGGGGGGGGGTAGTTCGGGGGAAAGGGGGGCCAGGTCATTGGCCATCCCTGACAGCGGTCAGGACGAAAATTGCGCGAGCGGTTCTCCCGCTGGGAATTTTCCGCCGGGGGCATCTCAGTTCCGACTGAATTCCTGTACGCTCAAGTACGGGGGAGGGAAAAAAATTGGGAAAATTGGAAACGGTTCCCTTTTTGAGGCCAACTCAGCGGGCGTGACGAGCCAGTCTGAGGCGCACGAGATGGAGGACTCCGAGTTCGGCGCGGACCCGTCTGAATCCTCTGACATGGAGGCAGACGCAACTGAGGCTGGGGGTGCCCGTAAAAAGGTCCCCCTTAAGCGAACCATATCGCTCAGGTCCAGCGGGGACACCGAAGTCCCTGTAAAGGTGAAGACCTCCAGCAGGGGTGGAAGGGGAAAGCGTCCCATGGGTGCCCACGCCTTCCTGGCTAAGGCAAGGAGGGGATTGGAGGGGCTAGGCTCAGACGATGACTCCGTCGAGTTTGAGGATGCCCGTGAAGACCGGACCTATCGTCCGAAACAGTCCCTGCACCGAGGGAAGTCGGCACTCGCGGACGAGGAACAGGACGTACGCACTCCCCGGGAACAGACCAGGGAGGAGCTCGCTGCCGCAGCACTTCGAAATGTACTCCTCATCAAGGAGGACATCTCGAAGTGCTCCAGGATAAACGGGCAGGTCAAGGGCCGCCTGAATGAGGCGACTGCTGAGGCACTGGTGGCCATCGAGGAGCTGCGGATGGTCTCCCCAACAGAGGAGCAGCGCCGTATTCGCGCGGACAACGCCCGGCTCTCTAGAGAGTTGGAGATCGTCCGCGCGGAGCTCCAAGCCTTCAAGGCTGCCTATGCGGAGGCGCAGAGCACGGCCTCTGCGGCAAGGAAGGAGGCCACAGGAGCTGGTATTGGAGGGGGCCTCAAGGAGGCTATTGAGGAACTGAGGCGGGACCTCTTGACATCCCTGGGTGGGATGATTAATGCCCGCCTAGGGGAAGTCGAGGCGCGCCTCCCGCCGGAGCCTGTCCTTAGGCCGCCGCTTGCTGCGGACCGGAAGACGCAGCCCCCCCCACGTCCCAGGGCCCAGTCAGGCCTGGTAGGGGGGGAAGCGAGGGAGCCCCTGAGGCAGCCCAGCCAGGGAACCCAGGCCAAGAGGACGAAGCAGGCGATCCCCCTGCCGCCCCCCCCGACCCCGCCAGCCCAAAGTGGCAAAAAGGCGGGTAAGGAGGCGGGCAAGAAGACTGCTGGGACAAAGCCGGGCCCAAGCTCCCAGCCGGTGACGCAGGCGGGGGCGAGCGGGAACAATGGGCCCCAGCCCCAGGCTGAGCCCCAGGCTGCTTCCCAGCCGCAGGAAGAGTCTTGGGCGACGGTGGTAAGGAGGAAAAGGGGGAAGAAGGGGAGCGCTACCCCCCATACCGCTTCCCCGAGCGCCCCCACCAAGTCGGCTCCAAAGCCGAAAACGGTAAAGGTGGTGGTGCCCCGCACTGCTGCCGTGGTGCTGACCCTCAAGGAGGGGGCACGGAGGGGGGGACAAGCAGTCACCTACACCGAGGTGATGGTGTGGGCCAGAGACGGGGTCAAGCTGTCCGACCTTGGCCTGGAGGCGGTGAAAATGAGAACCACCATGACCGGTTCCAAAATGGTGGAAATCAGGGGAGACACCCCTGAAGCCACTGCGGACTGCATGGCAGCGAAGCTCCGTGAGGTGGTGGGAGACGTGGTCGAGGTCACCCGGCCCTTGAAATTTGCCGAGCTGAAGCTCACTGGGCTCGATGAGACTGTGGGCCGGGAAGAGGTGGCGGCGGCCATCGCAGCCAAGGGGGGCTGCGACGTGGCCCTTGTCAAGGTTGGAGCCCTGAGCGAGAGAGCGTTTGGGCGGGGCGCCGTCATTTTGCGGTGCCCAGCGACGGCTGCCAAGGCCATTGTTGCGGAGGGCCACGTACAAGTGGGGTGGATGAAGGCTACCGTAATGCCCCTTGCGGCCCTGCCCATGCGCTGTTTTAAGTGCATGGCGCTGGGCCACACCAGGGCTACGTGCCCCTCTGCAGCGGAGCACGGGGCAAGGTGCTTCCGCTGCGGAGAGGAGGGGCACCTCGCGGCAAAGTGCGAGGCCAGGCCCAAGTGCGCGGTGTGTGCAGAAGCGGGCAGGCCTCATGGCCATGTAATGGGTGGGGAGAAGTGCGCCCCGCCCACGGTTAGGGGGAAGACCCGTGCGACCCAGGGCAACACCCCCAAGGATGGCAGCCCAACGGGGCAAGAGGAACTCGTAATGCAGGTGTCCTAATGCCAGTACACCCGCATTACGAGCTCCTACAGACGAATGCGAACCACTCCGCCCGCGCTCAGGACCTGATTATGCAGGTCATGGCGGAGTGGGGCATAGCGGCAGCTGTAGTGGCAGAGCCATATTATGTCCCCCCCCAACCTAATTGGGCGGGGTCAAGGGACGGAAAAGTGGCTGTGGTGGTCCCAACGGCCGGAACCTTCCCCCCCCCTCTACAAAGTAGAGGAAGGAATGGGATACGTGGCGGTCAGATGGGGTTCGACAGTGGTCATTGGGGTGTATTTCTCCCCCAACAGGCCACTGTCCGACTTTGAGTCCTTCCTGGAGGACCTGGGGAGGGTGGTTGGTAGGGCCGCCCCGGCTCAGGTTGTGGTAATGGGGGATCTGAACGCTAAGAGCGTAGCGTGGGGATGCCCCCACACAGACCCCAAAGGGGCGGCTCTGCGGGACTGGGCGGTGGCCACTGGGCTCGAGGTGGCCAATCAGGGCGCAGCTAATACGTGTGTGCGTCGGCAGGGGGGGTCTATCGTGGACGTTACGTTTGCGACCCCTGCCCTAGCCACACGGATAGTAGATTGGCGCGTCCTAGAGGACGTCGAGACCCTCTCCGACCACAGGTATATACGGATGAGGGTCTCCGCCTCGCTGCTGCCACAGCCGCAGCCATTGGCGAACGGCAGGTCCAGCTTCCCGCGGTGGGTGCTCACGAGATTTGACTCGGGCATGGCTGAGGAGGCCGCAGTGGTGGAGGCGTGGTGCGCCCCCCCACCTAGCACCTTGGGGGTGGATGAGAAGGCGGCCCGCTTCCGCGAGTCACTCACTGCGGTATGTGACGCTGCCATGCCCCGGGTCCGAAAGATGCCGGCTAAACCGAGGGTCTACTGGTGGTCGGACGAGATCGCGGCTCTCCGAACCACCAGCAACCGTGCCCGCCGCGCCTATACCCACTGCCGGCGGAGGCGGCACACGGACGAGGAGGAGGAGCGCCTCTACAGGGCTCTGAAGGAGGCGAAGGAGGCGCTCCAAACGGCCATATCCAGAGCCAAGGACCAGGCACATGAGGAGTTCCTGGCCACACTAGACAGGGATCCATGGGGGCGTCCGTACAAGGTTGTACGGAACAAAATGAAGCGCGCCCCCCCCATGGACTCCCTGGAGCCGGAACTCCTAAACAGGGTGGTGGAGACCCTGTTCCCATCGGCGCCGGACTTTGTTCCTCCAAGGATGTCGGCCCCCTTGGAGGAACCAAATGAAGAGGAAGTCCCAAGGCTGAACGACGACGAGTATATGATGGTCGTCGACCGGCTCCGGGTGTGCAAGAAGGCCCCGGGGCCGGATGGGGTGCCGGCGAGGGTTATACCCGTCGCCCTAAAACACCTAGGGGGGCGCCTCAGAGACCTGTATGACGAATGTCTAGAGGTGGGGCGCTTCCCTAGTGTGTGGAAAGAGGGTCGGTTGGTTCTAATACCGAAACCTGGAGGCTCGCCGGACTCGCCCTCCGCCCATCGCCCCCTGGTCCTCCTCGACGAAGCGGGCAAATCGTTCGAGCGAGTGATAGCCTGCCGAATCCGCAGGCACTTACAGGAGGTCGGCCCAAACCTGTCGGACCGGCAGTATGGGTTCAGGGCCGGCCGGTCGACTATGGACGCTCTAGGGGCACTGAAGGAGTGCTGTGACCTGGCGGCCAGCAAAGGGGAAGGGGTAGTGGCGGTGTCCCTTGACATCGCCAATGCATTTGGCACCCTCCCCTATGCGGTGATAGAAGAGTCCCTCCGGTACCACCAGCTGCCGGGGTACCTGAGGAAGATCGTAGGGCACTACCTCGTGGGAAGGGTAGTGCTCTACGATCATGCTGGAAGGCGCAGAAGCCGACCCATGACCTGCGGCGTGCCCCAGGGTTCCGTGCTTGGCCCCCTGCTTTGGAACCTGGGGTTCGATTGGGTGATCCGTGGCGTGCAGCTTCCCCGTATGGCCACGATCTGTTACGCCGACGACACGCTCGTGGTCGTGCGGGGAAGGGATATGGGAGAGGCCCTGCGAAGGGCGGCGGTAGCGGCTCAGCTAGTCGTGGACCGGATTCAGGCACTTGGGCTCAAAGTGTCGGTCGCCAAGACGGACGCAATGGTGTTCGGGGCCCCCAGCTGGCGCATCCCGGCGGCCACCACGATCCCAGTAGGAGGAGAACCTGTCCAGGTCAAGGCCAATATAAAATATCTTGGCCTTGTCCTGGACAGGAAATGGGACTTCGGGGAGCACTTTCGCAGACTTGCTCCCCGCCTAGTCGGCACCGCCTCTGCGCTGGCGAGGCTATTACCGAATGTGGGTGGTCCGAGCGCGCCCTGCAGGCGGCTCTTTGCGAACGTAGTGCGCAGCATGGCGCTTTATGGGGCGCCAATTTGGGCGGACAGGCTATCGGCCAAAACCAAGGCCCTCCTGCGAAAACCGCAGAGAATATGCGCCATCCGTATCATCAGGGCCTATGTTACGGTGGCGCATATGGCGGCCTGCCTATTGGCCCGCACACCTCCGTGGGACATAGATGCCTCCGTCATGGCGGAGGCATACAAAGAGCAGAGGGAGGCTGAGGCGAGGGGTCACACACCGGCCCCTGAGGAGCTGAGGCACGCCCGCCGCATGACAGCGCGGAGAATGCGCGATAGATGGAAGAGCGAGCTGGAGGACAGCCGCTATGGAACGCGCACCATAGCGGCGCTCCTCCCCTCCCTCGACCTGTGGCTCGACAGAGAGTTTGGTACGCTGACGTACCACCTCGTCCAGATCCTGTCGGGCCACGGGTGTTTTGGCACCTACCTATTCCGCATCGGAAGGGAGGACAGCGCCCGCTGCCACAACTGCGGGGCGCTGGAAGACACAGCCCAGCATACACTCGAGGAGTGTCCCTGCTGGAGCTATGAGCGCCGCCAGCTCATGGCGGCTATTGGACGGCAGGACCTGTCACTCCACAGCATAGTTTCGGCTATGCTGGATGGGGGTGACGAGTCCTGGGAGGAGGTGGCTTCCTTTTGTGAGAGCGTAATGCTCCAAAAGGAAGCCGAGGAACGGGAGCGCGAGGAGTGTGTCCATGCGCCCCCGTTCCGGCGCAGACGAACGGGGCGAAGGCGGCGGCAGTTTGCTGCCCGCCTGAACCCTTAGTGGGACCAGCGGGTTGGGGACGGGGGTCCTCCACCCGCATTGCACGGTCCCACACGTCTGGGGGCGGAGTCGAAGCATTGCGACTCCTCCCTCCTTGGTGAGGTAGCCCCGGTGATTTTAACCAAAGCCGGGGCAGGCTGGGGGGCGTCGTCGGCTCGAATCCTCGGGATCCCACGGCGCCTACCTAAACCCGGCGAGCGGACAATGCCGTAGTGTTTTTAGTGGGTATGCTCCCCCCTCCCCTTCCCGCAGGGGAAGAGGACGGGGGAGAGAGCCCCACATAACCGCCCGCCCCCCCCCCGGGGACGGGGGTACTCGTAAATGGGTTTTCACTACGAAAAAAAAAAAAAAAAAAAAAAAAAAAAAAAAAAAAAAAAAAAAAAAAAGGTTAGGTTAGGTTAGGTTAGGTTAGGTTAGGTTAGGTTAGGTTAGGTTAGGTTAGGTTAGGTTAGGTTCCCCCCCGGGTGTCGCCACCTTGTCGTGGTGGGGGGGCTTGCGTGCTGATGATCCCTACGAGCCATGCCGGATAGGGCTTCCCATACCGGACGGGTCTAGGGGGAGGCCAGACTAAGAGCGACACACCCCGGCGGGGCCCGCGAGGGCCTGTCAGGCGGGGCGGGTGCGTCCTCGTTAGGGCGCACTGACAGGAGAGCTCACTCCTGAAAAAAGAGACGACGATGTGGAGACATTGGAGTTTTGGGATGGCGAGTTGGAAAAACGTATTACCCCAGGAGGGTACCCGAAAGGGAGAATCCCTCCCCGTGCCTTCGGGCGCGGGCAGCCCCTCGTACTCTGGGGGGGGCAACAACCGCCTCGTAGGTCGGCAAGATGCCGGCCTTCGTGAACGCGACTACGGCTTTGAACAATGGACTGACGGAAACACGAATACTGACCTTGGCTTACGGACACGGACAGAAGGACGGGAGAGCTCACTCCACAAAGAGATTGATGATGGGACAACGATAATAATGGAAGCAGCATGTAAAGAATTTTTACCCCAGGAGGGTACCCGAAAGGGAGAATCCCTCCCCGTGCCTTCGGGCGCGGGCAGCCCCTTGTATTCTGGGGGGGGCAACAGCTGCATCGTAGGCCGGCAGGATGATGCCGGCCTTCGTGAACACGACCACAGCAACGCACAATGGACCCACGATGTCTCCGGAATGACCGGGACGGGGGAGGGGGGTAGCATGGGGGGGGTGGAGGCTGGATCGTCCGCAGCGTCGGACGGTGGCCGAGACCCCCGCCCATCGAGCGGCTCAGCCGCGGTGAACACATTGCCGGGACCCTCGGGATACCGGCTCTTGTTCGCCGGGAAAAGCCGGGGGGCGAAGAAGGGGCCAGTTCGCTCCATCTTCGAGGACCTCGCAGTGGGAACGACGTCCACGTCGGATGCCTGCGAGGGAGTCGAGATGGAGTCGGACCATCCGGTCCTGATGGAGGACTGCTCCTCCGACACGGAGAGGGAGGAGAGGGAGGCAGTCGCCTCAAAGTTCTTCGCGGGGGGGGCGAGGGGGGGGGCGGAGAATTCCGCCTCGTCCCTGAAAAGGGCCGCGACAGATCGCGCGCGCGGGGTTGACGAGGTGCCCACAAAGGTGGCCACCAGCGCCAGGGGGGGGCGCGGAAAGCGCCCCATGGGGGCGTACGCGTTCATGGCCGCCGCCAGACGCGAGATGTCGGGCCTGGGGTCCGATGGGGACTCGGCAGACGTAGAGGAGGTGAGGGGCGACGTGACATACCGCCCAAAACAGTACTCCCGCAAGGGGCGGAAGTCGCCCCCCAAAGGAGCGGAGCTCGAGGAGGAGGTCCGCACTATGCAGCAGAGGACCCGGGAGGAGCTGGCCGCTGTTGCACTCCGCAACGTTCTCTCCTTCAGAGGGAACGTTGCGAAGTGCAGCAATGTAAACGGCCGCATAAAGGGCCTGCTGCAGGACGCCGCCGATGAGGCCATGGCGGCAATCGAAGAGCTCCGGGTCGTGACCTCCTCCGAAGAACAGCGGCGGTTGCGCGCTGATAATGCCCGGCTATCTCGTGAGCTCGACAACGTCCGCTCCGAGCTCCGGGCATTCAAAGAGGCCTACAATGAGGCGCGCGGCACCGCCGCAAGGAGAGAGCCCCAGCCAAGTGGCGCCGGGGAGGGCCTCAAGGAGGTGGTAGAGGACCTCCGGCGCGACCTCTTAACTTCCCTGGGCGGGATGCTTAATGCCCGCCTGGGGGAGTTGGAGTCGCGCCTCCCGCCAGAGCCTGTCCGGCGCCTGCCACTAGCGGCGGACAAGAGGACGCCGCCGCCCCCCCGCCCCAGAGCCCAGTCCGGCCTGGTGGGGGAGCACAGGGAGCCGCCAGCAGCGGACCCGTGGACGCCGCTGCCCCCCCGCCCCAGAGCCCAGCCCGGCCCGGTGGGAGTGCAAACACGGGAGCCGCAAGCTCCAGATAGGAGGTCGCCACTGCCCCCCCGCCCCAGAGCCCAGCCCGGCCAGGCAGGGGAGCAAGCCAGGGAGCCCCCGAAGCCGGCCCCCAGGAAGAAGGGGCAGACGGCTGCACCGAGGCCCCCCCCACCACCACCCCCGCCACCCCAAAGGGGTCAAAAGGCGGGGCAGAAAAGGGGGAATAAGACCGGCCCCACGCCGGCCAAGGGCCCCAAGAAGACCCCGGCGCGCCCAAACCAGGCGCTGCCCATCCCCCCCACGGCGGGGACAAGCCGGACGAACGGCCCTCAGCCGCGGGACGCCGCCCCCGAGATCGCCCCCCAAGCCCAGGAGCAATCCTGGGCAACGGTGACTCGCAGGGGGAAGAGGAAAGGGACGGGCGCCGCCACTCCACGTGCCCCCCCCAAGCCGGCCCCACGACCAAAAACGGTCAAGGTCATCGTCCCCTCCACGGCAGCGATAGTGCTGACGTTGAGGGAGGGGGCCGAGAGGGGTGGGAAAGAGGCCACGTATCCCCAACTGATGGCCTGGGCCAGGGGGGGAATCAGGCTCCCGGACTTCGGGCTGGAGGCGGTCAAAATAAAGACCGCCCAAACCGGCTCGAAGCTCCTGGAGGTGGGGGGCAACACCCCTGACGCCACTGCGGACCGCCTCGCGGCCAAGCTCCAGGAGGTGGTGGGCGACGTGGCGGACGTCACCCGCCCCACCAAGCACGCCGAGCTGCGCCTCACCGGACTAGACACGACGGTGGGGCAAGCAGAGATTGCGGCGGCCGTGGCGGCCAAAGGCGGTTGCGAGGCGGCCCAGGTGAAAGTGGGGGCCGTCTCGGAGCGGGCGTGGGGGCGGGGCACAGTGATCGTGCGGTGCCCAGCGGCGGCGGCCAAGGCAGCCGCGAAGGACGGTCGCCTCCAGGTGGGCTGGACTATGGTGACGGCGACGCCCCTGGTGGCCCTGCCCATGCGGTGCTTCCGCTGTATGGCGCTGGGCCACACAAGGGCAAGGTGCCCCTCCGCGGCGGAACACGGAGACAAATGTTACCGCTGCGGAGAGGAGGGGCACAGGGCGGCCGGGTGCACGGCCAGGCCCAAATGTGCCGTGTGCACGGAGGCGGGCCGGCCGGCAGGCCACGTGATGGGCCGGGGCAAATGCTCCCCGCCCAAGGTAAGGGGAAAGGCCGCCACGACCCCGGCCCGCACCCCCGACAACGGCCCTAGGGCACCGGAGGAGACCATGATGCAGGTGTCCTAATGCCCAGACACCTGCATCATGAGATCCTACAGGGCAACGCCAATCACTCCGCTAGAGCACAAGACCTGCTGATGCAAGTCCTCGCGGAGTGGCGGATAGCCCTGGCAGTGGTAGCCGAGCCCTACTGCGTCCCCCCCCGACCAAACTGGGTTGGGGACACCGATGGGTTGGTCGGCGTGGTGGTGCCGAGCTCTGGCACCAGGGGGCTCTCGCTGAGGGAGAGGGGGCCCGGATTCGCGGCGGCGAATTGGGGGGAGATAGTAGTGGTAGGGGTCTACTTCTCCCCCAACAGGCCGCTCAGCGAGTTCGAGGTCTACCTCAACGACGTCGAGCGGGTGGTCCAGCGGGCGGCGCCAAAACAGGTCCTAGTAATGGGGGACCTCAACGCGAAGTGCGTCGCGTGGGGTTCCCCCACAACGGACGCCAGGGGGGCGCTTCTGAGGGACTGGGCCGCGGCGTTAGGCCTGGTCCTTCAAAACGTCGGGCGCGCCAACACGTGCGTCAGATGGCAGGGGGGGTCAATCGTGGACCTGATGTTCGCGACCCCTGCCATCGGACGCCGCATAACGGACTGGCGCGTCCTGACGGAGACGGAGACCCTATCGGACCACCGGTTCATCCGGTGTAGGGTCTCCGAAGCGCCCCCCGGGCCACAGGCCCGCGCTGCAGGCGGGAGAGGGGGGAGGCTCCCAAAATGGGTCCTCTCGCGCCTGGACCGCGACCGGGCGGAAGAGGCCGCCGTAGTACAGGCGTGGTGCACTGACCCCCCAAGCTCAATGGGGGTCGAGCAGAGAGCTGTCAGGTTCCGGCAGGACCTAACAGTCGTCTGTGACGCCGGGATGCCGCGGGCAAGTGGCCGTGCCCCGCCCCGGGACGGCGTCTACTGGTGGTCGCAGGACCTGGCCGTCCTGCGGGCTGCCAGCGACCGGGCTCGCCGGAAATTCACCCGGTGCCGCCGGCGGGCAACCAGAGTGCCGGGGGAGGAGGAGCGCCTCTTGGCTGAGCTGCGGTCGGCCAAGCAGGCGTTCGCGTCGGCGATAGGTGCAGCCAAAGACCGCGCCTACGCCGAATTCCTGGCGGAGCTGGACGCCGACCCGTGGGGGCGCCCGTACCGAATGGTGCGGGCGAAAATGAAGGTGGCCCCCCCTACGGAGGAGTTCGAGCCGGCCCTCCTCAGCGCGGTGGTCGAGGGGCTATTCCCTGAAGGCCCCCCCTTCGATCCCCCCCCCATGGCCCCCCCAGACACGGAACCAGACGAGGCCGCCCTCGCGGTCCCCCCGGTCACCGGGGAGGAGATGGCGGCGGTGAGGGCCCGACTGAAGGGCCGCAGAAAGGCCCCAGGGCCGGACGGTGTTCCCGGGCGAGTGCTCCATCTCGCCCTGGAACACCTCAGCGACCGCCTCCAGGCGCTATTCACGAAGTGCCTGGAGGTCGGCCAGTTCCCGCGTTGCTGGAAGGAGGGCCGCCTCGTCTTGCTCCGCAAGGAGAGTCGTCCGCCGGACTCTCCGTCCGGCTACCGTCCGCTGGTGATGCTGGACGAGACGGGTAAGCTCCTCGAGAGAGTTGTAGCCACCCGAATCGTCCGCCACCTAGCGGAGGTAGGGCCGGACCTCTCAGTGAACCAATTCGGGTTTAGGGTAGGGCGATCCACGATGGATGCCCTATCCTCCCTGAAAGGGTTCACTGAGGAGGCGGCGAGGGGGGGGCAGGGGGCGTTAGCAGTATCGCTAGATATAGCTAACGCCTTCGGCTCCCTCCCCTTCGGAGTGATAGAGGAGGCGCTCCGATACCACGGGGTGCCCCTCTACCTCCGGAGGATTGTAGGGCACTACCTGACCGAACGGGTAGTGCTCTACACGGGAAGGGGGGGAATCGACGGAAGGAGGCGGATGGCCAGTGGAGTCCCGCAGGGGTCGGTCCTAGGACCCCTGCTCTGGAACATCGGATTCGACTGGGCCATCCGCGGGGAGGTGCTGCCCCGGATGGCGGTCATCTGCTATGCAGATGACACGCTGGTCGCCGTCCGGGGCACCACGTGGGAGGAGGTTCGGAGGAGGGCGGAGGTGGGGGCTACCCTTATTGTCCGACGGATCAGGGCCCTCGGACTGAGGGTGGCCCTGCCCAAAACCGAGGCCCTCTGTTTTAGGGGGCCGAGGTGGCGGGTGCCGCGAGGAGCGGCGTTGCGGGTGGCGGGCGAAGCCGTCGAGGTTAAGGCCCAGATCAAATATCTGGGCCTTACCCTGGACGGCAAATGGCGATGGGAGGCCCACTTCCGGGACCTCATCCCCCGGATAGTGGGCGCGGCGGGGGCGTTGAGTCGCCTCCTGCCGAATTCCGGCGGGCCAGGCGCCCCATGCAGGCGCCTATACGCTAGCGTCCTGCGCTCCATGGCGCTGTATGGGGCGCCCATCTGGGCGGATGGCCTGACGCCCGCGGCGAAGGCGCTGCTGCGGCGTCCACAGCGCATCATCGCCACGCGAATGAGCCGGGCGTACCGCACGGTGGGATGGCAGGCCGCGGGCGTACTGGCCGGCTCCCCGCCATGGGAGCTTGAGGCGAAGGCCCTGGCTGACGCACACAAAGCCAGGGCCGAGAGGAGGGCCCGGGGCGAATCCCTTGCCCCGGCGGAGCTGACCCGAGCCCGGGAGCTCCAAGCAGAAGGGGTCATGGAGCGCTGGGTGGATGAGTTGCGGGATGCCGAGTTCGGCACCCGCACCATCCAAGCCATCCGCCCGGTGCTCCCAGAGTGGTGCGGGAGGGCCCACGGGTCCCTCACCTACCGACTCACCCAGGTACTGTCCGGGCATGGTTGCTTCGGGCGGTACCTAAAACGAGTCGGTAGGGAGGAGACGGAGTCCTGCCATGAGTGCGGCGCGGCGGTGGACACGGCACAGCACACGCTGGAGCTGTGCCCCGCCTGGTCCGAGCAGCGCCGCACTCTGGTGGCGACTATCGGCGGCGACCTCTCACTTCCCGGCGTAGTGTACGCCATGGTCGGGAGTGAGGGGTCCTGGGAGGCCGTCGCCTCCTTCTGCGAAGACGTGATGTCGCAGAAGGAGGAGAGGGAGCGGGAGCGCGAGAACGACCCCCTCGCGCCCCTGCTCCGGCGCAGACGAACGGGAAGGAGGCGGCGGCAGTTTGCTGCTGCCCTTCCCTAGTGGTGCCTGCTGGCGGGGGATGGGGATCCCCTGCTAGCGTGTAGAGGCCCACGAGTCTAGGGGGGGGCCAAGTATTCCCGGCCCCCCCCTCTTTGGCGCGGGAGCCCCGGCGTTTAGGCTGGGGCGGCCGGCGGGGCGTGCGTGGTGACACCATAGTTCTCCCACGGCGCCCCTCCAATGGCAGAGAGGGAATACCGGCGGTTTTTTAGTGGGTAGGCCTCCCCCGCTTCCCCCCACTCGGGGGGGGGGCCGGGGAGGAGAGTCCCACATAACTTCCGCGCCGTCCCCACGGCGCGGTCGTATGCGTAACGCATTTTTCCGCCGCAAAAAAAAAAAAAAAAAAAAAAGGTTAGGTTAGGTTCCCCCCCGAGTGTCGCTACCTTGTCGTGGTGGGGGGGCTTGAGCCCCTTAGTGATCTTCGGGCCTCAAAGCTCGAAGTGAAAGGGTGACCAAGAGCGGCACAGCTCCGGCGGAGCCCAGCTTGGGCCTGGCGGGGTAGGTGCGTCCTAGGGAAAGGACGCGCCACTTTCCAGCTCCTCGTCTCTCCTGGAGCAGGGGACTTCGGGGTTGCTGAGGCGGTGGGTCCGCTCCCGGTACTTCTCTGAATAGCAGAGTGGACTGGGATGCGGACGTGACCGGAGGGGCGCTGCCGGTATGGCTGCGCCACATTCCTGCTCCAGATGGTTCCCTGAACAGGGGATCGCTGGATGCAGAGGCGGTGGGTCCGCTCCCGGTACCTCTCTGATCAGCAGAGTAGACTGGGATGCGGACGTGCGCAAGCACAGGGCTCTTTATAGAGCGCCATTGCGAACCCGCAATCCGGCCCACAGGAGCCGGGAGTGGGGGTCGTCCCCAGCAAAGGGAGGACCACGAGGAAGGAAAACCTCTATAAAAACCGGGGCCTAACCGCACCTTAACGCGGTTCTGGATGTGGGTCGCAGCGCATCCAGTACCAAGCCGGAGACAAGTAGGTCCTGTGGACCGAACGGGTCCGGCTTGGAATAGCGGCGAGCCGGAAGTACCACTTTAGTGGTGAACGGGTCGGCGTAACTGCGACACACAGGGGAACTCACCCCTTAAAAAAGAGGAGTGCGCTCGCACTTTAAAAGGAGCAGGGGACCCCACCCCTTCATCAAAGGTCATGGGTGACTTTAAAAAGAAACTACCCCAGGAGGGTACCCTTCGGGGAGAATCCCTCGGCGCCACGGCGTCCAGCCCCACGTATTCTGGGGGGGGCAAAAGTCACTCCGCGGGCCCAAACAGCCCGCGTTTAGATTTAAGTTCGGCGGCGTTCCAGATCCCGCCCAAATTTCCGACCACCGTACTTATGCGTGAATGCCAAGTCCAGCTGACTCGGCATCAAATACCAGACGCAAACGCGAATGAGCCCGAACCGAGGGCAATGACAAGCTCGGATATAAGTTTCGCTTCCCAGGGCACCGGAGGAAGAGGGTCTTCTGGTAGAAGCAAACTGGAAAACGTCGCGGAGGGAGCAGAGCGGGTGAAGCAGAAGCGAAAGAGGCTCCGCCCTGCTTCACTGTTAAGCTCCAGCGAAGAAGGCTCTGCCGGAGAAACGGTTACTATTAAGACAAGGGGCCGCCCACCAACGTCGGGCAAATACGCAGGGATGGCAAAGGCCAAAGAAGCCTATAACAAGGCCCTGAGGGAAGAACTCCGTCTCAAGGCTGAACTGGATGTGCAGGACCTGCAAATTAGAACACGCCAAGGATACCAGGGAAGCCAGGAGAACAAAGACCTAGGCCAACAGGTGGCGGACAGCGTGGCTGCTATCCAGAAGGTAGCATCCAAATCCAAAAACTTATCGGGGGGATTTGTGAGATGCTTGAAGGATGCGGCTGTAGCGATCGCTGATGCGTTCTCAGAGCTCAGCAGACGAACAGCCACCGACGAAACTATCCGGCTTCAGGCCGATAACGCACGGCTCCAAGCGGATGGTACCCGGTTGCAGGCGGAGATGGCCAGCCTTAGAACTGAGCTGGCTGGCCTGAAATCGGAGCTGGAAGGGATGCGAAAGCAGGTAAGTCTGCCTCTTTCTCACTCCCGACAAGGCCAGGGAGAACAGCCCTCTGAGCCGCCTCTACCCGGAGGTGCAGCGGGAGAACATCTCTCCGCCGCCCTGCCACTCATCGAGATGGACAAACTCAGCCACGCGATCATGGCCCATGTCAGACCTTACCTGGATGCTCAAATGGCTACCATCCAGGACAAGCTTTTGTCGGGAAAGCTTGTACGTCCTCCTCCGGAGAAAGATGCCAGCAGAGGTAAACGGGTGGTGATGGACTCCGACCCTGACACTGAACCCGTCTCTACTGGCGCAAAGCCAAAATGCGCCAAGAAAGGGAAGCGCACAAAAAAGACTCCGAGGAAGAGCGCACGACCCCCTCCCACTACGCTACCCCCTCCCACTCCACCGCCCCAGATGGCGGAAAAGACGACTACGTCTTCGGGATGGTCAAAGGTGGAACGGAAGGGGAAAAAGAGGTCGAAATCGGGAAAAAAGACGGCACCCCAATCTGGAGGGCCACAAAGGCCCCAGAAGAAGGCCAGGAAGCTTCGTCCTCCTCGCTCCGCAGCCGTAGTACTGACGCTGCTGGAGCCCCAGGCGAGAGAAAAGGGAGCTGACCTTGGGTCAGTTATTGCTGAGGCGAAGCGAAAGGTCAGGCTGGAAGATCTCGGCATAACTGGCCTTCGCTTTCGCCAGGCCCAAACGGGGGCCTACATTATGGAGGTGCCCGGAACCACCAGCGACGACAAGGCGGACGCGCTAGCAAAAAAGCTGGAGGAGGTCGTTAACCCCGAGGTGGTCCGGATATCTAGGCCCAAGAAATGTGCAGAGTTGCGCATCTCGGGCCTGGATCAGTCGGTGCTGTCCCCAGAGGTGGTGACGGCGGTCGCAAGAGTGGGAGGCTGCCCTGAGGCAGATATCAAGTCCGGAGAGGTTATATTCACCCCTGCCGGACTTGGAACGGTCTGGCTCCGCTGCCCTGTCCCGGCAGCGAAAAAGGTGACAGAGGCGGGAAGGTTGCTGGTGGGATGGGTGTCGGCGCAGGTCAAGCTGCTCGATGCCCGGCCCTTACGCTGCTTCCGCTGCCTTGAGGAGGGCCATGTGCGGGCTAAATGCAAGGCAGAGGTCGATCGCAGCCTTCTCTGCTACCGTTGCGGGCGTCCCGGCCACGTCGCCAATGCGTGCTCCGCACCTGCACACTGCACGCTCTGTTCGGAGGCGGGGCTACCGGCTAACCACAGGGTGGGAAGCAAGGTTTGCAACCCACCCAAAACCAAAACGAAGAGAACGGACGATGGCCCCCGGGCCCCCTCGCCCGCAGTCACCCGGAAAGGCAGCAACGCCGACACAAGCCAGGTAGAGGAGGAGGAGGCCATGGACACTTAGCGCAATGGCTCCCACTCGCTTTCTTCAGGCGAATATTAACCACTGCGCCAGAGCTCAGGACCTCTTGTTCCAGAGTATGGCGGAGTGGTTAATACACATCGCGGTAGTGGCTGAGCCATACACGGTGCCTCCGAGGGACAACTGGGCGGGGGACCTAGACAGCCTTGTGGCCATAGTCACACAAATATCGGCCGGTTCTGCCTCACTTGAAAGGGTAGTGAGGGGCCATGGCTACGTGGCCGCAACCATCAGTCGGACGGTTGTAGTCGGGGCCTATTTCTCGCCGAATCGGACCCTTGCTGAATTCGAGGTGTTCCTCGACGAAGTAGGGGCTCTGATCGGCAGAACTAGCCCCGAACTGGTGCTGGTCGCTGGGGATCTCAACGCCAAGTCCATGGCGTGGGGCTCCCCGGCAACGGATGTGCGCGGCCAAGCTGTGATGGAGTGGGCAGCTACGTCTGGACTGGTGTTGCTAAACCGAGGGGCGGTACACACGTGCGTGCGGCAACAGGGCGGGTCCATCGTGGATGTGACATTCGCGAATGGTGCCCTGGCACGCCGTGTCCAAGGCTGGGAGGTTGTGGAGGGCGTTGAGACGCTATCGGATCACCGATATATTCGGTTCGATGTCTCCGCCCAACACACTGCCCCGGACGGCCTAAGCCGCCCCCGGGGAGGGGAGAGCCCACGTTGGGCGATTAAGCGGCTCGACCGAGAAGCCTTACATGTGGCTGCTCTAGTCCAGGCCTGGCCAGAAGCACCGGACGGCCCCGCAATAGAAGTGGAGGAGGAGGCGGCTTGGATCGGCGAAGCGATGGCCCAAGTCTGCGATGCCGCTATGCCGCGAGTCAAACCCGCGGGACCAAAACGAAATGTGTACTGGTGGTCCGCAGAGCTTACGCAACTTCGTAAGAATTGCGTAGCTGCGAGACGCCAGTACACCAGGAGCCGAAGGCGGAGGAGACGAGATCTGGCGGAGGAGGCTAGACTGTACACAATTTATAGGGCAGGTAGCCAAGCCCTATCTACGGCTATTGGCAAAGCCAAAGACCTGGCACAAGAGGAGATGCTGGAGACGCTGAACAGTGACCCGTGGGGGCGGCCGTACAAGGCTGTGAGGTGCAAGCTGCGCCCCTGGGCACCCCCACTCACGGAAAGTCTCCAGCCAGCCCTGCTCGGCCAAATAGTGGGAGCTCTATTCCCGCAGCGGGGCCAACATCTGCCCCCAAGCATGGCTCCACCGTCAATGGCTGAAGAGGACGCCGTACCACAGGTGTCGGAGGGAGAACTGGAGGGGGCTGTGTTGAGGCTTAAAGCCAAAAACACTGCCCCTGGACCAGATGGCATCCCTGGTCGCGCCTGGGTTCTGGCGCTCGGCCCCCTTGAACCACGAGTAAGAGCGCTTCTCACTGCTTGCTTGGTGCAGGGGCGCATCCCGCGAGCGTGGAAATGCGGAAAACTCGTGCTGCTGCGGAAAGAGGGCAGACCGGCCGACACTCCGTCAGGATACAGGCCGATAGTGCTCTTGAACGAGGATGCCAAACTCTTTGAGCGGGTAGTTGCTGCCCGCCTCAACAAGCACCTTGAGAGCCGGGGGCCGGACCTGAGCCCAAGCCAGTACGGATTCCGTCAAGGCAGATCCACCATCGACGCAATCGCGCGGGTGAGGGCTCTGACGGATGACGCGGTCTCCCGGGGGGAAGTGATGCTGGCGGTGTCTTTAGACATAGCCAACGCATTTAACACCATCCCCTGGGCAACCATAATGGAGGCGCTTAGGTACCATAACGTGCCCGGGTACCTGCGCAGGGTTATAGGATCATACCTCTCTGAGAGAGCGATCCGATACCCGACGCAGGGAGCGTGGGTCGAACGCGAAGTGTCGTGCGGTGTTCCACAGGGGTCAGTCTTAGGACCACTCCTGTGGAACATCGGGTATGATTGGGTACTGCGTGGTGTCAATCTGCAGGGAATCCACGTAACTTGTTACGCTGATGACACCCTCGTCACAGCAAAAGGAGCCACTTTTAGGGAGGCATCCCTACTGGCCACTGCCGGTGTAGCCCACGTGGTGGACCGCATTAAAAAGCTGGGGCTTGATGTCGCACTGCATAAATCCGAGGCCGTATGTTTTCACGGGCCTCGGAGAGCACCTCCAGCAGACGCTGCTATAATGGTGGGCGGAGTCTCCATCGGTGTCGGGAAGATGATAAAATACCTAGGACTCGTCCTCGACAGCCGATGGAGCTTCGAGGAGCATTTCCGACGCCTGGCACCGAAGTTGGTTGGCACCGCGTCGGCACTGGGCCGGCTTCTCCCTAACGTGGGTGGGCCGAATGTGGGCTGCCGCCGGCTATATACGGGAGTGGTGCGGTCGATGGCTCTCTACGGAGCACCCATCTGGGTAGATGCCCTTTCTGCCCGAAACAAGACCCTCCTGCGACAGCCGCAAAGGGTCATGGCAGTAAGGGTAACGAGGGCCTACCGCACCACCTCGTTTGAGGCGGCCTGCGTGATGGCGGGTACCCCACCGTGGGAGATGGACGCCGAGGTGCTGGCCGCTGTGTACCGACGGGTAGCCGAGACGCGCTCCAGAGGGGAACAGCCGTGCCCGGAAGAGATAAGGCGATGGAGAGAAGTCTCCCGCCAAACTCTCTTCCGGAAGTGGCTGGAGGCTCTGGAGCGGCCGAGCGCCGGCCACTGGACCATATCGGGAGTCCGACCGGTCCTGATGGACTGGGTCGAGAGAAGGTGGGGCGCCGTTTCCTTCCACCTAGCGCAGGTACTGTCGGGGCATGGCTGCTTCGGCAAGTACCTGTGCAAGGTAGCAAGGAGGGAAACAGCGCCAGGGTGCCACCACTGCGGGAACGCGGAGGACACAGCGCAACATACGCTGCAAACGTGTCCCGCGTTCGCCGAGCAGCGGACTCGCCTCACGGCGGTAGTTGGTAGCGACCTATCGCTGCCGGCCGTGATCAAAGCCATGACCGGCAGCGAGAGGTCGTGGAACGCTATGGCCTCCTACTGTGAGGAGGTCATGATGGCCAAGGAGGGAGCGGAGCGGGAGAGAGAGGACGACCCGTCCTCCCAACCCCAGCGCCGCAGGCGAGTCGGGCGCAGGCGGCTCAATTACGAGCGCCAAATGCCGCCCTGAGGAGGACTGCGGGTGACGGGCATGGGGATGCCCGTCCCCCGCCATCAAGGTCCTCGAGCTGTTAGACGCACCAAGTGTTCCCGGTGCGTCTACAGTGATGGAGACAGGAGACACAAGGTCTCCTGATGGTGAGCCCGAACTGGGCAAACTGCCGTGCTACCGAGGCCATGGATGCGTAGAGTTCCCACAGCCCCGGAAGCAATACGGCGGAGAAGTGGAACACCCTGGGGTTTTTAGTGGGTAAACCGCCCCCTTCTGGGGCGGGACTCCCACATTACTGCCGGCGTCCCCAGCCGGTGGTATCCATAAAGGATTTTCCCCAGGCAAAAAAAAAAAAAAAAAAAGGTTAGGTTAGGTTAGGTTAGGTTAGGTTAGGTTCCCCCCCGATCGTGTACCCACCTTGTCGTGGTGGGGGGGCTCACCGTCGCATGCCATGTGTCCGGCCTGCGGCGGTGCCAAGAGGTACCGGGTGGTGGGCCACTTCCAGTACTCCTCTGATCCAGCAGAGGAGACATGGAAGTGGCAGCGCTTCGGCGCGGGGGTTGCTCCCCTGGGGAGATTGGAGGGCGGCCATGATGGCTGTCGGGAGTACGGTGGCTCTGAGGGCCATCGTACTTCATGGGGTTGGCTGTAGAGTGGAGGGGACTGAGCGTCGGTGTACCCGTTCGCTCGGACACAAGTTCCCTCAGGGAAGGGCGCATGGGCGTGTGAGGGGTGGGGTAGCTCCGGGGGCCTCCTGGAGGAAAAGTATCCTGGGGACTGAGTTCCCCGGGTGGCCGAAGGATTGATGTCCTTCGGTCTTTTCCTGGCCTCAGTGAGGCGAGCTACCCCGCCCCCCACAACGGGGATCCGACCGAGTGTCGGATCGGAGGTGCAGGCGGCAGTCGCCGCTGCCCTCCGTAGTGGTGCCAGCTGGTGGGGGATGGGGATCCCCTGCCAGCCTGTAAAGGCCCACGACTCAGGGGGGGGGGCCAAGTATCCCCGGCCCTCCCTCCTTAGGCGACGGAACCCTGGCGCTTGCGCTGGGGTGGCCGGCGGGGCGTGCGTGGTGACACCATAGTTCTCCCACGGCGCCCCTCCAAATGGCCGAGAGGGAATACCGGTGAGTTTTTAAGGGGTATGCCCCCCTAGACCCCGACTAGGGGGGAGAGTCCACTACACCCCCCGCGTCGTCCCCCCAACTAGTACGGGGGGGACATTCCCCAAGGCGCGGGGACCGTGCGTAATTGCATTTTCTCACCGAATCAAAAAAAAAAAAAAAAAAAAAAAAAAAAAGGTTAGGTTCGTCCGGTGGCAGGGGGGGTCGATCGTGGACCTGATGTTCACGACCCCTGCCATCGGAAGACGCGTACAAGACTGGCGCGTCCTGGAGGACACGGAGACCCTATCGGACCACCGGTTCATCCGGTGCAGGGTCTCCGTGGCGCCCCCCGGGCCGCAAGCCCGCGCCGCGGGCGGGAGAGGGGGAGGGCTGCCCAAGTGGGTCCTGTCCCGCCTCGACAGGGACCGGGCCGAGGAGGCCGCCATCGTCAGGGCGTGGTGCGTGGACCCCCCGAGCTCCATGGGGGTCGAGCACAGGGCTGCCAGGTTCCGGCAAGATCTGGCGGCCGTCTGCGACGCCGGCATGCCGCGGGCAAGTGGCCGAGCCCCCCCCCGAGACGGCGTGTACTGGTGGTCGCAGGACTTGGCGGTCCTGCGAGCCGCCAGCGATCGGGCGCGCCGGGCTTTCACCCGGTGCCGCAGGCGCCGCACGAGGGTGCCCGGCGAGGAGGAGCGCCTCTTGGCCGAACTCCGGTCCGCCAAGCAGGCGTTCGCGGCGGCGATAGGCGCGGCAAAGGACCGCGCCTACAACGAGTTCCTCACCGAGTTAGACGCGGACCCGTGGGGGCGCCCGTACCGGATGGTACGGGCAAAGATGAAGATGGCCCCCCCCACGGAGGAGTTCGAGCCGGCCCTCCTAAACGCGGTAGTCGAGGGGCTATTCCCCGACGCCCCCCCCTTCGACCCCCCGCGCATGGCCCCCCCGGAAGTGGAGCCGGAGGCGGCCCCCGAGATCCCTCCGGTAACGGAGGAGGAAATGGAGGCGGTGAGGGGCCGCCTGAAGGGCAGGCGGAAGGCCCCCGGACCGGACGGAGTCCCGGGAAGGGTCCTGCATCTGGCGCTGGAGCACCTTGGGGACCGCCTCCGCGCCCTCTTCACAGGGTGCCTCGTTGAGGGGCGCTTCCCCGGGTGCTGGAAGGAGGGGCGGTTGGTGCTGCTCCGGAAGGAGAGCCGTCCGCCGGACTCTCCGTCCGGCTACCGCCCGCTGGTGATGCTGGACGAGACGGGTAAGCTCCTCGAAAGAGTCGTAGCTACCCGAATCGCCCGCCACCTAGCGGAGGTGGGGCCGGATCTCTCGGCGAACCAGTTCGGGTTCAGGGTAGGGCGGTCCACGATGGACGCCCTATCCTCCCTGAAGGGGTTCGCCGAGGAGGCGGCAAGGGGGGGGCAGGGGGCGATGGCGGTATCACTCGATATCGCTAACGCCTTCGGCTCCCTCCCCTTCGGAGTGATAGAGGAGGCGCTCCGGTATCACGGGGTGCCCCTCTACCTCCGAAGGATTGTAGGGCACTACCTGACGGGGCGGGTAGTGCTCTACACGGGGAGGGGGGGAAACGTGGAGAGGAGGCGGATGGCCTGTGGAGTCCCGCAGGGGTCCGTGCTAGGACCCCTGCTGTGGAATCTCGGATTCGACTGGGCCATCCGCGGAGAGGTGCTACCCCGGATGGCGGTCATCTGCTACGCAGATGACACATTGGTCGCCGTCAGGGGTACCACCTATGAGGAGGTGAGGAGGAGGGCGGAAGTAGGGGCTACCCTCATAGTCCGCAGGATTAGGGCCCTCGGACTGCGGGTAGCCCTACCAAAAACCGAGGCCCTCTGTTTCAGGGGGCCGAGGTGGCGGGTGCCGTCAGGCGCGACACTGCGCGTGGCGGGCGAGGCCGTCGAGGTAAAGGCCCAGGTCAAATACTTGGGCCTTACCCTCGACGGCCGGTGGAAGTGGGAGGCCCACTTCCAGGCGTTGATCCCAAAGATCGTGGGCGCGGCGGGGGCCCTGAGTCGGCTCCTGCCCAACGCAGGTGGCCCGGACGCCCCGTGCAGGCGGCTGTACGCAGGTGTGCTGCGCAGCATGGCGCTGTACGGGGCGCCCATTTGGGCGGACAGCCTGACCCCCGCGGCGAAGGCGCTGCTCCGGCGTCCGCAGCGGATCATTGCCACGCGGATGTGCCGCGCCTACCGCACGGTAGGGTGGCAGGCGGCGGGCGCACTAGCCGGCTCCCCACCATGGGAGCTCGTGGCGGAGGCCCTGGCGGAAGCGCACAGGGCCAAAGTCGAACGGAGGGCCCGGGGCGATTCACTCGCCCCGGAGGAGCTGACCCGAGCCCGGGAACTCCTCAAAGAAGGGGTCATGGAGCGCTGGGTGGATGAGCTGCGGGATGCCGAGTTCGGCACCCGCACAATCCAGGCCATCCGCCCAGTGCTTCACGAGTGGTGCGGGAGGGCCCACGGGTCCCTCACCTACCGACTCACCCAGGTACTGTCCGGGCATGGCTGCTTCGGGCGGTACCTCAAAAGAGTCGGTAGGGAGGAGACGGCGTCGTGCCATGAGTGCGGCGCAGCTGAGGACACGGCACAGCACACCCTGGAGCTGTGCCCTGCCTGGTCCCACCAGCGTCGCACCCTGGTGGCGACGATCGGCGGCGACCTCTCACTTCCTGGCGTAGTCCACGCCATGGTCGGGAGTGAGGGGTCCTGGGAGGCCGTCGCCTCCTTCTGCGAAGAAGTGATGTCGCAGAAGGAGGAGAGGGAGCGGGAGCGCGAGAATGACCCCCTCGCGCCCCCGCTCCGGCGCAGACGAACGGGGAGGAGGCGGCGGCAATTTGCTGCTGCCCTCCCCTAGTGGTGCCTGCTGGCGGGGGATGGGGATCCCCTGCTAGCGCGTAGAGGCCCAGGAGTAGTCTAGGGGGGGGCCAAGTATTCCCGGCCCCCCTCTCTTGGCGCGGGAGCCCTGGCGCTTAGGCCGGGGCGGCCGGCGGGGCGTGCGTGGTGACACCATAGTTCTCCCACGGCGCCCCTCCAAATGGCCGAGAGGGAATACCGGTGAGTTTTTAAGGGGTATGCCCCCCTAGACCCCGACTAGGGGGGAGAGTCCACTACACCCCCCGCGTCGTCCCCCCAACTAGTACGGGGGGGACATTCCCCAAGGCGCGGGGACCGTGCGTAATTGCATTTTCTCACCGAATCAAAAAAAAAAAAAAAAAAAAAAAAAAAGGTTAGGTTAGGTTAGGTTAGGTTAGGTTAGGTTTTTTTTTTTTTTTTTTTTTTTTTTTTTTTTTTTTTTTTTTTTTTTTTTTTTTTTTTTTTTTTTTTTTTGCGATCTACCTCCAACATGATCGGAGCCTATGTTTTCTAATTATCTTACATGCCAGTTCTCGCGTTTGCTACCTCTCGTACTTTCATTCCGCATACTTTGTCTTTCTGTCTTTCTTCTTCTTTCTCTCTTTTTGTGGGTTATCCCACCTTATCTAATACTATTTTAGCTATTCTATTTCTTACTGTCTATGTTTTTTCTTCTTGCATTCTGTTCTCTTTGTCATACCTTCGATCATTTGAGCTGTCCTCTTTATCATTCATCATCTTTTGCTACTTATTACATACTAGGGAAGGGATGGAACATAAGGTTTTACTTTATTTTTATTACATAGGTTACTTATTTCTAGCTTGTTGGTTAGGAGGCGATCTTTTAGCCAACAGTGCCCCGCGTTGCACGGCTATGAACAGCCTGCATTCTTAGACTAAGATGTTTATGTTTTTACATTTTTGTTGTTTTTTCTACTTGCTATTTATTCTATTTTATGCTTAACTCTGAATATTCTCAAAATATTGAGTAAGCATAACTTTATTCTACTTTTTATTTCTATTTATAACCTTATTTGCTATTTTTATACAATACTCTATGAACTTATTTCTATTTTTGCTCGCCATTACTTCCCATATGTTTTGTATCGACAGTTTAGTGTCTATCTGTCTTTCTAGTTCGAGTCGGTCTAAGTCGTTCACGGGGCATTCGAGCAGTATGTGCGTCACAGTCTCGTCCAACGTAGGGTCGCAAATGCACGATGGGCTCTCCTTGCACCTGAACCGGTTCAAGTACGCAGAGAACCCACCGTGTCCCGTCATTATCTGTGTCATTATGGCGTTTACTTTCATCTTCCTTATTATCCGGTGAGCCGCAGTCGCGCTCGGGAAGAAGAGCTTTGTGGTTCCCGCTGTTTCCTCCGATTTGTATCTCGCGTCCCATTCTTCCATCGTCTGTAGCCGGATTTCGCGCTTGACGTATGAGACGGGGTATAGGTCGTAGTCCGGCCTCTTCTTCGACTTTAGGGCAGCCTCTTTCGCCAATTCGTCAGCTCTTTCATTCCCTTCAAGTCCAATATGGGCTTTTATCCAGAATAAGGAGACACTCTTATTCTGGACAGTACAGTGCCGGATGGTGTCTCTGAAATCTACTGAGAGTGGATGGGATGAGTTGGGATTTACTGCTGACTGAAGGGCCGCCATAGAGTCGCTAAAGATGCCGAATGTGGTTGATCCGCTCCTCTGAACCTCTTTTGCTGCGCGGTTTAGGGCGTAGAGCTCGGCCTGGTAGACGGTGCAGAATGGTGAGAGAACAAGCTTGAGGGCCCTGGTTTCGGCTGTACTGTTCCATATGGACAGAGCCGCTCCCACTTTGCCCTCAATCCTGCTTCCATCCGTAAATATACGCATGTCGTAGTGTGCGGAGTTTCGGTACTGTTCCTCGTCTGCCAGGCTGTTGAACTCTAAGCTCGTCTGCTCCGCGGGATGTGGGTTTTGGAGTGCTGGCGTCATACGCTCGATCTCTCCGTCCCCCAGCAGTGGGTGGGGCAGTCCCTTTTTGGCCTCGTACAGTGACGCCGCCTCGCGGACTCGGAGGTCCAGAGGGAGTATCCCACCCAGCACCAGTGCGGAGTTAAGGGAGACGGTGCGATAGGCCTTGCACAGTTTTTGCGCAAAACCACGTTGGACCACGCTCAGCTGCTTCCTAATCCCCAATTTGTTTGCAGCGGGTGCCCACGCGCTCGCGGCATACAGGATTATTGGCTCCACCGTCGCCGTGTAGATGGTCCTTATAACTTCGGGGTGGAGCCCCCAGCCGACACGTGCCGCCCTTGCCAAGTGCTTATACACATTTAACGCTTTTCTGCAAGTGTTGGCGATGTGCGTGTTGAACGTTAGGCCTTCGTCTATCGTCAACCCCAGGAGTCTGATCTCTCTGCACAGCTCGACGTCGGTCCCGCCCATGCTCAGGCGTGGGGCGTCATATTTAAGTTTTCTCGTAACAACCATTGCGCAGGTTTTATGTGGTGCAAAATTTAACTTGTTTTCGACGCCCCAATCCTGAACATGTCCGAGGACCGCACTGGCCTGTCTCTCAATCTCTGCGGCGGTTTCTCCGGTGAAGGCAAGGACAACATCATCCGCGAAGGCCTGACAGTACGTGCCCTTCTCCTGCAGCTGCTTGAGTAACGGGTCGAGCAGGAGATTCCATAGGAGCGGACCCCCCACGGATCCCTGGACGCAGCCCTTGTAGGTTTCCCGTTCAACCTCCTCTCCGGCATATCTCACCTTTACCTTTCGCTCATCAAGGTAGCTGTCGATCACTCGTCTCAGATTTATTGGGCACTCTTCTTCTGCTAATCGCACCCTGATTGCCGGCCACCACGCACTGTCGAAGGCTCCCTCTATGTCCAGCGACACAAGAAGAACCATCTTCTTGTTTCCTATTTCTGTTCGAATGTGTTTCATTAGGTTGTAGAGGGAGTCTTCGGTGCTTTTTTGGGGCATGAAGCCATACTGGTGCTTGCTTAACCTTGGGAGGATATGGTATCTGAGTCGAGCGATCAACATCTTTTCGTACACCTTGCCCAAGACAGGCAGTAGTCCAATCGGTCTGTACGCCTTGGGCACGGTGTACGAATCCTTGTTTGGCTTTTTGAGGACGATTACTGTTGCCTCTTTCCAAACCCTTGGGAAGTAGTGAAGAGCCAAACACTTGTTTAACAGCGCCAGGAAGAAGGTCGGGTTTACTTCTATGGCCCGTGCGCATATATCCGACGTAAATCCGTCTGCGCCAGGGGCCTTCTTCGGATTGAATGTAAGGAGCGTTCTTTTCAGCTCCCCTGACGTAAAGGGCGGGTCCCGCTCACCGTCATCGCCTTTCTCCCGGTTTACCTTTTCGGCCAGTCTTCTGGTCCTCCGGTGATTTTGGTCGTCTTTATCCTCTTTGTCCTCGGGGTAAAACGTCTCGGCTAGCATTTCCGTAGAGCCTTTCGCGTCCAGGGTCTGGTCTCCTTTTCTCAGATGTGTATCCTCGCCCCTCCTCGTTGTCCTTCTCATAACCCTATATATACCCTCCCACATTCCCTCCCTATTCTGTTTGCCACAGAATTCCTGCCAACTCTTACATTGTGCTTCCTTTACCAGTCTTTCATATTGTTCTTTTTGTTTCAGGTATTCGTCTATAACCAGGCTTCTACGACACGGTGCTGCGCTTCGGATCCTTCTTTTCAACGTCATCGTCTGCCTCTTCATCCTCTCAAGCTCTTCGGACCACCACGGCATGGTAAGTGTTTGTGTGTGTTTTTTATTTGGCATTGAGTGTTTGCATGCTTCTGTGATAACTTTGTTGTATGTGTCCACTGTTTCGTCTATTTGCTTTGTGTTGTGTATGTTTGTTATGCTGTCTGCTGTGAGTTCGGAGTCATGCATTAGCTGTGCCAGTTTCTCATGAAACTGGCTCCAGTTTGCTTTTTTTGTGTTGTATATCCGTGTTGTGCGTACTATGTTGGTGTTTAGTGGTTTTTGCAGTGCTATACTAAATGTTATGCCATTGTGATCCGAACTTGTGAGGCCTTCCTCTACGTACCAGTCTTCAACGAGGTCAAGCATATCCGTGGTACATGTCGTGATGTCTATGTGACTATAAAGCCTCTTTCCTCCCCTAACGGTATCATAGGTTGGCACGTCTCCCACGTTCAGTATTTGCAGTTCCATTTCGTCAATTGCGCCCCTCATTACCTCACCTCTAGTGTCTTCCTTGAGGCTTCCCCACCAAGTGCTCTTTGCGTTTATGTCTCCGCCCATGACCAATTTGTTTGGGCTTGTTGTGCTCTTGATCTTTTTTATCTGCGTTAGGTAGGGCTCTATAGGCTGGTCCGGTTCGAAATAAAGGGACACCAGGGTGATTGTCCAGGTTACTGTATTTAGTTTTAAGGTGACTATGTTTTTTGTGGTATCATTTGGACATTGAGTTACATCAAGATCAGGGTCGAATATGGCTATTGCTGACTTAACCGCGCCTTTATTTGGCGTCGTGTCCTGATATATTCTAGCACCCGGGTATCCCTTTACTTCCCCCACTCCACCCACATAGGGTTCCTGCAGAAGAGCTACTGCGATCCCGCGCTTTTTTGCCTCCAACATCAACTCATCCGTTGCGAGTTTACTTCTTTGGAGGTTGATTTGAATGATTTTGTATTTACGCAGCTGAGCTGGTGTGGTTTGGGTCGAATTTTGAGCATTTTTTCTGCCATGGGCGCCCTTAGCAATACGCCACTGTGGATCGCGCCAGGTCATCCCATCTTCTTCTTATCGGACAGCCCAGACTAAAAGCATTGTGTTCCACCAAGTCCAACTTGGCGATTACACAGTTGCGACACTTGGGCGGTACCTCAGCGAGAAAATCGGTGCACTCTGACTTCAGGTGGGGACCTCCACAGTGGGAGCACAGATCTGCAGCTTCGGTACAGAACTTCTTTCCGTGCCCAAAGCCCAGGCATCGCGTGCACTGGACCAGCGGGGTTTGATCCTCTACTCTGATGCGCTGGAGGTCTATGTGCACGCTCCCCAGTTTTGTCGCTCTCTGCCAGACGGTGGGTGAGACGCTTACCACGACGTGACTGGTGTGGGGGTTTCTAGTTCTCCTCCTGAATTTTACTTCCATCCTATCTTCCCCCTCGCCGAGGCCCTGAAAAACGGTCCTGTTTTGATTTCTCATTGCCTTGAGGACGTCCTCGTCTGTATTAACTGACAGTACGCTCTTGAGGATCAGTAGAGGGTCCCTATTTTTCATGTCCTCGACGGTGAGGTCGACTCCTTCCCTTTCCAGTCTACTTTTGATTTTGTTTCTCTCTTCCTTTGATCCAAATCCTATTATGACCTTCCTATCCTTTGCCTTTCTTACTCTTTCCACTTTTATCCATCCCTCTTTGGCGTCAACTGCCTTCCTGATCTTGTCCAGGACTTCCTCCCCTGTCGCCGTTTCATCTTTCGACGTGACAGCGACAGAGTGAAGCGTGTTCCTCGTCGGGGCTTGCTTCCCGTTTTGGGTCGCAGTCACACTCGCGTAAGTTGTTGACGCCATTTTCTCCATTGTCTCTCTCTGTCTTTCCATTTCATCTTTCAAGTCATCCATCCTTTTGTTACTTTCCATCAATAGTTTGGAGTGCTCCTCTATCTTTCTCGCAATTTCATTTTGGTCCGAGTTTATGTGAAAAGTAGTATCGGTGATGTTGTTTTTCTCCTGCGTTTCCTCTGTCGGTCCTTCCTTTTTTCCCCTTTTTAGTTCTGCCTCCGCCTCCTTTACTAGCTGGAAAAGCCGATCCAGAGCGTTGGCGACTTCCGTTTTTATCTCCGTTTTTATGTTCCTAGAATTGTTTAGGTTTAATTTCCCTTTTAGGAGGCAGGCCTTTGCTTCAGCTATACGGTCTGCATATTGCCTTTTTGATGGACTAGATGCTTTACGCGCGGTTGTTTGCTTATTGTCCTGTGTCTGCTCTGGCTTAGGTTTTGAGGGGCCTGCCTTTTTTGTCGGGTTCGTTGGGATGGGGGTAGTGTCATTTTTCGCAGCTTCCCATTTCCCTATGCTACGTCTTACGTTCGGTTCAGGGGTCTTGTTTATTGGAGGAGATTTTTCATCCGTTGTTTTTGAGGGTGACTTTTCACTCTCTGTCTTTTTTGCAGGGGTCCTAAATGCGAACATGTTGGAGTGGTTGTTCCGTGTGTAAATAAAATAAAATAATGTCAGTACAAGTGTATCCGGTAAGTTGTATAAGTTTAAAGGGTTTGGTACACTTGGAGCTACAAGGAAATTAAGGCTAATGTAATGTAGTTTTGTTTATTTTCTATTTAGTCGCAGACTATGTCTTTCGAGTAAGCAGTTGTAAAGGACTGCCTACTTGTCAGTTCAAAAGTTTGAGTCACAGACTCTGTCGTTTAGGGTCCGGTAGGGCCTAAGTTACAAGGAGTTTTTTATAATAAATGTATGGTAAAGTCGGTGACTCTACCTGTTTTACTACATATACAGTACAGGTCTTAAAACTACTTACATTTAACAATAGGAGATAAATTAAATTAAGATTTTTCGGCTTTACATTAATTCGGCTCTATGTAGAGCGATAAAGCCCCACCCAAGGGATAGCTCTCCCCGAGCCCTGCACGGGGACACCAAGCACGCCTCGCTAGCCCCGAGGGGTCCGGAGATACGACTGGTTTCAGTTTTCGGTACCAAAACCAAGATGGCCGCCAAAAACCGGTACCAGGCCGTATCTCAGGAACCAGTGGTCCGATCGAGACGCGGTTTTCTTCCCCGTGGAAGGCCCTTAGAGACGCTCCGTTGGAGTCTGGTTTCAGGAGGATCTGCCACCTGAAATTTTTTCAGGCTGAAAGTGTCCCAAATTCTCCTGAAAACCAACTCGTTGGGTAGAGCTTTGACCGGGCTCCCTCTCAGAGAAAACCCCAGTACTCTACGACTTACCGTTCCGGAGATATCGGAGTTGGAAATTTTCCAAGATGGCGGCCAGAACTGTCAAAGTCAGTTTTTGACCGCCAATAACTCCGCTCCCGGTGGTCGTAGAACAGTGGGACTCTCTCTGTCCGGCTTCGCTCTGTCTCTTCTAACCGTTGGTACCGCTTCCAGGAGACGAATTTTTCAGGGCCTGAAATGGCCTGAAACCTAGAGGGGCGGGTAGACAATGAGCCCTCGGGTCTACCGAAGAAAACCGCAGGTCTCTACGACTCCTAGTTCCTCAGCTATGACGGCTTAAAGAAAACCAAGATGGCCGCCGAGCTGTCAAACTCCAACTTTAGGAGTTGATAACTTTGGAACCAGGCCTCGCAGAGCCACCGGACTTTCTCCAGGAGTGTTCCCTTTACCTCCTCTTGCTCCCTAAAGCGTTTCCAACTCAAAAACCTTGTATGCGCCAGAAATCAAAAATTTTGATGGGAGCGTGTAGTGGCCGAAAAACAAGAGCTAGATAAGTTTTTCTCAAGTTTCTACGACCAAGGGTTCGGGAGATAACTAAGGTTTAAGATCTGGTACCTAAAAACAAAATGGCCGAAAAAGTTCAAAATCTTTAATTTTAATAATTTCCGACCCGCGCGAAGGCTTAGGTCGGATAATATACCCACTCCAAACACAGTCCCGCGGTCGGAAATGATTAAAAATAATTAATTTAGAATTTATAGCAAAATTTAGAAAAAAATTAATAACTCCCGAACGGTTGGTCGAAAAAATATGAAAAAATATATGTAAAATAGAGAATAAAATGGCGCACAAGACACAATGCTTCAAGATAAAAATACACAAAAATACAAAGAGTTGGAGACTAAAAACGAAAAATTTGGTTTTTTGAAAATTTTTCTGAGTCCCCGGGTCCAAAAAATTTTTCTAAATGATAGAATGCGTTCTACAGTTTAGCGCGCAATTAATTGCGGCGGCAGAATCCGCGCGTCTCAAACAGGTTAAGCGCTATTTAAGTCATAAGCTTAGAAACTAAAATATTTATAGAAGCTAAACAAAAAATGATAAAAATCTAGAGCTTGCGGTTCCGGGCTGTGTTCTCCGCCGCTCAGGTCCCCGCCAAGTCTCAGGTCTCTGGTGCCACTGGAAGGGTGACCACGCCGCCACGTGCTTTTTATTTTTCTTCGTTTTCCGCCGTATTTCCTCAGCGGAAAAATCCGCGAGTTAGCTCGGCGGATAGAGGGCGCTGGGGCGCACACGACGATGCGCCGCAGCCGATAGGTCGCAGCGACTAATCACGCGCCGCACGCAGTTTAAGTAGATTTTTTCGGATTAACCTCTAAAAGTGAGGTTATTTTGCGGGAAAATTCACAGTTTTCACTTTTCGCACTGGATTTTACTTCGCCCACATGCGCGCTGGTGAGACGATAAGAATGGTGTATCGCACTTGTCGCTACGGCTAAAATTGCCACTTTTATTGAATTTTAAGTGCGGAACGAGGTAAATTCGTGGCGTTCGGGTGAGCGGATGGAACGCAACTGGTTAGGTTAGGTTAGGTTAGGTTAGGTTAGGTTAGGTTAGGTTAGGTTAGGTTAGGTTAGGTTAGGTTAGGTTAGGTTAGGTTAGGTTAGGTTAGGTTAGGTTGTCGCGGTTCACGAAAGTTCTCCCGCGGCCCCCTGCAATAGTGCCAAATGTGGGAATCCGTGTGTTTTTTACTGGGTATGCCTGACGCCTCGGGAGAGCCCCAGATACCCTCGGTAACCCCGTACCGGGCCGGATGCATAAGGCGCATTTTCCACACCATAAAAAAAAAAAAAAAAAGGTTAGGTTAGGTTAGGTTAGGTTAGGTTAGGTTAGGTTAGGTTAGGTTAGGTTAGGTTAGGTTAGGTTAGGTTAGGTTAGGTTAGGTTAGGTTAGGTTAGGTTAGGTTAGGTTAGGTTAGGTTAGGTTAGGTTAGGTTAGGTTAGGTTAGGTTAGGTTAGGTTAGGTTAGGTTAGGTTAGGTTAGGTTAGGTTAGGTTAGGTTAGGTTAGGTTCCCCCCCGGGTGTCGCCACCTTGTCGTGGTGGGGGGGCTTGCGTGCCGTCGATCCCTACGAGCCATGCCGGATAGGGCTTCCCATACCGGACGGGTCTAGGGGGAGGCCAGACTAAGAGCGACACACCCCGGCGGGGCCCACGAGGGCCTGTCAGGCGGGGCGGGTGCGTCCTCGTTAGGGCGCACTGACAGGAGAGCTCACTCCTGAAAAAAGAGACGACGATGTGGAGACATTGGAGTTTTGGGATGGCGAGTTGGAAAAACGTATTACCCCAGGAGGGTACCCGAAAGGGAGAATCCCTCCCCGTGCCTTCGGGCGCGGGCAGCCCCTCGTACTCTGGGGGGGGCAACAACCGCCTCGTAGGTCGGCAAGATGCCGGCCTTCGTGAACGCGACTACGGCTTTGAACAATGGACTGACGGAAACACGAATACTGACCTTGGCTTACGGACACGGACAGAAGGACGGGAGAGCTCACTCCACAAAGAGATTGATGATGGGACAACGATAATAATGGAAGCAGCATGTAAAGAATTTTTACCCCAGGAGGGTACCCGAAAGGGAGAATCCCTCCCCGTGCCTTCGGGCGCGGGCAGCCCCTTGTATTCTGGGGGGGGCAACAGCTGCATCGTAGGCCGGCAGGATGATGCCGGCCTTCGTGAACACGACCACAGCAACGCACAATGGACCCACGATGTCTCCGGAATGACCGGGACGGGGGAGGGGGGTAGCATGGGGGGGGTGGAGGCCGGATCGTCCGCAGCGTCGGACGGTGGCCGAGACCCCCGCCCATCGAGCGGCTCAGCCGCGGTGAACACATTGCCGGGACCCTCGGGATACCGGCTCTTGTTCGCCGGGAAAAGCCGGGGGGCGAAGAAGGGGCCAGTCCGCTCCATCATAGACGACCTCGCAGTGGGAACGACGTCCACGTCGGAGGCCTGCGAGGGAGTCGAGATGGAGTCGGATCATCCGGTCCTGATGGAGGACTGCTCCTCCGACACGGAGAGGGAGGAGAGGGAGGCAGTCGCCTCCAAATTCTTCGCGGGGGGGGCGGAGAGTTCCGCCGCGTCCCTGAAGAGGGTCGCGACAGACCGAAAGTGCGGGGTGGACGAGGTGCCCACAAAGGTGGCCACCAGCGCCAGGGGGGGGCGCGGAAAGCGCCCCATGGGGGCGTATGCGTTCATGGCCGCCGCCAGACGTGAGATGTCGGGCTTGGGGTCCGATGGCGACTCGGCCGACATAGAGGAGGTGAGGGGCGACGTGACATACCGCCCAAAACAGTTCTCCCGCAAGGGGCAGAAGTCGCCCCCCAAAGGAGCGGAGCTCGAGGAGGAGGTCCGCACTATGCAGCAGAGGACCCGGGAGGAGCTGGCCGCTGTTGCACTCCGCAACGTTCTCTCCTTCAGAGGGAACGTTGCGAAGTGCAGCAATGTAAACGGCCGCATAAAGGGCCTGCTACAGAACGCCGCCGATGAGGCCATGGCGGCAATCGAAGAGCTCCGGGTCGTGACCTCCTCCGAAGAACAGCGGCGGTTGCGCGCTGATAATGCCCGGCTATCTCGTGAGCTCGACAACGTCCGCTCCGAGCTCCGGGCATTCAAAGAGGCCTACAATGAGGCGCGCGGCACCGCCGCAAGGAGAGAGCCCCAGCCAAGTGGCGCTGGGGAGGGCCTCAAGGAGGTGGTAGAGGACCTCCGGCGCGACCTCTTAACTTCCCTGGGCGGGATGCTTAATGCCCGTATGGGGGAGTTGGAGTCGCGCCTCCCGCCGGAGCCTGTCCAGCGCCCGCCGCTAGCGGCGGATAAGAGGACGCCGCCGCCCCCTCGCCCCAGAGCCCAGTCCGGCCTGGTGGGGGAGCACAGGGAGCCGCCAGCAGCGGACCTGTGGACGCCGCCGCCCCCCCGCCCCAGAGCCCAGCCCGGCCCGGTGGGGATGCAAGCACGGGAGCCGCAAGCTCCAGATAGGAGGTCGCCACTGCCCCCCCGCCCCAGAGCCCAGCCCGGCCAGGCAGGGGAGCAAGCCAGGGAGCCCCCGAAGCCGGCCCCCAGGAAGAAGGGGCAGATGGCTGCACCGAGGCCCCCCCCACCACCACCCCCGCCACCCCAAAGGGGTCAAAAGGCGGGGCAGGAAAGGGGAAATAAGACCGGCCCTACGCCGGCCAAGGGCCCCAAGAAGACCCCGGCGCGCCCAAACCAGGCGCTGCCCAGCCCCCCCACGGCGGGGACAAGCCGGACGAACGGCCCTCAGCCGCGGGACGCCGCCCCCGAGATCGCCCCCCAAGCCCAGGAGCAATCCTGGGCAACGGTGACTCGCAGGGGGAAGAGGAAAGGGACGGGCGCCGCCACTCCACGTGCCCCCCCCAAGCCGGCCCCACGACCAAAAACGGTCAAGGTCATCGTCCCCTCCACGGCAGCGATAGTGCTGACGTTGAGGGAGGGGGCCGAGAGGGGTGGGAAAGAGGCCACGTATCCCCAACTGATGGCCTGGGCCAGGGGGGGAATCAGGCTCCCGGACTTCGGGCTGGAGGCGGTCAAAATAAAGACCGCCCAAACCGGCTCGAAGCTCCTGGAGGTGGGGGGCAACACCCCTGACGCCACTGCGGACCGCCTCGCGGCCAAGCTCCGGGAGGTGGTGGGCGACGTGGCGGACGTCACCCGCCCCACCAAGCACGCCGAGCTGCGCCTCACCGGACTAGACACGACGGTGGGGCAAGCAGAGATTGCGGCGGCCGTGGCGGCCAAAGGCGGTTGCGAGGCGGCCCAGGTGAAAGTGGGGGCCGTCTCGGAGCGGGCGTGGGGGCGGGGCACAGTGATCGTGCGGTGCCCAGCGGCGGCGGCCAAGGCAGCCGCGAAGGACGGTCGCCTCCAGGTGGGCTGGACTATGGTGACGGCGACGCCCCTGGTGGCCCTGCCCATGCGGTGCTTCCGCTGTATGGCGCTGGGCCACACAAGGGCAAGGTGCCCCTCCGCGGCGGAACACGGAGACAAATGTTACCGCTGCGGAGAGGAGGGGCACAGGGCGGCCGGGTGCACGGCCAGGCCCAAATGTGCCGTGTGCACGGAGGCGGGCCGGCCGGCAGGCCACGTGATGGGCCGGGGCAAATGCTCCCCGCCCAAGGTAAGGGGAAAGGCCGCCACGACCCCGGCCCGCACCCCCGACAACGGCCCTAGGGCACCGGAGGAGACCATGATGCAGGTGTCCTAATGCCCAGACACCTGCATCATGAGATCCTACAGGGCAACGCCAATCACTCCGCGAGAGCACAAGACCTGCTGATGCAAGTCCTCGCGGAGTGGCGGATAGCCCTGGCAGTGGTAGCCGAGCCCTACTGCGTCCCCCCCCGACCAAACTGGGTTGGGGACACCGATGGGTTGGTCGGCGTGGTGGTGCCGAGCTCTGGCACCAGGGGGCTCTCGCTGAGGGAGAGGGGGCCCGGATTCGCGGCGGCGAATTGGGGGGAGATAGTAGTGGTAGGGGTCTACTTCTCCCCCAACAGGCCGCTCAGCGAGTTCGAGGTCTACCTCAACGACGTCGAGCGGGTGGTCCAGCGGGCGGCGCCAAAACAGGTCCTAGTAATGGGGGACCTCAACGCGAAGTGCGTCGCGTGGGGTTCCCCCACAACGGACGCCAGGGGGGCGCTTCTGAGGGACTGGGCCGCGGCGTTAGGCCTGGTCCTTCAAAACGTCGGGCGCGCCGACACGTGCGTCAGATGGCAGGGGGGGTCGATCGTGGACCTGATGTTCGCGACCCCTGCCATCGGACGCCGCATAACGGACTGGCGCGTCCTGACGGAGACGGAGACCCTATCGGACCACCGGTTCATCCGGTGTAGGGTCTCCGAAGCGCCCCCTGGGCCACAGGCCCGCGCTGCAGGCGGGAGAGGGGGGAGGCTCCCAAAATGGGTCCTCTCGCGCCTGGACCGCGACCGGGCGGAAGAGGCCGCCGTCGTACAGGCGTGGTGCACTGACCCCCCAAGCTCAATGGGGGTCGAGCAGAGAGCTGCCAGGTTCCGGCAGGACCTAACAGTCGTCTGTGACGCCGGGATGCCGCGGGCAAGTGGCCGTGCCCCGCCCCGGGACGGCGTCTACTGGTGGTCGCAGGACCTGGCCGTCCTGCGCGCTGCCAGCGACCGGGCTCGCCGGAAATTCACCCGGTGCCGCCGGCGGGCAACCAGAGTGCCGGGGGAGGAGGAGCGCCTCTTGGCTGAGCTGCGGTCGGCCAAGCAGGCGTTCGCGTCGGCGATAGGCGCGGCCAAAGACCGCGCCTACGCCGAATTCCTGGCGGAGCTGGACGCCGACCCGTGGGGGCGCCCGTACCGAATGGTGCGGGCGAAAATGAAGGTGGCCCCCCCTACGGAGGAGTTCGAGCCGGCCCTCCTCAGCGCGGTGGTCGAGGGGCTATTCCCTGAAGGCCCCCCTTTCGATCCCCCCCCCATGGCCCCCCCGGACACGGAGCCAGACGAGGCCGCCCTCGCGGTCCCCCCGGTCACCGGGGAGGAGATGGCGGCGGTGAGGGCCCGACTGAAGGGCCGCAGAAAGGCCCCAGGGCCGGACGGTGTTCCCGGGCGAGTGCTCCATCTCGCCCTGGAACACCTCAGCGACCGCCTCCGGGCGCTATTCACGAAGTGCCTGGAGGTCGGCCAGTTCCCGCGCTGCTGGAAGGAGGGCCGCCTCGTCTTGCTCCGCAAAGAGAGTCGTCCGCCGGACTCTCCGTCCGGCTACCGCCCGCTGGTGATGCTGGACGAGACGGGTAAGCTCCTCGAGAGAGTCGTAGCCACCCGAATCGTCCGCCACCTAGCGGAGGTAGGGCCGGACCTCTCAGTGAACCAATTCGGGTTTAGGGTAGGGCGATCCACGATGGATGCCCTATCCTCCCTGAAAGGGTTCACTGAGGAGGCGGCGAGGGGGGGGCAGGGGGCGTTAGCAGTATCGCTAGATATAGCTAACGCCTTCGGCTCCCTCCCCTTCGGAGTGATAGAGGAGGCGCTCCGATACCACGGGGTGCCCCTCTACCTCCGGAGGATTGTAGGGCACTACCTGACCGAACGGGTAGTGCTCTACACGGGAAGGGGGGGAATCGATGGAAGGAGGCGGATGGCCAGTGGAGTCCCGCAGGGGTCGGTCCTAGGACCCCTGCTCTGGAACATCGGATTCGACTGGGCCATCCGCGGGGAGGTGCTGCCCCGGATGGCGGTCATCTGCTATGCAGATGACACGCTAGTCGCCGTCCGGGGCACCACGTGGGAGGAGGTTCGGAGGAGGGCGGAAGTGGGGGCTACCCTTATTGTCCGACGGATCAGGGCCCTTGGACTGAGGGTGGCCCTGCCCAAAACCGAGGCCCTCTGTTTTAGGGGGCCGAGGTGGCGGGTGCCGCGAGGAGCGGCGTTGCGGGTGGCGGGCGAAGCCGTCGAGGTTAAGGCCCAGATCAAATATCTGGGCCTTACCCTGGACGGCAAATGGCGATGGGAGGCCCACTTCCGGGACCTCATCCCCCGGATAGTGGGCGCGGCGGGGGCATTGAGCCGCCTCCTGCCAAACTCGGGCGGCCCGGACGCCCCATGTAGGCGTTTATACGCCGGCGCCTTGCGCTCTATGGCGCTTTATGGGGCGCCCATCTGGGCGGGAAGCCTCTCGCGCGAGGCGAAGGCGCTGCTGCGGCGCCCGCAGCGAATAATAAACGCGCGAATGTGCCGGGCCTACCGGACCGTAGGCTGGCAGGCGGCCGGAGTGCTGGCCGGATCTCCCCCCTGGGAGCTGGAGGCGGAGGCCCTGGCTGGGTCATTTGAAGCCAGGGCCGAGAGGAGGGCCCGGGGCGACTCATCGCTCGCCCCGGCGGAGCTTGCGCGCGCGCGCGAAGTTGCGCGAGAAGGGGTCATGGAGCGCTGGGTGGATGTGTTGCGGGATGCCGAGTTCGGCACCCGCACCATCGAAGCCATCCGCCCGGTGCTCCCAGAGTGGTGCGGGAGGGCCCACGGGTCCCTCACCTACCGACTCACACAGGTACTGTCCGGGCATGGTTGCTTCGGGCGGTACCTAAAACGAGTCGGTAGGGAGGAGACGGAGTCCTGCCATGAGTGCGGCGCGGCGTCGGACACAGCACAGCACACGCTGGAGCTGTGCCCCGCCTGGTCCGAGCAGCGCCGCACCCTGGTGGCGACTATCGGCGGCGACCTCTCACTTCCCGGCGTAGTGTACGCCATGGTCGGGAGTGAGGGGTCTTGGGAGGCCGTCGCCTCCTTCTGCGAAGACGTGATGTCGCAGAAGGAGGAGAGGGAGCGGGAGCGCGAGAACGACCCCCTCGCGCCCCTGCTCCGGCGCAGACGAACGGGAAGGAGGCGGCGGCAGTTTGCTGCTGCCCTTCCCTAGTGGTGCCTGCTGGCGGGGGATGGGGATCCCCTGCTAGCGTGTAGAGGCCCACGAGTCTAGGGGGGGGCCAAGTATTCCCGGCCCCCCCCTCTTTGGCGCGGGAGCCCCGGCGTTCAGGCTGGGGCGGCCGGCGGGGCGTGCGTGGTGACACCATAGTTCTCCCACGGCGCCCCTCCAATGGCAGAGAGGGAATACCGGCGGTTTTTTAGTGGGTAGGCCTCCCCCGCTTCCCCCCACTCGGGGGGGGGGCCGGGGAGGAGAGTCCCACATAACTTCCGCGCCGTCCCCACGGCGCGGTCGTATGCGTAACGCATTTTTCCGCCGCAAAAAAAAAAAAAAAAAAAAAAAAAAAAGGTTAGGTTAGGTTAGGTTAGGTTAGGTTAGGTTAGGTTAGGTTAGGTTTTTTTTTTTTTTTTTTTTTTTTTTTTTAATATAAGTGTTGAGAGGTACTAGGTACCTCCCAACACTCCTGTCCACTATCTCAGGTGTTAACTCCCGAGTTTTCTGCTATTACGAAAAAATTTTATCAAAGTATATATCTAAAGTTTAAAATTAGATTTAGGAAGGAAGGGAGGGGAGGGATACATCTTATTCTAGGGGATGGGGAAGGGATGGTTACCGACACAATGTATTTAAAATCTATTTACAACATACTTATTTGTCTCATGCTTTGTTCTTCAGCGGAAGGGTGGATCATTGTTGTTCTTTTGGATCCTGTGGGACATTTGGTGTCCTCTTTTAGCTGGGGCAATCTTTCTTTTTTCTTAGGTTGCCCTTCTTTTACCCTTCCGCTGTTACACACTTTCTATTTTGGGAGGGGGGATATGGGGGGGGGAAATATTGTGTCGGTAACCCTTATACTACTAGTTATTTATCAATCTAACTTAACCTATAGTTGTCAGGTTGACAACTTAGTTGCTCAGATTGAAGTCACATATTCACTCCTATCTTCCACTCCCGTGCGTACATATGGAACCATGCCGGCGCAATGTAACAGTAAAACATAGCAGAATACTACAGTGTGGGTTTGGGGTAGAGATTTCAGAGTTTGCAAATAGTAGTGTCATGGGGTTTTATGCAAAGTGCGACTAACAGAGTTTGGACAAATAGTCAGCAGTACGAATGAGTAGGGGATTGGGGTAATGTCAAAATGTGATAAGATATGTCAAGTTAAAAGGACTTAAGATAAAAATGTAAAGATATCCTAACCTAATGCAAAAGGGCTAAATTATAGATAATTAAATAAAGCGGGCAATGGGGTGATGTCAAGTTTTTTAAAAGTAAAATGGAGAATTAAAATGTCAAAAGGTCCTAAATCTAGTGCAAAAGGGCTACATTAAAATAAAATGAAATAAATAAAAATAAGATTGGGCAATGGGGTGATGTTAAGTGTAAATGTAAATGTCAAGTCAAAATTGGTCAAAATAACAATAAAATAAAGCAATAAAGTTAGGTTCCACGAAGGTGAGGGGCAAGTGGCGGTCGCGGTCACACTGTGGAGCCGTTGGCTCGGGCCGCCCTCCGGGCAACGCTCAGGGCATAGGGGACGAAGTGCTTTCTCAGCGACTTATCCTCCATCAGGACGGCCAGGCCAGACTCCCCGATGACTGCTCCCATCCTGTGTTCACAGTCTAGTCTGTCTCCCGCATACCTGGGGCATTCACAGAGTATGTGGGCGACAGACTCGACCGACACATCATCGCATACGCAGTACGGGGAGTCGGCCAGCCCGAACCTGTGGAGGTACTGCCGGAACCCCCCATGGCCCGTGAGGAGCTGCGCCAGAAGGTTCCCAGAGCCCCTATACTCGGCCAAAATCTTATGTGCCCTGGCCACGTCCCGGAAAAACAACTTAACTCCCGACCCGGTCTGCGCCTGTTCATACCGGAGCTGCCACTCCCTGACACTGTGGGATCTTATGGCGCGCTTTGCGTGGGAAATGGGGAACTTGTCGTAGGCGGGAGCTCGCTTGCACTTGAGGGCAGCGCCCTTAGCAAGCTCGTCCGCCCTCTCGTTCCCCACGATGCCCACGTGCGCCTTCACCCAGTGCAGGGAGATGGGTTTGCCCCGTACGGCAGCCGAGGAGATGTTGCCCCTTATTTCGGCAGCCAGGGGGTTCAGGTTGCTGGGGTCGGTGACGGCCTGCAGGGAGGAGCGCGAGTCACTCAGAATGACGGTCGGGGAGTCGGACAGAAGGGAGAGTTCAGTGGCCCTGACCAGCGCAACCATTTCGGCTTGGAACACCGAGCAGTAGTCAGCCAGGCCAAAACTGGCCTTTTTGACTTCTTTCGTGTCGCGCCAGATGGTCAAGGCCGCCCCAACTCTCCCCTCTATTTTGCTCCCGTCCGTATAGCACACCTCGCTGTCTCCTCCGTGCAGTCCGTCAGCCTCCCCCTGATTAGTTACCATGCCAAAAGTGATTTCTGGTCTGCAGGCCGGATGCGGGAGTTGGGCAGGGTGCAATCGCCTCTGTAGCGTTCGGCCCGGGAGGTCGCCCAGCCCCTTGCCCCTCTTCACTTCGTAGATCTTGTGTTGTTCTGTAAGGCGGATGTCGAGGGGGAGGATGCCCGCGAGGAGGGCAGCCGCTGTGAGAGAGGAGGTAGAGTGTGCCTTTGCAATTTTTATAGAAAAGTCCCTGGTTATACGGTCTAGTCTCTTTTTTGTATATACCTTGCCGGCCACGTGGCCCCATGCACCCGCCGCGTATAGGACTGTCGGCTCGATGACTGCCACGTACAAGGTGCGGAGTATCTCGGAATTAAGGCCCCACTGGGCTCTGGCGGCCTTAGATACTGCCTTGTACGTGGCGGCTGCCTTTCCGGTAAGTGAGTCCAAGTGCGGCAGGAAGTTTAGACGCCGGTCAAAGGTGAGGCCCAGGATCTTCAGCGTGTCCTTTAGGTCGATGCTTTCCCCGGCGAGTTCAAACACCGGGGTGGTATACTTCAGCTTTTTAGTAATCAGGAGTGCCTGGGTCTTGTGGGGGGCGAGCCTCATCTTGTTTCCAGCGCTCCAGGCCTGGACCAGGCCGAGGGTTTCGTTTACCCTCTCCTGGAGCGCCTCCCCCGAAGGGGCCTCTGCCACCAGGATGAGGTCGTCGGCAAAGGCCTGGACGTGGGCAGGTGCAGTTTCCAGGAGTCGTAGTAGGGGGTCCAACTGGATATTCCACAATATTGGGCCCCCCACCGAGCCCTGGACGCAACCCTTGCTGGTGTCTCGTACAATTGTTTCCCCCAGGTACGTGAGGGAGACCTGCCTGTCCTCCAGGTAGCTGAGGAGGACCCCCATCAACGACTCGTCTATACGTTTTTTAGCGAGCTCAGCGATGATGGAGGGCCACCAGGCGTTGTCGAAGGCCCCCTCAACGTCCAGGGAGACCAGCGCCACCACGCTCTTGTTAGTAAGGCCCTGCTTGATCCTCGTGACTATATCGTAGAGGGCATCTTCTGTGGATCTCTGTGGGAGGAAGCCGTACTGGCGCTGGGATAGGAGGTTTTTACCAGTTATCTCCCACATGAGTCTGTTTATGACCAGCCTCTCATAGGCCTTCCCCATGACCGGGAGGAGTCCTATGGGCCTGTATGATTTGGGCGCCGTGTAATCCTCCTTACCCGGTTTGGGGATGATT
Organism: Pandemis corylana; assembly: GCA_949127965.1. Classification (NCBI taxonomy): domain Eukaryota; kingdom Metazoa; phylum Arthropoda; class Insecta; order Lepidoptera; family Tortricidae; genus Pandemis; species Pandemis corylana. The sequence continues at coordinate 39,960 of OX421859.1, read as the reverse complement.
CTGATGCTCGCCCTCTTCCACAGGCGGGGGAAGTAGCCCGCCTCCAGGCATCGGTTCAGGAAGGCCAGGACCAGTGGGCTGCAACTGTGGGCCCGCCCGCATATGTCGGCGGTCAGGCCGTCCTCGCCAGGGGACTTCTTGCTATCCATTTTGCGGAAGACCTCATCGAGCTCCTGGGAGGTGAACGGAAGGTGCTGGTGGGGGGGGGGGCGGGGGTCCGGTCCACTCGGGGGCGTCAGTCGCCCGCGCCGCTCCCGGTTTGCCACTCTTATGGCCTCGGCCTCTTCTCTGATCCTCCTCTGATCGGCCGTGTCGCCCGTTGCGTCATCCTGGGGGTAGAAGGTCTCTACGAGTAGGGCGGCTGACTCCCTCTCGCCCAGCATGGCCCCAGTTGAAGGCGACCTTAGAAGCCGCTCATCAGCGTGGTCCGCATCACCGCACGTCTTCAGGACTCTGTACGTGGACTTCCAGATGTCGTCCAGTTTCTGGTTCGTACAGAAGTCCCTCCAACTAGCGGTGAGAGCGGCTTCTATGGCCTCCTTAAACTTAGCCTGGGCGAGTTTGTACTCTTCCACCACCAGGGGTCTGCGCAACGGGTTGGCCCCTCTTATTCTCCTCCTCAGTGCGGTCACCCCCCTCCTAGAGGCCTCCAGCTCCTCCGTCCACCATGTACTCCGTTTTGGCTTCATAGTCCGGGGAAGCTCCGGCATGGCCTCGGCACAAGCATCGTGCATGGCCGCCGTCAGGGCCTCGGCGAGCGTCTCTAATTTTCCGTCGCTGTCCGCGGCGCCGATCCGCTCCTGTGTGAAGCCCCTGGCTTCAAAGGCCGCCCTCAGAGCTTTGTCAAATTTGGGCCAGTCTGCCTTTGCGGTTGCGTATCTCCTGGTGCCTTTCCTCCTTATCTCCATGCCACCGCCCGAGTGCACCAGGGAGAAAACGATTGGCCTGTGGTCTGACAGGCCGGGGCCATCTGTCACGACGCTCCATCCTCTTACCTCGCCCAGGAGCGAGCCCGAGCATGCCGTGACATCTATGATGCTCGAGTATACTCGCTCGCCCCTGAGCGTGTAGAAGGTGGGGACGCTGCCCCGATTCAGGACGTGGAGGTCGTGCTGGGACATGAGGTCAACCAGCTCGGCCCCCCGTCCGTCCTCGGAATGGCACCCCCACCAGTGGCTGGACGCGTTGACGTCCCCTGCCATGATTACATCTTGGCCGCTCGTCCCTCCCAGCACCGCCCGGAGTCCCCTGACCTGGTCAGCGACATCAACCGTTCCCTCGAGATATACCCCCACAAGGGTGATGGTGCGTCCTCCCAGGGTGACCTTAGCCACCGCCACGTTCCCGTTGTTGAGGTCCGGGTTGACGACTAGCGTCGCGTTGGGATCCAGGATCACGATGGCCGACTTGACAGGGCCCGGGCCTTTCGTGTCCTGGACCACTCTGTGGGCGCACCGCACCGTCGACCCCGAACCCACATACGGTTCCTGGAGGAACAGAATCTGGATTCCCCTCCTCTCCGCCTCACGCAGGCACTCCTTGGTAGCGGCGTGGCCTCTTCCAAGGTTGGCCTGCATGAAGCGCAGGTGGGGGTTCCCGCTCCGTCCTCCAGGGTTCGTTCCGGTCGCCTGAGTGCCCTTAGCAATACCGGACGTGGGACCGCGCTATGCGGTCCCATTTCTGCCATTCCGGGCACTCAGGGCTGTAGGCGGGGTGGTCGGTCTGCCCGTCCGGTCGGCCCACTCCAGAGCAGTTGATGCACCTCGGCGGCGCCTCCCTGTTTGGACAGGTCTTGGTGTCGTGGCTGCCCGCGCACCGCCCGCAGACCCGCTCCGCCGAGCACCCCCCCGCGAAATGGCCGAAGCCCAGACACCGGTAACATTGGATGACCGGAGAGTGGTCCCTTGCCGGCAGCACCTGGTACCCCAGCCGCACCCTTTTGTCTCTGAGGCAGTCCCAGGTCCCCGGGTCGACCTCCAAAATTATATTGGAGACGTCCCGGGTCCTGCCCTTAGTCCGCCTCAGGACCTTGATGTGCGCTGCACCGCTACCACGTGCTGCCGCCAAGAGGCACCCGTTCTGCCTCTCCAGTGCCGCCGGTATCTGGGCATCGGCCAGGTCCGCGGAGGCGCCCACAAGTCTGATCTGGGGCTTCTTCATTTGAGGGGCGCTCACCTCCAGGTCCGGGCATCTCTTCCTTATTTCGTCCACCATTTTGCCGCGGTCACTCTCCGAAGCGAGGCCCAGGACAGCCTTCTGATTTCGGACACCCCTGAGGAAATTGACGCCAACTCCCAGTTGGGACGCGTCGACCTTTCCCTTAAGGGTGCCGATTATGGTCGAGCTAGTGTGCGCCGGGTCCTTCGACCCCAGGACCAAGGGGAAGCTCTGTAGCGGGGCGGTCGGCCGGTCGTCCTCGGCGGTTCTCCTCCTTCTCCTCGCCTCGGCCTTCGATACCACCTCCGTCCATCTATCGCCCTCGTCGCCCCGACTCCGGGGGGACCCCGCGCCTCCATGGCCTCCGTGGTCTCCTCGGTCACTCAGCTCATCTCTAAGGGATTTGCCCCCCGCGACAGAGACATTAGCAGTGAAAGCTGCCGCCGACTGGACCTCCTCTCTGAGGTCCGCGAAGCCATTCACTGTCACCGCGTGCAGTCGGTCCACCACGGATCTGACTCTCTCTTCCGTGGTCTGGATGATGGCGACTGCCTCCACGACGGCCTCAGGTGCAGCTGTCAACTGCCTCACTCCGTCCGCCAGCTCCGCCATGTCCCGGCCGATCCCCTCCAGGCGGTCCCCCAACAGGCCCCCTCGCTCCGCCGACGCCCGGGTCATGGCCGACGTCGCGACCATCTCCGCCCCCAGAGCCGAGTTGGATGAGGAGAGCTCTCTGATCTCTGCCCTGAGTTTGGATAACTCGAGAACGAGCTCGCGGCGCTCAAGCCTTTCCCCCTCCTGGGGCCCCTTGCGGTTCTCCTCCTTAATTTCCTCGATGGCCTGCAGGATCTGTCGGTGCAGACGGGAGTCCGCCTCCTTGGCGCACTGGAGACGCTCAGGTCCCCCTTGTGTTCCCCCTTTGGGTACCGCGGCCCTCAAGTCCTCCAGAACGTCTCCCACGTCGGACACCAGGATCCTCCTCTGTGCCTTTAACTCCTCGGCGACTGCCTTAAGGAGCTCAGAGTTTTCGACCCTGGCGTCGCGTTCCGCCGTGACGGCGGCTTCCAGCCTCGCGGAGTGGGCCCGCTCAAGGACGTTGATCCGCTTCGAAAAGGCCACCTTCTCCCTCTGGAGTTCGGTCATATGGCGTGCCCTAGAATCCGCTAGTCTAAGAACCATCTCATACATCGCATGTAGGGACTCCACCATAGTGTCTCTGACCGACCTCTTGAGGTTTCCCGAAGATTCCATTGCGGCCTTTGCTGACAGCAGGATATTGTTGGCCTTCTGCGGCAACTCACTGATCAGGCCCCCTCCGCATATCATTGAGGAGCACACAGAGCGGTCATCGAACATGGCGGAAGCGTCCTGGATCTGGTCTAGGTCCGGGGGCTCGCTGGCCAGTTTCGTCCGGTTTCGGACTTCCGCCGCCTCCGCTTCTCGGATCTGTGTCTTTATCCTCAATATCGCTGACTCGGACCTAGACTCGGAGTTGGCCCTCAGCTTCTTGGTGTGCTGAGTGCCCTGAGAAGGCGTAGACGCCGCGTTCGGAGTGCCGGCACCACCCTCATTTAGAGACTCTTCAGGATGAAGAGCCGCCGAGGGGGTTGCCTCCGCAGGCCCCCTGTGGGGTCCACTCTGCTCGCTCTTGCTGCTACAGGCGAGCTCCTCCTGGGAGTACGTGAACTCTTGCTCAGCCATCGGCTCCAGCATTCCCCCGTCCAACATCCGGTCGGTGCCCCGCAAGGCCTCCAGCTCATCAGCCTCATCGTCCTCGTCCAGGGAGATGATCTCAACGTTGGGGGCGGGTCGGACCTCCTCGCTTGCCACTCCCCCAGAACCAGAAGTGGTAGGTGCACTCTTCTTCGCGAGCTCAGGTCCATCAGGGTCGGCCGCGCCTCTGGTTCCTCTCGCAGCTCCTCGCTTTACTCCCGGCTGGCTGCTGCCTGACTCAGAACCCGATCCTCCGGACGACTGCCCGCTCCCGGGCCTACGCCCATCCGTCCGGCCGGCTTGTTTCTTGGGCTGTGTTCCCATCGGTATGCGGAGTTTCAGGCGCCCCGATTTCCCGGAGTCCGCTCCGCTTTTCTGAGACATGGTGGGCCTATTCAGGCAAACGTACAGTGGGTGGCAAGGGGACCGGCAAAGGGCAAAATGGTAGAGTCAAAGTGCAATAATGTGCTTAAAACTAGTGCAATAGGGCAATTTAATTGTGTGGGGAAAATAAATGTCAAAATGTCAAAAGCAAATTGGAATAAAATAAATTAAAATAAAATGTCAAATGGTTAGGATAATGATAGGGAAATGTCAATGACTTAATCTAAAGCAAAAGGGCAATTAAAGTAAATAGTAAAATGTCATGGATCTTAAGGTTACTGCAAAAGGGCAAATTGGAATGAAATAAATTAAAATAAATGTCAAATGATTAGAATGATGATAGGGAACTGTCAATGACTTAATCTAAAGCAAAAGGGCAATTAAAGTAAATAATAAAATGTCATGGAACTTAAGGTTACTGCAAAAGGGCAAGAAATAAAATGAAAATGTCTAACGATTAAAATAAATTAAAACAAATGAATTTTAGAGTGCGATCCAAGGTCAGAGCCAATCCGCACCCTATCAGGGTCCAATACGTCACGATGGAATAATTAAAAAGTAAAACTAGAATCAAACACAATTTCAAGTGTGGGGGAGGAAGTAATGCAAAGGGGGTTTGGGACTTAGCCAATTTCCAGAGAAACCGGACTTAGAAAAATCCAGCCCGCCGGTCACAGTGAAGCTAAGGGGGTCCGGGACTTAGCCGATTTCTGAAGAAACCGGACTTAGTAAAAATTCAACCCGCCGGTCGCAGTAAAGTAAAGGGGGTCTGGGACTTAGCCGATTTCTCGTGAAACCGGACTTAGAAAAAATCCAGCCCGCCGGTCCCAGTAAAGCTAAGGGGGTCCGGGACTTAGTCGATTTCCAGCGAGGCAGGACTTAGAAAATCTTAACCTGGAAATTGGCCAAAGTGGCAAACCCGCCGAAAATGCCCGGGGAGCCCGAGGGAGTGGAGGGGAAGGATGGAGAAGGATGGGAGACCCTCCCGCAGCTTTTCGGCCAACTTGGCGGAGTTGGCCAAAATGGCAAAACCGCCAAAATTGCCCGGGGAGCCTAGGGGAGTTGAGGGGATGGATGGGGGACCCTCCCGCAGCTTTTTGGCCAACTTGGCGAATCTGGCCAAAATGGCAAAACCGCCAAAATTGCCCAGGGAGCCTAGGGGAGTACGGGGGAAGGATGGGAGACCCTCCCGCAGCTTTTTGGCCAATTTGGCGGAGTTGGCCAAAATGGCAAAACCGCCAAAATTGCCCAGGGAGCCTAGGGGAGTACGGGGGAAGGATGGGAGACCCTCCCGCAGCTTTTTGGCCAATTTGGCGGAGTTGGCCAAAATGGCAAAACCGCCAAAATTGCCCGGGGAGCCTAGGGGAGTTGAGGGGATGGATGGGGGACCCTCCCGCAGCTTTTTGGCCAATTTGGCGAATTTGGCCAAAATGGCAAAACCGCCAAAATTGCCCAGGGAGCCTAGGGGAGTACGGGGGAAGGATGGGAGACCCTCCCGCAGCTTTTTGGCCAATTTGGCGGAGTTGGCCAAAATGGCAAAACCGCCAAAATTGCCCGGGGAGCCTAGGGGAGTTCAGGGGAAGGATGGGGGACCCTCCCGCAGCTTTTTGGCCAATTTGGCGGAGTTGGCCAAAATGGCAAAACCGCCAAAATTGCCCGGGGAGCCTAGGGGAGTTGAGGGGAAGGATGGGGGACCCTCCCGCAGCTTTTTGGCCAACTTGGCGAATTTGGCCAAAATGGCAAAACCGCCAAAATTGCCCAGGGAGCCTAGGGGAGTACGGGGGAAGGATGGGAGACCCTCCCGCAGCTTTTTGGCCAATTTGGCGGAGTTGGCCAAAATGGCAAAACCGCCAAAATTGCCCGGGGAGCCTAGGGGAGTTCAGGGGAAGGATGGGGGACCCTCCCGCAGCTTTTTGGCCAACTTGGCAAATTTGGCCAAAATGGCAAAACCGCCAAAATTGCCCAGGGAGCCTAGGGGAGTACGGGGGAAGGATGGGAGACCCTCCCGCAGCTTTTTGGCCAATTTGGCGAATCTGGCCAAAATGGCAAAACCGCCAAAATTGCCCAGGGAGCCTAGGGGAGTACGGGGGAAGGATGGGAGACCCTCCCGCAGCTTTTTGGCCAATTTGGCGGAGTTGGCCAAAATGGCAAAACCGCCAAAATTGCCCGGGGAGCCTAGGGGAGTTGAGGGGAAGGATGGGGGACCCTCCCGCAGCTTTTCGGCCAACCTGGCGAATTTGGCCAAAATGGCAAACCGCCAAAATTCACTCAAAAATCAAAATAAATGAAATTGAATTAAATTTAAGGTCAGATTTGGACTAAAATAAACCGAAATAAGTAAAGCTAACTTGAAATTGTGGGATCAGGATCAGGATAAATAATTAAAATAAAATAGATAAAATCGAATTAAATTGAAAGTCAAAATTCCAAACTGATACAAAATAAATTCCAAATTAATAATAAATCAAATCAAGATAAATATAATCGAATTGAATGTCAAAATTTGGGCAAACTAAATCAAAGTAATCCAAAATTAAAGTGAATCAAAGTTTCTAAATTTCAAATTAATGTCAGAATTAAATTAAAGTTAATTAAAATTAAAATAAATAAAATCAAAATTCCAGACTAATGTCAAATTCAAATTAGAGTCAATTAAAATCAAAATAAACAGATCAAATTCTCAATTAATGTCAAAATTCAAATTAGTGATTAAAATCAAAATAAATAAATTCAAATTAGATTAAGGGGTCAAAATTGGAATCAAATTAAACGAAATAGGCAAACAAATTTTAAAATTGTAGGGTAGGAATAAAAATGTAGAATGTCAATAAGAGGGGTTGGATATGTAAGGTCGAGCTGTCAGAGTCTAAAGTTGCAGTTTGTAACGTCGGTACTTGTCGTTTTCGATACTTGCAATTGACAGCTGCCAGTCTCTATGCCTGCAGCCGTCAAAAGTCAAGTGCAAGTGCTGCTGCCTTCGTTACTTGCAGTTGACAGCCGTCAGTCTCTGTTCTTGCAATTTGACAGCCGTCAGTGTCGAAACTTGCAGGCGTCAATGTCGAGTGCTGTCAGTGTCGTTTGTTTATCAATCGGTTTGAATCCCGTACCTCCCGCCAACTACCCTCTTATCTTTTTATTTTTCTGAAAATCTACCCGTATATCCCTAGGTATTTCTCACTTTGGAATATTTTCTTTGTATCGGGTTCCGCATATATGCAGAAGCGATGTAAACAAGATCAGTAGCACATAACAAGACAAAGGAGTAATAAGTCAATCGGAGCAACTATTTTCTTTTGTAGTGAGGGGGCGACAGACTTGCCAACAGTAATCAGTAATCAGGTCAACATCAAATTATAATCAAAAATAAGCCAATATACAATAAGATCAAAACTCAATATCAGCAGATCCAATTTCAAATCAAATGTCAGGTAAATTAAAATAATATAAAATTCAATCAATGTCGAAACCAAATCAATGTCAGATTAAAATCAAAGTAGGTAAATTAAATCAAGTAAGTAAAATTAAAGTTAAAATTAGAATTAAAATTAAAACAAACCGGGATTAAATAAAATTAACAAGATCAAATTAAAGTCAAACCAATAAAATAAACCAATGTTAATAATCAAAATCAATATTATAAGAATTAAAATTTAAATCTAGACAAATCAGGTTTAAAAATCGAACAGGATAATAATTGAGTGGGGTTTTGCCAAGTAATATAAATTTGTAATCAATAGTCAATGATTTAAATAAATCTAATCAAAACAGGATTAAAACAAAATTACTGTAATAAAATGGAGTTCAAGTAAAACAAAATTAAATTAAGGCAATAATCAAAAATGAAATAAATCAAAAATTAAACAATCCAATTAAAACAAAATTACTATAAAATAATAATCAATAATCAATTTTAATAATAGCAGTCTAGAATAATCAATTTTACAAAATCAAATTAATTTAAATGTCAGTAATTAAAATGGAATTAAATAAGCAAAATAAATTAAAGTAATAATCAAACAAAATCAAATCAGAAATAAAGATAAAATTAAACTGTAAAATCAATAGTAAAATTAAGTCGGATCAAAATAAAGTAAGTTTAAAATAAGAACACAAATAAGAACACTTGTTAGGGTTTTTTGGTTCACTATATTTATCCCTAATGACTTGGCAAAACTACCCGCAAATTTCGATGGGTTCTGTCGAACCACCCGAAAATTTTCTAAGTCCTATATAAGTTCAAGCTTGCCCCCTTATCGTTACTATAACGCGGGCTTATTCTTTTTAATTATTTTTGGGGACCTCAAGGGTCCCACGGAGACCGGAGTGGTGTCGGGAGATGCGCTGTTTATCCGCCGATGTGTGGGGATTTTTTCCGTTGGGGCAGAATACAATCTACCCGCAAAATAAATAGAATAACAAAAATCCGACCTTTCGTTATCTCCCGGCCGGATCTGATGCTTTCCTCCGACTCCCTCCTCCGGGCCCTGTTGGTGGTGGTAGTGTCCACAGGATGGACCCTCTCCGGGTCTGCAGGCAGGTCCGCAACGGTGCGCGCCGGTTTCGGAAGGGAAAATTTCCCTCTCCGAAAATCTCCCTTTGCGGCTGTAGGGTCCGCCGCTGGGCCCGTCGCACAGTTCACGTCGGTAAACTCTTGAACTTTGCCCCGGAAGGACGACACAACACTGCTCTTTATTTGGTGCACTTTTTGTTCCTTTGAAGCACAAAGGACACCAGGACACTCTGCCCGCTATTTGTGAGTAGCGAGTATTTTCAGCACTTCTTTTGCACACTTTTTTGTTGTTTTCCTGCGCGAAAACACACCGAAAAGCATAGAAAACACAGACACACAATCGCTTCCGTCGTGTAGCGATCAAAAAAAGTTCTTTCCAGCTATTAGCGTTGGGAGGATTTATTTCACGAAAAATATGAGATATAGGAGCGCGCCCCCTTATCGTTATCTCAACCGCCCGCGTTATAGTCGGTTAGGTTAGGTTAGGTTAGGTTAGGTTAGGTTAGGTTAGGTTAGGTTAGGTTAGGTTAGGTTAGGTTAGGTTAGGTTAGGTTAGGTTAGGTTAGGTTAGGTTAGGTTAGGTTAGGTTAGGTTAGGTTAGGTTAGGTTAGGTTAGGTTAGGTTAGGTTAGGTTAGGTTAGGTTAGGTTAGGTTAGGTTAGGTTAGGTTAGGTTAGGTTAGGTTAGGTTAGGTTAGGTTAGGTTAGGTTAGGTTAGGTTAGGTTAGGTTAGGTTAGGTTAGGTTAGGTTAGGTTAGGTTAGGTTAGGTTAGGTTAGGTTAGGTTAGGTTAGGTTAGGTTAGGTTAGGTTAGGTTAGGTTAGGTTAGGTTAGGTTAGGTTAGGTTAGGTTAGGTTAGGTTAGGTTAGGTTAGGTTAGGTTAGGTTAGGTTAGGTTAGGTTAGGTTAGGTTAGGTTAGGTTAGGTTAGGTTAGGTTAGGTTAGGTTAGGTTAGGTTAGGTTAGGTTAGGTTAGGTTAGGTTAGGTTAGGTTAGGTTAGGTTAGGTTAGGTTAGGTTAGGTTAGGTTAGGTTAGGTTAGGTTAGGTTAGGTTAGGTTAGGTTAGGTTAGGTTAGGTTAGGTTAGGTTAGGTTAGGTTAGGTTAGGTTAGGTTAGGTTAGGTTAGGTTAGGTTAGGTTAGGTTAGGTTAGGTTAGGTTAGGTTAGGTTAGGTTAGGTTAGGTTAGGTTAGGTTAGGTTAGGTTAGGTTAGGTTAGGTTAGGTTAGGTTAGGTTAGGTTAGGTTAGGTTAGGTTAGGTTAGGTTAGGTTAGGTTAGGTTAGGTTAGGTTAGGTTAGGTTAGGTTAGGTTAGGTTAGGTTAGGTTAGGTTAGGTTAGGTTAGGTTAGGTTAGGTTAGGTTAGGTTAGGTTAGGTTAGGTTAGGTTAGGTTAGGTTAGGTTAGGTTAGGTTAGGTTAGGTTAGGTTAGGTTAGGTTAGGTTAGGTTAGGTTAGGTTAGGTTAGGTTAGGTTAGGTTAGGTTAGGTTAGGTTAGGTTAGGTTAGGTTAGGTTAGGTTAGGTTAGGTTAGGTTAGGTTAGGTTAGGTTAGGTTAGGTTAGGTTAGGTTAGGTTAGGTTAGGTTAGGTTAGGTTAGGTTGAGGAAAAAGTTGACCTGATTGAGGAAAAAGTTGACCTGATTGAGGAAAAAGTTGACCTGATTGAGGAAAAAGTTGACCTGATTGAGGAAAAAGTTGACCTGATTGAGGAAAAAGTTGACCTGATTGAGGAAAAAGTTGACCTGATTGAGGAAAAAGTTGACCTGATTGAGGAAAAAGTTGACCTGATTGAGGAAAAAGTTGACCTGATTGAGGAAAAAGTTGACCTGATTGAGGAAAAAGTTGACCTGATTGAGGAAAAAGTTGACCTGATTGAGGAAAAAGTTGACCTGATTGAGGAAAAAGTTGACCTGATTGAGGAAAAAGTTGACCTGATTTGGAGGAGGACGTTTCGAAAATCAGCCAACTTTATTACTTGCCGTCGCTTTTTTGCAAATATTTTTAGCTATTCGCCTTCTGCATTAGCCAGTCGAACTTTCGGTCTTTTTTCGGAGTTTCTAGCTTATCTAGTTCTCTCAAAATTAATTTTTGAAATTTTCGGCCAAAACTCTTCAAGTTTTGCGGTCAGGAGATTTCAAAACCCTTTTGTTTGCTTTTTTGAAAAATTCATAATTAATTGTAGATTTAACTTCTTTAACTTCTTTTTATTGGGAAAAATAGCAAAAAAATAGCTCTGTCGTTTGCCGTTTTCCGAATAATTTTTGGACTCACCAGTCAAAAGTTATTCGGAAACCTAACTTTGGCAACATTGCTATTATTTTTGCCATAGGAGTCGGGGACTTTTTTGATAAGTTTGTCGACACTTTCAAAAAATCGCCACTCCTGTGTCTCAACGGTCAGAGATTTGGTAGTTAGTGGGTCACATAGGGGGTAGCTTGCGCCGCCTAACGGCACCCCACACGACCCTATAGCTACTATAGTCTCGTCAGAATCTGGGGAAAACTACCAATTTTTTGATAAGTTGGTAATTTTCCACGGTTCGGACTTGACCGTTTTTGGTTAGGTTTCGTCCTTCTGACGAAACCAACCGGTGAGGGGGGGTTTTTGTAGTGGGGGAGGGTGCACGAACCTGAAAGGGTTCTGGGGGGGGGTTCCGATTGGGAATCGGACGGGAGGGGGGGGAACTATGGGCGACCGTAGTTCCGGTTTTAGGGGCGGGGGTAACTCCGGAACGGGGGGAGATACGGGGGGGGTTAGTTCGGGGGAAAGGGGGGCCGGTTCAACGGCCATCCCTGACGGGGGTCGGGACTCTCGCTCCATCGGCGGCTCAGCCGCGGGGAATTCTTTGCCGGGGGCAGCCGCTATCCGGCTAAACTTTGCGGCGAAATTGCGGAGTGCAAAAAAGGGGTCGGTCGGCTCCCTTGTTGACGACACCGCGGGGGAAACGGCATCCCTGTCGGAGGCCTACGAGTGGGCGGAGGCGGAGTCGGACCGACAGGTCCAGATTGAGGACGTATCGGAGACCTCCGAAATGGAGGAAGAGGTGGAAGGGGCTGTTGGCTCCAAATTTTTTGAGGATGGATCCAGAGGGGGTTCCAAAAAGGTCCCCCTGAAACGGGTTTTTGCGGGGAAAACTGGCGGTGCCGATGAAGTGCCCGTCAAAGTAACGACGAGCAGTAGGGGGGGCCTCGGAAAGCGCCCCATGGGGGCCTATGCGTACGTGGCCGCTGCAAGAAGGGAGCTGGAAGGGCTGGGGTCGGACGAAGAGTCGTACGACCCCGAGGACGATCGGGGCGATACAACGTACCGCCCCAAACAATACACGCACCGAGGGCGGAAGTCGCCCAAAAGCAATGACGAGGAAGCCTTCCGCACACCCCAGCAGAAGACCAGGGAGGAGTTGGCCGCCACTGCACTGCGCAATGTCCTCTCAGTCCAGGGGAACATTGCAAAGTGCAGCAATGTCAATGGACGAATCAAGGGCCTCCTCAAAGACGCCACGAGTGAGGCCCTTGAGGCGATCGAGGAGTTGAGGGTCGTCTCCTCCTCAGAGGAGCAGCGAAGACTCCGCGCGGACAACGCCCGGCTCGCTCAAGAGCTGGAGATAGTCCGCGCGGAACTCAAGGCCTTCAAGGCGGCCTATAACGAGGCGCAAGGCAGTGCTTCCGCTATGAGGAAGGAAGCCGCAGGGACTGAAATCGGAGGGGGCCTCAAGGAGGCGATTGAGGACCTGAGGCGCGACCTCGTAACATCCCTAGGAGGGATGATTAACGCCCGCCTTGGGGAAATGGAGGCTCGCCTCCCGCCGGAGCCCGTCCTGAGGCCGCCACTCGCTGCGGACAAAACGACGCCGCCACCCCCCCGTCCAAGAGCCCAGTCTGGCCTTGTAGGGGGCGGCGCGAAGGAGCCCCCAAAGGACCAGCCGAAGAGGAAGCAGACGGCCATCCCGACGCCCCCTCCACCAACCCCGCCAGCCCAAAATGGCAAAAAGGCGGGCAAGGAGGCGGGCAAGAAGGCTGGCCCAACGCCGGCCCCGAGGACGCAGCCGATGGCGCGGCCGAACCACACGCCGCACAATCCCCCCCCCAAGGCGGGGACAAGCGGGCAGGGTGGGCCCCAACCCCAGGCAGCCCCCCAGCCCCAGGAAGAGTCCTGGGCAATGGTGACGAGGAGGAACAGGGGGAAGAAAGGGAGCAACATGACCCCAGGTGCCCCCCCCAAGGCAGCCCCCAAAGCAGCCCCCAAGGCTAAGCCTGTGAAGGTGATAGTCCCCCGCACCGCAGCGGTGGTATTGACCCTCAAGGAGAGGGCACAAAGGGGGGGCAAAGACGTCACCTACACGCAGGTGATGGTGTGGGCCAGAACCGGAGTCAAGCTGGCTGACTTCGGTTTGGAGTCGGTCAAGATGAGGACAACCATGACCGGCTCCAAGATCTTGGAAGTGGCAGGGGACACCCCCGAAACCACCGCCGACCGCTTGGCGGCAAAACTGCGTGAGGTGGTGGGGGATGTGGCCGACATCACCCGGCCTATAAAATACGCCGAGCTCAAGGTCGTCGGGCTTGACGAGACCGTAGGCCAGGACGAGATAGCGGTGGCCATCGCAGCCTTGGGGAGCTGCGACGTGGCCCAAGTTAAGGTCGGGGCCCTGAGGGAAAAAGCCTTCGGACGGGGCACCGTCATCCTGCGATGCCCTGCGACGGCCGCCAAGGCCATCGCCAAGGAGGGTCGCATCCAGGTGGGGTGGGCGAAGGCCACCGTGACGCCCCTCGTGGCCCTGCCCATGCGCTGTTACAAGTGCATGGCGCTGGGCCACACCAGGGCCACGTGCCCGTCCGCCGCGGAGCACGGAGGCAAGTGCTTCCGATGCGGCGAGGAGGGGCACCGCGCAGCCAACTGCGAGGCTGCGCCAAAGTGCGCAGTGTGCGCGGAAGCGGGCCGGCCTCACGGCCACGTAATGGGTGGGGACAAATGTGCCCCCCCAAAGGTAAGGGGAAAGACCCTCGGGACCCGGGCCCGCACCCCGGAGGACAGCCCTAGGGCTGAAGAGGAACTCGTAATGCAGGTGTCCTAATGCCAGCACACCCGCATTACGAGCTCCTACAGACGAATGCGAACCACTCCGCCCGCGCTCAAGACCTCATAACGCAGGTCATGGCGGAGTGGCGCATAGCGCTGGCTGTAGTGGCGGAGCCCTACTATGTCCCCCCCCAACCCAATTGGGCTGGGTCAGCGGACGGGAAAGTGGCAGTGGTGGTTCCGACCACCGGTGACTTCCCCCCTCTCTCCCGGATCGAGGAGGGGCCGGGATATGTGGCGGCCCGATGGGGAAAGACGACCGTAATCGGCGTCTACTTCTCCCCTAACAGGCCCTTGGCCGACTTTGAGGCCTATCTAACAGACCTGGGGAGAGTGGTCACAAGGGCCGCCCCGGCACACATTGTGCTTCTGGGGGACCTCAACGCCAAGAGCGCCGCGTGGGGATCCCCCCACACAGACCTGAAAGGGGCGGTCCTTCGAGACTGGGCGGCGGCCACCGGACTCGAGGTGGTCAACCGGGGCGCGGCCAATACGTGTGTGCGTCGGCAGGGGGGGTCCATCGTGGACGTCACGTTCGCGACCCCTGCCCTAGCCATACGAATCGCAGATTGGCGCGTCTTGGAGGACGTGGAGACCCTATCCGACCACATGTACATTCGGATGAGGGTCTCCGCCTCGCCGCTGCAGCCGCCGGCGGGGAGAAGGACGAGCTTCCCACGGTGGGTCATGACCCGCTTCGACCCGGGAATGGCGGAGGAGGCCGCAGTGGTGGAGGCGTGGTGCGCCCCCCCACCCACTTCCCTGGGAGTGGACGAGAAGGCGGCTCGCTTCCGCGAGTCATTGACCGCTGTATGCGACGCCGCCATGCCTCGAGTCGCGAGGATGCCGGCCAAGCAAAGCGTGTACTGGTGGTCGGAGGAGATCGCGGCCCTCCGAACCACCAGCAACCGCGCCCGCCGGGCCTACACGCACTGCAGGCGGAGACGGGTCCACTCCGCCGAAGAGGAGGAGCTCCTCCATAGCAGGCTGAAGGCGGCGAAGGAGGCGCTGCAGACAGCCATCGCCAAGGCGAAAGATGCGGCTCACGAGGAGTTCCTGGCCACACTCGACAGGGATCCATGGGGGCGACCGTACAGGGTCGTACGAAACAAGATGAAGCGCGCCCCCCCCATGGACTCCCTGGAGCCGGAACTCCTGGACAGGACGCTGGAGGTACTCTTCCCGCCGGCGCCGGATTTCACGCCCCCGAGGATGTCGGCCCCCTCGGAGGAGCGAACACACCCACCCGCCCCCGTCCCGAGGATCGACGAGGACGAGTGGATGATGGTGGTGGACCGTCTCCGGGCCTGCAAAAAGGCCCCGGGACCAGACGGAGTCCCGGCCAGGGTGGTTGCCGTCGCCCTACAGCACCTAGGGGGGCGCCTCAGAGACCTCTATGACGAGTGTCTGGAGGTGGGGCGCTTCCCCAAAGCGTGGAAAGAAGGCCGGCTGGTCCTGATCCCGAAACCGGGACGCGCGTCGGACCTGCCCTCTGCCCACCGGCCCATAGTCCTTCTGGACGAGGCGGGAAAGTCCCTGGAGCGCATCATCGCCTGTCGCATCCAGAAGCATCTGCGGGAGGAGGGCCCCAATATGTCAGACCGGCAGTATGGCTTCAGGGCTGGCCGGTCGACATTGGACGCCATCGGGGCCCTAAAGGAGTGGTGCGATTTGGCCTCTGAGAAAGGGGAGGGAGTGGTGGCGGTGTCCCTGGACATCGCCAACGCATTTGGTACCCTCCCCTACTCCGTAATAGAGGAGTCCCTCCGGTACCACCGCGTACCGGAGTACCTACAGAGGATCGTAGGGCACTACCTTAACGGGAGGGTAGTGCTCTACGACCACGGCGGAAGGCGCAGAAGTAGGCCCATGGCCTGTGGCGTGCCCCAGGGATCCGTGCTTGGCCCCTTGCTCTGGAACCTGGGGTTCGACTGGGCCATTCGAGGGGTGCAGCTTCCCCGCATGGCCACGATGTGTTACGCCGACGACACGCTTGTGGTCGTGCGGGGAGGGGACATGGAGGAGACCCTGCGTCGGGCGTCTGTCGCGGCCAAGCTGGTCGTCGACCGAATTACGGCGCTCGGCCTGAAGGTTGCGGTGGCAAAAACCGAGGCCATGGTGCTCGGAGCCCCCAGATGGCGAGTCCCGGCCAGCGCGGCGCTTCGAATTGGTGGAGAATCTGTCCAGGTCAAGGCCAACATGAAATATCTTGGTCTTGTCCTGGACAGAAAATGGGACTTCCGGGAGCATTTTACCCGGCTAGCTCCCCGCCTGGTGGGCACCGCCTCTGCCCTGGCCAGGCTGATGCCAAACGTGGGCGGCCCCAGTGCGCCTTGCAGGCGGCTTTTCGCCGGAGTAGTGCGCAGTATGGCCCTATACGGTGCACCGATTTGGGCAGACCGGCTGTCGGCGCAGACCCGATCTCTCCTCCGACGGCCCCAGAGGATATGCGCTATCCGCATAGTAAGGGCCTATGTGACGGTGGCGCATATGGCGGCGTGCCTGTTGGCCCGCACCCCACCGTGGGATATAGACGCCTCCGTCATGGCGGAGGCGTATAAAGAGCAGAGGGAGGCCCTAGCTCGGGGCGAGAGGCCGGCTCCAGAGGAGCTACTACATGCCCGCCGGATGGTTGCGCGCAGAATGCGCGATCGGTGGAAGAGCGAGCTGGAGGACTGTCGCTATGGAACGCGCACTATAGCGGCGATCCTCCCCTCGCTCGACCTGTGGCTCGACAGGGAGTTTGGTACGCTGACGTACCACCTCGTCCAGATCCTGTCGGGCCACGGGTGTTTTGGGGACTACCTCCACCGCATCGGACGTGAAGAAAGCGCGCAGTGTCACAACTGCGGCGCTCCGGTGGACTCAGCCCAGCACACCGTGGCAGAATGCCCGTGCTGGAGCTTCGAGCGCCGCCAGCTAGTGGCGGCAATAGGACGGCAGGACTTGTCACTCCACAGCATAGTGTCAGCTATGCTGGATAGGGGTGACGAGTCCTGGGAGGAGGTGGCTTCCTTTTGCGAGTGCATAATGCTCCAAAAGGAAGCCGAGGAACGGGAGCGCGAGGAGTGCGTCCAGGCGCCCCCGTTCCGGCGCAGACGAACGGGGCGAAGGCGGCGGCACTTTGCTGCCCGCCTGAACCCTTAAGTGGGACCAGCGGGTTGGGGACGGGGGTCCTCCACCTGCATTGCACGGTCCCACACGTCTGGGGGCGGAGTCGAAGCATTGCGACTCCTCCCTCCTTGGTGCGGGTAGCCCCGGCGATTTTAACCAAAGCCGGGGCAGGCCGGGGGGCGTCGTCGGCTCGAATCCTCGGGATCCCACGGCGCCTACCTAAACCCGGCGAGCGGACAATGCCGTCGTGTTTTTAGTGGGTATGCTCCCCCCTCCCCTTCCCGCAGGGGAAGAGGACGGGGGAGAGAGCCCCACATAACCGCCCGCCCCCCCCCGGGGACGGGGGTACTCGTAAATGGGTTTTCACGACGTTAAAAAAAAAAAAAAAAAAAAAAAAAAAAAAAAAAAAAAAAGGTTAGGTTAGGTTAGGTTAGGTTAGGTTAGGTTAGGTTAGGTTAGGTTAGGTTAGGTTAGGTTAGGTTAGGTTAGGTTAGGTTAGGTTAGGTTAGGTTAGGTTAGGTTAGGTTAGGTTAGGTTAGGTTAGGTTAGGTTAGGTTAGGTTAGGTTAGGTTAGGTTAGGTTAGGTTAGGTTAGGTTAGGTTAGGTTAGGTTAGGTTAGGTTAGGTTAGGTTAGGTTAGGTTAGGTTAGGTTAGGTTAGGTTAGGTTAGGTTAGGTTAGGTTAGGTTAGGTTAGGTTAGGTTAGGTTAGGTTAGGTTAGGTTAGGTTAGGTTAGGTTAGGTTAGGTTAGGTTAGGTTAGGTTAGGTTAGGTTAGGTTAGGTTAGGTTAGGTTAGGTTAGGTTAGGTTAGGTTAGGTTAGGTTAGGTTAGGTTAGGTTAGGTTAGGTTAGGTTAGGTTAGGTTAGGTTCCGTTAACACCCATCTTGGAAAGCAACCTTGTGCGTGGTCCTTCTAGGGGCGCAAACGCCCTCTCAAGGATGCAACCGTCCTTCTAAGGGCGCAAACGTCCTTTTCAGGACGACGAGAGGGATCCTTCGGGACTTGACAACCGTCCTTCTAAGGGCGAACCAACCGTCCTTTTAAGGACGAACCAACCGTCCTTTTAAGGGCGAACCAACCGTCCTTTTAAGGGCGAAACGTCCTTCTGAGGGCGCAAACGTCCTTCTATGGGTCGAAACGCCCTAGGTTGCTGGAAGGGGTGGGTGGGCAGACGGCCGTTAACACCCATCTTGGAAAGCAACCTTGTGCGTGGTCCTTCTAGGGGCGCAAACGCCCTCTCAAGGATGCAACCGTCCTTCTAAGGGCGCAAACGTCCTTTTCAGGACGACGAGAGGGATCCTTCGGGACTTGACAACCGTCCTTCTAAGGGCGAACCAACCGTCCTTCTAAGGGCGAACCAACCGTCCTTTTAAGGACGAACCAACCAACCGTCCTTTTAAGGGCGAACCAACCGTCCTTTTAAGGGCGAAACGTCCTCCTGAGGACGCAAACGTCCTTCTAAGGGTCGAAACGCCCTTGGTTGCTGGAAGGGGTGGGTGGGCAGACGGCCGTTAACACCCATCTTGGAAAGCAACCTTGTGCGTGGTCCTTCTAGGGGCGCAAACGCCCTCTCAAGGATGCAACCGTCCTTCTAAGGGCGCAAACGTCCTTTTCAGGACGACGAGAGGGATCCTTCGGGACTTGACAACCGTCCTTCTAAGGGCGAACCAACCGTCCTTTTAAGGACGAACCAACCGCCCTTTTAAGGGCGAACCAACCGTCCTTTTAAGGGCGAAACGTCCTTCTGAGGGCGCAAACGTCCTTCTAAGGGTCGAAACGCCCTTGGTTGCTGGAAGGGGTGGGTGGGCAGACGGCCGTTAACACCCATCTTGGAAAGCAACCTTGTGCGTGGTCCTTCTAGGGGCGCAAACGTCCTCTCAAGGATGCAACCGTCCTTTTAAGGGCGCAAACGTCCTTTTCAGGACGACGAGAGGGATCCTTCGGGACTTGACAACCGTCCTTTTAAGGGCGAACCAACCGTCCTTCTAAGGGCGAAACGTCCTTCTGAGGGCGCAAACGTCCTTCTAAGGATTGAAGCGCCCTTGGCTGCTGGAAGGGGTGGGTGGGCAGACGGCCGTTAACACCCACCTTGGAGAGCAACCTTGTGCGCGGTCCTTCTAAGGGCGCAAACGCCCTCTCAAGGATGCAACCGTCCTTTTAAGGGCGCAAACGTCCTTTTCAGGACGACGAGAGGGATCCTTCGGGACTTGACAACCGTCCTTCTAAGGGCGAACCAACCGTCCTTTTAAGGGCGCAACCGCAACCGCATTCGTCCTTTTCAGAGCGAGCGGGTAACAGTCTTTTTCAAGACTTAATCGTTCTTTTCAGAGCGGCGGGGTCCTCTGGGACATGACGAAGCCGTCCTTTTAAGGGCGCATCCGCAACCGCATTCGTCCTTTTCAGAGCGAGCGGGTAACAGTCTTTTTCAAGACTTAATCGTTCTTTTCAGAGCGGCGGGGTCCTCCGGGACATGACGAAGCCGTCCTTATAAGGGCGCATCCGCAACCGCATTCGTCCTTTTAAGAGCGAGCGGGTAACAGTCTTTTTCAAGACTTAATCGTTCTTTTCAGAGCGGCGGGGTCCTCCGGGACATGACGAAGCCGTCCTTTCAAGGGCGCATCCGCAACCGCATTCGTCCTTTTTAGAGCGAGCGGGTAACAGTCTTTTTCAAGACTTAATCGTTCTTTTCAGAGCGGCGGGGTCCTCCGGGACATGACGAAGCCGTCCTTTAAGGGCGCATCCGCAACCGCATTCGCCCTTTTCAGAGCGAGCGGGTAACAGTCTTTTTCAAGACTTAATCGTTCTTTTCAGAGCGGCGGGGTCCCCCGGGACATGACGAAGCCGTCCTTTTAAGGGCGCATCCGCAACCGCATTCGTCCTTTTCAGAGCGAGCGGGTAACAGTCTTTTTCAAGACTTAATCGTTCTTTTCAGAGCGGCGGGGTCCTCCGGGACATGACGAAGCCGTCCTTTTAAGGGCGCATCCGCAACCGCATTCGTCCTTTTCAGAGCGAGCGGGTAACAGTCTTTTTCAAGACTTAATCGTTCTTTTCAGAGCGGCGGGGTCCTCCGGGACATGACGAAATCGTCCTTTTAAGGGCGCAAACGTCCTTTTCAGGGCGAGAGAGGGATCCTTCGGGATATTACGAATCCTTCGGGATGTCGGCAAAACGTCCTTCTTAGGACGAAACCAAAACCGTCCTTTTAAGGACGCAAACGTCCTTTTCAGGACGAAAGTGGGAGGGGGTGGCTCGAAAGTGCATTTTCAGCCCTGGAGAGCAACCCCCTTGTGAGGAATCCTTCGGGACTTTGAGAGGACAGGGGCGGCTTGAAGGGACATTTTCTGTCCTGGAAAACCACCCCTTTGTGACGGAGGCGCCTTAGGGTGCCTGTCGTGGCTACGCGTAACCTTGGTGTTCCTAATGCTGAGGCCGCGGGTTACTGCAGTGACTGTGAGGAGAAAACCTCTATAAAAAATCCGCGGCACCTGCGGGGGAGGGCGGGAATTCCCAATCCTGCATTGCACAGGTGTCGCAGGGAGGTAGCCCCATCCCGGGGTGGGCCTGCAGGGACGTCGCGGTTCACGAAAGTTCTCCCGCGGCCCCCTGCAATAGTGCCAAATGTGGGAATCCGTGTGTTTTTTACTGGGTATGCCTGACGCCTCGGGAGAGCCCCAGATACCCTCGGTAACCCCGTACCGGGCCGGATGCATAAGGCGCATTTTCCACACCATAAAAAAAAAAAAAAAGGTTAGGTTAGGTTAGGTTAGGTTAGGTTAGGTTAGGTTAGGTTAGGTTAGGTTAGGTTAGGTTAGGTTAGGTTAGGTTAGGTTAGGTTAGGTTAGGTTAGGTTAGGTTAGGTTAGGTTAGGTTAGGTTAGGTTAGGTTAGGTTAGGTTAGGTTAGGTTAGGTTAGGTTAGGTTAGGTTAGGTTAGGTTAGGTTAGGTTAGGTTAGGTTAGGTTAGGTTAGGTTAGGTTAGGTTAGGTTAGGTTAGGTTAGGTTAGGTTAGGTTAGGTTAGGTTAGGTTAGGTTAGGTTAGGTTAGGTTAGGTTAGGTTAGGTTAGGTTAGGTTAGGTTAGGTTAGGTTCAGTCGCGCGCTGCCTGCCGCCCCGAACGCCACGAAAATCCGACGCTCCGCGCTCGAAAAATCAAGAAAATAGGATTTTTTCGCCCGATTTACGCGAGTGATGCATCAAAAGATGCGGATTAACGTCCCGCATCTAACAGTGTAAGTGCCAAGTGCCGCGGAGTGATACTCGAAGTGCTAAGTGACAAAAAGTGAAAAACGGTGACGGGCAAAATCTTCAAAGTGAAACGCTGCTCGATTAGTCGCCTTAAGGTGGTGGTTCTTTGGTGTGTGCGTGTCCGTCTCATCAAGACCTTTCATCTGATACCTAGTTCAGATTTTTCTGATAAGCGAGTTAAGCACAATACCCAAAAAACTAAAACCGCGTGGCCACGAGGTTTTGAACCGAAGCGTTTCGGTTAAATCTGTGTATACAGCATTGTGAGGGGCATTAAGCCGACCACGGCCCAGTTTTCAAAGTTGAAAAAGGCCAAGGGGAAGCTGAGATATCGAGCTTCGAAAAACCGGCCGAAGGTCAGTCAACTTTCCCCCCTTATATCTCGTAAAGTAGATCTTTTACCCCCCATTTTGGGAATTGCGCTCGATAGCCCAGTTAATAGAGATCATATATTCCAAATTTCAGATTTTTCTAAGCTGTAGTTTTCGAGTAAAGTAATTTTATCTGAAGCAAGTCCCACGCGTTGGAGGCAATTTGTGTTAATTTACGTAAATATAATTTCATTTTGACTTTTTTCCCTTTGCCTTTTATCAAAATTTTAAAACTGTTAAATATTGGGCTAGGCCTAAAAATAAGATCTGTGTTGGTCCCAACTCTGTAGCTTAATTATTTCCATGTCTAAAATGCATTTGAAATCACGAAATATTGTAACACGTGTAAGCTCAAACAGGTCTGAACTTGCTTCGGGCATGGAGTTTGGACATAGAATTTAAACTGCTAGTGGTAGGCTTGGTTCTAAATATGTTCTATGTTGGTGCACGGGAGCCACCCCCCCACCCCCCTCTGCTGAGCGGGCTGGTATTTTGATTGGTTTCTTAATTTCTAAATTTCCCCCCCTCATAACTCGGAAGTGTAACCTGTTACCCCCCATTTCGAAATTGCATATGATAACCCATCTAATAAAGACTACACATTCCAAATTTCAGATCTTTCCGATCAGTAGTTATCGAATAAAACATCTTTTTCTAAAGTGACTCCCCTGCTCTAGCGTACGATGAGCCTAGACACCCCAAATTTGGTATTGGGGTGAACATATGAATTTACGACTATAGTCTGTAACTCGCGAACGGCGTAACCGATTTGGCTGAAAATTGGCAGGGAGGTAGCTTAGGACTAGGAGACGGACATAGGATACTTTTTATCCTGATTTTCCCACGGGATAAAAATACGACTGTTTATAACTCAACAACGGCTTAATAGATTTGGCTGAAAATTGGTAGGGAGGTAGCTTAGGACCAGGAGACGCACATAGGATAATTTTTATCCCGATTTTCCCACGGGATAAAATACGACAATTTATAACTCAAGAATGGCTTAACCGATTTGGATGAAAATTGGTAGATAATAGAGATCATATATTCCAAATCTCAGATTTTCTATGCAGTAGTTTTCGAGTAAAGCAATTATATCTGAAATAAGCCCCGCGTCGGAGGCAACTTGTGTCAATTTACGTAAATATTATTCCATTTTGACTTTTTTCCCTTTGCCTTTTTTCAAAAATACTGGGCTATCCCAAAAATAAGATTGGTGTTGGTCCCATCTCTGTAGCTCAATTAATTCTGACTAAAATGCATTTAAATTACGAAATATTGTAACACGTGTAAGCTTAAACAAGTCTGAACTTGCTTCAAACATAGAATTTAAACTGCTAATTATTATTAGGCCTGAATATGTTCTATGTTGGTGCATGGGAGCCATCCCCCCACCCCCCTCTGCTGAGCGGGCTGGTATTTTGATTGGTTTCTTAATTTCTAAATTTCCCCCCCCTCATAACTCGGAAGTGTAACCTGTTACCCCCCATTTCGAAATTGCATATGATAACCCATCTAATAAAGACTACACATTCCAAATTTCAGATCTTTCCGATCAGTAGTTACCGAATAAAACATCTTTTTCTAAAGTGACTCCCCTGCTCTAGCGTACGATGAGCCTAGACACCCCAAATTTGGTATTGGGGTGAACATATGAATTTACGACTATAGTCTGTAACTCGCGAACGGCTTAACCGATTTGGCTGAAAATTGGCAGGGAGGTAGCTTAGGACTAGGAGACGGACATAGGATACTTTTTATCCTGATTTTCCCACGGGATAAAAATACGACTGTTTATAACTCAAGAACGGCTTAATAGATTTGGCTGAAAATTGGTAGGGAGGTAGCTTAGGACCAGGAGACGCACATAGGATAATTTTTATCCCGATTTTCCCACGGGATAAAATACGACAATTCATAACTCAAGAATGGCTTAACCGATTTGGATGAAAATTGGTAGATAATAGAGATCATATATTCCAAATCTCAGACTTTCTATGCAGTAGTTTTCGAGTAAAGTAATTATATCTGAAATAAGTCCCCCGCCTCGGAGGCAACTTGTGTTAATCTACATAAATATAATTCCATTTTGACTTTTTTCCCTTTGCCTTCTTCAAAATACTGGGCTAGGCCAAAAATAAGATTGGTGTTGGTCCCATCTCTGTAGCTCAATTAATTCTGACTAAAATGCATTTAAATTACGAAATATTGTAACACGTGTAAGCTTAAACAAGCCTGAACTTGCTTCAAACATAGAATTTAAATTGCTAATTATTATTAGGTCTGAATACGTTCTATGTTAGTGCACGGGAGCCACCCCCCCACCCCCCTCTGCTGAGCGGGCTGGTATTTTGATTGGTTTCTTAATTTCTAAAGTTCTCCCCTCCATAACTCGGAAGTGTAACCTGTTACCCCCCACTTTGAAATTGCATATGATAACCCATCTAATAAAGACCATACATTCCAAATTTCAGATCCTTCCGATCAGTAGTTACCGAATAAAACATCTTTTTCTAAAGTGACTCCCCTGCTCTAGCGTACGATGAGCCTAGATACCTCAAATTTGGAATTGGGATGAACATATGAATATATGACTATAGTCTGTAACTCGCGAACGGCTCAACCGATTTGGCTGAAAATCGGCAGGGAGGTAGCTTAGGACCAGGAGACGGACATAGGATACTTGTTATCCCGATTTTCCCACGGGATAAAAATACGACTGTTTATAACTCAAGAACGGCTTAACCGAGTTGGTTGGGAATTGGTAGGGAGGTAGCTTAGGACCAGGAGACGGATGTAGGATACTTGTTATCCCGATTTTCCCACGGGATAAAAATACGACTGTTTATAACTCAAGAACGGCTTAACCGTGTGGGCTGAAAATTGGCAGGGAGGTAGCTTAGAAACCAGGAGGCGGACATAGAATGCTTTTTATTTCGATTTTCCCACGGGATAAAATATGACTATTTATAACTCGAGAACGGCTTAACCGATCTGGCTGGAAATTGCTAGGGAGGTAGCTTAGGACCAGGAGACGGACATAGGATACTTTTATCTCGATTTTCCCACGGGATAAAATATGACTATTTATAACTCGAGAACGGCTTAACCGATCTGGCTGGAAATTGCTAGGGAGGTAGCTTAGGACCAGGAGACGGACATAGGATACTTTTATCTCGATTTTCCCACGGGATTGGAAAATTCCGAAATGTTGTACTAATAAAGCTACAGACATTAAATTTAGCATGCCTACACATTATTCCTTGATCAGCATAAAGATGCACTTGCAAAGGAATTTTCCAATCTAATGCGGAACAAAGTTCGCCGGGCCAGCCAACTTTCCGCCCTTATATCTCGCAAAGTAGATCTGTTACCCCCCATTCTGGAAATTGCGCTCGGTAGCCCAGTTAATAGAGATCATATATTCCAAATTTCAGATTTATCTAAGCTGTAGTTTTCGAGTAAAGTAACTTTATATGAAGCAAGTCCCCCGCTTGAGAGGCAATTTACACAAATATATTCCACTTTTGACTTTTTTCCCTTTGACTTTTTTCAAAATTCTCAAATTGTTAAAGATTAGGCTAAGCCAAAAATAAGATCTGTGTTGGTCCCAACTCTGTAGCTCAATTATTTCTATGTCTAAAACGCATTTAAAATTACAGAATATTGTAACACGTGTAAGCTTGAACAAGCTTGAACAAGTCCAAACCTGTTCCAAATATGGAATCCAAATTGTTAACAATAGCCTAGGTCTAAATAGGTTCTATGTTAGTGCACGGGAGTCGAGCCCCCCCCCTTTTTGTACTAAGCGAGCTGGCATTGGAATGGCTCCCAACTTCTCCCCCCCCATAGTTTGGAAAGTTAACCTGTTACCCCCCATTTTGAAACTGTATATGATAGTCCATCTAATGAAGAGCACACGTTCCAAATTTCAGAATTTTCTAACCAGTAGTTACCGAATAAAACACCTTTTTCTAAAGCGACTCCCTTGCTCTAGCTTACGACGAGCCTAGACACCCCAAATCCGAAATTGGATTGCGAGTAGTGCAACTTGCTATATTTATTGATTAATGTGTTATTAACTGAACTAATGTGCTATTAATTGAACTAAGGTGCTATTAATTTATAGAATGAGTTGGTTCGGCCAACTTCAAACCTGGGTGGTTATGTTATTGTTATTGCTAAATAGATTTTTGCGTGACGACTAAAGTAGTGAGGGGGGGGGGGGGGGAAGTATGTATGATTGGAGGATGATGTTGATTGTGATAAGGATGATGTGTATATGGCCATCTAGCAATGTGTATGCGCGCCGCTCGGGGTGAGGGCGACGACGCCGGCCGAGGGTTGTGGTGCTGCCGGGCTCGGGCGCTGTGGACGGCCGCGGGGTCTGGCTGCTGGGCGCGCGGAGCTGGGGAGATTGCGGAGGAGTCGTTGCTGGGCGCGCGTTGCTAGGGCGGTCGCGGAGGTCTCGCTGGTGAGCGCGCGGAGCTGGGGCGGTCGCGGAAGCCTTGTTGCTGGGCGCGCGGGCTGGGGACGGTCGACGGTCGCGGGGCGTATGGGTATAGCAGTGTGATATATCAAAAGCCGCGGAATTAAGCCGCGCACACAACCATAATAACAACAAGTGCAAAAGTGAAAGTGTCAGATATTTAAGTGAGAAAAAGTGCAATTTTAAGATTTTTCAATCGTGAAGGGAAAACCGGAATGAAATCAAGAATTCGCGCGGCGCAGTGCACCGCGCACTGGGGAGCCCTACAAAATGAGGCCTAAGTCAGGTCCGTACGATGATCCACTGAGGCACGGCGGTTGAAAAACCGAACCACGAGAGGCGTGGTCGGTCACCCAGATGAGCTATACAGCAGTGGGATACATCAAAAGATGCGGAATTAAGCCGCGCACACAACCGTACCATCAATAAGTGCAAGAGTGAAAGTGTCAGATATTTAAGTGAGGGAAAGTGAAATTTTAGGAGTTTTTCAACCGTAGAGTGAAAACCGGAGTGAAATCAACAATTCGCGCGGTGCAGCGCGTTGCGCATTGGGGAGCCCTACAGAATGAGGCCTAAGCCAGGGCTCTACGACGATCCACTGAGACACGGTGGTTGAAAAACCGAACCATTGGGGGGGGGGAGCAGCGACGATTTTGCGCCACGTCGAGCTACGAAGCCGTGCGATACATCAAAAGACGCGGAATTAAGTCACGCACACAGCCGTACCATCAATAAGTGCAAGAGTGAAAGTGTCAGATATTTAAGTGAGAAAAAGTGAAATTTTACGAGTTTTTCAACCGTAGAGTGAAAACCGGAGTGAAATCAACAATTCGCGCGGTGCAGCGCGTTGCGCATTGGGGAGCCCTACAGAATGAGGCCTAAGCCAGGGCTCTACGATGATCCACTGAGACACGGTGGTTGAAAAACTGAACCACTGGGGGGGGGGAGCAGCGACGATTTTGCGCCACGTCGAGCTACGAAGCCGTGCGATACATCAAAAGACGCGGAATGAAGTCACGCACACAACCGTACCATCAACAAGTGCAAGAGTGAAAGTGTCAAATATTTAAGTGAGAAAAAGTGAAATTATGGGAGTTTTTCAGCCGTAAGGGGGGAACCGGAGTGAAATCAACAATTCACGCGGTGCGGCGCGTTGCGCATTGGGGAGCCCTACAGAGTGAGGCCTAAACTAGGTCTCTACGATGATCCACTGAGGCAAGGTGGTCGAAAAACCAAACCGCGTTCGGCGATTTCACCGATTCGGGAGTGCTGGGCGGCCGAGCCTGGCAGCGCGCTAATAAGAATAATAAAATAATAATAACAATAAGTATAGTAATGATAATGCTGAAATGGCAACACATACAAATTAAACCACGCCACGAGCGGCGCGCGGCCATGCACGCGGGAGTAAATGGCAGATAGTATATATGTATTCGTTATGCAACGCCTGTTACTATGCACTAGAATAAGTCCCTATGCAACATATGTATGATAATAAGTGTACCATATAAATATAAGGCTAGATATATCTTAGTATTTGTACAAGTTTGTTAATCCGTGGTCGGCAGCAATAGTGCCAACATCGCCTATGTTATAACTAATGGACATTGAATACTCCATGTAAACAACTGACAATAATAGCATAAACCGTCCTTTTAAGGGCGCAAACGTCCTTCTCAGGACGAAAAGAGGGATCCTTCGGGACTTGACAACCGTCCTTCTAAGGGCGAACCAACCGTCCTTCTAAGGGCGAACCAACCGTCCTTTTAAGGACGAACCAACCGTCCTTTTAAGGGCGAACCAACCGTCCTTTTAAGGGCGAAACATCCTTCTGAGGGCGCAAACGTCCTTCTAAGGGTCGAAGCGCCCTTGGTTGCTGGAAGGGGTGGGTGGGCAGACGGCCGTTAACACCCATCTTGGAAAGCAACCTTGTGCGTGGTCCTTCTAGGAGCGCAAGCGTCCTCTCAAGGATGCAACCGTCCTTCTAAGGGCGCAAACGTCCTTTTCAGGACGACGAGAGGGATCCTTCGGGACTTGACAACCGTCCTTCTAAGGGCGAACCAATCGTCCTTTTAAGGACGAACCAACCGTCCTTTTAAGGGCGAACCAACCGTCCTTTTAAGGGCGAAACGTCCTTCTGAGGGCGCAAACGTCCTTCTAAGGGTCGAAACGCCCTTGGTTGCTGGAAGGGGTGGGTGGGCAGACGGCCGTTAACACCCATTTTGGAAAGCAACCTTGTGCGTGGTCCTTCTAGGGGCGCAAACGTCCTCTCAAGGATGCAACCGTCCTTCTAAGGGCGCAAACGTCCTTTTCAGGACGACGAGAGGGATCCTTCGGGACTTGACAACCGTCCTTTTAAGGGCGAACCAACCGTCCTTTTAAGGACGAACCAACCGTCCTTTTAAGGGCGAACCAACCGTCCTTTTAAGGGCGAAACGTCCTTCTGAGGGCGCAAACGTCCTTCTAAGGGTCGAAACGCCCTTGGTTGCTGGAAGGGGTGGGTGGGCAGACGGCCGTTAACACCCATCTTGGAAAGCAACCTTGTGCGTGGTCCTTCTAGGGGCGCAAACGTCCTCTCAAGGATGCAACCGTCCTTTTAAGGGCGCAAACGTCCTTTTCAGGACGACGAGAGGGATCCTTCGGGACTCGACAACCGTCCTTCTAAGGGCGAACCAACCGTCCTTTTAAGGGCGAACCAACCGTCCTTTTAAGGGCGAAACGTCCTTCTGAGGGCGCAAACGTCCTTCTAAGGGTCGAAACGCCCTTGGTTGCTGGAAGGGGTGGGTGGGCAGACGGCCGTTAACACCCATCTTGGAAAGCAACCTTGTGCGTGGTCCTTCTAGGGGCGCAAACGTCCTCTCAAGGATGCAACCGTCCTTTTAAGGGCGCAAACGTCCTTTTCAGGACGACGAGAGGGATCCTTCGGGACTTGACAACCGTCCTTCTAAGGGCGAACCAACCGTCCTTTTAAGGGCGAAACGTCCTTCTGAGGGCGCAAACGTCCTTCTAAGGGTCGAAACGCCCTTGGTTGCTGGAAGGGGTGGGTGGGCAGACGGCCGTTAACACCCATCTTGGAAAGCAACCTTGTGCGTGGTCCTTCTAGGGGCGCAAACGTCCTCACAAGGATGCAACCGTCCTTTTAAGGGCGCAAACGTCCTTTTCAGGACGACGAGAGGGATCCTT
Source organism: Pandemis corylana (assembly GCA_949127965.1). Taxonomy (NCBI): domain Eukaryota; kingdom Metazoa; phylum Arthropoda; class Insecta; order Lepidoptera; family Tortricidae; genus Pandemis; species Pandemis corylana. The sequence continues at coordinate 10,732 of OX421859.1, read as the reverse complement.
CGGGACTTGACAACCGTCCTTTTAAGGGCGAACCAACCGTCCTTCTAAGGGCGAAACGTCCTTCTGAGGGCGCAAACGTCCTTCTAAGGATTGAAGCGCCCTTGGCTGCTGGAAGGGGTGGGTGGGCAGACGGCCGTTAACACCCACCTTGGAGAGCAACCTTGTGCGCGGTCCTTCTAAGGGCGCAAACGCCCTCTCAAGGATGCAACCGTCCTTTTAAGGGCGCAAACGTCCTTTTCAGGACGACGAGAGGGATCCTTCGGGACTTGACAACCGTCCTTCTAAGGGCGAACCAACCGTCCTTTTAAGGGCGCAACCGCAACCGCATTCGTCCTTTTCAGAGCGAGCGGGTAACAGTCTTTTTCAAGACTTAATCGTTCTTTTCAGAGCGGCGGGGTCCTCCGGGACATGACGAAGCCGTCCTTTTAAGGGCGCATCCGCAACTGCATTCGTCCTTTTCAGAGCGAGCGGGTAACAGTCTTTTTCAAGACTTAATCGTTCTTTTCAGAGCGGCGGGGTCCTCTGGGACATGACGAAGCCGTCCTTTTAAGGGCGCATCCGCAACCGCATTCGTCCTTTTCAGAGCGAGCGGGTAACAGTCTTTTTCAAGACTTAATCGTTCTTTTCAGAGCGGCGGGGTCCTCCGGGACATGACGAAGCCGTCCTTATAAGGGCGCATCCGCAACCGCATTCGTCCTTTTCAGAGCGAGCGGGTAACAGTCTTTTTCAAGACTTAATCGTTCTTTTCAGAGCGGCGGGGTCCTCCGGGACATGACGAAGCCGTCCTTTCAAGGGCGCATCCGCAACCGCATTCGTCCTTTTCAGAGCGAGCGGGTAACAGTCTTTTTCAAGACTTAATCGTTCTTTTCAGAGCGGCGGGGTCCTCCGGGACATGACGAAGCCGTCCTTTTAAGGGCGCATCCGCAACCGCATTCGTTCTTTTTAGAGCGAGCGGGTAACAGTCTTTTTCAAGACTTAATCGTTCTTTTCAGAGCGGCGGGGTCCTCCGGGACATGACGAAGCCGTCCTTTTAAGGGCGCATCCGCAACCGCATTCGCCCTTTTCAGAGCGAGCGGGTAACAGTCTTTTTCAAGACTTAATCGTTCTTTTCAGAGCGGCGGGGTCCCCCGGGACATGACGAAGCCGTCCTTTTAAGGGCGCATCCGCAACCGCATTCGTCCTTTTCAGAGCGAGCGGGTAACAGTCTTTTTCAAGACTTAATCGTTCTTTTCAGAGCGGCGGGGTCCTCCGGGACATGACGAAGCCGTCCTTTTAAGGGCGCATCCGCAACCGCATTCGTCCTTTTCAGAGCGAGCGGGTAACAGTCTTTTTCAAGACTTAATCGTTCTTTTCAGAGCGGCGGGGTCCTCCGGGACATGACGAAATCGTCCTTTTAAGGGCGCAAACGTCCTTTTCAGGGCGAGAGAGGGATCCTTCGGGATATTACGAATCCTTCGGGATGTCGGCAAAACGTCCTTCTTAGGACGAAACCAAAACCGTCCTTTTAAGGACGCAAACGTCCTTTTCAGGACGAAAGTGGGAGGGGGTGGCTCGAAAGTGCATTTTCAGCCCTGGAGAGCAACCCTCTTGTGAGGAATCCTTCGGGACTTTGAGAGGACAGGGGCGGCTTGAAGGGACATTTTCTGTCCTGGAAAACCACCCCTTTGTGACGGAGGCGCCTTAGGGTGCCTGTCGTGGCTACGCGTAACCTTGGTGTTCCTAATGCCGAGGCCGCGGGTTACTGCAGTGACTGTGAGGAGAAAACCTCTATAAAAAATCCGCGGCACCTGCGGGGGAGGGCGGGAATTCCCAATCCTGCATTGCACAGGTGTCGCAGGGAGGTAGCCCCATCCCGGGGTGGGCCCGCAGGGACGTCGCGGTTCACGAAAGTTCTCCCGCGGCCCCCTGCAACAGTGCCAAATGTGGGAATCCGTGTGTTTTTTACTGGGTATGCCTGACGCCTCGGGAGAGCCCCAGATACCCTCGGTAACCCCGTACCGGGCCGGATGCATAAGGCGCATTTTCCACACCATAAAAAAAAAAAAAAAAAAAAAGGTTAGGTTAGGTTAGGTTAGGTTAGGTTAGGTTAGGTTAGGTTAGGTTAGGTTAGGTTAGGTTAGGTTAGGTTAGGTTAGGTTAGGTTAGGTTAGGTTAGGTTAGGTTGAGGAAAAAGTTGACCTGATTGAGGAAAAAGTTGACCTGATTTGGAGGAGGACGTTTTGTAAATCGGTTAACTTTCTTTCTTGCGGGCGCTTTTTTGCGAATCTTTTTTGCTAATTGCCTTAAGCATTAGTTCGTCGATCTTTTGGCGTTTTTTCCGAGTTTCCAGCTTCACTGGTTCTCTCAAAATTAATTTTCAAAGTTTCTTCCGTAAAACTCTTCAAGTCTTGCGGTCGATCAAACTTTGAATCAACTTTTCAAAATTTTTCAAAAATTCATAATTAATTCTGGGTGTAACTTTTTTAGATTCTTTTTGCAGGGAAAAATAGCGAAAAATTAGCTCTGTCGATCGCCGTTTACCGAATAATTTTTGGACTCACCAGTCAAAAGTTATTCGGTAACCTAACTTTGGCGACTTTGCTATTATTTTCGCCACAGGCGCTAACGACTTTTTTCGTAAGTTTGTCGACAACTTCGAAAAATCGTTGCGCCTGTGTCTTAACGGTCAGAGATTTGGTAGCTAGTGGGTCACATAGGGGGTAGTTTGCGCCGCCTAACGGCACCCCACACGACCCTATAGCTATTATAGTCTCGTGGGAAACCGGGGAAAACTACCAACTTTTTCATAAGTTGGTAATTTTCCACGGTTCGCACTTGACCGTTTTGAGTTAGGTTTTGCCCTTCTGGCAAACCAGCTCGGTGAGGGGGGGGTTTTATAGGCGGGTGGGGGGGTTTAGCCCAAAAGGGTTCTGGGGGGAGTCTCCGTTTGGAGATCGGGTGGGAGGGGGGGGGAGTTATGAGCGATCATAGCTCGGGGGTTAGGACGAGGAGTAGCTCCCGAACGGGAGGTTGTACGGGGGGGGGTAGTATGGGGGGGGGGGAAGGCTGGTTCATCGGCCACACGTGAGGCCCAACAGGTCAAGGGCCCCGCGAGCGGTTCCTCAGCGGGAAAATTTTCCCCGGAGGCGGAAAGTTACCGCCAACAATTCCCGGCCTTGACAGACAAGGACGAATTTTGGTCCGTCACCATTTCGGATGTGACCGACGAGGACGCAGGCAACCAGTCCGGCGTCGACATGGAGGAGGAGGCGGAGGAAGCTTTTCTCCGCCACACCGTGGGAGGGTCCAAGAAACGGTCCCACTCAAAGACGAGGAACGAAACTGAGAGGGAGGAAGGTGCCCCGGAAATGTCTCCACCGTCCAAGGTCGGGCCTGCGATCCGCTTTCTCAAGCATCCTCCAGGCGCCCACGCCGGTCTGGCTGCGGCACGGAGGAAGTTGCAGGGGCTTGGCTCGGACACTGAGGGTGAGAGGGAGGAGGACGGGGCAGAGTACCGCCCTTCCCAGCGCACCCCGCGCGGGGGAAATAAGGAAACGGGGGATGCGGAAGACGACAGCCGCCGCTCCCGCTCTCCGGTCTTAATAAACAAGACCAAAGACGAGCTCTTGTCGGAGGCCCTCCACAGTTTAGTGGCCATTAAAGAGCAGGTGAGGAAGTGCGGTACCATGAAGGGTACCGTACAGGGGGCGATTAACGGCGCTATCGCAACAGCGGTTGGTGCCATCGAGGAAGTCCAGGAGCTAGGCCCGGCAGACGAGCAGAGGCGTCTCCGCGCGGACAACGCCCGGCTCTCGAAGCAGCTGGACCTGGTCCGCGCGGAACTGCGTGCGTTCAAAGACGCGTACGCAGAAAGCCAAAAGGCCTCAGCCGCACAGACGAAGCGGGCGGCCGAAACCCCCGCGAGAAACGGACGCGAAGACCTCAAAGAGGCAATGGAGGAGATGAGGCGCGACCTCCTGACATCCCTGGGTGGGATGCTTAATGCCCGCCTAGGGGAGATGGAGTCACGCCTCCCGCCGGAGCCTGTCCTCAGGCCGCCACTGGCTGCGGACAGGAGGACGCCGCCGCCCCCCCGCCCCAGAGCCCAGTCGAGCTTGGTAGGCGGGGACACGAGGGAGCCCCAAGAGGCGACACAGCCGAGGACGAGGCAGGTGGCGATGCCCATGCCCCCTCCACCATCCCCGCCAGCCCAAAATGGCAAAAAGGCGGGGAAAGGTGTCGGCCCTACACCGGCTCCCAGGTCTCAGCAGGCAAAGCGGCCCAACCATGCGTCACCCGACCCGCCCCCCAAGGCGGGGAGAGGGGAGGCCCAGACAAAGGCCAACGCAGTACATAAAACCCGGAGTGGGACACAGCAGGAGCGGGAGCCGGAGCCATCCACGTCCGCGACTGCGCCGAAATTCTCCTGGACAGAAGTTGTCAGGAGGAAGACGAAAGCGAAGGCCCCACGGGCTGAGCCCAAGACGGTAGCCCAGCCAGCCAAAGGAGTCAAGCTGATCACCCCGAAGAGCTCCGCAGTGGTGATCACTTTAAAGCCGGAGGCCAAGGTCTCATACCTGCAGACCATGCAGAAGGCCACCGCGTCACTCCGGCTCGCGGATGTGGGGCTCGAAAGTGTGCGGATCCGCAAGTCGGCGACCGGAGCCCGCCTGATAGAGGTCCAGGGCGCTGACAGCGCCCGAATTGCGGACGACCTGGCCTCTAAAATCGAGCAGGTGATAGGAGAGGTGGCGACCGTCAACCGGCCTTTTAAAACGGCGGACCTGCGCGTTACGGGGTTCGACGAGGCGGTAACTGTGGAGGACGTTAAAACGGCGGTCATCCTGAAGGGTGGCTGCACTACCGAGCAGGTCAAGGTAGGCTCCATCCGGCAGCTGGCAAACGGCACTGGGTCGGTGCTGGTACGGTGCCCGGTGACAGCTGCCAAAGCCGTCATCCAAGCCGGGAAACTGCTGGTCGGATGGTCGGCGGCTAAGGTAGCGGCCCTCGAACCCCAGCCCATGCGGTGCTACCGCTGCATGGGCACGGGGCACACAAGAGCGCGGTGCCCATCGGCCGTAGAAAGGGGGGACCTGTGTTTCCGCTGCTCCAGGCCGGGACACAGAGCAGCGGACTGCGAGGCGACCCCCTTCTGTGGGGTATGCCACCAGGCCAAGCGCCCAGCGGGCCATATCATGGGGGGTCAGTCGTGCGCCCCACCCCCCATAAAAGGACGAGATGAGGGTCAAACGACCCCACCAAACCCCACGGCTGCCCCAAGGGCCGAAGAGGAGAACCGCATGGATGTCTAAATGCCAGCACACCGCCAGCATTTAGACATCCTGCAGGGCAACCTCAACCACTCCGCCCGCGCTCAAGATCTGGCCACGCAGGTCATGGTGGAGTGGGGTGTGGCCTTGACGGTTATAGCGGAGCCGTACTTCGTCCCCCCCCAGCCGAACTGGGTAGGATCGACGGACACCACAGTGGCAGTGGTGGTACCGTCAGTGGGGGACTTCCCCCCGCTTGTGAAGGTCGACAGCGGGCCGGGGTACGCAGCGGCCAAATGGGGTGAGACCGTCGTCATTGGCGTGTACTTCTCCCCCAATAGGCCGCTGGCTGCCTTCGAGCAGTTCCTGGAGGGACTGGGGCGGGTGGTGAGGAGGGCTGCACCGGGACAGGTGATTGTGTTGGGGGACCTCAACGCCAAGAGCGCTGCGTGGGGTTCCCCCCACACAGATCCGAAAGGGGCCGCTCTCGTTGACTGGGTTGTGGCTGCCGGGCTGGTCGTCGTAAACCGGGGCGACGCCAACACGTGCGTGCGACGGCAAGGGGGGTCCATCGTGGACATAACGTTCGCGACCCCTGCCCTAGCCGCACGGATCGCTGAGTGGCGCGTCCTGGAGGACGTGGAGACCCTCTCCGATCATCTATATATTCGGATGAGGGTCTCGGCCGTGCAGCCGCAACCACAGCCCAACAGGCAGCGCGGGAGTGCTGGCAGCTTCCCACGCTGGGTGCTGTCCAAATTTGACGGAGGCATGGCAGAAGAGGCGGCAATTGTGGCTGCGTGGAATTCGCCCCCGCCGGACACAATTGGAACGGAGGAAAAGGCGGCCCGCTTCCGAGCCGCCCTGACGTCCGTATGCGACGCAGCCATGCCCAGGACGAGACGACTCCCGGCTAGGCAGAGCGTCTACTGGTGGTCGGACGGGATCGCCACCCTCCGTACCGCCAGTAACCAGGCGCGCCGGGCCTACACGCGCTGCAGGAGGAGGCAGCAACACCCGGCCGAGGAAGAGGAGCGCCTCTACGTAGCTCTGAAAGGAGCCAAAGAGGCCTTAAAGCTGGCCATAGCAAAGGCCAAGGAAGAGGCCCACGAGGAGTTCCTCGCCTCCTTGGACAGGGACCCATGGGGGAGACCATATAAAATGGTTAGAAACAAGTTAAGGCGTGGCCCCCCACCCATGGACGCCATGGATCCGGAACTACTGGAAAGAGTGGTGGAGTCTCTTTTCCCCCCAGCGCCGGATTTTACTCCGCCGAGGATGTCGGCCCCCTCGGAGGAGCAAAATGATGGGTACCACCCAGTAACCGAGGACGAGCTCATGATGGTGGTGGACCGGCTCCGGGTGTGCAAGAAGGCACCGGGGCCGGACGGCGTCCCAGCCCGGGTAATACCGGTAGCCCTCAAGCACCTTGGGGACCGGTTCAGACGTCTCCTAGACGAATGTCTGGAAACCGGTTGCTTCCCCAAGGTGTGGAAGGAGGGTAGACTAGTCCTCCTGAGGAAGGAGGGGCGGCCAGCGGACTCCCCATCCGGGTACCGGCCAATTGTGTTGCTCGATGAATCCGGGAAGGCGCTTGAGAGGATCATCGCCTCCCGGATAACCCGGCACCTAAATGACGTGGGCCCTAATTTGTCGGAGCGGCAGTTCGGTTTCCGGGCTGGCCGCTCCACAATTGACGCCGTGCAGGAGCTAAAGAAGTTCCAGGATGAAGCGGCAAGCAAAGGGGAGGGTGTAGTAGCGGTATCGCTCGATATCGCAAACGCTTTTGGCACCCTCCCCTACGCGGTAGTAAAAGAGGCTCTGAAGTACCATGGCATACCAGGGCACTTACAGACGATCATAGGGCACTACCTAGAGGAGAGGGTAGTGCTCTATGATCACGAGGGCCGGCGAAAACAAAGGCCTATGGCCTGTGGCGTGCCCCAGGGGTCCGTTCTCGGACCCTTATTGTGGAACCTGGGGTTCGACTGGGCCATACGAGGCGTCCTGCTCCCCCGCATGGCCACGATTGTCTACGCCGATGACACACTTGTGGTTGTGCGGGGAAGAGAAATGCGCGAGACCCTGCGCAGAGCGGCGGTTGCGGCCGAACTTGTGGTCGGCCGCATAAGAATGCTCGGACTTGAGGTGTCCGTGACCAAGACGGAGTCAATGGTCCTTGGAGCCCCCAGCTGGCGCATCCCGGCTGACGCCGCCCTACCAATCGGAGGGGAATCTGTCCAGGTCAAGGCCAACATCAAGTACCTTGGCCTTGTCCTGGACAGAAAGTGGGATTTCCACGACCACTTCGTCAGGCTCGCACCCCGATTGGTGGGAGCCGCGTCGGCGCTGGCAAGATTAATGCCGAACGTGGGCGGCCCAAGCACCATGTGCAGAAGGCTCTTCACGGGGGTCGTCCGCAGTATGGCGCTCTACGGGGCGCCAATATGGGCGGACCGGCTGCAGCGACGAACCAAGGCCATTCTTAGACGGCCTCAGAGGGTGTGCGCCATACGCATCATAAAGGCGTATGTAACGGTGGCGCACATGGCTGCATGCCTTATTGCCGGGACTCCGCCATGGGACATTGACGCCTCCACCATGGCGGAATCATATAGGGACCAAAAAGCCGCCCAGGCGAGAGGGGAAAGGCCGGCTCCCCAGGAAATCCTCCACGCCCGCCGAATGACGCAAAGGCGGATGAGGGACCGCTGGAAGAGCGAGCTGGAGGATTGCCGATATGGAACGAGGACCATAGCGGCAATCCTCCCACAGATGGACCTATGGCTCGACCGCGAGTTCGGGCCATTAAGCTATCACCTGGTCCAGGTCCTGACGGGGCACGGGTGCTACGGGCACTACCTGCACCGCATCGGCCGAGAGGAGAGCTCTCAGTGCCATAATTGCGGTGCAGCGGACGACACGGCCCAGCACACCGTGGAAGAGTGTCCCTGTTGGGATCATGAGCGGCGCCAGCTCCAGGCGGCCCTCGGACGGCAGGACCTGTCACTCCACAGCATAGTGCAAGCTATGCTGGATAGGGGTGACGAGTCCTGGGAGGAGGTGGCTTCCTTTTGTGAGTGCATCATGCTCCAAAAGGAAGCCGAGGAACGGGAGCGCGAGGAGTGTGTCCATGCGCCCCCGTTCCGGCGCAGACGAACGGGGCGAAGGCGGCGGCAGTTTGCTGCCCGCCTGAACCCTTAGTGGGACCAGCGGGTTGGGGACGGGGGTCCTCCACCCGCATTGCACGGTCCCACACGTCTGGGGGGGGGAGTCGAAGCGTTGCGACTCCTCCCTCCTTGGTGCGGGTAGTCCCGGCGAAAGCCGGGGCAGGCCGGGGGGCGTCGTCGGCTCGAATCCTCGGGATCCCACGGCGCCTACCTTAACCCGGCGAGTGGTCAATGCCGTAGTGTTTTTAGTGGGTATGCTCCCCCCTCCCCTTCCCGCAGGGGAAGAGGACGGGGGAGAGAGCCCCACATAACCGCCCGCCCCCCCCCGGGGACGGGGGTACTCGTAAATGGGTTTTCACTACGTTAAAAAAAAAAAAAAAAAAAAAAAAAAAAAAGGTTAGGTTAGGTTAGGTTAGGTTAGGTTAGGTTAGGTTAGGTTAGGTTAGGTTAGGTTAGGTTAGGTTAGGTTAGGTTAGGTTAGGTTAGGTTAGGTTAGGTTAGGTTAGGTTAGGTTAGGTTAGGTTAGGTTAGGTTAGGTTAGGTTAGGTTAGGTTAGGTTAGGTTAGGTTAGGTTAGGTTAGGTTAGGTTAGGTTAGGTTAGGTTAGGTTAGGTTAGGTTAGGTTAGGTTAGGTTAGGTTAGGTTAGGTTAGGTTAGGTTAGGTTAGGTTAGGTTAGGTTAGGTTAGGTTAGGTTAGGTTAGGTTAGGTTAGGTTAGGTTAGGTTAGGTTAGGTTAGGTTAGGTTAGGTTAGGTTAGGTTAGGTTAGGTTAGGTTAGGTTAGGTTAGGTTAGGTTAGGTTAGGTTAGGTTAGGTTAGGTTAGGTTAGGTTAGGTTAGGTTAGGTTAGGTTAGGTTAGGTTAGGTTAGGTTAGGTTAGGTTAGGTTAGGTTAGGTTAGGTTAGGTTAGGTTAGGTTAGGTTAGGTTAGGTTAGGTTAGGTTAGGTTAGGTTAGGTTAGGTTAGGTTAGGTTAGGTTAGGTTAGGTTAGGTTAGGTTAGGTTAGGTTAGGTTAGGTTAGGTTAGGTTAGGTTAGGTTAGGTTAGGTTAGGTTAGGTTAGGTTAGGTTAGGTTAGGTTAGGTTAGGTTAGGTTAGGTTAGGTTAGGTTAGGTTAGGTTAGGTTAGGTTAGGTTAGGTTAGGTTAGGTTAGGTTAGGTTAGGTTAGGTTAGGTTAGGTTAGGTTAGGTTAGGTTAGGTTAGGTTAGGTTAGGTTAGGTTAGGTTAGGTTAGGTTAGGTTAGGTTAGGTTAGGTTAGGTTAGGTTAGGTTAGGTTAGGTTAGGTTAGGTTAGGTTAGGTTAGGTTAGGTTAGGTTAGGTTAGGTTAGGTTAGGTTGGTTAGGTTAGGTTAGGTTAGGTTAGGTTAGGTTAGGTTAGGTTAGGTTAGGTTAGGTTAGGTTAGGTTAGGTTAGGTTAGGTTAGGTTAGGTTAGGTTAGGTTAGGTTAGGTTAGGTTAGGTTAGGTTAGGTTAGGTTAGGTTAGGTTAGGTTAGGTTAGGTTAGGTTAGGTTAGGTTAGGTTAGGTTAGGTTAGGTTAGGTTAGGTTAGGTTAGGTTAGGTTAGGTTAGGTTAGGTTAGGTTAGGTTAGGTTAGGTTAGGTTAGGTTAGGTTAGGTTAGGTTAGGTTAGGTTAGGTTAGGTTAGGTTAGGTTAGGTTAGGTTAGGTTAGGTTAGGTTAGGTTAGGTTAGGTTAGGTTAGGTTAGGTTAGGTTAGGTTAGGTTAGGTTAGGTTAGGTTAGGTTAGGTTAGGTTAGGTTAGGTTAGGTTAGGTTAGGTTAGGTTAGGTTAGGTTAGGTTAGGTTAGGTTAGGTTAGGTTAGGTTAGGTTAGGTTAGGTTAGGTTAGGTTAGGTTAGGTTAGGTTGGGGTGCTATGTCGGAAACCTCCCCGAGAGCTCTAGCGTTACAGTTCCCTTCTATCAGGGGCTTTGGCCCCATGGGGGGGGAAGGGTAACGCTTAGGCCGGTGCACCCTGGGCAACAACGGCTGATTAAACCCCTCGGGGATTAGTTAGCTGGTGGCAAATATCCGACCTGGGGGGGTGGGGGGGTAGGGCGGGGCGAATTATTATGTATATGTATATATTTTCTTGGCGAGGGCCGGGGCGAAAGCCCCTTTTTTATCAAGGGAGGGATCGTGATTAGGTGGGGAAAGGCGGGCGGTAGCTGCCGGGGAGCTGCTCTGCATCTGCGGCCGAGTAAAGTAACATTGAAAGGTAGCGCAGCTCTGCACCAAACCTGGAGGCGCCAAACGCCTTTTGGGAGGGAAGGGGAGCCTTGGGGAGACGAGGGTCAGAAGCGTTGGGTACTGTCGGGCCGAGCTGAG